>CAWUFW010002020.1:0-2451524 GCA_963921515.1 Calotriton arnoldi | reverse complement strand
TTTTATCTAGTGGCTCTTTCCACTCATGCTAAAGTTTCGCAGAGGATTAGGATGCCTGCTGCAAAGAACATTTCCTTGTGTGTTCAGAGGTTTTCAGGCGACAATAAAAATGTAAAGGTAACTTTGGCAATTAATGTTCCTGCTGGAGAGAGATGGAAGTTTTATCTAGTGGCTGTTTCCACTCATGCTAGAGTAGCGCAGAGGATTAAGATGCCTGCTGCAAAGAACATGTCCTTGTGTGTTCAGACGTTTTCAGGCAACAATAAAAATGTAAAGGTAACTTTGGCGATTAATGTTCCTGCTGGAGAGAGATGGAAGTTTTATCTAGTGGCTGTTTCCACTCATGCTAAAGAAGCGCAGAGGATTAAGATGCTTGCTGCAAAGAACCTGCCCCTGTGTGTTCAGAGGTTTTCAGGCAACAATAAAAATGTAAAGGTAACTTTGGCGATTAATGTTCCTGCTGGAGAGAGATGGAAGTTTTATCTAGTGGCTGTTTCCACTCATGCTAAAGTAGCACAGAGGATTAAGATGCTTGCTGCAAAGAACCTGTCCTTGTGTGTCTGTAGGTTTTTAGGCAACAATAAAAATGTAAAGGTAACTTTGGCGATTAATGTTCCTGCAGGAATGAGAAGGAAGTTTTATCTAGTGGCTGTTTCCACTCATGCTGAAGTAGCGCAGAGGATTAAGATACCTGCTGCAAAGAACATGTCCTTGTGTGTCTGTAGGTTTTTAGGCAACAATAAAAATGTTAAGGTAACTTTGGAGATTAATGTTCCTGCTGAAGAGAGATCAGAGTTTTATCTAGTGACTGTATCCACTCATGCTAAAGTTGCACAGAGGATTAAGATGCCTGCTGCAAAGAACATGTTCTTGTGTTTCCTGAGATTTTGAGGCAACAATAAAAATGTAGTTAACTTTGGAAATTAATGTTCCTGCAGGAGACAGATCAGAGTTTTATCCAGTGGCTGTTTCTACTCATGCTGAAGTAGCGCAGAGGATTAAGATACCTGCTGCAAAGAACATGTCCTTGTGTGTCTGTAGGTTTATAGGCAACAATAAAAATGTAAAGGTAACTTTGGCAATTAATGTTCCTGCTGGAGAGAGATGGAAGTTTTATCTAGTGGCTGTTTCCACTCATGCTAGAGTAGCGCAGAGGATTAAGATGCCTGCTGCAAAGAACATGTCCTTGTGTGTTCAGACGTTTTCAGGCAACAATAAAAATGTAAAGGTAACTTTGGCGATTAATGTTCCTGCTGGAGAGAGATGGAAGTTGTATCTAGTGGCTGTTTCCACTCATGCTAAAGTAGCGCAGAGGATTAAGATGCTTGCTGCAAAGAACCTGTCCTTGTGTGTCTGTAGGTTTTTAGGCAACAATAAAAATGTAAAGGTAACTTTGGCGATTAATGTCCTGCTGGAGAGAGATGGAAGTTTTATCTAGTGGCTGTTTCCACTCATGCTAAAGTAGCACAGAGGATTAAGATGCCTGCTGCAAAGAACATGTCCTTGTGTGTCCAGAGGTTTTCAGGCAACAATAACAATGTAAAGGTAACTTTGGCGATTAATGTTCCTGCTGGAGAGAGAAGGAAGTTTTATCTAGTGGCTGTTTCCACTCATGCTAAAGTAGCACAGAGGATTAAGATGCCTGCTGCAAAGAACATGTCCTTGTGTGTCCAGAGGTTTTCAGGCAACAATAACAATGTAAAGGTAACTTTGGCGATTAATGTTCCTGCTGGAGAGAGAAGGAAGTGTTATCTAGTGGCTGTTTCCACTCATGCTAAAGTAGCACAGAGGATTAAGATGCCTGCTGCAAAGAACATGTCCTTGTGTGATCAGAGGTTTCCAGGCAACAATAAAAAATGTAAAGGTAACTTTGGCGATTAGGGTTCCTGCAGGACAGAAATGGAAGTTGTATCTAGTGGCTGTTTCCAGTGATGCTAAAAGATCACAGAGGATTTAGATGCCTACTGCAAAGAACATGTCCTTGTGTGTCCAGAGGTTTTCAGGCAACAATAACAATGTAAAGGTAACTTTGGCGATTAATGTTCCTGCTGGAGAGAGAAGGAAGTGTTATCTAGTGGCTGTTTCCACTCATGCTAAAGTAGCACAGAGGATTAAGATGCTTGCTGCAAAGAACCTGTCCTTGTGTGTCTGTAGGTTTTTAGGCAACAATAAAAATGTAAAGGTAACTTTGGCGATTAATGTTCCTGCAGGAATGAGAAGGAAGTTTTATCTAGTGGCTGTTTCCACTCATGCTGAAGTAGCGCAGAGGATTAAGATACCTGCTGCAAAGAACATGTCCTTGTGTGTCTGTAGGTTTTTAGGCAACAATAAAAATGTAAAGGTAACTTTGGAGATTAATGTTCCTGCTGAAGAGAGATCAGAGTTTTATCTAGTGACTGTATCCACTCATGCTAAAGTTGCACAGAGGATTAAGATGCCTGCTGCAAAGAACATGTTCTTGTGTGTCCTGAGATTTTGAGGCAACAATAAAAATGTAAAGTTAACTTTGGAAATTAATGTTCCTGCAGGAGACAGATCAGAAGTTTTATCCAGTGGCTGTTTCCACTCATGCTGAAGTAGCGCAGAGGATTAAGATACCTGCTGCAAAGAACATGTCCTTGTGTGTCTGTAGGTTTTTAGGCATCAATAAAAATGTAAAGGTAACTTTGGCAATTAATGTTCCTGCTGGAGAGAGATGGAAGTTTTATCTAGTGGCTGTTTCCACTCATGCTAGAGTAGCGCAGAGGATTAAGATGCCTGCTGCAAAGAACATGTCCTTGTGTGTTCAGACGTTTTCAGGCAACAATAAAAATGTAAAGGTAACTTTGGCGATTAATGTTCCTGCTGGAGAGAGATGGAAGTTGTATCTAGTGGCTGTTTCCACTCATGCTAAAGTAGCGCAGAGGATTAAGATGCTTGCTGCAAAGAACCTGTCCTTGTGTGTCTGTAGGTTTTTAGGCAACAATAAAAATGTAAAGGTAACTTTGGCGATTAATGTCCTGCTGGAGAGAGATGGAAGTTTTATCTAGTGGCTGTTTCCACTCATGCTAAAGAAGCGCAGAGGATTAAGATGCTTGCTGCCAAGAACCTGTCCTTGTGTGTCTGTAGGTTTTTAGGCAACAATAAAAATGTAAAGGTAACTTTGGCGATTAATGTTCCTGCTGGAGAGAGATGGAAGTTTTATCTAGTGGCTGTTTCCACTCATGCTAAAGAAGCGCAGAGGATTAAGATGCTTGCTGCCAAGAACCTGTCCTTGTGTGTCTGTAGGTTTTCAGGCAACAATAAAAATGTAAAGGTAACTTTGGCGATTAATGTTCCTGCTGGAGAGAGGTGGAAGTTTTATCTAGTGGCTGTTTCCACTCAGGCTAAAGTAGCGCAGAGGATTAAGATGCTTGCTGCAAAGAACCTGCCCCTGTGTGTTCAGAGGTTTTCAGGCAACAATAAAAATGTAAAGGTAACTTTGGCGATTAATGTTCCTGCTGGAGAGAGATGGAAGTTTTATCTAGCGGCTGTTTCCACTCATGCTAAAGTAGCGCAGAGGATTAAGATGCTTGCTGCAAAGAACCTGTCCTTGTGTGTCTGTAGGTTTTTAGGCAACAATAAAAATGTAAAGGTAACTTTGGCGATTAATGTTCCTGCTGGAGAGAGGTGGAAGTTTTATCTAGTGGCTGTTTCCACTCATGCTAAAGTAGCGCAGAGGATTAAGATGCCTGTTGCAAAGAACATGTCCTTGTGTGTTCAGAGGTTTTTAGGCAACAATAAAAATGTAAAGGTAACTTTGGCGATTAATGTTCCTGCAGGAGAGAGGTGGAAGTTTTATCTAGTGGCTGTTTCCACTCATGCTAAAGTAGAGCAGAGTATTAAGATGCTTGCTGCAAAGAACCTGCCCCTGTGTGTTCAGAGGTTTTCAGGCAACAATAAAAATGTAAAGGTAACTTTGTCTATTAATGTTACTGCTGGAGAGAGTTGGAAGTTTTATCTAGTGGCTGTTTCCACTCATGCTAAAGTAGCACAGAGGATTAAGATGCCTGCTGCAAAGAACATGTCCTTGTGTGTCCAGAGGTTTTCAGGCAACAATAACAATGTAAAGGTAACTTTGGCGATTAATGTTCCTGCTGGAGAGAGAAGGAAGTGTTATCTAGTGGCTGTTTCCACTCATGCTAAAGTAGCACAGAGGATTAAGATGCCTGCTGCAAAAAACATGTCCTTGTGTGATCAGAGGTTTCCAGGCAACAATAAAAAATGTAAAGGTAACTTTGGCGATTAGGGTTCCTGCAGGACAGAAATGGAAGTTGTATCTAGTGGCTGTTTTCAGTGATGCTAAAAGATCACAGAGGATTTAGATGCCTACTGCAAAGAACATGTTCTTGTGTGTTCAGAGGTTTTCAGGCAACAATAAAAATGTAACGGTAACTTTGGCGATTAATGTTCCTGCAGGAATGAGAAGGAAGTTTTATCTAGTGGCTCTTTCCACTCATGCTAAAGTTTCGCAAAGGATTAGGATGCCTGCTGCAAAGAACATTTCCTTGTGTGTTCAGAGGTTTTCAGGCGACAATAAAAATGTAAAGGTAACCTTGGCAAATAATGTGTCTGCGTGAGAGAGATCGGAGTTTTATCTAGTGGCTGTTTCCACTCATGCTAAAGTAGCGCAGAGGATTAAGATGCCTGCTGCAAAGAACATGTCCTTGTGTGTTCAGATGTTTTCAGGCGACAATAAAAATGTAATGGTAACTTTGGCGATTAATGTTCCTGCTGGAGAGAGATGGGAGTTTAATTTAGTGGCTGTTTCCAGTGATGCTAAAGTAGCGCAGAGTACTAAGATGCCTGCTGCAAAGAACATGTCCTTGTGTGTTCAGACGTTTTCAGGCGACAATAAAAATGTAATGGTAACTTTGGCGATTAATGTTCCTGCTGGAGAGAGATGGGAGTTTAATTTAGTGGCTGTTTCCAGTGATGCTAAAGTAGCGCAGAGTACTAAGATGCCTGCTGCAAAGAACATGTCCTTGTGTGTTCAGAGGTTTTCAGGCAACAATAAAAATGTAAAGGTAACTTTGGCAATTAATGTTCCTGCTGGAGAGAGATGGAAGTTTTATCTAGTGGCTGTTTCCACTCATGCTAAAGTAGCGCAGAGGATTAAGATGCTTGTTGCAAAGAACCTGTCCTTGTGTGTCTGTAGGTTTTTAGGCAACAATAAAAATGTAAAGGTAACTTTGGCAATTAATGTTCCTGCTGGAGAGAGATGGAAGTTTTATCTAGTGGCTGTTTCCACTCATGCTAGAGTAGCGCAGAGGATTAAGATGCCTGCTGCAAAGAACATGTCCTTGTGTGTTCAGACGTTTTCAGGCAACAATAAAAATGTAAAGGTAACTTTGGCGATTAATGTTCCTGCTGGAGAGAGATGGAAGTTTTATCTAGTGGCTGTTTCCACTCATGCTAAAGAAGCGCAGAGGATTAAGATGCTTGCTGCAAAGAACCTGCCCCTGTGTGTTCAGAGGTTTTCAGGCAACAATAAAAATGTAAAGGTAACTTTGGCGATTAATGTTCCTGCTGGAGAGAGATGGAAGTTTTATCTAGTGGCTGTTTCCACTCATGCTAAAGTAGCACAGAGGATTAAGATGCTTGCTGCAAAGAACCTGTCCTTGTGTGTCTGTAGGTTTTTAGGCAACAATAAAAATGTAAAGGTAACTTTGGCGATTAATGTTCCTGCAGGAATGAGAAGGAAGTTTTATCTAGTGGCTGTTTCCACTCATGCTGAAGTAGCGCAGAGGATTAAGATACCTGCTGCAAAGAACATGTCCTTGTGTGTCTGTAGGTTTTTAGGCAACAATAAAAATGTTAAGGTAACTTTGGAGATTAATGTTCCTGCTGAAGAGAGATCAGAGTTTTATCTAGTGACTGTATCCACTCATGCTAAAGTTGCACAGAGGATTAAGATGCCTGCTGCAAAGAACATGTTCTTGTGTTTCCTGAGATTTTGAGGCAACAATAAAAATGTAGTTAACTTTGGAAATTAATGTTCCTGCAGGAGACAGATCAGAGTTTTATCCAGTGGCTGTTTCTACTCATGCTGAAGTAGCGCAGAGGATTAAGATACCTGCTGCAAAGAACATGTCCTTGTGTGTCTGTAGGTTTATAGGCAACAATAAAAATGTAAAGGTAACTTTGGCAATTAATGTTCCTGCTGGAGAGAGATGGAAGTTTTATCTAGTGGCTGTTTCCACTCATGCTAGAGTAGCGCAGAGGATTAAGATGCCTGCTGCAAAGAACATGTCCTTGTGTGTTCAGACGTTTTCAGGCAACAATAAAAATGTAAAGGTAACTTTGGCGATTAATGTTCCTGCTGGAGAGAGATGGAAGTTGTATCTAGTGGCTGTTTCCACTCATGCTAAAGTAGCGCAGAGGATTAAGATGCTTGCTGCAAAGAACCTGTCCTTGTGTGTCTGTAGGTTTTTAGGCAACAATAAAAATGTAAAGGTAACTTTGGCGATTAATGTCCTGCTGGAGAGAGATGGAAGTTTTATCTAGTGGCTGTTTCCACTCATGCTAAAGTAGCACAGAGGATTAAGATGCCTGCTGCAAAGAACATGTCCTTGTGTGTCCAGAGGTTTTCAGGCAACAATAACAATGTAAAGGTAACTTTGGCGATTAATGTTCCTGCTGGAGAGAGAAGGAAGTTTTATCTAGTGGCTGTTTCCACTCATGCTAAAGTAGCACTGAGGATTAAGATGCCTGCTGCAAAAAACATGTCCTTGTGTGATCAGAGGTTTCCAGGCAACAATAAAAAATGTAAAGGTAACTTTGGCGATTAGGGTTCCTGCAGGACAGAAATGGAAGTTGTATCTAGTGGCTGTTTTCAGTGATGCTAAAAGATCACAGAGGATTAAGATGCCTACTGCAAAGAACATGTTCTTGTGTGTTCAGAGGTTTTCAGGCAACAATAAAAATGTAACGGTAACTTTGGCGATTAATGTTCCTGCAGGAATGAGAAGGAAGTTTTATCTAGTGGCTCTTTCCACTCATGCTAAAGTTTCGCAAAGGATTAGGATGCCTGCTGCAAAGAACATTTCCTTGTGTGTTCAGAGGTTTTCAGGCGACAATAAAAATGTAAAGGTAACCTTGGCAAATGTGTCTGCGTGAGAGAGATCGGAGTTTTATCTAGTGGCTGTTTCCACTCATGCTAAAGTAGCGCAGAGGATTAAGATGCCTGCTGCAAAGAACATGTCCTTGTGTGTTCATACGTTTTCAGGCGACAATAAAAATGTAATGGTAACTTTGGCGATTAATGTTCCTGCTGGAGAGAGATGGGAGTTTAATTTAGTGGCTGTTTCCAGTGATGCTAAAGTAGCGCAGAGTACTAAGATGCCTGCTGCAAAGAACATGTCCTTGTGTGTTCAGAGGTTTTCAGGCAACAATAAAAATGTAAAGGTAACTTTGGCGATTAATGTTCCTGCTGGAGAGAGATGGAAGTTTTATCTAGTGGCTGTTTCCACTCATGCTAGAGTAGCGCAGAGGATTAAGATGCCTGCTGCAAAGAACATGTCCTTGTGTGTTCAGACGTTTTCAGGCAACAATAAAAATGTAAAGGTAACTTTGGCGATTAATGTTCCTGCTGGAGAGAGATGGAAGTTTTATCTAGTGGCTGTTTCCACTCATGCTAAAGAAGCGCAGAGGATTAAGATGCTTGCTGCCAAGAACCTGTCCTTGTGTGTCTGTAGGTTTTTAGGCAACAATAAAAATGTAAAGGTAACTTTGTCAATTAATGTTACTGCTGGAGAGAGATGGAAGTTTTATCTAGTGGCTGTTTCCACTCATGCTAAAGTAGCACAGAGGATTAAGATGCCTGCTGCAAAGAACATGTCCTTGTGTGTACAGAGGTTTTCAGGCAACAATAACAATGTAAAGGTAACTTTGGCGATTAATGTTCCTGCTGGAGAGAGAAGGAAGTTTTATCTAGTGGCTGTTTCCACTCATGCTAAAGTAGCACAGAGGATTAAGATGCCTGCTGCAAAAAACATGTCCTTGTGTGATCAGAGGTTTCCAGGCAACAATAAAAAATGTAAAGGTAACTTTGGCGATTAGGGTTCCTGCAGGACAGAAATGGAAGTTGTATCTAGTGGCTGTTTTCAGTGATGCTAAAAGATCACAGAGGATTTAGATGCCTACTGCAAAGAACATGTTCTTGTGTGTTCAGAGGTTTTCAGGCAACAATAAAAATGTAAAGGTAACTTTGGCGATTAATGTTCCTGCTGGAGAGAGATGGAAGTTTTATCTAGTGGCTGTTTCCACTCATGCTAAAGTAGCGCAGAGGATTAAGATGCTTGCTGCAAAGAACCTGTCCTTGTGTGTCTGTAGGTTTTTAGGCAACAATAAAAATGTAAAGGTAACTTTGGCAATTAATGTTCCTGCTGGAGAGAGATGGAAGTTTTATCTAGTGGCTGTTTCCACTCATGCTAGAGTAGCGCAGAGGATTAAGATGCCTGCTGCAAAGAACATGTCCTTGTGTGTTCAGACGTTTTCAGGCAACAATAAAAATGTAAAGGTAACTTTGGCGATTAATGTTCCTGCTGGAGAGAGATGGAAGTTTAATCTAGTGGCTGTTTCCACTCATGCTAAAGAAGCGCAGAGGATTAAGATGCTTGCTGCCAAGAACCTGTCCTTGTGTGTCTGTAGGTTTTTAGGCAACAATAAAAATGTAAAGGTAACTTTGGCGATTAATGTTCCTGCTGGAGAGAGGTGGAAGTTTTATCTAGTGGCTGTTTCCACTCAGGCTAAAGTAGAGCAGAGTATTAAGATGCTTGCTGCAAAGAACCTGCCCCTGTGTGTTCAGAGGTTTTCAGGCAACAATAAAAATGTAAAGGTAACTTTGGCGATTAATGTTCCTGCTGGAGAGAGATGGAAGTTTTATCTAGCGGCTGTTTCCACTCATGCTAAAGTAGCGCAGAGGATTAAGATGCTTGCTGCAAAGAACCTGTCCTTGTGTGTCTGTATGTTTTTAGGCAACAATAAAAATGTAAAGGTAACTTTGGCGATTAATGTTCCTGCTGGAGAGAGGTGGAAGTTTTATCTAGTGGCTGTTTCCACTCATGCTAAAGTAGCGCAGAGGATTAAGATGCCTGTTGCAAAGAACATGTCCTTGTGTGTTCAGAGGTTTTTAGGCAACAATAAAAATGTAAAGGTAACTTTGGCGATTAATGTTCCCGCAGGAGAGAGGTGGAAGTTTTATCTAGTGGCTGTTTCCACTCATGCTAAAGTAGAGCAGAGTATTAAGATGCTTGCTGCAAAGAACCTGCCCCTGTGTGTTCAGAGGTTTTCAGGCAACAATAAAAATGTAAAGGTAACTTTGTCAATTAATGTTACTGCTGGAGAGAGATGGAAGTTTTATCTAGTGGCTGTTTCCACTCATGCTAAAGTAGCACAGAGGATTAAGATGCCTGCTGCAAAGAACATGTCCTTGTGTGTCCAGAGGTTTTCAGGCAACAATAACAATGTAAAGGTAACTTTGGCGATTAATGTTCCTGCAGGAGAGAGAAGGAAGTTTTATCTAGTGGCTGTTTCCACTCATGCTAAAGTAGCACAGAGGATTAAGATGCCTGCTGCAAAAAAAAATGTCCTTGTGTGATCAGAGGTTTCCAGGCAACAATAAAAAATGTAAAGGTAACTTTGGCGATTAGGGTTCCTGCAGGACAGAAATGGAAGTTGTATCTAGTGGCTGTTTTCAGTGATGCTAAAAGATCACAGAGGATTTAGATGCCTACTGCAAAGAACATGTTCTTGTGTGTTCAGAGGTTTTCAGGCAACAATAAAAATGTAACGGTAACTTTGGCGATTAATGTTCCTGCAGGAATGAGAAGGAAGTTTTATCTAGTGGCTCTTTCCACTCATGCTAAAGTTTCGCAAAGGATTAGGATGCCTGCTGCAAAGAACATTTCCTTGTGTGTTCACAGGTTTTCAGGCGACAATAAAAATGTAAAGGTAACCTTGGCAAATAATGTGTCTGCGTGAGAGAGATCGGAGTTTTATCTAGTGGCTGTTTCCACTCATGCTAAAGTAGCGCAGAGGATTAAGATGCCTGCTGCAAAGAACATGTCCTTGTGTGTTCAGACGTTTTCAGGCGACAATAAAAATGTAATGGTAACTTTGGCGATTAATGTTCCTGCTGGAGAGAGATGGGAGTTTAATTTAGTGGCTGTTTCCAGTGATGCTAAAGTAGCGCAGAGTACTAAGATGCCTGCTGCAAAGAACATGTCCTTGTGTGTTCAGAGGTTTTCAGGCAACAATAAAAATGTAAAGGTAACTTTGGCGATTAATGTTCCTGCTGGAGAGAGATGGAAGTTTTATCTAGTGGCTGTTTCCACTCATGCTAAAGTAGCACAGAGGATTAAGATGCTTGCTGCAAAGAACCTGTCCTTGTGTGTCTGTAGATTTTTAGGCAACAATAAAAATGTAAAGGTAACTTTGGCAATTAATGTTCCTGCTGGAGAGAGATGGAAGTTTTATCTAGTGGCTGTTTCCACTCATGCTAGAGTAGCGCAGAGGATTAAGATGCCTGCTGCAAAGAACATGTCCTTGTGTGTTCAGACGTTTTCAGGCAACAATAAAAATGTAAAGGTAACTTTGGCGATTAATGTTCCTGCTGGAGAGAGATGGAAGTTTTATCTAGTGGCTGTTTCCACTCATGCTAAAGAAGCGCAGAGGATTAAGATGCTTGCTGCCAAGAACCTGTCCTTGTGTGTCTGTAGGTTTTTAGGCAACAATAAAAATGTAAAGGTAACTTTGGCGACTAATGTTCCTGCTGGAGAGAGGTGGAAGTTTTATCTAGTGGCTGTTTCCACTCATGCTAAAGTAGAGCAGAGTATTAAGATGCTTGCTGCAAAGAACCTACCCCTGTGTGTTCAGAGGTTTTCAGGCAACAATAAAAATGTAAAGGTAACTTTGGCGATTAATGTTCCTGCTGGGGAGAGATGGAAGTTGTATCTAGTGGCTGTTTCCACTCATGCTAAAGTAGCGCAGAGGATTAAGATGCTTGCTGCAAAGAACCTGCCCTTGTGTGTCTGTAGGTTTTTAGGCAACAATAAAAATGTAAAGGTAACTTTGGCGATTAATGTCCTGCTGGTGAGAGATGGAAGTTTTATCTAGTGGCTGTTTCCACTCATGCTAAAGTAGCACAGAGGATTAAGATGCCTGCTGCAAAGAACATGTCCTTGTGTGTCCAGAGGTTTTCAGGCAACAATAACAATGTAAAGGTAACTTTGGCGATTAATGTTCCTGCTGGAGAGAGAAGGAAGTGTTATCTAGTGGCTGTTTCCACTCATGCTAAAGTAGCACAGAGGATTAAGATGCCTGCTGCAAAAAACATGTCCTTGTGTGATCAGAGGTTTCCAGGCAACAATAAAAATGTAAAGGTAACTTTGGCGATTAGGGTTCCTGCAGGACAGAAATGGAAGTTGTATCTAGTGGCTGTTTTCAGTGATGCTAAAAGATCACAGAGGATTAAGATGCCTACTGCAAAGAACATGTTCTTGTGTGTTCAGAGGTTTTCAGGCAACAATAAAAATGTAATGGTAACTTTGGCGATTAATGTTCCTGCAGGAATGAGAAGGAAGTTTTATCTAGTGGCTCTTTCCACTCATGCTAAAGTTTCGCAAAGGATTAGGATGCCTGCTGCAAAGAACATTTCCTTGTGTGTTCAGAGGTTTTCAGGCGACAATAAAAATGTAAAGGTAACCTTGGCAAATAATGTGTCTGCGTGAGAGATCGGAGTTTTATCTAGTGGCTGTTTCCACTCATGCTAAAGTAGCGCAGAGGATTAAGATGCCTGCTGCAAAGAACATGTTCTTGTGTGTTCATACGTTTTCAGGCGACAATAAAAATGTAATGGTAACTTTGGCGATTAATGTTCCTGCTGGAGAGAGATGGGAGTTTAATTTAGTGGCTGTTTCCAGTGATGCTAAAGTAGCGCAGAGTACTAAGATGCCTGCTGCAAAGAACATGTCCTTGTGTGTTCAAAGGTTTTCAGGCAACAATAAAAATGTAAAGGTAACTTTGGCGATTAATGTTCCTGCTGGAGAGAGATGGAAGTTTTATCTAGTGGCTGTTTCCACTCATGCTAGAGTAGCGCAGAGGATTAAGATGCCTACTGCAAAGAACATGTTCTTGTGTGTTCAGAGGTTTTCAGGCAACAATAAAAATGTAAAGGTAACTTTGGCGATTAATGTTCCTGCTGGAGAGAGATGGAAGTTTTATCTAGTGGCTGTTTCCACTCATGCTAAAGAAGCGCAGAGGATTAAGATGCTTGCTGCCAAGAACCTGTCCTTGTGTGTCTGTAGGTTTTTAGGCAACAATAAAAATGTAAAGGTAACTTTGGCGACTAATGTTCCTGCTGGAGAGAGGTGGAAGTTTTATCTAGTGGCTGTTTCCACTCATGCTAAAGTAGCGCAGAGGATTAAGATGCCTGTTGCAAAGAACATGTCCTTGTGTGTTCAGAGGTTTTCAGGCAACAATAAAAATGTAAAGGTAATTTTGGCGATTAATGTTCCTGCTGGAGAGAGATGGAAGTTTTATCTAGCGGCTGTTTCCACTCATGCTAAAGTAGCGCAGAGGATTAAGATGCTTGCTGCAAAGAACCTGTCCTTGTGTGTCTGTAGGTTTTTAGGCAACAATAAAAATTTAAAGGTAACTTTGGCGATTAATGTTCCTGCTGGAGAGAGGTGGAAGTTTTATCTAGTGGCTGTTTCCACTCATGCTAAAGTAGCGCAGAGGATTAAGATGCCTGTTGCAAAGAACATGTCCTTGTGTGTTCAGAGGTTTTTAGGCAACAATAAAAATGTAAAGGTAACTTTGGCGATTAATGTTCCTGCTGGAGAGAGGTGGAAGTTTTATCTAGTGGCTGTTTCCACTCATGCTAAAGTAGAGCAGAGTATTAAGATGCTTGCTGCAAAGAACCTGCCCCTGTGTGTTCAGAGGTTTTCAGGCAACAATAAAAATGTAAAGGTAACTTTGTCAATTAATGTTACTGCTGGAGAGAGATGGAAGTTTTATCTAGTGGCTGTTTCCACTCATGCTAAAGTAGCACAGAGGATTAAGATGCCTGCTGCAAAGAACATGTCCTTGTGTGTCCAGAGGTTTTCAGGCAACAATAACAATGTAAAGGTAACTTTGGCGATTAATGTTCCTGCTGGAGAGAGAAGGAAGTGTTATCTAGTGGCTGTTTCCACTCATGCTAAAGTAGCACAGAGGATTAAGATGCCTGCTGCAAAAAACATGTCCTTGTGTGATCAGAGGTTTCCAGGCAACAATAAAAAATGTAAAGGTAACTTTGGCGATTAGGGTTCCTGCAGGACAGAAATGGAAGTTGTATCTAGTGGCTGTTTTCAGTGATGCTAAAAGATCACAGAGGATTTAGATGCCTACTGCAAAGAACATGTCCTTGTGTGTCCAGAGGTTTTCAGGCAACAATAACAATGTAAAGGTAACTTTGGCGATTAATGTTCCTGCTGGAGAGAGAAGGAAGTGTTATCTAGTGGCTGTTTCCACTCATGCTAAAGTAGCACAGAGGATTAAGATGCTTGCTGCAAAGAACCTGTCCTTGTGTGTCTGTAGGTTTTTAGGCAACAATAAAAATGTAAAGGTAACTTTGGCGATTAATGTTCCTGCAGGAATGAGAAGGAAGTTTTATCTAGTGGCTGTTTCCACTCATGCTGAAGTAGCGCAGAGGATTAAGATACCTGCTGCAAAGAACATGTCCTTGTGTGTCTGTAGGTTTTTAGGCAACAATAAAAATGTAAAGGTAACTTTGGAGATTAATGTTCCTGCTGAAGAGAGATCAGAGTTTTATCTAGTGACTGTATCCACTCATGCTAAAGTTGCACAGAGGATTAAGATGCCTGCTGCAAAGAACATGTTCTTGTGTGTCCTGAGATTTTGAGGCAACAATAAAAATGTAGTTAACTTTGGAAATTAATGTTCCTGCAGGAGACAGATCAGAGTTTTATCCAGTGGCTGTTTCTACTCATGCTGAAGTAGCGCAGAGGATTAAGATACCTGCTGCAAAGAACATGTCCTTGTGTGTCTGTAGGTTTTTAGGCAACAATAAAAATGTAAAGGTAACTTTGGCAATTAATGTTCCTGCTGGAGAGAGATGGAAGTTTTATCTAGTGGCTGTTTCCACTCATGCTAGAGTAGCGCAGAGGATTAAGATGCCTGCTGCAAAGAACATGTCCTTGTGTGTTCAGACGTTTTCAGGCAACAATAAAAATGTAAAGGTAACTTTGGCGATTAATGTTCCTGCTGGAGAGAGATGGAAGTTGTATCTAGTGGCTGTTTCCACTCATGCTAAAGTAGCGCAGAGGATTAAGATGCTTGCTGCAAAGAACCTGTCCTTGTGTGTCTGTAGGTTTTTAGGCAACAATAAAAATGTAAAGGTAACTTTGGCGATTAATGTCCTACTGGAGAGAGATGGAAGTTTTATCTAGTGGCTGTTTCCACTCATGCTAAAGTAGCACAGAGGATTAAGATGCCTGCTGCAAAGAACATGTCCTTGTGTGTCCAGAGGTTTTCAGGCAACAATAACAATGTAAAGGTAACTTTGGCGATTAATGTTCCTGCTGGAGAGAGAAGTAAGTTTTATCTAGTGGCTGTTTCCACTCATGCTAAAGTAGCACAGAGGATTAAGATGCCTGCTGCAAAAACATGTCCTTGTGTGATCAGAGGTTTCCAGGCAACAATAAAAAATGTAAAGGTAACTTTGGCGATTAGGGTTCCTGCAGGACAGAAATGGAAGTTGTATCTAGTGGCTGTTTTCAGTGATGCTAAAAGATCACAGAGGATTAAGATGCCTACTGCAAAGAACATGTTCTTGTGTGTTCAGAGGTTTTCAGGCAACAATAAAAATGTAACGGTAACTTTGGTGATTAATGTTCCTGCAGGAATGAGAAGGAAGTTTTATCTAGTGGCTCTTTCCACTCATGCTAAAGTTTCGCAAAGGATTAGGATGCCTGCTGCAAAGAACATTTCCTTGTGTGTTCAGAGGTTTTCAGGCGACAATAAAAATGTAAAGGTAACCTTGGCAAATAATGTGTCTGCGTGAGAGAGATCGGAGTTTTATCTAGTGGCTGTTTCCACTCATGCTAAAGTAGCGCAGAGGATTAAGATGCCTGCTGCAAAGAACATGTCCTTGTGTGTTCATACGTTTTCAGGCGACAATAAAAATGTAATGGTAACTTTGGCGATTAATGTTCCTGCTGGAGAGAGATGGGAGTTTAATTTAGTGGCTGTTTCCAGTGATGCTAAAGTAGCGCAGAGTACTAAGATGCCTGCTGCAAAGAACATGTCCTTGTGTGTTCAGAGGTTTTCAGGCAACAATAAAAATGTAAAGGTAACTTTGGCGATTAATGTTCCTGCTGGAGAGAGATGGAAGTTTTATCTAGTGGCTGTTTCCACTCATGCTAGAGTAGCGCAGAGGATTAAGATGCCTGCTGCAAAGAACATGTCCTTGTGTGTTCAGACGTTTTCAGGCAACAATAAAAATGTAAAGGTAACTTTGGCGATTAATGTTCCTGCTGGAGAGAGATGGAAGTTTTATCTAGTGGCTGTTTCCACTCATGCTAAAGAAGCGCAGAGGATTAAGATGCTTGCTGCCAAGAACCTGTCCTTGTGTGTCTGTAGGTTTTTAGGCAACAATAAAAATGTAAAGGTAACTTTGTCAATTAATGTTACTGCTGGAGAGAGATGGAAGTTTTATCTAGTGGCTGTTTCCACTCATGCTAAAGTAGCACAGAGGATTAAGATGCCTGCTGCAAAGAACATGTCCTTGTGTGTCCAGAGGTTTTCAGGCAACAATAACAATGTAAAGGTAACTTTGGCGATTAATGTTCCTGCTGGAGAGAGAAGGAAGTTTTATCTAGTGGCTGTTTCCACTCATGCTAAAGTAGCACAGAGGATTAAGATGCCTGCTGCAAAAAACATGTCCTTGTGTGATCAGAGGTTTCCAGGCAACAATAAAAAATGTAAAGGTAACTTTGGCGATTAGGGTTCCTGCAGGACAGAAATGGAAGTTGTATCTAGTGGCTGTTTTCAGTGATGCTAAAAGATCACAGAGGATTTAGATGCCTACTGCAAAGAACATGTTCTTGTGTGTTCAGAGGTTTTCAGGCAACAATAAAAATGTAACGGTAACTTTGGCGATTAATGTTCCTGCAAGAATGAGAAGGAAGTTTTATCTAGTGGCTCTTTCCACTCATGCTAAAGTTTCGCAAAGGATTAGGATGCCTGCTGCAAAGAACATTTCCTTGTGTGTTCACAGGTTTTCAGGCGACAATAAAAATGTAAAGGTAACCTTGGCAAATAATGTGTCTGCGTGAGAGAGATGGGAGTTTAATTTAGTGGCTGTTTCCAGTGATGCTAAAGTAGCGCAGAGTACTAAGATGCCTGCTGCAAAGAACATGTCCTTGTGTGTTCAGAGGTTTTCAGGCAACAATAAAAATGTAAAGGTAACTTTGGCGATTAATGTTCCTGCTGGAGAGAGATGGAAGTTTTATCTAGTGGCTGTTTCCACTCATGCTAAAGTAGCGCAGAGGATTGAGATGCTTGCTGCAAAGAACCTGTCCTTGTGTGTCTGTAGGTTTTTAGGCAACAATAAAAATGTAAAGGTAACTTTGGCAATTAATGTTCCTGCTGGAGAGAGATGGAAGTTTTATCTAGTGGCTGTTTCCACTCATGCTAGAGTAGCGCAGAGGATTAAGATGCCTGCTGCAAAGAACATGTCCTTGTGTGTTCAGACGTTTTCAGGCAACAATAAAAATGTAAAGGTAACTTTGGCGATTAATGTTCCTGCTGGAGAGAGATGGAAGTTTTATCTAGTGGCTGTTTCCACTCATGCTAAAGAAGCGCAGAGGATTAAGATGCTTGCTGCCAAGAACCTGTCCTTGTGTGTCTGTAGGTTTTTAGGCAACAATAAAAATGTAAAGGTAACTTTGGCGATTAATGTTCCTGCTGGAGAGAGATGGAAGTTTTATCTAGTGGCTGTTTCCACTCATGCTAAAGTAGCGCAGAGGATTAAGATGCTTGCTGCAAAGAACCTGTCCTTGTGTGTCTGTAGGTTTTTAGGCAACAATAAAAATGTAAAGGTAACTTTGGCAATTAATGTTCCTGCTGGAGAGAGATGGAAGTTTTATCTAGTGGCTGTTTCCACTCATGCTAGAGTAGCGCAGAGGATTAAGATGCCTGCTGCAAAGAACATGTCCTTGTGTGTTCAGACGTTTTCAGGCAACAATAAAAATGTAAAGGTAACTTTGGCGATTAATGTTCCTGCTGGAGAGAGATGGAAGTTTTATCTAGTGGCTGTTTCCACTCATGCTAAAGAAGCGCAGAGGATTAAGATGCTTGCTGCCAAGAACCTGTCCTTGTGTGTCTGTAGGTTTTTAGGCAACAATAAAAATGTAAAGGTAACTTTGGCGATTAATGTTCCTGCTGGAGAGAGGTGGAAGTTTTATCTAGTGGCTGTTTCCACTCAGGCTAAAGTAGAGCAGAGTATTAAGATGCTTGCTGCAAAGAACCTGCCCCTGTGTGTTCAGAGGTTTTCAGGCAACAATAAAAATGTAAAGGTAACTTTGGCGATTAATGTTCCTGCTGGAGAGAGATGGAAGTTTTATCTAGCGGCTGTTTCCACTCATGCTAAAGTAGCGCAGAGGATTAAGATGCTTGCTGCAAAGAACCTGTCCTTGTGTGTCTGTAGGTTTTTAGGCAACAATAAAAATGTAAAGGTAACTTTGGCGATTAATGTTCCTGCTGGAGAGAGGTGGAAGTTTTATCTAGTGGCTGTTTCCACTCATGCTAAAGTAGCGCAGAGGATTAAGATGCATGCTGCAAAAAACATGTCCTTGTGTGATCAGAGGTTTCCAGGCAACAATAAAAAATGTAAAGGTAACTTTGGCGATTAGGGTTCCTGCAGGACAGAAATGGAAGTTGTATCTAGTGGCTGTTTTCAGTGATGCTAAAAGATCACAGAGGATTTAGATGCCTACTGCAAAGAACATGTTCTTGTGTGTTCAGAGGTTTTCAGGCAACAATAAAAATGTAACGGTAACTTTGGCGATTAATGTTCCTGCAGGAATGAGAAGGAAGTTTTATCTAGTGGCTCTTTCCACTCATGCTAAAGTTTCGCAAAGGATTAGGATGCCTGCTGCAAAGAACATTTCCTTGTGTGTTCACAGGTTTTCAGGCGACAATAAAAATGTAAAGGTAACCTTGGCAAATAATGTGTCTGCGTGAGAGAGATCGGAGTTTTATCTAGTGGCTGTTTCCACTCATGCTAAAGTAGCGCAGAGGATTAAGATGCCTGCTGCAAAGAACATGTCCTTGTGTGTTCAGACGTTTTCAGGCGACAATAAAAATGTAATGGTAACTTTGGCGATTAATGTTCCTGCTGGAGAGAGATGGGAGTTTAATTTAGTGGCTGTTTCCAGTGATGCTAAAGTAGCGCAGAGTACTAAGATGCCTGCTGCAAAGAACATGTCCTTGTGTGTTCAGAGGTTTTCAGGCATCAATAAAAATGTAAAGGTAACTTTGGCGATTAATGTTCCTGCTGGAGAGAGATGGAAGTTTTATCTAGTGGCTGTTTCCACTCATGCTAAAGTAGCGCAGAGGATTAAGATGCTTGTTGCAAAGAACCTGTCCTTGTGTGTCTGTAGGTTTTTAGGCAACAATAAAAATGTAAAGGTAACTTTGGCAATTAATGTTCCTGCTGGAGAGAGATGGAAGTTTTATCTAGTGGCTGTTTCCACTCATGCTAGAGTAGCGCAGAGGATTAAGATGCCTGCTGCAAAGAACATGTCCTTGTGTGTTCAGACGTTTTCAGGCAACAATAAAAATGTAAAGGTAACTTTGGCGATTAATGTTCCTGCTGGAGAGAGATGGAAGTTTTATCTAGTGGCTGTTTCCACTCATGCTAAAGAAGCGCAGAGGATTAAGATGCTTGCTGCCAAGAACCTGTCCTTGTGTGTCTGTAGGTTTTTAGGCAACAATAAAAATGTAAAGGTAACTTTGGCGATTAATGTTCCTGCTGGAGAGAGGTGGAAGTTTTATCTAGTGGCTGTTTCCACTCATGCTAAAGTAGAGCAGAGTATTAAGATGCTTGCTGCAAAGAACCTGCCCCTGTGTGTTCAGAGGTTTTCAGGCAACAATAAAAATGTAAAGGTAACTTTGGTGATTAATGTTCCTGCTGGGGAGAGATGGAAGTTGTATCTAGTGGCTGTTTCCACTCATGCTAAAGTAGCGCAGAGGATTAAGATGCTTGCTGCAAAGAACCTGCCCTTGTGTGTCTGTAGGTTTTTAGGCAACAATAAAAATGTAAAGGTAACTTTGGCGATTAATGTCCTGCTGGAGAGAGATGGAAGTTTTATCTAGTGGCTGTTTCCACTCATGCTAAAGTAGCATAGAGGATTAAGATGCCTGCTGCAAAGAACATGTCCTTGTGTGTCCAGAGGTTTTCAGGCAACAATAACAATGTAAAGGTAACTTTGGCGATTAGGGTTCCTGCAGGACAGAAATGGAAGTTGTATCTAGTGGCTGTTTTCAGTGATGCTAAAAGATCACAGAGGATTAAGATGCCTACTGCAAAGAACATGTTCTTGTGTGTTCAGAGGTTTTCAGGCAACAATAAAAATGTAACGTTAACTTTGGCGATTAATGTTCCTGCAGGAATGAGAAGGAAGTTTTATCTAGTGGCTCTTTCCACTCATGCTAAAGTTTCGCAAAGGATTAGGATGCCTGCTGCAAAGAACATTTCCTTGTGTGTTCAGAGGTTTTCAGGCGACAATAAAAATGTAAAGGTAACCTTGGCAAATAATGTGTCTGCGTGAGAGAGATCGGAGTTTTATCTAGTGGCTGTTTCCACTCATGCTAAAGTAGCGCAGAGGATTAAGATGCCTGCTGCAAAGAACATGTCCTTGTGTGTTCAGACGTTTTCAGGCGACAATAAAAATGTAATGGTAACTTTGGCGATTAATGTTCCTGCTGGAGAGAGATGGGAGTTTAATTTAGTGGCTGTTTCCAGTGATGCTAAAGTAGCGCAGAGTACTAAGATGCCTGCTGCAAAGAACATGTCCTTGTGTGTTCAGAGGTTTTCAGGCAACAATAAAAATGTAAAGGTAACTTTGGCGATTAATGTTCCTGCTGGAGAGAGATGGAAGTTTTATCTAGTGGCTGTTTCCACTCATGCTAAAGTAGCGCAGAGGATTAAGACGCTTGCTGCAAAGAACCTGTCCTTGTGTGTCTGTAGGTTTTTAGGCAACAATAAAAATGTAAAGGTAACTTTGGCAATTAATGTTCCTGCTGGAGAGAGATGGAAGTTTTATCTAGTGGCTGTTTCCACTCATGCTAGAGTAGCGCAGAGGATTAAGATGCCTGCTGCAAAGAACATGTCCTTGTGTGTTCAGACGTTTTCAGGCAACAATAAAAATGTAAAGGTAACTTTGGCGATTAATGTTCCTGCTGGAGAGAGATGGAAGTTTTATCTAGTGGCTGTTTCCACTCATGCTAAAGAAGCGCAGAGGATTAAGATGCTTGCTGCCAAGAACCTGTCCTTGTGTGTCTGTAGGTTTTTAGGCAACAATAAAAATGTAAAGGTAACTTTGGCGATTAATGTTCCTGCTGGAGAGAGATGGAAGTTTTATCTAGTGGCTGTTTCCACTCATGCTAAAGTAGCGCAGAGGATTAAGATGCTTGCTGCAAAGAACCTGTCCTTGTGTGTCTGTAGGTTTTTAGGCAACAATAAAAATGTAAAGGTAACTTTGGCAATTAATGTTCCTGCTGGAGAGAGATGGAAGTTTTATCTAGTGGCTGTTTCCACTCATGCTAGAGTAGCGCAGAGGATTAAGATGCCTGCTGCAAAGAACATGTCCTTGTGTGTTCAGACGTTTTCAGGCAACAATAAAAATGTAAAGGTAACTTTGGCGATTAATGTTCCTGCTGGAGAGAGATGGAAGTTTTATCTAGTGGCTGTTTCCACTCATGCTAAAGAAGCGCAGAGGATTAAGATGCTTGCTGCCAAGAACCTGTCCTTGTGTGTCTGTAGGTTTTTAGGCAACAATAAAAATGTAAAGGTAACTTTGGCGATTAATGTTCCTGCTGGAGAGAGGTGGAAGTTTTATCTAGTGGCTGTTTCCACTCAGGCTAAAGTAGAGCAGAGTATTAAGATGCTTGCTGCAAAGAACCTGCCCCTGTGTGTTCAGAGGTTTTCAGGCAACAATAAAAATGTAAAGGTAACTTTGGCGATTAATGTTCCTGCTGGAGAGAGATGGAAGTTTTATCTAGCGGCTGTTTCCACTCATGCTAAAGTAGCGCAGAGGATTAAGATGCTTGCTGCAAAGAACCTGTCCTTGTGTGTCTGTAGGTTTTTAGGCAACAATAAAAATGTAATGGTAACTTTGGCGATTAATGTTCCTGCTGGAGAGAGGTGGAAGTTTTATCTAGTGGCTGTTTCCACTCATGCTAAAGTAGCGCAGAGGATTAAGATGCATGCTGCAAAAAACATGTCCTTGTGTGATCAGAGGTTTCCAGGCAACAATAAAAAATGTAAAGGTAACTTTGGCGATTAGGGTTCCTGCAGGACAGAAATGGAAGTTGTATCTAGTGGCTGTTTTCAGTGATGCTAAAAGATCACAGAGGATTTAGATGCCTACTGCAAAGAACATGTTCTTGTGTGTTCAGAGGTTTTCAGGCAACAATAAAAATGTAACGGTAACTTTGGCGATTAATGTTCCTGCAGGAATGAGAAGGAAGTTTTATCTAGTGGCTCTTTCCACTCATGCTAAAGTTTCGCAAAGGATTAGGATGCCTGCTGCAAAGAACATTTCCTTGTGTGTTCACAGGTTTTCAGGCGACAATAAAAATGTAAAGGTAACCTTGGCAAATAATGTGTCTGCGTGAGAGAGATCGGAGTTTTATCTAGTGGCTGTTTCCACTCATGCTAAAGTAGCGCAGAGGATTAAGATGCCTGCTGCAAAGAACATGTCCTTGTGTGTTCAGACGTTTTCAGGCGACAATAAAAATGTAATGGTAACTTTGGCGATTAATGTTCCTGCTGGAGAGAGATGGGAGTTTAATTTAGTGGCTGTTTCCAGTGATGCTAAAGTAGCGCAGAGTACTAAGATGCCTGCTGCAAAGAACATGTCCTTGTGTGTTCAGAGGTTTTCAGGCATCAATAAAAATGTAAAGGTAACTTTGGCGATTAATGTTCCTGCTGGAGAGAGATGGAAGTTTTATCTAGTGGCTGTTTCCACTCATGCTAAAGTAGCGCAGAGGATTAAGATGCTTGTTGCAAAGAACCTGTCCTTGTGTGTCTGTAGGTTTTTAGGCAACAATAAAAATGTAAAGGTAACTTTGGCAATTAATGTTCCTGCTGGAGAGAGATGGAAGTTTTATCTAGTGGCTGTTTCCACTCATGCTAGAGTAGCGCAGAGGATTAAGATGCCTGCTGCAAAGAACATGTCCTTGTGTGTTCAGACGTTTTCAGGCAACAATAAAAATGTAAAGGTAACTTTGGCGATTAATGTTCCTGCTGGAGAGAGATGGAAGTTTTATCTAGTGGCTGTTTCCACTCATGCTAAAGAAGCGCAGAGGATTAAGATGCTTGCTGCCAAGAACCTGTCCTTGTGTGTCTGTAGGTTTTTAGGCAACAATAAAAATGTAAAGGTAACTTTGGCGATTAATGTTCCTGCTGGAGAGAGGTGGAAGTTTTATCTAGTGGCTGTTTCCACTCATGCTAAAGTAGAGCAGAGTATTAAGATGCTTGCTGCAAAGAACCTGCCCCTGTGTGTTCAGAGGTTTTCAGGCAACAATAAAAATGTAAAGGTAACTTTGGTGATTAATGTTCCTGCTGGGGAGAGATGGAAGTTGTATCTAGTGGCTGTTTCCACTCATGCTAAAGTAGCGCAGAGGATTAAGATGCTTGCTGCAAAGAACCTGCCCTTGTGTGTCTGTAGGTTTTTAGGCAACAATAAAAATGTAAAGGTAACTTTGGCGATTAATGTCCTGCTGGAGAGAGATGGAAGTTTTATCTAGTGGCTGTTTCCACTCATGCTAAAGTAGCATAGAGGATTAAGATGCCTGCTGCAAAGAACATGTCCTTGTGTGTCCAGAGGTTTTCAGGCAACAATAACAATGTAAAGGTAACTTTGGCGATTAGGGTTCCTGCAGGACAGAAATGGAAGTTGTATCTAGTGGCTGTTTTCAGTGATGCTAAAAGATCACAGAGGATTAAGATGCCTACTGCAAAGAACATGTTCTTGTGTGTTCAGAGGTTTTCAGGCAACAATAAAAATGTAACGTTAACTTTGGCGATTAATGTTCCTGCAGGAATGAGAAGGAAGTTTTATCTAGTGGCTCTTTCCACTCATGCTAAAGTTTCGCAAAGGATTAGGATGCCTGCTGCAAAGAACATTTCCTTGTGTGTTCAGAGGTTTTCAGGCGACAATAAAAATGTAAAGGTAACCTTGGCAAATAATGTGTCTGCGTGAGAGAGATCGGAGTTTTATCTAGTGGCTGTTTCCACTCATGCTAAAGTAGCGCAGAGGATTAAGATGCCTGCTGCAAAGAACATGTCCTTGTGTGTTCAGACGTTTTCAGGCGACAATAAAAATGTAATGGTAACTTTGGCGATTAATGTTCCTGCTGGAGAGAGATGGGAGTTTAATTTAGTGGCTGTTTCCAGTGATGCTAAAGTAGCGCAGAGTACTAAGATGCCTGCTGCAAAGAACATGTCCTTGTGTGTTCAGAGGTTTTCAGGCAACAATAAAAATGTAAAGGTAACTTTGGCGATTAATGTTCCTGCTGGAGAGAGATGGAAGTTTTATCTAGTGGCTGTTTCCACTCATGCTAAAGTAGCGCAGAGGATTAAGACGCTTGCTGCAAAGAACCTGTCCTTGTGTGTCTGTAGGTTTTTAGGCAACAATAAAAATGTAAAGGTAACTTTGGCAATTAATGTTCCTGCTGGAGAGAGATGGAAGTTTTATCTAGTGGCTGTTTCCACTCATGCTAGAGTAGCGCAGAGGATTAAGATGCCTGCTGCAAAGAACATGTCCTTGTGTGTTCAGACGTTTTCAGGCAACAATAAAAATGTAAAGGTAACTTTGGCGATTAATGTTCCTGCTGGAGAGAGATGGAAGTTTTATCTAGTGGCTGTTTCCACTCATGCTAAAGAAGCGCAGAGGATTAAGATGCTTGCTGCCAAGAACCTGTCCTTGTGTGTCTGTAGGTTTTTAGGCAACAATAAAAATGTAAAGGTAAATTTGGCGATTAATGTTCCTGCTGGAGAGAGGTGGAAGTTTTATCTAGTGGCTGTTTCCACTCATGCTAAAGTAGAGCAGAGTATTAAGATGCTTGCTGCAAAGAACCTGCCCCTGTGTGTTCAGAGGTTTTCAGGCAACAATAAAAATGTAAAGGTAACTTTGGCGATTAATGTTCCTGCTGGGGAGAGATGGAAGTTGTATCTAGTGGCTGTTTCCACTCATGCTAAAGTAGCGTAGAGGATTAAGATGCTTGCTGCAAAGAACCTGTCCTTGTGTGTCTGTAGGTTTTTAGGCAACAATAAAAATGTAAAGTAACTTTGGCGATTAGGGTTCCTGCAGGACAGAAATGGAAGTTGTATCTAGTGGCTGTTTTCAGTGATGCTAAAGTTTCGCAAAGGATTAGGATGCCTGCTGCAAAGAACATTTCCTTGTGTGTTCAGAGGTTTTCAGGCGACAATAAAAATGTAAAGGTAACCTTGGCAAATAATGTGTCTGCGTGAGAGAGATCGGAGTTTTATCTAGTGGCTGTTTCCACTCATGCTAAAGTAGCGCAGAGGATTAAGATGCTTGCTGCAAAGAACCTGTCCTTCTGTGTCTGTAGGTTTTTAGGCAACAATAAAAATGTAAAGGTAACTTTGGCGATTAATGTCCTGCTGTAGAGAGATGGAAGTTTTATCTAGTGGCTGTTTCCACTCATGCTAAAGTAGCACAGAGGATTAAGATGCCTGCTGCAAAGAACATGTCCTTGTGTGATGAGAGGTCTCCAGGCAACAATAAAAAATGTAAAGGTAACTTTGGCGATTAAGGTTCCTGCAGGACAGAAATGGAAGGTTTGTCTAGTGGCTGTTTTCAGTGATGCTAAAGGATCGCAGAGGATTGAGATGCCTACTGCAAAGAACATGTCCTTGTGTATCGAGAGGTTTTCAGGCGGCAATAAAAATGTAAAGGTAACTTTGTCGATTAATGTTCCTGCTGGAGAGAGATGGAAGTTTTATCTAGTGGCTGTTTCCAGCCATGCTAAAGTAGCGCAGATGACTAAGATGCCCGCTGCGCAGAACATGTCTTTTTGTGTTCAGATGTTTTCAGGCAACAATAAAAAAGTAAAGGTAACTTTGGCGATTAAGGTTCCTGCAGGACGGAGATGGAATTTTTATCTAGTGGCTGTTTCCACTCATGCTAAAGTAGCACAGAGGATTAAGATGCCTGCTGCAAAGAACATGTCCTTGTGTGTCCAGAGGTTTTCAGGCAACAATAACAATGTAAAGGTAACTTTGGCGATTAATGTTCCTGCTGGAGAGAGAAGGAAGTTTTATCTAGTGGCTGTTTCCACTCATGCTAAAGTAGCACAGAGGATTAAGATGCCTGCTGCAAAAAACATGTCCTTGTGTGATCAGAGGTTTCCAGGCAACAATAAACAAGCATTTGCAATGCAATAGGTCTCGCATTTACGAGAGTTTGAGCTATTGGCATTGTAAATGACAATGCCCTTTAATTATGTGTTTTCAAAAACTGCAAGTGGTGGGTAAACACGCACTTTGTACTTATAGTCCTTGTTTACGAAAAGCAAGGCTGGAGATAACAGCGCCTTTTTTAATGTCAGCCTTGCTTCTCGTAAGCAAAGACCATAAGTACAAAGTGGGTGTTTTTACGCACCACTTTCAGGTTTTCAAAACACAAATAAAAAGCATTGTTATTACAATGCCAATAGCTCAAACTCTTGCAAATGCGAGACCTATTGCATTGCAAATGCTTGTTTAATAATATTGATCGAAGATTGTACAGGTTAGGACAGACACAGACTAGGTGGATAAAAGCTATCAATAGGCCGAGGGGCTCTGGCAGCAGTGCCCCAAGGGCTCATGGGTGTTTGCTGCAGAGGGCAGGATGTACACTGCACAGAGGAGACTGCATACCCCCCTCTGTACTCCACTGTGCCCTTAGTGGGTGTCTGTACCTCATTGCCTGGTCCCTCAGGTTGAGCTCCCCTGCAGCTTCTTACGATGTTGGTGCTATGAATAGGCAATACTGAAGACAGTTAGTAAGACACTGTGTAGAGAACTTTGCCCTTGGAACATAAAATATGGTATTTACCAGGGAAAAGGAAGAAAACATTACGTTAGAGCACTGTGTCCTGTGCTTTCCCCTGCTTCTCAGAAGCTATCCGTCACTCTGTCTTCCGTGCCCATCCGTGCTTCCCTGTACGCCAGTGTTTTGTTCACTGGCCAGAGGCATAGTTTACAAGTGAGTGACAGATCACGTCACACGCATTTCCCACGGATGACATTAATAAAAGAGAGGAATTTGAAGCAAAGGTTTTCAGATTTGATGTTGATTAATGGGATTTGTAGAGCGCGCAGATGCTCCGATGAGTGTCCAGGCGCTAGTTTTTTAAGCAAAACACTACGGCGGAGGTATTCCGTGTTTTTGAGCGCACTTGATGATTTAGCGGATATGAAGGTGCCAAATATGATACGGAGCTTCCTGGCGCCAATGCCCATGCGCTTCGGTGGTGCACTGCCTGGTTGTTTGTACTAGGCCACCCTGTACCACTCCCCCACCCCTCCCCCGTGCTGTAGGGACTTTCTTGGATTCCCTTGCGCAGGTAAGGTGGATGAGTGAGTAAAATCTGCTTCAGTTCTGTTTCCACTACTACTAAATTAAGAATTTGAATCTGGAAAACTGAAAAACTTAGATTCGAGAGACTGGTAAATCGTACGTCATTTGTTTTGGTAATTGTGAAACCTGACAGACGACACGCTGACATCGACTCTGCTCCTGCGGGTGTCCAGTGCTGACCCCCGGGCAGCCTTCTCTCCATTCCTACCTGACTCTGTTGTACGGCGATGCGTTTACTTTGTCTGCTGTTCCTCCGGTGCTCCCGTGTCCACCCTCGTCGTCTCCCGGTCTCTATGTTCCACCGATCGAGTTAAGTTTCTATTCCAGAGAAAGTGAAAGCTAAGACCAGCTTAGTTTACAGCTGCTGGCTCCACCTTCACTGTTCAGGAAGGAGGCAGAGGGGGCGTCGTCTGGAAACTCGCGCTCCGCAGGAAAGGCATATTTTAT
This sequence comes from Calotriton arnoldi, assembly GCA_963921515.1. Lineage (NCBI taxonomy): Eukaryota > Metazoa > Chordata > Amphibia > Caudata > Salamandridae > Calotriton > Calotriton arnoldi. The sequence continues at coordinate 2,424,177 of CAWUFW010002020.1, read as the reverse complement.
TTATTTATTTTATGCGTTTTTATATAGCGCGGACTTTACCCGAAGGTGTCAGAGCGCTTCACAATAGGAACAGTAACGTTACAAGTGAGCATAAAACAAAAGCAAGCGTTACATTACATGAGGAAAAAGTGACAATTGTACAAATAACAAAAACAAACAAAATACAAAAAGAGGTAGCAAATGATACGTTACAAGAGGAACAAGCAGACGCTGTAAGGTAGCATCGTGTCCCTCTGCGGTGGTGGGAAGCGTCCTGTGTGCTCAGATTTAGTTCAAGCATGCAGTCTGCAAAGTTTAAAACAAGCTGCCATCTTGGAGAGTCGGCACGCAAATGTCTCCATAGAACAAAGACACGCCGTGAGCGTGCACATCAGCTGTCCGGGCAAGTGCACATCAGAACGCGCCGTAAGCGTGCACATTTGCTGTCTGGAGATCGCCAGCAAAGACCAGCGTGACGGCGACCGCATTGGCTGCGAGGTACACCGATCACCCTGTGAGCTCTAGGGACACGCTGCAGGGCATCGCGTGAAGCATGGCGGAACGACGGTAAGGTGGGGGGTGGCAGGCGCATGGCTGACTGACACTGGAGGGGGTGCAAGGACAGCTGGGGAGTGCGTGCAATGCGGCTGGAGAGGACGGAAGGGGGACAGGAGATGTGCACATCGCGTGCCTGGACGTGCGTGTTCACATTTCCAGTCCGGCCTGCGCGTGCACATCTCCTGTCTCCCTTCCGAAGCAAGTCGACGAAGGGAGGGAGGGCGTAATTTAAAGTTTATCGGCTTCTATACAAACACCTGAATTCACTTTATGCAGTCGATCCGATCCTATTAATGGCCACATTGTATCGCCAATAAGTTGCAACTCCACATGTACTACTGATGTTCTGTTTAATGCCTATGTTGAATAATAAAATGTAACGCGATTATGAAAAAAAAAAAACAGTGCAAGCGGTGCACAGGGCAGGAATTCCCCTTATTGAAAGCCATATGCCAGAGCGGAGCTGCGACGGAACACCTCCAATCATGCATTGCTTCCATCACAAAACACACACACGCATGCACACTGGACAATGTAGGAAATGAAGACTGATAGGCTGCAGCTCCCTCGAAACGTAATTGGAGAAGAAAGGGGTTGTGTGAAAAACCAATAGAAAAAATAAGTGTGAAAGGATTAGAATGGGTGCTTAAAAGGTATCTGTGCATGTTTTCCATAGCTCAGAAATCCTTTGGCTTTGTGGATTATGCTTGTAGGCGAATGGGCGATTTACAGAAAATAAATCCAGGCTGTCACTTCCTGAAAACGGTAACCAGTATAAGAAACATTGTTTAATACTATCCATTTGCACTTACCTGAAACCGGTCCTGCGTCCGCTGCACAGCAGCAACATGGGGTTGGTTGGGGGATGAATATGAAAGCAACACGGAGAGGGCCAGTGGGAAGTGAAATGAACATTGAGAAAGAAAGGGGAGTCAATGGGGACATGCACAAATGGCACTGACAGAGGCATCGCTCGGTCTCCAGCCGGGAGGAAGCGTTGGCGTCTGATGAAGGAAAACGCTGCGTTTGTGCTCGGAGGGTGGGGGGCTCATAATGCGAAGCAGAAGAAACCATGAAATGTGACTAAGGCAGCTGCAAGGTGCACCAGGCACGACTTCACCTTCCAATTGCAGCAATTAGTTAAAGTATGCTCACAATTATTAACAAGCTCTCGACATTGCGGCTCTGAAGCCCGTGAGACGCCGTCGTGTGCACGTCTGCTGTCCGGCGCCGGGCACAGCTGTGAAGCACACGAGTCAAAGAGACGCCGTGCGTGTGCACTTCTGCTGTCCGGCGCCGGGCACAGCTGTGAAGCACACGAGTCAAAGAGACGCCGTGCGTGTGCACGTCTGCTGTCCGGCGCCGGGCACAGCTGTGAAGCACACGAGTTAAAGAGATGCCGTGAGCGTGCCCATGTGCTGTCCCGGACCAAGCTGATAGACACGCCGTGAGCGTGCATATCGGCTGTCTGGGAAAGTGCACATCTCCTGTCCCCCTTCCAAACTAAGTCGACGACAATATATCTCGCTTAGCGAGCAGCTTCGCTGCGTCGCTAGGCGAGACCTAAAAATGTAAAGGTAACTTTGGCGATTAGGGTTCCTGCAGGACAGAAATGGAAGTTGTATCTAGTGGCTGTTTTCAGTGATGCTAAAAGATCACAGAGGATTAAGATGCCTACTGCAAAGAACATGTTCTTGTGTGTTCAGAGGTTTTCAGGCAACAATAAAAATGTAACAGTAACTTTGGCGATTAATGTTCCTGCAGGAGAGAGAAGGAAGTTTTATCTAGTGGCTGTTTCCACTCATGCTAAAGTAGCACAGAGGATTAAGATGCCTGCTGCAAAAAAAAATGTCCTTGTGTGATCAGAGGTTTCCAGGCAACAATAAAAAATGTAAAGGTAACTTTGGCGATTAGGGTTCCTGCAGGACAGAAATGGAAGTTGTATCTAGTGGCTGTTTTCAGTGATGCTAAAAGATCACAGAGGATTTAGATGCCTACTGCAAAGAACATGTTCTTGTGTGTTCAGAGGTTTTCAGGCAACAATAAAAATGTAACGGTAACTTTGGCGATTAATGTTCCTGCAGGAATGAGAAGGAAGTTTTATCTAGTGGCTCTTTCCACTCATGCTAAAGTTTCGCAAAGGATTAGGATGCCTGCTGCAAAGAACATTTCCTTGTGTGTTCACAGGTTTTCAGGCGACAATAAAAATGTAAAGGTAACCTTGGCAAATAATGTGTCTGCGTGAGAGAGATCGGAGTTTTATCTAGTGGCTGTTTCGCCTCATGCTAAAGTAGCGCAGAGGATTAAGATGCCTGCTGCAAAGAACATGTCCTTGTGTGTTCAGACGTTTTCAGGCGACAATAAAAATGTAATGGTAACTTTGGCGATTAATGTTCCTGCTGGAGAGAGATGGGAGTTTAATTTAGTGGCTGTTTCCAGTGATGCTAAAGTAGCGCAGAGTACTAAGATGCCTGCTGCAAAGAACATGTCCTTGTGTGTTCAGAGGTTTTCAGGCAACAATAAAAATGTAAAGGTAACTTTGGCGATTAATGTTCCTGCTGGAGAGAGATGGAAGTTTTATCTAGTGGCTGTTTCCACTCATGCTAAAGTAGCACAGAGGATTAAGATGCTTGCTGCAAAGAACCTGTCCTTGTGTGTCTGTAGATTTTTAGGCAACAATAAAAATGTAAAGGTAACTTTGGCAATTAATGTTCCTGCTGGAGAGAGATGGAAGTTTTATCTAGTGGCTGTTTCCACTCATGCTAGAGTAGCGCAGAGGATTAAGATGCCTGCTGCAAAGAACATGTCCTTGTGTGTTCAGACGTTTTCAGGCAACAATAAAAATGTAAAGGTAACTTTGGCGATTAATGTTCCTGCTGGAGAGAGATGGAAGTTTTATCTAGTGGCTGTTTCCACTCATGCTAAAGAAGCGCAGAGGATTAAGATGCTTGCTGCCAAGAACCTGTCCTTGTGTGTCTGTAGGTTTTTAGGCAACAATAAAAATGTAAAGGTAACTTTGGCGACTAATGTTCCTGCTGGAGAGAGGTGGAAGTTTTATCTAGTGGCTGTTTCCACTCATGCTAAAGTAGAGTAGAGTATTAAGATGCTTGCTGCAAAGAACCTACCCCTGTGTGTTCAGAGGTTTTCAGGCAACAATAAAAATGTAAAGGTAACTTTGGCGATTAATGTTCCTGCTGGGGAGAGATGGAAGTTGTATCTAGTGGCTGTTTCCACTCATGCTAAAGTAGCACAGAGGATTAAGATGCTTGCTGCAAAGAACCTGCCCTTGTGTGTCTGTAGGTTTTTAGGCAACAATAAAAATGTAAAGGTAACTTTGGCGATTAATGTCCTGCTGGTGAGAGATGGAAGTTTTATCTAGTGGCTGTTTCCACTCATGCTAAAGTAGCACAGAGGATTAAGATGCCTGCTGCAAAGAACATGTCCTTGTGTGTCCAGAGGTTTTCAGGCAACAATAACAATGTAAAGGTAACTTTGGCGATTAATGTTCCTGCTGGAGAGAGAAGGAAGTTTTATCTAGTGGCTGTTTCCACTCATGCTAAAGTAGCACAGAGGATTAAGATGCCTGCTGCAAAAAACATGTCCTTGTGTGATCAGAGGTTTCCAGGCAACAATAAAAAATGTAAAGGTAACTTTGGCGATTAGGGTTCCTGCAGGACAGAAATGGAAGTTGTATCTAGTGGCTGTTTTCAGTGATGCTAAAAGATCACAGAGGATTAAGATGCCTACTGCCAAGAACATGTTCTTGTGTGTTCAGAGGTTTTCAGGCAACAATAAAAATGTAATGGTAACTTTGGCGATTAATGTTCCTGCAGGAATGAGAAGGAAGTTTTATCTAGTGGCTCTTTCCACTCATGCTAAAGTTTCGCAAAGGATTAGGATGCCTGCTGCAAAGAACATTTCCTTGTGTGTTCAGAGGTTTTCAGGCGACAATAAAAATGTAAAGGTAACCTTGGCAAATAATGTGTCTGCGTGAGAGATCGGAGTTTTATCTAGTGGCTGTTTCCACTCATGCTAAAGTAGCGCAGAGGATTAAGATGCCTGCTGCAAAGAACATGTTCTTGTGTGTTCATACGTTTTCAGGCGACAATAAAAATGTAATGGTAACTTTGGCGATTAATGTTCCTGCTGGAGAGAGATGGGAGTTTAATTTAGTGGCTGTTTCCAGTGATGCTAAAGTAGCGCAGAGTACTAAGATGCCTGCTGCAAAGAACATGTCCTTGTGTGTTCAAAGGTTTTCAGGCAACAATAAAAATGTAAAGGTAACTTTGGCGATTAATGTTCCTGCTGGAGAGAGATGGAAGTTTTATCTAGTGGCTGTTTCCACTCATGCTAGAGTAGCGCAGAGGATTAAGATGCCTACTGCAAAGAACATGTTCTTGTGTGTTCAGAGGTTTTCAGGCAACAATAAAAATGTAAAGGTAACTTTGGCGATTAATGTTCCTGCTGGAGAGAGATGGAAGTTTTATCTAGTGGCTGTTTCCACTCATGCTAAAGAAGCGCAGAGGATTAAGATGCTTGCTGCCAAGAACCTGTCCTTGTGTGTCTGTAGGTTTTTAGGCAACAATAAAAATGTAAAGGTAACTTTGGCGACTAATGTTCCTGCTGGAGAGAGGTGGAAGTTTTATCTAGTGGCTGTTTCCACTCATGCTAAAGTAGCGCAGAGGATTAAGATGCCTGTTGCAAAGAACATGTCCTTGTGTGTTCAGAGGTTTTCAGGCAACAATAAAAATGTAAAGGTAATTTTGGAGATTAATGTTCCTGCTGGAGAGAGATGGAAGTTTTATCTAGCGGCTGTTTCCACTCATGCTAAAGTAGCGCAGAGGATTAAGATGCTTGCTGCAAAGAACCTGTCCTTGTGTGTCTGTAGGTTTTTAGGCAACAATAAAAATTTAAAGGTAACTTTGGCGATTAATGTTCCTGCTGGAGAGAGGTGGAAGTTTTATCTAGTGGCTGTTTCCACTCATGCTAAAGTAGCGCAGAGGATTAAGATGCCTGTTGCAAAGAACATGTCCTTGTGTGTTCAGAGGTTTTTAGGCAACAATAAAAATGTAAAGGTAACTTTGGCGATTAATGTTCCTGCTGGAGAGAGGTGGAAGTTTTATCTAGTGGCTGTTTCCACTCATGCTAAAGTAGAGCAGAGTATTAAGATGCTTGCTGCAAAGAACCTGCCCCTGTGTGTTCAGAGGTTTTCAGGCAACAATAAAAATGTAAAGGTAACTTTGTCAATTAATGTTACTGCTGGAGAGAGATGGAAGTTTTATCTAGTGGCTGTTTCCACTCATGCTAAAGTAGCACAGAGGATTAAGATGCCTGCTGCAAAGAACATTTCCTTGTGTGTTCAGAGGTTTTCAGGCGACAGTAAAAAATGTAAAGGTAACTTTGGCGATTAGGGTTCCTGCAGGACAGAAATGGAAGTTGTATCTAGTGGCTGTTTTCAGTGATGCTAAAAGATCACAGAGGATTTAGATGCCTACTGCAAAGAACATGTCCTTGTGTGTCCAGAGGTTTTCAGGCAACAATAACAATGTAAAGGTAACTTTGGCGATTAATGTTCCTGCTGGAGAGAGAAGGAAGTGTTATCTAGTGGCTGTTTCCACTCATGCTAAAGTAGCACAGAGGATTAAGATGCTTGCTGCAAAGAACCTGTCCTTGTGTGTCTGTAGGTTTTTAGGCAACAATAAAAATGTAAAGGTAACTTTGGCGATTAATGTTCCTGCAGGAATGAGAAGGAAGTTTTATCTAGTGGCTGTTTCCACTCATGCTGAAGTAGCGCAGAGGATTAAGATACCTGCTGCAAAGAACATGTCCTTGTGTGTCTGTAGGTTTTTAGGCAACAATAAAAATGTAAAGGTAACTTTGGAGATTAATGTTCCTGCTGAAGAGAGATCAGAGTTTTATCTAGTGACTGTATCCACTCATGCTAAAGTTGCACAGAGGATTAAGATGCCTGCTGCAAAGAACATGTTCTTGTGTGTCCTGAGATTTTGAGGCAACAATAAAAATGTAGTTAACTTTGGAAATTAATGTTCCTGCAGGAGACAGATCAGAGTTTTATCCAGTGGCTGTTTCTACTCATGCTGAAGTAGCGCAGAGGATTAAGATACCTGCTGCAAAGAACATGTCCTTGTGTGTCTGTAGGTTTTTAGGCAACAATAAAAATGTAAAGGTAACTTTGGCAATTAATGTTCCTGCTGGAGAGAGATGGAAGTTTTATCTAGTGGCTGTTTCCACTCATGCTAGAGTAGCGCAGAGGATTAAGATGCCTGCTGCAAAGAACATGTCCTTGTGTGTTCAGACGTTTTCAGGCAACAATAAAAATGTAAAGGTAACTTTGGCGATTAATGTTCCTGCTGGAGAGAGATGGAAGTTGTATCTAGTGGCTGTTTCCACTCATGCTAAAGTAGCGCAGAGGATTAAGATGCCTGCTGCAAAGAACCTGTCCTTGTGTGTCTGTAGGTTTTTAGGCAACAATAAAAATGTAAAGGTAACTTTGGCGATTAATGTCCTGCTGGAGAGAGATGGAAGTTTTATCTAGTGGCTGTTTCCACTCATGCTAAAGTAGCACAGAGGATTAAGATGCCTGCTGCAAAGAACATGTCCTTGTGTGTCCAGAGGTTTTCAGGCAACAATAACAATGTAAAGGTAACTTTGGCGATTAATGTTCCTGCTGGAGAGAGAAGGAAGTTTTATCTAGTGGCTGTTTCCACTCATGCTAAAGTAGCACAGAGGATTAAGATGCCTGCTGCAAAAAACATGTCCTTGTGTGATCAGAGGTTTCCAGGCAACAATAAAAAATGTAAAGGTAACTTTGGCGATTAGGGTTCCTGCAGGACAGAAATGGAAGTTGTATCTAGTGGCTGTTTTCAGTGATGCTAAAAGATCACAGAGGATTAAGATGCCTACTGCAAAGAACATGTTCTTGTGTGTTCAGAGGTTTTCAGGCAACAATAAAAATGTAACGGTAACTTTGGTGATTAATGTTCCTGCAGGAATGAGAAGGAAGTTTTATCTAGTGGCTCTTTCCACTCATGCTAAAGTTTCGCAAAGGATTAGGATGCCTGCTGCAAAGAACATTTCCTTGTGTGTTCAGAGGTTTTCAGGCGACAATAAAAATGTAAAGGTAACCTTGGCAAATAATGTGTCTGCGTGAGAGAGATCGGAGTTTTATCTAGTGGCTCTTTCCACTCATGCTAAAGTTTCGCAAAGGATTAGGATGCCTGCTGCAAAGAACATTTCCTTGTGTGTTCACAGGTTTTCAGGCGACAATAAAAATGTAAAGGTAACCTTGGCAAATAATGTGTCTGCGTGAGAGAGATGGGAGTTTAATTTAGTGGCTGTTTCCAGTGATGCTAAAGTAGCGCAGAGTACTAAGATGCCTGCTGCAAAGAACATGTCCTTGTGTGTTCAGAGGTTTTCAGGCAACAATAAAAATGTAAAGGTAACTTTGGCGATTAATGTTCCTGCTGGAGAGAGATGGAAGTTTTATCTAGTGGCTGTTTCCACTCATGCTAAAGTAGCGCAGAGGATTAAGATGCTTGCTGCAAAGAACCTGTCCTTGTGTGTCTGTAGGTTTTTAGGCAACAATAAAAATGTAAAGGTAACTTTGGCAATTAATGTTCCTGCTGGAGAGAGATGGAAGTTTTATCTAGTGGCTGTTTCCACTCATGCTAGAGTAGCGCAGAGGATTAAGATGCCTGCTGCAAAGAACATGTCCTTGTGTGTTCAGACGTTTTCAGGCAACAATAAAAATGTAAAGGTAACTTTGGCGATTAATGTTCCTGCTGGAGAGAGATGGAAGTTTTATCTAGTGGCTGTTTCCACTCATGCTAAAGAAGCGCAGAGGATTAAGATGCTTGCTGCCAAGAACCTGTCCTTGTGTGTCTGTAGGTTTTTAGGCAACAATAAAAATGTAAAGGTAACTTTGGCGATTAATGTTCCTGCTGGAGAGAGATGGAAGTTTTATCTAGCGGCTGTTTCCACTGATGCTAAAGTAGCGCAGAGGATTAAGATGCTTGCTGCAAAGAACCTGTCCTTGTGTGTCTGTAGGTTTTTAGGCAACAATAAAAATGTAAAGGTAACTTTGGCGATTAATGTTCCTGCTGGAGAGAGGTGGAAGTTTTATCTAGTGGCTGTTTCCACTCATGCTAAAGTAGCGCAGAGGATTAAGATGCATGCTGCAAAAACATGTCCTTGTGTGATCAGAGGTTTCCAGGCAACAATAAAAAATGTAAAGGTAACTTTGGCGATTAGGGTTCCTGCAGGACAGAAATGGAAGTTGTATCTAGTGGCTGTTTTCAGTGATGCTAAAAGATCACAGAGGATTTAGATGCCTACTGCAAAGAACATGTTCTTGTGTGTTCAGAGGTTTTCAGGCAACAATAAAAATGTAACGGTAACTTTGGCGATTAATGTTCCTGCAGGAATGAGAAGGAAGTTTTATCTAGTGGCTCTTTCCACTCATGCTAAAGTTTCGCAAAGGATTAGGATGCCTGCTGCAAAGAACATTTCCTTGTGTGTTCACAGGTTTTCAGGCGACAATAAAAATGTAAAGGTAACCTTGGCAAATAATGTGTCTGCGTGAGAGAGATCGGAGTTTTATCTAGTGGCTGTTTCCACTCATGCTAAAGTAGCGCAGAGGATTAAGATGCCTGCTGCAAAGAACATGTCCTTGTGTGTTCAGACGTTTTCAGGCGACAATAAAAATGTAATGGTAACTTTGGCGATTAATGTTCCTGCTGGAGAGAGATGGGAGTTTAATTTAGTGGCTGTTTCCAGTGATGCTAAAGTAGCGCAGAGTACTAAGATGCCTGCTGCAAAGAACATGTCCTTGTGTGTTCAGAGGTTTTCAGGCATCAATAAAAATGTAAAGGTAACTTTGGCGATTAATGTTCCTGCTGGAGAGAGATGGAAGTTTTATCTAGTGGCTGTTTCCACTCATGCTAAAGTAGCGCAGAGGATTAAGATGCTTGTTGCAAAGAACCTGTCCTTGTGTGTCTGTAGGTTTTTAGGCAACAATAAAAATGTAAAGGTAACTTTGGCAATTAATGTTCCTGCTGGAGAGAGATGGAAGTTTTATCTAGTGGCTGTTTCCACTCATGCTAGAGTAGCGCAGAGGATTAAGATGCCTGCTGCAAAGAACATGTCCTTGTGTGTTCAGACGTTTTCAGGCAACAATAAAAATGTAAAGGTAACTTTGGCGATTAATGTTCCTGCTGGAGAGAGATGGAAGTTTTATCTAGTGGCTGTTTCCACTCATGCTAAAGAAGCGCAGAGGATTAAGATGCTTGCTGCCAAGAACCTGTCCTTGTGTGTCTGTAGGTTTTTAGGCAACAATAAAAATGTAAAGGTAACTTTGGCGATTAATGTTCCTGCTGGAGAGAGGTGGAAGTTTTATCTAGTGGCTGTTTCCACTCATGCTAAAGTAGAGCAGAGTATTAAGATGCTTGCTGCAAAGAACCTGCCCCTGTGTGTTCAGAGGTTTTCAGGCAACAATAAAAATGTAAAGGTAACTTTGGTGATTAATGTTCCTGCTGGGGAGAGATGGAAGTTGTATCTAGTGGCTGTTTCCACTCATGCTAAAGTAGCGCAGAGGATTAAGATGCTTGCTGCAAAGAACCTGCCCTTGTGTGTCTGTAGGTTTTTAGGCAACAATAAAAATGTAAAGGTAACTTTGGCGATTAATGTCCTGCTGGAGAGAGATGGAAGTTTTATCTAGTGGCTGTTTCCACTCATGCTAAAGTAGCATAGAGGATTAAGATGCCTGCTGCAAAGAACATGTCCTTGTGTGTCCAGAGGTTTTCAGGCAACAATAACAATGTAAAGGTAACTTTGGCGATTAGGGTTCCTGCAGGACAGAAATGGAAGTTGTATCTAGTGGCTGTTTTCAGTGATGCTAAAAGATCACAGAGGATTAAGATGCCTACTGCAAAGAACATGTTCTTGTGTGTTCAGAGGTTTTCAGGCAACAATAAAAATGTAACGTTAACTTTGGCGATTAATGTTCCTGCAGGAATGAGAAGGAAGTTTTATCTAGTGGCTCTTTCCACTCATGCTAAAGTTTCGCAAAGGATTAGGATGCCTGCTGCAAAGAACATTTCCTTGTGTGTTCAGAGGTTTTCAGGCGACAATAAAAATGTAAAGGTAACCTTGGCAAATAATGTGTCTGCGTGAGAGAGATCGGAGTTTTATCTAGTGGCTGTTTCCACTCATGCTAAAGTAGCGCAGAGGATTAAGATGCCTGCTGCAAAGAACATGTCCTTGTGTGTTCAGACGTTTTCAGGCGACAATAAAAATGTAATGGTAACTTTGGCGATTAATGTTCCTGCTGGAGAGAGATGGGAGTTTAATTTAGTGGCTGTTTCCAGTGATGCTAAAGTAGCGCAGAGTACTAAGATGCCTGCTGCAAAGAACATGTCCTTGTGTGTTCAGAGGTTTTCAGGCAACAATAAAAATGTAAAGGTAACTTTGGCGATTAATGTTCCTGTTTGGAGAGAGATGGAAGTTTTATCTAGTGGCTGTTTCCACTCATGCTAAAGTAGCGCAGAGGATTAAGACGCTTGCTGCAAAGAACCTGTCCTTGTGTGTCTGTAGGTTTTTAGGCAACAATAAAAATGTAAAGGTAACTTTGGCAATTAATGTTCATGCTGGAGAGAGATGGAAGTTTTATCTAGTGGCTGTTTCCACTCATGCTAGAGTAGCGCAGAGGATTAAGATGCCTGCTGCAAAGAACATGTCCTTGTGTGTTCAGACGTTTTCAGGCAACAATAAAAATGTAAAGGTAACTTTGGCGATTAATGTTCCTGCTGGAGAGAGATGGAAGTTTTATCTAGTGGCTGTTTCCACTCATGCTAAAGAAGCGCAGAGGATTAAGATGCTTGCTGCCAAGAACCTGTCCTTGTGTGTCTGTAGGTTTTTAGGCAACAATAAAAATGTAAAGGTAACTTTGGCGATTAATGTCCTGCTGGAGAGAGATGGAAGTTTTATCTAGTGGCTGTTTCCACTCATGCTAAAGTAGCACAGAGGATTAAGATGCCTGCTGCAAAAAACATGTCCTTGTGTGATCAGAGGTTTCCAGGCAACAATAAAAAATGTAAAGGTAACTTTGGCGATTAGGGTTCCTGCAGGACAGAAATGGAAGTTGTATCTAGTGGCTGTTTTCAGTGATGCTAAAAGATCACAGAGGATTAAGATGCCTACTGCAAAGAACATGTTCTTGTGTGTTCAGAGGTTTTCAGGCAACAATAAAAATGTAAAGGTAACTTTGGCGATTAATGTTCCTGCAGGAATGAGAAGGAAGTTTTATCTAGTGGCTCTTTCCACTCATGCTAAAGTTTCGCAAAGGATTAGGATGCCTGCTGCAAAGAACATTTCCTTGTGTGTTCAGAGGTTTTCAGGCGACAATAAAAATGTAAAGGTAACCTTGGCAAATATTGTGTCTGCGTGAGAGAGATCGGAGTTTTATCTAGTGGCTGTTTCCACTCATGCTAAAGTAGCGCAGAAGATTAAGATGCCTGCTGCAAAGAACATGTCCTTGTGTGTTCAGAGGTTTTCAGGCAACAATAAAAATGTAAAGGTAACTTTGGCGATTAATGTTCCTGCTGGAGAGAGATGGAAGTTTTATCTAGTGGCTGTTTCCACTCATGCTAAAGTAGCGCAGAGGATTAAGATGCTTGCTGCAAAGAACCTGTCCTTGTGTGTCTGTAGGTTTTTAGGCAACAATAAAAATGTAAAGGTAACTTTGGCAATTAATGTTCCTGCTGGAGAGAGATGGAAGTTTTATCTAGTGGCTGTTTCCACTCATGCTAGAGTAGCGCAGAGGATTAAGATGCCTGCTGCAAAGAACATGTCCTTGTGTGTTCAGACGTTTTCAGGCAACAATAAAAATGTAAAGGTAACTTTGGCGATTAATGTTCCTGCTGGAGAGAGATGGAAGTTTTATCTAGTGGCTGTTTCCACTCATGCTAAAGTAGCGCAGAGGATTAAGATGCCTGCTGCAAAGAACCTGTCCTTGTGTGTCTGTAGGTTTTTAGGCAACAATAAAAATGTAAAGGTAACTTTGGCGATTAATGTCCTGCTGTAGAGAGATGGAAGTTTTATCTAGTGGCTGTTTCCACTCATGCTAAAGTAGCACAGAGGATTAAGATGCCTGCTGCAAAGAACATGTCCTTGTGTGATGAGAGGTCTCCAGGCAACAATAAAAATGTAAAGGTAACTTTGGCGATTAATGTTCCTGCTGGAGAGAGATGGAAGTTTTATCTAGTGGCTGTTTCCAGCCATGCTAAAGTAGCGCAGATGACTAAGATGCCCGCTGCGCAGAACATGTCTTTTTGTGTTCAGATGTTTTCAGGCAACAATAAAAAAGTAAAGGTAACTTTGGCGATTAAGGTTCCTGCAGGACGGAGATGGAATTTTTATCTAGTGGCTGTTTCCACTCATGCTAAAGTAGCACAGAGGATTAAGATGCTTGCTGCAAAGAACATGTCCTTGTGTGATCAGAGGTTTCCAGGCAACAATAAAAAAATGTAAAGGTAACTTTGGCGATTAGGGTTCCTGCAGGACAGAAATGGAAGTTTTATCTAGTGGCTGTTTTCAGTGATGCTAAAAGATCACAGAGGATTAAGATGCCTACTGCAAAGAACATGTTCTTGTGTGTTCAGAGGTTTTCAGGCAACAATAAAAATGTAAAGGTAACTTTGGCGATTAATGTTCCTGCAGGAATGAGAAGGAAGTTTTATCTAGTGGCTGTTTCCACTCATGCTAAAGTTTCGCAGAGGATTAGGATGCCTGCTGCAAAGAACATTTCCTTGTGTGTTCAGAGGTTTTCAGGCGACAATAAAAATGTAATGGTAACTTTGGCGATTAATGTTCCTGCTGGAGAGAGATGGAAGTTTTATCTAGTGGCCGTTTCCACTCATGCTAAAGTAGCACAGAGGATTAAGATGCTTGCTGCAAAGAACATGTCCTTGTGTGTTCAGAGGGTTTCAGACAACAATAAAAATGTAAAGGTAACTTTGGCGATTAGGGTTCCTGCAGGACAGAAATGGAAGGTTTGTCTAGTGGCTGTTTTCAGTGATGCTAAAGGATCGCAGAGGATTGAGATGCCTACTGCAAAGAACATGTCCTTGTGTATCGAGAGGTTTTCAGGCAACAATAAAAATGTAAAGGTAACTTTGGCGATTAATGTTCCTGCTGGAGAGAGATGGAAGTTTTATCTAGCGGCTGTTTCCACTCATGCTAAAGTAGCGCAGAGGATTAAGATGCTTGCTGCAAAGAACCTGTCCTTGTGTGTCTGTAGGTTTTTAGGCAACAATAACAATGTAAAGGTAACTTTGACGATTAATGTTCCTGCTGGAGAGAGAAGGAAGTTTTATCTAGTGGCTGTTTCCACTCATGCTAAAGTAGCACAGAGGATTAAGATGCCTGCTGCAAAAACATGTCCTTGTGTGATCAGAGGTTTCCAGGCAACAATAAAAATGTAAAGGTAACTTTGGCGATTAGGGTTCCTGCAGGACAGAAATGGAAGTTGTATCTAGTGGCTGTTTTCAGTGATGCTAAAAGATCACAGAGGATTTAGATGCCTACTGCAAAGAACATGTTCTTGTGTGTTCAGAGGTTTTCAGGCAACAATAAAAATGTAACGGTAAGTTTGGCGATTAATGTTCCTGCAGGAATGAGAAGGAAGTTTTATCTAGTGGCTCTTTCCACTCATGCTAAAGTTTCGCAAAGGATTAGGATGCCTGCTGCAAAGAACATTTCCTTGTGTGTTCAGAGGTTTTCAGGCGACAATAAAAATGTAAAGGTAACCTTGGCAAATAATGTGTCTGCGTGAGAGAGATCGGAGTTTTATCTAGTGGCTGTTTCCACTCATGCTAAAGTAGCGCAGAGGATTAAGATGCCTGCTGCAAAGAACATGTCCTTGTGTGTTCAGACGTTTTCAGGCGACAATAAAAATTTAATGGTAACTTTGGCGATTAATGTTCCTGCTGGAGAGAGATGGGAGTTTAATTTAGTGGCTGTTTCCAGTGATGCTAAAGTAGCGCAGAGTACTAAGATGCCTGCTGCAAAGAACATGTCCTTGTGTGTTCAGAGGTTTTCAGGCAACAATAAAAATGTAAAGGTAACTTTGGCGATTAATGTTCCTGCTGGAGAGAGATGGAAGTTTTATCTAGTGGCTGTTTCCACTCATGCTAAAGTAGCGCAGAGGATTAAGATGCTTGCTGCAAAGAACCTGTCCTTGTGTGTCTGTAGGTTTTTAGGCAACAATAAAAATGTAAAGGTAACTTTGGCAATTAATGTTCCTGCTGGAGAGAGATGGAAGTTTTATCTAGTGGCTGTTTCCACTCATGCTAGAGTAGCGCAGAGGATTAAGATGCCTGCTGCAAAGAACATGTCCTTGTGTGTTCAGACGTTTTCAGGCAACAATAAAAATGTAAAGGTAACTTTGGCGATTAATGTTCCTGCTGGAGAGAGATGGAAGTTTTATCTAGTGGCTGTTTCCACTCATGCTAAAGAAGCGCAGAGGATTAAGATGCTTGCTGCCAAGAACCTGTCCTTGTGTGTCTGTAGGTTTTTAGGCAACAATAAAAATGTAAAGGTAAATTTGGCGATTAATGTTCCTGCTGGAGAGAGGTGGAAGTTTTATCTAGTGGCTGTTTCCACTCATGCTAAAGTAGAGCAGAGTATTAAGATGCTTGCTGCAAAGAACCTGCCCCTGTGTGTTCAGAGGTTTTCAGGCAACAATAAAAATGTAAAGGTAACTTTGGCGATTAATGTTCCTGCTGGGGAGAGATGGAAGTTGTATCTAGTGGCTGTTTCCACTCATGCTAAAGTAGCGTAGAGGATTAAGATGCTTGCTGCAAAGAACCTGTCCTTGTGTGTCTGTAGGTTTTTAGGCAACAATAAAAATGTAAAGGTAACTTTGGCGATTAATGTCCTGCTGGGGAGAGATGGAAGTTTTATCTAGTGGCTGTTTCCACTCATGCTAAAGTAGCACAGAGGATTAAGATGCCTGCTGCAAAAAACATGTCCTTGTGTGATCAGAGGTTTCCAGGCAACAATAAAAAATGTAAAGGTAACTTTGGCGATTAGGGTTCCTGCAGGACAGAAATGGAAGTTGTATCTAGTGGCTGTTTTCAGTGATGCTAAAAGATCACAGAGGATTAAGATGCCTACTGCAAAGAACATGTTCTTGTGTGTTCAGAGGTTTTCAGGCAACAATAAAAATGTAAAGGTAACTTTGGCGATTAATGTTCCTGCTGGAATGAGAAGGAAGTTTTATCTAGTGGCTCTTTCCACTCATGCTAAAGTTTCGCAAAGGATTAGGATGCCTGCTGCAAAGAACATTTCCTTGTGTGTTCAGAGGTTTTCAGGCGACAATAAAAATGTAAAGGTAACCTTGGCAAATAATGTGTCTGCGTGAGAGAGATCGGAGTTTTATCTAGTGGCTGTTTCCACTCATGCTAAAGTAGCGCAGAGGATTAAGATGCCTGCTGCAAAGAACATGTCCTTGTGTGTTCAGACGTTTTCAGGCGACAATAAAAATTTAATGGTAACTTTGGCAATTAATGTTCCTGCTGGAGAGAGATGGAACTTTTATCTAGTGGCTGTTTCCACTCATGCTAAAGTAGCGCAGAGGATTAAGATGCTTGCTGCAAAGAACCTGTCCTTGTGTGTCTGTAGGTTTTTAGGCAACAATAAAAATGTAAAGGTAACTTTGGCAATTAATGTTCCTGCTGGAGAGAGATGGAAGTTTTATCTAGTGGCTGTTTCCACTCATGCTAGAGTAGCGCAGAGGATTAAGATGCCTGCTGCAAAGAACATGTCCTTGTGTGTTCAGACGTTTTCAGGCAACAATAAAAATGTAAAGGTAACTTTGGCGATTAATGTTCCTGCTGGAGAGAGATGGAAGTTTTATCTAGTGGCTGTTTCCACTCATGCTAAAGTAGCGCAGAGGATTAAGATGCCTGCTGCAAAGAACCTGTCCTTGTGTGTCTGTAGGTTTTTAGGCAACAATAAAAATGTAAAGGTAACTTTGGCGATTAATGTCCTGCTGTAGAGAGATGGAAGTTTTATCTAGTGGCTGTTTCCACTCATGCTAAAGTAGCACAGAGGATTAAGATGCCTGCTGCAAAGAACATGTCCTTGTGTGATGAGAGGTCTCCAGGCAACAATAAAAAATGTAAAGGTAACTTTGGCGATTAATGTTCCTGCTGGAGAGAGATGGAAGTTTTATCTAGTGGCTGTTTCCAGCCATGCTAAAGTAGCGCAGATGACTAAGATGCCCGCTGCGCAGAACATGTCTTTTTGTGTTCAGATGTTTTCAGGCAACAATAAAAAAGTAAAGGTAACTTTGGCGATTAAGGTTCCTGCAGGACGGAGATGGAATTTTTATCTAGTGGCTGTTTCCACTCATGCTAAAGTAGCACAGAGGATTAAGATGCTTGCTGCAAAGAACATGTCCTTGTGTGATCAGAGGTTTCCAGGCAACAATAAAAAAATGTAAAGGTAACTTTGGCGATTAGGGTTCCTGCAGGACAGAAATGGAAGTTTTATCTAGTGGCTGTTTTCAGTGATGCTAAAAGATCACAGAGGATTAAGATGCCTACTGCAAAGAACATGTTCTTGTGTGTTCAGAGGTTTTCAGGCAACAATAAAAATGTAAAGGTAACTTTGGCGATTAATGTTCCTGCAGGAATGAGAAGGAAGTTTTATCTAGTGGCTGTTTCCACTCATGCTAAAGTTTCGCAGAGGATTAGGATGCCTGCTGCAAAGAACATTTCCTTGTGTGTTCAGAGGTTTTCAGGCGACAATAAAAATGTAATGGTAACTTTGGCGATTAATGTTCCTGCTGGAGAGAGATGGAAGTTTTATCTAGTGGCCGTTTCCACTCATGCTAAAGTAGCACAGAGGATTAAGATGCTTGCTGCAAAGAACATGTCCTTGTGTGTTCAGAGGGTTTCAGACAACAATAAAAATGTAAAGGTAACTTTGGCGATTAGGGTTCCTGCAGGACAGAAATGGAAGGTTTGTCTAGTGGCTGTTTTCAGTGATGCTAAAGGATCGCAGAGGATTGAGATGCCTACTGCAAAGAACATGTCCTTGTGTATCGAGAGGTTTTCAGGCAACAATAAAAATGTAAAGGTAACTTTGGCGATTAATGTTCCTGCTGGAGAGAGATGGAAGTTTTATCTAGCGGCTGTTTCCACTCATGCTAAAGTAGCGCAGAGGATTAAGATGCTTGCTGCAAAGAACCTGTCCTTGTGTGTCTGTAGGTTTTTAGGCAACAATAACAATGTAAAGGTAACTTTGACGATTAATGTTCCTGCTGGAGAGAGAAGGAAGTTTTATCTAGTGGCTGTTTCCACTCATGCTAAAGTAGCACAGAGGATTAAGATGCCTGCTGCAAAAAACATGTCCTTGTGTGATCAGAGGTTTCCAGGCAACAATAAAAAATGTAAAGGTAACTTTGGCGATTAGGGTTCCTGCAGGACAGAAATGGAAGTTGTATCTAGTGGCTGTTTTCAGTGATGCTAAAAGATCACAGAGGATTTAGATGCCTACTGCAAAGAACATGTTCTTGTGTGTTCAGAGGTTTTCAGGCAACAATAAAAATGTAACGGTAAGTTTGGCGATTAATGTTCCTGCAGGAATGAGAAGGAAGTTTTATCTAGTGGCTCTTTCCACTCATGCTAAAGTTTCGCAAAGGATTAGGATGCCTGCTGCAAAGAACATTTCCTTGTGTGTTCAGAGGTTTTCAGGCGACAATAAAAATGTAAAGGTAACCTTGGCAAATAATGTGTCTGCGTGAGAGAGATCGGAGTTTTATCTAGTGGCTGTTTCCACTCATGCTAAAGTAGCGCAGAGGATTAAGATGCCTGCTGCAAAGAACATGTCCTTGTGTGTTCAGACGTTTTCAGGCGACAATAAAAATTTAATGGTAACTTTGGCGATTAATGTTCCTGCTGGAGAGAGATGGGAGTTTAATTTAGTGGCTGTTTCCAGTGATGCTAAAGTAGCGCAGAGTACTAAGATGCCTGCTGCAAAGAACATGTCCTTGTGTGTTCAGAGGTTTTCAGGCAACAATAAAAATGTAAAGGTAACTTTGGCGATTAATGTTCCTGCTGGAGAGAGATGGAAGTTTTATCTAGTGGCTGTTTCCACTCATGCTAAAGTAGCGCAGAGGATTAAGATGCTTGCTGCAAAGAACCTGTCCTTGTGTGTCTGTAGGTTTTTAGGCAACAATAAAAATGTAAAGGTAACTTTGGCAATTAATGTTCCTGCTGGAGAGAGATGGAAGTTTTATCTAGTGGCTGTTTCCACTCATGCTAGAGTAGCGCAGAGGATTAAGATGCCTGCTGCAAAGAACATGTCCTTGTGTGTTCAGACGTTTTCAGGCAACAATAAAAATGTAAAGGTAACTTTGGCGATTAATGTTCCTGCTGGAGAGAGATGGAAGTTTTATCTAGTGGCTGTTTCCACTCATGCTAAAGAAGCGCAGAGGATTAAGATGCTTGCTGCCAAGAACCTGTCCTTGTGTGTCTGTAGGTTTTTAGGCAACAATAAAAATGTAAAGGTAAATTTGGCGATTAATGTTCCTGCTGGAGAGAGGTGGAAGTTTTATCTAGTGGCTGTTTCCACTCATGCTAAAGTAGAGCAGAGTATTAAGATGCTTGCTGCAAAGAACCTGCCCCTGTGTGTTCAGAGGTTTTCAGGCAACAATAAAAATGTAAAGGTAACTTTGGCGATTAATGTTCCTGCTGGGGAGAGATGGAAGTTGTATCTAGTGGCTGTTTCCACTCATGCTAAAGTAGCGTAGAGGATTAAGATGCTTGCTGCAAAGAACCTGTCCTTGTGTGTCTGTAGGTTTTTAGGCAACAATAAAAATGTAAAGGTAACTTTGGCGATTAATGTCCTGCTGGGGAGAGATGGAAGTTTTATCTAGTGGCTGTTTCCACTCATGCTAAAGTAGCACAGAGGATTAAGATGCCTGCTGCAAAAAACATGTCCTTGTGTGATCAGAGGTTTCCAGGCAACAATAAAAAATGTAAAGGTAACTTTGGCGATTAGGGTTCCTGCAGGACAGAAATGGAAGTTGTATCTAGTGGCTGTTTTCAGTGATGCTAAAAGATCACAGAGGATTAAGATGCCTACTGCAAAGAACATGTTCTTGTGTGTTCAGAGGTTTTCAGGCAACAATAAAAATGTAAAGGTAACTTTGGCGATTAATGTTCCTGCAGGAATGAGAAGGAAGTTTTATCTAGTGGCTCTTTCCACTCATGCTAAAGTTTCGCAAAGGATTAGGATGCCTGCTGCAAAGAACATTTCCCTGTGTGTTCAGAGGTTTTCAGGCGACAATAAAAATGTAAAGGTAACCTTGGCAAATATTGTGTCTGCGTGAGAGAGATCGGAGTTTTATCTAGTGGCTGTTTCCACTCATGCTAAAGTAGCGCAGAAGATTAAGATGCCTGCTGCAAAGAACATGTCCTTGTGTGTTCAGAGGTTTTCAGGCAACAATAAAAATGTAAAGGTAACTTTGGCGATTAATGTTCCTGCTGGAGAGAGATGGAAGTTTTATCTAGTGGCTGTTTCCACTCATGCTAAAGTAGCGCAGAGGATTAAGATGCTTGCTGCAAAGAACCTGTCCTTGTGTGTCTGTAGGTTTTTAGGCAACAATAAAAATGTAAAGGTAACTTTGGCAATTAATGTTCCTGCTGGAGAGAGATGGAAGTTTTATCTAGTGGCTGTTTCCACTCATGCTAGAGTAGCGCAGAGGATTAAGATGCCTGCTGCAAAGAACATGTCCTTGTGTGTTCAGACGTTTTCAGGCAACAATAAAAATGTAAAGGTAACTTTGGCGATTAATGTTCCTGCTGGAGAGAGATGGAAGTTTTATCTAGTGGCTGTTTCCACTCATGCTAAAGTAGCGCAGAGGATTAAGATGCCTGCTGCAAAGAACCTGTCCTTGTGTGTCTGTAGGTTTTTAGGCAACAATAAAAATGTAAAGGTAACTTTGGCGATTAATGTCCTGCTGTAGAGAGATGGAAGTTTTATCTAGTGGCTGTTTCCACTCATGCTAAAGTAGCACAGAGGATTAAGATGCCTGCTGCAAAGAACATGTCCTTGTGTGATGAGAGGTCTCCAGGCAACAATAAAAAATGTAAAGGTAACTTTGGCGATTAATGTTCCTGCTGGAGAGAGATGGAAGTTTTATCTAGTGGCTGTTTCCAGCCATGCTAAAGTAGCGCAGATGACTAAGATGCCCGCTGCGCAGAACATGTCTTTTTGTGTTCAGATGTTTTCAGGCAACAATAAAAAAGTAAAGGTAACTTTGGCGATTAAGGTTCCTGCAGGACGGAGATGGAATTTTTATCTAGTGGCTGTTTCCACTCATGCTAAAGTAGCACAGAGGATTAAGATGCTTGCTGCAAAGAACATGTCCTTGTGTGATCAGAGGTTTCCAGGCAACAATAAAAAATGTAAAGGTAACTTTGGCGATTAGGGTTCCTGCAGGACAGAAATGGAAGTTTTATCTAGTGGCTGTTTTCAGTGATGCTAAAAGATCACAGAGGATTAAGATGCCTACTGCAAAGAACATGTTCTTGTGTGTTCAGAGGTTTTCAGGCAACAATAAAAATGTAAAGGTAACTTTGGCGATTAATGTTCCTGCAGGAATGAGAAGGAAGTTTTATCTAGTGGCTGTTTCCACTCATGCTAAAGTTTCGCAGAGGATTAGGATGCCTGCTGCAAAGAACATTTCCTTGTGTGTTCAGAGGTTTTCAGGCGACAATAAAAAAGTAATGGTAACTTTGGCGATTAATGTTCCTGCTGGAGAGAGATGGAAGTTTTATCTAGTGGCTGTTTCCACTCATGCTAAAGTAGCACAGAGGATTAAGATGCTTGCTGCAAAGAACATGTCCTTGTGTGTTCAGAGGGTTTCAGACAACAATAAAAATGTAAAGGTAACTTTGGCGATTAGGGTTCCTGCAGGACAGAAATGGAAGGTTTGTCTAGTGGCTGTTTTCAGTGATGCTAAAGGATCGCAGAGGATTGAGATGCCTACTGCAAAGAACATGTCCTTGTGTATCGAGAGGTTTTCAGGCAACAATAAAAATGTAAAGGTAACTTTGGCGATTAATGTTCCTGCTGGAGAGAGATGGAAGTTTTATCTAGCGGCTGTTTCCACTCATGCTAAAGTAGCGCAGAGGATTAAGATGCTTGCTGCAAAGAACCTGTCCTTGTGTGTCTGTAGGTTTTTAGGCAACAATAAAAATGTAAAGGTAACTTTGGCGATTAATGTTCCTGCTGGAGAGAGGTGGAAGTTTTATCTAGTGGCTGTTTCCACTCATGCTAAAGTAGAGCATAGTATTAAGATGCTTGCTGCAAAGAACCTGCCCCTGTGTGTCTGTAGGTTTTTAGGCAACAATAAAAATGTAAAGGTAACTTTGGCGATTAATGTTCCTGCAGGAATGAGAAGGAAGTTTTATCTAGTGGCTGTTTCCACTCATGCTGAAGTAGCGCAGAGGATTAAGATACCTGCTGCAAAGAACATGTCCTTGTGTGTCTGTAGGTTTTTAGGCAACAATAAAAATGTAAAGGTAACTTTGGAGATTAATGTTCCTGCTGAAGAGAGATCAGAGTTTTATCTAGTGACTGTATCCACTCATGCTAAAGTTGCACAGAGGATTAAGATGCCTGCTGCAAAGAACATGTTCTTGTGTGTCCTGAGATTTTGAGGCAACAATAAAAATGTAGTTAACTTTGGAAATTAATGTTCCTGCAGGAGACAGATCAGAGTTTTATCCAGTGGCTGTTTCTACTCATGCTAAAGTTTCGCAGAGGATTAGGATGCCTGCTGCAAAGAACATTTCCTTGTGTGTTCAGAGGTTTTCAGGCGACAGTAAAAATGTAAAGGTAACCTTGGCAAATAATGTGTCTGCATGAGAGAGATCGGAGTTTTATCTAGTGGCTGTTTCCACTCATGCTAAAGTAGTACAGAGGATTAAGATGCCTGCTGCAAAGAACATGTCCTTGTGTGTCCAGAGGTTTTCAGGCAACAATAGCAATGTAAAGCTAACTTTGACGATTAATGTTCCTGCTGGAGAGAGAAGGAAGTTTTATCTAGTGGCTGTTTCCACTCATGCTAAAGTAGCACAGAGGATTAAGATGCCTGCTGCAAAAAACATGTCCTTGTGTGATCAGAGGTTTCCAGGCAACAATAAAAAATGTAAAGGTAACTTTGGCGATTAGGGTTCCTGCAGGACAGAAATGGAAGTTGTATCTAGTGGCTGTTTTCAGTGATGCTAAAAGATCACAGAGGATTTAGATGCCTACTGCAAAGAACATGTTCTTGTGTGTTCAGAGGTTTTCAGGCAACAATAAAAATGTAACGGTAAGTTTGGCGATTAATGTTCCTGCAGGAATGAGAAGGAAGTTTTATCTAGTGGCTCTTTCCACTCATGCTAAAGTTTCGCAAAGGATTAGGATGCCTGCTGCAAAGAACATTTCCTTGTGTGTTTTGAGGTTTTCAGGCGACAATAAAAATGTAAAGGTAACCTTGGCAAATAATGTGTCTGCGTGAGAGAGATCGGAGTTTTATCTAGTGGCTGTTTCCACTCATGCTAAAGTAGCGCAGAGGATTAAGATGCCTGCTGCAAAGAACATGTCCTTGTGTGTTCAGACGTTTTCAGGCGACAATAAAAATGTAATGGTAACTTTGGCGATTAATGTTCCTGCTGGAGAGAGATGGGAGTTTAATTTAGTGGCTGTTTCCAGTGATGCTAAAGTAGCGCAGAGTACTAAGATGCCTGCTGCAAAGAACATGTCCTTGTGTGTTCAGAGGTTTTCAGGCAACAATAAAAATGTAAAGGTAACTTTGGCGATTAATGTTCCTGCTGGAGAGAGATGGAAGTTTTATCTAGTGGCTGTTTCCACTCATGCTAAAGTAGCACAGAGGATTAAGATGCTTGCTGCAAAGAACCTGTCCTTGTGTGTCTGTAGATTTTTAAGCAACAATAAAAATGTAAAGGTAACTTTGGCAATTAATGTTCCTGCTGGAGAGAGATGGAAGTTTTATCTAGTGGCTGTTTCCACTCATGCTAGAGTAGCGCAGAGGATTAAGATGCCTGCTGCAAAGAACATGTCCTTGTGTGTTCAGACGTTTTCAGGCAACAATAAAAATGTAAAGGTAACTTTGGCGATTAATGTTCCTGCTGGGGAGAGATGGAAGTTTTATCTAGTGGCTGTTTCCACTCATGCTAAAGAAGCGCAGAGGATTAAGATGCTTGCTGCCAAGAACCTGTCCTTGTGTGTCTGTAGGTTTTTAGGCAACAATAAAAATGTAAAGGTAACTTTGGCGACTAATGTTCCTGCTGGAGAGAGGTGGAAGTTTTATCTAGTGGCTGTTTCCACTCATGCTAAAGTAGAGCAGAGTATTAAGATGCTTGCTGCAAAGAACCTGCCCCTGTGTGTTTAGAGGTTTTCAGGCAACAATAAAAATGTAAAGGTAACTTTGGCGATTAATGTTCCCTCCTGGGGAGAGATGGAAGTTGTATCTAGTGGCTGTTTCCACTCATGCTAAAGTAGCGCAGAGGATTAAGATGCTTGCTGCAAAGAACCTGTCCTTGTGTGTCTGTAGGTTTTTAGGCAACAATAAAAATGTAAAGGTAACTTTGGCGATTAATGTCCTGCTGGAGAGAGATGGAAGTTTTATCTAGTGGCTGTTTCCACTCATGCTAAAGTAGCACAGAGGATTAAGATGCCTGCTGCAAAGAACATGTCCTTGTGTGTCCAGAGGTTTTCAGGCAACAATAACAATGTAAAGGTAACTTTGGCGATTAATGTTCCTGCTGGAGAGAGAAGGAAGTGTTATCTAGTGGCTGTTTCCACTCATGCTAAAGTAGCACAGAGGATTAAGTTGCCTGCTGCAAAAAACATGTCCTTGTGTGATCAGAGGTTTCCAGGCAACAATAAAAAATGTAAAGGTAACTTTGGCGATTAATGTTCCTGCTGGAGAGAGATGGAAGTTTTATCTAGTGGCTGTTTCCACTCATGCTAAAGAAGCGCAGAGGATTAAGATGCTTGCTGCCAAGAACCTGTCCTTGTGTGTCTGTAGGTTTTTAGGCAACAATAAAAATGTAAAGGTAAATTTGGCGATTAATGTTCCTGCTGGAGAGAGGTGGAAGTTTTATCTAGTGGCTGTTTCCACTCATGCTAAAGTAGAGCAGAGTATTAAGATGCTTGCTGCAAAGAACCTGCCCCTGTGTGTTCAGAGGTTTTCAGGCAACAATAAAAATGTAAAGGTAACTTTGGCGATTAATGTTCCTGCTGGGGAGAGATGGAAGTTGTATCTAGTGGCTGTTTCCACTCATGCTAAAGTAGCGTAGAGGATTAAGATGCTTGCTGCAAAGAACCTGTCCTTGTGTGTCTGTAGGTTTTTAGGCAACAATAAAAATGTAAAGGTAACTTTGGCGATTAATGTCCTGCTGGAGAGAGATGGAAGTTTTATCTAGTGGCTGTTTCCACTCATGCTAAAGTAGCACAGAGGATTAAGATGCCTGCTGCAAAAACATGTCCTTGTGTGATCAGAGGTTTCCAGGCAACAATAAAAAATGTAAAGGTAACTTTGGCGATTAGGGTTCCTGCAGGACAGAAATGGAAGTTGTATCTAGTGGCTGTTTTCAGTGATGCTAAAAGATCACAGAGGATTAAGATGCCTACTGCAAAGAACATGTTCTTGTGTGTTCAGAGGTTTTCAGGCAACAATAAAAATGTAAAGGTAACTTTGGCGATTAATGTTCCTGCAGGAATGAGAAGGAAGTTTTATCTAGTGGCTCTTTCCACTCATGCTAAAGTTTCGCAAAGGATTAGGATGCCTGCTGCAAAGAACATTTCCTTGTGTGTTCAGAGGTTTTCAGGCGACAATAAAAATGTAATGGTAACTTTGGCGATTAATGTTCCTGCTGGAGAGAGATGGAAGTTTTATCTAGTGGCTGTTTCCACTCATGCTAAAGTAGCACAGAGGATTAAGATGCTTGCTGCAAAGAACATGTCCTTGTGTGTTCAGAGGGTTTCAGACAACAATAAAAATGTAAAGGTAACTTTGGCGATTAGGGTTCCTGCAGGACAGAAATGGAAGGTTTGTCTAGTGGCTGTTTTCAGTGATGCTAAAGGATCGCAGAGGATTGAGATGCCTACTGCAAAGAACATGTCCTTGTGTATCGAGAGGTTTTCAGGCAACAATAAAAATGTAAAGGTAACTTTGGCGATTAATGTTCCTGCTGGAGAGAGATGGAAGTTTTATCTAGCGGCTGTTTCCACTCATGCTAAAGTAGCGCAGAGGATTAAGATGCTTGCTGCAAAGAACCTGTCCTTGTGTGTCTGTAGGTTTTAGGCAACAATAAAAATGTAAAGGTAACTTTGGCGATTAATGTTCCTGCTGGAGAGAGGTGGAAGTTTTATCTAGTGGCTGTTTCCACTCATGCTAAAGTAGAGCATAGTATTAAGATGCTTGCTGCAAAGAACCTGCCCCTGTGTGTCTGTAGGTTTTTAGGCAACAATAAAAATGTAAAGGTAACTTTGGCGATTAATGTTCCTGCAGGAATGAGAAGGAAGTTTTATCTAGTGGCTGTTTCCACTCATGCTGAAGTAGCGCAGAGGATTAAGATACCTGCTGCAAAGAACATGTCCTTGTGTGTCTGTAGGTTTTTAGGCAACAATAAAAATGTAAAGGTAACTTTGGAGATTAATGTTCCTGCTGAAGAGAGATCAGAGTTTTATCTAGTGACTGTATCCACTCATGCTAAAGTTGCACAGAGGATTAAGATGCCTGCTGCAAAGAACATGTTCTTGTGTGTCCTGAGATTTTGAGGCAACAATAAAAATGTAGTTAACTTTGGAAATTAATGTTCCTGCAGGAGACAGATCAGAGTTTTATCCAGTGGCTGTTTCTACTCATGCTAAAGTTTCGCAGAGGATTAGGATGCCTGCTGCAAAGAACATTTCCTTGTGTGTTCAGAGGTTTTCAGGCGACAGTAAAAATGTAAAGGTAACCTTGGCAAATAATGTGTCTGCATGAGAGAGATCGGAGTTTTATCTAGTGGCTGTTTCCACTCATGCTAAAGTAGTACAGAGGATTAAGATTCCTGCTGCAAAGAACATGTCCTTGTGTGTCCAGAGGTTTCCAGGCAACAATAACAATGTAAAGGTAACTTTGACGATTAATGTTCCTGCTGGAGAGAGAAGGAAGTTTTATCTAGTGGCTGTTTCCACTCATGCTAAAGTAGCACAGAGGATTAAGATGCCTGCTGCAAAAAACATGTCCTTGTGTGATCAGAGGTTTCCAGGCAACAATAAAAAATGTAAAGGTAACTTTGGCGATTAGGGTTCCTGCAGGACAGAAATGGAAGTTGTATCTAGTGGCTGTTTTCAGTGATGCTAAAAGATCACAGAGGATTTAGATGCCTACTGCAAAGAACATGTTCTTGTGTGTTCAGAGGTTTTCAGGCAACAATAAAAATGTAACGGTAAGTTTGGCGATTAATGTTCCTGCAGGAATGAGAAGGAAGTTTTATCTAGTGGCTCTTTCCACTCATGCTAAAGTTTCGCAAAGGATTAGGATGCCTGCTGCAAAGAACATTTCCTTGTGTGTTCAGAGGTTTTCAGGCGACAATAAAAATGTAAAGGTAACCTTGGCAAATAATGTGTCTGCGTGAGAGAGATCGGAGTTTTATCTAGTGGCTGTTTCCACTCATGCTAAAGTAGCGCAGAGGATTAAGATGCCTGCTGCAAAGAACATGTCCTTGTGTGTTCAGACGTTTTCAGGCGACAATAAAAATGTAATGGTAACTTTGGCGATTAATGTTCCTGCTGGAGAGAGATGGGAGTTTAATTTAGTGGCTGTTTCCACTCATGCTAAAGTAGCACAGAGGATTAAGATGCTTGCTGCAAAGAACCTGTCCTTGTGTGTCTGTAGATTTTTAAGCAACAATAAAAATGTAAAGGTAACTTTGGCAATTAATGTTCCTGCTGGAGAGAGATGGAAGTTTTATCTAGTGGCTGTTTCCACTCATGCTAGAGTAGCGCAGAGGATTAAGATGCCTGCTGCAAAGAACATGTCCTTGTGTGTTCAGACGTTTTCAGGCAACAATAAAAATGTAAAGGTAACTTTGGCGATTAATGTTCCTGCTGGAGAGAGATGGAAGTTTTATCTAGTGGCTGTTTCCACTCATGCTAAAGAAGCGCAGAGGATTAAGATGCTTGCTGCCAAGAACCTGTCCTTGTGTGTCTGTAGGTTTTTAGGCAACAATAAAAATGTAAAGGTAACTTTGGCGACTAATGTTCCTGCTGGAGAGAGGTGGAAGTTTTATCTAGTGGCTGTTTCCACTCATGCTAAAGTAGAGCAGAGTATTAAGATGCTTGCTGCAAAGAACCTGCCCCTGTGTGTTCAGAGGTTTTCAGGCAACAATAAAAATGTAAAGGTAACTTTGGCGATTAATGTTCCCTCCTGGGGAGAGATGGAAGTTGTATCTAGTGGCTGTTTCCACTCATGCTAAAGTAGCGCAGAGGATTAAGATGCTTGCTGCAAAGAACCTGTCCTTGTGTGTCTGTAGGTTTTTAGGCAACAATAAAAATGTAAAGGTAACTTTGGCGATTAATGTCCTGCTGGAGAGAGATGGAAGTTTTATCTAGTGGCTGTTTCCACTCATGCTAAAGTAGCACAGAGGATTAAGATGCCTGCTGCAAAGAACATGTCCTTGTGTGTCCAGAGGTTTTCAGGCAACAATAACAATGTAAAGGTAACTTTGGCGATTAATGTTCCTGCTGGAGAGAGAAGGAAGTGTTATCTAGTGGCTGTTTCCACTCATGCTAAAGTAGCACAGAGGATTAAGTTGCCTGCTGCAAAAAACATGTCCTTGTGTGATCAGAGGCTTCCAGGCAACAATAAAAAATGTAAAGGTAACTTTGGCGATTAATGTTCCTGCTGGAGAGAGATGGAAGTTTTATCTAGTGGCTGTTTCCACTCATGCTAAAGAAGCGCAGAGGATTAAGATGCTTGCTGCCAAGAACCTGTCCTTGTGTGTCTGTAGGTTTTTAGGCAACAATAAAAATGTAAAGGTAAATTTGGCGATTAATGTTCCTGCTGGAGAGAGGTGGAAGTTTTATCTAGTGGCTGTTTCCACTCATGCTAAAGTAGAGCAGAGTATTAAGATGCTTGCTGCAAAGAACCTGCCCCTGTGTGTTCAGAGGTTTTCAGGCAACAATAAAAATGTAAAGGTAACTTTGGCGATTAATGTTCCTGCTGGGGAGAGATGGAAGTTGTATCTAGTGGCTGTTTCCACTCATGCTAAAGTAGCGTAGAGGATTAAGATGCTTGCTGCAAAGAACCTGTCCTTGTGTGTCTGTAGGTTTTTAGGCAACAATAAAAATGTAAAGGTAACTTTGGCGATTAATGTCCTGCTGGAGAGAGATGGAAGTTTTATCTAGTGGCTGTTTCCACTCATGCTAAAGTAGCACAGAGGATTAAGATGCCTGCTGCAAAAAACATGTCCTTGTGTGATCAGAGGTTTCCAGGCAACAATAAAAAATGTAAAGGTAACTTTGGCGATTAGGGTTCCTGCAGGACAGAAATGGAAGTTGTATCTAGTGGCTGTTTTCAGTGATGCTAAAAGATCACAGAGGATTAAGATGCCTACTGCAAAGAACATGTTCTTGTGTGTTCAGAGGTTTTCAGGCAACAATAAAAATGTAAAGGTAACTTTGGCGATTAATGTTCCTGCAGGAATGAGAAGGAAGTTTTATCTAGTGGCTCTTTCCACTCATGCTAAAGTTTCGCAAAGGATTAGGATGCCTGCTGCAAAGAACATTTCCTTGTGTGTTCAGAGGTTTTCAGGCGACAATAAAAATGTAAAGGTAACCTTGGCAAATATTGTGTCTGCGTGAGAGAGATCGGAGTTTTATCTAGTGGCTGTTTCCACTCATGCTAAAGTAGCGCAGAAGATTAAGATGCCTGCTGCAAAGAACATGTCCTTGTGTGTTCAGAGGTTTTCAGGCAACAATAAAAATGTAAAGGTAACTTTGGCGATTAATGTTCCTGCTGGAGAGAGATGGAAGTTTTATCTAGTGGCTGTTTCCACTCATGCTAAAGTAGCGCAGAGGATTAAGATGCTTGCTGCAAAGAACCTGTCCTTGTGTGTCTGTAGGTTTTTAGGCAACAATAAAAATGTAAAGGTAACTTTGGCAATTAATGTTCCTGCTGGAGAGAGATGGAAGTTTTATCTAGTGGCTGTTTCCACTCATGCTAGAGTAGCGCAGAGGATTAAGATGCCTGCTGCAAAGAACATGTCCTTGTGTGTTCAGACGTTTTCAGGCAACAATAAAAATGTAAAGGTAACTTTGGCGATTAATGTTCCTGCTGGAGAGAGATGGAAGTTTTATCTAGTGGCTGTTTCCACTCATGCTAAAGTAGCGCAGAGGATTAAGATGCCTGCTGCAAAGAACCTGTCCTTGTGTGTCTGTAGGTTTTTAGGCAACAATAAAAATGTAAAGGTAACTTTGGCGATTAATGTCCTGCTGTAGAGAGATGGAAGTTTTATCTAGTGGCTGTTTCCACTCATGCTAAAGTAGCACAGAGGATTAAGATGCCTGCTGCAAAGAACATGTCCTTGTTGATGAGAGGTCTCCAGGCAACAATAAAAAATGTAAAGGTAACTTTGGCGATTAATGTTCCTGCTGGAGAGAGATGGAAGTTTTATCTAGTGGCTGTTTCCAGCCATGCTAAAGTAGCGCAGATGACTAAGATGCCCGCTGCGCAGAACATGTCTTTTTGTGTTCAGATGTTTTCAGGCAACAATAAAAAAGTAAAGGTAACTTTGGCGATTAAGATTCCTGCAGGACGGAGATGGAATTTTTATCTAGTGGCTGTTTCCACTCATGCTAAAGTAGCACAGAGGATTAAGATGCTTGCTGCAAAGAACATGTCCTTGTGTGATCAGAGGTTTCCAGGCAACAATAAAAAAATGTAAAGGTAACTTTGGCGATTAGGGTTCCTGCAGGACAGAAATGGAAGTTTTATCTAGTGGCTGTTTTCAGTGATGCTAAAAGATCACAGAGGATTAAGATGCCTACTGCAAAGAACATGTTCTTGTGTGTTCAGAGGTTTTCAGGCAACAATAAAAATGTAAAGGTAACTTTGGCGATTAATGTTCCTGCAGGAATGAGAAGGAAGTTTTATCTAGTGGCTGTTTCCACTCATGCTAAAGTTTCGCAGAGGATTAGGATGCCTGCTGCAAAGAACATTTCCTTGTGTGTTCAGAGGTTTTCAGGCGACAATAAAAATGTAATGGTAACTTTGGCGATTAATGTTCCTGCTGGAGAGAGATGGAAGTTTTATCTAGTGGCTGTTTCCACTCATGCTAAAGTAGCACAGAGGATTAAGATGCTTGCTGCAAAGAACATGTCCTTGTGTGTTCAGAGGGTTTCAGACAACAATAAAAATGTAAAGGTAACTTTGGCGATTAGGGTTCCTGCAGGACAGAAATGGAAGGTTTGTCTAGTGGCTGTTTTCAGTGATGCTAAAGGATCGCAGAGGATTGAGATGCCTACTGCAAAGAACATGTCCTTGTGTATCGAGAGGTTTTCAGGCAACAATAAAAATGTAAAGGTAACTTTGGCGATTAATGTTCCTGCTGGAGAGAGATGGAAGTTTTATCTAGCGGCTGTTTCCACTCATGCTAAAGTAGCGCAGAGGATTAAGATGCTTGCTGCAAAGAACCTGTCCTTGTGTGTCTGTAGGTTTTTAGGCAACAATAAAAATGTAAAGGTAACTTTGGCGATTAATGTTCCTGCTGGAGAGAGGTGGAAGTTTTATCTAGTGGCTGTTTCCACTCATGCTAAAGTAGAGCATAGTATTAAGATGCTTGCTGCAAAGAACCTGCCCCTGTGTGTCTGTAGGTTTTTAGGCAACAATAAAAATGTAAAGGTAACTTTGGCGATTAATGTTCCTGCAGGAATGAGAAGGAAGTTTTATCTAGTGGCTGTTTCCACTCATGCTGAAGTAGCGCAGAGGATTAAGATACCTGCTGCAAAGAACATGTCCTTGTGTGTCTGTAGGTTTTTAGGCAACAATAAAAATGTAAAGGTAACTTTGGAGATTAATGTTCCTGCTGAAGAGAGATCAGAGTTTTATCTAGTGACTGTATCCACTCATGCTAAAGTTGCACAGAGGATTAAGATGCCTGCTGCAAAGAACATGTTCTTGTGTGTCCTGAGATTTTGAGGCAACAATAAAAATGTAGTTAACTTTGGAAATTAATGTTCCTGCAGGAGACAGATCAGAGTTTTATCCAGTGGCTGTTTCTACTCATGCTAAAGTTTCGGAGAGGATTAGGATGCCTGCTGCAAAGAACATTTCCTTGTGTGTTCAGAGGTTTTCAGGCGACAGTAAAAATGTAAAGGTAACCTTGGCAAATAATGTGTCTGCATGAGAGAGATCGGAGTTTTATCTAGTGGCTGTTTCCACTCATGCTAAAGTAGTACAGAGGATTAAGATTCCTGCTGCAAAGAACATGTCCTTGTGTGTCCAGAGGTTTCCAGGCAACAATAACAATGTAAAGGTAACTTTGACGATTAATGTTCCTGCTGGAGAGAGAAGGAAGTTTTATCTAGTGGCTGTTTCCACTCATGCTAAAGTAGCACAGAGGATTAAGATGCCTGCTGCAAAAAACATGTCCTTGTGTGATCAGAGGTTTCCAGGCAACAATAAAAAATGTAAAGGTAACTTTGGCGATTAGGGTTCCTGCAGGACAGAAATGGAAGTTGTATCTAGTGGCTGTTTTCAGTGATGCTAAAAGATCACAGAGGATTTAGATGCCTACTGCAAAGAACATGTTCTTGTGTGTTCAGAGGTTTTCAGGCAACAATAAAAATGTAACGGTAAGTTTGGCGATTAATGTTCCTGCAGGAATGAGAAGGAAGTTTTATCTAGTGGCTCTTTCCACTCATGCTAAAGTTTCGCAAAGGATTAGGATGCCTGCTGCAAAGAACATTTCCTTGTGTGTTCAGAGGTTTTCAGGCGACAATAAAAATGTAAAGGTAACCTTGGCAAATAATGTGTCTGCGTGAGAGAGATCGGAGTTTTATCTAGTGGCTGTTTCCACTCATGCTAAAGTAGCGCAGAGGATTAAGATGCCTGCTGCAAAGAACATGTCCTTGTGTGTTCAGACGTTTTCAGGCGACAATAAAAATGTAATGGTAACTTTGGCGATTAATGTTCCTGCTGGAGAGAGATGGGAGTTTAATTTAGTGGCTGTTTCCAGTGATGCTAAAGTAGCGCAGAGTACTAAGATGCCTGCTGCAAAGAACATGTCCTTGTGTGTTCAGAGGTTTTCAGGCAACAATAAAAATGTAAAGGTAACTTTGGCGATTAATGTTCCTGCTGGAATGAGAAGGAAGTTTTATCTAGTGGCTCTTTCCACTCATGCTAAAGTTTCGCAAAGGATTAGGATGCCTGCTGCAAAGAACATTTCCTTGTGTGTTCAGAGGTTTTCAGGCGACAATAAAAATGTAAAGGTAACCTTGGCAAATAATGTGTCTGCGTGAGAGAGATCGGAGTTTTATTTAGTGGCTGTTTCCAGTGATGCTAAAGTAGCGCAGAGTACTAAGATGCCTGCTGCAAAGAACATGTCCTTGTGTGTTCAGAGGTTTTCAGGCAACAATAAAAATGTAAAGGTAACTTTGGCGATTAATGTTCCTGCTGGAGAGAGATGGAAGTTTTATCTAGTGGCTGTTTCCACTCATGCTAAAGTAGCGCAGAGGATTAAGATGCTTGTTGCAAAGAACCTGTCCTTGTGTGTCTGTAGGTTTTTAGGCAACAATAAAAATGTAAAGGTAACTTTGGCAATTAATGTTCCTGCTGGAGAGAGATGGAAGTTGTATCTAGTGGCTGTTTCCACTCATGCTAGAGTAGCGCAGAGGATTAAGATGCCTGCTGCAAAGAGCATGTCCTTGTGTGTTCAGACGTTTTCAGGCAACAATAAAAATGTAAAGGTAACTTTGGCGATTAATGTTCCTGCTGGAGAGAGATGGAAGTTTTATCTAGTGGCTGTTTCCACTCATGCTAAAGAAGCGCAGAGGATTAAGATGCTTGCTGCCAAGAACCTGTCCTTGTGTGTCTGTAGGTTTTTAGGCAACAATAAAAATGTAAAGGTAACTTTGGCGATTAATGTTCCTGCTGGAGAGAGGTGAAAGTTTTATCTAGTGGCTGTTTCCACTCATGCTAAAGTAGAGCAGAGTATTAAGATGCTTGCTGCAAAGAACCTGCCCCTGTGTGTTCAGAGGTTTTCAGGCAACAATAAAAATGTAAAGGTAACTTTGGCGATTAATGTTCCTGCTGGGGAGAGATGGAAGTTGTATCTAGTGGCTGTTTCCACTCATGCTAAAGTAGCACAGAGGATTAAGATGCCTGCTGCAAAAAACATGTCCTTGTGTGATCAGAGGTTTCCAGGCAACAATATAAAATGTAAAGGTAACTTTGGCGATTAGGGTTCCTGCAGGACAGAAATGGAAGTTGTATCTAGTGGCTCTTTCCACTCATGCTAAAGTAGCGCAGAGGATTAAGATGCCTGCTGCAAAGAACATGTCCTTGTGTGTTCAGACGTTTTCAGGCGACAATAAAAATGTAATGGTAACTTTGGCGATTAATGTTCCTGCTGGAGAGAGATGGGAGTTTAATTTAGTGGCTGTTTCCAGTGATGCTAAAGTAGCGCAGAGTACTAAGATGCCTGCTGCAAAGAACATGTCCTTGTGTGTTCAGAGGTTTTCAGGCAACAATAAAAATGTAAAGGTAACTTTGGCGATTAATGTTCCTGCTGGAGAGAGATGGAAGTTTTATCTAGTGGCTGTTTCCACTCATGCTAAAGTAGCGCAGAGGATTAAGATGCCTGCTGCAAAAAACATGTCCTTGTGTGATCAGAGGTTTCCAGGCAACAATAAAAAAATGTAAAGGTAACTTTGGCGATTAGGGTTCCTGCAGGACAGAAATGGAAGTTGTATCTAGTGGCTGTTTTCAGTGATGCTAAAAGATCACAGAGGATTAAGATGCCTACTGCAAAGAACATGTTCTTGTGTGTTCAGAGGTTTTCAGGCAACAATAAAAATGTAACGGTAAGTTTGGCGATTAATGTTCCTGCAGGAATGAGAAGGAAGTTTTACCTAGAGGCTCTTTCCACTCATGCTAAAGTTTCGCAAAGGATTAGGATGCCTGCTGCAAAGAACATTTCCTTGTGTGTTCAGAGGTTTTCAGGCGACAATAAAAATGTAAAGGTAACCTTGGCAAATAATGTGTCTGCGTGAGAGAGATCGGAGTTTTATCTAGTGGCTGTTTCCACTCATGCTAAAGTAGCGCAGAGGATTAAGATGCCTGCTGCAAAGAACATGTCCTTGTGTGTTCAGAGGTTTTCAGGCAACAATAAAAATGTAAAGGTAACTTTGGCGATTAATGTTCCTGCTGGAGAGAGATGGAAGTTTTATCTAGTGGCTGTTTCCACTCATGCTAAAGTAGCGCAGAGGATTAAGATGCTTGCTGCAAAGAACCTGTCCTTGTGTGTCTGTAGGTTTTTAGGCAACAATAAAAATGTAAAGGTAACTTTGGCAATTAATGTTCGTGCTGGAGAGAGATGGAAGTTTTATCTAGTGGCTGTTTCCACTCATGCTAGAGTAGCGCAGAGGATTAAGATGCCTGCTGCAAAGAACATGTCCTTGTGTGTTCAGACGTTTTCAGGCAACAATAAAAATGTAAAGGTAACTTTGGCGATTAATGTTCCTGCTGGAGAGAGTTGGAAGTTTTATCTAGTGGCTGTTTCCACTCATGCTAAAGTAGCACAGAGGATTAAGATGCCTGCTGCAAAGAACATGTCCTTGTGTGATGAGAGGTCTCCAGGCAACAATAAAAAATGTAAAGGTAACTTTGGCGATTAAGGTTCCTGCAGGACAGAAATGGAAGGTTTGTCTAGTGGCTGTTTTCAGTGATGCTTAAGGATCGCAGAGGATTGAGATGCCTACTGCAAAGAACATGTCCTTGTGTATCGAGAGGTTTTCAGGCGGCAATAAAAATGTAAAGGTAACTTTGTCGATTAATGTTCCTGCTGGAGAGAGATGGAAGTTTTATCTAGTGGCTGTTTCCAGCCATGCTAAAGTAGCACAGATGACTAAGATGCCCTCTGCGCAGAACATGTCTTTTTGTGTTCAGATGTTTTCAGGCAACAATAAAAAAGTAAAGGTAACTTTGGCGATTAAGGTTCCTGCAGGACGGAGATGGAATTTTTATCTAGTGGCTGTTTCCACTCATGCTAAAGTAGCGCAGAGGATTAAGATGCCTGCTGCAAAGAACATGTACTTGTGTGTTCAGAGGTTTTTAGGCAACAATAAAAATGTAAAGGTAACTTTGGCGATTAGTGTTCCTGCAGGACAGAAATGGAAGTTTTATCTAGTGGCTGTTTTCAGTGATGCTAAAAGATCACAGAGGATTAAGATGCCTACTGCAAAGAACATGTTCTTGTGTGTTCAGAGGTTTTCAGGCAACAATAAAAATGTAAAGGTAACTTTGGCGATTAATGTTCCTGCAGGAATGAGAAGGAAGTTTTATCTAGTGGCTGTTTCCACTCATGCTAAAGTTTCGCAGAGGATTAGGATGCCTGCTGCAAAGAACATTTCCTTGTGTGTTCAGAGGTTTTCAGGCGACAATAAAAATTTAATGGTAACTTTGGCGATTAATGTTCCTGCTGGAGAGAGATGGAAGTTTTATCTAGTGGCTGTTTCCACTCATGCTAAAGAAGCACTGAGGATTAAGATGCTTGCTGCAAAGAACATGTCCTGTGTGGCTATAGGTTTTTAGGCTACAATAAAAATGTAAAGCTAACTTTGGCGATTAATGTTCCTACGGGAAAGAGAAGGAAGTTTTATCTAGTGGCTGTTTCCACTCATGCTAAAGTAGAGCAGAGTATTAAGATGCCTGCTGCAAAGATCATGCTCTTGTGTGTTCAGATGTTTTCAGGCAACAATAAAAAAGTAAAGGTAACTTTGGCGAATAATGTTCCTGCTGGAGAGAGATGGGAGTTGTATGTAGTGGCTGTTTCCACTGATGCTAAAGTAGGGCAGAGGTTTAAGATGCTTGCTGCAAAGAACATGCCCTTGTGTGTTCAGAGGTTTTCAAGCAACAATAAAAATGTAAAGGTAACTTTGTCGATTAATGTTCCTGCTGGAGAGAAATGGAAGTTTTATCTATTGGTTGTATCCACTCATGCTAAAGTTGCACAGAGGATTAAGATGCCTGCTGCAAAGAACATGTTCTTGTGTGTTCAGAGGGTTTCAGGCAATAATAAAAATGTAAAGGTAACTTTGTCGATTAATGTTCCTGCAGGAATGAGAAGGAAGTTTTATCTAGTGGCTGTTTCCACTCATGCTAAAGTTGCACAGAGGATTAAGATGCCTGCTGCAAAGAACATGTTCTTGTGTGTCCTGAGATTTTGAGGCAACAATAAAAATGTAAAGTTAACTTTGGAAATTAATGTTCCTGCAGGAGACAGATCAGAGTTTTATCCAGTGGCTGTTTCCACTCATGCTAAAGTTTCGCAGAGGATTAGGATGCCTGCTGCAAAGAACATGTCCTTGTGTGTCCAGAGGGTTTCAGACAACAATAAAAATGTAAAGGTAATTTTGGCGATTAGGGTTCCTGCAGGACAGAAATGGAAGGTTTGTCTAGTGGCTGTTTTCAGTGATGCTAAAGGATCGCAGAGGATTGAGATGCCTACTGCAAAGAACATGTCCTTGTGTATCGAGAGGTTTTCAGGCGGCAATAAAAATGTAAAGGTAACCTTGGCAATTAATGTTTCCGTGGGAAAGAGATCGGAAGTTTTATCTAGTGGCTGTTTCGACTCATGCTAAAGTAGCGCAGAGGGTTATGATGCCTGCTGCAAAGAACATGTCCTTGTGTGTTCAGAGGTTTCCAGGCTGCAATAAAAATGTAAAGGTAACTTTAGCGATTAATGTTTATGCTGGAGAAAGATGTGAGTTGTATGCAATAATAAAAATGTAAAGGTAACTTTGGCTATCAATGTTCCAGCTGAGAGAGATCGGACTTTTATCTAGTGGCTGTTTCCACTCATGCTAAAGTAGCACAGAGGATTAAGATGCCTGCTGTAAAGAACATGTACTTGTGTGTCCAGAGGTTTTCAGGCAACAATAACAATGTAAAGGTAACTTTAGCGATTAATGTTCCTACGGGAAAGAGAAGGAAGTTTTATCTAGTGGCTGTTTCCACTCATGCTAAAGAAGCACTGAGGATTAAGATGCTTGCTGCAAAGAACATGTCTTGTGTGGCTATATGTTTTTAGGCTACAATAAAAATGTGAAGGTAATTTTAACGTTTAATGTTTATGCTGGAGAGTGATGGGAGTTTTATGCAATAATAAAAATGTAAAGGTAACTTTGGCGAATAATGTTCCTGCGGGAGAGAGGTTGGAGTATCTAGTTGCTGTTTCCACTCATGCTGAAGTAGCGCAGAGGATTCAGATGCCTGCTGCAAAGAACATGTCCTGGTGTGTTTAAAGGTTTTCAGGCGACAATAAAAATGAAAAGGTAACTTTGGCGATTAATGCTCCTGCAGGTATGAGAAGGAAGTTTTATCTAGTGGCTGTTTCCACTCATGCCAAACTTCGCAGAGGATTAAGATGCCTGCTGCAAAGAACATGTCTTTCAGTGTTCAGAGGTTTTCAGGCAACAATAAAAATGTAAAGGTAACTTTAGCGATTAATATTTATGCTGGAGAGAGATTGGATTTTTATCTAGTGGCTGTTTCCACTCATGCTAAAGTACCATAGAGGATTAAGATGCCTGCTGCAAAGAACATGTCCTTGTGTGATCAGAGGTTTCCAGGCAACAATAAAAATGTAAAGGTAACTTTGGCGATTAATGTTCCTGCTGGAGAGAGATCGAAGTTTTATCTAGTGGCTGTTTCCACTCATGTTAAAGTAGAGCAGAGGATTAAGATGCTTGCTGCAAAGAACATGTCCTTGTGTGTTAAGACATTTTCAGGCGACAATAAAAATGAAAAGGTAACTTTGGCGATTAATGTTCCTGCTGGAGAGAGGGATTAGAGTTTTATCTAGTGGCTGTTTCCACTCATGCTAAAGTAGTACAGAGGATTAAGATTCCTGCTGCAAAGAACATGTCCTTGTGTGTCCAGAGGTTTCCAGGCAACAATAACAATGTAAAGGTAACTTTGACGATTAATGTTCCTGCTGGAGAGAGAAGGAAGTTTTATCTAGTGGCTGTTTCCACTCATGCTAAAGTAGCACAGAGGATTAAGATGCCTGCTGCAAAAAACATGTCCTTGTGTGATCAGAGGTTTCCAGGCAACAATAAAAAATGTAAAGGTAACTTTGGCGATTAGGGTTCCTGCAGGACAGAAATGGAAGTTGTATCTAGTGGCTGTTTTCAGTGATGCTAAAAGATCACAGAGGATTTAGATGCCTACTGCAAAGAACATGTTCTTGTGTGTTCAGAGGTTTTCAGGCAACAATAAAAATGTAACGGTAAGTTTGGCGATTAATGTTCCTGCAGGAATGAGAAGGAAGTTTTATCTAGTGGCTCTTTCCACTCATGCTAAAGTTTCGCAAAGGATTAGGATGCCTGCTGCAAAGAACATTTCCTTGTGTGTTCAGAGGTTTTCAGGCGACAATAAAAATGTAAAGGTAACCTTGGCAAATAATGTGTCTGCGTGAGAGAGATCGGAGTTTTATCTAGTGGCTGTTTCCACTCATGCTAAAGTAGCGCAGAGGATTAAGATGCCTGCTGCAAAGAACATGTCCTTGTGTGTTCAGACGTTTTCAGGCGACAATAAAAATGTAATGGTAACTTTGGCGATTAATGTTCCTGCTGGAGAGAGATGGGAGTTTAATTTAGTGGCTGTTTCCAGTGATGCTAAAGTAGCGCAGAGTACTAAGATGCCTGCTGCAAAGAACATGTCCTTGTGTGTTCAGAGGTTTTCAGGCAACAATAAAAATGTAAAGGTAACTTTGGCGATTAATGTTCCTGCTGGAGAGAGATGGAAGTTTTATCTAGTGGCTGTTTCCACTCATGCTAAAGTAGCACAGAGGATTAAGATGCTTGCTGCAAAGAACCTGTCCTTGTGTGTCTGTAGATTTTTAAGCAACAATAAAAATGTAAAGGTAACTTTGGCAATTAATGTTCCTGCTGGAGAGAGATGGAAGTTTTATCTAGTGGCTGTTTCCACTCATGCTAGAGTAGCGCAGAGGATTAAGATGCCTGCTGCAAAGAACATGTCCTTGTGTGTTCAGACGTTTTCAGGCAACAATAAAAATGTAAAGGTAACTTTGGCGATTAATGTTCCTGCTGGAGAGAGATGGAAGTTTTATCTAGTGGCTGTTTCCACTCATGCTAAAGAAGCGCAGAGGATTAAGATGCTTGCTGCCAAGAACCTGTCCTTGTGTGTCTGTAGGTTTTTAGGCAACAATAAAAATGTAAAGGTAACTTTGGCGACTAATGTTCCTGCTGGAGAGAGGTGGAAGTTTTATCTAGTGGCTGTTTCCACTCATGCTAAAGTAGAGCAGAGTATTAAGATGCTTGCTGCAAAGAACCTGCCCCTGTGTGTTCAGAGGTTTTCAGGCAACAATAAAAATGTAAAGGTAACTTTGGCGATTAATGTTCCCTCCTGGGGAGAGATGGAAGTTGTATCGAGTGGCTGTTTCCACTCATGCTAAAGTAGCGCAGAGGATTAAGATGCTTGCTGCAAAGAACCTGTCCTTGTGTGTCTGTAGGTTTTTAGGCAACAATAAAAATGTAAAGGTAACTTTGGCGATTAATGTCCTGCTGGAGAGAGATGGAAGTTTTATCTAGTGGCTGTTTCCACTCATGCTAAAGTAGCACAGAGGATTAAGATGCCTGCTGCAAAGAACATGTCCTTGTGTGTCCAGAGGTTTTCAGGCAACAATAACAATGTAAAGGTAACTTTGGCGATTAATGTTCCTGCTGGAGAGAGAAGGAAGTGTTATCTAGTGGCTGTTTCCACTCATGCTAAAGTAGCACAGAGGATTAAGTTG
The DNA here is from genome assembly GCA_963921515.1 of Calotriton arnoldi. NCBI lineage: Eukaryota > Metazoa > Chordata > Amphibia > Caudata > Salamandridae > Calotriton > Calotriton arnoldi. The sequence goes on along the minus strand of CAWUFW010002020.1, from coordinate 2,383,510 downwards.
CCTGCTGCAAAAAACATGTCCTTGTGTGATCAGAGGTTTCCAGGCAACAATAAAAATGTAAAGGTAACTTTGGCGATTAGGGTTCCTGCAGGACAGAAATGGAAGTTGTATCTAGTGGCTGTTTTCAGTGATGCTAAAAGATCACAGAGGATTTAGATGCCTACTGCAAAGAACATGTTCTTGTGTGTTCAGAGGTTTTCAGGCAACAATAAAAATGTAACGGTAACTTTGGCGATTAATGTTCCTGCAGGAATGAGAAGGAAGTTTTATCTAGTGGCTCTTTCCACTCATGCTAAAGTTTCGCAAAGGATTAGGATGCCTGCTGCAAAGAACATTTCCTTGTGTGTTCAGAGGTTTTCAGGCGACAATAAAAATGTAAAGGTAACCTTGGCAAATAATGTGTCTGCGTGAGAGAGATCGGAGTTTTATTTAGTGGCTGTTTCCAGTGATGCTAAAGTAGCGCAGAGTACTAAGATGCCTGCTGCAAAGAACATGTCCTTGTGTGTTCAGAGGTTTTCAGGCAACAATAAAAATGTAAAGGTAACTTTGGCGATTAATGTTCCTGCTGGAGAGAGATGGAAGTTTTATCTAGTGGCTGTTTCCACTCATGCTAAAGTAGCGCAGAGGATTAAGATGCTTGTTGCAAAGAACCTGTCCTTGTGTGTCTGTAGGTTTTTAGGCAACAATAAAAATGTAAAGGTAACTTTGGCAATTAATGTTCCTGCTGGAGAGAGATGGAAGTTGTATCTAGTGGCTGTTTCCACTCATGCTAGAGTAGCGCAGAGGATTAAGATGCCTGCTGCAAAGAGCATGTCCTTGTGTGTTCAGACGTTTTCAGGCAACAATAAAAATGTAAAGGTAACTTTGGCGATTAATGTTCCTGCTGGAGAGAGATGGAAGTTTTATCTAGTGGCTGTTTCCACTCATGCTAAAGAAGCGCAGAGGATTAAGATGCTTGCTGCCAAGAACCTGTCCTTGTGTGTCTGTAGGTTTTTAGGCAACAATAAAAATGTAAAGGTAACTTTGGCGATTAATGTTCCTGCTGGAGAGAGGTGAAAGTTTTATCTAGTGGCTGTTTCCACTCATGCTAAAGTAGAGCAGAGTATTAAGATGCTTGCTGCAAAGAACCTGCCCCTGTGTGTTCAGAGGTTTTCAGGCAACAATAAAAATGTAAAGGTAACTTTGGCGATTAATGTTCCTGCTGGGGAGAGATGGAAGTTGTATCTAGTGGCTGTTTCCACTCATGCTAAAGTAGCACAGAGGATTAAGATGCCTGCTGCAAAAAACATGTCCTTGTGTGATCAGAGGTTTCCAGGCAACAATATAAAATGTAAAGGTAACTTTGGCGATTAGGGTTCCTGCAGGACAGAAATGGAAGTTGTATCTAGTGGCTCTTTCCACTCATGCTAAAGTAGCGCAGAGGATTAAGATGCCTGCTGCAAAGAACATGTCCTTGTGTGTTCAGACGTTTTCAGGCGACAATAAAAATGTAATGGTAACTTTGGCGATTAATGTTCCTGCTGGAGAGAGATGGGAGTTTAATTTAGTGGCTGTTTCCAGTGATGCTAAAGTAGCGCAGAGTACTAAGATGCCTGCTGCAAAGAACATGTCCTTGTGTGTTCAGAGGTTTTCAGGCAACAATAAAAATGTAAAGGTAACTTTGGCGATTAATGTTCCTGCTGGAGAGAGATGGAAGTTTTATCTAGTGGCTGTTTCCACTCATGCTAAAGTAGCGCAGAGGATTAAGATGCCTGCTGCAAAAACATGTCCTTGTGTGATCAGAGGTTTCCAGGCAACAATAAAAAAATGTAAAGGTAACTTTGGCGATTAGGGTTCCTGCAGGACAGAAATGGAAGTTGTATCTAGTGGCTGTTTTCAGTGATGCTAAAAGATCACAGAGGATTAAGATGCCTACTGCAAAGAACATGTTCTTGTGTGTTCAGAGGTTTTCAGGCAACAATAAAAATGTAACGGTAAGTTTGGCGATTAATGTTCCTGCAGGAATGAGAAGGAAGTTTTACCTAGAGGCTCTTTCCACTCATGCTAAAGTTTCGCAAAGGATTAGGATGCCTGCTGCAAAGAACATTTCCTTGTGTGTTCAGAGGTTTTCAGGCGACAATAAAAATGTAAAGGTAACCTTGGCAAATAATGTGTCTGCGTGAGAGAGATCGGAGTTTTATCTAGTGGCTGTTTCCACTCATGCTAAAGTAGCGCAGAGGATTAAGATGCCTGCTGCAAAGAACATGTCCTTGTGTGTTCAGAGGTTTTCAGGCAACAATAAAAATGTAAAGGTAACTTTGGCGATTAATGTTCCTGCTGGAGAGAGATGGAAGTTTTATCTAGTGGCTGTTTCCACTCATGCTAAAGTAGCGCAGAGGATTAAGATGCTTGCTGCAAAGAGCCTGTCCTTGTGTGTCTGTAGGTTTTTAGGCAACAATAAAAATGTAAAGGTAACTTTGGCAATTAATGTTCGTGCTGGAGAGAGATGGAAGTTTTATCTAGTGGCTGTTTCCACTCATGCTAGAGTAGCGCAGAGGATTAAGATGCCTGCTGCAAAGAACATGTCCTTGTGTGTTCAGACGTTTTCAGGCAACAATAAAAATGTAAAGGTAACTTTGGCGATTAATGTTCCTGCTGGAGAGAGTTGGAAGTTTTATCTAGTGGCTGTTTCCACTCATGCTAAAGTAGCACAGAGGATTAAGATGCCTGCTGCAAAGAACATGTCCTTGTGTGATGAGAGGTCTCCAGGCAACAATAAAAAATGTAAAGGTAACTTTGGCGATTAAGGTTCCTGCAGGACAGAAATGGAAGGTTTGTCTAGTGGCTGTTTTCAGTGATGCTTAAGGATCGCAGAGGATTGAGATGCCTACTGCAAAGAACATGTCCTTGTGTATCGAGAGGTTTTCAGGCGGCAATAAAAATGTAAAGGTAACTTTGTCGATTAATGTTCCTGCTGGAGAGAGATGGAAGTTTTATCTAGTGGCTGTTTCCAGCCATGCTAAAGTAAGCGCAGATGACTAAGATGCCCTCTGCGCAGAACATGTCTTTTTGTGTTCAGATGTTTTCAGGCAACAATAAAAAAGTAAAGGTAACTTTGGCGATTAAGGTTCCTGCAGGACGGAGATGGAATTTTTATCTAGTGGCTGTTTCCACTCATGCTAAAGTAGCGCAGAGGATTAAGATGCCTGCTGCAAAGAACATGTACTTGTGTGTTCAGAGGTTTTTAGGCAACAATAAAAATGTAAAGGTAACTTTGGCGATTAGTGTTCCTGCAGGACAGAAATGGAAGTTTTATCTAGTGGCTGTTTTCAGTGATGCTAAAAGATCACAGAGGATTAAGATGCCTACTGCAAAGAACATGTTCTTGTGTGTTCAGAGGTTTTCAGGCAACAATAAAAATGTAAAGGTAACTTTGGCGATTAATGTTCCTGCAGGAATGAGAAGGAAGTTTTATCTAGTGGCTGTTTCCACTCATGCTAAAGTTTCGCAGAGGATTAGGATGCCTGCTGCAAAGAACATTTCCTTGTGTGTTCAGAGGTTTTCAGGCGACAATAAAAATTTAATGGTAACTTTGGCGATTAATGTTCCTGCTGGAGAGAGATGGAAGTTTTATCTAGTGGCTGTTTCCACTCATGCTAAAGAAGCACTGAGGATTAAGATGCTTGCTGCAAAGAACATGTCCTGTGTGGCTATAGGTTTTTAGGCTACAATAAAAATGTAAAGCTAACTTTGGCGATTAATGTTCCTACGGGAAAGAGAAGGAAGTTTTATCTAGTGGCTGTTTCCACTCATGCTAAAGTAGAGCAGAGTATTAAGATGCCTGCTGCAAAGATCATGCTCTTGTGTGTTCAGATGTTTTCAGGCAACAATAAAAAAGTAAAGGTAACTTTGGCGAATAATGTTCCTGCTGGAGAGAGATGGGAGTTGTATGTAGTGGCTGTTTCCACTGATGCTAAAGTAGGGCAGAGGTTTAAGATGCTTGCTGCAAAGAACATGCCCTTGTGTGTTCAGAGGTTTTCAAGCAACAATAAAAATGTAAAGGTAACTTTGTCGATTAATGTTCCTGCTGGAGAGAAATGGAAGTTTTATCTATTGGTTGTATCCACTCATGCTAAAGTTGCACAGAGGATTAAGATGCCTGCTGCAAAGAACATGTTCTTGTGTGTTCAGAGGGTTTCAGGCAATAATAAAAATGTAAAGGTAACTTTGTCGATTAATGTTCCTGCAGGAATGAGAAGGAAGTTTTATCTAGTGGCTGTTTCCACTCATGCTAAAGTTGCACAGAGGATTAAGATGCCTGCTGCAAAGAACATGTTCTTGTGTGTCCTGAGATTTTGAGGCAACAATAAAAATGTAAAGTTAACTTTGGAAATTAATGTTCCTGCAGGAGACAGATCAGAGTTTTATCCAGTGGCTGTTTCCACTCATGCTAAAGTTTCGCAGAGGATTAGGATGCCTGCTGCAAAGAACATGTCCTTGTGTGTCCAGAGGGTTTCAGACAACAATAAAAATGTAAAGGTAATTTTGGCGATTAGGGTTCCTGCAGGACAGAAATGGAAGGTTTGTCTAGTGGCTGTTTTCAGTGATGCTAAAGGATCGCAGAGGATTGAGATGCCTACTGCAAAGAACATGTCCTTGTGTATCGAGAGGTTTTCAGGCGGCAATAAAAATGTAAAGGTAACCTTGGCAATTAATGTTTCCGTGGGAAAGAGATCGGAAGTTTTATCTAGTGGCTGTTTCGACTCATGCTAAAGTAGCGCAGAGGGTTATGATGCCTGCTGCAAAGAACATGTCCTTGTGTGTTCAGAGGTTTCCAGGCTGCAATAAAAATGTAAAGGTAACTTTAGCGATTAATGTTTATGCTGGAGAAAGATGTGAGTTGTATGCAATAATAAAAATGTAAAGGTAACTTTGGCTATCAATGTTCCAGCTGGAGAGAGATCGGACTTTTATCTAGTGGCTGTTTCCACTCATGCTAAAGTAGCACAGAGGATTAAGATGCCTGCTGTAAAGAACATGTACTTGTGTGTCCAGAGGTTTTCAGGCAACAATAACAATGTAAAGGTAACTTTAGCGATTAATGTTCCTACGGGAAAGAGAAGGAAGTTTTATCTAGTGGCTGTTTCCACTCATGCTAAAGAAGCACTGAGGATTAAGATGCTTGCTGCAAAGAACATGTCTTGTGTGGCTATATGTTTTTAGGCTACAATAAAAATGTGAAGGTAATTTTAACGTTTAATGTTTATGCTGGAGAGTGATGGGAGTTTTATGCAATAATAAAAATGTAAAGGTAACTTTGGCGAATAATGTTCCTGCGGGAGAGAGGTTGGAGTATCTAGTTGCTGTTTCCACTCATGCTGAAGTAGCGCAGAGGATTCAGATGCCTGCTGCAAAGAACATGTCCTGGTGTGTTTAAAGGTTTTCAGGCGACAATAAAAATGAAAAGGTAACTTTGGCGATTAATGCTCCTGCAGGTATGAGAAGGAAGTTTTATCTAGTGGCTGTTTCCACTCATGCCAAACTTCGCAGAGGATTAAGATGCCTGCTGCAAAGAACATGTCTTTCAGTGTTCAGAGGTTTTCAGGCAACAATAAAAATGTAAAGGTAACTTTAGCGATTAATATTTATGCTGGAGAGAGATTGGATTTTTATCTAGTGGCTGTTTCCACTCATGCTAAAGTACCATAGAGGATTAAGATGCCTGCTGCAAAGAACATGTCCTTGTGTGATCAGAGGTTTCCAGGCAACAATAAAAATGTAAAGGTAACTTTGGCGATTAATGTTCCTGCTGGAGAGAGATCGAAGTTTTATCTAGTGGCTGTTTCCACTCATGTTAAAGTAGAGCAGAGGATTAAGATGCTTGCTGCAAAGAACATGTCCTTGTGTGTTAAGACATTTTCAGGCGACAATAAAAATGAAAAGGTAACTTTGGCGATTAATGTTCCTGCTGGAGAGAGGGATTAGAGTTTTATCTAGTGGCTGTTTCCACTCATGCTAAAGTAGTACAGAGGATTAAGATTCCTGCTGCAAAGAACATGTCCTTGTGTGTCCAGAGGTTTCCAGGCAACAATAACAATGTAAAGGTAACTTTGACGATTAATGTTCCTGCTGGAGAGAGAAGGAAGTTTTATCTAGTGGCTGTTTCCACTCATGCTAAAGTAGCACAGAGGATTAAGATGCCTGCTGCAAAAAACATGTCCTTGTGTGATCAGAGGTTTCCAGGCAACAATAAAAAATGTAAAGGTAACTTTGGCGATTAGGGTTCCTGCAGGACAGAAATGGAAGTTGTATCTAGTGGCTGTTTTCAGTGATGCTAAAAGATCACAGAGGATTTAGATGCCTACTGCAAAGAACATGTTCTTGTGTGTTCAGAGGTTTTCAGGCAACAATAAAAATGTAACGGTAAGTTTGGCGATTAATGTTCCTGCAGGAATGAGAAGGAAGTTTTATCTAGTGGCTCTTTCCACTCATGCTAAAGTTTCGCAAAGGATTAGGATGCCTGCTGCAAAGAACATTTCCTTGTGTGTTCAGAGGTTTTCAGGCGACAATAAAAATGTAAAGGTAACCTTGGCAAATAATGTGTCTGCGTGAGAGAGATCGGAGTTTTATCTAGTGGCTGTTTCCACTCATGCTAAAGTAGCGCAGAGGATTAAGATGCCTGCTGCAAAGAACATGTCCTTGTGTGTTCAGACGTTTTCAGGCGACAATAAAAATGTAATGGTAACTTTGGCGATTAATGTTCCTGCTGGAGAGAGATGGGAGTTTAATTTAGTGGCTGTTTCCAGTGATGCTAAAGTAGCGCAGAGTACTAAGATGCCTGCTGCAAAGAACATGTCCTTGTGTGTTCAGAGGTTTTCAGGCAACAATAAAAATGTAAAGGTAACTTTGGCGATTAATGTTCCTGCTGGAGAGAGATGGAAGTTTTATCTAGTGGCTGTTTCCACTCATGCTAAAGTAGCACAGAGGATTAAGATGCTTGCTGCAAAGAACCTGTCCTTGTGTGTCTGTAGATTTTTAAGCAACAATAAAAATGTAAAGGTAACTTTGGCAATTAATGTTCCTGCTGGAGAGAGATGGAAGTTTTATCTAGTGGCTGTTTCCACTCATGCTAGAGTAGCGCAGAGGATTAAGATGCCTGCTGCAAAGAACATGTCCTTGTGTGTTCAGACGTTTTCAGGCAACAATAAAAATGTAAAGGTAACTTTGGCGATTAATGTTCCTGCTGGAGAGAGATGGAAGTTTTATCTAGTGGCTGTTTCCACTCATGCTAAAGAAGCGCAGAGGATTAAGATGCTTGCTGCCAAGAACCTGTCCTTGTGTGTCTGTAGGTTTTTAGGCAACAATAAAAATGTAAAGGTAACTTTGGCGACTAATGTTCCTGCTGGAGAGAGGTGGAAGTTTTATCTAGTGGCTGTTTCCACTCATGCTAAAGTAGAGCAGAGTATTAAGATGCTTGCTGCAAAGAACCTGCCCCTGTGTGTTCAGAGGTTTTCAGGCAACAATAAAAATGTAAAGGTAACTTTGGCGATTAATGTTCCCTCCTGGGGAGAGATGGAAGTTGTATCGAGTGGCTGTTTCCACTCATGCTAAAGTAGCGCAGAGGATTAAGATGCTTGCTGCAAAGAACCTGTCCTTGTGTGTCTGTAGGTTTTTAGGCAACAATAAAAATGTAAAGGTAACTTTGGCGATTAATGTCCTGCTGGAGAGAGATGGAAGTTTTATCTAGTGGCTGTTTCCACTCATGCTAAAGTAGCACAGAGGATTAAGATGCCTGCTGCAAAGAACATGTCCTTGTGTGTCCAGAGGTTTTCAGGCAACAATAACAATGTAAAGGTAACTTTGGCGATTAATGTTCCTGCTGGAGAGAGAAGGAAGTGTTATCTAGTGGCTGTTTCCACTCATGCTAAAGTAGCACAGAGGATTAAGTTGCCTGCTGCAAAAACATGTCCTTGTGTGATCAGAGGTTTCCAGGCAACAATAAAAAATGTAAAGGTAACTTTGGCGATTAGGGTTCCTGCAGGACAGAAATGGAAGTTGTATCTAGTGGCTGTTTTCAGTGATGCTAAAAGATCACAGAGGATTTAGATGCCTACTGCAAAGAACATGTTCTTGTGTGTTCAGAGGTTTTCAGGCAACAATAAAAATGTAACGGTAACTTTGGCGATTAATGTTCCTGCAGGAATGAGAAGGAAGTTTTATCTAGTGGCTCTTTCCACTCATGCTAAAGTTTCGCAAAGGATTAGGATGCCTGCTGCAAAGAACATTTCCTTGTGTGTTCAGAGGTTTTCAGGCGACAATAAAAATGTAAAGGTAACCTTGGCAAATAATGTGTCTGCGTGAGAGAGATCGGAGTTTTATTTAGTGGCTGTTTCCAGTGATGCTAAAGTAGCGCAGAGTACTAAGATGCCTGCTGCAAAGAACATGTCCTTGTGTGTTCAGAGGTTTTCAGGCAACAATAAAAATGTAAAGGTAACTTTGGCGATTAATGTTCCTGCTGGAGAGAGATGGAAGTTTTATCTAGTGGCTGTTTCCACTCATGCTAAAGTAGCGCAGAGGATTAAGATGCTTGTTGCAAAGAACCTGTCCTTGTGTGTCTGTAGGTTTTTAGGCAACAATAAAAATGTAAAGGTAACTTTGGCAATTAATGTTCCTGCTGGAGAGAGATGGAAGTTGTATCTAGTGGCTGTTTCCACTCATGCTAGAGTAGCGCAGAGGATTAAGATGCCTGCTGCAAAGAGCATGTCCTTGTGTGTTCAGACGTTTTCAGGCAACAATAAAAATGTAAAGGTAACTTTGGCGATTAATGTTCCTGCTGGAGAGAGATGGAAGTTTTATCTAGTGGCTGTTTCCACTCATGCTAAAGAAGCGCAGAGGATTAAGATGCTTGCTGCCAAGAACCTGTCCTTGTGTGTCTGTAGGTTTTTAGGCAACAATAAAAATGTAAAGGTAACTTTGGCGATTAATGTTCCTGCTGGAGAGAGGTGAAAGTTTTATCTAGTGGCTGTTTCCACTCATGCTAAAGTAGAGCAGAGTATTAAGATGCTTGCTGCAAAGAACCTGCCCCTGTGTGTTCAGAGGTTTTCAGGCAACAATAAAAATGTAAAGGTAACTTTGGCGATTAATGTTCCTGCTGGGGAGAGATGGAAGTTGTATCTAGTGGCTGTTTCCACTCATGCTAAAGTAGCACAGAGGATTAAGATGCCTGCTGCAAAAAACATGTCCTTGTGTGATCAGAGGTTTCCAGGCAACAATATAAAATGTAAAGGTAACTTTGGCGATTAGGGTTCCTGCAGGACAGAAATGGAAGTTGTATCTAGTGGCTCTTTCCACTCATGCTAAAGTAGCGCAGAGGATTAAGATGCCTGCTGCAAAGAACATGTCCTTGTGTGTTCAGACGTTTTCAGGCGACAATAAAAATGTAATGGTAACTTTGGCGATTAATGTTCCTGCTGGAGAGAGATGGGAGTTTAATTTAGTGGCTGTTTCCAGTGATGCTAAAGTAGCGCAGAGTACTAAGATGCCTGCTGCAAAGAACATGTCCTTGTGTGTTCAGAGGTTTTCAGGCAACAATAAAAATGTAAAGGTAACTTTGGCGATTAATGTTCCTGCTGGAGAGAGATGGAAGTTTTATCTAGTGGCTGTTTCCACTCATGCTAAAGTAGCGCAGAGGATTAAGATGCCTGCTGCAAAAAACATGTCCTTGTGTGATCAGAGGTTTCCAGGCAACAATAAAAAAATGTAAAGGTAACTTTGGCGATTAGGGTTCCTGCAGGACAGAAATGGAAGTTGTATCTAGTGGCTGTTTTCAGTGATGCTAAAAGATCACAGAGGATTAAGATGCCTACTGCAAAGAACATGTTCTTGTGTGTTCAGAGGTTTTCAGGCAACAATAAAAATGTAACGGTAAGTTTGGCGATTAATGTTCCTGCAGGAATGAGAAGGAAGTTTTACCTAGAGGCTCTTTCCACTCATGCTAAAGTTTCGCAAAGGATTAGGATGCCTGCTGCAAAGAACATTTCCTTGTGTGTTCAGAGGTTTTCAGGCGACAATAAAAATGTAAAGGTAACCTTGGCAAATAATGTGTCTGCGTGAGAGAGATCGGAGTTTTATCTAGTGGCTGTTTCCACTCATGCTAAAGTAGCGCAGAGGATTAAGATGCCTGCTGCAAAGAACATGTCCTTGTGTGTTCAGAGGTTTTCAGGCAACAATAAAAATGTAAAGGTAACTTTGGCGATTAATGTTCCTGCTGGAGAGAGATGGAAGTTTTATCTAGTGGCTGTTTCCACTCATGCTAAAGTAGCGCAGAGGATTAAGATGCTTGCTGCAAAGAACCTGTCCTTGTGTGTCTGTAGGTTTTTAGGCAACAATAAAAATGTAAAGGTAACTTTGGCAATTAATGTTCGTGCTGGAGAGAGATGGAAGTTTTATCTAGTGGCTGTTTCCACTCATGCTAGAGTAGCGCAGAGGATTAAGATGCCTGCTGCAAAGAACATGTCCTTGTGTGTTCAGGCGTTTTCAGGCAACAATAAAAATGTAAAGGTAACTTTGGCGATTAATGTTCCTGCTGGAGAGAGTTGGAAGTTTTATCTAGTGGCTGTTTCCACTCATGCTAAAGTAGCACAGAGGATTAAGATGCCTGCTGCAAAGAACATGTCCTTGTGTGATGAGAGGTCTCCAGGCAACAATAAAAAATGTAAAGGTAACTTTGGCGATTAAGGTTCCTGCAGGACAGAAATGGAAGGTTTGTCTAGTGGCTGTTTTCAGTGATGCTTAAGGATCGCAGAGGATTGAGATGCCTACTGCAAAGAACATGTCCTTGTGTATCGAGAGGTTTTCAGGCGGCAATGAAAATGTAAAGGTAACTTTGTCGATTAATGTTCCTGCTGGAGAGAGATGGAAGTTTTATCTAGTGGCTGTTTCCAGCCATGCTAAAGTAGCGCAGATGACTAAGATGCCCTCTGCGCAGAACATGTCTTTTGTGTTCAGATGTTTTCAGGCAACAATAAAAAAGTAAAGGTAACTTTGGCGATTAAGGTTCCTGCAGGACGGAGATGGAATTTTTATCTAGTGGCTGTTTCCACTCATGCTAAAGTAGCGCAGAGGATTAAGATGCCTGCTGCAAAGAACATGTACTTGTGTGTTCAGAGGTTTTTAGGCAACAATAAAAATGTAAAGGTAACTTTGGCGATTAGTGTTCCTGCAGGACAGAAATGGAAGTTTTATCTAGTGGCTGTTTTCAGTGATGCTAAAAGATCACAGAGGATTAAGATGCCTACTGCAAAGAACATGTTCTTGTGTGTTCAGAGGTTTTCAGGCAACAATAAAAATGTAAAGGTAACTTTGGCGATTAATGTTCCTGCAGGAATGAGAAGGAAGTTTTATCTAGTGGCTGTTTCCACTCATGCTAAAGTTTCGCAGAGGATTAGGATGCCTGCTGCAAAGAACATTTCCTTGTGTGTTCAGAGGTTTTCAGGCGACAATAAAAATTTAATGGTAACTTTGGCGATTAATGTTCCTGCTGGAGAGAGATGGAAGTTTTATCTAGTGGCTGTTTCCACTCATGCTAAAGAAGCACTGAGGATTAAGATGCTTGCTGCAAAGAACATGTCCTGTGTGGCTATAGGTTTTTAGGCTACAATAAAAATGTAAAGCTAACTTTGGCGATTAATGTTCCTACGGGAAAGAGAAGGAAGTTTTATCTAGTGGCTGTTTCCACTCATGCTAAAGTAGAGCAGAGTATTAAGATGCCTGCTGCAAAGATCATGCTCTTGTGTGTTCAGATGTTTTCAGGCAACAATAAAAAAGTAAAGGTAACTTTGGCGAATAATGTTCCTGCTGGAGAGAGATGGGAGTTGTATGTAGTGGCTGTTTCCACTGATGCTAAAGTAGGGCAGAGGTTTAAGATGCTTGCTGCAAAGAACATGCCCTTGTGTGTTCAGAGGTTTTCAAGCAACAATAAAAATGTAAAGGTAACTTTGTCGATTAATGTTCCTGCTGGAGAGAAATGGAAGTTTTATCTATTGGTTGTATCCACTCATGCTAAAGTTGCACAGAGGATTAAGATGCCTGCTGCAAAGAACATGTTCTTGTGTGTTCAGAGGGTTTCAGGCAATAATAAAAATGTAAAGGTAACTTTGTCGATTAATGTTCCTGCAGGAATGAGAAGGAAGTTTTATCTAGTGGCTGTTTCCACTCATGCTAAAGTTGCACAGAGGATTAAGATGCCTGCTGCAAAGAACATGTTCTTGTGTGTCCTGAGATTTTGAGGCAACAATAAAAATGTAAAGTTAACTTTGGAAATTAATGTTCCTGCAGGAGACAGATCAGAGTTTTATCCAGTGGCTGTTTCCACTCATGCTAAAGTTTCGCAGAGGATTAGGATGCCTGCTGCAAAGAACATGTCCTTGTGTGTCCAGAGGGTTTCAGACAACAATAAAAATGTAAAGGTAATTTTGGCGATTAGGGTTCCTGCAGGACAGAAATGGAAGGTTTGTCTAGTGGCTGTTTTCAGTGATGCTAAAGGATCGCAGAGGATTGAGATGCCTACTGCAAAGAACATGTCCTTGTGTATCGAGAGGTTTTCAGGCGGCAATAAAAATGTAAAGGTAACCTTGGCAATTAATGTTTCCGTGGGAAAGAGATCGGAAGTTTTATCTAGTGGCTGTTTCGACTCATGCTAAAGTAGCGCAGAGGGTTATGATGCCTGCTGCAAAGAACATGTCCTTGTGTGTTCAGAGGTTTCCAGGCTGCAATAAAAATGTAAAGGTAACTTTAGCGATTAATGTTTATGCTGGAGAAAGATGTGAGTTGTATGCAATAATAAAAATGTAAAGGTAACTTTGGCTATCAATGTTCCAGCTGGAGAGAGATCGGACTTTTATCTAGTGGCTGTTTCCACTCATGCTAAAGTAGCACAGAGGATTAAGATGCCTGCTGTAAAGAACATGTACTTGTGTGTCCAGAGGTTTTCAGGCAACAATAACAATGTAAAGGTAACTTTAGCGATTAATGTTCCTACGGGAAAGAGAAGGAAGTTTTATCTAGTGGCTGTTTCCACTCATGCTAAAGAAGCACTGAGGATTAAGATGCTTGCTGCAAAGAACATGTCTTGTGTGGCTATATGTTTTTAGGCTACAATAAAAATGTGAAGGTAATTTTAACGTTTAATGTTTATGCTGGAGAGTGATGGGAGTTTTATGCAATAATAAAAATGTAAAGGTAACTTTGGCGAATAATGTTCCTGCGGGAGAGAGGTTGGAGTATCTAGTTGCTGTTTCCACTCATGCTGAAGTAGCGCAGAGGATTCAGATGCCTGCTGCAAAGAACATGTCCTGGTGTGTTTAAAGGTTTTCAGGCGACAATAAAAATGAAAAGGTAACTTTGGCGATTAATGCTCCTGCAGGTATGAGAAGGAAGTTTTATCTAGTGGCTGTTTCCACTCATGCCAAACTTCGCAGAGGATTAAGATGCCTGCTGCAAAGAACATGTCTTTCAGTGTTCAGAGGTTTTCAGGCAACAATAAAAATGTAAAGGTAACTTTAGCGATTAATATTTATGCTGGAGAGAGATTGGATTTTTATCTAGTGGCTGTTTCCACTCATGCTAAAGTACCATAGAGGATTAAGATGCCTGCTGCAAAGAACATGTCCTTGTGTGATCAGAGGTTTCCAGGCAACAATAAAAATGTAAAGGTAACTTTGGCGATTAATGTTCCTGCTGGAGAGAGATCGAAGTTTTATCTAGTGGCTGTTTCCACTCATGTTAAAGTAGAGCAGAGGATTAAGATGCTTGCTGCAAAGAACATGTCCTTGTGTGTTAAGACATTTTCAGGCGACAATAAAAATGAAAAGGTAACTTTGGCGATTAATGTTCCTGCTGGAGAGAGGGATTAGAGTTTTATCTAGTGGCTGTTTCCACTCATGCTAAAGAAGCGCAGAGGATTAAGATGCTTGCTGCAAAGAACATGTCCTTGTGTGTCCGTAGGTTTTTAGGCAATAATAAAAATATACAGGTAACTTTGGCGATTAATGTTCCTGCAGGAGACAGATCAGAGTTTTATCCAGTGGCTGTTTCCAGTCATGCTAACGTTTCGCAGAGGATTAAGATGCCTGCTGCAAAGAACATTTGTTGGTGTGTTCAGAGGTTTTCAGGCGACAATAAAAATGTAAAGGTAACCTTGGCAAATAATGTGTCTGCGGGAGACAGATCGGAGTTTTATCTAGTGGCTGTTTCCACTCATGCTAAAGTAGCGCAGAAGATTAAGATGCCTGCTGCAAAGAACATGTCCTTGTGTGTTGAGACGTTGTCAGGCGACAATAAAAATGTAAAGGTAACTTGTTAGATTGGTCCATGGGGCCATGCATATTACATTAACCCTTATTGCCCTTTCAATAGTTTGCAGAAAAGCATTATTAATCTAATTACAATTGGTAATTTTTGTTGTAAAGATGCATATGCTACCCACATGCATCCCAGCACACTACCCACATGCATCCCACCAACACACATCTTATAACACACCACACCATGCCACTGCCCCATGTCACTGCACTAGACACCAAGTTTGCAGTACGGAGCACAGCAGCCACACTGCTCTACAACATACCTAAACACTTATAAGGTCCCAAAGGCGAGACCTATTGGCTATGCCAATGCTTGTTTAATTCTGGAGAGACTTTATCATATGTACATGATGTTTGGTGCATGATTCACACGGCAAACATTGTCGCCCTTGTTTTAAAAATGTACAAGGAAAAGAGATACATAGTTTCACGTGAGGCTTCTGGTTGTCATGGCAACAGGTGAGAGGGTCGTTGTGAAGAAGGTTCTTTGGAATGTTGGTGTTTGAAGATTCTTTGGAATGTTGGTGTTTGAAGATTCTCTGGAATGTTGGTGTTTAAACTGTGGATGACAGTTGGGGGGCTCACACCAGCTTCAGCTCCGCTCCTCCCCCGAGCAGGAAGTACGGGAAGAGCCTCTGTGTGAAGGGGGCCCGCGGGAAGGAGTAGAGAAGCTCCATGGAGTCAGCATTGTACAGGGACAGCCGCCTCCCTCGTAGTCCAGATACACCCCCAGCTTCCGGGGCTCCTCACGAGGGGACAGAGGGGTCTGAGGGGAGGTGAGAACCGAGTACTGACCCTTCCACCCCCTCACAGCCCAGACTCCCCCTCAGGTGACCATGTGATCCTTCCCTTCCTGTCCACAGACTCTGCTGCGACCCCCACATGCCACCCTAACCCCTCCTGCAGCAGCTGCACCTCCCAGTAATGTCTGCCGGAGGTGAACCCCTCGCTCCCCAGCACACAGGGGTAGCGGGTGAATCTCTTGGGGGTGTCCGGCAGGGGCTGTGCTGTGTCTGTGTCTCTCACACGTCTCCGCCCTCAGACAGGAGGAGCCGACGATGAGCTGTGTCAGGATCCAGAGTCACCATCACTGCAGAGAAGAGATTCAGAATTAGAGATTTAATGACACAAATAAAGGCTGTAATTACTGCTTCTGTTTTACATCTGGAAGGAGCACGCAGCGCTAGAGCGCGCAGCACTAGACTGCGCACTACACTAAAGCGTGCGTTCATCCAGAGCACACACTACACCAAACAGCACACTGCACTACATAGTGGACATTCTACTGCACACTACACTGCACTACTCAGCATACTACATTGCACTACCACACATGACGCACACTACAATAGCAGAGAGTAACAGTAACTTGATTAGATGGTACAGAGTGACAGAGCTACTCGAAGGTGTACTGTACTAGTCAGTACACTGCATTACATGCCACAGAGTAACAGAGGTACTAGAAGGTATACAGTACTACTCAGTTCACTGCATTAGATAGTACAGAGTAAGAGAGCTACTCGAAGGTGTACTGTACTAGTCAGTACACTGCATTACATGCCACAGAGCAACAGAGGTACTAGAAGGTATACAGTACTAGTCATACACTGCAATACATGTCACAGAGTAACAGAGGGACTGAAGTGTACTGTACTAGTCAGTACACTGTGTTATATGACAGAGAGCAACAGAGCTACTCCAAGGTATATCATACTAGCCAGGACTCTGCATTGGATGGTGGAGAACTATTAGAAGGTAGTCAGTACACTGCATTACATGGTACAGAGTGACAGAGCAACCCCAATATATACTATACTAGTCAGTACACTGAAATAGATGGTACGGAGTAACAGAGGTACAAGAAGGTATACAGTACTAGTCAGTACACTGCAATACATGACACAGAGCGACAGAGGTACTAGAAGTGTACAGTACTAGTCAGTACACTCCATTAGATGGGACAGAGTGACAGACCTACTCCAAGGTATACTGTACTAGTCAGTACACGGTGTTATATGACAGACAGCAACAGAGCTACTCCAAGGTGTACAGTACTAGTCAGTACACTGCATTGGATGGTGTAGAGTAGAAGAACTACTAGAAGATATACAGTACTAGTCTGTACATTGCATTAGATGGTACTAAGTGACAGAGCTACTGGAACGTATACTGTACTAGTCAGTACACTGCATTAGATGGGACAGAGTGACAGAGCTACTAGAAGGTATACAGTACTAGTCATACACTGCATTACATAGCACAGAGTAACAGAGGTACTAGAAGTGTACTGTACTAGTCAGTACACTGTATTCAATGGAACGGAATGATAGAGCTACTAGACGCTATACCGTACTGGTCAGTACACTGCATTACATGTCACAGAGTGACCGAGGTACTAGAAGGGTACTGTAGTAATCCATTAGATGGTACAGCGTGACAGACGTATTCCAAGGTATATTGTACTAGTCAGTACACTGTGTTATATGACAGAAAGGCACAGAGCTACTCCAAGGTATACAGTACTAGGCAGTACCCTGTATTGGATGGCGCAGAGTAGGAGAGCTACTAGAAGGTATATAGTACTAGTCAGTACACTTCATTAGATGGTACTGAGTGACAACACTTTTGGAAGGTATACTGTACTAGTCAGTAAACTGCATTGGATGTTAAAGAGTAAGAGAGCTACTAGAAGGTATACTATACTAGTCAGTACACTGCATTAGATGTCACAGTGACAGAGCTACTCCAAGGCATTCTGTAATAGTCTGTACTCTATATTAGATGGTACAGAGTAAGAGAGCAACTCGAAGGTATACAGTACGAGTTAGTACACTGCATTAGATGGCACAGAGCGACAGAGCAACTCGAAGGTAAACAGTACTAGGCAGTACACTGCACTGGATGGTAGTGTAAGAGAGCTATTAGAAGGTATACTGTACTAGTCAGTACACTGCATTAGATGGTACAGAGCGACAGAGCTACTCCAAGGTATACAGTACTAGTTAGTACACTGCATTAGATGGTACAGAGTAAGAGAGCTATAAGATAGTGTACTGTACTTGTCAGTGCACCGTATTAGATGTTACAGAGTAACCGAGACCCTCCAAGCCACACTGTACTAGTCAGTACACTGCACTACAAGGTAGAGAGTAACAGAGCTACTAGAAGTGCGATGTGCTAGTCAGTACGCTGCATTAGATGGCACAGAGTAAGAGCACTACTAGAAGATATACAGTACTAGCCAGTATACAGCATTGGAAAATACAGAGTTAGAGAGATAATAGAAGGTATACTGTAGTAGTCCCCACACTGTATTAGATGGTGCAGAGTAAGAGAGCTACTAGAAGGTGTACTGTACAAGTCAGTACACTGAATTAAACGTTACAGAGAAAGAGAGCCACTCCAAGGCATACTGTACTAGTCAGAAAACTGCAGTAGATGACACAGAGTAAAAGAGCTACTCCACGGTATTCTGTACTACTCAGTACACTGCAATACATAGTACAGAGTAACAGAGTTAGTCCAAAGCATACTGTACAAGTCAATACTCTACATTAGATGGTACAGATTACCAGAGCTACTAGAAGGTATACATTACTAGTCAGTACACTGTATTAGATGGTACAGAGTGACAGAGCTACTGGAAGGTAAACTACTAGTCAGTACCCTGCATTACATGACACAGAATAACCGAGCAACTCCAAGGTATAAAGTACAAGTCAGTACACTGCATCGGATAGTGTAGAGTAGCAGAACTACTAGAAGGTATACTATACTAGTCAGTACTCTGCATTAGATGGCACAGAGTGACAGAGTTTCTACAAGGCATATTGTACTAGTCAGTACTCTATATTAGATGGTACAGAGCAAGAGAGCTACTAGAAGGTATACTGTAGTAGTCAGCAAACTGCGTTAGATGGCAAAGAGTGACAATGCTACTCCAAGGTATACAGTACTAGTCAGTACACTGCATTAGATGGTCGAGTGACAGAGGTACCAGAAGGGTACAATGTTTGTCAGTGGACTGTATTGTATGTTAAAGAGTGACAGAGCAACTTCAAGGCATACTGCATTGAATAGTACAGAATAACAGAGCAAGAGAGCTACTAGAAGGTATACTGTACTAGTCAGTACACTGCATTACATAGTGCAGAGTAACTGAGCTACTAAAAGGCATACTTTACTAGTCAGTACATTGCATTAGATTGCACAGAGTGACAGAGTTACCCCAAGGTATATGCACTAGTCAGTACACTGCATTAGATAGTACAGAGTAACAGAGCTATTAGAAGGAATACTGTACTAGTCAGTAGACTGCATTAGATAGTACATTGTAAGATGGCTACTCCAAGGTATACTGTATTAGTCAGTACTCTATATTAGATAGTACAGAGTAAGAGAGCTACTAGAAGGTACAATGTACTAGTCAGTATACTGCATTAGATGGCACAGAGTGACAATGCTACTCCAAGGTATACAGTACTAGTCAGTACACTGCATTAGATGGTAAGGAGTGGAGGAGCTACTACAAGGTATACTATATTAGTCAGTACACTGCATTAGATGGCACAGTGCGACCGAGCTACCAGAAGGTGTACTGTACTGGTCAGTACACTGAATTGTATGTTACAAAGAAACAGAGCCACTCCAAGGCATACTGCACTAGTTAGTACACTGCAGTAGATGGAACAAAGTAGCAGAGCTACTCCAAGGTATACTGTACTACTCAGTACACTGCAATAAATAGTACACAGTAACAAAGTTAGTCTAAGGCATACTGTACAGGTCAGTACTCTACTTTAGATGGTACACAGTACCAGAGCT
This sequence comes from Calotriton arnoldi, assembly GCA_963921515.1. Classification (NCBI taxonomy): domain Eukaryota; kingdom Metazoa; phylum Chordata; class Amphibia; order Caudata; family Salamandridae; genus Calotriton; species Calotriton arnoldi. The sequence continues at coordinate 2,364,344 of CAWUFW010002020.1, read as the reverse complement.
ACTTTAAGGTATACAGTACTAGTTAGTACACTGCATTAGATGGCACAAAATGACAGAACTACTCCAAGGTATATTGCACTTGTCAGTACACTGCATTGGCTGGTGCAGAGTAGGAGAGCTACTAGAAGGTATAAAGTACTAGTCAGTACACTACATTAGTTTGTACAGAGTGGCACGAGCTACTGGAAGGTATGCTGTACTAGTCAGTACACTGTATTAAATGGCACAGAGTAACAGAGCTACACAAAGGTATACAGCACTAATCAGTACACTGCATCGGATGGTACAGAGTAAGAGAGTTACTAGAAGGTATACTATACTAATCAGTACACTGCATTAGATGACACAGAGTGACAGAGCTACTCCAAGGTAGCCAGTACTAGTCAGTACACTTCATCGGATGGTACAGAGTAAGAGCGCTACTAGAAGGTATACTATACTAGTCAATACACTGCATTAGATGTCACAGAGTGACAAAGCTACTTCGAGGCATTCTGTACTAGTCAATACACTATATTAGATGGTACACAGTATGAGAGCTACTAGAAGGTATACAGTACTAGTCAGTACACTGCATTAGATTGCACAGAGTGACAGAGCTACTCCAAGGTATACAGTACTACTCAGTACACTGCATTAGATGGTACAGAGGCACAGAGCTACTACAAGGTAAACAGTACTAGGCAGTACACTGCACTGGATGGTACAGAGTAAGAGAGCTACTAGAATGAATACTAACTAGTCAGTACACTGCATTAGATGGTACAGAGAGGCAGAGCAACCAGAAGGTGTACTGTACTAGTCAGTACACTGTATTGGATGTTACAGAGTAACAGGGCCGCTCCAACTCATACTGTACTTGTCAGTACACAGAATTAGATAGTACAAAGTAACAGAGTCACTCCAAGGCATACTGTACTGGTCAATCAATCAGGGGAACTATAAGCGCGCGGAGGGTCTCAAGGTGCTGGGGGTGAGCAGCTCCGTTCGAAGAGCCCGGTCTTTAGTGTCTTCCTTGAAGCTGTTCAGGTTGGGCTCGCATCTGATGTCGATCGGGAGCTCATTCCAGGTCTTGGCCGCGATGAAGGAGAATGCTCTTCCACTTGTTCTGGCTCTGCGGATGCGCAGGGTTTCGGTGAGGGCGAGGTTGGCAGATCGGAGGTTTCTCTTGAGTATGTGGAAGGAGATTCTCTCGTTGAGGTATTGGGGTCTGATGTTGTGGAGGCATTTGTAGGCGTGGGTGAGTATCTTCAAAGTAACTCTCTTCTCAATGGGGAGCCAGTGGAGGTTCCGCAGGTGTTAGGTGATGTGTTCATGTCGAGGGATGCCGAGGACGAGTCTGGCTGCGGTGTTCTGTATGGTCTATAGCTTGCAGAGCAGAGACTTGTTGATCCCGGCGGAGAGGGTGTTTCCGTAGTCCAGTCTGCTGGTTATGAGTGCGTGGGTGACAGCCTTTCTTGATTCCGGTGGGATCCATTTGAAGGTTTTTTGGAGGATGCGGAGGCTGTTGAAGCAGCTGGAGGCAACGGCGTTGACCTGACGGTTCATGGAGAGGGAGGAGTCAAGTACGATGCCGAAGTTTTGTGCGTGGTCCGTGAGGGTGGGAAGGCTGCCGAGGGCGGTGGGCCACCAGGTGTTGTCCCATGCAGAGGGGGAGGGTTCGAGGATGAGGACCTCTGTCTTCTCCGAGTTGAGCTTTAGGCAGCTGCTGCTCATCCAGGATGCGACATCCTTCATTCCTTCCTGGAAGTTGAGTCTGGTGGTGAAGGAGTCCTTGGTGAGGAGAGGATGAGCTGGGTGTCGTTGGGGTAGGATACTATGCTGAGTCCGTGCTATCTGACGATGGCGGCGAGGGGGCCATGTAGATGTTGAAGAGCGTGGGGCTGAGCGATGATCCTTGGGGTACTCCGCAGTTGATTTCCGTGGGTTCGGAGAGGAAGGGTGGCAGTCTGATTCTTTGGGTTCTGCCGGTGAAGAACGAGCCGATCCAGTCGAGGGCGGTTTCTTGTATGCCGGTGTCGTGGAGTCTGGTGGGGAGTGTGCGGTGGGAGACGGTGTCTAACGCTGCAGAGAGGTCGAGTAGGATCAGGGCTGCGGTGTGTCCTTGGTCGAGGAGGGTGCGGATGTCGTCTGTGGCGGCGAGTAGAGCGGTCTCGGTGCTGTGGAATCCGGATTGGGAGGGGTCGAGGATAGAGTTTTCTCCGATGAATCTCGTTAGTTGTGCATTGACGGTACTCTCATGACTTTGGCCGCGAAGGAGAGGAGGGAGATGGGTTGGTAGTTCTTGAGGTCCGTGGGGTCTGCTGAGGGCTTCTTGAGCAGGGGTCTGACTTCTGCGCATTTCCAGTCGTCGGGGAAGATGCCAGTCTTGAAAGTGGCGTTGATGGTGCGTCATAGTTCTGGAGAGATGGTGGTGGCGGCTCCGTGGTAGATGTGTGGCGAGCAGGGGTCCGGAAGGGCACCTGAGTGGATGCCTTTCATGGTTGAAGTGGTGTCTTCGGTGGTGACTAAGGTCCAGGAGGAGATGGTGGGCTGGCTGGCGTTGCTGGTCAGTACTCTATATTAGATACTACAGAGGAGGGTGTGGATGTCGTCTGTGGCGACGAGTAGAGCGGTCTCGGTGCTGTGGTTGCTGCGTAATCCAGATTGGTAGGGGTCGAAGATGGAGTATTCTCCGATGAATCTCGTTAGTTGTGCATTGACGGTCTTCTCGGTTTATACTAGAAGGTATAAAGTAAGGGCTGCTTCTTGCGAGGACGACGCAACGCGGGATAGGACCGCCGAAGTTTTATTGGCACGAAGGAGGCAAGATGGCGTCTGAGTGAGGCCACCACTCACCTCTCTCCTCTCCCGGATTATGTGCTGGGGCTATTGTCTAACCGGAGATCTCTGTGGGCCCACTCCGGCAGAACAACGAGGCGGGCTCTGGACACGTTCAAGCCTGGGAATGACCGGACTCCTGCTTCGGCCGCTGGGAGGCTCTAACGCGGATGCTGCTGACAGCCTGGATACAGCAACGCTCCACAGGCTGGAACGCAGAACGCAGAGTTAGCGGTGATGGCTGCTCGCGGAAAAGGGAAACCACGGACGGCGGCCCCTGCTACCACCTCCATACAATCACGCCATAAGCACGGCTGGCCTCTAAAACATTCCAAGGATCCGTACGCAAGACTGGGAAAATCTGTACTGATATCTCGGAGAGATTAAATATGGTAGAGACACGTACTGAGGCATTAGAAAATACAGTTGACACGCTGAAAGTTCAGGCTACCTCGCAGGAGAGCACCCTGAAAGATGTTATGTGGAAACTTGAGGATAATGAGAATCGCCAGCGCCACAATAATCTAAGGATGCTAGGAATCCCCGAAAAGTGCGAGGGCAATGACATAAGGAAATTTATAATTAATATGAGAGAGAGAGAAATCTTTATTTCGGTCAGTATGACCATAAAAGCACAGATAGAAATAAAATACATTTCATTCGATTGAATTTTCCTTTCATGAAGGTAAAAACTCTCATTGCTCTACATAAGGGGTAGAGTTACTCATAAAGTGCATGTGCATTACATTGTTATTTCATAAAATACCAATAAAAATGGGTGTGCAATACATGAGCAATATTAGGCCTTAACAAAATTTCCAAGAAACCAAAGTTCGTGATGCTAACATCACAGCCGTCACTTGATCACAAATTTTAAAGAATATACAGAGAAAAAAGGTACAAGATGTAAACTTTGCACATTTTAAGCTTAAAAAAATGCTAATTTAAAAAATACCAAACCCAGTTGATAAGATATGATAAAATAATCAGGCAGAACATATGGGCTCATCTTTAGGATAGCTCGACATGCACACCACATGGAGAATAAAAACATGATATTGAATACACAGTGGGCATGAGGGTGTCATATTTCAAAATCCTAAAAACCTCAGTACAGTGCTTAGTTCCCAGATTTCTGCGTAGCTGTAACAGCCAACGGTGTCTCGCCTTCTTATACCCTTGACAGAAAAATATTACACGATATTCCGTCTCCGCTGCATTGCTACATGCCGGACTCCCAAATTGGATGAACCCGCCCATTTATTTGTGAAAGCACGCAACGGGAGTACCCCATGCCTAAACTGCAGGTATAACTTCTTGGTAAGGGCCGGCTGGATATCGTCCAGGCAGGTTCTAATCTGTACTGGTTTTTTATCTCTAAAAACACTGCAATTAATGAGCCAGTCGCAGAACTCCCTGTATCCGGGTATGTTTGTGCTCCATGTAGCTCTCTATCAGGTCCTTCCTAGATGTTATCAGGCAGATTTCTTCTGCATTGTTCCATAAATTACCCCTTCCTATAGCCGCAAAAGTATTCTTGATGAAGGCCAGCCAAGGTAGTTTGCTCGCACCCTGTAAGCTCAACACTTCGCTCAGTTCTTCCCTGTATACAGCCAGTTCTGGGGTACTCCACAGACGTCGCCAGAATAAAAGTGGTCTAAGAGCGGCATCGTCTGCAATTGGACTAATCCCAAGGTCCATGCGAAACGGTGTAAGACGGGAGCTTGGGGGAAGACCCAACAATTGCCTGGCAAAGGAATTCTCAATTTTCTCTATAGAGCCAGATGGACGATGACCCCATATATCAGCCCCATAGAGGGCAGCACTCCTAGCTTGTGCTTTGTAGATTTCCACCACCGGCCCAACAGATTTATGGATACAACTTCTGTATACCTTTGTCAGCCCCCCGTTGTCTGGGCCAGCTTTAAGCTTGCTTTCTTGATTTGGGCACCCCAGTCCATTTTTTCACTGAGCGTGATTCCAAGATATTCAAAGACGGTCACCCTCTCAAGGGGTTTTCCATCTAGGCAAGGATTTGACCGAACACTATTACCTGCATTAAATACCATGTATTTGGTTTTCTGAAAATTGATCTCCAACCCCCTATTTTTGCAAAAAACATAAAAGCTGTCTAAGGCCCTCTGAATTCCCATAGGTGACTTTGAGAGCAGAAGGGTGTCGTCGGCGAACATCATGGCAGGTACTTCACAGTACGCCAGCTTAGGGGCATCAATATCCTTCCCAGCCATTGAAGCCTCAACTAGGCCATTAATAAAAATGCAAAAAAGTGTCGTGCCAAGACGCAGCCTTGGCGTACACCTCTGTCTACAGGTATGGGGGCAGTAAGTTAACCATTTTTGCCGTACTTAATTTGGGCAAAATTGCCTTCATGCAGTCATTTCAGCTGGTGGCAAAGGTAAGGTGGAGACCCAAAGTCCAATAAAATAGCCCACAGTTTGTCCCTCGGCACCAAGTCAAATGCGGATTTTAGGTCCACAAAAATTAGTTAGAGGCTGCCACCCTCTATACACACTGTCTTCCAATGTAATAGTTGTAACATAAAAATGTGATCTATTGTGGACATCTTCGCTCTGAACCCGGCTGAAAGGTTCCCTAGCCGAACTTTCTCACTGGGATTGGGACAAGGAAGTACAATGTGTCCATCGATTTCCCTTATCACCTGCAAGGCACTCACAAGTGAGCGGGCGCTGCCCCATGCTATATTGGTCTATTCTGGAAATTTTTGTTACGCCAGGTTGTGTATGGCCTAGCCAGACCTAATGCTGAAATAAATTTTGAGGGTTTCTCCTTTTTGCCAAACCAGATTTCGCACACGCTACTGTTGAGAGGAGATGGCGGCTTAGACAGCTTAAAACTCCTCTCCAGACAGCAGGGGCTGCAGTATTTTTGCAAAATCCAGCTAGGCTGAAAGTTGTCTTTCAGGGTCAGAATTTTAGCTTCACTTCTGAAATCCAAGCCCAGAAGCTACTGGATGATATCTTAGCAGGGGCCATCGGTGGAAAAATAAGTCTGTAACATTCTAGGGAAAGCGCTGGATAGAGGCTGGAGATTCCTCTTTATGGGAGAGCTGTATTTTTTTTAATGTATATTTGATCACTGGTGGGGGGAGAGGTGGAGGGAGAAGAGGAGTGGTCCGGACGTCCTCACGCGGGCTCATTGTTGAGCCTGATTGCCTAGGTTGTGGTGGGGGTGGGGAAAGGGTGGGGGAATGGGATCCTTAGACAGGTGATAAAAGGGGCTGGTTCAATAGTGTTTTTTGTCACATTTATCACATTAGATGAAAAGAGTGAGGGATCGGTGTGGTGGGATTGCTGTACAGTGATGTGGTGCCAGAATCTGGTTAATGTTATAAGCCGACATGGGCAGACTTAGAATCGCAACTATCAACATCTGTGGTCTCAATGACATCAATAAAAGGCAGAGGGTAGCGGTTGGGTTACAAGCTTTGTGGCAAATATTATTTGCCTCCAAGAGACACATATCGAAGGATCACAATTGCATATATTAAAAACAGTGGGGTATAGGGTGGTTAGTGCAACAACGTAGGGGGCCAGGGTTCGGGGCGTTGCTATATTGGCTAAAGGAGGCGGGATCCAATTCACACGGTCATGCTCTGATAAGTTTGGCCGGTGGGCGATTACTGAATGTCAATATAGTATGGGTAAGAAACTGACACTATGTACAGTATATGGATGTAATAGCGACAATCCTGGTGTACTTGATACTATCTCCAGTGAACTCGCTCATTGGCCTCTTCCACTTATTCTGTGCGCGGACTATAATATTAACTTACCCAGTGATTGGTCTCTAGAGGCCGGATGGAGATATACGGGTAGGAAACCAAAAGCATTTCAGGCATTAAGGAATCTATGCCAGACCCATGGTCTGATTGATTGCTGGCACCTGATAAAACCAAACGACCCAGGGTACACTTATTTTTCTAACCCGCATATGACTCATGCTAGACTGGACTACATGTTTCTTTCGAATACGCTGAGCTCGAAATGCCATATAGAAAAGCTACCGCGGGTACTATCAGACCATAACCCGTTGGTCCTCGATTTAGAATTGGAATTATCCAGTCCAAACTTAAGATCATGCACATTTGAGAGATCAATGCTACTAAATGAGGAATATTGTACACACATGAGACAATCGATCCCAATGTTCGTGGAGGATAATATGGGGAGTACATCAATCGAGGTGGTGTGGGATGCTTTGAAAGCAGGTATTAGGGGGAAACATTGCGGTATTCCTTAAATCTTAACAAATGTGCCAAGCAAACAATGAAGGCTCTTCAGGATAATTTAGGGGCGGCAGAGGAAGGTTTGGTAAGGGCTGTACCTGAGGGACGGGATCTGGAGGTAGAACAACGACGGGTGGCGATCGCTAAAGCCGCCATCACTGATATTCTGGCGGATACATTTTTTAATTTCCCGGGGGACCAGGCAGGGTTGCCCTAGCTCCCCACTTTTCTTTGCAGTGTGTATTGGTCCTTTTATCCGCAGGTTAGAAAATAATGTGCTAATACCGGCAATATGGTCACAGAACTGGGCAACTAAGACCTTGGCCTACGCAGACGATATTGCCCTTGTTACATCAGATCCAAATTCTGCCATAAAGGTAATCGAAGATGAGGCGGAGCGCTTTGGGCATATCTCTGGATATGCTCTGAATCAAGATAAGACGCAGGTTGTGCTTAATGATAAAGTCAAGATGATAGACAACCGGGTAGTCGAAAAGGCCACGTATTAGTATAACCTCCAGGTTGGATAATGTGGTCAAGGACAATATGGAGCCTCTAACGGAGAATACTAAAAAAGCTCTCGCAAGGTTAAATAACCTACATTTATCCATAGGGGGTAGGTGTAATGTGATAAAAATGCTCTTTTTCCCGAAATGTTTATATCTTTTTAGGGCCATCTGTTTAGAATTCACTTCTCAATGGTTTAAAGCAATAGAAAATATATTCTCCCGCTTTATATGGGCATATTCGCGACCTCGCCGAGCCCTTAGGTTTCTCACCCTACCAAGGGACAGGGGGGGTTTGGCTCACCCGAACCTGAAACTATACTTTTGGCCTCCACACTGATATATAGTCGCGAGCTGCTCAGGACGAATGCAGGTTCCTTCTCCGTTTGAACTTATGTTGGGGGAGAGACGGGAGGATGTTTTTGGCGACAACAATACAACAGTTATTACAAAATGTTCGCTTTAAAACTCTTTTTAGTGCCTTTACAGTATGGAGAGCTATACGAAGAACCCTGGGAATTGGTAGATTATCTTTTATACACCTATATCTAATAATTGCAATCTTCCCGAGCTCTTTGGAGATTTGTATATGGATAAATGGATTAGGGCTGGAATAGATCAGATTGGCTGTTTTTACTCCCCTCAGGGCTCCGGTCCTTTGATGAGATGAAAGAAGAATATACTCTTGATTGGTGGGATTTTTTAAAAGTTTCTCCAGATTTAGGATTTTCTCTTACGAAAAGGAAGTGGACGGGGCAAGTTTGAGAGAGTGGAAACCATTGAAAGTATAGTTAAAGATAAAGTAACTTCCATCGTGGAGATCTATGGCCTTATAAATGCTGCTATGCCCGATGATTTGGACAAGTGTTCTCAAAGATGGCAGCTGAAATTGGGGGTTTCAGCCGAGAATTTCCTGTATGTGTATGAGATGTCACAATCTATTTTAATGTCCGCTAGGCGACAAGCACAATTTTTTAGCCTGTTTTTCTTTATACTATACGCCTGACAAGATAGGAAAATGGTGATGTGGAAAAGGGAACATTCTGTCCACGTTGTGCACTTTATAATGCTGATATCATTCACATCTTAGCGTCTTGTAACGTATTACAAAACTTAATCAAGGATATATCAGATTTTTCATCGGATGTGTTAAAAACTGAAATGATATTGTCAAAGGATGTAATATTGTTAGGGATTTCTGAAGCAAATCGAATGGGGAAGGCTCATGAATTGATTTTTATATCTATGTTGGTCTTAAGGATGTGTATTGCTTCCGCCTGGCTGGACTCTAGGTCACCTGCTTTTCAACAATGGCTAGCCAGATTATTAGCAAAGTGTAGTTTGGAAATAGCTGAATATAAACGGAAAGGGAGCCGCTTACGCCGAAATGGCATGAAAATCTGGGACCCCCAGATTACTTGAATTCAAGGTCGAAGCGGGACATGATAGAGTATATGTATTTATTTTACCCTGTGTTTTTTTCTGGCTGAATAATGGCGTTTATATTGTAAGAGGAAATCTGCACATGTCGCTTTAGGAATTTTTTATGGGCGTCACACAAATTGCGCTATAACAGGATTGTATTGCATTGACAGATCCTTGGGAGTTTATATTTATTTTAATTATGAAATGATGTCATGTATTGCACTGCACTTGATTAATTATGTTTGATGCAATGAGGTTTTACCTGTTTGAGGTGGGGGCTCGGAGGGTCCGGGTAGGGGGTGGATCGACAGGTATTTAAAATAAAATGAATAAAGATTATTTAAAAAAAAAAAAAAGAAGGTATAAAGTAAGAGTCAGTACACTGCATTAGATGATACAGAGAGACAGAGCTACTCCAAGGTATACAGTACTACTCAGTACATTGTATTAGATGGTACAGAGTGACAGACCTACCCAAAGGTGTAATGTATTAGTCAGTACACTGAATCGGATGGCACAGAGTGACAGAGCTATTAGAAGGTATACTGTAGGAGTCAGTACAGTTCATTTGATGGCACAGAGTGACAAAGATACTCCAAGGTATACAGGACTAGTCACTACACTGCATTCAATAGTACAGAGTGACAGAGCTACTAGAAGGTATACTGGACTAGTCAGTACACTCCATTAGAAGGTACAGAGAGACAGAGCTACTCCAAGATAATCTGTACTAGTCAGTACACTCTAATATATGGCAGAGTGACAGAGCTACTAGAAGGTCTACTATCCTAGTCAGTACACAGCATTGTACTGTAGAAGGTATACTGGACTAGTCAGTACACTCCATTAGAAGGTATACTGTACTAGTCCATCTCTTGGGATGTCCAATCTCAGGTTCATGTTCCCAGGGTCCCTGTCTAGCCTTAGGAATAACCCTGGGCGTAGTCCGCGTAGTAGCGCCACGCGTAGCCACGCGAAGTGCACTTCGCACTACGCGAGCTACGCGTAGCACTACGCGAAGTGTGTAGTGCGGTAGGAAATGCTGTTCACGATGATTGCACAGTGCAAACGGCATCTTGCACAGTGCAAGCGGTCGTTTTCTGCCGCTCGAGTAGATTTGTACTCGAGCGGCAGCTTTCTCAACGCGGACTGGTAGTTTCTCATCGCGAGCATACGCGACCACTCGCAATGAGAAACCTGACCTCCCCGCGTTGAGAATCTCGCCGGGAGGTTTATTTTCCACGCTCGCGATCGGCAACTTGATGTTGCTGATCGCGAACGAGGAAAAAGTCTCGCCGGGATGTCATTTAGCTCGCTCGCGGTCGCCAACTTGACGTTGAGGACCGCGAGCAAGCAAAAAATGACTGCTACGCGTGTTTGCACTGTGCTACGTGCAATTCGCGTAGTGCGAAGGAGCGCAAACTTCGCAAACTACGCAAGCGTAGCGTAGTACTTCGCCCAGGGTTACTTAGGAATGTCTGAGAGGGAATAAACATTCCTACCTCAGGTCAGTGCAGCTAAAGAGAGGATCATTTTAATCTGATTAACTTCCAGCAGGGGTCGGTCCCACGCCTGAGCTAAGCTCTATGAAGTCAAGACTACAGTGTTGTGTGGGAGGGTTTTCACTTTTCCCAGTAAATTTATTTAAAAATCCCAGTATTTAGGGAAATAAAGCACCGGATATCATTTGTGGGTTAGAAAGTTACAGTGGGAACAAAGCAAGATTACAATTTGGGTGTCTGATTATTTACAGACATATTCGAGACCCAGGTATCTTGTAGAAACACTACAGAGGCTGAGCCAGAATATCTCACTGAACTCCACCGCCCTGTAGAAACGCTACAGGGGCTGAGCCAGAATATCTCACTGAACTCCACCACCCTGTAGAAACACTACAGGGGGTGAGCCAGAATATCTCACTGAACTCCACCACCCTGTCAGAAACACTACAGGGGCTGAGCCAGAATATCTCACTGAACTCCACCGCCCTGTAGAAACACTACAGGGGCTGAGCCAGAATATCTCACTGGACTCCAACACCCTGTCAGAAGCCACAGTCCAAAGATTCCCATTTCCAGTTTTGTGTCAACACTAATTTGAAAAGAAATTGAAGTTTCTGCCCAACTGGTATTCCAAGTGACACAGTATTACCACATGCAGGATTACCGCATGCAGTGTTACCACATGCAGTTTAGCCACATCCAACATAACCGCGAGCAGTATTACCACGAGCAGTATTACCACATGCAGTATTACCACATGCAGTATTACCACATGCAGTATAGCCACATCCAATATTACCGCATGCAATATAACCACATACAGCTTAACCACATGCAGGATTACCACGTGCAGGATTACCACGTGCAGGATTGCCACGTGCAGGATCGCCACGTGCAGGATTGCCACGTGCAGGATCGCCACGTGCAGGATCGCCACGTGCAGGATCGCCACGTGCAGGATCGCCACGTGCAGGATCGCCACGTGCAGGATCGCCACGTGCAGGATCGCCACGTGCAGGATCGCCACGTGCAGGATCGCCACGTGCAGGATCGCCACGTGCAGGATCGCCACGTGCACTATTACCACGTACAGTATTACCACATACAGTATTACCACATACAGTATTACCACATACAGTATTACCACATACAGTATTACCACATGTAGTATTACCACGTGTAGTATTGCCATGTGAAGCATAACCACATGTAGTATAGCCATGTGAAGCATAACCACATGCAGTATAGCCATGTGAAGCATAACCACATGCAGTATAGCCATGTGAAGCATAACCACATGCAGTATAGCCATGTGAAGCATAACCACATGCAGGGTTACCACATGCAGGGTTACCACATGCAGGGTTACCACATGCAGGGTTACCACATGCAGGGTTACCACATGCAGGGTTACCACATGCAGGGTTACCACATGCAGGGTTACCACATGCAGGGTTACCACATGCAGGGTTACCGCATGCAGGATTACCGCATGCAGGATTACCGCATACAGCATAACCACATGCAGGATCACCACATGCAGGATCACCACATGCAGGATCACCACATGCAGTATAGCCATGTGCAGCATAACCACGAGCAGTATTACCACGAGCAGTATTACCACATGCAGTATTACCACATGCAGTATAGCCACATCCAATATTACCGCATGCAATATAACCACATACAGCTTTACCACATGCAGGATCACCACATGCAGGATCACCACGTGCAGGATCACCACGTGCAGGATCGCCACGTGCAGCATAGCCACGTGCAGCATAGCCACGTGCAGCATAGCCACGTGCAGCATAGCCACGTGCAGCATAGCCACGTGCAGCATAGCCACGTGCAGCATAGCCACGTGCAGCATAACCACGTGCAGCATAACCTCAAACAGAATTACCACATACAGTATTACCACATGCAGTATTACCACATGCAGTATTACCACATGCAGTATTACCACATGCAGTATTAACACATGCAGTATAGCCACATCCAATATTACCGCATGCAATATAACCACATACAGCTTTACCACGTGCAGGATCACCACGTGCAGGATCACCACGTGCAGGATCACCACGTGCAGGATCACCACGTGCAGCATAGCCACGTGCAGCATAGCCACGTGCAGCATAGCCACGTGCAGCATAGCCACGTGCAGCATAGCCACGTGCAGCATAGCCACGTGCAGCATAGCCACGTGCAGCATAGCCACGTGCAGCATAGCCACGTGCAGCATAGCCACGTGCAGCATAACCACGTGCAGCATAGCCACGTGCAGCATAACCACGTGCAGCATAACCACGTGCAGCATTACCACATACAGTATTACCACATGCAGTATTACCACATGCAGTATTACCACATGCAGTATTACCACATGCAGTATTACCACATGTAGTATTACCACATGCAGTATTACCACATGCAGTATAGCCATGTGAAGCATTACCACATGCAGTATTATCACATGCAGTATAGCCATGTGAAGCATTACCACATGCAATATAACCACATGCAGGATCACCACCTACAGTATTACCACATGTAGTATTACCACATGTAGTATTACCACATGTAGTATAGCCACGTGCAGTATAGCCACGTGCAGTATAGCCACGTGCAGCATAGCCACGTGCAGCATAGCCACGTGCAGCATAACCACGTGCAGCATAACCACGTGCAGCATAACCACGTGCAGCATAACCACGTGCAGCATAACCACGTGCAGCATAACCACGTGCAGCATAACCACGTGCAGCATAACCACGTGCAGCATAACCACGTGCAGCATAACCACGTGCAGCATAACCACGTGCAGCATAACCACGTGCAGCATAACCACGTGCAGCATTACCACGTGCAGCATTACCACGTGCAGCATTACCACGTGCAGTATTACCACATGCAGTATAGCTATGTGCAGCATAACCACATGCAGTATAGCCACGCGCAGCACAGCATAGCCACGCGCAGCATAGCCACGCGCAGCATAGCCACGCGCAGCATAGCCACGCGCAGCATAGCCACGCGCAGCATAGCCACGCGCAGCATAGCCACGCGCAGCATAGCCACGCGCAGCATAGCCACGCGCAGTATAGCCACGCGCAGTATAGCCACGCGCAGTATAGCCACGCGCAGTATAGCCACGCGCAGTATAGCCACGCGCAGTATAGCCACGTGCAGTATAGCCACGTGCAGCATTACCACGTGCAGCATTACCACGTGCAGCATTACCACGTGCAGCATTACCACATGCAGCATTACCACATGCAGCATTACCACATGCAGCATTACCACATGCAGCATTACCACATGCAGCATTACCACATGCAGCATAGCCACGTGCAGTATAGCCACGTGCAGTATAGCCACGTGCAGCATTACCACGTGCAGCATTACCACGTGCAGCATTACCACGTACAGGATTATCACACGCAGTATAGCCACGTGCAGTATAGCCACGTGCAGTATAGCCACGTGCAGCATTACCACGTGCAGCATTACCACGTGCAGCATTGCCACGTGCAGCATTGCCACGTGCAGCATTGCCACGTGCAGCATTGCCACGTGCAGTATAACCACATGCAGTATAACCACGTGCAGCATTGCCACGTGCAGCATTGCCACGTGCAGCATTACCACGTGCAGCATTACCACGTGCAGCATTACCACATGCAGGATTACCACATGCAGTATTACCACATGCAGTATTACCACATGCAGTATTACCACATGCAGTATTACCACATGCAGTATTACCACATGCAGTATTATCACATGCAGTATTACCACATGCAGTATTACCACATGCAGTATTACCATGTGCAGCATAACCACATGCAATATTAGCACATGCAGTTCCACTCAACCAGATATTACAGGGGACACATTCCACTTTGGCAGAAATTACAGAAATTGTAGCAGGAAAATGACAAATAGTGTTCAGGAATTATCTGCAGAAATCAGTGCAGCAGTACTCTACTGTGGTCTTGTGTTGTGTGTGTGTGCGTGCATGGCATGAGTGCAGATGTGCGTGATGCAATGGGCCTAACTGTGAGTGCAAGTTGTGAGTGTAGACTGTGAGGGAAGATCTTATAAACTGTGTGGGTGCAATAGGTCAGTGTAGGTGCATGCGCTAGGTCAGTGTAGGGTCACAAGCGAGGTCAGAGTAGGTTCATGAGCTACGTCAGTGTTGTTTTATGAGCTAGGTCATTGTAGGTGCATGCGCAAGGCTAGGGTGGATGCATGTGCTAGGTCAGTGTAGGGTCACAAGCAAGGTCAGAGTAGGTTCATGAGCTAGGTCAGTGTTGGTTTATGAACTAGGTCAGTGTTGGTTTATGAGCTAGGTCAGTGTAGGTGCATATGCTAGCTCAGTGTAGTCGAACGTGTTAGATCAGTGTAGACGCACGTGTTAGGTCAGTGTAGATGCATGCGTTGGGTCCGTGTAGATGCATGCGCTAGGTCCCTGTTGGTGCTATACCTCTGGAAATAGAATGTGTTATGTGGTAAATACCAAATTCTGAGGTAATTTTCCATTCAACAGTCCCAGAATACTGCAGTAACTGAGTTACTCGCAGTTGTCAAGCCTAGCAGTATCATAACAGTATCATCGTTCGACCAGGTCTCCCACCAGATCTTGCTCAGGAGATTGGAGGAGATTGGACTCAGAGGACCTGCTCTTCAGTGGATGACTAGCTTCCTGTCCTCCCATTCTCAGACCATCAATTTAGGCCCTTTTCGGTGAAAGACGATGGAACTGACCAAGGGAGTTCCCCAGGGCTCATGTTTAAACCCTACCTTATTCAACATCTATGTTGCTCCCTTGGCCAACCTCCTCAATCAATCAATCAATCAGGGGTTTATATAGCGCGCTACTCACCCGTGAGGGTCTCAAGGTGCTGAGGCGGGGGTGCCAGATCTGTCGAAGAGCCAGGTCTTGAGGTCCTTCCTGAACGTGTGCAGGGTCGGGGAGCGTCTGATGTTCACCAGGAGCTCATTCCAGGTTTTGGCTGCGATGTAGGAGAAAGCTCTCCCGCCGGTTCTGTTTCTGCGGATGCGGGGAACCTCTGCCAGGGCGAGGTCGGCGGAGCGGAGGTTTCTCTTGGGTACGTGGAAGGATACTCTCTCGTTGAGGTATTTGGGTCCAATGTCGTTGAGGGATTTGTAGGCGTGGGTGAGGAGTTTGAAGGTGACCCTCTTCTCGACGGGGAGCCAGTGGAGGCCTCGTAGGTGTTGGGTCATGTGCTCGTGACGCGGTGTCCCGAGGACGAGTCTGGCTGCGGAGTTCTGGATGGTTTGGAGTTTGTGTAGAAGAGTTTTGTTGATTCCGGCGTAGAGGGCGTTGCCGTAGTCCAGTCTGCTGGTCATGAGTGCGTGGGTGACAGTACTCCTGCAGTCTGGGGGATCCAATTGAAGGTTTTGCGGAGGATGCGAAGGCATTTGAAACTGGTGGAGGCGACGGCGTTGATCTGCCGGTTCATGGAGAGGGAGGAGTCAAGGATGATGCCGAGGTTCCGGGCGTGGTCTGTAGGGGTGGGTGGGCTCCCGAGGGCGGCGGGCCACCAGGTGTTGTCCCAGGCGGAGGTGCAGGGTCCAAGGATGAGGACCTCGGTCTTTTCTGAGTTGAGCTTCAGGCAGCTGTCACTCATCCAGGCTGCCACGTTCTTCATTCCTTCCTGGAAGCGGAGTCTGGTGCCTTCGGGGTTCTTCGTGAGTGAGAGGATGAGCTGGGTGTCGTCGGCGTAGGATACGATGCTGAGCCCGTGCTGTCTGACGATGGCGGCCATGTAGAAGTTGAAGAGCGTGGGGCTGAGTGATGATCCCTGGGGTACTCCGCAGTTGATTTCTGTGCGTTTGGTGAGGAAGGGAGGGAGTCGAATCCTCTGGGTTCTGCCGGAGAGGAAGGATTGGATCCAGTCGAGGGCGGCTCCTTGTATTCCCGCGTTGTGAAGTCTGGCTGCGAGGGTGCTATGTGAGACAGTGTTGAAGGCAGCGGATAGGTCTAGAAGGATGAGGGCCTCAGTGTGTCCCTGATCCAGTAGCATGCAGATGTAGTCGGTGGCGGCGAGGAGGGCGGTCTCGGTGCTGTGGTTGCTGCGGAATCCAGACTGGGAGGCGTCCAGGATGGAGTGCTCTTCGATGAAGGCGGTCAGCTGGCCGTTTACGAGTCTCTCGGTAACTTTGGCCGCAAAGGGGAGGAGAGAGATGGGCCGGTAGTTTTTCATGTCCGTAGGGTCGGCCGTTGGCTTCTTGAGGAGGGGTTTTACCTCTGCCCGTTTCCACTCGTCTGGGCAGATGCCTGATCTGAGGGAGGCTGTTGATGGTGCGTCCTAGTTCGGGTGCGATGACGGTGGCGGCCCTGTGGAATATGTGCGGTGGGCAGGGGTCCGTTGGGGCTCATGAGTGAGTTTTCTTCATGGTCGCGGTGATGAGTTCGATGGTAGCGGGATCCCGGGCCGTGATGGTCAGCTCATCAGCGGCGGTGGGTGGGGGGGTGTTCGTCGTTGGCTCGCTGAAGTTGTCGTAGAGGGCCTTGATCTTCAGATGGAAGTAGGAGCTGAGTTTGTCGCAGAGTTCCTGGGAAGGTGTGACGTTCGTGGCTTCGCAGGTGGGTTTTGCGAAATGCTGTATGACGTTGAACAGTTCCTTGGCGTTGGTCACGTTGGTCTGGACTTTGTCTCTTATGAAGGTCCGTTTGGTGTCTCTTATGCGCTGGTGGTATTCCTTTAGGGTGCTCTTGTGGTTGTTCCATGCTTCTGTGGTTTTCAGGTTTCGCCAGGTTTTCTCTAGGCGTCTGCAGGACCTCAGGACCTGTGGCTTTACGCCTATTTCATATGCATTGCTGACGACACTCAGCTCCTCTTCTCATTTAATAAATCCACCCCCTTTGTTCAGGGAAGACGGAGATTATGCTTTGCAGAGAGGCATCTTTGCTGTGGACACCAGACTGGTGGCCGGTAGCCCTCGGCACCCCCTGCCCCTAAGGCCCTTGTTAAAAACCTGGGCATTCGCCTAGACCGGGCCTTGACCATGAAGGAGCATGCCGCTTATACTGCCGGCTTCTGCTTCTACGTGCTGGGTTTGTTACGCAGAGTTTTTCCTTTCCTCCCAGATTCCACTCGCAAAACCCTCATTCAGACAATGGTAGTAAGCCGCTTAGACTACTGCAATGCTTGCCTGGTCTCAGCCAATGAATCCTCGCTTAGCAGATTGCAGGTGGTTCAGAACACCGCAGCGCGCCTTGTCTCGAATGCCCCCCGAAAACTGCCTCCCTTCCTCTCCTTCAACAGCTTCATTGGCTTCCAGTGCGCAAGCGGGTTAAATTCAAAATCTGCTGCACCGTCCACAAGGCCTTGTATAACAATAGCCCCTCTACATCGCCGAGAATCAATCATTATGTCCCTTCTAGGACCCTCCGGTCAGGAACAAAATCGCTTCTCTTGGTCCCACGGACCAGGAAATCAAGGTTAGGTGGGAAATCCTTTTCCTACCTCGCTCCCCTTTATTGGAACCAGCTCCCCATTTACCTGAGAAAATGTCCTGACTATCTCCGATTTAGAAAGCTTCTTAAGACTGCTCTGTTCTGATAATGCTCGTCAGCCTGTCCAGCAGCACGGTCCGAAGCGCAGAGATACCCCTTCGGGGGTGATTCAGGCGCTATATAAAACCCATAAATAAATAAATGTGAGATGTGAAATTACTGCATCTGAATTTCCAATAAACTTAGTATGAATGTCCAAGGGGAAGAATGATTTAAACAAAGGAAATGCAGCAGCACATATGCAGAATAGAGATAAGTAGAAATCTGGAAAAATCTGGAAAAGACAAAGTTTAGAGACAAATCAAGTAACTGTACCCTGACGTGAGTGCACGTTACCACTCAATGCCATACAATACCATACCATACCGCCATCCCATTACATCCATTACCACCATACCAAACCATCCCATACCACTATCACATATTATACCATGATCTCACCCTATAGTACACCACACCATACATACCATCATAACATTCCATACCATACCAGTCCATACCATCCCATCCGATCCAACTCCATCCCACCATAACATCCCATAATATACCATACATACCATACCATTCCGTAGCACACCACACCATATCATACCATACAGAGCTAATCATCACAATGATATTTACCTTTATAACTCTTCACCATGGCCTCTGGGCTCTGAATCTTCACATTATTACACCTGTAATAACACACACATCATCTTTGTATTAAAGAGCAATGACAGCTACAGGAACAAAGGATAAACATCACATAAGACCTGTATTTGAAATAAGATTCAGTATTAAGAGCAGCGCCTGCGGACTAGAGCTCAGTGTGAGTTACTGTTCATACACAACAGTCAAAGCTCTAACGATATCCAAAAGTACCTTTAATATCTTATGACAGGATGTGGGTATTCTAAGGCAGATAGCTCAGTGAGACGAGCGTGCTTCATGTGATGCTATGGAGTGCCTCAGCGTGGGTCTTCTAGGAGCGGCGGTTAGCTCAGTGAGAGGGGGCTGACTCACAGGTTACAGCTGCTCCTGGTGGAGTCCCGTGTATATACTTAATAAATACCTTCTTACCTGAGGTCCACGTAAATTCCTGACAGCGCCCACAACACAACATTGTCACATCCAATCTGTGCCAGTGTAAACCTTGTTACCATTCCTCTACAACCAAGATGTTGGGTAGCTTTAGTGGGATATATAATTAAGATTTGAACCCAGACCGCTTAGTAATGAAAAACTGGTTGCAAAACAAAAACTCCCACGTCGTACGGAACAGCAGATTTTAGGCCATAGGGGAAGGATCACAGAGGGAGAGATAAGGGGACAGGTTAGGAGGCTCAGTAAAGGGAAAGCAGCAGGCCCAGATGGGATCCCATCTGAATTCTATAAAAATTGTTTAACTCTTTGGTCTCTTAATGGGTATCTTATTTTAATGAGATCTCTCTGGAAGGCTGTTAAATAACACCTTCCTAATATGATGCAACTGTAGTTATGATCCTTAAGCCGGGTAAAGATGCTAGGTTAGCAGATTTGTATAGACCTATCTCTTAGTTGAACTGTGATTACAAAATGATTACAGGAATCTTGGCTAAGAGTTTGTCAGATGTCATTCAAACGTTGATCCATTATGATCGCAGGAGTTTGTGCGTGGAAGGAAGCTGTAAGAATCAACCCAATGACTTATCGGTGCGAATGATACGGCCGAGGCCTCTAATCTCCTGTTGACAATCGCAAGAATTGATGCTGCTAAAGCATTTGATAGGGTTAATTGGGTCTATCGTTGGGAGGTATTGCAGGATTATGGTTTCAGCAGCAATGTTACAGAAGTTGTGCAAATGCTATATAAGGTGCCGGTCGCTAAGATTTTGGATGGCAAACTTACAGCTTCGTCCAGATATCCAGGGGAACTAAGCAGCGGTGTCCTTTGTCACCAATTCTGTTCTGTGTATATATTGAGCCCTTTTCCCAGATGATTCGGCAGGATTAGACCATTCTTCCCTTTGAAGCTGCAGGGTAACCAACCAGAATAGCACTGTATGCTGATGACAGTTCTGTATACATCGAACCCAAAGCTCTCTGTTCCACAGCTTGAGATGCATGCCAGAGATTTAGGGAGTCTGTCAGGATATCTAATCAATAAGCGGAAGACAGAGATTATGACATGGGCTAAAGAGAAGGTAGGGCTTCAAACCAGAAACCAGATTAGGAATCCTGGGATCATCGTAACTCAGAGTTTGGAGGAAATACCGGATGTAAACTTAACTAAGGTATCCCACTGTTAATTAGGAAAAAATCAATGGTGATATGACAAATGATACATTCATTCATGTGAACAAGATCTCGTCCTTATTAACAAATTCACCCGTTGTGAACGCCACATCAACCCGACTCGCAAATACGTAGCCTGGCAAGCACGAGACCTAGGCTCAAGATTACTGATTGACAGGCCACAGGTGGGGTGGCACGTAGCCGGCAGACAAATGCATGGACGGGAAACCTGAGATCAATCCCACAGATTAGTGAAGCGACACTACAATGGTTAAAGGAGATTGGCCCCAATAAAGCACGCATAGCTGGAGGGGGTACGCGTGCTCCAAAAATACCATAAAGTCAGATGCCACATGAGTTAGGAACATAGAGCAAATCAGAACACAGCACACGCAGTGATCACGTGCTCCCGGTGCCACACATCTGGACACTTTAACCACTGGCCGCATTTTGTCCATGCAAGGTCGAGGCCCACCTGGATTATCCATTAAAATTAATTTATGACTCTAGAGGCAGCAACTTACATTCCTCTCCCTACAAGGATCTCCAGAAACATTTTATTGCCTATAATGAATTGTATATAAGAACGCTACAGATCGATTGTAATTTGAGACAGTCCTCAGTCCCTCTGCTTGTAACTTTTCTCCCGGCCGCTATGTTTAATTAAACAAACTGTTCCTGTTTTGCCAAACGTCTCTTGTCTCTTGTTTTTCAAAGGTATTTCATGTTCAAGCAACACCGTGATATAGATGCTCTCCTTACAAGATGGAGGGAAAATCTGCCCCTCGGTATCTGTGGGAGGGTGAACATCATTAAGATGCTGGTTCTTACGAAGGTGATCGTCTTGTTTAACACTATACCACTTCCATTCCCCAAAAAGCTTTTGCAGAAGTTGCAAGGGAGGGTCAGCAGCTTTATATGGGCATCCAGGGGAGCCAGGATCTCATGAAAGAAGGAGGAGACTGAAGCAAGGGAGGGTCGGCAGCTTTATATGGGCATCCTAGGGAGCGAGAATCTCATGAAAGGAGGAGACTGAAGCAAGGGAGGGTTGGGAGCTTCATATGGGCATCCAGGAGATCCTGGATCTCATGAAAGGAGGAGACTGAAGCAAGGGAGGGTTGGGAGCTTCATATGGGCATCCAGGGGATCCTGGATCTCATGAAAGGAGGAGACTGAAGCAAGGGAGGGTCGGCAGCTTTATATGGGCATCCTAGGGAGCGAGAATCTCATGAAAGGAGGAGACTGAAGCAAGGGAGGGTTGGGAGCTTCATATGGGCATCCAGGGGATCCTGGATCTCATGAAAGGAGGAGACTGAAGCAAGGGAGGGTTGGGAGCTTCATATGGGCATCCAGGGGATCCTGGATCTCATGAAAGGAGGAGACTGAAGCAAGGGAGGGTCGGCAGCTTTATATGGGCATCCTAGGGAGCGAGAATCTCATGAAAGGAGGAGACTGAAGCAAGGGAGGGTTGGGAGCTTCATATGGGCATCCAGGGGATCCTGGATCTCATGAAAGGAGGAGACTGAAGCAAGGGAGGGTCGGCAGCTTTATATGGGGAGCCAGGATCTCATGAAAGAAGGTCCGGAGGAGACTGAAGCAAGGGAGGGTCGGCAGCTTTATATGGGCATCCAGGGGAGCAAGGATCTCATGAAAGAAACTCCGGAGGAGACTGAAGCAAGGGAGGGTCGGCAGCTTTATATGGGCATCCAAGGGAGCCAGGATCTCATGAAAGAAGGAGAAGACTGAAGCAAGGGAGGGTCAGCAGCTTTATATGGACATCCAGGGGAGCCAGGATCTCATGAAAGAAGCTCCAGAGGAGACTGAAGCAAGGGAGGGTCGGCAGCTTTATATGGGCATCCAGGGGAGCAAGGATCTCATGAAAGAAGCTCCGGAGGAGACTGAAGCAAGGGAGGGTCGGCAGCTTTATATGGGCGTCCAGGGGAGCCAGGATCTCATGAAAGAAGCTCCGGAGGAGACTGAAGCAAGGGAGGGTCGGCAGCTTTATATGGGCATCCTGGGGAGCCAGATCTCATGAAAAAGAAGGAGACTGAAGCAAGGGAGAGTCAGCAGCTTTATATGGGCATCCTGGGGAGCGAGAATCTCATGAAAGAAGGAGGAGACTGAAGCAAGGGAGGGTCAGCAGCTTTATATGGGCATCCAGGGGAGCCAGGATCTCATGAAAGAAGCTCCGGAGGAGACTGAAGCAAGGGAGGGTCTGCAGCTTTATATGGGCATCCAGGGAGCCAGGATCTCATGAAAGAAGCTCCGGAGACTGAAGCAAGGGAGGGTCGGCAGCTTTATATGGGCATTGAGGGGAGCCAGAATCTCTTGAAAGAAGGAGGAGACTGAAGCAATGGAGGGTCGGCAGCTTTATATGGGCATCCTAGGGAGCGAGAATCTCATGAAAGGAGGAGACTGAAGCAAGGGAGGGTTGGGAGCTTCATATGGGCATCCAGGGGATCCTGGATCTCATGAAAGGAGGAGACTGAAGCAAGGGAGGGTCGGCAGCTTTATATGGGGAGCCAGGATCTCATGAAAGAAGGTCCGGAGGAGACTGAAGCAAGGGAGGGTCGGCAGCTTTATATGGGCATCCAGGGGAGCAAGGATCTCATGAAAGAAGCTCCGGAGGAGACTGAAGCAAGGGAGGGTCGGCAGCTTTATATGGGCATCCAAGGGAGCCAGGATCTCATGAAAGAAGGAGGAGACTGAAGCAAGGGAGGGTCAGCAGCTTTATATGGACATCCAGGGGAGCCAGGATCTCATGAAAGAAGCTCCGGAGGAGACTGAAATAAGGGAGGGTCGGCAGCTTTATATGGGCATCCAGGGAGCAAGGATCTCATGAAAGAAGCTCCGGAGGAGACTGAAGCAAGGGAGGGTCGGCAGCTTTATATGGGCGTCCAGGGGAGCCAGGATCTCATGAAAGAAGCTCCGGAGGAGACTGAAGCAAGGGAGGGTCAGCAGCTTTATATGGGCATCCTGGGGAGCGAGAATCTCATGAAAGAAGGAGGAGACTGAAGCAAGGGAGGGTCGGCAGCTTTATATGGGCATCCTGGGGAGCCAGATCTCATGAAAAAAGAAAGAGACTGAAGCAAGGGAGAGTCAGCAGCTTTATATGGGCATCCAGGGGAGCCGGATCTCATGAAAAAAGAAGGAGACTGAAGCAAGGGAGAGTCAGCAGCTTTATATGGGCATCCTGGGGAGCGAGAATCTCATGAAAGAAGGAGGAGACTGAAGCAAGGGAGAGTCAGCAGCTTTATATGGGCATCCAGGGGAGCCAGGATCTCATGAAAGAAAGAGGAGACTGAAGCAAGGGAGGGTCGGCAGCTTTATTTGGGCATCCAGGATCTCATGAAAGAAGCTCCGGAGGAGACTGAAGCAAGGGAGGGTCGGAAGTTTTATATGGGTATCCAGGGAAGCAGGGATCTCATGGAAGAAGCTCCAGAGGAGACTGAAGCAAGGGAGGGTCAGCAGGTTTATATGGGCATCCTGGAGAGCCGGGATCTCATGAAAGAAGGAGGAGACTGAAGCAAGGGAGGGTCGGCAGCTTTATATGGGCATCGAGGGGAGCCAGTATCTCATGGTAGAAGCTCCGGAGGAGACTGAAGCAAGGGAGGGTCGGCAGCTTTATATGGGCATCCAGGGGAGCCAGATCTCATGAAAAAGAAAGAGACTGAAGCAAGGGAGAGTCAGCAGCTTTATATGGGCATCCAGGGGAGCCGGATCTCATGAAAAAGAAGGAGACTGTGTCGTAGGGATTCTGCACACACAGAGCTATGCACAGGATAATAGGACCTCGGAATATAGTGGTGAACCAAACATAGACCTTAGCGCCTAAAACCCCAACCCAACTAGCTTAGCGTCCCATTAGCACTAATGTACCAATGATTGGACAACCCAGAACACGGTATCTCTCTCTCAGGACTCGCAGAAGCAAGCACACTCTTTCGTCACTCACTCGTACCTGTCCACAATGTGCGTAGGAAGAGACACAGTATAGGTTAAAATGTTTATTTCAACTTACGTGCTCTAAGATACAGTACACCTGTCAGTACTATCAGCATAGTTACAACTCCATAGAATACAAACGGGGAAAGCATCTCCTAAAGCAGTGGATGTCTAAATAACATTGCCACCCTCCCCGTGTTGGAAGCTAGTTTATTATAAAAAGTATTATAAAAAGAGAAGACCTCTGGGCTTTGACTAGCGAACCCCATACCTCAGTCTCTAGATGCAGAACTACATCAGCAGACAATCACAGCTCTTCTCCCTGGAAAGGATTTCTCCAAGTGCTTCAAAACGTGGAGAACACAATATTAAAAGCACCCGAAATTCTCCATGGCAGCTGTACCTAATGTTATGGCTAGGTGCGAGGGACTGGCCAAATCAGCAAGAACAGAAATACATTGTTATCCGACCTTGTACATGTTGTGCAGTCTGAGCCCAAATCGAACAAGAGAAAGGGTGAAAGACAGTAAATGCAGACAGTGCTAAAATAACTTGGCAAGAGCAGAGGTCGATAGAACAACGGCTCAGAGCACCGTGTGCAAAGAAAAGCAGCATGGCAGCCAGGCCTAGGACAACAGAGCAAGGCAGGCCACTAACCACAAGACACCCTCCCCTGGACAGTCCGTCGGCCAAGGCAAAGGACGAAGACAGAGTTCAAAAGCACTGAGCAGAACAGGAACGACCGTCGTGGTCGCTGTCGAAAGTCAAAAAAATTAAATGTCCGAGGAGGAAAAAAAAATATAATGTTCAGCAAGCGCAACTGCGCACAGAGAGCGAAGGCCGCGTTAATCCACAAGGGTGTAAGTGCAGAAAAACGCCACACCTTCCAAGAGGACATCGTTGGAATCGTCAGAAAACATAGATGCCATCCAGTCCAAAAGTTCAAAGTAGCATGAATGGTCCTCGGAGGAGGGAGCATCCAAAAGCAATGCGGGACAGCTTGCGTGAAATTCAATATAACTTTGTTGTAGGAGACTCTGAGCAGCCGCCCAGATATCCCATTGTGCCAAAATCCCCAGTGCAGCCGCACGCGTCATACAGCCAGCAACGGAACAGTCCTGTTCATGAGCCTCTAAGGGACCCACTAACTGAACAAAATCCGGAACAGACAATGACGAATTGGAGAGGCAATAATCCATAGTCCAGCTGAAAGGACAGCGGATGCAAGACAGCACAGGGTGCACGCAAGTGAAATACGCAAAGCGAAAAGAAAGAGTATATGACACACTCAGTGTCGCCAATGGCAGAACGCCGAAACCTGCCAAGATCCGCTCACGGAGCAGCCCGAGGCGTTCTGGATCTAGAAGGGCCCATTGGGGAGCAGCCATTGCGGAGAAAACAGACCAACAGCAGGACACCAGCCGCTAAGGCGAGGATCAATGGGAAGCCACCAAAGACGCTGGAAAAAAATAGAATGAATGAACGCCGGTATTACACCAAAAATAGTCTGGAAGGTGGATACCAGGCCCGACCCCACAACTTTAAAAAAATGTACCAGACCCTCCGTGTTTGATGCGTTAAAAATACGATGAACTAACTCCCGAAATGCTGGGGAGGTTAGTGTTCAAAAGGGCCTGTATTTCACTGTGGGTACTCGCCACCTGGAGAATGAATGTCTCCCGGGCGGACGTGAGCATAACCTCCTCGTTCAATAATAGCGCCTTTATTCTGCTCAATTTATTGAAATCTGCTTCCCTGGTAGGAATGGAAGGCCAAATAGAGTTATCAACGATGTCGTGAGGGGGAGGAAAAAGCACATTCTTGCAGCAGACAACTCTGTGCGAAACCGTGACAATATACGGAACGCCGGCCTGTAGGCCACAACAGTTTTCGTTATTTAAAAGCAAATAGCTGCCATTAGAAAGCAAAGTAAAGGTAGGAGAAACAGCAGGAGCGGGAATACCCTTCAGTACACAAGCAAGATTCGGAGCGGAAACGCTACAAGCTCCGTGCAGCTTAACATGTTTACAAATAAGCGAATGACCCACAGTGGAATCGCATGACTCCCCCGTGAGAAAAACTTCCTTGCCGTCTCTGAGGCATTTATACATGAAAGGCAAGGACCAGAGTTCATGCAGGAAAGCACTACCCAAAGGCTGGTAACGGCCCACAGGATAATGTTTCATGCACGAGTCAAATTCAAACAAGGAAAAAGGTAAAGTGATAACCCCATGAACTAGCCACACAGCAGAATCAAGTTCCGCTACAGAGAACGGTAAAGGATCCACTTTCTCGATATGTAACAGAGTGTAGGTTGCATCCTTCATGGACATGAACTGCTGTTTGTCAGTTAAATTAAAAGGCAGAAATAAAGCCGTGGTGTTTAAAAAGTGCCAAGGCACCTTACCCAATTTAAGAGTCTGCAAAGTCCATGCAAACTGCATAACTGACCGTAATTGACTTTGACCATGATACAATACAGAAACATCATCTTGTACAATATCAACAACAGAGGACACAATATTATCCAACGTGTAAATGCGGGAAGACAGGGTATTAATACTATTGTCAACAACAGCAAGCACTTTTTCCAAATTTGCCTGGTCTATTTCCCGAAGGCGGGAAGCAGCCTCAATTTGCGATAGCTTCCACAGTTCATTATAGGTTTCATAAATGAATCGTTTCGGTCGTGGACCACGAGGGCCCAAAACAAAGTCGGACAGATCAATATTGCCTGACAGGAGGGACAAATGTTGTTTAACAGAGTCTAGGGACGAATGTTGCAGCCACTGTGTACATAATTTACCAACAGAATATGTGGTGACAGTACGGGTGTCAGAAAATCTAGGATCAGGCCTGACCTGTTTGTAGCCAGGAACAGAGCCGTGAAAACGCAGTTGGCAAGCATTAGATGATATGGGCCATACTAACCAGGGTGACCGAACCAGTGCAGAAACATTAAACGAATTGTTTACTGAAACAGAGCCTGCAAAGACGAAAAGGACATATTAAAACGCAAGCTATCATTGGGAGAGCTCGACAGGGATGGAATGGAGGGCGATTTTAATTGTTTAGTGGTAGCTAAACCCCAACACGTAGCCTGATATATGGACGCATTCAGGAACATAATTTGTGCCGGGATAAGGCAAGCACGGTGCAAGGCCTCAGTGCCCTGCACCTGCCAAGGCTTAGAGCCCCAGATCGATTTTAAATCCACATGGTCCTTCCAGTACTCATAACCACCCACGGCCAAGGCACTTAAAAAGGAACCCGAATATAGCAATTTGGTGTGAGTCAACATAATTTTTTGAGTGAATGGGGCATTCAATTTAAAATAATAGGACCCAGGGTGTGAGAAGTTGGCCTGGCATATGCTGTCCACTAATTATAGTGGGCACCTTGCACCAGTCCAAATCGACTCTTATGGTAGGTAGGTTAAAGACAACCTTATTGAAAGCTATCCTAGTGGTAGCTATGGAGAGCAGCCTTCAGGCTAAGTCTTGAAGGAATGTAAAGCAGCTTGTTTTACCAGTCTATAATCTCTTGAGTGACCAAATGAAAGAGCACCACACCAGGTATATATTCAAAATATATGTATTTATTACTAAACACACCCCTCTAGTCTCTTTATGAGGCTAGAGTTCGAAGTACATAGGTTATAAGATCTTAAATCACAGTAATAGCACAAATACACGTTTGGGCCCTAGGGGCGTACCAAACCATATACCAATAAAGTGGTATGCGAACCACGACTGAACTAGACACTAGGCCTAGAGCCTCTAGAAGTGCTTGGACCACAAGGAACCACCCAAGGTAGTGACACGGGACCCACGGGAGACGCGTGCAGTGTAAATACACAACCGCGATACGCCGTTTACTTCTATGGAGAAAGTCGGGATCGGGAAAATAGAGGAAAGGGACACTTAAAAGAGGACTAGGACAAAACCCTTTGAGATCTAGGACTTTGAAGAGTCTCTACCCACGGAGCACCGGAGTACTCGAGTTACCTCACCCAGGAAGCCGGGTGCATAGGTGCCTTTCGGGGTTGGGTTTCGTCGTCGTTTCTTATGGCGATCTGCTGCAAAGTGCTGCTGGCGACCAGGAGAAAAGTGTCCGGGTGGATCCAAGAGTGGATCGGAGTTCTGAAGAACCTGAAAGCAGAGGGGACAGAGTCTGGGTCACTAGCCAGTGACCAGGATGGCGATGGACGGATGCCCACCGATGTCGAGTGCTTCAAGTTCGTTGACGGTCGTCTTGACTCTTCAGCCACGAGGTCCGGGAGGCGTTGTCGGCGACCAGGAGCAGGATTCGGGCTGTTGCTCGATGTCTGTCGAGTGCAGAGGTGTCGGCGACCAGATTGGACCCAACAGGCCTTGGCAACGGCAAGTCTCAAGGAAGATGTAGATCGTCGATGATGCAGACCAGCAAGGTCTGGGGAACTCACCCAGCAAGGGTAAGTGAGGGCAGGCCTGGCGCAACCAGACTGCCAAGTAAAGAAAAGATTGGCCTTCGGTAAGGGCTACTAGCCAACGGGCTAGCGACCGCGAAGGAGCCTCGTGACGCCGCACGTGGAGCTGGCTTACAGGACACTCGTGGAGTGGGGGCCAGTGATCTTCGGTGCAGGTGGTGCTGGAGGCTAGGGCTACTCGGAGCCCAAAGCACGACTTCTTGGGAGACCCAGAAGATGGTGCACTTGCAAATGTGCTCGGTGTCCAGGGGTCACGGTCTCAAGTCACCCACGATAGCCACGGGCCTCAGCTTTGCTGGGGACTCAGGGTAGCCTCGGGGAGGTCTGAGAATCCACCTCTGGTGATGCGATGACTTCGGCGTCCGACGGGAGCTTCAGTGATGCGAACCGGACAGATGCTTTTGGTGCCTGCCAAGCAGGGGAGTCACTCCTTGACCCCAAGGGAGATTCTTCAGTCCTCTAATCTTGTCGTAGAGCGTCGAAGGTCCAGGATTCCGTGTCAGAGTTTCGTCCAGGTATAATCTAATCTTGCTGTGGCAAGGGTTCCCCATTTTAACCAGTAAAACAGGGAGGGACTAACTCTATGACCCCACCTATGGGAGGGTCAAGGGAGGGGTGGCTACACCCACTTCCCTTTGTCCAGTTTCGCGCCAGAGCAGGGGCAGGTAGCCCCTGAGCTGGTTTGAACTGGCATATGCACAGAGGAGCCTTTTGCTCCCCCAGTGCAGGACTTCAAAGCACTCTAAGAGTGCACCCACCCAGCCCCAATACACATTATCCTGTCTGGGGAGGTGGTCACACCTCCCTGCAACAGGAAACCTATTGTCCAGGCCTCCCTGCCGGAGTTTCGTCCAGCAGCAGGAGGCCAGACTTGTGTCTGTGGCAGCAGCATCCATTTTGTGATGCCAGGGCTTCAGAAAGAAGTTACCGGGTAAGCCAGAGTTAACATGTCTTTCCCTCTAGAAGGGTGGAATGCTACCCCCGCCGCCAGGATTGGCGGGGGGTAGTATTCCAAGATGTTTGACACCAAACACGACATGTTTAGGTGCAGCCATTCCAAAGTTAGCATTTTACCGCGAGGATATAATGCGCTTAAGAGTATATGGTCAGGCTGCACTACAAACAGCATCAGAGATGGTCTCCGAACGCTGCAGAGGGGCCCTGCTCATGCAGGGGCACCCTCTCACATAGGAACCATGCACTCTGCCTTTAGGATTGATAAGGCCTGCCTTAGGAGTGACTTATAGGTTTATATGTGTGTATGTATTTAGTGATATAGGTAACCTATATCACAGTAAGGAGTGCATGCACCACCTTACCCAGGCTGCAGTAGCAGACCTGTGGTGTCAGTTTGGATGGCCTTCCAGGGGTGGCATAATACATGCTGCAGCCCCTGGCAGGCCTCTGAGGTACCTATGCCCTTGGTACATAGTATACCATATACTAGGGACTTATAAGGGCACTCCAGATTCCAATCAGAGATGTGCCTAAGGCACATGGAAACCTTTTACAGAGAAAGCAGATAGACTGGGGCCCTGAATAGCAGGATCCCAGTCCAACTAAGTCATAAACCAGCAAAACACCATAAAAAAAAGTGGGGGCAACCATATAGTCAGATTCCACCTTCCTACACAGGGTTTGATCGATTGAAATCAGTGAAATAGGTGAATTTATTAATAAGAGTCCGGGAGCTACCCGGTAAGGGGGTCGGACAATGTTCCCATTGGGTGTAGGCAACAGAGCTGCGCAGGGTACTTGGTTTATGGAGAAAATGGTTGCCCCAATGCTGGTAACAATACAAATCGGCATAATTCGCAGAATTCATATACAAATCCTCAGCATTAAAGGAAGCATAATATTTTAGATCAGCAAACAATGCTTGAACGGCATGCACATCCCAATCGTCAGAATGAATATTGCTTTTTACTACATCACCCATTGAAACACGAAGGACATTTGGTACATTAATAATTTCTGTCGGACCATGGATTTGAAAGTTTACCGCATCCCATACGATGCCATCAGCCACTGGAAACGCTGAAATGTTCACGAATGTATGGTCACGCTTCATGATGTGAGACGAGGAATGTGGAGCCAAAGTTCCAGCAACACTGTTCACAGCAGAGCGTTCAGGTAAATAGTGACCGTTGATGAGTAGAAAAAACACGGTGACAAAGCCAATAGACATGAACAAAAAAATTAAGAAAAGCACCAACCAGATGTATGTCCAGGGTGGAACCAAAAAATTGTCTCTAAACCAGGAAACAAAAATACTGAACCTGGACGGGACATCTGTAGAAGTGGAATCCGAGTCAAAGGAATAACGTGTTGGGCTCAGTGGCGTAGTAGGTTGGTGTGCCACCGATTCTGTTGCGGGATAGGTATATTCGTCCTCGTCGATGCAGGGGGAGACTTGGGGTTCGAATATATTTTCAGGCATATCAACCATCTCAATAGCAACGTCAGTGACCGTTCGGGCAGAGGGGCCACGAACATATGTCCGATAAATGGCAGGACAAGAGACCGCTGGTGTAACACTATTCAGGATCGGCCAGACGTTGTAGCTTGACATTTTCCACTGAGATGTATCTGTTCTCTTTGCGACCAGGAAGCGGCGGTAAGATGACTGTACGTGTTCCCTTCAAGCCCAGAACTGGAACCGGTGCACGATAAGAGGGGCCGAATTCTTTTTTGTTCTCCACCTTCTCTCGAACCAGGTCACCAATCTTCGGAAGCCAGCCGGCTACCGGAATCTGCAGAGCAGGGTCTGTGGTTGAAGGTAAATGTGCAATTGCAAGTTTGTCTCGGGCTTCTTGTAAGTCCTGTAACATAGTAGAATGATTATCTACATCAAACTTGGCGGATTGCGCCGCCATGTCTAGACCATCAAGGTCAGGCACAAACATTCGTATGCCAAAGAGCATTTCGT
This sequence comes from Calotriton arnoldi, assembly GCA_963921515.1. Taxonomy (NCBI): domain Eukaryota; kingdom Metazoa; phylum Chordata; class Amphibia; order Caudata; family Salamandridae; genus Calotriton; species Calotriton arnoldi. The sequence goes on along the minus strand of CAWUFW010002020.1, from coordinate 2,332,671 downwards.
ATGGGGTCCGCCCCCCCAGAGGTCTTCTTGGGAGATTATTAAGTGCACGTTGTACAGTATACAAGTGGGCCAGCCAGTTCCTGCCAGTGCCTATAACTCTAGCTGTCAAGGATTGCTTTAAGTCACGGTTCATTCGTTCAACGATAGAGTTGCCCTCAGGCCTATACGGAGACGAAAATTTCACCCGCACCCCCAGTGAATCCATTGCTTCCTTGTAAGCCTTAGAGGCAAACGCTGGACCTTGGTCCAAATGAAAGGTGCCGCATGCAAAAATTCCCACAAAGACACGCAAATCCCTGATGACATTTCGAGCGTCAGCGCTACGTTGTGGCCAGACCCAGATGAACCGTGTGCACGAGTCCACTGCCACTAAGATATATTTATAGGCAGTGTCCGATGAAAAGGGGCCGCAGTGATCCAGGTAAACACACCCAAAGGGTCTGTTAGAAATGCAGAGCGATGTCTGAGGTGGTCGTGTTACCGTGGAAGGCTTAATCTGCCGGCAAACGTCACAAGAAAGCACATATGTACGGGTGTCTTTGTATAAACCACGCCACCAGTAACGCTGCTGCAATATGGAAACTGTCGCAGACACACCAGCATGAGCCGAAGCCATGCCTTCGTGCGCTGCCGTTATCAAGGAAAGCCTGCGGTCCGCGTTGGGGATCAGCCGATCACCAACGTTTGGTATTGTTACATAAGGAGCCTGCTCGGGACCTAATTGGTATGAATATTTGGAAGGAAAACCCCTAGGGTAATTAGCTTCTTCCTTGGTTGCAGCAATAGCTGCCAAGATATCGGTGTCTATTTTAGACATGGATCTAGTAACTGCTGCTACTGAACACGTGAGTACTGCGGACCTGGCAGCTTCATCTGCCAGGCTGTTACCAACAGCGTGTGCGCCCACCCGCTGATGGCCTAGGGTGTGAACCACCTGTGTGAGTGGCAGACGTTGTTGTAATTCTGCCCCCGAACCCAAAGCATTTTATGCTTGATTGTGCTTCCTTTAGCGTCTCTATAGTCGTTTTGCGACCAAAAGAACAGATTGTCATTGTAAGATTGGACACAGTAGTAAGAATCGCAAACAATGAGAGTTGTCACATCAGGATTGACGAACTCAAGCGCAAGCACCAATGCGCGTAGCTCGGCCAATTGTGCAGTACTGTCCCCGAGTGCCTGAGTATGCACCACAGTGGATTTGAACTTTCCGTTCACAAAAGTACCAGCAACAATGGCACATGCGGCCGAATAAGCATGCTTGGACCCCGTGGCCGGTTGTGCCGAACCATCGGTGTAGATCACACAGTCGTAATCCTCAAGCGGCAATAAAGACAAAGGAGGAGGATGAACGAATTCATACTGTAGAAACTCCTGAGTCTGAAGGGAAGAATCAAAAATGAAAGAGACATCCGGAGATGTCAAAGAGGTAGCCCATTGAATCCAACGGGGGTGCAAAGCTTTAGAGTTCGGTACACTTGCCTTGGTCACTGCCTCGAGGGCAGGATATGGTGTTACCACCAGAATGCGTTTTCCCTGGGCCAGTGCGCGCTCTTTCAGGATCGCCATTTGCACTGCTGTCAAAACTTTCTCCACAGACGAAAAACGAAATTCTGCGGAAGTGTACAGATGTGACTTGTATGCGATGGGTACTGTGTCACCTTCGTTAAAGGTTAGGTACGTGAAACCCACTGCCCCTGGAATTATTCTAATCACCAGGTTTGTGTGGTTATCACGAGTCAAAAGATATTTAGACTCTAGAAGGTCTGTCTGTAAAGACTGTAGAATGGAGGTATGCTCTGGCAGCCAGCAAGACCTCGAAAGGTAGGTTGTATCAAGGCATACAAAGGCTTGATACGCTGGGCATATTCGGGAATGTAAGTACGCCCGAAGTTCAGAAAACCCAGCAAAGACTGAAGCTTCTTCAGAGTATTAGGAGGGCACAAAAGTGCACATTTTTCTAGGAAGTGGGGGGCTAAGCCCTTACCTTCATTGTTGAGCTCGTAGCCCAAGAACAAAACGGTAAATTCAGCTATATGAGACTTTGCAAAGTTAAACTTGTAACCTTGCACCGCAAACTCAAGAATAATGCGGTCTACTCTGGACAGATGGGGGAATAATTCGTCGTCCGTCAAATAAATGTAATCGACGTACGAACATGCATCTTGATCTATGCCGTCTAACAAAGAGACAACACGGGCGGCGAAAACGCCTGGACTGTTTTTGTAGCCCATGGGGAGACGCCTAAATTGGAATAATTTTCCACCGGAAGTAAAAGCGCTCCATTGGCCACTCTCCGGGGCTAAGTTGTGCGTGTAGAATCCATTTGAGAGGTCAAGTGTCGTTTTATATTTTTTACGAACAAGACTGTCTACAAGCGCAGAACTGTGTGTATTTTGCACCGCAAAGGTCCGACAATGAGAGTTCAAATGTCGGTAATCCAAAACTAAGCGGTACGATCCATCGGGTTTAGAAACCGCGAAAAGGGGATTGTTCATTGGTGATATACAGGGTTCAATTACTCCCTGATATTCTAACTGAGTCAGAATTTCGGCAACGGGGCCTTTGGCCTCACGTTTTATGGGATATTGGGGTTGTGGCTGCGGTAGTGACCGCAAAGGTATTTCATGGGGGGGAGATTCCTCATCCCAACCCACGTGATTGCGGTATAACGCAGGAGCCAGGGACACAGCCCACTCAGCTGCAAGAGCCTCCGCTTTGTCCTTTGGGACATGTCGAGAAGCTCGGAAGGATTACCTCCTCCCCTTTGCGCGCAGCAAGTATGAATGGGGGTGGCCAATCCACCTCTGCTAACAAAATATCGTAGGAAGAAGTTAGATTTTCCCAAAAGATCCCTTTAATTATACGCTGTATATCACCTTCGATTTGAATGACAATATTATAAAGTCGGTCAGGGGGTGCCACTCTGGTGTCAGCCGTCTCGACAGTAATGAATGTCTCAGTTGCTGTCGCCTCCATATGAGGACGTAGCGCCTCCCGCACTATGGTAACTTCCGCGGCGCTGTCTAGGAGTGTCACTGCCCACGTCCAATTCAGGAGCCTCGTTCTCACCGTCTGTGGCATATTTCGCTGTTACAGCGGCAACTTTCTTCTTCTGAAATTGCAGACGAGAACGTTGAAAGTCTTCTGCTTTCCCTCTGACCTGTTGTCGAGGCTGGTCTCGTCCCTGAGGAGCCTCGCGGCCCCTTCCTCTATCTTGCCGTTCTCCTCCACCGGCCTGTGACGACGTCGGTGCCTGTGAAGAACGAGGAGAACGCGTGTCAGGGATCTGAAACCTATCCGGTGATTTAATTCTCGCCCTATCGCGTAAATCATAAGTGCGTTCAGAAGAAACTGAAACCGGGGATGCGCCTCTCGACCCCGGCTTCGGTTGTTGCTTACCCTGTTTTTTCAGCCTCCAGCTTTTTTTAGTGAAGACTGGTCTCTCATCTTTCTCAGATTGAGATTTCGTTTGTTGTTGTTGTTGCGATTGTATTTGCTGTTTTGCAAAAGGCTTGTTGCCCAGGCTATTTCTACCAATAGTTTTGTAAGCCTGGGTAATAATTTTCGGTAATTCGCGAGGCCTGTCCAATTCTGGGACCAGTGCCAAAGCGTTTGCTACTTGAAAGTTCACTGCATCGCCCTTGACATTCGCAAGGATCAGCTCAGCTACTACTTCAAACACTCCCACCAGTCTCATCCCTAATTCCACAGCCGCTTCAGGGCCATGTTCATCCTGTACTTTTTTAATAACAGTGGGGAGAACTGTCATGGAAGGAGTACCAAAACATTTAGAATATACTGCTGCGAATACCTTACCCCAGTTTTCACATGCTGTCAACTCGGGTATCAAGTCTTTTGGCAAACTAATCGTAAGAATGCAGTGTTTATCCACTGGGGTGGTGTGTGGAAAAACTGCCTCCAACTGGTCAAATTTTTCTGCAAGCCAATAAGGAAAGTCATCCTTATTTTGTGGACGTTTGCCCATCACTGAATTCACCATGACAGGACTTATGGTCACTCCGCTTGCAGCAGCTGGGGGGACGGCAACTCCAGGGGCGGCTCCATGGAGGCTGCCTGTAACATATCGCACTAATGCTGGATGTACATGCACTAAAGACGCATACATAGTGCGCAGATCCGCGACTGGTATAGTCATATAACGAGGATGTGGGGTGTATCCGGCCAAAACAGGCCAAGTGGCCCCCTCAATAGATAAGGGGCCTAAGCGAACCGTGGTAGTCGGTTGTGGGAGGGCGCCATTGAACCACACACGGTGCTGCCAAGCCGTGAGCGGTACTTCGAGATTAGTATAAGGTCGATATACAACAGGAACAACAGTGGGTTCATATTCATGAAACAGATTATCAGTCGCATCCACTGCTGGAAAAGTGATCCAAGAATAAAACACTTCAAAGTGGAAGGCCGGGTCGGCTTGGACCACAAAGACTAGCTCGACTCCTGTATCTGGCACTCCGTACACCCGTAAGTGATCACGGAGCGCTCCGCGGCTATGCGCCGCTATATCTATACCCGCCATTATGTACGGGATAGTACGACAACCTAACAATAGGCAGCACAATTAGGGTTTTGATTAAGAAACCTTTTTAAACAATTTTCAAGCTTGAAAGAACCTACAAAAACTTCAATATAGGAGGTATCACCGTCACACACGCTTCCGGAAGCGTACGTGAGGGGATTGTGGACAAGCACAAGTACTACTCAAGCGTCTCGCAGATAAGCCGCCCCACACGTTGGTCGCGCCATGTCGTAGGGATTCTGCACACACAGAGCTATGCACAGGATAATAGGACATCGGAATATAGTGGTGAACCAAACATAGACCTTAGCGCCTAAAACCCCAACCCAACTAGCTTAGCGTCCCATTAGCACTAATGTACCAATGATTGGACAACCCAGAACACGGTATCTCTCTCTCAGGACTCGCAGAAGCAAGAACACTCTTTCGTCACTCACTCGTACCTGTCCACAATGTGCGTAGGAAGAGACACAGTATAGGTTAAAATGTTTATTTCAACTTACGTGCTCTAAGATACAGTACACGTGTCAGTACTATCAGCATAGTTACAACTCCATAGAATACAAACGGGGAAAGCATCTCATAAAGCAGTGGATATATGTCTAAATAACATTGCCACCCTCCCCGTGTTGGAAGCTAGTTTATTATAAAAAGTATTATAAAAAGAGAAGACCTCTGGGCTTTGACTAGCGAACCCCCATACCTCAGTCTCTAGATGCAGAACTACATCAGCAGACAATCACAGCTCTTCTCCCTGGAAAGGATTTCTCCAAGTGCTTCAAAACGTGGAGAACACAATATTAAAAGCACCCGAAATTCTCCATGGCAGCTGTACCTAATGTTATGGCTAGGTGCGAGGGACTGGCCAAATCAGCAAGAACAGAAATACATTGTTATCCGACCTTGTACATGTTGTGCAGTCTGAGCCCAAATCGAACAAGAGAAAGGGTGAAAGACAGTAAATGCAGACAGTGCTAAAATAACTTGGCAAGAGCAGAGGTCGATAGAACAACGGCTCAGAGCACCGTGTGCAAAGAAAAGCAGCATGGCAGCCAGGCCTAGGACAACAGAGCAAGGCAGGCCACTAACCACAAGACAACTGAAGCAAGGGAGAGTCAGCAGCTTTATATGGGCATCCTGGGGAGCGAGAATCTCATGAAAGAAGGAGGAGACTGAAGCAAGGGAGGGTCAGGAGCTTTATATGGTTATCCAGGGGAGCCAGGATCTCATGAAAGAAGGAAGAGACTGAAGCAAGGGAGGGTCGGCAGCTTTATATGGGCATCCAGGGGAGCCAGGATCTCATGAAAAAAGAAGGAGACTGAAGCAAGGGAGAGTCAGCAGCTTTATATGGGCATCCAGGGGAGCCAGGATCTCATGAAAGAAAGAGGAGACTGAAGCAAGGGAGGGTCGGCAGCTTTATATGGGCATCCAGGGGAGCCGGATCTCATGAAAAAAGAAGGAGACTGAAGCAAGGGAGAGTCAGCAGCTTTATATGGGCTTCCAGGGGAGCCAGGATCTCATGAAAGAAAGAGGAGACTGAAGCAAGGGAGGGTCGGCAGCTTTATATGGGCATCCAGGATCTCATGAAAGAAGCTCCGGAGGAGACTGAAGCAAGGGAGGGTCGGAAGTTTTATATGGGTATCCAGGGAAGTAGGGATCTCATGGAAGAAGCTCCAGAGGAGACTGAAGCAAGGGAGGGTCAGCAGGTTTATATGGGCATCCTGGAGAGCCGGGATCTCATGAAAGAAGGAGGAGACTGAAGCAAGGGAGGGTCGGCAGCTTTATATGGGCATCGAGGGGAGCCAGTATCTCATGGTAGAAGCTCCGGAGGAGACTGAAGCAAGGGAGGGTCGGCAGCTTTATATGGGCATCCAGGGGAGACAGGATCTCATTAAAGAAGGAGGAGACTGAAGCAAGGGAGGGTCAGCAGCTTTATATGGGCATCCAGGGGAGCCAGGATCTCATGAAAGAAGGAAGAGACTGAAGCAAGGGAGGGTCGGCAGCTTTATATGGGCATCCAGGGGAGCCAGGATCTCATGAAAGAAGGAGGAGACTGAAGCAAGGGAGGGTTGGCAGCTTTATATGGGCATCCAGGGGAGCCAGGATCTCATGAAAGAAGCTCCAGAGGAGACTGAAGCAAAGGAGGGTCGGCAGCTTTATATGGGCATCCTGGGGAGCAGGGATCTCATGAAAGAAGGAGGAGACTGAAACAAGGGAGGGTCGGCAGCTTTATATGGGCATCCAGGGGAGCCGGATGTCATGAAAGAATGTCCGGAGGAGACTGAAGCAAGGGAGGGTGAGCAGCTCTATATGGGCATCCAGGGGAGCAAGGATCTCATGAAAGTATCTCCGGATGAGACTGAAGCAAGGGGGGCTGGCTCTTCCGGATTTTCAAGCCTATTGTTATGCTTTCCAGTTCAAGAATTCCCGGCTCTTGGCTGGAGAGCTAGAAAATTCCTACATGGGTCAATTGTATAGAGCTATGTTGAAGCATTTAGGCCTGAAAACGTTTTTTGTTTAAGTTTGGAGACCCGAAGTTTTTAAACAAGGTAGGTTACAGGTACTCTTAACAGCCCTGAGGGTGTGGGAATCCTTTAGAAGAATTCTCGGGATAGATTACTATGCGGACCTGGCACCAATTTGGGGCTCTCCTGGAACCCCCAAGTGACTTAAAGATAAACTTAGTTACCCTCTCCAGCATGGCAACCTTTCCACCTGGGGTGACACTACAAGAGCTCTCTGAACTTTTGAAGGGGGGCTTTCAAAATGTAAATGCCTGCAGCTTTGTTCTTGGTGGTCATCCCAAACTTAGTCAGAGGTGAGCTTTTCCGGTGCAGGACGATTTTCTCGAGTGGGTAAGGGCTAAGCATCAACCTAAAAAAGAGGTTTCCCAGTGGTATTGGGTATTTATTTCCTCAACAGATGAGAAAATGGGAGTTCCATCCCTGCACTGGGAAAAGTATCTTCTGCCGCTGGCTAAAGAGCAATTATAGCGAGTATCTTTAAATCTGTTATACACTCTGATCAAACCAGTACCACTTAAAAAGAGACATTTGTTTACTCTCCATAGACCCTATTGGTCACCAGCGAAGTTGGCTACGATCACATTGGAACCATCAAAATATAAGAAGTGCGGTGACACAGAGGCGGGTGATATACGCATGTTCGTGGACCGCCCGTTATTGGCCTTCTATTGGGGGTATGCAAGTCAGGTGTTTCTAGAAATTATTGGCTGCGAAGTTAAGGTAAGCCCCTGCCTGATTCTATTTGGGATGGACTTGTGACTGTACTGGGACGAGTTAAACTCGGATCAGGCCTCGCTCATATTTTTTGTGATATTGCTAGCAAGAACGGAAATCTATAAGAAATGGATTCCTCCCTGCCCACCAAAGGTATCAGAATGGCTCGGATCTGTAAGAGATGTCAGTAGACTGGACTTGGACCGCAAGTCGGCCTTAGTAGAGGAAAGATGGCGTCCCTTTGTGATATAGCAAAGTAAATCATAACGTCCTATGATTACACCTCTAGCTTGCTAAGAAATGGGCAGTTCTCCTTCCTACAAAAGGGCAGAACTATAAGAAATATTCAGAAGACACATACGCTGGACACTCCGGGTGGTGGCGTCTTGGCTCACAGCTTACTTAGCTGGATGGTGATATGAGGACAAAAAAATTTAAACCATTCCTCTACAACCTTGGAAGGATTAGCACACAAACTCAGTTACTGCAAACTCCATCATCGCTGCTCTAGAACTTTAGAGCACAAACCCCTCTAAAAATATATCCGTGAGTTTACAAGAGGGCTCAGTGAGGTAAGTGCTGTTTGACTTGTAAGACACAACTGTGAATCCAGCAAGGCAAACTCATCCTTTCATCCTTCTCGGGTTGTTTCACTGCACAGCATCAAAGTGGAAAATATCTATTTTATTAACAGCAAAAATGAATGATCGAAAGCCGCAGAACTTTGGGAGAACTCTGCCCACAGATCTCTGCCCACATACACTCACTACAGAGGGAGACAGGCACACAATCACTGCCACTGTAATCACAGTCGTCTTTGCTCTAGAACCTTGGTGGGATTAGCACACAACCACTAACACTGTAATCACCATCATCACTACTCTAGAACCGTGGTGGGATTAGCACACAACCGCTAACACTGTAATCACCATCATCACCGCTCTAGAACCTATTGTTAGACCTGGTACCATTGGCGTAAGTCTCCCTTCCATTTTTGACAGACTGCTTCTTCTGTTTTCGATATGTTTTGCTGGTTTAGATGCTTTGGGCACTGTGTCACTGCTATTCAGTGCCACGGTGCAAGTGCTCCCTATATTGAATTGATGTTTTGATTAGGGACTCCATGATTGACTTATTTGATTTACTAGAAAAAATAATGGGGCGACCCGGTGTCCCTCAGAACCTGGGTATATGTATAAAATAAAACAATTGGTTCTGTCGGGGTGTTCAATTACTTAGAAAACGTAAGTAGCAACAGCTTACTTGTAACATATACCAATAATTAAACCATAACACACACCAATATTAGTATTCAATACTGTATTTAGAAATGGATATCAAATAATCATGGCTGTCACAATTTACAAATTCAATTGTAATAAAGAATAAGTGACTGTTGGTGAAAAAGTGACATGTGGTGATGGGTGACGTTGAAAGTGCACTATATACAAGACAATTAAACATGCATTCAAGTGAGGGGAGAAGAATTTATGTTTGTCCTTTTTATTTTAGCACATATATCGCAGGATTCATTAGCAAATTAAACTGTGATCCTGAGCGTTGTGCGGACATATGTAGTCGTCGACGTTTCGACCCTGTTGGTAGCGCAAAAGTAAAAATGCGTCAAGGTGGGTCTTCTTCAGGACAGGAAGGGGAAGGACAGCCAAAATGCAGATTCTTTAGTCTGTCTGCAATGATCAAGTGCCTCTTATTCAAAGTGGGGCTAATAATTACACCCTCTCAGGACTCCACCAGCCGGTTGGAGCCTCAATGGAGTTCTTTTAAACGACTTCCACCCATCGGTTGGAGTCTTTTTAATTAGCCAGTCAGATGAATAGCGTGATCTGGCAAAAACACGCCCGTCCGGCAGCTGCTTTGTTCTCAGAAACCTACAGGGTCGAAACGTCGACGACTACATATGTCCGCACAACGCTCAGGATCACAGTTTAATTTGCTAATGAATCCTGCGATATATGTGCTAAAATAAAAAGGACAAACATAAATTCTTCTCCCCTCACTTGAATGCATGTTTAATTGTCTTGTATATAGTGCACTTTCAACGTCACCCATCACCACATGTCACTTTTTCACCAACAGTCACTTATTCTTTATTACAATTGAATTTGTAAATTGTGACAGCCATGATTATTTGATATCCATTTCTAAATACAGTATTGAATACTAATATTGGTGTGTGTTATGGTTTAATTATTGGTATATGTTACAAGTAAGCTGTTGCTACTTACGTTTTCTAAGTAATTGAACACCCCGACAGAACCAATTGTTTTATATTATTTGATTTACTGTCAGACGCTAGTATCGTGCACCGCGTGTGCCCGGGGCTTGTAAATCGAATGCTGCTGGTGGGTTTGCAGCACCGATTGTGCCACCCACCGAAGCAGCCCGTAAAGTGTAACTCGGGCCTGCCATCGCAGAGCCCGTACGCAGTCTGGGACTGTTGTGTCGACTCAGCGAGTGCACCCACTCGCCGGTCTTTGAACCTTCTTTTCTGCATATCAATCACCCCTACGGTAGGCCTACGGGCAGGGTGCGTTGTACGTAAAAGGTAGGACATGCCCTGATGTGTGTGGCATGACCTGATAGTGAATTACAACCTATTGCGTTTTTCACTATTGCAAGGCTACCTGTTCCCATAGGCCAGAATGGGCAGTTTGATTATAACATCTTATAATCCTAACTGACTCAGGGAACTAGGTAGAGAGTTGAGTTTAGTATGCCTGAACTCAGAATGATAAAATGCATCTTTTAGTGAAGTTGGTTTTAACATTCTCTGTTTGAAAATACCACTTTTAGAAAGTCGGTATTTTCTTACCTAACTCATCCAGCCTGCTTCTGCTAGCTTGTGTATTGTGTGTCTGGGTTTGAGAGTGACAGGGCTGGGGGACTCCAGGAGACAGGGCGCGTCAGCACTAGGCTGATCGACTTGAGAGTGGTGGGAGGAGTAGCACCTGGGTCTGAATAGAGCTGGGCCATCTCCCACAACGTTGGCTCCACTTCCTGTGGCGAGTCTGAAGACCCTGGCCCACCCCGACAAAGAAAGAAGGTGCGCACTGGCAGAATGCACCGGAAACCGGTTTGGACCAGGTACAGGACCCTCTGCCTTCAGAGGACTAAGGATTTATGGGTATAAATACTGGGGCCCAGACCCCAGAACTTTAGATCACTTCTGGGAACACAAGACGAACCTCTGCCGAGCAGAAGTACCGAAGGAAGCTGCAGGAGTTGTACTGCCCCTCTGCCTGTGTGCTGTAGTGGGGTGGCCTGCAGTGGTGTCTTCATTGCCGAGGAGAGGAGAAAGAACCATTTGAAAGGAACTTCATCATCTTGCAGAATATTACTTCAAGAACTTGAATCGAGCTTGCCTCCTGTCTGAAGTCTCAGGGATACAAAAGACTTCACCCCTTCTGTTTGCGTGCTGCTGGAACTTGCTGTTTCAGTCGCTACAGAAGAACTCTGTAACTAAAGCCAGCGAACGTCGCCGCCATCTGCATCGAAGTCGTGAGCGCTGCTCCGACTTGAACTGTAGACCGACGCCTGCTGCTGTGCCGTATCGACTCCGAGACCAACATCTGCACGGAGCCGATCATCGACAAAGGTGACCAAGAATCCATCGCACTAGCGACATCGTAAGGACCTGTGGTGCCGGCGCCGCCGCAACGTCACATCCTCTCCGGTCAGGACCGACGCCTCCTCTGCCTGCACACGCATCCAGGAAAACGACGCATCGCTTTCGCCCGAAGCAAGGAACCAACGCTGCAACGCGCCAACGACATCGCATCTCCTTGACGCCGTGAACTTTCTTTGTTTACTTTCTTCAGGTACTGTTCTGTGGGGGTCTGTTTTGACTCCGGGCCCGACGCTGCGCATCTCGCAGGCGGTGCCGTACCTTGAGAACACTTTTGCTTCGTTGTTGCGATAACTCCCTGTGAGAAGTTGGCCTGGTATATGCTGTTCACTAATTAAAGTGGACACCTTGCACCAGTACAATTCGACTCTTATGGTAGATAGGTTTAAGACAACCTTTATAGAAAGCTATCCTAGTGGTAGCTGTGGAGAGCAGCCTTCAGGCTAAGTCTTGAAGGAATGTAAAGCAGCTTGTTTTACCACACAATCTCTTGAATCACCAAATGAAAAGACACCACACAGGTATATATATCAAATATATATGTATTTATTAATAAACAACTCTCTACTTATCTCTTTATGAGATTAGAAGTCAGGAACCTATGCACAAATCAACGTTTCTCAATAAATTAAGCACAATATGGCTGGGGCCCTAGGGGCGTACCAGACCATATACTAAGAAAGAGACTTAGAAACAACGACTTGCAGGGAGACAAGGCCTAGGGCCTTCAGAAGTGCTGGGGCCTCACGAAACCACCCAAGGCAGGTAAGTAAAGGACCCACGGGGGACGCGTGCAGTGTGGATACACAGGCGCGGATCGCCGTTGACTTCAATGGGGCAAGTCGCGGTTGGAAATAAAGAGTTTTAGGATACTTCGGGTGGACCTACAAGCAAGGCACTTACAGGGTAAGTAGTTCTAGGGCCCACACCCACAGGCGTACCGTAGTGCTGGAGTTACCTCACCCAGGGAAGCCGGGTGCATAGGTGTACTTTGGTGTCGGGTCGCGGCGTCGTTTTCAATGGCGAACAAAGAAGACTTGCTGCTTGTGATGTCCGAAGAAGTGTCCGGTGGAATCCAAGCCTGGATTCGGAAGAAGGAAGACCTGAAAGCAGAGGGGACAGTGTTCAAAGTCACTTGGCAGTGACTCGGGGCAAGGAAGATGGATGCCCACCGTCGTCGCAGGATTCAGGTCGTTCACGGTTGCCTTGACTCTTCAGCCACGAGGTCCAGGAGGCGTCGACGACGACCAGGAGCTGGATTCGGCGTGTCCCACGATGTCTGCAGCTTACTGTGGTGTCGGCAACTCGATTGGAGCCAACAAGCCTTGGTAACAGCAAGTCTCGTGGAAGGTGTGAAAAGGCAATGGCGCAGACCAGCAAGGTCTGAGGGACTCACCCAGCGAGGGTAAGTCAGGGCAGGCCTGGAGCAATTAGGGGAGCCCTTTGGTTTCTTGAAAAAGTCTTCAGGGGACCCACGAGCCGGCTGGCAAGGGATCGCAACGACGCCTCGGGAGGATTCGCTCAACAGGGGCCCACGGTCACCTGGGACGGTGTAGGCCTCTGATCTTCGTACAGATTCCTGCGGGAGGCTGGGACCACACGTGGTCCAAAGCACAGGTTCTTAGAACGTTGTGGAGGGGTTGCACTCGACAATAGTGCACGGTACCCAGGGGTCGCGGTTCCTCGTCACTCGTGGGGTCCACTCGCCTCAGCTTCGCTGGGGACTCACGATGGCCTTGGAGAAGTCAGGAAATCCACTTCTTGGGCTGCAGGGACTTCGGACTCCGGCGGGAGCGGCGTAGTTTGCGACCGTCGTTTGTAGTTTTTGGTGCCTGCCAAGCAGGGGAGTCACTCCTTGACTCCAAGGGATATTCTTCTGTCTTCCAAAGGTAGTGGAACGTCGAAGGGCCAGGATTCTTCTTCAGAGCATCGTCCAGGGATATCTACTATACAAGTTCAAGGGTTCCCTACCTTATACTAACAAGGAAGGGAGGGACTAGCTCTAAGACCCCACCTATGGGAGGGTCAGGGGAGTGGGTGGCTACACCCACTTCCCTTTGTCCAGTTTCGCGCCAGAGCAGGGGCAGGTAGCCCCTGAGCCGGTTTAAACTGGCATATGCACAGAGGAGCCTTCTGCTCCCCCAGTGCAGGATTTCAAAGCACTCTAAGAGTGCACCCACCCAGCCCCAATACACTAAACCCTGTCTGGGAGGTGGTTACACCTCCCTGTGACAGGATACCTTTTGCTGGGCTTCCTCCACTGCGAGTTTCGGTCATCAGCAGGAGGGCAGCCCCGTGTCTGTGGCTGGTGGCATCCATTTTGTGATGCCAGGGCTCTTCAGGATTCTACCGTGTTTCCACAGTGGGTACATGTCTATCCCTCTAGAAGGGTGGAATGCTACCCACCGCCGCCAGAATTGGCGGAGGGTAGTATTCCAAGATGTTTGACACCAAACACGACATGTTTTGATGCAGCCATTCCAAAGTTAGCATTTTACCGCGAGGATATAATGCACTTAAGAGTATATGGTTTAACCGCATTCACAAACAGCACCAGAGAATGGACTCTGAGAGCTGCAGAGGGGCCCTGCTCAGGCAGAGGCACCCCCTCACATTAGAAACCAAGCACCCTGCCCTCAGGATTGATAGGGCCTGCCTTAGGGGTGACTGATAGGTTTATATGTGTGTGTAGGAGATATAGGGAACCTATATCTCAGTAAGGAGTGCTAGCACCACCTTACCCAGGCTGCAGTAGCAGGCCTGTGGTGTCAGATTTAGTCTGCTTCCCAGGGGTGGCATAATACATGCTGCAGCCCCTGGTAGGCCTGCGAAGTACCTATGCCCTTGGCACCTAAGGTACCATATACTAGGGACTCATAAGGCACCACAGTATCCAATCACTAGTGCACCTAGAGTGCACTTCAAATCGTTTAGAGAGAACAGAGAGGCTGGGGCCCTGATTGGCAGGGACCCAGCCAGACTATAGCCAGAAACCAGTGTAACATCAGAAAAAAAGTGGGGGCAACATAAGAGGCAGATCCTACTCTCCTACACTCCCGTTGGGGTTATCTGTTGCTAGAGACTATTTGAATTGAAGAGCCTATTTTTGAATTACTTCTATCATCGTGAATTATCGTATTGTGGATTTTTGTCATTTGTGGTCTTGTGATAAGTCTATATAAAGAATACTTATTTTTATACATCCTGGTGTGGTGTCCGTTTGTAGTGTTTTCACTGTATTACTGTATGTGTTCACAAATGCTTAACACACTGCCTCTGAGATAAGCCTATCTGCTCGTGCCAAGCTACCAAGGGGGTGAGCAGGGGTTATCCAGTAGTGTAATCCCCTTTCCCTGACGTAGACGAAGGGTCCCTACTTGGACAAAGGTGTATACCATTGCCAACTCCGAGTTCTAACAACCATCATCACTGCTCTAGAATCTTGGTGGGATTAGCACACAACCGCTAACACTGTAATCACCATCATCACCGCTCTAGAACCTTGGTGGGATTAGCACACAACTGCTAACACTGTAATCACCATCATCACTGCTCTAGAACCTTGGTGGGATTAGCACACAACCGCTAACACTGTAATCACCATCATCACTGCTCTAGAACCTTGGTGGGATTAGCACACAACCGCTAACACTGTAATCACCATCATCACCGCTCTAGAACCTTGGTGGGATTAGCACACAACTGCTAACACTGTAATCACCATCATCACTGCTCTAGAACCTTGGTGGGATTAGCACACAACCGCTAACACTGTAATCACCATCATCACTGCTCTAGAACCTTGGTGGGATTAGCACACAACCGCTAACACTGTAATCACCATCATCACTGCTCTAGAACCTTGGTGGTATTAGCACACAACCGCTAACACCGTAATCACCATCATCACTGCTCTAGAACCTTGGTGGGATTAGCACACAACCGCCAACACTGTAATCACCATCATCACCACTCTTGAACCTTAGAGGGATTAGCACACAACCACTAACACTGTAATCACCATCATCACTACTCTAGAACCTCGGTGGGATTAGCACACAACCGCCAACATTGTAATCACCATCATCACTGCTCTAGAACCTTGGTGGGATTAGCACACAACCACCAACACTGTAATCACCTTCATCACCGCTCTAGAACCTTGGTGGGAGTAGCACACAACCGCCAACACTGTAATCACCTTCATCACCGCTCTAGAACCTTGGTGGGATTAGCACATTAACACTGTAATCACCATCATAACTGACTAGAACCTTGGTGGGATTAGCACACAACCGCCAACACTGTAATCATCATCATCACTGCTCTAGAACCTTGGTGGGATTAGCACACAACCGCTAACACTGTAATCACAGTCATCCATCACTGCTCTAGAACCTTGGTGGGATTAGCACACAACCGCTAACACTGTAATCACCATCATCACTGGTCTAGAACCTTGGTGGGATTAGCACACAACCGCTAACACTGTAATCACCATCATCACTGGTCTAGAACCTTGGTGGGATTAGCACACAACCGCTAACACTGTAATCACAATCACTGATCTAGAACATGAAAGGAATTAGTGCACCATTCTACATTTGCAGTGAGGAGAAGTCATGTCACTATACGCTGTAACCTCGAGGCACTGTAACTTCTTAGGATTCTTCTTTTCAATTTTGGCTCTGGCATCCATAGGATCCAGCTGTTCATTTATCCTATGGGGGATCCATAGGATCAGCATGGCCATTAATTTTATTAATGATAGGTAAGATTGGGGGGCGTGGCCAACAATATGGCCGGGCGGTAGCACTAAAAGAGAGCTCCAGCCCAGACACAGGCATACTACATCCTCCTGTCGCCCCCTCGACTCTGAAAACATTGATCGCCAGGGGGCATGGAAATAGTGACACCCCCGGAGCTGTCTGCAACCCACTGATGCACAACCCGAGGAGAGGCCTACGAGTCACTACCTCTCTGTCGGAGCCCAGGCGGCCTGCCAAAGCTGTGGGGCGGACCTGGGGAGCTGCCGCAAGGAGGTGAACGGAGTGTGGGCGGTAGAGCGGGACGGCTGATACCCCGATAGTGGTGGGGCCGGCCTGCTGACAGCACTTGCAGCCTGGAACGGAGCCCCGGTGCGCTTCCGCTCTTGGTGACTGCCTAACGACGGAGAGACCCCCAACATGGTGGCTGCATTGATTTACCCCCTCCTCCTAAGGCCGAGTGCAAGAGAGACTGTGACCACTGATCCCCGGGACATTGCAGGCACACCTACACGCCGTGGCGGAGATGAGCCGCGACAACGGTGCGCTCTGGTTGATGCAAGGGGCCCTAGGTAGGATGCAGAGGCCTGAATTGTGTAGACAGGCAATGCCCGACATCGGCGGGCGAGAGACTGGGGACGGATCCGGTGGTGGCCCTGGTGGACTCATGGTGCTTGAGGTGGAGCTGTTCTGTGGACTCTGAACACCCCACCCCCCTTGTGATGTGCAGGGGTAAGCCTGGAGGGTATAATGAATGCAGCTGGACACACAAACGAGAGGCTGCCAGCAATGTTTTAATCGCCCCTCCCTGGGATTGACGGTCATGCAGAGGAGGGAGAGGGTAAACGGGCAGTCAGCCTTGGCAGCGTTGAGGTGAACTGGACTGGACGTGAACCCACACTCCGGTTGCCGGTCCCATTGACTGGTGAGTGGGCTGTGTGACTTGCAACCTGTCATTGATTCTGGCGTTCTCCTCCTGTAGGATTTTTTCTGTTAACTAGCTCTGAACTCAAAGCATGGCCTCCACAGTCACATGACTGCCTGGCGCCATCCCTGCGCATGCATCTGAACTCCACGTCCGTGGATTTAAATCCGAGCTGGAGGTGATAACAGGAGGTGGGAACTCTGTATCCTCTGTGCTGCTGCACCCCGTTGCCACTCCTGGAGTCCCCCACACAGCCTGCCTGTGGAGAATTGGACTGGCACCACTGGTGGCATTCATTTTAGAGACACAACAGGGTTGAGGTGTGGGGAGCGACCACAACTGCAGCGCTTCCGCCAGGAATCCTGGAGATATTGAGGAAGAGAAAGTTGCAGGCCCTCACGGTGGCATATGTAAGGACAAACCAGAGTCACACAGCAGACAAAGATTGACCAGTTCGCAGCACAGGGAGCGGGTACCACCACATCACAGTCTCTTGGAGAGGCGACACAACCTGTGATGGAGCCCTCAGGGGCCCAGATTCTGGCATCGATTGAAGCCTCAGGCCAAAACCGAAGCCATGGCAATAGACGTGAACATCCTCCGCACCGACCTGCACACAGTAGTGGAGCGATTAGTGGAAACGGAGGCACAGGTCACGGGAGTGCGGGGGGAGAGCTCTGCATTGAAGGTGACGGTGGCCGCCCAGCCGGTCTGCTTGAGTCGATTGGAGGCACGGAGAGAATATGTGGAGGGCCGGTCCCGCAGATGTAACCTACGATTTGTGGGATTCCCCAAGGACGCCGAGGGTAATGTCCCAGAGACCTTCATGGAAGACTGGATCAAGATGGCACACCCAAATGTGACACTATTTTCCGTGGTGGAAAGGGCCCACAAGTCATTGGCCCCACCGCTGAAACCAGGAGCTCCACCCAGAACTATAATAGGGAAATTTATCAACTACAGAGACCGGAATGAACTCCTACGAGGGGTTCGGAGCCATGGAGATCCGATATTTGAAAATAGCAGTATACGAATATTCCCAGACTATACAAGAGCTGCCCAATTGCAACGGCAGTCCTTTAGTAGTGTCAAACAAAAGCTAAGAATGATGGGCTTGAAGTATATGTTGCCTTCCCTACCAAACCGAAGGTGCTGCGGGATGCCAGAGAACACTTGGGACTGGCTGGACATCCATAGTGCTGAATGTCAGCCTTCGACATCCACGGGACGGGCTCGGGATTCACTGTGGCACGGAGATGGCCCCTCAGCTACTCCAAGGAGACAAAGCCGACGTAGATGCCGTTCCAGATCTGCTGCGAGAGCGGTGGTGCAATCTGATGGTACTCTGGACCTAGCAAAACAATGACAGGAGTGAGAAGCAGCCAGGGCCTTAGTAGAGGCAGTTACCTCTGCTGCTTCCTCAAGCACAGAATCAGATCTTTTGGGGACTCACAAACACCCGAGCGAGCAGATGGTCGAATATGGACACATACTTATGGACCGCACTGAAGGTGCTGTAGAATGATGTTGCACTTGCCCCTGGCGTGACAGGTATGAGGCGGGCTGGAGGGGGAATGCCACCCAGTAGTACGACAGGACTGATTATTCTGTTTGTTGAGGCTCCCCCTGGGACACTCGGTGATTGTTGTACGGACTTTAAGTGAGGTGGGAAAAGATGAGGTGGCGGCACTGATAGAGGGCCCGTGTCTTTCACCCACCAAGCGGCCAACCCTCCCTTTTTCCCTTGCTCTATTATACTTTACTTCTTGTTTTTCTCCCATACCTTCTCCCGTTTCTACTTTTCTGTGGTGATGACTGATTACCTGACTACCAGTGTGAGAACCTCCCGTTATTAGGGTGCGGAACTGCTGACTGAGCCGCCCCCTGGGGTGAGATCTGACTGTTCTCTGCCCCTAAGATATAATACCAGTTCATACCCAATAGAGGGATTGTACACACACTGTAGTTAAATTGGGACTGTTTTTGGATGGGTGGGTGTAGCATTATGTGTGGGAGGACACTAGCTAAGTTGAAAGGTGTTTACCCGGGTGGGATAATGGGAGTCGCATATGGTTTGGGTTTATTATCGTTGTTGCACCGTCAGTTGTTTGTCTGATGGTGGCGGGGTTGGGAATGGTGTGGGGAGGTGTGTGTGTGGAGGGGGGGAGCGAAGGGGGTGGGATGTTACGAGATGGGTGAAATGATAAATCTGCTCACATGGAATGTGAGGGGTCTAAACTCCTTCGTGAAACAGTATAGAACACACATCTGTTTCAGGAGGATTGCAGTTCATATAGCTCTCCTCCGAGAGACACATCTGTTGGAGACAGAAGCCCAGAACCTCCGCAAAAAATGGAGGGGACAGCTTTACTCCTCCACTTATTCATCCTATGCCAGAGGGGTATCTATATGGGTGGCTCGGGCTCTTGTTTCAGCTGAGTGGCCAGGTTGCGGACGTGACAGTACGCTACATACTAATACACAGCCTATTGAATGGCCGGGATATCTGCTTGCTTAAAGCACTGACGACAGTGACTTTTTCAAGGCCCTAGAAATGGAATTATTACCCTATGTTGGGTTCCCCATAATTTGGCCGGCCGATTTTAATTGAGTTCTCGATGGTAGTCTTGACCGACACCCACCTTGGTTGGGTACAAAACCTCGAATCATGGCTAGATTACGTGACACAAAGTCTAGACTACAGCTGCTTGACATTGGGAGGGAGCTCCACCCTCAGGTTGTGGAGTTCTCCTGTTATAACCCCACTCACGGGGTGCACAGCTGTCTAGATCATGTTTTTAATAACCATCGTTGGGGAACTGAATTTCCAGAGGGCAAGTTACCAAGTACGCTTCTTTTGCGATCATGCCCCACTACTGTTGGAATGGGGTACTCGGGGCCATAGACCCAGTATCCCACTATGGCGATTACACCCTGAGGTGTTGGAAGATCGGGAATTTAATATAGATATGGCGGAGGCATTGAGTGGCTTTTTCGCCATGAATTGGAACTCTTCTCACACATGAGTTACGGACTGGGGACCGGTTAAGGTGGTAGGCCGTGGCGAGTGCCTCGGCTAAGTATATGGTAGAAGAAGGAAATTTGAAAGGGAACCGCAGGTGGAGGAGTCACTCACACGTCTGCAGCGACGATGCACTAGACTTAGAAAAAGCCTTTGACACCTTATCCTGGGCATACTTGTGGGAGGTGTTTCGTCGTATGGGCCTAGGCGGGGGCTTTCTGGCCTGGGTGAGACTCTTATATGTTAATCCAACTGCAAGGGTGAGTACGGGTAATGTAGTCTCCGAGTCGTTCTGCATTGAGAGGGGCACCCGGCAGGGATGCCCTCTATTGCCACTCCTATTTGCACTTGCTATGGAGCCACTCACAATCTACCCAAGGGCTGAAATGCTCGACTGGGGCATGCATGTGGGGGATACGGTACATATTGTGTCCCTATTCGCAGATGACGGGTTGATCTATGCGATGGACCCAGAGTAAACGGTGCCTAGCCTCCTTCAGCTGCTGACGCGGTTTGAAGGTGTTTCAGGGCTCCGTGTCAATCAACAAAAGACAGTGTTATTTCCCCTGGCTGTGTTAGCTGACAGTGCTCACAAACTCCAGCCGGTGGGACTGAAGTGGGAGACAATGAGCTTTAATTATTTGGGAATGCAAGTGACTCATGATCGAGAACGGCAATATGATTTGAATATTGGCAGAATAATGACCGGACTCCCTGCGATTTTGGACTACTCTGCCACTGTCAGTTATGGGCAGGGTGGCGTTGAGTAATATGGTATAACTGCCCCGTTGCCTATGTACCCTGCAGAATTCATTCTGGGCATTACCACCCTCGCTGTTCCGGAGTATCGATAGCCTATTGGTGACCCTAGTATGGGCAAGTAAGAGACGTAGAGTTCGCCTTGAAATCCTTAAAATGGAACCCAGCCAGGGAGGCCTTGGCCTTCCGGACCTTAAATTGTACCATCAGGCCGGCCCATCGCAATGTGGTGCGAAGAAGCCCCAACTGGGAAAAGAAACCTCTATCAGGCTCCGTTGAGGTAGGTGTCCTTCCCGAGGAATACATGACGTTACAACGCATACCTTTACAACGCATACTTTTACATCGTAGTTTTTACAATGCAACTACCATTACTTCGCATGATTTTACAACGCCTACCATTTTATTGCATGTTCATAGAAATACCTTAACCCCTTCGCTGCTAGGCCTTTACCCCCCTGTGCTAAGCCTTTTTTTGGCTATTTGGGGTAGTTCGCGCTTAGGCCCCTGTAACTTTTTGACCACATAAGGTATCCACGCCAAATTTGCGTCCTGTTTTTCTAACATCATGGGGATTGTAAAGGTACCCAGGGTTTGTGGATTCCTCTGGAGGGGACCCAGAAATTAGCCAAAATACAGCAAAAAATATTTTTTGGGGGGAAAAATGCGAAAAAAGGGCTACAGATGAAAGCGTCTTGTTTTTCCCTGCAAATGGCATCAAAAAAGGGGTTGTGGTGCTGAAATCACCATCTTCCCAGCTTTCAGGGACAAGCAGACTTTTGTCAGAAAACCAACTTTTTTTACACAGTTTTGGCATTTTTCTGGGACATAGCCTATTTTTGCTATTTTTGTGCTTTCAACCTTCCAGTTAATGGTAGAAATGGGTATGAAACCAATAATGGATCCTGGAAAGCCATACATTTCTGAAAAGTAGACAAAATTCTGAATTCAGCAAGGGGTCATTTGTGTAGATCCTTAGTTTTCCTTATAGAAACTAACAGTTAAATGAAGCAAAAATTGAAAATTAGTTGAAAAAAACAGCCATTTGTGTCAACGTTTTCACCTGTAACTTCTTCTAATTATGACAGCTCTTTGAAAGCAATATACCGTTACATCCGCTGGACCTTTCTGGTTGTGGGGATATATAGGACTTGTAGGTTCACCAAGAACCCGACGAACCCAGAGCCAATAACTGAGCACCATTTTTATCGGGAGACCTGGGGAAGCGCTGGGTGGTAGGAAATTTGTGTCAGCCCCGTGATGCCACAACTTTACCACACAAAAATGTGTGAAAAAAGTGATTTTTTCAGCAAAATATCAGGTTTGCAGGGGATTCTGGGTAAGAAAACGTTGGGCGATCCACGCAAGCCATACCTCCCTGGAATCCCCCGGGTGTCTAGTTTTCATTAATGTGTGGGTTTGGTAGGTTTCCCAAGCTGGCCGCAGAGCACGGGGCCAAAAACCCAGGTGACACCCTTGTAAAACCAGGTTGTTTTGTGATGGGCAATTTTGATGTCGCCTCACTACGTTTTGGGCCCTTGCCTGTCGCGGGTACTTGGGCCTCCCACACGAGTGAGGCACCATTTTTAACGGGAGACCCGGGGGAATGCTGGGTGGTAGGAAATTTGTGTCAGCCCGGTGATGCCACAACTTTCCCACACAAAAATGTGTGGAAAAGTGATTTTTTCAGCTAAAATTGAGGTTTGCAGGGGATTCTGGGTAAGGAAACATTGGGGGATTCACGCAAGCCATACCTCCCTGGAATCCCCCGGGTGTCTAGTTTTCAGAAATGCGTGGGATTGGTAGGTTTCCCTAGGTGGCCGCCGAGCACCGGGCCAAAAACCCAGGTGACTCCCCTTGCAAAACCAGGTCGTTTTGAGATAGGCAATTTTGATGTCGCCTCAATACGTTTTGGGCCCTTGCCTGTCGCGGGTACTTGGACCTCCCACACGAGTGAGGCACCATTTTTATCGGGAGACCCGGGGGAATGCTGGGTGGTAGGAAATTTGTGTCAGCCCGGTGATGCCACAACTTTCCCACACAAAAATGTGTGAAAAAAGTGATTTTTTCAGCTAAATTTGAGGTTTGCAGGGGATTCTGGGTAAGGAAACGTTGGGGGATACACGTAAGCCATACCTCCCTGGACGCCCCCGGGTGTCTAGTTTTCAAAAATGTGTGGGTTTGGTAGGTTTCCCTAGATGGCCGCCAAGCCCGGGGCCAAAAGTCAAGGGACCCCCTTTGCAAAACCAGGTTGTTTTGTGATAGGTAATTTTGATGTCTCCTAAATAGGTTTTGGGCCCTTGCCTGTCGCGGGCACTAGGCCTACCCACGCAAGTGAGGTACCATTTTTCTCGGAAGACTTTGGGGAACGCGGGGTGGGTGGAATTTTGTGGACCCACGCAGATTCCAGAACTTTCCACCACAGAAATGTGAGGAAAATGTGTTTTTTTGGACACATTTTTAGGTTTGCAAGGGATTCTGGGTAACAGAGCCAGTCAAGTCACCCCATCCTGGATTCCCCTGGGTATCTAGTTTTCAAAAATGTACAGGTTTGCTAGGTTTCCCTACGTGCCAGCTGCGCTAGGGCCCAAAATCCACAGGTAGGCACATTGCTAAAAAAAAGTCGGAGCCTAGTGGGCTTTTTGCCGCCCTGGGGGGGAATCGGGGGAGGGGGGTTTGTCCCGATATGCCCCCAAAGGGGCAGAAAGACTGTGGCTATTTTTTGTGGGGGTGGGGGCATTGGTATGACCATTTTGGGCAGCCCCCACATATAAAAAAAGCCTGCGTACTCGCTGGCGCCTAGTGGGCTTTCTGCCCCCCAGGGGGTAGATCAGGGGCCACTGCCACCATCTTCCCTCCCGGGGGGCAGAAAGACTGGAATTTCTCTGGGGGTGGGGTGGAGGTATTGTCATGCCCATTTTGGGCAGCCCCTACACTAATAAAAGAAAAAAATCCATGGTTTCTAGTGTGCTTTCTGCGCCCCCCGGGGCCCGCACCAGAGGGATTTCCCAGGCGATGTTTCATGACGAGCTGGACTCGTCATGAGCACACGACCACTGTGTGCCATGACGAGTCCAGCTCGTCATGAGCATGGAAGGGGTTAAAACTACCATTACAACGCATTCCATTACAATGCATACTAATAATACGCATACTATTACAACGCATAATATTTTTTATTGCAACAGTAGGGAAAGTGCTGGATAGCGGAGGGGTAAAAATTACTATTTCCACTCCAGTGAGTGCAACCCTAAAACCCAAACAAACCCTAAAATTAACCCTTGCATGCTTTAGTCACTGGGAATAGTCGGGGGCTCGGGCATGTCCAGGAGCATGGGGGGCATATTGACCAATCACTGCTTGGCTTTATTGTAAGGCCGTGCAGTGATTGGTCATGGGCATTCTGCCCCGCTCTCTCTGCTCCGGGACGGGTGCTCCCCCTCCCCTCCGTGCGTGTGTACGTCACATGCCATCCCATTTGCACACAGAAGGGAGTGTTAGTGTGAGCGTCTGAGGAGAGAGAGAGTCAGCCTGGAGCACTCAAGTACCTGGTTGCCCTGGCTGGGAGGCCTCTGACTGGCTCTGTCAGTCTACTACTTACTTCAACTTCACGCGATCGATCATCAGATTCAGGCCAGTGCAAGCCCTGCTGCTGAGCAGTGCGTGGCGTGCACTGCCATCATCGCATCGAACCTGAGTGACCTGAGGCTGAGCGCAGTCGGCAGTCCAACACACTGTCTGCCACCAGTACGAGTCTGCGACACACACACTCGACAGTGTAGTGTGTGAGACAGTGCGAGTATGAGAGTGGCGGCTGGTGACATTTGAAAGTGATAGGGCGTAACATTATTGTCGTACTGCACTGCGGCGAGCGAGCGTGGCGAGCGAGCTCGAACAACTTACGAGGGGTTTGGGGAGGTTCTCCCCCGAAGAAAATTTTGAAAAAAGAGTGGACAAACGGTGCATTTTTAAGCAAATTTGAGGAAGCAGGAAGGTTAATAAAGCAATTAGTGCAGGGCCTAAACTGCCCTCACAGGCTTATCTACAAGTTCCTCATCTCAGCACATCTTAAGACACTGATAATCAACAAGCCAGAAAGCTGTCCTCCAACCAGGTTTACTGCTGACCCTTTCGAAGAGAAACAAGAGATGCACAGAGGAACCAATATGTGGAAAATGACACCTGTGCAGTCAGCCCAGAAGCAGGTGCAAAACGAGGACGACATATGCCAGAAACGTACAGTGGGTGACCCCTGCACTGCGCCTTTGTGAGAGGACCCCTACAAACTGCGAAGGGGCAGATCACCTCAGGACAGGTGCATTAGCGGGCCAGCAAGGAGTCTAGCGCATAGCGCGGTCTGTACATGATTGTGGCACTAGGCGTCCAATCCACTACTCCAGTGAGAGGGGGAGTAAAAAGGAGGTGAAGGGAAGGAGGGCAGTCCCAAAAAAAGAGCGGAAAGGGCGGATGGGGAAGAGGGGGAATTGAAGAAAGGTTGAGAAGACGGAGGTAAATTAAAGTTAAGGAGATAGAAGCAGCCAATTTGAGAAACAGGATATACAGACACAGAGATCAAAACCCAGTGTGTGCTGCTCTATACAGAGTGGTAACCAAGCAGACAAACCCCGAGTCAGCTGTTCAGCCTGGCACGGGGAAAGAGAGATGCATATGTCGAGGCACAATGCAATAAAAACAATCTGCCGAAGGTCACACCGAGTGGTAGCTCCTTCATTAGGAATTCAGGACAAAAATTCGAAAAATACAAAGAAAGAACGAGGAGGGCATGAGCTATTATGGCTAACATGAAACGACTTGAGATCTGTGCAGAAATAACAAATTAATAAAAATGATCTGCCCACGATCGCCCCAGATACCACCCTTTCAGTTATAAATGCTGGGCTTACAAGATTGGAATACACAGAACTGACTATGGCTGAATGATATATTTATGGCTGCCGTGGGATTCCTGGAGGTGTGCACACCCCCCCCAAACGTAGGAGTGCTGCGCTCGAGGCATGTTTGCCCACGGGCAGGGAGTCTGAGGGACACCCCGTGATCCACAGGTGCAGACGGAACCGTGTCAGGCCCTCGTTCACATACCTGGCAAGCCCCCTTGGCAGCCAGCGCCCACCGGGCTGCCAGACTCATTGCCAGCCTCGCGTGGAAGTACTGCTGACAGAAAGAAACCAACCCCAGTTTGTTCTCTTGTTCAGAGAGTGGGCAGGGATGCACAACCAGCCTTCTGCTGATGCCAGGTGGTGCCAGTGGCACTCCCAAAGCACGCGCGCACCCAGGGCCGGTTCTATGATTTGCTGGGCCCTGGGCCAAAAGGGAATGTGCGAGGCCCCTCTAATTTAGTTAAGTGACCCCTTGCAAGGAAACCATTCAGAGTCAGAGAAACTGCGGGAGGCCCATTGTACAGGATTCTAGCACCCCCACAGTTTTAACTTTCAGCCCACAAGCAATTCTCACACCTTCAGCCTGATAGGTGTAAGAATTGCTTGTGGGCTGAGAGTTAACACTGTGGGGGCGCTAAAATCCTGTACAATGGGCCTCCCGCAGTGTCTCTGAATGGGTCTCCTTGCAATTGGGACAAGGGGAAGCGTCTCCCTCCCCTAGGCCTCCAGACACCATCCCTGTGAGGCCCAGGGAGGGGACCCCTCCCATGGACCCTAATTGCAAGGAGACAGGGAAACAACAGGGTACACGATCGGTGCGGGCCCCATGCTGGTGGGCTGAGTGCGAGGCCCTGGGCAGCTGCCCACGCTGCCCATGCCTAGCGCCGGCCCTGCGCGCACCCTCCCACAACAATTAGGCTTGAGTCAGGGAGGCCAGAACTGTGAAACAAGGGAGTGCATCAGGGGTGACCAGGCGGCTTCTCGGGGACGAATGATGAGGTAAGGGACTGCCCTGCTGGGTGGAGATCTCAGAGTACCAAGAGGCTCTGCTTTAGGGCGTGTTGTTTGTGTGATTCCAAAGGGGACATCTGCCAGCCTTAGGGCCATGCAGATGAGGTCAGCGCCTGACACACTGGTGGGTTTCTCAGGTGCCATCTGTCTCCGTGCACCTGCAGTGATGGTTCAAGGAGCCCAGCTACCCTGTACAGTGCCTTGCTGCGGCCACTGGGCCTGGCGCGGCGGTGGAGACCTGCAGGGGCCGCTGTCCACAGCCGGGGTGTGTGAAAGAGGCCAGTGTGACACATCCACGCGTGTCTAGAGTCACCCATCTTAGCGCCTGCTGCTCTGGTGAACAGGTGCCCTCCTGAGGGGCATGGAGACTACACCAGGGCACGGCCTGGTTGTAGATCGCAAGCTCATGTAGCCACTCTCCAGAGGGTGTGCCAACATTGGTGGTGCATACATCGCAGCGAAACCAGGAATGCACCTTAGAGATGGTCCCGGTAGCAATGCCAGAGTTGGTGTGGGCATTCAACTCGGAGTTTTATTTTCAATGGCATGCCATGATCCACTAAGCACTATTACCAATGCCACCCCCTTCGCAACTCTACTCTATTGCCAATGTCACCTTTGATGTGAGCATGATTCTGTGATCAATATTACGAGTGCCAGCCTTAGTGTGGGCATCGGCTCTGAAGATCTATTATGAAGGCCAGACTGAGTGTGGGCATCCCAGCGGGCACTATTCAATAACTGACCAATTCAATGCCCTTATCTATTGCACATAAATCCCCGAATTGGGCTTCACGGCACGTCATTACAAGATGAAAAGTAACATGACATCCGTCCGTCCATCATCCATCCACCCACCCATGGCACCCAAATCTGCACACAGAGACAATAGTGCGCGCACACAGCGGCACGAGGCACTCGCAATAGTGCACACAGGCGGATGCTGGGGGTGTAAACAGCAGGGATGTGCACATATGGGTCAGTGGCACAGAGAGACAAGTGTGCACACAGACACATCCAGGGGGTACATATAAGAGAGACTGCATAAAGGCAGTTGTGAGAGACATGGCCCGCGGGGCTGCACAGAGGGATGGGCTGCGCGCAGGCAGTTGTGAAGGTCACAGAGCGGCAGGGCTGCACGCGTCACAGACACAAGGTGGCACAGAGGTACATCGGGGGCACATGTCCAGGGGGTGCTGAGTAAACAGAGAAGGGGTGCTCGGAATCATGGCCAAATACTGCCTGGGCTACACAGTGACACAGAGCGATACAGGCTGCGCACACAAAACAAATGTGCATATGCACACAGCTTGCGCGCGTAGGCAGAGGATGCGCACAGAGCGGCAGGGTGGCTCTCTTGTTCACCCACTCCTCCCGTTAGGGCACACAATAACGAACAGCACACAGAGAAGCAGCCATGCAAACAGACAGAACCTGGATATAAAATGAGGGTGTGCACAGGCAGAGCTGCGGGTGCACGCGCGACTGCACACACAAGTGCCTGAAGCCAGGGTATGCGCAGAGGAGGTTGCACAAAGAGAGACATGGTGCAAGGTGAGGGCTGCAGGCACATAGACGTGGTACACACACAGACAGGTGCAGGTAGAGCCGGGGACTCTCGCACGACCCTGCACACACGCACCTTCAGACGCGCATGCGCATACACAGAGCCAGGGTGCCAACTGATGGGCAGGCCTACAGAGAAAGAAGTGCATATTAACATCCATGGCTGAGATGCTCAAAGTAACATGTAAACAGAGTAGGGGTGCTCGGAGACGTGGCTACATACTACCTGGAGTGCACAGAGTTACACATAGTGAAACAGGCGCACTTCCGGAAGTGTACAAGAATTGGTCATAGCTGCATCGAGCCAGACATATGGGCCTTCCTGCACAGTCCGTGTGGGCTTTGTGCATGAACAGACCTGCACGCATACACGCAGAGCTTTGCACATTCAGAAATGCACACACAGATGCAAACACGCGGGAATTCAGCATCAGATGTACAGACCCGATGGCCCGGAGCTCCGCCTCCACACGTGCTGCTGAGCCACACACACATACGATTGACAGAGCGACCGCTACAGGCTGAGAGACAGAGCGAGGGCCGTGCACAAACACAACCGAAGCTTCAGTTCTCCAGGCCAGACCATACACAAAATCAAAATGTCGGCCCGAACTACGACCACAAACGATTCATTACCGACACCCTGCACGTTTCATATGTCGACCCACTAGCATATTTTATCAGCAAAGGACTGTTCGGTCACGACATTTCGTTCAGTCCCCAAAGTGGCCCTCTGAAAATATCGCGAGGTATTTTGCAGTTCTATATAGCGCGAACTCCACCCAAAGGTACTGGTGCACCGGTTATATTACACAAGGTCACGTTCATTTTAGCCAAAACACGGTATGCTCTTAGCCTTTTAAATACTTTAAAACTGCAGAGTGAGCAACACCTTTTTGTAGGTTCTGGCTGTCAGTCGCGGCTCGCGCTCGCAATACTCACGGGGGGGTCGCATGGGGAAGATTAAATTAAACAAGCAAACAACTTACCGGGTCCGCGCAGCCTCTGTTCCGGCCGGGGTCCGACTCCAGCGTTGGCGCCTTCAAGGTTACCGCGTCACTGACTGGAGTGGCAATCCCTTTCAGCCAATACTGACGCTGCTCCAGCAGCGCCAGGATTGGCTTAGCAGGGGTCAGTACCGCCCGCCTGCCCATTAGGAGACCGAGGGTTGCGGCGTTGCTCAACCCTCGCTCTCCTAATGCGCAGCCGCCAGCCAGACACAACACTAGTGCGCATGACTGGGCTGGTCGGGAAAATTCAATTACAGGACCGGAGGCTTCGGATTATGCTTCTCTTTCTATTCTACTCTATTCTACTCACAGCAGCCAATTAGAACGTTTTTGTATGCAATAAAAACTACATTTCCCATGATGCTTTAACCATACATCACATCCTGTACGACCCTATAAGAGCCACCATGTCCATTAGCTGAGCCTCTTTCTTTGCTGCTCACGCAGGAAGTTAAGTGCATTGATAAGTATTATTGAATTTACTCGTGATTATTGTTTATAAGTTAATCAGGCACGCGCCGCTATTTATTTAATTAAATGCGCTATTCGCGCTTTGTTTTTTGCTTGCTTTGCCTGTTCACATAATTAAATTTCCATATTGTTTCACTGCAGCTCGGTCTCCTGAGGAGGTCTCGCACTCCCGCTGGGACCGGGGAGCCGTATTCAGAGCTTAGCCCACTCGGACTTACATGATAAGACTCCCGCTGGGAGCCAGTGATCTCCGCTGTCCTCGGCAGCGTGTGTACTTTGAGAAAAAAGCATCTTTGAATTTCCTGCCTATGTCGGGAATGAAACCGAACATCGCGGTCCGCTCGGCCAACTTCTTTTAAGCTCCCGCTTGGAGCCCTGGTACCGCGCTGCCTGTGGCAGCGATAATTAGGTTATTTTAACGCGCTGAGGCTCCCCTCATTAACCGGACGCGCCCGGAGCCTGTTTATCCTAAGTATCGACGGGCGTAACCCAATTGGGCTACTTTCCAGTAGGATTTGGGCTACATATTTATACATTGAATGCCATGCGCTTAATTGGTTAGCTATTGTTAATTTATTGGCCTCTTGAGGTCGCGCGCTCCTGCTATGGATTGTTGTTGACCCGATTGGGCGAGATAATTGCGGACATTACGTGAATGTGTTGGGGTTTAGCAATATGCGCAATGTGTTGATATAGTACATGTGCGATTTCGCGATGTGCGCTTCATGGCTCCTCGGCATTGTGGATTATGTGTGCGCGATAGCGCTAAGCA
This sequence comes from Calotriton arnoldi, assembly GCA_963921515.1. Taxonomy (NCBI): domain Eukaryota; kingdom Metazoa; phylum Chordata; class Amphibia; order Caudata; family Salamandridae; genus Calotriton; species Calotriton arnoldi. Next base: position 2,302,049 of record CAWUFW010002020.1, on the reverse strand, counting down.
GTTTAGCCCGACCAGGCACAGAATAAGGACGCTCCCGTGGGAGCGAGTTTAGCCTGACCGGGCACAGAATAAGGACGCTCCCGTGGGAGCGGAGATGGCGCGCTGTCCCTTACTTGCGGCATACCTATTGGATATGCGCGCGATACTATTACACAGATTTAGCCCGGCTGGGCGCAAAAATAAAGACGCTCCCACCAAAGCGGAGGTACCGCGCTGTTGTCTGCAGTGTTCCTTGTGAGAAGTTGGCCTGGTATATGCTGTCCACTAATTATAGTGGGCACCTTGCACCAGTCCAAACAACCCCTTATTGGAGATAGGTTAAAGACAACCTTTATTGAAAGCTATCCTAGTGGTAGCTATGGAGAGCAGCCTTCAGGCTAAGTCTTGAAGGAATGTAAAGCAGCTTGTTTTACCAGTCTATAATCTCTTGAGTGACCAAATGAAAGAGGACCACACCAGGTATATATTCAAAATATATGTATTTATTGCTAAACACACCCCTCTAGTCTCTTTATGAGGCTAGAGTTCGAAATACATAAGTTATAAGTTAGTTATTAACAGTAATAGCACAAATACACGTTAGAGCCCTAGGGGCGTACCAAACCATATACCAATAAAGTGGTATAAGAACCACGACTGAGCTAGACACAAGGCCTAGAGCCTGTAGAAGTGCTTGGACCACAAGGAACCACCCAAGGTACTGACACAGGGGACCCACGGGGGACGCGTGCAGTGTGATAACACAGCCGCGAATCGCCGTTGACTTCTATGGGGAAAGTCGCGGTTGGAAGTTTAAAGAAAAGGGACACTTAGAGGAGGACTTGGAGCAAACCCCTTTAGAACTAGGTCGTTCTAGAGTCTATACCCACGGGAGCACCGGAGTACTCGAGTTACCTCACCCAGGGAAGCCGGGTGCATAGGTGTCTTTCGGGGTCGGGTTTCGTCGTCGTTTACAATGGCGATCTGCTGCAAAGTGCTGCTGGCGACCAAGTCGAAAGTGTTCGGGTGGATCCAAAGGTGGATCGAAGATTTGAAGAACCTGAAAGCAGAGGGGACAGAGTCTGGGTCACTAGCCAGTGACCAGGAAGGCGATGAGCGAATGCCCACCGATGTCTGGTGCTTCAGATAGGTTGACGGTCGTCTTGACTCTTCAGCCACGAGGTCCAGGAGGCGTCGACGACGACCAGGAGCTGGATTCGAGCTGTCCCACAACGTCTGTCGCTTGCTGAGGTGTCGGCGACCGGATTGGACCCAAGAAGCCTTGGCAACGGCAAGTCTCGTGGAAATAGAAGAAGGACAGTGGTGCAGACCAGCAAGGTCTGAGGGACTCACCCAGCGAGGGTAAGTCAGGGCACGCCTGGAGCAACCAGGGAAGCCCCAGCAGGATAAGATTGGCCTTCGGGAGGGCCTACTAGCCAACGGACTAGCGACCGCGAAGGAGCCTCGAGTGGACGCACTTGGAGCTGGCTCACGGGACACTCGTGGAGTGGAGGCCAGTGATCTTCGGTGCAGTCGGTGCTGGAGGCGGGGGCTACTCGGAGCCCAAAGCACAACTTCGTGGGAGCCCAGGAAGAGGATGTACTTGCAAATGTGCTCGGTTTTCAGGGGTCACGGTTCCACGTTACCCACGACAGCTACGGGCCTCAGCTTTGCTGGAGACTCAGGACAGCCTCGGGGAAGTCTGGAAATCCACCTCTGGTGATGCAAAGACTTCGGCGTCCGGCGGGAGCTTTGGCGATGCAGACCGGACAATTGCTTCTTTGGTGCCTGCCAAGCAGGGGAGTCACTCCTTGACCCCAAGGGAGATTCTTCAGTCCTCTAATCTTGAAGTAGAGCGTCGAAGGTCCAGGATTCTGTGTCAGAGTTTCGTCCAGGTTAATCTAAAGTCCTAAGGACTGGGGTCCCATACTTATACTAAGGTAGGGGGTTGGACATACTCTGTGGACCCACCTATGGGAGGGTCAGGGCAGAGGGGTGGCTACACCCCTTTCCCTTTGTCCAGTTTCGCGCCAGAGCAGGGGCTGGAAGCCCCTGAGCCGGTTTGAACTGGGGTATGCACAGGGACACCAAATGTGCCCCCAGTGCAGGACTTCAAAGCACCAGAGAGTGCTCCCGCCCAGCCCCAATACACACTATCCTGTCTGGGGAGGTGGTTACACCTCCCTGGGACAGGAAACCTATTGTCCAGGCCTCCCCTGCCGGAGTTTCGGTCAGCAGCAGGAGGCCAGACTCGTGTCTGTGGCAGCGGCATCCATTTTGTGATGCCAGGGCTTGGAAAGAAGTTACCGGGCAGGCCGGTGTGTACATGTCTCTCCCTCTAGAAGGGTGGAATGCTACCCCCGCCGCCAGAACTGGCGGGGGGGGTAGTATTCCAAGATGTTTGCCACCAAAAACGACGTTTCCGTGCAGCCATCCCAAAGTTAGCATTTTAACGCGAGGTTATAATGCGCTTAAGAGTATATGGTCAGGCTGCTCTACAAACAGCATCAGAGAAGGGTCTCCGAACGCTGCAGAGGGGCCCTGCTCATGCAGGGGCACCCTCTCACATAGGAACCACGCACTCTGCCTTAAGGATTGATAAGGCCTGCCATAGGAGTGACTTATAGGTTTATATGTGTGTATGTATGTAGTGATATAGGTAACCTATATCACAGTAAGGGGTGCATGCACCACCTTACCCAGGCTGCAGTAGCAGACCTGTGGTGTCCTTTTGGCTGGCCTTCCAGGGGTGGCACAATACATGCTGCAGCCCCTGGTAGGCCTCTGAGGTACCTATGCCCTGGGTACATAGTATACCATATACTAGGGACTTACAAGGGCACTCCAGATTCCAATCAGAGATGTGCCTAAGGCACATGGAAACCATTTTAGAGAGGAAGCAGCTAGGCTGGGGTTCTGATTAGCAGGGCCCCAGCCAGACTAAAGTCGAAAAACAGTGAAGCATCAGCAAAAAGTGGGGGTACCCATGTGAAGCAGATCCTACTCTCCTACATTCCTGACGAGTCACGGTGATGTAGGGGTTAAGGTATCTGACTCTAATTCCACAGGTTAAGTGTTCCGATCCTGGTGTTTCGATGTACTCTCTCTGGTATATATCAGAAAATATTTTCTGTTCACTGCGCGGCCTCGCGCTTACCCGCCACAGGCTTTCCCTAGTTGCCGAGTGCTGGGTGGAGCCAATAACGCTCCGATGTGCGTAGCCCAATTGGGCCATATTTGGACGTTTGGGCTTCGCACATCGCACGCGTCCCTGTTTGCTCCGAGGCTCAGAATGCCTCGTACTTTCCACAGAGCAAGTTTTCCTTTTACGCCTACCCGGCTGCAACAATAGGCTGGCCCTTGGAGTGAGCACACGCTCCTGGTATTTAGATATGGCTCTTACGCCCTTGGGGCTGGAATAACTTAGACTACAGCATTGCTGAGGAGCTAGGTACATTATTTTCACTTCCTGTGTGCATAGGGTTGGCTCCCCCTTTACTCCTCCGTTATTCTGTGCTTTGCACTACAATGGTACATAAAGACACCCTTAAACATTGCATGGGTGAGATCTAACGGAGCGCAGAAAAGTCTCCTAGAAGAACTTTGTTGACGCTCGGGATATCCCCGTCCTAGAGTCAGTCAACAGGGCCTCAGCGACGACAGTCCCTAGCACTGTGTAGCAAGCCTTGATAGCTTCCCATCCTTATTATTAAGTGACAAAATCCTTTGGGCATGAATTCAGTTACCGTGACGAAATCGCTTGACGTCGACGCCAGCCTCCTTCTTTTTCTTACTAGGTGTGAAAATCACAGAAAGGGTTTAACCGGACCTGGCAGGGATGCCAGGACAAACTCTTGTTCATAGCGGGACCCTTAGCCAAATCCCTGGATAGCTCTGGTTGCAAAGGAATCGGCCACTCCTGTGGCTCCGGATCTGTTAGCGGACCGGACACAAAGTGATATGCATTTTATGGAACGCCATCTGCGCCATCTCTTCCGAGAAACGCAAATCCTTTCATGAGGACGGACAACTTTGACGAAAAGGCAACTACAGAACCTGGCCCTTAACGAAGGGTTCCCCCTGGGGACAGATTCGTTACAAGACGTCTCTAAAATATGTGGGCATGTTTACCTTCTTGGTCACACCCTCTGGGATCATGAGCGTCTTTCACGATGTCGGTCCCTTACAGACCACTTCGGGACTCCTACTAGAGTTATCAATCCCTTTCCAACATATTCAACCACTTCATAACATACAAGCGTTCAGAGGAAGGCGTCCTGCTTTTTCGCCATCTTTCCTCCTCTCCGTCGTTTCCCGCTGTTCCGATAACGGAACAGATGGTTGGAGTACTTGGTCCTTTCCTCGGGCTCTCCTCAGCCCCCTAGTGCTTCACCAAGTTAGGGTAATCATTGATTGCTCCCTTAAGGGAACAAGCAATCCTCCAGATCGGGTTATCGGGATATATATTCATCTTAATGCAGACATAGGCCTTAGCCTCACAATTTTCCTGACGTCAGATCTCCTCTTCAGATTCCAATTCCCTTCGGAGAGACATTATGTAATGGCCTATCCCGGCTATACATTCGGTATTCTTGTGTCTCTTGGGTTAGAACTTTCCAGGATTATCTCGTTCGTCTCCGACGGTGGACTTCTGATTGGATTATGACCTCCCGCGCAGCTCAACTAGGTCTTACACGCGCCGAATTAAGGGATCTCCGAAACGAGCTCATACCGGTGTTATCCATGCAGACAGTTCCTTTTCGGGCGTTTGTCAGAGTAATGGTGCCATTAGCATCATCTATCAAACAAATCTTCCCTACTCCCTCCATTCATTTTCGGGACACCTTTTCCCACACAGGTCTCTTGACACATCCTACTCAATATGCGCAAGGTCTTGGCAGTGAGAGCTATCAACAAGTTAGACGGTACGAGGTCATCTTCCTAGTGGAGATAGTGAAGGACTTCTGGCATTCTGCCTGAGTCATCAGCTTTAGGGCATGCAGAATACATTACCATAGAACACTGTGGCGGACTGGTACTCCAGGTATCTCCAAGATTACAGAACAAATGGCAGCTTCTACCGAAAGAAATTCAGTGGTTGTAAGCTTTTTAGGGTCCTTGCCCGACAGACCTTTTAGCGGCAGGACTGATTCGGCAGTTGCAGATGTTTTCACTGGAGACCGGATCCATTAGACAAACGATGAACGCCCTGTCCCACGACTGTCGGTGGGACTGAACTATGCTTCCCTCCGTTCATTCCAATTTCCGGAGAGGGGACGCAAATATCACGTCAATGAGCGGAGGCGATCTTAGCAACTCTCTTATGGAAATTTCCATCTTGGTTTCCAGTGCTCCTTGAGACGGTCGGCGACCTGCTCAGAGTACTTTGTGTTCCTACACGATACTCCAAGGACCCTCATGCAGAAGCGTCCGATGGTAAATCGGGGCAGTTGCCCTTTATGTCAAAGGTTTTCTGGCAACAACGGGAACTTGCCGGGTTTCGGACACGCTGCAAGCGTTCATTTAACAATCCTGGGTCCTTCCAATCACACACAATACTCTTCAACCCGGGAAGGCTGGATTCGTTGGTACGTACACGACGCGTGGTTTCGGTGGGGGCTGACTTTCCCCCAGTGTGAATGTTTGATCAGAAAAAATGTCATAGGGATTGGCGTTTTGTTCGGTTCGCAACGGTCGTTCGGCCGTCTGCAGGTCATTTTCAGATAGAGGGCAGACCGGTGGGCTTGCGCCGGTATTCTGTTAGTTATTGAAATGTATTAGGGTAGCGAAATCTCCCAAACCAAGATATTCCTCTCTGTGGGATGTTTCTCTAGTGTTTTCCGTAATTGATAAATAGCCAACTAATAACATGTTGACGAAGAATCAATTATCGTTCAAGCTGTGTTACTAGGCCTATCCACCTGTCGGCGTTCCTACGACGCGGAAGCCCTGGATCTTACAGGTACAGTATCTACTCCGCAAAGGGGTTTCCTTTAATATTAATGTCAGGACTATAGCTTGTCAAGAACTGTTACATATTATGCTTTCCAGCTAATGCAATTTATGTGTGATTTAATGCCTTAAGGCTTACGAGGGATGTACTCGGCCTTTACGACCTGATGCTTGACATAATTGTTGATTACATTACAGAAACCGTTTTAAACATGTGTCTCCGGCTATTATAGCCAGGTGGTTGAAGTCAGTTATGCCAGTAGCAGGTATTCATACCCAAATGTTTGGGGCACCGTCTGTTCGGGGTGCCATGGCATCTCAATATTTGGTGATGATTCTACTGTTCAAGACATTGAGATCTACTGATTGATTTTCTCAGTTTTTATTTAAGCAGTTTATTATAAACCGGTGGGTGATATGACTGTAGTTGTGTTTGATAAGCGTTAAACTAGCATAATCCGAAGCTTCCGGTCCTGTAATAGAATAAAAAATTAGCTAGCATTCGCGCCAAGAATTTTCAATTCTATTAAGGACACGGAGGCGAGGATTATCCCACCTGGTTATATTACAATGTTAGTAATGTTGGCCCGCCCGTATTTATATTGATATTCTGTTTTAACAGAAATTACGGGTTCTCTTATGTTCCTTGTTTTCAGGTTCTACAGAAGATGACATGAACGTATTTTTGGTTCAGAGCATATCTACGTTCCAGTGGTTCTGGTTTCTCCACGTTCGAGGCTGATTGATTGGATTTGAGTTAATATTCATGGACTAAACTGTTCGAGAAAAGAAAGAGGCTCAGCTAATGGACATGGTGGCTCTTATAGGGTCGTACAGGATGTGATGTATGGTTAAAGCATCATGGGAAATGTAGTTTTTATTGCATACAAAAACGTTCTAATTGGCTGCTGTGAGTGGCAATAAAATAGAAAGAGAAGCATAATCCTCGCCACCGTGTCCTTAATAGAATTGAAAATTCTTGGCGCGAATGCTAGCTAATTTTTTATTCTCCGACCTAAGCCCAGCATGCGCACTTGTGTGATGCTGCCTGCTGCTGTGCGCTTGTCAGTCAGGTGACGAGTCAGCCTGACGCCAGATCGCCCACCCCCTTCAGACTCTGAAGGGGATGGGCGGTCCGGCGTCATGCTGACTCACCGGACTTGAATGCATTATCTTAATGTCAGGACGCTGCGGGCAGCTTGTGGGGCAACGCCCCAGCGCCAGTCTACACGAGCCTGCGCAGCGCTGCATATAATTTATTATGCATAATAATGCATATAAATTGAGTTGTTGTTGTTGCATCATGTGGTGTGACTGACTGACCACTCAGTAACCGAAGAATCTTGTGTCATGATGTGGCCCGTGGTGTGGAATTACGGCGGGCCATGATGATTGTGTGCAGTGCTGTACCAGCACACACACACACACACACACACACACACACACACACACACAGACAGTCATCATGGCCTGCCGGGCCATTGGCATAACAGACTGCGTCACGTTACTGGTAGGGTAGGCCCTGCCCTGGCCTTCAGGCTGCGCACTGCATAGATAATTCGTCGACGGGGGGGGTGGGCTGAGCATGAGAGTGAGAAGAGTCGACGACGCGGCTGAAAAGTGTAACTGAAAGTCGGCAGCAGTCTCTGAGACTGTGTGTTGCCAGATTTTGAGACCCTTCCCAAGCCCAAAGCCTCTCAAATATAAGCCCAAATTCAGTCCAACGCAGACCAGTTTCAGCCCAAAGTAGCAAGTCTCAAATTATGCAGAAATAGTCATCAGAAACAATTTTAAGGACAAATATACATTCTGTTCAATATACAGATAGTGGGAGGGAGTTAACTGGGCACCTGCCTTAATGCTACTCATTTTTAAGACCATTCCTCACTGCGACTTTGGAACATGAAACAGGCACTGCTCAGATTACAATAGTAGGAAACAAAGATTAAGAAAGGCAGAAATAGTGTTATGTGCAATTTACTGCTCCCTCTAAACTGTATTTTAATAAAGTCTGTAGAACTCAGTGCCTTAATTATTCATTACATTACACAATAAAAATATACATTGAAAAATGGAACGACGCATCGGTCAGTGCACACACACCCACACCCCTCTGTGGCATGAATCTCAACCTAGACAAGTTCCTACTGTATAGGTAGCCTGGAGGGAGAGGTACAAATTAAATGTCACTTACTTAGATTAGGGCAGGATACAGTCAGTCAACCGAACCATCCTGGTCCACTCCTGGCGTCGTCCTGAAGTTGAAGAAGGCAGCTACTAACTCAAGGACAGTCACAGGATTGAAGGCTGGGGCCGGGGCCGCGAAGCGACTTGTGGCAGCAGACAGTGCAGTAAGTGCACACAGAGTGACACAGGCCAGCCAGCCAAGGCCAGGCAGCCCAGGGCACGCGTGCGTGAGAAGATTAACCAACCAGTGCCAGACAGTAGCAGAGGCGCAACTAGAGCCAAATTTCAGGGGGGGGGGGCTAAGAAAAAATTCTAATTCTTCAAGCAATAGGCAGAGTGGAGATGCAAGCGCTCTAAGAAGGGGTAAAAAACCAACAAAGCCTCATTAACAAGCAATGGTCTTTTAAAGACCTGTGAAGTACTCGGGTGCAGCTGTGTGTGCCAGGGAAGCTGTCACAGCCTGGGCTGCCACACACAACAGGGGGCTGAAGCCCTTTGAGCCCAATGGAACTTGCGCGCCTGGGACAGTCAGCAGTAGACAGACACTCAGACTGCCTGCCTGTAGTGCACAACAGACAACACTGCACACTAGTCACTCTCGTGTGGAGGAGTCTCCTAGTCTCCACTCTCCGACCCTGATGATGACCCTCACGTCACCGTGTGTGAGTGAGACTGGGGGGGCACTCAGAGGGAGCGGGCTGCGGCCTGGCTCAGGCTGCCCGACACACACTCACCAACCAAGCTGTAGTCGTTGGGCAGGCAGCAGCCAGCAGCGCTGAGCGTGTGGCGCAACTCAAGAAGCCAGGAGGCAGCCAGGCTGCAGGCAGGGGCCAGGACCGGCGTCGAGGACGAGGTGCGCAGCCTATGATTAACTCTCGAGTCGAGTCCCCTCACCGTGTGAGTGAGAGTGACTGGAGTGTGAGACGGGGGGGGGGCGGGGGCACTCAGGGGGAGCGGGCGCAAGTGACACTCACCGACAACACCAAGCTCTTCTACTTCACGTCGTCGTTGGGCGGGCAGGCAGCCGCAGGCAGCAAGCAGCGCTGAGCGCGCAAGCAACTCAACAAGCCTTATCCTGCCAGGCAGCACACGGCCCAGGGGCAGGCAGGTGCCAGGCCCGGCCTCGAGGTGCGCAACATGCGCAGAACAACTCTGCTGAGCGGCCTGACTTCACTAGTCTGAGACGGTCGGTGCTGCAGTACTGTACAGTGTACTGACTGGAGGACGGCACCAGACCAACCCCAGACAGTGACTCCACGACGAAAACGAGCTCTGCCTCCTCCTGAGTTGAGTCGCGTCCCGTGACCAGTCCGACGTCCACCGTGTCACGTCACCCCCCCCCCCCCCCCAGCATTATATGGAACCGCGCGGGGGCTGGCCAAAAAATGATGCCCAGGGCCGTCATTGGTAGCGCTTTGCAGCGCTACAAGATTGACGGCCCTGGGGGACCCCCACACATACTACCATGCTAGGTGGTGAATCTGATCTCTACTCTGTGGTGCAGCGCTGCGCGCATGTGCAAAGCAGGTGCGCTTGCACCTACACAATTACAATGTTACACACAATTTCACGTGCATCGTCACGTGTCGCTCGTGATCCATGACTGCTGCTGCTTTTAGACTAGGGTGGGCGGGGTCATCATGTGCGCAGGCAGGTCCTGGATCGGTCCTCCAATGAGTAGCACTGTGTTAGCGCGCGCTGCGCGTTCATTTGCCACTGGACCTTCACGCCACAGACTCATCGTGGTCGGCGCCGCCCACAGCCGCTAAATTGCGCACACTGGCCTAAATACAGCCCAAAAAGTAGCCCCCCGCCAGGTATGGGTTTTTCCAGCACAATTGGGAAAAATGTCACCCAATTGTACGGGAAATAGCCCAATCTGGCAACAAACTGTGCACGTGCCTTCGCACTCAGCCCAATTATTTAATGCCCACCGGCGCTGGCATGTGCACGTGTGCAGCCGGCGCCGGCATGTGCACGTGCGCAGAGGGCTCCTTGCTCTTCAGTCATGCCAGGCCAGCTGTTCACCTCACACAGAAGTGAGCTCTGAATGTTAATTGCTGGGGCAATTTTAATAGTACCACTACCACCCACCAATTATTGTAGTGAGACGCTGGTGCCGATTTAAAGGGGAAGGGTGGAGAGGCAAAGAGGGAAGATGTAAGGTGGTGGTGGTGGCTGCCGCTACCTCAGGGCTTTCGTACTCCATCCTCCAATCACCCCCAACTATGCCTCCTATGGACAGCCCACACTCTACCAGGCACGCATGCATACACCATAATTTACAGTCGAAATGATGTATTTGTATGTTCTAAAAATGTCAGTTGTGCATTCTATATAATCCTGAAATGGTTGCCTGAAATTGTACTGATAACGCTGGACACTGGAGGGCAAGGGACATTTTCGTAGATGTTTTTATCTATATACACAGTGCTTTAAATGGGCCGGTACTCACCGGTACTGAGTACCGGCACTTCTGAATTTTCTGGCCTTCAGTACCGGCACTTCTCATTAGCCAGGGAGAGTACCGGTACCCTAATAGATGGCACTGCAGGCTCCGGTTATTTTTGTCCTCTAGCACAGGGTAGATGCCGCTCTGCTTCTCAGGAGCTTGAAAGCGCGCCAAGCCTCCTGCAGAGTCCCTGCTGGAGATTCCAGCGGCGCACATGTGAATGGCCTGAGACTGCAGGGGTCCAAGAGGGCTTGCCTTGCGTCACGCTGTGATTAACAGTGCAGGGTCTAGACAGACCCTTCACTGTCGATCACATGCGCAACGACTATTCAGCTGAAAGTGCTTTAGCCTCACCCCCGCCCCTCTCCATCAGGTGTGTAAATGGGTTGGGACCGGCACTCAGTCAGTAATCCAGTCTTATTTAGGATATTGATTGCACTGGCCGTTCTAAAGTGAGTGACAGCCCAACAAAATCCTCTGCCTTCGCCAAAGCCGTTTTTCTTTTAATCTTTTTGTTCAGGACAGGAGCTGCTTCTCTTTGTGGACGGAAGGAGTAGGGATGAATGTAAAAAGTGAGGTGGCAGGTTAAGGTAGGATTGCCACTTATCTTCAGATAAAAATACCAGATATTTGAGTTTTGAAATAATGAATCGTCTCAGAAATGGTATTTTTAACACACATTTCTGTAAAGTCATAAATCTGGTGCATTTCTTAACTTGAATTTTCCAGATGGCAAATTTAGGGGATGAGTACAGCATATAGGGGAGAACTGGAGACAAGTACGGAAAAACCAGGGAGAAAATGTAAGACTTGTGGAGAGTAAGCAAAAGGTGGGAGGAAGAGGAGCAGAACTAGTGAGAGAAGCTTAGAGGCTGGGTAAAGATTAGAGGCAAGTGGAGAGAAAAGGGAGAGAATCAGGACACTCAATAGATTTTAGACGGAATGTGGCGAGAGAGCGAGAGAGAGAGAGAGCGCGTGCGTGCATGTGTGTGTGCACGCTTGAGAGTATATAGTATTGTGCCACATAACAGTATTAAGAAGCAGCAAATATTACAAAACGAGAAACTGTTCACATATCATCCTTTTTGGGTTTCATTTTGTGTAATGTTAACCTGTTTCCTTTACATAAACACATTTCTCATGTGTTTTTCATAGTTGCTGCAACTGATATAGAAGTCATTATGTATGTCATATGTTGCCCTAAGCCCCGCCCCTAGCCCCGCCCACTCGCCACGCCTCTAGCTCATATTAATGAGTACCTGCACTTATTTTTTCCCATTTAAAGCACTGTATATACATAGCAATAGATGGCGATGCCCTGACTTAAGCTAATGCGTGTGTGTTTCGGGGGCATCTGTGTGCTTCTAGTATTGAATAATAATCTACATTGGAAACGTTGTTAGTGCCTTATGGTGCGATACAGATTGCAGCCATGAAGCCGGCGGTGTGTCTTTTGCAAAACAGCCCTCTGTGTTAAATAAAAAAAATCTGTGCGGTTCTCAGCATTGTATCTTGAAGTCTGTTATGAAGCTCTGTGGTTATGACATTCAGTGTAACTGTGAGGGAGAATGACTGAGTGTAACTGTGTGAGGGAAAATGACAGTGAGTGTTACTGTGAGGGAGAATGACTGAGTGTAACTGTGAGGGAGAATGACAGTGAGTGTTACTGTGAGGGAGAATGGCAGTGAGTGAGGGAGAATGACAGTGAGTGTTACTGTGAGGGAGAATGACAGTGAGTGTAACTGTGAGGGAGAATGAGTGTAACTGTGAGGGAGAATGAGTGTAACTGTGAGGAAGAATGACCGAGTGTAACTGTGAGGGAAAATGACAGTGAGTGAGGAAGAATGACAGTGAGTAACTGTGAGGGACAATGACAGTGAGTGTTACTGTGAGGGAGAATGACATTCAGTGTAACTGTGAGGGAGAATGACTGAGTGTAACTGTGAGGAAGAATAACAGTGTAACTGTGAGGGAAAACGACAGTGAGTGAGGAAGAATGACAGTGAATGTTACTGTGAGGGACAATGACTGAGTGAGGGAGAATGACAGTGAGTGTTACTGTGAGGGAGAATGACAGTGAGTGTAACTGTGAGAGAGAATGACTGAGTGTAACTGAGGGAGAATAACAGTGAATGAGGGAGAATGACAGTGAGTGTTACTGTGAGGGAGAATGACAGTGAGTGTTACTGTGAGGGAGAATGAAAGTGAGTGTAACTGTGAGGGAGAATGACAGTGAGTGTAATTGTGAGGAAGAATGACAGTGAGTGTATCTGTGAGGAAGAATGACTGAGTGCAACTGTGAGGAAGAATGACAGTGAGTGTTACTGTGAGGGAGAATGACTGAGTGTAACTGTGATGGACAATGACAGTAAGTGAGGTAGAATGACAGTGAGTGTTACTGTGAGGGAGAACGACAGTGAGTGTACTGTGAGGGAGAATGACCGAGTGTAAATGTGAGGGAAAATGACAGTGAGTGAGGAAGAATGACAGTGAGTGTAACTGTGAGGGACAATGACAGTGAGTGTTACGGTGAGGGAGATTGACATTCAGTGTAACTGTGAGGGAGAATGACTGAGTGTTACTGTGAGGAAGAATGACAGTGAGTGTTACTGTGAGGGACAATGACAGTAAGTGAGGTAGAATGACAGTGAGTGTTACTGTGAGGGAGAATGACAGTGAGTGTTACTGTGAGGGAGAATGACAGTGAGTGTTACTGTGAGGGAAAGAGACAGTGAGTATAACTGTGAGGGAGAATGACAGAGTGTAACTGTGAGGGAAAATGACAGTGAGTGAGGAAGAATGACAGTGAGTGTAACTGTGAGGGACAATGACAGTGAGTGAGGTAGAATGACAGTGAGTGTTACTGTGAGGGAGAATGACTGAGTGTAACTGTGAGGGAAAACGACAGTGAGTGAGGTAGAATGACAGTGAGTGTTATTGTGAGGGAGAATGACAGTGAGTGTTACTGTGAGGGACAATGACAGTAAGTGAGGTAGAATGACAGTGAGTGTTACTGTGAGGGAGAATGACAGTGAGTATAACTGGGAGGGAGAATGACCGAGTGTAACTGTGAGGGAAAATGACAGTGAGTGAGGAAGAATGACAGTGAGTGTAACTGTGAGGGACAATGACAGTGAGTGTTACTGTGAGGGAGAATGACTGAGTGTAACTGTGAGGAAGAATGACTGAGTGTAACTGTGAGGAAAACGACAGTGAGTGAGGAAGAATGACAGTGAGTGTTACTGTGAGGGACAATGACTGAGTGAGGGAGAATGACAGTGAGTGTTACTGTGAGGGAGAATGACATTCAATGTAACTGAGGGAGAATGACTGAGTGTTACTGTGAGGAAGAATGACAGTGAGTGTTACTGTGAGGGAGAATGACAGTGAGTGTTACTGTGAGGGAGAATGACAGTGAGTGTTACTGTGAGGGAGAATGACTGAGTGTTATTGTGAGGGAGAATGACTGAGTGTAACTGTGAGGGAGAATGACAGTGAGTGTTACTGTGAGGGAGAATGGCAGTGAGTGAGGGAGAATGACAGTGAGTGTAACTGTGAGGGACAATGACAGTGAGTGTTACTGTGAGAGAGAATGACATTCAGTGTAACTGTGAGGGAGAATGAGTGTAACTGTGAGGAAGAATGACCGAGTGTAACTGTGAGGGAAAATGACAGTGAGTGAGGAAGAATGACAGTGAGTGTAACTGTGAGGGACAATGACATTCAGTGTAACTGTGAGGGAGAATGACAGTGAGTGTATCTGTGAGGAAGAATGACAGTGAGTGTAACTGTGAGGAAGAATGACAGTGAGTGTAACTGTGAGGAAGAATGACTGAGTGCAACTGTGAGGAAGAATGACAGTGAGTGTTACTGTGAGGGAGAATGACTGAGTGTAACTGTGAAGGAAAATGACAGTGAGTGAGGAAGAATGACAGTGAGTGTAACTGTGAGGGACAATGACAGTGAGTGTTACTGTGAGGGAGAATGACATTCAGTGTAACTGTGAGGGAGAATGACAGTGTAACTGTGAGGAAGAATAACTAAGTAACTGTGAGGGAAAACGACAGTGAGTGAGGAAGAATGACAGTGAATGTTACTGTGAGGGACAATGATTGAGTGAGGGAGAATGACAGTGAGTGTTACTGTGAGGGAGAATGACAGTGAGTGTAACTGTGAGAGAGAATGACTGAGTGTAACTGTGAGGGAGAATAACAGTGAATGAGGGAGAATGACAGTGAGTGTTACTGTGAGGGAGAATGACAGTGAGTGTAACTGTGAGGGAGAATGACAGTGAGTGTAACTGTGAGGAAGAATGACAGTGAGTGTATCTGTGAGGAAGAATGACTGAGTGCAACTGTGAGGAAGAATGACAGTGAGTGTTACTGTGAGGGAGAATGACAGTGAGTGTAACTATGAGGGACAATGACAGTAAGTGAGGTAGAATGACAGTGAGTGTTACTGTGAGGGAGAATGACAGTGAGTGTAACTGTGAGGGACAATGATAGTGAGTGTTACGGTGAGGGAGAATGACATTCAGTGTAACTGTGAGGGAGAATGACAGTGAGTGTTACTGTGAGGAAGAATGACTGAGTAACTGTGAGGGAAAACGACAGTGAGTGAGGTAGAATGACAGTGAGTGTTACTGTGAGGGAGAATGACAGTGAGTGTTACTGTGAGGGACAATGACAGTAAGTGAGGTAGAATGACAGTGAGTGTTACTGTGAGGGAGAATGACAGTGAGTGTTACTGTGAGGGAGAATGACAGTGAGTGTTACTGTGAGGGAGAATGACAGAGAGTGTAACTGTGAGGGAGAATGACTGAGTGTAACTGTGAGGGAAAATGACTGAGTGAGGAAGAATGACAGTGAGTGTTACTGTAAGGGACAATGACAGTAAGTGAGGTAGAATGACAGTAAGTGTTACTGTGAGGGAGAATGACAGTGAGTGTTACTGTGAGGGATAATAAAGTAAGTGAGGTAGAACGTCAGTGAGTGTTACTGTGAGGGAGAATGACTGTGTAACTGTGAGGGAGAATGACCGAGTGTAACTGTGAGGGAAAATGACAGTGAGTGAGGAAGAATGACAGTGAGTGTAACTGTGAGGGAAAATGACAGTGAGTGTAACTGTGAGGGAGAATGACAGTGAGTGTAACTGTGATGGACAATGACAGTAAGTGAGGTAGAATGACAGTGAGTGTTACTGTGAGGGAGAACGACAGTGAGTGTACTGTGAGGGAGAATGACCGAGTGTAAATGTGAGGGAAAATGACAGTGAGTGAGGAAGAATGACAGTGAGTGTAACTGTGAGGGACAATGACTGAGGTAGAATGACAGTGAGTGTAACTGTGAGGGACAATGACAGTGAGTGTTACGGTGAGGGAGAATGACAGTAAGTGAGGAAGAATGACAGTGAGTGTAACTGTGAGGGAGAATGACTGAGTGTTACTGTGAGGAAGAATGACAGTGAGTGTTACTGTGAGGGACAATGACAGTAAGTGAGGTAGAATGACAGTGAGTAACTGTGAGGTACAATGACAGTGAGTGTTACAGTGAGGGAGAATGACAGTAAGTGAGGAAGAATGACAGTGAGTGTAACTGTGAGGGACAATGACAGTGAGTGTTACGGTGAGGGAGAATGACATTCAGTGTAACTGTGAGGGAGAATGACTGAGTGTTACTGTGAGGAAGAATGACAGTGAGTGTTACTGTGAGGGACAATGACAGTAAGTGAGGTAGAATGACAGTGAGTGTTACTGTGAGGGAGAATGACAGTGAGTTTTACTGTGAGGGAGAATGACAGTGAGTGTTACTGTGAGGGAGAATGACAGTGAGTATAACTGTGAGGGAGAATGACCGAGTGTAACTGTGAGGGAAAATGACAGTGAGTGAGGAAGAATGACAGTGAGTGTAACTGTGAGGGACAATGACAGTGAGTGAGGTAGAATGACAGTGAGTGTTACTGTGAGGGAGAATGACAGTGAGTGTAACTGTGAGGGAAAACGACAGTGAGTGAGGTAGAATGACAGTGAGTGTTACTGTGAGGGAGAATGACAGTGAGTGTTACTGTGAGGGACAATGACAGTAAGTGAGGTAGAATGACAGTGAGTGTTACTGTGAGGGAGAATGACAGTGAGTGTTACTGTGAGGGAGAATGACAGTGAGTGTTACTGTGAGGGAGAATGACAGTGAGTATAACTGTGAGGGAGAATGACCGAGTGTAACTGTGAGGGAAAATGACAGTGAGTGAGGAAGAATGACAGTGAGTGTAACTGTGAGGGACAATGACAGTGAGTGTTACTGTGAGGGAGAATGACTGAGTGTAACTGTGAGGAAGAATGACTGAGTGTTACTGTGAGGGAGAATGACATTCAGTGTAACTGTGAGGGAGAATGACAGTGAGTGTATCTGTGAGGAAGAATGACAGTGAGTGTAACTGTGAGGAAAACGACAGTGAGTGAGGAAGAATGACAGTGAGTGTAACTGTGAGGAAGAATGACAGAGTGTAACTGTGAGGAAGAATGACAGTGAGTGTAACTGTGAGGGAGAATGACTGAGTGTAACTGTGAGGGACAATGACTGAGTGAGGGAGAATGACTGAGTGTTACTGTGAGGGAGAATGACAGTGAGTGTAACTGTGAGAGAGAATGACTGAGTGTAACTGTGAAGGAAAATGACAGTGAGTGAGGAAGAATGACAGTGAGTGTAACTGTGAGGGACAATGACAGTGAGTGTAACTGTGAGGGACAATGACAGTGAGTGTTACTGTGAGGGACAATGACTGAGTGAGGGAGAATGACAGTGAGTGTTACTGTGAGGGAGAATGACAGTGAGTGTAACTGTGAGAGAGAATGACTGAGTGTAACTGTGAGGGAGAATAACAGCGAATGAGGGAGAATGACAGTGAGTGTTACTGTGAGGGAGAATGACTGAGTGTAACTGTGAGGGAGAATGACAGTGAGTGTAACTGTGAGGAAGAATGACAGTGAGTGCAACTGTGAGGAAGAATGACAGTGAGTGTTACTGTGAGGGAGAATGACTGAGTGTAACTATGAGGGACAATGACAGTAAGTGAGGTAGAATGACAGTGAGTGTTACTGTGAGGGAGAATGACAGTGAGTGTAACTGTGAGGAAGAATGACAGTGAGTGTAACTGTGAGGGACAATGACAGTGAGTGTTACAGTGAGGGAGAATGACATTCAGTGTAACTGTGAGGGAGAATGACAGTGAGTGTTACTGTGAGGAAGAATGACTGAGTGTAACTGTGAGGGAAAACGACTGAGTGAGGTAGAATGACAGTGAGTGTTACTGTGAGGGAGAATGACAGTGTTACTGTGAGGGACAATGACAGTAAGTGAGGTAGAATGACAGTGAGTGTTACTGTGAGGGAGAATGACAGTGAGTGTTACTGTGAGGGAGAATGACAGTGAGTGTTACTGTGAGGGAGAATGACAGTGAGTGTAACTGTGAGGGAGAATGACTGAGTGTAACTGTGAGGGGAAAATGACAGTGAGTGAGGAAGAATGACAGTGAGTGTAACTGTGAGGGACAATGACAGTGAGTGTTACTGTGAGGGAGAATGACATTCAGTGTAACTGTGAGGGAGAATGACTGAGTGTAACTGTGAGGGGAAACAACAGTGAGTGAGGAAGAATGACAGTGAGTGTTACTGTGAGGGACAATGACAGTAAGTGAGGTAGAATGACAGTAAGTGTTACTGTGAGGGAGAATGACAGTGAGTGTTACTGTGAGGGATAATAAAAGTAAGTGAGGTAGAACGACAGTGAGTGTTACTGTGAGGGAGAATGACAGTGAGTGTTACTGTGAGGGAGAATGACTGTGTGTAACTGTGAGGGAGAATGACCGAGTGTAACTGTGAGGGAAAATGACAGTGAGTGAGGAAGAATGACAGTGAGTGTAACTGTGAGGGACAATGACAGTGAGTGTTACTGTGAGGGAGAATGACATTCAGTGTAACTGTGAGGGAGAATGACAGTGAGTGTTAATGTGAGGGAGAATGACTAAGTGTTACTGTGAGGGAGAATGACTGAGTGTAACTGTGAGGGAGAATGACAGTGAGTGTTACTGTGAGGGAGAATGACAGTGAGTGTTACTGTGAGGGAGAATGGCAGTGAGTGAGGGAGAATGACAGTGAGTGTTACTGTGAGGGAGAATGACAGGGAGTATAACTGTGAGGGAGAATGAGTGTAACTGTGAGGAAGAATGACCGAGTGTAACTGTGAGGGAAAATGACAGTGAGTGTTACTGTGAGGGAGAATGACATTCAGTATAACTGTGAGGGAGAATGACTGAGTGTATCTGTGAGGAAGAATGACAGTGTAACTGAGGCAAAACGACAGTGAGTGAGGAAGAATGACAGTGAGTGTTACTGTGAGGGACAATGACAGTGAGTGTAACTGTGAGAGAGAATGACTGAGTGTAACTGTGAGGGAGAATAACAGTGAATGAGGGAGAATGAGTGAGTGTTACTGTGAGGTAGAATGATAGTGAGTGTTACTGTGAGGGAGAATGACAGTGAGTGTAACTGTGAGGGAGAATGACCGAGTGTAACTGTGGGAAAACGACAGTGAGTGAGGAAGAATGACAGTGAGTGTTACTGTGAGGGACAATGACAGTAAGTGAGGTAGAATGACAGTGAGTGTTACTGTGAGGGAGAATGACAGTGAGTGTTACTATGAGGGACAATGACAGTAAGTGAGGTAGAATGACAGTGAGTGTTACTATGAGGGACAATGACAGTAAGTGAGGTAGAATGACAGTGAGTGTTACTGTGAGGGTGAATGACAGTGAGTGTTACTGTGAGGGAGAATGACTGTTACTGTGAGGAAGAATGACTGAGTGTAACTGTGAGGGAAAACGACAGTGAGTGAGGAAGAATGACAGTGAGTGTTACTGTGAGGGAGAATGACAGTGAGTGTTACTGTGAGGGAGAATGACTGAGTGTAACTGTGAGGATGAATGACCGAGTGTAACTGTGAGGGAAAATGACAGTGAGTGAGGAAGATGACAGTGAGTGTAACTGTGAGGGACAATGACAGTGAGTGTTACTGTGAGGGAGAATAACATTCAGTGTAACTGTGAGGGAGAATGACTGAGTGTAACTGTGAGGGAAAACAAAAGTGAGTGAGGAAGAATGACAGTGAGTATTACTGTGAGGGACAATGACAGTGAGAGAGGGAAAATGACAGTGAGTGTTACTGTGAGGGAGAATGACAGTGAGTGTAACTGTGAGGGAGAATGACCGAGTGTAACTGTGAGGGAAAATGACAGTGATTGAGGAAGAATGTCAGTGAGTGTAACTGTGAGGGACAATGACAGTGAGTGTTACTGTGAGGGAGAATGACATTCAGTGTAACTGTGAGGGAGAATGACAGTGAGTGTTACTGTGAGGAAGAATGACTGAGTAACTGTGAGGGAGAATGACAGTGAGTGTTACTGTGAGGGAGAATGACAGTGAGTGTTACTGTGAGGGAGAATGACTGAGTGTAACTGTGAGGGAGAATGACAGTGAGTGTTACTGTGAGGGAGAATGGCAGTGAGTGAGGGAGAATGACAGTGAGTGTTACTGTGAGGGAGAATGATTGAGTGTAACTGTGAGGGACAATGACAGTGAGTGTTACTGTGAGGGAGAATGACATTCAGTGTAACTGTGAGGGAGAATGACTGAGTGTAACTGTGAGGAAGAATGACAGTGAGTGTAACTGTGAGGAAAACGACAGTGAGTGAGGAAGAATGACAGTGAGTGTTACTGTGAGGGACAATGACTGAGTGAGGGAGAATGACAGTGAGTGTTACTGTGAGGGAGAATGACAGTGAGTGTAACTGAGAGAGAATGAGAGTGTAACTGTGAGGGAAAATGACAGTGAGTGAGGAAGAATGACAGTGAGTGTAACTGTGAGGGAGAATGACAGTGAGTGTAACTGTGAGGGAGAATGACAGTGAGTGTAACTGTGAGGAAGAATGACAGTGAGTGTAACTGTGAGGAAGAATGACAGTAAATGAGGTAGAATGATAGTGAGTGTTACTGTGAGGGAGAATGACAGTGAGTGTAACTGTGAGGGAGAATGACCAAGTGTAACTGTGAGGGAAAATTGAAGTGAGTGAGGAAGAATGACAGTGAGTGTAACTGTGAGGGACAATTACTGAGTGTTACTGTGAGGGAGAATGACATTCAGTGTAACTGTGAGGGAGAATGACTGAGTGTTACTGTGAGGAAGAATGACAGTGTAACTGTGAGGGAAAATGACAGTGAGTGAGGAAGAATGACAGTGAGTGTTACTGTGAGGGTCAATGACAGTAAGTGAGGTAGAATGACAGTGAGTGTTACTGTGAGGGAGAATGACAGTGAGTGTTACTGTGAGGGACAATGACAGTAAGTGAGGTAGAATGACAGTGAGTGTTACTGTGAGGGAGAATGACAGTGTGTTACTGTGAGGGAGAATGACAGTGAGTGTAACTGTGAGGGAGAATGACCGAGTGTAACTGTGAGGGAAAATGACAGTGAGTGAGGAAGAATGACAGTGAGTGTAACTGTGAGGGACAATGACAGTGAGTGTTACTGTGAGGGAGAATGACATTCAGTGTAACTGTGAGGGAGAATGACTGATTGTTACTGTGAGGGAAAACGACATTCAGTGTAACTGTGAGGGAGAATGACAGTGTTACTGTGAGGGAGAATGACAGTGAGTGTTACTGTGAGGGACAATGACAGTAAGTGAGGTAGAATGATAGTGAGTGTTACTGTGAGGGAGAATGACAGTGTGTTACTGTGAGGGAGAATGACAGTGAGTGTAACTGTGAGGGAGAATGACCGAGTGTAACTGTGAGGAAAAATGACAGTGAGTGAGGGAGAATGACAGTGAGTGTTACTGTGAGGGACAATGACAGTGAGTGTTACTGTGAGGGAGAATGACTGAGTGTAACTGTGAGGGAGAATAACAGTGAATGAGGGAGAATGACAGTGAGTGTTACTGTGAGGGAGAATGACAGTGAGTGTAACTGTGAGGGAGAATGACCGAGTGTAACTGTGAGGGAGAATGACAGTGAGTGAGGAAGATGACAGTGAGTGTAACTGCGAGGGAGAATGACAGTGAGTGTAACTGTGAGGGAGAATGACCGACTGTAACTGTGAGGGAAAATGACAGTGAGTGAGGAAGATGACAGTGAGTGTAACTGTGAGGGACAATGACAGTGAGTGTTACTGTGAGTGAGAATGACAGTCAGTGTAACTGTGAGGGAGAATGACTGAGTGCAACTGTGAGGAAGAATGACAGTGTAGCTGTGAGGGAGAATGACAGTGAGTGACGAAGAATGACAGTGAGTGTTACTGTGAGGGTGAATGACAGTGAGTTACTGTGAGGGAGAATGACAGTGAGTGTAACTGTGAGGGAGAATGACCGAGTGTAACTGTGAGGGAAAATAACAGTGAATGAGGGATAATGACAGTGAGTGTTACTGTGAGGGAGAATGACAGTGAGTGTAACTGTGAGGGAGAATGACAGTGAGTGTAACTGTGAGGGAGAATGACAGTGAGTGTAACTGTGAGGAAGAATGACTGAGTGCAACTGTGAGGAAGAATGACAGTGAGTGTTACTGTAAGGGAGAATGACAGTGAGTGTAACTGTGAGGGACAATGACAGTAAGTGAGGTAGAATGACAGTGTTACTGTGAGGGAGAATGACAGTGAGTGTAACTGTGAGGAAGAATGACAGTGTAACTGTGAGGGAGAATGACAGTGAATGAGGGAGAATGACTGAGTGTTACTGTGAGGGAGAATGACTGAGTGAGGGAGAATGACAGTGAGTGTTACTGTGAGGGAGAACAACAGTGAGTGAGGGAAGAATGACAGTGAGTGTTACTGTGAGGAAGAATGACAGTGAGTGAGGGAGAATGACAGTGAGTGTTACTGTGAGGGAGAATGACAGTGAGTGTTACTGTGAGGGAGAATGACAGTGAATGAGGGAGAATGACAGTCAGTGTTACTGTGAGGGACAATGACAGTGAGTGTAACTGTGAGGGAGAATGACTGAGTGTAACTGTGAGGAGAATGACAGTGAGTGAGGGAGAATGACAGTGAGTGTTACTGTGAGGGAGAATGACAGTGAGTGAGGGAGAATGACAGTGAGTTTTACTGCGAGGGAGAATGACAGTGAGTGTGAATGACAGTGAGTGTTACTGTGAGGGAGAATGACAGTGAGTGAGGGAGAATGACAGTGAGTGTTACTGTGAGGGAGAATGACAGTGTTACTGTGAGGGAGAATGACAGTGAGGGAGAATGACCGTGAGTGTTACTGTGAGTGAGAATGACAGTGAGTGAGGGAGAATGACAGTGAGTATTACTGTGAGGGAGAATGACAGTCAGTGTTACTGTGAGGGAGAATGACAGTGAGTGAAGGAGAATGACTGAGTGTTACTGTGAGGGAGAATAACAGTGAGGGAGGGAGAATGACAGTGAGTGTTACTCTGAGGGAGAATGACAGTGAGTGAGGGAAGAATGACAGTGAGTGTTACTGTGAGGAAGAATGACAGTGAGTGAGGGAGAATGACAGTGAGTGTTACTGTGAGGGAGAATGACAGTGAATGATGGAGAATGACAGTCAGTGTTACTGTGAGGGACAATGACAGTGAGTGTAACTGAGGGAGAATGACTGAGTGCAACTGTGAGGGAGAATGACAGTGAGTGAGGGAGAATGACAGTGAGTGTTACTGTGAGGGAGAATGACAGTGAGTGAGGGAGAATGACAGTGAGTGTTACTGTGAGGGAGAATGACAGTCAGTGTTTCTGTGAGGAAGAATGCCAGTGAGTGAGGGAGAATGACCTTGAGTGTTACTGTGAGAGAGAATGACAGTCAGTGTTTCTGTGAGGGAGAATGGCAGTGAGTGAAGGAGAATGACAGTGAGTGTTACTGTGAGGGAGAATGACAGTGAGTGAGGGAGAATGACAGAGTGTTACTGTGAGGGAGAATGACAGTGAGTGAGAGAGAATGACAGTGAGTGTTACTGTGAGGGAGAATGACAGTCAGTGTTACTGTGAGGGAGAATGACAGTGAGTGAGGGAGAATGACTGAGTGTTACTGTGAGGGAGAATGACAGTGAGTGTTACTGTGAGGGAGAATGACAGTGAGTGTTACTGTGAGGGAGAATGACAGTGAGTGAGGGAGAATGACAGTGAGTTTAACTGTGAGGGAGAATGACTGAGTGAGGGAGAATGACAGTGAGTGTTACTGTGAGAGAGAATGACAGTGTTACTGTGAGGGAGAATGCCAGTGAGTGAGGGAGAATGACAGTGAGTGTTACTGTGAGGGAGAATGACAGTGAGTGAGTGTGAATGACAGTGAGTGTTACTGTGAGGGAGAATGACAGTGAGTGAGGGAGAATGACAGTGAGTGTTACTGTGAGGGAGAATGACAGTGAGTGAGGGAGAATGACAGTGAGTGTTACTGTGAGAGAGAATGACAGTCAGTGTTTCTGTGAGGGAGAATGGCAGTGAGTGAAGGAGAATGACAGTGAGTGTTACTGTGAGGGAGAATGACAGTGAGTGAGGGAGAATGACAGAGTGTTACTGTGAGGGAGAATGACAGTGAGTGAGAGAGAATGACAGTGAGTGTTACTGTGAGGGAGAATGACAGTCAGTGTTACTGTGAGGGAGAATGACAGTGAGTGAGGGAGAATGACTGAGTGTTACTGTGAGGGAGAATGACAGTGAGTGTTACTGTGAGGGAGAATGACAGTGAGTGTTACTGTGAGGGAGAATGACAGTGAGTGTTACTGTGAGGGAGAATGACAGTGAGTGAGTGTGAATGACAGTGAGTGTTACTGTGAGGGAGAATGACAGTGAGGGAGAATGACAGTGAGTGTTACTGTGAGGGAGAATGACAGTGAGTGAGTGTGAATGACAGTGTGTGTTACTGTGAGGGAGAATGACAGTGAGTGAAGGAGAATGACTGAGTGTTACTGTGAGAGAATGACAGCGAGTGTTACTGTGAGGGAGAATGACAGTGAGTGTTACTGTGAGGGAGAATGACAGTGAGTGTTATTGTGAGGGAGAATGACAGTCAGTGTTACTGTGAGGGAGAATGACAGTCAGTGTTACTGTGAGGGAGAATGAGTGAGTGTGGGAGAATGACTGAGTGTTACTTTGAGGGAGAATGACAGTGAGTGAGTGTGAATGACAGTGAGTGTTACTGTGAGGGAGAATGACAGTCAGTGTTACTGTGAGGAAGAATGACAGTGAGTGAGGGAGAATGACAGTGAGTGTTAATGTGAGGGAGAATGACAGTGACTGAGGGAGAATGACTGAGTGTTACTGTGAGGGAGAATGACAGTGAGTGTTACTGTGAGGGAGAATGACAGTGAGTGAGGGAGAATGACAGTGAGTGTTAATGTGAGGGAGAATGACAGTGACTGAGGGAGAATGACAGTGAGTGTTACTGTGAGGGAGAATGACAGTGAGTGTTACTGTGAAGGAGAATGACAGTGAGTGTGAATGACCGTGAGTGTTACTGTGAGGGAGAATGACAGTGAGTGGGGGAGAATGACAGTGAGTGTTACTGTGAGGGAGAATGCCAGTGATTGTTACTGTGAAGGAGAATGACAGTGAGTGTGAATGATCGTGAGTGTTACTGTGAGGGAGAATGACAGTGAGTGGGGGAGAATGACAGTGAGTGTTACTGTGAGGGAGAATGACAGTCAGTGTTACTGTGAGGGACAATGACAGTGAGTGAGGGAGAATGACAGTGAGTGTTACTATGAGGGAGAATGACAGTCAGTGTTACTGTGAGGGAGAATGACAGTGAGGGAGGGAGAATGACTGAGTGTTACTTTGAGGGAGAATGACAGTGAGTGAGTGTGAATGACAGTGAGTGTTACTGTGAGGGAGAATGACAGTCAGTGTTACTGTGAGGGAGAATGACAGTGAGTGAGGGAGAATGACAGTGAGTGTTAATGTGAGGGAGAATGACAGTGACTGAGGGAGAATGACAGTGAGTGTTACTGTGAGGGAGAATGACAGTGAGTGTTACTGTGAAGGAGAATGACAGTGAGTGTGAATTACCGTGAGTGTTACTGTGAGGGAGAATGACAGTGAGTGAGGGAGAATGACAGTGATTGAGGGAGAATGACAGTGAGTGTTACTGTGAGGGAGAATGACAGTGAGTGTGAATGACCGTGTTACTGTGAGGGAGAATGACAGTGAGTGAGGGAGAATGACAGTGAGTGTTACTGTGAGGGAGAATGACAGTGAGTGTTACTGTGAGGAAGAATGACAGTGAGTGTTACTGTGAGGAAGAATGACAGTGAGTGTTACTGTGAGGGAGAATGAAAGTGAGTGAGGGAGAATGACAGTGAGTGTTACTGTGAGGGAGAATGACAGTGAGAGAGGGAGAATGACAGTGTGTGTTACTGTGAGGGAGAATGACAGTGTTACTGTGAGGGAGAATGACAGTGAGTGTTACTGTAAGGGGCAATGACAGTGAGTGTTACTGTGAGGGAGAATGACAGTGAGTGAGGGAGAATGACAGTGAGTGTTGCTGTGAGGGAGAATGACTGAGTGTTACTGTGAGGGAGAATGACAGTGAGTGAGGGAGAATAACAGCGAGTGTTACTGTGAGGGACAATGACAGTGAGTGTTACTGTAAGGGAGAATGACATTCAGTGTAACTGAGGGAGAATGACTGAGTGTAACTGTGAGGGAAAACGACAGTGAGTGAGGAAGAATGACAGTGAGTGTTACTGTGAGGGAGAATGACAGTGAGTGTTGCTGTGAGGGAGAATGACAGTGAGTGTTACTGTGAGGGAGAATGACAGTGAGTGAGGAAGAATAACAGCAAGTGTTACTGTGAGGGAGAATGACAGTGAGTGTTACTGTGAGGGAAAATGACAGTGAGTGAGGAAGAATAACAGTGAGTGTAACTGTGAGGGACAATGACAGTGAGTGTTACTGTGAGGGAGAATGACAGTGAGTGTTACTGTGAGGGAGAATGACAGTGAGTGAGGAAGAATAACAGCAAGTGTTACTGTGAGGGAGAATGACAGTGAGTGTTACTGTGAGGGAAAATGACAGTGAGTGAGGAAGAATAACAGCAAGTGTTACTGTGAGGGAGAATGACAGTGAGTGTAACTGAGAGGGAAAACAACAGTGAGTGAGGCAGAATGACAGTGAGTGTTACTGTGAGGGACAATGACAGTGAGTGAGGTAGAATGACAGTGAGTGTTACTGTGAGGGAGAATGACAGTGAGTTTAACTGTGAGGGAGAATGACTGAGTGAGGGAGAATGACAGTGAGTGTTACTGTGAGAGAGAATGACAGTCAGTGTTACTGTGAGGGAGAATGCCAGTGAGTGAGGGAGAATGACAGTGAGTGTTACTGTGAGGGAGAATGACAGTGAGTGAGTGTGAATGACAGTGAGTGTTACTGTGAGGGAGAATGACAGTGAGGGAGAATGACCGTGAGTGTTACTGTGAGGGAGAATGACAGTGAGTGAGGGAGAATGACAGTGAGTGTTACTGTGAGAGAGAATGACAGTCAGTGTTTCTGTGAGGGAGAATGGCAGTGAGTGAAGGAGAATGACAGTGAGTGTAACTGTGAGGGAGAATGACAGTGAGTGTTACTATGAGGGAGAATGACAGTCAGTGTTACTGTGAGGGAGAATGACAGTGAGTGAGTGTGAATGACAGTGAGTGTTACTGTGAGGGAGAATGACAGTGAGTGAGGGAGAATGACAGTGAGTGTTACTGTGAGGGAGAATGACAGTGAGTGAGGGAGAATGATAGTGAGTGTTACTGTGAGGGAGAATGACAGTGAGTGTTACTGTGAGGGACAATGACAGTGAGTGAGGGAGAATGACAGTGAGTGTTAATGTGAGGGAGAATGACAGTGACTGAGGGAGAATGACAGTGAGTTACTGTGAGGGAGAATGACTGAGTGTTACTGTGAAGGAGAATGACAGTGAGTGTGAATGACCGTGAGTGTTACTGTGAGGGAGAATGACAGTGAGTGGGGGAGAATGACAGTGAGTGTTACTGTGAGGGAGAATGACAGTGATTGTTACTGTGAAGGAGAATGACAGTGAGTGTGAATGACCGTGAGTGTTACTGTGAGGGAGAATGACAGTGAGTGGGGGAGAATGACAGTGAGTGTTACTGTGAGGGAGAATGACAGTGAGTGTTACTGTGAGGGAGAATGACAGTCAGTGTTACTGTGAGGGACAGTGAGTGAGGGAGAATGACAGTGAGTGTAACTGTGAGGGAGAATGACAGTGAGTGTTACTATGAGGGAGAATGACAGTCAGTGTTACTGTGAGGGAGAATGACAGTGAGGGAGGGAGAATGACTGAGTGTTACTGTGAGGGAGAATGACAGTCAGTGTTACTGTGAGGGAGAATGACAGTGAGTGAGGGAGAATGACAGTGAGTGTTAATGTGAGGGAGAATGACAGTGACTGAGGGAGAATGACAGTGAGTGTTACTGTGAGGGAGAATGACAGTGAGTGTTACTGTGAAGGAGAATGACAGTGAGTGTGAATTACCGTGAGTGTTACTGTGAGGGAGAATGACAGTGAGTGAGGGAGAATGACAGTGAGTGTTACTGTGAGGGAGAATGACAGTGAGTGTGAATGACCGTGAGTGTTACTGTGAGGGAGAATGACTGAGTGTTACTGTGAGGGAGAATGACAGTGAGTGAGGGAGAATGACAGTGAGTGTTACTGTGAGGGAGAATGACAGTGAGTGTTACTGTGAGGAAGAATGACAGTGAGTGTTACTGTGAGGAAGAATGACAGTGAGAGAGGGAGAATGACAGTGTGTGTTACTGTGAGGGAGAATGACTGAGTGTTACTGTGAGGGAGAATGACAGTGAGTGTTACTGTAAGGGACAATGACAGTGAGTGTTACTGTGAGGGAGAATGACAGAGTGAGGGAGAATGACAGTGAGTGTTGCTGTGAGGGAGAATGACAGTGAGTGTTACTGTGAGGGAGAATGACAGTGAGTGTTACTGTGAGGGAGAATGACAGTGAGTGTTACTGTGAGGGAGAATGACAGTGAGTGAGGAAGAATAACAGCAAGTGTTACTGTGAGGGAGAATGACAGTGAGTGTTACTGTGAGGGAAAATGACAGTGAGTGAGGAAGAATAACAGTGAGTGTAACTGTGAGGGACAATGACAGTGAGTGTTACTGTGAGGGAGAATGACAGTGAGTGTTACTGCGAGGGAGAATGACTCAGTGTAACTGTGAGGAAGAATGACTGAGTAACTGTGAGGGAAAACGACAGTGAGTGAGGCAGAATGACAGTGAGTGTTACTGTGAGGGACAATGACAGTGAGTGTAACTGTGAGGGAGAATGACTGAGTGTAACTGTGGGAGAATAACAGTGAGTGAGGTAGAATGACAGTGAGTGTTACTGTGAGAAAGAATGACTGAGTGTAACTGTGAGGGAGAATGACTGAGTGTAACTGTGAGGGAGAATAACAGTGAATGAGGGAGAATGACAGTGAGTGTTACTGTGAGGGAGAATGACTGTTACTGTGAGGGAGAATCACAGTGAGTGTAACTGTGAGGGAGAATGACTGAGTGTAACTGTGAGGGAGAATGACAGTGAGTGTAACTGTGAGGAAGAATGACAGTGAGTGTTACTGTGAGGGAGAATGTCAGTGAGTAACTGTGAGGGAGAATGACTGAGTGTTACTGTGAGGGAGAATGACAGTGAGTGTTACTGTGAGGGAGAATGTCAGTGAGTAACTGTGAGGGAGAATGACTGAGTGTTACTGTGAGGGAGAATGACAGTGAGTGAGGGAGAATGACAGTGAGTGTTACTGTGAGGGAGAATGACTGAGTGTTACTGTGAGGGAGAATGACAATGAATGAGGGAGAATGACAGTGTTACTGTGAGGGAGAATGACAGTCAGTGTTACTGTGAGGGAGAATGACAGTGAGTGAGTGTGAATGACAGTGAGTGTTACTGTGAGGAAGAATGACTGAGTGAGGGAGAATGACAGTGAGTGTTACTGTGAGGGAGAATGACAGTCAGTGTTACTATGAGGGTGAATGACAGTGAGTGAGGGAGAATGACCGTGAGTGTTACTGTGAGGGAGAATGACAGTGAGTGAGGGAGAATGACAGTGAGTGTTACTGTGAGGGAGAATGATTGAGTTAGTGTGAATGACAGTGAGTGTTACTGCGAGGGAGAATGACAGTGAGTGAGGGAGAATGACAGTGAGTGTTACTGTGAGGGAGAATGACTGAGTGAGTGTGAATGACAGTGAGTGTTACTGTGAGGGAGAATGACAGTGAGTGAGAGAGAATGACAGTGAGTGTTACTGTGAGGGAGAATGACAGTCAGTGTTTCTGTGAGGGAGAATGACTGAGTGAGGGAGAATGACAGAGTGAGTGTGAATGACAGTGTGTGTTACTGTGAGGGAGAATGACAGTGAGTGAGTGTGAATGACAGTGTGTGTTACTGTGAGGGAGAATGACAGTGAGTGAGGGAGAATGACAGTGAGTGAGGGAGAATGACAGTGAGTGTTACTGTGAGGGAGAATAACAGTGAGTGTTACTGTGAGGGAGAATGACAGTGAATGAGGGAGAATGACAGCGAGTGTAACTGATGGAGAATGACAGTGAGTGTGAATTACTGTGAGTGTTACTGTGAGGGAGAATGACAGTGAGTGAGGGAGAATGACAGTGAGTGAGGGAGAATGACAGTGAGTGTTACTGTGAGGGAGAATGGCAGTGAGTGAGGGAGAATGACAGTGAGTGTTACTGTGAGGGAGAATGACAGTGAGGAGAATGACTGAGTGTTACTGTGAGGGAGAATGACAGTGAGTGAGTGTGAATAACAGTGAGTGTTACTGTGAGGGAGAATGACAGTGAGTGTTACTGTGAGGGAGAATGACAGTCAGTGTTACTGTGAGGGACAATGACAGTGAGTGAGGGAGAATGACAGTGAGTGTAACTGTGAGGGAGAATGACAGTGAGTGTTACTATGAGGGAGAATGACAGTCAGTGTTACTGTGAGGGAGAATGACAGTGAGGGAGGGAGAATGACTGAGTTACTTTGAGGGAGAATGACAGTGAGTGAGTGTGAATGACGGTGAGTGTTACTGTGAGGGAGAATGACAGTGAGTGAGGGAGAATGACAGTGTTACTGTGAGGGAGAATGACAGTCAGTGTTACTGTGAGGGAGAATGACAGTGAGTGAGGGAGAATGACAGTGAGTGTTAATGTGAGGGAGAATGACAGTGACTGAGGGAGAATGACAGTGAGTGTTACTGTGAGGGAGAATGACAGTGAGTGTTACTGTGAAGGAGAATGACAGTGAGTGTGAATTACCGTGAGTGTTACTGTGAGGGAGAATGACAGTGAGTGAGGGAGAATGACAGTGAGTGTTACTGTGAGGGAGAATGACAGTGAGTGTGAATGACCGTGAGTGTTACTGTGAGGGAGAATGACTGAGTGTTACTGTGAGGGAGAATGACAGTGAGTGAGGGAGAATGACAGTGAGTGTTACTGTGAGGGAGAATGACAGTGAGTGTTACTGTGAGGAAGAATGACAGTGAGTGTTACTGTGAGGAAGAATGACAGTGAGAGAGGGAGAATGACAGTGTGTGTTACTGTGAGGGAGAATGACTGAGTGTTACTGTGAGGGAGAATGACAGTGAGTGTTACTGTAAGGGACAATGACAGTGAGTGTTACTGTGAGGGAGAATGACAGAGTGAGGGAGAATGACAGTGAGTGTTGCTGTGAGGGAGAATGACAGTGAGTGTTACTGTGAGGGAGAATGACAGTGAGTGTTACTGTGAGGGAGAATGACAGTGAGTGTTACTGTGAGGGAGAATGACAGTGAGTGAGGAAGAATAACAGCAAGTGTTACTGTGAGGGAGAATGACAGTGAGTGTTACTGTGAGGGAAAATGACAGTGAGTGAGGAAGAATAACAGTGAGTGTAACTGTGAGGGACAATGACAGTGAGTGTTACTGTGAGGGAGAATGACAGTGAGTGTTACTGCGAGGGAGAATGACTCAGTGTAACTGTGAGGAAGAATGACTGAGTAACTGTGAGGGAAAACGACAGTGAGTGAGGCAGAATGACAGTGAGTGTTACTGTGAGGGACAATGACAGTGAGTGTAACTGTGAGGGAGAATGACTGAGTGTAACTGTGGGAGAATAACAGTGAGTGAGGTAGAATGACAGTGAGTGTTACTGTGAGAAAGAATGACTGAGTGTAACTGTGAGGGAGAATGACTGAGTGTAACTGTGAGGGAGAATAACAGTGAATGAGGGAGAATGACAGTGAGTGTTACTGTGAGGGAGAATGACTGAGTGTTACTGTGAGGGAGAATCACAGTGAGTGTAACTGTGAGGGAGAATGACTGAGTGTAACTGTGAGGGAGAATGACAGTGAGTGTAACTGTGAGGAAGAATGACAGTGAGTGTTACTGTGAGGGAGAATGTCAGTGAGTAACTGTGAGGGAGAATGACTGAGTGTTACTGTGAGGGAGAATGACAGTGAGTGTTACTGTGAGGGAGAATGTCAGTGAGTAACTGTGAGGGAGAATGACTGAGTGTTACTGTGAGGGAGAATGACAGTGAGTGAGGGAGAATGACAGTGTTACTGTGAGGAAGAATGACAGTGAGTGAGGGAGAATGACAGTGAGTGTTACTGTGAGGGAGAATGACTGAGTGTTACTGTGAGGGAGAATGACAATGAATGAGGGAGAATGACAGTGTTACTGTGAGGGAGAATGACAGTCAGTGTTACTGTGAGGGAGAATGACAGTGAGTGAGTGTGAATGACAGTGAGTGTTACTGTGAGGAAGAATGACTGAGTGAGGGAGAATGACAGTGAGTGTTACTGTGAGGGAGAATGACAGTCAGTGTTACTATGAGGGTGAATGACAGTGAGTGAGGGAGAATGACCGTGAGTGTTACTGTGAGGGAGAATGACAGTGAGTGAGGGAGAATGACAGTGAGTGTTACTGTGAGGGAGAATGATTGAGTTAGTGTGAATGACAGTGAGTGTTACTGCGAGGGAGAATGACAGTGAGTGAGGGAGAATGACAGTGAGTGTTACTGTGAGGGAGAATGACTGAGTGAGTGTGAATGACAGTGAGTGTTACTGTGAGGGAGAATGACAGTGAGTGAGAGAGAATGACAGTGAGTGTTACTGTGAGGGAGAATGACAGTGAGTGAGGGAGAATGACAGTGAGTGAGGGAGAATGACAGTGAGTGTTACTGTGAGGGAGAATAACAGTGAGTGTTACTGTGAGGGAGAATGACAGTGAATGAGGGAGAATGACAGCGAGTGTAACTGATGGAGAATGACAGTGAGTGTGAATTACTGTGAGTGTTACTGTGAGGGAGAATGACAGTGAGTGAGGGAGAATGACAGTGAGTGAGGGAGAATGACAGTGAGTGTTACTGTGAGGGAGAATGGCAGTGAGTGAGGGAGAATGACAGTGAGTGTTACTGTGAGGGAGAATGACAGTGAGGGAGAATGACTGAGTGTTACTGTGAGGGAGAATGACAGTGAGTGAGTGTGAATAACAGTGAGTGTTACTGTGAGGGAGAATGACAGTGAGTGAAGAATGACAGTGAGTGTTACTGTGACGGAGAATGACTGAGTGTAACTGTGAGGGAGAATGACTGAGTGTAACTGTGAGGGAGAATAACAGTGAATGAGGGAGAATGACAGTGAGTGTTACTGTGAGGGAGAATGACTGAGTGTTACTGTGAGGGAGAATCACAGTGAGTGTAACTGTGAGGGAGAATGACAGTGAGTGTTAATGTGAGGAAGAATGACAGTGAGTGTTACTGTGAGGGGGAATGACAGAGTGAGGGAGAATGACAGTGAGTGTTACTGTGAGGGAGAATGACAGTGAGAGGGAGAAAGACAGTGAGTGTTACTGTGAGGGAGAATGACAGTGAGTGTTACTGTGAGGGACAATGACAGTAAGTGAGGGAGAATGACAGTGAATGTTACTGTGAGGGAGAATGACAGTGAGTGTTACTGTGAGGAAGAATGACAGTGAGTGTTACTGTGAGGGAGAATGACAGTGAGTGAGTGTGAATGACAGTGAGTGTTACTGTGAGGGAGAATGACAGTGAGAGAGGGAGAATGACAGTGAATGTTACTGTGAGGGAGAATGACAGTGAGAGAGGGAGAATGACAGTGAATGTTACTGTGAGGGAGAATGACAGTGAGTGTTACTGTGAGGGAGAATGACAGTTAGTGTTACTGTGAGGGACAATGACAGTGAGTGAGGGAGAATGATAGTGAGTGTTACTGTGAGGGACAAAGACAGAGTGAGGGAGAATGACAGTGAGTGTTACTGTGAGTGAGAATGACAGTGTGTGTTACTGTGAGGGAGAATGACAGTGAGTGTTACTGTGAGGGAGAATGACAGTGAGTGTTGCTGTGAGGGAGAATGACAGTGAGTGTTACTGTGAGGGAGAATGACAGTGAGTGAGGGAGAATGACAGTGAGTGTTGCTGTGAGGGAGAATGACAGCGAGTGTTACTGTGAGGGAGAATGACATTGAGTGTAACAGTGAGGGAGAATAACAGCGAGTTTTACTGTGAGGGAGAATGACAGTGAGGGAGAATGACAGTGAGTGTTACTGTGAGGGAGAATGACAGTGAGTGAGGGAGAATGACAGTGAGTGTTACTGAGGGAGAATGACAGTGAGTGTTACTGTGAGGATGAATGACAGTGAGTGTTACTGTGAGGGAGAATGACAGTGAGTGAGGGAAAATGACAGTGAGTGTTACTGTGAGGGAGAATGACAGTGAGTGAGTGTGAATGACAGTGAGTGTTACTGTGAGGGAGAATGACAGTGAGAGAGGGAGAATGACAGTGAATGTTACTGTGAGGGAGAATGACAGTGAGTGTTACTGTGAGGGAGAATGACAGTGAGTGTTACTGTGAGGGACAATGACAGTGAGTGAGGGAGAATGATAGTGAGTGTTACTGTGAGGGACAAAGACAGTGAGTGAGGGAGAATGACAGTGAGTGTTACTGTGAGTGAGAATGACAGTGTGTGTTACTGTGAGGGAGAATGACAGTGAGTGTTACTGTGAGGGAGAATGACATTGAGTGTAACAGTGAGGGAGAATAACAGCGAGTTTTACTGTGAGGGAGAATGACAGTGAGGGAGAATGACAGTGAGTGTTACTGTGAGGGAGAATGACAGTGAGTGAGGGAGAATGACAGTGAGTGTTACTGAGGGAGAATGACAGTGAGTGTTACTGTGAGGATGAATGACAGTGAGTGTTACTGTGAGGGAGAATGACAGTGAGTGAGGGAAAATGACAGTGAGTGTTACTGTGAGGGAGAATGACAGTGAGTGAGGGAGAATGACAGTGAATCTTACTGTGAGGGAGAATGACAGTGTTACTGTGAGCGAGAATGACAGTGAGTGAGGATGACAGTGAGTGTTACTGTGAGGGAGAATGACAGTGAGTGTTACTGTGATAAAGAATGACAGTGAGTGTTACTGTGAGTAAGAATGACAGTGAGTGTTACTGTGAGGGAGAATGACAGTGAGTGAGGGAGAATGACAGTGAGTGTAACTGTGAGGGAGAATGACAGTGAGTGTTACTGTGAGGGAGAATGACAGAGTGTTACTGTGAGGGAGAATGACAGTGAGTGTAACTGTGAGGGAGAATGACAGTGAGTGTTACTGTGAGGGAGAATGACAGTGAGGGAGTGTGAATGACAGTGAGTGAGGGAGAATGACAGTGAGTGTTACTGTGAGGGAAGAATGACTGAGTGTAACTGTGAGACAGAATGACAGTGAGTGTTACTGTGAGGGAAAATGACAGTGAGTGTTACTGTGAGGGAGAATGACAGTGAGTGTAACTGTGAGCGAGAATGAAAGTGAGTGTTACTGTGAGGGACAATAACAGCGAGTGTTACTATGAGGGCGAATGACAGAGGGAGAATGACAGTGAGTGTTACTGTGAGGGAGAATGACAGTGAGTGAGTGTGAATGACAGTGAGTGTTACTGTGAGGGAGAATTACAGTGAGTGAGGGAGAATGACAGTGAGTGTTACTGTGAGGGAGAATGACAGTGAGTGAGGGAGAATGACAGTGAGTGTTACTGTGAGGGAGAATGACAGTGAGTGTTACTGTGAGGGAGAATGACAGTGAATATTACTGTGAGGGAGAATGACAGTGAATGTTACTGTGTGTAAGACTAAGTGAGCACCAGTCTGAGTGAGTCAGAATGAGTGAGACAGAGTGAGAATTAGTGAGACTGTTTTTGTCAGAGTTGTCTGAATGAATAGGCCTGAGTACAAATTAGTGAGAATTATTGAGATGAGGTGAGTCAGTGAGATTAAATGAACCAGACTTATTGAGTGGGAATGAGTGAAAATGATTGGCACTAAGTGAGACTAAGAATGAGTGAGACTGAGTGAGCCACAGTTTGACTGAATCGGACAATGAGTTAGACTGAGCGAGTCAGAGAATGAGCGACACAGAGTGAGTTGGGATGAGTGAGACTAACTAGAAACAAATAAGACTGAGTGAGACTAAGGGACTCGGGGTGAGACTGAGTGATATGCGAGTCAGAGCGAGATTTATTGAGAGTGAGAGGGGCTCAGTGAGATTAAATGAGATTGAGTAAGAATGAGTTAGACTAACTGAGAATGAGTGAGACTCATGTGAGTGAGTCAGAGTGAAAATGAGACCAAGTGAGAGTGAGTGAGTCAGAATGGGACTGAGTGAGGCCCCGTTAAAGCCAATTAGAAGTCAGGCCTGGAATTCCATTCAAAGATTACGCCTCACCAGTTTTAAAGGTCACCAGCCGCCACTGCCTTAAAAGTGATCTGGTGTTCAAAACATTCCACCATTTTTATTTGTTTCCTACCATACACCATTAATTTGCTATTCGACTCGTTCAAATCCACTCCGATACACATGGACCACATCATCTCCAATTAAAGTATAATGCACGCCAGAATCCACTGTTCTCTCATAGGTTTCCAATTTACTTCGATATTGCGAAAGGTTGCGTCATGGTCCTCTAAAACTACACAAATTTGCAGTATAACTCCTTTGGTGCGAAGGACGGCTCCGTCCTCTGGAGCCAGTGCTCGTGTGCGAAGGACGGCTCCGTCCTCTGGAGCCAGTGCTCGTGTGCTGAGGACGGCTCCGTCCTCTGAAGCTAGTGCTCGTGTGCGGAGGACGGCTACAGGCCGTCCTAGCACACGAGACAGGAAATCCCTCTGTGCGGGCAACAGAGCGATTTCTTTCATTTAAAATAGCCACAGGAGCTCGGGAAGACCTTTCTCAGCTACCGATGGATATTTTATTTTTCTCTCTAAAGTGACGACCTCCTCCTTCCAAGAGTGCCTTTCCCTAGTGGATCCCTGCTGGGGGATCACCACAAAGGGGTGATCCCCCAGTAAGGATCCACCCACTAGACCCCCAGGGAATATTTTCATGGGGGGGGGGGGGGGAGTAGCCAACCCATGGCAATGGGCAAGTGCTCTCCCCTGCCCCATGGCCAAAAGTCTTTCTGGCCCCTGCGGGTAGATTTAAGGGTCTCACCACTTGGCAAAATGGGTGGGGGCTGCACCATGAGGCATTGGGCCTAGCCCCTACCCACTCGTCGGTGGGAGATAGGAGGTGTTTCCCTCCAGTCTTCCCCAGGCGGGCGGCAGAAAGCCCACTAAACCACTGGGGATTATATTTGGAGGGGGGAGCGGGCCCCCTGACAATGGGTAATGCTAGCCATCCAAGCCATCCAAGCAAGCAAATGAAAAAGTGACTGACAACCTCACGACGACACTGGTCACATATTAACATCATTCTATAATGTCAGGAATTACCTGACATCATCATCAGAAGGCTGCCTCCTTCAAGGCCATCAAATTGTGATTCTGCATTGGCGATGCAAGAGCACAACTGGCCCATGTGGCCATCAAGGGATTGAGAAAACAAAGAATAGACTGCACAGAAGTATGGTTCCAGCATTTGGATGACCTTGAGGAGAACACAGTGAAAGAATGCTCACTCTGCCAAGCATCGAACAGGCCGGAGCCCTCGCTGCCCATTATCACTGAAGACATCCTGAATGCGACTTGGGTCTGAGTGAGAGCTGATTTCAGGAATTTCCC
Source organism: Calotriton arnoldi (assembly GCA_963921515.1). NCBI lineage: Eukaryota > Metazoa > Chordata > Amphibia > Caudata > Salamandridae > Calotriton > Calotriton arnoldi. The sequence goes on along the minus strand of CAWUFW010002020.1, from coordinate 2,264,344 downwards.
TGACGGGCGGCACACATTGATGATTCTGAACAATTACTCAAAATACCCAGAGGTCCAAGAGAGAGGTCCACTTCAGTGGAGAAAGGGATACCAAAGCTTAAAAAAATAATTGGCAGACCTCAGCATCTTTGGAAATGGCTGATTACCAGACCCAGTTTCACATGAAAAATATAAAAGTGACACCTCAATGCCAGGCCGATAGGGTTATGCAAAACCTCACAAAAGTAACACAAACTGCATTGTCAGAATATCAGAACATTGATCGAGCCATCTACTCATTCTTGAGCTTTTACTTGCTGATGCCTCACACGATGACGGAACAAGCTCCAAGCCAACTGCACATGGAGAGAACGGAGGGGGACATCATTCCCCTCCATCCGAGGGGGACACCGACCCCAGCAGATGATGATGCCATCATGGCTAGGAGAATCAAGGACAAAAACGAAGCCCGTTGAAGACACAGGGTCCGACACTCTGATCTGTGTGAACGATATGATGCTAGCCAAGGACTGCGGTGATGGCGAAGTGAGGACTGGGGAGGTGACAATAAACGTGTCTTTCTTTTGCTGATTTCAAAGCTCTTCAAAGGTCTGTGCTCCAGGAAGGAATCACCTGAATCCTGTGTCACGGCCAGAGAGTCCCCGACCCACAGTGTTCAGGCACCTCAGGCAGCTGAGGACAGAGGAGAAGTGAGTGAAATGGACCTGAACAGTAAGGTGGGCGCCTCTCAGATGTGATCTGATCATTTCCATTTCCGTGTGAATCCTCCCCCCTCTCAGCCCTACAAAGACCATGAGCATGAGACTGCCTGAAACTAGAGCCAGCCTACGCTGGACTGGTGTCGTTGTTGAAACTAGAGCCATCCTACGCTGGACTGGTGTCGTTGTTGAAACTAGAGCCAGCCTACGCTGGACTGGTGTCGTTGATGAAACTAGAGCCAGCCTACGCTGAACTGGTGCCGTTGTTGAAACTAGAGCCAGCCTACGCTGGACTGGTGCCGTTGTTGAAACTAGAGCCAGCCTACGCTGGACTGGTGCCGTTGTTGAAACTAGAGCCAGCCTACACTGGACTGGTGCCGTTGAAACTAGATCCAGCCTATGCTGGACGGGTGCCGTTGTTGAAACTAGAGCCAGCCTACGCTGGACTGGTGTCGTTGTTGAAACTAGAGCCAGCCTACGCTGGACTGGTGTCGCTGTTGAAACTAGAGCCAGCCTACGCTGGACTGGTGCCGTTGTTGAAACTAGAGCCAGCCTACGCTGGACTGGTGCCATTGAAACTAGAGCCAGCCTACGCTGGACTGGTGCCGTTGTTGAAACTAGAGCCAGCCTACGCTGAACTGGTGCCGTTGTTGAAACCAGAGCCAGCCTACGCTGAACTGGTGCAGTTGTTGAAACTAGAGCCAGCCTACGCTGAACTGGTGCCGTTGTTGAAACTAGAGCCAGCCTACGCTGGACTGGTGCCGTTGAAACTAGAGCCAGCCTACGCTGGACTGGTGCCGTTGTTGAAACTAGAGCCAGCCTACGCTGAACTGGTGCCGTTGTTGAAACTAGAGCCAGCCTACGCTGGACTGGTGCTGTTGTTGAAACTAGAGCCAGCCTACGCTGGACTGGTGTCGTTGTTGAAACTAGAGCCAGCCTACGCTGGACTGGTGTCGTTGTTGAAACTAGAGCCAGCCTACGCTGGACTGGTGTCGTTGTTGAAACTAGATCCAGCCTACGCTGGACTGGTGTCATTGTTGAAACTAGAGCCAGCCTACGCTGGACTGGTGCCGTTGTTGAAACTAGAGCCAGCCTACGCTGGACTGGTGTCGTTGTTGAAACTAGATCCAGCCTACGCTGGACTGGTGTCGTTGTTGAAACTAGAGCCAGCCTACGCTGAACTGGTGCCGTTGTTGAAACTAGAGCCAGCCTACGCTGGACTGGTGCCGTTGTTGAAACTAGAGCCAGCCTACGCTGGACTGGTGCCGTTGAAACTAGAGCCAGCCTACGCTGGACTGGTGCCGTTGTTGAAACTAGAGCCAGCCTACGCTGGACTGGTGTCGTTGTTGAAACTAGAGCCAGCCTACGCTGGACTGGTGCCGTTGTTGTTAAAGTTTTGGGGGAATGTAAGACTGATGGTGCTAATGGGAGAAATGATCATGAATTTAGAAAACCGACGTATTCACTATGTCAAAGTTGCATTTTAGAATGTGTTTAAATTCTGTTGAAATGCTTGTTTTAGATAATGACTCATAGATAAAACGTGAATGCACCCGGGTTAGAAAATTAGTAAACAAACTAACATTATATTTCATAAATCAATGTAGAAAATTAAGTATGCCTCTAGAATGCTTTATTATTAAATGTGTGTTTTTCAAAGTTTTTGCACCAGGCAGCTATACTATAGCCTGTACAGTAACAAGGCCCAAAAGCTTCCTTTTCACCTTTGCGCACAGTTACATGAGTCAGACATTTTGTGCAGCTGCCTGGCATCGATGTCATCTTTAGAAATGTGCCGACTATAACGTTGTGTGGATTTAGCTCCTCACCCCATGTTAGATCATTTCACTCGAATACAATGAGCTTTTTAAAACTGCGATATTAAATGGTGACATAGAATTTTATAAATGCTGCTTCCAAATAGCATTGATAGTTGCGTTCATATTATTGACTAGCCTTTATCTGCACAACGAGTTCATAGCGCATCCTTTAGCTTAGGTAAGAGAGTTCTCATGGAAACCTTCCCTCATGCAACAATCGCATTAGAAATTGTTTAGATCCAGACGACGTGAGTGCAGACTGTGGGAATCGGAAGAAGAGGCATCGCATGACCGATGACACCACCTCGTGAGCTATTCTCATTGGACATCGAGTGAAGACGCCTTCAAAAGTTGTTCCTCTAATGTGAAGCTATATTAATGAGTGTTCCTAGCTAGTCAGTCGACACACCTCTTTATTCCTTTTCCTTTTCCAGTGGTCCTGCTGCTGGATTTATTTTTTCCTGCCCCGAGACTCTTCTTTATGGAGGTTGATTCTCCTTCGCTGTCTTCCGAGGTGACTGATTTTGATTTGCTACTTGTGATCAATGCGACGGCACGGATCGCTCTTAAATACGGTTGATTCTCCTTAGCTGTCCTTTGAAGTGACTGATTTTGATTTGCTGCTTGTGATCAATGCGACAGCACGGATCGCTCTTTTAAATACAGTTGGTTCTCCGTCGCTGTCTTTTGAGGTGACTGATTTTGATTTGCTGCTTGTGATCAATGCAACTGCACGGATCGCTCTTCTAAATACGGTTGGTTCTCCTTCGCCGTCTTCCGAGGTGACTGATTTTGATTTGCTGCTTGTGATCAATGCGACGGCACGGATCGCTCTTTTAAATACGGTTGATTCTCCTTCGCTGTCCTTTGAGGTGACTGATTTTGATTTGCTGCTTGTGATCAATGCAATGGCACGGATCGCTCTTTTAAATACGGTTGGTTCTCCTTCGCTGTCCTTTGAGGTGACTGATTTTGATTTGTTGCTTGTGATCAATGCAACTGCACGGATCGGTCTTCTAAATAAATACGGTTGATTCTCCACCTGTAGGATACGCGGCTGAGTTTCCAGAACTACTCTTCATGGGAAGTTCCTCTTTTTATTCGCTCTTTTCCCATGGAACTCTTCATGGGTTCTATTTGGAATAGGTCCTTTAGTTAGTTACGGGGTTTCTTTATCGAACACTGTGTATTTTTAAATGCTGAGTTCTAACCAATCTATTTTATATTTCTGTAAACTCGCTAAACTAAATAAAGTTAATAGAGACTCTAACCTTAAGGTAAAATAAAGGTTTTGAAACCTTACCAACCTCTCATCATTGACTAATTGCCATTTCTAAATGTTTTAATGATTCTTTTGAAAGCTCTAATTCGCCTACGGTGAAAAATGTCCATTGACCTCTCTGGAGCCCGGAGTATTCTCCATGGCGATATTTGTAAGTGGGTGTATATGGAAAAGACTGAACCATATTGGTGAGTCCTTGGGCTCTCGCAGTTTCCGGTAGCAGATTGATGGTTTTATACCTAGAATAGAGCTCTAAAAATGAGTACCCAAAGCATATTTTAATAATCCCCATTTCCAGTTTCCAGTGCCCAAACCCAGATGAGTGATGAGCCGTTACGGTCTGGCGATTGAGGTTTGGAGTTGTGATTATCAATAGGGAGAATAATGTTATGGTTGTGAGAGTAGGGTGAGTATGCTTTCCTTTCGGATGAATCAATTATTACAAGAACAGTATTAAAACGTTGTTGTTGTGAAGAAGTGGATTTCAGGCTCCAAGAAGTCAAAGGATCCCGGGATATTAATCTTGTTTTGCGAAATACATCAGTAGATGTGAAGTGTGAGGTACCATCACTTCCACCAGTCACAACAGGGACAAGTGTTGGTGATTGATTCACTTTGTTAGTGCTGGTGAAACCTTATCGCACACTAGGGTGAAGCTGCATTAATTGGTGTGAATTTTCACTGGTTGAGAAGTCACTTGCAATTGTGTAATCTTCTTCAGTGAATGTAGATCTAAACATTTTCCTTAGAAAAAGAGTTAAGCAACAAGATTGGTCAGAACAGTTGCTCAAGATAGCGAAAAAAATTGTAAAGGAGGGTGGACGCTGCGAGGAGTGAGAGGTCATAGTGTTTCGCACTGGAATTGGTTGGTTGGTATGTTTCGCGCTGCTATTGGTTGGTTGATATTTGTGCCGTACTGCGTATTGGACATTTTGGGTCTGAGCTCTGATCATGGATTGGACAAAGGGGTCATTGAAATTTAAAGCTGTTATTTGATTAGCCATTGAAATTCTGACAAATACAGAACAAAATCAAAACATTTGGTTTCGCAAAACGATTCGATCAATTGGGCTGCTAAAACGAAATGTTTAAAGGATTTTAAGAAGTTTGTGAGGGGAGATCTTACTATTCCTGCTCGGAAAGGTGAGGAATTCGCTCCGTAGGGTACTCCAGCTTACATAATGACTACCGATAATTCATGTCTGTTGTTAAAACAATGGATGAGAATAACTGAGGATGACGGTGCATTTTGTTTTCCTAGATATGGAATCTTTAACACCAGATATCTAGATCATTCGAGGGGAAATTGTATGAAATGAAGCCACTACTTTGACCCATGCAATACGAAGCTTTACAGATCTGAGAAAAGGTTGCAAGAGAAAAGGAGAAGGAAAAATAGAGGAGAGCAGGAAAGGAAATGAAAAATTATTCAAACGCTCAATGGAATGAAGAACAGCTTAGGTGGAGGAAGGATATTATTGAGAGGACCAGACTGTATCCGGTTATTACATCCGAAGTTAAGGAAAAGATAGGGATGCAGTTAAACGTGAAGGGGAGGAATCAGATACAGATTTGGGGGACGAGATATTAGAGGAAATGCTATCATCCCGACCACCTCCTGTAACCTATACCGATCCAGGCGAGATAAGCGTTAGTGGAAGTCAGACTGTGGCTACTGCTCCAGTACTTCTAGATCCACATTCAATCGAACGACCTTTACAGGTTTTACAAAGTGTCCCATCAGTAATGAGAAGACTAATAACTGTGGTCCCAATTGACACTGATCCAGTTGTCCCACCAGGGATTCCTACTGCACCACCCCAAATCGAAAGAAGCCCTGAGGTCACGACAACTCCAGTTGTTGATGTGCTGCCTACTCAGAATACCCAGCTGGTGCTGTGGAAACCTCAACAGAATTTAAAAGCCTTGATAGATGGAGGAGTAACCTTGGTCTTTACGACTCCTTTGGTTTCTAGTGAGTTACCTGGAAGTGAAGACGGGGGGTTACAAGCTTGGATTGAGGAACTGACTCGGGAAAGAAGAGCAGAGGCTACAGAGCCTGTAAAGGCTGCAGAAATTAAAAAGAACAAGCCTCTAGATATTGCAAAACTAAAAGTTGATCTGGAGGAATTAATTAGAAGTTATTTCGATTTTAATCATTTGGATCAATACAAAAGACCTGAACTTACTTATCTGTGTAAAGAGATTACTCTAAGAGCAGCCACTACTCACAAGTATTTGCCAGGAATAGCAAAGAAATATGATGGGGATCTTACAAATAATGTGAATTACCAGGTTGAATTGGATGATCAAACAATCGAGAAATTGAGGGTTGCAAGGATGCGAGTTCATATTATGGAATTGATTCAATGTATTCGTTGATGCTAGGATGTGTAGAAACGAGAACTTAGATGGGCAAGGAAACATGAAAAGAAAAAGGGGGAAACTGAAGGGAAACAGGATAAAGTAGGTGATGTGACAGAATAACCATTAAGAGAAGTAGTTGGAGGTGCCTATGTACATATCCCATGGAACAGAGTTGACTTGACTGCATTTACAAACAATTTCCCAAAACTGAGAGACAAGCCAGTGCAGTGGTATGATCAAGTGGAAAGGTTTATTAAAATCTTGAAGGTGTTGTGGAAAGACCTGGACACATTTTTTGACATTCTGTTTCCAGCACACTTGTGGTCCGAGTGTAAAATTTCTGTACAATGTCCGAAGGCTGAGCCCCAGAGAGAAAAGGGAACAGGTGCTTCGTCACCAATAGTGATGGAAAAATACGGGGCAGTAATTAATTTCCTGAAGGGAAAAATTCCTTCTAAGGAAATGGATTGGCTGAAAATTAAAAGAATGACTCGGGAACCAAAGGAAACGGTTCACGAATATTATGAAAGGCTGTTGCAGGTTTTCAAACAGCATAGTGGAAGAGTATCCTGAAGAGAAGGATATGGGGATTTTTGTGTCACAATTTGTTCTAGGATTGAAGCCTGAGATTAGTTCACATATCACGCATAATGTCATCTGCTGGCAATCAAAATTACTGGATGAAATCCTGCGATATGCAAAATATTGCAGTGATGAATTGGACATGAAGCAGAGGAAAATTAAGGAGAAATTCATGTTGGCCCAGACGAAGCTATCTTAGAAGGGGTTTCAAGGTCCGTCATTAGCTGGAGGTCAGGGCATGATGCAGGGAGTTATTGCTCCACAGGCTGGGTCTGTAGCGAATCCTAATGGAATGCGAATATCTCAGGGAAGAGGTAGAGGTGTTCCTGCAGGTGTGGGATCTGGACCAGATATTGCTGCCTTGAAGAAAGTCACTGCCTGTCACATTTGCAATAGGGTGAACATTAGAAGCGAGAATGTCATATTAATCCTGAAAACATTGCAGGGCAAATCAAAATCCATGGGGAGTGACAGGTCAAAGAATGCAGATAGGCCAAATACAAAATCAAATGCAGAACCAAACCCAAATGATACCCGTTGCACCAGGTCAAATGGGAAATCCCAGAATGAATATAAACCAGTTACCAAAATTAAACTTGAATCCTAATCAAAATCCGATGTCACAGATCCAAATTCTGAATCAGGATGTGTTAGGGCAATTTCCTTTGTTTGAAATGGACGAGTTCAGCTCTGATATCACAAGGATGGTGCCTGAGAGAGGAAGAGGATTGCGTACTTGGCGCAGTCCTAGAGGTAGATGCAAATGTCTATGGTCACGATGTGTCATTTTTGATTGATGCAGGAGCCACCCGATCCACAGTTGGAACTGTGGAGGTTCCATGCTTACCTCTCTCAGTAAGAACAATCCAAGTAGTTGGGGTTACAAATAAACAGATGGCAAATCCGATTTTAGAAGAAGTTCCAGTCGGAATAGGAACACTTGAAGAAAAAAACCAATTTGTGGTTTGTGACTGTAGTCCAGTGAATCTGTTGGGAACAGATTTGTTGAGTAAATTAAATTGCACAATTTATTGCACACTGGACGGTGTTGCATTTCAGGCCCATGATGACAATGTTGATTTTAAATTAATTAAACAAAATGCTGAGACAGGAGTGTTTACCTTGTTGACAGTTGCTGAAGTACCAGAAGAGCTCAGAGCTACTGTAAATACTGAAGTCTGGGATTTTACAGGAAAGGATATCAGACTTATAAAAGGTATAGAACCAGTTCATGTCCAAATAAAGCCAAGTGCAGTTTTTCCAAGAGCACCACCTTACCCATTATCTGCTGAGACAACTGCTAGGATACAACCTGTAATTGAACATATGCTCCTGAGAGAGTTAATTGGCAGTCCATGTAATTCTCCTATTACTGGTATCCAAAAACCTAATGGAAAATATAGAATAGTACAGGATTTGCACAAAATAAATGAATTCGTGGTGCCTTGTTGTCCCATTGTGTCAAATCCTGCTACTGTGCTTTTCCAAATTCCATGTACTGCAGAATGGTTTACGGTTATTGATTTGTGTCAGGCTTTCTTCTCAGTGCCCCTGCATGAAGATTGCCAGTTCTTATTTTCATTTGTGTTGCATCAGAGAACAATCACATGGTTTCGTGTCCCTCAAGGGTATACTGAGAGTCCTTCTATTTTCAATCAGATGATTTGCTGATAGCTTCAGAAAGTTGAGAAGTTTGCAAAAACGACACCATTGCATTTTTGAATCACCTGGCAGAAAACGGGCACAGAGTGTCTCCAGGTAAACTGCAGGACTGTCAATAAGAAGTTCACTAACTGGGGCACATCATTATGAAAGGAGTGAGAAAGGTGTCGCCAGAGAGAGTGGAAGCCATCTTGCTTGCACCAGTTAATGTTACAACCAGGTGTTGTAATGTGTTAAATATTTCAACTTTGTCTGTATTTGAACCAGAAGATAGAAATGATGATTTTGATCATGATTGCCTAAGTGTCACTGAACTATGCACAAAATCATGTCCAGACATTAAGAATTAATCTCTAATTGAGCCTGATAATATCCTATTTGTTGATTGCTCATGCCTGAGAAGTAATAAAGGCACACTGAGGGCAGTATATGCTGTGTGCACTATAAATGATGTGATTAAAGCTTCCTGGCTCCAATCTGTTTTCTCCGCACAAGTTGCTGAGTTAATTGCCCTTACCCGAGCTTGCAGTCTAGCTGCTCAACTGAGAGCCACCATGTTTACAGACAGCCAATATGATTTCGGTGTAGACCAAGATTTTGGGCAATTATGGATGCAGAGAGGGTTTTTGACTTCCATAGGATCCCCCATTCGAAATGGGCAGAACGTGAAGGATCTACTCGAAGCATTGCAACTGCCCAATGGAATTGCAGCAGTAAAATGCCCAGGGCATCAAACAGGCAGCGGAAATATTGCCAAAAGCAACAGATTCGCTGACTCTGTAGCAAGGTATTGCGCCCTGTTAGACTGCCCAATTAATGGAGGTTTTATAGTAAATGATTGTTTCACTTACAAATCTGATGAAGAAAGTTCTTTAACAATGATGATGAAAATAACTGATACTTGGGAAGAGTTAAAGTGAGTACAGGAAACTGTGATAGAAGCTGAGCAGAATGGGTGGATCAGAGCAGGTTGTATGATAAATGTCAATCACATTTGGATGTCAGGAGATGGGAGACCAGGGTTGCCAGACAGCTTGTTGTTTCCAATGGCTAAGCAATAGCACAGGTACACACGTTTATGGGAGAGATACGATGGTGAGGCTTTTCAGACAGAGTTGGTTCAATCCAAGATTTCGAAAGATTGCTGCTGAAAACTGCAAGAGATGTGTCACATGTCAACAACTGAATGTAGGGAAAAAGACCCCAGTCAGAAGCACACACCTAGGAAGGTCAGGTGGTCCCTTTAACACATTACAGATGGATTTCATCGAGATGCCCGTTTATAACGGGCTGAGATATATCCTTGTGATTATCTGGGTAGGAGAAATGACAGTCTTACTGTAGCAAAACTGCTAATATGCGAAATCATACCTAGGTTCGGATTGCCAGTCCTTCTTGAGTCAGATAGAGGGGCACACTTCAGCACTGAAGTGATGAACATGCTATGTGCTGCATTACAATTTGAACAGAGGTTACACTGCAGCTACAGACCAGAAGCGTCAGGCATAGTTGAGCAAATGAATGGAACAATAAAGTCCACATTGGCAAAAGTTTGTGCTTCAACATCACTGAAATGGCCAGATGCATTACCATTGGTATTAATGAGTGTTCAATGTGTTACGGATAGAAAGACTGGGTTATCCCCACATGAGATACTCATGGGGAGAGCCATGTGGTTGCCTGCTGTTCCGACCAGCGCCTTAGTGAATATCACTGATGATATGATTATGGACTACTGCAAAGCCCTCGCTGATGTGGTTCGTTCTGTCTCTCATCAGGTGTCAGCAGCCACACTAGATCCTCATGACGAACAGTGCCACAACCTCAATCCCGGTGACTGGGTCGTCATCAAGAAGGATGTTTGGAAGACTTGTCTTGAATTCAGATGGAAGGGCCCCTTCCAAATTCTGCTTACAGCAAACACAGCTGTTAAATGTGCTTGAGTTCCAAACTGGATTCATGCCACCCATACCCAAAGAGTGAGCAATCTTGAGTAAGCGTCATTGGTGTATGATCCTGAAAGAAGAGCACTAGTGGTCTCACTACCAGTGGAGAGACCAGTTCGACCTGTAGCACCTGCAGGAGTGCAAGTGGGAGTGCAAGTAGAAGCACGAGCAGAAGCGCAAGGAGGAGTAAAGGGTGAAGAAGAAAGACAAGTACAAGTTGTTGAAATAACGCAAGGTAGGATCGAAGTCTCCAGTGGTGAAGGTGGAGAGACTGAATCAACAGAACAAGGAGAAGAACAAAATCCTGTTGAAGGAACCAGTTCCAGAATAAAAAGACGGTGTCGAACTGGGGTGGCGTAGTGGGCAAAAGAACGATGGATTTAACCCAGATCTCTTGACTGGGGGAGAATGTTTGCATTGTCAGCATTCCGTCCATCATTTGTTTGTCGACAAGCTGAGTGGCCAAGAAGTTCGAGTAAAGAATGTCCAAAAAGGAGTCTGTCTATAGCACGTATACCAGAAGTAGTGCCTGAAGAAAGTGAGACAGAATAAGAAGGTTCACTCGACCCAAATCATCAAGTCTTGAGAAGATCTAAAATAACTTGAATACCTTGCAGAAGATATTCAGCACCTGAATGGTTCTACTCCGTAAACTCAGCACTGGAATGTGACTTTGGAAGATCTATGCAAGGGGAATCCTGAACTGTTAGAGCCTCTCTGAAAGCAAAGACCTCATTGCTGTTGAAAAATTACATTTAAATTAAAGGGGAAATTCAACGATACAGAAGAACAGATATGAACTATGAAATTTAAACAACAGAGCACAGCACAAAAAAGTTCCAACTGACTAACATTAGACAGTAATGTATTTAATTCCAAACTCAGCAATAAATGAAATAATCAACAACAAGTAATCTTGATCATAAGTAGATCTGTTTCCAAAATGTTGACACGTAGGTGTAGACAAAGCAGACATGTTTCGTCGTTAGACGACTTTCTCAAGGCTTAAATTAATCTGTATGTAGAAAGATCAGCAAAAACACCCTAGTCTTCTCCAGTACGAAGAATCAGAGTTGTGCGGCAATTCCGATACGAATTTAATGGTGCAACAGATGAGCTGGAAAAATCGTTATGGTAAATGAGTAAGAAGCCAATAAGTAGGGCCTCTAAAGGGTAACGTTCTTCAGTTGAGATCCAGTGCAAAGTAGTTTCCAGCTCCCATTGTGGAACCCTGAAGACCGTAGTGGTCCCTGGCGGCAGCCCCCCAAGCAATGTCGCCGTAGAGGACCGTATGTAGGGAATTATTTCCTAGCAGCCAACGCTCCACGGCATAAGCCGGTCTCCATACCACCAATCGTTGAAGACGAGAAGGTGTGCGGCCATATAGTATGCCTGTATATCCGGGGTGGCCACTCCCCCGGAATATGTGGATCGAAAACAGGTCCTCAGGGCCACTCGTGATGCACCCCCCCCATAGAAAGCGGGCCAAAATGGCATTTAGCTGACGGAACCACGTCGGCCGGATTGGATATGGATGATTTTGAAGTTGGTAGAGGAGACGGGGTAGGGATCTTGAAAATGGCAGATCGGCCAAAGAGAGATAAGGGCATGTGAGACCAGACACGTCTGATCGCTCACCTGTGCCCACATGGGAGTAAGATTCTTGTCCCATGCCAGAGTCTGGGACGTTGAGAGGAACACGCCTAAATATTTTAAGCCATCTGGGACCACCATTACCTCCCGCGACCAGTCACCCAACCGGTCTCCACCCCTCAGCGGCCACAAAAAGGATTTGCCCCGATTCATATAGAGGCCGGAGGTCTCCCCAAAAATGTGCATAATACGAAGGAGGCGTGCACCAGTCTGTTCGGGGTTTGTGAGGAAGAATAACACGTCGTCCGCATACAGTGTTATGCGGTCGGAGACTTTCGGTGCCCACTCGAAGCCACGCACCTGCGCGTCGATTTTTATCCAGGCCGCCAGAGGTTCCATAGCCAGCGCAAAGAGATTTGGGGAGAAGGGACACCTCTGGCGTGTTCTGCGCCCGATGGAGAAGCGTCTGGAGACCGAATCGGCCACTCGGACCAATGCTGTTAAGGCTGTATAAAGCAGACGTATAAGATTCACTAGGCGGGGACCAATATTGAGGGGACCGAGTAAGGCGAAGGGATAGGTCCACCTAAGAGAATCGAAGGCCTTGTTCATGTGTGCAAGGAGGAGCGCGGCCCGGCCCCCGAGTCTGTCAACCACAGCTATGGCACTGTGTGCATGTCTGATATTGTGTTGTGTAGCGCGGCTAGGCATAAAGCCCGCCTGACATGGATGAATCAGATCTGTGATGTGGGGAACCAAGCGATTGGCGATCACCTTGGCCAGGAGCTTGGCTTCCACATTTAGCAGGAAGACAACAATCTCTCCAGTCCGATGGGAGACCTCCGCCCTCAGCGGATGCCTCAAGAGCCGCCAAATAGGGAGTTAACAGTTGCGGGTGATACTTCTGAAAAAATTCGCATGGAAAGCCGCTCGGACCGGGCTCCTTTCCCGCTCGCATATCGAGTAACGCGGCCAGCAATTCATCTACCGACAGGGGTACATCCAACGCCTCCCGCACCTCATCAGATACGGCCCGAGGGGGAAAGTCATCAATGAATTTCTGGACGAGTTCTGCAGAGATGGTTTCATGGGTATACAGTTCTTCAAAATATGAGGCAAAAAGATCTGCAATGAGTGACTGGTCGGTAAGAGTTGATCCATCTGAGTTATGAATACTCGAGTGCGTCTGGGGCGCAGCGTTTGTTGGCACAGGCGGTGCAGCAGTGCACTAGGCTTGTCCCCTCACTGGTATATCCGGCTTCGGGTGGCCAGCCAGCACAGCCGGGGCTCATCCAGGATCTCTCTGGCATACGACTGCTGCATATTCAACAATTGTCTGCGCGCAATACATCTCCCTTCGGTCCTACATGCGTGCTCCAAGGTAAGCAACTGGGCTTCGATTTGTAATAACTTATTGCGGCGTTGTCGGTGTCTTGCGGCGCAAAAGGCAATGTCTGCGCCTCTAAGAATGGGCTTCATCGCCTCCCAAAGCATAACAGGGGAATCTACTGCACCCGTGTTTTGTGTAAAATAGTCCACTAGGGACCCATGGATATGCGATCTGTATTTTTCGTCATGTAATAGCCATGGTGATAGGCGCCACCGGAACTGGGAACGCCTGGGCTCCAGAGACAGGAGCAAGGAAAAAGATGTGTATTCGCGTGAGGTGGGGTGCAACGTTCTCCACGAGTCCACCCACCAGTCCCTGAATCAAAGGTAGAAATTTGGAATCCTGGGGCGCCGTTGCTCGGACCGTGGTGCGCCATCTGTCTAGTAACGGGCCGAGAACATCATTCCAATCTCCCCCGACCAACGTTAGGCCTGGTGGGAGTTCGGTCCAGAGCATTGTCCGCCGCTCTACAAAGGTCCAGTTAAGAGGGGGAGGAGCATAGACACTACCCAAAACCATGGGCTCTCCGTACAATGTTCCGTAAATCACAATGAACCTACCCTGCGGGTCCGACCATGTCTTGCTGTGTATAAAGGGGATGTTACGATGTATGAGAATCGCGACCCCCTGGGAACCTCTAGTAAATCCGGCATGGTAAATTTGTGCGTAGCCAAACCTCCCTAAGCAAGGTGCCTTGGTGCCCATCAGGTGGGTCTCCTGTATGCATAGGATATCAGCTTTGTAGCGCTTGGCCTGTCGCAGCACAGCACCCCTTTTGATCTTATCGAGGAGGCCGTTAGCGTTCCAGCTAATAACTCGAAGCCTCTTGCTCCTATTCCCAGTCGGAACTGGCATCCCAATTGACACTGATACACATAGATGGGTACGGCTGATGGAGTGGCGGATACAATCCCAAAGTCACACAGATATGTAGATATAGTGGCAACAATAGAACGCAACAATAATTCCCAAACAGATTTCCCAATAAACCCCCCACCCCAATACCTTGCAAACGTGGAAGTATCTGTCACGGCATGATATAGCCCCAGGCCCCAACGGGGGGCGGTGGCGACAATCAACCAATGGATCCCCAGTATGAGCCCACTGCACATAGTAAAAACTAGGAATCAGGGACTCATCACACAATGCAAGCCTGTATATACAAACAGGCACATGCATCAAAAGAAAAACCGGTCGCAAACGGGCAGATTCTCAGAATCTGCCCCTTTCCGACCCGATATTTTTGCATTTGGGATGCATCATCCCAAATGCAAAAATCGCAATTTAAGTAATCTCTAAATTGCGATTACTTAAATTGCGATTGCATTTAAGGAATCGCAAATTGAGATTCCTTAAATGCAATGCATTTTAAGTAAAAAAATTTGCGATTTCGCTAATAGGAGTTGCAAATAACCATCAATTTGTACTTGATGGTAATTTGCAAAAACTTTGAAATATGCACTAAAATGCATTTTTCAAAGTTCTATTTTACATCCACGCATGCCCTTGGGGCATGTGTGTGTGCAAGATGTACTCATATGCAGATTTCAGGGGTGCAACAGGGTGTCCTTTTGACACCCTTGCACCCTTGAAATTGCATGCGCAATTTGCGAGTACCTTGGGTGCTCGCAAATTGCAAATGCAATTCCCATTCATTCCTATAGGAATGAATGGGAAGACATTCCTTAATTGCGAGTCGCAATTTGCGAGTCGCAATTAAGGAATGTTTAGAAATCGCTATTTTTTTTGCGATTTCTACATGCATAGCCTTTTGCGATTCCTTAATTGCGATTCCTTAATAATCGCAATTAAGGAATCGCAAAAGTCTACCTTGATGCATGTACCTGATAGTGTTTAGGTGTCATGTAAATTGAATAGTTACAGTTCTTGGAGATGTATTGTTCAAGACGCTGAGGGCTCCGCCTGGTCATCAGATGGTCTCTTGCGGGATTTACAACGAGTCTTGGATCTTTTCTTGGAGCGCGAGCGCCGGCGCTGCCCACCCTCCACCGTGAAGGAAACCGCGTCCGGGTCCACTGGATGATGAGTCCGAGTCTATGCGGGATGAAGTAAGAGGCTTAATCCTCACTGTTTCTTCAAGCCATTGGAATACCTCCTCCGGGGACTCAAAGAAATGGGTGCACGACTGGTACGCCACCCGCAGGCGAGCTGGGTATAACAGGGAGTATTGGAGTTTGAGACCCCGAAGTCGAGCCTTGGCTTCAAGGAATGACTGTCGGCGCTGCTGGACCAGCCTGGTGTAGTCTGGCAATATTAGGATTAGGAGAATCCTTTGCTCTCGCCCATTGTAGGTTCGTGTCCCTATCTTTATAGTTGAGGAGGCGGGCAATTATTGGGCGAGGATGGGCCCCCGGAGGTGGTTTTTGCAGCAGTGCTTGGTGGGCGCGCACCAGCACAAAGCAGGAAGAGAGTGCATCCGGTGTGAGCCAACCCTTGACCCACTTGGCGAGAAACTCCTCGGCATTTTTTCTTCGCATCCCTCCGGAAATCCAATGAAGCAGAGATTATCCTGCGGGCGCGCCCCTCCGCATCCTCCACTCGTGTCGCCAAGCCCCGGTTGAGTGTCTTGAGAGTGGACACCTTCTTCTGTAGCGTGCCCACTGTGTCTTCCATCGTCGAAATTCGGGACTCTGCCTCTGAGATGCGCTGCACTGCGTTCCGGAGATCCTGCCGCAGCAGCATGACATCTGCGCCCACAGCACCAATTTTGGTTTCCAGCATTTCTCTTGACTGCGTGATCGCTGCCAACAGCGCCGCGTTGTCCGGCATAGACGCCTCTGGGCCACCCAGTGAAGGCCCCGAAGCCACCGACCCAGTATATTTATCCAGTGTGCATTGTTTGGAGGATGCACCAGGCGGCTTGATCTTCGCCATAATGGAGCACCACAGGGCAGAGGGGGGGGGGCCAATCCAAAGGCCGGAATACAGCTATCCCCCGCAGCGCCTGTTGGAAGGAGCCGGGCGACACGCACCGGGTATGAGGCTCACCACGGGGAAAGGCCAGACCAGGCGGAGCCACCAGACTCGCAAGCCACACCAAACCTTGTTCGGCCGCCTCCGCGAGCTGGGCACTCCAACCTCCCCTAACGGGTGTCGAAGCACAGCCCCCGGTATGGCAATGCAGGCAGTAGATCCAAGTTCCCCCACAGTCAGTGCCAGGGGCAGTATCCAGAAGGTGAGCAGGCCTGTAATGTGCCACGCAGGCAGAGATGGGGGCAGCAGGCGCTCCGCGCTGCCAACTGAACAGGATATTAAAAGCTTTCAGTAGGACATGTGTTGGGTAATAGAAACCAGAGTGAGAGTCTGCTCAGTAAGTATGGGCCAGGCATAAGTCATCTGGTGGCTGACAGTCAAGATATGGCCGCTATCCCAGCAATTCTAGTGCAGCAGCTGAGCCCAGCGTTAGTGACCGTCACTGGGGAAGCCCCGCAACCCAAGCCAGGTCAGACGGGTCCCGGAGCTACCGCGGCCGCCACCACTCACCAGAGCGGCCCGACTCGACCGCTGACAAATCAACCGCGGCCGAAGTGCAGCTAGAGCTAAGGCTTGAGGGTCACACAGCCCCAACTGCAGCAATGTGGCAGGCCATATAGCGCAGATGAACAGAGGCAGCCGCGGACCCGCACTCCTTAGATCAATGAATGCGGCGGCTGCTGCACAGCCCCAGAAAGCGGCACCCGCCACCGCCCCGCAACCACCAACTACCGGGCGGGCAGCGAAATCGGGTCCGGATTCACCGGGCTCCGCCGGGCTCCAAAGATGGGGGGCATCCACTCCGCCCACAACCGGCGTTGCAGAGTGGGCCCAGGCTCAAATCGATGCAGCCGCAGCGGCACGGCCCCCCGACCAGCAGTCAGGCCGCGTCTAGGCCGGAGGCGCACGGGGGATGCAGGTCAAGCCCTGCTTCCCAGCTCGAACAGCTCCGCAGGGATCCAGCCAGCCCAGGCCCGCGCTCACAGCACCGCAGTATAGACGGTAAGGTCTGTAGGGAAGATGGCACCGGGGCGGCAAGAGGCGAGACCCGCAGCTATTAGGTTATCGTGTCAGCGGGCCTCCGTGACTAGAAATGCAGCAGGGCGGTCTCCACGGGCCCTCAGTCGTCACGATGTAGTGTCATTAGGCATCTGCTGACACCGAAACTGGAGGATATATATCAAAACTGCAGGATAGACGGCGGATTAATAGCAGGCTGTGGGAGCCTCGCTAAAGCATGTCTGCCATGTTAGACGGCCAAGCCACGCCGCCACCACAAATAACTATTTTTAATTATAAATTATTTATAAACAAAAACATTATTAGATACATTTAATCTTTTTTATTTCCTACCCTATAACACCACACAATTCACCACACATCTAAATTTTTTTAAAGTACCTCCATAATTAACATAATTATTGATCAATTACAGAAATATTATAAATTAAAAAACAAATTAAAACAGATAAAAATGAATTTACTCCCCAAATGTTACCCCTATAAAACCAAAACCCCCACACACACAAAATAAACAATTACCCAAATTAATTATCAATTGATGAATTAATATTAATGATCAAGTAATTATTAATTAAACATAAAGTACTTTCCACCCTCTACCCTTATAAACCCCACAACCCACAACTAAAAATCATTACACAATTTCCATAATTAATTTTAAATTAATAAATCAATTAACAACTACTTATTATTAATTCCAAATAAATTACTTTACACCCTTTACCCTTAGAAACCCCACAACCTGCTCCTAAAAAATTAACACAATTACCATAATTAATTACCAATTAATTAAATATTAATTAACAACCAATTGGAGAGGTGTGGTGCAGCGGCCAGGGCAGCTGACTTCGGAGCACAGGGTTCACGGTTCGATCCCCGGCTCCGGTGGCAGCTCAGCTCACCACCATGTGACTCTGGGCAATAGCTCACCTAATTTCCACAACGGCCCCCAGCGCCTTGAGACCCGTAAGGGTGAGTAGTTCGCGCTTTAGAAATACGGATTTAGATTTAGATTTTTTAGATTAATAATTAATTAATAATAAATTACTTCCTACAATTAACACTCTAAAATCTAAATTAAATAAATATTAGGAAATAAAAAGTAATCATTTATTAGAATTAAATTACTTCCCACCCTATTCCTCTATAAACCCACAACCCGCTACAAAACTAAAAAACGCAAAATTTAATAAAAATATAATTAATAACTACTAAAAATTTAACACATATATTAAAAAACAAAAACAATACTTATACAAAAAAATAGATCACATACATTTAAAACACATACTAAAATACATAACACTAATTAAAAAAAATCGATATTTTAAACAACTATATTTTTGCAAATGATATTAATGACTTCGATATTTAAAACAATATTTCTTACCTTAAAGTCGATATTCTTGACCACGATATTCTTGCTGTCGATATTTCTGTGTCACGATATTTCCAACTCGCTATTTGTGTAAGTCGACATTTCCAACTCGATATTCTGTCTGCATACCATGAACTATGCCTATTAGTTGGTTTTTATTTTAGTTATTTGTTTTGCAGAAGACTAACCTAGGCCAGAGAAGAAAGTTATAAAAGAATAGGGCTAACATTTTAGAAGAACACGAAGTAGGGTTAAGGATAGTCTACTAGGGAACTGCCAAGAAGAATAAAATAAATAAATAAATAACAAAGAAAACGATTTCCTCAAACGCTTTATATCTGTGATTTTCGGAGTAACAGTTATTATGATTTCCATGGTATTAATAGGGTTTTATATGACACCTGATCCAGAAACTCCTAGAATTCATGTCACTAATGTAAACAGACAGCATTTTAGGGAAAACACATTTACTAAAACTTTTACAGACTTCAGGAAGGAGGATTACTCTACAAATGTTTATTCTAGATTAGTACAAGAATACACAAATGCTTTAACCCCTTCGCTGCTAGGCCTCCCCACCCCCCTCCCCCCCGGGCTGCTTAGGGGCTGATTATGATGGCGGAAGGACCGCCACCGCAGGGCCGGCGGTGGCGGTCCTTCCGCCATCAAATGGATATTTCCCACCGCCAGATTAGGATGGCGGTGGGAACAGGAATACGTCCGCAGCGGACGCAAGACCGCCCGCCGCCAGCAATCGTCCCGACTGCCTGACGGACGGCCCAGGGAGCCCAAAATGTTGGCGGTGCCTAGCAGGAACTGTCCACCAGATTAGGATGCCAGCATTAACCAACCTTTCCATGGCGGCGATGCCGCCATGGAAAGGCATACGGTCTTTTGCCACGGGGCCTGTTGCGGGCCCCCGGTGTGGTGGGGGTGGGTGGCTGCACTCGGGGGGTACCTATGGTACCCCCCTACATTGCCATGCTCAAGGTGGCAGGCACCGCGCGGTACCTGCCACGTTGTGCATCGCAATGCAAAACATGGTATTTTAACATTGCGTACGGTGTTGCAGCCAGCAGCACCGTCCGCAATGTTAACCTACCAGGATGCGCCCGGCAGTGTGGTGGGCGCATCCTAATACGGCGGGCGGGACTGGCGCACCTATGGCGGATGGTCCCAGCTCCGCAGGGATGGCTGGCGGTCCGCCTGCCATCTTAATAGGCCCCTAAGCCTTTTTTTTTAAAGCCTATTTTGGGCTGTTTGGGGTAGGTCGCGCTTAGGCCCCAGTAACTTTTTGTCAACATAAGTTATCCATGTCAAATTTGCATCCTTTTTTCCCAACACCCTGAGGATTCTAAAGGTATCCAGGCTTTGTGGATTCCCTTGGAGGGGACCCAGAAATTAGCCAAAATACATCTAAATGTTGTTTTTTTTTTTTTTTTAAATGGGGAAAAGTGCTGCAGAAGAAAGCTTCTGTTTTTTTCCCTGCAAATGGTATTGACAAAGGGTTTGTGCTGCTGAAATCACCATCGTCTCAGCTTTCAGGGACAGGCAGACTTTTGTCAGAAAACCAAACTTTTCTACACAGTTTTTGCATTTTACTGGGACTTAGCCTATTTTTGCCACTTTTTGTGCTTTCAACCTTCTTTGCAGTTAGTGGTAGAATGGGTGTGAAAGCAATAATGGATCCCAGAAGGATATACATTTCTGAAAAGTAGACAAAATTCTGAATTCAGTAAGGGGTCATTTGTGTAGATCCTTCAAGGTTTGTTATAGAAACTAACAGGTGAAAATAAAATATTGAAATTGCATTGAAAAAAACAGCCATTTGTGCCAACGTTTTCACCTGTCACTTCTTCTAAGTATGACAGATTTTTAAAAGCAATATACCGTTACATCTGCGGTTGCGGGGATATATAGGACTTGTAGGTTCACCTAGAACCCGAGGAACCCAGAGCCAATAACTAAGCTGCGTCTTGCAATGGTTTTTCATTTTGTACCGGGTATATAGCAATTCATTTGGTAAAATATAAAGAGTAAAAAATAGGTACCCAGGAAACCTACATATTTCCAAAATGGGAACAAAATTTGGAGTTTAAAAGCAGTGGGTATTTGCACATCTCCAAAATTGTGGGCACCCATACAAGCATGTGAATTAGAGGTCATTTTTCAAAATGACTTCTTTTTACAAATTGTCTTACATTTGGTAGGCAGAAATGCAAAGAAAGTCAATTGGTAATAACACTTGTTCTACTATTCTGTGTTCCCCTAAGACTCCTGATTAAAAATGCTTCCTCAAGTGCTATCCCCTCAATTCCTATGTTTTTAGCCCTTCCCAGTCACAGGCCCTCGGCCCACTCACACAAGTGAGATATCATTTTTATCGGGAGCCTAAGGGGAACGCTGGGTGGATAGAATGGCAACAAGTACATCTGGAGCTTTGTTCGTTATTAGTACAGAATTAATTGCTATACGATCTATGCTTTTACAAGATCGTCTTGCTTTAGACATCCTTCTTGCTGAGAAAGGAGGGGCCTGCCACATGCTAAAGCTAACTCACTGCTGTTCGTACATACTGGACGAGAGTAGGAAAATAGAAGAGTTTGCAGGGAACATATCAAACCTGAGACCTGAATTACAGGAATTGGAAAACCAAGTCTATATGACAGCTGGAAAAGGGATAATGAAAGCTATATTTATGCCCAAACTAGTACTCGCATTATGTCTAATAGTCTTATATGTCCTATATCTGGGCTGTAGATATTTCTTGTGCAAAAGACATGATGCCTATCAACGAAAACGTTTCAAAAAGGACATGGGCTTAATGGGGATAATGAATGACAATTACATGAAAACGGTGCAACACTCGAGGGGGATAAAAAGAAACCGACGGGATACTCTAGAAGACAAAACTGCATTTTAGATTTAATTGTTGAAGTGAAACCAAATTAATTATGATTATATATATATATATATATATATATATATATATGTATATATATATATATATATATATATATATATATATATATATAATCAAGAGGGAGGGAGTTTGGGAGAAATGAGCATGCATTTGGAAAACCGACTTATTTACTATGTCAAAGTTGCATTTCAGAACACATTTAAATGCTGTTCAAATACTCGCTTTAGTAAATGACTCTTAGATAAAACGTGAATGCACCTTGGTTAAAATATTAATAAACAAACCGTAACATTATATTTCATAAATCAATGTAGAATATAAGGATCTCTCTAGAATGCTTTATTAATGAATGTATGGTTTTCAAAACTTTTGCACCAGGGATCTATTCTATAGCTGTACAGTAAGACCCAAAAGCATTTCTTTTTGACTTTGCTCAGTTACAGGAGTAAAACATCTTGTGCAACTGCCGAGCATTGATGTCATCTTTAGAAATGTGCTGATTATAATATTGTGTGGCTCCCAAGTTGAGGGACAATTTTCAAAGTATGCTTTCTTGTTCCCCTGTCTAACAAGCCCAACACCACTGTACATATGGGTGCAGAGACAGAATATCGAATCAAAAATATAGAATTGCACAAATATCGAGTCATAAATATCATGGGTCAAAAATATTGACAGACAAATGCTCGTGGTCAAGAATATCGATTTAAGGTAAGTAATATCGATGTTAAAAATATCGAAGTGTTTAATATCGTTTGCAAAAATATAGGGGCCCATTACGATACCCGGCGTAAACAAATCCGCCAGGCATGGAAGCGGCAAAAATCCGCCCGCATACACCGTCTGAACACCGACCACGCCATTACGATAACACAAACCGAAAACCGCCATCGGCGGAAAAATCACACAAAATACCGCCCGCCATCGTCCGAGTCGGAGTCAAACCGCCCGCCACGGACGGAAACACGCACGACAACACAAAACCGCCCGCCCTCACGGCCGACACACCGCACGTGAAATTACGATCGCACCGCCATGAGCGCGGGAAAACCACAAATATACTGCCCGCCAGCGCAAACAACGCCGATGCCAATCGACACGGCAGAAACCATGGCGCCCACGTCCCTGCACAGAAACCATCCGCCCACAAAACCAATAGCACACAACATGGCCAATAAGTCCACACAGCAAGGCACGCACAAATACACAAGCACAGTACACATCCCGAAAACACCCCCCCGGACAAACAAAAACTACAAAGGCCAGAACCCCAGACACAACACACCTGAAAACAACAGACCATGAGGACACACCCACATAGGTAAGTACAAAAGCAGCACTCCCACAGACCACAACCCCTTGCAACATTGCAAACCAGAGAGGAGAGGACACAGTGACACAGCGAGGACAACAGCACACCACAGAAACGCACACATCACCACCACCACCACCACCAAACACCGGCACCACAAACCCCCTGCACATTACACAACACACACCGCACCAGCACCACAAACACCATGGCACCACAAAGAATGCCCAAGTTCACGCCCATTGAGCTGACGGTCATGGTCGACGAGATCATCAAGGTGCACCCACAAATCTATGGGAACATGGTCCAACACACACCACTAGCCACCAGAAACAGAATGTGGAACCGGATCGTAGACCAGGTCAATGCAGTCGGGACCCTGCCCAGGAACAGAGTCGAAATTAACAAACGGTGGAATGACGTCAACAGCCTGGTCAAGAAGAAGGAGGGCAAAAACAGAGAGCTGGCTGCCGTCACTGGCGGAGGGAATCCCGCGCTCTTCAAGACCTTCAAAGCGTGGGAGGAGAAGGTGCGAGTCATCATACATCCCGAGATCCTCGCCGGATTAGCAGGGGAGTGGAGGCTGGTAAGTACAAACTAATGTATACCAGCACACCGCTATGTACTCACATGCACTACCACCATGCCACAGCTCCCAGGGACAAACACCCCCATGTCCAGCACACAATACACGACACACACATGCAACAGACACCACCACACACAGCCCAAACAGAACAACTGTAAGATGCGTGGGGACATGTGTACATTCAGCCAGCCACGTAACCACCAACAGGTCCCCAAATATGCCAGAAGCGCCACAACGAGCACCCACCACACCCATGTGTCCGCCACAGCTGCACAAACCGACAAGTAACAGGTAAGTGGCAGGAACACAAAGTGCAGTGGTTGGGACGGTGGACAGCCCAAGTACAACACACACCAGGCCCCTAGTCCCACAGCACAGCAAGGAGGAGCATCCCCCACACCCCACAGCCACGTGTCAGCCACCGCAGTGCACAACGACAGCCGAAAGGTAGACATCACGGTCCACAGCAATCGGTGTCAGTGGGTGTCCAGCCACCACTACGACCCACAACACCCCCCACCCCCACAGACCTGCAACATGGAGCACCCCCGCTTAGAACCATGTGGCATCCAGTACAGTGCACGCACGAACAACCTGCAGGCGGGAAACTGGACAGGGCTGGATTACTGGAGGCATGAGGACCGTAACACGACCAACACATGGGACATGTCACGTAGCAGACGAACACGCAGCACCGCCCACCGTCACGAACAAGTGAACAATGTGCACACGGACATGAACCACAGACTCACACCCCACATGACCCATCACAAACACAGCAACACCCAAGGAGCCACGTCTGCATGCACAAGCCACACTGAATATAGTACCACACGGCAGCCACTGTGCAACCCATCACACACAACCGAAACACCATTGAAGTCCTGTCCATGTAGCCCCTACTGCCTGTCAACCACACACCCCACAACTACGCCTATGTAAGACAAACAACACTAGACGCAACAGAGCGGAACAACATAAATGCACACGAACACCACTGAACCCATCAAACACACAGACACACCATGCACATACAACATACCATCCATCCCATCCGTCAGCCCCAGTCTCATGAAAGGCATGTCATCCGCACAGCTGCCACACATACAGCAGTCACGCTAAGATACATGCCCATGACCAACCATGTGCCAGAAGTCAATGAAGCGCACGACACACTGTGAGCAACAACACACAACATGGGCCACACCCCCCACGAGCACTGCAGTGATGCACATGGCACAGGGCAGCACGCACACCAAGGAGATGGGACAACTGCAATACGTTGGCTTACACACACAACCATCACTCACCCATAACGATGTGTCCAATGCCATGTCCAGTAATCACAACAGACAGCAAATATGCAGGCCATGTCAAGCATGCACACACCTCAAACCATGCACTGTCATGCTGCCACAACACATGTCACGTTCGGCACCCATGGCTTACAGCATGTACCCCAAAAGCATATTCCCTCCCAAATGCGAATCTGGGGCATGGCCCCCATGTTGCCATATGCGTTACTAAGCGTTCCATATGAACCCCAAAAGCAAAGTACAAACCAGACCCAGGATGGGCCAGGAGCCCGCATACACCAGAGTCACAATGAGTAGGGGCACAGCAACACACCCATCGGCATGGCCAATCCGTCCCATGCCACATGTGCACAGCACACAGTCCCATTGCCTAGCACACACAACTACAAATGCCACAGCCACACACTCGCCTCCGGGAAACCCATGTACGAGATTGCACGAACTGCCAATGTCAGACGACAAATACATACTTCGCCAGGTGCAACACAATAACAAATCTCATTCTCTCCACAGGTGACGAACTGCCGGATGCTGGGGATGGAGACAGCAGCCAGCACAGCCAGCCTACAAGCCCCCAACGAGGACACACGGATCTGGAGGATCTGTCCTCCTCTTCGGACACGGACCACCAAGCAGGCCCATCTGGTGTGGCAGGGCCCAGCCGCTCCCCAGGACCCCTCCTACCCACCAACCCATCATCCAGGGCTGCTGAACAGTCCCAGCCCCCTGCTGCCACTGTCGTTGCGGCCACACCCACGGTCATTGCGGCCACACCCACGGTCATTGCGACCACTGCCGCAACCGCCACCATCGCCGCACCGACCACCACCGCCACCACCACCACGTCTTCGCTGGCACCAGCCCCAGCGCAGGTGGTGGCCCGGCCGACTGGATCCACCCTGGGAGCCACAGCGAGGACCGTGGTGAGCAATGTGGCTAGTGGGCAGGCCGGTGGCAGCAGGACTGGTAGGAGTAGCAGGGTCAGGGAAACGCCAGCCTCCCTGGGAGCCATGCCCTGCCTCAAATGGCCAGAGTCCTTGGGGCCTATGAGGAGGCCCAAGAACAATGGGTCAGGTCTGCTTCAGACACGCGGGAGGTGCTGGGGGTGCTGAGGTCCATGGACGCCCGTATAGGTCAACTCGTGGACCTCATGGGCCAGCTGGTGGTGGCGGTGAGGACACGGCCAGGGATAGCAGCTCCCCTCCGCCACCACCTGCCGGGGCGCAGGGTCGAGCAGCAGTGTCCAGTTCCCCTGCGTCCACAGCCAGTGAGCACACCTCAACCACCAGCATGTCGCAAGCAGGCACCCCCTCGCAAACGTGGAAGGGGCCGTCCGAAGAGGAAACAGATCTCCCGGGAGGACTTCGCACGCTCCAGTCGCAAGTGAGGCAGCCAGCCAGCCTTCCGCCAGCCTTCCTTGACCAGCCACTGCATTGACTTGCTCTACGATCCCACTCCACACAGCCAGCTGGATGGCATGTGTGTGTTGGACTATGGACATAGAACCAGTGGGTACACCCTGAGCATCACGCAGCCATGACCGACAGCTCATTGTCACTGCACGCACCACTTTTGTCATCACCTCACACACAATCACATGTCACAGTTTGGAATAAATGCACCTTTTTCACTAACTGCTGTTTGTGCCCTGTGTTTTATTTGTACGGAATACAACGGCCACCTTGGGCGGAAAGGCACCTGATGCGTGGCATGGCAATGGAATCCGGAGGGCCTGTAGGGACCTAGGGGTGGGAGACAGAACAGGAGCACATTCAATGAGTGTGTCACACACCCATCACACAGTACATGTCAACAACTACAAGCAATGTACACACATCGCACAGAGCAATAGGGCACAATGCCACAGTCACCAACAGTGGCACACTACCCTGGCCATGGAGCGTTGACACACAGCACGTAGTGAACAAACGGCCACCCTGACACAGCACACACACACCTGCACAGATACAGCCACATCAGCCGTCGTACATGGACACTCACCGTCAAGTGAAGTAGCGGGCGATGAGCTGCTGGCGCACATTCCCAGCTTCCTCCTCTCCGCTGTCCTCCTCACTCGAGCTGTCCTGGTCTGCGGGCTGGGGCCCTGGTTGATCTCCGTCATCCACAATGAGGGGGATCTGCTTACGAATGGCCAGATTGTGCAGCATGCAGCACGCCACCACTATCTGGCACACCTTCTGTGGGGAGTACGCCAGTGCACCCCGGTGCGGTCCAGGCACCTGAACCTGGACTTGAGGAGGCCAAAGGTACGCTCGACCACACGTCTGGTCCTCCCATGTGCCTCATTGTATCGATCGTCTGCTGGGGTGCGAGGATTCCTCAATGGACTGAGCAGCCATGCCCCATTCGGATACGCAGAGTCACCTGGGTGTGAGGGACACAGAGAATCGTAGCTATTCCAACTGGACAGGGGACAGCATCGCACAACCAGCACACTACACCACTCCACATACTCACCGACAATACAGCCACGATCCTGTTGCAGATTGGCCATCAGTCGTGGCAAGATGCTGTTGCGCATTATGTGTGCGTCATGTGCCGAGCCTGGAAACTTGGCACACACGTGGGTGATCACCATGTCCGCAAGGCACACCACTTGCACATTCAGGGAGTGCGTGTGCTTCCTGTTGCGGTACAGGTGCTCAGTGGCCTGTGGTGGAACAAGGCCAACATGTGTGCAGTCAATGGCTCCCACGACGTGTGGGATTCTGCCAAGGGCATAGAATGCACCCTTCACTGCCGCAAATTCACGAGCCCTGGGGAATCTGATGTACCTGTTTCGGTACAGCATCATGGCTGCCAGTACATCCCTCAGCACCTTGCTGAACATGGGCTGGGACATCCCTCCTCCACTGCCCACTGTGTGCTGGAATGACCCAGTGGCGAAGAAATGCATGGCGGCCATCACCTTAGCCGTGGGGGTGACAGCAGTCGGATACACCCTGCGGGGACGGAGATGGGGCTCTAACATGGCACACAGTCGATGCAGGGTTGGCCTGTCCAGCCGAAACTTCCTGATAACCTCTGTATCGTCCATGTCCGCCAGCAATTGGTATGGGCGGTCAATGTTCGGTCTCCGCCTGGGGAAAATGGCAGAGGACACATGTCAAAGCAACACGACACATAGCAATTTCGCATACACATCACTGACATGACTGAGCAAGCACATGAGCCACAGCCCAGCTGTCAAGCTGGGACGGCACGGCCACAATACACTTACACAGGTCTCCCAACAATGGCAATGGCAAGTGAGACATACCACTGCCATGTGCATGCACATGGGGATCTAGGCCCCAATGACTTGCGGGGCGTGCTGATGGGGACTGACTGCATATTCGTCAAGCGGCAACGCCACGGCAACATGAGTGTCTGCTGAGCATGGAACTGCTTCCGAGGCTGGATGAGTATGGCACACGACGACGACGATGTGGGCACGGGCTGAGCGGCCAATACAAGTGGGACCTCTGGCACGAGGGGATATGAGACAGTAGTAGGTGTCAGCACTGCACCCTATGTACAGCACTGTACGGATCACACCTCCCGAAACATTGACAGGTGTCCACATTGACAGCCCCATGCCAAGACGGCTGTGTGCTTGCAGTCACACGTCACAGGTGAGAGGTTACATTGCACGTGCCAGGTGGCAGACGTACATAGTGGGAGCTGGCATGTGTGTGCATGTGTCTCCTGTTCAGGATCCACCAGATGGGCGCTGACTCTGTACTGACCATTGGACACAGCATGTTCCGTGGAAGGCTTGTGTGTGTGGGATGGTGGCACTGGATGTGCCTCCGTTGGGTGGGGGGCCATGCACAGGGCGGGTACGTCGATGATTGCGCATTGTTGGTCACGGTGGGTGCACCAACTAAGATGTGTTGCCCTGTGTTCAATTCCTATGTCCGCATGATGATGGACTGTGGATGTGGGCAGACTACACATTGGTCGATGTGCTGTCTATATGCATGTGCCTTCACACCAGGCACAGCTGCCCCTGCACATGTGACCCCTGCTGGACTCGCTGCTGGGTCTGTGGAGCTGATGCACCTTCTGTGCGTGGGGCGGACAGCTCTCCTCACTTCCCTCATTGCGCATGTCATGTCTTTGCCGCAGGTGACATGGATCATGGAGGGCCCACATGTACGCGTGGGTAGGCTACACATGATTGTTCACTGGTCGCCACCCCAGTCAGTGTTTCGAATGGGAAGGTTGTCGTGCTGGTGGTATGTTCGATGTGGCGGATGGGCGAGCCTGGGTGCGGGCTTACATTCCGGACATGGGGGGTAGTTGGATTGGCGACTAGTTGCAGTACACACGGAACACGTCTCTTCCTTTCCACATCTGGGTCATCCCTTGTACTAACTGATAGTGATACGGTCATCTTCGCCCCAGCCCTCATGTCCTCCCTCGCCCCCCAATATGCATGCTCACCTGCGAGGCTAGCGCTTGCACAGGCAGCCCCAAGCTCGCACCAGAGAGGGCAAGGAGTGTATGTGTGGGTCCAGTTGCACAAGTGGGCTGTCTCAGGGTATGATGTGTGGCGGGACGCCGTCCACCTGCGTGGTGCCCCAAATGGAGACCCGGCCTGCATGGACTATGCATCACAGTCTTCGCCTTCCGGATCCGCCACCTGCGACACCCAGTGGCTGTGGCTGCCCTTGCGGCCATGCCGCGTCCGTCTGTGGCTGATGGCCCACACATTCACTCTTTGGCCTCTCTGGGGAGGGCTCGGGGGTGGTGGCGCACGCGCTTGCACTTAGTCGCAATGGCATGTGGCGTGGTTGGTATGATGGGCAATGGATGGGATGGTGCGAGCCACCTCCCGTGACGTCAGTGCTGCTCGTGCTGTGGTGCGTCCCCCTACACTTCCATTTGACTTTTTGCCATGCTAGACGTTGAGGTTCTATTGCCTGCGTGATATGACCAGGAGGAGCGCGAGGAGACCTCTCACACACCATGCTCCACTGCCATCCCGTGCCCTGTATCGCCTGTGCGGATTGACTATGTTGGGGTTACACCTGGTCGACTGGGGCTGTGTGTGCCTTGTCAAGGGGCATGGCGGGCGCACAACAGGATCCAGCTTGTCCACAGAGGGTGGGCTGAGGTGCGCCTGGTACCGCTATGTACGTGTGCCCGGCTGCTGTGCACACACGTGTTCACTCCCCCCGACAGGTGTCCTCTCACTATGCCCAGGGAAGCGGTGGTGTACTGTTCATGACCCCTCCCAACACGGCGTGCTCCAACTTGGCATGTGCGCATCTACCCGTCACACCCACCCACCTGTGCACTGCGTCCATACGACTTCACACGGCACATGTGTGTCTTCCACAGTTGTGCTACTCATTTGCGTTGTCATCCAATACCAGTGGACTACATGGTCATGTCACGACTGCCGTGTACTTCACATACTCTCATCCTCTCTCATTCGTACATGTGAAATGAGTCAGCGGAGACAGTTTTGGTTTCAAACATTATATTGAGTCTTCTGTCCTCTGTGATGCAGTATAGTGGACACTACTGGCAGCGGAATACATGTTGAGGATATACTGAGCATGATTGCAAATGGGATAGGGTGTGGGGTTACATGTGATTGGCTGTTGCATGTGGGATGTGGGCTTCAGAGTGACATCTGCTTGGCCAAGGCTGTGCTAATGTACATTTGCGTATAGCTGCGGAGCTGCGGACTTTGACACAGACGGTATACATGTAGCCTACCAGACCGCTTGGCATCATGGGCACAGTCCATCTCAGTTCCACGTGACAGGTTTGCTGCGGTTGTTCCTCATGCACGCGTGCATGTGAGATGACATCAGGGCATGTGCTTGCGTGCATGCAGCGGCGTGCCACTTGTTGTTGCACTGTGGTGGTTACTGGACATGTCACAGTCACTGGGGTCGTGTTGTTGTTGTATGCACTTGACGTCCATGCAAAGGTCCTGGTATGGGATTCCCGGGGCGGGGGTGGGAGGGGTGCAGCACCCACAGACTCCAGGCGACCTATTCATGTCCACTGAGCGGTGTGTGTGTCCATGGGCGCTGGATCCATGTCGTGTCCTGGTTGTTCGTGCAGTTCCGTCCATGTGGGTGCGATACACAGAGCCCATGCCACTGCCTCCCACGATGCATGCGGTGTTCCTGGATGTGATGGGGAACAGTGTGCATGTCCCGGTCATATCCGATGTCATGGCGATGTCGTTGATGGTGTGGTTACAGTTGCCGGTCGTTTGGTATGGCTGTTGTGGTGGTGACTGGCCAGTCCGTGCGGAAGCTAAGCATGGGTGCGGGGTTGGACATCAAAGGTCACTCGGGGAACCTGCGTTGTGGTCCGACGTATTTACAGGTTGTCAGGTATGCGATGCCGTCCAGCAGGGCTTCCATGTCATTGGTGGTGTACATGTTTGCCAGCCAATGTAGCGGATGGTGGCTGTCAAGGTGTTGTTCGTAAGTTGTCCCTTGGAGGACCATGATGGGGCATGCTGGGTGACATTCGATGTAGCTGTTCTCGATGATCCGTCGTGTGGAGGCACAGTGGTCCCATTTCAGTGCGGGTGCGATGTTGGCCACATACGCCATGCCCCCATAGGCAGAGCAGGCCCTGTCGTGTGCGTCCAGAGGAAGGAGTAGTGGTAGCAGGTCCGCCTTCAGACATGCCGGGTTGGAGAGGCATATCTCGACGGGATGCTGGTAGGGACACCTCCGACAGTAGAAGACGGGCATGACGCAGCTGAACAATGTGATGCGGTAAGTCAGTCGGTAACTTACGTTCAGCAGGGACAGGAGATCGCATCCCAATGTATGAAACAGGTTGGTTTTGTACAGCTTGAGCTGTTCGTCGTAGTTGGGTAGGTGTGTTGCGGTTGCCATTTCGCAGCGGTGCGTTGTGGTGGCGTGCTCCGGCTGTGTGTGCAGTCTGCAATGTGCACGCTCCGAGGTTGCTGTGAGCTCTGTGTAGTCGTAGGGAGACAGGACTTGTGTTCTGTTTGCTTGTTTGGAGGACACGGGCCCTCTTCCCACATGCTTCTCAGACAGTTCAAGGTCAGTGATGTGTGACTCCTTCCAATTAACTTGCATGTGGCCGACATGGGGGAGTGTTTTCTTCTTTCTTCCCCGTCCGTTGTGTGCTTCTGTGATATGCGCTATCTGCCCTGTGGTCGGTCTCCTCGGCATGCCTGTGTTGGTCTATTCTTGGACAATGGCTGTATTCACCGGCTTCTGTCGTGAGGCTGTGGTTTCGGTGTTGGAATGGAAGGTCATTCAGTGCTGTCTGCTCTCCCTTGTGTGGGCGGCAGGCTGCCTTTCCGCTCTGCGTTGGGCCTTGTGTGTGAATGTTATTCTTGGGCCACCTGTTGTCGGTCCCCGTGCTCTTTGGTGTTCCGTTTTATATGTCTTGTTCATATGTGCAGGGTGGTATGGGTTTTTCAGTGTGGTACTGGCGTTCCTCTTCCCGAAGAGCCCTGCTTCTCCTAGTTGGTGTGGCCGCCGCTGTGTGCTACGCCATGTTTGTTACACTGGGGTGTGTCCTGCTGTTGCGTGACTTCACTGACATGTGTGCGTCGGTTGTGTGGCGTTGGGTGTTGTCCGTGAATTGGGCGTTGGGGACATGTCTGTGGCCGGCCTGTCACGTGTCATGTGCGTTCGGGGTGGGGCTGATGTGTGTGCTGCTTGGTTGTGTCCCTGTGTCTGTGTGCGACGCATGCATGGCGCTGCGGTTGGCCTCTGCGTTGTGCGCATGTGTGGCGGCGTCATCTGCGCTTTGGGGCCGTGACGGGGTGGTTGGTTCCTAGTCCCAGGTGGTGTGTACACATGTGTTCCGCGATGTTACGATTTGGCCTGTGTGTCATATGTGGATGCAATGGTGGATGTGTAGTGTACACGCGCTGGTGGGGGGTTGTCCGCTTTTCCGCCCTTGCACTGTGTGCGCTGTTTGCGTGCACTTGTTGTGTGTGTGCCTACCTGCGTCTCCGCGGTACGTTGCGTCCTTGGTGGTGCATCAGCAGAAGCATGGGAAGGGCCTGCAGTGCTGGATTCATGCTCGGGGTGCCGCTTCTTCGTTGTCCGTGCTCTGCGTCCGTGTTACCGCCTCTCTTTCATGTGCGGTGTCTCTTAGCCGTGGGAGCCGTTTGTTTGCGGCATCGTAATTTATACGCCGGGCGGGACGTGTTTCGTCGGACGGTGTGTGTTAGTTGTGCTGCGCCGCTACGTGTACGGGCGCACTTTGATGGCGGACGGTGTTGCTGGCTTGCCGGCGGTGTTTGGCCTACTTTTCGCATCGTAATTGGACGGGCGTGTGGACTGCTGCGTGCCGGCGGTAACTGGTGGTTTTTGCATCCGCCAGCACGGCGGTTGTGCTTCCGCCCGCCATCGTAATGAGCCCCATAGTTGTTAAAAATATCACTTTTTTAGTAATGTTATGTATTTTAGTATACATGTTATATGTGTGTGATGTATGTATTTCTTGTATAAGAATTGTTTGTATTTTGATATATATATATATTGATAAATTATATATATTTTAAAATTTTAGTAGTAATTAGTTTATTTTTGTTTGAATTTTGCGTTTTTAGTTCCGTAGCGGGTTGTGGGTTTATAGGGGAATAGGGTGGGAAGTAATTTAATTATAGTACATTTATTGATTATGTTTAGTAGTTCTTTTTAAATTTATTGAAAACATTTTTATTTATTAATATTTGTTGAATTGCGATGTTATAGTGTTAAAAGTGTAAATACATTTTTTATTAATTATTTAATAATTAGTTGTTAATTAATTTTAATTAATTAATTGGCAATTAATTATGTTAATTGTGTAATTCATTTTAGGTGTGTGCTATGGTATTTCACGGTGAAAATGGTGGGAAGGGTAGGAAGTAATTTATTTTTAATTGATGAATTAATAATTAGTTGTTATTTAATTTTGATTAAATAATTAGTAATTAATTATGGTAATTGCCTAATTAATTTGTGTTGTGTTTATAAGTGTAAATGGTGGGAAGGATGGGAAGTAATTCATTTTTAATTGATGAATTTATATTTAGTTGTTAATTAATTAAAATTAATTATTTAGTAGTTTTAAAATATTGTTTATTTATTTTTAAGATTATTTTAATTTTTAAAATTGTTTAAATGTTATTAGTAATTTTTACCCCTTCGCTATCCAACACTTCCCCTACTGTTGCACTCATTGGAGTCGGAATAGTAATTTTTACCCCTCCGCCATCCAGCACTTTCCCTACTGTTGCACTCACTGGAGTGGGAATAGTAATTTTTACCCCTCCGCCATCCAGCACTTTCCCTACTGTTGCACTCATTGAAGTCGGAATAGTAATGTTTACCCCTCCGCTATCCAGCACTTTCCCTACTGTTGCACTCACTGGAGTGGGAATAGTAATTTTTACCCCTCCGCTATCCAACACTTTCCCTACTGTTGCACTCACTGGAGTGGGAATAGTAATTTTTACCCCTCCGCAATCCAACACTTTCCCTACTGTTGCACTCACTGGAGTGGGAATAGTAATTTTTTACCCCTCCGCTATCCAACACTTCCCCTACTGTTGCATTCACTGAAGTGGGAATAGTAATTTTTACCCCTCCGCCATCCAGCACTTTCCCTACTGTTGCACTCACTGGAGTGGGAATAGTAATTTTTACCCCTCCGCCATCCAGCACTTTCCCAACTGTTGCACTCATTTTAGTGGGAATAGTAAATTTTACCCCTCAGCTATCCAGCACTTTCCCTACTGTTGCACTCTTTGGAGTGGGAATAGTAATTTTTACCCCTCGGCTATCCAGCACTTTCCCTACTGTTGCATTCACTGGAGTGGGAATAGTAATTTGTACCCGTCCGCTATCCAATACTTTCCCTACTGTTGCACTCACTGGAGTGAGAATAGTAATTTTTACCCCTCCGCTAATCAACACTTTCCCTACTGTTGCACTCACTGGAGTGGGAATAGTAATTTTTACCTCTCCGCTATCCAACACTTTTCCTACTGCTGCACTCACTGGAGTGGGAATAGTAATTTTTACCCGTCCGCTATCCAATACTTTCCCTACTGTTGCACTCACTGGAGTGGGAATAGTAATTTTTACCCCTCCGCCATCCAGCACTTTCCCTACTGTTGCGCTCTTTGGAGTGGGAATAGTAATTTTTACCCCTCCGCTATCCAACACTTTCTCTACTGTTGCACTCACTGGAGAGGGAATAGTCATTTTTACCCCTCTGCTATCTAAAATTGTCCCTACTGTTGCATTCACTGGAGTGAGAATAGTAATTTTTACCCCTCTGCTATCCAACACTTTCCCTACTGTTGCATTCACTGGAGTGAGAATAGTAATTTTTACCCCTCCGCTATCCAATACTTTCCCTACTGTTGCACTCACTGGATTGGGAATAGTAATTTTTACCCCTCTGCTATCTACTACTTTCCCTTCTGTTGCACTCATTGGAGTGAGAATAGTAATGTTTACCCCTCTGCTATCCAACACTTTCCCTACTGTTGCACTCACTGGAGTTGGAATAGTAAATGTAATTATTCCGCTATCCAACATTTTCCCTACTGTTGTATTCATTGTTTTGTGAAATGTACGTTTTAATTATTTTTTTATAGTTAAATGTTTGAATTAATTATAAAATGTTTATTTTTTCATTTTATAATTAATTTTGTTAAAGATAATGTTATTATTAAATATATTTAACATATATTATTTTATTTAAAATTTTACATCGATATTATTTACATCTATATTTTTAACCTCGATATTTTTGTACTTACCTGTTAAAGTATTGGAGATTATATTTTTGTAGTCAATATTTTTTTCGATATTTTGAACATCGATATTTTGAACATCGATATTCTGTCAGTGATCCGTACATATGCTCAGTCCACATGGTTGCGCCCGGTATGAGGACTGACTATTCTTTTGGTATTATACTAACCGATCACCACCAGTCAGTCATAAAATGCTTCTTGCTTATTTCCCACTCCACTAGGAAATTCACAAGACAAATATTCATACATAGGCCCTTTTCATTGTATTCTGCTACATATGGAATCACTTCCCTCGTTTCACCTGGGTGACCAGTTTCCATTCTCTACTGGTCTACTTTTATATGTTGTTATTTGCACTTCCTTTTCTACTACTCAAGAGACTTCGCTCTCCTTACGGTGTACTAATTTTCACTTTTCCGCACAGTGCTATATTTTCCTCAGCATGGTCGCATATACATACAATTGTATATATATATTAAATATATTCTGACAAGATCTTCTCTGTATCTCTAGGGCTACTTTTGGACATTGTCCTTACTACAGGGCGCTCAGGTATTCTATATTCTTATTAAATCCCACTACTAATGTTTATTCTATATTTGCGTGCAAAAAGCAACACTAAATACACACATTTCTTCGTATCTTAAAGAGCACAATGCATGCAAAATCTAGTTTTTCACTTGTATTATAATATATACTGGCATTCCCTATGGCCCCCTTCCTTGGGTTCTCATCTTTCGGTCAACATCGCCTATCATGGGTACCGCTTTTTAGGGCTTTGGGTGAGCTGACGCTACAATACATTTTTACACAATATCCTCAGTGCGTTGTGACCGGCATATATAATTTCATGTCACTATTTTCCAACGCCTCATCACTGTTATATGAGGTTGACACATAAGAATTTTACGTAAAAGATTTCATGAGAGATGATGTTCTATACCATTGTATGTATTTTTTCTGCAGCCTTGACAAAGCCCAATGGATAAAACACGTGTCGGCTGCTTTTGCTCGTATAGACCAGATATTGGCTGTTCCTGCTTATATATAAACCGAACATTGTGGAAACTACAAATGAAATAAAATAACTTCACAAAAAAGAACAAAAAATGTGATGGACTTCATATTAGGA
This sequence comes from Calotriton arnoldi, assembly GCA_963921515.1. Lineage (NCBI taxonomy): Eukaryota > Metazoa > Chordata > Amphibia > Caudata > Salamandridae > Calotriton > Calotriton arnoldi. The sequence goes on along the minus strand of CAWUFW010002020.1, from coordinate 2,227,554 downwards.
CTACGTTCTTTATTAAATGGACGTTCTATGTGTGCTCTAGTACTTATTATTTTGTATAATTTGTGCCAAGGACATTGTCCTAAGCAGGTGAACACCCTAGGTGGCAGGGTGTCTGCAGTACCACGGTAGCACCTCTACCCCACATGAAGATATATGTGTATGATCAAACATCCCTAACAATAGTGCTGAAAATTGGATCTGCAATTGTTGTGAGCATAGCCACCATTTGTGTTTGTATAGTTAGGAACTTTTGACTTAGTTTTTGCACAACTCTGAATTGAGTAAAACCTGGGGGGACTTTTCCAGAATGGGCTTGCGTTTTCTGTATGTTCAGGATACTTTTCTTAGGACTTCAGTTAAGCTTTAAAGATGCAAATATGTTTTCTAAGGACAGCAGCTCATTTCTGTGGCAATTATTTCAGGACTCAAAAGAGTTTGCTGAAAACTTGCAGGGATTTATGAAAATTTAAGAGAGTTTCCTGATGACGCAGGGGAGGTTTCTGAGGACTTAAGATTTTTTTTTAGAATGCAAAGTGATTTTATGAGGATCTGAAAGTTTCCTAGCACTTTGTGTGAGCTCAGTAGTGGCGTTTACACACTGCAGCAGTGAGACCTGCTCCTTACACACTGACAGGAGGATAATAAACCAGCCTTACCTGCTTAGGGTGCTTCTGACATCCTGCAAAACAGAGAAACAAACACAGTGAAGTCAGTTTCCACAGGAGATGCTAAAGTTATGGCAGTATTTTTAGGAGTGAAACACTTAACTATCTATGGTTAGAAAACAGTGACTGGGGTCACATGACACAGCACATTCTGGGGTATCGCATGACTAAGCACAGAATGTGATATTCGGAATGAGGTCAGAAGGTATAACAGCAACTGATATTCTGAATGGTAATGACACAGCACAGTGTCATTCTGAATGGAGTCACAAAACACAGCACATTCTGATATTCTGAATGAGGTCACTTGGCACATTGTATGATGTTCTCAACAGGGTCACATGCATGGGCATCATTCAGGGATTGCCAGGGGTCGCAGCTGTGACTCCAGGCTTGCCCCTTGTGACCCCTGACACTGCTTGTGCGACCTCTGGCTTCAGAGGTAGCAGACTGAGTACCAAGAAGACAGAGGCAGCTTATCCTGAAGGGAGTCGTGCTCCACCTTCGTTTTCAGCCAATTTTATATTACACTAATAGTGAATGATAGATTATTATTCACTGTTAGTGTAATAAAAAATGGGGCACGAGGATCTAGAATGAGTACTTCTGTGGCAGATGACAAATAAAAAATGCTTTTAAATGTATGTAGGGTACAAGCTTGGGGATCGGAGTGTGGTTGTGTGTTTGTGAGTGTGTTTGTACGTGTGAGCATGAGTGTGTGTAAGTAACAGTGAGTGTCAGTGACAGGTAGTGTGTGAGACCCACTAAAAGTGAGTGAGAATAAGTGAGGATGAGTGTCAGTGAGTATGAGTGAGTCAGAATGTGCGACAATAAGAGGGAGTGCACAAGTGAAAATGTATGCATGAGTAAGAGTTGGAGTGAGTGTGAATGAAGGAGAGAGAATGGGTGATACAGAGTGTGTGAGAATGACAGAGTTAGAGCAAGTGAGTATGAGTAAATATGTTGGAGTCAGAGTAAGAATGAGTGAGAGTGAGGTAGACTGAGTGAGAATGAATGATTGAGTGTGGTTGAGTAAATGTGAGTGAGAATATGATGTAATGCTTGCTAGTCTGCCATTGGCCCTTACATACTGAAGGTAATTTGTGGCTTATAAAGGGACCTATGGAAAAATTCTACTGCTGGAATACTGGAGGCAATTGCTGGCATGGACAGGCACCTGTGAAAACTACTGCGACTGGCACACTGGAGGCAATTGCTGACATGGACAGGCACCTGTGAAAACTACTGCTACTGGCACACTGGAGGCAATTGTAGGCATGGACAGGCACATGTGAAAACCACTGCTACTGGCAGACTGGAGGCAATGTTTGGCATAGGGGGTAACTGTGGCAAGATACTGGCACTAGCTCATTGGAGATGCTTCTTGGCATAAGGGAGGAAAACCATGACATACGGGGGGCAACAATCACAAAATTCTAGTCCTGATGTACTAGATGTAATTCCACCCAGCTGCGATTTCTCCATGGGGGTGTTGCCCCCCCTGTATTTGCTGCTCCCCTGGACCCTAATATGCATTTATAAAGTTTATATTCCCGGTCGCGGTGCTTATATTACAGCCGTGGGCCGGCTGCACATTGGAAGCAGCAGACTTTCAATTTATGAGTGGGCGGGGTGGGGCATCATTATAGACAGCTCTGGAAGAGTGTCTGGGTCTAAAGATGTGTAAGTGCGCATGTCAGGGTGAATGGGTATCGTTCTATGACCAACCCGACATGCGCACATAAGGCCTCTCCTACCCGCACAACGTTAGTGAGCCAGGGATCATATCCGCAGCGACCCCGGTCTCCAAAGGAGCGCTGACTTTGCCTGCTCCAGCCAATCCGGACGCTGCTCTTATGCTGTGAAGCAGCTTCTGGATTGGCTCAAGAGGCGAAGAGTAGGCCTAGTCTTGGAGGCAGCAGGTCTGGCTTTACAGAAGGACATGGCCAACCACAGTATGCCTTTATTATGAAGCCACACAGTGATGGGTCATTGTCTATCCCTTGCTGCCTTTCCTTCAGTCGCTCTACTGTTACCGCCTCATCATCATGCCCAGGCTAGGGAGTAGCAAAGACGAGGGTGAGAAGCGCTGCGAGTAAGTAACAGTTATGGTAATAAACTATTTTACAGGATTAATGTTTTCTTAAGATGTTTTACAAGACAGAAAATTAACCTGGTAAACAGACATAAGAGATACCTGAGAAAATTATCAGAATATGGTAAAAAACATCATGAAAACGGGCCATGAAATTGAAGGGTGTAGAGAGATAAACAAAGAGGAGTGAAAAATAAAATCACAACGGGAAGCCAGATGAGTGAGGCACAAAAATATACATTTTCTGATTGGTAAAATGTAGACTTCATCATTTAAGTGTAACCATGCTACCTCGGAGACGATCTAAGAAGGCCAAGCGGCACTAAAACGGTAATACAGTACGACTTCAGGATGATAAAATTTCAGAATAATAAGCAAGCGTCCCGAGGCCGTATGTCGGTTCATTACAGTAGGACTTCAGGATGATAAATGTTTAATAATAAGCAAGCGTCCCGTGGCCGTATGTTGGCTCATTACAGTAGGACTTCAGGATGATAAATGTTTAATAATAAGCAAGCGTCCCGTGGCCGTATGTTGGTTCATTACAGTAGGACTTCAGGATGATAAATGTTTAATAATAAGCAAGCGTCCTGTGGTCGTACGTTGGCTAATTTTGAATGAAATGACTGTCTAGAATTATGGGGAGAAAATCCAGAAACATTTAAAGCAGGGGTCTGCAACCAGTCGATTACGAGCTACTGGTAGCTCGTCGACAACCTTTCAGTACCTCACAGCCTGACCCCCACTTTTGTATCCTGTCATAGCAATTTTGTTTATTTTCAGGCCTTTTTGGCCTCCTATCCATTCCTGCCCGCTTTCGCACACACCAACTGCTCCCATTGGCTATTAAGCTTCACTGGGGAGTGGTGGGGCAAAGCGAGTGACGTCAGTCCTGCATGAGCAGTGTTAGACTGCCCACCGTCAGTAACTGGTGCGCTTCCAGTCCATGTTGGCCGCTTCCCATTGGCTGATATACAAGGCGGGATGTGCGTACACTGCCTCTGCCAGCCCCCGCGTGCAGCGACTGTCTGCAGCACTTGAATAATGTTGGTTTGCTAGTGCGGCGCCTGTGGATTTGAAGCTTTCTCTAGAAACAGAAGTACATCAGCTGCATTGCTAGTGCAGCGCCTGTGGATTTGAAGCTTTCTCTAGAAACAGAAGTGCATCAGTTGCTTTGCTAGTGCGGCGCCTGGGGATGTAAAGCTTTCTCTAGAAACAGAAGTGCATCAGCTGCTTTGCTAGTGCGGCGCCTGTGGATTTGAAGCTTTCTCTAGAAACAGAAGTGCATCAGCTGTTTTGCTAGTGCGGCGCCTGTGGATGAGAAGCTTTCTCTAGAAACAGAAGTGCATCAGCTGCTTTGCTAGTGCGGCGCCTGTGGATTTGAAGCTTTCTCTAGAAACAGAAGTGCATCAGCTGTTTTGCTAGTGCAGCGCCTGTGGATTCTCTAGAAACAGAAGTGCATCAGCTGCTTCAGAAGCTGGCTGAGCCCCGCTCCACCAAGCCATTCTCTGGAAATGGTATAGCTTGACACGCTTGCAGCCCCTCCGCATGTTGCTCATCGTTGAATTCAGGTAACTAAAAGTCTGATGTAAACATTATTACCCTTAAAAAAGCCCTTTTATGGGCATCTTTGTGCTGGTGAGTTTCCGTCAGTGTAGTGTGCCGTTCTCTTCAGAGTCAAGTGACATGATGGGGGTTCCTCTTCAGCACCCTGCAGCATGACCTTCTGGGTGCTATCCAAAATGAATAACCAACAACAGCACCCATTAACTAATAGCTTTTGTATTAGATGGCACTTGCACGACCCTGGAACCAGCTCCAGCTCCCACATCTTAAACAATAGTGGCAGCTTCACAATTCCGGTGTGTGATATAATTAGGGGACAGGATGTGGCCTAACAGCTAGAGCGGTCAACTTCGACGCTGGGGAACCGGGTTTGAGTCTCGGCAGGGATGCTCAACATCCTGTGATTCTGGGCAAATCAGTTAATCTCTCAATGCCTAACAGAATGATTGTGTCCGTCTGTAACGCAACCGGTGCTCATGTAAAGAGCTCTGATGCCTTCGGGTCGAGTTTGCGCTATATAAGACTAAAAGAAAAATGATACTGTTATCTCAGGAAAGGTCACTTAAATACTGGTTCTTTTGGCAGTGCAGGCTGACTGGTGGGGAAGCGGGTGGTGCATGTTCACGACTCCGTGTCCGGAGATAACTGGAAACGTGAGCAAACTCTGTTGTTTCGGGTGTTCCTATACCATCCCTCTTGCAAGATCCCATCTCAGAATCCCCCACGCGCCAGCTGCGACGTGTGTGTGTTGTTGAATTATTAGCTGCACTCTAGATTCTCAGTAGAGTATTCAGGTCACTAGACCTGCATTTTTTAATTTTTCGAGGCCTGATCATGTAAATTAAAGCAGCATTTCACAGGGATCTTTTATTTTTAAATACATAAAGTAATCCGAGTCATTCCTGGCCACAAACCGGAGCCAGGAACATTATTTTACATTTCTTTTCATTGAATTTGAATGACTGAGAGGGTGTGGCGTAAGGGCCAGAGCTGCCGACTTCGAAGCTGGGGATCCAGGTTCGAGTCTCAGCATAGGCTCGACATCCTCTGATTCTGGGCAAATGACTTAATCGCCTATCGACTTTGGCCTATGGACAGCGCCTAAAGACCCTCACTGGAAGCATTATAAATTGTAATAAAATAATGAGAGAAATGTAAAATCGGTTCCTGGCTCCGGTTTGTGCCGAGGGACCACTTGCAAGCGGTACTTTATTAGGAGATGCTAGGGGGGGACTCCGGGAACAATGCACCAGTTGCTCGGCCTTTAGTAGCTCACAATGATTTTACTGATCAGAAGTAGCTCTCTCTACAGAAAAGGTTGGAGACCCCTGGTATACATGGATTACTGGTAGCACCGACGGTTTCATGCAGTAAAAAGTTACCACTGTAGAACGAGCAGGATTTGCAAGAGGGAAAGTCCTGCACCTATTCCGCACACGTCCGCTGCCTGTGTCACCCTCCTGTAGAGAATTCCAATGTTCAGATGTTATTGTCCACGTTGTGACATGCTGTGTGAACTGCGCATATTATTTACCAGCAAATAATAACAACAAATACGAAGTATCCAATGTGAGCAAGTAGCGGCCTATAGGGGCATTGCATCGAGAGGAAGCGGGGGACCACTTACCTATTTATTAAGAGAAGGTGAACCTGTCTCGGGCCAACCGCTATGGCACTCTGTAACAACTCTGTAACACTCTGTAACAACAGCAACAGCAAATCCTGCCGTACTTCCGCACTGTCTTCAGTGTTACTGGTGGAAGCAGACGTTTTATATTCTGAATTCAGCTTTGTCGCCAGAATGAAAGGGGACGTTGAAGGACGTTAAAGGGAGTTAAAGGACATAGTTTTCAGACTCTAACTGGAAAGTGTGGCCACGGATGTGTGCAGGCATTTTACAGCTTTCGGGCTTTTCAGAGATGCACAAAGCCCACAATGCCCATGTAAGCAGCTCGTTTTTCCACTCGCATACTTGGGACAGATTTCTGAGCAGTGTTGGTAGGGCGGGCGCCAAACTCTGCTCTGCCGGCGGCAGGCAGAGATTTTGCCAAACTCCGTGCTCCAAGCAGAGCACAGAATGTGGCAAAACTGTGCCAAAGAAGCGGAGTTTTCCGCCCACTCCTAGAATCAAAGTCCCTGGTCACATGATACAGCAGTGGGTGATATGAATGAGTTCACATGACACAGTCTGCTAGTCAAAAACGAGTCACATGACACAATCTGTGATATTCTGAATGTTATCACATGAAGCAGTGCAGTGAAGGATTTACTGAATGAGGCCACATGACATAGTCCGTGATATTTTGAATGGGGTCACATGACACTGCATTGTCTGTTATATTCTAATCTGTGTCACATGACCCAGCACATGGAGAACTTCACATAATATTATAAATCATGAATGATTTCCACCCATTGAGGAGACATTTTACAAGACCTACAAATGATATCACACACACTGAGAGCTCAGCTAGAGCGGCAAATGGAAGTTGGTTTCTTCCCATGAACACTCTGTATGCCACGTTTTGAATACAGGTATTTGGACTTCGGCAGTGATGTGCGTCGTCCTAATGGTGTCTCATACACTAAAATCTTTGTTACAATTTAGCTACATGCTGTAATCTATAGCGCCTAGACACCAACGGAGCGAGTGGATGTTACATTTGTTCTACATATGGGGGTTTGGGTGAGCATGGAGTGTGTCTATTGTGATTTAATGTATGGGGACAGGACTCCATTTTGGATCCTGTATGTGTGAATAGTACATATGACGGAGGATGGAGGGAGCCTGCCGGATAGGGAGGTAGATTGTGGAAACCTTCCTGAGGTCTTTGAAGTGGACCAGACTTCTGTGAAAGGAAAGGAATGAGGGAGACAAATGATGCTTGGAGGGAATTTGCTGCCCACTTCCTGCATTCTTCAACCCCAGAAGAGTTAATGCAGTTCTGTGTAGCAGCTGAGTGGGAAGGCCTCTCTTCTGAGCCTTTGTGTCATATTCCTCAGTCACAGCACACACAGCTCCACTCTCTCTTCCTGCCAAGATTGAGTGACAAAGACTTTAACCTGACCAGTCCGTGCTAATAAATAAAGGGCCCGATTCACAAAAGTAATCTGAGACAAAATCCTAACTTTACGACTTTCGGTATTCACAAAAGGCATTTAGGAGTAGTAAAGTTAGGATTTTGTCTTAAGTTTGTCTTAAGATTTGGTCTTAAGAGAAAATCCTAACTTAAGTTAAACTTAACGGGTATTCGGCTACGTACGTTATTTTAATTCCCAAGATATGTGTGCATTCGGGGAATGGGTCACCTCTAAATTCACGTTCCATGTGTCAGGCTAATAATTTGGAGATAATAGCAAATATACAGCACAATAAAAAAATAAGCAAGAAACTTGAGCGTGCCCACCCCCGTCGCCCAATCCTTTATTGATTTCCTCTCTACTTAAGTGACCCCCATTAGCGCCCTTCCAGCTCCAGCAACATCGTATGGCGGTGCTTGAATGCCCTGTGAGCACAATGGGCGTTGCGCGCCTGATAGCTCCCCTAGCACACTAAGCTGCTTCGAGGAACTGAGCAGAAGTACAAGGAGGTAGAGGGTACAGAGTCTGAATGTACAACAGAGGGTCATGAGTGAGTAAATATACTTTACATAGTTTACATATTTACATAGCTCCCAGAGGCGCAACTAGAGTCAAAATCAGCAGAGTGTAGCTGCAGGGGCTCTAAGAAGGGGTGAAAGAACAACAAAGCCTCGTTAAGTAAATGGTCTTTTTAAAGACCTGTGAAGTACTGGGTGCGGCCGCAGTAACTCGGGCCGTTTTTCCTTCATGAGCGGGACGCTCTGCCTTAATGCCGGTGTATGGAATAAGCACTTCTTCAACCCAGGGAATTCTCTTTGGCTGAGCACCGACTTTTAAGTTCTATGGAGGTGGGATACTTCCTATGAAGCTTGGCCCATGAGAGATTAAATCTATTATCGGACGAATGCGCGATTTATATTCCTACGCGGTGTGAAACTCTTGGGGCTGCTCTCTACCTGAAATCGAGCAGTGTCCCTTGTTTTTAGACCAAGGAGATTTCTCTAATATCGGCCTTTTTCGTCCCCATCACGATAGGTCCTATTGCTTTTTTGTTCTTATCCACCATTTGCACCCTGAAGAAGGTGATACCCAGAGAAGGGGTGTTTCACCGAAACGCGCGTCGGCGCTGTGAATATGTTCCCTCTATGAATCCACCTGATCTATTTGCTCTGGAACATCGATTCATTGTTTGAAAAGTCTTTCTTTGATCATTATTGTTATATATTTTATGGGGACGTGGTGCATATCATGCTTCTTGATATAAATGTTATGTATGTATCTGTGGTCTGTGTGAGGATGTTTGAGCATGAAATTGTATGCATGTTGTGAGTGGAAATTTTGCAATGGGATCTGGTGTTTTTATAATCGTTCAGAAGTGATATTTATTTGTGATATTTGTGATGAAAAGATAAAAAACAAAAAATAAAGCAATGTTTAATATATCTTGGATGGTGTGGATTATATAGTTTGTGGTCTAGCAAGAGTGGTCAATAAATTAGATGACGTATGGCATATTCTAAACATTATAGGTAGAGTATTTATTTTGTGCTTTATTTGCGGCCGCAGTAAGACAGACGGCAGACCACAACAGCTCCTCTCCCCCCACGTGAGCCAGGCAGTGGGCCTGGTGTTGCTCTGGCCCTTGGGCCATTCACACCTTGGCTCCCCATGTGCCGGACCAGCCCAGAAGCAGTGTTTTCCGCTGACACCTCCGCGCCAGGCCACCACAGGCAGGCCAATGGGGGTGTGGATACAAGGGATGCCGGGCCTTCATTCCACCTCGTACCTCTAATTGAGAGTGCTAATACCAGGTATTGAGTTAGGGGAGCATGTGTAGCGAGAGATCCATTGGCTTCCCATGAGAGCTGTTCTTATCACACTCAAATATAATTGCCAAAGAGTGTATCACTGCATATCTCTTTGCCTAGTGAACATGTTAATACTAATATTTGTGGGATCAATTTTGTTTTACTTTTAAACGTCTTTTAATTTCCTATCTTTGCACCTTCTGTCGTCTTTTTGTAGTTACTGTACACACTTTGCTTTTTATTTACGCTTGTGCTTCTTTGTTTTGCTTAAACAGAAGTATCGCAGAAGTAAAACGAGTGAAATGTCTACCGCGCGCACATCAAAGGCCTAACTGCCTTTGCTGGTGTTACTTGCGGGAACGAGCGTAAGTCTCTCTACTATCTATTGACATGCCTGCCAACCAATGTGTCTCCCCGAACTTAATGGGGGTGACTCACGTTCCGAGCTGCTTCCTTCTCGGGCCTAAATTGCAGTTTGGTTTGTAATGCTTTGGCTCCATCAAGTGGCCAAGTGGTGCAACAACTATGAAAATCAGTGACACTTGGTTTCAACCGGGTCAGCTGATTTTCATCCGGTAGGGTACTGTCGGGCACAGTCGGTTTTAACCAATGTCCGGACAGCCTAATAATACATCCCTTCAAAGCTGTATGAGGAATACATAACGGCCACATGTGCAATGTCCATGGCCCATGGTAATAATATCTATAATACGTATCTCCAAAGCTACATGAGTAATACATGACAGCCATAGGTGCGATGTTCCAGGCCCATGGTAATATTAATAATACGTCTCGCCAAAGCTGCATGAGTAATACATGACGGCCATAGGTGCAATGTTCCCGGCTCATGGTAATAATATTAATAATACGTCTCTCCAAAGCTGCATGAGTAATACATGACGGCCACAGGTGCGATGCCCCCGGCCCATGGTATTATTATTAATAATACGTCTCTCCGAAGCTGCATGAGTAATACATGCTGGCCATAGGTGTGATGCCCCTGGACCATGGTAATAATATTAATAATACGTCTCTCCAAAGCTGCATGAGTAATACATGACGGCCACGGGTGCAATGCCCCCGACCCATGGTAATAATATTAATAATACGCCTCTCCAAAGCTGCATGAGTAATACATGATGGCCATAGGTGCAATGCCCCTGGCCCATGGTAATATTAATAATACGTCTCTTCAAAGCTGCATGAGTAATACATGACAGCCATAGGTGCGATGTTCTCGGCCCATGGTAATATTAATAATACGTCTCTCCAAAGCAGCATGAGTAATACATGACCGCCACAGGTGCAATGCCCCTGGCCCATGGTAATATTAATAATACGTCTCTTCAAAGCTGCATGAGTAATACATGACCGCCACAGGTGCAATGCCCCTGGCCCATGGTAATATTAATAATACGTCTCTTCAAAGCTGCATGAGTAATACATGACAGCCATAGGTGCAATGTTTAAGGACGTGGTAATAATATTAATAATACGTCTCTCCAAAGATGCAGGATTTATCACTCAAATAACAGCTTTAAATATATTTTGGAAATCCATTTTTCCTCTAAACATCAGTTTATGAGTTCTGAAACTAAATACATATTCATCTCAAATACACGCTTCAGAATTTTAGTACACATATTAATTCAACCAAGCAAAAACATCTAATCTAGTAGGCTGGCTACACACGAGAGCTACTTGCAGGTATCTGGAGCGATACCAGTAGCTCACAAGCTACTCGTTGGAGAAGCCTGGTCTATTGAAATTATAAGTCAGCAGAGTTACTGAAGTAAGGGGTGGTAGCAAGCAGGGCACCACTATTATTAGATAAACCAAACGTATAGGACCCTTTGAGGTTCATCAACAGGTCATGGGCTCTCCGCCACCCTCGGAGGGATACTCTCCGTCACCCTCGGAGGGATGCTCTCCGTCACCCTCAGAGGGATGCTCTCCGTCACCCTCAGAGGGATGCTCTCCGTCACCCTCAGAGGGATGCTCTCCGTCACCCTCAGAGGGATGCTGTCCGTCACCCTCAGAGGGATGCTGTCCGTCACCCTCAGAGGGATGCTGTCCGTCACCCTCAGAGGGATGCTGTCCGTCACCCTCAGAGGGATGCTGTCCGTCACCCTCAGAGGGATGCTGTCCGTCACCCTCGGAGGGATGCTCTCTGTCTCCCTCTGAAGAATGCTCCCTGTTACCCTCGGAGGAATGCTCTCTTTTGCCCTCAGATGCTCTGTGTCACTTTAAAAGAGATGCCCTCTGTCACCCTTGGAAGAATGCTCTCTGTTCCCCTGAGAGGGATGATCTCTGTCACCCTACCAGGGATGCTCTCTGTTGCCTTACGAGGGATGCTCTCGGTCACCCTCCGAGGAATGCTCTCTGTCACCCTCAGTCATACATTTCATAATGTACACAAATTATGAATATTTCACTTCCTTCTTTTGTTTTATTTCCCAAACAGCATCTCACCTTCAGGAGTTCCCACGCTGGTGCCTCACATTTTTTTTCTATCTCCGTTATCACGGCATTGAGAGAGGTGATTTGATTGGACAGTTTGGTGATATTTGCATTTTCCACCATGGTAATTTTCCTCTCCATCTCCTCCAGTCTCCCGTGCAGTGTTTGCTCATTTTCTTTCAGGAGTTGCCGCAGTTTTTCAATTTCAGATTCAAGTTTCTTCTTCTCAGCTCTTAGATTGTTCTGTCAGAAGCAAAGAAAAGCTGGTTAGATATTATAAAGCTTCCTATAAGCCATCCTGAGAGTGGGGGTACAGGAGGAGAGTGGAGGGGTCGCTTATTGTGATTGTCATCACCTTGCACAAAGGGTTTGTCTGAGAGACATTCAAAAATGACATTTGAAAGAGAATTTAGATTTTTCACAGCCTGGTGGGCAGAAAATCTGTATTTTATTAAAGACACAGGGGCTAAGATTATGCAAATCTCCTTTATTGCCAGCTCACAGCAGCAACAATCAAAGAATATAGAACTTCAATAACATTCTAATAGGCTATAAAGTCCCCCTGCACGCAGTGTTCTCCCTTTTTTGGTGCTGCGAACAAGATAGTTTCTAAGATCCATAACTTTCAAACGAAAAACTTCATCAGTGAAAACGTCTTACTCTGGAAAAGAAAAACCCAATTCAAAATCAATCACTTTTCTCCATTGGGGAGGGTTCCAATGTGGAGGGATAATCTTAGCCTCCGTGTCTTTAATAAAATCCAGATTTTCTGCCCACCAGGCTGTGAAAAATCTAAATTTTATGGCGTGACACAGAGGCTAACATTATGCAAGTTTAAAGTGCATTCAATACATTGTCAATAGCGCTTGTAACAGGTCGAAAATAGCAACTTTTAAACATACTTTCATTGGACCAATCCGCAGCCCTGAGGATATCTTGTAGACCTCCCCCCAAGAAGAGAGGTTTAGAGGATGAGGCACCCCTAAGAGAGTGTACACCAAGCATAGTAACGTCTACACCTGCTTCTTTCATTACTTCCTTCACCCATCGTGCTATGGTTGGGGAGGAAACTGCTCTATGAGGCGATTTATAGGATATTAGCAATTGTTCTGTATTTCCTCTCATACTCACAGTCCTTCTCTCATATTCCATCAAGCATTTCACTACACAAAGTCTTTCATTCTGTGTAAAGAAGGGGTAGAAAACAGAAGTTGACATGGTCTCTGTTCGCCTTTTAAATAAAAGCAGACCCTTTCTGATTGGTAGGTCCTGCTGGTGATGTCTAAGGCTTTTACGTCTGAAGTCCATCTAAAAGATACCAGGAATAGCAAGACAGTGAGTCTTTGGTGAAGCAGCGAATTGCAAATGAACCTGCCAGTAATTCCAAGCAGTTGATGTGCAACTCCTTCTCCTGATCTGTCCAGCGTCCCCCTGCTGATGATTCGCCACATCTTGCACCCCATCCCTCTAAACTCGCGTCTGATTCTATCACTATCTCCGGGTCTGCCATTCCATGCTTCTTCATTCCTCAGCCACCAAAGCAGTTCCTTCTTTGAACCAGGGGATGAGGAAAGTCCGAAAGGGAGACTGCACAGTTGCCATAGTCTGCCCATTCAGGTGAATTGGAGAAACCTTTGGTGTGGAGTCCAAATTGGGATGGTCAGGTATGCATCCTTTAGATCTAACGGAGTTAGCCAATTCCCTTTCCTTAGCACATCCCTAAGGAGATGCACCCCTTCCATTTTGAAATTGTGGTAGACCACCCATTCGTTCAACTCTTTTAGATTTATCACTGGTCTCATCCCTTTGTCCTTCTTCTCCACTAGAAAGATATTGCTGATAAAACCTGACTCTGTTCCCTCTTGTATTGCCCCTTTGGTCAATAAATCCTCTACCTCTTGTGTTACTAAGATAAAATCTTCTTGTGAGAATATCAATTCTAGGGGAATTTTCCTTTGTAAAGGTGTATCTGTAAATTCGATCTTGTGTCCCTTCACTGTGTCTAGGACCAAAGAGTCCTGATTCACCAAATTCCAGTTTCAACAAAGTTGGGCTAGTCTGCCTCCCACCTTTATAGGGGTATCTGAAAGGTCTTTCATAGTTCTTACCTGCTGAAAAGCCTCTTTGTCTCCGCTCACTTCTGAAGCCTCTCCCGTGAGGGATTTGTTTCTGTGGGTATAAATGACGAATGTGGAGCAAAGTGTGGGTGCGCGAATCTTGCGCCATGTCCCAGGTAGGGTCTTGAAGAGCTTTGGCCACGGCCGAGGAACCGACCCCCTGTTCTCCCGGCCCTGACAAAAACCCTATCCTGGAAGACTTTCTTGATGTCTTTCTAGGACTTCTGAATCGAGCTCAATGCTCCCATGTACTTAGCCATGTCCCTGATAAAATTGTCCCCAAAACGTAGACCCTGGGAGGCAGCCACTCCTTCTCTAGTGGCCAGTTTGGGATCTATTTTTAGCAATATGCTTCTTCTTCTCTCATTTGAGAGTGCAGTATTTGCATTCCCCAGGAGGCAGATGGCTCTTTGTGCCCATTGGAGCAATTCCTTGGGGTCAATGAGGGTGTCTTCAAGATAAGCCACTTCACCCATCTCAAACGTCTCTGTGAGTGGGCCTGTAATATCAAGTAGACAGTCTAGGCAGGACTTGAGGCCTTTATCGATACCTTTCCTAGGGCCTTTTCCTCCCTTGGCGCTAAGAGCCACCGCCTTTGCGCTAACTCTGAGGTAGACCCAACTTTATCCGGGAGGGATGGGCGTGGGCATTCGGATCTAAGACGGGACCTGACCTCTTTTGGTATTTCCTTCCTAAGCCAAAAGGTAAGGTACTCGGCAAAATGCAGCGATGGAGCCAACTCTGGAGACAAGGGGTGTTTGATGAGGAGCGGGTCAAACATACTCTCTCCGAATGGGTCAACAATGCCCATTTTTGACCCAGAGGCCTTTGATGCCTCATCAGTTGTACCCATATTCCTCACCTCTATCTCCTCAATATCCAAATCAAAGTCGGCGGTACAGGATAGGTTAATTGAATCCTCCAATGTTTCATCGCAATCGATGGGAATAGGTACTTATGGGCCTTTTTCTTGCCCATCTGCAGTGCCAGAGGCACCATCCTTGTCACCGCCAAAGCGTGAAGTCATTTGTTTTAAGGGTTTGGGCTTTTTTACACCCTCAGGCAGGATTTCCCCTGCAGCCCTTTCCTCTGGGCCTTAATCACCCCATCTCCCCCTTCAGGGTGTCCTGGGACAGCAACTGGCCAACCCTTCTTGGAGAGAACCTCCACTTTTTTATTAATTATGTCATCCAGTGTCCCATTACCTTATCCAGTGCCTTATTTAGAAGTTCTTCCAGTCTATCCTCCATAGTATTCTCTGAAGGTGCAAGGGACATGGCAGAAGGTAAATAATACTTAAGATTACTGGGTTCAGTGTAAGGAAACAGCTGATCGGGCAGTTCGTTGGACTGCAACTGCCAGAATTCAAGCAGTTTGCCCAATCAGTTAAAATGGCCACTGTAGTGTCTTTACTAAGGTGTCCCAATCTCCTAAAATGGCCCCGGCACATACAGAGTGTGGCTGACTATCTCTTAAGGGTCTTTCTTCTAATTGTGTGGTCCCTTCTTTATTGTTGTGCCCCGGACTATCTCTTTTTTTTGGTGTTATTTATTAAACTGTGCGATGATTGTGCATCGCACCGTTGCCTTTATTTACATGGGCCAGCAGTCGCTGAGGGGAAAGGAGGGCTGCTGGCATCTTTGTTAAGTAGACGGACTCTCTTCTGTGGCCACGCCCGTGAGATGACTCTACTGGACTGCTGCCGATGGGTGAGTCACCGCGTGCGCAGCTCGACGGCCTCAGTGGGGGGTGACCTTCGCGAGCCGGTCTTTATTTTTTTTTCTTTCAAGAATCTCCCGCTACTATGGCAGCGGGGTGCGGGCTCACACTTTTCAAAGAAAGCTGGCCCACAGCAACAAGTAGCGTAGGGTCGGTCTTTGAAAGAAAAGATCAGTCCACAGCAAGGGCGTATTTCTCGGCCTTAAGGAGCCGATGGAAACGCTGAAAAGTTGTGTTGGGTACGGAGGAAGTAGGACCTCCGACCCGACGCTGTAAGAGAGGGAAAGTTAAATATAAAAAAACAACCACCCTCCTTCCTAGGGGTAGGAAAAGACATTGGGACATATGGGAAGTTAAACAATAACATGGTTGAGCATGTTAGCACCATGGTAGGAGGGGGATATTATTCTTATTTTCTATAGGGGATTGTGGGATATCTCAAGGTGAGATAACACAGTAAGGATCTGATTATGATGCGGCCTGTACATGCTCTGACCTTAGGTCAGAGCCTTTAGGGCCGCTTCGTAATGTGCCGGTCGGTTTACTTTCCAACGACCTAATTAAGATGAGATATGAGATATAGGCGGTCGGAAAGTAAACCGGCCGGTCATTCCGGCTGGCTTTCGACGGGCTCGGAGAGCCCATCCGCCAGTCGGCAGCTGGCCTGTAATCTCAAGGGCCGGTCTGTCCGACATGGAAACCATGTCAAAAGCATGTTTGGGGGCCCCCAGCAGGGCCCACTTTGATGCACGGTCTTTGATTGGAGGCAGAGGGGGCACCTATGGTGCCCCCCTGTTGATCCCTGCACCTGCACGGGGTGCAGGGTGCAGGGATGAACCGCACTTTCAATTTCACTATGGGAGCATGCATTACGGCCGGTTTAGAGCCGGAATGCATGCTCCCATAGTGGAATATAGGCATGAGACAGAACAGTGTTCGGTCGCATCCTAATGAGGCAGTCGGGAGCGCCGACATCGAAATTAGCCCTAAGTATTAGTATTATAAAGGCTGTACTTATCGTGTGAGCAGAAGCAACACCGAAAGGGAGAACACTGCATGCGGCGGGACTTTATAGCCTATTAAAATGTTTTTGAAGTTCTATATTCTTCAATTGTTGCTGCTGTGAGCTGGCCATAAAGGAGATTTGCATAATGTAAGCTTCCGGGTCATGCCATAAAATCTAACTCAATCAGTTTCAAAGCTTTAGAGCTTTAGTCGCAACTGCCAATGACGACCATTTGCTGAAGACTCGACCATGCGGTTGCAACTGTTATCATCGAGCATCTGTGTGCAACTGTCCTTGAAGCCCACACTGTCAAAGACAAGTGGCGCGATGGAGACCTGACAAACTGATTAACGCTATCAGTCCTTGGCTCAAATGAGGCTGCCCTACAGCTCCATACAATTAAAGCCTGTGCTATAGGAACGGGTACTCCGAGCACGCCACCACCAGTAGGTATAGCAGAGAAATGTGCAGTCTGAAGAATATAGTTTTTGCCTGGGTGAACTCTTTGAGGCAAAAGTCCCTGAACTGATGTACACAGTAGTCAGTGGGGTAACCCAGAGTCTGTGCTTGATTAATACCTATGCTGATATGACATACAGGGGACTATAGTATCTAGAACTCTTACAGAGGGTAGAGGCTACCAGAGGTCCGCTGCGCTATTCTGGGGATCGTACAGCGCAAACCTGTAATTGTACCTTTATTGAACTGGGTGGTATTTTTTTGTTGTGACCTTAAAATATATTTTTCTTACTAAAAATAAGTACTGGGCTAGACATAACATTATTGTGTCTGTTGATTGACTGTTGGATTTGAGTGCCTGCCGCGCCCTCTGCCTCCATCAGAATCTTTTGACTGCTCGACTTAGCTATCCTGCGAGTCAAGTGCAAAAAGGGATGTCCGTGGCCTGTTTCATAGCCACTGTAGGACAGACCTCAGGACACCAGAGGCAAACAACCTCAACCAACATGATCATCAGCCCCTCTCTGACCTTCGTCCCTCCTGCCCCTGATCGTGGTCTGGCTGTGCTCAAACCCTGAGCCTCGTGCGCAGGGCCAGGATCGGGTGCACAGTGTTTTACAGCAATGAACGGGCACTCAGCTGTCAATACTACCAGGGGTTATAGGGGCAAGTGAGGTAACAACCACTACAGAATGAAGAGTGTACATTAGGAGAAACACTTTTCATGAAAACTGTGGGAGGGTTTATCAGATACCATGAAAGGTTTATGGCAATGACACCCTTGTTAACTTTATCACTACAGACACCCCCTGTTGAATACTTAAATATCACGACCAATGGCAGTGTCAGAGTGGTGATAAATGTGCACCACTGCTGAAGGGGCTTCCACGTTACAGGCCTGCCCCTTCTCCCATCCTGATGCAGGGCTAGGTGCACCAGTTATCCTGGGACATTCCAGTCAGCTGTGGCCTATCCCTGTAAGAAAGGTCTAATGAAGACATAAAAACTGACACGTCAAACTAAGGCCGATTAATAAGACTGTTGGGTAGATGAACTATTTGAGGGTTAAAACTCATGTACACAATGTTGCAGCTTCCATGTTCGCTTTATTACTTAGATGAACTCTGTTGGATGTTCTGTGGTTTGTTGATGTATATACAATACCACAGCATGATCACATTGATAAAACCTTTGTTTAGGAAGGGGCTTACACCAGGCTTGCTCAGTCTGATGGATGTATAGATCACTACCGATCCACGCATACACAACCCACAGAGGTACACACTCACACAGAAGCACACATTAATTTGCAGACTCACACACAAACCTTGTACAAACTCACAGGTGGATATATTCAGTCCATGCATGCACAGACTCACACATCCATACATATATATACTCACACACAGATGCATATAAAGTCTCACGGATGTATAACTCCAGATCCATGCATACACACACCCAGAGGTACACACTCATACAGATGCACACATTAATGTGCACACTCACACACAAACCTTTTAAAGACTCACAGATGGATATCTTCAGTCCATGCATGCACAGACTCACACATCCGTAGATATATATACTCACACACAGATGCATATAAAATCTCACGGTTCTGTAACTCCAGACTTATGCATATATCAGTAGTTGTGATACGCAAACCCATAGAGAGGCATCCACATACGTAAGTACAAACCCACAGCCAATAAATACAGACTAAAGCATACACAACCCTCAACCACACATGCACATAGACATGCACATGTATTTGCATACTCTGTGTCCCAAAACCTATATATGCATATGCAGACACACACAAGCACTAATCCAAGCCCAAAAAACAGACAGATATAGAGATGCTCAGACATGCCACAGATAACTCCAGGGCCATCCATACTTGAACAAATACTTAGACACGTACACCTAAGTGTTAACATGCACGCACACACATATGCATGCACACACACACACACACACACACACACACACTGGTACGTACTCACAGCCAGATAATGCCACAACTGTGCACACATACTCACACGCACACACACACACACACACACACACACACACACACACTGGTACATACTCACAGCCAGATAATGCCACACCTGTGCACACATACTCTAACACACACCGTGTGAGTATGTAAGTACTACCTTAGGATCATAAGAGTAATTCTTGATTTTATGATTTTTAGGACGAGCCTTTGGCCGATTTCATCCCCAATATCCAAGTGCAGTGACTCCGGTCAGTATATTTATTTGGTGGGGACCATGACCCAGTTTATAGGGTGACTCATCAGCCTCTGTGTTCTTGACCTCTAAGAGGTCACCAAAAGACATGGACATATACAGACACAGAGACACAGCACTCACTGCAGCCACTCACCCTCATGGTTTTATATTGTTCCTCTTCCTTGACTTTAGACTCCTGAATATTTTTTTCCTCTTTCTTCAGAAGACGCAGCCACTCTTGAAGTTTTACCTGCAGAGATGAAAGTGCAAGAAATACGTGTAGATATATGGAGTGCAGTCTTTTTTTTATTATTATTAACAAATTTTATTGACTTTAACGGTACATAGCGGGCGGTGCTCGAAGCATATATTTCGGATACAGTTTATATGAGATGGTACCAATTATATTCAAACAACAACATTGCCTGTGAACATACAGGCCCAATAACTAAACTTGGCACAGGTTACTACATGTTCCACTATAAGTTAAATGTCCAGGTGTACATGTTTAGATGACAGAGCGACTCATCTTACCTAAATATGGTCCAGTTTGATTTGATTGCCTGGTTTAGTGAGGGTCTGATGGCGGCAGAGGAGGCAGGTCTGTGCCGCGGTATGTTGCCCAGCGAGACCATATTTTCCTATGTTTTTGTGGACAACCACGCCCCTGGTACACCGCGATTTCAGCCTCCATGCATCTGCCCATGGCCTTTCTCCACCCACCCATTGATGGCGGGGAGGTACCCTCCCACGTTTGGGCAATGCCCCGCTTGGCAAGTGTGAGGCCCAAAAATAGCAGATGTCGTTTATAGCGATTTCCTCCTATCCCCTCGGTGCTGTGAAGTAAGAAAAGCTTGGGATCCAATGGAAGATGCCAGGACAGGACCCGACCCAGACAAGAAGATATTTTATGCCAAAATGGTTGCAGTGCCCCACAGCTCCAGACCATGTGTAGGAAAGTCCCCTCCGATTCTCCGCATCTCAGACATGTGGGGGATAACGCCTATCCTCCAGAGGCAGGAGCGGGTGTAGTATGCTCGGTGGAGGTATTTAAACTGAATTAGGCGGTATCGTGTGGCTATAGTGGCACCTCAGGACTAGCTAGAGCCTCAGTCCAGTTAGCAGATTAGGGGAGTCAGGGCGTGCCTCAGCTGCTGATATTAGTAAAACTGTGTCCGGTGCAAGTGGTATTCTATTTGCAGTTGCTGAAAAGATTTGAGAGTGGGTCCCAGCAGAATGTCACTCAGGGTAGAGATTCCAATGAGGTCCCATGCTCGGAAGCCTGGAAGCTCGGCGACAGGTCACAGGTAGGTACCCTGCCACAGAGAGGTTGTCTGTGTCAGGTGCCCGTCCCAGCCCATTTTCTTCACAATATAAAGCCAGAGCTGGATGACGGTTCTGCAGGCAGGGGTTGAGTGGTCAAGGTTTTTGCGACTGGAGGAGGCTCAAGAGGGGGGTACCCTTTATCGCAAGTGTTAGACCTGGCACCATTGGCGTGGGTCTCCCTTCCATTTTTTTGCTGTTGCCTCCTGTGTTTTTGACATGTTTTTGCTGGTCTAGATGCTTTGGGCACTTTGCCTCTGCTATTCAGTGCCGAAGTGCAAGTGCTCCCTATTGTAAATTGTTGTAATGGATTAGTGACTCCATGATTGGCTTATTTGGTTTACTTATCAGACCCTAGTACAGTGCACCGTGTGTGCCCTTGGCTTGTAAATCAAATGCTGCTGTTGGACTTGCAGCACTGATTGTGCCACCCACCGGAGCAGCTTGTAAACTGTGGCTCAGGCCTGCCATTGCAGAGCCTGTGTGCAGCCTAGTGCTGCCATGTTGACTTGGTAAGTGCACCCACATGCCAGTCCCTAAACCTTCCCTTTTCTACATATCAGACACCCCTAAGGTAGGCCCAAGGGCAGGGTGCATTGTATGTAAGAGGTAGGACATGCCCTGATGTGTGTGGCATGTACTGATAGTGAATTACAGCCAATTTCGTTTTTCACTATTGCAAGGCTACCTGTCCCCATAGACCAGAATGGGCAGTTTTGATTATAACATCTTATAATCATAACTGACCCAGGGAACATGGTAGAAAAACGAATTTAGTACGCCTGAACTCAGAATGAAAAAATACATATTTTAGTGAAGTTGGTTTTAACATTCTGTGTTTGAAAATACAATTTTTAGAAAGTAGGTATTTTCTTGCCTAACCATCCAGCCTGCCTCTGCTAGGTTGTGTATTGCATATCTGGTTTGTGAGTGACAGGGGCGGGGGGGGGGGCTCCGGGAGACAGGGTGAGTCAGCACTAGGCTGAATAGACCTACCTGCATTGGGAGTGGTGGGAGGAGTAGCACCTGGGCCTGAATAGGGCAAGGTACAGACACTCTCTGCCTTCAGAGACAAAGGATTTGCGTGTATAAAAAGGGGGACCCAGACCCCAGAACTTTAGATCACTTCTGGGAATCAAGACGAACCTTTGCTGAGGAGAAGAACCAGGAAATTGAAGGAGGAGACTACCCCTGTGCGGAGTGCTGTTTGGGGGTTGGCCTGCAGTGGTTGCTTCATTGCCAAAGAAAGGAGAAGAGGACTGAGTGTGCTTTCATCATCTTGAAGAAGATCTCCAAGGGATTGAACTTTGAACTTGCCTCCTGCCTGAAGCCTCAAGGATACAAGACTTCACCACCAGCTTCCCCCCTGAATTCCCTTGCTGGGAATTGAAGTGCCTGCTGTTGTGCTGGGCCTTCTGAGAGACTGCGTGTCGCTGGGAGCTGGAAGCGCGACTCAACAAAGAAGAAGCGTGTCTCCACCGCAGCAGTTGCCGTCGCATCGCCGAGGAAGCGTGCCGCCGCTGCAGCTGTCGCCATCGCTGCAGCTGTCGCCATCGCATCACCAAAGCGCATCGCATCACCGGAGAAGCGTGCAGCTGCCGCAGAGGTCGCCGTTGCATCACCGGAGAAGAGTGTCGCAGGGCCTGTCACGGCTCAGAAGATCACCGAGTCGCCGCACAGCCGTCGGGCATGCACGCATCGCATCTACGTTGTCGCATCGTAACCAAGACGCTATTTTGTCGCATCGCACCGGAGCGTCATCGCATAGGATCGCAGTAAGAGACCGGCGCATCAACTCCCCACACAGTAAGGAAGTGAGCCTCAACTCCCCTGCGCAGCAGTAAGGAACCGACGCATCCACTCCCCTGAGTGTAAGGAACCGACGCATCACCTTCCCTGCGACCCTTTTGTTTGTTTTGCATTACGCATCCAAGGTACTTTGAGAGTAAAGTGTCGCATTTGCAATCTTAAGTGAACTGAGCAATTTCCTACCATTTTAAAGTCTATTTTTGACTACAGTATTGTGGATTTTTGTCGTTTGGTCTTGTGATAAGTCTAGTAAAGATTACTTATTTTTCTAAACCTGTGTGGTGTCCATTTGTAGTGTTTTCACTGTATTACTGTATGTGTTCACAAATGCTTTACACACTGCCTCTGAGATAAGCCTGCCTGCTCAAGCCAAGCTACCAAGGGGGTGTAGCCCCTTACCCTGACTAGACGCAAGGGTCCCTATTTGGACAAAGGTGCAAACCATTGCCAACTAGAGACCCCCAAATCTAACATTGGTGGTCAGCGGTGAGGATTTGGACTTGCATTTGTGACTCATATACAGTGATTGGTGTACACTACTAGTGAGCGCAGACCATAACGCAACCACATACATTTTGGTAGACTTTGTTCCTTGGAACTTCTTTTCTATTTTTGATTCTTGAGAACTGCCAGTCTTTCTACCATGAGTAAGCCGGCGTCCATTGCATCTGTAGACATTGAATGGGAAGAAGAGAGGATTGATGCTTATACTGTGCCTAACCTCAAAGCTTTGTGCAAGAAATGTAAAATCTCTGTGAAAGGCCTCACCAGGAAAGAGGAATACCAAAAGGCGCTGAGCACCTGGTTGGAATCTAGGAATGCCAGTGAGCATCCTGAGGAGCCGGTGGTGGAAGCAGAGAATTTAGATGGGCAACTTGAGGGGCCAGTGGGCCCAACCGGGGAGAAAGTACCTTCTAGGGTGGGCAGCAGTGCTTCTTCCAAGGGTCTGTCCCCAGGAGAGCTGGAGGACAGGGAGAGGGAGAGAGTGCATAAGTTGGAGCTAGCCAGGGTCAAAATAGATGGTCAGAAGGACATAGAGAGAAAGAAAATAGAGCTTGGGATGGAGTTAGAAATGAAGAAGTTATCCTTAGAGGAAAAGAAAATGCATTTTGAACATGAGAGAGTGTTGAGGGAATTGGAACTCAAAGCCAAAAGTTTAGAGGTTCCTCCCTCTGGTGGCAGCGCACCTCCAGTGCCTGTAGAAGCAAGGGCCTACATCCCCAAAGGGGTAGTTAAGGATTTTCACAAAAATGAGGATATTGGTCAATGGTTTAGGGCTTATGAAGCTGCAATGTTGGCCCACCGGGTCCCTGAAAAGGATTGGGGAGCGGGGTTGTGGGGCCGCTTTGTTAGTGATGGGCGGGACACCTTGTTAGATTTGCCAACAGATGAACGGGTGTCCTATGCCCACATGAAGGGAGCCCTAATGTCCAGATATGGTTTGACCCCAGAGTTGTACAGACAAAGGTTTAGGAATTGCAAGAAACTGGAGTCTACCACATGGGTGGAATATGTGTCTTTCTTTTGCAGAGCATTGGATGGTTGGGTGAAGGGTAGCAAAATGGATAATTTTGAGGCTCTCTATGATTTGCTTGCATGGGAGCACTTGTCCAATAATTGTTTTCCAGAGCTACGCAAGCACCTGATTGATAGTAAGCTGACTAACCCTAGGAAGCTTGCTGAGGAGGCGGACCGCTGGGTGAGAACCCGGGTCCACAAGGGTCATGTGGGAGACTTCGCCAAAGGGGGGCAGGGTCCCCAGCAGAGGAGTGGGGGGGACAAGGGTAAACAGAGGGAGTTCCAGAAAGGGCCCAAAGTAATCCCCAAGGGAATCAAGGGAAGGGTTCCCAGCCTCCCCCTGAGAAGAAGGAAGGGGCCCCGACAGATAAGCCTGTTCACAGGGGGCCCAAGACCTGTTTTAAGTGTGGTCTAGTGGGCCACTGTTCTTATGATACTAGATGTCCCCTATATGGGAAGACAGCACCCACTGGTGCACCGCCCCGGCAGATGGCTAGTGTAACCCTGGGGGAGAAGAGGTGTGCCCAAGGTGGGTGGGGTCCCGCAGAGATGTCCCTAGTCTCTTTAGGAGACTGTGAGGTGGTCCCAAGGACCCAGCTGCCTGATAACACTAAGAAGTACAGGCAGTGGGTGACCATCAATGGCCATAGAGTGGAGGCTCTTAGAGACACCGGAGCCAGTGTGACAGCTGTCAGTTGTTGGCTGGTGTCTGAAGAGCAGGTGATCCCCAATGCATTTTACCCAGTTGTTGCCGCTGACAACACAGAGAGCCACTGCACGGTGGCTCAGGTTCCCTTTGAGTGGGGGGGGGGTGGTCTCGGGTACTCTTCAAGTAGTTGTGAGGCCAGCCATGCCTGTTGACTGTCTGTTGGGTAACGATTCGGAGAGCTCTCCTTGGGCTAAGGTGGAGCAAAGTGCTCATTTAGAGATGTTGGGTTTGCCTGAGTGGGCGTGTGTGACCACTCGGTCCATGGCAGCCAGTAAGGGTGTTCAAGAGGACCTGGAGCCTGAAAGAGTGGCCCAGGTGCCTGCCTTAAAGAGAAGAGGCCGGGGGCGTGGGAAACATGCCCCCACAGTTCCCACGGTCCAGGAGGAGGCAGACCTTGGGGATGCCCTGGAACCTACAGGGGAACAGGTAGCTGAACTGGGGGACCTGCCTGAGCTGACCCATTGGCAGCAGGAAGGAGGACCCTCCAGGGAAGAGTTCTGCGAGGAGCAGAAGAAGTGCCCTTCTCTTGTGGGTTTGCGGCAACAGGCTGCAAACCAGGCAGCAGGTGATCAGTCTGCATCACATTGGATCTACTGGGAGAATGGTCTCCTGTATAGTGAGCCTAAGGTTGCTGAGCCTGGGTCAGCCCGTGTGCTGGTGGTACTCCAGCGCTTCAGAGACTTCCTACTGGGGATGGCTCATGATGTGCCGTTAGCAGGACATTTGGGGCAGGACAAGACCTTTGAAAGGCTTGTCACCCACTTTTATTGGCCACAAATGCACAAGAGTTCAGACACTCATTGCAGGACCTGTCAGACTTGCCAGGCAAGTGGAAAGAGTGGGAGGAAGCAGAAGGCTCCTCTCCTGCCATTCCATGGGGTCAGCACCCCCTTTGAAAGGGTGGGCATTGACATTGTGGGGCCACTGGACCCCAAGACAGCCATGGGCAACAGGTTCATCCTGGTCTTGGTGAACCATGCCACCCGGAAGCCATCCCTCTCCGGACTGCGACGGCCCCCGTGGTGGGACATGCACTGATGGGGATTTTCTCCCGCGTGGGGTTCCCCAGAGAGGTGGTGTCAGACCGTGATACAAACTTCATTTCCAAGTATAGGAAGTCCCTGTGGCAGGAGTGTGGTGTAACCTATAAGTTCACCACTCCTTACCACCCCCAAGGTTGTGGGCTGGTTGAGAGATTCAACTGGACCCTCAAAGGCATGATTATGGGTCTTGAGGAACCTATGAGGCGTAAGTGGGACGTCCTCTTACCATGCCTTCTCTTTGCTTACCGTGAGGTGCCACAGAAGTCTGTAGGGTTCAGCCCCTTTGAACTTCTCTAGGACTCCCAGTTAGAGGACCTCAGAGTTTGGTCAAGGAAGGCTGGGAGCAAGCTCCCAGGAAACCTCCCTAGGATGTATATAGCTACATGCTGTTCTTCAGGAACCAGACTAGGCGATTCAGACAACTCGCTCAGGCGAATCTGGAAGCCAGCCAGGAGGAGATGAAGCGGTGGTACGACCAGAATGCCACTCTGGTTGAGCTTGAGCCTGGTCAGAAAGTGTGGGTCATGGCCCCAGTGGAGCCCTGTGCGCTCCAAGATAAGTGGACCATTTGAGGTGGTGGAGCGCAAGAGTGATGTCACCTACTTTGCGGGTCCTGCATGTCAACCGCCTGAAGCCCCACTTAGAGAGGTCCGAAGTGGGCATGCTCCTAGCGCCAGATGTTGGAATGGAGGAGGAGACTGAGCCTCTTCCTGACCTCCTGTCTGCAACAGAGCAAGATGGGATTGTGTAAAGCTCTCTTCCACCCTGACCCCTGAGCAGCAGAATGACTGTCACCAGTTGCTGGGACAGTTTTCTGATCTGTTCTCCCTGACTCCCAGTGTCACTGATTGGTGTGTCCATGATGAAGACACTGGGGACAGTCCTCCTGTTAAGCACAAAACTTACAGAGTGACTGACAGGGTGAGAGCTTGCATCAAGGAGGCAGTCTCCAAGATGCTTGCGTTGGGGGTGATTGAGTCCTCCAGCAGTCCTTGGGCCAGCCCAGTGGTCTTGGTCCCAAAGGCTGCCACACCGGGTGTCACGCCAGAACTCCGGTTCTGTGTGGACTACTGAGGGCTCAATTCAGTCACCAGGACTGACGCACACCCCATCCCCAGAGCTGATGAGCTCATTGATCGGTTAGGGGCTGCCCGGTACCTCAGCACGTTTGACTTAACGTCTGGGTACTGGCAGATCGCCTTGACTGATGGGGCAAGAGAGAGGTCAGCATTCTCCACACCAGATGGGCACTACCAGTTCTGGGTTATGCCCTTTGGTATGAAAAATGCCCCTGCCACCTTTCAGAGGTTGGTCAACCAGGTGTTGGCTGGACTGGAAGAGTTCAGTGCCGCCTACCTGGATGACATAGCAGTGTTCAGTGCCAGTTGGGAAAAACATCTGCGCCTCCGCTGGGAAGTGTTGATGACGCTGCGGACAGCAGGCCTCACGATCAAGGCGAGTAAGTGCCAGATCGGGCAGGGTTCTGTGGTGTACTTGGGACACCAGGTAGGGAGCGGCCAGGTGACGCCCCTACAGCCCAAGATTGAGACCATCCTGGCTTGGGAACCCCCCCAAGACCCAGAGAGAGGTGAGAGCTTTGTTAGGACTCACTGTGTATTACAGGAGGTTTGTCAAGGGGTATGGCAGCATCGATGCACCCTTGACAGAGCTGACTTCCAGGAAGCATCCCAAGAAAGTGAACTGGACTGACACCTGTCAGAAAGCTTTTGATGCCCTGAAGACTGCCATGTGCATTGCGCCCGTGCTACTGGTACCCAACTTCTCAAAAGAGTTTATTGTCCAAACAGACGCTTCAGAGCATGGTGAGGGGCTGTTCTTTCACAGATAAATGAGGAGGGCCTAGACCAACCTGTAGCCTTCATTAGTAGGAGGTTACTTCCACTGGAACAGAGGTGGAGTGCAATTGAGCGTGAGGCATTTGCTGTGGTCTGGGCACTGAAGAAGTTGAGACCATACTTGTTTGGGACTCACTTCCAGGTTCAGACAGACCACAGGCCCCTCAGATGGTTGATGCAGATGAGGGGTGATAATCCAAAGCTGTTGAGGTGGTCCATTTCCCTACAGGGGATGGACTTCACGGTGGAACACCGCCCTGGTACAGAACGCACCAATGCTGATGGTCCGTCCAGATTTTTCCGCCTTAGTGATGAGAACTCTCAAGAGGTAGGGTAGTTCTCCCCACATTTCAGCTGGAGGGGACACGTGTTAGACCTGGCACCATTGGCATGGGTCTCCGTTCCATTTTTTTGCTGTTGTCTCCTGTGTTTTTGCTGGTCTAGATGCTTTGGGCACTTTGCCACTGCTATTCAGTGCCGAAGTGCAAGTGCTCCCTATTGTAAATTGTTGTAATGGATTAGTGACTCCATGATTGGCTTATTTGGTTTAGTTATCAGACCCTAGTACAGTGCACCGTGTGTGCCCAGGGCTTGTAAATTAAGTGCTGCTGGTGGACTTTTGCATAGGGTGGACTTGGAGCACTGATTGTGCCACCCATCGGAGCAGCTTGTAAACTGTTGCTCAGGCCTGCCATTGCAGAGCGTGTGTGCAGCCTAGTGCTGCCATGTTGACTTGGTAAGTGCACCCACTTGCCAATCCCTAAACCTTCCCTTTTCTACATATCAGACACCCCTAAGGTAGGCCCAAGGGCAGGGTGCATTGTATGTAAGAGGTAAGACATGCCCTGATGTGTGTGGCATGTCCTGATAGTGAGTTACAGCCAATTTCGTTTTTCACTATTGCAATGCTACCTGTCCCCAAAGGCCAGAATGGGCAGTTTTGATTATACCATCTTATAATCATAACTGACCCAGGGAACATGGTAGAAAAACGAATTTAGTATGCCTGAACTCAGAATGATAAAATGCATATTTTAGTGAAGTTGGTTTTAACATTCTGTGTTTGAAAATACCACTTTTAGAAAGTCGGTATTTTCTTACCTAACCATCCAGCCTGCCTCTGCTAGCATGTGTATTGTGTGTCTGGTTTTGTGAGTGACAGGGTCTGGGGGGCTCACAGGGTGAGTCAGCACTAGGCTGAATAGGCCGATCTACCTAAGAAGTGGTGGGAGGAGTAGCACCTGGGCCTGAATAGGACTGTGCCTGCCTTCCACAAGGCTGGCTCCACCTCCTGTGGTGCGTCTGAAGACCCTGGCCTACTCTGACAGAAAGAAGTTGTGCACTGGCAGAATGCACCCCGTACTGGTTTGGACTGGGTACAGGACCCTCTGCCTTCAGAGGACAAAGGATTTGCTAGTATAAATATTGGGACCCAGAACCCAAGAAGTTAGATCACTTCTGGGAACACAAGACAAACCTTTGCCGAGGAGAAGAACCAAAGGAAGCTGCAGGAGTTGTACTGCCCCTCTGCCAGTGTGCTGTTGTGAGTTGGCCTGCAGTGGAGACTTCATTGCCAAGGAAAGGAGAAGGAACTTTTACAGAACTTCATCATCTTGCAGAATATTTCTCCAAGGGCTTGAACTGAGCTTGCCTCCTGTCTGAAGTCTCAGGGATACAAAAGACTTCACCCCTTCTGTTTGCTTGCTTCTGGAACTTGCTGTTTCAGTCGCTACAGAAGGAATCTGCAACATGAACGCCAGCGAACGTCGCCGCAATCTACATCGAAGTCGTGAGCGCTGCTCCGACTGGTACACGTAGACCGACGTCTGCTGCTGTGCCGTATCGACACCGAAACAGACATCATCGCGGAGACGACGCTCGACGAAGGTGGCCAAGAACTCATTGACATCGTAAGGAACCGTGGTGTCGGCGCCATCGTAACGTCACCTCCTCTCCGGTCAGGAACCGACGCCTCCCCGCCTGCGCAAGCATCCAGGACACCGACGCATCATCTCCCCCGAAGCAATGAACCGACGCTGCAACACGCCAACGACATCGCATCTCCCCGACGCCGTGAGCTGTCTTTGTTTTCGCTTTCCAAGGTACTGTTCTGTGGGGGTCTGTTTTGACTCCGGGCCCGACGCTGCGCACCTCGCGGTCGGCGCCGTACTTTGGGAACACTTTGACCTCGACGTCGTGATAACTCCCGTTGGAGTTATCTGTTGCTAAAGACTGCTTTAAGTGAAGAACCTATTTTGAATTGCTTCTATCCTTCGCGAAGTATTAATTGCTATTACAGTATTGTGGATTTTTGTCGTTTGGGGTCTTGTGATAAGTCTATATAAAGAATACTTCTTTTTATACAACCCGGTGTGGTGTCCATCTGTAGTGTTTCCACTGTTTTACTGTATGTGTTCACAAATGCTTAACACACTGCCTCTGAGATAAGCCTGCCTGCTCGTGCCAAGCTACCAAGGGGGTGAGCAGGGATTATCCAGTAGTGTAATCCCCTTTCCCTGACTTAGACGCAAGGGTCCCTATTTGGACAAAGGTGTATACCATTGCCAACTAGAGACCCCGAGTTCTAACAGTCTGTGACAGAGAAGAGACACAGGAAGACTGCAGGTACCAACCCCAGGCAGGGTCTGTGACAGAGAAGAGACAGACACAAGAAGAGTGCAGGCACCAACCCCAGGCAGGGTCTGTGACAGAGAACAGACACAGGAAGAGTGCAGTCAGCAACCCCAGGCAGGGTCTGCAACAGAAAACAGACAACCAAAATGAGAGAGCGTGCATCAAACGTGTACATGGTCTGTAACAGAGAATAGTCACAGGAGGGGAGCAGGTACCGGCCTCATACAGGGTCTGTGACTGAGAATAGACATATTGAGAGCATGTATCAGACTCCTACAGGATCTTCTACGGAGAACAGACAGTCACAGGAAGATGGCAGGTGCCAGCCTCATACAGGGTGTGTGACTGAGAACAGACAGTCACAGCAAGACGGCGGGTGCCGGCCTCATACAGGGTCTGTGACTGAGAATAGACAGTCACTGCAAGACGGCGGGTGCCAGCCTCATACAGGGTCTGTGACTGAGAACAGGCAGCAGGCACCATGCAGAGTAGAAGACAAGAAACAGGCAGCCAGAGAGAGAGTGAGCGTAGACGTCACGTGCTTTCATGGTCTATGACAGGAGTCAGGCAGGTGCCTGCAGAGAGAGTCTGCAACGGAGCAGGTTCCAGCCCTTTACAATGTCTGACGCAGGAATCAGACACTGGCCTCTTACAGGGTCTGAAGCAGGAATCAGACTTGAGCCTCTTACAGGGTCTGTAACATAACACAGGCAACACACTCATAAAGGGGTCTGTGACAAGCAACCTGCCAGAAAAAGAGAGCAGACACCAGCCCTTTACAGGGTCTGCAAGAGGGAGCAGGCACCAACCTCATACAGGACCGCAGCTGATAACAGGCAGGATTAGTGAGAGACCAGGCAACATTCTGATGCAGAGTCTGCAACAAGGAACAGGCAGCCAGGAGAGCAGGCACCGAATCCAAGTAGGGTGTATGGCAGGATATCAGTAGTCACACTGAGACCGCGAACAGTAGGGTCAAAGGTTTTGGCGCAGAGTCCATGTGACAAACTGCTTCCGTTTTACTATCCTGGCACGGAATATGTTCTTGTGCAGGAGACCTGCACCACGAGTCCCCTGACAAGTGCTTGACATCCGGCGTGTTCCTCTGTCTCCAGCAGAGTACGAGGTTGAGGTCCACCCAGAGTGGTCCTGCTTTTAACCTGAGTTGATCCCCCCCAAATGACCAGCCCATGACACTACTAAAGGCTTGTTGCTGACGAGTAGAGTAGTGGGGTAGATGTCGCCTCAAACTCAGAGAGGAGAGCGCCTACTGACACTACCTTCTGACTCTGTGTAGTATGTCATATCTGGGCTCCATCTGTATGTATGTGCAGGATGCATGTTTTGACACAGATGTGTATAGCGCTGTATTGCCATTAGCAGGGCCTCACAGTGCTGTCAGGCTCAGGTACCTTCAGGCCCAGGTCTATAGGATGCAGTGCTTGTGGACATGTGAGGTGAGGTTCCCATGTGCAGCAGTGGGGCCCTCAGTGTGGGTGAAACGCTTTCTGTTGTAGGGAGTATCGAAGTCTTGGTTGTAGTCAGTGCCTACAGTCCCCCTTCTCTTTGTCTCACCCCGGCCCCCTCCGAGCTCCTCAAACTCCTGTCCTCTATCAGAAGGTTTCAAGGCCTCGTACCACCACTGTCTGTCTTGAATATCTGTCCTGAATGGAGGAGAGATAGTTTGTGGTTCACTCACAACTTCACAGGCCCCCTTCAAAGATGTGGGGTGAACAATGAATCTGATTGGACAGTTGGATTGCAGCCAATAATCGTATGACCGGATATAAACTGAACACAGCAGCACATCCGGTGCTCCTGCTGACATCAAGGAGCTCTGCACAGCACTGAAGAGGAAGACGAGGCCAGAGACAGGGATCCTGGGCGCCTCCCTTCTACAGGAGGCGCTAGACCCAGGACTGAGGAAGAAACTCTGTGGCTGCTGAAGGACCCCAGAGGTGGACGGCCTGTGGGGAGAGGACTCGTCCGGATCACCCCGGAGTCAGTGTTCAGAAACTTGACGTGAGGAGGTCGGAAACTATGAGCTTCCCAAGACCAGGAGCTGTAATCACTGTCCAGCATGACATGCATTCATCCTGCGAGGGGTCCCAGAACAAGTGTGCCTTGAAGCTGTAACTCTAGCACACCTGGCCCTGCATTTGCTGCACTTCTCTGTGTCTGATGATCGTGTGAAGCTGGTGAGTCTTACAAGGTGATCTGCACTGCTAGAGCCATGTGCGCCGATGCCAATGTGAGCCCATGTGACACCCTGCATTACTGCACCTCTTTCGTCTGCACCCTCTTCTGCTGTGTACCATGACCACGTTAGCCCATGTGCTACAACCTGCATTACTGCACCTGTTCTGCTGTGCACCCTGACCATGAGACCGTGTGTGTCACACCCTGCATTACTGCACCTCTTTCGTCTGCACCTGGTCTGCTTTGTCTAATGACCACGTATGCCCATGTGCTACATCCTGCATTACTGCATCTCCGGGTCTGCACCTCTTCTGCTGTGTACCATGACCATGAGACCGTGTGTGCTGCACCCTGCATTACTGCACCTCATCTGCTGTGTCTCATGACCATGTGAGCCACTATGTTATGCCCTGCATTACTGCACTTCTTCTGCTATGTACCATGACCATGAGACCGTGTGTGCCACACCCTGCATTACTAAACATCTTCTGGTGTGTACCATGACCATGTGACAGCGTGTACCACACCCTGCATTACTGCACCTCTTCTGCTGTGTACCATAACCATGAGTTGTTTGTACCACACCCTCACACCCTGCATTACTGCACCTCTTCGTCTGCAACTGTTCTGCTGTGTTCCATGACCATGAGACTGTTTGTGCCACACCCTGCGTTACTGCACCTCTTCTGCCATGTTCCATAACCATGTGCCACACCCTGCATTACTGCACCGCTTCTGCTGTGCACCATAACAACATGAGCTCCTAAGATAACCCTGCATTGCCACATCATGGGGCATATTTACAAGAAACGTTCGGAGCGCGGTGTTAAGCCAAAATTGCTAGCGCCACGCTTCAACAATTTCCAAACGCAGGGATGCGCCGTATTTGCAAGAATGCGGCGCACTCCTGCATTTTCCCTAGTGATGGCACTAAATGTAGCTGCCTAGCGCCGCAAGGGTGCCTGCGTTGCAGGGAATGATTGTTCATTTGCACATAAAAAATCACTAATGGCGATTTGTAATTTCTATGTGTGCTTAAGAATGCAGCACATATAGAAGTAGGAAAACGTCATTTTTGTAATTATTGTTTATGTGCAGGAAGGGACCCCTTTAGAAACAGCAAAAACTAAGAGAAATTAATCGTTTCTCCTCGTTGCGCCTGTTTAAGACCAGGTTTTCCCTCTTATTTTTGGTGCTGCCCCATATTTACACCACTCTTGAAAATAAGGGGCAGCATCAAAAAGCAACTGGTTTTGTGGGGGAACGCCCACAGCAACACCCATAGCCCCTCCCTTTGCTGCGCACTGCCGCGGTAAGGGTCATATTTACAAGGTGACGCTAAGATACGTTAAGTGGCTTAAGGCCACCCTTGTAAATATGGAGCAGGGCATTGCGCCACAGGAACGTCATTAAAAGTGACGTTCCTGTCGTGCAATGCCCTTGTAAATATGCCCCCAAGTCTTCTAACACCGACAAATGTGAGAGCCCGGGCGCTACACACTGCACTACCCATTAAACCCTTTCAGTATGTCTTGGTATCCCAAAACACCCACATACATATGACTTCTGATTATCTGCAGCTGCTTATGTGGTGCGAGGTGAAAACCTCGGGGCTCTGACAGACACCCAGTGCGATCTTCTGCAGTTTCTTACATGGGTCACACTTTGAAACTCACTTACAACTAACAAACTTACCTAATGCGTATGGGCAACCTTCTCTAGGGACCCGCGGAGACCCACAGAGTGAACTGTGGTCCCTGAATGATCACAGATGTCCCTTGCCCTCTTCTAGGAGTATCGACTAACCTGTGAGCCCTAAAATCTGATTTAAATGCCATGTATTCCTTTGTTGGAATCATTGTGTGTCTTCGTTAGTGAACTCTGAACTCCCACTCACATACCTTGTGATCTTGGACAACCATCTATATCGGACCCACAGGGTGGCTTTGATCCCTGAACACCCAGACACACTGCATCTTCTATGAGCTTCCAGAAGTGTATTCACTTGTGAATCCTGAACTCCCACTCACATACCTTGTGCTCTTGGACAACCATTTATGTGGGACCCGCAGGGTGCCTTTGATCCCTGAACACCCAGATATTGCATCTTTTGAGAGACTCCAGTAATGTATTCACTTGTAAATCCTGAACACCCACACACATACCTTGTGCTCTTCTGCAGCTTCCTATATGGGGTACACTGAATGACTTGTCACCTTTGAACACTTGCACACATAGCTCCCGCTCTCAGGCTGCCTCCTTGATGGGGCTCACAGAGGGACTTTGTGATCCCTGAATTTCCAGACATACCCTGTGACCTTCACTTGTCGTTCCAGAACACCCCCACACACACCTTGTGCTCCTTAGCAGGTTCCTCAATGGGGCTCACACTGGGACTTTGCAATCCATGAATATCCGCATACATACCTTGTACTCCTCTGCAGCCTCCTCTACAGGACTTGCTGAGTGAGTTTTATGCTCCTTGGACTCCCGGCAGACCAAACATATCATCCTCTGATCCTCTGCACAGAACAGCAGCAGTGCCTGGTTATGTTTCTCACACAGATTCTCCCCCTGGGGCCTCACGGGGGGCAGATGAAGCTGTTTTGCAATTTCCACCATGTTCCCCAGTTGCCTGTTGGGCCGGAGGTTTTTTCCAGGACATATTTCCCTGCACTGTGGACAGGGGAAGTTTCCATCTCTTCCCTCCCAGCTCTGAGTGATGCAGGAGCGGCAGAAGTTGTGTCCACAATCAATCATCACCGGATCAGTAAAATATTCCAAACAGATGGAACAAGTGGCCTCTTCCTGGAGCTTCCCGAGCTGAGCTGCTGCCGCCATGATGCAGAAATGCAGGAAGTAAAGTTAAGTTTCAGTTTCTCTCTTTATGAAGTGGGCGTGTCTGTGCGTCTGCCCCTCTCTGGCTGCGCTGGGACTTCCGGGTTCATGTTACATTCACAGAGCAGAGAACTGACTCCTCTGCTGCTTGTGATTTACCTCTGGGGTTGACACCATTTACGCGTCATGTGGTTATATTTCGAGAATCTGTAAGTGCAGAACTGGAGCTTGTAGATGGGTTTCTGTAAAATCCTCTGTGTTATTTTTTTACAAGCCAATTCTGCAACTTCGCTTTTTTAAATCTTTTAGAAATCTCAAACATTTCTAAAACACTTTCTAAAGTGTTTTCTTCCTGTATTTGTATTTTAATTTTTGTTTCAAACGCTGAAAAATACCAACTTTTGATCGTTTCTCAATGTTTTTACTGGCCTTACGATAACAATGCTGGTCAGGCCGGTAAACTAGTAGTTTTGTGTGCAACGGAAGAATATATTGCTGCCTGTTATTGTCTGTTCTGTATGTAAAGGACGCTTACAATACTATTGCCTGCGCTGTATCTGTTCTGAGAGCCAGGGAAGCTTGCACTGCTGATGCCCTGATGTACCTGTTCTGTGTGTGAGGGAATCTTGCACTGCTGATGCCCCGATGTACCTGTTCTGTGAGTGAGGGAATCTTGCACTGCTGATGCCCCGATGTACCTGTTCTGTGAGTGAGGGAATCTTGCACTGCTGATGCCCCGATGTACCTGTTCTGAGAGCCAGGGAAGCTTGCACTGCTGATGCCCTGATGTACCTGTTCTGTGTGTGAGGGAATCTTGCACTGCTGATGCCCTGATGTACCTATTCTGTGAGTGAGGGAATCTTGCACTGCTGATGCCCCGATGTACCTGTTCTGTGAGTGAGGGAATCTTGCACTGCTGATGCCCCGATGTACCTGTTCTGTGAGTGAGGGAATCTTGCACTGCTGATGCCCCGATGTACCTGTTCTGTGAGTGAGGGAATCTTGCACTGCTGATGCCCTGATGTACCTATTCTGTGAGTGAGGGAATCTTGCACTGCTGCTACCATGATATACCTGTTCTGTTAGAGGGATGGTTGCACTGCTGTTCTCATGATATACCTGTTCTGTTAGAGGGATGGTTGCACTGCTGTTCTCATGATATACCTGTTCTGTTAGAGGGATGGTTGCACTGCTGTTCTCATGATATACCTGTTCTGTTAGAGGGATGCTTGCACTGCTGTTCTCATGATATACCGGTTCTGTGAGAAGGAAGCTTGCACTGCTGACACCCCGATGTACCTATTCTGTGAGTGAGGGAATCTTGCACTGCTGATGCCCTGATGTACCTATTCTGTGAGTGAGGGAAGCTTGCACTGCTGATGCCCTGATGTACCTATTCTGTGAATGAGGGAATCTTGCACTACTGCTACCATGATATACCTGTTCTGTTAGAGGGATGCTTGCACTGCTGTTCTCATGATAACCCGTTTCTGTGAGAAGGAAGCTTGCACTGCTCCTGCCCGCTGCCCCTGTTCAGTGAGTAAGGGAAGCTTGCACTGCTGACACCCCGATGTACCTATTCTGTGAGTAAGGGAAGCTTGCACTGCTGACAACCCGATGTACCTATTCTGTGAGTGAGGGAAGCTTGCACTTCTGATGCCCTGCTGTACCTGTTCTGAGAGAGGAAAGCTTGTACTACTGCTACCATGATGCAACCTTTTTGTGAGAGGGAAGCTTGTATTTGTTCTGAGAGCCAGGTGAGCTGCACTGCTGATGTCCTGATGTACTTGTTCAATGAGTGAGGGAAGATTGCACTGCTGGTGTCCTGATGGGCCTGTTCTGCATATGAGGAAAGCTTGCACTGCTGATACCCCGATGTACCTCTACTATGAGTGAGGGAAGCCTGCACTATTGATGCTGTGAGGTACCTGTTCTTTGAGAGGCAAGCTTAGACTGCTGATGCCCTGATGTATATATTCTCTGAGTGAGGGAAGCCTGCACTGCTGATGCCCTGATGTCCCTGCTCTATGGGGTGGGCAAGCTTGGACCACTGATGCCCTGATGTACCTATACAGTGAGTGACGGTAGATGCACTGCTGATGCCCTGATGCCCATGTTATGAGAGAGGGAAGCGTGTACCGCTGTTATCATGATCTACCTGTTCTGTGAGAGGGAAGCGTGCACTGCTGATGCCCTGATGTACATGTTCTGTGAGTGAGGGAAGCTTGCACTGCTGATGCCCTGATGTACCTTTTCTGTGACTGAGGGAAGCTTGCATTGCTGATGACGTGACCTACCTGTTCTGTCAGTGAAGAAAGCTTGCACTGCTGATACCCTGATGTACCTCTACTATGAGTGAGGGAGGCCTGCACTATTGATGCCGCGAGGCACCCGTACTTTGAGAGGAAAGCTTGCACTGCTGATACCCCGATGTACCTCTACTATGAGTGAGGGAAGCCTGCACTATTGATCCAGTGAGGTACCTGTTCTTTGAGAGGCAAGCTTACACTGCTGATGCCCTGATGTATATATTTTGTTAGTGAGGGAAGCCTGCACTGCTGATGTCCTGATGTACCTGCTCTATGGGGTGGGCAAGCTTGGACCACTGATGCCCTGATGTACCTATACAGTGAGTGAGGGTAGATGCACTGCTGATGCCCTGATGCCCATGTTATGAGAGAGGGAATCGTGTACCGCTGTTATCATGATCTACCTGTTCTGTGAGAGGGAAGCGTGCACTGCTGATGCCCTGATGTACATGTTCTGTGAGTAAGGGAAGCTTGCACTGCTGATGCCCTGATGTACCTGTTCTGAGACAGGGAAGCTTTTACTGCTGCTCACGTGATATACATGTTCTGTGAGAGGCAACCTTAGACTGCTGATGCCCTGATGTACCTTTTCTGTGACTGAGGGAAGCTTGCATTGCTGATGACGTGACCTACCTGTTCTGTCAGTGAAGAAAGCTTGCACTGCTGATACCCTGATGTACCTCTACTATGAGTGAGGGAGGCCTGCACTATTGATGGCTCGAGGCACCCGTACTTTGAGAGGCAAGCTTAGACTGCTGATGCCCTGATGTATACATTTTGTTAGTGAGGGAAGTCTGCACTGCTGATGTCCTTGATGTTCCTGCTCTATGGGGGGGGGGGGCAAGCGTGGACTACTGATGCCCTGATGTACCTATACAGTGAGTGAGGGAAAATGCGCTGCTGATTCCCTTTTGTACCTGTTATGAGTAAGGGAAGCTTGTACTGCTGTTATCATGATGTACCTGCTCTGTGAGAGGGAAGTGTGCACTGCTGATGCCCTGATGGACCTGTTCTGTGAGTGAGGGAAGCTTGCACTGTTGATGACCTGATGTACCTGTTATGAGAAAGGGAAGCTTGTACTGCTGTTATCATGATGTACCTATTCTGTGAGAGGCAATCGTGCACTGCTGATGCCCTGATGGACCTGTTCTGTGAGTGAGGGAAGCTTGCACTGCTGATGCCCTGATGTACCTGCTCGGTGAGTTAGGGAAGCTTCCAATGCTGATGCCCTGATATACCGCCTATGTGTGTGATGAAATCTTGCACCGCTGATGCCCTGATGTACTTGTTTTGTGAGAGTGGAGCTTGCACTGCTGATGTCCTCATGTACCTGTTCTGAGATGAGGGAAGCTTGCATTGCTGATACCATGATGTACCTGTTCTGTGAGAGGCAAGCTTAGACTGCTGATCTCCTGATGTACCTATCCTGTGAGTGAGGGAAGCCTTCACTGCTGATGCCCTGATGTACCTGCTCAGTGAGAGGGAAGCTTGTACAGCTTCTACCATGATGTACCTGTTCTCTGAAAGGGAAGCTTGCACTGCTGATGCCCTGATGCACCTGTTTTGTGAGTGAGGGAAGCTTGCACTGCTGATGTACCTGTTCTATGTGTGAGGAAAGATTGCACTGCTGATGCCCCGGTGTACCTGTTCTGTGAGTGAGGGAAGCTTGCACAGCTGATGTCCTGATGTGCCTATTCTATGAGGTAAGCTTGCACTGATGATGTTCTGATGCACCTGTTCTGTGTGTGAAGAAAGCTAACACTGCTGATGCTCCGATGTACCTATTCTGTGAGTGAGGGAAGCTTGTACTGCTGATGCCCTGATGTACCTATTCTTAGTGAGGGAAGCTTGCACTGCTGATGCCCTGATGTACCTGTTCTGCGTATGAGTGCAGCTTGCACTGCTGATACCCTGATGTACCTATTCTATGAGTGAGGGAAGC
Organism: Calotriton arnoldi; assembly: GCA_963921515.1. Taxonomy (NCBI): domain Eukaryota; kingdom Metazoa; phylum Chordata; class Amphibia; order Caudata; family Salamandridae; genus Calotriton; species Calotriton arnoldi. The sequence goes on along the minus strand of CAWUFW010002020.1, from coordinate 2,188,155 downwards.
CTGCACTGCTGATGCCCTGATATACCTGCTCTGTGATAAGCAAATCCAGACTGCTGACGCCCTGCTGTACCTGTTCCAAAAGAGGGAAGCATGTACTGCTGCTACCATGATTGACCTGTTCTGTGAGAGGGAAGCTTGCACTGCTGATGCCCTGATGTACCTGTTCTGTAAGTGAGGGAACCTTGCACTGCTGATGCCCTGAATTCCCTGTCCTGTGTTTGAGGGAAAGCTTGCACTGCTGATGCCCTGATGTCTCTGTTCTGTGTTTGAGGTAAGCTTGCACTGCTGATGCCCTGATGTACCTGTTTTAAGAGAAGGAAGCTTCTGCTGGTGCTACCGTGATTTAACTGTTCTGTGAGAGGGAAGCTTACTCTGCTGGTGCCCTGATGTACCTGGTCATTGAGTGAGGAAAGCTTGCACTGATGATGGTGATATGTACCTGTTCCGTAAGTCAGGGAAGCTTGCACTGCTGATGCCCTGATGTACCTGTTCTGTGAGTGAAGGAAGCTTGCACTGCTGATGCCCTGATGTACCTGTTCTGTGTGTGAGGGAACCTTCCACTGCTGATAACCTGATGTACCTATTCCATGAGTGAGGGAAGCCTGCACTGTTAATGCCCTAAGGTACCTGTTCTATGAGAGACAACCTAAGATGCTGATCCCCAGATGTACCTATTCTGTGAGTGAGAGAAGCCTGCACTGCTGATGCCCTGATGTACCTGCTGTTTGAGAGGCAAGTTTAGACTGCTGATGTCTTGATGTACCTGTTCTGAGTGAGTGACGCTTGCACTGCTGATGCCCTGATGTACCTGTTGTGTCTGTGAGGGAAGCCTGCACTGCTGATGCCCTGATGTACCTACTCTGTGAGTGAGAGAAACCTGCACTGCTGAAGCCCTGATGTACCTGCTCTGTGAGTGAGGAAAGCTTCCACTGTTGATGCCCTGATGTACCTGTTCTGCGTATGAGTGAAGCTTGCTCTGCTGATACCCTGATGTACCTATTCTATGAGTGATGGAAGCTTGCATTGTTGATGCTCTGATTTACCTGTTCTGTGTATGAGGGAAGTCTGCACTGTTCATGCCCTGATGTACCTGCTCTGTGAGAAGAAAACTCAGACTGCTGACGCCCTGATGTACCTATTTTTTGAGTAAGGGAAGCGTGCACTTCTGATGCCCTGCTGTACTTGTTCCGAAAGAGGGACGCTTGTACTGCTGCTACCATGATGGACCTGTTCTCTGAGAGGGAAGAATGCACTGCTGATGCCCTCATGTACCGCTTCTGTGAGTGATGGAAGCTTGCGCTGCTGATGCCCTGAAGTCCCTGTCCTTTTTTTTTAGGGAAGCTTGCACTGCTGATGCCCTTATGGCCCTGTTCTGTGTTTGAGGGAAGCTTGCACTGCTGATGCCCTGATGTATCTGTTCTGTGAAAGGGAAGCTTGCACTGCCGCCGCCCTGATGTCCCTGGTCTTTGAGTGAGTAAAGCTTTCACTGATGATGGTGATATGTACCTGTTCTGTGAGTGAGGGAAGCTTGCTCTGCTGATGACCGGATGCACTTGTCCTGTGAGTGAGGGAAGCTTGCACTGCTGATGCCCTGATGTACCTGTTCTGCGTGTGAGGGAACGGTGCACTGCTGATATCCTGATGTACCTATTCTCTGAGTGAGAGAAGCTTGCACTGTAGATGCCCTAATGTACCTGCTCTGTAAGTGACAATCTTAGATTGCTGATGTCCTGATGCACCTGTTCTGTGAGTGAGGGAACCTTGCACTGCTGATGCCCTGATGTACCTGTTCTGCGTGTGAGGGAACGGTGCACTGCTGATATCCTGATGTACCTATTCTCTGAGTGAGAGAAGCTTGCACTGTAGATGCCCTAATGTACCTGCTCTGTAAGGGACAATCTTAGATTGCTGATGTCCTGATGTACCTGTTCTGTGAGTTAAGGAAGCTTGCACTGATGATGCCCTGGTGTACCTGTTCTGTGTGTGAGGCAAGCTTACACTGCTGATGCCCTGATGTACCTGTTCTGTGAGTAAAGGAAGCTTGCACTGCTGATGACCTGATGTACCTGTTCTGTCAGTGAGGGAAGCTTGCACTGCTGATGCCCCGATATGCCTGTTCTGCATATGAGGAAAGCTTGCACTACTGATAGCCTGATGTACCTATACTATGAGTGAGGGAAGCCTGCACTGCTGACGCCCTGATGTACCTGCTCTATGGGTGGGCAAGCTTGGACTGCTGATGCCCTGATGTACATATTCTAAGATAGGGAGGCTTGTACTGCTGCTATCATGCTGAACCTGTCCTGTGAGAGGTAAGCGTGCACTGCTCATGCCTTGATGTGCCTGTTCTGAGAGTGAGGGAAGCTTGCACTGCTGATGTCCTGATGTACCTTTTCTATGAGGTAAGCTTGCACCGTTGATGTCCTAATGTACCTGTTCTGTGTGTAAAGAAAGCGTGCACTGCTGATGCTCCGATGTACCTGTTCTGTGAGTGATGGAAGCTTGCACTGCTGATCCCATGATGCACCTATTCTGAGAGAGGGGAGCTTGCACTGCTGATTCCCTGATGTGCCTGTTCTGAGAGAGGGAGGTTTGCTCTGCTGTTACCATGATTTACCTGTTCAGTGAGAGGGAAGCTTTCACTGCTGGCACCCTGATGTACATGTTCCAGAGAGAGGGAAGCTTGTACTGATGATGCTGTGATGTACCTGTTCTGTGAGTGAGGAAAGCTTGCACTGCTGATGACTTCATTTACCTATTCTTTGACTGAGGTAAGCCTGCACTGTTGATGCCCTGATTTTCCTGTTCTCTGAGAGGCAAGCTTAGACGCTGATCCCCTGGTGTACCTATTCAGTAAGTGAGGGAAGCCTGCATTGCTGATGGCCTGATGCATCTGTTCTGTGAGTGAGGGAACCTTGCAGTGCTGATGTACCTGTTCTGTGTGCGAGGGAAGCTTGCACTGCTGATGGCCCGATGTACTTGTTCCGTGAACGAGGGAAGCTTGCATTGATGATGTCCTGATGTACCTGTTCTGTGTGTGAGGAAAGCTTGCACTGCGGATGCCCTGATGAACCTGTCCTGTGAGGTAAGCTTGCACTGCTGATGTTCCGAAATACTTGATCTGTGAGTGAGGGAAGCTTGCACTGCTGATGTCCTAATGTACCTATTCTGAGAGAGGAAAGCTTGCACTGCTGATGCCCTCATGTACCTGTTCTGTGAGTGACTGAAGCTTGCACTGATGTTGCCCTGATGTACCTGTTCTGTGAGTGAGGGATGCTTGCACTGATGTTGCCCTGATGTACCTGTTCTGCATATGAGGAAAGCTTGCAGTGCTGATACCCTGATGTACCTATTCTATGAGGTACATCTATGCCTTGATGGACCGGGAACAAAACAATTTGATCGTTAGGAGCCAATCATTTTCTTTCTTGTCAAGACTACGATATTTCGTGTCACTTATACAGGTCTCCTTTACCAGAGCTATCCATTGTCTATGGTCTGGGGGCGATGGATCAATCCATTTTCTACAGATCACGTTTGGCTAATAGTACTAAACAGAACCTAAGCTTCCGTTACAATTCTCCCATCTAGAGTCTGGCCTGCCTGGGAGCTTATATAGTTTATATGGAGTCCAATAACCCTGGAAGGAAGGCTGCCTGATGCAGGTCCAGAGGAAACCTGCAGGCACCCTTTAGTATGCTACATGATATTGTGAAACCGGCTGCATTTAAAAGGAATTATCTCTTCACGTTATGTAATTTATATTAAATCAGAAACGAAAAACAGTTATTCCCTTGTACAAAAATACATACAAAGATATAAAAAGGAAGTATGGTTGCTTCGAATTTGTAGATTTTTATTTTATTTACATTAAAACGATTATCTTAGTTTATGGAGGAATTTAAACAAATATTTGATAAATTGAACTGATATTAAAATATGAACATACATTTTGCTAACATGCCCAAATTTGATTCAATCAAAGAAGAATGTTTTGTAGGTTGCATGCCCAATGATAAGGGCCTAGGGATGTCAAAGGATTGGTGATTTTTTATGGAAAAATTCAGATAAAGAATTACAAAGATCTTTCATAGAGTTTATAGAAGTAGACCTCACCTTTTTTTGGGGCCGCTGAATGCTTGGAAATAAAATGCTGTTGAAGTGGGGTTGTCCACTCTGTAACGTTTGTAGATCTCACCTGCAGACAGTGCGCATGCGCTGTCGCTTGGCGACGATCTATTGTTTCTAAAAAAAAGAAAAACTCTACAAAGGGGCTTTTAGCCCGCCCAAACTTACCATTGCTGGGCTTCATTACTCTCATTTCCTTGCTTCTCATTGGTCAGCACAGCAGACTTCCCTTCCTCTTCTACATTGGACACCCCACCACGCCTATATTTTCATACTGCATATATGCAGTCCTTTTCTAATGATTGGTCTTTTGTGCGCCCACCCTACCCAGAAGGCGCTAGAAGTCGTACAGTAATAAGGGATGTCCTGCCTCTCTCACCACAGTGAAGCACTCCTCGTGTAATAATACGGACTCCTCAGAGGGTACACCGTTCAGGGGCACCTTGTGCTCCCACACATTGGCATCAGTTCCCACTGTCCCAGGCCAGGATCCTGCATGTGGGAAATGCAGAGCTCTGACCTTGGACCCGTGTGTTTATATTAACACAATAAGCACTGTGTCACATAAAGAAAGGCCTCTGTCACTGTCTCTGGTGTCTAAGAGTCCACACAGCTGTAACGGTGTTTGTGTCAGGCAGGCCCAGACCTGGAAGCAGGGGGCGCCCCTTGGAAATAACCGACCCTTGGAGATACCAGGGTACTTACCTGTCAGCTAGGGACCTTTGTGAAATTGACCCTCGCTTTTCACAGTTCATTGCTCTTCACTTCCCACAGCCGAATGCCGGACACACCACACACGTTTGGCTCCATGTTAACTCTGCCAAGAGTTTGTCAGGTGTAATGTATTGATGATATACGCGCTAGGACCCTTGCGGTTCTGGGCAGACTCTGGCTGGGAGGTTTTAAGGTGTTGTTAACGGAAGTATTACGTTATTATACAGTGCGTGATTGTATGTTGGAGAATAAAGACGTCAATGAATCAGCTGCATGTGTGGCATAGTTCATTTACATACTCCAGGGCTGGGGAAGACGCTACAGCTGGCGGCGAGTAGGGGATACATGCCCGAGAAGAGCCAAGCTGCTCTCCCTGACAGTTTGCAACGGTACAGCAAATTGCTTGTGTGTGCCACATGTGCCTCATATTAATGAAAAGCAATCCGTGACTGGTACATGTGAAGTCAAAGCCCTGCTTCAGCCCGTCGAAGTAATTGACATTGACGGCCCTGCAGAGGAGCATATTCGACACGCACACCAAGAAATCGCAGTTGAGGCTGCTGGCAAAGACGCGTTGCCCTAAACACAAAGCAATATCCAGAGGAAGCAAAGACAACGGCAGGGACAACCAGGTGAGAGGAACAGAAACCCACTAACCGTCAAGGCCAAGTGAAGCATTTTAAGACCTCCAATCGGACGTGGAGTCCCAGGGTGAAGCAAAGGGGGGTGTTGCGTGCAGAGGTTGCAAATCCCACTTGGTGCAATGAACGCTGTTTGAACGTGCTCTTGGTGTCGTCAGAAGGGAGCGCGAAGTACGATTCTGCTGTGTTTCTGAGATGACCAACGCCATTCAACACGGCTAAGAGATAGAACATCAGTGCCAGGTGGGCTGCGTGTATTGAAGCATTCAATGACTTCATAGATGCACTAGTCGTAGAAGATGACAAGAAAGTCATTAAATATTTGAAAAACCTTGCAGGTGATGGAGAGAAAGAAGTGCTAAAGAAAGTCTCACAAACTGATGCAGCATCGCACCGACAGATAAAGGAGGTGTTGGAAGCCAAGTTCAATACGATGCCCAATGTTGACTATGAAAGATACATCTTCAACCAAGCACGACAACAAGCTGGTGAAACGATGGATGAGTTTGTTGAAAATACTTGACGCACTTACAAACACTTTAAGTTCTGTGACTTAAATGATGAAGAAGCCATGTGTCTCAGAATCGTCGATAGTTGCTTTTCCAAGTCCTTTAGAAGAAGCATGTTGAGAGACGCACTCAGTAAAGAGAAAATGCAGATGGCCACAAGAGCAGAAGAATGACCAAAACGACAAGCTGCTGACATGGAAGTAGGAGTGGCACAATATAAATCAGGGGTAACCGTGAACAGCAAGCAAAAGGGCAAAACAGATGTATGCAAGTCAACGTCTTCAAAGAAACCAAAGCTATGCTTCCGATGTGGATTTTCGTTTCCTCATGAAGGTAAATATCCCACCGTAGGACATGTTTGTAAGGGCTGTGGGAAAGAGAACCATTTCATAACAGTGTGCCGAGCCAAAGAGAAATCGAGTGCATCACTACCGAAAGGAAAGATGGACGGCAGAACGTTCCAGAAGCACTTTAGCCCCACCCACAAAGCCAAAAAATGCAATATCAGCTACGACAGGTAGAAACCAAGCAAAGTTGGTCGTACAATGGTTCTTCAACAGCATTATTAAGCACCAATGAAGAAGCCAAATGTGCACTGATGATATCTACCGAAGGACAGCATAAACATGTGGGGCTAGCCGTCTATAAAGAAGATAAAAAGTCAAATAAAACGCAAAAAACAAAGCAACAAACTTCTTTGGACAATGTCCCAAAATCACATTGAAAGTGAACGGTTACCCAATAACCTTCATTATAAACAGTGATGCGCCGACTAATGTCATGCCAGTGGAAAAATGTAACAGCCATGCCGAGACTCACCTCGGAGACACGAAGGTATATACTTGGGCTGCTTCCAAACCGTTACCAAGTCATGGGTCATGCACAGTGACCATGCAACGCAAAACGACTGCGTCAAGTGCATGTTTACTCAGCTTTGCCACTGCTGCTGCGGGTTGATATCCTTCAATTACAACATCTGTGCTCCATCTGAAATTGTGAGCCACTTCCCGTTCTTATTTCATGGCCTGGGATGACTAAAAACCATGAAAGTGTAGATGCACATTAACAAGGACATTCACCCTGTTGCCCAGTGGCACGGCAGAATTGCTTTCCATTTACAAGAAAATGTAGAGAAAGATTTAAAAACACTGTTAAAACATGACATCATTGAACGCTTGGGTTTTACCCATAGTCATTGTACCAAAAAAGGACAGTAACGGAGCAGTGCACATTTGTGTTGATATGCGCCATGCAAACAAAGCAATTGAATGGGAGAAACATGATCATGCAATTGAACGGTGCCAAAGTATTTTCCCGTCTTGACTTGAATAAAGGATACCATCAACTCGAGCTGGAAGAGAACTGGAGGTACATTACAACTTTTTTGACTCGTGTGGTTTATTCAGATACAAGAGACTGAGTTTTGGAGTATCTTCGGCTGCTGAGATATTTCAGGATGTTATTCGTCAAGTAATTCAACCTGTCACGCATGCTTTCAATTACACTGATGAAATGCTGGTTTTCGGGAGAACACAGAAAGAACACGACAAGGCCCTTACCCAAGTGTGGCAGTTACTTGCTGACGCAGGTCTCACTCTGAATGCATTAAAGTGTGAATTTCACAAAACCAAACAAGTTTTTTGGGCATATATTCTATGATGAGGGAATGAATCCAGACCCAGGCAAAGTGCAAGGTCTGTCATCCACACCCCCCCTCCCCCCAAGATGTTACCATGCTGCGATCCTTTCTAGGCATGGCCAGTTATTGCTCCAGAATACATTCAGAACTTTGCTACCGTTAGTGTTCCCTTGAGAGACTTGACAAAGCATAATGTCCCATTCGAGTGGTCTCCGGAAGCGACCAAAATTTCAAAGATATAAAGCATGCAATTGAGAATGCAACGGAAATGGCCTATTTCGACCTCAAGTTACATACTGAGATCACGGCAGATTCGTGCCCCATGGGGCTAGGGGTAATCCGTGCTCAACACAATGGCCACCCGGATGCTCAGAAATACATTGTGGCTTATGCCAGTCAAAGCCTATCTAAGACAGAACGTGCCTATTCTCAGCCGGAGAAGGAAAGTCTGGTTGTAGTATGGGCATGCAAATATTTTCATGTATTCCTCCATGGAAAACTGATGATGCCCTGATGTACCTCTTCTATGAGTGAGGGAAGCTTGCTCTGCTGATGACCTGATGTACCTGTTCTGCGTGTGAGGAAAGCTTGCACTGCTAATGCCCTGATGAACCTATTCTACATATGAGGAAAGCTTGCACTGCTGATACCTGAAGTACCTATAATATCAGCGGGGGGAGCCTGCACTGTTGATGCCCTGATGTACCTCTTTGGAAGTGAGGGAAGCCTACACTACTGATGCCCTGATGTACCATGAGGCATTGCTTACTATTTTTGGAAACCCGAAGGCAAAGATGCCACTTCGCATTGAGAGGTGGAGGTTGAGACTGCAAGAGTACGACTATGAGAGAATACACCAGCCGAGGAAGGATCAAAACCCGTAAGATTACTTTTCACAAGTGCCGCTAAATCGACACAGTTCAACATCTGACGGGACCCACGTCTGGGCATAGCCTTCTCACTTGGGGCAACAAATGCAAAAAGAGTGGCGTGGTGAGCAAATAAATGATGCGTTTAACCCAGATCTGTGACTGGGGACGAATGTTTGACAATGTTAAGCATTCCGTTCATCACCTTTTTGTGTAGCAATTTTGCCCTAAGTGGGAAGGGTATGCCCAGACGTGGGTCCCGGGTTCACTACGCTACTGGTTTCAAGCTAGCCTGGTTGATGAGGGGTGATACCCCGAAACCGGTCCCAGGATGCTTGCTTCCGGTCCAGGAAGGACCTGGCTTGGCAGTTTGGGTTGTACGGTTCCCATGGGGAGCAGAGTCAAGACTGATTTGCTGGGTCCAAACTGGGGTGGCGTGGTGAGCAAAAAAACAATGGATTTAACCCAGATCTGTGACTCAGGGAATGTTATGTTCAGCATTCTGTCCATCATCTTTTTCTGTAGCTATTTGGGAGAGCCAGGAGAACAAAACTACCTCATTGGACATCGGATCGATCAGTGGACGCGGATAAGATTCATATCACCGACGCTACTCAGAAAAGCAAAATGAAAACATATGCCATTAAACGCCAGAGTGCCCAGAAAACAGTCTTTGACAAAGGAGACTGGGTTCTGGATAAACAGAGACAGAAATGGAACATGGATACTTCATTTGATGCTGACCTGTTGCGGGGTGTAGCGGGCAAAGGGCACATGGTGGCAGCACTTCATCCCGGAAAGTACGTCACACGGGACACATCACATTTTAAACCCCTACCTCAACAGTTGTCAACTCCTGAGGGTATTCCGACAAAATATTGAAAAAAAAATATCGCCATACAGAAATATCAAGTACAAAATTTCGTGATAAGGAAATATCGTTCGCAAGAATATCGATGTCAAGAATATCGATTTAAAGGTAAGTAATATTGATTTTTAAATATCAAAGTCATTAACATCGTTTGCAAAAATATAGTTATTTAAAATATCGGGTTTTATTAAGTTATGTATTTTAGTACATATTTTAAATGCATATGATGTAATTTTTTGTATGATTATTGTTTATGTTTTTTAATATATTTGTTAAATTTTTTGTAGTTATTAAATTAAATTCAATTACATTCTGTGTTTTTCAGTTCAGTAGTGGGTTGTGGGTCTCTAGGGTATAGGGTGGGAAGTGATTTAATTATAATAAATTAATGATTATTTTTTATTTATTATTATTTATTTATTTGATATTTAATTTTTTTTTAATGTACATTTTATGTGTGGGTTGTTGGGTTTATAGGGGTAAAGGGTGTGAAGAAATTTATTTTTGATTCATTAATAATTGGTTGTTAATTAATATTAATTAATAAATTGATAATTAATTGTTAATTGTATTTTTTTAGGTGCGGGTTGTGGGGTTATAGGGATGAAAGAGGGGAAGTAATTTATTTTTAATTAATAAATAGTCACTTGTTAATTAATATTAATTAATGAATTGATTATTAATTGTGTTTATTGTTTCATTCCATTTTTTAGGTGTGGGTTGTGGGGTTAATAGGGGTAAAGGGTGGGAAGTAAATTAATTGTATTGAATTAATAATTAGTTGTTAAATACTATTAATTATTTAATTGACAATTAATTATTTTAACTGTATAATTCGTTTTTTTCACGTTTTTAGGTGTTGGTTGTGGGTTTTGTAGGGGTATGGGGTGGGAAGTAAATTAATTTTAAGTAATAATAATTATTTTTCAATTAATATTAATTATTAATTTACTAATTAATTATTTAATTGTGTAAAAAAAATTCTGTTACATTTTATGAGTGTGTTATGTGTTTTGTGGGGGTATATTGTGGAATGTATATTAAATATATTTATTTAATAATTAATATTTAATTAATGATAATAAGTTTGTTGATTTATATTAATAGTGTAAATAATTATTTTTTTAAGTTAAGTTTTAGGTGCAGGTTGTGAGTTTTGTGGGGTCAGAGGGTGGGAAATAACTAAATTAAATGTATGTAATAAATAGTTTTTGTTAATAAATAATTTCTAAATGAAAATATTTATTTGTATGAAAATTATTTTTGTATTTTATTTAGAATAATATTTTAATGTATTTGGGATATGTATTTAGCATTGTAATATGTTTTCATTTTTAATATTAGATATATTTGTATTTTTTTCAACATATTTATATTTTTCTTTATTTACTTTGTTTTTGAAATAATTTTATTTTGTTCAAGATATTTTGTTTGTTTTTAATGTTGCACTGACTGGAGTGGGAATAGTAAATGTTACCCTTCCGCTATCCAACACTTTCCCTACTGCTGTACTGACTGGAGAGGGAGTAGTACATTTTAACCCTCTGTTATCCAACACTTTCCCTACTATTAGACTTATTGGAGTGGGAATAATACATTTTACCCCTCTGCAATCCAACACTTTCCCTTCTGTTGTATTGATTGAAGTGGGAATAGTAAATTTTACCCCTCCACAATCCAACACTTTCCCTACTGTTATACTTATTGGAGTTTGAATAGTAAATTTTAACCCTCCGTTATCCAACACTTTCCCTACTGTTAGACTTATTGGAGTGGGAATAGTAAATTGTACCCCTCTGCACTCCAATAGTTTCCATACTGTCGTACTGGCTGGAATGGGTATAGTAAATATTACCTATCCGCAATCGAACACTTTCACTACTGTTGTATTCACTGGATGGAGATTTAAAAATGTTACCCAGTTTTATTATTTTTGTGTTGCGTGAAGTGGGAGTAGTACATTTTTTATATATATACTGTAATAGTTTGCGTAGTTTTGTATAAATTGTAGTGGGAATAGTATATGTATAAATTTGATATTTTATATTGTTTTAAACATTAATGTTACTATTTAATATATTCAATATTTATTCATTTATTTCATATATATTTAAAAAACAATATTTAATACAACAATATTAATTACATCGATATTCTTTTCGATATTTCTGTTCTTACCATTATAAGTATAGGATGGCGATATTTTTGACATCGATATTTTGGTCACAATATTTTTGTATGGCGATATTTTGAGGGTTGATATTTTGTCAGTGAACCCTCCTGAGACTACGTGTAATGCAACCACGCTCACAGGTCTCGCTCGTTCGTCAGGGCGCGTGCCACCGTTACTCGACCAGGGTGGACTTCGTTCATCTCAGGCCACCCGAGCCGCAGACAAGGGCGAGCGCATCTTCGACTAATTGAGGAGATGCGATTTCTTAATGATGTCTGCCACTTTGTATTTAACGAAGGGGGAGATGTAGTGTATAGATGATATCCGCACTAGGACCCTTGCGATTCTGGGCCGACTCTGGACAGGAACTATGTAATATGCTGGGAGGTGTTAAGGTGTGGATAACAGAAGTATGACGTCATCATGCAGTATGTGATTGTATGTTGGAGAATAAAGACGTCCATAAATCAGCTCTGTGTGTGGCATAGTTCATTTACATGCTCCCGGCTGCGGAAGACTCAACGTCAGGTTTCCCAGATTCTGTTTTACTGTTGTTTACTCATTACTGTGTCTCTAGGAAGAAGCCAGAACATGTCCTTGGGCCACTGGATGAACTTCTCTGGTTGTCAACGATGGGTTTTATCCTCGAACCACAAGATCTTACCTCAGAAATGCACAACTCGATGAAGAAAGGTCCTGCCCTCGCTCTGCCCATGTTGGGTTGAAATGCTTACATCGATATAAGAGGTTGGAAGCGTGCTAAGAGCCGCCAGTATGCAATGCATGTGCCATGGTAGCATCTTCGGACAGTCATGGATTATCATAGCTGCCAAGTTTCCCAAGTCCATGTGTGAAGAACTGCTCCAGTCAGTCCAGGTTTTTCCTTTGAATTCTGGAACTTGTACTTCTGTTTTAAAATGGAATACACAAAAGTACAAGACCCAGAATTAAAAGAAACCAAGTATTTACAATGCAATAGGTCTAGCATTTGTGAGAGTTAGAGCTATTGGCGTTGCAAATGACAATGACTTTTACCCATGTGTTTTGTTTTGGAGTCGAGTGGATGTATGTGGTGTGGAGTGGAATTATGTGAGTTGAATTGGTATTGTTAGTTGTGGAATTGTGTGTGGTGGAAATGTGTTGTGTGGAGTGGATTTGCGTAGTGGAATTATGTGGCATGGTGTGCAGTGGAATTATGTGGATAGTAATTATGCGGTATTGGGTGTAATGGAATTATGTGGAGTGGGACTGAGCGTCATGGAGTGTAATTATGCAGAATGGTATTTTGTGTTGTGGAGTGGTATGTAGTGGAGTTTAATTATGTGATGTGCTTTTGAATTTTGTGGCATGATGTGGAATTCTGTGGTATGGATTGGATGTATGTGGTGTGTTGTGTAATTGTGTTGTTGAGTTGAATGATGTGGTTTTGTGTTGAATTATGTGGTGTGGAGTGAAAATGTGTGGAGTTGAATTGTGTGGCGTGAAACTGTGTGGCGTTGGGTGGAATTATGCTGATTGGAATTATGTGATACAAAAGGGGATGATGGACGGAACGCTTGAGCCAATCAAACACTCACCCCCAGTCAACTGATCTGGGTTTAATCCATCATCATTCTTTAGCTCACTCCACCACCCCAGTTCAGACATGGCCATATGCAAATCAGTCTGACCCTGTGCCTCATGGGAACAGTCCAGCCCGAACTGCCAAGCCATGTCTTCCCTGGACCGGAAACAAGCATCCTAGGACCGGTTTCTGGCATTCCAGCCGTCATCAGCCAGGCTTGCTTGAATCCAGTGGCAAAGTGAGCAAGGGACCCACGTCTGGGCATACCCCCGCCAACTTTGTATCGATTGGAATTATGTGGCATAGTCTGGAGTATCGATATGGATTGTTGCTAAGTGACAGTGGTTTTATCTGTGGTGTATTTATGTGGTATTGAGTAGAGTGTGATTATGTGGAGTTGAATCATGTTGCGTGTAGTGGTATGGTGTTGTGTTATTTGTTTCATGCTATAACCTCACGCTAGGTTAGGTGATGTCACGCTATGTTATTGATGCCAGTTTTTTTGTTCAGAAAAACGAAATCATCGTATTTACCCCTGTGATTTCTTAAATCCATGACCTACCGCCAGATAATAAGCATCTTCCGCCACTGACTTTGCCAGGAATTTAAAGGATAAACTTGGTGTGTGCGGCTAAAATGGACTGTTAGCAAATAGCTAGGATGCCAACATACATTGCTAATAGCAGTGACCTTCAAATTTACTATATTTTCATCGATGTGAATATTGATGAAATATTAACCAGTGCGAAATGTATAGCAACATCTGTCATTTCTGAAAGTAGTCTATCCTTTAAAAAAATGCCTTCAACCAAAGCTGTTACCTCAAATCCCAGTATAGATCCCGCATACACAGCACGCTGCTGTACTGTGCATTAGTAAAAGCCTCTTCTCCATACATAGCAGCTTTCTAAAAATCTATTATTAAGATGCACATGCAGTACAGAATCGACATTTCCACACCACAGTTGGAATGTCGAGACAGCTTCGTGCAAAAGAATGTTTTTGGAACATACACTCCCGCGCTGCCGTCCATTAACAAAGGTTCCCACAATTTTCATCGTCCGCAGTGGGATCCGAGGAGATGCAACAGCTCCAGATGTTTCCAGGGAGTACATCTAATAATGTTAGAATGTATGACAGAATGAAAATCCATACAACAGCAAGCCTCGCTTTACAGATCACCAAAGTGTAGGGACAATCCACCTTTACTATGCATAACGATTAACGAACGCCGAGTTTGATGGGCACAAAAACACACCGGCTCCCAGATGCCCACATCATTGCTTCCCAAAGTGTTAAATCCAGGGTAAATGCTGCTCATCGATTTCACTGCAATCATAACAGCAAATAAACAGAATGAAAGGGCACGGCTGAGAAACGCCACACCTCTTGGATATATGTGCACCCCCACTTTCCCCCAAGCATAAGTACCAAAAATACAGGTAGCAAGCTGTAGACCAGGTCTACAGAGCCCCGGGACACAGGGGGTGGGGCGATCAATAAACACGATGCACTGCTGGCCTGCGAACCTCATCTGGCGAGCCAGCTAGCCCGCTGCTGAGCCAAACAAAAAGCCCACGCTTCCATCAGCTGCAGTGAACAATGCCACGGTGTGCTTGCACCCTCAATGCCCCTTCCATCAGTGAAGAATGCAGCGGTGTGCTTGCACCCTCCACGCCCACGCTTCCATCAGTGAAGAATGCAGCGGTATGCCTGCACCCTCCATGCCCACGCTTCCATCAGCCGCTGTGAAGAATGCAGCGGTGTGCTTGCACCCTCCACGCCCACGCTTCCATCAGTGAAGAATGCAGCGGTGTGCTTGCACCCTCCATGCCCACGCTTCCATCAGTGACGAATGCAGCGGTGTGCTTGCACCCTCCACGCCCACGCTTCCATCAGTGAAGAATGCAGCGGTAGGCTTGCACCCTCCACGCCCACGCTTCCATCAGTGAAGAATGCAGCAGTGTGCTTGCACCCTCCACACCCACGCTTCCATCAGTGAAGAATGCAGCGGTGTGCTTGCACCCTCCATGCCCACGCTTCCATCAGCCGCAGTGAACAATGCAACGGTGTGCTTGCACCCTCCACGCCCCGACTGTGTGAATAAACCTAAATCAAGAGCTAAACTGGGCAACATCCGGTCTATTGTAGTAGCCACCTGACCTCCCCAAATAAACACGGGGATGGAGGGAGTGACAAAGAGGCTTGTGTATAATGAGCTGACAATGTGTCAAGATTTACATCCCCGTTTACAACAGAACTCTGTAAACCACGAGCACTGGTCTCGAGTGCTCCAGCTTAAAGAAAGAAATAGTGCTCACAAGCTCTGAGTAACAACAGGGGCGTAACACGGGTCCCCGCAGCCCCCGCGATGCGGGGGGCCCCCCAAGCTCCAGGGGGCCCTCTCAGCACAGTGCCCCGGCTCGGGAGGTCCTGATTGAGCCCGGAGGGGGCCCCTTCACGCACCTTGCAGGGAGGCCCCCTCAAGTTTTGTTACGCCAGAGAGTAACAACACATGTAACAGGGTAGGTCCCTGAAAATGGGCGGAGCTTTTTAAGCCCACATCCTGAGTACAGCATATCTCGCAGAGACAGCGCAAGCGCTGCCTAGGCGAAACCTAAAAAACGGACTGCACCAGATCACGTGTCATGGACTTGGGAAATCTGGCAGGGCTGATTATAAGCAAAAACACTTTGCATTGTGGTAATTGTAGTTTCACTGTTGAAACCACTGGATGTGGAGTGCTCTTGGCTAAAACAGCAGCACTGGCTGATGGTACGAAACATGACTTGGGGCCATACAGAGTCTGTGCAGGGGATGTAGATTGTAGCGCTTTACCACATGTAGCTCTAATTCAGACAAGTAATACCTTCAAAGAATTCTACCTGTTCATAACATACCGAGCAACTTCTGGGGCAGCGGTTACATAAATACTTGAAATAAGCCGACACACTGTAGGGGTAAACACAGAGCGTTGTAAGGCATGGGCAAAGTGGCTCTGGCCCAGGGCCCCAGCCTTTCAGGGGGCCCCTGATAGAGCCAGCTCTGTTCTGCAGAGAGGCGTGCCTTGATGACCTTGAATAATTCTTAAACAGATTGTCTTAAATACCATTTTCCTTTAGTTTGTTTTTAATGTGGGTGATGCGTAAACCTACTACATATTGCAGACAATTTGTAGAGAAATGTTGTGTTTGTTTCTTGCAACATTCATAAAAAAAGTTCTTTTAAATCAAAACCTGACCTCACAAATTGTAATGTATTGTATTGTATTGTAATTGCATTTATATAACGCTTACTACCCCTGACGAGGCGTCTAAACGATTTTTCGGCGAGTAGCACGCTACTCCGGAACCCATAAAGGTTTAGTGTTGAATTAGTATAGTGAAATATGAAAGTAGTTTCAGTGGTGGATATTAGTCAGTTATTTGGATTGAGAGGATAGCGGAGGGATAGAAGAGGAAAAAAAGGTTTGCATTTATATAGCACGTTACCCCTCAAGGGGTGTTGAAGCGCTTTTTTGGCGAGTAGCACGCTACTCGGGAAGCCATAAAGGATTAGTGTTGAATTAGTGTAGTGAAGTAGAAAAGTAATTTGAGTGATGGATATGTTAGTCAGTTATTTACATGAGCCTGGTACCAATTTTGTAGAGTGGGGATATCTTTTTTTTTTTTTTAAACTGTGAGCCATCAAAGTTTGTTACGAAAGCATGTGCTGAGTGTATGCCTGGGCAGGTTGAATATGGTTCTGGAAACAAAATTAAAAAGCTTATCGGTGGGGCAAAGGACTCTTAAGGGATGCCCCTGTGCACTCTATTGTAGTAATGTAATTTACTAAGTAGCAGTAACTTAATATCTGGGTGCAGTGGAATGGGGAATTATTAACATATTTGGTGGTGTTGTTATATTTAGTATTGGAAGCATGCTGAGAAAGGACACCTTACGCACAGAAGCGCTGAAGAAAACCGAGAAGTGTCGAGCTGAGGAGAAAGCGAAGTTAGCTGGCAGAAAGTGGACCGAACTAGGCAGAGGGGTGATTGCTGATGAGGGATATGTCAAGGGCCTCTATTTTGGAAGAGCGCAACATGACAGATCTGAGGACCTTCCAATGTGCGATAGCTGTAAGGCAGTCAAACGCATGAATGGAGACAAGGGCAGAGGAAGGAAAAAGGGACAATGAGTGTCATTAGTGGAAAGGTGAAAGGAGAAGATGGTGTGCGTCATTAGTGGAAAGGTGAAAGGAGAAGATGGTGTGCATCATTAGTGGAAAGGTGAAAGGAGAAGATGGTGTGCGTCATTAGTGGAAAGGTGAAAGGAGAAGATGGTGTGCGCAATTAGTGGAAAGGTGAAAGAAAAGATGGTGTGCGTCATTAGTGGAAAGGTGAAAGGAGAAGATGGTGTGCGTCATTAGTGGAAAGGTGAAAGAAAAGATGGTGTGCGTCATCAGTGGAAAAGTAAAAGGAGAAGATGATGGTGTGCGTCATCAGTGGAAAGGTGAAAGGAGAAGATGATGGTGTGCATCATCAGTGGAAAGGTAAAAGGAGAAGATGATGTGCGTCATCAGTGGAAAAGTGAGAGAAGAAGATGGTGTGCGTCGTCAGTGGAAAGGTAAAAGGAGAAGATGATGTGCGTCATCAGTGGAAAAGTGAGAGAAGAAGATGGTGTGCGTCGTCAGTGGAAAGGTGAAAGGAGAAGATGATGGTGTGCGTCATCAGTGGAAAGGTAAAAGGAGAAGATGATGATATGCGTCATCAGTGGAAAGGTGAGAGAAGAAGATGGTGTGTGTCATCAGTGGAAAGGTGAGAGAAGATGATGATGGTGTGCGTCATCAGTGGAAAGGTGAGAGAAGAAGATGGTGTGCGTCATCAGTGGAAAGGTGAGAGAAGAACTGTAATGTAACTGTAACTGATGTAACACTGTAACACGTCTTAATCCTCATGTAAAGCGCTCTGATACCTCCGGGCCTAGCCTGGACTTCCTCGTCTCCTCGCCATGTCTCCTATCCCCTCCCCCACCTCGTCCCTCCTTCATTCTTTGCTTGCCTCCCCTATTCCCTTCCTCTCTCCCTGAATCTCTTTCCCCTTTTCCTGCTTTGTTTATCCTTGTGCCTATGCTCCGCTTAATCTCCCTCCCCGTCCCCTTACCCTCTACACGCCATGAACCTACAGATGCAACTCGCAATTGCCTTCTGCAACAATGGGTAACTTCGAACCTATGTAACCCTACCAGCCTGACTCCCTTAAATGGCCCCATTAAGTATGCCCTTGTCCAAAGCACTCCTACTCCCCTTGTTGGGGATGGATCCAGCATTTTTGCCTTGGAGTCTCAGAGACCCTTCTGAGAGAGTCCACAGTGACAAGGGAGTCTCACATTGTAAAGGACTGGTGACTGATCCCCTTACCTCTGGGGACTGTCTCCTACCCGCCGGAAGTCGGCCACTGTGTTCACGCTGGGTTTCTACCCCCCCTCTTCCCTCCTTCATTCTTCTAAGTGTGCCCATGACCAAAGCACTCCTCTCCCCTTGTTGGGGAGGGATCCAGCATCTATGCCCTGGAGTCTCAGCGACCCCGCTGAGAGAGTCCACCGCGACAAGGGAATCGCACAAAATGGAAGACTGGGAATTGACACCTTTTACTGCAGGGAGCCGTCTCCCACCCAGCCGGACATCGGACACAGTTACTTCCTCTTCTCCTCGCTGTGTCTCCTACCCCTCCCCCCTCCTCTTCCCTCCTTTCACTCTTGGCTTGCCTCCCCTTTTCCTTTCCTCTCTCCCTGAATCTCTCTCCCCCTACCTACTTTGTTTTTCCTTGCGCCTATTCTCCGCTTAATCTCCCTCCCCGTCCCCCTTTTACATTACCCCCTTACCCTTCTACACACCATGAATCCAACGGATTTAACTTGTAATTGATATACCTTCGGATGTAACTTGTAATTGATGTACCTTTCTGTAACAATGTGTAACGTGTAACCTATGTAACTCTCCTCATGTAAAGCGCTCTGATACCTCCGGGTCTAGGCAGCACTATATAAAACTCAAATAAAAAAGAAGATGGTGTGCGTCATCAGTGGAAAGGTGAGAGAAGAAGATGATGGTCTGCGTCATCAGTGGAAAGGTGAAAGGAGACGATGGTGTGCGTCATCAGTGGAAAGGTGAAAGGAGAAGATGATGTGCGTCATTAGCAGAAAGGTGAAAGGAGAAGATGATGTGCATCATCAGTGGAAAGGTGAGAGAAGAAGATGGTATGCATCATCAGTGGAAAGGTGAGAGAAGAAGATGATGGTGTGCGTCATTAGTGGAAAGGTGAAAGGAGACGATGGTGTGCGTCATCAGTGGAAAGGTGAAAGAAAAGATGGTGTGCATCATCAGTGGAAAGGTAAAAGGAGAAGATGATATGCGTCATCAGTGGAAAGGTAAAAGGAGACGATGGTGTGCGTCATCCGTGGAAAGGTAAAAGGAGACGATGGTGTGCGTAATCAGTGGAAAGGTGAAAGGAGAAGAAGATGAAGATGATGTGCGTCATCAGTGGAAAGGTAAAAGGAGAAGATGATGGTGTGCATCATCAGTGGGAAGGTGAAAGGAGAAGACGATGGTGTGCATCATCAGTGGAAAGGTGAAAGAAAAGATGGTGTGCGTCATCTGTGGAAAGGTGAAAGGAGAAGATGATGGTGTGCATCATCAGTGGAAAATTAAAAGGAGAAGACGATGGTGTGCATCATCAGTGGAAAGGTGAAACAAAAAGATGGTGTGCGTCATCAGTGGAAAGGTGAAGACTCGACCTAATAATGAACTCAAGGCTGTGAGCTACTCTGAAGGTGTCTGGGAGCTACTGGGAGCTCGATGGACTGGTTGGAGACACCTTAGAGGATCCAAGCAGAGGATGAGGAAGCAGGAGAGGGGTCAGAGAGAGCAGCGGAGGGGGAGGGGTGATGAAAGAGAGACAAATGAGGAGGCTGGGAAACAAAGTAGTAAGGGTGTCTGTAGGAGAGTAGGATCTGCTTCACATGGGTACCCCCACTTTTTGCTGATGCTTCACTGTTTTTCGACCTTAGTCTGGCTGGGGCCCTGCTAATCAGAACCCCAGCCTAGCTGCTTCCTCTTTAAAATGGTTTCCATGTGCCTTAGGCACATCTCTGATTGGAATCTGGAGTGCCCTTATAAGTCCCTAGTATATGGTATACTATGTACCCAGGGCATAGGTACCTCAGAGGCCTACCAGGGGCTGCAGCATGTATTGTGCCACCCCTGGAAGGCCATCCAAACTGACACCACAGGTCTGCTACTGCAGCCTGGGTAAGGTGGTGCATGCACCCCTTACTGTGATATAGGCTACCTATATCACTACATACATACACACATATAAACCTATAAGTCACTCCTATGGCAGGCCTTATCAATCCTGAAGGCAGAGTGCGTGGTTCCTATGTGAGAGGGTGCCCCTGCATGAGCTGGGCCCCTCTGCAGCGTTCGGAGACCCTTCTCTGATGCTGTTTGTAGTGCAGCCTGACCATATACTCTTAAGCGCATTATAACCTCGCGTTAAATGCTAACTTTGGGATGGCTGCACGGAAACATGTCGTGTTTGGTGTCAAACATCTTGGAATACTACCCCCCGCCAGTTCTGGCGGCGGGGGTAGCATTCCACCCTTCTAGAGGGAAAGACATGTACACACCGGTATACCCGGTACTGACTTTCCAGAGCCCTGGCATCACAAAATGGATGCCGCTGCCACAGACACGAGTCTGGCCTCCTGCTGCTGACCGAAACTCCGGCAGGGGAGGCCTGGACAATAGGTTTCCTGTCCCAGGGAGGTGTGACCACCTCCCCAGACAGGATAGTGTGTATTGGGGCTGGGCGGGAGCACTCTCGGGTGCTTTGAAGTCCTGCACTGGGGGCACACTTGGTGTCCCTGTGCATACCCCAGTTCAAACCGGCTCAGGGGCTTCCAGCCCCTGCTCTGGCGCGAAACTGGACAAAGGGAAAGGGGTGTAGCCACCCCTCTGCCCTGACCCTCCCATAGGTGGGGCCACAGAGTATGTCCAACCCCCTACCTTAGTATAAGTAGGGGACCCCAGTCCTTAGGACTTTAGATTAACCTGGACGAAACTCTGACACAGAATCCTGGACCTTCGACGCTCTACTTCAAGATTAGAGGACTGAAGAATCTCCCTTGGGGTCAAGGAGTGACTCCCCTGCTTGGCAGGCACCAAAGAAGCAATTGTCCGGTCTGCATCGCTGAAGCTCCCGTCGGACGCCGAAGTCTTTGCATCACCAGAGGTGGATTTCCAGACTTCCCCAAAGCTGCCCTGAGTCCCCAGCAAAACTGAGGCCCGTAGCTGTCGTGGGTAACGTGGAACCGTGACCCCTGGACACCGATCGCATTTGCAAGTGCATCCTCTTCTGGGTCTCCCACGAAGTCGTGCTTTGGGCTCCGAGTAGCCCCAGCCTCCAGCACCAACTGCACTGAAGATCACTGGCCTCCACTCCACGAGTGTCCTGTGAGCCAGCTCCACGTGCATCGTCTTGAGGCTCCTTCGCGGTCGCTAGTCCATTGGCTAGTAGGCCCTCCCGAAGGCCAATCTTTTTCTGCTTGGGCTCCCTGGTTGCTCCAGGTGTGCCCTGACTTATCCTCGCTGGGTGAGTCCCCCAGACCTTGCTGGTCTGCAACATCGTCCTTCTTCCATTTCCACGAGACTTGCCGTTGCCAAGGCTTGTTGGGTCCAATCCGGTCGCCGACACCCCTGCAATCGACAGACGTCGTGGGACAGCTCGAATCCAGCTCCTGGTCATCGTCGACACCTCCTGGACCTCGTGGCTGAAGAGTCAAGACGACCGTCAACCTACCTGAAGCACTCGACATCGGTGGGCATCTGCTCATCGCCTTCCTGGTCACTGGCTAGTGACCCAGACTCTGTCCCCTCTGCTTTCAGGTTCTTCAGATCTTCGATCCACCTTTGGATCCACCCGAACACTTTCGACTTGGTCGCCAGCAGCACTTTGCAGCAGATCGCCATAGAAAGCGACGACGAAACCCGACCCCGAAAGACACCTATGCACCCGGCTCCCCTGGGTGAGGTAACTCGAGTACTCCGGTGCTCCCGTGGGTATTGACACTAGAACAGCCTAGTTCTCAAAGGGTTTGCTCCAAGTCCTCCTCTAAGTGTCCCTTTTCTTTTAAATTCTAATCGCGACTTTCCCCATAGAAGTTAACGGTGGTTCGCGGCTGTGTTCATACACTGCACGCGTCCCCCGTGGGTCCCCTGTGTCACTGCCTTGGGTGGTTCCTTGTGGTCCAAGCACTTCTACAGGCTCTAGGCCTTGTGTCTAGCTCAGTCGTGGTTCTTATACCACTTTATTGGTATATGGTTTGGTACGCCCCTGGGGCTCAAACGTGTATTTGTGCTATTACTGTAGATAACTAACTTATAATTTATGTACTTCGAACTCTAGCCTCATAAAGAGACTAGAGGGGTGTGTTTAGTAATAAATACATATATTTTGAATATATACCTGGTGTGGTCCTCTTTCATTTGGTCACTCAAGAGATTATAGACTGGTAAAACAAGCTGCTTTACATTCCTTCAAGACTTAGCCTGAAGGCTGCTCTCCATAGCTACCACTAGGATAGCTTTCAATAAAGGTTGTCTTTAACCTATCTCCAATAAGGGGTTGTTTGGACTGGTGCAAGGTGCCCACTATAATTAGTGGACAGCATATGCCAGGCCAACTTCTCACATTGGTGTGCAGCGTGTGGGATTCCAGCTTGCTATTGTTTTACCAGATAATCTCAATTGAATTGATCAACTGAAAACCACTAAGGGTACCTAAGGTACATATAAATCAAGCTTAGTAATACAGTAAGTTCTACTGAACTTAGAGTTGTGTGTTAAGGGATAGCACACCCTTTCTACAACTCAAGAGAGTTTAGTAGGCCACACTAGAGTAGGTAGTGCATACACCACACCTCACTAGTAATGTCTTCAAAGCCAGGACCCAGTGAGTCCTTGCCAGAAGCCAGTGGGCTTCTTCCCTCCAAGTATGATAAACTCCCATTCTTGGAATTGAGAGCATTATGCAATACTAGGAAGTTGAAGGCAGGCAAAAGTGCCAGCACCCAACACCTCAGGGAGGTGTTACTAGCTGATGATCTCAGCAGGCCCCTAGGGTCTGAAGGGGTAGGCAAAGAGGGTGGGGCAGAAGATGAGGAAGGGGCCAGGGGTGAAGAAACCCAGGCCCCCCTCTGAAACTGGCCAGGAAGGTGAAAATGACCTTGTCCTGGAAAACCCAATTCCTCCTGTGGAGGAGGAGGAGGGGGAGGATCAGACTGACTTCCCCTTTGTCCCCCAGGAAGAGTTCTGAGTGTGCCCAGAAGGTCTAGGTCTCCTTCTCAGGAGTCTAACCACTCTGACACCTCAATAGGGACCTCTGTCTCCTCTCATAGGAGGGAATCCTCTCATGAGAGGAGAAAGAGACTGATTCAGTATGAGCAAACTCAGCTTGAACTCAGGAAACAGCAATTGGCTATAGACAGGGAGTCCCTAGATCTCTATAGAGAGAGACAAAAGTTGGGACTAGAGTCCCATGGTGGCAGCAGTTTCCCCAAAGATAGGGAAAGGTCTTATGACCATAGAAACCTGAGCAAGATTGTCCCTCCCTACCAGAGTGGGGATGACATCCACAAATGGATAACTGCTCTAGAGAGGGCCTGTAAAGTACAGAGGGTCCCTCAGGAGCAGTGGGCAGCAATCTTGTGGCTCTCCTTTGCAGACAAAGGTAGAGACAAGCTCCTCACTGTTAGAGAGGAGGATGCTGATAATTACAAAGTCTTGAAGAGTGCTCTAATTGATGGGTTTGGCCTAACCACTGAACAATACAGGTTAAAGTTCAGGGATACCCAAAAGCACAGACTCAAGACTGGGTGGACTTTGTTGATTGTTCTGCCAAGGCTCTGGAAGGTTGGTTATTGGGCAGTAAGGTATGTGACTTCACAGGATTGTACAATCTGATCATGAGGGAGCAGATTCTTAATAACTGTCAAAATCAGCTGTTGCATCAGCACCTGGTAGACTCTGATCTGACCTCTCCCCAAGAATTGGGAAAGAAGGCAGACAAATGGGTCAGAACCAGGGTGAAGCAGAAGGTACAGAACCAAGGTGGTGACCCTAAGAAGCAAGATTCGAAAACCTCTGATAAGGGTGGGGAGAAGGGTAAAGATCAAAAGTCTTCACAAGGCCCCCAAAAATCTTCTTCAGGTGGGGATTCACAGTCTACCAAAGGGAAAGGCCAAAGGAAACCATGGTGCAAGGTCTGTAAGCAAAAGACCCACTGGACCAGTGATTGCACCAAGTCCAAAGACTCTACTCCAGCCCCCACCAATGCCCCTAAGGCACCTGCTCCCCCTAGTGCAGTTACAGTTGGTGGTGGGACTACACAAGCCAAGGGTTTAGTAGGGTTGACCCTGGGTAAAGAGATGAGCTCTGACCTAGTCAGAGAACTCACTCAGGCTGTCCTAGTCTGTGATGGAGGCATGGATATGACCTCCTCTGTGAGTCCCAGTAATCTGGGCAAGTACAGACAACAGCCCTTAATCAATGGAAGAGAGGCTTTGGCATTTAGGGACACAGGGGCAAGTGTCACCATGGTGACACAAGACCTTGTGAATCCTGGGCAGATCATACTTGGTGAAATGTACCAAGTGACCAATGCTAGCAACGTCAGAACAGACCATACTCTGGCAGTTGTTAACTTCTCCTGGGGAGGGGTAACTGGCCTTAAGAAGGTTGTGGTAAGTGCAGACCTACCCGTTGAATGCTTGCTTGGCAATGACTTAGAAACTTCAGCTTGGGCAGAAGTGGAGCTCAGGACCCATGCAGAAATGCTGGGCATCCCTGCAGATGTGTTTGCTGTGACCAGGTCACAAGCCAAAATGTCTAGCACTGAACAGGCCTTGGATTCTGGAATAATGGACCAAGTGCCCTCCAAGAAGAGGAGTAGTAGGGTAAAGGCAGTGCCTTCCCCCTTGGCTCAGAAGGAAGATCAGTCCCTTGAGGGGGATGATCTCAGTCCTGAGGAAGGAACTGTCCCAGAGGAGCTTGAACCTGACCAGGTTGAGTTCTTGGGGACAGGGGGACCTTCCAGGGCAGATCTGAGCCAGGAGCAGCAGAGCTGCCCCTCTCTTGAACCCCTCAGACAGCAAGCTGCTGCTGAGGCTGCTGGGAAAGCTAGTGGTCCCCATACTGTGTATTGGGATGATGGACTCTTGTACTCAGAGTGTAGAGACCCCAAGCCTGGTGCTACCAGGAGGTTGGTTATACCTCTGAAGTTCAGGGGCTTCCTATTGACCCTAGCCCATGACATTCCCTTAGCAGGTCACCTGGGCCAGAACAAGACTTGGGACAGAATTGTCCCTCACTTTCACTGGCCCCACATGTCTGAAGACACCAAGGAGTTTTGTCGCTCCTGTGTAACCTGCCAGGCCAGTGGCAAGGCAGGTGGCACTACAAAGGCCCCCTGATACCACTACCTGTGGTGGGGGTTCCCTTTGAAAGGGTGGGGATTGACATTGTTGGTCCCATGGATCCCCAAACAGCATCTGGGCACAGGTTTATCCTGGTGGTAGTGGATCATGCCACCAGGTACCCAGAGGCTATTCCCCTTAGGACCACTACAGCACCTGTGGTGGCAAGAGCCCTCCTGGGAATTTTCTCAAGAGTGGGCTTCCCTAAGGAGGTTGTATCAGACAGGGGTGCAAACTTTATGTCTGGATACTTAAAAGCAATGTGGAAGGAGTGTGGAGTGACTTACAAGTTCACCACACCCTATCACCCACAATGCAATGGTTTAGTTGAGAGATTCAACAAAACCTTGAAGGGCATGATTAAAGGGCTCCCAGAAAAGCTTAGGCGAAGATGGGACATACTCTTGCCCTGCCTTTTATTTGCGTACAGGGAGGTGCCTCAAAAGGGGGTTGGCTACAGCCCTTTTGAACTTTTGTTTGGTCACCCTGTCAGGGGTCCATTGTGCTTGGTGAAGGAAGGATGGGAGTTACCTCTCAAGCCCCCAAAGCAAGACATAGTGGACTATGTACTTGGTCTCCGCTCCCGGATGGCTGAGTATATGAAAAAGGCAACTAAAAACCTTGAGGCTAGCCAGGAACTTCAAAAAGCCTGGCATGACCAAAAGGCTGTACTGACTGTTTACCAGCCAGGACAGAAGGTGTGGGTGTTGGAGCCAGTGGCCCCAGCAGCTCTCCAAGACAAATGGAGTGGACCCCATACCATTGTTGAACAGAAGGGTGAGGTTACCTACTTAGTAGACCTAGGAACACCCAGGAGTCCCCACAGGGTTCTCCATGTCAACAGGTTAAAACCATATGTGGACAGGGCAGACATGGGCTTGCTCATGGCTACTGATGAGGGACAGGAGGAAGAGAGTGACCCACTCCCTGACCTGCTCTCACAGAACCCTGGTGATGGGTCAGTGGATGGTGTAGCCTTGGCAGGCAGCCTCACTACCCAGCAGCAGACTGATTGCAGACAGGTGCTCAATCAGTTCAGACACATATTCTCACTGACACCCAGTCAGACTACCTGGTGCACTCATGAAGTGGACACTGGGGACAGTCTGCCTATTAAAAATAAGATTTATAGGCAACCTGACCATGTCAGGGACTGTATCAGGACAGAAGTCCAGAAGATGTTGGATTTGGGAGTTATTGAACCCTCAGATAGCCCTTGGGCTAGTCCAGTGGTCCTTGTGCCAAAACCTCACACCAATGGTGGGAAAAGAGAGATGAGGTTTTGTGTGGACTACAGGGGTCTCAATGCAGTCACTAGGACTGATGCCCATCCAATACCAAGGGCAGATGAGCTAATAGACACTTTGGCCTCAGCCAAGTATCTAAGCACATTTGACCTGACAGCTGGCTACTGGCAGATCAGACTAGCTGATGATGCAAAGCCAAAGACAGCATTCTCAACCCCTAGTGGGCATTATCAATTTGTGGTGATGCCCTTTGGTCTGAAGAATGCACCTGCCACTTTTCAGAGGTTGGTGAATACAGTCCTTACAGGTCTGGAAGCCTATAGTGCAGCATATCTAGATGATATTGCTGTCTTTAGCTCCACCTGGGAGGATCACCTGGTCCACCTCAGAAATGTTTTACAGGCCCTGCAGAAAGCAGGCCTGACTATCAAGGCCACCAAGTGCCAGATAGGGCAGAGTCAGGTTGTGAACCTGGGCCACCTTGTGGGTGGAGGCCAGGTTCAACCACTGCAGAGCAAGATCCAGACCATCATGGACTGGACTGCTCCAACTACCCAGACTCAGGTGAGAGCCTTCTTAGGCCTGACTGGGTACTATAGGAGATTTGTCAAGGGGTATGGATCAATAGTGACACCCCTGAATGACTTAACTTCCAAGAAAATGCCCAAAAAGGTTCAGTGGACAGTTAGCTGTCAAAAGGCATTTGATGACCTGAAGCAGGCCATGTGCACTGCTCCCATTCTACAGAGTCCTGATTACTCCAAGAAGTTCATTGTTCAAACTGATGCATCTGAATTGGGGGTAGGGGCTGTACTGTCACAATTGAATGATGAAGGTCAGGATCAGCCAGTAGCTTTTATTAGCAGAAGGCTGACCCCTAGAGAGAAACGTTGGTCAGCCATTGAGAGGGAGGCCTTTGCTGTGGTCTGGGCTCTGAAGAAGTTGAGGCCATACTTGTTTGGTACTCACTTCCTTGTTCAAACAGACCATAAGCCCCTCTTATGGCTAAAACAAATGAAGGGTGAAAACCCCAAACTGCTTAGGTGGTCCATTTCCCTACAGGGGATGGACTTCACAGTG
Source organism: Calotriton arnoldi (assembly GCA_963921515.1). NCBI lineage: Eukaryota > Metazoa > Chordata > Amphibia > Caudata > Salamandridae > Calotriton > Calotriton arnoldi. Next base: position 2,160,208 of record CAWUFW010002020.1, on the reverse strand, counting down.
GAACATAGACCTGGGAGTAACCATGCCAATGCAGATGGACTCTCTAGGTACTTCCACTTAGAACATGAAGACTTAACTGGGCAAGGTTAGTTTAATGTCCCTACGTTTGGGGGGGTTGTGTAGGAGAGTAGGATCTGCTTCACATGGGTACCCCCACTTTTTGCTGATGCTTCACTGTTTTTCGACCTTAGTCTGGCTGGGGCCCTGCTAATCAGAACCCCAGCCTAGCTGCTTCCTCTTTAAAATGGTTTCCATGTGCCTTAGGCACATCTCTGATTGGAATCTGGAGTGCCCTTATAAGTCCCTAGTATATGGTATACTATGTACCCAGGGCATAGGTACCTCAGAGGCCTACCAGGGGCTGCAGCATGTATTGTGCCACCCCTGGAAGGCCATCCAAACTGACACCACAGGTCTGCTACTGCAGCCTGGGTAAGGTGGTGCATGCACCCCTTACTGTGATATAGGCTACCTATATCACTACATACATACACACATATAAACCTATAAGTCAATCCTATGGCATGCCTTATCAATCCTGAAGGCAGAGTGCGTGGTTCCTATGTGAGAGGGTGCCCCTGCATGAGCTGGGCCCCTCTGCAGCGTTCGGAGACCCTTCTCTGATGCTGTTTGTAGTGCAGCCTGACCATATACTCTTACGCGCATTATAACCTCGCTTTAAATGCTAACTTTGGGATGGCTGCACGGAAACATGTCGTGTTTGGTGTCAAACATCTTGGAATACTACCCCCCCCCGCCAGTTCTGGCGGCGGGGGTAGCATTCCAGCCTTCTAGAGGGAAAGACATGTACACACCGGTATACCCGGTACTGACTTTCCAGAGCCCTGGCATCACAAAATGGATGCCGCTGCCACAGACACGAGTCTGGCCTCCTGCTGCTGACCAAAACTCCGGCAGGGGAGGCCTGGACAATAGGTTTCCTGTCCCAGGGAGGTGTGACCACCTCCCCAGACAGGATAGTGTGTATTGGAGCTGGGCGGGAGCACTCTCGGGTGCTTTGAAGTCCTGCACTGGGGGCACACTTGGTGTCCCTGTGCATACCCCAGTTGAAACCGGCTCAGGGGCTTCCAGCCCCTGCTCTGGCGCGAAACTGGACAAAGGGAAAGGGGTGTAGCCACCCCTCTGCCCTGACCCTCCCATAGGTGGGGCCACAGAGTATGTCCAACCCCCTACCTTAGTATAAGTAGGGGACCCCAGTCCTTAGGACTTTAGATTAACCTGGACGAAACTCTGACACAGAATCCTGGACCTTCGACGCTCTACTTTAAGATTAGAGGACTGAAGAATCTCCCTTGGGGTCAAGGAGTGACTCCCCTGCTTGGCAGGCACCAAAGAAGCAATTGTCCGGTCTGCATCGGACGCCGAAGTCTTTGCATCACCGGAGGTGGATTTCCAGACTTCCCCGAGGCTGCCCTGAGTCCCCAGCAAAGCTGAGGCCCGTAGCTGTCGTGGGTAACGTGGAACCGTGACCCCTGGACACCGATCGCATTTGCAAGTGCATCCTCTTCTGGGTCTCCCACGAAGTCGTGCTTTGGGCTCCGAGTAGCCCCAGCCTCCAGCACCAACTGCACCAAAGATCACTGGCCTCCACTCCACGAGTGTCCTGTGAGCCAGCTCCACGTGCATCGTCTCGAGGCTCCTTCGCCGTCGCTAGTCCTTTGGCTAGTAGGCCCTCCCGAAGGCCAATCTTTTTCTGCTTGGGCTCCCTGGTTGCTCCAGGTGTGCCCTGACTTATCCTCGCTGGGTGAGTCCCCAGACCTTGCTGGTCTGCAACATCGTCCTTCTTCCATTTCCACGAGACTTGCCGTTGCCAAGGCTTGTTGGGTCCAATCCGGTCGCCGACACCCCTGCAATCGACAGACGTCGTGGGACAGCTCGAATCCAGCTCCTGGTCGTCGTCGACGCCTCCTGGACCTCGTGGCTGAAGAGTCAAGACGACCGTTAACCTACCTGAAGCACTCGACATCGGTGGGCATCTGCTCATCGCCTTCCTGGTCACTGGCTAGTGACCCAGACTCTGTCCCCTCTGCTTTCAGGTTCTTCAGATCTTCGATCCACCTTTGGATCCACCCGAACACTTTCGACTTGGTCGCCAGCAGCACTTTGCAGCAGATCGCCATAGAAAGCGACGACGAAACCCGACCCCGAAAGACACCTATGCACCCGGCTCCCCTGGGTGAGGTAACTCGAGTACTCCGGTGCTCCCGTGGGTAGTGACACTAGAACAGCCTAGTTCTCAAAGGGTTTGCTCCAAGTCCTCCTCTAAGTGTCCCTTTTCTTTTAAATTCTAATCGCGACTTTCCCCATAGAAGTTAACGGTGGTTCGTGGCTGTGTTCATACACTGCACGCGTCCCCGTGGGTCCCCTGTGTCACTGCCTTGGGTGGTTCCTTGTGGTCCAAGCACTTCTACAGGCTCTAGGCCTTGTGTCTAGCTCAGTCGTGGTTCTTATACCACTTTATTGGTATATGGTTTGAGTACGCCCCTGGGGCTCAAACGTGTATTTGTGCTATTACTGTAGATAACTAACTTATAATTTATGTACTTCGAACTCTAGCCTCATAAAGAGACTAGAGGGGTGTGTTTAGTAATAAATACATATATTTTGAATATATACCTGGTGTGGTCCTCTTTCATTTGGTCACTCAAGAGATTATAGACTGGTAAAACAAGCTGCTTTACATTCCTTCAAGACTTAGCCTGAAGGCTGCTCTCCATAGCTACCACTAGGATAGCTTTCAATAAAGGTTGTCTTTAACCTATCTCCAATAAGGGGTTGTTTGGACTGGTGCAAGGTGCCCACTATAATTAGTGGACAGCATATGCCAGGCCAACTTCTCACAGTGTCTCGAATAGTTTATTTTTAATTATTGTATTTAAACATTCCACAGTAAAACATTACATATTTGCATAATGCAGTACCCCATACAAGAGTAGTGCCCACATGCAGTGCAAAAGCCAAAAGGAAAAGCCTTCTGAATAATACATCTTAGAACAGTAGGAAGGCACCATATTGGGGTTAAAGGACTAGCGGCATACAAGATACAATGCACAATCTGGCTAAAGTTGTATTCACATGAGCCTATGTATCTACCTCATGCTGCATAACTTCTGCTCTCGGTAACAGGGACCCGAGCAACTGTCTGCATGTGTGGAATCTCAAGGCGACCCCTCTGACACCCCTGCTTCTTTTTCAGTGAGGTATTGTTTATACAGTCCCCAGAAATTCTTAGGGTGACTCTGTGGGGGTAACAATTCATTGTACAGCTCAGATTGTGTGTTGCAGTACAACATATCTTTGGACCATTCTGAAATCGTGGGGACAGGCCCGCGAACCCAACACATTGCTATCCTGGATTTAGTGTGTAGCAGCCCCATCCCCATCAATTTTCGGATGTCCCTCTGTAGCTCCTTAGTATAACCCAGCAGTGCCAACAGGGGATCTGGGGCCAGCGAGTGACCCGTGATCTCGTTCAACATCCGGAAGAGTTGGTGCCAGAACCCAGCAATGCGAGGGCCTAGCCTGGCCACATGAAGAAAGCCCACAGAGTCCTCCCCACATCGATCGCACCTGGCTGCGGCGTATAGTATATTCTGTTAAGAAATGTCAAATGTATGAGTCTATGTCTACTGTTTAACGAGACCTTCTGAGTGACCTCGTAGCAGTACCTCCATTTATCATCATCTATTGTTACCCCCAGATCGCTCTGCCAGTCTAATCTGGCCTTACTATACTGAGCTCTCCTAAATTCTTGTGATATTCCATATAAGTTAGATATTATTTTTGGGGCGTTTTGGAACGAAGCAAATATGAGAGGGTAAGCAATTCAGGCGGTTCCTGGAGATCGTCTCCCAAGAAAGCTTGCAGAGCGTGTCGCGCCCTAAAAAAATGGAACTGTGAGAGTGAGGTGTAGTCCTGTCCCTCTGTCATTACCTCATCCCATGAACGAGCCTTGCCATCAGAGAATAGGTCGCCCATAGTAGAAATGTTGACTGAATGTAAAGCCCGCACCACCTCCCTCTCCACACTCATTGGGAGCCAGTGGCTCCATTCCACAGGCAGTAGAGGGGAGTATAGTAGTGCGATAGCTTGCCTCTTTGACAAATCGTGCCAAGCATGAACTGTTGAATTGACTGAGTCAAGAATGCTATGTCGTCTAATAGGATTACGGCACAGTCTCCGAGGAAGAGGGTCTGGCACGACCGCTACTTGTTCAATATACAGATGTGAGAGGTTCCTCGGGCCATGCACCCAGAAATATGTGTGTGAGCATTGAGCGATTCTGTAATAAAACTCTAGATCCGGGGCTCCTAGGCCGCCCATAGAATAGGGAAGGGTAAGAGTCTCCCATTTGACTCGCTGCTGCTTTCCCGCCCATGCTAATTTCACCATCAGAGAGCGTAGGATCTGGAATGTGTGTTTTTGGAGAACCAGAGGGATGTGTAGGAAGAGAAATAGAAATCTGGGCAAGACCACCATCTTCATTAGCGAGATGCGACCTATCAGGGACAAGGGCAGTCGGATCCAACAGTCTATATCTTCTTCCAGTCTCACAATAACCCTGCAGTAATTCTCGCTGACTACTAGTTCTGAGTTAGTATGAATCTGTATCCCAAGATAATGCACCGGGTCCGCGGACCACCGCAGTGGGAAGTCTAGGGCAACTTGCTTTGTAGTCGAGGTCAGCGGGAATACAATAGATTTAGACCAATTAATTCTTAAGCCAGATACCCCCCGAACCTCGTCACTTCATTAATTATCGGTGTTAGGTTAGATCGCGGTTCTCTGACATACAATAGCATGTCGTCTACGTATGCAGGTACTATAAGGTTGTAATTCGGAAAGCGGATTCCTCTGTGCCCATGGTACTCTCGTAGGGCGCACGCCAGTGGTTCCGCACGTGAAAAGCCTCTTGGGTACCTGTTTCGACCTGATAAGAATGCTCAGAAAGATTTTCCCAGGGATTCCTGTCTCATCAAGATAATCTCTCATACAGGCACTGCTAGTAAGTAGACTAGACTACGGGAACTCCCTACTGGTAGGGATTAGGGAAGATCTGCTCTCTAGGCTGCAGGTTGTGCAGAACACAGCTGCTCGTCTGGCCCTTAATCGGCCCTCTCGAACACCTTTCGAACCTCTCCTGCGACTACTACACTGGCTGCCCATTAGGAAACAAGCAGTGTTCAAGCTTCTGTGTTTGGTATTTAAAACACTACAGGGGAATGGCCCGGCATACCTCAGAAAGGAGCTAAAACCATATATTCCTTCCCGGCTGTTGCGGCCGAGCGATCAGCGGCTGTTGTGCCCTTTGAAGATTATTAAAATCAGAATGGGTGGCCTCTCATTTTCTCATCTTGCTCCCTCCCACTAGAACAAACTGCCAGGCGACATTCGCGCTTGCCCCAACTTCGGGCAGTTTAAAAAACTTCTTAAAACCTGGTTGTTCAGTCACTAATCAGTTGTCTCCTCTCTGCTCTGTCTGATATTGTGGCGCCGAGAAATCCCCTTGTAGATGATTCGTTTTGCGCCTAATAAATACTAATAATAATAATAGTAATGGCATAAAATAGCGGGGACAGAGGGCAGCCCTGCCTCTCGATATCCTATTTAGTGGAGTAACCACATCCCCCACTCGGACCCTAGCTACTGGTCTATGATAGAGAACCGCCACTAGCTTGAGGAAAATTTCACTCACCCCGATTCGTAGCACTACCTGCATCATGAAGGCCCCTTCGACAGAGTCGAATGCCTTTTCGGCGTCTAAGAAAACAGCAACTGCTTCAATCTCGGGCCTTATGCTGGATAGTTCCAAACACTGTTCTCAAGTTATATGATAAGCTGCGACCTGGAACAAATCCCGCCTGCTCCGGTCCCAGCACGGTTAGAATCAGGGGAGCAAGTCTATTCGCCAGGACTTTGGCATATATTTTAGTGTCCGCATTCAGGAGTGATAAGGGCCTATATGATGAGCATTCATCAGTGGGCTTCCCCGGTTTCAGTAAGGTGACTATTAGGGCCTCCCTCATTGATTGAGGCATCGCCCCAGCTTCCCCCATCTCTTCAAACAGGGTGCACAAATGTGGGATCAGTTCAGTATATCTTTAAAAGCTATGTAGAAGCCGACTGTGAGCCCATCCTGTCCCGGGGCATTCCCATTTCGCATTGTAGTGAGAGCGACTAGGGAATCTCCAAGTAAAGGGAGCAGGTCGCATAGGAGGGACGTCCACGTCCAGTACAATAGGTGAGTGATCAGAGAATGAACAAGGCAAAATGGTGCAATCCCGGACCCGGGGGAGTAGTGACCCAGAAATCAGCCAGTAATCTATTCTAGTGTGCAAGTCATGTGGGGCTGAGTAGTGTGTGAACCCTCCTGAACTAGGGGATCTAGTACGCCAAACATCCGCTAGGTCCATTTGCGTGGCAATACTGCATATAGTCCTAGCAGAAGCTGAAGGACGCCAAGTTGGGCCCCCAGAGCGATTCAGACGTGGGTCCAGGACGCAGTTGAAATCGCTGCCCCATCGCTGTGGCAATGCAGTGTCCCTATGTAAACTAGTAAAAAGGGAGTTGTAAAACTGTGGGTTGTCATTATTGGGGCCATAAATGTTAACTAGTAGCAAGTCCAGCCCTTTACCAAAGCATCTAGTGAGCGCGTATCTACCATTAGTGTCAGTCTCTCTCGCTTCCAGTGAAATCACCGATCTGGAATTAACCCAAGTTAGTACTCCCCTAGCATGAGATGTAAACCCAGCAGCGTGAAAATTGCCAATCAGTTTCTTAGAAGACAGTTTATTACTACTAGAGGATAGGTGCGTCTCTTGGAGCAATACAACATCTACATCATGCCTTGCCAGGTACGCAAGAATATTGCGCAACTTCCAGAAGTCGTTCAAGCCCCTCACATTCCAAGTTATAAAACGAATTCTATTGGATAGTTCACTTGTTATCCTTTGCTGTGACATTTAGGCCTTCCTAGCAGGAATATCGTCCCACTGTACATTAATAGGGAACCAGAGATATGAGATTTGCACTTTATACACATGCATACTGTGGATTCAAAAATAACAACATTCCCACCCCCACCCTCGCTATGCCGTCCCCAACTGGGCATAGTCGATACACAGAGCGCCTCCCCAAAACACACTATTACATCCAAGGTTACTAAAGCAATCAAACCATGAAACTGGTTTTTCGCCATTTAGTGATTACCACTTAGGGGCGGATGTTACCGGCCGCTCTACTTAGTGGACCAGAGCCTCCATGCCGTCCGTCTATAGAGTATCAGCGGCCAGTGGGATGAATGTATGACGTTACAATGCATACATTTACAATGCATGCCTTTACAATGCAGTTTTTACATCGCAACATCCTTTACAACGCATTCTTTTACATAGCATGCCATTACATCGCATTTACAGAAACTACCTTTACAACGCGTTCCATTACATCGCATTATACCTTTACAATGCATACCATTACAATGCATACCATTACAATGCATACCATTACATTGCATTTAAGGTAAGTGTTGAATAGTATAGGGGTAATAATTACTATTCTAACTCCAGTGAGTGCAACAGTAGGGTAAGTGTTGGATAGTGTAGGGGTAAAAATGACTATTCCCACTCCAGTGAGTGCAACAGTAGGGTAAGTGTTGGATAGTGTAGGGGTAAAAATTACTATTCTAACTCCAGTGAGTGCAACAGTAGGGAAAGTGTTGGATAGTGTAGGGGTAAAAATTACTATTCTAACTCCAGTGAGTGCAACAGTAGGATAAGTGTCGGATAGTGTAAGGGTACTATGCATTGTAATGGTATGCGTTGTAATGCCTTGCGATGTAATGCCTGCGTTGTAGTGACATGCATTGTAATAACATGCGTTGTAGTGACATGCAATGTAATGGCTGCGTTATAATGACATGCGATGTAAAGGATGTTGCGATGTAATGACTGCTATGTAAAGGTAGTGCGATGTAATGACTGCGTTGTATGGATGAGCCATCACCTTACAGTCAGGCATCGCCATGTAAACTTGTGCACAATTCCCTGATCAATTACCTTGTATTGATATGATTAAAGGCATCACATTTGGTTATCGGCATACGTTACCAGCCGTTGTCCATAAATCGCTACTGTAGGACTTGCCCTTTTTGGCTAAAGTTCCCTAAACTTTTTGCTTTCCCCCTAGACCGTTTTCCTGACATAGAGTTGCCAATCTAGATGCTTTGGGTACTTTGCCACTGCTGATCAGTGTCAAAGTACAAGTGTTCCCTGTGTAAAGTGTAATGGTGATTGGTTGGCCATAATTGGTATGTTTGCCTTACTAGTAAAGTCCCTAGTGATGTGCACTGTGTGTGCCAGGGCTAGTAATGCAAAGGTGCGCGGAGAAGGGAACTCAGGCCTTCAGTGTAGGGCCTGTGCGCAGTTTGCTAAGTTAGCATGTGTCCTGACAAGTGCAGGTACTTGTCAGGACTTACTTTCCCTTTAACATGCACCGTGGGCACCCCTGTGGTAGGTCCCGGGTAACCCCTGGGCAGGGTGCAGTGTAAGTAAAAGGCAGGAGATATACTGAGGTGTGTGCTATGTCCTGACAGTGAAAAACACTCCATTTCGTTTTTCACTGGTGAAAGGCCATCCTGCCCACAGGACAGAATGGGGGAGGCTGGGTATTGTGTTTGTTAGCCTAGTTTCCCATAAGTTCCCATAAGTTTAAAATGGAGAGGTGAAGTTTAGTATGTATGAACTCACAGTGTCATAACACATTTTTCTATGAAAGTGGTTTTGTCACTGTGTGTTCAGAAGCCACTCTTTTAGAAAGTGGCTGAGTTTTGTGCTTTAAGCATTTCTGTGTGTCTCTGCTGAATGTGGATTGACTGTCTGGATCTGAGAGGTGAGAGGAGCTGGGGGAGTTCTTGACACAGGGAGGGGTTGAGGGAGGGGTTGAGATGGCACCAGGCTGACCGGCATCTGGAGAGAAGGGGGAGGAGAATCCCGGGAGGTGAAGAGGCCTGGGTTGCGCTTATAAAACAATTGACCCGTCTCCTGCTGAGTGATTAAGGATCCAGACCCCCAGTATCAAAGGGAGAAAGGTGACACTGGGGGGGAGACACCCAGAACTGATTTAGGCAGGGGTCAGGGACCCCTGAGCACAACGAACTTCAAAGACATTTAGGGGTATAACTATGAGAGATGAGACCCCTGAACGTTGGCATAGAAATGGGTTGAGACTGAAAAGGCTTGGACCCATTTCATGGTCAAGAGGAACCTCTGCTAAGGAAGGAACAACTGAAGAGTCTGCTGGGAAGGACCAACCCTTGCTTCGTGATCTGGGGCTGGTCTGCAGTTTGCTGTTTTAACCAAGGAAGAGGCTGTTGGGACTGTGCTTTGTGTGCTGGGTCCCCCTGCTTGAAGAAGACTGTGGTTTGTGCTGTGTCTATCACCAGACACGCACTGCTATTCCATCTATCACCAGACACGCACTGCTGTTCCATCTATCACCAGACACGCACTGCTGTTCCATCTATCACCAGACACGCACTGCTGCTCCATCTATCACCAGACACGCACTGCTGTTCCACCTATCACGAGACACGCACTGCTGTTCCATCTATCACCAGACACGCACTGCTGTTCCATCTATCACCAGACATGCACTGCTGTTCCATCTATCACCAGACACGCACTGCTATTCCATCTATTACCAGACATGCACTGCTATTCCTTCTATCACGAGACACGCACTGCTGCTCCATCTATCACTAGACACGCACTGCTGTTCCACCTATCACGAGACACGCACTACTGTTCCATCTATCACCAGACACGCACTGCTGTTCCATCTATCACCAGACACGCACTGCTGTTCCATCTATCACCAGACACGCACTGCTGTTCCATCTATCACCAGATACGCACTGCTGTTCCATCTATCACCAGATACGCACTGCTATTCCATCTATCACCAGATACGCACTGCTATTCCATCTATCACCAGACACGCGCTGCTGTTCCATCTTTCACCAGACACGCACTGCTGTTCCATCTATCACCAGACACGCACTGCTGTTCCATCTATCACCGTTCACGCACTGCGGTTCCATCTATCACCAGACACGCACTGCTGTTCCATCTCTCACCAGACACGCACTGCTGTTCCATCTATCACCAGACACGCACTGCTGTTCCATCACCAGACAGGCGCTGCTGTTCCATCTATCACGAGACACGCACTGCTGTTCCATCTATCACCAGACACGCACTGCTGTTCCAGCTATCACCAGACACGCACTGCTGTTCCATCTATCACGAGACACGCACTCCTGTTCCATCTATCACCAGGCACGCACTGCTGTTCCATCTATCACCAGGCACGCACTCCTGTTCCATCTATCACCAGGCACACACTGCTGTTCCATCTATCACCAGGCACGCACTGCTGCTCCATCTATCACCAGACACGCACTGCTGTTCCTTCTATCACCAGACACGCACTACTGTTCCATATATCACCAGACACGCACTGCTGTTCCATCTATCACCAGACACGCACTGCTATTCCATTTATCACCAGACAGGCGCTGCTGTTCCATCTATCACGAGACACGCACTGCTGTTCCATCTATCACGAGACACGCACTGCTGTTCCATCTATCACCAGACACGCACTGCTGCTCCATCTATCACCAGACACGCCCAGCTGTTCCATCTTTCACCAGACACGCACTGCTGTTCCATCTATCACCAGACACGCACTGCTGCTCCATCTATCACCAGACACGCACTGCTGTCCCATCTATCACCAGACACGCACTGCTATTCCATCTATCACCAGACACGCACTGCTGTTCCAACTATCATCAGACACGCACTGCTGTTCCATCTATCACCAGACACGCACTGCTGTTCCAACACCAGACAGGCGCTGCTGTTCCATCTATCACGAGACACGCACTGCTGTTCCATCTATCACCAGACACGCACTGCTGTTCCATCTATCACCAGACACGCACTGCTGCTCCATCTATCACCAGACACGCCCAGCTGTTCCATCTATTACCAGACACGCACTGCTGTTCCATCTATCACCAGACACGCACTGCTGCTCCATCTATCACCAGACACGCACTGCTGTTCCACCTATCACGAGACACGCACTGCTGTTCCATCTATCACCAGACACGCACTGCTGTTCCATCTATCACCAGACATGCACTGCTGTTCCATCTATCACCAGACACGCACTGCTATTCCATCTATTACCAGACATGCACTGCTATTCCTTCTATCACGAGACACGCACTGCTGCTCCATCTATCACTAGACACGCACTGCTGTTCCACCTATCACGAGACACGCACTACTGTTCCATCTATCACCAGACACGCACTGCTGTTCCATCTATCACCAGACACGCACTGCTGTTCCATCTATCACCAGACACGCACTGCTGTTCCATCTATCACCAGATACGCACTGCTGTTCCATCTATCACCAGATACGCACTGCTATTCCATCTATCACCAGATACGCACTGCTATTCCATCTATCACCAGACACGCGCTGCTGTTCCATCTTTCACCAGACACGCACTGCTGTTCCATCTATCACCAGACACGCACTGCTGTTCCATCTATCACCGTTCACGCACTGCGGTTCCATCTATCACCAGACACGCACTGCTGTTCCATCTCTCACCAGACACGCACTGCTGTTCCATCTATCACCAGACACGCACTGCTGTTCCATCACCAGACAGGCGCTGCTGTTCCATCTATCACGAGACATGCACTGCTGTTCCATCTATCACCAGACACGCACTGCTGTTCCATCTATCACGAGACACGCACTGCTGTTCCATCTATCACGAGACACGCACTCCTGTTCCATCTATCACCAGGCACGCACTGCTGTTCCATCTATCACCAGGCACGCACTCCTGTTCCATCTATCACCAGGCACACACTGCTGTTCCATCTATCACCAGGCATGCACTGATGTTCCATTTATCACCAGGCATGTACTGCTGCTCCATCTATCACCAGAGACGCACTGCTGTTCCTTCTATCACCAGACACGCACTACTGTTCCATATATCACCAGACACGCACTGCTGTTCCATCTATCACCAGACACGCACTGCTATTCCATTTATCACCAGACATGCACTGCTGTTCCATCACCAGACAGGCGCTGCTGTTCCATCTATCACGAGACACGCACTGCTGTTCCATCTATCACGAGACACGCACTGCTGTTCCATCTATCACCAGACACGCACTGCTGTTCCATCTATCACCAGACACGCACTGCTGCTCCATCTATCACCAGACACGCCCAGCTGTTCCATCTTTCACCAGACACGCACTGCTGTTCCATCTATCACCAGACACGCACTGCTGCTCCATCTATCACCAGACACGCACTGCTGTCCCATCTATCACCAGACACGCACTGCTATTCCATCTATCACCAGACACGCACTGCTGTTCCAACTATCATCAGACACGCACTGCTGTTCCATCTATCACCAGACACGCACTGCTGTTCCATCACCAGACAGGCGCTGCTGTTCCATCTATCACGAGACACGCACTGCTGTTCCATCTATCACCAGACACGCACTGCTGTTCCATCTATCACCAGACACGCACTGCTGCTCCATCTATCACCAGACACGCCCAGCTGTTCCATCTATTACCAGACACGCACTGCTGTTCCATCTATCACCAGACACGCACTGCTGTTCCATCACCAGACAGGCGCTGCTGTTCCATCTATCACAAGACACGCACTGCTGTTCCATCTATCACCAGACACGCTCTGCTGCTCCATCTATCACCAGACACGCACTGCTATTCCATCTATCACCAGACACGCACTGCTGTTCCTTCTATCATCAGACACACACTGCTATTCCATCTATCACCAGACACGCACTGCTGTCCCATCTATCACCAGACACGCACTGCTATTCCATCTATCACCAGACACGCACTGCTGTTACATCTATCACCAGACACGCACTGCTGTTCCATCACCAGACAGGCGCTGCTGTTCCATCTATCATGAGACACGCACTGCTGTTCCATCTATCACCAGACACGCACTGCTATTCCATCTATCACCAGACACGCACTGCTGTTCCATCTATCACCAGACACGCACTGCTGTTCCATATATCACCAGACACACACTGCTGTTCCATCTATCACTAGACACGCACTGCTGTTCCATATATCACCAGACACGCACTGCTGTTCCATATATCACCAGACACGCACTGCTGTTCCATCTATCACCAGACACGCACTGCTGTTCCATATATCACCAGACACGCACTGCTGTTCCATCTATCACCAGACACGCACTGCTGTTCCATCTATCACCAGACACGCACTTCTGTTCCATCTATCACCAGACACGCACTGCTATTCCATCTATCACCAGACACGCACTGCTGTTCCATCTATCACCAGACACGCACTGCTGTTCCATCACCAGACAGGCGCCGCTGTTCCATCTATCACCAGACACGCACTGCTGTTCCATCTAGCACCAGACACGCACTGCTATTCCATCTATCACCAGACACGCACTGCTGTTCCATATATCACCAGACACGCACTGCTGTTCCATCACCAGACAGGCGCTGCTGTTCCATCTATCACCAGACACGCACTGCTGTTCCATCTATCACCAGACACGCACTGCTGTTCCATCTATCACCAGACACTCACTGCTGTTCCTTCTATCACCAGACATGCACTGCTGTTCCATCTATCACCAGACACGCACTGCTATTCCATCTATCACCAGACACGCACTGCTGTTCCATCTATCACCAGACACGCACTGCTGTTCCATCACCAGACACGCACTGCTGCTCCATCTATCACCAGACACGCACTGCTGTTCCATCTATCACCAGACACGCACTGCTGTTCCATCACCAGACAGGCGCTGCTGTTCCATCTATCACGAGACACACACTGCTGTTCCATCTATCACCAGACACGCACTGCTGTTCCATCTATCACCAGACACGCACTGCTGTTCCATCTATCACCAGACACGCACTGCTGTTCCATCCATCACCAGACACGCACTGCTGTTCCATCTATCACCAGACACGCACTGCTATTCCTTCTATCACCAGACACGCACTGCTGTTCCATCTATCACCAGACACGCACTTCTGTTCCATCTATCACCAGACACGCACTGCTGCTCCATCTATTACCAGACACGCACTGCTGCTCCATCTATCACCAGACACGCACTGCTGTTCCATCTATCACCAGACACGCACTGCTGTTCCATCTATCACCAGACACGCACTGCTGTTCCATCTATCACCAGACACGCACTGCTGTTCCATCTATCACCAGACACGCACTGCTGTTCCATCTATCACCAGACACGCACTGCTGTTCCATCACCAGACAGGCGCTGCTGTTCCATCTATTACGAGACACGCACTGCTGTTCCATCTATCACCAGACACGCACTGCTGTTCCATCTATCACCAGACACGCACTGCTGTTCCATCTATCACCAGACACGCACTGCTGTTCCATCTACTCGCTGCTATTCCATCTATCACCAGCACATTTATAGACTACACCTTTGTCACCTTACCACTCTTCAGCAAGATTGCAGGCTTCCAGATTGGGGCACAAGACCTAAGTGACCATCTGCCACAGGAAATGATCATGAAAATAGCCAGTTTGACTCTGGACCGACCAGTGGAGGATCCAGATTCCATTCACACTGAGAACTTCAGGAGATTAAAATGTAAAACCAGCCAACCGGAAAAACTGCAAGCGCTAGCAAAGTCAATCTGGGACACCCAGGATGAGGCACTCACAAAGACCCGCACACCACAAGATCAGGTGGCGGCTCAACGCTTAGGGGAAAGCCTCAGACTCAGAGTGCGCATCGTCTGTTAGACAACCAGAACATGCATCTCCCCACGTCTAAGTTAACAAACCTTCAGGCGCTTAAGAAAGCAATGAATAAAACTTTACGCAGGCTTAGACGAACGGGATACGACCCCACAATCCAGAATGACACAGCGCAGTTAAAAGCAAAAAAGTTAATTTGGCAAGCAAAAAGGGACTCAGAAGACAACCTGTGGGCCAAGCTATTGCACGATGCAAAGACAAACAGCAGCATAAGATTCTGGCGCACGATAAACAACTTAGAAAACCCAAATATACAAAGGATCAACTGGCACTTTATGGAGGAAGCCTGGGCATCCCACATCTTGGATCATTTTTACTCACTAGAGGATAGTCTTAGGATTGGGGAGCTTGGGCCTTGTCACACTGTTGGGGCAACTCCTGCGTCAAAACCATCGTAGAGCAAAACGATCCCCTTCTATTCTTGACCCACCAGATTAAGCTTCGGATAGCTAAAGGCAAGCAGGAGGGTGCACCGGGCCCCAACGGGATCCCCAATCTTATTAAAAACTGACCTGGATTATTGGGCGTACGCACTACTACTGCTGTTCGAACAAATAAGAGGAGGAAATACCATACCCGACTCCTGGAAAGGCTCCATATTATCCCCAATATTCAAGAAAGGCAACAAGAACAAAGCAACCAGCTACCGGCTTGTAGCATTAATCGATATTGAGGCCAAATACTACGCCGGCCTCCTCCTGGATGACCTTACAGCTTGGGCAAATGAAAAATCGATCATCCCCATTAATCAGACCGGCTTCTGCAAGGGCATGGGAACCAGAACAAACATACTCGCCCTGTCTCTACTAATAGATGGCGCTAAAGCAGCAAAACTCTCTCTCTTTTTGTGTTTTATTGTCTACTCCGCAGCCTTCGATAATATCGACAGGAACAAACTTTGGTCCAAACTTGAGAAAATGAAAATACCATCCGCTCTTTTAAATCAGATCATTCTTTTACATACCAACACATGGGTCCAAGTAAAGCCAGGTACTGGCAACTCCCTGCCCAGAAAATACCCACAACGAAGGGGCTGAAACAGGGGAGCGTGCTGGCTCCGACTCTCTTTAATTTCTATATGGCAGACCTTTCGTCGGAATTAAACATCTGTAAATCACACGCTCCCAGGATGGGAGGGATGCCACTCTCCAATCTGCTGTATGCAAACGATGTCGTTTTGATCAGCCGAACCCCCATTGGTCTCGAACACCTGCTAGACACAACCAGCAGTCACGCAGCTACCAATGGTCTAACGATCAACCTAGATATATCGAAAGTCATGCGATTAAACCCGAAAAAGAAAACATTGAGTTACAGCTGGCATTTTGGCAGGCGCACCCCTAGAAGCAGTGGAAGAATACAAGTATCTGGGGGTGATAATCAACAACAAGGGCACATTTAAAACACAAAAATAAGCCATCAAGAGAAGAGGCAACTCAATAGCGGGAGCTTTGAAATCCATCAAACTCAAAACTGCAGGCCCCAGCTTCATCCCACTATTACAAGGTCTTACAAGCAAAGCTTATCCCGGCTATCACCTATGGGAGTGAGTGCCTGAGGGGAAGAGACGCGGACATTCTGGATCGTACACTCTCAAGATCAGCAAGAATGATTTTCAACCTACCCAATTGTGTCTCGCCCGCACAAATCAGGCTGGAACTTGGACTACAGTCTCAAAATATAGCCCGCAATGGCGCCTACGTGAAATGCTGGTACAGGATTAGAAAGTCCGAGCCAGGAACATTGAACACCCACCTATGGAACGAAATAAACTCAAGTAAGGTACGCATTTGCGGCCGCAAAACACTAGCAGTTTACCACCTACATAAAGTAGGTGGTAAACCACTCGCAAACGGGAATGGGTCCCCAGGGGACCCCTTCCCTTTGGTGAATGGGTGCGTAAATATTTTTTAAGAGCAGGCAATGGTCCCAGGGACCACTGTCAGCCTCTAAAAAATGAAACTGAAAAGTTTCATTTTTCTTTTTGAAATGCAGCCCGTTTTCATTTAAGGAAAATGGGCTGCATTTAAAAAAAACTGCTTTATGAAAAAAGCACTCCCAGACATGGTGGTCTGCTGACCCCAGCAGGCCACCATCCCTGGGAGTGCTAGCCATTCCCAATGGGGTCGCACATTACGACAGTCTCATTAATATTCATGAGGCTTGCAATTTGCGACCCCATTGGGTTAAGTTTAGCGAGTCTCAAATTGCGAGTCGCAATTTTGCACAATTTCGACTCGCTAAACGTAATGGTCCTACATCTGGCCCTAAGTGTCCTAAATGTGGATTGGTAGCCGCAAATATATTACATATGTTTGTCACTTGCCCAGAATTGGGAATGTTTTGGGAAGAGGTGAGTCAGATTATTAGAACCCATAAATTCTCCAAGCACTCAATGAGTCACGCCACGGAGACACAACACGGCGGGGAGCACTCTACCCACCGATATGCGGAATAACTCACTAATCCTTATAACACCTATTACGCTTAGATGCATGTTATTTGGATACTCTGATGCTCCGTAAGAGATAACATTTCTTCAAATTAACAAGGACAATAGAGATTACTGAAATGCCCTGACGAAGTCTTGTTTTTCATAAACAGACAAAACACGTGTTGGCAAGGAGCTGTATTGATGGCAAGGAGTGATATTTGTGACGGACAACATTATTGAGAAAGGCAATGTGAAAAGAAAGCCTGGATGTCTGAATAAAAGACATTGGACATTTCTACATATAACTAACCCTGGGCTTAATACTTCGCTACGTAGCAGAGTGAAAAACTGTGCTAATTGACGTAGCGTAGCAACAGTAAAATAAACACCTTCAAATGCTTTGATAAAGCAATTTTCAATGCTAAATAGCATATAACCAATTCATAAAAGTGAACTTTGACAATAAAATATCAAGCAATGAGAGAGGTGATGATTTTGGTGTCCCCCCTAACCTAGGGGGAGGACCAAGCAGATGCCTTGAACACAAAAAGCATATCATGTGAAAGATTCAATTGTGGTCCCTTCCTCCTAGGACCACCCCAAGCACAGTTATGGGCAAAAATACAATCCCAACCAAAGGCCCTGCAAAGCATTATGGGACGAGATTAGCAGTGGGCAATGAATATTATAGTGTCCAATATCAAAATAATTCTACAAAGAGCTGCAGTTCAACTAGTCATTACTAGATGTCCCTCACGAGTCAAATGCAAAAGCATTGAAATTATTAATACATCAAGCTGCAGTTCCACTAGTCGTTACTAGATGTCCCTCACGAGTCAAATGCAAAAGCATTGAAACCCTTTCATGAAGCTTTTGCATTTGACTCGTGAGGACATCTAGTAACGACTAGTGAAACTGCAGCTCTTTGTAGAATTATTTTGATATTGGATACTATAATATTCACTGCCCACTGCTAATCTCGTCCCATAATGCTTTGCAGGCCTTTGGTTGGGATTGTATTTTTGCCAATAACTGTGC
Organism: Calotriton arnoldi; assembly: GCA_963921515.1. Lineage (NCBI taxonomy): Eukaryota > Metazoa > Chordata > Amphibia > Caudata > Salamandridae > Calotriton > Calotriton arnoldi. Next base: position 2,141,753 of record CAWUFW010002020.1, on the reverse strand, counting down.
TTGGAGTGGTCCTAAGAGGATGGGACCACCACCGAATCATTCAAAAGATGTGCTTTTTGTTTTCAAGGCATCTGCTTGGTTCTCTCCCTAGGTTAGGGAGGATCCCAAAATCATCACCTCTCTCACTGCTTGTTAATTTATCGTTTTCACTTTTGTGAAATAACTATATGCATTTTTAGCATATAAAGACAGAGATAGTTATTTTATCTTAACTTGCACTGTGCAGGATGTCTTTGGCAATTATTGTACAGTGCAGTCAAGCACACAGCTACGCACTACGCAATTTGTATAGCTACGTGTAGTTCAAAATGTACTTCGCGTAGCTACGTGAAGTGCTACTACGCAAACTACGCCCAGGGTTACATATAACTATACTCGTTTTGACTCATTGAGTGCTTGGAGAATTTATGAATTATTGAGAAGTTTTCTTTTCCAATTGAGGAAGATTTGGTGGCTCTCCCTCCTCCTGAGCACCGATTGGAATATTTGCCCATTGAAATAACGAGTGTGTAACTGTACCAGTATTGAGTGTGCGCCGTTTCCCCAGCCATCACCATTATTTCAGATTATTAGAACCCGCCTAGGCCTGTATTTTCAACTGACAAACAAAGAGATCATGTTGGGGTATAAGGCGGAAGCAAACTCAGGTTTAAGACCCCTTTTCTCTATTGTTACTGCTCGCCTGTGTATAGCTGGGCATGGGTCTTTCCAACGCCCCCAAGAGCAGCAGAAGGGTGGGCAATCATGAAAGATATTTAAGAAAGGGAACTGGCTTTAGCTAGAATGAGGAATTCGCTCCATTAAGAAATTCGAACGTATATGGAGGAGGCTTGGTCGGGGCAATTAGGTAAGGATTTAATGTTAATTTACGTGCTCTCTTGCTTAACTACTTACTACTGTCTTCTGGAAAATGCTCTCGACTAGGGGCTCTGGGTTAGAATATTTGGAACTGGTGCAGAAATATCATTGGTCAGGTTGAATTACCAACTTTCTTATTGTCCTATTGCCCTATTGTTTCTTTTTCTGCATGTACTTATATAATTTATATTTAATTTAATTTTGTAAAATGATGTAACTCTGTCTTGTATTACTAATTAACTGGATTCATATATAATTTCATTGTTTCGCTTAATGATTATTCCCTTTGACAAAATAAAAAAATAAAAAAGTAAACATACCTGAAGCATGAATGTTCAACAGGCACACATCCTAATGTTTCCATCTCTGAGTGCCATACCGCCATCACCCTGATTGGCTGGCGTGAACAACGCGTTGAACGTGACGTTTGCTAGATTGTCTGCTTTTTCCCTAGGACATGGTAATTCTCTTCACTCTTCGTCACACAGGGACATGTCCCTGCCACGCCTTGACCCACATTATAAGACATACATGGAGCTGCCATAGGTTTGAGCAGGGACTCACAGACGGCTTACCATGGACTGTTTTTGTCTGAAGCGCTTCCTTGGGGAGGACCGTAGTATTTGAGCCTGGAGGACACAAGGAAACCTACAAACCCTGGACATTCCTCAAAATGGGAGAGCCAGAAAAATCCAAGGTGCTGTGGCTTTCTTGAACCCCTCATCTGGGATTGAAAACTTCATGTAACAGTTTTGGACAGTTTCTGTGGCACACCCACACATGTTTATATTGGTAGATGGGTGGGAATGCTGGCTGGTGGAACTTCTGCTGTTCTCCACACATTCTGTAATTTACTGCCACAGAAATGTGGGGAAATTCTGGGGCATATTAGCAAGCGATTTATCGCCGCTTTAGCGGCACTTTTTGCCGGTAAAGCGGCGATAAATCTATCGCCCTATCAGCAAGCTGTCGCTAACAGCAGTTAGCGACAACTTTCTGACGAAAGCGATCGGTTTGGGTGCTGCTTTGCATGTCAGCGATGTTTATCGCTAATGACATGCAAAGTAGGCGTTCCCTGACCAACATACCCTGTAAACAGACGCTAACAGGCCTATCACCTATTAGAAAGGAGTCCCTGACCCCGGTTAGCGACGTGAAAAGTCGCGCTAACCGGGGCCATCGCCATTTTTTATCACCTGCTATTTTCCTGACTTAGCCATACATTACATGGGGGTGGATTATGCTGATACGACCACAGGGTCGTATCAGCAAGGTTTTCCACCTCCCCATGCAACATCGCTGGTTTTGTCGCGATGTTGGCCCTTCCCTCCCGCTATCGCTGGAATATTTATCGCCATAGCGCTAAATGTCGCTAATACAGCGTTAGCGTGGCGATATATTCCAGCGATAGCCGGCGATAAAATAAATCACGCTAAGCAGGGTAGCGATGATTATCGCCTCTTCTTGCTAATATGCCCCTCTATTTTTTGAACCACAGTTTGATGATTACAGGTAATGTAGGTAAGAAAGCGTAGAGGCATTTACGTCACATCACTCAGGGCTGACTGTGGTGGCTGGGTTTCTCAAATGTTGGGGGTTTATAGGTTTCCTTAGGTTCAGGCCAACCCCAACCCAATAGCCGCAGCCATCCATTTCCCAAAAATCACACCAATACAAAGCTTTTCCTATGTGTTTTCCATGGACGCTTTCTTAGCCCTCTTCTGCCCCAAGAGATAAGCCCAGTCCACCCAAGCTTGTGGGGTACAGTGCTGATTGGGAGAAGTGTGGGAACACAGAATGGACATTTGGTATTGTCTATTAAATTACCCTTTAGATTTGAACTTCTATTGCATGTCAGGATCCATAAACAATTCTCAGTGAGACAAATGACACCCGTGCCTAAGCTCAGATTGTGGGTACGTTAAAAAAATACATAGCTTCCTTGCACTCGATTTTTTATTAATTCAACCTTTCAATATTGAGTGATGCATGCTCAATACACAGTGAAAACACATTGAAAATCATGGCTGGGTTGTAGGCTTTGGATATCTTGGGGTTTTAAACAAGCTACAAATGCTGCACATTCTGCACCAGGAAGTGACTCCTGGACACAATCTGAAATAGCTAAAACGCATAAAAATAGGAACTGGCTGTTTTTTTAAGCTAAGGAAGCATTTGAATAGTTTGTGGCTTCTGGCTGGGGCACAGACACAGGCTCCTTTCCTCAGAAAGGACCCATAAGCTTTTTGTATGTTTTCTTAGCTTAGGAAAAGTTTAAAAACAACTGGGGCTTTGTTGGGACAGACAGACATCTAATTTCTGTCACAATGCTTCGGATGGACAGAGAAACATTGCAAGGCCTAGGGGGTCTGTAAGATGAACCAGGAAGTGGAGGTTTAAAGGGGAGGGACTAGGAACAATGTTAGCCCCTCCCTTTACAATCTCCACCTCCTGTTGGCCTCTGGGCTGCTTCCTTCTGGAGTTTGTCGGTCTCTGAAGGAACCTCGCATTGAAAAACTGCCCCACAGCACCCCAACACCACCAGCAAATTGTCCCTCATTAGGGGTATACTTGTTTTTAAACTCTCCGTGTGGGGCCTTTTGCAACACTGTCATATATACTTATATACATCACACGGGCATTCTGGAGACAACCGTTTAAGACGTATGGATATTGCAATAGGGCAGGCAGAGGGGCAGTGCAATTTCTGACAGGAAATATTTTTCTGTCCTCCAAAATTCCTTCACTATTTGTGAGATGTCCATCCTAAGGAGAAACGGGTTCCACAGGCCCACACGAAATACATCCTGTGCCTGACGGATTCTCAAATCGTGGACGAGCTCAAGCACTGGTTCACCTTCTTTATAAGGACCCTGAAAGGCTGAGCAAAGATCAGACTCTACGGCCAGGGGAACAGAACACATCTGGAAATGGCGTCAGAGATGTCAAGCAGATGAGGAGAAGGGACTCACTGTACCTTAACTGCGCCAGTGGCCCCTGAGGACTGCCCCTGAGGAGGAGGGACACACAGTACCCTAACAGCGCCAGTGGCCCCTGAGGAGGAAGGACTCACTGTACCTTAGCTGTGCCAGTGGCCCCTGAGGACTGCCCCTGAGGAGGAGGGACACACTGAACCTTAACTGCGCCAGCGGCCCCTGAGGAGGAAGGACTTTCTGTACCTTAAATGTGCCAGCGGCCCCTGAGGGGGAGGGACTCTCTGTACCTTAACTGCGCCAGCGGCCCCTGAGGACTGCCCCCGAGAAGGAAGGACTCGCTGTACCTTAGCTGTACCAGCGGCCCCTGAGGACTGCCCCTGAGGAGGAGGGACTCACTGTACCTTAACAGCGCCAGCGGCCCCCGAGGAGGAAGGACTCACTGTACCTTAGCTGTGCCAGTGGCCCCTGAGGACTGCCCCTGAGGAGGAGGGACTCACTGTACCTTAACAGCGCCAGGGGCCCTTGAGGACTACCCCTGAGGGGGAAGGACTCACTGAACCTTAACTGCGCCAGCGGCCCCTGAGGAGGAAGGACTTTCTGTACCTTAAATGTGCCAGCGGCCCCTGAGGGGGAGGGACTCTCTGTACCTTAACTGCGCCAGCGGCCCCTGAGGACTGCCCCCGAGAAGGAAGGACTCGCTGTACCTTAGCTGTACCAGCGGCCCCTGAGGACTGCCCCTGAGGAGGAGGGACTCACTGTACCTTAACAGCGCCAGCGGCCCCTGAGGAGGAAGGACTCACTGTACCTTAGCTGTGCCAGTGGCCCCTGAGGACTGCCCCTGAGGAGGAGGGACTCACTGTACCTTAACAGCGCCAGCGGCCCCTGAGGAGGAAGGACTCACTGTACCTTAGCTGTGCCAGTGGCCCCTGAGGACTACCCCTGAGGAGGAAGGTCTCACTGTACCGTAGCTGCGCCAGCGGCCCCTGAAGAGGAAGGACTCTCTGTACCTTAACTGCGCCAGCGGCCCCTGAGGAGGAAGGTCTCACTGTACCGTAGCTGCGCCAGCGGCCCCTGAGGAGGAAGGACTCTCTATACCTTAACTGCGCCAGTGGCCCGAGGAGGAGGAACTCTCTGTACCTTAGCTGCGCCAGTGGCCCCTGAGGAATAACCTGTAGACAGACCTCGATACTCCTGATCGACATTGAGAAGAGGTGATGGGGTGACTACATCCACCATGTTTGATGCTTTGCCTGAGCGAAGTGCCTCTAGATGTGCGCATCCGACGGTTCCAGGTCTAATCGAACAGGCCATGCAGCTGTTTGTTACTCCAGCTACTTTTGAAGTTCACTGTGTCACTAAAGTGGTCGCCTAATGACCCAATCGTGTAAAGGTGAATTTCTATGCGCTAACCCAGATCCATGTGCTAACATCCCAAGTGTGTGTTGTGCGTGTTTGTGAATGTGGCCTGGGCGGTACATGCATTGTATGAGAGAGCCAGAGTAATAGAGAGATGGGGAGAGGAGTTGGCCTAACCGGCTAGGGTGGTCGACCTCGAATCTGGGGAACTGGGTTCGAGTCTCGGCAACATCCTGTGATTCTGGGCAAATCACTTAATCTCCCCGTGCCTAACAAAAATTAATGTGTCCTCATGTAATGCAACTGGTGCTATGTTAAAGCGCTCTGATACCCGATTCGGGTCAAGTTCGCGCTATATAAAACTCTGTAAAAAAAAAAAAAAAATAGAGGCCTGTGAGTTCTATGTGGATGCCTCTCGCCTGTCCCTGTGCACGAGACGGAGTAATGGAGGCATGTGGAAGCCTCTCGCCTGTCCCTGTGCACGAGACAGCGGTGCAGTTGTTTTCTCAGACAGTGGAAGTGTTTCGCTGACGTTCCTGAAGCTGGAGGGAGGAGACCTAGACACTGAAGTGGGGATGGAGGAGACAAGGCCCCTTTGGAGCTTGATGTGAGGAGCTGCTGATTTGTCTACCTGAAGCCTGCCCTCTGGTGGCGGGCTGTGGTCTCTGTTGTTTAGGTGAAACAGCCTTTCGTCTCTGATCACTGCTCAGTTTGACTTTTGATAGCCTGGTGCATAAAGCTCACACCTCTCTGTGCCTCTGCTGTGAGTGCTCCAGGTTGGAGACTGTGCTGCTGTGAGGAGCGTCACTCTGCTCTATATTGGGGAGCTAAAGTCCTAAGACACAGCTCTGCAGGCCACGTCATGCACTCTTGCACACCTAATGTGTCCTCATTCGGTCTGGCTTTAGCTGTCTGCCAGGTTTATAATAAAATCATAGAAATATTAAAAGTAATCCATACATACAGGGGCTTGGGGGCAGCCCTCTCCAGCCTCTGGTCTGGTCCAGTTTCATTCAGTTTTACTTCCACCCACAGGAGAGCAATCAGCACGGGTCACTTGGTCATCTCCCGTCATCCCTTGGTGCTAGTCCCTTGTGATTGATGGTGTTTTTGCCTAACCATGTTCATATTCAATGAGTGTGGTGTTCTAGCAGGGCTGGTGGGCCACAACTTTACTGTTCCCACCACTAGCCGCTCCTCAGGCCATTCCTTTTGTTTAGAGAGCACAAGGCGGCTCCTCTTACCAGGTCCCTTGTTTCACTTTTAGAGCTCCCAGCAGCCTCCCAGTGAGTGCTCAGGCCACTCATTGCAGTGCGCCACAGCCTGCATGTCCACTGCTTCTAAACTGGGAGGTCCCACTGAAGCGGTATTGTGCAGATGGCACCATTGTTGTATCATTCTGAGAAGACCACCCTGTTTAGAATCAATGTGGTGACGATGCCTGGGAGAGCGGGTTACTCACTTCAGCCTCAGGTTCTCTTGCACTGTGGCTGGCAGCAGTTTCTGATCACAGAGTCACATCCACTGAAAAATAAGTGCACTTTGTGCCACGGCTGGTGGACCGCTACTTTACTTTGCAAATGCTATTTTTCATTCATTATTTTTTGTCCTCCTTGTGGTTAAAGTATGTCTTCAGGTTACAGTAATTCAAAGCCTATTCTTTGCACCAAAAGCAATCATATTATTCTGTCAGGGTCATTACAGAGGCTTCTATACCTGTTCTAAGACTACCAGCCTGCCAGGAAACACCTTCTACACAATGGTAATTTTTAAGTAGAAGTTTTATTGCAGGCATTTGGCCACCGTGTTTAGGTGAAGGTTTGCTATTTTTTCCTTCTTATTTTCATTTTTGTGATACATACTTGCAATACAAACAAATTCGTAAAATTAACCAATGCACCGCCTTGCCAAGGCCACACCTATTGGCTTTGCCAGTGCTTGTTTCCATTTGTGAATTTACCTGACGTGTAAAGCGTGGAGTTCTTAGGCAGAGAGAATCAAATAAACAAGATGTTTTTGTTTCAACATTGGCCAGAAGGAACCCATATACTCCGCTGAGGCTGGGACCTGAGCCAGCCCTCTCAGGGGTGGAAGGACCGACGGGGGCTCTAGAGATCTCCATATGTCTGGAGGTCCTACAGACCGACAGGGGCTCTAAAGATCTCCATATGTCTGGAGGTCCTACAGACTCACAGCGGCTCTAAAGATCTCCATATGTCTGGAGGTCCTACAGACCGACAGGGGCTCTAGAGATCTCCATATGTCTGGAGGTCCTACAGACCGACAGGGGCTCTAGAGATCTCCAAATGTCTGGAAGCCCTACAGACCGACAGGGGCTCTAGAGATCTCCATATGTCTGGAGGTCCTACAGACCGACATGGGCTCTAGAGATCTCCATGTGTCTGGAAGTCCTACAGACCATGAGGGGCTCTAGACATCTCCAAATGTCTGGACGTCCTACAGACGACAGAGGCTCTAGAGATCTCCATATGTCTGGAAGTCCTACAGACCGACAGGGGCTCTCGAGATCTCCATATGATGGAAGTCCTACAGACCGATGGGGGCTCTAGAGATCTCCATCTGTCTGGAAGTCCTACAGAGTGACGGGGGCTCTAGAGATCTCCATATGTCTGGAGGTCCTACAGACCGACAGGGGCTCTAGAGATCTCTATATGTCGGAAGTCCTACAAACCGACAGGGGCTCTAGAGATCTCCATATGTCTGGAGGTCCTACAGACCGACAGGGGCTCTAGAGATCTCTATATGTCGGAAGTCCTACAAACCGACAGGGGCTCTAGAGATCTCCATATGTCTAGAAGTCCTACAGACCGACAGGGGCTCTAGACATCTCCACATGTCTGGAAGTCCTACAGACCGTGAGGGGTTCTAGACATCTCCAAATGTCTGGAAGTCCTACAGACCGACAGGGGCAAAGCCGGGCATTCGGAAACCTGGAGCCCATCTTGCATGAGAGCCACTCTCTGCATAGTGTAGTGTCTAATGTATGTTATTCAGTGTTAATGGCTGACAAATATCCCACCCTCTTCCCCTAGCTATGATATAGACAATACCTGTCTGTGTGTAGTCTGACTTTGTGGGTAATTGTGAACATTCCCTAGTGACTCCTCCTAAGTGTGAAAGTTGTGTTGCACATGTACACACTTCTGGGGTGACTTGATCCTACTTACTGAGTCCACCTGGGCAAAGTGTTGATATTTCCCATGTGTGGGATCTGGAGTAATGTTCATTCAGACAGGGATGATTTAAGACATTGGCAAAGTGGGCAATTGCCCAGGGCCCCCTGTTTTCAAGGGCCCCTGGTAAAGTGATTATTGTAAATGAAGACGCTGAAGCGAGGTAAGTTCGAGTGCGTCTTTATTCAGTCTTTATCCGCTCTCCGAACTGCCAAGGTATGCCAACATTCTAAGGCACACTCCATTCCAAGGGAGGAGGGGGAATGGAACGTACTAAGGAGGGAGGAGAGGGAAGGAAAGGAAGGTAGGAAGGATATCTTTCTGCCACTCTTTCTATCAGAACCTCTCTCTCTCTATCTCTACCTCTGACCTTCACTACCCAGTGTCATTTTTAGGAGTGTTTAGGTCCAAGGAAAGACTCTCAGCTGCCTTTATGTGAAAGTGAAAGTATAAACCAATATTGTTTGGCATCATGTTGGCTTGAATTAGTAGAACATAGGTAATAAAATTCTAATTTCTTCTGGACAGTGGGGCCCCAAAAAATTCCTTGCCCAGGGCCCTGAAAATACTTGAGGGCCCTGCATTCAGATCTACCCAAGCCACTGTTGTACCTTTAACACTTGTTTACAATGACTTGCACACAACTAATGCAGTTTCCTACTATATCTGTACTAATTTTGCTGCCTCTGTTTAGATTGTATTTTATATCCGGTGCTCATGGAAGTGCTCACTGTACCCCCCTAATGTTTGTGGATGGCAGGACGGTTCTAGGTGTGTGCTGTCCTTTCCTCTGCCTGTCCTCGGCTGCTCCCGTGACACTCACCTTTAACAAATGCAAACGGGTCGGACTTATAGTTCTCTTCTATTCCCAACATGGGGGCACACTGCCACCTAGTGGAGACGCTTCTTATCGTGGTTAAACTCGTGGTTCTCTTCTATTCCCAACATGGGGGTACACTGCCACCTAGTGGAGGCGCTTCTTATCGTGGTTAAACTCGTGGTTCTCTTCTATTCCCAACATGGGGGTACACTGCCACCTAGTGGAGACGCTTCTTATCGTGGTTAAACTCGTGGTTCTCTTCTATTCCCAACATGGGGGTACACTGCCACCTAGTGGAGACGCTTCTTATCGTGGTTAAACTCGTGGTTCTCTTCTATTCCCAACATGGGGGTACACTGCCACCTAGTGGAGACGCTTCTTATCGTGGTTAAACTCGTGGTTCTCTTCTATTCCCAACATGGGGGTACACTGCCACCTAGTGGAGACGCTTCTTATCGTGGTTAAACTCGTGGTTCTCTTCTATTCCCAACATGGGGGTACACTGCCACCTAGTGGAGACGCTTCTTATCGTGGTTAAACTCGTGGTTCTCTTCTATTCCCAACATGGGGGTACACTGCCACCTAGTGGAGACGCTTCTTATCGTGGTTAAACTCGTGGTTCTCTTCTATTCCCAACATGGGGGTACACTGCCACCTAGTGGAGACGCTTCTTATCGTGGTTAAACTCGTGGTTCTCTTCTATTCCCAGCATGGGGGTACACTGCCACCTAGTGGAGACGCTTCTTATCGTGGTTAAACTCGTGGTTCTCTTCTATTCCCAGCATGGGGGTACACTGCCACCTCACTCCTCTTTTCGACCCCAGTACTTTTCTAAGATCTCGGACACACTTGCTCTTTTTAGTTTACATGAGAAGGCTTTCTTCTGACCTTTAGAATTTCCTCCCAGAACAACTTTCACTTTCATTATTAGAAGTGGATGACATTTTAGGGTAAAAAAGAGACAATATGGTGAAAGGAGCCTTGCCCGGCTGCCATTGTTTCCATAGGAAAGCTGCACGGCATTGATGGTGTAGTTGTCAGTTTGTCCAGCCTATAGAGGTGCAGGGACAGCTGGAGACAAAGAAAGGGACACCCCCATGCAAGAGAGACACCGGCAGAAGAGGGAGACATACAGAAACGCACAAGAGCTTTCAGTTCCTCTGTCACACCTGTGCCCCCTCCTGCTGTGAGCACAGGGTCTCCATGACATTCTCCACCACAGATGCGTTCGCCAGACGTAGAGGCATGCAGTGGAAGGTCGGCAGAAGGTCCAAGCCAGGGACAGAGGGTCAGCCATGGATGAATGTTGAAACCAACGAAGAACGCAACACGGAGTGAGCAGAGAAAGCCACACCGGTCCATTTACACAAAACAGTTCACAATGGGATTTGCACCTTAGACGGTGGAGTGACAGACATTCCACACTGCTGCGAGTCACTTCATTCTACATTGCATCTGCAATTTAACTTTTTTGAGACTTTTTGCTTCCGTAGATCTTAATTGCAATGATTGCACATGCTTGTTGATAGGGCTATTATTGTGAAGGTAATGAAAGATCAAACTGCCATTCAGACTTCAGGACTGCTCATTTCTTCCCTACTGGACAGAGCTGTGGTACCACAGGACATTGGCCCTACATACCTCAACAACCACATAAACTTCCAGAAACCCAACCAGACACCTCTGCTCATCCGGACTCCTAATCGCCCCACCCCCACATATGCTTAACCAGATCCGGCATTTGTGCCTTCTCCTATCTCACTCATAAAGCCTGGAATGACCTGACCCAGCACATCAGAGATCCCTACTCAGTTCATGGATTCTGCAAGAAACTGAAGACCTGGCTCCTCACCTCGCCCAGCCCAGGCTCACCCATGCAGATCCTTCCTTACCATCATGATAACCTCCTGGGTGAGTTGTGCGCTACACAAATACACATAACATAACATAACATTGTGATGCTAAGGAGTCTTGTGATGTCAGACAGTGGTCCACATCCCCAGAACTGCGGTCACACGCCAAGACGATTATCACACGACACTACCTACGCTTCACGACTCCTGCTCCACATCCCAAGAAGCTAATGGCACAACACTATGCCAACATCCCAAGATAAACATCTGTAACACATGAAAGTAATACCACAGCCACACACCAACCATCCAAGCTTCAATGTACATGCATCAAGGAATGAATGCTGCAAGAACACCACATCCCAAGATTTAACCCCCCAATAACACAGAAAATAATGCTTTAATGTGCCCACATTCTGTGACACCGCAATATGCGTTAAAAAGTAATTCTACAATACCCCACCCGCATAAAACTACTACCCCGCCAATAATGATGCAACATAATGCACATGTCCCAAGATATCTTATTCTTTACACAAGAGGATGATGCCATAACCCCACACCCAAAACTGCACATACACACACTAAAATAATGCCATACCATCACACATAGACACCAAACCCATGGCAAAGGAAGATAACCTCACAGTACCCTGCCTACTTCTCAAAACATCACAACCACACCCCAAGAATGTAAAGCAAAAGAGCTACACCCATGTGCAAAGGCACCACATCAAATCCAAAGGAGATAATGCCACCACGCTCTGCCAACATCCCAAACACTTTACATCAAATACCAAAGCATACCCTACTATAATACAACATTCCATCCCATGACAAGCCATCCTTACCCACAGAAGATAATGTGGAAGACCATGATGACATTCCAAGACACCACATTCATATCTCTATCAGATAATGCCACCACACCCTGTCAGCATCCCAAAACACCATATCTATAACCAAAACAGATAATACCATAATGCAACACTCCATCCCACGACACTGCATCCTTAACCACAGAAGATAATGTGAAGCACTATGATGACATTCCAGGGCACCGCAGCCATATCTCTTGAAGATAATGCCATCACACCCTGACAACATCCCAAAACACCACATTTATAACCAAAGCATACCCTAACATAATACAACATTCCATCCAATGACAACCCACCATTAATCACAGAAGATAATGCAAAACACCATGACGACATTCCAAAGCACCACATCTATATCCAAAGAAGATAACATCACCACACCCTGCCAACAGCCCAAAACACATCTATAACCAAAGCAGATAATACCATAATACAATACCTCTTCCCATGAAACCACCTCCGTAACCACAGAAGATAATGCGAAACACCATGATGACATTCCAAGAGACCACATCCATACCGCAACACTAAACCCACATCTCTATTTCCAACCCTCACCTAATGCCGACACATTAAAATGTCAACGATCCAATTCCTAAGGATAAGGTTATTACTCACACTGGTTGTGCCATTATTGCTTTAGGAGTCACCATGTCAACTTATAAATCAAAAGGGCCCTTCAGCTTTCATACCTGCAAAGTTCTCCTCTAGTTGTCAATAAGAAATAACGTAGAACGACATACACACCACAAGACACCGCATGCATAACCCAATAAATAATGCTTGCACAGCACACTCACGTGCTGAGACACAACATTCATAACCACAGATTATCCTTTCGTAGCACCACACGCCTCTCCCATGGCATCACATCTGTAATCCAGAAGTCCATTCCTACAAACCAAGACCTAACATCCACAACCGAATAAGATAATGCCACAACCACAACACCACACACAGATCTCAAGACATCACATCTGTAATCCTGAGGGATATTCCTACAAAACAAGACCCAACATCCACATCCAAATGCAATAATGCCACAAGACCACACCCAACATCCACCAACCAAAATCAGAAGAAACCTCCGATCCACCAACCTCGCCCTCGCCGAAACCCCACGCATCCACAGAGCCAGAACAGGAGGAAGTGCCTTCTCCGACATCGCGGCCAAGACCTGGAACGAGCCCCCAATCCACATCAGATGCGCACCCTCCCTAAACATCTTCAGGAAAACACTCAAGACTTGGCTCTTCGACTGAACGGAGCTGCCTGACCCCCTCCCCCCCCAGTGCCTTGAGACCCTCACGGGTGAGTAGTGCGCTTACAATTCCCTGATTGATTGATTGATTGATTGATTGACCAACCACATTCATGCATCACACAATAAGTATTCCAAGATGAGGCTGGCATCCTTTGACATCACAGAACACCACAACAAAATAATGCTGCCCACCCACATCACAAAACGTCACATCCATAGTTGTGCACCTCCACCACCCCCAGACAGTGCACCAGTAACCCAAGTACAGAACAGTGCAAATCCAAACTCACTTTCCAAGACACCACGCATACTCATCTATCATAACAGTAATTTTTTTTATCACAATCATACATTTTGGTGGGAGGCCTCTCAGTGCTACAGAACAAAGAGTAGATTCTGAATAAAAGAGATTAAAGGGCAGGATGTCAAATAGACAAAAACAGAAATGGTTATTTTTTGCACAGTTCCTCACAACACTACACCTACATCACAAAATACCACTTCCGTACCCCTAGAAGATGCTGCCACAGACCCTGAACCAACACAAAACTCATCCCCCAAAAAGATAATGCCATATCACATGCCCACATTTGAAAATGTCACTTCAACACCTCAAAAAAAATGTCACAGCACTGCACCCAAAGACATCACATGCATACCTCCAACAAGACACCAACCATTGTACAACCCAAAATAAGAAATCCAAAATAAATTGTTGATGGCCAAAGTCAATGTCCTCACAACAAATCCCCAAACCTTTTGCTCTGTAGGTACCAAATGCCCCTGATGTGCTTCAAAGAGTAGGTAGAGGAGCCTCCCAGAATGCCTTTCAGGTACAAGGAAAACCCCAAAAGTCACTGTTCAGTGTCGATCAGCACAATCAAGGACCACGCTTAGAGTCTTGTACATATTATTCACAGTCTGATCCTTTATTTTCCATACTACTTCAAAACCTCTAGCCGACACGTGTTTCGACTCGCATCACAGCCTAGACTTCCTCAGGGCCCAGTACTAATGATTCTCGCAAATATCTTCAATCTCACCTCAGTAACCATGCTGCTGAAAGTAAACAAAACCATTAAAGTTCTCAGAGTATGGGTTGTCATGTTCAGTCAAACCGGTATATACCTCACGTCGGACCCTTCATGCCGGGATGCGGTTACTGGCAGCGGGATGCGGTTACTGGCAGCGGGATGCGGTTACTGGCAGCGGGATGCGGTTACTGGCAGCGGGATGCGGTTACTGGCAGCGGGATGCGGTTACTGGCAGCGGGATGCGGTTACTGGCAGCGGGATGCGGTTACTGGCAGCGGGATGCGGTTACTGGCAGTGTGATTCTATGGTACCTTGAATTCCGGCTCACACTATGGTCGATCATATACCGATTTGACTGAACATGGAAACACTTACTTGCGGGACTTTAATCCTTTTGAATACTTTTGGCAATGTGGTTACTGTGGTCAGATTGAAGATATTAGTGAGAATTATTAGTACTAGGCTCTGAGGAAGTCTAGGCGATGATGCAAGATGAAACACAAGTTGGGTAGGCTAGAGGTTTGAAGACATAATGACAATAAAGTATCAGATAATACTTACTACGAGCAACACCCTGCAGCGTGTAATGCGTGTTCCTTGATTGTGCTCACAGAGACTGAACAAACGCAAACTAAGCTGCCCAAAAGCCACCATAACAAGGCAACCTGACACCTCATCCAGTATTGTTAATCACCTGTACGTGTAACGTTGGACCTTTTACTACTCTGTGCGCTATTGTTGCCTGAATATGTAGGGGTGCCTGCCACCTGAGAGTCTCTTCAGACCCCTGTACATGAGTGTTGTTTTCTACAATCTGCTCTGCATTACATCTCTCTCTACTATCTCCCTTACTCTCTACCTCCACTGATCGTTTCTCCCTATGTCTACTACATTATGTATCTATCTACTATCACCCTTACTCTCTACATCCACTGTCCTTTTCCCGACTACATTACTCACCGTTCTACTATCACTCTTACTCTCTACCTCCACTGTCCTTTTCCCGACTACATTACTCACCGTTCTACTATCACCCTTACTCTCTACCTCCACTGTCCTTATTTCCTATCTCCACTACCTTACATGCTTCTCTACAATTATCCTTTCATACGTCTCTACGATCTCTCTTACTCTTTACTTCTGCAGTCCTTTCCCCCTATCTCCACTTCTTTACAAATCTCTCTGCTATCACTCTTACTCTTTACTTCTGCAGTCCTTTCCCCCTATCTCCACTTCTTTACAAATCTCTCTGCTATCACCGTTACTCTACATCCCTGCTGTCCTTATCTCCACTCTTTCCTCAACGTTCTCTCACTGCCCTGCCTCTGACTCCTTCAACACTCTGCACTAGTTCACTAGTTTACTCTTGTATCCCTGCCTTTTATTTGGGATCTGGCACTATAGGGTTTTTATGTCTCCTAGGTAAAACAGCAGGAGAATCCACAAATGGTGCCTGGTTTCAAGATGGCGTGAGCGGAGCCCTGACGTAATAGCTTGACGCACTGTGTGTATGAGTGTGAAAAGTGTGAAAAGTGTGCATTCTCCACTCCTGATACTCAGTCACTAATCATAGGATCAATAATGTGCATCCGGACATTGATAGATGCTATAAGGCTTGGCCTCAACCTGTGAAGATAACAGACCAGCTCCATTCCAACCACTCCAACTCCAGCATCCTCCACCCTCTGGTATTCACCAGACACGTTGTGATCTTCTCAAGCGCCATCGCACCGTAGGGGAAGGAGGAAAACATGGGAGGGGAGGAAAAGAGGGATAATCAGCGGTCAGCAGCACCACCACTCTCCTTGGCTTGAGTTGGATATGGTATTTTCAGATCCATTTTACATCCACCGCTGCTTGGACACAGCAAGGACAGGGTTAAGGATGAGTTAACCTGGACCAGTGAGTACCTAAATACCAGGACACCTTTTCTCTACAGAACCAGATCTTCTTTTTCCAGATCAGGGGGGGTGCAGTACTTGGTCCTCAGCGGTCAACAACAGTGAGTATGCCTTTTAAAGTTGATAAGCTCATCCTGCACTTTAATAAACATATACCACTGCCAAACTGTTGCTTACTGCATGGTTTTAATTACTGGGGTAGAGAGGAAGTAGTCAGGAAAGAAAGAGTTGTCAAAATTGTGTTTTTTAGGATTTGCTACATGCAAGTTCTTTTCGAGTGAGCTCAGCCTTCTCTCTTCTCTATGTATCTTTCTTCTCAAGTGAGGTGATATCGCTCTTCTTTTTAGGCATTTTTTGCGTGCTGGTCTATGATTCCCATCCTTTTCTAGCAAGCCGGTCTCTCTTCCCCATGCCTCCTCTGCGGAGATGTCCTTTCTCTATCATCTGTGGTGAGTCTTGAACAGTTTGTGTCATTTGACTATGACGTCCTGTTGCTCAGCTCCATCCCCTCCAATGGCTTTGTGCAATCGGGCCCAGAACAGAGGCTGCTGGCCCAGGTCCTCCTCCCACTCCAGGTAGGTTTTCTTCTTCACCAGCTTGGCCAGTTGGTGGTAGCGGGAGAGGCTCCTCGTGGAGACTTTCTCCAGGAACACCATCACCAAGGAATCCTTCATCTCTGCCAGAAGGCGGTATGTGGCCATCCGCACTTCCAAGGAGCACCAGTGGCTGTGCAGGTAATGGTGGCTGATCAGACAGACCACCCAGCGGCTTCTATAAATGCTGTCCATGATGTTATCCAAGATGTCTTTGCCCACCTCGAAGTCCCTGCCATGCAGACACACTTTGAGGAACGGCGGTCCCCTCTCTTCCAAGCTGGGCAGGAACTCGCAGACAGCCCAAGCCTCATCACAGCTGCTGTTAGAGACAAAGGCGTCAAAGTCATATTGCCTCTTCCTGTCGCGTCTCCCACGATAGTTCCACCAGGTCCTGAGCATGTAGAAGAGATACAGGAGGTACCAGCGCACCTTGTGATACAGCAGGGCCGTGATCAGGAACAACATGTTGAAGGAGAAAGTCCCAATGAAGAGTGGGTAACCTATCAGCAAGCTGCAGTCTTTCTCCAAGAAATTCAGGAAATTCAGATCCTGTGGCCCAATAGAACATGTCTGAATTCCCAGCTGTGGCTCTCGCACTTGGGGGTGGGTGGTCACCCATCTTCTGATCCAGGCTTGTTCACATAAACAATCCAGAGGTACATCCTTCAGATACATGTAGCGTAGACTTTCCGTGTGCTTGAGCAGACCCTCCTGTAGGGTTTTCACAGGTTGGGACTTGAAGATTAGGAGCTCCAGAGAGACAAGGTCTCTAAACATGGTGGCCGTAAAGTGCTCTATCCCAGAATCCTCTAGGACTAAGGTTCTGAGGTGCGACAGGTTCCAGAACAGCTGCTCTGGAGAAAGGAACCCCTTTTCTATATCCAACTTTAGGTTTCTGAGATGGAGATGACGTAACTTGTGAAGAAGTGGCAAGCTGGCATTCAGGGGGCTGTAATCTTTGATCTGGTGCACAAGACCAGAGGAGCTATAGTATAAATGCTCCAGGTTGGTGAAGCACGTTAAAGCCAAACGACTAGGCGCAGGGTCTGGGTGTGCACGACATTCCAGGAATTGATTTTCCAGTAGATGAACTTCTTTCACAAATTCCAAAGATGGGCCAGCCTTCAGGTCAATCACAACATCATCAGCTTTAATGTGAAGTACCTTCTTAAGTACCTTCAAGAAGGTACAGTTTTTCTGACATTCGAGGTATACTGTTGACCCCTCAACTGCAAGGTAGGTCAAAGGATTCTGTAAAACTGCAATTCCTGGCACGTCTTTAAAGGTGAGCCTCATCTCTTCAAGCCGGTTCATTCCTACATAAGAACCATTGTCACTTCTAAGCTGGTTTCCCAGAAGGTCGAGCACCCTCACGTTTGTCAAGTGATTGAAATAGAAATTCTCCAACAGAAAGAGCCCATTAGAGCTCAGGTTGAGGGATTCCAGCTGCTCCAGACCCATAAAGGCATCTTTTTCCAGAGTTGGAATGTGATTCCGGCTTATATCCAGTGTCCGCAAATTGCCCAGACAGGAGAGGCGCACGGAGCCGATGTTGCTGATGCGGTTGGTAGAAAGATCCAGGTGTGTCAGGTTGGCCTGAAGAACCTTGGGATGTGTCCCAGGTGGGCAGATATCCAGACTCTTTATCTTGTTTACAGAGAGGATGAGGGACCTCAGGCTCAGCAATTTCTTGGCCATGTCACTTGTGAAAGCCTTTATGAAGTTGTCAGACATGTTGAGCGACAGTAGGTTGTCGCATCCTTCAAACAACTTTGTGGAAAGCTTAAAAATAAAGTTTTGAGCCACACTTAAGTAACTCACTTTCAGCTGCGACACCACATTGCAGACATCTTTGATTTCCAGATAGTCGGTATTTATGGCATTTAGGGACAGAGTCGCAATGCTCTTTATTCCAGAGTCAACCAGCTGAATGACCTTAAGAGCAGCGTGATCCGCCCTGAAGACCGTGAGGTGAGGGAAGTTACAGAATGCATTTTTCTCTAGTCTTTCCAACTTATTACCAGATAAATCAAGGGTGGAAATCCTTGGAGAGAAGACTGAGCTCCGGAATGTTCAGGCAGCTTGGGGAGATTGTCTGTCCTAATGCAGTCCTCTTCACGGGCTCTCGTTATACCGTTCCTCATGATTTCCAGGACCTCTAGTGATTCCAGGGACTGAAGCATAGTGGTCAGCCTGGATAGCCTAGGACAGTCGTTCTCATATAACGATATCACCTGTATTCTATGTAAGGGCTTGAAAAGACTTTGTTGAAATTCTGAGTAAATCACCAAGTTTTGAAGGTCCAAGCGGGTTGGGTTCTCCAATCCACCAAACACCTGATCATCCATGTCTACAGGTGGAGTGTGCCTAGTATCTCCTTTGATTCCCAGATGTCTCAGGTTGGCAGCACTGTTGAAGGCTCTTGCAGAAGCATAAAACGATCCATACAAATACAGCCGGGTCAGGTTCTGATACCTGGAGAAGGAGTGTGTAGGGACGGTTGGTACGTCTAACACCAGGCAGAGGGTGTCCACTGGAACCTCTCTTAGATCCACCTCCATGTTCCTCACTGTGCTGCATTTGCTGAAGACCCTGAACCCCTCCAAGGGGAATCCAAAGCAGGTGGGGGCTAACACTCCCGGGGATCCCAGCTGGTCCCACTCGTAGATGTTGCACTTGGCAGTGGAGGTGCCTGACACGATGGTCCAGCAACCGGCAACCACTGTGCAAACCACGGCCACAGAGAACGTTCTCAGCGCCATTTCACACAGCTGCTGTCTAATGGGTGATTTGAAGTGCAGGTCTCGGCCCAGTGGTTTGCTGCATCGCCTTAAAATTAAGTGAAACATCTCCTTCCTCTGTGCTTGTCTGAGTGAGAAGGGAGGGCCCCATGAACAAGGAACCGAGAGAAAGAGATTTATAATTAGAATAAAGAAGAACACAGAGTCTGAGTGTGTGAAAGCAGAGCCAAGAGCAGTAATGTCCACTGCAACATGTTCGGTCATGGGAATGTGAGACCGCCTTCCTATCCGTCATCTAACCCTGACCCTAATTAGAATTGTTACAAAGGCCCCATACAGACCATGAATCTTTATGCATTAGCACTAAGCATTGGCTACTCCAGGAGGTGAGAATGAAATTCATGTTTACTGCATCAGCCTCAAAGTGCTCAGACATCAACAACCAGCACAAGTCCACTCCACCCTAAATACATCCAGAAATCCCAGAGGACAAGCACTTCTGCGACTGGAATCAAGAACATTTAAGGCTGACTGAGTCCTTTTTCAGGGGCTGCTCCGGCTTTATGAAAATAAGTACCTGAGGACTGGACGAGCCAGTAACACATTGTTACTTTAAAAAAAAAAAGTAAAATTTTTTTTTTGCCCGTATCGACATTTAGGTTCATATTTGTCAAGGTTTTGCATCACCCTTGTGCCACGAAAGGGGCGCAAGGGCGACGCAAAACCAAAATGAGATTTATCAACCCTGCGTGACTTGATAAATCTAGAGTAACGCAGGGCAGCGGAAATCCGTGCCTAGCGTTACTCTGCGTCATGGTGGCGTGCCGTGGGTGGAGTGTGGGTGTTCTCTGCGTCAGGGTGGCGTGCCGTGGGTGGAGTGTGGGTGTTCTCTGCGTCAGGGTGGCGTGCCGTGGGTGAAGTGTGGGTGTTCTCTGCGTCGGGGTGGCGTGCCGTGGGTGGAGTGTGGGTGTTCTCTGCGTCAGGGTGGCGTGCCATGGGTGGAGTGTGGGTGTTCTCTACGGCAGGGAGCCGTGCTACGGGTGCAGTGCAGGTGTTCTCTGCGTCAGGGTGGCATGCCGTGGGTGGAGTGTGGGTGTTCTCTGCGTCAGGGTGGCGTGCCGTGGGTGGAGTGTGGGTGTTCTCTGCATCAGGGTGGCGTGCCGTGGGTGGAGTGTGGGTGTTCTCTGCGGCAGGGTGGCGTGCCGTGGGTGGAGTGTGGGTGTTCTCTGCGGCAGGGTGGCGTGCCGTGGGTGGAGTGTGGGTGTTCTCTGCGGCAGGGTGGCGCGCCGTGGGTGGAGTGTGGGTGTTCTCTGCAGCAGGGTGACATGCCGTGGGTGTTCTCTGCGTCAGGGTGGCGTGCCGTGGGTGGAGTGTGGGTGTTCTCTGCGGCAGGGTGGCGTGCCGTGGGTGGAGTGTGGGTGTGGGTGTTCCCACGCATCCACCCATGCATTCTGACACATTCCCAGATTTAACAACACTGGTAGACCTGGGAATGCATCAGAATTGTTTGCCTCCCCACTAGAGGCGCAACGAGGAGAAATATCCTTATTTCTCCTCATTGTTTCCTCTTTGTAAGTGAGCTGCATTGTGCAGTCTGCGTAGAAGGAGGAAAATGCCCCTGAGGGTTGTTTTGTGCAGCAAGGTGTCCCTTCCTGCACAAAAACAATCCTGTCTGTAAGACACGCACCCTTGCACAATGGTGCATAAATGCCTGCGTTGGCTGTAGGCAGAGGTTTTGTACGCCAGCGCAGGCAGCAGGAATGCACCGTTTAATGTTAAATACAGCGCATTGCTGCCCTCTCCCTTTCATACAGCGCAGCTCAGCAAGGTGGATTGTTGTGTAAAATATTGATAAATATGGGCCTAAATCTCTTTTTTATCTTCCTCAGTAACAGACGAAGAGCAGATTGGTGCAGACTCATCCACCTTCCAATCTACCCCGCCCCTCCCCCGTCCAAGCCTGATTTATAAAGTGTGCAGCATATGGCTTCAGAATGTTGGCGACCCGGCCATAGGTGCTGGGACTAAGGGTGCGGGGGAGCTGCAGCACCCCAGAAATAACCATGTTGGAGTTCAGAAGGTGAAGGAGCAATAAAGGGGACTTTAAAATTCGTATTCATCTTGTCACATTTGCTGCGACATTGGTCTAATGTCCGGCTGTGTCTTCTGCTGATTCTGAAACTGGTGTTTACTGATGTGTCTGTGGCTGCAAAGTGAGAGGGTTTTGTAAAGTGAACTCTCTGACAATCTTGCTGGGAAGAGGAAGTGAAAGGGGAGGCCATAGGATGTTCCTTCGAACACACAACAACGTTTAAATACCTGGAAATGAACTGTGCACATATTTCAACTGAAGCATCTGTAATTCTGGAGTGTGATGGAAACAAAGATTTTAATAGGATCAAAATAATCCAGACCCTAAACTGAATGATGCACAAATGATCAATATTGGCTGAAACCTGAATTCCACACATTATCATTTGTGCGCTGTATACTTTTACCTGTAAAACCGCGCGTCGATGCACATTTAGTGGCCATTTCAATGGAGAATGTGCGCTCTATAATGGCAGCGGCTGCCTCACGGCGCTTTAGGAATATGTTTGCGACAGTGTGATCCAAAATGCACCACCGGCTCCATACTCCACCCTCACCACCGGCTCCATACTCCACCCTCACCACCGGCTCCATACTCCACCCTCACCACCGGCTCCATACTCCACCCTCACCACCGGCTCCATACTCCACCCTCACCACCGGCTCCATACTCCACCCTCACCGCCGGCTCCATACTCCACCCTCACCACCGGCTCCATACTTCACCCTCACCACCGGCTCCATACTCCACCGGCTCCATACTCCACCCTCACCACCGGCTCCATACTCCACCCTCACCACCGGCTCCATAGCCCACCCTCACCACCGGCTCCATAGCCCACCCTCACCACCGGCTCCATACTCCACCCTCACCACTGGCTCCATACTCCACCCTCACCACCGGCTCCATACTCCACCCTCACCACCAGCTCCATACTCCACCCTCACCACCGGCTCCATACTCCACCCTCACCGCCGGCTCCATACTTCACCCTCAGCACCGGCTCCATACTCCACCCTAGCCACCGGTCCATACTCCACCCTCACCACCGGCTCCATACTCCACCTTCACCACCGGTCCATACTCCACCCTCACCGCTGGCTCCATACTCCACCCTCACCACCGGCTCCATACTCCACCCTCACCACCAGCTCCATACTCACCCTCACCACCGGCTCCATACTCCACCCTCACCACCGGCTCCATACTCCACCCTCACCACCAGCTCCATACGCCACCCTCACCACTGGCTCCATACCCCACCCTCACCGCCGGCTCCATACTCCACCGGCTCCATACTCCACCCTCACCGCCGGCTCCATACTCCACCCTCACCACCGGTCCATACTCAACCCTTACCACCGGCTCCATACTCCACCCTCACCACCGGCTCCATACTCCACCCTCACCGCCGGCTCCATACTCCACCCTCACCGCCGGCTCCATACTCCACCCTCACCACCGGCTCCATACTCCACCCTCACCACCAGCTCCATACTCACCCTCACCACCGGCTCCATACTCCACCCTCACCACCGGCTCCATACTCCACCCTCACCACCGGCTCCATACTCCACCCTCACCACCGGCTCCATACTCCACCCTCACCACCGGCTCCATACTCCACCGGCTCCATACTCCACCCTCACCACCGGTCCATACTCCACCCTCACCACCGGCTCCATACTCCACCCTCACCACCGGCTCCATACTTCACCCTCACCACCGGCTGCATACTCCACCCTCACCACCGGCTCCATACTCCACTGGCTCCATACTCCACCCTCACCACCGGCTCCATACTCCACCCTCACCACCGGCTCCATACTCCACCCTCACCACCGGCTCCATACTCCACCCTCACCACCGGCTCCATACCCCACCCTCACCACCGGCTCCATACTCCACTGGCTCCATACTCCACCCTCACCGCCGGCTCCATACTCCACCGGCTCCATACTCCACCCTCACCGCCGGCTCCATACTTCACCGGCTCCATACTCCACCCTCACCGCCGGCTCCATACTCCACCCTCACCACCAGCTCCATACTCCACCCTCACCACCGGTCCATACTCCACCCTCAACACCGGTCCATACTCCACCCTCACCACCAGCTGCATACTCCACCCTCACCACCGGCTCCATACTCCACCCTCACCACCAGCTCCATACTCCACCCTCACCGCTGGCTCCATACTCCACCCTCACCGCCGGCTCCATACTTCACCCTCAGCACCGGCTCCATACTCCACCCTCGCCACCGGTCCATACTCCACCCTCACCGCCGGCTCCAAACTTCACCCTCAACAACGGCTCCATTCTCCACCCTCGCCACCGGTCCATACTCCACCCTCACCACCGGCTCCATACTCCACCCTCACCACCGGTCCATACGCCACCCTCACCGCCGGCTCCATACTCCACCCTCCAACCGGCTCCATACTCCATACTCCACCCTCACCTCTGCCTCCATACTCCACCCTCACCACCAGCTGCGCTGGGCCTGAGAGGAGGGCGGGAGGCGTTGCCTAGCAACTAGAGCCACGGCTGGGTCATCGGCCGCGCCCCCGAAAAGCCGCACGCTTATTGGCTCCCGGGTCCGGAGGCAGCCGGAGGCCCGGAGCCCAAGGAAGACCATCGCCGGAGGGGCTCCACTGCCAGCGGGAGCCCCCGAATCACCCCCGAGGCCGCGAGGAACACGGAGAGCACAAGAGCGCGGGCCGCCTCTCCCGGTCAAAGCCCACCTGCTGTCAGAAGCGGACTGACCGAGGAGGAGGTGCCAGAGGCCCACACGCAGAGCGGAGCAGTGAGGTGAGCCCGGGAGGCCCTGGGAGGGACTCTATGCCGTCGGGAGGCCTCGCCTGAGCAGCGCCGCCCCCCGCCTACTGTCCCGAGTGTAATAGGAGGCGCCGGGGCCCCCGTGCTGCCATACGGACTGCCTCCCCTACGCCTAAGGCTGGGCCTGGAAGTAGAGAGACTGGGCCGGGCCTACCCACCCCTTGCGCCCTCCTGCCCCATTGAAGCTAAATACCTGGGTGTGAGGGTCGCTAGGACCGCAGGCGCTAGGAGTCGCCTCTGATGATATCTGCCGGCTGTCAGGTCGCCTGTGCCTGGAAAGGTACCATGATGTGAGGCCTACTAGTCGTGATCATATACTAATGTAAGACATACATGCCTTATGTCCCCTGATGAGGGGAATGGCTTTAGTGTGTGTGATTTACCTACGTTAGGCCCTTAATGAACTGAACATACCTACATGAATTGAGCCTGTGTTCACCTGCCAAGAGTTAAAGTGTTCCTATGTTGTAGGCCTACCTACTTTGCGATACCCACTGTACTGAATGTGGTTGCGCCTAGGTTGATACAGGTTCTTCCTCATCTACAGTGTAAAGTGCATCTAATGTCTAGCTAATTGTATGTCGCCAACTGTATTGAAGTCTATGTTTTTGACCTACAGTCTATGACCTACAGTGTTACCTGCTTATTTAGGAGGTTATTGCTACTGCCTTTTTAATGGCGTAACGTTCTACTGTTCTAATGTGCTTGAATGAAATTGATGCACTAGTTTTATGAAGCTAAAATGAATTGAAATGTTGCCTAAGATTATCTGCCTTATCAACTGCTAATTTAAATGAGATAAAGGATCTTGTTTTTACATCAAAGCCTGGTGTGGTGTCCCCCTTTATTGTTGCGCAGTA
This sequence comes from Calotriton arnoldi, assembly GCA_963921515.1. NCBI lineage: Eukaryota > Metazoa > Chordata > Amphibia > Caudata > Salamandridae > Calotriton > Calotriton arnoldi. Next base: position 2,116,527 of record CAWUFW010002020.1, on the reverse strand, counting down.
TTGAGTCAGTGTGAGTGTGTGCTGCACAAGTGCTTAACACATTGCCTTCGGGTGCCTTCCTGCCTCGCGCCAAGCTACCGCGTCGGAATCGGTGACCCCGGTTCTAACAGGCAGTGTGGGGGAACTCGACAGACAATGAGGGAAGTTTAATTATTGAGGGAAAAATAATTATCTATTTAATTTTCCCCTCATCGTTGTCTGTCAATTCCCCCCTACCCCGCCCACCGCCCCACTACTCTTACCTGCATGGGCCGCTCCTGGTAGATGGAAGAAGATTATGACCAACACAACAATGGATGAAGTCTGGCTGAAAAGCCCTATAAAACACACAAGATGATGGACGGAATGTTGCACATTGGCAAACATTCACCCCCAGTCACAGATCTGGGTTTAATTCATCGTTATTTTGCTTCACCACGCCACCCCAGTTCAGACATAGCCATATGCAAATCAGTCTTGACCCTGTGCCTCATGGGAACAGTCCAGACCGAACTGCCAAGCCATGTCTTCCCTGGACCGGAATCAAGCATCCTAGGACCGGTTTCGGGCTTTCAGCCCTCATCAGCCAGGATAGCTTGACTCCAGTGGCGCAGTGAGCACGGGACCCACGTCTGGGCATACCCTTCCCACTTAGGGCGAAATGCCAGTTCTGGCGTCGGGGGTAGCATTCCACCCTTCTAGAGGGAGAGGCATGTACCCACCGGCATACCCGGTAACTTCTTTCCAGAGCCCTGGCATCACAAAATGGATGCCGCTACCACAGACACGGGTCTGGTCTCCTGCTGCTGACTGAAACTCCGGCAGGGGAGGCCTGGACAATAGGTTTCCTGTCCCAAGGAGGTGTAACCACCTCCCCAGACAGGATAATGTGTATTGGGGCTGGGCGGGAGCACTCTCTGGTGCTTTGAAGTCCTGCACTGGGGGCACATTTGGTGTCCCTGTGCATACCCCAGTTCAAACCGGCTCAGGGGCTTTCAGCCCCTGCTCTGGCGCGAAACTGGACAAAGGGAAAGCGGTGTAACCACCCCTCTGCCCTGACCCTCCCATAGGTGGGTCCCCAGAGTATGTCCAACCCCCTAACTTGGTATAAGTATGGGACCCCAGTCCTTAGGACTTTAGATTTACCTGGACGAAACTCTGATACAGAATCCTGGACCTTCGACGCTCTACTTCAAGATTAGAGGACTGAAGAATCTCCCTTGGGGTCAAGGAGTGACTCCCCTGCTTGGCAGGCACCTAAGAAGCAATTGTCCGGTCTGCATCGCTGAAGCTCCCGCCAGACGCCGAAGTCTTTGCATCACCAGAGGTGGATTTCCAGACTTCCCCGAGGCTGCCCTGAGTCCCCAGCAAAGCTGAGGCCCGTAGCTGTCGTAGGTAATGTGGAACCGTGACCCCTGGACACTGAGTACTTTTGCAAGTGAATCCTCTTCTGGGTCTCCCCCGAAGTTGTGCTTTGGGCTCCGAGTAGCCCTTGCCTCCAGCACCGGCTGCACCGAAGATCACTGGCCTCCACTCCACGAGTGTCCTGTGAGCCAGCTCCAAGTGCGTCCACTTGAGGCTCCTTCGCGGTCGCTAGTCCGTTGGCTAGTGGGCCCTCCCGAAGGCAACTCTTCTTCTGCTTGGGCTTCCCTGGTTGCTCCAAATATGCCCTGACTTACCCTCGCTGGGTGAGTCCCTCAGACCTTGCTGGTCTGCACCACCGTCCTTCTTCTATTTCCACAAGACTTGCCGTTGCCAAGGTTTGTTGGGTCCAATCCGGTCGCCGACACCCCTGCAATCGACAGACGTCGTGGGACAGCTCGAATCCAGCTCCTGGTCATCGTCGACGCCTCCTGGACCTCGTGGCTGAAGAGTCAAGACGACCGTCAACCTACCTGAAGCACCCGACATCGGTGGGCATCCGCTCATCGCCTTCCTGGTCACTGGCTAGTGACCCAGACTCTGTCCCCTCTGCTTTCAGGTTCTTCAGATCTTCGATCCACCTTTGGATCCACCCGAACACTTTCGACTTGGCCGCCAGCAGCACTTTGCAGCAGATCGCCATTTGAAAACGACGACGAAACCCGACCCCGAAAGACACCTATGCACCCGGCTTCCCTGGGTGAGGTAACTCGAGTACTCCGGTGCTCCCGTGGGTATAGACTCTAGAACAACCTAGTTCTAAAGGGGTTTGCTCCAAGTCCTCCTCTAAGTGTCCCTTTTCTTTAAAACTCCAACCGCGACATTCCCCATAGAAGTCAACGGCGGCTCGCGGCTGTGTTCTCACACTGCACGCGTCCCCCGTGGGTCCCCTGTGTCACTACCTTGGGTGGTTCCTTGAGGGCCAAGCACTTCTACAGGCTCTAGGCCTTGTGTCTAGCTCAGTCGTGGTTCTTATACCACTTTATTGGTATATGATTTGGTACGCCCCTAGGGCTCAAACGTGTATTTGTGCTATTACTGTTGATAACTAACTTATAACTTATGTACTTCGAACTCTAGCCTCATAAAGAGACTAGAGGGGTGTGTTTAGCAATAAATACATATATTTTGAATATATACCTGGTGTGGTCCTCTTTCATTTGGTCACTCAAGAGATTATAGACTGGTAAAACAAGCTGCTTTACATTCCTTCAAGACTTAGCCTGAAGGCTGCTCTCCATAGCTACCACTAGGATAGCTTTCAATAAAGGTTGTCTTTAACCTATCTCCAATAAGGGGTTGTTTGGACTGGTGCAAGGTGCCCACTATAATTAGTGGACAGCATATACCAGGCCAACTTCTCACATTGGTGTGCAGCGTGTGGGATTCCAGCTTTCTATTGTTTTACCAGATAATCTCAATTGAATTGATCAACTGAAAATCACTAAGGGTACCTTAGGTACATATAAATCAAGCTTAGGATACAGTAAGTTCTACTGAACTTAGAGTTGTGTGTTAAGGGATAGCACACCCTTTCTACAACTCAAGAGAGTTTAGTAGGCCACACTAGAGTAGGTAGTGCATACACCACACCTCACTAGTAATGTCTTCAAAGCCAGGACCCAGTGAGTCCTTGCCAGAAGCCAGTGGGCTTCTTCCCTCCAAGTATGATAATCTCCCATTCTTGGAATTGAGAGCATTGTGCAATACTAGGAAGCTGAAGGCAGGCAAAAGTGCCAGCACCCAACACCTCAGGGAGGTGCTACTGTCAGATGATCTCAGCAGACCCCTAGGGTCTGAAGGGGTAGGCAGACAGGGTGGGGCAGAAGATGAGGAAGGGGCCAGGGGTGAAATCACCCAGGACCCCCCCTCTGAAACTGGCCAGGAAGGTGAAAATGACCTTGACCTGGAAAACCCAATTCCTCCTGTGGACGAGGAGGAGGATCAGAATGACCTCCCCTTTGTCCCCCCAGGAAGAATTGTGAGTGTGCCCAGAAGGCCTAGATCTCCTTCTCAGGAGTCTAACCACTCTGACACCTCAATAGGGACCTCTGTTTCCTCTCATAGGAGGGAATCCTCTCATGAAAGGAAAGAGAGACTGCTCAGATATGGAGAAGCTCAGTTGAGACTCAGAAGAGAGCAGTTGGCTATAGACAGGGAGTCCCTAGAGCTTGAAAAGCAAAGAAAAAAGATGGGACTAGAGTCCCATGGTGGCAGCAATTTCCCCAGAGATAGGGAAAGGTCTTATGACCATAGAAACCTGAGCAAGATTGTCCCTCCCTACCAGAGTGGGGATGACATCCACAAATGGATAACTGCACTGGAGAGGGCCTGTAAAGTACAGAGGGTCTCTCAGGAGCAGTGGGCAGCAATCTTGTGGCTCTAATTTGCAGACAAAGGCAGAGATAAGCTCCTCACTGTTAGAGAAGAGGATGCTGACAATTACAAAGTCTTGAAGAGTGCTCTGATTGATGGGTTTGGCCTAACAACTGAACAATACAGGTTAAAGTTCAGAGATACCCAAAAAGCACAGACTCAAGACTGGGTGGACTATGTGGATTGTTCTGCTAAGGCTCTGGAAGGTTGGTTATTGGGCAGTAAGGTATGTGACTTCACAGGATTGTACAATCTTATCATGAGGGAGCAGATTCTTAATAACTGTCAAAATCAGCTGTTGCATCAGTACCTGGTGGACTCTGATCTGACCTCTCCCCAAGAATTGGGAAAGAAGGCAGACAAATGGGTCAGAACCAGGGTGAGGCAGAAGGTACAGAACCAAGGTGGTGACCCAAAGAAGCAAGATTCTAAGAACTCTGATAAGGGTGGGGAGAAGGGTAAAGACCAGAAGTCTTCACAAGGCCCCCAAAAATCTTCTTCAGGTGGGGATTCACAGTCTAACAAGGGAAAAGGCCAAAAGAAACCATGGTGCAAAGTCTGTAAGCAAAAGGCACACTGGACCAGTGACTGCACCAAGTCCAAAGACTCTATTCCAGCCCCCACCAATGCCCCTAAGGCACCTGTTCCCCCTAGTGCAGTTACAGTTGGTGGTGGGAATACACAGGCCAAGGGTATAGTAGGGTTGACCCTGGGTAAGGAGATGAGCTCTGACCTAGTCAGAGAACTCACTCATGCTGTCCTAGTCTGTGATGGAGGCATGGATGTGACCTCCTCTGTGAGTCCCAGTAATCTGGGCAAGTACAGACAACAGCCCTTAATCAATGGAAAAGAGGCTTTGGCATTTAGGGACACAGGGGCAAGTGTCACCATGGTGACACAAGACCTTGTGGATCCTGGGCAGATTATACTTGGTGAAATGTACCAAGTGACCAATGCTAGCAATGTCAGAACAGACCATACTCTGGCAGTTGTTAACTTCTCCTGGGGAGGGGTAACTGGCCTTAAGAAGGTTGTGGTGAGTGCAAACCTACCAGTGGAATGCTTGCTTGGCAATGATCTTGAAACTTCAGCTTGGGCAGAAGTGGAGCTCAGGACCCATGCAGAAATGCTGGGGATCCCTGCAGATGTGTTTGCTGTGACCAGGTCACAGAGCAAAATGTCTAACACTGAACAGGCCTTGGATTCTGGAATAATGGACCAAGTGCCTTCCAAGAGGAGGAGTAGTAGGGTAAAGGCAGTGCCTTCCCCCTTGGCTCAGAAGGAAGATCAGTCTCTTGAGGGGGGATGATCTCAGTCCTGAGGAAGGAACTGTCTCAGAGGAGCTTGAACCTGACCAGGTTGAGTTCTTGGGGAAAGGGGGCCCTTCCAGGGCAGATCTGAGCCAGGAGCAGCAGAGCTGCCCCTCTCTTGAACCCCTCAGACAGCAAGCTGCTGCTGAGGCTGCTGGGAAAGCTAGTGGTCCCCATACAGTGTATTGGGATGATGGACTCTTGTACTCAGAGTGTAGAGACCCCAAGCCTGGTGCCACCAGGAGGTTGGTTATACCTCTGAAGTTCAGGGGCTTCCTATTGACCCTAGCCCATGACATTCCCTTAGCAGGTCACCTGGGCCAGAACAAGACTTGGGACAGAATTGTCCCTCACTTTCACTGGCCCCACATGTCTGAAGACACCAAGGAGTTTTGTCGCTCCTGTGTAACCTGCCAGGCCAGTGGCAAGGCAGGTGGCACTACAAAGGCCCCCTGATACCACTACCTGTGGTGGGGGTTCCCTTTGAAAGGGTGGGGATTGACATTGTTGGTCCCATGGATCCCCAAACAGCATCTGGGCACAGGTTTATCCTGGTGGTAGTGGATCATGCCACCAGGTACCCAGAGGCTATACCCCTTAGGACCACTACAGCACCTGTGGTGGCAAGGGCCCTCCTGGGAATTTTCTCAAGAGTGGACTTCCCTAAGGAGGTTGTATCAGACAGGGGTGCCAACTTTATGTCTGGATACTTGAAAGCAATGTGGAAGGAGTGTGGAGTGACTTACAAGTTCACCACACCCTATCACCCACAATGCAATGGTTTAGTTGAGAGATTCAACAAAACCTTGAAGGGCATGATTAAAGGGCTCCCAGAGAAGCTTAGGCGAAGATGGGACATACTCTTGCCCTGCCTTTTATTTGCATACAGGGAGGTGCCTCAAAAGGGGGTTGCCCACAGCCCTTTTGAACTTTTGTTTGGTCACCCTGTCAGGGGTCCATTGTGCTCGGTAAAGGAAGGATGGGAGTTACCTCTCAAGCCCCCAAAGCATGACATAGTGGACTATGTACTTGGTCTCCGCTCCAGGATGGCTGAATACATGAAAAAGGCAACTAAAAACCTTGAGGCTAGCCAGGAACTGCAAAAAGCCTGGCATGACCAAAAGGCTGTACTGACTGTTTACCAGCCAGGACAGAAGGTGTGGGTGTTGGAGCCAGTGGCCCCAGCAGCTCTCCAAGACAAATGGAGTGGACCCCATACCATTGTTGAACAGAAGGGTGAGGTTACCTATTTAGTAGACCTAGGAACACCCAGGAGTCCCCACAGGGTTCTCCATGTCAACAGACTGAAACCATATGTGGACAGGGCAGACATGGGCTTGCTCATGGCTACTGATGAGGGACAGGAGGAAGAGAGTGACCCACTCCCTGACCTGCTCTCACAGAACCCTGATGATGGGTCAGTGGATGGTGTAGCCTTGGCAGGCAGCCTCACTGATCAGCAGCAAACTGATTGTAGACAAGTGCTCAATCAGTACAGACATATGTTCTCTCTGACTCCAAGTCAGACCACCTGGTGCACTCATGAAGTGGACACTGGGGACAGTCTGCCTATTAAAAATAAGATTTATAGGCAACCTGACCATGTCAGGGACTGTATCAGGACAGAAGTCCAGAAAATGTTGGATTTGGGAGTTATTGAACCCTCAGATAGCCCTTGGGCTAGTCCAGTGGTCCTTGTGCCAAAACCTCACACCAGTGGTGGGAAAAGAGAGATGAGGTTTTGTGTGGACTACAGGGGTCTCAATGCAGTCACTAGGACTGATGCCCATCCAATACCTAGGGCAGATGAGCTAATAGACACTTTGGCCTCAGCCAAGTATCTAAGCACATTTGACCTGACAGCTGGCTACTGGCAGATCAGACTAGCTGATGATGCAAAGCCAAAGACAGCATTCTCAACCCCTAGTGGGCATTATCAATTTGTGGTAATGCCCTTTGGTCTGAAGAATGCACCTGCCACTTTTCAGAGGTTGGTGAATACAGTCCTTACAGGTCTGGAAGCCTATAGTGCAGCATATCTAGATGATATTGCTGTCTTTAGCTCCACCTGGGAGGATCACCTGGTCCACCTCAGAAATGTTTTGCAGGCCCTGCAGAAAGCAGGCCTAACTATCAAGGCCACAAAGTGCCAGATAGGGCAGAGTCAGGTTGTGTACCTGGGCCACCTTGTGGGTGGAGGCCAGGTTCAACCATTGCAGAGCAAGATCCAGACCATCATGGACTGGACTGCTCCAACTACCCAGACTCAGGTGAGAGCCTTTTTAGGCCTGACTGGGTACTATAGGAGATTTGTCAAGGGGTATGGATCAATAGTGACACCCCTGAATGACTTAACTTCCAAGAAAATGCCCAAAAAGGTTCAGTGGACAGTTAGCTGTCAAAAGGCATTTGATGACCTGAAGCAGGCCATGTGCACTGCTCCCATTCTACAGAGTCCTGATTACTCCAAGAAGTTCATTGTCCAAACAGATGCATCTGAATTGGGGGTAGGGGCTGTACTGTCACAATTGAATGATGAAGGTCAGGATCAGCCAGTAGCTTTTATTAGCAGAAGGCTGACCCCTAGAGAGAAACGTTGGTCAGCCATAGAGAGGGAGGCCTTTGCTGTGGTTTGGGCTCTGAAGAAGTTGAGGCCATACTTGTTTGGTACTCACTTCCTTGTTCAAACAGACCACAAGCTCCTCCTATGGCTAAAACAAATGAAGGGTGAAAACCCCAAACTGCTTAGGTGGTCCATTTCCCTACAGGGGATGGACTTTACAGTGGAACATAGACCTGGGAGTAACCATGCCAATGCAGATGGACTCTCTAGGTACTTCCACTTAGAACATGAAGACTCAACTGGTCAAGGTTAGTTTAATGTCCCTACGTTTGGGGGGGTTGTGTAGGAGAGTAGGATCTGCTTCACATGGGTACCCCCACTTTTTGCTGATGCTTCACTGTTTTTCGACTTTAGTCTGGCTGGGGCCCTGCTAATCAGAACCCCAGCCTAGCTGCTTCCTCTCTAAAATGGTTTCCATGTGCCTTAGGCACATCTCTGATTGGAATCTGGAGTGCCCTTATAAGTCCCTAGTATATGGTATACTATGTACCCAGGGCATAGGTACCTCAGAGGCCTACCAGGGGCTGCAGCATGTATTGTGCCACCCCTGGAAGGCCATCCAAAATGACACCACAGGTCTGCTACTGCAGCCTGGGTAAGGTGGTGCCTGCACCCCTAACTGTGATATAGGTTACCTATATCACTGCATATGCACACATATAAACCTATAAGTCACTCCTATGGCAGGCCTTATCAATCCTGAAGGCAGAGTGCTTGGTTCTTATGTGAGAGGGTGCCCCTGCATGAGCAGAGCCCCCCTGCATGAGCGGAGCCCCTCTGCAGCGGTCGGAGACCCTTCTCTGATGCTGTTTGTAGTGCAGCCTGACCATATACTCTTAAGTGCATTATATCCTCGCGGTGCACTGCTAACTTTGGACTGGCTGCACCAAAACATGTTGTGTTTGGTGTCAAACATCTTGGAATACTACCCCCCCCCCCCGCCAGTTCTGGCGGCGGGGGTAGCCTTCCACCCTTCTAGAGGGAGAGACATGTACCCACCGGCATACCCGGTAACTTCTTTCCAGAGCCCTGGCATCACAAAATGGATGCCGCTGCCACAGACACGGGTCTGGCCTCCTGCTGCTGACTGAAACTCCGGGAGGGGAGGCCTGGACAATAGGTTTCCTGTCCCAAGGAGGTGTAACCACCTCCCCAGACAGGATAATGTGTATTGGGGCTGGGCGGGAGCACTCTCTGGTGCTTTGAAGTCCTGCACTGGGGGCACATTTGGTGTCCCTGTGCATACCCCAGTTCAAACCGGCTCAGGGGCTTCCAGCCCCTGCTCTGGCGCGAAACTGGACAAAGGGAAAGGGGTGTAACCACCCCTCTGCCCTGACCCTCCCATAGGTGGGTCCCCAGAGTATGTCCAACCCCTAACTTGGTATAAGTATGGGACCCCAGTCCTTAGGACTTTAGATTTACCTGGACGAAACTCTGATACAGAATCCTGGACCTTCGACGCTCTACTTCAAGATTAGAGGACTGAAGAATCTCCCTTGGGGTCAAGGAGTGACTCCCCTGCTTGGCAGGCACCTAAGAAGCAATTGTCCGGTCTGCATCGCTGAAGCTCCCGCCGGATGCCGAAGTCTTTGCATCACCAGAGGTGGATTTCCAGACTTCCCCGAGGCTGCCCTGAGTCCCCAGCAAAGCTGAGGCCCGTAGCTGTCGTGGGTAACGTGGAACCGTGACCCCTGGACACTGAGTACTTTTGCAAGTGCATCCTCTTCTGGGTCTCCCCGAAGTTGTGCTTTGGGCTCCGAGTAGCCCTCGCCTCCAGCACCGACTGCACCGAAGATCACTGGCCTCCACTCCACGAGTGTACTGTGAGCCAGCTCCAAGTGCGTCCACTTGAGGCTCCTTCGCGGTCGCTAGTCCGTTGGCTAGTGGGCCCTCCCGAATGCAACTCTTCTTCTGCTTGGGCTTCCCTGGTTGCTCCAGACGTGTCCTGACTTACCCTCGCTGGGTGAGTCCCTCAGACCTTGCTGGTCTGCACCACCGTCCTTCTATTTCCACGAGACATGCCGTTGCCAAGGCTTGTTGAGTCCAATCCGGTCGCCGACACCCCTGCAATCGACAGACGTCGTGGGACAGCTCGAATCCAGCTCCTGGTTGTCATCAACGCCTCCTGGACCTCGTGGCTGAAGAGTCAAGACGACCGTCAACCTACCTGAAGCACCCGACATCGGTGGGCATCCGCTCATCGCCTTCCTGGTCACTGGCTAGTGACCCAGACTCTGTCCCCTCTGCTTTCAGGTTCTTCAGATCTTTGATCCACCTTTGGATCCACCCGAACACTTTCGACTTGGCCGCCAGCAGCACTTTGCAGCAGATCGCCATTGAAAACGATGACGAAACCCGACCCCGAAAGACATCTATGCACCCGGCTTCCCTGGGTGAGGTAACTCGAGTACTCCGGTGCTCCCGTGGGTATAGACTCTAGAACAACCTAGTTCTAAAGGGGTTTGCTCCAAGTCCTCCTCTAAGTGTCCCTTTTCTTTAAAACTCCAACCGCGACATTCCACATAGAAGTCAACGGCGGCTCGCGGCTGTGTTCTCACACTGCACGCGTCCCCGTGGGTCCCCTGTGTCACTACCTTGGGTGGTTCCTTGAGGGCCAAGCACTTCTACAGGCTCTAGGCCTTGTGTCTAGCTCAGTCGTGGTTCTTATACCACTTTATTGGTATATGGTTTGGTACGCCCCTAGGGCTCAAACGTGTATTTGTGCTATTACTGTTGATAACTAACTTATAACTTATGTACTTCGAACTCTAGCCTCATAAAGAGACTAGAGGGGTGTGTTTAGCAATAAATACATATATTTTGAATATATACCTGGTGTGGTCCTCTTTCATTTGGTCACTCAAGAGATTATAGACTGGTAAAACAAGCTGCTTTACATTCCTTCAAGACTTAGCCTGAAGGCTGCTCTCCATAGCTACCACTAGGATAGCTTTCAATAAAGGTTGTCTTTAACCTATCTCCAATAAGGGGTTGTTTGGACTGATGCAAGGTGCCCACTATAATTAGTGGACAGCATATACCAGGCCAACTTCTCACACCTTCTTTCACTTTTTGACAGGCTTTTTCGACATTTTGTCAATGAATTTGGTCTGCAGGTTTTTTTTTTTACAAACATGTCAGAGAAGATTTCTGGATTCAAACCATGCGGTGCCTGCCATCGCGCCATGTCAGTGACAGATCTGCACTTGATTTGTCTCTGGTGCCTGGAGAGCGACCGCAACTCGGAATCATGCTCTGACTGCCGGGCCATGGCCCTGAAAGCTTTGGGGGACTGGTCCCTAAAGCTGTTTGCAGCCCGGCGTTCGGCACCACGCCGTTTGCCCCGGAGGTCTTGTTCTCGGTCCTAGTCGAGAAGAAGGTTTGGGCACTGCTCTGGGCATCCTAAGTCCTTGCCCTCCTACTCAAATTCATTGGGTCGGTCAGGTAAGAGGCATAAGAAACACAAGAAGATGAAGCGTGCTTCAACTTCTCTCCATCCGTCAGCCGACGTGATGGAGGAGTCTCAACGCACTAGGCCTTGGTCTGCAGAATCTGCGCCTGGGTCGGCTCTGTGCTTCCCTGCCTTTCCAGGAGCCGGAGCGACCCACGCCAAGCTCAAAGAATGTATGACACCATGTGCCTCATATTTGGGTGACCTGACCCTACCCGCGTGCCTTTGGATCCAGAGGCAGAGAGGGGGCTCCATCGGGTTGGTAGATCCAGACCGGCGCTGGTCATGCCACTGCGACCTTTCCCTGGAGAAGGCCCCCGCGCTGAGACTCCAGCCCTGACAACCCGGAGCCAGATCAGCGCCTACCGATTCTGGCGCCGACAGCACCCTTGGGTCCTCAGTCGGTTCCTCAGCCCTATTTTGAAGGGCTAGGAATGGAGGCAGATTGGGAGGGGCCACTGGTGCCTTTACAAGACCAGTCTGAGCATGAAATGGGCTGGTATGAAGAAGTGGGTGAGGCTGGTGGAATAGATACCTCTCCAGATTCTGGCCTGCTTTCTCCCCCTACCGTGGCTACAGAGCAAGAAGATTCATATGCTATGGTGGTGAGAAGAGCAGCTGAGGCCCTGGACCTTCAGCTCCCTTCCGTAGAAGTCAAGATGAACATCTTGACAGAGGTCCTGCAGCCGGGTGTCTCCTCCTCGGAACCCCTCCTGCCTTTCAACGAGGCCTTGACTGATGCCCTTCTGGGAACCTGGTCCAAGCCCAGCATAGGGGCTCCTGTGAATAGGACAACTGCACCGGGTGACCCAAAATTCCTCACCAACCACCCTACCCCCAAGAGCTTGGTGGTCCAGACCTCTACCTCACAAGGCGCATTCCCTTCCGCACCCCCTAACAAGGAATCCAAGAGGCTAAATAGTTGGAGCAAGACATGTTTTTCTTACGCCAGCCTTGCATTGTGGGCGGTGAACACTGCAAGCCTATTGGTCCGTTACTCCCACTCCTTGTGGGAAATGGTTGCGCAAGGGTTGCCACAGGTCCTGGAGGAGCATCCGGCCATATTCCACTAAGCAGTATAACTCGGGAACAATGTGGCAAAGATCACCATTCGCTGTAGGCTTGACACCACCAACTCACTGAGCAGAGCGATGTCATCGACGGTGGCTGTTCGACGCCACGCCTGGCTGAGAACTTCTGGATTTTTTTAAGATATCCAAGCTTCTCTTCTGGACATGCCCTTTGATGGCACCCGTCTATTTGGAGATAAGGCAGACATGGCCCTGGAGCGCTTTAAGGACTCACGGGCTACTGTCAAGTCCTTGGGCCTCTCAGTGGCCACTCGTCCCCTGTTGCTCCTTTCATGGCCTTGGAAGGGGCTTTCAGCCGCGCCAGTCATATCCCAGCCACAAGACCGTACAAGTTCAGCAACCTCTGCACGGCTGTGGGTGCGGCTCCTTTTGACCACGTGGGTCAGGCGGCCAGAGGTCGGGTCAGTCCACTCCTCTCCCTGCAGCCTCCAAACTTTCCTTTGTAAATCGTTCATATTGGTTATAAGTAAGCTGTTGCTACTTGTCCTAAGTAATTGATACCCCGACAGAACCATTTTTTCCTTTATAATACGTATACCCAGGTTCTGAGGGACACCGGGTTGCCCCATTACGTTTACCTCCAAACTTTCCTAGCCTGGCCCTTCAAGATCATGGGCGGCCACTTGGTGGCAGGATCAGACATCACCTCCACTACTGGCAAAACATCACGTCGGACAGGTGGGTTCTTCAGATAGTCCGAAGGGGCTACTCCCTCCCCGTTGAGACTAGCTCTGCATCCATGCCTCCAACTTACAGCCGGCTGATGGAGGACCACCCGAACTTGCTTTGGGAGGAAGTCAGGACTCTCTTGACCAAGGAAGCCATAGAGAGGATTCCGTCGCCAGAAGTCCGTGGTGGTTGCTATTCCTGCTACTTTCTGGTCCCGAAAAAGAACAAGGGCCTTCGTCCTATCCTAAATCTACGAGCCCTCAACTACTTCCTCAAAAAGGAAAAGTTTAAGATGCCCACTCTTGCTCAGGTTTTGTCTGCCCTAGACCCCGGTGACTGGATGGTAGTGTTGGAATTCCAGGATGTCTATTTTCACATCCCCGTCCCACCTGATCATCAACGTTACCTGGTGTTCAGGGCAGGCCACGAGCACTTTCAGTTCACGGTGCACCCCTTTGGCCTTACCAGCACCCCTCGGGTGTTCACCAAGATGATGGCAGTGGTCACAGCTCATTTGCATAGATCAGGGATGCAAGTCTTCCCCTATCTCGATGACTGGCTGTTGAAGGCGAGCTCACCCCAGGCTGTCGTCTCCCACCTCCAGACTACGGCGAACCTCCTGCTTTCGCTGGGGTTCACAATCAACATGCCTAAGTCACACCTGACTCCCTGTCAGACACTCCCTTTCATCGATGCTGCTCTGGACACAGTGCAGTTTCGGGCCAATGCTCCCGGATGGCAAGTCCAGGATATTCAGGCTCTGATACCGATCTTTCAGTCTATATCCTGGATTTCGGTGAGACTGACTCTGAGGCTGCTGGGCCTCATGGCCTCCTGCATCCGCTAGTGACACATGCCTGATGGCATATGTGGGCCCTGCAATGGGACCTGACGTTCCAGTGGGCGCAGCATCAGGGAAATCTCTCCGACATGGTCCAGACTTCAGAGGGAACTGCACAGGACCTGCAGAGATGGCTGACAAATCGAGATTGGGTCAGAGGCAGACGCCTCTCCCTTCCCCAACCAGATCACACGGTAGTGACAGATGCTTCACTCCTGGGATGGGGCAACCATCTGGAAGAGGTGGTGATCAGAGGACTCTGGACTCCAGCGGAATCCGGACTCCAAATCAAAGTGTCGGAGCTCTGGGTGATTCGCTTGGCATTGAAAGCTTTTCTTCCTTCCATCAAGGGAAAGCTGGTTCAGGTGTTCACGAACAACACTACTGCCATGTGGTACTGCAACAAACAGGGCAGGGTGGGGTCATGTACCCTTTGTCAAGAGGCCCTCCGTCTCTGGACATGGCTGGAACAGCAGAGCATATCCCTGGTGGTTCAACATCTGGCAGGTTCCCTGAACGCCAGGGCAGACAAACTCAGCCATCGATGCCTAGTGAAGCACTCAATCAATCAATCAATCACGGCATTTATAGAGCGCGCTACTCACCCGGGAGGGTCTCAAGGCGCTGGGGGAGGGGGTAAGTTACTGCTCGAACAGCCAGGTCTTGAGCTGCTTCCTGAAGGAGAGATGGTCCTGGGTTCGCCGAAGGTGAGTGGGGAGGGAGTTCCAGGTCTTGGCTGCCAGGTAGGAGAAGGATCTTCCTCCGGCGGTGGTTCTGCGGATGCGTGGTACGGTGGCGAGGGCGTGGCTGGTTGATCGTAGCTGGCGTGTGGGCCTGTAGAAGGTCATGCGGTCGTTGAGGTACTTTGGGCCCAGGTCGTGGAGGGCCTTGTGTGCGTGGGTGAGGAGTCTGAACGTGATTCTCTTGCTGACGGGGAGCCAGTGCAGGTCTTTCAGGTGCACGGTGATGTGGCTGTGTCGGGGGATGTCCAGGATGAGTCGTGCGGAGGCGTTCTGGATGCGCTGGAGTCTCTTTTGAAGTTTGGCTGTGGTTCCGGCGTAGAGGGTGTTCCCATAGTCCAGTCGGCTGGTGACGAGTGCCTGGGTGACGGTCTTCCTGGTTTCAGTGGGGATCCATCTGAAGATCTTGCGGAGCATGCGCAGGGTGTTGAAGCATGAAGATGAGACGGCGTTGACTTGTCTGGTCATCGACAGGGAGGAGTCCAGGATGAAGCCCAGGTTGCGTGCGTGGTCCGTTGGCTTGGGCGCGGTGCCCAGGGCCGGGGGCCACCAGGAGTCGTCCCAGGCGGAGGGTGATGAGCCCAGGATGAGGACTTCCGTCTTATCTGAGTTCAGTTTAAGGCGGCTGTTCCTCATCCAGTCGGCGACGTCTCTCATCCCGTCGTGTAGGTTGGCTCTGGCGGTGGTGGGGTCGTTGGTGAGGGAGAGGATCAGCTGGGTGTCACGAGTGGCATCTCCACCCGGAAGTGGTGCAAGGTCTCTTTCAGTGGTGGGGAGAGACTTGATTAGATCTGTTTGCCTCCACTGAGAACACGCAATGTCAGCAGTTTCCAAGGCGGCTGTCGCTCGGAGATGCTTTTCGTCTCGAATGGAGCTCAGGCCTGCTATACGCCTTTCCGCCCATACAGCTCCTGCCCAGAGTGCTCACGAAGATCAGGAGCAACTGGGCACAAGTCATTCTTGTGGTCCTGACTGGTCACGGAGTGCCGGGTATCTCGAGCTTCTCCAATTGTGCATCGGTCCTCCGATCAGGCTGCCCCTTTGGGAGGATCTTCTATTGCAGCAACAGGGGAGGGTCCTCCCCCTGAACCTGTCAACTCCGCGCCTTTGTGCGTCGAGATTGAGCGGCGGCAGTTGATAGCATTTGACCTTCCTCCCGAGGTCTGTAATGTTATTTTGGCAGCCAGGTGTCCCAAGATCGTACACGCCTGCTGGTGGAACAAATTTGTAGAACATTGTACAGAAAGATCTATTGATCCTCTTTCCGCTCCCCTCTTTCAAGTCTTGTTGTTTCTTTTGACCCTTGCCCAGCAGGGCTCTGCTCTGGGCACTCTTAAAGGGTACCTTTTGGCCTTGTTTGCCTTCTTGAGACTGCCAGACCAACTCTCTTTATTTAAATCCCCTACTGTAAATTGATTTCTTAAGGGGCTTGTACATAGGTTCTCACATGCCCCCTTCATCATGCCTCAGTGGAACCTTAATTTGGTTTTCACGTTCCTGATGTGTGCTCTGTTCGAACCTCTGCACAACTGCCCCCTCCATCTGCTTAGCATCAAAACAGATTTACTCTGGGTTAAAGTGAGATGGTTCCAGTCCTTTACTCAGCAGGGCAGAGGGTAGCGAGCAGCAAGCAACAGGCAGCACATCAGAGCAGAAAATAAGTTCTTCCAGAGAAGCAGTCCAGCAGAGTAGCAGTCCTTGTAGCAGCACAGCAGTCCTTCTTCCTGACAGGGTTCTTCACAGGACCAGTAGGGTACTGTCTTGGTAGGGTCAGAGACCTACGGCCTCATTTATGAGTTTTTGCTGTAGGCAAAAGAAAAGGGCAGGAATGTGCTGCATCTATCAGATATGGTGCATTCCTGTCCTTTTCCCCTGCTCTGGCGCACAGTGGGCTGCCATGCGCCAACGCAGGCACATTTGCACCATGGTGCAAGGGTGCCTCCATTGCGGGGATGATTATTTTTGTACAGGAAAGAAAAACTTCCTGCACAAAAACAATCACAAGAGGCTTTTCGTTTTTCCTCTTTCTATGTGTGCTGCAGAATGCGGCACACATAAAAAAAGGAAAAAACAAGGAGAAATAAAGATATTTCTCCTCGTTGTGCCTCCCTAATACCTCCCCTGGGGAGGGATACATTTTTGGTGCTGCCTCAGAACTACGATTTTTCGTAAATCTGGGGCAGTGTCAAAAAGTAATGGATGCTGCTGGGAACGCCCCCAGCAACACCCATTGCACACCCCTTTATTGCAGAAAACTGCATTAAAGAGAACAATATTTACAAGGCAACATTAAGCCAAAAAAGTGGCTTAGTGCTGCCTGGTAAATATGGAGCAGACTCCTGCGCCCCCGGAGCGTCACAAAAAGCGATGTACCGGTGGCGCAAGGGGCTTATAAATAAAATATAAATAAAGGGTCTTTGAAGTGCACAGACGTCCTTTCTACTCACACCTGGCTCCAGACTATCAGTAGGGGGTAATCAGCCCTTTGGGTGGAAAGAGGGCACTGCCTATTCAGGTGTAAGTGTCAGCTCCCCCTCCCTTCCTGTCCAGAAAGAACCATCAGAAGAACCATCAGAATGCAGATGAGAATTCAGACACACCTAACCTTCCTGTGTCTGTGGCTGTCTAGAGGGAATGCACAAAGTGTAGCTGTCACCCACCCCCAGATGTGTATTGGAGACAGGCAGCAGGCAAACAGCAGTAAGAGCAGAAAAATGTCCACGTTCTAAAAGTGGTATTTCTAAAACAGTAATGATAAATCTGACTTTAGCAGTAAAGAGAATGTATCATTACCATTCCAAATATATAAAACATGACATGACTACTCCTTTCCAATCAGGAATTACAGCTTAAAAGTGTAATAAGGAATTCCCAATTTTAATCTATGAGAGGAGTAGGCCTCACAGTAGTGAAAAACAGTAATGTTAAATCCAACTTTACCAGTATAGATGATTTATCATTACCATTCCAAAGATATAAAACATGATGCAGCTACTCCTTTCTAATCAGGAATTATAGCTTTAAAAAGTGTAAAGGAATACCCAATGTTAACCTATGTGCGGAGTATGCTTCACAGTAGTGAAAAATGTGGGTGTTTGTCGCTATCAGGATATGCAAAACGTAACAGTACATGTTCTACCTTTTACTTACATAGCACCCTGCCCTATGGGCTACCTAGGGCCTACCTTAGGGGTGACTTATGTGTAATAAAAGGTGTGTTTAGGCTTGGCAAATGGTTTTAAATGCCATGTCGAAGTGGCAGTACTGCACACACAGCCCTTGCAGCGGCAGGTCTGAGACGTGTTTGAAAGGCTGCTTGTGTGGGTGCCGCAATCAGTGCTGCAAGCCCGCTACTTGCATTTAATTTACAGGCCCTGGGTATATGGTATACCACTTAACAAAGGATTTATAAGTAAACGAAATATGACAACTGTGTATATACCAATGCTACCATGTTTAAGGGAGAAGCACATGCCACTTTAGCACTGGTCAGCAGGGGAAAAGTGCTCAGAGTCCTAAGGCCAACAAATAGAGTCAGCAAAAGGAAAAGGTAAGCAAGCAAAATGTTTGGGGGAAGACCACCCTAAGGATGACAGGTCTAACATACCCCCTCCCACTGTTCCTTCTAGGCAGAACTGTCACCTTTTGAGCTATCATGAGACATCTGGTGCTTTCACCCCATACACATAACCTATGGCCTGGTGCAGCATTCAAAGACTCATCCTTCGCCTTCTATGGCAGCACCGGCAGCACCTTAAGCTGGAGGAAACTGCAGAATAGCTCCTTGGGTAACCTGGTATGATTCACAGAGGAGAGTCAAACACTTGTGTCCAAAGGTTTTTGTTTTATTTCAGGACAACTATTTACAGTGAGACCCCGCTGCAGCGGACCAGTTCTCGATTCTCTAGTCACTCTGTAGGGACGGGGATGTGAGCACTGACAGTGTGACTTCACTGCATCCTCCAGGTAGGATGATGGGAGACCTTACAGTGCAACCCTACTGGCACAGACTTTATCGCAAGCCTTGGGTCAGCCTCCAGGTGAGGGGAGGTGAGTCCTTATAATGAATCCCGGCCCTGTTCTCAAGTCTCCCGCCAGCTTCCAGGTGAGGGAAGGTGAGTCCTTATAATGAGATCCCAGCCCTGTTCTCAAGCCTCCCGTCAGCCTCCAGGTGAGGGAAGGTGAGTCCTTATAATGAGATCCCAGCCCTGTTCCCAGGCTTCCGGTCAGCCTCCAGGTGAGGGAAGGTGAGTCATCATAATGAGATCCCAGCCCTGTTCTCAAGCCTCTCGTCAGCCTCCAAGTGAGGGAAGGTGAGTCCTCATAATGAGTCCTTTCAGTGCAGTCCCACAGCCTAGAGCCTGTTCTCAAACCACCCGCAGCCTCCAGATAATGGTAGGCGAGTCCTTCCATGGTGACCCCAGTGACCTGAGCCTGTTCTCATGCCTCCCGTCAGCCTCCATGTTAGGGAAGGAGAGTCCTTATAATGACATCCCAGCCATGTTCTCAAGCATCTTGTCAGCCTCCAGGTGAGGAAGGTGAGTCCATATAATGACATCCCAGCCATGTTCTCAAGCATCTTGTCAGCCTCCAGGTGAGGAAGGTGAGTCCTTATAATGACATCCCAGCCATGTTCTCAAGCATCTTGTCAGCCTCCAGGTGAGGAAGGTGAGTCCATATAATGACATCCCAGCCATGTTCTCAAGCATCTTGTCAGCCTCCAGGTGAGGAAGGTGAGTCCTTATAATGACATCCCAGCCATGTTCTCAAGCATCTTGTCAGCCTCCAGGTAAAGGATGGTGAGTCCTTTCAGTGCAGCCCCATAGCCTAGAGCCTGTTCTGAGGCCTCCCGCAGCCTCCAGGTGAGGGAAAGTGAGTCCTTACATGGTGACCCCGGTGACTTGTTCTCAAACCTCCCGTCAGCCTCCATGTAAGGGAAGGAGAGTCCTGTAAGGCTCATCGCATGGAAAGGGCGAATTTGTGGATCCGTCCCAGAGACGCCACTAGGACCTCTGCTTAATTTGCATCTCCTTTTCTTCCCAGAATGCATCTCTGCGGGATACTCATCCATATTTATTGTTTTGTTTGCGCTGAAGCTCAGAAATAAGCATTTAGGGGCATATTTACGTTCCCTGGCGCATCCCTGCATATCAGCAGGGATGCGCCAGGGAAAATGCGTCACGCAAGTTTACCCTTGCGCCACGTCCGATGCGCCGCATTTACAATGCGGCGCATCGTGGCGCAAGGATAAGCAGATGCGTGACGCATCTGCCGGCGGAAAGTTGGCGCAGTGCTGAAGTTGTGTCGCAAGCGCGACGCAACTCCAGCACTGTTCCAACCTTCCCTATCCCTAACATGGTGCGTCAATCCTTACGCCTGCTTGAAGCAGGCGTAAGGATTTGACGCACCAGCGTCGGAAAGGTGACTGAGTGAAATCTTGTAGATTTCACTACGTCACTTTTCCGAGGCGTTCCTGCGCCGGAACGCCCCCTGCGCCGGTACGCCCACATGAAACCTGACGCAGGTTTCATGTGGCGCAGGGTTTACTACGTGACGCATCTCCCTAGATGCGTCACGTTGTAAATATAGTGCAACGCGGCGCATGGTTTGCATCGCCGCTGCGTCACATGCGTGACGCAACGGCGGCGCAAAAGTGGCGCAAGGGGCTTGTAAATATGCCCCTTAAAGCACAGTGAGTGACTATATGTCATAAAGTGATGAATTCCTGTCTGTGACATCACGTCATCCATTGAGTGACTAAGATGTCATAGGAAATTAATATTCAACACCACAAACGGTTGATGGAATGTCAATAAATGACATCAAACAATTTAGTGGCACCTCCTGGACCAGTCTTTTCTTATTACATAATTTGATATATGATTTTAGGGAGAAGAAACAGATCTTAATACTAATCAAAAAAGGAATTAGGTGAGGAGGAAAAAAGCATGCTGCCTGTCGCAGAACGTTCCTGTTTACTTCAAGCAGTTGTGACTCAGTACCTGGATCTGTACCATTACTGGTCAGTAGAAGAAAGTCCGCGAGTTTAAGATCCTCCATGTTGGTGCACGCCTCTTCTCTCAAGACCAACATCAAACCCACATCAATCTGCAAACCCTTACCAAAGGATGCTAGATAATCACCCTCAACTGAGATGCCGCTACCACCGTGACTCACTCTAAGCCCTACAACTCAATCGTACCCCCGTTAGTCACTCCAAGACCCATCAGTTGTTATTGGCATAGTCCAGGTCCTCGAACTGTGTTTTGTACCGGTCTGTTTGTACCGAGGCATAGAGGGGGTCTTGAGCCTCCAAGGCCCGCGGGGCAGCTCTCTTCTGCTTCCCGGGGTCCTTCCCCGGGGCGGTGGGCTGCGGCGCCCCATTCAGCAGAGTCACCACGTCTGCGTACTGGATGCCGGAGTCAGTCGCCTGCTGGACCGCTGCTGGTTTCATCACCTTCAGATTGGCGTAGCACATCTTCTGCAATGAGAGAGAAGAGAGGTCTGTAGACTCTTTGGAGGTTTTGAGGATCGTGAAGGCTTCTCAATGCTCCACAGAAGAGAAACAACCACATTAATTCAGGACAAACTTACTACATGATTAATTCATATCTGCATCTGGATGAGTGAGAACCAGGGGACACAAAAGAGAATGATGCTCCTCTTAAAAGTAGACAATACATACCATTTCCTCTCCTTCAGTCATCTCCCTGTTCTTTTATCAGCTGCCATCACCTCATCAAGGTGTGGGTAGCATTATTTTATCAATTACCTTGCCATAGCGTCCTCTATTTACTACTCACACAGGTCTTGCCTTTTTAGGATTATTTTATCAATTACCTTGCCATAGTGTCCTCTATTTACTAGTCACGTCTTGCCTTTTTAAGATTATTTTCATAGAATATCTAATATTTAAATATTTCTGACTTATCCGAACCCCTATTGCTAAATGTAATTAACACTGCCCCTCGTTTAATGTTATTAAATGTTTTTACTTATTTAAATGCTTTTCAAATTTATTTTTAATACCTGAATCTAATGCTAGCGCTATATTGTATTTCTAAAAATCTCTTCCTCAAACCATTTGCACCCCCTCTTGATTTTAAGTTATTAAATTTATGTAAAAATGATTTCACTTGTTTAAATTAATTTAATTTAATTGGGGGACCCATATTTTGACCCTAATGCTAATCATAACCCTAACCGATGTTTAATGACTTAGGGCCATATTTAGAGTTTGGTGAACTGGTTCCACCATCACAAAAGTGGTGCCTAAGTGGACACCTTCCTGCACAAAAACAATCCTTATAGTCATTTCCCTCTTTCAATGGCTGCTGTTGAATGCAGCACACATAGAAAGAGAAAACAAGCAGTAGAGGAAGTCCGGCGGGAGCCCACCCCGCCTTCGTGAATGCCGCATGATGCGGCCGGAGCAGGATTCAAGAGCCGGTAAGTGGTGCATGCAAGCGCGCCACGCCTGGACAGGAGATGTGCACGCGTATGGTGCGAGCAGGAGTTGTGATAACGCCGTGAGCCGTACACGTGCACATCTCCTGTCTGTTAAGCTTCGGCACAGACAGCTGATGTGCACGCGTACGGTTTGCGGCGTTATTACAACTCCTGCTCGCACCATACGCGTGCACATCTCCTGTCCAGGACTTGCCATACACGTGCACATGTCCTGTCCCCCTTCGCAGGCAAGTCGGCAACAATAGATCTCGCTTACGCGAGCAGCGCATGGCGCTGCATCGCTACGCGAGACCTAAAAACGATACAGATATTTCTCCTCGTTACGCCTCACCTGAGGAGGCGGAGCATTTTGACACATTCCCAGGTCCACCAGTGTTGGTAAATCTGGGAATGCGCCAAAATCCATCGGTGGATGATTGGGACCACCCACGCTCTACGCATGGAACGCCTCCCTGGGGCAGAGTAACACAACGCAGCGATTTGTGCCGCGCTGCGTTATTCTAGATTTATCAAGGCACGCAGGGCCACGAAAGGAGGCCTTGCGTGACTTGATAAATCTGACTTAGTAGTTGGGCACTCTTGCTCCCCCTTGCGTGGCACAAGGACGACGCAACTCAATGATAAATCTGCCCCATGTGTTTTGGTCTCGTTCGACAACTTTTTTTTTTTTTTAAAACAAACTCCCAAAGTGGGAACTTCCTTTTGAAAAACAAAAAAGGCCCTAATTTCATGGTTATTGTTTGATTTACCGGTCCATGGACACCATGCCTTGCATAGTGGTCCAGGGCAGGATACTCATGTGACAGTCGCCCCATCCAAAATAGGTCTCTATGACCTGGCGGTCCAGGAGCGGACAGGCCACCAGGTCAAATGCTTCCACCAGCAGCGCCAACAAGGGTCACTGGTGGAAAGCCTGTGGTTTCCCCACATCTAAATGGGGCGGGGGACCCGTGAACTTGGCCAGCTGGGAGCATTTATGGCCATTTACCTACTGCGTCTTTTGGGTAGGTTTCCCTACACAAACAACACATGCATACATATATACATACATTTATACATTATTAAAGGTATTTCTCTTTGCTTATATACAACATTGTACCTTAACAGAAACATAATACATGTAAATGTAAAATTTGCTAAAGGTATGTGTGGACAACTTAATCCCCCATTCTCATTTTTCTCTTTTCAAGGAAACATATTCCCTACAGTCCAATTCACAACACCTATTGTTTTTAGGTCTTGATTATAGACAGCTTCAGCTGTCTGTTGTTGCAGACTTATTGTCTTTTCTTCTATTCCGTTGCTTTCCAAAGATGGCCACTTTCTCAGCAGTAGGTTGATGTCTGGTAGCTTAAGTGGCCTGTATTGGCGTTGCCAATTTTTAACTATTAAAACTACACACACACACACGCACACATTTTCCCTTAAAACTATAGTTAAAGTGACGGTATTGTTGCAGCACAATGCACACACACACATCCCCATATTATAAAATGAAATTATGTTTACAGTAAAAAACCTAGAAAACAAGGAAATCCCCAAGCTTTGGCTGTGCAGTCCTGCCATATGCTGTGCTCATTACTTCACACATGGCATCAGTGATGACTCACATCACATTTCCAATGAACCAATCTATTAAAGCGCAGCCCTGTTCTGAAGCTGGCACATCGAATCTTTTAGAAGATTTTTTGGAGGTGAGTAAAGTTATAAAGTCTTCGACATGCCATTTTAAAATTTAAAAAATCTACTTTATTCATCATGAAGTCCAAAATCAGTTTCCGTCAACACGTGTTTCGCAGACAGACCACTTCCTCAAGGCTAGAACATCGCACTAAGTACATGAACATCAGAGTTTGTCCTAAAGTGCATTAGATCAGTTGATGATCTAAGAGTGACTGGTAACTTGTTCCAGAACTGGGCTGCTTTAACCGTAAATGCTCGGCTGCCTTGTCTGGTCTCACGGGATCAGGTTACACATAGGAGGTTCGCTGATGCCAAACGGAGGCATCTCTCCGGAGTATATCTCTTTAGGCTCCTTTGTAAGGGTACAGGGCCCGTGCCCTGAAGGGCCTTAAAGACGATACACAACGCTTGGACTCTACGCAGTCTATTGATAAGATAGCCCGGTGCTCCGAGTAACAGCGAGTTACAGTAATCGAGCCTGCTCAGAATAACGCTGCACGAGAAACAGCATTTACAACGTAGACAGAACTACGCAGTGCAAATTACAACGCAGGCACTGCAACAAATGCGTCGTTACCACGTGTTCTATTACAACGCAAGTCATTACAACGACTTGCTTTAGGAAACGCATTGTTGGATTTTAAACACCTTCCCTACTGTTGCACAGACTGGAGTTGGAATAGTAAAATATACTATTCCAAAGTCCAGCGCTTCCCTAAGGCAAGTCGTTGTAAAGACTTGCGTTGTAATGGAACCTTGCGGTAACCACGCGTTTGTTGTATTGTCCGCGTTGTAAAGGCATGCGTTGTAAAAGCATGGGTGAATACATCATACATCCACGCTGCACACTATTTGAGATTTAGCTTGAGCTGGCAGCAGTGGGAAATCCTTCCTAAGACCACACAGAAGCACGAAGCAGGTCCCTGCTACTTTGGTGACATGGTTCTCCAGGGATAGTTTTACATCAAAAGTAACCCCAAGGTTGTGGACCGTGTAAGGAAGAAGCAGCTCTTGCTCAGTTGGGAGTGGCCAGACGTTAGAGGGGAGTGTCATGGGGACTTTGTTCGCAGAACAGCAGAGGCAGTCAGTTTTTCCCCATTAAATTTGAGGTAATTTGTATTCAACCAGTTAACAATGTCTGTCACAAAGTTATTGAAGGCGTCAACGACATCCTGCAGGTTATTATTGATGGACAGAATCAGCTGCGTGTCGTCTGCATAGTTAACTAGCCTGATATTATGGGCTTTGATAAGGGTGATGAGCGGCCTCATATAAATATTAAAGAGGATACGGCTGAGTGCCGAACCCTGTGGAACTCCATGTTGTATAGTTTTGAAAGCAGAACAATAAGGGGGCAGGGCAATCGCCACCTGAAAGATAGGAGCTTATCCAATTCAATACGGTCCCACCAACTCCAAACGAGGCTAGTCTATTCAGGAGGGTTTGGTGGTTGACCGTATCAAAGGTGGCCGACAGATCGAGCAGTATAAGAAACGTGCAAAATCGCCGATATTTCCTGGCAAAGCCCTTTTGATTTAAGTCTACCAGTGGACAAAAATTATACGTTACTTTGTGAACAAATATGTAACACGTTAGATCAGATCGCCCCTATGAAAAACCACAAAAAACCTTGCAGACGGGCTGCCCCATGGTAAAATGAAAAGTTAAAAAAACTTAAAAATGGGCTGCAAGCAGGCTGAGCGAAAGTGGAGAAAAAAATATGAAGATGAGGACAAAATCACCTTGAAAATAGCCAGAAGCAATTATAAGAAAGAAATATCCACAGCAAAAGCAGAATATTATGCAGACGTGATCCTAAAAGCATCGAACAGCACCAAAAACGTATTCAAAATAGTGAAGGATCTCACCAACCCCGACTGCACAAAAAATAGGATTGACGCCACACAGGATCTCTGTGACAGTCTAGCGATCTTCTTTGAGGAAAAGATCAATAAAATTATAGAGGGCCTAAAAGTGGCCGATTTAGTCAAAGGGGAGGACGGTGGCAATGTGAGCCAAAAGCCACTACCGCCAACTCAGAAAGAGGAACGAGCTGGCAGGGGTAAATTGGTAACCCTTGACCACTTTGTGATACCTCAAGAGGAGGAGTTTAATAGATTAGCTCGAAGTGTCTCCTCAGGTTCCCTTATGGATCCTTTACCACACAGGATCTGGAAAGAATTAGGTACAGAGCTCTTTCCACTACTCCGACAGATTTGCGGACAATCACTGAGTGATGGGGTAGTACCAACCTGTTGGAAACAAGCGATAGTAACACCTCTTTAAAAAAAAGCTTCTCTGGACCCTCTGTGTCCAAAAAATTATAGACCTATCTCACTTTTACCATACCCCATTAAGATCCTAGAACGATTGGTCAGCAAAACACTATCACTGTTCCTGGAAAATAATAACAAGTTAGAGGATGTACAGTTCGGCTTCCGGCCGGGACATGGAACAGAGACTGCCCTGGTGACAGTGTTGGATGAACTTCGACTGCGAGCGGACAAGGGACAGTCAGTTATACTGATCCTTTTAGATCTGTCCGCTGCATTCGATACGGTGAACATAAAATTCTTCTGGCAAGGATTAACGAAGTCGGGGTATCAGATATGGCCTTGAGATGGTTCCAATCGTATCTGTCAAATAGACAAGAGGCAGTAGCACTACCCCCTTTTCAATCAGACTTCACTAACATTAAGCATGGTGTACCTCAGGGCTCGGCGATTAGTCCAATACTATTCAACATTTACATGAGTCCCCTGATCTCTGTCATCAAGTCCCATAATGTCAGCCTGGTGAATTACGCAGATGACACTCAGCTTATTCTATCCTTGGAAGGGGACCAATCACTACCATTGGATAATTTTCACGCATGCATGCAGGATGTTGCACGCTGGCTTAAAAATAACTCTCTACAATTTAACAGTGATAAGACGGAGATCTTATGCTGTGCAGCCCAGCAAATTCCACGCCAGCTTCCGGCCAATTTCTGGCAAATCCCAGTGGACAAGCCATTGATACCATCTGAGGCGGTACGAAACCTGGGAGTAACAATTGATAAGAGGCTGAGTTTAGAGACTCATGTAAATAAGACAGTGGGGACCAGTTTCTCCCTCATAAGAGTACTAAGGAAGATCCTCCCAATGTTCCCAATTCCAACTAGGGCACAGATAGTAAAGAAGCGTTGTTCTGAGCCGGCTGGATTACTGTAATGCCCTTCTTCTGGAGGCCCCAAAATACCTGATCGAGAGACTCCAGAGAAGTCAGACAATTGCGGCCAAATTAGCACTTATGAAACCTCGACGATCATCAGCCTCCCTGGCCCTTAAGGAACTCCACTGGCTCCCAGTATTACAGAGGATTCATTTTAAATCTCTCTGCATTGTTTTTAAGGCCTTATACGGTCTGGGGCCCAAACCACTGCAGAGTAAATTTCAATGGTATGCCCCCATCAGAAGTCTGCGATCATCCTCAGCCAGACTTGCAAAGGTGCCCAGATTTAAGAGAATAAAACTGGGAGGAAGAGCATTTAGCTCTGCAGCCGCCCGACTGTGGAATGCACTTCCAACCAGTCTCAGACAGGTGGAAGATCTACTGCAGTTTAGAAAGAAATCAAAGACCTGGCTCTACCCTAATGATGCTGCCTAGGCCCCTCCTTGGGTAGGATCTCAACTGCAATATGGGTGTATGGTTTGAGTAAATGTACACTAGCGCCAGGATGCCCGTGGTTTGATAGCGCGCTCTATAAGTATGCTTAACATTTAACATTCAGAAATACAGAGAAGGTCCAGAGATCCTGGTCCTGGATGGTATTGCCTGCTTTTATGAGTTAGCGATGGAGGAGCTTCGCTCGAGGCACTGGACCTTTCCAGCCTCATGTTTATGGATGTGTGATAGGGGTTTGAGCATTTGCTCCTCCTTAGAAGATATGGACGATTTCAGTCGTGAAAGTGATTCCTTTACATAAAGAGAGACAATTGTCGTGTGGTGTTTTAGATGCAGTTACTTTATTGTCATCAACATCTTTATAATTCCAGAGGTCATGTTTTTACTCCTCAGGAAGCGCAACAGCCGACACGTGTTTCGCCCTTGGTGGTCAATTGGACCAGGGCTTTCTCGCCGTTACGTTTGATAAGAGGGACTAACCCGGGACGACCTGTTGCTGCAAATAATTTCAGCAGTCAATGAATTCTATTTGAAGATCGATGGATTGTATTTAAAGCCACTTCTCTACGATCTGTGGACTAATCTACTAGCCTTGAGAAAGCCCTGGTCCAATTGACCACCAAGGGCGAAACACGTGTCGGCTGTTGCGCTTCCTGAGGAGTAAAAACATGACCTCTGGAATTACAAAGATGTTGATGACAATAAAGTAACTCCATCTAAAACAACACACGACAATTGTCTCTCTTTATGTAAAGGAATCACTTTCACGACTGAAATCGTCCATATCTTCTAAGGAGGAGCAAATGCTCAAACCCCTATCACACAGTATAAGAAACGTGGACTGGCCGCTGTCCACCTTCAACTGGAGTTCGTCCATGGCAAGGAGAAGGGCCAACCCAGTCCCATGCCCTGGCCTAAAACCAGACTGTTTCTCCTCTAAAGGACATTGTTCTTCCTAATAGTGGGACAACTTCCTACTGATAAAGCACCAGAGTATTTTTACTATAAAAGGAAAGAGAGATATCGACCTGTAATTACTGAGGACCAACAGATCCGCCGTAGATTTTTTCAGCAGGAGGGTGACTATGGCCCTCTGCCACCTCCGTGGAACAGTACCCGACTCCAAAGATTGATTGCATATCTGCAATGTAGGGGGGATCAGCTCCAATGCCATTTCTTTCCATACCCCATAGGGTAGGGGGGTCAAGAGGTGAGCGTGATGAAGTGGACATAGCAATGGCCTGGAAACCCTCCTGAGATATTGGGTCGAAGATTTCAAACCTATGAGAAAGATTATCTTCATGATTGGGCCATTCGCATGTTTCGATGTTACTTGGCGCAGTAACTTCGACATTAGAAGGAACAGGTGTAACTGATACCGTACTTCCATCTGGGTGTGATTCTAAAAATATATCCCCCAAAATCTTGCTGATCTTCTTCTCAAAGAAGTCTGTAAGATTATCGCAGAGATCTTGTGAAGGTGTTATTTCCCGTTTTTGACACTAGGAGTTAGGCAGATCATGTAAAGTGTCAAATCAATCAATCAGTCAATCAGGGACTTGTATAGCATGGCTACTCACCTGTGAGGGTCTCAAGGCGCTAGTCGCACTGGGTGAAGGATCATTCGAAGAGCCAAGTCTTGAGGTCCTTCTTGAATTGGGTCAGCGATGCAGATTGACTGAGGTGGAGGGACAGGGTGTTCCAGGTCTTGGCAGCGAGGTAGGAGAACGAACTTCCCCCGGTTCTGGTCTTGTGGATCCTGGGGACAGAGACTAGGGCGAGTTGGGTGGAGCGGAGTTGTCTGGCAGGTATGTGGAATGCGAGGCAGTGGTTCAGGTATGCTGGTCCTTCGTCATGTAGAGCTTTGTGGGCATGAGTGAGAAGCTTGAAAGTGTTTCTCTTGTTGACTGGGAGCCAGTGGAGTTGTTGTAGGCTTGAAAGATGTGGCTGTGGTGGGGGATGTCGAAGACCAGTCTGGCTGTAGCATTTTGAATGTCCTGTAGTTTCTTGAGCTGTTTCTGGGTGACACCGGCATAGAGTGCGTTGCCGTAGTCGAGTCTGCTGGTGATGAGTGCGTCGGTGACCGTCTTTCTGGATTCTGTGGGGATCCATCTAAATGTCTTTCGAAGCAGGCGGAGTGTGTGGAAGCAGGCTGAGGAAACTGCGTTGATTTGGCAGTTCATTGTGAGCGATGAGTCCAGTAGGATGATGAGGTTGCATGCGTGGTCCGTCGGGGTGGGGGGAATCCCAGAGCGGCTGGCCACCAGGAGTCATCCCAGCCTGAAGGGATGGGTCCCAGGATGAGTACTTCGTCTTGTCCGAGTTGAGCATGAGGCAGCAGCCATTCATCCAGGTAGCAACGGCCTTCATTCCACTGTGGAAGTTGGTTCTGGCGGTTGTGGGTTCGTTGGTGAGGGAGAGGATCAGCTGGGTGTCGTCGGCGTAGGAGACGATGTTGAGTCCATAGCTTCTGACAATGGCTGCGCGGGGGCCATGTAGATGTTGAAGAGGGTGGGGCTCAGGGAGGAATCCTGGGACACTCCACAGCTGATCTCTGTGGGTTCTGAGAGGAACGGTGATAGTCTAACTCGCTGAGTCCGGCCGGTGAGGAAGGAGTGGATCCAGTCCAGTGCCTTGTCATGGATGCTGGCGTCGTGGAGTCTTGTGATTAGGGTGCGGTGGGAGACGGTGTTGAAGGCGGCCAAGAGGTCTAGTAGGATGAGGGCTTCGGTCTCTCCCCGGTCGAGGAGGGAACGGATGTTGTCGGTGGCAGTGAGGATTGTGGTCTCTGTGCTGTGGTTGCTTCGGAAGCCGGATTGGAAGGTGTCCAGGATGTGGTTCACTTTGATGAACTCGGAGAGTTGGCCGTTGATGGCCTTCTCGATGACCTTGGCTGGGAAAGGGAGGAGGGAGATGGGTGTGAAGTTCTTGAGGTCCATTGGGTCTGAGGACGGCTTCTTCAGCAGGGGGTTGACCTCGACATGTTTCCACTCGTTGGGGAAGGTGGCGGTTTCCATGGAGCAGTTGATGGTGCGGCAAAGCTGGGGGACCATGGCAGAGGCTGCTCTGTGAAAGATGTGGTACGGGCAAGGATCGGTCGGGGCTCCTGAGTAGATGCTCTTAGTGGTCTTGAGTGTGTCCTCTTTTGTGAGTGGGCTCCAGCAGAGTACGGTCTGTTGGGGTGCAGTGTGGTTGTGTGCTATGGTGGCGGGCATAGTGGCCGGGTCTAGGGTGTCGAAGCTGTCGTAGATCTTTCTGATCTTGTGGTGGAAGAAGGTGCTGAGTTTGTTGCAGAGGTCTTGGGAGGGAGGAACGTCTGTGGTCTCGCTGTTGGGCCTGGCGAACTCCTTGATGATGGCGAAGAGTTATTTGCTGTTGTGTGTGTTGGCATTGATTCTGTCTTGGAGGGTCGTTTTCTTTGTGGTTTTGAGGAGGAGGTGGTGTACGTTGACGGCAGATTTGAAGGCTGCCTGAGTTTCTTGGGTTTTGTTGTTCCTCCATGTCTTCTCAAGTCGTCTGTAGGTGCTTCTGGACTCGTGAAGCTGGCTTTCTTGGAATGTTGCTTGCCTGGTCTTTTCTTGAGGGGTGCCAGGTTGATCGGCGCAGTTGGAGATCCATAGGTGGAGGGTTCGTGCTGCAGTGTTGGCGTCCGTTGGCGTAGGTGGAGTGGTTGTGCTGAGGGATTTGACGAGAAGTTCTTCGGTGGCCTTGATCTAGCTGCGGCGGGGGGCGATGAGGGCGGTGGTGTACGTTGGGTGTGGCAGGCAAGCTGAACGCAGTGGTGGTCAGTCCAGGAGAGTTTGGTGGTGAGGCTGTAGCTGATGTTTCTGCTGGCGGAGAAGATGGGGTAGAGTGTGTGTCCGGCTGTGTGGATTGGTGCAGTGACTAGCTGGTTGAGTCCGATGTTGGCGAGGTTCTCCAGAAGGGAGGCGGTGTTCTTGTCACTGGGGTTGTCCATGTGGAAGTTGAGATCTCTGAGTAAGATGTAGTCAGTGGATGCGAGAGACTGGGGTGCAATGAGGTCTACGATGGTGTCTGGGTCGTTAGAGTGCGTGGTTAGTCGGAGTGTGCTCTTGTGGATGATGGTGATGCCTCCTCCTGAGCGGTCGGGGCGGTCCTTGCGGGTGATTTGTAGCCGTCGGGGATGGCAATGTCCAGTCCGGGGCAGGGGTTAGTCCAGGTTTCTGTAAAGAAGGCGATGTCAGGAGAGGTGGCGTTGAGTAGGTCCCAAATTTCTGTGGCATGTTTGTGGAGGGACCGCACGTTGAGGAGGATGCAGTTGAGCCGGACGGGTGCGCCGTTGGTCGGCTGGGCAGCGAGAGGAGCTGGCGTGTTGACGTGGGTGAAGGTGTGGTTGCAGTTCCGGCAGGCAGAGGGTCCATGGGTCTTCTTCAGTAATGCTAGATGACAGGCAGTGTGGTGTCCAGGGTTGAGGGCGAGGAGAGTGCTGGCGTCATAGTGGTGCAATAACTGAGAAGCAGGGTCCCTGGCGCTGGGCGCAGACAGGGTTGCCTTTGGCGTGCCGCATCCGCCATTAAGTAGTGCTGCGGGGGGCTGGACAGCTGGGAGGTGGGAAATCGCGGGAAGGGACACTGGAGAAGGGCCAGGCCACGGGGGGTCGCAGCAGCAGGGGCAACAAGGGAGAAAAAACAGGAGGAAAAGGAAAGAAAACAAGCCAAAGCCAGAAGCAGAAATAAAAAGAGAGAGAGAAACGCAGAAAGAGAGACAGAAAAAGCCGAAAGAGAGACAAAAGGGCAGTCAAGCAGCAGAGCGGTGACGCTCTACCACTGGACCACCAGGGATGAGGCACAGGCAGGAGCCTGCTGGTGGAGGAGGGCCTCGAACTCCTGACATTTGGGTCAGCAGCAGCAGATGGAGACAGCAGCAGCTACCAGACGGTGCTGCACTGTGGAAGGAGCAAGTCCACTAAAAGATAGTGTACTGCACTTTCACCGCACAGCGGCCACCATTAAGTTGTGTTGCGAGGGGGCTAGACAGCTGAAAGGCGGGAAAACCCAGGAGCTGGAAGGGACACTGGAGGATGGCCCTGCTGCTGGGAATTGCAGGGGCGACGAGAGAGAAAAAACACGAGGAAAAGGAAAGAAAACAAGCCAGAGGCAGATATAAAAAAGAGAGAGAAACGCAGAAAGAGAGACAGAAAAAGCAGAAAAAAACACAGAAGGGCAGTCAAGCAGCAGAGCGGTGACACTTTACCACTGGACCACCAGAGTTGAGGCGCAGGCAGGAGCCGGCGGGTGGAGGAGGGCCTCGAACTACTGACCTCCGGGTCAGCAGCAGATGGGGACAGCAGCAGCTACCAGACGGTGCTGCGCAGTGGAAATGCAAGTCCACTAAACGATAGTGATCTTCTTTGCTCTATTAGGAGTGGACGTGATAGTAGTGGTGTAGTAGTCGCCTTTACTTTGCATACTACCCTTTTATATTCATTCAGAGAGTTCTTTAAACATTTTTTGTCCTCTTCTGAATAAGACTTTCGCCACTGCCTTTCAAGTTTTTTACAGGCTTGTTTTAACTCTTTTAAAGATGTGCTATACTACAGGGCAGAGGGTCGTCGAGGCATTTTTAGATTAGTGAGGGGTATTTCTTTATCTAGTGTTCCTAAGATACCCTTCTCGAGGGCAGAGCAATTGTTCTCTACTGATTTCTTAGAGCTAAAGGTATTAGAAAGGTTGAAAACCTGTCCATATGTTCGCCTAGTGCCTGCCCATATGTTCGCCTAGTGAGTTTAAGCCGGGCCCTGCCTTTCTTCGATATCTTTTACTAGGATTAACCCGTCATTTGAAAGAATAAGATCGAGGGTGTGACCACCCCGGTGGGCGGGGCCTGGCACTAACTGCTGCAGTCCCAGAGTTTCCCTGCTTCACACTTGATTTCCCGAGATACGGCTTCTTCTTATACTCGCTCTTGTTTTCCCGAGATACTGCTTCTTCTTATACTCGCTCTTGTTTTCCCGAGATACTGCTTCTTCTTATACTTGCTCTTGTTTTCCGGAGACACTGCTTCTTCTTATACTCGCTCTTGATTGCCCGAGATACTGCTTCTTCTTATACTTGCTCTTGTTTTCCCGAGATACTGCTTCTTCTTATACTTGCCCTTGTTTTCCCGAGATACTGCTTCTTCTTATACTTGCTCTTGTTTTCCCGAGATACTGCTTCTTCTTATACTTGCTCTTGTTTTCCGGAGACACTGCTTCTTCTTATACTTGCTCTTGTTTTCCCGAGATACTGCTTCTTCTTATACTTGCTCTTGTTTTCCTGAGACACTGCTTCTTCTTATACTTGCTCTTGTTTTCCTGAGACACTGCTTCTTCTTATACTTGCTCTTGTTTTCCTGAGATACTGCTTCTTCTTATACTTGCTCTTGATTTCCAGAGATACTGCTTCTTCTTTTACTTGCTCTTCATTTCCCGAGATACTGCTTCTTCTTATACTTGCCCTTGTTTTCCCGAGATACTGCTTCTTCTTATACTTGCTCTTGTTTTCCCGAGATACTGCTTCTTCTTATACTTGCTCTTGTTTTCCGGAGACACTGCTTCTTCTTATACTTGCTCTTGATTTCCAGAGATACTGCTTCTTCTTATACTCGCTCTTGTTTTCCGGAGACACTGCTTCTTCTTTTACTTGCTCTTGATTTCCGGAGACACTGCTTCTTCTTATACTTGCTCTTGATTTCCCGAGATACTGCTTCTTCTTATACTTGCTCTTGTTTTCCCGAGATACTGCTTCTTCTTATACTTGCCCTTGTTTTCCTGAGATACTGCTTCTTCTTATACTCGCTCTTGTTTTCCCGAGATACTGCTTCTTCTTATACTTGCTCTTGTTTTCCAGAGATACTGCTTCTTCTTATACTTGCCCTTGTTTTCCCGAGATACTGCTTCTTCTTATACTTGCTCTTGTTTTCCAGAGATACTGCTTCTTCTTATACTTGCCCTTGTTTTCCCGAGATACTGCTTCTTCTTATACTTGCTCTTGATTTCCAGAGATACTGCTTCTTCTTATACTTGCTCTTGTTTTCCAGAGACACTGCTTCTTCTTATACTTGCCCTTGTTTTCCTGAGATACTGCTTCTTCTTATACTTGCTCTTGTTTTCCTGAGATACTGCTTCTTCTTATACTTGCCCTTGTTTTCCTGAGATACTGCTTCTTCTTATACTTGCTCTTGTTTTCCCGAGATACTGCTTCTTCTTATACTTGCTCTTGATTGCCGGAGATACTGCTTCTTCTTATACTTGCTCTTGTTTTCCGGAGATACTGCTTCTTCTTAAACTTGCTCTTGATTTCCGGAGACACTGCTTCTTCTTATACTTGCTCTTGTTTTCCTGAGATACTGCTTCTTCTTATACTTGCTCTTGTTTTCCGGAGATACTGCTTCTTCTTAAACTTGCTCTTGATTTCCGGAGACACTGCTTCTTCTTATACTTGCTCTTGTTTTCCCGAGATACTGCTTCTTCTTATACTTGCTCTTGTTTTCCCGAGATACTGCTTCTTCTTATACTTGCTCTTGTTTTCCGGAGATACTGCTTCTTCTTATACTTGCCCTTGTTTTCCTGAGATACTGCTTCTTCTTATACTTGCTCTTGTTTTCCAGAGATACTGCTTCTTCTTATACTCGCTCTTGATTTCCAGAGATACTGCTTCTTCTTATACTTGCCCTTGTTTTCCTGAGATACTGCTTCTTCTTATACTTGCTCTTGTTTCCCAGAGATACTGCTTCTTCTTATACTTGCTCTTGTTTTCCGGAGATACTGCTTCTTCTTAAACTTGCTCTTGATTTCCGGAGATACTGCTTCTTCTTATACTTGCTCTTGTTTTCCTGAGATACTGCTTCTTCTTATACTTGCTCTTGATTTCCAGAGATACTGCTTCTTCTTATACTTGCTCTTGATTTCCAGAGATACTGCTTCTTCTTATACTTGCTCTTGATTTCCAGAGATACTGCTTCTTCTTATACTTGCTCTTGATTTCCAGAGATACTGCTTCTTCTTATACTTGCTCTTGTTTTCCCGAGATACTGCTTCTTCTTATACTTGCTCTTGTTTTCCTGAGATACTGCTTCTTCTTATACTTGCCCTTGATTTCCGGAGATACTGCTTCTTCTTAAACTTGCTCTTGATTTCCGGAGACACTGCTTCTTCTTATACTTGCTCTTGTTTTCCTGAGATACTGCTTCTTCTTATACTTGCCCTTGTTTTCCGGAGATACTGCTTCTTCTTATACTTGCCCTTGTTTTCCTGAGATACTGCTTCTTCTTATACTTGCTCTTGATTTCCAGAGATACTGCTTCTTCTTATACTTGCTCTTGATTTCCCGAGATACTGCTTCTTCTTATACTTGCCCTTGTTTTCCCGAGATACTGCTTCTTCTTATACTTGCTCTTGTTTTCCCGAGATACTGCTTCTTCTTATACTTGCTCTTGTTTTCCGGAGATACTGCTTCTTCTTAAACTTGCTCTTGATTTCCGGAGATACTGCTTCTTCTTATACTTGCTCTTGTTTTCCCGAGATACTGCTTCTTCTTATACTTGCTCTTGTT
This sequence comes from Calotriton arnoldi, assembly GCA_963921515.1. Lineage (NCBI taxonomy): Eukaryota > Metazoa > Chordata > Amphibia > Caudata > Salamandridae > Calotriton > Calotriton arnoldi. The sequence goes on along the minus strand of CAWUFW010002020.1, from coordinate 2,080,654 downwards.
TTCCTGAGATACTGCTTCTTCTTATACTTGCCCTTGTTTTCCTGAGATACTGCTTCTTCTTATACTTGCTCTTGTTTTCCGGAGATACTGCTTCTTCTTATACTCGCTCTTGTTTTCCTGAGATACTGCTTCTTCTTATACTCGCTCTTGTTTTCCTGAGATACTGCTTCTTCTTATACTCGCTCTTGTTTTCCCGAGATACTGCTTCTTCTTATACTTGCTCTTGTTTTCCTGAGATACTGCTTCTTCTTATACTCGCTCTTGTTTTCCTGAGATACTGCTTCTTCTTATACTCGCTCTTGTTTTCCTGAGATACTGCTTCTTCTTATACTCGCTCTTGTTTTCCTGAGATACTGCTTCTTCTTATACTCGCTCTTGTTTTCCCGAGATACTGCTTCTTCTTATACTTGCTCTTGTTTTCCCGAGATACTGCTTCTTCTTATACTTGCCCTTGTTTTCCTGAGATACTGCTTCTTCTTTTACTTGCTCTTGTTTTCCGGAGATACTGCTTCTTCTTATACTTGCTCTTGTTTTCCTGAGATACTGCTTCTTCTTATACTTGCCCTTGTTTTCCGGAGATACTGCTTCTTCTTATACTTGCCCTTGTTTTCCTGAGATACTGCTTCTTCTTATACTTGCCCTTGTTTTCCGGAGATACTGCTTCTTCTTATACTTGCCCTTGTTTTCCTGAGATACTGCTTCTTCTTATACTTGCTCTTGTTTTCCGGAGATACTGCTTCTTCTTATACTTGCCCTTGTTTTCCTGAGATACTGCTTCTTCTTATACTTGCCCTTGTTTTCCTGAGATACTGCTTCTTCTTATACTTGCTCTTGTTTTCCAGAGATACTGCTTCTTCTTATACTTGCTCTTGTTTTCCGGAGATACTGCTTCTTCTTAAACTTGCTCTTGATTTCCGGAGATATTGCTTCTTCTTATACTTGCCCTTGTTTTCCTGAGATACTGCTTCTTCTTTTACTTGCTCTTGATTTCCAGAGATACTGCTTCTTCTTATACTTGCTCTTGATTTCCAGAGATACTGCTTCTTCTTATACTTGCTCTTGTTTTCCGGAGATACTGCTTCTTCTTATACTTGCTCTTCATTTCCAGAGATACTGCTTCTTCTTATACTTGCTCTTGATTGCCGGAGATACTGCTTCTTCTTATACTTGCTCTTGATTTCCAGAGATACTGCTTCTTCTTATACTTGCTCTTGTTTTCCCGAGATACTGCTTCTTCTTATACTTGCTCTTGATTTCCAGAGATACTGCTTCTTCTTATACTTGCTCTTGTTTTCCCGAGATACTGCTTCTTCTTATACTTGCTCTTGATTTCCCGAGATACTGCTTCTTCTTATACTTGCCCTTGTTTTCCCGAGATACTGCTTCTTCTTATACTTGCTCTTGATTTCCAGAGATACTGCTTCTTCTTCTTATACTTGCTCTTGATTTCCAGAGATACTGCTTCTTCTTATACTTGCTCTTGTTTTCCCGAGATACTGCTTCTTCTTATACTTGCTCTTGATTTCCAGAGATACTGCTTCTTCTTTTACTTGCTCTTGATTTCCAGAGATACTGCTTCTTCTTATACTTGCTCTTGATTTCCAGAGATACTGCTTCTTCTTATACTTGCTCTTGTTTTCCGGAGATACTGCTTCTTCTTTTACTTGCTCTTGATTTCCAGAGATACTGCTTCTTCTTATACTTGCTCTTGATTTCCAGAGATACTGCTTCTTCTTATACTTGCTCTTGTTTTCCGGAGATACTGCTTCTTCTTATACTTGCTCTTGATTTCCAGAGATACTGCTTCTTCTTATACTTGCTCTTGTTTTCCCGAGATACTGCTTCTTCTTATACTTGCTCTTGATTTCCAGAGATACTGCTTCTTCTTATACTTGCTCTTGTTTTCCGGAGATACTGCTTCTTCTTATACTTGCTCTTGATTGCCGGAGATACTGCTTCTTCTTATACTTGCTCTTGATTTCCAGAGATACTGCTTCTTCTTATACTTGCTCTTGTTTTCCCGAGATACTGCTTCTTCTTATACTTGCTCTTGATTTCCAGAGATACTGCTTCTTCTTATACTTGCTCTTGTTTTCCTGAGATACTGCTTCTTCTTATACTTGCTCTTGTTTCCCAGAGATACTGCTTCTTCTTATACTTGCTCTTGTTTTCCGGAGATACTGCTTCTTCTTAAACTTGCTCTTGATTTCCGGAGATACTGCTTCTTCTTATACTTGCTCTTGTTTTCCTGAGATACTGCTTCTTCTTATACTTGCTCTTGATTTCCAGAGATACTGCTTCTTCTTATACTTGCTCTTGATTTCCAGAGATACTGCTTCTTCTTATACTTGCTCTTGATTTCCAGAGATACTGCTTCTTCTTATACTTGCTCTTGATTTCCAGAGATACTGCTTCTTCTTATACTTGCTCTTGTTTTCCCGAGATACTGCTTCTTCTTATACTTGCTCTTGTTTTCCTGAGATACTGCTTCTTCTTATACTTGCCCTTGATTTCCGGAGATACTGCTTCTTCTTAAACTTGCTCTTGATTTCCGGAGACACTGCTTCTTCTTATACTTGCTCTTGTTTTCCCGAGATACTGCTTCTTCTTTTACTTGCTCTTGTTTTCCGGAGATACTGCTTCTTCTTATACTTGCTCTTGTTTTCCTGAGATACTGCTTCTTCTTATACTTGCCCTTGTTTTCCGGAGATACTGCTTCTTCTTATACTTGCCCTTGTTTTCCTGAGATACTGCTTCTTCTTATACTTGCCCTTGTTTTCCGGAGATACTGCTTCTTCTTATACTTGCCCTTGTTTTCCTGAGATACTGCTTCTTCTTATACTTGCTCTTGTTTTCCGGAGATACTGCTTCTTCTTATACTTGCCCTTGTTTTCCTGAGATACTGCTTCTTCTTATACTTGCCCTTGTTTTCCTGAGATACTGCTTCTTCTTATACTTGCTCTTGTTTTCCAGAGATACTGCTTCTTCTTATACTTGCTCTTGTTTTCCGGAGATACTGCTTCTTCTTAAACTTGCTCTTGATTTCCGGAGATATTGCTTCTTCTTATACTTGCTCTTGTTTTCCCGAGATACTGCTTCTTCTTTTACTTGCTCTTGATTTCCAGAGATACTGCTTCTTCTTATACTTGCTCTTGATTTCCAGAGATACTGCTTCTTCTTATACTTGCTCTTGATTTCCAGAGATACTGCTTCTTCTTATACTTGCTCTTGTTTTCCCGAGATACTGCTTCTTCTTATACTTGCTCTTGTTTTCCGGAGATACTGCTTCTTCTTATACTTGCTCTTGATTTCCAGAGATACTGCTTCTTCTTATACTTGCTCTTGTTTTCCGGAGATACTGCTTCTTCTTATACTCGCTCTTGTTTTCCAGAGATACTGCTTCTTCTTATACTTGCTCTTGATTTCCAGAGATACTGCTTCTTCTTATACTTGCTCTTGTTTTCCCGAGATACTGCTTCTTCTTATACTTGCTCTTGATTTCCAGAGATACTGCTTCTTCTTATACTTGCTCTTGATTTCCCGAGATACTGCTTCTTCTTATACTTGCCCTTGTTTTCCCGAGATACTGCTTCTTCTTATACTTGCTCTTGATTTCCCGAGATACTGCTTCTTCTTATACTTGCTCTTGTTTTCCGGAGATACTGCTTCTTCTTAAACTTGCTCTTGATTTCCGGAGATACTGCTTCTTCTTATACTTGCTCTTGTTTTCCCGAGATACTGCTTCTTCTTATACTTGCTCTTGTTTTCCTGAGATACTGCTTCTTCTTATACTTGCCCTTGTTTTCCTGAGATACTGCTTCTTCTTATACTTGCTCTTGTTTTCCGGAGATACTGCTTCTTCTTATACTCGCTCTTGTTTTCCTGAGATACTGCTTCTTCTTATACTCGCTCTTGTTTTCCTGAGATACTGCTTCTTCTTATACTCGCTCTTGTTTTCCCGAGATACTGCTTCTTCTTATACTTGCTCTTGTTTTCCTGAGATACTGCTTCTTCTTATACTCGCTCTTGTTTTCCTGAGATACTGCTTCTTCTTATACTCGCTCTTGTTTTCCTGAGATACTGCTTCTTCTTATACTCGCTCTTGTTTTCCTGAGATACTGCTTCTTCTTATACTCGCTCTTGTTTTCCCGAGATACTGCTTCTTCTTATACTTGCTCTTGTTTTCCCGAGATACTGCTTCTTCTTATACTTGCCCTTGTTTTCCTGAGATACTGCTTCTTCTTTTACTTGCTCTTGTTTTCCGGAGATACTGCTTCTTCTTATACTTGCTCTTGTTTTCCTGAGATACTGCTTCTTCTTATACTTGCCCTTGTTTTCCGGAGATACTGCTTCTTCTTATACTTGCCCTTGTTTTCCTGAGATACTGCTTCTTCTTATACTTGCCCTTGTTTTCCGGAGATACTGCTTCTTCTTATACTTGCCCTTGTTTTCCTGAGATACTGCTTCTTCTTATACTTGCTCTTGTTTTCCGGAGATACTGCTTCTTCTTATACTTGCCCTTGTTTTCCTGAGATACTGCTTCTTCTTATACTTGCCCTTGTTTTCCTGAGATACTGCTTCTTCTTATACTTGCTCTTGTTTTCCAGAGATACTGCTTCTTCTTATACTTGCTCTTGTTTTCCGGAGATACTGCTTCTTCTTAAACTTGCTCTTGATTTCCGGAGATATTGCTTCTTCTTATACTTGCCCTTGTTTTCCTGAGATACTGCTTCTTCTTTTACTTGCTCTTGATTTCCAGAGATACTGCTTCTTCTTATACTTGCTCTTGATTTCCAGAGATACTGCTTCTTCTTATACTTGCTCTTGTTTTCCGGAGATACTGCTTCTTCTTATACTTGCTCTTGATTTCCAGAGATACTGCTTCTTCTTATACTTGCTCTTGATTGCCGGAGATACTGCTTCTTCTTATACTTGCTCTTGATTTCCAGAGATACTGCTTCTTCTTATACTTGCTCTTGTTTTCCCGAGATACTGCTTCTTCTTATACTTGCTCTTGATTTCCAGAGATACTGCTTCTTCTTATACTTGCTCTTGTTTTCCCGAGATACTGCTTCTTCTTATACTTGCTCTTGATTTCCCGAGATACTGCTTCTTCTTATACTTGCCCTTGTTTTCCCGAGATACTGCTTCTTCTTATACTTGCTCTTGATTTCCAGAGATACTGCTTCTTCTTCTTATACTTGCTCTTGATTTCCAGAGATACTGCTTCTTCTTATACTTGCTCTTGTTTTCCCGAGATACTGCTTCTTCTTATACTTGCTCTTGATTTCCAGAGATACTGCTTCTTCTTTTACTTGCTCTTGATTTCCAGAGATACTGCTTCTTCTTATACTTGCTCTTGATTTCCAGAGATACTGCTTCTTCTTATACTTGCTCTTGTTTTCCGGAGATACTGCTTCTTCTTTTACTTGCTCTTGATTTCCAGAGATACTGCTTCTTCTTATACTTGCTCTTGATTTCCAGAGATACTGCTTCTTCTTATACTTGCTCTTGTTTTCCGGAGATACTGCTTCTTCTTATACTTGCTCTTGATTTCCAGAGATACTGCTTCTTCTTATACTTGCTCTTGTTTTCCCGAGATACTGCTTCTTCTTATACTTGCTCTTGATTTCCAGAGATACTGCTTCTTCTTATACTTGCTCTTGTTTTCCGGAGATACTGCTTCTTCTTATACTTGCTCTTGATTGCCGGAGATACTGCTTCTTCTTATACTTGCTCTTGATTTCCAGAGATACTGCTTCTTCTTATACTTGCTCTTGTTTTCCCGAGATACTGCTTCTTCTTATACTTGCTCTTGATTTCCAGAGATACTGCTTCTTCTTATACTTGCTCTTGTTTTCCCGAGATACTGCTTCTTCTTATACTTGCTCTTGATTTCCCGAGATACTGCTTCTTCTTATACTTTCCCTTGTTTTCCCGAGATACTGCTTCTTCTTATACTTGCTCTTGTTTTCCTGAGATACTGCTTCTTCTTATACTTGCTCTTGATTTCCAGAGATACTGCTTCTTCTTATACTTGCTCTTGTTTTCCCGAGATACTGCTTCTTCTTATACTTGCTCTTGTTTTCCGGAGATACTGCTTCTTCTTAAACTTGCTCTTGATTTCCGGAGATACTGCTTCTTCTTATACTTGCTCTTGTTTTCCGGAGATACTGCTTCTTCTTATACTTGCTCTTGTTTTCCTGAGATACTGCTTCTTCTTATACTTGCTCTTGTTTTCCGGAGACACTGCTTCTTCTTATACTTGCCCTTGATTTCCCGAGATACTGCTTCTTCTTATACTTGCTCTTGTTTTCCCGAGATACTGCTTCTTCTTTTACTTGCTCTTGATTTCCAGAGATACTGCTTCTTCTTATACTTGCTCTTGATTTCCCGAGATACTGCTTCTTCTTATACTTGCTCTTGATTTCCAGAGATACTGCTTCTTCTTATACTTGCTCTTGATTTCCAGAGATACTGCTTCTTCTTAGACTTGCTCTTGTTTTCCGGAGATACTGCTTCTTCTTAAACTTGCTCTTGATTTCCGGAGATACTGCTTCTTCTTATACTCGCTCTTGTTTTCCCGAGATACTGCTTCTTCTTATACTTGCTCTTGTTTTCCTGAGATACTGCTTCTTCTTAGACTTGCTCTTGATTTCCAGAGATACTGCTTCTTCTTATACTTGCTCTTGATTTCCAGAGATACTGCTTCTTCTTAGACTTGCTCTTGTTTTCCGGAGATACTGCTTCTTCTTAAACTTGCTCTTGATTTCCGGAGATACTGCTTCTTCTTAAACTTGCTCTTGATTTCCGGAGATACTGCTTCTTCTTATACTCGCTCTTGTTTTCCCGAGATACTGCTTCTACTTATACTTGCTCTTGTTTTCCGGAGATACTGCTTCTTCTTATACTCGCTCTTGTTTTCCCGAGATACTGCTTCTTCTTATACTTGCTCTTGTTTTCCTGAGATACTGCTTCTTCTTATACTTGCTCTTGTTTTCCGGAGACACTGCTTCTTCTTATACTTGCCCTTGATTTCCCGAGATACTGCTTCTTCTTATACTTGCTCTTGTTTTCCCGAGATACTGCTTCTTCTTATACTTGCCCTTGATTTCCCGAGATACTGCTTCTTCTTATACTTGCCCTTGTTTTCCCGAGATACTGCTTCTTCTTATACTTGCTCTTGTTTTCCCGAGATACTGCTTCTTCTTATACTTGCTCTTGTTTTCCCGAGATACTTCTTCTTCTTATACTTGCTCTTGATTTCCAGAGATACTGCTTCTTCTTATACTTGCTCTTGATTTCCAGAGATACTGCTTCTTCTTATACTTGCTCTTGATTTCCAGAGATACTGCTTCTTCTTATACTTGCTCTTGTTTTCCCGAGATACTGCTTCTTCTTATACTCGCTCTTGTTTTCCCGAGATACTGCTTCTTCTTATACTCGCTCTTGTTTTCCTGAGATACTGCTTCTTCTTATACTCGCTCTTGTTTTCCCGAGATACTGCTTCTTCTTATACTTGCTCTTGATTTCCAGAGATACTGCTTCTTCTTATACTTGCTCTTGTTTTCCCGAGATACTGCTTCTTCTTATACTTGCTCTTGTTTTCCCGAGATACTGCTTCTTCTTATACTCGCTCTTGTTTTCCGGAGATACTGCTTCTTCTTATACTCGCTCTTGTTTTCCGGAGATACTGCTTCTTCTTATACTCGCTCTTGTTTTCCGGAGATACTGCTTCTTCTTATACTCGCTCTTGTTTTCCGGAGATACTGCTTCTTCTTATACTCGCTCTTGTTTTCCGGAGATACTGCTTCTTCTTTTACTTGCTCTTGATTGCCGGAGATACTGCTTCTTCTTATACTTGCTCTTGATTTCCCGAGATACTGCTTCTTCTTTTACTTGCTCTTGATTGCCGGAGATACTGCTTCTTCTTATACTTGCTCTTGTTTTCCCGAGATACTGCTTCTTCTTATACTCGCTCTTGTTTTCCCGAGATACTGCTTCTTCTTATACTCGCTCTTGTTTTCCAGAGATACTGCTTCTTCTTAAACTCGCTCTTGTTTTCCCGAGATACTGCTTCTTCTTATACTTGCTCTTGTTTTCCCGAGATACTGCTTCTTCTTATACTTGCTCTTGATTGCCGGAGATACTGCTTCTTCTTATACTTGCTCTTGTTTTCCCGAGATACTGCTTCTTCTTATACTCGCTCTTGTTTTCCCGAGATACTGCTTCTTCTTATACTCGCTCTTGTTTTCCCGAGATACTGCTTCTTCTTATACTTGCCCTTGTTTTCTACTATCCCCGACAAAGACCACTGTCTAGGAATCAGATAGAATAAAGGAGAAGAACTATCTTTCGCAATCTGAAGCAATTAAGAGCCCTCCCTGGATTAGGGAGTCAGATGCAGTCTTAGACGGAACAGTCAAGGATAGAGTGACGTGCATTCTGAACTGGACTCAAATAATTGTTCAGCCAAATTGATGAGCCCTTTCCCTCAAGACCCCTTTCCTAGTTTCCATAACTTCTGACTGAGGAGTCAGTGAGATCCAAGCACATCTAGCTTCAGAGCTTTATTTATACAGGAGCTAAGTCTTCCAGTTCCATCTAAACGGGGTCATGTGCTTATTTCCAATATAATTCGGGGCGTTGTAACTAGGGGGAGGGAGGGGCTGCAGCACCCCCAGATTACCTTTGAGGGGCTAAGCTGGATATCGGCCATGAAGAGGACCTTACAGTGCATTTTAAAGCAAAGTAGTAAGCCCCGGCCAGCGCGCTCCATGATAAATCCTCCATAGATGGGAGGCGAAGATCACAACACTGCTCCAGTCAAAGAAGACAGTGTTTGTACACTGAGACTACCCTTGCTAAAGACATAATCTGTGGGCGCATAAAATCCATTTACTTGCTGGACAAAAATGACACTCTGGTGACAACACTTCGGATCACCTTTTAAAATTTCTACCAAACCCACACAAACTACTGTCAGTGCTGGTAACACTACCCTAGCTGCTTGCTAGTTCTATGTGAGCCACGATGATGCTATCCCTGAAAAGTTGATGTACACATCCTTGATTGTGGGATCCTCTGCCTCAGTCTACTGGTGTCTCCTCTGTATATATTTTGCGTCCTGCAGAAGACCCATTTCTAAATAATTGTTAGTGAGGTCGAAACGTCGACAGGCAACTGTTACAGTGGACTGTTTTTAAATTGATATAGGATATCAAGACTCCAAATGGAAGTGTTTGGTTTAACATCCTGAATGTCCTTATCAGCCACATGTAAATACTTGCATCATGTATAGCACTTGCGCACTATTCCGTCACCTTATCACTGCCACTGCACCATCATATTTTAGGAGCACCTTGTTATAATATTGATTAGAGAAATTGAGTTCTTGTTCGTAACAAGACATTTTCATTATGAAATAACAATATATTAGTATATTGCATTAAAAAGCCTTATTAGTGAGGGTTTTTCTATACCTATTGCCGTGGAAGTCAAGGGCTACACTTCCATCATAGGGACCAATTGTGCCTTTATAATTTGTCCTGCCCAGGTCCCAGGGTTACTGGGTTTCCCCTTATTTTTAAATAATTAGCTTCCCATGATAAACTGCTTCCAATTCTTCCAATTTGGAATGGGCTTGTTACACAATGGGCATTTTTTGACACACTTGTAAAGAAAAATATTAGCTTAATTTGTGCAATTTCAAGTTATATCAGTACATCTGGGAAAACCACATCACAGCAAGTGGAAAGTATGCAACAGTACCACAATGGACTAAATGTACAGCTATATATGTAAAGAATCACTCCAAATGTGTCACCACGCTTCATGCCTCATTTTTCGTTCCTAAATACTAAATCAGAAGGTTGATGTGAATGTTTTACCTCCCTATTTAGTTAAGGGCATATTTTGGAGTTAAGTTTTTTTAATTTTCCCTATACTTTACCACACCACAGTCGGGATGACGAATTTTGCATGGTAGAGTATAGGGAAAAATAAAAAAGTTTATTTAAATCAAAAACAGATAGAATAATATTTTTATATTAAATATTAATATAAATTTATTTTATATATATTTATTTTGAATTTCGAACAAAATAAAAAAAGCTTCAGCCCTAATAACTTAATTTTGAAATAAATCTTTCATTAATAGAAATATATCAATATTAAATTAAAATTATTTTCTGAAGTTTAAATTAAAGCATTAATTTCCACATAAAGACACACATCTTTTATTATGCAATAATAACTATTAAAACTGAAATATGGAATTAATTTAAATTAATTTAATTATATGTTCATTAAAACCCAAATACCCAAAATAGGGTATTCAAATGTTAAAAGTAATAAATATGCTCTGTGTTTATATATGTTTACCATTAAATTATATTCATTTATAAACTATTTTAAAAATATGAATTACATCTAACATTATTGGAGGGTTTGCAGCACCAGTGGAGGCCATTTTGGTGCTTAACTTACTGCTGTGTTTTTTCATAGTATCGTCCGCTTGGATTGGGTTTATAGCCTAAAGTAGTAAACTTACTCACAAGTGTAAGTCCCCTTTGTGACTCAGGCCCTGTACTTCTGAAGGCCTCACTTGTCTTGGCTCAGTCCTCAGGATGGGAGTTACATTTGATGAGGCTCAATGTTTCAGAATGAGGCAATTTGTAAAACTCCACAAACTGCACACAAAATATTTCTTCTGGGACTGTAACGCTTTTTGGAGCTGCAGAGGGCAAACGTTTTTGAATATAGGGAACAATATTTGTAAAGTATTCAATGTTTTCTTGAGATCCCTATTGCGTCTTTTGACAAATTTTGGACCATTTTGTGTGCAGACTGGAGAGGGGCCAGATGGCCTCGACAGAGGCAGGACGCCACCAGCCAATAGAATCATGTCATTTCTTTCTCCAATTCCCAGTGGCATTAGCAGAACGAGAGCGAAGTAGAGGGGAGGACAGTGAGAGAGAGGGAGATAGAAGAGAAAGAGACTGGAGGAACAGGAAATCAAAGAGAAAGAGGCAGATCGTCCTCTGAGAGACAATCAAATAGCGCTTGGATTATTCACTGGCCTTAGAAAGCTCACGTCAGTGGCCAACACCCCAACTCTGAAAATGTTCCAGCATCACTGATATAATGTGCAGGGAAGTCTCCATCTATAGCAGAGGCAGGCCCCAGGCCCCAGGCCCCCCGGAAATGCTGCCTGTCACGAGGGCAGCAGTACCTGCATCCGACAGATGTGACTCCCATTGGCGGCTGCCGCATAGCTACGGCGGAGGACTGGGGGGGACGGAGAATAATAAATAATAAAAAAAACTTACCTGTCGACGCCGGACACTTCGGTGCTCTTCTGCGGCTCTCCTTCAGGCAGTCACTAGGGCACAGGCTCCCCACCAATCCCAGCGCTGCTCCCAGTAGCATGAGAGCAACACCAGGATTGGTCTGAGCGGCCTGGTTTGCCGCTCAGACAGTGCCTTGGAGTCTGTGCTGTTTCTCCACCCTGTCTGTGCAGCACAGCCGGGTTGGAGAAACCTAAGTGCGTACGTTTGTTTGGCCGGCCTACACCGACATGCGCTCTTTACAGGGCCCATCACTCTTCCCCAAGGTCCGCCCCACACCGCCCTACACTGACATCGGGTTAGCAAGTCAGCGGAAAATAAAAGCATAATATTGTTTTATTAACATTTTATTTTTCTCTGACTGACTTTGACAAGTAGTGCGACGCTCCTCCGCCTTTACGGAGGAGCCGCCCCTGGTGGCAGCTCGGCAGCAGGCGCTTAGTCTGGAGGTACAACAAACCCATTCACCTGGCGCTTGCTTTGGTCGCAGGAGTCACCAGCCCCCGCCCTAAAAGTCCCTGCTTGTGATCTATTCAGAGATGAGGGGTGAATGGAACGCTTGTTACCATGGTAACCGTGGTTCTGTTAGTCCCACGGATGCCCCCTCTCAGCACTGGCACCTGTTCATCAGTAAACCCAGTGTCACATACCTAAAAATGTAAGTCCGTTTTTATATAGCGCAGCTACTCACCCTTACGGGTCTCAAGGCGCTGGGGGCCGTCGTGGAAATTAAGTGAGCTATTGCCCAGAGTCACATGGTGCTGAGCTGAGCTGCCACCGGAGCCGGGGATTGAACCGTGAACCCTGTGCTCCGAAGTCAGCTGCCCTGGCCGCTGCACCACACCTCTCCACTCGTACAAACAAGTTTCACTGTGTGAGGAGGGGGCGGGGCCTCATGCTGAGAGGTGCTCTGCCCCTCACCAAGCCCCCACCCCCTCACAGAAAAAAAAAAAAAGGTGTCTTTGAGGCCGTCACCGATGTCCTGGGGTGTTTTCACACCTCTCAATGGACATCGGCTGCTTACAGCCTCTGAAAAGGAGCTGAAATCCACCGCTTACAGCGGTTTGCAGCTCGGTTTCCTTGCACCCCGTGATTATGGCTCCTCACCAGGTGACCATGTGAGGGGAGCCGAAATCGTGTGACACACGGTGGCACCTTGTGAGTTGGCAGGCCTGGTGTCATGCTGTGTAATGGGGGTATTAGCCTTAGGGCTGGGCCTCTAGGCGCTGCTGGAGCAGTGACCAGGCGGGTGGCAGCTGTAAATGGGCCTCAGTTTCCGCTCCTTAGGAAGCGGCGGGGGTTCGTCAAAAGGCGAAAGCCTCTGGGTCAGTGATAGACAAGTCAGTGTGACCCGGAAGAGGAGCTGCCACAATAAACGTCTCGAGGTCTGTTTAATACTTGAACCATCGTGAGAACAGACAGGCTGTCCAGCGCAAGCCTCCAGTGGAGTAAAGTGAAGCAGTGTCCAGAGCACCTCTCAGAGCAGGAGTTAGGTAAATTTATTTATTTATTTATTTATGCGTTTTTATATAGCGCGGACTTTACCCGAGGGTGTCAGAGCGCTCCACAATAGGAACAATAACATTACATGAGGAGAAGGTTAAGTGAGCATAATACAAAAGCAAGCGTTACATTACATGAGGAAAAAGTGACAATTGTGCAAATAACAAACAAACCAGATGCAAAGAGAGGTATACGTTCCAAGAGGAAAAAGTGACAGGTGTGCATGATACATGAGATACAAAATACAAATAGAGGTATAATACTGCAGTAAGTGGCAGTCACTCATAACACACTGGGAAGGCACTTCTATAGGCTTGGAGTACAGAATTTCCTATAGTGGAAGAACTTCCTTGAGGTAGTAGAGAGGGCGTGAATTAAACAGGGGACTTGAAATGAAGGGAACACACACATAAAATCCAACACAGCACGCAAGGGTGAGGAGTGTACAGGAAAAGGTACAAATTTACAATGACGAGCGAACTTCCTAGAGGGGCCTGAGAACGAAAGTATTAGTTCTGGAAGTGTCTTTGGAAGAGAAGAGACTTGAGGTCAGATTTGAAGATCCGGGTAGAGGAGGTGGCACGGAGAAGTGGGGGAAGCGAGTTCCAGATTCTCACCGCATTGCCCGAAAAGGATTGAGCCATCGATCTTTCCCTTTTGAAGACGGGGGGCTCAAGCAGAAGCTTTTCCGCATTGCGAGAAGGGCGAGAGCCACCGGACAATTTCAATTTATTCGCCAGGTAACGAGGGGAGGACGTGTGTAAGGCTTTGTGTGTGATGCAGGCAGTTTTGTAAATAGATCTTGCCTCGATCGGAAGCCATCGAAGAGAGGACAGGATAGGAGTGACGTGGTCGCTTCGTTTAGACCCTGAAATGAAGCGAGCTGCTGAATGGAGGATGGATTTGAGAGGGGAGAGGTGGGATTTGGGTAGGCCCGTCAGAAGAGAATTGCAATAATCCAGTCTTGAGAGAACCAGAGATTGTACCAAGGTTTTTAAGTCTTTCTCCGGGAAGAACCGACGGATCCCCCATAGAAGGCGCAGCTGGTAACGTGCGTTCTTAGCAATAGAGTTGATATGGGAGATTAGGTTGAGTCTTTTGTCAAGAATGACACCTAGGGATTAACGCTGTCGACAATGATGGGTTTGTTGTTGAGTAGGTTCAGCTGATCCATCCAAGATTGAACAGGAGGAGGTGAGAGAGAGGTAGAGAGGAGGAGGAATTCTGTTTTGGCGGGATTTAGAATGAGTTGGTGAGCTGACATCCAGTTGTGAATAGAGTTGAGAGTAGAATTGAGTAGGGAGAGATCGTGTGCGGAAGACACCTTGAGGTAGATTTGCGTGTCGTCCGCATAAAGATGGTAATGGATCCCAGATTTGCTTAGGAGGTTCCCTAAAGGTTCCAGGTAGAGATTAAACAAGGTGGGTGCCAGGATAGAACCTTGAGGGACGCCTTGACCTACGGCCAAAGGGGATGAAAGACTGTTCGCTATCTTGATCATTTGGGATCTGTCCGAGAGGAAAGAGGCAAACCATTTGAGCACTGTGCCATCCAATCCCATTCTCTGTTGAAGAGTGTTGAGGAGGGTGCTATGATTAACCGTGTCAAAGGCTGCAGAGAGGTCAAGAAGAATCAGAAGACATGAGTCCCCAGAGTCGAGTATATGCAGCGCATCATCAATCACTTGCAGCAGGGCTGTTTCAGTGCTGCAATTTTGGATGAAGCCCGACTGGAAGACGTCGAGGAGGTTATTGTCCATAATATGTGAGGAAAGTTGTTTCGCAACACATTTTTCGGTGATTTTCGAAAGAAAAGGGAGGTTGGTGATAGGGCGGAAGTTGTTGAGGTCGTTCGCATCGGCGGAGGGTTTTTTAGAAGAGGGGTGACCTGACCTGATTTGAGGGCAACCGGGAGGGAGCCTTGACTGAGGAAGAGATTGACTAGCCTGGTCCAGTAAGAGAGAGTATAGGTGTAGAAATCGATGGCGATGTCGCTAGGGATGGGGTCAGAAGAATGGTTGGAGGGTTTAGTTTCGAGGATGCATTTGAGGAGGTCATCTTCCGAGATGACGTCAAAGTTCTGCCAGGTAACTAAGGATTTCCGCTCCTCAATGGGGGAGGGGGGACGACCTGATCCACCAGTGCTTTGACCTTTTCATCGAAGAATATAGCGAAATCTGCTGCTTTCTTTGAGGAGTCCTCAGGCTTAAAGGTTAGGGGAGAACAGTTTGGGTTTTTGTTGAGGTCAAAAAGTTTTTTGGGACTGTTTTTGGCTGAGTCAAGGAGGGATCTGAAATGTGATGCTTTTTCAAGGAAGATTTGGTTGTGATATTTGGATCTTGCTGAGCGTAAAAGAGAGAGATTGGAGGTGGAAGGAGATTTTCTCCAATGTTTCTCCAGGAATCTAAGGTTTTTCCTTTCATCGTAGAGCGCTTTATTGAACCAAGGTTCTGAGGGGGTGGGTCTTTTCCTTTTGCTTTGGAGAGGAGCGACATTGTCGATTTCGACTGCTAGTACTGAGAGGCACAGAGAAGTGAGAACGTTGACATCCACGCTAGGGTCTAGCCTAGGAAGTGCCCGCATAGCAGAATCACAAAAAGTGTCAAGATCAATGTTCTTAGTGTTGCGGAACCAGGTAGTAGCTCTTTTAGGTTGGCCGAGAGTTATAACGTGCGATAGGTGAAAACGGAAGGGAATGAGGAAGTGGTCAGACCAGTCTACATGGATGGGGGGAGCAGTAGTCAGCAGGTCTGCTTTGGATATGACAAGGTCCAGAATTGAGTCCTTGGAATGTGTGGTTTCCGAGCAATGTTGGAGGAGATCATTGGCTGAGAGAAAGGAGGCGAGCTTGTTGGCAGCCGAGTCTTCCAAAGAGCCCCAGTGGAGATTAAAGTCACCCAGGAAGATCTGTCTGTCACTTTGGGAAAATTGGTCGCTGATGAAGTCAGTCAGTTCCTCCACAAAGGAAGAGCAGTTACCAGGCGGGTGGTAGATGGCATGGAATCTAAAGGGTGAGCCGTGATGTATTTGAAGTTCTAGGGAAAGGCATTCGAATGTACGGAAGAGGGTGGTAGGGAACGCTTTAATTTGAAGGGAGTTTCTGAAGATGATAGCGACACCTCCCCCAATTTTGTCTGCCCTGTCATTTCTGAGGATAGAGTAGTCAGTGGGTACCAGAAGATCAAACACAGTATGAGAGGAGTCATTAAACCAGGTCTCAGTGAGGAAGAACATGTCAAGATTTTGGTGGGTGATAGTATCAGAGATTTCCACTTTGTGTTTGATTGCAGATCTGCAGTTGTGGAGCAAACAGTGCAGCTCTGACGCAGATGTTTTGGTGATGGGGGTGTTAGGGTTGTTCAGGGAGATAGGGATAAGATTCTTGAATGAGGGAGCCCGGTAAGAGGGAGGTTGGTGAGGTCTGACAGAGGAGATGATCTGAATAGGAAACTGCGTAGAATTATTAGGAGAGGAAGGCGGAGGGGGAGTGACGTTGGTGGTCTTGAAGCTGGCCAGTAAGTTGGTGATGTCTGCAGAAGACAGACTGTGGTTGGTTTTATTGGGGCACGGGAGCAAGGAACTCCTCGGGAGGTTGTTAGGGACAGGGGACAACTTGGCTCTTAAACGTGCGATGGACGCTACAAGCTGGGAAATGGAATAGATGAGAGAATCAAGTTTATTTTCCAGAGAGAGGAGACCTGAGCACGGAGTGTTTGGTGGCTCGATGGATAAAGGAGGGAGTGCAGAGGGTGAGGGAGGACAGGGAGGGGTGGGGGAACGAGTTGAGGGAGGTGGTGCAGAAGGTGAGGGAGGACAGGGAGGGCTGGAGGAGCGGGATACGGGAGGGAGTGCAAAGAGTGAGGGAGGACGGGGCGGGGTGGTGGAACGGGATAAGGGAGGGAGTGCAGAGGGTGAGGGAGGGAGGGGAGGGGTGGGGGAATGGGTGGGGGGTTGGGGAGCAAGGGTAGAAGGTGAGGAAAGATGGTGGACAGTAGGAGTGAATGGTGAAACAGTGGTGGGAAGAGAGATATTTTTACTGGTGTTGAACAGAGGGGAAGAGAAGAGGGCATGGGTATGAGGAGAAGGTTGAGGAGTAGGAGGGGGGACAAATGAAGGCCGGAGATAAGGGGAGAAGAGGGGAGACGAGGCTGAACCGGACGGGGTGGGCGGGGGTCAGATGAAGTCCGAATGAACGTGGAGACGAGAGGAGAGGGGGCTGTAAAGGGGGGAGGGCGGGGGGTCCGAGGAAGGCCAGAGGTATGGGGAGAAAGGAGAGGATGGTGCTAGACAGGTACTGTAGGCTATGAAAGGTGAATGTAGGGGGACAGGTAACAGGTGGAGTGGGGGGGAATTGGCTAGATGGAAACTGAGAAAGGAGTAAGGGACTGCAAGGTCAGAGGGAGAGACGAGGAAGGAATTGTCCGGGAGGGAGACAAGGTTGGGAAGCAAGGGATGAGGAAGGTGGGGTTGAGGATAGATGGGAGGTGGAAGAGAAGAATTTAGGGTACGGGGGACGGGGAAGAGCGGAAAGGGATGAGGTGAAAGGGGGAGGGAAGGGGGAAGGTAAGGAAAGTTGATCGGTAGACCAGGTTGTAAGAGAGGTGAGTTAAGAGGGGGGGCGGTGGGTTGGTTTAGTGGGATTAGGGGGGCGGCGAAAACGTTGGAGAATCGGGCAGAAGCAGGGTGGGGAGGGGGGGTGGAGGCCGGAGGCCGGATAGACAAGATAGGGGGAGGGGCATTTTGGGAAGGGGGAAGAGAGGGAGATGAGGGAGCAAAGGCAGGGGGGAACAAAGGGTAGGCCTGTGTCTCCCGGGAGAGCGGCCTGCTGGAGTATCGGGGGGTCAGGGGGGGAGAAAGGAGAGGAGCTCAAAGAAGAGTCGAGGGAAATCATAGTTGTGTGGGTTGGACGAAGGGAGTGGAAGAGATGGTCGAAGAGGGAGAGACAGGAGTCTGTCGCTTGAATCAAGACGGTGCCATTATTGTAGAGTGTTATGGTGAGAGAGCCCTTAAAGCTCGTGGAGGGGGAAATTTTTAGCCGCTGTCCATGCGGGATAGATGAGGAGGAGGAGACGTTGAAGAAATTGAAGAAGCTGGTGGACCAGGAAGGGATGTCGTGGGTGAAAAAAATTAAGTCATTTTTTAGCTTTCCTAGGTGCCCATTATGGAATTGATCAACAAAGAGGGAATCGGGGAAGTGTTCAATGGTGTTGTGCTTGAACCGTTTTGCTGCTGCTTTGGACAGATTAGGGGGATAGATGACTTTGAAGCAGTTTACTCCCGACTTAATTCGAATGGAAGCCATGATAGGGAGAAGAGGGGCCACTAGGGTAGCGATAGAGCCAAGCAGAATAATAAGAAGAGGAGGGCACATAAGCCGGAAGAGGAGTGAGGATAATCCAATAAGATAGAGGTCAGGAGGCGACTAGAAATGCAGGGCCAGGGACTCTGGTCTAACTCCCTAATAAAGCATCATACCGGTGGGATAGAAGGCTGGCTTGCCTCCAGTGGCGGTGAGGGTGTGGGATCATAACGGGGCAAACCCTACCACCCGGGATTGGGACCTCCCAGTGTGGAAACCCGCATGGAAATGGGAGTCACCTATAGGATCGCAGTGATGGGGAAAGACATTCTTCAGCTCCCCAGGGAGGAGGCCAAAATGGACACCAAACCTCAACCAAGAGCACAATTAGAGGAGAACAAAATGGGCGCCAATTATGTGAATCCCTCATCCCATGGGCCACCAAGCGAGCCAGGACAGCCCAATAGGAGACAACACACCCAGTCTGGGACACAAGTTACAACATGTCAGCAAAATGTGAGAGTCATTAAACCAAAGTGACAGTGTTCCCGTGCTTGTTACTTGCACAACGAAGGGATAGACAGGGGGGATCAAGAGGGACCATAGGAGATCAGTCCAATGAACGCTTTACGTTCAGCCTTATCCAGCGCCACGTCTGGTTCACAGGACGCTCTGGGAACCTAACGAGCACAGGATAGTTTCACCGCAGCTGGACTACTAAGAACCAGATAGCTGCTCGGACCAACAAGCACCACTCAGAGTCGCAGTGCACAATACGGTGGTTGACGATACCAACCCGCCAGCTGATCAAACAACTCCATTCAACCATCCTGCACTGCGCTCGGCGGCTCCACCATGTCTCATCAGCAGCCGGCACCCGACACCCGCAGTGAGGTAGAATCGCTGGTCTAACAGGGCCCAGGAGCATCGAGAGGCGTGCGTCGCTCCGGCCTTTCCACCGTAGTGATCTTTCCGGGAGCACCCCCTGAGATAGCAGAAGAGACAAGGGCCGCAGATCCTGGTGCGGAAGCCGGCGTTACAACCAGGGCAGCAGGGCGGATCGCGTGGGTACATTAGGCCGGCAGTTCCAGGGGGACAGACGGGGCGATCAAGCCTCAGGAGGTGCAGAAGGAAGGCAGACCAATCAGGGAGTCACAAGGTCACAAAGTGCAGAATGAAGGCAGTCTACTCAGGGAGTCACAAAGTCACCTTCATCAGGAGCGACCACCCCAGGCACCGGGGGGCGGGGAAGGAGGGGGGGAAGGAGGCATCAAGGGCGCGAATTTTGCGCGGAAGCCCAGGTCGCCCCGGCCGCCATTTTAAGGTCAGGCAGTGTCCCCATCCAGTTCAGCCACATGATCCTGATGAAGGGTGCGGGATCCCTGCTGGCGGCAGCGTTCGGCTCAGGCGGGGGTGTTAGCCTACCTCCCCATAGCTGCTGGGATGCTCCAGTAGTGGGCCACACCCGTTCGCCCCCTCCAACTTCAGCCGCAACGTCCCGCAGGCGCCATTTTGAAGCCAGGCAGCCCCGGGGGACGAGCGGTATCGGGATTCCTGGCGGGACCGCCACTAGTAGGACCCTCGTCCACTGTTCCCATGTACGTGGTGGCCAGCTGTCCTTCTTCGGTGCGGGATGCGGGCCGAGCGGGTCCAGACCTGGATCAACGCTGTATGCGCGCCGGCGGGAACGGAGGCTGACTCCGGCCGCCGAGTCAATCTCGGAGCTCCCCACGGGCTCCACGCCGTCCCCCGTCAGTGCTAACGAGAGGGCTGATGTCACCTTGTCCTCCCTCACCGAGTCTTCCTCTCTTCAAGTGGCGATGTAGGAGCCCACCGCCAGATGCGGGCTCCGTCTATTGAAGATGGTGGAGGGGCGAACGGTCGCCATCTTGCTTCCAGGGTCCGGCAACTAGAAAATCAGTTTTCCTCCGGAATCCGCATAGGAGACGGCCGTACCTGCAGCACCAGATGCACCTCATGTTCCGACACAGGGGTGCCTGTTTTTGGCCAGGTTCGACGCCGTATAAAGGGCGAGGTGCCTGCCCGTGCGCGGAGCCTTAGCAGATCATCATTTTTCTGTTTGTTTTATGAAGAATGGGCACATTTTAAATGCTGTTCCTCTAAATCATGTGGAATGGAATGGGGAAATGAGAATGTTAGAACCTATGAGCAGAGGACAGGGTCCCCCGAAGACAAGTTTCTCCACAGTTGACACGCAGGGTGTGGACCTGGGGCTGCTGGTGAAGCAAGCACCGCCAGTCAACTGCTGTTTTAATGTTGGCCTCTAGGTGGCAATAGCCACCCGTCCTCTGAAATAAATAGGCGAGGAAGCTGAGAGAATGACTTGTGGCATCGCCCCCAGAAGTACGGCAGTGCAACACTACAATTGAGTTAATAGACTGAAAGGCCCAACAAGCATTGGCAAAGCCAATTCGTCTCGCTTTACAGCCATGATATATCGCGTGCACAGTGCGATTCCTAAATGGCCGTCCAGTGATGTAGTTAACGTATTTCTAAATTGTAGGAAATTTCAGAAATAAATTGTTAATTATGAAATTAATTTGTAAAGGAGTTGAATAACCTTTAAACTATATATTTATACAATAAACAGAGAGGGTGCTTCTATTTATTTATTTATTTACATGTTCAGTGAATCCACAGAGACCCTGCCATCATAAACAATATACAACACCTTAAAAACCACTTGGCAAATCATATAAAAACATACAATACCTAAATAAGTAAACCTACCCTCGATCCCTCCTCAGGTACAACTAAAATATTAATAATTCGAAATTTAAATGCACATAAGATTCAGCTGATGACATACTTGGAGACATGTATACAGATAAAAAGATCCTTAGTACAACCGGTGATGGCTTTTTCAAAAGAAGTGCAAAGTGGTTCCTAAAAGACAATTTTTAACTTAATCCAGAAGACCTACTTAAAATTTTACAAATTACATAAAAAAGCTTTTTAATTGGTAACAAATATTAACGGAGGGAGATTAAACATTAATCCTCATCATATGTTGTACAATAAAATATTTTCCATATCGGTACCAAATATTTAGATCACAAAGATTCCATTTCTTGAATCCTGGCATTATACAATTGGTAACAACGCGGCCCCCTGGGCTCCACTAACCTTAACCCGTGAATTTAGGTTTAAAGGGAGAAGACCAAACATTAAACCTCACGTAGAGAGACCTTACAGTAAAACTGCACTGTGCCATGGGTGACAACTAAACGATTCAATTGCATTCGAGGAGTTTGCTGACAGTGGCCAAATCAGGTTGATGCTTTTAAACTTTGTCAATTTTTTTACTTTCGAGGAGAGAACAGCAATCAAGTTAGACCCAAAAATATCATCTTTCGAAAGGTCCAATTGTAAAACCGAGTCCCAAAATAATTTAGTGAAAGTGCATGACTTTTCGAAATCGTGCCTAAAATCTCCCCAAATGCGTTTTTTAATAACACGTCCACGACTGCTAAAAAGCCTATATGCATAGCGTAAAATTTGACCAGTGGCCCTATAATTAATACTAGTCAATGCCAGCTCTAAACGAATCATTTCCATTGATGAATCCTGCCCCAGACCTAAATAATATTTCTAGAGTTATGATTCAATGCCGGAATAACGTTTTAGGGCAGCGATTCAGTCACGCAACGAAACTTGAGGGCCCCCCCCTGCAAAGTACATGGAGGGGCGCCAGTGCTTAATTTGTGCCGGTGCTTTCCGGTGCTTAGCACCGGCACTTATTTGTCAGGGCCGGGTCTACTGCATAACACCACGCGTCTGCAACTCTGAACGTCATGTGGCAATTTGATTGTGGCGTACGCGTAGCCGTAGACTAGACAATATATAAAATTAAAATACCTCACTGACTCGGTGTAATGACTCATAATTTATTTATTCCATTAATTAATCCAATATGGATGGTCACGTTGCGCATTTTGAATTTGCTTTAGTTAGGCGGCGCCGCGGCGGCCCTTGCCGGTGGGCGGGACACTGATTGGGCAGGGAGCTGGATTTGGTCATGCGCAGGTTCTGTGGGGGTAGAGCTGTGTGGCAGGCAGCGTGCAGATTTTTTTTTCTAAATTCCACGCCTGGCATACTTGCACGCACCCCGCCACGAGTCATCAGCAGTTGAGGTGGTTAGCCCGGGCCGACGACGTCGTAGTGCAGGCAGCAGCAGCAGCAGGCCTAGGCCGCCTATCGAATAAAGGCAGGCAGGCCAGTGCCCGGCCACCCACCAGTAACCGTAAGTAACAGCCATAATAAGCCATTACCAATGCTGTTTTTTTTTGGTGGGTCGTGGACTCGTGGGTAGGGTGACGTCACGGTCACCAGCGTGGTAGCTCTGACTCCCGCTCGGCTCCACATGAAGTCCAGGGTTAAGTTAAAGCAGCCCTGCACCAGCCCTTGCCCTCCTCCTTCCAGCCTTCTCCTGTCCTGGCCCGGGCCGGGCAACTTGTACATGGTCAGGTGCCCCGTGCCGGGCGCCGGAGGCATGATTGCTCAGGGCAGGCCTTGGACTCGTCACTCGGTGGTGGTTCACTTCATACGCATGAAGTGACAAGTTGGCGCACTTCGGTAACTCTCTGGTTCGAGCGAGCCGAGGCTTCCTCCTCCAAGGCATGTCACATTTCTAATCTACATTCAAAGTGCAGCCCGTAATTACCAGTGCAAAGTACTGTGGAGCGGGATATCCGTTCTTAGTGCCACCCGTATCTACAGGTGTAAAGTGCTGTGGGGCGAGGACATTTTTTCAAAGTGCGCCCGTAACTTCTAATGTAAAATTCTAAGTGCCGCAATATCCCTTCAAAGTATGCCGCTCATAGCTACCAATACAAAGTTGGGGAGGTTGTGGTGGGAATATCCGCTCAAAGTCCAGCGTGCAGCCCATAACTTCCAGGGTAAAGTAAATGGGGCAGGGATAGTCATTGAAAGTGCAACCATGTACAGTGAATATAGAGTGTAACAGTGCAGGGGATATGTATTTTGAGTGTGGCCTGAAGTATGCATTCTGTGCGCGGCAGGGAAGTATGTGTCGAAAGTCTCTCTGCAAGAACTCGACCACTTTAAAGTGCAGATGTAAAAAATAAGTGAAAGTGGAGCGAAAGATGAAAAAGAAAGGGCAGTTACTTCTAAGTGCAAACAGTAAACTATTAATAAATAGCAGAATGCAGCGAGTGGATGTGAACTTGAAGTGCCGCAGGAGCGGTTTAGGAGACTTTAGAGCAAAGAACATTCCTCAAAGTTCAGCAAAAGCAAAGGGATTCGTGGTGCACGTGAATATGTGAATCCTTAGTGCAGCGGGGGTGACTGTCTAGTGTAGTGTGCACGGTTGGGATGAGTTACAGCGGAAGTCTTTACACACAAAGTGCCATGGTTGTATGTATTTAAAGTCCTGTGATTGTTCAGGGGAGTACTTTGGATGCGTGCATGAATTTATTATTGATGCCTTACATGCATGCACCCACCCACCATCCCTTTGCCCGTAACACCACTCTCCGTAGTTGCCAGCCGCCACTCTGGCAGTCTTTTGTTCCCAGTCATTTGCCATGTGTATGTTGTATGCCTCATTCATAGCATTTAACTTTCTAGCTTTATAAATATATTCAGATATCGTCTTATTCGCGATGCAGTGACTGCATTTTCAGGTTAGAAGACAAGACAAGCGTGGACGTCTTGGTTCCCTGCAACCATTAATTCTTCAAAGCGATTTCATGTATTGTGCAAAACGTCCGCTTGCTGGGCCGCTCAGACTATGTATGTAATCCCGAAATTTCTAGCATGTTGCTAATACTATTAATTCTTCAGTGTAGTATATGCTTTCCCCGTCATTACTATTTAAACTTGCGTTGAGGATAATGCCTGTCCAAATCAAATGCTTCTCTCCGCAGTGTCTGTATTTTCCGTTGAGCCCATGTTGGCTGGAGAGAGGAGTGATTTGATTAATCATACTTACACGATGTTCGTAAAAGGAACTAAGGGCCATATGTAGGTAATTTCTATTTACCGATTCCTAAATACCGAATTTTACCGATTCGGTATTTAAGAATCGGTAAATAGAATGTAGGTAAACATTCGGTAAATTTTACCTATTCGGTAATATTCGTTATTACCGATTCGGTATTTACCGAATCGGTAATAAGGAATACCTTCCCATTCATTCCTATGGGCCTGGAGGCCCATAGGAATGAATGGGAAGCCATTCACTATTACCGATTCGCTAAATACCGAATCGGTAATAGGGGAGCATATTCAAGGGTGGCAGGGTGTCAAATTGACACCCTGTTGCACCCCTGAATCGTGCATGTGTGCACATGTGGCGCACATACATGCCCTAAGGGCATGTATGTCTGCCACATGGCACTTTTAAAAAAGCACAAAATTGCTTTTTAAAAGGTATTCGGTATTTACCACCAACTTGTAGTTGGTGGTAAATAACGAATCCTTAAACCAAAAATGCACTCACTTGAGTGCTCCCTACATAGGATTTAAGGAATCGGTAATTTACCGATTCCTTAAAATAACGAATCGGTAAATTACCGACTCCTTAAATCCGGCCTCCTACATCGCAAAGGGCTAAATACCGGTCGGTAACGGGAAATTTACCGATTTTCGGCCGTTACCGACCGGTATTAGCCCACCTACATATGGCCCTTAATAGCATAGATTTTGGCTTAAATGGTGATACTTCCGATTGACATGACTCATCTGTTGAGAAAATAAATCATTTTGTTGGAAAAAAAGTGTAATGGCTAGATATATAGATCCGACCTGAGAGAAAGGGAATAATGTCTTGCAGTTGATTACAGTGCTTAATTTAAGCAGGTGCTTGAAGGTGGGGCCCACTGGCACTTATTTTTGGGGATGGGCACTTATTTTTCCTCAATGGTCTTTGATCTAGAGCAAGAGAGAGAAAAAGACAAAAGGGAAAGAAAAGGGAACAGAAAGACTGAAAATCAGTAACAAAGGGAGAAAGCAGTGATGAAATGGAACATGCAAGGCCGAGAGAAAGGAGCAGGTAGTGTGTGGTGGTACATTAAAGAGGCATGAGGTGAAATGAAATCACTACTATGCAGCCTTAGTTTTGGACACCCAGATTTTAGATAATGCTGGCCATGAGCACCGGCACTTTTAGTTTTACAAATTAAGCACTGGAGGTGCCTCCCTCCAGACTCAGGGTACTGTGCTGAGCAGGCCCCCTGGAGCTGGGCCACCCCACACTGAGGGGGCAGCGGGGGCTTTTGTTACGCAACTGCAGCTATTGCGTGAGCCTCTGTCCCAGAGAAGACTATTGGCGGGATTTTTAAGACACAAACCTTTGGTAATTATGTAATGTCTCTACTCCCCACTGCATTAAAAAATGTTTTTAGGTAGAAATAGCGCCTAAAAGCCCAAAGCAACAATGGTAGTCAATTGTCACAGTATACCAGGACCTGGGTGCAATTTGATGCTGACCGTGATGGAGTGCAGGTCAAATACATTAACCAGGTTTGTCCTCCTGGTCAAAGATTTTACCTTCTGACTTAGCATTTTAAGTCCCAATCCATTGCAGGAGTATACTTTTAATGCCCCCCAGGACTCCAGGGGAGGCACTTACAGACTCACGTGGTGCCAGACAGAGGCCAACAGCAAGGTCCAGTCCAGGTCCAGTTGCCATTGGTCAGCTGGGTGCTCCCAGGAAAAGGATTCTTGTAGCTTATTGTATCCCTGTATCTTGAACAGGAGGTCAGCGTTATAACCCTTATGGAAGAATGGAGTCCACTTCTTTGTCCTGGGTACAAGAGGGAACTGGTTCAGTCCTTCAGGGCTCCTCTGAGCTCACAGACAGAAGGTCCGGTCCTCTTCTGGCCTTCTGAGGGCCGGGAAGTGTTCTGTAGTGTTTACCTGGAGGTGCCACATTTATGCCGCAACTAGCTAGTGGTTGGGAATGACTCCTAGGTGCGCCCTAATCAAAGGGGTAAACGTTTCCAGGGCTAACCCTAATCACTTTGGGCATTTTGAAGATGGCAACGTCTTCCAAACACTAAACCTGAGCTCTGAAGGCTGCGGATTGAGTGTTGGAAGTGCGCTGTAGAAATCCTAGTGTTCTCTCACATTTAACACTAAAATCCAGTCTGAGGCGGCCACTGTACCCACAATAAACCCAGAGACAGAAGTCTGGTAGGACAAAAGCAGAGTCCTTCTGCAACCAGAATTGTTTTGGCATCCTGTTCACACATATTCACACCTATTGTGGTTAATTACTGGCTGAGCAAAGCTAGAGAACCAATGCAAAAAACATTCCAGGAACTTTAGGGACAAGAAAGTAACTTTCTAAAAATTACTTTTCCTTAATATTTATTAAAAATCCAATGTCACATGTAATCATTCAATTGGAGTTAAAAATTGGTGTTTAATTACTTTTCTAGCTGATCCGATTCCAAAGAGATATTATTAGTACTTTAATCTGTACTGTGAATTTCTACATTAGACAGCTAGGCCTGCAAGTGAAAAGGGAAGCTTTGACCTGTCAAAGGGTTTATTTTGACAGGTAGAATTATAGTTTTTGCACTGCTACAGTCAGGTTAAATGTTAGGCCTGAAGCCATGTATGCACTGCCACTGTAGTGAATGGTAAAATAGGTGCTGCTGTCGTGTAGTTCCTAGGACTCCCCAGGACCTGCACGTTTCGGATGACCTAAACTGAGGGCTTGGTGTGCAGACAGACTCTGGACACCCCCACAGGATGAGTCAGCCGTTAGATCAGCCTGCTATCTCTACCGTGCCACTACCACCCCCCTGTATTCTACAGTGTGGTAGGTAGTTTCTGGCAACCACTGAACATGACAACCCTGATTCCTCAGGTATCGTGAAAACAATACGGTATCTTTCGCTCAGTTACTCGTGCTTGCTTTCTCTCAGAATATACATAGAATGATGATTGTTAGTTAGTTTAGTTTATTGTTGATTAATTAAAATCTTACATTAGGAAAAATAAAAATATTGTGAAAGAAATCAATTTTATCATTATTGTTAAAATTACTAATATTGTTAAAATAGTTTTTACATATTTACATTTATAGGGAACCGACAAGGAACAATTTCCTCATATAATAGATAAGAAAGTTTTCGTTACCTAAGGCTTAAAAGTATGGTCACAGAATATATGCCATTATCGTTTCCACTGCTCTCATAAATTTTACAAATGCACAATTCAATTCCATATCAGATGGGTTAAGACATGCTATCACTGCTTGTGATAGCATGTCTTAAACCACCACCGTGAATGACGATTGGAACGGTTTTAATAATTATTTATTGGTCAAGCGTCAGTCTAGTATGAAACATGTTAGCGGTGTAGGAAGCTGGCTCTGTATATACTATACCAAAGCGAGGTACAGTGTGCACAGAGTCCAGTGGAACCCCAAAGGTAGGCAGAGGTAAAGTTAGATAGCACCTCACTCTCTATTTGTGGTAGTGTGGTCGAGCAGTAAGGCAGTATCAGAGGTCAGTGTTAAGCATTTGTTGTACACACTCAAAGACTGAACTTCAGACCAATTGTTTTTGTATAAAAATATTATTTTAGTTATTTTATTTCCTAGAACCAAGCAAGCCTGGTACAGGTGAGTGATAAGTACTTTACAGTAAATATACAGTTGAAATACAGTATGGATTGTAATGGTATATGCTCTTTGTTTTGACTTACAGTATTGTTGCAGAGAAATGCAATGCTTTCTAAATACAGTACACAGACTTGAATGGACGTTTCAGTAAAATACCAGGTAAGTTACTTTTTAGATTACTTTTCTTACTCAGTGTAGTATACCTGGATACTACACTGGGACATTTCCTGTAAACAGGTAAGTAAAATTGTTAAATAGTACAATTTTAAAGAATTTCTTTAGGTTTTCAAACTCCACACTTAAAAACTTTTCCAAGAAAAACAGTCAATGTTATCCTATGGAGGAAAATAGTGTTATCGGTTTTAGGGTAAGTATTCGGTAGTGGGAGTTGAGGTTCTGGGGGTAGACTCAGGGGTCCCCCAGGGTCAGGGATGCACTCTCATTACACCCTCAGCGGCACTAGGGCGGCCGGGTGCAGGGTGCTGTTTCGACGTCGGGCGCCCTGTTGTTTGCAATGGGGAATCTCCGGTTTGCAAAGGCACTGCAGGCCTGGGGACGAAGGTCTTCTGGGTGCGACCACCACTTCAAGAGGTAAGTTGGGGGTTGGTTAGGCACCGTCGGTTCGGCCACCCAAGGCC
Organism: Calotriton arnoldi; assembly: GCA_963921515.1. NCBI lineage: Eukaryota > Metazoa > Chordata > Amphibia > Caudata > Salamandridae > Calotriton > Calotriton arnoldi. Next base: position 2,052,248 of record CAWUFW010002020.1, on the reverse strand, counting down.
GTGGGGCATTGGGTGCAGAAGTGCCTTTTAGGGTTGGACCTTCTTACAAGCTCCTGGTCGCGGTTGGGGGGACCTTCTGGATTTAGGCTGCAGGCGTCGGCTGGAGGTTTGAGGTTTGAGGCAGGTCAGGGGTCGCCAGATCTCGGGTTAGGATCGCCGGGGGGGACTTCCTCGTGGTGTTTGCCCACTCGAGCTCAGGCCGTGGACGGCGGGTGCAGAGTTGGGTGGATTCGCGGTGTCCGGCCTGAGCCAGAGGTTGGAGATGAACAAATCCGGTGTTCAAGGGAGACACAGTCTTTGTGGTTGAAGGCAGGCAGGTTCTCCGGGGTTTTCGAGGTTGCTGGCTGCAGGTCACACCGGGATTTCGCAGGAGCAGGTTCGAGGTGGAGACAAACCAGTATGGCTGGGCTGGGGCCAAGTCAGTGGGCGTCTTCCTCTTGTTAGCTTCGGCACGGCTGTTCGGTCCTTCTTCTTCTTTTCCAGTGGGAGGGGGGCATAAGCCTTTCCCTGGTTGGCTGAGTCCCCCCATCTGCAAGATGGCGGGGACTGAGAGTTGTGCTTCACCTCGCCTCCCCCACCTGAGGGGTGAAGTTGGCAAAGGTAGGAACACCTCTCTTCCTCACTTGTTTTTCCCGCCGGTTCTCCCACCCAAAGTGGGGGTCAGAACCAGTTGGGACCAGTTGCTGAAAGCAGCAAGTGGCCTGGGGAAGCTCACAAAGGCGGCAAGCCTTTGAAGCTTCCCCTTCGTGAACCCTGCCCATCCTGGGGGAGGAGGCTTGGCACCTCGTCCTAGGATGTGCATTGTTTCAGGCCCCCAAGAGCAGCAGGCTCTCGACCCTGGGGTCCAGAAACATGTCTGGTGGTGGCAGCTGAAAACAGCCACTCAGCCTGGACACTAGTGGTAGGTCGTTTTTCACGGTGCTTCTCTAAGATGCCCTCTGTGTGCATTTTTCATTAAATCCCACACTGGCATCAGTGTGGGTTTAATGTGCTGAGAAGTTTGATACCAAACTTCTCAGTTTTCAGTGTAGCCATTATGGTGCTGTGGAGTTCGTAATGACAAACTCCCAGCACCATATACTCTTAATGGCAGCACTGCACTTACAATGTCTAAGAATGGCCTTAGACACTGTAGGGGTACAGGGCTCATGCACCTGTACCCTCACCACTGGTATAGGGCACCCAGCTAGAGGGGTGACTGACCTATGCCAGGGCAGTGGGTTGTAGGCATGGCACACAGGGATGTGTGCCATGTCGGCTCTTCACTTTGTTCTGCACCAAAACACCCAGCCTGCAAAGGCAGTGTGTGAGTGTCAGGGTACAGGACCTCTAAGGGTGGCACAATAAGTGCTGCAACCCTCAGAGGCCTTCTCTGGTCACAGTGCCCTGGGTACCGGTGGTACCATTTACCAGGGGCTGACCTGTGGCCAGAGATGCCAATTGGGTTTAGGCTTCAATGCAGTTTTAGGGAAAGAACATAGGCCCTGGGTACCTGATTAGCAGGAGCCCAGGGCACACTCAGTCAAAGAACATCAGCAATTCAGCAAAAAGTGGGGGCAACCATGCAGAAAGAGAGCACTTTCTCACAAGCGGCGACAATCAAAAGACAGGAGCAGACAAATGTGATCGCTAGCACCAATATCGAACAAAGTAGATACATTTCCACCATAGTGCAAATAGGATGAATAAAAGCAACACTAGCATTGGCGTAGACCTACGATGCGTAGCCTACCTAACTGTACCTAGCCTAGAGATGTAGGTGAAGCATGTATGTGTAGGTGTTAGGATATGTCCTAATGGAACCTAGTGGAACCTAATAGAGCCTAATGGAGTCTAATGGAACCAAGAATTTCCCGTGGAAGTGCTAACCCCTCACCTGATGGTTCTGCATGAAGGACCCCGTCTCTGCGTCGAGGATGGCACCCCCCAAGGGATGTCCGATCTCTGCCCGTCGATCGATCAGCCGGCAGAGCCTCGTCTCAGCTTGGAAGGAATTCTCCTCTGCCTTTCTAAGGGGAAGTGAGGGTCTTTTATACTAAAGTGGTCACTGCAGGTTTTCTTCTAGACTCAATATGTTTTGAAAACATTTACTAATCCCTTGCTAATCCTTTTCTAAACAAAACACTCATGCACAGCTGGCTGTTGGCCATGGATGAAAAAACGCAGTGACCCTTATACAGAATAAATCTACCGTGCCTGGGGACATGTTTATGTACGTCAGGTACAGGGATTAAGATATGGCACCGAGACCCTACTGTTGAAGAGACAGAAGAAAGCTACTGGGTAAAAGGTCACCTATGTAGTACCGTTATGTTGTGTGGATGGGACAAAAGGCATGTAAATGGTATGTGCATGATGGGACTATTCTAAAGGATATGACACTGCAGTCCACTGTTGGCATTTAACTTGCAGGCCCTGGGTGCACTTTGTACCACATACTGGGGGCTTATAGGCACGTTAAATATGCCAGTTAGGAGTATGCCAATTCGACCATGTTAAAGGGGGGCACTGGTACTACTGGTTAGCAGGGGTTGTGGTGTAAGACAAAATAATAGGGCCCCTCGCAGAATGTGATGTGGGGCCCCTGATTCTCCCATATCGCAAAGATATTCATTGGCTTTTGGCTGAATGGCCTCAGTAGTGTCTCATTCACAGTCTCACAATTTCAGAATTTCAATATTTCCAATATTATTTACAACAAAATTATTGTTGTTATTTACCTTAAACAGCTAACGATCACTGACAAAGCCAGTAGTACTGGATGGTGTTAGGTGTATGTCAGTTCTTGGGTTCAGGGTCGGCTATAGGGAGGTGCGACTTGTGTAGCAGCACCTGGTCCTGACCTCAGGGGACGCTAAGTGTAGACATAACTAATGGGTTTAAAAGCAGCTGCTGCAGAGTTCCTTGTGTGTTCAGCAGTTTTCAGGCAACAGTAAAAATGTCAAATTAACTCTGGTCATTATTGGTCTTGCTGTAGAGAGACCAGAGTTTAGTCTAGTGGCCGTTTTGACTCATCATAAAGTAGTGCAGAGGGTTAATATGCCTGCTGCAAAGCACGTGTGCCATGCAGATCTCAGAACTGTATTTTATGTGGGTAGCTCAGTGGGTTACTGCTTTTCTCACAGAGCTACTTTTGCTACTTGCAGTTCATTGGTTACAATCCTAATCCAGCACAGTGGGCTATGAAGTCATAAAACAGCTGCATGCAGACTGCATGGTATGAGACAGAACGTTATGTTTTTTACCCAGTCTTGTATTATCCTAATGCTAAAAAGGGTTCATTTGGGTAGAAATACATTCTCATTAGGAAAGTCAACCCCGCCCACTGTGGTACATTTTAAATCGGTGAGTTAAGAATTTGTGTTTCTCCAGACCAAACACTCTTAAAATATTTTACTTAGCAGTATGGATGACATGTGATTCCTGTACCTTGTAACTCTCATTGTCTTATGTAACATTTTCTGTAGTTTTATTTATACACATATGATTCTTTTGGCTCCATATGACGTGTGTTTGATGTAAAGTGCTACAACACCCTACACTTTTATGAGTAGCGCTATAAAACAAATGAAATGCATGTGAAAGAGGAGCTGTACAGAGATAAAAGGCACTATTGGAGGGTGGTACTTGAGGGACTCCATGGAGAAGGAGGTCATGGGGGGGTGCCAAACATGCAAACCCCCCCCCCGTTTAATTGTTTCCTAGACTGTATGCCATATCCTTCGATCACAAATCTGTGGTGCAGGCGATGTGCAGACAGGCTCCTGCCTACACTCTATACTGCTACCTGGTACACATAATGTACTTAAAGTTATGTCAGGGTGGGCAACCAACATCAAGAGAGCGAATCTTAGAGGGCTGGGGAAATGGGGGAGCAACACAGAGGGTAGGGAAGAAAATGGGGGGTCAAAATGGATGTGAGAGCACAACATGGAGCTGTGGGGAAAAGCACAAGGGTGAAAAAGCAATGGGGAGGGAAGAAGCACACGAGGGTGAGAGCATCACGGAGGAGGGTGGGCGAGAACCACATGTGGAAACAAAGAACTACCGGAGCACGGTGGACAAGGGGCACTACACATTGGAGACAGATGGAAAACATGCACTCTCATGGAGTTCTAAAACACAAAGAATAAATAAGGCCACAAAAAAGGAGCAGTGTAATGTGTTCATGCTCTAGGGGAGGGACAAACAAAAGAAAAGGAAGGAAACCCGCACACACCCAACGAATAAGAAACAAGCAAATGGCTGTGTTATGTGTCTGGATGCAATAACAGAAAGCTCAGAGAGGAACCATAATAGTAGTCATGAGGCACTATGGGAATCACAGAAAATTAATTTTGTGTTTAAGTCATGTCCTGAATTACATAGGCCACTCCCCTTTGAAAACACCCCACTTTTTTCATCCCACTTAAATCCTTGCATGTGACACATGATAGTGTCCTGGCAGGGCAACCAGAAATCATTTTTTACCAATGAATTCATGCTTTGAAATAATTTCTACTTATTACATAAGGCGATAGAAAATTGGACATAACTCCATTTGTCCATTTTTTGGACGTCATTCGCTTTTGTGTGATCCAAAAATGTTTTCGTTCTCCAACATGTGGCAACCAATGACCACTCTCTTGCTTGCTAACACACATTTGGATATGACTGAATAAATGATTTTAAAGAGTGTCACTGATGTAAACTTGAAAGAATTCTAGAGGTGAAAAAATATAGTTCACTCTACACTCCCATATCCGGTATAAAGGTGGAAATGAGGGGCTTGTGAAGATTTGGAGCAGCCCCCTGCACAATGGTAAGGGGTTTAGGACATGCAGGCACCCTGTAGCATGTGCAAGGCACATGTGGTCTGTCCCGAGGCATGGTCTGCACTTCTATGGGTTGGACACAGACTCTGCACACATTGCAAGAAGCGTGTGACAGAGGCTGGCTGCCTGGGGCTTATCCCACCTTAGTTCAGGGCCATTTGGAACATCCTTATTGTTACTTGTCCCGGCTCTGGTGCCACTCCACTCTACGACATGATACTCTACTACACTCTACTCCACTCTGTGACACTCCACTCTATAACACTTGTAAGAGTTTTGTGCTATTTGGGCACAAGTTCCGATGCCAAGTCCTGTGCGTCACTGCTCTCTCCTCATCGTGGCTGCCGTTCACTCGTGTCTTGACTGACTCTTCCGTGTCAGCAGAACAAATATTTACGTACCATGTAGCCATCAATTGCTTAACTGACCAACAAACACTGCACTGTTATTCACTTCATTTATAAACATGCATTGGCAAAGCCAATATGTCTGGCCCATGCAAGCTAAACGTTAGTGGGGTAGAGGAGAGTGGTGTGTATCATACAGTGTAGTGGCATAGACTTGAGTGTTGTGGTGTGTCAATGAATGGCATAGAGTGTTGTGAAGTGTCATGGAGTGGTGTAGAGTGATGTGGAGTGGCGTAGTGTGGAGTGGAATAGAGCAGAGTGGAGTGTCGTGGAGTGTTGTGGAGGGAGTAGAGTGGAGTGGAGAAGAGTGGAGTGGAGTGAAACAGAGTGGAAAGGTGTAGAGTAGAGGGGTGTAGAGTGGAGTAGAGTGTTGTACAGTGGAGTGGAGTAGAGTGTCGTAGAGCAGAGTGGCACAGAGTGGAGTGGCATACAGTGGAGTAAAGTGGCATAGAGGAAGTTGTGTACAGTGGAGTAGAGTGTTGTGGCGTAAAGTGAAGTAGATTGGCGTAGAGTGGAGTGGCTTAGAGTGGACTAGAGTGTCATAGAATAGAGTGGCATAGGCTGTCAAGGAGTGGTAGAGTGATGTGGAGTGGCGTAGTGTGGAGTGGGGTAGAGCAGAGTGGAGTGTCATGGAGTGTTGCGGAGGGAGTAGAGTGAATTGAAGAAGAGTGGAGAGGAGTGGATAGGCGTAGAGTGTCATAAAGTGGAGTGACGTAGATTTGAATGGAGTGGCTTAGAGTGGAGTAAAGTAGAGTGGTGTAAAGTGGCATGGAGTGGCATAGAGGGAGTTGTGTATAGTAGAGTAGAGTGTTGTGGCATAGAGTGCAGTAGATTGCCGTAGAGTGGAGTGGCATACAGTGGAATAGAGTGTCATAGAATAGAGTGGCATAGGCTATCAAGGTGTGGCATAAAATGTTGTGGCGTAGAGCAAAGTGGAATGGCATGGGGTGGAGTGGAGTGGCATAGAGTGTCATGGGGTAGCATGGAGTGTCATGGTGAGTGTGGGGTGTTGTAGAGTGGCACAGAGTGTCCTGCCATGAGTAGAGTGCAGTGAAGGGGCATTGAGTGGAGTAGAGTGGAGTGGCCTAGAGCAAAGTAAAGTGACCTGGAGTGGCATAGAGAGACATGTGTAGAGTGGAGTAGCATGTTGTAGAGTAGAGTGGCATAGAGTGGAGTGGCCTAGATTGGAGTGGCACAGAGTGGGTTACAGTGTCATAGAGTGGAGTGTCGTCGAGTGGAGTGTCAGCGAGTGGAGTGTCAGCGAGTGAAGTGTCATCGAGTAGACTGTTGTCAAGTAGATTAGTGTCGTACGTAGAGTGGAATGTCGTACAGTGGAGTGGAGTGTCGTCGAGTGGAGTGTCACTGAATGGAATGTTATCAAGTGGATTAGAGTGTCGTAGAGTGGAATGTCATACAGTGGAGTGCCATAGAGAAGAGTGGAGTGTCGTCGAGTGGAGTAGAGTAGAGTGTCATTGAGTGTCGTACAGTGGAGTGCATAGAGTGGAGTAGAGTAAAATAGTGTGTCATAGAGGGGAGTTGTGTGGAGTGTTGTAGAGTGGCATAGATTGGAGCAGAGTGTTATAGAGTGGAGTGGCATAGAGTGTCGTAAAGTGGAGAGGAGTAGAGTGGAGTAGAGTGGAATAAAGTGGCGTATTGTAGAGTGAAGAAAAGATTTATAGAGTTGAGTGTTGTGGAGTGGAGTGTCATAGAGTGGAGTGTAGTACAGTGTCATGTCATAGAGTGGCGTGGCATAGAGTGGAGGGATGTAAAGTGGAGTGCTGTGTCATAGAGTAGAGTGACTGCCGTAGAGTAGAGTGGTGTGTAATAGAGTGGCATAGAGTAGAGTGGCAAGAGTGGAGTAGCATATCGTAAAGTAGTGGAGTGTTGTGTCATAGAGTGGCATGTTGTAGAGTGTCATAGAGTGGAGGGACATGGAGAGGCATGTCATAGAGTACATTGGAATGGCGTGTCGTAGAGAGGAGTGGCATGTCGTAGAGTGGAGTGGCATGTCAGAGTGGAGTGGAGTAGAGTGACGTGGAGTGGAGTGTCATAGAGTGAAGTGGAATGTCATAGAGTGGAGAGGGGTGTCGTGGAGTGGAGTGTCAAGGAATAGAGTGGCGTGTCATACAGTGTCACTGAATGCTGTAAAGTGGAAGGGCACAGAGTGGAGTAGAGTGGAGTGGTGTAGTGTGAAGTGGTGTAATGTGGAGTATTCATGGTGTGGTAGCGCACTGCCATTACAGACAACACATTTTTAATTGAAGTGACCACTACATTTGCACAGACATCCAGTTTTACTAATAAAAGTGCACAACGCACAAACGATGATGTGTGGAAATGTCGTCACCTAGAGTATTGATTTATTTTGATTATATTAAAATATGTGTTTCCTCCACATTTCAGAGAGCGAGAGTGGGAGAAAGAAAGCGAGAGTGGGAGAAAGAGAGAGAGGGAGAGAGAGAGATTTCTGAATGTATTTTTGAACGATGTAGGCTAAACTGAAAGTTCGAGCAAGAGGCCTGACTTTGGTTCTGGCTCAGCTTGAGGTCCCAAACAATTTTATCATATTTAAACACGATGTTTGTTGCATAATGTACATGTCAACGACTTTCAGGACTCAGCTCATGCATGGACTTAGAGTCAATGGCTGTGTGCGCAAGGTTAAAGGGAGGTTGTATTTAAGTGAAAATTTCAGTTAAAACAAAGTTTTAAACTAACATAGCTACTGAAAGTCACCTGTTATAGTTCTCTCTAGTAACTAAACTACAACTTTAGTCCCCCCCATCGTAAGTGTTGTTTTCAGTGGTCATTAGGGATGTTATCAATGCAGTCATTGAACATGTTTTGAGTGATGTAATCTGTGAGTGTACAAGCTGAGCAGTGAGTTATAATTACTTTAGGTCACAAGTTATAGTTACTTGAGATAATTATAACTGGTGAATTTCAGTGGTTTTGTTAGTTTAAAAAGTACACAGTGAGGGCACCCTTTCATATAGCACACTGACACCCTTTGTGGTTGAGTAGCACTATATAAGAAACTCTAAATAAACAAAATAAATCATGTAATCAGGCACATGGAAGAATAGCTTGTTCCCACTCACAAAAATAGAGCACCCACTGAGTGAGTGCAGAGAGTAACTATGAAATATCTTACTAATGAGTAACCTGAAATACCATATAAAGATCAGTAGTGCTTACCTGGGGCTTCGGGGCGCGCTGAGCTGAGGGTTCCTGCTTGCCCACCGTTTCGCCAGCCACAAGAGCTTCTGTTGGCGAAAGAGTTACAAAACGACTGTTAATGTGAGTGGGAGCAGTAACCCCAACATTTCACCGGGCATCCAGACAAGGTTTTCTCCATGGAAAGAAGCGCCTAGCTGAGAGGGAGCCTGGAGCATTGCAGCGCTAGATTGGGAACAAAAATCAACCCAGGGAATGTTCTAATGTCACCCCAATAGGGCACGAGGGTGGAGGGGTTCTCCTGATCGCTTATTTTTTTAAAGTGGGGTCACAGGATTAATTTAAGAGCACAGCTTTCCAAACATTGGGGATAAGCATGAGGTGTACATGACAGATTCACAGAGGCAGCAAACAACGCATGTACCTGCTAAATCCCTCGAGTCTATGTTTCCTCCTCTGTGGGATGAGGGACCCTCAAACTTATTCCCTCATGCCCACCAGGGGGTGCCCCGGTGCCCGTTAGGTCAGCCTAGTCCTGGTACAATGGGGGAGGAGATGGCTCAATGGGTCAGAGGGACAAAGACCTGCACCAGTGTCAATCACACCACAAGGAGCCGCCATTGTAAAGGGAGAGCAGTAGAAAGAGAAGAGGGCTGCAGTGAAGAGAGAAAAGACTAGGAGCCAAGGTCACCGGTGCAGGGGGAGGGCTAACATGAATACACTGTAACATGTGAGCTAGCAAGCTTGATACACTGTAACATGTGTCCTAGCAAGCTTGATACACTGTAACATGTGTCCTAGCAAGCTTGATACAATGTAACATGTGTCCTAGCAAGCTTGATGCACTGTAACATGTGTCCTAGCAAGCTTGATACACGGTAACATGTGTCCTAGCAAGCTTGATGCACTGTAACATGTGAGCTAGCAAGCTTGATACACTGTAACATGTGTCCTAGCAAGCTTGATACACAGTAACATGTGTCCTAGCAAGCTTGATACACGGTAACATGTGAGCTAGCAAGCTTGATACACTGTAACATGTGTCCTAGCAAGCTTGATACACGGTAACATGTGAGCTATAAGCTTGATACACTGTAACATGTGAGCTAGCAAGCTTGATACACTGTAACATGTGTCCTAGCAAGCTTGATACAATGTAACATGTGTCCTAGCAAACTTGATACACTGTAACATGTGTCCTAGCAAGCTTGATACACTGTAACATGTGTCCTAGCAAGCTTGATACACTGTAACATGTGTCCTAGCAAGCTTGATACAATGTAGCATGTGTCCTAGCAAGCTTGATACACTGTAACATGTGTCCTAGCAAGCTTGATACACTGTAACATGTGAGCTAGCAAGCTTGATACAATGTAGCATGTGTCCTAGCAAGCTTGATACAATGTAGCATGTGAGCTAGCAAGCTTGATACAATGTAGCATGTGTCCTAGCAAGCTTGATACACTGAAACATGTGTCCTAGCAAGCTTGATACAATGTAGCATGTGTCCTAGCAAGCTTGATACACTGTAACATGTGTCCTAGCAAGCTTGATACACTGTAACATGTCCTAGCAAGCTTGCTACACTGTAACATGTGTCCTAGCAAGCCTGATACACTGTAACGTGTGTCCTAGCAAGCTTGATACACTGTAACATGTGTCCTAGCAAGCTTGATACAATGTAGCATGTGTCCTAGCAAGCTTGATACACTGTAACATGTGTCCTAGCAAGCTTGATACACTGTAACATGTCCTAGCAAGCTTGCTACACTGTAACATGTGTCCTAGCAAGCCTGATACACTGTAACGTGTGTCCTAGCAAGCTTGATACATTGTAACGTGTGTCCTTGCACGCTTGATGCACTGTAATATGGGTCCTAGCAAGCTTGCTACACTGTAACATGTGTCCTAGCAAGCTTGCTACACTGTAACGTGTGTCCTAGCAAGCTTGATACACTGTAACGTGTGTCCTAGCAAGCTTGATACATTGTAACATGTGTCCTTGCACGCTTTATACATTGTAGCATGGGTCCTTGCATGCTTGATACACTGGAACATGTGTCCTAGCAAGCTTGAGACATTGTAACATGTGTCCTAGCAAGCTTGAGACATTGTATTGTGTGTCCTAGCAAGCTTGAGACATTGTATTGTGTGTCCTAGCAAGCTTGATACATTGTAACATGTGTCCTAGCAAGCTTGATACATTGTAACATGTGTCCTAACAAGCTTGAGCCACTGTAACATGTGATCTAGCAAGCTTGATACATTGTATTGTGTGACCTAGCAAGCTTGATGCATTGTAACCCTTGTCCTAGCAAGCTTGAGACATTATAACGTATTAACTAGCAAGCATGATACATTGTAACATGTGGTCTTGCAAGCTTGATACATTTTAACCCATGTCCTAGCACGCTTGAGACATTGTAACATATGACCTAGCAAGCTTGATACATTATATCCTGTGTCCCAGCAGGAATACATTGCAATGTGAGTCATAGCAAGCTTGATACATTGTAATGTGTGTCCTTGCACGCTTGATACATTGTAACTTGTAAGCTTGCCAGCTTTATACATTGTTACATGTAATCTAGCAAGCTTGGTACATTGTAACATGTAATCTAGCAATCTTTATACACTGTAAAGTGTAATCTAGCAAGCTTGCTACACTGTAACATGTAATCTAGCAAGCTTAATACAATGTAACATGTAATCTAGCAAGCTTGGTACATTGTAACATGTAATCTAGCAAGCTTGATACACTGTAACATGTAATCTAGCATGCATCATACATTGTAACTTGGATTCACAGCACAAGGAACAGAAGTCTCCACTGTACGATGGATGATGGAAGCATGCTTGTAACCCATGTGCAAAGATACTAGGTGGGGGTCTTGGATGTAATGTATGGATTTCTGGAACGGAGTGTGGATCTGAGTCTGAGCATGATCCTAGCAGGTAAGCAGAGAGATGTCGGCACATTGATGCACAAACTCATGGCTGGCCCTGGTGAACACGGCCACAAAGAGGGGTGAATGACCCTATCGATCTGACAGGGGGGCAGTGGTGGCCAGTATTTATTTTATTTTATTTATTTTATTTTATGCATTTTTATATAGCACGGACTTTACCCAAAGGTGTCAGAGCACTTCACAATAGAACCAAGTACGTTACATGAGGAGATTTACATACTTACACGTTACAGATACAAACGGAATAGTTGAAGAAGTAAAATCAATCACACCAAAAAAAAAACACACAAGGATTAGGTTAGTCAAGGCATAGAATACATATTTACAACATTGTATTAATTCTGGAAGTGTCTTTGGAAGAGAAGAGGGTTGAGGTCAGTTTTGAAAGTCTGGGTACGGAGTGATGGAGGAAGCGAGTTCCAGATTCCAACCGCATTGCCTGAGAAGGATTGAGCCATTGATCTTTCCCTTTTGAAGGTAGGGGGCTCAAGCAGTACATTTTCAGCATTACGTGAAGGTCTGGAGTCTTCAAAGATTTTACGTTTATTTGCCAGGTATCGAGGGGAGGAAGTGTTCAAGGCTTTGTGGGTGATACAGGCAGTCTTGTAGACTGACCTTGCTTCAATGGGAAGCCATCAAAGAAAAACAGTATGGGTGTGATGTGATCACTTCTTTTGGCCCCATAAACAAAACGAGCCACTGAGTGGAGAACGGATTTGAGAGGGGAAAGGTTGGATTTGTGGAGGCCAGCAAGCAGAGAATTGCAATAGTCCAATCTAGATAGAACTAGAGATTGGACCAAGGTTTTTAGGTCTTGCTCCGGAAAGAAACGTCGAATCCCCCAGAGAAGGCGCAGTTGGTAACGTGCATTCTTTGCAATGGAATTGATGTGGGAGTGTAGATTGAGCCCTTTGTCAAGTATGACACCAAGGGATTTAGCGCTGTCGACAATGATAGGTTTGTTGTTAAGTAAATTCAGCTTATCCATCCAAGATTGAACAGGGGGAGGAGAGAGTGAGGTAGAGATGAGGAGAAATTCCGTTTTTGAAGGATTCAGAATGAGTTGATGAACTAACATCCAGTTTTGGATAGAGTTGAGAGTAGAGTTGAGAATTGAAATGTGTGCGGAAGACACCTTAAGGTAGATTTGGGTGTCATCAGCATAGAGGTGGTAACGGATCCCAGATTTACTAAGGAGATTTCCCAATGGTTCCAAGTAAAGATTGAACAAAGTGGGAGCGAGAATAGATCCTTGAGGGACGCCTTGACCTACCGCCATTGAAGACGAAAGGCTGTTAGATATTTTAATCACTTGGGATCTGTCCGAGAGGAATGAGGCAAACCATTTAAGCACTGTGCCTTCCAAGCCCATTCTCTGTTTTAAGGTGTTCAGGAGAGTGTTGTGATCAACCGTGTCAAAGGCTGCAGAAAGGCCTGGAAGGATCAGAAGACAAGACTCCCCCAAGTAAAGAACACGCAGCGCGTTGTCGATCACTTGCAGCAGGGCTGTTTCAGTGCTGCAGTCTTGCATGAAACCAGATTGGAATTCGTTGAGAAGATTGTTATCCTTGATATGTAGGGAAAGTTGTTTCGCTACCCATCTGTGATTTTCGCAAGAAAAGGGAGGTTGGTGATGGGGCAGAAGTTGTTGTGGCATCAGCAGAGGGTTTTTTAAGAAGTGGGTAACCTGTCCTGTTTTAAGGGCAACAGGAAGGGAGCCTTGGCTGAGGAAGAAGTTAACCAGACTGGTCCAATAGGAAAGAGTACGGGTGTAGAAGTCAATGGCGATGTCACTAGTGATGGGGTTGAAAGAATGGTTAGAGGGTTTTGTTTTGAGGATGCATTTGAGGAGGGCATCTTCAGAGACGGCGTCAAAATTCTGCCAAATGACTAAGGATTTGCGCTCCTCTCGGAGGGTAGGGTGAATGACCTGATCCACCAGTGATTTCACTTTTTCATCAAAGAATATAGCGAACTCTGCTGCTTTCTTTGGAGGATCGTCATGCTTGATGGTTGAGGGAGAGAAGTTTGTATTTTTGATGAGGTCAAATAGTTTTTTGAGTCTGTTTTTGGCTGAGTCGAGGAGGGTTCTGAAGTGTGACGCTTTTTCACAGAAGATGTGTTTGTGGTATTTTGATCTCGCTGAACGTAGAGTAGAGAGATTAGTGGTGGATGGAGACTGTCTCCATTGTTTCTCCAGGGATCTCAGATTTTTCCTTTCTTCATAAAGGGATTTATTGAACCATGGTGCAGAAGAAATATGCCTTTTCTTTTTGCTTTGAAGTGGAGCAACATTATCAATTTCGACTGCAAGACTGGAGAGGCATTGGGATGTAAGATCGTTGATATCAGAATTAGGGTCTAACATTGGAAGGGATACCATAGCAGAATCACAAAGAATGTCAAGGTCAATGTTTATGGTGTTACGGAACCAGGTAGTAGTCCTTTTAGGTTGGCCAAGAGTTACAGAGTGAGATAGGTGCAGAGCGAAGGGGATGAGGAAGTGGTCGGACCAGTCTACTTGAATAGGGTCAGCAATAGTTAGCATATCTGCTTTGGATATTACAAGGTCCAGAATAGAGCCCTTCGAGTGTTGTTTCAGTGCAGTGTTGGATAAGATCATTTACTGAGAGAAAAGTGGCAAGCCTATTGGCGGCAGAGTCTTCCAAAGAGCCCCAGTGAAGATTAAAGTCTCCCAGAAAAATCTGTCTGTCACTTTGAGAGTATTGGTCGCTGGCGAAGTCGATGAATTCCTCCAAGAAGGAGGAGCAGTCACCAGTTGGGTGATAGATGGCATGAAATCTGAAAGGGGAGCAGTGCTGCACTTGAAGCTCCAGAGACAGGCATTCGAATGTACGGAAGGAGCTGCTGGGGAAAATCTTGAATTGTGGGGAGTTTCTGAAGATGATTACAACCCCTCCCCCAACGTTATCTGTTCTGTCATATCTAAAGATGGAGTAGTCAGTGGGTAGCAGAAGATCAAAAGTAGTATGAGAGGTGTCATTGAACCAGGTCTCAGTGAGGAAAAGAATGTCAAGATTGTGAAGATTGATGGTGTCTGAAATTCTCAGCTTGTGTTTGATTGCAGATCTGCAGTTGTGGAGCAATCATCGCAACTCTGACTTTTGGTTAAGGGGGCATTTGGGCTTTTAGGGGTGATAGGGATAATGTTCCTGAATGAGGGTGCCAGGGTAGAATAAGGCTGATGTTTAGTTCGGGCAGAGGAGATGGCCGGAATAGTGCACAGCGTAGACTTAACTGGAGAGGAGGAGAGGGGGAGGGGGATGGCTGTAGAAGTTTTGTAACTAGCCAATAAATTAGCGATGTCTGAAGATGACAGATTGTGTGTGGCTTTTTAGGGGCCCAGGAGCAGGGTATTCCTCAGGAGTTTGGCGAAGGGAGTACCTGCCAGGGGGATTGGGTTGTAGGTAAAGGTAGATATTTTAGTACTTAGGAGTGAGATGGTAGTTTCAAGCTGGGAGATAGAGGAGATGAGAAATCCTAGTTTGTTTTCTAAAGAAAGTAGGACTGCACATGGAATGTTAGGTGACTCGATGGGTTCCGGAGGGAGTGCAATTGGCGAGGGAGGGCAGGGAGAGGTGCGCGTGAGAAAGGAGTATTGGGGTGCAGGAGTAAGAGGTGGAGGTAGATGGGGATTGGTAGACGTTATCGGTGCATCTGAGGTGGAAAGACAATTATCTGGGCAGAAATTGAACAGAGGAGAAGGATTGAGTTCAAATTTAGGAGGAGACGGGTGTGGGAAGTGGTGGGAGGGTGGAATGCGGGAAGGGGAAAGAGGGGAATCATAGAAGGGCAGGAGGTTGGGGGAGAAGAGAGGCGTTGGGGCTGGAGAGGTCACATGGGCTTGGAGAGTGTATGGGGACTGGCAACAAGCAGAGTGGGGGGATTGACCTAGAGGGAAGTTGAAGAGAGAGTATGGTTCTACTAGACCAGGGGGAGGGAAAAGGAAAAGATTGCCATGGGGGGATAAAGGGTTGAGCAGCATTACTGGAGAGATGGGAGGATGAAGAGAGATGAAAGGGGTTTGTGCAGAATTCAGGGTCAAGGAGAGGGGGAGAGCGGGAGAGCGGGTAGGGTAGAATAAAAGGGAGGGAATAAGGAGGAAAGTTCGCATCGTTAACTGGGAGAACAGGCTGTTGTAAAGATGGATCAAAAAAGGGGGTGGTAAGCCTGATGGGGGGGGGGTTACTTCAGAATTCCAGGAAGGTGCAGTGGGGAAAAGGAGAGTGTTGGCCATAGGTATGGTTGGTGTGTTGAGGGTAATGTCCCATTTGGATGAGGGGGCAGAATGAGAAATGGGGAAGCAGGGGAGGGCAAAGGGTCGGCTAGGGGGGAGGCCTGTGCTTCCCGGGAGAGCAGCCTGTTGGAGTTTAGGAGGGTCGGGGGAGGAGAGAGGGAGTAAAGGGAAGAGTTAGTTGAAGAATCAAGGGAGATCACAGTCCCAGGAATGGGGAGTAGGGAAGGAAAGAGGTGGTCGAAAAGAGAGAGACAAGTGTCTTTAGCTTGAATCAGGACAGTACCATTGTTATAGAGTGAGACAGTGAGTGAGCCATTGAAACAAGTAGAGGGGGAGATTTTTAGCTGTTGCCCATGTGGGATAGATGAGGAGGAGGTGACGTTGAAGGAGTTATTGAAGCTGGTGGTCCAGGAAGGGATGTCGTGTGTGAAAAAATGAAGTCAGTTTTAATCCTCCCATAGCGACCACTATGGAATTGGTCATTGAAGAGGGAATCAGGAAACTGTTCAAGGGTGTTATGTTTGAACCGTTTTGCTGAAGCTTTGGACAAGTTGGGGGATAAATGATATTGAAACAGTTAACTCCAGTCTTAATTCGATTGGTTGCCATAGTTGAAAAATGAGGAGGGAGAGGATGGTGGGGGGTGGAGGAAAGCGCCACTAGGGGTGCAGGGACAAAGGAGCTTCCGAAGGGGGGGGCTCAGATAACGGCAGCCCCGCCTACCCAACTCTGGTCGTGGGGAATGGAAAACCGCAGCCCAGAGTATGAATAGATAAAACGCATAACTAGTGGCGTTTACCAAATAGTGACCATCGACAAATTCCTTGTTTGTAGTCACACGTGACAAACAAGGCGTTCAACGAAAGTCAATAATGAGACAAAGCACATTCAGGGAAAAGGCTGCCCTTTTTGAGAAGACAGGACCCTGCCATTGAGGAGTCTGGCCATGAAGGCCTTATGCAGTAATGTCCAGGGCTGGAGGGACAGCTGACCCCAGACCCTGCCAGTGAGGAGTCTGGCCGTGAAGGCCTTATGCAGTAATATCCAGGGCTGGAGGGACAGCTGGCCCCAGACCCTGCCAGTGAGGAGTCTGGCCGTGAAGGCCTTATGCAGTAATCTCCAGGGCTGGAGGGACAGCTGGCCCCAGACCCTGCCAGTGAGGAGTCTGGCCGTGAAGGCCTTATGCAGTAATCTCCAGGGCTGGAGGGACAGCTGGCCCCAGACCCAGCCAGTGAGGAGTCTGGCCGTGAAGGCCTTATGCAGTAATGTCCAGGGCTGGAGGGACAGCTGGCCCCAGACCCTGCCAGTGAGGAGTCTGGCCGTGAAGGCCTTGTGCAGTAATGTCCAGGGCTGGAGGGACAGCTGGCCCCAGACCCTGCCAGTGAGGAGTCTGGCCGTGAAGGCCTTATGCAGTAATGTCCAGGGCTGGAGGGACAGCTGGCCCCAGACCCTGCCAGTGAGGAGTCTGGCCGTGAAGGCCTTAGGCAGTAATGTCCAGGGCTGGAGGGACAGTTGGCCCCAGACCCTGCCAGTGAGGAGTCTGGCCGTGAAGGCCTTATGCAGTAATGTCCAGGGCTGGAGGGACAGCTGGCCCCAGACCCTGCCAGTGAGGAGTCTGGCCGTGAAGGCCTTATGCAGTAATGTCCAGGACTGGAGGGACAGCTGGCCCCAGACCCTGCCAGTGAGGAGTCTGGCCATGAAGGCCTTATGCAGTAATCTCCAGGGCTGAAGGGACAGCTGGCCCCAGACCTTGCCAGTGAGGAGTCTGGCCGTGAAGACCTTATGCAGTAATCTCCAGGGCTGAAGGGACAGCTGGCCCCAGACCTTGCCAGGGCTGACTGTACTGATGGCCAACAGGGTCTCTTTGAGCTGGTGTATCATTGATTTTAAAAACAAAATAACATTACAATTCATTACCTTGTCCCATCCCACTCTCCCACACCCCCTAAATAAGGAGAGAGATGCGAGTCACACCCTGTGCAAATATATATAACTCCATACATGACATCCAAAGCAAAAACAATCCTGTCTGTAAGTCGGGCAGCCTTGTAGCATGAGGCGAGGGTGCCTGTGTGGGCGCTGGGCAGCCTCCAGTAAGAGCTGCCTGCAGTAAGAGCTGGTGCCAGACCTTAGCTGGGTGTCCTGCTCTGACTGTCCAGGTCAATACATTTTAAAAGGTACAATTTGAAACAGCAAGTAAATATCCCATGGCTTCAGGACGGGCACGTTTGGCAAGAGATCTGGTCTAGCGCTTTGAACTTCTTGTGGTGAGAGTAGGAGCTAGCTACATAGCGCCTTGACACTGACTATCAGTGCTCACCTTCCTGTAGAAAGCGGAGGTTGCTGTAGAGCGGGGCCTCATCGGATGACGTCACGCTGAAAGAGAAAGGAACAGAGTGGATTAGACTCATAAATCATTCAGGGCGCGGACCAGACGCCAGAGGGTGCTAGAGAGCTGCACGAGTTGTCTGCAGGATTTCAGCACAACAAAAGGAGCAGAAACAGTAGCTTTAAGAAGTTGGCATTCTGAGCACCGGGACCTGTGGCCTGAAACCTCTGAACAGGCAAGAGGGCGGAAGTTCTTCACCGTAAAGAACCTTTTGTTCAAGAGCATTTTGCATGATAGATTTCAAATCTATTTGTTCTTAAGTTAATTGGCCAAAAAGCACAATACCAATTAAAATATTAGAAAAAAGTCACACACATGCACGCACACACACACACACACACACACACACATATGCCCAGATATATTAAGGACTTGCGTTGTCCTTGCGTGACACATGGATAGGGTGACCAGAATTGTAAAGCCAAAAACCGGGACATTTCACGAAAATAGAAGAAGGACTACATTTTTACTTCAATTGAGCGCCCAGAATGACAGCACTCTGCAGCAGAGAATTACAGAACAGGCAGTTAGAACATACATACAATGCAATTTTTTAACCCAGAAGCTTGCCTGTTAATTAAATTGCTTTCTTGAAACAACTGCTAACAATCCGTGCTTTGTAAAACACTAAAAAACACCTCTTGCCGTTTTCTGTAGACCCTGTCTAAAAACCGGGACAGGAGCTAAAATTCCTGAAATCTGCCGGGACAGCTGGTGAAAAACCGGGACAGTCCGGGCAAATCCGGGACGCCTGGTCACCCTACACATGGAGCTCCACTGTGCCGCCTTGGTAACTTTGTAAAGAAATGCAACGCAACAGTGGCTTGCGCTGCGTTACATTTCATTGGAGTAGGGGTCCCATGGGATGAGCATGGGCGTTCCCATGCACCCACCCATGGAATTTGACGCAACCTCAGATGTAGTAAAGTTAGTAAACCTGGGATTGCGCCAGGATGGGGCACCTACCACAGTGAGGCGTAACAAGGAGAAATATGTTTATTTCTGCGTTGTGCATTCTGCATCACACATAGAAGGAAATTGCCACTTAGGATTTTTTGTGCAAGAAGGTGTCACTTACTGCACAAAATCAATCCTGTCTGTAGCACGGACACCCTTGTAGCAAGAGGCATGGGTGTCTGTGTTGGAGCTGGGCAGCCTCACGTGCGCCAGCGCAGGTCGAGAGATAAAGAGAGTCATACCTTAGAAGATATGGTGCTTTTTAGCTCTCTCCCATTCATGCAACAAGGTGCGGCAACTGTGCTTGCTGCCCTGCATGCGTGAACTCTTAGTAACTCTTAGGCAAAGTCAGTAGGTCCGCCTTTAATCTGCTAACACTTGCAAACAGCATTTGTGTTTGCACTCGTTAGCACATCAGCGCCAGACATATCGATGTGTCAGTGCCTTCTTGCTCCGTATGTTGTACATCGTGTGGACAACGAATCCACAAAGAACTGACCTGGAGTAATGTGTATTTATTGGGAGCCTCGACTCAACAAAGGCAACAAGAGGGACTTTGGAAGAGAAGCATCAGGGAGGAAACTTTGTGCGAAGCGGTGCTAGATGGAAAAGCAAGGACATTCCCTGTTCATTCTTGTAAAGACATCCTCCCTGATACACAGTGGTACAGATTGGTGGGGAACAGACTACAGAGTTCACTCAGGAGCAGTGATATGGCCTGGGTGAAGATCACCATATTGTGTATGTTGGACTTGGCCCTTTTTGCAGGGTCATCCCTGAACTTTTTGCCTTCCTCCTATATTTTCTCTGACCTGTTTTTGTTGGTTTTATGACTCTGGGCACTTTACCACTGCTGATCAGTGCTAAAGTGCATATGCTCTCCCATGATAAATTGTGTTATGGATTAGTGACTCCATGATTGGATGATTGGTTTACTTGTCAGTCCCTAGTACAGTGCACTGCGTGTGCCCAGGGCTTGTAAATCCAATGCTGCTGGTGGGCTTGCAGCACTGGTTGTGCCACCCACAGAAGCAGCCTGTAAAGTGTGTCTCAGGCCTGCCATCGCAGAGCCTGTGTGCAGCCTAGGGCTGCCATGTCGACTTGGCAAGTGCACCCACTTGCCAGTCCCTAAACCTTCCCTTTACTGCATGTTGGTCACCCCTAAAGTAGGCCCTAGGGCAGGGTGCATTGTAAGTATAAGGTAGGACATGCCCTGGTGTGTGTGGCATGTCCTAATAGTGAATTACAGCCATTTTCGTTTTTCACTATTGCAAGGCTACCTGTTCTCCATAGGCCAGAATGGGCAGTTTTGATTATTACACCTTATAATCCTAACTGACCCAGGGAACATGGTAGAAAAACGAATTTAGTATGCCTGAACTCAGGATGATAAAATACATCTTTTAGTGAAGTTGGTTTTAACATTCTTTGTTTGAAAATACCACTTTTAGAAAGTAGGTATTTTCTTGCCTAAACCATCCAGCTGCCTCTGCTCAGGTTGTGTATTGTGTGTCTGGGTTTGTGAGTGACAGGGGCTGGGGGATTCCAGGAGGCAGGGTGAGTCAGCACTAGGCTGAATAGGTCTGCCTGAAGGAGGATGGGTGGGAGGAGTTGCACCTGGGTCTGAATAGGGCTGTGCCTGCCTTCCACAATGCTGGCTCCACCTCCTGCCGGGCGTCTGATGGCTCTGCCCCTCACTCTCAAAGGAAAGAAGGAGTCAGAAAAACAAAGTGCTCCAGGACTGACCAGAACTGGTTTGGACTAGGCAAAGGCCTCTCTGCCTTCAGAGAACAAAGGGAAAAGGTGTATAAAAAGGGGACCCAGACCCCTAGGAAATTAGATCACTTCTGGGAAATCAAGAAACCTGTTGCCAAGGAGAAGAACCGGAGAAGCTGAAGGAGGAGTACTGCCCCTGTGCTGTTTTGCTGATTGGGGTTGGCCTGCAGTGGTTGCTTTCTGCCAAGGACAGGAGAAAAGACTTTGCTGTGCTTTGTCATCTTGAAGAAGGGAATCTCCAAGGGCTTGAACTGAGCTTGCCTCCTGCCTGAAGTCACAGGGACACAAAGACTTCACCCCTTCTGTTTGCCTGCATCTGGAACTGCTGTTTTAGCTGCTAACAGAGGGAAATTGCAACACCGACGCCGGCGAGCGACGCCGTAACCTGCACCGAAGCCGTGGGCACCGCTCGTGAAGAGCACGACGCACCGCCCCGACTTGCACCGTAGGCCCGACGCCTGCCGACGCCGTGCGACATCGACTCCGAAGCCGTCATCGAGGCCGCTGCCTGCACCGGAGCCGAGGACACCGCTCGTGACGCTCACGACGCACCGTCCCGACTCGCACCGCAGCCCCGACTTCACCGACGCCAGGGCTTCATCATCGCGGAGCCGATCCTCGACGTGGGTGACCCCCGAATCCATCGACGCCGCACCATCGTAAGGAACCGACGCCTCGCCGCCATCCGTGACGTCACCTCCCCGACACAGTAAGGAACCGACGCCTCACCTCCCCTGCGCTGCAGTAAGGAACCGAGACATCACCTCCCCTGGGGTCGTAAGGAACCGACGCCGCCGGCGCCAACGAAGCATCACCTCCCCGACGCCGTGCACCGTCTTTGTTTTCATCGAATTCCAGGTACTGTTCTTTGTGGGTCTGCTCGACTCCGGGCCCGACGCCGCGCACCTCGCGGTCGGCGCCGTACTTTGGGATTTCCACCGGTCACGACGTCGTGATAACTCCAAGTGGAGTTATTTGTTGCTACAAGCTTTATTTTTGATTGACTATCCTATTTTTGAAGATAACGTGAACTGTCTCTATCATTTTAAGTCTATTTTTGATTACAGTATTGTGGATTTTTGCTATTGGGTCTTGTGATAAGTCTATATAAAGATTACTTATTTTTACATAAACAACCTGTGTGGTGTCCATCTGTAGTGTTTTCACTGTATTACTGTATGTGGTCACAAATGCTTTACACACTGCCTCTGAGATAAGCCTGTCTGCTCGTGCCAAGCTACCAGGGGGTGAGCAGGGGTTATTTTAGGAGTGTTTCCCCCTTATCCTGACTAGAAGCAAGGGTCCCTATTTGGACAAAGGTGCAAACCATTGCCAACTAGAGACCCCCAGTTCTAACATTGGTGGTCAGCGGTGAGGATTTGGACTTGCATTTGTGATTCATATACAGTGATTGGTGTACACTACTAGTGAGTGCAGACCAATACGCGACCACATACCTTTTTGATAGGATTTTTTTTCCTTGGAACCTTTATTTTTGTTGAGAACTGCCAATTTTCACCATGAGCAAAAAGGATCCATTGCACCTGCAGATATTGAATTTGAAGAAGATAGGGTTGATACCTACACTGTGCCAGAACTCAAAGCTGTTTGCAAAAAGTTTAAAATCTCTATGAGAGGCCTCACCAGGAAGGAGGAGTTTCACAAGGCACTGAGAGCCTGGTTGGAAGCACGGAATGCCAGTGGGCAGTCCGAGGAGCCTGTGGAGGAGGCAGAGAATTTAGATGGGCAGCTTGAGGGGCCATTGGGCTTAACTGGGAGGAGAGCGCCTTCCAGGGAGGGCAGCAGTGTTTCTCAAAGGGCCTGTCTCCAGAGGAGCTGGAGGACAGGGACAAAAGCAGGATGCATGAAATGGAAATGGCCAAACTAAAACAGGGAAGCCATGATAGCCTTGAGCATAAGAAATTGGAGTTGGAAAGTAAGAGGTTGGCCATGGAAGAAAGGAAGATGCTTTTAGAGCATGAGAGAATGATGAGGGTGTTGGAGTTCAAAGCCAGGGGCTTAGGGATTCCTCCCTCTGGTGGCAGCAAAATTGTATTACCTAGTGCTGAGGGAGTAGTACACACACCCAGAGATGTGGTGCCTGACTTGGAGGGGGTTAATATACACCAGGAGGTTCAAGGACATGAGGTAGCTCCAGTAGTGCGCAGTGTCCCTGAGAGGAATAGGGAAACTGACGCAGGGATTCATGGTCCTAGTAGCAGGAGGGACACTCTACTGACTCTAGATGGGAGGTGCAGGGAGAGTGGTTCCCCCATGTTTGAATTCCTGGGGTGTGAGTGTGAAGACCGCCCAGAAGAGTGTGGGTTGAGTGACAGAGACAGTCAGATACTGTCTTGCCAATCTCAGCAGAGTGGTGTGGGGTACATGTGTGAGGCACTGGATGGTGAGGTGAAGGATAGCTTGGTTAACACCTGTGAGGGGTTGTGTGATCCAATTGTGGGAGAGCATATTCTAAGTCCCTGTTTTCCAGAGCTATGCCAACACCTGTTGGAGAGTGAGTTCTCTGACCCCAGGGAGCTCACGAGGGAGGAAGACCTTGTGGTGGTTTCCAGAGGGTCTGAAAAGGCATTGGGGAGTGACCCTAAGGGGAGTGGCTCAGGTATCTTCCAGCCCAGAGTGGTGGAAATGGTTCAGAGTAGCCCAGCTAGGTCCCGGTGTAGTGGGAGGGGTGTAGGGGCTCACGTCCTGTCTCAGAGGAGACGGAGTGAGTGTGGGGCTGCGTGTCCCCAGGTGCCCGAAACCCAGTCTCAGGGCCTGGATGGTTCTTTAAGAGAACACCAGGTGGGGAGCCTAGTCTGTCCTGATGGGCCGCCCATTGAGGGGGATCCCCTAGTGTCTGGTGAACTGGGAGTGTCTGTAAGCAGGCCTCCATCAGTTCTGGTGTCTGGCAGTGCCACTCCTAAGTGGAGGGTGCAGAGGTCCAGAGTGAGGGGTGAGAGGGGGAGAGAGTCCCCAGTGGAAGAACCAGTGGGTCAGGGACCAGCCAGAAGGGCTGAGTCACCAGTGAATGACCATGGTGACACCACTTCTGTCCTGGGGGATCTTCGCGCGCTGTCAGATGGACAGGGGTCGGGAGATCTGCGCCAGGCGGACTGTCACACAACACATGAGAGATGTGTTACCCTCTGGGGGGGCATGCGTGCTCCCCAGGAAGTCCTGGTGCGCCAGGCAGATTATTACACAACTCTAGAGGAGTGTGTTTCCCTTGGGGGGGTTGGTGTACCCTCCCGGAAGTCCTGGGTTGCCAGGCACAGGTCCAGCCTAAGGGTACAGACCCTGGGTTGGAGGACCAGGTTCAGGGTGTCCCCCCTGACCTGGAGGAAGGGGCAGCTGCTAACAGTGCCCCTACCAGTTTGTCTTCTGGGGGCACCGCTCCAGGTGGGAGGGTGCAGGACCCCAGTAAGGGGGCGGGGAGAGGACAGCCTCACCCCTGGCCTCTGCCCAGTCTAAGGGTACAGACCTTATGCTGGGATCCCAGTTGCAGGATAGAACCCCTGAACTGGTGGGCGGGTGTGCAGGACCCCTGCCACAGGTGCCCTGACAATTCTGGAAGGGGGTACAGCTCCAGGTGGGAGGGTGCAGAGCCCCAAGGAGGAGGACCAGGTGTGGGAGAGCCCACCCCAGTCTCCTGTCCAGCCGCCGGTTACAGGCCCGGGGCTGGTGGGTCAGTGTCAGGATGTCATACCTGACCTGACGGTTGGGAGAGTGGACAAAGGGTGCCAGGCACCTGGGGCTACTGCCCCCGCTCTCTGACACCACAGAGGTTGGAGAGCCATGAAAGGCCTGGGGCCTGGCTCTCATCACTGACGGCTGTCAGTGGCCACTGTGGCTTGCTGTCCTGGTGGACAGAGTTGCCCCTGGGAGGGGGACAGAAGTCACACCCCGGGGGTGGACTAGGCCACACATCTGTGTTGGCCATGTGGGTACTGTCTGTCGGTTGGGACACACCTGTGAGCAAGCTAAGGTTAGGTGCTGCACAGGTGGTGTCCACAGTTGAGGAGAAGGGTTCCCCATGGGTTAGCTGGGTGGGCCCTGAGAGTATGGACAGAGGGATCCAAATAGGTTCAGATTGGCGTAGAACTGGAGTATGCCCCTGCTGTTGTGGGCCAGGGTCCAGGTTCTATCGCCCAAAGCAGAGAAGCCCATCAGGGTAGTGATTGGTCTCCCCTGCGTTTTGGCTGGAAGGGGTTGTGTTGGACTTGGCCCTTTTTGCAGGGTCATCCCTGAACTTTTTGCCTTCCTCCTATATTTTCTCTGACCTGTTTTTGTTGGTTTTATGACTCTGGGCACTTTACCACTGCTGATCAGTGCTAAAGTGCATATGCTCTCCCCATGATAAATTGTGTTATGGATTAGTGACTCCATGATTGGATGATTGGTTTACTTGTCAGTCCCTAGTACAGTGCACTGCGTGTGCCCAGGGCTTGTAAATCCAATGCTGCTGGTGGGCTTGCAGCACTGGTTGTGCCACCCACAGAAGCAGCCTGTAAAGTGTGTCTCAGGCCTGCCATCGCAGAGCCTGTGTGCAGCCTAGGGCTGCCATGTCGACTTGGCAAGTGCACCCACTTGCCAGTCCCTAAACCTTCCCTTTACTGCATGTTGGTCACCCCTAAAGTAGGCCCTAGGGCAGGGTGCATTGTAAGTATAAGGTAGGACATGCCCTGGTGTGTGTGGCATGTCCTAATAGTGAATTACAGCCATTTTCGTTTTCACTATTGCAAGGCTACCTGTTCTCCATAGGCCAGAATGGGCAGTTTTGATTATTACACCTTATAATCCTAACTGACCCAGGGAACATGGTAGAAAAACGAATTTAGTATGCCTGAACTCAGGATGATAAAATACATCTTTTAGTGAAGTTGGTTTTAACATTCTTTGTTTGAAAATACCACTTTTAGAAAGTAGGTATTTTCTTGCCTAAACCATCCAGCTGCCTCTGCTCAGGTTGTGTATTGTGTGTCTGGGTTTGTGAGTGACAGGGGCTGGGGGATTCCAGGAGGCAGGGTGAGTCAGCACTAGGCTGAATAGGTCTGCCTGAAGGAGGATGGGTGGGAGGAGTTGCACCTGGGTCTGAATAGGGCTGTGCCTGCCTTCCACAATGCTGGCTCCACCTCCTGCCGGGCGTCTGATGGCTCTGCCCCTCACTCTCAAAGGAAAGAAGGAGTCAGAAAAACAAAGTGCTCCAGGACTGACCAGAACTGGTTTGGACTAGGCAAAGGCCTCTCTGCCTTCAGAGAACAAAGGGAAAAGGTGTATAAAAGGGGACCCAGACCCCTAGGAAATTAGATCACTTCTGGGAAATCAAGAAACCTGTTGCCAAGGAGAAGAACCGGAGAAGCTGAAGGAGGAGTACTGCCCCTGTGCTGTTTTGCTGATTGGGGTTGGCCTGCAGTGGTTGCTTTCTGCCAAGGACAGGAGAAAAGACTTTGCTGTGCTTTGTCATCTTGAAGAAGGGAATCTCCAAGGGCTTGAACTGAGCTTGCCTCCTGCCTGAAGTCACAGGGACACAAAGACTTCACCCCTTCTGTTTGCCTGCATCTGGAACTGCTGTTTTAGCTGCTAACAGAGGGAAATTGCAACACCGACGCCGGCGAGCGACGCCGTAACCTGCACCGAAGCCGTGGGCACCGCTCGTGAAGAGCACGACGCACCGCCCCGACTTGCACCGTAGGCCCGACGCCTGCCGACGCCGTGCGACATCGACTCCGAAGCCGTCATCGAGGCCGCTGCCTGCACCGGAGCCGAGGACACCGCTCGTGACGCTCACGACGCACCGTCCCGACTCGCACCGCAGCCCCGACTTCACCGACGCCAGGGCTTCATCATCGCGGAGCCGATCCTCGACGTGGGTGACCCCCGAATCCATCGACGCCGCACCATCGTAAGGAACCGACGCCTCGCCGCCATCCGTGGCGTCACCTCCCCGACACAGTAAGGAACCGACGCCTCACCTCCCCTGCGCTGCAGTAAGGAACCGAGACATCACCTCCCCTGGGGTCGTAAGGAACCGACGCCGCCGGCGCCAACGAAGCATCACCTCCCCGACGCCGTGCACCGTCTTTGTTTTCATCGAATTCCAGGTACTGTTCTTTGTGGGTCTGCTCGACTCCGGGCCCGACGCCGCGCACCTCGCGGTCGGCGCCGTACTTTGGGATTTCCACCGGTCACGACGTCGTGATAACTCCAAGTGGAGTTATTTGTTGCTACAAGCTTTATTTTTGATTGACTATCCTATTTTTGAAGATAACGTGAACTGTCTCTATCATTTTAAGTCTATTTTTGATTACAGTATTGTGGATTTTTGCTATTGGGTCTTGTGATAAGTCTATATAAAGATTACTTATTTTTACATAAACAACCTGTGTGGTGTCCATCTGTAGTGTTTTCACTGTATTACTGTATGTGGTCACAAATGCTTTACACACTGCCTCTGAGATAAGCCTGTCTGCTCGTGCCAAGCTACCAGGGGGTGAGCAGGGGTTATTTTAGGAGTGTTTCCCCCTTATCCTGACTAGAAGCAAGGGTCCCTATTTGGACAAAGGTGCAAACCATTGCCAACTAGAGACCCCCAGTTCTAACAGTGTATATCTTGGTGACATAGGTTGGTTGGTTGGTTGGCTTAGCTGCTCTGTTTGCATTGGCAGCTTATGGGTGACTGATGTTATGTTGTACTTCAGTGCCATTTTGGAAAAACTGTACGCGTTATGCATGACGTCAACACAAGATGTGCAGCTGGCGGCAGCCATCTTGGATTTGGGGGAGGTTTTCAAGGCAGCAGCAGCACCACCACTGAGCACAGTACATCTTTGTGGTGAGCAAAAACTTTTATAGGACAGACGTCATCATTGGTACCTCTGATTCAGCACTCCTGCAAAAGTGCCAGTACCCTTAGGACACTGCGCGCAGGAGGCTGGAGAAAAGGGCAAAAGACCAGCTGACCCTGAAGGGAGTAGGGTCAGAACAACATGTTTCACCAGAATCACTATAAAAATAGCAATTATTGTTACTCCTTTCTTATGTCAATGTTGCGGCTGCAGGTAGAGCAAGAAAATGCCTCTGCTTACCAGCTGGTGCACATGGCTGATGGACATTTTTACTCTCACCAACATGGGCCAAGAGGGCATGTTACAATGTTACAGTGAGGCATTTCTCACTGAAGGAAAAAAGCCACTTACTTGAAATATGATGAAAACACGTATATAAATACAGTGAAATATCAAAAGCTATTTTGTATATTTGTGTTAATTCACGTAAAAATGGATTTTCTTGAAAAAATCACTCCTGATAAATACTAGCGCACATGTATATCCTTATAAACATACTTCAGATATGCAATAGAGCGCTCATTGTGTTTCTCCTATTGACAGACGTCTTCCCAAGACATCTTCTGCGTTAAGAAATAGTCCCTGCGTCAGCTGCTGCTGCTGAAAACAATGCACCTCAAGCACTGAAACCGGAACATTCCCTATGAGGCGGAAGGATACACCCGATAGCCGGTTATATGATGATGAGAAAGAAGTGCTCCTCTAGGTGAAAGAAGATGTGACTGACACTGTCTCAAAGCAATGGCTGAAGGCGGCTGACCAGTGGCTGTTCCTTAATAGGAGCGGAGGGGCCACGTCCCTCCCAATGTTTGCCTCATATTGTGTTTTTTTTATGCAAGGCCATCACCATGCTTCATCGTGCCCTTTATGAGGCTTGCTGTGAACGAGGGTCAGGCAATGACGACATTTTTAAAAGGCACTTGAGGTTGTGCGCATGTGCCTCTTGTCGCAGGATTTACCGGGCTTGTTTTATTTCAGCCCAGACCCTGAATGGCCTTAGGCACTGTTGCCCCCCCCCCGTTAGATGAAGGCCCGGGGCACTGAATGAATGCAGCATGGGCGCTTTAGGCATAAGCCCAGTGCTGCCCGAAACCTGTGGTGTAAGAAACCCCCCGCCGTGCGGGGGGGAGCCGAGCTCCAGGGGGCCCCTTCTGCACGGTTCATGGGTGGCAGGCCCCTGTCCTGGAAGCTACTGACTGGGTCTGGAGCGTGGGGGACCCTTCCATGCACTTTGCAGGGGGGCTCCCTCAGGTTTCGTTACGCCTCTGCCCGAAAGTGCATGTCAACCAGAGACCCTTTTCCTTACTCGTCACAGCGTGAACAGCAAGTTTCACTGATTCTCACCTCACCCCGTGACGCGTTCAGGAAGGGGGGGCTTCACCAGTGGCATAACGAAACTTATGGGGGACCCCCTGCAAAGTGCATGGAGGGCGCCCCCACACTCCAGACCTCGTCAGGAGCTCTCAGACCTGCCCCATAGTGCAGAGGGGTCCCCTTGGAGCTCAGGTCCCCAGCACTGCGGGGACCATTGTTACACAACTGGACTTCGCTTTAGGAGAGTAGCGCTGGGATTAGGCCTAGAGCAACCGTTGCTTTGACTTCGTCATTTAGCAGCGGCGATGGTAACATCAAGGAGCCGCGGACTGGCCTATGAGGAAGGAGGGAAACCGCTGCTGAGGCCGGTGACCGGAGAGGAGGGATTAACAAAGCTCGACCACCTGAGATGTGTCAGCGCGCACTGTCTGCCCTCCATGTCTTTGACTAGTGCCCCCTGGCCGGTACTGAGCGCCCCCACCGGGGTTCAGTCCTGACAAGGCACAGGGCCGTCTGCGCATCGCACCAACTGAAAAGAAGGTGGGAGTGAGGCACCACCTTGTATCTCATTGATTCACCTTATTCAGAAGCTTGTTATAAAGTCCTTAGTGTACAATCTCTGCAGATGTGAGAAAGGCAGCCACAGAGAACATGCGTGTGGCCAGATCAAGTCAGTCCCAAAGAAAGCCCAATTCCTGAAAACGTAAGCTAAGTTGGACTTCAATGTTCTCCGTCCATGCCCTCCAGATGGTCTTAGTTGGAACCTTAGGTAGGCTCTAAACAGACCACTCAATAATCTAATCAAGGATTTCCTGAGGTTTTAAAAAAGCAACAGAACTACCAGAAGGCATTAGAAAATTGAATCTTGAAGCACCTGCTTTACAGTCTCCTCAACGCCTGCCTGTGAGCATTATTCAAACTCTGCCGTCCAATCCATGAAGCCAGATGTGGCCATGATCCAGCCATCTCGGCAAACCTTGTATCATCCACACCCTGATTAAGTCCCATAGATCTGGTACAACTACCGACACTACAACAGTCAAAGGCATGCACACGCGTTTGAGGGTTGCCGTTCTCCAAACTGCAGGAACGTTACCTGGAATATCCTCCCATCACACTACAACTTAGGCCACAGCACTGGCTCCCGATACACAAGAACGCACACTTTAAACCTGTGACCCACACCTGCAAAGCACTCCACAACTCTGGGCCTGCCTACCTGAGCAGCCGCATTCAGTTCCACCAGCATTCCAGACACCTCCGCTCTGCCAGTCTCTCACTAACACAGACCTCACACATACACAAAAGCATAGCGGGGAGGCCGCACATTCTCGCACCTGGCCCATAAGGCCTGAAGTGACCTCCATCAACACACCAGAGCGTCCTCCTTGCTTCTTGAGACCTCCATCAACACACCAGAGCCTCCTCCTCGCCTCTTGAGACCTCCATCAACACACCAGAGCGTCCTCCTCGCCTCTTGAGACCTCCATCAATACACCAGAGCCTCCTCCTCGCTTCTTGAGACCTCCATCAACACACCAGAGCGTCCTCCTCGCTTCTTGAGACCTCCCTCAACACATCAGGGCCTCCTCCTCGCTTCTTGGGACCTTCATCAACACACCAGAGCGTCCTCCTCACTTCTTGAAACCTCCCTCAACACATCAGGGCCTCCATGTAGGAGAGTAGGATCTGCCTCTTATGTTGCCCCCACTTTTTTTCTGATGTTTACACTGGTTTCTGGCTATAGTCAGGCTGGGACCCTGCCAATCAGGGCCCCAGCCTCTCTGTTCTCTCTAAACGACTTGGAGTGCACTCTAGGTGCACTAGTGATTGGATACTGTGGTACCTTATGAGTCCCTAGTATATGGTACCTTAGGTGCCAAGGGCATAGGTACTTCACAGGCCTACCAGGGGCTGAAGCATGTATTATGCCACCCCTGGGAAGCAGACTAAATCTGACACCACAGGTCTGCTACTGCAGCCTGGGTAAGGTGGTGCATGCACCCCTTACTGTGATATAGGCTACCTATATCACTACATAGTTACACACATATAAACCTATAAGTCACTCCTATGGCAGGCCTTATCAATCCTGAAGGCAGAGTGCTTGGTTCCTATGTGAGAGGGTGTCCCTGCATGAGCAGAGCCCCTCTGCAGCATTCGGAGACCCTTCTCTGATGCTGTTTGTAGTGCAGCCTGACCATATACTCTTAAGCGCATTATAACCTCGCGTTAAATGCTAACTTTGGGATGGCTGCACGGAAACATGTCGTGTTTGGTATCAAACATCTTGGAATACTACCCCCCCCCCGCCAGTTCTGGCGGCGGGGGTAGTATTCCACCCTTCTAGAGGGATAGACATGTACCTACAGAATCCTGAAGAGCCCTGGCATCACAAAATGGATGCCACCAGTCACAGACACTGGGCTGCCCTCCTGCTGATGACCGAAACTCGCAGTGGAGGAGGCCCAACAATAGGTATCCTGTCACAGGAGGGTGTGACCACCTTCCAAACAGGGTTTAGTGTATTGGGGCTGGGTGGGTGCACTCTTAGAGTGCTTTGAAGTCCTGCACTGAGGGAGCAGAAGGCTCCTCTGTGCATATGCCAGTTCAAACCAGCTCAGGGGCTACCTGCCCCTGCTCTGGCGTGAAACTGGACAAAGGGAAGTGGGTGTAGCCACCCACTCCCCTGACCCTCCCATAGGTGGGGTCATAGAGCTAGTCCCTCCCTTCTTTTTAGTATAAGAGAGGGAACCTGTGCATGGCACACTAGATACCCCTGGACGATGCTCTAAAGAAGAATCCTGGCCCTTCGACGTTCCACTACCTCTGGTAGACTGAAGAATCTCCCTTGGAGTCAAGGAGTGACTCCCCTGCTTGGCAGGCACCAAAAACTACAACGACGGTCGCAAACTACGCCGCTCCCGCCGGAGCCAGAGGTCCCTGCAGCCCAAGACAAGGATTTCCTGACTTTTCAAAGGCCATCGTGAGTCCCCAGCGAATCTGAGGCCAGTGGACCCCACGAGTGACGAGGAACCGCAGTCCCTGGGCACCATGCACTATTGTCAAGTGCAACCCCTTCACAACAATCTACGAACTTGTGCTTTGGACCACGTGTGGTCCCCGCCTCTAGCAGTAATCCCTCCGAAGATCAGAGGCCTACCCCATCTCGAGTGACCGTGGGCCCCTGTTGAAGGAATCCTCCCAAGGCGTCTTTGTGATCCCTTGCCAGCCGGCTTGTGGGTCCCCAGAAGACTTTTCTAAAGAACCAAGGGACTCCCCTAGTTGCTCCAGGCCTGCCCTGACTTACCCTTGCTGGGTGAGTTCCCCAGACCTTGCTGGTCTGCACCATTGACTTTTTACACTTTCCACAAGACTTGCTGCTACCAAGGCTTGTTGACTCCAATCGGGTTGCCGACACCGCAGTCAGCCGCAGACTTTGTGGGACACGCTGAATCCAGCTCCTGGTTGTCGTCGACGCCTCCTGGACGTCGTGGCCGAAGAGTCAAGACACCCATGAACGACCTGAATCTTCCGACGACGGTGGGCATTCATCTTCCTTGCCCCGAGTCACTGCCCAGTGACTTTGAACACTGTCCCCTCTGCTTTAAGGTCTTCCTTCTTCCGAATCCAGGCTTGGATTCCATCGGACACTTCTTCGGACTTCACAAGCAGCAAGTCTTCATTGGCTCCCATTGAAAACGACGCCGCGACCCGACACCAAAGGACACATATGCACCCGGCTTCCCTGGGTGAGGTAACTCCAGCACTACGGTGCTCCTGTGGGTGTTGGCCCTAGAACTACTTACCCTG
This sequence comes from Calotriton arnoldi, assembly GCA_963921515.1. Lineage (NCBI taxonomy): Eukaryota > Metazoa > Chordata > Amphibia > Caudata > Salamandridae > Calotriton > Calotriton arnoldi. The sequence continues at coordinate 2,019,529 of CAWUFW010002020.1, read as the reverse complement.
TAAGTGACTTGCTTGTAGCTACTCCCGAAGTGCCCTTAACCTCTTAATTTCTAACCGCGACTTGCCCCATTGAAGTCTACGGCGATCCGCGCCTGTGTTCACGCACTGCACGCGTCCCCCGTGGGTCCTTTACTTACCTGCCTTGGGTGGTTTCGTGAGGCCCCAACACTTCTGAAGGCCCTAGGCCTTGTCCCTTTGCAAGTCGTTGTTCTTAAGTCTCTTTTTTAGTATATGGTCTGGTACGCCCCTAGGGCCCCAGCCATATTGTGCTTAATTTATTGTGAAACGTTGATTTGTGCATATGTTCCTGACTTCTAATCTCATAAAGAGATTAGTAGAGAGTTGTTTAGTAATAAATACATATATATTTGATATATATACCTGTGTGGTGTCTTTTCATTTGGTGATTCAAGAGATTGTGTGGTAAAACAAGCTGCTTTACATTCCTCCAAGACTTAGCCTGAAGGCTGCTCTCCACAGCTACCACTAGGATAGCTTTCTATAAAGGTTGTCTTAAACCTACCTACCATAAGAGTCAAATTGTACTGGTGCAAGGTGTCCACTTTAACTAGTGAACAGCATATACCAGGCCAACTTCTCACATTGGTGGCAGCGTGTGGGATTCCAGCTTGCTATTGTTTTACCAGAAAATCTCTATTTGAATTACTAACTGAAAACCACTATAGGTACTCGAGGTACATATAAAGTCAAGCTTAGTATCAATAAGTTCTACTGAACTTAGAGCTGTGTGCCAAGGGATAGCACACCCTTTCTACAGCTCAAGCTAGTATCAGTAGGCCACAAACTAGTGTAGGTAGTACAACACTGCACAACACTAGAATGTCCTCAAGGGATGGACCCAGTGGATCCACCCAGCTTCAGTATAAGGACATGACTTTCTTTGACTTGAAAGCCATGTGTGCTGAGAGGCACCTGAAGATAGGACAGAGTCCCTCCACACTACACCTGATAGATCTGCTGACAGCAGATGACCTTAGATTAGCTCTAGGAGCTAATGGGTCTGAATCAGGGGGTGGGTCAATTACAGTGTCTGGGTCAGATGATGAACATCAAGTTGACCAAGACTCTGTGATTGTAGGGCCAGGCCCCAAGGGGTCTGAAAAGGACAGAGGAATTCTCCCTAAGAGAACTGACACAGTGGAGGAGAGGCATAGGTCCCTTTCTAGGGACTCTGACCGCTCCTATCACTCTGGCAGAGAATTTGTCCAGCAGAGGAACTCCTACTTCCCAAGAAAAGAGACCTCCTCTGAAAGACTGTGCAAGCTGCTGCAGTATGAGGAAGCAAGATTTGCCCTCAAAACCAAGCAGTTGGCATTAGACAAGGAAGCCCTGGAGCTCCAGAGAGCTTCTAGAAAAGAGGGGTTAGAACCCCCTGGTGGCAGCAGCAGTGATCCTAGAGGCAGAGAATATATTCCAGACCATAGGAACCTGAGCAAGGTTGTTCCTCCCTACCAGAGTGGGGATGATATCCATAAGTGGATAACTGCTATGGAAAGGGCCTGTAGAGTACAACAGGTCCCCCAAAAGCAGTGGGCAGCAATCTTGTGGCTCTCCTTTTCAGATAAAGGTAGAGACAAGCTCCTCACTGTTAGAGAAGAGGATGCTGATGACTATGAAGTCCTGAAGAGTGCACTGATAGATGGGTTTGGCTTAACCACTGAGCAGTACAGGTTGAAGTTCAGAGACACCCAGAAGGCACAGACTCAGGACTGGACTGACTTTGTAGATTGTGCAACCAAGGCTCTGGAGGGTTGGCTGGTTGGCAGTAGGGTTACTGATTTCAAGGGATTGTATAATCTAATGATGAGAGAACAGATCCTTAATAATTGCCAGAACCAGTTGTTGCATCAATACCTGGTGGAATCAGATCTGACCTCTCCCCAAGAATTGGGAAAGAAGGCAGACAAGTGGGTCAGAACCAGGGTGAGGCAGAAAACCCAGAACCAAGGGGGTGACACAAAGAAGCAGGATTCTAAGGACTCTGAGAAAAGTAGGGATAAGTCAAAAGACCAGAAGTCTTCACAAGGGCCCCAAAAATCTGCATCTGGTGGGGAGTCACAATCCAACAAGGGAAAAGGCCAAAAGAAGCCCTGGTGCAAATTCTGTAAACAGAAAGGGCACTGGACTTCTGATTGTAACAAGTCCAAAGACCAAACCACCACTACTCCTGCCCCTAAGGCAACTGTTCCCCTAGTTCAGCTACTGGTGGAGGTGGTACTCAGACTAAGGGTGTAGTAGGGTTGACCCTGGGTTCTGAAGTGGACTCTGGCCTAGCCAGGGTACCCACTCAGGCAATGCTGATTTGTAATGGAAACATTGACATCAATCAATCAATCACGGCATTTATAGAGCGCGCTACTCACCCGGGAGGGTCTCAAGGCGCTGGGGGAGGGGGTAAGTTACTGCTCGAACAGCCAGGTCTTGAGCTGCTTCCTGAAGGAGAGATGGTCCTGGGTTCGCCGAAGGTGAGTGGGGAGGGAGTTCCAGGTCTTGGCTGCCAGGTAGGAGAAGGATCTTCCTCCGGCGGTGCTCTGCGGATGCGTGGTACGGTGGCGAGGGCGTGGCTGGTTGATCGTAGCTGGCGGGTGGGCGTGTAGAAGGTCATGCGGTCGTTGAGGTACTTGGGGCCCAGGTCGTGGAGGGCCTTGTGTGCGTGGGTGAGGAGTCTGAACGTGATTCTCTTGCTGACGGGGAGCCAGTGCAGGTCTTTCAGGTGTCCGGTGATGTGGCTGTGTCGGGGGATGTCCAGGATGAGTCGTGCGGAGGCGTTCTGGATGCGCTGGAGTCTTTTTGAAGTTTGGCTGTGGTTCCGGCGTAGAGGGTGTTCCCATAGTCCAGTCGGCTGGTGACGAGTGCCTGGGTGACGGTCTTCCTGGTTTCAGTGGGGATCCATCTGAAGATCTTGCGGAGCATGCGCAGGGTGTTGAAGCACGAAGATGAGACGGCGTTGACTTGTCTGGTCATCGACAGGGAGGAGTCCAGGATGAAGCCCAGGTTGCGTGCGTGGTCCGTTGGTTTGGGCGCGGTGCCCAGGGCCGGGGGCCACCAAGAGTCGTCCCAGGCGGAGGGTGATGAGCCCAGGATGAGGACTTCCGTCTTGTCTGAGTTCAGTTTAAGGTGGCTGTTCCTCATCCAGTCGGCGACGTCTCTCATCCCGTCGTGTAGGTTGGCTCTGGCGGTGGTGGGGTCGTTGGTGAGGGAGAGGATCAGCTGGGTGTCGTCGGCGTAGGAGATGATGTTGAGGTTGTTTTGGCGTGCGATGGCTGCGAGGGGGCTCATGTAGACGTTGAAGAGGGTTGGACTGAGTGAAGATCCTTGTGGAACGCCGCAGATGACCTCGGTGGCCTCGGATCTGAACGGGGGAGGCGGACTCTCTGGGTTCTTCCGGCGAGGAACGAGATGATCCATTCCAGTGCTTTCTCTCGGATTCCGATGTTGCTGAGGCGCTTCACTAGGGTGCGGTGGCAGACGGTGTCGAACGCCGCGGAGAGGTCCAAGAGGATGAGGGCTGCTGTTTCCCCGTTGTCGGTTAGGGTTCTGATGTCGTCGGTGGCTGCGATAAGGGCGGTCTCGGTGCTGTGGTTGGCCCGAAACCCGGACTGCGAGGGGTCGAGGGATCCATTCGTCTCGAGGAAGGCGGCAAGCTGTCTGTTGACGGTCTTCTCGATGACTTTGGCCGGAAACGGAAGGAGCGAGATGGGACGGTAGTTCTTGAGGTTGGTGGGGTCCGCCGTTGGTTTCTTCAGGAGGGCGGTAAGCTCGGCGTGCTTCCAGCTCTCCGGGAAGGTGGCGGTGTGGAAGGAGGAGTTGATGATGTCCCGGAGATGGGGTGCGATGGTGGCGTCGGCTTTGTTGAAGACTTGGTGTGGGCAGGGGTCGGTTGGTGATCCGGAGTGGATGGAGTTCATCGTGCGGGTGGTGTCTTCGGTGCTGATCGGGGTCCAGTTGCAGAGGGTGGTGGTGGCGGGCGTTGGTTCGGCGGTAGGGTGCGTGGTCTGTGCGTCGAAGCTGTTATGTATGTCGGTGATCTTGCGGTGGAAGAACGCGGCGAGTGAGTTGCAGAGGTCTTGCGAGGGGTGATGTCGTTGTTTCCGGCGCTGGGGTTGGAGAACTCTTTGACGATGCTGAAAAGTTCCTTGCTGTCGTGGGCGTTGTTGTCCAGTCGTTCTTTGAGTGCCGACTTCTTGGTGGCACGGATCAGCTGGTGGTGTTTGCGGGTGGCGTACTTGAGGGCGGTCCTGTTGTCTGTGGTCTGGTCGAGTCGCCAGGCTTTCTCGAGAGTGCGGCAGTTCTTCTTGGATTCCTTGAGTTCGTTGGTGAACCAAGGGGTTTTCTTGCTTCCGGGTCTGCTGGGAGGGTTTTTAGTGGTGCGAGGTCATCGGCGCAGGCGGTCAGCCACTTGGCGAGGTTGCTGGCTGCTTCGTTTGGGTCCGTTGTGTTGGTGGGTGTGTTCTGGCTGAGGGAGGCGGTGAGCTGCTCGGCGGTGATCTTGCTCCAGCTCCGGCGGGGAGCCTGTTGCGGGTGGTGGTGGGTCGCAGTCTTTCTGAAGCTGAAGTGGACGCAGCTGTGGTCGGTCCAGTGGAGTCCGGTGGCGTGGCTGAAGGAGATGTGCTTGCTGGAAGAGAAGACGGGGTCAAGCGTGTGGCCGGCGTAGTGGGTGGGCGTGTTCACCAGTTGCTTGAGTCCGAGGTTGGCGAGGTTGTCCAGCAGGGCGGTGGTGTTTCTGTCGTTGTTGTTCTCCAGGTGGAAGTTGAGGTCCCCTAGGAGGATGTAGTCGGCGGAGGGCATGGCGTGCGGGCTGATGAAGTCTGCGATGTCTTCGCTGAATAGTGTGCGTGGTCCCGGGGGTCTGTAGATGAGGGTGCCTCGGAGGGTGGTCTTGGGGTCAGTGTGTATCTGGAAGTGTAGGTGTTCGGCGGCGGTGAAGGTCTCGTCGGAGTTAGTCGAGATGCGGATGGTGTTCTTGTGTACGATGGCGATGCCTCCTCCCGTCTGGTTGACGCGGTCCTTCCGGGTGATCTTGTATCCGTCCGGGATGGCTATGGCGATGTCGGGCGCTGAGGAGGCGTTCATCCAGGTTTCGGTGAGGAAGGCGACGTCCGGTGCTGTTGCGTCGAGCAGGTCCCAGAGTTCCACGGCGTGCCTGTGGACGGAGCGGGTGTTCAACAGGATGCATTTCAGGTGGTTGCTGCTGGTGCTCGACTTGGCGGAGGTGGTGCACGTCCGGGGGCAGGTGAATCGGCAGGCTTGGCAGGTGAAGGGTCCGTGGGTGCGTCTCGGTGAGGCTCGGTAGCAGGCAGGGTTCCGGCCGGCATTGAGTGCGGTGAGGGTGGCGGCGTCGTAGGTCCGTCGAGTAGTGTTGCATCGGTGGGATCCAGGGGTCCTGGCGCTGGGCGCGGGCCAGGCGCGGACGGGCGCAGACGGGCTTACCTTTGGCGCACCTTCGGCGCTCCGTCGGTGCTCCCGCTGCGCGCGGCCGCTGCGCGCTCGCTCAGGGGCGTCATAAGTAAGGAGCCTGGAGGGAGGAGCAGCTGGGTGGCGGGAGCGGGGCGGCGAATGGAATCACGGGGGCGGGGCCGCAGGGAGGCAGTGGCGGGAAGTCCCAGGAGCAGCGGGCAGCGGGAAAGTCCCAGGAGCAGTGGGAAAGTCCCAGGAGCAGCGGGCAGCGGGAAAGTCCCAGGAGCAGCGGGAAAGTCCCAGGAGCAGCGGGCAGCGAGCGAAGGAATCTCCAGGCAGGAGGCGGCAAGGCAGGCAGGAGCGGCAGCAGTGAGTGGGGCGACCAAGCCCTGTGGAGGGCTGAGCGGTCACACTCTGTGGTCCCCTACGGTCCCCTTAAGTAAGGAGCCGGGAGGGAGGAGCAGCTGGGTGGCGGGAGCGGGGCGGCAAATGGAATCACGGGGGGGCGGGGCCGCAGGGAGGCAGTGGCGGGAAGTCCCAGGAGCAGCGGGCAGCGGGAAAGTCCCAGGAGCAGTGGGAAAGTCCCAGGAGCAGCGGGCAGCGGGAAAGTCCCAGGAGCAGCGGGAAAGTCCCAGGAGCAGCGGGCAGCGAGCGAAGGAATCTCCAGGCAGGAGGCGGCAAGGCAGGCAGGAGCGGCAGCAGTGAGTGGGGCGACCAAGCCCTGTGGAGGGCTGAGCGGTCACACATGTCCTTCATGGTGAGCCCCAGTAATCTGGGCAAATACAAACAGCAGCCTATAATAAATGGCAAACAGGCTTTGGCATTTAGGGACACAGGTGCTAGTGTCACCATGGTGGCAGAGGATCTTGTGGACCCTGGACAGATCATCCTGGGCGAAATGTACCAGGTGACCAATGCAAGCAATGTCAGGACCAACCATAGTCTGGCAGTTGTGAATTTCTCCTGGGGAGGGGTAACTAGCCTCAAGAAGGTTGTAGTCAGTGCAGACCTCCCTGTAGAATGTCTATTGGGCAATGATCTAGAGACTTCAGCCTGGTCTGAAGTAGAGTTATGGACTCATGCTAAGATGTTAGGCATCCCTGCAGAGGTATTTGCTGTGACCAGGTCACAGGCCAAAATGCATGACACTGAACCAGCTCTGGATCCTGAAACTATGGACCAAATTCTGGGGGAGCGACCCTTGACCTTGCCAGGTAGGTCGCTCCCCCACCACACAGATCCGCCTGTGCTGGCCGCCCGCTGCTGCTGCTGGTAAGATCGCCCTTCCGTTTGTGGCCTCGGTGCCCGTATTGCTTGCTTGTCTCCCCTTTTCCCTTTGCGCCCCGCTGCCCCCATTTGAACTGTGCCCGTATTTGTGTCCGCTTTCTCTCCCCTTTTCCTTCTGTACCCCTCGCTGCCCCATTTTGAATTGTGCCCGTATTTGTGTCCGCTTTCTCTCCCCTTTTCCTTCTGTACCCCTCGCTGCCCCATTTTGAATTGTGCCCGTATTTGTGTCCGCTTTCTCTCCCCTTTTCCTTCTGTACCCCTCGCTGCCCCATTTTGAATTGTGCCCGTATTTGTGTCCGCTTTCTCTCCCCTTTTCCTTCTGTACCCCTCGCTGCCCCATTTTGAATTGTGCCCGTATTTGTGTCCGCTTTCTCTCCACTTTTCCTTCTGTACCCCTCGCTGCCCCATTTTGAATTGTGCCCGTATTTGTGTCCGCTTTCTCTCCACTTTTCCTTCTGTACCCCTCGCTGCCCCATTTTGAATTGTGCCCGTATTTGTGTCCGCTTTCTCTCCCTTTTCCTTCTGTACCCCTCGCTGCCCCATTTTGAATTGTGCCCGTATTTGTGTCCGCTTTCTCTCCACTTTTCCTTCTGTACCCCTCGCTGCCCCATTTTGAATTGTGCCCGTATTTGTGTCCGCTTTCTCTCCACTTTTCCTTCTGTACCCCTCGCTGCCCCATTTTGAATTGTGCCCGTATTTGTGTCCGCTTTCTCTCCCCTTTTCCTTCTGTACCCCTCGCTGCCCCATTTTGAATTGTGCCCGTATTTGTGTCCGCTTTCTCTCCCCTTTTCTTTCTGTACCCCTCGCTGCCCCATTTTGAATTGTGCCCGTATTTGTGTCCGCTTTCTCTCCACTTTTCCTTCTGTACCCCTCGCTGCCCCATTTTGAATTGTGCCTGTATTTGTGTCAGCTTTCTCTCCACTTTTCCTTCTGTACCCCTCGCTGCCCCATTTTGAATTGTGCCCGTATTTGTGTCCGCTTTCTCTCCACTTTTCCTTCTGTACCCCTCGCTGCCTCTCGCCATTCCCACCGCTGCGTCCCCTGCGGCCCCGCCCCCCTGACTGCCCATTCGCTGCCCCTGCCTCCCGCCTCCCAGCTGCTCCTCCCTCCCACCTCCCCATAAATGGCGGCCGCTGCGCTGTTAGGTGAGCGACCCTTGACCTTGCCAGGTAGGTCGCTCCCCACCACACAGATCCGCCTGTGCTGGCCGCCCGCTGCTGCTGCTGGTAAGATCGCCCTTCCGTTTGTGGCCTCGGTGCCCGTATTGCTTGCTTGTCTCCCCTTTTCCCTTTTGCGCCCCCGCTGCCCCCATTTGAACTGTGCCCGTATTTGTGTCCGCTTTCTCTCCCTTTTCCTTCTGTACCCCTCGCTGCCCCATTTTGAATTGTGCCCGTATTTGTGTCCGCTTTCTCTCCCCTTTTCCTTCTGTACCCCTCGCTGCCCCATTTTGAATTGTGCCCGTATTTGTGTCCGCTTTCTCTCCCCTTTTCCTTCTGTACCCCTCGCTGCCCCATTTTGAATTGTGCCCGTATTTGTGTCCGCTTTCTCTCCCTTTTCCTTCTGTACCCCTCGCTGCCCCATTTTGAATTGTGCCCGTATTTGTGTCCGCTTTCTCTCCACTTTTCCTTCTGTACCCCTCGCTGCCCCATTTTGAATTGTGCCCGTATTTGTGTCCGCTTTCTCTCCACTTTTCCTTCTGTACCCCTCGCTGCCCCATTTTGAATTGTGCCCGTATTTGTGTCCGCTTTCTCTCCCCTTTTCCTTCTGTACCCCTCGCTGCCCCATTTTGAATTGTGCCCGTATTTGTGTCCGCTTTCTCTCCCCTTTTCCTTCTGTACCCCTCGCTGCCCCATTTTGAATTGTGCCCGTATTTGTGTCCGCTTTCTCTCCACTTTTCCTTCTGTACCCCTCGCTGCCCCATTTTGAATTGTGCCCGTATTTGTGTCCGCTTTCTCTCCACTTTTCCTTCTGTACCCCTCGCTGCCCCATTTTGAATTGTGCCCGTATTTGTGTCCGCTTTCTCTCCCCTTTTCCTTCTGTACCCCTCGCTGCCCCATTTTGAATTGTGCCCGTATTTGTGTCCGCTTTCTCTCCACTTTTCCTTCTGTACCCCTCGCTGCCCCATTTTGAATTGTGCCCGTATTTGTGTCCGCTTTCTCTCCACTTTTCCTTCTGTACCCCTCGCTGCCCCATTTTGAATTGTGCCCGTATTTGTGTCCGCTTTCTCTCCACTTTTCCTTCTGTACCCCTCGCTGCCTCTCGCCATTCCCGCCGCTGCGTCCCTGCGGCCCCCCTGACTGCCCATTCGCTGCCCCTGCCTCCCGCCTCCCAGCTGCTCCTCCCTCCCACCTCCCCATAAATGGCGGCCGCTGCGCGTGAGGTGAGCGACCCTTGACCTTGCCAGGTGGGTCGCTCCCCACCACACAGATCCGCCTGTGCTGGCCGCCCGCTGCTGCTGCTGGTAAGATCGCCCTTCCGTTTGTGGCCTCGGTGCCCGTATTGCTTGCTTGTCTCCCCTTTTCCCTTTTGCGCCCCCGCTGCCCCCATTTGAACTGTGCCCGTATTTGTGTCCGCTTTCTCTCCCCTTTTCCTTCTGTACCCCTCGCTGCCCCATTTTGAATTGTGCCCGTATTTGTGTCCGCTTTCTCTCCCCTTTTCCTTCTGTACCCCTCGCTGCCCCATTTTGAATTGTGCCAGTATTTGTGTCCGCTTTCTCTCCCCTTTTCATTCTGTACCCCTCGCTGCCCCATTTTGAATTGTGCCCGTATTTGTGTCCGCTTTCTCTCCCCTTTTCCTTCTGTACCCCTCGCTGCCCCATTTTGAATTGTGCCCGTATTTGTGTCCGCTTTCTCTCCCCTTTTCCTTCTGTACCCCTCGCTGCCCCATTTTGAATTGTGCCCGTATTTGTGTCCGCTTTCTCTCCCCTTTTCCTTCTGTACCCCTCGCTGCCCCATTTTGAATTGTGCCCGTATTTGTGTCCGCTTTCTCTCCACTTTTCCTTCTGTACCCCTCGCTGCCCCATTTTGAATTGTGCCCGTATTTGTGTCCGCTTTCTCTCCACTTTTCCTTCTGTACCCCTCGCTGCCCCATTTTGAATTGTGCCCGTATTTGTGTCCGCTTTCTCTCCACTTTTCCTTCTGTACCCCTCGCTGCCTCTCGCCATTCCCGCCGCTGCGTCCCTGCGGCCCCGCCCCCTGACTGCCCATTCGCTGCCCCTGCCTCCCGCCTCCCAGCTGCTCCTCCCTCCCACCTCCCCATAAATGGCGGCCGCTGCGCGGTGAGGTGAGCGACCCTTGACCTTGCCAGGTAGGTCGCTCCCCCACCACACAGATCCGCCTGTGCTGGCCGCCCGCTGCTGCTGCTGGTAAGATCGCCCTTCCGTTTGTGGCCTCGGTGCCCATATTGCTTGCTTGTCTCCCCTTTTCCCTTTTGCGCCCCCGCTGCCCCCATTTGAACTGTGCCCGTATTTGTGTCCGCTTTCTCTCCCCTTTTCCTTCTGTACCCTCGCTGCCCCATTTTGAATTGTGCCCGTATTTGTGTCCGCTTTCTCTCCCCTTTTCCTTCTGTACCCCTCGCTGCCCCATTTTGAATTGTGCCCGTATTTGTGTCCGCTTTCTCTCCCCTTTTCCTTCTGTACCCCTCGCTGCCCCATTTTGAATTGTGCCCGTATTTGTGTCCGCTTTCTCTCCCCTTTTCCTTCTGTACCCCTCGCTGCCCCATTTTGAATTGTGCCCGTATTTGTGTCCGCTTTCTCTCCACTTTTCCTTCTGTACCCCTCGCTGCCCCATTTTGAATTGTGCCCGTATTTGTGTCCGCTTTCTCTCCCCTTTTCCTTCTGTACCCCTCGCTGCCCCATTTTGAATTGTGCCCGTATTTGTGTCCGCTTTCTCTCCACTTTTCCTTCTGTACCCCTCGCTGCCCCATTTTGAATTGTGCCCGTATTTGTGTCCGCTTTCTCTCCCCTTTTCCTTCTGTACCCCTCGCTGCCCCATTTTGAATTGTGCCCGTATTTGTGTCCGCTTTCTCTCCACTTTTCCTTCTGTACCCCTCGCTGCCCCATTTTGAATTGTGCCCGTATTTGTGTCCGCTTTCTCTCCACTTTTCCTTCTGTACCCCTCGCTGCCCCATTTTGAATTGTGCCCGTATTTGTGTCCGCTTTCTCTCCACTTTTCCTTCTGTACCCCTCGCTGCCCCATTTTGAATTGAGCCCGTATTTGTGTCCGCTTTCTCTCCACTTTTCCTTCTGTACCCCTCGCTGCCTCTCGCCATTCCCGCCGCTGCGTCCCTGCGGCCCCACCCCCTGACTGCCCATTCGCTGCCCCTGCCTCCCGCCTCCCAGCTGCTCCTCCCTCCCACCTCCCCATAAATGGCGGCCGCTGCGCGCCGCGCCGCTGGCGCGCCTAAGGCAAGCCCGTCTGCGCCCGTCCGCGCCTGGACCGCGCCCAGCGCCAAACCCCCTGGCCCCCGCAGCAGCCAACCCACCCACAAGACCTGGCTGTTCGAACAGTAGCGGACCCCCCTTCCCCAAGCGCCTTGAGACCCTCCGGGTGAGTAGCGCGCTATACAAATGCTTGATTGATTGATTGATTGAATTCTTCCCAAGAAGAGGAGCAGTAGGGTTAAGGCAGTGCCTTCCCCTCTGTCTCAGATCACTGATTCCCCTCTTAAGGGAGGAGGAGCAGACCCTGAAGAAGGAACTGCCCCAGAGGAACTTGAGCCTGATCAGGTTGAGTTCTTGGGGGCAGGGGGGCCTTCTAGGGAGGATCTGAGTAAGGAGCAACAGTGCTGCCTCTCTCTTGAACCCGTCAGACAGCAGGCTGCTGCTGAGGCTGCTGGGAGTGCTAGTGGGTCCCATAAAGTTTATTGGGATGAGGGACGCCTATATTCTGAGGGTAGAGATCCAGCCCCTGGAGCCACCAGGAGGTTGGTAATACCTCAGAAGTTTAGGGGGTTCCTCTTGACCCTAGCACATGATATCCCTTTAGCAGGTCACTTGGGCCAAAAGAAGACCTGGGACAGGCTTGTTCCACATTTTCATTGGCCACATATGTCAGAGGACACAAAGGAGTTTTGTCATTCCTGTGTCACATGCCAAGCCAGTGGCAAGGCAGGTGGCACTACCAAGGCCCCCCTGATACCACTACCTGTGGTGGGGGTACCCTTTGAAAGGGTAGGAATTGACATTGTTGGTCCCCTTGACCCTCAAACAGCATCTGGGCACAGATTTATCCTGGTGGTAGTGGATCATGCCACCAGGTACCCAGAGGCAATTCCCTGAGGACCACCACAGCCCCTGTGGTGGCAAGAGCCCTCATTGGAGTTTTCTCCAGAGTGGGTTTCCCAAAGGAGGTCATCTCTAACAGAGATGCAAACTTCATGTCAGGATATCTGAAGGCAATGTGGAAGGAGTGTGGTGTAACTTATAAGTTCACCACCCCTATCACCCACAATGCAATGGGTTGGTTGAACGTTTCAACAAAACCCTGAAGGGAATGATTAAAGGACTCCCAGAGAAGCTTAGGCGGAAATGGGACCTTCTTCTTCCCTGCCTGTTGTTTGCATACAGAGAGGTTCCACAGAAGGGGTTGGTTACAGCCCATTTGAGCTTCTGTTTGGGCATCCTGTAAGAGGTCCATTATGTTTGGTAAAAGAGGGCTGGGAGTTACCTCTCAAGCCCCCAAACAAGATGTGATGGACTATGTACTTGGTCTCCGCTCCAGGATGGCCGAATACATGAAAAAGGCAACCAAAACCTGGAGGCCAGCCAAGAATTACAAAAAGCTTGGCATGACCAAAGGCTGTGCTGACTGTGTACCAGCCAGGACAGAAAGTGTGGGTGTTGGAGCCTGTGGCCCCAGCAGCCCTCCAAGACAAGTGGAGTGGCCCCCATACAATTGTTGAGCAAAAGGGAGAAGTCACCTATCTGGTGAATCTTGGAACTCCCAGGAGCCCCCTGAGGGTACTCCATGTCAACAGATTAAAACCATATGTTGACAGGGCTGACATGGGCTTGCTCATGGCAACTGATGAGGACCAGGAGGAGGAGAGTGACCCTCTCCCTGACCTTCTCTCACAGAACCCTGATGATGGGTCAGTAGATGGTGTTGCTTTGGCAAGCAGCCTCACTGACCATCAGCAAACTGAGTGCAGACAGGTTCTGCAACAGTACAGCCTGACCCCTAGTCAGACTACCTGGTGCACCCATGAGGTGGACACTGGAGACAGTCTGCCTGTCAAGAGTAAAATCTACAGGCAAATTGACCATGTCAGGGACTGTATCAGGACTGAAGTCCAGAAAATGTTGGAGCTAGGTGTAATTGAGCCTTCAGATAGCCCTTGGGCTAGCCCAGTAGTCCTGGTACCCAAGCCTCATACCCAGGGTGGTAAGAAAGAAATGAGGTTTTGTGTAGACTACAGGGGCCTCAATGTAGTCACTAGGACTGATGCCTATCCCATACCAAGGGCAGATGAGCTGATTGATACTTTGGCCTCAGCCAAGTATCTAAGCACATTTGACCTAACAGCTGGCTACTGGCAGATCAGATTAGCTGATGATGCAAAAGCCAAAACAGCATTTTCGACCCCTGGTGGGCACTACCACTTTGTGGTGATGCCCTTTGGATTGAAAAATGCACCTGCCACTTTTCAGAGGTTGGTGAATAAAGTTCTGGCAGGGATGGAAACTTATTGCTCAGCTTATCTAGATGATATTGCTGTCTTTAGTTCCTCCTGGCGGGATCACCTGGTCCACCTCAGAAATGTTTTGGAGGCTCTGCAGAAAGCAGGCCTCACTATCAAGGCTCCTGGTTGTCGTCGACGCCTCCTGGACCTCGTGGCCGAAGTGTCAAGATACCCGTGAACGACCTGAATCTTCCGACGACGGTGGGCATTCATCTTCCTTGCCCCGAGTCACTGCCCAGTGACTTTGAACACTGTCCCCTCTGCTTTCAGGTCTTCCTTCTTCCGAATCCAGGCTTGGATTCCATCGTACACTTCTTCGGACTTCACAAGCAGCAAGTCTTCATTGGCTCCCATTGAAAACGACGCCGCGACCCGACACCAAAGGACACCTATGCACCCGGCTTCCCTGGGTGAGGTAACTCCAGCACTACGGTGCTCCTGTGGGTGTTGGCCCTAGAACTACTTACCCTGTGAGCCCCAGCCATATTGTGCTTAATTTATTGTGAAACGTTGATTTGTGCATATGTTCCTGACTTCTAATCTCATAAAGAGATTAGTAGAGAGTTGTTTAGTAATAAATACATATATATTTGATATATAAACCTGTGTGGTGTCTTTTCATTTGGTGATTCAAGAGATTGTGTGGTAAAACAAGCTGCTTTACATTACTCCAAGACTTAGCCTGAAGGCTGCTCTCCACAGCTACCACTAGGATAGCTTTCTATAAAGGTTGTCTTAAACCTACCTACCATAAGAGTCGAACTGTACTGGTGCAAGTTGTCCACTTTAACTAGTGAACAGCATATACCAGGCCAACTTCTCACACTCCTCCTCGCTTCTTGAGACCTCCATCAACACATCAGAGCCTCCTCCTCGCTTCTTGACTTTCAAAAGAAGCTGAAGACCTGTCTTTTCGAGAAAGCCCCCCAGGGCTGGCCTCACACACCTGCTACAGTGCGCTTGGATACCCTCACGGATGATTAGTACACTATAAAAGCATAATAACAGAAACAAAATAACAGAAAAGAAGCATTGGCAAAGCTAATAGTTCTAGTGTCCTTTATGTGCTGTAATGGACATATGCAGACGTGTCATATGTTCGGATGCACAAACAGAAATCCCATATGCACACAGATAATGTGGATATTGGAAAGTGCTGATAAATTTGGCCTCCAGAACTCAAACAAACAGCCACAGATTGAAAACAGAGCTAAAGACTGGGCTCTTTAGGAAACCTTTCAGTCAGAAAGCTGATTGCAGACTATCCCTCTTCCATCCATCAAGGATTGAGCCAATCGAGCAAACATATAACAGACAAACAGGCCCAAGACAACAGGCCCCAGGATTCTAGAGTTACACGCCATCCGAAATGGTTGCCACTTAATACAAATAATGTGTTGTACTCAGAGCAACAATGCAGGGCCTGGACTTAAAATGGACTATGAGCAAGAATTAGTGTAGGAAAGAATGAGTGCATATGGAAATTTACAACATGAGCAGTTTTCCAACTTTCAGAGGGAGACGTCTACTGACTACCAACTCACTTAAAGTAAATACTGACAAGACTGAGGTACTAGCTATCACCACGGGGGCAACCCCTGGTCCAATTCCTTTTGGCCACAAGAGCTAGGTACCACTCCGATACCGGTGCCAGTTGTGAAAAGCTTAGGCATCAAGTTGGACACTAAGCTAACGCTGAATAACCAGGTGGCCGCTGTGGTAGGGAGAGTGTGGGCCTTATGAGGCAACTTCGGAAACTTGTACCCCTTCTGTCTTTCTCTACTATGTGCACCGTGGTGTCGGCACTAATTGTGTCATGACTGGACGACGGCAATGCACTTTATATTGGACTACCTGACAAATTGTCAGGGAAGCTTCAAGTGGTCATGAATGATGCAGCGAGAATGATTTTCAAGCTCCCTAGAAGATTACATACCACACCATTGCTGCAACAACTACACTGCTCCCAATTAAGCAGAGGGCCAGGTTAAAGGGTCTGTGTATTGCACAGAAAGCCCTGCATGGGACGGCACCTGACTACATCAAAGACCGCTTGAAGAGTTACGTGCCAGGACGTTGCCTCCGATCGCCCGAGGCAAGCCTGTTGTCCTGCCCACGGTTTGATAAAGTCACCATGGGGGGGCCGAGCTTTTTCGGTTGTGATCCCCCAGCTTTGGAACAAGTTGCCGGAAAATCTGTGCAGGGCAGCCACTTTACTCCCCTTTAGGAGGAAACTAAAGACATTCCTGTTTATACAGGCCTTTGGAGAAGCTAAGCCCTGACTGAGCGGGCACTGAAAGGATTAACCCTTGTTTTGCTCGATGTTCCCTCACAAGCGCTTAGAGACCGTTGGTGATTTTGCGCTATATAAATGGCAGTTATCATAACATAACATAAGTCGTGAATTCAGGCGCCACTTAAGACCCACTCTCGTTATTTTTCTGAAATAAGAACAAGGCAACAAAGATCCTGGCTAGTCTGTAGTCACACACGCGTCTGGCTACTAACTCCCCCTGGTTATTGATAAAACTGAAATAAAGGAAGTCTATGGCCATGTTTTTGCGTAATATGGTGTTTTTGGCCATTTTTTTGACGTGAAGATCAGGCTGGAGCCAATTGTTGAGTTTGAAACCAAGGGATTGAGTTGAGGGGGTTGTTTTTGGTGAAAGGCTCATGGATGTCCCTTGGTTTGTCAAGACTTTTGGCTATTTCGAGCATTTGACAGACGAGAGCAGGAGAAACTCTGGGGCCGATTCCGATTCGGGCAGGAAATCTCTCCGACCGAGCCGGACCCGGAGAGATTTCCGACCGAACCGGACTCTAGCAGCCCGACCGAACGAGTACGATGCGTCCGTATGCTATCGGACTCGATTCGGTCAGACTCCCATTGAAGTCAATGGGAGCCGGTCGTACAACGCGTACGCAGGCTCCCATTGACTCAATGGGTACGACGCGAACAAGGGCGCCCCCTACAGCGGGTACGCGTCGATGCGGGTCGCGCCGTACATGCACGTGTTGGGGGGACCCATGGGTCCCTCTGTGTGCGACTCGCGTGGCTACGCGTGCAGGGGGGTCCGACACGGACCCCCGAAGTACGGCTCCGACTGCTCTTTGGAGCCGGACGGCGCGAGTCGGTCGGACTGTTCGAGGCGCGCATCGTACTGGCTCGGTCGGGGAACGTCTCCATTGCGCGGTGCGAGTCGTGTCCGTGCGAGTCGGTCGGTGCGGTTGGGACCCGCGAACGAGTCGGTCGGCGATTTCGCGTACGCTCGCATCGTACTCGCTCGCCCGGACGCATGCACGAATCGGTCGGAAACGAGGGCTCCGAATCGGATCCGGTAAAGCCGAATCCGATTCGGTGCCCTACCGGCCGAGATCGGAATCAGCCCCTCTGTCTTCTGTGGGTGCAGCTTCAGGTTCACATTTGTCCTCAAGATTCAGAATCCATACAGGGTGCTAAATATGCTGAGGCTGTTAGAGTATGCAATCTTGTCTTGGTGCAGAGCTCGGTGTTGTCAGTACATTGGGTAAAAGAGATTCTCTGTACTGGTAAGACCTCGCCTGGTGGGTCCACATAAAGATTTAAAGGTAAGTGTTTGAAGGTGAAACCTTGCAGGACTCTGTTTGGGATTTTGAAAAGGTTGGAGAATGAATTGCTAATGTTTATATGTTGTCGACAGTCTGAAAGATAGGACCAGAACCAATTGAGCACTGTATTTTTAATACTTTTTTGGAAGATTTACAATCTCTTTTTTTTGTGTCGTAATTTTTTATTATTGCGATAAAGGTACACAACAGGAATTCAAATGCAGATGGAATACAACGATGCACTATAACAGTGATTGGTGCAATGTAAAAATGAAACACGTGGGGAGGGGGGTGAGGGGAGGGGGAGGGGAGGGGCAGGGGAGGAGTGGGAAGGGGAGTGGCTGGAATACAGGGTATTGGCACTGTTCAGTAATAAAGAGCTGTTATCCGGCCTTTCGTCCTTTCACCCTGTTACAGTGTGCCGGAGCTCTGCTGTTGGTTGCGTCTTATTGGTTTTTGACACTGAACCTGCACTATCGGTGTGTGGTGGCCCTTCTGAAGTATAGTTTCAGGGGATGGGGGAAGGGGGAAGATGGTTGTATCGCAAGGTGGGATAGACCGCAGGTTTCGGGCTATGGGGAAATATGCAGCGACTGGGAGGGAGGTGAGAGAGGGGGGAGGCGGGGTAGGGTGGAAAACTGGGTAGGGGGGGTTAGAGAGAAAGTGGTATGATCTAATCAGTGACCCCAGGGTGGGGACGCGCCCAGTGTGCAGAAGTGTTGTGTTTGGGGGCTCCGACAGGGGGCAGATCTAGAAGTCTGAGTGCCCGGCGGAGGGAGGGGGGGGCTAGGAGGGGACAGGGGAGGGGGAGGAGAGAGGGAAGGGGGAGTGGGGGTAGGGGTGGAGGTTCGGTATAAAGAGGGGAGATATAGGGCATTTGAGTCAGATGGGGAGAAGAGGGGGGAGGGGTGGTCAGTGGGGAGACTGTGAAAGCGGTAGTGAAGGTCGGAAATCCAGCCCAGTGGGGGGCGGTAGGGAGGGTCAGTATCACTGCGTCAGACATAAGGCTGTTCACTGTGATCAGTTGGGGTGTCGGGGGTGGGGGAGGGAAGGATTCAGCACCAGTGTAGGCAATTTTATGGACTATCCTGGAGGAAAGGCGCCCATGTCTGGGTGAACACGTCGGTCTGGTCTTGCATGCCAAGAGATGACATGGTCGTAGGATGCCATCTGTATCATTGCCACCCTCCAGGCTTCCTGAGAAGGCGGCAGGGGTGAGCGCCATTGGCGTAGGATGCAGAGTTTGGCTGTGGAAAGCGCTGTGTGTAGGAGGCTTCATTGCGGTCATGATAGTTCAGGTGAGCGTACGAGAATATGTAACAGAATAACAGGGAAAGTGAGGGGGAGCTGCAAGGGCATGGACGCCCCAGGGTATCCCCTACTTTGGAACAGAAAGATTGGATTGAAGGGAAGTCACACAAGATGTGGGTGAGATCGCAGTGAGTCGACTCGCACCTCCAGCAGTTCCAATGGGGCAGGAGGCCAGCCATCCGCAGTTTCTGTAGGGTCCAGTACCACTCATGGAGCATCTTAAACAGGCAAAATTTCAGATGGGCTTCCCGTGCACCTTTGTCCAGGGCTTCCAGGGCTTCCAGGACTTCCGGCCAGTCCTCCTCCTCAATGGTGGTCTGAAGGCATTCTTGCCACCTGGTGTGGAGGCTACGAGAGAGAGGTTGTGAAAAAAGGTGGGTCGTAAGTGCGTTGTATAGCTCTGACATCTCGCCACGATGTCGACCCCACGTGTACAAGTAGTCCACCACTGGGGAGGACAACAGGGACCATGGGCGGGGCCTCAGGCAGCGCCGCAGACAATGCTGCAATTCTAGATAGCGCCAGGCCTGTTGCGGATGAAGGCCAAATTCCTCCGCCAGATGGTTAAAAGATTTCAAGTCTCTGTCTAGCAGTACCTGGTCTAGCATGTGAATACCCGCTTTGGTCCACTGCGGCCAGCAAATGGTTCGGCCATCAATACGGAGGCCGTCATTTTCCCATAATGGCGCCCTGTTATGCAGTTGGGGATCCACTCGGAAGAGGCAGTGGGCGCGGAGCCAAGATCTAGACATTGCCTGCAGCACTGGTTGTGGATGAGCAGGTTGGGGGGCATGGTTTTCGTAAAGAGGGCCGAGTCCATTGCCGCAAGAGAAAAGTGAACGTTCAGCGTAAACCCATTGCGGGGGATCTGAGATGCCCGGCAGTAAATAGGCGAGTTTAGAAAGGTGTAGGGCCAGAGAGTAATGCTCCACTGACGGTAGGCCCAGGCCACCACAGGAGCGGCACGCCAGCAGTTTGGCTGCAGCTAGCCGGGGCTGGATAGTTCCCCACACGAAGGCTCGTATCCGGGAATCGATGAGACGAAGCGTAGTCAGCGGTACCGTGATAGGGAACATGCCGAGCGAATAGTTAAAGCGCGGCAGTGTGACCATACGGACCGCCTGCACCCTGCTACCCATTGAAAAACCCAGTAGGGACCATTTTTCAAAGTCCCGTTTCATCTGCATGATGAGGGGGGTCAGATTGTCCGTGACCATGTCGGCCAGGCCCCTATTAACCAGGATGCCCAGATATTTCAGCCAGAAGGCTTTCCAACGAAACAGGAAACCATGGATCACCGCTATCGTGGTGCAGGTCGACAGTGGCAGGGCTTCGTTCTTGTCCCAGTTCACTTTGTAGCTAGAGAAGGACGCAAAGTTATCAATGATCTCCAGCAGCAGGGAGGGAGTTACCAAGGTCCCAAAAGTGAGCAGAATGTCGTCAGCATAAAGATATATCTTGGAGAAGCCATCCGTGATGGGGATGCCAGTTATGAGCAGGGAGTGATGATAACAGAGGCCAGAGGCTCCATTGCCAGTAGAAATAGGAGTGGAGAGAGTGGGCAGCCTTGGCGCGTGCGTCTCTTAATTTGGAAGTGGTCAGAGACGAACACTCTACAGTTAACCTTGGCTGTTGGACAATCGTGCAGAAGCCGTACCTTAGAAATGAACTTGTCCCCCAGGCCAAACCGTTTCATTGTAGCAAAGAGATACCTCCACTCAATACGGTTTCGAAGACTTGTGGGATTTTTCAAATCTTATGTCAATCACTATTGTACCAACTTCAGGTTTCCTGGGATTATTTTAATTTGGCGGTAGAGGGGGTTCGTTGTTCCTCAATGCAGGAAGATCTCATCATTGTAATGTTCTTCTAGCCAAGAGCGGTCACTATTTGTCTCCAATTGTAGTTTCGGCCCTTTTTGGTAATGTGTGTTAGGTCTCTAGAATGTACTATTTCTGTTTCCTGTCCCGCATGGAGAGGATGCTTTTAGGGTTAGTATTTTGAAAGGAACGAAGAAGTGGTCCAACTGATCTAATTTAAGATGGTTCGAAAAGTGTATGTGGTGTTTCGTTATGAACATTAGGTCAGGGTAGAGCATTTATTGTGAAGAGGGAGGCTCAATGTTGTAGTAAGTTGTTGTCTAATTGGAAGGTGTGTCTCTTTGTTTTTTTCTAGTGGCGGTTGTAGAATCCTCCCCAGCCCGGTAGCATGCAAATGACCACACCACACACGGTGCTCAGTAGTGCACGTCTTTATTCTCATATTGTAACCGTTAACTGCATGTACTGCGTCATAAACTTTATTAACCACACCCAAAATGATTATGTCATTTCCTACGGAGTCCTTCAGGGACCAGAAGGGTCCTACTGTACATACTCACAAGGCATTACAGCGGTTGAAACCTCCCAAGAAAACGTGATCCCTAGAGGAAGTGAGCTGATCAGTGCTATAATCAAGGGAACCATCAATAAAACGCCGTCAGGTGGGCAACCAGAAATTTTCAGCCTCAATGCTTTAGGCATAGAATGGTTAATCTCCACAGTGAGGCACTCGAACGAGAAAGAGACTGTTGAGTAAATCTGTTTGCAGTTAAGTGACTGCTTGAGGATATTGAGAAGCCAGTCTCAGTTTTTTCTCCATTTGGGAGGTGGAGGATTTACAATAGTGGTAGATCAAATAGTGGTAAAATAAATTAGCAGAACCCAGGTCCTGTAAGCTCAGTAGACTCAAGGACCATGGCTTGGATGAGGGCAGAGGTGCAGGCTTCATTGTAGGCTACAGGCGCATCTCAGAAGGGCGGCCATGATGTGATGTAGAGTCGATGGGTTACTGGGTTGTAGGAATAGATTAATCTGAGGTTGTTTCAGCAGAACAATCTTTGAGTATGTTCAGGATGTCTGGATGTGTTGTGGGCTCGGAGATCAGTCAATGAGAGCGTGTATGGCGTGTTAGAGGTCATGTGATAGTAGAAATGCCCTGCAGTGCTGGTGTTGGTGTCCATGTTGGGCCCTTCTGGAGAAGATACAGTAAGTGAGGTTGTAACAGGACAGCCGAGGGAGGATGAGAAGGATTGTGAGCAATGGAGAGTGTGGTTTACAGACGCGAACATCTCATGCAGATGACTCAGCTTCAGTTTGATGTCAGGAAGTACCTTTTGGGAGTGGATAAGAGGTTTGTGCTCTGTTCAGCAGTAAGTGGCTGCAAATAAGCGCGAGGCGAGTGATCAAGCCTCTCGTCTGATTTGGGCCTATGGGCGACGGGCGCCTTCTGCGGAGGGTCAGTTCGAGTGCTGTCGTTTTGATGTAGTGGAGGGGACCAGGAAGTTGGATGGAAGGGTAAAGAGTCAGAATATCGAGTTGGAAATGTCGACTTGCACTAATATCGAGTGCACAATATCGAGAGAAAGAAATATCGACTGCAAGAATATCGTGGTCAAGAATATCGAGTTTAAGGTAAGAAATATCGTTTTCAAAAATATCGAAGTCATTAATATCGTTTGCAAAAATATAGTTGTTAAAAATATCGTTTTTTTAGTTAGTGTTATGTATTTTAGTATGTATTTTAAATGTATGTGTTCTATTTTTTTGTCTAAGTAGTGCATTCTTTTTTTAATATATGTGTTAAATTTTTAGAAGTTATTAATTTTATTTTAATTAAATTTTGTGTTTTAGTTCCGTAGCGGGTTGTGGGTTTATAGGGGAATAGGGTGGGAAGTAATTTAATTATAATAAATTGAATATAAATTTGTATTTATTAGTATTTATTTAATTTTTATTTTATAGTGTTAATTATGGAATTAATTTATTATTAATTATTTACTAGTTGGTTGTTATTATTAATTAATTGGTAACTATGTTAATTGTGTTATTTGTTTAGGAGCGGGTTGTGGGTTGATAGGGGAGTAGGGGGGGGAAGTAATTTAATTTTAATACATTTATTAATATTTTTAATATAATATTTATTTAATTTTGTTTTATAGTGTTGTGTGAATTAATTTAGTAATAACTATTTATATTTTGCTTGTTAATTGTTATTAACTAATTAATTGATTGTTAATTAATTATGTTAATTGTGTCAAGTTTTAAGAAATTGGTGGTGGCATTTAT
The DNA here is from genome assembly GCA_963921515.1 of Calotriton arnoldi. Taxonomy (NCBI): domain Eukaryota; kingdom Metazoa; phylum Chordata; class Amphibia; order Caudata; family Salamandridae; genus Calotriton; species Calotriton arnoldi. The sequence goes on along the minus strand of CAWUFW010002020.1, from coordinate 1,997,138 downwards.
AGGGGAATATGATGGGAGGTAATTTATTTATAATTAATGATTTGTTGTTAATGGATATTAATTTATTAATGTAAAATTAGTTATGGAAATTGTGTAAATATTTTTAGGTGTGTGTTTTGGTGTTTATTGGGGTAGAGGGTGAAAAGTAATTTAGTTTAAATTAATTAATCATTACTTGATCATTAATATTAATTTATTAATTGATAAATATTTTTGGTGATTTTTTTTTTTTGTTTGGGGATTTAGGTTCTATAGCTGTAACGTTTGGTTAGTACATTAATTTTTACCTTTTTAAATGTGTTTTTTAATTAATAATAATTGTTTAATTGATAATTAATTGTGTTAATTATGGAGGTACACTTTTTTAAAAATTTAGATGTGTGTTGTAAATTGTGTGGTGTTATAGGGTAGGAAAAAAAATATTACATTTATGTAATAAATATTTTTTTTGATTAAAATTAATTTCTATTTAAAAAAAATGTGTTTGTTAATTTTTTGTTAAATTAAAAGAAAAATCTTTTTATGTAAATTTTAGATTTTTTCTACATTATAATATGTTTCTATGTTTTATAAATTTTTATATTTTTATATATGTTTTGTTTTTGTTTTTTTAAATTATATTTTGTATTGTAGTTGATATTTTGTTTGTTTTTAAATTTGAATTTTCTTTAGTGGGAATAGTAATTTTTACTCCTCCGCTATCCAACACTTTCCCTACTGCTGCATTCGCAGGAGTGGGAATAGTAATTTATACCCCTACACTATCCAACACTTTCCCTACTGTTGCACTCGCTGGAGTGGGAATAGTAATTTTTACCCCTCCACTATCCAACAGTTTCCCCCCTGTTGCACTCGTTGGAGTGGGAATAGTAATTTTTACCCCTATGCTATCCAACACTTTCCCTACTGTTGCACTAGCTGGAGTGGGAATAGTAATTTTTACCCCTCCGCTATCCAACACTTTCCTTACTGTTGAACTCACAAGAGTGGGAATAGTAATTTTATCCCCTCCACTATCCAACATTTTCCCTACTGTTGCATTCGCTGGAGTGGGAACAGTAATTTTTACCCCTCCGCTATCCAACATCTTCCCCTACTGTTGCACTCTCTGGAGTGGGAATTGTAATTTTTTCCCCTAAGCTATCCAACACTTTCCCTACTGTTGCACTCAATGTAGTGTAAAATGTAAGTTTAAAAAATATTAAACATATATTTAATATAATTTTTGTTTTATAATGTTTATGTTACGAGTGTATGTATATATATATATTTATTTATAATTGTAACATTTTATAATTAATTAAAATTATTATTTATTAATTATTTTTACGTAAATATATATAAATATCATTTTATATATGTATGTTTAATTTATTTTTAAATTCAATTTATTACTCATAATTGTTCAAATTTACAAATAAATCTAAATATTGTTTTTCAAGTTAAATGTATTATTTAATTTATTTTACATTCTTTTTTATACATATAAAAAAACGATATTTTGTACTTCGATATTTTTAACAACGATATGCTTTTTCGATATTTTTGTACTTACCATTATGAAGATAGGAGGTCGATATTTTTGACAACGATATTTATGTCCCGATATTTTTGTATCTCGATATTCTGGTACTCGATATTCTGTCAGTGATCCGGTTGGAAAACAACCTCTTCAAGGGTGGCTTAGAAAAAGCAGTTCAAAAGGAGTCCTGTGTGAGACTACAGGATTTGTGACTGGTTCAGGTTTTCTAGTTGGCTATCAGAGCTCAGCTTTTGTGGTTTTCAGGGTTGATTTAGATAAGCCGGGGCACAGGATCCCTGAGGTGTTGTTACGTGCACCCTGGAGTCTGACCTGATATGAAGCTCTTTTTGGTGTATGTCTGATGGCCATAGAACATGTGAATAACATGTAGGTTATTAATCTCAAAAGGCAGATTTAGGCCCATATTTTTCGTGGATTTGCGTCGCCCTTACGCCACGGAAGGGGGCGCCAGGGTGACACAAAACCTTGAATGATATTTACTAAGCCATGCAAGGCCACCTTGCTGGCCCTGATGGCTCAGTAAATGTGGAGTAACGCAGGGCAGCGCTTGGTGCCAGGGTGCCTGCATTGGCGCTGGGCAGCGGTTTGTGCTTTTAGGAGCACAAATTCCATTCAACAAGTGATGAAACACTTTGCAGTTAGGGCAAACATACTTATAGTTGCAAAATTCCATTCAGGTGGAAAATAATAATTTGTTGGAAAATGGCTCTTAGTGCAACATCCGAGAGGTGTGTGAGCATCTCCATGAGTACAAATCACACACTGAAGCAAAAACACATTCAGGGGGGAAACTATAATTAGGCGCAAAAATACATTTAAGTGCACAACAGTCTCCTTTACAACATCAGCAGGATTGTGGGAATGCTTTTATGTGCAAAAACACATTTAAATGGAAAAACACATTTTTGGTGCAAAATCTACTCAAGTATGGAAACACATTAATGTGCTAAAATGTCCTGTTGTGACTTGTCACATTGGGTGTACAAGCTGGGCACAACAATGTTCAAAATCACCTTGGTACTGCTTCTACATAAGTGTGAGAAACATTTTAAAACACAAATCAAATTAATGTGCAAAATAAAAATGAATGTGAATAGCCACTCTTAGGTGCAAATTCAAACATGGTGCAAAGTAAGAAGGATTGTACTATCATTTAAAAGCAAAATCACATTAAAGTGCAAAATCGAACTTGGTGCAAAGGAAGTGGGATTGTGGTATCACATTTAGGAGCAAAACCACATTTGGATGCAGTTTCATACATAGCAGCAAAATCGCTGCTAGTGTAATATCAATATTGGTGTGGAATCCCTTGTAGAAGCAAAGATCACGCTTTAAATATAAAAACACATTTATACATATCACTTAGAGGTGCAAATGCCCTTTGTTGCAATATTAACCTGAGGCTGGGAACACTTTTAGGTGCAAATTTATCGTTGGTGCAAACTCAGCTGGAGTGTTGTATGAGGTGCAAGAGAAACAAGAAGGTGCTGCGCTGACTATACAAAAAGAGAATACAATATTTGGCACATTCAATAGTTAGTAAACCTTAATAAAAACATTTAAACCTAAAAGCAAGACTTTACCCACCTCGTTCGGGCTTGGCGAGGAGACTTCACGCTTTCACCTGGAAAAGGATTAGAAGAAACAGCAAATTTACAAGTGGCTCCTCAAAGAAGGAGTCAAGTTCATGGACTAGACGTGCCCACGTGGAGGACTACACACCTGCCAATCAAACACGCAATTACCATGTCATCTACCACATGCCACCCAGTGATGGCCATGTTCAGACAGAGAGAGCCAAAACCATGGCCACAGTTAAACTCCTGCCTATCAGAAGAACTAGATTGAACACCAATTAAGGCCACATCTATGGGCAACAGATGTGAAGGACTAAGCCACCCCAGTTTTTAGATACCATGAGAAGCCCATTCTTCAGGGTTAGTCCGTAACTCTGGTTCATCCATGGCAGGGGCACCTTCCACGAACCATAAGTAAGTAGGGAACTTACGTTTCTTGCAGCGCTGAACACAACATGTGATGTTTCCAACCAATGACACCAGGAGAACAAGGGCGGTCGCCCCAAAGAGGCACCAGAGCTCCATGCTGCCGATGAGACCTCCCCACCCTGCGAAGACAAACACAAAGAGAAACCTGAAAGATGCCACCTTGAACAAACCAAATACCCCGGACATGTGCAATGTGCCTGCAAGCTGGAAGCAGCCGCCTTGCACACACAAGCTCGTCGACGCAAGCCACTCTTTCACACCGCCTTCATCAAACATCTGACAACCCCAAAAAGTTGTGTTGTGAAGCACAAAACTGGCATGCCAAGCCTGGCAAAATGTCAACCTACATTGCACCAATCTGGGGTAAAAATGAAAGGGACTTTCAACCCTCCCACCCCACCACAGAGAGATGAGTACTTCATTTACGTAGTGATCATTCCAGAAATGTCTTCCTCCTCTTCAACATTTGCATCTCTGTTGGGGGGTGTCAGGGGCGTGTTTCCAGTGAGGCAGAGATCTGGGCAGAGGCTGAATCCACTGAACTGGGGATCTGAGCAGTAAATGGCATGTGGGGTCATTAATCCTATTTCAGGGTGATGAAGTCATCGCAGCCTCCCTGATGGTTCGCCCTTAGCTTCAGGGACACTTGGGGTGTCTTCGCGGGTAAACAGCAGGTTGGGTGTCTGTCCCACTATATAGCGCTGTGACAGCCACATCTAAGCCCATCCCAAGGTAAATTAGTGTAACGACATCATCAACCACTACACTGACAGTCGTTACGAAGCCATCAACATTTACATCGACATTACATACATCATTCTATATCATCAATGCCTCAAAGTCATTACATTTCCAGTGACATAATAGTACCAGCTCCCCAACACTAACACAAACCCTTGCACCAAACCATAACTTTAGTCCTAAACTGAACATCAAACACCATCCCCAACAACCTATTTTACCCTTAATCCAAGCCTTACAGCTTTCTCAGACCCTAACCCTGAGACATAACAGCAACTCCTGACCATAACTGTAATACTAACCCTAACCATAGAGCTCAATCTTAACCCCTAACTGCAGCCACTAACCCAACCCTGGAGCCTTAATCTAACTACTGCCCCACACCATAATCCTAACTCTAGGATATAACACCAACTCCTAACTTAAAGTGCAATCCTTACCCGAACTGCTAACCATAGTACTCAACACTAACCCCCAGGTGCAGCCACTAACCCAACCCTGGAGCCTTAATCTAACTACTGCCCCAAACCATAATCCTAACTCTAGGATATAACACCAACTCCTAACTTAAAGTGCAATCCTTACCCCAACTGCTAACCATAGTACTCAACACTAACCCCCAGGTGCAGCCAATAACCCAACCCTGGAGCCTTAATCTAACTACTGCCCCACACCATAATCCTAACTCTAGGATACAACACCAACTCCTAACTTAAAGTGCAATCCTTACCCCAACTGCTAACCATAGTACTCAACACTAACCCCCAGCTGCAGCCACTAACCCAACCCTGGAGCCTTAATCTAACTACTGCCCCACACCATAATCCTAACTCTAGGCTATAACACCAACTCCTAACTTAAAGTGCAATCCTTACCCCAACTGTTACCATAGTACTCAACACTAACCCCCAGCTGCAGCCACTAACCCAACCCTGGAGCCTTAATCTAACTACTGCCCCAAACAATAATCCTAACTCTAGGATATAACACCAACTCCTAACTTAAAGTGCAATCCTTACCCCAACTGCTAACCATAGTACTCAACACTAACCCCCAGGTGCAGCCACTAACCCAACCCTGGAGCCTTAATCTAACTACTGCCCCACACCATAATCCTAACTCTAGGATACAACACCAACTCCTAACTTAAAGTGCAATCCTTACCCCAACTGCTAACCATAGTACTCAACACTAACCCCCAGCTGCAGCCACTAACCCAACCCTGGAGCCTTAATCTAACTACTGCCCCACACCATAATCCTAACTCTAGGATATAACACCAACTCCTAACTTAAAGTGCAATCCTTACCCCAACTGCTAACCATAGTACTCAACAGTAACCCCTAACTGCAGCCACTAACCCAACCCTGGAGCCTTAATCTAACTTCTTCTCCAAACCCTACTCCTAACTAAAAAATGTTTTACCAACTCCTAACCCCAATTTTGGATTATAACCGTAATCATAACTCCAAACTCCAGCCCTAGTATTCAACCATAAACCCTATTTCAGCCACTAACCAAGCCCTAATGCCTAACTCTAACTACTACCCCTAATCCTAACTCTAAAATGTAATACCATATTCTCACCTCAATTTCTAACGATAACCATAATCGCAGCCCTAAGGCCCACCCCAGCACTCAGTCCTAAACTCTAACTTTAACCACCATCCCAGCCCTGAGGCTTTACATTGACTACTACCGTGAACCCTAATTCTATCTCTAAATGTAACTCCAACTCCTAACCCCAACTTCTAACTATAACGGTAATCTAATCCTCAACCGTGTAACCCTAGTACTCAACCCAAACCCCTAACCTCAGTGACTAACTGTCTCTAACGATGAACACTAACTACTGTATGTAGCCTAAGTGCTAGTCATAACCCTACACCCAACCTCTAATGCTAACCCCAAACAGTAACTCTAGCCGCACCCCCAGGCTAAATGTTACATGACCACGTAATGATGAGAGTGTAAGCGGTAGTGATGGAAACGTAGGTGGCATTGTTACTGGCACTGCGCAAAAGTGTGCCAATGTGAAGTGGGGAGCCCTTGGTGGTAACACCTGGTGGTGAAAGCTCATTAAAGGCCCCCCATCCTTCTTGAACCACCACAAGAGCTTAGAAGTCTCTCCTGGGAAACTCTTACCTTCATGAAGAGGCGACTTGTGGCAGCTGCAGTTCGCCATCTTGTACCCGCGTGATCCGTGTGGCTCCTGGTGGTAGAAACTCATCAAAGGCCCCCCACCCTTCTTGAACCACCACAACAGCTTAGAAGTCTCTCCTGGTTCTGACCAGGGAAACACTTACCTTCATGAAGAGGCGACTTGTGGCAGCTGCAGTTTGCCATCTTGTACCGCGCGTGATCCCCGCGGGTCCTGGTGGTGGCAAATCAAACCCCAACCAGCCGCGGCTTGGCCATTCCCGCTGTCCACAGCACCACTCCCACGAGTCCTTAAACCATACTAGTGAGGTGTCCTCTTCTATCCGTTCTACCCATACCCCTGAACCCTAGGGTAGCAGCAACAGCCTCAGGGTATGCATGCCACTATTCAAACCCCATCTGGGCTATTGGCCCCTCCGCACGCTGAAAACTCAATGCCATCTCTGATCTCATGTGGTCTCGTGCACTCTTCTCGCCCCACCCATGTGCCCTCTCTCTCTTTCCCTCTTCCTATCTGCTCATCTCTTGCCTTGAGCTGGTTTTGGGGTTTTTGTTCCACAAGACCGACTTCTCAGCTGCTGCAGAACAGCTTCACCACAGTTGGCGCCTCAGATACTTGCAGGATTGCAATCTTGCCCCAACCGGATTTCCGCAGTCAACACCTGCTTCTAAATTTGGGGGTGCAGAAAAAAACATATATATTTGTAAATGGAGACTGAAGAAACAAAGGTAAAGAAACATATGTAAAAAACGTTACACAAAGACAGTACAGTGTCCACAACTACTTCACTTAGTTTCATCCAAAGCCTCTGTTACTTTGTATTTAAAAAATGCCGAGAATCTAAACCGGCACACAAAAGAAAAGTTTAACTTTAGAAGTTGTAACAATCACTCAAGCACATTGGCAAAACCCCTACACACCGCTTCCAAAGAAAAAAACGCGATCAATCCTGCAAACAAATACACACTGCTAACACACTGCAGCCTTCATGAACACAGGAGAGCACACTCAACACCCTACAGCCTTCAAGCGCATGCACACCACCTGAACTCCAGAAACCTTCCAGTACACACACACTCACTCTACAGCCCAAAGCCTTCCTGCACACACACACTGCGGCATTGAAGCACTGCACACCACCTGAACTCCAGAAACCTTTCAGTACACACACACTCACTCTACAGCCCAAAGCCTTCCTGCACTCACACACCGCGGGTGAAGCACTGCACACCACCTGAACTCCAGAAACCTTTCAGTACACACACACTCACTCTACAGCCCAAAGCCTTCCTGCACACACACACCGCAGCATTGAAGCACTGCACACCACCTGAACTCCAGAAACCTTCCAGTACACACACACTCACTCTACAGCCCAAAGCCTTCCTGCACACACACACTGCGGCATTGAAGCACTGCACACCACCTGAACTCCAGAAACCTTTCAGTACACACACACTCACTCTACAGCCCAAAGCCTTCCTGCACACACACACTGCGGCATTGAAGCACTGCACACCACCTGAACTCCAGAAACCTTCCAGTACGCGCACACTCACTCTACAACCCAAAGCCTTCCTGCACACACACACACTCTACAGCCCAAAGCCTTCCTGCACACACACACACACACACACTGCAGCATTTAAGCACTGCACACCACCTGAACTCCAGAAACCTTTCAGTACACACACACTCACCCTACAGCCCAAAGCCTTCCTGCACACACACACTGCGGCATTGAAGCACTGCACACCACCTGAACTCCAGAAACCTTCCAGTACACACACACTCACTCTACAGCCCAAAGTCTTCCTGCACACACACACTGCGGCATTGAAGCACTGCACACCACCTGAACTCCAGAAACCTTTCAGTACACACACACTCACTCTACAGCCCAAAGCCTTCCTGCACACACACACTGCGGCATTGAAGCACTGCACACCACCTGAACTCCAGAAACCTTCCAGTACACGCACACTCACTCTACAACCCAAAGCCTTCCTGCACACACACACACACTCTACAGCCCAAAGCCTTCCTGCACACACACACACACACACACACACTGCAGCATTGAAGCACTGCACACCACCTGAACTCCAGAAACCTTTCAGTACACACACACTCACCCTACAGCCCAAAGCCTTCCTGCACACACACACTGCGGCATTGAAGCACTGCACACCACCTGAACTCCAGAAACCTTCCAGTACACGCACACTCACTCTACAACTCAAAGCCTTCCTGCACACACACACACACACTGCAGCATTGAAGCACTGCACACCACCTGAACTCCAGAAACCTTTCAGTACACACACACTCACCCTACAGCCCAAAGCCTTCCTGCGCACACACACTGCGGCATTGAAGCACTGCACACCACCTGAACTCCAGAAACCTTGCAGTACACACACACTCACCGTACAGCCCAAAGCCTTCCTGCACACACACACCGCGGCATTGAAGCACTGCACACCACCTGAACTCCAGAAACCTTTCAGTACACACACACTCACTCTACAGCCCAAAGCCTTCCTGCACACACACACCGCGGCATTGAAGCACTGCACACCACCTGAACTCCAGAAACCTTTCAGTACACACACACTCACTCTACAGACCAAAGCCTTCCTGCACTCACACACCGCGGCATTGAAACACTGCACACCACCTGAACTCCAGAAACCTTTCAGTACACACACACTCACTCTACAGCCCAAAGCCTTCCTGCACACACACACCTGCGGCATTGAAGCACTGCACACCACCTGAACTCCAGAAACCTTTCAGTACACACACACTCACTCTACAGCCCAAAGCCTTCCTGCACTCACACACCGCAGCATTGAAGCACTGCACACCACCTAAACTCCAGAAACCTTCCAGTACACACACACTCACCGTACAGCCCAAAGCCTTCCTGCACACACACACCGCGGCATTGAAGCACTGCACACCACCTGAACTCCAGAAACCTTCCAGTACACACACACTCACTCTACAGCCCAAAGCCTTCCTGCACACACACACTGCGGCATTGAAGCACTGCACACCACCTGAACTCCAGAAACCTTTCAGTACACGCACACTCACCCTACAGCCCAAAGCCTTCCTGCACACACACACTGCAGCATTGAAGCACTGCACACCACCTGAACTCCAGAAACCTTCCAGTACACACACTCACTCTACAGCCCAAAGCCTTCCTGCACACACACACTGCGGCATTGAAGCACTGCACACCACCTGAACTCCAGAAACCTTCCAGTACCAGGGCGGGATTAAGACCTTTAGAGGCCCTAAGCACTTAAAAGATTTTGCTGCCCCCATGTATATATTTAATTCAAAATATAAACAATAATAAACCGTAAAATAAAATTCTATTTTTAGAAATGAAACAAAACTTACAGTAAGATAGAAAATTATGTTTAATTTTGTATACTTCCACTTTACTTATAGGTTCAGCTGCACCATTTGCAGTTTTGTACCATATGGTCAATGGTAAATTCGGCAATGGAACATTTCTGTGGTACCCCCCTTCCCTTGATGCTCTCAGCACTGCTTATTTATCTTAATGGTTAATCCAGCCCTGTCCAGTTCACACACAAACACACACACACACACTAACACTTTACAGCCAAAAGCCTTCCTGTACATACATACACACACACACACACACACATACTGAATTACAGAAGCCTTCCAGTACAGAGCTCAACTCGCTCCACAGCAGAAAATCGTCCTGTACACACACTCAGCATCCCGATGTCCACCTATACGAAACTCGTAAAACTTTTTCACACAAATAGAACCCACTCAGCACCCCATAATCTTCATGTACACGTCTGCTTTCCACCCTGTGCACTGGTTCGGCGAGTGCTGTTTATTTATCACTGTTTTTGGTTGGTTCTGTAAAGGTGTGTATAATTGCTTCGAGTGTGGTAGCACAGCACTTCACATGGAGTGGTGTAGTGGTGTGATGAGCACAGGGACTCCAAGGGCTAGTTAGCTGGCCTCCTGACTAGAGCCTCAGGTGCAGAAGGCTCCAATAACCTTGACGCTAACACCTGACCCTGCCATCTGTGAGTCCTTTGCTGCCAAGTGGTGCCACCCCAGTCCTGGACCCTTGGAAGTGGGCCTGAAGGTGCTCTGCCAGCTCATCTGTGGTTTCAGGAGAACCAACGCAACTCCTCTGCTACACGGCACAACACCGAGCAGAACCGACGTATTGTCTCTGCAGTGTGGATTTTCCTGATGCAAAGACTTCACATCGCCGCCCACAGCTGCCCAGGAATTGCCTCTGCGTGACGCATACTTGACGCAGGCCTTCACATCCCAAGTCCCTCGTCGACGACATCCTCGGTGATGATGCAGGACTCCGCATCGCAAGCCCGGCAGCTTGCTCGCACTGCCAGTTGCGCAACACATCTCGGCGTAGGACTTTGCATCACCCCCCTCAACCAGTAACCCAATTTCTTACATGGATCTTGTGCATAACTGCTTCAAGTGTGATGGCACTGCACTTCACATGGAATAGTGTGATCGTGAGTTGTGCACATGGTCCTAGCACAAGTACCACTGCAGGATCCTGTGTATAATCGCTTCAAGTGTGGTGGCACTGCACTTCACATGGAGATGGAGTAATGTAGTCGTGTATTGTGCACACGGTCCTGGCACAGGTACCACTGCTGGTTCTTGTGTATAGTTGTGTCTCGTGATGGCACTGCACTTCACATGGAGTAGTGTAGTTGTGTGTTGTGCACATGGTCCTAGCACAAGTACCACTACAGGATCTTGTGTATAATCACTTCGAGTGTGTTGGCACTGCACTTCACATGGAGTACTGTAGTCGTGTGTTGTGCACATGGTCCTGGCGCAGGTACCACTGCTGGTTCTTGTTATAGTTGTGTCTCGTGATGGCACAGCACTTCACATGGAGTAGTGTAGTCGTGTGTTGTGCACACAGTCCCGGCACAGGTACCACTGCTGGTTCTTGTGTATAGTTGTGTCTCGTGATGGCACTGCACTTCACATGGAGTAGTGTAGTTGTGTGTTGTGCACATGGTCCTAGCACAAGTACCACTACAGGATCTTGTGTATAATCACTTCGAGTGTGTTGGCACTGCACTTCACATGGAGTACTGTAGTCGTGTGTTGTGCACATGGTCCTGGCGCAGGTACCACTGCTGGTTCTTGTTATAGTTGTGTCTCGTGATGGCACAGCACTTCACATGGAGTAGTGTAGTCGTGTGTTGTGCACACAGTCCCGGCACAGGTACCACTGCTGGTTCTTGTGTATAGTTGTGTCTCGTGATGGCACTGCACTTCACATGGAGTAGTGTAGTTGTGTGTTGTGCACATGGTCCTAGCACAAGTACCACTACAGGATCTTGTGTATAATCACTTCGAGTGTGTTGGCACTGCACTTCACATGGAGTACTGTAGTCGTGTGTTGTGCACACGGTCCTGGCGCAGGTACCACTGCTGGTTCTTGTGTAGAGTTGTATCATGTGATGGCACTGCACTTCACATGGGGTAGTGTAGTGGTGTGTAGAGCACACGGTTCTTCTGGCCCAGGTGCCTCAGCAAGCTCTTGTGTATAGTTATGTCGAGTGTGGTGGCACTGCACTTCACATGGAGTAGTGTAGTCGTGTATTGTGCACTCGGTCCTGGCGCAGGTACCACTGCTGGTTCTTGTGTAGAGTTTTTTTTTTTTTATAAACATGTTTTTATTAAATTTTCTAACGAGTATATAGGCAATGCATGGCACGTAAATGTAGAGTACATGTGATGAGTAGATATAAATACAGATATCTTGCAGTCTGGCAATGTCAACATTAGGTCTCAGCACACACCAGTTTACAGATTGTTGGTTTGGCACGGGGTCTCCTCGCTTGCAAATACAGCCCGTCACATATGACAGAATTTCCCTCCAAATAAATGAGTTTCTTCCTGTTGGCAGGGCCCCCTCGCACACTCCGACCCCCACCTCCCTCCCAAGAATCATCACTCTGAAGATATTCCCAGGCGGCCAACCAGATATACACAATTTCAATCTGAATGCTCACGTAGATACTCCACTAGGGGCGAGATGGGGCAGGCAGGAGATTTGCATAAGTCGTAAGTTGATCCTTGCAATATATGGAATCTGTGAGCCAATCTTTGAACTTGGGGGCCCGCCCTCTGCCCCACCTGCAAGCCACCCTGCGCTTGGCCAGCAGTAACCCCATTGCTGCAAATTTCCTATTCGGTTTCTGTATGCCAGCCGTATAGCCCAGGAGAGCAAGCAAGGGGGATCACGGAAGAGGGGCGCTGATCATTTTGGACAGTGCATCTATCACCGCCCGCCAGTACTCCTCAACCCTGCTGCATTGCCACGCTCGGTGTAGGAAGTCTGCTCCCTCCTGCCGGCAACGCACGCAACTATCGTCATTTCGCAGTTTGTATTTGCATAGCAGTGTAGGTGTATAGTAGGTTCTGTGCAGGAACTTAAAATGGATAGTTCGCAGTCGGCTGCTCGCCGTGATGGCTTCTGTCTGTCAGCAACAATAGGTCCACTGCTCATCCGTCAGTGGCGTTTCCAAGTCGTTATCCCACTCTTCCCTAGCCCCATATGTCAATTGGGGCTTTTCTGTCAGCGCAGTTCGATATATGTGGGGCACATCATGCGCCGGTGGGGGTGAGGGTGGGGGTCTCCCATGGGAATACCGGGATATTGGCCCTAATTTCATGCTACAGCCTTATGCATAGAAACACCTCCAGTGGGGTGGCCCCGTCCATGCACACTAGCTCTTGTTGGTCTTTAAACTTTCGCTCCCAGTACAGATCTCCACATGCACAAAGGTTCCTTTTACGAAACATTTCCCGACATGCAACCTCTTGAGTGGCAGGAGCGAGCGGGAGATGCGGAAGCGGCATTAGCGGGGAATATAGCACAGGTTTGTCCATTACTTTAGCTAAGCGCTTCCACGCGTGATTGGTGCAGGTTACCGTGTGGTGGGACACTCCCTCACCGGGGACCGGAGTTCCCAGGAAGAAATTTAGGGGCTTGGGCGCCTTGTATCCCTGCTCAATGTCCAGGTGTGGAATAAAAGGCGGTGGATGGAGCCAGTATACTGCATAATGGGCTTGAGCGCTGAGGTAATATAGTTCCATATCCGGGGCCTCAAATCCCCCCTAGAGAAAGGTTGTGTCACGATCCTCCACCCCACCCGGGGTTGCTTCCCCCCCCCCCCCCACGCCAGCTTGATAAGTAAAGATCGGAGAGTATTGAAGAAGGGGCGTCCTGGATTGTAGGGTATGTTGATGAATAGGTATAGGATTTTGGGCAGAATGTTCATCTCCATCAATGCCACCCTGCCGGCCAGGGAGAGAGGCAGTGTGACCCAACGGTCCACCCAGTTGCTAATAGTTTTAACTGCAGCACCATAGTTGGCACGAAGAGTTTCCTCCTTGTCCCTAGTTATGGTCACGCCCAAATATTTTATTTCGGTTTCACACCAGCTTAGTGGAAATTCTGTGGCAAATTTGGCAGTGTTGGGCGTGAGCGGGAAGATCTGTGATTTACTCCAGTTAAGTCTTATCCCGGAAAGGTCGCCAAACCTAATAAACTCCCAAAGGATCGGTTTGAGGCTAGTGCTTGGGTCTCGTAAATAGAGGGTAATATCATCGGCATACAATGATATTAATATCTGATGGGAGAGGTATTGTATGGCATAGTCTCTGTGATGTTTCCTTATTTTGGCGGCCAGGGGTTCGACGGCCAGGGCAAATAGCAGCAGAGATAATGGACATCCCTGCCGCGTGCCTCTCATAATGGGGACCGGGGGGGAGTATAGACCGTTAACCTGAACAATAGCCTCGGGCTGGGAGTAGAGTAGTCTTATCCACGCTAGGAATGGCTGGGGAGCCCATTCTGCCCAGTATGGTAAACATGTAGTCCCACTCGAGGGAATCAAAGGCTTTTGTGGCATCTAAAAGATCCCAGCGCAGAGATCTCTGGATCGATGTTATGTAGTAGCGCGAATGTGGTTCACAAATCGTGTGAGGTGGCTCTACCTGGTATAAAGCCCGCCCGGTCTGGGAGGACTAATCCATCCATCAGGAGGGTCACCCTGTTGGCGATTACTTTAGCCAGAATCTTGGTGTCGCAGTTGATCAGCGACAGGGGTCTGTATGCCTCGCATTTGTTGTCCTCCTTGCCTGGCTTAACCCCTTCCCTGTGCCGCGAATTCCACCGCGGCGCGGGGGGCTAGGGGTGGGCGTGGCGCTTCGGTGCTCATGACGGCTCCACGCCGTCATGAGTCACGGGCGGCGTGTGCTCATGACGGCGTGGTGCCGTCATGACCCCGCCCACTCATCACTCGCCCGCACAGGCGGGGAATTAGTCCCGCGTGGGCGGAGCAGCAGCGGCATGACGGCTCCACGCTGTCATGAGCACACGCCTACCGTGACTCATGACGGCGTGGAGCCGTCATGAGCACCCAAGGGGTTAAGTAGGGATATGATCATGGCTTGTCGCATTGTCATGGGAAGAGTCCCGATCTCTCTAGCTTCCTCAAAGATTTGCTTGAGTAAGGGGGCCAGCTGTCAATGTAACATTTATAGAAATCTGCGGGCAGACCGTCAGGCCCCGGGGTCTTACCCGAGCGCAGGCCCCTTATTGCGGCCCGAATTTCATCTTCCTCAAAAGCAGCAGCCAGAAGTTCTCTGCGGGAGTCATTGATCCACCCGAGGGCGGTATCTTCAAAATAGGAGGCTATGTCCGGTGGGTCACGGCCTCGTGTGTGGTATAATGCTGTGTAATATTTGGAGAAGATGTTAAGGATCTCCCTTGAGTCTGTATGCCTATTGCCCTCCTCATCGAGTATTTCCAGGACCTGATTAGTGAATCTGGGGGTTCTAGTTACTTCGACTAAGGCTTTGCCAGGGCGCTCTCCCTCCCCATAGCACCTAGCCATGTGGTATTTCGACCGGAAGTTAGATTCGCGTTCTGCCTCGAGTGCATATTGAGTTAGCAGCTCTTGAGCTTCGCCTTTAGATGCGGGGTAGAGGTGGAGGCCAGTTGCTCCTCATCCTTTTTGATGTCGTTCTCTAAGCTGTGTAGGGTACCTCTAATGGAGCAAAGGATCCCTCCACTCTTCGCCGTACATAATCCCCTCATTGTTACCTTGAAACTCTCCCACACACAAGAAAGTGTTAAAACGCTGGCTATGTTGCGAGGGAAGAATTCGAGGATTTCTTGACGTATCTCTTCGCGAAAGGCAGCATCTAGCAAGGCTCTGGGTTGGAGTCTCCAGGACCGATATGGGATTCGTTACCTGGCGGCAAAAGTTTCATGAGCACAGGGGAATGGTCCAAGAGGGTGCGCGCCAGGTGCGACACCTCTCAAAGCCATGTATTCAGTCCTGCCGATAGTAGCCAATAGTCTAACCGCGACCAGCTAGAGTGTACACTGGAAAAGAAGGTGCCCTCCCTGTGCGCTGGGTGTAGGCCCCTCCATGTGTCAAAAAGATGCTAATCAGTCTTGATACTTAAGAGATGTTTAGTCGTTTGCGGATGCGAGGGTGAGAGAGCGCGAGAGCGATCAGTGAGAGGGTCTAGTGCTAAATTGAAGTCTCCTCCCCACATAATAAAGGCGGAGCCTATTTCCGAAATGTGACCCCATAGCTTATCAAAGTAACTTGCATCGTCCACGTTGGGTGCATAGCAACACACCAGCGTTACCGTGTGCCCAGCCAATCTGACCCACATAACGCTGAATCTGCCCTGAGTGTCTTGTAAGGTACCTAGCGGACAGTATCCCAGGCCAGCCTGGACAAGAATTGCTGTGCCACGTGCGTACGTTGAATAGGAAGAGAAGCAGCTGTGTGCTGCCCATTTCCTTCCAAAATTGGATGGCGCTTTAGGCTCTAGATGCGTCTCCTGTAGCAAAGCCACCTGGACTTGGTGCCGGTCTAAATAGCTTAGGACCTGCCTACACTTGCGGGGGTCCCGGAGCCCACGTACATTCCATTTCAAACAATTAATAATGGGGGTTTTAACTGGACCCAGGTTAGCCATGGCCTCTTTGGTGACTCAGGAGAAGCAGGCGTGCGCTGGTGCTGCCGTGTCGAGACTGCATAAAGTGGTGTGTGTGTATCCGTATCTGCACAAATTCTAGGTTGTGCAATGCAATGCCGTTGTGTACAACTATAACTAACCTACCCCACCCCCAACCCACACCTACGGCCCAATCCCGCAGGCGCATGGTGTCCCGCCCAACCCTTCCACTATCTGGCATATTCAAGGCCCGTTTCAGGTCCCAGTGCCGGCAACTTCCGGACCGCACCTGCCACAGAGATAGTGGTGAATCGTGAAGGGAGTGCAGCCCACAACGAGCCGCGAACCGAAAGGGCACTAGAAAACAACAACGAGTGATAACATATTAGTAATACAGAAAATTTTTCAGGAGGGTTCCCGCTGGGGAGGTGCGCAAGAGGGGCCGTCAGCGCACCTCACAGATGCGAGGGAGCCCGGGAAATCTTTATTATATGGCAGGCTCAACAGGGCCAATCACGCCCTCGTAGGGACAAACAGTTTTTGTACAGGGTTGGGTCTGTGCAAATCCGCACATGCTCTCTGCTGTCGTGCAATTTACCAGAATTCATAGCCTTACCAGTCCTAAATGTAGTCTCTAATCTTATGCAGTCTACCATTATTCCTCTTCAGGAGCCGGTGAGGATCGTCTGGAGCCTGGGTCCCCATCTCGGGGTGTGGGCGAGCGTCTCATAGTGGTTTTTAGGAAGTCCTGAGCTTGCTGCGGGTTATTGAAGACATGTGCCTTTCCTCGGTGAAGAACTCGTAATCTTGCAGGGTAGAGCATGGCATGCTGTATGTTAGCTAGTTGAAGCTTCTTTTTGACAGGCAGAAACTTTTTACGTGCTTCCTGTACCACCATGGTAAAGTCCGGGTATATCGGGAGTCTATTTCCATCATATATCAAATCGTGCTTTTCCCTGGCTAGCCGCAGCGCTGTGTCACGGTCCTTGTAATTGAGTAGACGTGCCAGGATAGGGCAGGGCTGTGCGCCTGGTGGGGGCCTTGGCGCAAGCGAACGATGGGCCCTCTCCACCACTAAGACTTTGGAGAATGCTTCCGGACCGAAGAACGCCAACAGCATGTGTTCCACATAGTCCTCCATGCGGCCCGTGGCAGCGGACTCTGGGACACTGTTGTATCTTGACTCCCATGTTATACTTGCCCTCTCTGTGGAATCTTTATGTGATGTCACCTTACAGAATGTTGGGAGTCAAAGAGCCACAGTTGGCTGGGCTGAGCAGCATGCTGGCTGCTCCTGGTGGGGTCTTGATTGGGTCTTCACTGGATCTTGAATAAATCTACTTGAATCACACTAATCTGCGTGGACTCAATTACTACAAGTTTTTGGCGACGATCTTCAAAAGAACCTGCACCTACCACCTCTTCAAGACCCCAAGCAACCTTAACAACACAAGACCCACTGCAACTCAAGTTAAGCTAGTCAACTGCCATTTTGACCCCACCAGTGACCTCCCATCGGTCGCCCACAGCAGTCTGCCAGTTGTTCCTGTGCGTCTTGGGAAGTGCCACTACAAGAGCTGCCCATCCTGTCTTGGGCATCTACTCCCCACTACTTAACTGCGTCCTGTGCTGTGCTTTCTATGAGGGTAAGCCTGCCACTTCTTAACGTCTGCACTGTCTGGAAGAAGTGTGTTTCTGGCTCTAATCTGTGCTGCCTGCCTTTCATCAACGTCTGAACTATGGGAAGGAGGACTGCTGCTTGCTCACTGCTACCTCTACATTTACTGTGCTTTCTGTGATGGCAAGTCTCTCTCTCATCAACGTCTTTGTTCTGCGCCTAATCCGTCTAGTGCCAAGTGTTGGCGCTATTTTGGAGGTGCCTGAAGAATGACTTTGAAGGATACAGGTGTCTACAACGTGTGCAGAGATCGCAACACATAGCCTTGCACAACTATAAAGTCATCCTTCAACATACATTCACACGTCTACTCCAAGCGCAGAGATTTCCTCCCACGGCCCCGCACTTCAAGTGAAGCAAGTCTGGTGTGGTGACCGTTTGGTGAATAATTGTCTTTCAACCTTGTTACGGTTGCATTTGTGGACTTCTGGGGTAAGTTTACTTTTGTTCATTTTTGGGCCCCCAGCTGCTCCCTAGACATTTGGCAGTTCATCCGCCTCTTTCAAATGGCATCTCGCGCTCTTCTTGCGCGTGCAGCTTTTAAAAAGTGCGCGTGCAGCCTTACCTTCCACTCTCGACCCAGCGAAGCCGTCACTCATCGCCTGTGACGTCGGCCATTCTCCATGATGTCCTACGTTGTGACACCTTCGCCGCCCACGGCTACTTTGAGACGTTTTGGTGCTCAGACGCACCGTGAGCCACCCTGCAGCGACGTCGACAGCGTGTCTCCATTTTGAAGTCCTCTGCATTTTCCTCAAGTTCTTGCCAACCACTTGCATTGCCAACCACGTCACGTTCATAAAGTTTTCCGGATCTCGTTGCAGTTAACTGGTGACGCGGTTGGAAGCTTCATTGGATGCTGTTCTTCTCATCGGATGCTGCAACGTTTTACCATTAGGAGAATATGGCATTTCCTTGTGACTTTCCAGTGATTGTTCGACAAGATATGAAGGGACGCTCTGCAGCTAAGTTTCTACATCATTTAATATTGTTGTTCTATGCCTCACGGAGCGGTTTGCACAAGTTTACAGACAGTTTGCTGATCTTTGTTTAAGGCTTTGTGTATCACATTGTGGCATCTTGTGGTATGGTATGTCTTATGCTCCAATGCATTGGAGAGTTTTATACGTTTATTGGGGTGGGTAATTTTAATGTGCTATTTTCTTTACCTACCTGTATTAATGGTGTTGGTGAGTTCTAGCTCTGTTTTCAAATGCTCTATGGTCGGAGTTACAATGTTACAGTGTTATGGGTCTAGCTGCCCACATTTCAGTAATCATAATGTCCTTATCCAAAGGATGATCTAGGGAAGCGTTACTCGGGTGAGTAGTCGCTCACCGGTGTGGGTCACAGCTCTAAACCTTTACATTTTGCTTCATACTCCATTGCTTCGCATTGTTGTTTACGTCTCTATATTGTTCATGGATCCTAGGTATACACCCCTTAGGTACACACCGTCAGGGTACACGCCGTAAAGAGTCAATTTTCCACTGTCTCATGCTTGCCACTTGTCTCCCAACACAGGGACTACTATGGGTTTAAGTCCCATTTGCTCACTGTATTCTTCAAGTCTACCCTTTTACATGGTAACCATGCAAAGGTTACAGTCCTTTTGCATTAGTATGGGTTCCCACCCAAACTCTTTCAATTCTACCTGTTTACAGGGGATTCATGCAAGGGTTACAGTCCTTTTGCATTAGTGCAGGTTCCTACCTGTACACTTTCAAGTCTACCCGTGTACAGGGGATTCATGCAAGGGTTACAGTCCTTTTGCATTAGTGCAGGTTCCTACCTGTACACTTTCAAGTCTACCCGTATACAGGGGATTCATGCAAGGGTACAGTCCTTTTGCATTAGTACTGGTTCCTACCTGTACACTTTCAAGTCTACCCGTTTACAGGGGATTCATGCAAAGGTTACAGTCCTTTTGCATTACATTTCTAGTTCACGGGTCTTCACCCGGTCGTTCACTCCACATATCAGTGTGCTCTTTTTCTTTACAAGGACTATTGTTTCGTGGGTTTTGGTTCCATTTCTCTTAATACTCCGTCACTGTTTGTTGGGGTCTGTTTTGGGGGTCATAGTCCTAGCTATGCGAAGGTTTTAGTCCTTTCGCATTATCATATGGGTTACTATCCATATCTGTTTTTATCGTATGGTTTCCTACTCATATTCCAACGTTTCACTGTATGCGAGTTCTATTTTGCTCAAAGTGCTCAATTTTTTTTTATTAAGAAGAAAGGAGGATATTTTTTTTTGTTCGTGGATGGTTTGTCCAGTGCTGGTTTTATTCAAAAATGACAGTTTAGCATTTGCACATCTCAATGCATTTCAATTTGGGAACGTTTGTCAACGCTCCAACACTATGTCAATTAAGTTTTTCAAGGGGCATGCTGTTATATCTCAATGTCATTCTGGTGTTTATCCAAGCCAGTGGTCACACGTATTTACATGAGTGCAGTTTCCACGTTCTGGAGATACTTTTCTATGGTGCTCACCATACGGTATCTTTCTAACGTTATACGAGCCAAAGTACAATCTAAGTGATATGTAGGCGAATGCAAATGTTTGTTATTTTTTTTAAACAATGTTTTCTTCACAGGATTCTACATTGTGTTATTTCTATTCAACTCAGTTCTATTGCTCTTTTGTCTCTAAGTTCTTGCTTGCATGCAGTTTTCTCTTGTTGGGATGGCCTAATTCCATTTACATGCATTCACTTACACACTCTCTATAATTCAACTTAAACATTCTCTATTATTCAACTTCTCATTTATTTCAATCTGCATGGATGTGTACAATTACTCAATAATCTCAGAGTTCATGCTGTCCTGCAGTATTCCCTGGTTGCGATTATATACACTCTCAACATTTCTAGTGCTCTATTATGTCCAGCATTTCTATGTGCATGCATGGGAATCCTAGCTGGGATTGCACACCTCTATTCTCGTCCATTCTACTAGTATTCTCTAGTTGAGATTACAATGGTCAAATCTAACATCGAATGATAGGTTTCTCATGTTTCTAGCGCTGCTTTCCTGCATGTGTTTTTCCAGCCATGCTGTTTCTCACCTTTGCTATTCCGTCTTTCCATTCCAATCCCTTTTAGTTCAAAATGCTCAATTTCAAATGCTATTCTCCAGTGGTGTTTTGTTCTCAAAAAATGGAAATTCAAGGTTAACCTTTACATAAGGGTGTTCTCAAATGTCCGCTGTGTGATACGTATGTAGTTGAATTTCAGTTCAATGGTGTATATACTTGTATATGACCGTACTTACATGCTCTCAAGATTTCAATTACTCAATTTTCTCTGTTGGTCGATTGTCAATGTACATGCATGTGTTCAGTTACTTTATTACCACAATGTACGTGCATGTCTGCAGTATTCCACGTTCGAGATTGCATATTTCAATTTGTATACATTCCAGTAATATTTCCTAGTTGGAATTATATTGTGTTGTGCTTTCCAGGGTACTACTCTACATGGATGCGTGCAGTATTCCTTAGAGCGATTGCCTCCTGTCGCACCTGTCTGTCTATGCTGCCACGTTTTAACTACATCTATTTTACGTTCCAATGTTTCACTGCGTGCAGTATTCCTTAGAGCGAATGCGTTTATCAATTCATTTTATCGATTTGCATGCATTCCAGTTGTATTCCCTAGTTGGGAGTACATTGTGTTGTATCTACCACTATACTCATGGTTCAAATGGTCACCTTCAACAGTTCATTTACTCGATTTTTTTTTTCAATGTGTGACTTTTATGAGGTTGTCAATTTTTGTTGCTGGCGGTCAACATTTCAATATTTTTTTTTCCAATGCTTGACCTTTTGTGGTTGTTGATATGGGGGTCACCCCTCTCAATTTTTCAATGTTTCTTCAATATAACCTTCACTAGGTTGTGGGGTTATTCTCCCCTTTTTTTCAATGTGTGACCCTTCACGAGGTTGCCTCGATTTGGGTTTTCCAAAGTATCCTGCGTGCTGTATTAACACAGTTTCTTTACTACAGTGCACGGTATGGTTTTTCCACACGAAGTTGGTCCTTACACTGAGATGTGTATGGGGAGAAGTACTAGTTTTGTGCACAACGCCTCTCCATCCCAAGAGATTCGTCATGGGTTCCCACCCATGCATTCGAGTTTACATATTTAGCTTACGTTTACCCTTTTTGGGTGCATTTTCATGCTTTCATTGCTAGTATGTACGGTTTGTATTGAATTTTCTTCTATGAGATATACACTGTTATTTTTGTATTACAATCTTATCGTATTATTATGATAATGGTGTTTGGATGAGGAATCCCCTCTTATTTTTCCTCATCTTCCTTATGTCTTTCTTCATTTCTGTTTTCCTTCTTATGTATTCTTCTCGTGTCTCTTGTGTATTCTGAACTTTCCTCTGCTTTTCTGTTGTGTTTCCTTTCTCTGCGCTCATCGCAGCCTGTAGCCCTGTGTTCTGTTAGCTTTCCATTTTCAGCCTCATTTCATTCCTGTTCTGGCTTGTGTGTGTGCATTGTGGGAATCTTTTGTGTTTCTTTTTCTCCTCTTCTCTGATGTCGTGTTTCTCTTCTTTTCTGTTGTGTATAGAAGGGAGGATGGTTGCTATGTTTTTGTTATCCTTTCTGCTCTGCTTCTCGATTTCGTTCATGTTGCTCTTCATTCGATGGTTTTACGCTTCTGTTTCTTTGTGTCTCCTCTTTCTCGGTTCTTCTCTTTTCTTTTCTCATTGTCTTTTTTTTTATTGAGAAGAAAGGAGGATATGTTGTATCTTGACTCCCATGTTATACTTGCCCTCTCTGTGGAATCTTTATGTGATGTCACCTTACAGAATGTTGGGAGTCAAAGAGCCACAGTTGGCTGGGCTGAGCAGCATGCTGGCTGCTCCTGGTGGGGTCTTGATTGGGTCTTCACTGGATCTTGAATAAATCTACTTGAATCACACTAATCTGCGTGGACTCAATTACTACAGACACCCACTATGCGCAAATTATTTCTGCCTCATTTTTGGCAGCGATAATGTTAAGTAATTTCTCCATGCCTTGTAAATTTTCACTGCTAGGGGAAGAGCTGTCTTCGAGTGAAGAAATGCGCCGTCGTGCTTTTCTAATTTTTGCGTGATGAAGTCCATGCGCATATTCATGGCGTCCATTTTGGATTCAATGAATGTGAGGCTTTGGCGCATATTGAGGAGCAGCGCCTTTATATCTGAATCCTGTGAGGACGTGGAGGCCGGGTTTTCTTCCTCTCTTTGTGGATCTGTATCCTCAGTCTCGCACTGCTTGCCCTCCGTTCGGCCCATGGTGCGCTCCACTGTATGGCGCAGGCGAGCGTCTGACGCCCCACGAGATGTCCAGCAAGGGTTATGTGCTGTAACTGACTTTATAATGGGGGGAATAGGAGACACCATTATGTTATAGTGCCCCTCTGTGCCTCAGCGTGGTAGTTATGGCCGGTCTCAGCCTCTCTCAAGTGCAGGCCCCCGCCGCCAACTCCGCGGCAATTCTGCACTAGGGCGCCCAGATCAGTGAGCGCAGAGTCTCTGACAGGTACAGCTCCCACTCGGCTGCACAGCTTCCTCCGTTCCCCGGCGCCCCAGTGGGTCCCCAGCACGGCAACGCCCGGACTCAGGAAAGCAGCGCCACCGCGCAGCCCGCCGCCTCTCACCTGAAACTCCCCAGGCTGCTGGGATCTCGCCGCTTCCCTCGTCCAGCGTGTCCCGGCTGGGATCCCCCCACAGCACCTTCAGGTCTGGGTAGAGTGCACACGCAGGTCGAGGCAGTCGGCAGCGTTCATGCAGAACCGCCGGGGCCTGCTGTTGGGACGTGCGGCCGCGGCGGGTCCTCAGGAGATCGGCACTGTGATCGCTCAGCTCCGCAGCAGCAGCAGATTGGGCCGGGCTCCGCCGTCTCCATCCTCGATCCACAGTTCCTCGCCCCGGAGATCCGGACGCCCTCATCGGCCGGGGGCCGTTGGAGGTGAGTCGTCTTCTCCTATAACAACAGCAGCCCCCGTGGGTCCGACTGTTCCGCTCATGCCTCCACCATCTTATCTCGGGCGCAGGCCGCAATCAAGGGCTCGTGGCGGCAGGTACCCAGCTAGCTGTCAGCAAGCTCACGTTTGCCTCCGGCGTACCTCGGTGGTTTAATGAGGGCGTACCGTAGGTTTGCAAGTGGTTTTGCTGCCCTGTAGTGAAGGATTTTGCAGGATCGTGTTCCTGGGCTAACAGAGCCTCCCTAGGGTGTGGCCATCTTGTTCGCCTGCACTCTAGCGCCCCCTGTGTTGTGTGATGGCACTGCACTTCACATGGAGTACTGTAGTCCTGTGTTGTGCACCTGGTCCTGGCACAGGTACCACTGCTGGTTCTTGTATATAGTTGTGTCGTGTGATGGCACTGCACTTCACATGGAGTACTGTAGTCCTGTGTTGTGCACATGGTCCTAGCACATGTACCATTGCAGGATCTTGTGTATAATCGCTTCGAGTGTGGTGGCACTGCACTTCACATGGAGTACTGTAGTCATGTGTTGTGCACACGGTCCTGGCACAGATACCACTGCTGGTTTTTGTGTATAGTTGTGTCGTGTGTGGTGGTACTGCACTTCACATGGAGTACTGTAGTCATGTGATGAGCACATGGTCCTAGCACAGGTACCACTGCAGGATCTTGTGTATAATCGCTTCGAGTGTGGTGGCACTGCACTTCACATGGAGTACTGTAGTCATGTGATGAGCACATGGTCCTTGCACAGGTACCACTGCTGGTCCTTGTGTATAGTTGTGTCGTGTGTGGTGGTACTGCACTTCACATGGAGTACTGTAGTCATGTGTTGTGCATACGGTCCTGGCACAGGTACCACTGCTGGTCCTTGTGTATAGTTGTGTCGTGTGTGGTGGTACTGCACTTCACATGGAGTACTGTAGTCATGTGTTGTGCACACGGTCCTGGCACAGGTACCACTGCTGGTTTTTGTGTATAGTTGTGTCGTGTGATGGCACTGCACTTCACATGGAGTACTGTAGTCCTATGTTGTGCACATGGTCCTAGCACAGGTACCACTGCAGGATCTTGTGTATAATCGCTTCGAGTGTGGTGGCACTGCACTTCACATGGAGTATTGTAGTCGTGTGATGAGCACATGGTCCTTGCACAGGTACTACTGCTGGTCCTTGTGTATAGTTGTGTCGTGTGTGGTGATACTGCACTTCACATGGAGTACTGTAGTCATGTGATGAGCACACAGGTCCTGGCACAGGTACCACTGCTGGTTCTTGTGTATAGTTGTATCATGTGATGGCACTGCACTTCACATGGGGTAGTGTAGTAGTGGTGTGTAGAGCACACGGTCCTGGCCCAGGTGCCTCTGCAAGCTCTTGTGTATAGTTATGTCGAGTGTGGTGGCACTGCACTTCACATGGAGTACAGGTCGTGTGATGAGCACACGCGTCCTGGAGCAAGTACCACTGCAAAATCCTTGAGCACTGTTGAGCTTATGTGCTGGGAGAGCATACTTTGAGGCATGGGACCTCCTCCTAAGGAGGTGGGGGGGTTCTTTAGTTGAATCCAGAAAGAGTATTTGAGGGGCTGGCGAGTGCCTGGGGTCTGAAAGAGTGGAGGGAAAGGAGTTAGAAGGTGGGCAGGGTCAAGGCAAGTGGCAGCAGTGGGCTGGCAGGAGAGGGTTGAGGAAGTGGGGTCGGAGGTTCATTAAAAGTGTCCAGGTAAGTATTACGGGTCTTATTTACAAGCCCCTTGTGCCTCCGGTGCGTCACTTTTTGAGACGCACCGGCAGCGCATTTTGCTGCCCCATATTTACAAGGACACGAAAAGCCACCCTGAGTGGCTTTTCCTGTGCTTGTAAATACGGCCCTTTTACACGGAACACTTTGCATGAAAGCAGCGTTCAATGGGTGTTGCTGTGTGTGTTCCCACGCAACACCCATGTACGAGAAATCGTAAACCTGGAAATGCGTCTGAATGCTACCCCTCTCCAGGAGAGACGTACGAAGGCGCAACGAGGAGAAATGTATTCATTTCTCCTCTTTTATTTCCTCTTTCTATGCATGCTGCATTCTGCAATACACATAGAACGAGGAAATCACCTCTTGTGATGGTTTATGTGCAGGAAGGTGTCCCTTCCTGCACATAAACTATCAATAAAAAAAAAGACGTTTTGCAACTTCTATGCGTGCTAATGCAGCACACATAGAAGTTGAAAAACGCCATTTCAGATTGTTTATGTGCAGGAAGGGACACCTTCCTGCACATAAACAATCATCCCCTTGACGCAGGCATCCTTGTACCATGGTGTAAGGGTGTCTGCGTCGGTGCATGGCAGCTAATTGTGCGCCAGCACAGGGGAGAGCAAAGGGATCCATCATATCGTTGTAGATATGACGCATCCCTGTGCTTCAGAATTAACGCAGTGTGGAGCAGCCAAATGGCTTGCGGCACTGCGCCGCGTTAATTCTTTTTAAATAAGGCCCTAGATGTGGTGTGCCTGTGACCTTCAGGCAAGCCACAGGGGTCAGCGCAGTGCCATGGTTGTGGTGCAGAGGAGAAGTGAGTGAGGATGAGTGGTATGTCCTGGTCATCACTTGTGCCTTATATCATAGCGAACTGAAAGGCCAGGACTAAAATGACAAAGGGTGTTCTGCAGTCTAGAGCAGGGGTTCCCTCTTAACCTGGGGTGCGAGATGGCCTTTCGGGGGGTGGGGGGTGACAAAGAGGGAATGTATGTGGCATAATTTATATGTGCATTTTATGCCCTGAGTTAAAAGCTTATTTTTTTGAGTTCAGTTTGTTCACTCGCAGTACTGTATGTAGTTCAATCTGTGGTTCAAAGAATAGAAATTGGACTATTCATCTTTAAATGTGATATTTCTTTTGCAGGGGGTGTGTTGGAACTGGCAGTTTCTGGTTGGCTGAGGCAATCCCCCAGCCAGGCAGAACCTACCACTCCCATCAGGGGCGGGGGATTATACATACTGTATAACCTGCACTTAAACTTGGGTAGAATGGCACTGAGCAGTCAGGCTTATCACAGAGGCAATGTGTAAAGCATTGGCAGAGCACTGATTCACGATAAATACCTTGAGCATCCCAAAACAGACTTCACACGGGATGTATGTAAATAACGTTTGTATTCAACACACATAATAATCAACACAACATGAACATCATGCATTTCTCTGCACATTTGGAATTATTTCTAGCAGTACTAGGCCCAGTCGGGTTCGAGTGACATCGGCAATATGCATACTTGGGAAGACCTAATTCTACACCCCCTCACCCTCCCTCCAGCGCCCTTATGCGGTGCAACACATTGTCCACCTTGGGCCCACCCTAGCAATTATTTTAAATCAATACCACACAGTCACAGGGTGCAGCCCGGGTCACAACGATAGTGGAAACATGTACATACACAAAGTCACACCACTTTTTAGCAGCATTGTGGGCCGAGGCCACGCAGCTAAAACCACTGTTAAACGCAATGCTCTTCTAGAGAGAAATACACATATACAGCAAACTACTGGCCAGTGTCATGAATCGCAAGTGGTTTACCTACTGGTACTCCCACACACACACTCACTTCGCACCGCTACGCGGGACAACGGATATCAGGCAGGTCCGTACGGAACACGCTCACACACATATGCACCCGGCACCCTAATGCGATGCAACTTATACTCAGCAGGTCAATTGGTAGCACACTGCAAACTCCGTGACCCCAAGCCTCCCTCTACCCTCCACTCACCCTGACTATCCTACACCCCCTGATTGGAGACACCCCGTCCTCCGTGCTAGACAGCAGGCTGCATGCAGCCAAAGTCACGCGTAGTCAGGGCCCAGGGAAGCAGGTGGGGGTAGGCAGCAAGGAAAATTAGGAGGCAGTCGACAAAAGACTTTGGCAGCCACTCGAGAGGTTCACCCACAGGATGCGGCGCAGGAACGGGCTGAGGGCAATAGTCGGTCACACCAAAGCGGTCCACCTGGGCCTTCCGGCATCAGCCCAGTTCTGCAAAGCAAAGGGGGTGTCACATAGTCTCTTGACCCGCTTCAGATTATTCTCGAAAGCTTTCCTCCAGCCCAGTAAATCACTCCCACCACCCAGGCCCTCGCCAGGCAATACTACCTGGCAACACAATGTTGCGGGAAATGCTGGGTGAGGAGAGGGTAGTTGGTCTGCCACGCTGAGGGCCAGAAAAGGAACAATCAAGGAATGGAGAATGAAGCAGGAGAGAGTGGCCTCTCAGAAGGAAGAGGCACCCCATCAGGTACACGCCGATCAGAGTCGCACCCAGGCAATCCAGGCACAACGTCTTCTGCATGATGATACGGGTTGCACCAGACCATCTCTTTCACACACAACCAAGAGTTGCAAAATCAGTACCTCCCTGAAAATGAGGCACAACGTCCAGTGCACAGTGATAGGGGTCGCACCAGACAATCCAGGCACAACGTCTGGTGCATGACGATACTAGGCACACCAGAGCATTCTGGTCCCACACAAAGACAAAGAGTTGTAATTCCGCACTTCCCTGGAAATGAGGTACAATGTCCAGTGCACGTTGATCTTGGGCACACTGGACAGTTCCAGTCACACACACAGGTGCAAGTTCAGCAATGCTTCATGAGGTAGAATGAGGAACTACCGTTACTACCTGACACAACCTGTGAGTCAGACGCTGCATGCAATGAGCATTCAGTCAGCGTGTCGCAGGAGAGAGGTGCGGCACGACTGACGAAGTGGGCCACGTTGGATCCACTCACCACCAACAAGATGCTTATGTGTGCCAAGGTTCCCACGATGAAGGGGCCATATGCCTTCGATGCGGGCAAGACTTTGGCGTTCCGCACGAGGCAATCCAGTCTCCAAGTGCTATTCTTAGTTCCACACAGCACTACCAGTTGGATTTCAGCTGGCACTGTGGGGACTTGAGAAAACACCGCTCTCCAGGTGTCACAGGTAGACGGTGTGGGATCCTCGTAGGAGATCTTTGATGTGCCTGAGACTGTTGAAAGAACAACAACAAGCCCTTGTCCCCACAAGCGTATCTTACCCTTTTGCTGAAGTGTGGCACCAGTAATTATACTGCAGTGTGTCTTTGAAGTTGGGGGTGGATCAAAGGGTCTCCCTTTGAAACCCAGATGCCTCCCCTAAATTTCAGTCCTGTCTACCATGAGGCTGTGGAATGCAGATCCTAATCTTTAGTGGGGCCATGATCTGGCTCCAGAGGCCAAGTGTCAAAACCTCTCCCTCCAATCTATCCAGCGAGGCCCGCAAATGGCAGAGCACTGTTGTTACAGTTACATGCCCAGTGTTTTATGACTGTCGCTGGAGAATGCCCAGATGTGCTCCCCAACCTCCAGTGTGGACTGGAGCCCAGCACAAAGGCAGACAAAAGAGTTTTAGAGCAGAGAAATCCCTACGTTCTAGAAGTGACATTTCTATGTGAATCATGGCAAAGCCACCTTTACCACTAGAAAGGGGTTGTCACTGTGATAGGAAACATGATAAGGCTACTCCACAATCTACTATGGAAACCTGCAGTACCAGCCCCCAAAGCCAGGCTAGACAAGTATTTAGAGATACCATCAGTGCCAGTGTGCCCACCAGCCAGCAATGGCAAGCTGGACACATGTTTAGACACTCCATCAGTGCAACACGCACACCAGTCTGCACTAGCAGGCTGACCACGTATGTAGAGGCACCATCGGTGCAAAGCGCACACCAGCCTGCAATGGCAGGTTGGACATGTATTTCGAAATACTAGAGATGCAACACGCACACCAGTCTGCAATGGCAGGCTGGTTACGTATGCAGAGGCACCATCGGTGCAAACCGCCCACCAGCTAAGCACCACCTCCTAACGTGTAGAGGAAGGGCACAAGTGCACTTTCACACTGCATCTACAGTGGGGAAGTGCCCTAAGCCCTATGGCCACCACAAGAGAATCAGCAAAACCGAGGATGAGAAAGCAAGAAGTTTGGGGAAGCGCTACCTGGAGGGTTCAGGTCTAACAGGGTGCGAACATTAATCAAACATTTCCTAGAAAAAGTTGGGAACCCCTGGTCTAGAGTTTGACAGCTACCCCTGGAGGTTGCAGCATGGAGTTCGACTCCCATGAAGACATACCTCAAACATACCGTGCATGGGTGCTCCTTAAATTGGCGGTGAGTGGAGCAAGCACTCCTCCTACATGTGCCAACATATTCTGAGCAGCAGTGTATGCCCAGGCTATGCATCACCCTGAGGTCACCAGCCAGGTGGCCCCCTCTGATGCCGCTGCGGTTGAGCAGAGGGCTGCTTGCCCATCTGGAGACAATTGTTGTGTCTGGTGATATGATTTAGGCCTGTCCACTGCTTAATTTGTAAAATAAAAAGAGTCTAAACATTTTCTCAGAAACTGCCAGTGAAGAAGTTTATGGTCAGTAGCAGCTGGCAACCTTTTAAAGTGGTGGGGCGAGCAAACAGTCTGGACAGACAACCACTAAGGCTTACCTGAGGATCACCGGCGGATCACCAGGTTGGCTTAAGGCAGTCATGCCTCTCTGTTTGCTTGGGTGAGCTCTGGTAGGGTCACTGGCCTGCTTTCATTTTAAACTTCACTTTGGGACTCATACACCCACAGGGCGAGACCGCCCTCTCTCCTGCTGCTTTCCCGATAGTCAGTGACTCTGCGAGTTGCACCAGCATGCATGGCCCAGGTGACGTCACCAGAGTCAACTCCCCTAGCCAGTCCTGATGCTGCTCTCCTGCTGTTAAGCAGCATGAGAGCAGCAACGAGATTGGTGGGAGCAGGCTGTCTCAGCGCTCAAACGTATTCTAGGGGCCTATGCTTTCTAGACACCCGGCTGTCTATCACAGCTCAGGTTGGGGAAGTTTAAACTGCACATGCCAGGCTGTCGCAAGACGGTTGGCCAAAGTGACATGTGCAGTTTAAACTGGCGTATCCAGGCACCTCTGCTCCCAGGGTGCACTGCAGCAATGGCCCGCCCCGCAATGGCCTCAATCTCAGCTCAGGCGGCTGGCAGAGCAAAGAATAAAATGGCAATAAAGTCACTTTATTAATATTTTATTTTTCACTTTTGCCGTGCCCACACGCTCTTCTGCCCACATGGAGCCGCCACCGCTGGTCATGGTACCGAATACAAAGGCAGCGTAGCCTTGATCCCCCCTCACGCATCCTCATACCACGGCCAGACACTTCCTGCCCCTCAAATTCACTCCTGCGCATCCTTTTTGCCCCTACTTTCTCCCTTTGCCCCTCTTTTTCTGTCTTTCTCTTCCTCCATTCCCCCTTTTGTGTTTTTTTTCTTTTGGTCTGGGTCAAAGTCTGTTGAAGAAAAATAGGTGCTGTGGGCCCCAGCTGCAAGCACCACCTTAAATTAAGCACTGGCCATGTCATGCTTCTTTCTGCACTGATGTCCGGTGCTACTGGGTAAAGTACACATGTACTACTAAGTAATAAACTGCAGCGCATGTGAGAGCTCACCTCTGTGTACGCAATCAGGTTCCATGACGTCATTGACTCATAGGTCAGTCATTAATGTCCCCACCACTGAGGCTTGTTGTGGTGTAATCTCACCACAACCTCCAGTGTTCAGTAGTGTGTGCAAAAGTTCTATTTAGGCTTCTTCATACAGTGTGTTACCTTCAGTTCATCGAATATGTGTCGCTCTACCGGTGAGATGATTGGCAGGAGCTGCGATCAGAAACCACAACTAGGCTTCCTTGGCCTGCCACTGGTGGCAGAAAAGATCCCCCTCTCCTTCCTTGCTCCCATCTACTTTTCGGGCCAGCTCCTGCTTTTCTGGGCAGCTCCTGCTTTTCTGGGCAGCTCCTGCTTTTCTGGGCGGCTCCTGCTTTTCTGGGTGGCTCCTGCTTTTCTGGGCAGCTCCTGCTTTTCTGGGCGGCTCCTGCTTTTCTGGGCAGCTCCTGCTTTTCTGGGCAGCTCCTGCTTTTCTGGGCGGCTCCTGCTGTTCTGGGCAGCTCCTGCTTTTCTGGGCAGCTCCTGCTTCTCTGGGCGGCTCCTGCTTTTATGGGCAGCTCCTGCTTTTCTGGGCGGCTCCTGCTTTTCTGGACGGCTCCTGCTTTTCTGGACGGCTCCTGCTTTTCTGGGCGGCTCCTGCTTTTCTGGGCGGCTCCTGCTTTTCTGGGCGACTCCTGCTTTTCTGGGCGACTCCTGCTTTTCTGGGCGGCTCCTGCTTTTCTGGGCGACTCCTGCTTTTCTGGGCAGCTCCTGCTTCTCTGGGCGGCTCCTGCTTTTCTGGGCAGCTCCTGCTTTTCTGGGTGGCTCCTGCTTTTCTGGGCAGCTCCTGCTTTTCTGGGCTGGCTCTCCTTCCCTCTAGCAGCTGACTCCTGCAGGGGCAATGCAGCTTCCCCTCTCTCACCAGGCAGAACTGGCTCCCATTGTGAAAAATGTCAGGAGGCCTCTGCAGCTTGCACCACCCATCCACCTGCCAGCGGTAGTACCAACACAACTAGTGACCATCACACTCCACAAGAGAAACAATTCAGACTATTCAAGACCCCCCCCCCCAAAAAAAAAGCTATAAGAATGGCTTGGACAGCAGGTATTAGTCATTTTAATGTATATTTAATTAAGAAACACGTGTTGTTGTGCTCTTCTCTAAATTAGACATACAGTGCCACCATGTGGCAGACTGTCATTGGTGCCGGTGTTGAGAATTAAGTGCTGGTGCCGAGCATGGGAAACCACTGGCTCAAATTAAGCACTGCTCCCAGGGTCCCAGGAAGACCCACATCATCTTCCAGAAAAATTGTGCAGACTTCCAGGTGATGTCCCCTCACCTATGGAAGACTGTCTGTCAGTGACACCAATGCTGGATCCCAGGATATTTTCAAGTAGAGTACCCCCTCCTTGAACAATGAGAAATGTGGAACCAAGTGAGACAGTTTGGGTTCCACTCAAATAGTCATTTTCCAGACAGAGGGCGTGCATCCCACTGTTAGTTTGTTGGAATTGGTTTAGAGCCATTCTCCTCCTTTGTGTATTACTCCTCTGCAGAGCAGAAAAATAGTTTTTTACAGGTAATAGCTCTTTACCACAGGCTGTAGATGGGTGTCTCAAGCCAGAGCACCCACATCTCAGGGCACAACAAAGCGTGAATCTCTGCACCTGGATGTCATCAAGCTTTTTGACTAGCACCTCTGGTACACACACAAGGGGGGTGAGCCCTGCCTAAAGTATTCCTCTTGCAATATACCAGTTCCCACTGAGTTAGCCTACCCTCCCCACCATCCAACAACATGGCAGTTTTTCAGGGCTAATTAGCGCCCTTTCCTAAAGGTAGCTGTTGCCTAGCCTTGGCAACCCTGGCTCGATCCTCCATCACTTCAGTGTCTGGGCTGTGCCCTCCAGCTCAGGAATGCAGGCGGTGGCGGCCAGCGGCAAACAAAACTGGTGGGGCAAATATTTAACCCATTGACAGGCACTGGTAAAAAACACCAGCAGTGCCCTTAGGTTCAGTGCCAAAGCTCTCAATTGTGGTCCGTTTTAAACAGTGTTTATAACGGGGCACGATTGAGAGCTCTGGAGTTGAGGCTGAAGGCACTGCGAGTTTTTCACAGTGCCTGTCAGATAGTTAAATCAAATTATTATTAAAATAAACAAAAATTTACTTACCCACTGCTCCTCTTCGTCTCAGCAGTTGGTGGCTCCCCCAGCACAGCAGCAGACTCCCTGAGCCTCATGGAACTCCCTTCTACCAATCCTGGTGCAGCTCTCATGCTGCTCAGGCAGCATGAAACCAGTGCCAGGATTGGCTGGAGCACCCTGATCCGAAGCTCCTTCAGGCCCTGGAGGCCTGTGCTTGCTCTCCACCCAGCTGTCTAAGACGGCTGGGGTTGGAGTGTTTAAAGTGCGCATGTCAGGCTGTCCGTTGCAAGACAGCCGGCCGAAGTGACATGCGCACTTTAAACTGAAGTGCACTCTGCCACTGTTCCTCCCTGCTGCCAGCCCCACCCTCTCAGACTCGGCTGCTGTCAGAATGGAAATAAAATGGTAATAAATTTGCTTTATTACCGTTTTCTTACATGTTTCCCTTCACTTTCAGCGGACGAGCTTTCAGGTACAAGAACAGACGTCTGCTGAGTAACGATACATCTCACAGGAGGAACAATTCAGCAGCAGAAAACTCCTGTGTCGAAACGTACTAGAGCTCTTGACATAGAAGACTTGAAGGATGAACCCAATGAAGACGTTGACTGTATTGTGATGCAATCTGCTGCTGCTCCTTCAACCTATGCATTGTAAAAGGAAACAGGAGGGGGGGCATGGCCAAGCCTGCCAAGATGGCAGACGTGTTCGCCTGAAGCTCTGCAGCCTGGCCTAGCCATCATCCACTATGCGCAATGGTGGGGCCACCAAACATAGCCATTGTGGCGCGAAACACCAGCCGAGCCAGGATCTGTCCACCTCGGGTTCTGGGGGGAACGCAGCTGCCAGCTACGAGACGATCCCAACAAGCACTCCCTCCCATCATGGCAGCTCCCGGTGGCAAGGGAGACACCTAGGAAAGCAGAGACGGCAGGAGACAACCCAGTCTGCCCACCTCACACCCACCCTGCCATAGAAAGTATCCACTGGTACCTGGGAGAAGGACTAGGCTGATGGAACAGACCTGCTCACAACGACGGCACCAACACACAGCAGCAACTGCCAAGACTCTCAGCGTGCTGCCGGACGAAAGGCCGGAGGGACGGCGCGGCCTAGGACCGAGGCATAACTGCGACGCTCCACTGCTCCAGAACATCCGTGGTTGAGGGAGGCCCGTGGCACCCGAGGGGGCACCTACTGCCCGGGCAGCCACCCAGTGGCCGAAAGCAAGGAAACGGCTGGTGCAGCGGATCCCCATTCTAGGCGATCGCAGGTGAGAAGGGCAGTTGAGGAGCGCCAAATGGGCCCCGGGCGGCACATAATTACATGGATAAAGCCATACGCGAACTCACGGCAGTATCCCTTACCCTACTACACCACAAGTGGGAAGAGGAGTTCAAGAGGCCACTACACGATAAGGAGTGGGAGCATGCCCTAGAGTCCCCGAAGAGGTATCCCGCAATTCCTGGTTAAAAAACATACAACTCTTCTTCCTACACCATGCATACTTGACACCTGAGCGACTCCAACGCTGTTATCCAAACTCAGTTCTCTTGCCCCCATTGCCAAGCCCCTAGTGCAACATTTCTCCACGTGTTCTGGAACTGCCCTGCGCTGCAACCCTACTGGGACACAATCCATAACACAGTGCGAGAGGTAACAGGGCTCACCGACATAACTACATGGGAGTCCTGCGCGCTCGGTATGTTCCGACGTCGTAAACACTGTAAAGTCCAGACACGATTTGCTTCTCTGACCCTCCTGTTAGCAAAACGTGGAATCGCCATGCACTGGTGAGTGCCAACAGGGCCTCCACTAGCGGCCTGGACAGGAGCGGTCAACAAATGGGGCGCATCAGAAGAAGATGCGCTTCAACACGAAGAGGTCCGAGGAATGCGCAAGCTACACAGCTCCACAGAGCGGGCAGCGCTCCTGCAGTGCTTCAAGCATGTCACCGAACACACCACATCCCCGTCACTATCGCCGTGAGCGTCTGAGACACCAATTGGTACAACCACTCCCACAGATGCACACAGAACCTCCCCTCACCAGAGCACTCCACGTAGGTTAACTGAGAGGTCACCGTAGACAACCCACTTTGAGACCCATTCAAAGCAAGCCTCATCTATACTCCCCATGAACACGAACACGTGAAAAATGCACATGCCTACCTACCTACACCACCTCTACTCCACGACCCCACCCAATGCATCCCCAGTTCACAATTGATTGTTCTCTCCCAATAGGAGTTACTCCCTCCTAACGATTCTCTCCCAATATATACATCCGTAGGCAATGCTACCACATGGAGATAGACTCACACACAAAGTAGGACATGCCTTCTATGATATAACCCAGTATCAATACTATATTTGATCATTATAAGACTCTCCGCCCACCAGTGATACTGCATATGTGAGTCTAACATCATGTACATGTAATCACTTCAAGCGGCAATGATGCATTGTTTTTCTTTAAAAATGCTTAAAATTATATAAAAAGGTATTTGTAAATTTTTTTAAAAAGGAAACGGGAAGTAGATTAGTGACCCCGAACCTAAAATTTGCCATGTTGGATATGGCTAGTCTAATTCAGTAAAATGCAAGGAGCCATCCTAAGCTGCATATGGCACGCATTGTGGAGACCAATGTAGATTCTCAATGGCTTGGAACAGCTGCATGTAGCACACACTGTGGAGACCAATGTAGATTCTCAATGGCTTGGAACAGCTGCATGTAGCACACACTGTGGAGACCAATGTAGTTCTCAATGGCTTGGAACAGCTGCGTGTAGCACACACTGTGGAGACCAATGTGGATTCTCAATGGCTTGGAACAGCTGCGTGTAGCACACACTGTGGTGACCAATGTGGATTCTCAATGGCTTGGAACAGCTGCGTGTAGCACACACTGTGGAGACCAATGTGGATTCTCAATGGCTTGGAACAGCTGCATGTAGCACACACTGTGGAGACCAATGTAGATTCTCAATGGCTTGGAACAGCTGCATGTAGCACACACTGTGGAGACCAATGTAGATTCTCAATGGCTTGGAACAGCTGCATGTAGCACACACTGTGGAGACCAATGTAGATTCTCAATGGCTTGGAACAGCTGCATGTAGCACACACTGTGGAGACCAATGTAGATTCTCAATGGCTTGGAACAGCTGCATGTAGCACACACTGTGGAGACCAATGTAGATTCTCAATGGCTTGGAACAGCTGCATGTAGCACACACTGTGGAGACCAATGTAGATTCTCAATGGCTTGGAACAGCTGCATGTAGCACACACTGTGGTGACCAATGTAGATTCTCAATGGCTTGGAACAGCTGCATGTAGCACACACTGTGGAGACCAATGTAGATTCTCAATGGCTTGGAACAGCTGCATGTAGCACACACTGTGGAGACCAATGTAGATTCTCAATGGCTTGGAACAGCTGCATGTAGCACACACTGTGGAGACCAATGTAGATTCTCAATGGCTTGGAACAGCTGCATGTAGCACACACTGTGGTGACCAATGTAGATTCTCAATGGCTTGGAACAGCTGCATGTAGCACACACTGTGGTGACCAATGTAGATTCTCAATGGCTTGGAACAGCTGCATGTAGCACACACTGTGGAGACCAATGTAGATTCTCAATGGCTTGGAACAGCTGCATGTAGCACACACTGTGGAGACCAATGTAGATTCTCAATGGCTTGGAACAGCTGCATGTAGCACACACTGTGGTGACCAATGTAGATTCTCAATGGCTTGGAACAGCTGCATGTAGCACACACTGTGGAGACCAATGTAGATTCTCAATGGCTTGGAACAGCTGCATGTAGCACACACTGTGGTGACCAATGTAGATTCTCAATGGCTTGGAACAGCTGCATGTAGCACACACTGTGGAGACCAATGTAGATTCTCAATGGCTTGGAACAGCTGCATGTAGCACACACTGTGGTGACCAATGTAGATTCTCAATGGCTTGGAACAGCTGCATGTAGCACACACTGTGGTGACCAATGTAGATTCTCAATGGCTTGGAACAGCTGCATGTAGCACACACTGTGGAGACCAATGTAGATTCTCAATGGCTTGGAACAGCTGCATGTAGCACACACTGTGGTGACCAATGTAGATTCTCAATGGCTTGGAACAGCTGCATGTAGCACACACTGTGGAGACCAATGTAGATTCTCAATGGCTTGGAACAGCTGCATGTAGCACACACTGTGGAGACCAATGTAGATTCTCAATGGCTTGGAACAGCTGCGTGTAGCACACACTGTGGAGACCAATGTAGATTCTCAATGGCTTGCAACAGCTGCGTGTAGCACACACTGTGGAGACCAATGTAGATTCTCAATGGCTTGGAACAGCTGCGTGTAGCACACACTGTGGAGACCAATGTAGATTCTCAATGGCTTGGAACAGCTGCATGTAGCACACACTGTGGTGACCAATGTAGATTCTCAATGGCTTGGAACAGCTGCATGTAGCACACACTGTGGTGACCAATGTAGATTCTCAATGGCTTGGAACAGCTGCATGTAGCACACACTGTGGAGACCAATGTAGATTCTCAATGGCTTGGAACAGCTGCATGTAGCACACACTGTGGAGACCAATGTAGATTCTCAATGGCTTGGAACAGCTGCATGTAGCACACACTGTGGAGACCAATGTAGATTCTCAATGGCTTGGAACAGCTGCATGTAGCACACACTGTGGTGACCAATGTAGATTCTCAATGGCTTGGAACAGCTGCATGTAGCACACACTGTGGAGACCAATGTAGATTCTCAATGGCTTGGAACAGCTGCATGTAGCACACACTGTGGAGACCAATGTAGATTCTCAATGGCTTGGAACAGCTGCACGTAGCACACACTGTGGAGACCAATGTAGATTCTCAATGGCTTGGAACAGCTGCACGTAGCACACACTGTGGAGACCAATGTAGATTCTCAATGGCTTGGAACAGCTGCACGTAGCACACACTGTGGAGACCAATGTAGATTCTCAATGGCTTGGAACAGCTGCACGTAGCACACACTGTGGTGACCAATGTAGATTCTCAATGGCTTGGAACAGCTGCACGTAGCACACACTGTGGAGACCAATGTAGATTCTCAATGGCTTGGAACAGCTGCACGTAGCACACACTGTGGTGACCAATGTGGATTCTCAATGGCTTGGAACAGCTGCACGTAGCACACACTGTGGAGACCAATGTGGATTCTCAATGGCTTGGAACAGCTGCACGTAGCACACACTGTGGTGACCAATGTAGATTCTCAATGGCTTGGAACAGCTGCACGTAGCACACACTGTGGAGACCAATGTAGATTCTCAATGGCTTGGAACAGCTGCATGTAGCACACACTGTGGAGACCAATGTAGATTCTCAATGGCTTGGAACAGCTACATGTAGCACACACTGTGGAGACCAATGTAGATTCTCAATGGCTTGGAACAGCTGCATGTAGCACACACTGTGGAGACCAATGTAGATTCTCAATGGCTTGGAACAGCTGCATGTAGCACACACTGTGGAGACCAATGTAGATTCTCAATGGCTTGGAACAGCTGCATGTAGCACACACTGTGGAGACCAATGTAGATTCTCAATGGCTTGGAACAGCTGCATGTAGCACACACTGTGGTGACCAATGTAGATTCTCAATGGCTTGGAACAGCTGCATGTAGCACACACTGTGGAGACCAATGTGGATTCTCAATGGCTTGGAACAGCTGCATGTAGCACACACTGTGGTGACCAATGTGGATTCTCAATGGCTTGGAACAGCTGCATGTAGCACACACTGTGGAGACCAATGTGGATTCTCAATGGCTTGGAACAGCTGCATGTAGCACACACTGTGGTGACCAATGTAGATTCTCAATGGCTTGGAACAGCTGCATGTAGCACACACTGTGGAGACCAATGTAGATTCTCAATGGCTTGGAACAGCTGCATGTAGCACACACTGTGGAGACCAATGTAGATTCTCAATGGCTTGGAACAGCTGCATGTAGCACACACTGTGGAGACCAATGTAGATTCTCAATGGCTTGGAACAGCTGCATGTAGCACACACTGTGGAGACCAATGTAGATTCTCAATGGCTTGGAACAGCTGCATGTAGCACACACTGTGGTGACCAATGTAGATTCTCAATGGCTTGGAACAGCTGCATGTAGCACACACTGTGGAGACCAATGTAGATTCTCAATGGCTTGGAACAGCTGCATGTAGCACACACTGTGGAGACCAATGTAGATTCTCAATGGCTTGGAACAGCTGCATGTAGCACACACTGTGGTGACCAATGTAGATTCTCAATGGCTTGGAACAGCTGCATGTAGCACACACTGTGGAGACCAATGTAGATTCTCAATGGCTTGGAACAGCTGCATGTAGCACACACTGTGGAGACCAATGTAGATTCTCAATGGCTTGGAACAGCTGCATGTAGCACACACTGTGGAGACCAATGTAGATTCTCAATGGCTTGGAACAGCTGCATGTAGCACACACTGTGGAGACCAATGTAGATTCTCAATGGCTTGGAACAGCTGCATGTAGCACACACTGTGGAGACCAATGTAGATTCTCAATGGCTTGGAACAGCTGCATGTAGCACACACTGTGGTGACCAATGTAGATTCTCAATGGCTTGGAACAGCTGCATGTAGCACACACTGTGGAGACCAATGTAGATTCTCAATGGCTTGGAACAGCTGCATGTAGCACACACTGTGGAGACCAATGTAGATTCTCAATGGCTTGGAACAGCTGCATGTAGCACACACTGTGGAGACCAATGTAGATTCTCAATGGCTTGGAACAGCTGCATGTAGCACACACTGTGGAGACCAATGTAGATTCTCAATGGCTTGGAACAGCTGCATGTAGCACACACTGTGGAGACCAATGTAGATTCTCAATGGCTTGGAACAGCTGCATGTAGCACACACTGTGGAGACCAATGTAGATTCTCAATGGCTTGGAACAGCTGCATGTAGCACACACTGTGGAGACCAATGTAGATTCTCAATGGCTTGGAACAGCTGCATGTAGCACACACTGTGGTGACCAATGTAGATTCTCAATGGCTTGGAACAGCTGCATGTAGCACACACTGTGGTGACCAATGTAGATTCTCAATGGCTTGGAACAGCTGCATGTAGCACACACTGTGGAGACCAATGTAGATTCTCAATGGCTTGGAACAGCTGCATGTAGCACACACTGTGGAGACCAATGTAGATTCTCAATGGCTTGGAACAGCTGCATGTAGCACACACTGTGGAGACCAATGTAGATTCTCAATGGCTTGGAACAGCTGCATGTAGCACACACTGTGGAGACCAATGTAGATTCTCAATGGCTTGGAACAGCTGCATGTAGCACACACTGTGGAGACCAATGTAGATTCTCAATGGCTTGGAACAGCTACATGTAGCACACACTGTGGAGACCAATGTGGATTCTCAATGGCTTGGAACAGCTGCATGTAGCACACACTGTGGAGACCAATGTAGATTCTCAATGGCTTGGAACAGCTGCATGTAGCACACACTGTGGAGACCAATGTAGATTCTCAATGGCTTGGAACAGCTGCATGTAGCACACACTGTGGAGACCAATGTAGATTCTCAATGGCTTGGAACAGCTGCATGTAGCACACACTGTGGAGACCAATGTAGATTCTCAATGGCTTGGAACAGCTGCATGTAGCACACACTGTGGAGACCAATGTAGATTCTCAATGGCTTGGAACAGCTGCATGTAGCACACACTGTGGAGACCAATGTAGATTCTCAATGGCTTGGAACAGCTACATGTAGCACACACTGTGGAGACCAATGTAGATTATCAATGGCTTGGAACAGCTGCATGTAGCACACACTGTGGAGACCAATGTAGATTCTCAATGGCTTGGAACAGCTGCATGTAGCACACACTGTGGAGACCAATGTAGATTCTCAATGGCTTGGAACAGCTGCATGTAGCACACACTGTGGAGACCAATGTAGATTCTCAATGGCTTGGAACAGCTGCATGTAGCACACACTGTGGAGACCAATGTAGATTCTCAATGGCTTGGAACAGCTGCATGTAGCACACACTGTGGAGACCAATGTAGATTCTCAATGGCTTGGAACAGCTACATGTAGCACACACTGTGGAGACCAATGTAGATTCTCAATGGCTTGGAACAGCTGCATGTAGCACACACTGTGGAGACCAATGTAGATTCTCAATGGCTTGGAACAGCTGCATGTAGCACACACTGTGGAGACCAATGTAGATTCTCAATGGCTTGGAACAGCTGCATGTAGCACACACTGTGGAGACCAATGTAGAT
Source organism: Calotriton arnoldi (assembly GCA_963921515.1). NCBI lineage: Eukaryota > Metazoa > Chordata > Amphibia > Caudata > Salamandridae > Calotriton > Calotriton arnoldi. The sequence goes on along the minus strand of CAWUFW010002020.1, from coordinate 1,954,962 downwards.
TCTCAATGGCTTGGAACAGCTGCATGTAGCACACACTGTGGAGACCAATGTAGATTCTCAATGGCTTGGAACAGCTGCATGTAGCACACACTGTGGTGACCAATGTAGATTCTCAATGGCTTGGAACAGCTGCATGTAGCACACACTGTGGAGACCAATGTAGATTCTCAATGGCTTGGAACAGCTGCATGTAGCACACACTGTGGAGACCAATGTAGATTCTCAATGGCTTGGAACAGCTGCATGTAGCACACACTGTGGAGACCAATGTAGATTCTCAATGGCTTGGAACAGCTACATGTAGCACACACTGTGGAGACCAATGTAGATTCTCAATGGCTTGGAACAGCTGCATGTAGCACACACTGTGGAGACCAATGTAGATTCTCAATGGCTTGGAACAGCTGCATGTAGCACACACTGTGGAGACCAATGTAGATTCTCAATGGCTTGGAACAGCTGCATGTAGCACACACTGTGGAGACCAATGTAGATTCTCAATGGCTTGGAACAGCTGCATGTAGCACACACTGTGGAGACCAATGTAGATTCTCAATGGCTTGGAACAGCTGCATGTAGCACACACTGTGGAGACCAATGTAGATTCTCAATGGCTTGGAACAGCTGCATGTAGCACACACTGTGGAGACCAATGTAGATTCTCAATGGCTTGGAACAGCTGCATGTAGCACACACTGTGGAGACCAATGTAGATTCTCAATGGCTTGGAACAGCTGCATGTAGCACACACTGTGGAGACCAATGTAGATTCTCAATGGCTTGGAACAGCTGCATGTAGCACACACTGTGGAGACCAATGTAGATTCTCAATGGCTTGGAACAGCTGCATGTAGCACACACTGTGGTGACCAATGTAGATTCTCAATGGCTTGGAACAGCTGCATGTAGCACACACTGTGGAGACCAATGTAGATTCTCAATGGCTTGGAACAGCTGCATGTAGCACACACTGTGGAGACCAATGTAGATTCTCAATGGCTTGGAACAGCTGCATGTAGCACACACTGTGGAGACCAATGTAGATTCTCAATGGCTTGGAACAGCTGCATGTAGCACACACTGTGGAGACCAATGTAGATTCTCAATGGCTTGGAACAGCTGCATGTAGCACACACTGTGGAGACCAATGTAGATTCTCAATGGCTTGGAACAGCTGCATGTAGCACACACTGTGGAGACCAATGTAGATTCTCAATGGCTTGGAACAGCTACATGTAGCACACACTGTGGAGACCAATGTAGATTCTCAATGGCTTGGAACAGCTGCATGTAGCACACACTGTGGAGACCAATGTAGATTCTCAATGGCTTGGAACAGCTGCATGTAGCACACACTGTGGAGACCAATGTAGATTCTCAATGGCTTGGAACAGCTGCATGTAGCACACACTGTGGAGACCAATGTAGATTCTCAATGGCTTGGAACAGCTGCATGTAGCACACACTGTGGAGACCAATGTAGATTCTCAATGGCTTGGAACAGCTGCATGTAGCACACACTGTGGAGACCAATGTAGATTCTCAATGGCTTGGAACAGCTGCATGTAGCACACACTGTGGAGACCAATGTAGATTCTCAATGGCTTGGAACAGCTGCATGTAGCACACACTGTGGAGACCAATGTAGATTCTCAATGGCTTGGAACAGCTGCATGTAGCACACACTGTGGAGACCAATGTAGATTCTCAATGGCTTGGAACAGCTGCATGTAGCACACACTGTGGAGACCAATGTAGATTCTCAATGGCTTGGAACAGCTGCATGTAGCACACACTGTGGAGACCAATGTAGATTCTCAATGGCTTGGAACAGCTGCATGTAGCACACACTGTGGAGACCAATGTAGATTCTCAATGGCTTGGAACAGCTGCATGTAGCACACACTGTGGAGACCAATGTAGATTCTCAATGGCTTGGAACAGCTGCATGTAGCACACACTGTGGTGACCAATGTAGATTCTCAATGGCTTGGAACAGCTGCATGTAGCACACACTGTGGAGACCAATGTAGATTCTCAATGGCTTGGAACAGCTGCATGTAGCACACACTGTGGAGACCAATGTAGATTCTCAATGGCTTGGAACAGCTGCATGTAGCACACACTGTGGAGACCAATGTAGATTCTCAATGGCTTGGAACAGCTGCATGTAGCACACACTGTGGAGACCAATGTAGATTCTCAATGGCTTGGAACAGCTGCATGTAGCACACACAGTGGAGACCAATGTAGATTCTCAATGGCTTGGAACAGCTGCATGTAGCACACACTGTGGAGACCAATGTAGATTCTCAATGGCTTGGAACAGCTGCATGTAGCACACACTGTGGAGACCAATGTAGATTCTCAATGGCTTGGAACAGCTACATGTAGCACACACTGTGGAGACCAATGTAGATTCTCAATGGCTTGGAACAGCTGCATGTAGCACACACTGTGGAGACCAATGTAGATTCTCAATGGCTTGGAACAGCTGCATGTAGCACACACTGTGGAGACCAATGTAGATTCTCAATGGCTTGGAACAGCTGCATGTAGCACACACTGTGGAGACCAATGTAGATTCTCAATGGCTTGGAACAGCTGCATGTAGCACACACTGTGGAGACCAATGTAGATTCTCAATGGCTTGGAACAGCTGCATGTAGCACACACTGTGGAGACCAATGTAGATTCTCAATGGCTTGGAACAGCTGCATGTAGCACACACTGTGGAGACCAATGTAGATTCTCAATGGCTTGGAACAGCTGCATGTAGCACACACTGTGGAGACCAATGTAGATTCTCAATGGCTTGGAACAGCTACATGTAGCACACACTGTGGAGACCAATGTAGATTCTCAATGGCTTGGAACAGCTGCATGTAGCACACACTGTGGAGACCAATGTAGATTCTCAATGGCTTGGAACAGCTGCATGTAGCACACACTGTGGAGACCAATGTAGATTCTCAATGGCTTGGAACAGCTGCATGTAGCACACACTGTGGAGACCAATGTAGATTCTCAATGGCTTGGAACAGCTGCATGTAGCACACACTGTGGAGACCAATGTAGATTCTCAATGGCTTGGAACAGCTGCATGTAGCACACACTGTGGAGACCAATGTAGATTCTCAATGGCTTGGAACAGCTGCATGTAGCACACACTGTGGAGACCAATGTAGATTCTCAATGGCTTGGAACAGCTGCATGTAGCACACACTGTGGAGACCAATGTAGATTCTCAATGGCTTGGAACAGCTGCATGTAGCACACACTGTGGAGACCAATGTAGATTCTCAATGGCTTGGAACAGCTGCATGTAGCACACACTGTGGAGACCAATGTAGATTCTCAATGGCTTGGAACAGCTGCCCTGACATGTACATTGTTGGCGGCCTGTAGCATTCTAATTGTAATTGCTTTTATATAGCGCCTACTACCCTTGGAGAGGTGTTGCAGCTCTTTAAGCTGCGCAGGCCGTTGCTCCAGAACCCAAGGTTAGTGGTCAGTACAGTATTGTTTTTGTTTTTTTATCTTTTGATTGTAACAAATAGACTTACAAGTCTGTTGCAATCATAATAGTATAGCAGCTAAACATATCCACCAATCAAGTATAAATATATTTCGCTTTTTTCAGAATTACTCTGGAGTTGTCTCGATCGTCTAATTATCGGGACTTCCCATCAAATTTCTCCCTGTGACTGTCCCCCTGGGTTCCATGGAGGGAACTGAACAAATTCCACTTCTATGGGTGTTCCACCCACCCCCACACCTGTTCCATTCTCTTGGGCAACCCCTACCTTCATATACAGTTCTTTCGGCGACAATGGCCCAATCCATGTCTTTCTCCCACTCTCCGAGGGTTGGTGTGTTGCGTGCTCCCCAGTGTCAGACTATATTTCGTTTAGCAATCATTATACCCAGCGTCACCCAGATTTGACCTTTTCGATTAGGGTCCTTCGCCTCCCACATGTTGAGGAGACACTGTTTCGTCTCGGGCAGTAGATTGGCCACACTTACTTGTGTCATTATACGCATGACGGCTTCCCAGTATGATCTGATCCGAGGACATTCCCATAGGATATGGTAGAACGTGCCATTGTCCACACAGGCATTGTCATGTCGAAACATCCGCTCTCCCCATTTTGACCAACGTGTCTCTGGAGTGGTAGGCTCTATGATGTATTTTAAGTTCAATTAATCATAGTTTTGAGGATGTAGCCACTTCTTTAGGGTAACAAAGGGCTTCCTGACAATCCTTGTCCTTCAGCTCCCCAACCTCTCCTTGCCACCGCTCGCGGAGACGCTGCATTGGATCTGAGGTGTTATTTGCTATTTTCCGGTATGTCAGGGAGATTGCCCGATGATCCATATAGTCCGTGAGTAGTCTGTCTTCCAGTGGGAAAGCCTCGGGGAGGATACTCCCTGGCTGTATGACCACCGTCAGGGCATGCCTGACCTGAAGATATCTAAATGTTTCTATCATGGCGAGATTGTGCTCCTGTTGTAGATCTGCGATTGAAACCACCCCTCCCCTAGTCCAAAGGTCGCCCACCTTTTGCGATGCCTATGAGTTCCCACTTGTCGAATCCGGGACATTTAGCCAAGCGGCCCAGTCTCTCTGTTTCCCAAAGCAGAGTAGCTTGTGTTTTTTTATTATGCCATCCCAGCCTTTTATGAATTAGGTTCCAGAGTTTAATCGTTTGTGCTGGGGGCCCTGTGAGTGTATTTCCTTTGGGTGTCACTTATAATGCCTGTAGGTAGCCCCCCGTTCCCATGAGGAGCCCGTCCATTCGATAGGATGGCTCATTTCGTGCCTGGTGTACCCATTGATTGACAACTGCTAGCTGAGCAGCCCAATAATATGCCTGTGTGTATGGAAATGCAATACCCCGGTCGCACCATCCCCTCACCAATTTCTGCATCGCTATTCGTGGAGGTTTCCCATCCCAGAGCTCAGTTCGCACCTCGGAGTCCATAGACTGAAAGTAGGACTGTCGAATTGTGTATGGAGTGTTCTGTAGGGCATAGAGGAAGCGCCATCATTTTAAAAAGTGCTGCGCGCCCTAGTAGGGAAATGGAAGGGACCTCCAATGATGGACATCACTCCGTAGACATGTCAGAGGAGCCTGGAGGTTACAGTCATAGAATCGGTCTGGGTCTGCCGTGAAGAATATACTGAGATATCGAAAGCCCTCCTCTACCACCTCTGCTTCACACTCCGCTGGGAAAACCTTAGGGAGGGCTGTGTAGGACATAGATCACGGATTTGGACCAATTTATTGAATAGCTGAAGTATTTTCCGAAGTTTGTGTAGATGTTCATTATCCTGGCAATGGATCTATGTGGGATTGCAACAAATAATAAAATGTCATCCGCATATAATGATATTTGGTCTTCCCATCCCTCTGTCCAATGGAGTCCCCGTATCAGCGGGTTCCCTCTGATCCAGGCCGACAGTGGCTCGAAAACTAGGGCAAAGAGCAGCGGCGACAGGGGGCAACCCTGCCGAGTTCCCCGTCTAAGGGAAAAGGCATGCGAGCGCCGCCCATTCACCTGCGCCATGGGTCTCGTGTATTTGATTTGATTTGAGATTTGTATAGCGCATGGCTGCCCTGGGGCTTCCCCGCGCTAATGATGAGTGCTGTGGTAAGAGCGGAGACCATTAATGGTTTAGGGGAAACAGCCAGGTCTTAAGTTTTTTCCTGAAAGCCAGTTCATTTGGCAACGCTCTTAGGTCCTGTAAAGGAGTCGAACCCAGGCTCGGAAGTTGGGGCCGAACCCCATGCGTTCCAGGATAGAAAATAAGTATGGCCATTCGATCGTGTCGAAGGCCACACGGGCATCTAAGGAGAGCACCACTGCGTCTTCCTGTATGGTAACTTTCCTACCTATCACCCTGTGGAGCCGACGCAGATTGAGGGCAGTGCTCCTTCCTGGCATGTAGCCAGATTGGTCAGGGTGCACTAATTTGGCGACATGGTTAAGCAACCTCAAAGCCAATAGCTTGGCTAGTATTTTGGTCTCTGCATTAAGTAGGGAAATGGGACGGTACGAGGTGCAGTTTTCTGCAGGTTTGCCGGGTTTTCGGATGACTACAATAGAGGCCAGTCATTGCTCCTCTGGGAGCTCCACCACCCTTCTACTCTCCAGGTACATCTTAAGGAGATAGAGTGCCACTCGAGAAGCTGTGAGTTTATAAAGTTCTATCGGGAGGCCGTGTGGCCCCATCGCCTTTCCAGAAAGTTGGGAAATTGGTTAGAACCTGTAGCTGCCATTCCCTTCTATTTCTAATCTTACCTATTCTAGTAATTAAATAACTATTGCTTTCAGCAATGAAAAACTCCACCCCCCTACCTGCCTCTCTGCATGGCGGACTTAAAACTACCCGCCTCCCCAACTCTGCAGAGTGCCTGTCGCCCCCCCCCCCCACACCAACTCAGGAGACGGTGTCCTGGCTGCCCACCCCCAAACCTCCATGCCTGTACTACATAATAAACCTTCGCACAGTACCAATAAAGTGTAGATTGCCCCAGATGCTTTTGGAGCTGCAATCGGCCCCTCATGGTACACTTTCTCATCAGTCTGGTTAGCTCAATTGTTCATCAGCACCACCAAGGTGTGATAGCTTTCTCGACTTGTGTTTGTGATTCCTGATAGTCTCTTCGCAGAGCCGTGCCCAAACGAACTGAGCGAGCAGGGTTCAAGGAGGTGTCAGTGTATCCGGTGTGTCGTTGGTCGGGTCTCCACTCTTGGGGTCCGAGTCACCAGCTTTGTGTTCCGGATCCTTTTGCATTTTCTGAGGTCGATTGATACTTTTCATACCTTTGTTGGAGCCGCTCACCCGTCGCCAACCATTCAGCCATTACCACGTTTCCACCTGAGTTTTGCGAAAAAGAGCATTGCAGTACTACAGATGGATAAATGGACGGATTTACTGGGATGTGGGTTGGGGAGATCGGGAGCTTTTCTAGATGTTGGCTATTACGCTCGGCCGCCGGCGACTGGCCACTCCCCTCAGTCCAGTATGGTTGGTTATTGGGGTTAGTCTTGTGTGCTCCAGTAAACCATCCGATGCGCTCACTCTGGAGTGTAAGTGGTAAATTAAAGTAACAGGAGTAAGGTGTGATCATTACTGGAGAAAGGGGGATATGTCAGTTCATGCAGATGCAGTCCTGCCAAGTGTCACGCATCAGGCGTGATGCTAACGCATTTCAGTGTGGTGTTCCGCATCACCGCACTGAAATGCATTGTCACGCATTTGCCCACTCTCTGTGCTGACGCGCTGAAACTGGCTAAATTAACGCCAGGGTGCTGCTTAGCGCACGCTGCCTGGCTGGTGGTGGTGCCTCTGACCTGTGTGCGCCGGGGTGGGGGCGGGGCTGCTGTGCTGAGTGCACTGCTCTCACTCCCCGCAGACTCCAGGAGACAGTAAATGACATCGGTGCATGGTGCTCTGAGAGCCCGTGCGTGCCCAAATAATTGCTTCATTGTCTGTCATGCGCTAGCTACAATGTTGCGAAACTGTGCAGGCTGCAGAGTGCGGGCAGCGGCTCTTCAGCTTCCCGCCGCGGCACTGACCAATTAAATTACCGGGACCCCGGGGCCTGCCCTCTCAGAGAGACAAGTCGTGCGTGCCTGGTGCCCATTACCTCACGTCCTGGTTAGGAAGCAGGAAGTGTGAGGCTCGGTCGTGAGAGAAGCGGCGGCGGGACTCTGAGTCGCAGAGGCTCACACCATGGCAGCGCCGCATCATGAGGCTGTGGCTGCATCGGGCGCGCTGCGCAGCGTGTACGGGGAGACTGGCGCCGCTCTGCAGTGTGCACACTGTCTGCTGCAGGCATGTGCCGCGGCGCCGTCCGACGAGATGCAGACGCACATCAGTCACCCCCGCCGTGCGGCTCAGTCCTGGGCTCACCGCCGTCACTACTACTAGCAAGCAGAGGAACAAGTTGAACTCACAACAGTAAGTACTAGTAGTACTTAACGTGGCGCTCGTAACATTCTGAGTCTGAGAGGCAGCGCCGAGCGGCCTGCTGCAGTGCTCAGTCTGCCTTATCAGTACTGGCAAATCATGCCATGCTGTGACTGTCTGGGGCAGCCGAAATCTGAGAGTCAGTTGATTGCTGAGATCCGTGTTGTGGCCTCTCATGCCCTGTTACAGACTCAGCCGGGGTCCAAAATTGGGTGTAATTTATTATATTTATAAGGTTCCCTCGTCTTTATGCTTGATTTTGGTCGCGAGAAAGTGTCACTCATAGCCATTGAAATGTCACTCATAATTACAAAGAAATTATGAAAATGTCACACATAGCAATCTGAAACCTTGGCAGCTATGCAGATGTTTAGTGGCATTAATAGATGATCCAGAGGAGATTAGGCAGTGTTCTGTTGCAGGCACATCACATTACAAACAAGCATTGGCATAGCCAATAGGTCTCGCCTTTGGGACCTTATAAGTGTTTAGCCATGCAACAGTTGATGTTGCTGCACCAAGGATATTGTGCTGCATAACTAAATACTTATAAGGTCCCAAAAGCGAGACCTATTGGCTATGCCAATGCTTGTTTGCTTAGCGCTCTTTTATACGAAGAACACTACAGGAGTGTTGATGACTCCAATGAAGGTCGCCCGCATCGATAATTTTAAGCTCGGCCCAGGTAACAACCCAGCTGTAGCAAAATGACTGAAAACTCTGTAAAATCGCACGAGGAAACACAAAAGAAACACAAATATCTTCAGGATCATTTTGCATCCATTGCCCCTGCTTAAAGAATTGTACAACTAAAAACAAAACACCCCAAAATTATTGGTGTTATGATGAGCAAGGCCATATCCTGAATGGTGAAAAAGTTCACTGTCAAGCAATTCTGGTTGGAGGTGAATCCCTAAACCACCTTAAACTTGCATCCGACGCCCATATGAAAAACGAAAGCAGTCTTGGTAACATTAATTCCAGGGGTAGAAATAATGGGTCTTATTACTGCATGAGACTCAGCGTCCCAACGGACACATCACCAAGTCCTTCTAGTTCGCCCATGTGGCACATCCCATGTGAGGGACACTATATAGTGCTCCCTAAAGCACCTTGCCCTGCACTCCCCCTGAGACACACTACCCAATACTGCTCTTGTGCATATGCGCAGGCCTCCCTTACGCACAGCATCCCTTGCTCCACTGATTAATAGCAGGCTGTACTACTGCAGCATAGGCTATGCATGATTGTTGGTGTGTGCATACATGAACGTAATAATGTTGGATGGTGCCTGTAAGTCTGTTGGACTTTATGGTTCCTATAGCTGTGTTGGTCTCTGTGCATGCATGCATCTTCGAGGTGATTACACGGGTGCATGAATGTTGTGGCCCGTAGGTTTGTGTCAATTCTCGTTTGAAATGGAGCTCTTTTTTCGTTTAACATAAACATTTACCAAAAGTACGTGTCCGTATTACCTCATGTACCACTGACATTACTGTGCTGACGTCTTGCATCGCGCCCTATCGCCCGTCTGAAGGCAGTTTCCAAAACAGGCCCTGCCGTGTGTTCCATTGCTCATGTTAGTGATAGATACAGAGAAAAGACACGTGAACAGGATTTAGTGATAGAGACCGAATAGAAAAAGACAGAGCAGTGAAAAAGGTTGAGAGAGAAAAAAGAAAGGAAAAGAGGATTCAGCCCACTTACTCGGTTCTTCCTGTGTCTCTCCAGGCTAATACTTTGACATTTCCTCAAATAGATAACCCTGGCCCAGCATGTATGGAAGGGACGTTTCTGCATTTGTTTTCACTTCCAGAATCCATTTTCTGCCCACACCTAGCAAAATATCTAACAATATGAGAAGTTTTCAATCTAAATCTACATTTTCTCCTCCAAAACAGTTGCCTTCAGACCCATTACTATTTCATTCATTTCCACCTTTGTGTTTTTTGTTGTTGTTTTTTTTCAAAAACCTTTATTGAAACGACAAAAAAGGAATTGACATCAGCAGATTGCCTACATCCTCGATAGGGCCGGCCTGCGCTACCTTTGTGGTTATTTGTTTGTCTTTTAGGATTCCCCTTCATCCTGGATACGTATAGCTATCATATGATCGAAATCCTAGTCTTTAAGTTTACAGTACCAGCTCAGAGAATCAGCCTTTAATTATAATTTATGCATCTTCTCTGGTGACTAAGCAACATTGTGAGTGGTAACATTTAATTCTTAGATTTATTTAGGGTATAGCCAGAGACCTTTAATTAGCTGCCAATAGCCTCGAATACAACTGGCACTGATGAAATACCTACAGAGATGTAAATAGGGACATACTATGTCACTTCTTTAAATTCTTCGTTGCAATGTTAAGTCCAATCTTTTTATTGTTTCTAAATGAGATATTTAGGTGAAAAAGTTAAGGGGAGTACGGAAAGGCCTGCCTCATGTCTTCTTCTAAATAAAAGTTGGGGGTGATACAGTATTACTGGGTAAACCATTAAGAAATCTATTTGGATCTGGGTGATTAATTTGTGTTTTATTACTCTGACATCAATTTTGCAGTTAAAATTTCAGCCTATAATTTGCTAGGGATAAAGTGTCTGGCTGTTTTATGAATGAAACCTATAGTTACTTCTGTAGCCATCCCTGTAACATCCCCCGAGTTTGCAAAGTGACAGAATAAACAGAGCATTCTAGCAGTCAGGATTTGATGCAAAGTTTTTAAAATTGTGAAGTTAGTTCATTGGGCACATGGGCGATGTTCTAAAGTAGGGATATAATAATTAATGTGACTTTAAATGCACTGCTATTCTTTCTTTTTTACATTCAAATACACGCCGGATTTTAATATTGTTCCGGTATTTATAATTGTTTACAAGTGGGTTTTTCTTATTTATCCTTACAGAATTTCTTACATAACTCAAGAAATACCTTAAAAATCGTCATAATTTACTGTCATTCTGTTGGTTTATTAACAGCTGCAATTTTGTTTCTGGATTTTTTAGGTAGTATGGCAGGAGTCTTCTCACTTTATGTATTAGATGTTTGGTCTGCTACAGATTCTAGAGAAATCCATGATTTTCTACACAGAACCTCATTATACTCCTATTTAGTAGTTTTAGTTTATTGAGCTTTATATGCGCCGCCTGTTCTATGTGTGTACCATCAGTGCTTTTGATTTAATTATTTAGTAACCTTATTTTACTCGAGGGAAGGTTCAATTTGTTGTAAACACATATTTTACACATGGAAAACATTCCTGTTGTGGAGTCGCAGTAACGCAAATGCACCAGACGGTGGCGGCAACGCTACATAGCAAAATAATGAAAACAGTAAGCAAGGAAATGGAAAATAAAAATCTATTGCTTTAGTTCTAGTTAACGGCTAGCGCATGTCAACAAAGTATAAACAGACGTATTCTGCCCCCCATAAAAGTAAGAGCAACTTCCTCATTTACTGCGGCTTGAAGGCTCAGTCCATGTACAGCGTTTACCTTGCAGGAGCGAGCAGCGGCGCCATCTGTTTCCAAAGCGCAGGCGCGATAATTGCAAACAGATGGCACCGCTGCTCGCTCCCGCAAGGTAAACACCGTACATGCACGAGTGCTCATTGGAAACAGTGCAGTACATGCACGAGTTTCCGAAAAAGTCCGGAGTGATTCCAAGAGGTCACTCCAAAACAGCGCTTGCGCGCTGCGTAGGCAAGACCTAAAAAGGAGAGTTGTGATCTTTAAAATGAGTTGTGGGCAGTCAGCCGAAATGCAAAGACACGGGTTAAGAAAAACATGTATGTGATTTAGAGGAGGCTGTGCTCAGAGAGAAGAGGCGTGCAGAGAGCGTAGAGGAAGGAGAGAGGCATTTGGAAGGAACAAGGAGAGGTGCCCATCAGAGGTTTTTGTGTACACATCATCAGTGTTTCATGCCAGATTTTAGGAATATAGAGGACGTTTTTAACATAGCATGATGTTTGAGAATGTAAGACTGAAAGAAACAACATAGTTTGCATGTGAAGATAGCACTATGTTAGTACCGTCATAAGCTCTAGTGTAAGGTGAACAGTCTGCCCACTGTTAGGTTACTGCTCGACCACCATTGCTGCAATGACAGCTGATCAGCTCGGAGGTCGGAAGCATAAAGTAATGGCTGGATGCAACCACTGAAAGGAGATTCTGCAAATGCTGCAGTGAATGTCTACTGATGTTCATCCTCATGTTTGGTTCACAGTATTAATTACAAAGCAGAGTGGGAGCCAGTTAGGGCACTACTGGTTTGACATGGCACAAGATGGATGGTAACAACAGCGTTCCCAGACTGTGGCAGCGTGCTGTCTGCCTGCCTGCCTGCCTGCCTGAGGGTGGAGATCCACATCTCAAGGGAGGGGGCCTCCCTTTAACATGTCAATGAAACCCTTGTTAGGAAGGGGCTTCTGAATAACCATCATGAGGCACTACCCTTTGTTAGATGTAGCTGTGAGGGGTTGAACTACAGTATCAGTTATGCAGGTTATGGGGTCCCTTAGGAGAGGCCCAGCCCTTGGTCTTCTTGATCACACTTTCAGTTTGGCGGATGACAGAGAAGTGCTGAAACCTCACACCTCTCTGTGCCTCTGTTGTGGGTGCCCCAGGCAAGAGACTACCCTGCTGCGAGAAGCATCACTCTACACAAAGGCTGTCTCTGGAGAGCAACCTGGAAAGGACACTTGAAAGGAGAACCACACTAAACCAGTTCTGCAGCATGTACCATTTAGAAACCTGTATCGCTGGGAATGAAGAAAATAAATGTTTTATTTTCAATTTGCACAAGGTCGTTTATGTAATGGTATATTTTGTGTTAATCCAAAGTAAATTAACAAGAATCCCTCTGTACACTTAGCCATCATTCTAGAAACAGCCAGAGGCGCACCTTGAGGGGGATGTTTCCATTTCATCACTTAAGGATGGGAAAAAAAAGAATCACCTGTGATTTAAATTAAGCTCGGGCGGAGTGCCACTACCTGGAGTTCCACAGAGTTAGAAAAAAACACCATGGAACTCCACTCCGCTCTGCTCCCCTCCACCCTCCCTAATTTAAATTATAACAAAAAAAGACACTTACCTGATGTGGCGTCTCCAGGCTGCCCTCCTCCTCGCCATGGTCTCGCCCTCCTCCTTGTCCACGCAAACCCCTGCGTTGTACATCTTGCGCGCATGCGCGCGCTAGACGTACAACGTAGGGTTTTGCGTGGACGAGGAGGAGGAGAGAGAGACCACGGCGAGGAGGAGGGCAGCCCGGAGACGCCACAGCAGGTAAGTGCCTTTTTCTTTTGTTATAATTAAATTAGGGATGGGGAGGGGCCGGCTAACTCCGATCCGCTGCAGAGTCAGAGTTTTGCCTGAACTCCACGTTCTCAATGGAGCGCAGAGTAGGCAAAACTCCATAAACTCCGCTGGCGGAGCGGAATTCTCTGCCCGGGGTTAATTTAAATGTGTCAGAGTCCATCTCAGACACCAAACTACCCATCGTTTGACGCTCTCAAACAGAGACAACATGCAAGCCACTGAACCTCCCCCGCACCCCTTGGACACATGGTACGTTCAGGGCAAATAAAAATGTGCCACCATTATTAGTTATCCTTGGAACAAACGCTCACATGGAACTCATTCTAGGGAAGGCTTTATAGTTTCACAGAACTTTCTGTGAAGAATCAATCATTATAACAAAATCTTCGATTAAATCAACAATGTTATTCAATAAACATTTGTGAGAAAGATAACAGCACAACCAGTATTTTTACGATGAGTAACTGCGGTTCAGTCGAACCGAGTTTTATTAGACAAGAAACATTTTTAAATGAACAATTTTGTGAGTGTCTTTAAGGACAAAAAAAAAAGAGAAAGAATGAATGAGTAGACCCCAGGTGTGAAACCAAACCAAAACCGAAATCAAAGAAGGAAAGGTGAGGTAGGAAATGAACATATACAGTGTATTGGTTGATTCACATCAAAAGACAGCAGTTTATATTCAGTACGTTTTAGGATACAGGAAATCAATCATTGTATCACAATTATGAAAAGTTGTCTGTCTTTGTACATGTGTCGACAGAGTTTCGACCCTTGGAAGGATAAAAGGGTCTCATCAGGACTGAAATGGCCTGGGGTTGGCTGTGATTGTAGAAGAGCTGTTGCCCATGGTAGGAAACACTAAGAATTATGAACTGAAATCAATCTTGGTAGCTGAGAGAACATCTAAAATGGACTTGTAATGGATGACAGTATTCTTGATAGTTCCTTTGAAGAATTTGGAGCAGCTGCATTGGGCTCTTTTCAACAAACACAAGATCTTGTAGATTTGAAAGGCATAGCAACTGGAGTGGGCTATCTTCAGCATGCAGTACATACAGTGTATCTAACAGGGACAGCAGCCTCGGAGAGAACTGCAAGGCAGTCTCAATAGGAGCATTAATTGCCCTACTGGGGATTATCATATTGAAGATAACCTACTCCGGTTGCTATGCCTTTTAAATCTACAAGAACTCGTGCCAATCTAATAAGGTGGACAGTCTGATGGCTGGCCTATCTTCCCAGGGTATGGTGCTTTCAGATGACGCCCTTCTTTCCGACTCGGTGGATAGGGAGCTGGAAGGGGCTGTTAAGAGGTCTTACGCTGTCTCCAATTTTTCCATCTGGGCTACACCCTATACCAATTATATGGTTCAGTCCCTTCTGAAGGATTTCCAGGCCCTGGTACTGCAGATGTCTGAAGGGGATGATACTTCCTCGCTTTTAGCTCGGATGGATTTTCAGGTCCGCTATTTGTCAGATATCTCTGTCGATAACCTGTGTTCTGCTGCAGCGGCTTCGGGGGCCTCCATTGCGGCTCTTCGTCATAGCTGGATGCGGGCGTGGAAGGCAGATGCCTCCCGGAAGTTTTTACTCTAGAAATTGCCTTTTGATGGTTCAAAGGTGTTTGGTCCCCACCTTCAGGAGATGATGAAGCAGTCGGCCGAAAACCGGAAGCTGGTGGCTCCCGTTCGCCCTCCCTCCCTCCCGGGGTTATGGTTTTGGTTATTGCCGCGCTTTTGCTTTTCCTCAGGCTAGTCTTGCTGGGCAGCCCTTTCAAGGCAGGGGTCGTGGTTGTGGGGCACTGGAGACAAGTCTACTGCTGCTTCCTAAGCTCGGTCTTCAAAGCAGTGACTACCGGCCCCCTCCGGTTGGTGGTCATCTTCGCTTCTTTTGTCTCCAGTGGGAAAGTGTTTTGGATGCATGGGCAGATCAGACAGTGACCTCTGGTTACCGGTTAGAGTTTTCCTCCTGGCCCACCCAGGTATTAAAGGAGACTCCTCTGCCACGGAATCCCGTGAAGCGGGCGGTCTTGTTGGAGGGTGTTCAGCTTCTTTTGGAGAAGGCTGGGGTCATCGAGGTTCCACCTCTGGAGGGGGGGGGGGGCCTGGGATATTATTCCATACTTTTTCTGGTGCGGAAGAAGGACACCGCAGACCTCTGCCCTGTGTTGGACCTAATAGGGGTAAATTGGTAAATTTTTCATCGCTGCTTCAAGATGTTGCCCCTGTAGTCGATCCTACAGCTGGTGGGTCAGGGGGGCTGCCTCGCCCCCATCGACCAGATGGACACCTACCTGCATGGTCCAATCCATCTGGTGGTTCAGAAGTTTCTGCACTTTGCTGTGGGCTCACAGCACTGCCAGTTCTTGGTGCTTCCTTTCGGCCTTTCATCGGCGCCAACAGTTTTTATGAAGCTCTTGGCCCCCCCCGGTGGGTATTCTCCATTCTCAAGGTATTCAAGTCTATCCTTACCTTGATGGTTGGCTGATTGTCTCTCCTTCTTTTTCTCAGGCAACGGAGGAGATGCATCGGGTCTGCCGTCTTCTGGAGTCTTTTGGGTTTCTAATCAACCACAGGAAGTCCTCTCTGCACCCCTCTCAGTCTCTGAAGTTCATCGGGCCCTCTTTCGGCTGGATCTTGGGATGGTGTTCCTATCTCTGGAACAACAGTTGACTCTCTTCCAACACCTTTCCTGGGTTCTGTCCCAATCTCAGTTGTCAGCCCGTCTCTGGCTGCGGAGTCAGAGGGCGATGGCCTCGACTCTGCGCTTGCTTCAGTGAGCCCGTCTCCATTTGTACCCCCTCATGCATCATCTTCTGTGCCACTGGGATCCGGCTTCTCAGGCTTACGAGGTGCTCATTCCTGTGACCCCGGATATTCAGGAGTCTCTCCGGTGGTGATTGTACCCTCACAATCTGTCCCAGGGCTTCATTCTCGATCCTCCTCCCTCGGTGGTCCTGTCAACCTATGCAAGCGCCATGGGGTGGGGGACAGCTCTGGGGGATTCCAAGACCCAGGGCAGGTGGCCCCAGTTCGGGCTCTCCGGGCCTCGAACTGGAGGGAATTGATGGTGGTGTGGCAGGCCCTTTTCTGGTTCACTCCTCTCCTTTGGAACTGTGCAGTCTGTGTTCAGATCGACAACAAGGTTGTTTGCGCCTATATCAACCGGCAAGGGGCGATGCGCCGGTCTCTGTTTCTCCTTTCCCGGAAGAACGGTATGTGGGCAGAGAGGAATCTCCTCTCTCTCTGCTGTCTATCTTCCGGGGATGGAGAATGATCCAGCGGATTACTTGAGCATGGTGTTCCCCTCATCTGTGATCATGAGTCGGTCGCCTTTTCTCTTCCAAAAGATTCTCTCCAGATTTGACCTTCCTTGGCTGGATCGGTTTGCCTCGGAGGAGATGGCCCTTCACCCTCTGTTTTGCAGTTTGATTGCCTCGAGGTTGGCCTGGGCGATCGATGCCTTCTCCATCCTGTGGTCCCAGGGGCTCCTGATTGTTTTTCCCCGTTTCCCTTGATTTTCAGGGTCCTCAGGAAGATTTGGATGGACTGGGCGGAGGTTCTTCTGGTTTTCCTGGAATGGCCTCGGTGGCCGTGGTCTCCCCTTCTTTGGGATTTGGCAGTGTGTCCCCACTGGAGGTTCCCCGTGCATCTCTCTCGCTAGCTTGCTCCTCTTCTCAGCTTGTCCTCTCTCCTGTGCCTCCAGCTCGGGGTATGACACTTGAGAGGTTGACCTTGTTGGCTCAGGGTTGTTCGCTTAAAGTCGCCCAGCACATCCAATTGTCTTGCAGGCCTTCAACCCTGAAGTCTTACAGTCGTCTTTGGAAGAACTTTGACTCTTGGTGCCAGGGGAATGGTCTGTCTCCTGTTTCCTGTGATCCTGTCAAGGCGTTGGATTTATTGAAGGATAGGTTTGCATTAGGTTTGGTGGTATCCACCCTCATGCCCAATGGGCCGCCATTCTGGCTTTCAGAGGCTCTGATGTGGCTTCTGTACCTCACTTGATGTCACACCAGTTGTGGAGCTTTTTGCTTCAGTGTCCTATCTCCTGCTCTCCAGTCCCTGTCTGGTATCTCCCTTTGGTGCTTCAGGTTCTGACTGGTCCTCCTTTTGAACCCTTGGTTTCTGTTGACCTTAAGTTCTGCTAAGGTTCTTTTTTGGGTGGCAGTTTCTTCTGGTCGCAGAGTTGGTGAGCTGGTGGCTTTGTTGGCTTCTCCCTCCTTTTTGCATTTCTGTCCTGATAAGGTGATTTTACGCCTTAGTCAGTTTTTTCTGCCTAAGGTCTTGTCTGACTTCCACTGTTGGAAGGATGTTGTCCTTCCGGTGTTTTATCCTGCTCCCTCTACTCCTGAGGAGGAGGCTCTCCATTCTCTGTGTGTGTTGACTGCTCTTCGCATCTATCTGCTTCGTACCAGTGGGTTTTGTCAATTCGATTCCTTATTTGTTACGTGTGGTCTCTCTGGGAGGGGCCTCAAGCCTTCTTTGTCCACTCTTACTCATTGGGTGAAGTGTGCTGTATTCTTGTCTTACGAGGTTGCCCGCGTTCCTCTTCCCTCCTCTGCCCAGGGGCGGTCAACACTGGGTGTTTTCTCCTCTTGGGCGATGTTTAAGGGGGCATCTCTGCAGGACATGTGTAATGCTGCTACGTGGGCTTCTCCCCCCCACTTTTGATTCACACTATCGTCTTCAGTTGGGGATGGCAGCTTCCTCTGATTTTGGCACTCATGTTGTGTCTGCTGTGCATAATCTGTTTGTTTTGGTTTTTTAAATAAATATGAAGTATGGGGCATCATTCACCGGTAATCTTCATTACTCCGAGTCCTGGTCTTCACATTCTATTCCTGGGCCCGTCCCTCCCTTCCGGGATTTTGTTTATAGTGATTGTTTTCTTTCTGGTGAGTTTCTTTGCTATTCTCAGGCAGTCATGGTGGCGACCTTCCCTTTTATGCCTGCTGGGTAGGCGGTGCCATATTGGGTGAAGTATTTTGACCGTAGCTAGGTAAAACTTACTGTGGAGCAAACAAGCTGCTCATGGATAAGGAATGGAATAGGAAGACCAGGACTCGGAGTAATGAAGTTTACATGTGAGTAAACAGGCATTAATTGGGACCCAACACTTCCTTTAAATCCTTGGTGCAGGGGAGGTTACCATCCTTTTCCCTATGTGCATATTAGATTAGATTAATTAAATGTTATTGCAGGATTAACAAAAATCACACAATACACAAATATCTTATTCTAATTATTTAAAACCTGCACATAAAATATTTTTAGCAACAAATTGTCTTAGACAAAAGTAATAAATAAATCTATAATAGCTGGATGTTTACCCAAAATTTCAGCTAAAACTTCAAACCCACTGGCGCATTAAGCAATGCGAGTTCCAAGGAGGGAGGCCCTAGGTTTGCCTGTGATTACTTCAGTTACTTCTGAACTTCAAGGATTAATCTCTTTCAGTTACTTTAATGCATCTGCAAACTGGTGTTGATGTTTCCAGATCCCAATCCATCTGTGCACAAAATCCCTCCAGCAGTTTCCTGCACAGTGACTTTTCATATTACACAACGCCTTGTTCGCCCACTAAAGACCTGCCTTATATGCGTGACGAAGAACCAATCATTGGTGTTGATACATTACAACCCACATACCTGTACTAGACAGTGGCAAATGGTGGATTTTGAAAGTGGTGGGGCGAAAAATGTTGTACCCTAATGTAATAAGCGAGCCCGAACTGCAAAAGGAGGGTGCGGGGGGTTCTCCCCTCACAAGAAAATTTTGAAAAAAATGGATTCAAATGGTGGGTTTTACACCAGATATTTACTGCAAATTGTTGAAAAAAGGGGGATCCAAATATAGCATTTTGAAGCACAAGTGTGAAGAAAACATTAGAATCAAATCAAAAATGTGCCCAATCCTCAAAGACTGCTTACAAAATGACCCCCAAGCCAAGCACATCCAACCAACGGAAACAGGCCCTCCAAATGTTTCCCACCTGTAACACGTCTGAACCACCTATGTTTTCATTGTATATAATAATGAAAATGCTGCAGTTTGTTCTTATTTATCTTATGCAACTTACAATCATTGACAAAGCCTATAGTCCTGGCTGGTTGTAGGTTTAATGTCACTCGTATTATATATCTGGAGACAATGACAGAAGAAGCAAAATCACAAGGTGGCAATAGGAGTGAAACTTAGACAAAATACCAGTTTCTAGGGTATTTTTCAGAAAACTATAGGCAACACAACTTGCTTTAAAAAATACTTTATATTAGAATTATGCCCAAAAATGCTTTAGTTGAAAAAATTCTGTTTACCCCAACAAGTTTTGACATTCTTGTGTGTTTAAGGCGTTATTGTGATAGCAAAGTAAAACAAATCAATGAGCACAGGAGATAAATGAGAACCAGGACTAGGTTGTTCCCACATCACTCAAACCCAATGGAAACACAAGCAGGTCATTGTCACCATCTTCAAAGTGCCATAGCCTTGAGAGACAGTCCCATCCAAACAATGGCAGTGCATGAAAAACGCAGGCACGGCTGTGGCCGAATTGGGCTGACAGAGATAAATAAATCAATCAATCCATAAATCCATCCATCGACTTAAAAAAAAAAATTAGACAAAAAGGAAGTCACAACCATGTCACAACCATATCGACGTTCCATAAACAGATAAGGCCTCAGCCATTTCTTCTGCTTTAACAAAATGCCGGATTTTCTCCATGCAATAAACTGCTGAATGCCTTGAAGAACCAGTGTTTTTAATTGAAACATTTCCAGGCCCTGGGGCTACCATTGTAATCATTGTGGGGAAAAACGTTTTAAAGCAATCTTAAATGCATACCACAATGGCATTGCAAATTAAAGAAGTTTAATATGCCGTTTTTCCCCAGAGGGGTTCCAAGAGCCAGAAAAAGTAAATTGCGAGTTGTCCATAATGTCACTTGACATCTCAGTGTGCACAACACCTGCAGGCAACACGAGAATTGAACACCCACTCTCTTCTCACACTCACACTTTCACACCCCCTCTCCTCTTATAAAAAAAACTGAAGTTTATGTTCTTTGTGTCCTGTAAATGGCGTTTACATTATTTGTAGCCTATATACTTTACATCCAAGTCTAGGTTTTAAAGACAAACGATAAAGTGCTTGAAATATATTAACAAAAAAGTGAAAAACTCGTAGGTGTCTTGATTGTATTTAAATATTCATAGTATACTACAATGCAGTTTCTTCAATAAATAAATAATTCAATAATTGACAATAGCTTAAAAATAGTATGTGGCCAATGCTGATCAATCCAGGCATGAACAAATAAATCACGTTATTTTCCCCAAAAATATATATCTTAATTTTTATGGAAAGGGCAGCCATTTTGGGAGCACATGTTTTTTTTGTCGTTAGCTTTCACCATAACTCACAATTACCATCCTGCATAAACAGTAATTTTTAATTAGGGGTTGTTATAACTATGCATGCTCCTGATATTCATCTGCATACTATTGCTTTCAAACAATTTATTTGTATTTCTAATTTCTGGTGCTTCGTTTGCTTTGCAATGCGAACATCTATCTCATGTAGCCAAAGTCGGCCTACATACATTAATCATCTAAGAGATTTTAATGTACTCGTTTTTTGCCACTGTCATTTGTTTTATGTAGTACAGACTGCGCACTTAGAAAGTCACGCAGACCTGGCCTGGGTCAGGAAATGGTAATGGGGGAGTCAGAGAAATTGCTAGTTTGACTGGCAAGCAGCTTAGTGTTTTACATTGGCATTTCTTCCAGCTCTAAAATATTTCCTGTGAACTTATTGTATAAATGTGTCTTTAAGAATAAAAACGTTTGAGGCTTCACTTTTGCATTCATCAAGCGTAGCAGAGACATTGAAATACTGTACCGTCTTTTCATCGAACACCTCTCAAGCTATCACCAGCCGGAGGGGCTGTTGTTTGAGCGATGATCATTCACAAAATGGGCCGCCTAAACTCAAAGGGTGAGAGGGACAGATTCCGATTACAAACCCAGGAGCACGGAACAATAACGTCGTGTGACCGAGTGAAGTGATCATTCACACCTACCTACTAGTTTTTTTTACACAGGACTGTCTGGATCGACTCCAGTCACTTGACACTGACTGCAGACAGCAACTCTCCCAGGCAGTCAGACACAAGAGAAACTGGCTGTGGGCTCGCGGCGGTCAAGTCAGACAAATGTGACCCGAGCCAGTAGTACAGTACAAAAAACAACACGGTGGTGACGACGAGTTCTGTTCTTTCTGACGACGAGTCGACTACTGTACTGCTGCACGTGCACGAGGCCCTGAGGGGAGGGACAGAGAGCAGGGCTGGCTGAACACAGGCAGCAACAGTAGAAATGGCCAATCACTGCATGCCTCCGCAATAAGTCATGAAAGTGATTGGCCATACTCCGTTAGAGCCTCTTACGCCCCCCCCCACCTCATGTGCCTCCGGACTGCGAGGGGCCGCTGGCGCGGTGTGGCAACCCCTCTCAGCCAATACAGATGCTGCTCCAGCAGCGCCAGGAATGGCTTAGCAGGGATACTCGCTTACCATTAGGAGACCGAGGGCTGCGGCGTTGATCAACCCTCGCTCTCCTAATGCGCAGCCGCCAGCCAGAGCAAACACTAGTGCGCATGACTGGGCTGGTCGGAAAAATTCTCCGACCCAAACCCAACATGCGCATTTGTGAGTTGTGCGCTCCGCTCGACCACCCCCTGGCCTCCTGCAGTGCTGAATCTGACAATGACATGTCAGTCAGCATGACGCCGGAGTCAACCTGCTGGCTGCCCCGCCCCACCCCCTGCCTGTCTGCTAAATGACTGCCTCCAGTGCCTCGGGAGTCGGACGCGGCCCGGGAGGTAATAATAGGCTATTATTACCTTCTTTAAGGGCCAGAAATTACTTTTGAGTCAACGCCCCAGGGCCTAATGGACGCACCGCCACTGGTACTAGAAATGACTCATTGAAGTTGTGCACCACATAACCTAGTGTACCAAGCATCTGACCTGGGTTGTGCTGAAACAGCTAAATATCTAGTCTTCCACTTTCACATTCTCTGGATATACTTGGTCTTCGGTT
The DNA here is from genome assembly GCA_963921515.1 of Calotriton arnoldi. NCBI lineage: Eukaryota > Metazoa > Chordata > Amphibia > Caudata > Salamandridae > Calotriton > Calotriton arnoldi. Next base: position 1,932,562 of record CAWUFW010002020.1, on the reverse strand, counting down.
GCACATGTCTGCAGATAATGCCACATTTATTTGCAGAGCGCTCTTACGCTTCGCTTCACATACCTAGCCTAAAAAGAGAGAAATAGAAGTGATTGGTTAAAAAGCCAGGTTTAGATGCATTCCTGAATTTGATTAAAATAGATTCTGAGAAAATGGCAGCTGGGATTTCACAATGTCAGTTCTCCATGAGATGGTGAAATACTTTGTCTAAAGGACAATTGAACAAGTCCAGCAGCTGAGTTTTTAGAAAAGGGAAAAGAGGCTTTATGAATTGAGCTGGACATAAACCAGTCGGATGGCAGCTTGTAATAGTGGCATCAAGACTGGCCCCATCAACTGGGGCCAGAGAGTTTGAAGCAGTCACAGTCTGGATGCTTTGGGTGTTGAGAGTCAGGTGTCCTGTTATCCCTTTCTTTTTGTATAAAACAGTTTTATGTTACTGAATCCTTCTTTTCCTTAGACTGAGGGTTCTTGTGTCACTGAATACATTCCAATACCACTTTTGTATGTTTTGATGCTTTTTTTATTTAGCTGCCATAAGCCTCCATAAATGTCATCCTTGCAGATTATGGTTTCCAAAGACTCTTAGAAAGTTTTCATTTTGTTAGCCAACACGTCTTTCACCACATATATTACCTGCAAGGATGGGGCTTTTTCAAGGCTTCTCATAAGGTCGTTTGGCAGATATCAAATCCTATGTAGCATGTTTTTTCATATTCACAATCTTAGAGTTCTCGACAAAGCCCCCGTGGTCTCTGCGGTCCTAGTGTGAGCGATGCTGCGGCTTCACTAGTCTGAAGCTGGGAGGTCTGACAGGAAGTTTATCTGGCGTAGGGTGTTTTTTTCTGCCTAGATGGTGTCACATTGTATTTTAATCTTGTTGACAATGAATTGAGCTGGACTATAGCAGAGTTGTTTGGATTGTTGTGAGGTAGCCGAGGAAGGTCAAGGAGATTATAGATCTGATGGAATATTGAAAAATTAGGAGATTTGATCGTAGAAGTAGCTTTTCTTTCTTCCCTGATTTTAGTTTATAGGGGGCACATTACCTTCTTTTATTTATATCATAGTCTCTACGCCATTGTCTTTATACTCTGCAAACTTCCAATTTGAGAGATTTTAATTCATCGGAGAGCCAAGGATTTCTTGTTTCGTGTAGTTCTATCCCAAGAACTTCTGTTGAGATTTTTGCTCTTTTGTTTTGCTGAGAAAAGCAGAGAGTGATGGGAGGAATCCTTGAGTTAATCTCAGACACTGGTCGGTCCTTGGATGGAATTCCTGCCCATGTTTTTATTCACTGTGTTACTAATGTCGAGGACCAACCTTATGCAAATCAGGCGTGTTCCTGCTGAGATAGGAAGAGTCCAGCCATGTCCTGTCCTGTTCTCTCTCAAAGGAAATGCAAGCAGCCCCAGCCTGGCCTCAGCCTCGTTAGTCTCTCTCAAAGGAAATGGAAGCAGTCCCAGACTGGCCTCAGCCTCGTTAGTCTCTCTCAAAGGTAATGCAAGCAGCCCCAGACTGGCCTAAGCCTTGTTAGTCTCTCTCAAAGGTAATGCAAGCAGCCCCAGGCTGGCCTCAGCCTCGTTAGTCTCTCTCAAAGGAAATGCAAGCAGCCCCAGACTGGCCTAAGCCTTGTTAGTCTCTCTCAAAGGTAATGCAAGCAGCCCCAGGCTGGGCTCAGCCTTGTTAGTCTCTCTCAAAGGAAATGCAAGCAGCCCCAGGCTGGCCTCAGCCTTGTTAGTCTCTCTCAAAGGAAATGCAAGCAGCCCCAGACTGGCCTCAGCCTTGTTAGTCTCTCTCAAAGGAAATGCAAGCAGCGCCAGACTGGCCTCAGCCTTGTTAGTCTCTCTCAAAGGAAATGCAAGCAGCCCCAGACTGGGCGCAGCCTTGTTAGTCTCTCTCAAAGGAAATGCAAGCAGCCCCAGACGGGCCTCAGCCTCGTTAGTCTCTCTCAAAGGAAATGCAAGCAGCCCCAGGCTGGCCTCAGCCTCGTTAGTCTCTCTCAAAGGAAATGCAAGCAGCCCCAGACTGGCCTCAGCCTTGTTAGTCTCTCTCATAGGAAATGCAAGCAGCCCCAGACTGGGCTCAGCCTCGTTAGCCTCTCTCAAAGGAAATGCAAGCAGCCCCAGGCTGGCCTCAGCCTTGTTAGTCTCTCTCAAGGGAAATGCAAGCAGCCCCAGGCTGGCCTCAGCCATGCAAGCAGCCCCTGACTGGCCTCAGCCTCGTTAGTCTCTCTCAAAGGAAATGCAAGCAGCCCCAGGTGGGCCTCAGCCTTGTTAGTCTCTATCAAAGGAAATGCAAGCAGCCCCAGACTGGCCTCAGCCTCGTTAGTCTCTCTCAAAGGTAATGCAAGCAGCCCCAGACTGGCCTAAGCCTTGTTAGTCTCTCTCAAAGGTAATGCAAGCAGCCCCAGGCTGGCCTCAGCCTCGTTAGTCTCTCTCAAAGGAAATGCAAGCAGCCCCAGACTGGCCTAAGCCTTGTTAGTCTCTCTCAAAGGTAATGCAAGCATCCCCAGGCTGGGCTCAGCCTTGTTAGTCTCTCTCAAAGGAAATGCAAGCAGCCCCAGACTGGCCTAAGCCTTGTTAGTCTCTATCAAAGGAAATGCAAGCAGCCCCAGGCTGGCCTCAGCCTTGTTAGCCTCTCTCAAAGGAAATGCAAGCAGCCCCAGGCTGGCCTCAGCCTTGTTAGCCTCTCTCAAAGGAAATGCAAGCAGCCCCAGACTGGCCTCAGCCTTGTTAGTCTCTCTCAAAGGAAATGCAAGCAGCGCCAGACTGGCCTCAGCCTTGTTAGTCTCTCTCAAAGGAAATGCAAGCAGCCCCAGACTGGGCGCAGCCTTGTTAGTCTCTCTCAAAGGAAATGCAAGCAGCCCCAGACGGGCCTCAGCCTCGTTAGTCTCTCTCAAAGGAAATGCAAGCAGCCCCAGGCTGGCCTCAGCCTCGTTAGTCTCTCTCAAAGGAAATGCAAGCAGCCCCAGACTGGCCTCAGCCTTGTTAGTCTCTCTCATAGGAAATGCAAGCAGCCCCAGACTGGGCTCAGCCTCGTTAGCCTCTCTCAAAGGAAATGCAAGCAGCCCCAGGCTGGCCTCAGCCTTGTTAGTCTCTCTCAAAGGAAATGCAAGCAGCCCCAGGCTGGCCTCAGCCATGCAAGCAGCCCCTGACTGGCCTCAGCCTCGTTAGTCTCTCTCAAAGGAAATGCAAGCAGCCCCAGGTGGGCCTCAGCCTTGTTAGTCTCTATCAAAGGAAATGCAAGCAGCCCCAGACTGGCCTCAGCCTCGTTAGTCTCTCTCAAGGGAAATGCAAGCAGCGCCAGACTGGCCTCAGCCTTGTTAGTCTCTCTCAAAAGAAATGCAAGCAGCCCCAGGCTGGCCTCAGCCTTGTTAGCCTCTCTCAAAGGAAATGCAGGCAGCCCCAGACTGGCCTCAGCCTCGTTAGTCTCCATCAAAGGTAATGCAAGCAGCCACAGACAGGCCTCAGCCTTGTTAGCCTCTCTCAAAGGAAATGCAAGCAGCCCCAGGCTGGGGTCAGCCTCGTTAGTCTCTCTCAAAGGAAATGCAAGCAGCCCCAGGCTGGGGTCAGCCTCGTTAGTCTCTCTCAAAGGAAATGCAAGCAGCCCCAGGCTGGCCTCAGCCTTGTTAGTCTCTCTCAAAGGAAATGCGAGCAGCCCCAGGCTGGCCTCAGCCTTGTTAGTCTCTATCAAAGGAAATGCGAGCAGCCCCAGGCTGGCCTCAGCCTCGTTAGTCTCTCTCAAAGGAAATGCAAGCAGCCCCTGACTGGCCTCAGCCTCGTTAGTCTCTCTCAAAGGAAATGCAAGCAGCCCCAGACGAGCCTCAGCCTCGTTAGTCTCTCTCAAAGGAAATGCAAGCAGCCCCAGACTGGCCTCAGCCTCGTTAGTCTCTCTCAAAGGAAATGCAAGCAGCCCCAGGCTGGCCTCAGCCTTGTTAGTCTCTCTCAAAGGAAATGCAAGCAGCCCCAGACTGGCCTCAGCCTCGTTAGTCTCTCTCAAAGGAAATGCAAGCAGCCCCAGACTGGCCTCCGCCTCGTTAGTCTCTCTCAAAGGAAATGCAAGCAGCCACAGACTGGCCTCAGCCTCGTTAGTCTCTCTCAAAGGAAATGCAAGCAGCCCCAGGCTGGCCTCAGCCTCGTTAGTCTCTCTCAAAGGAAATGCAAGCAGCCCCAGGCTGGGCTAAGCCTTGTTAGTCTCTCTCAAAGGAAATGCAAGCAGCGCCAGACTGGCCTCAGCCTTGTTAGTCTCTCTCAAATTAAATGCAAGCAGCCCCAGACTGGCCTCAGCCTTGTTAGCCTCTCTCAAAGGAAATGCAAGCAGCCCCAGGCTGGCCTCAGCCTTGTTAGTCTCTATCAAAGGAAATGCGAGCAGCCTCAGGCTGGCCTCAGCCTCGTTAGTCTCTTTCAAAGGAAATGCGAGCAGCCCCTGACTGGCCTCAGCCTCATTAGTCTCTCTCAAAGGAAATGCAAGCAGCCCCAGAGGAGCCTCAGCCTCGTTAGTCTCTCTCAAAGGAAATGCAAGCAGCCCCAGACTAGCCTCAGCCTCGTTAGTCTCTCTCAAAGGAAATGCAAGCAGCCCCAGGCTGGCCTCAGCCTCGTTAGTCTCTCTCAAAGGAAATGCAAGCAGCCCCAGGCTGGCCTCAGCCTCGTTAGTCTCTCTCAAAGGAATTGCAAGCAGCCCCAGACTAGCCTCAGCCTCGTTAGTCTCTCTCAAAGGAAATGCAAGCAGCCCCAGGCTGGCCTCAGCCTTGTTAGTCTCTATCAAAGGAAATGCAAGCAGCCCCAGGCTGGCCTCAGCCTCGTTAGTCTCTCTCAAAGGAAATGCAAGCAGCCCCAGACTAGCCTCAGCCTCGTTAGTCTCTCTCAAAGGAAATGCAAGCAGCCCCAGACTAGCCTCAGCCTCGTTAGTCTCTCTCAAAGGAAATGCAAGCAGCCCCAGGCTGGCCTCAGCCTCGTTAGTCTCTCTCAAAGGAAATGCAAGCAGCCCCAGGCTGGCTCTCAGCCTCGTTAGTCTCTCTCAAAGGAAATGCAAGCAGCCCCAGACTAGCCTCAGCCTCGTTAGTCTCTCTCAAAGGAAATGCAAGCAGCCCCAGGCTGGCCTCAGCCTTGTTAGTCTCTATCAAAGGAAATGCAAGCAGCCCCAGGCTGGCCTCAGCCTCGTTAGTCTCTCTCAAAGGAAATGCAAGCAGCCCCAGGCTGGCCTCAGCCTCGTTATTCTCTCTTAAAGGAAATGCAAGCAGCCCCAGGCTGGCCTCAGCCTTGTTAGTCTCTCTCAAGGGAAATGCAAGCAGCCCCAGGCTGGCCTCAGCCTTGTTAGTCTATCTCAAAGGAAATGCAAGCAGCCCCAGGCTGGCCTCAGCCTCAATAGTCTCTCTCAAAGGAAATGCAAGCAGCCCCAGACTGGCCTCAGCTTTGTTATTCTCTCTCAAAGGAAATGTAAGCAGCCCGAGACTGGCCTCAGCTTTGTTAGTCTCTCTCAAAGGAAATGCAAGCAGCCCCAGGCTGGCCTCAGCCTCGTTGGTCTCTCTCAAAGGAAATGCAAGCAGCCCCAGGCTGGCCTCAGCCTCGTTGGTCTCTCTCAAGGGAAATGCAAGCAGCCCCAGACTGGCCTCAGCTTTGTTAGTCTCTCTCAAAGGAAATGCAAGCAGCCCCAGGCTGGCCTCAGCCTTGTTAGTCTCTCTCAAAGGAAATGCAAGCAGCCCCAGACTGGCCTCAGCCTTGTTAGCCTCTCTCAAAGGAAATGCAAGCAGCCCCAGGCTGGCCTCAGCCTTGTTAGTCTCTATCAAAGGAAATGCGAGCAGCCCCAGGCTGGCCTCAGCCTCGTTAGTCTCTTTCAAAGGAAATGCGAGCAGCCCCTGACTGGCCTCAGCCTCATTAGTCTCTCTCAAAGGAAATGCAAGCAGCCCCAGAGGAGCCTCAGCCTCGTTAGTCTCTCTCAAAGGAAATGCAAGCAGCCCCAGACTAGCCTCAGCCTCGTTAGTCTCTCTCAAAGGAAATGCAAGCAGCCCCAGACTGGCCTCAGCCTCGTTAGTCTCTCTCAAAGGAAATGCAAGCAGCCCCAGGCTGGCCTCAGCCTCGTTAGTCTCTCTCAAAGGAAATGCAAGCAGCCCCAGACTAGCCTCAGCCTCGTTAGTCTCTCTCAAAGGAAATGCAAGCAGCCCCAGGCTGGCCTCAGCCTTGTTAGTCTCTATCAAAGGAAATGCAAGCAGCCCCAGGCTGGCCTCAGCCTCGTTAGTCTCTCTCAAAGGAAATGCAAGCAGCCCCAGGCTGGCCTCAGCCTCGTTATTCTCTCTTAAAGGAAATGCAAGCAGCCCCAGGCTGGCCTCAGCCTTGTTAGTCTCTCTCAAGGGAAATGCAAGCAGCCCCAGGCTGGCCTCAGCCTTGTTAGTCTATCTCAAAGGAAATGCAAGCAGCCCCAGGCTGGCCTCAGCCTCGATAGTCTCTCTCAAAGGAAATGCAAGCAGCCCCAGACTGGCCTCAGCTTTGTTATTCTCTCTCAAAGGAAATGTAAGCAGCCCGAGACTGGCCTCAGCTTTGTTAGTCTCTCTCAAAGGAAATGCAAGCAGCCCCAGGCTGGCCTCAGCCTCGTTGGTCTCTCTCAAAGGAAATGCAAGCAGCCCCAGGCTGGCCTCAGCCTCGTTGGTCTCTCTCAAGGGAAATGCAAGCAGCCCCAGACGGGCTTCAGCCTCGTTAGTCTCTATCAAAGGAAATGCAAGCAGCCCCAGGCTGGCCTCAGCCTCGTTAGTCTCTCTCAAAGGAAATGCAAGCAGCCCCAGACTGGCCTCAGCTTTGTTAGTCTCTCTCAAAGGAAATGCAAGCAGCCCCAGGCTGGCCTCAGCCTCGTTAGTCTCTCTCAAAGGAAATGCAAGCAGCCCCAGGCTGGCCTCAGCCTCGTTGGTCTCTCTCAAGGGAAATGCAAGCAGCCCCAGACGGGCCTCAGCCTTGTTAGTCTCTCTCAAAGGAAATGCAAGCAGCCCAAGACGGGCTTCAGCCTCGTTAGTCTCTATCAAAGGAAATGCAAGCAGCCCCAGGCTGGCCTCAGCCTCGTTAGTCTCTCTCAAAGGAAATGCAAGCAGCCCCAGGCTGGCCTCAGCCTCGTTAGTCTCTCTCAAAGGTAATGCAAGCAGCCCCAGGCTGGCCTCAGCCTCGTTAGTCTCTCTCAAAGGTAATGCAAGCAGCCCCAGGCTGGCCTCAGCCTCGTTAGTCTCCATCAAAGGTAATGCAAGCAGCCCCAGGCTGGCCTCAGCCTCGTTAGTCTCTCTCAAAGGTAATGCAAGCAGCCCCAGGCTGGCCTCAGCCTCGTTAGTCTCTCTCAAAGGTAATGCAAGCAGTCCCAGGCTGGCCTCAGCCTCGTTAGTCTCCATCAAAGGTAATGCAAGCAGCCCCAGGCTGGCCTCAGCCTCGTTAGTCTCCATCAAAGGTAATGCAAGCAGCCCCAGGCTGGCCTCAGCCTCGTTAGTCTCTCTCAAAGGAAATGCAAGCAGCCCCAGACTGGGCGCAGCCTCGTTAGTCTCTCTCAAAGGAAATGCAAGCAGCCCCAGGCTGGCCTCAGCCTCGTGAGTCTCTCTCAAAGGAAATGCATGCAGCCCCAGGCTGGCCTCAGCCTTGTTAGTCTCTCTCAAAGGAAATGCAAGCAGCCCCAGGCTGGCCTCAGCCTCGTTAGTCTCTCTCAAAGGAAATGCATGCAGCCCCAGGCTGGCCTCAGCCTTGTTAGTCTCTCTCAAAGGAAATGCAAGCAGCCCCAGGCTGGCCTCAGCCTTGTTAGTCTCTCTCAAAGGAAATGCAAGCAGCCCCAGGCTGGCTTCTGCCTTGTTAGGCCTCCTCAGCGAGGTGCAGATTATGTCTCGCAGCCAATGAGCCGCAGGGCCAACATCTGGGCATTCCCATCGCACTTAGGGAATTTCACTGAGAAGAAGAAAACGGAGAAGGGTGAAATGTCAGAATTAATTTCAGTCCTGGTAATAACTGTAGAAAGTATTCCAGCCGCTTGTTGATTTGGGCAGCGTACTACCGATGAGGACCAAGCTTATGCAGATCAGACATGGTCCTCCTGTAGAAAACATTAAAAAAACTAGCTTTCGCTTCTTCAGCCAATTTTTCTTCTGGTTGAGATATGAAAATATCGACCATGTTGGTAAAATACTGGTCAAGCTACATCCTTAGAGGGCGGGCCTCCCTCTCCTGGGCTTGCAGCCATGATCCAGCAGTGTAAGGCTGAAGGAAAGGGCCAGCGAGAGAGGCAGGGTCGTTTGATTACATTTCGACGCTTACGGGGTGCGCTGCAGGATTGGGATGAATCGTTGTATTTAGGTGAAAGTATAACTACACCTCGAAACTGTTAGCTGAATCTGCTTCATGCTAATTTACAAAGAGAAGTGTACTCTGGAACCGCCTAACTGTATAGTAATATTTAATATTAGAACTTTTAAAGACTCCAGAGTGGGTTTAAAGGTCAAAGGGCATATGCCATTTAATCCTTTTAGCCTACTTATCATTGCATTCTGGTATTTCCCATTTAACAATGTAAGTTTGGGATGAGAAGTCCCAGAATGCTAATCGCTGTCAGAGTAAACCCTGGATAATACGCCAGTAAAGCATGTTATGTTAGCAAGTTTTATAACGCGCACAGCTACTCAAAGAGTGTCCCAGCACGGGCCCAAGTAAAAACAGGAAAGAGACAGAGAAATTCAGTTAAAAAGAAAAGTTTTAAGCTTTTTCCTAAACTCAATGGGATTCTGCAAGCTACGTAAAACATACGGAAGAGCATTCCAGGCCACCGCGGCCAGATATGCCAAAGAACTGCCACCTCTCCTTTTCAGGCGATATCTGGGCGGCGAGGCCATTAACATATTAGAAGAGCGCAGAAGTCTACCAGAAATGTAGAACTGAAAACGCTACCTGAGATAGACGGGGCCATACTCGTACAAGGCAGCATGGGCCATTACCAGGGCCTTGAACTTAACCCGTGTTCTCACAGGCAGCCAATGAAGATTATGCAAATGTAGCCTGACACTCATGCATTTAGGGTGGCCTAGAAGCAGCCTGGCAGTGGCATTCTGAACCACATGGATTCTATCCAGGAGGAAACCAGGAAGACCCACATAGAGTGCGTTGGCATAGTCGATACGGGAGGTGACCAGCGCACGGGTAACCGTTTCCTTAGCTGCTAATGGGAGAAAGGGCAAAAACTCTTTTAGTTGCTTCAAGATGCCAAAGCAAGTACCTGTCAACTTACTAATTTGGCTGCTGAAACTAAGCCTTTCATCGATCCAGATCCCAAGGTTCTTGACTGGGAGGCCCTGCGGCGAGGGCTTAGGAGACTCCTCTGGCCAAAATGAATGCCAGAACAGAGGGGGAAACGTACCAAAGAATAAAATCTCCGTTTTGTCTTCGTTACACTTGAGCTGGGTGGAAGTGAGCCAATTAAACACAGCTGCCAGACAAGTCCTGACATAATCAGTAGACGACTCATGCTTTTTCCAAGTAAACAAAAGCTGAGTGTCGTCAGCATAGGCTACAACTTTGGCACCTAATTCCTCCGCCAGCTGGATAAGAGACATATAAATGGGCTTAACACGAATCCCTGGGGTACCCTTGCCTGAAGCTCATGGGAGGAAGAAGTAAACGGGGGGATCCAAACAAGCGGAGTTCTGCCTTCCAAAAAAATTTAAGCCACTTACTAGCAGAACCCATGATACCCAGCTGTTGCAGGCGGGCAAGGAGAAGTGAATGAGGAACCGTATCAAAAGCGGCAGACAGGTCCAAAAGGACCAGTACTGCCCTGCCGCCCATATCCAAGGTTTTGCGGATGGCTTCAGCAACTTCCGCCAATGCAGACTCCATACTATATGAGGCTCTAAAGCCAGATTGAGCCGGATGAAGGAGTCCATGCTGTTCCACATATGCAGTCAGCTGCTTATTAACCATCTTCTCACAGACCTTAGCAATAGCAGGAAGAAGTGAGATCGGACGGTAGCTGGCAGGAAGATTGGGATCAAGGGATGCCTTTTTTAGAAGGGGGACAATCAAGGCCTGTTTCCAAGCGGGAGGGATCGTGGCCATAGCCAGAAAAGAATTAATCAGCTGATTCAAGAAGGGATTGATTACAGTGGCAGCACTTGCCAAAAGTTTGGCGGGGCACGGATCATTGGGGGAGCCGGACTTAAGCGTGGAAAAGACGGCCAAAGAATCAGCCAGTGGAATTACATCAAAGGAGGAGAGAGAGACCACAGCAGAAAATGAATTTTGTAGAAGGAGGGAGGTAGGAGTGGCCTGGATATCCAAATTGCAAAAGTGAGATTGGAGGGTTCTCACCTTATTAATAAAAAAGTCGGAAAGTTCTTCACAACATGGGAGCGAAGGGACATGGGCTTTGATCATAGCTTTCGGTGATTTAAAGCTATGTACAATATTAAAAAGCTCTTTAGCATTATTGCCAGAAGAGGCAATTTGTTCCGCATAGTGCAGGCATTTAGCTTGCTTAATAGCAGCGTAATAGCATTTTTGAGCCGTCTTGAGGGTAGCTTTGGCCTCACTGCAATAATTCAGTCTCCATTGCCTTTCTAACCTTTTACAATTCTTTTTTTGTACTTTAAGTGCAGGAGAGAACCAGGGTTTAGAAAGAGGCCCATTTTGCCGCCTAGGTTTAGTTTGCGGGGTAAGATGCAACACCACCTTAGTGATCCAATTATTGTAGCTCTCAAGGGCCCCATGGAAATCCTCCAGGAGCTGAGGCAGACATTCGGCCAGTGCCTGACTGAAGGCTAATGGATTGATTCTGTGAGTGGCAGTCCCCAGACCGTCCCTACAAGCTCTGGCCAAAAGGGCTTTACTGGGAAGTTGCCATGAGAAAAACAGTAAATAGTGATCCGACCACGTTATTTTCAAAGCATCCAGCTGCTCTTTGCCTTGGCCTGGCCTGTGCTCTTTAATCTTTGAAATAATGCCACGGCTTCATTTACAGTGACCCGAGTGGTGCATTTAGTAAACGTCTGTAAAAAACTGGCTCTATATATACTGCACCAAAGTGAGGTACAGTGTGTATAGAGTCCAAGAGTCCCCAAAGGTAGGCAGAGGTTAAAGTTAGATAGAACCTTACTCTCTAATAGTGGTAGCTTGGTCGAGCAGTAAGGCAGTATCAGAGTAAGCATTTGATGTACACACTCAGTCAGAAAATGAATTCACACACTCAAGAACTGAACTCTAGGCCAATTGTTTTTGTATAAAAAAATATACTGTTATTTTATTTTAGAACCAAGCAAGCCTGGCACAGGTAAGCATTAAATACTTTACAGTAAATGCTACTGAATGTCGAACAGTTTGAAAATGCAATGGAGATTGTACTTTGTTTGATTTACAGGGGAGCAGTATGCAACACTTAGCAAATACAGTACATTGGAATGAATAGGCTTTTTCAGTAAATTGCAGGTAAGTTACTTTTACGTTACTTTTTCTAACTCAGTGCTGGATGCCTGGATTCAGCACTGGGACATTTCCTGAAAACAAGTGAGAAAACACGTTTTGGTTATTTGTATGATTTTTAAGGAATATTTTTAGTTTTCAAAACTCCACACAGTCGTTTTTTGGAAGAAAAATTGTCAATGTTATCCTATGGAGGAAAAACAGGTTATCGGTTTACAGGTAAGTAAACGACTGTGGGAGTTAAGGTTCTGGGGTTAGAACAAGGGTTCCCCCAGGGTCAGTGATGCACTGTTGTTGCACACTCAGCGGCACTAGGGCGGCCGGGTGCTGAGTGTTGAGGCCCAATGTTATCCTATGGAGGATAGGGGGACTCCGGTTGGTGGCTGCTGGCAAGCAGGCCACTGGGTTGTGGGAGCAAAGCTCCTAGGGTTTAGGTCAGGGCAAATAGGGAACCAAATTAGCACCGAAGGTGCACACTCAGCGGCACTAGGTTGGTGAATTCTTGAATGACACTGAAAAGTTCCTTGGAGTTGGTGGAGTTGGCCAGGATTTTGTTGTGGATGAAGTTCCTTTTGGTGGCTCTGATCTGGTTGTGGTAGTCTGTCATGGCGTCCTTGTAGGTGGTGTGGTTTTCGGTTGTCTTGGTGTCTCTCCAGTTCTTCTCCAGGCGTCTGCAGGTGCGTCTGGCTTCTAGGAGAGCGGTTGTGAACCAGGCGGCTTTCCTGGGGCGTTGTCTGTCTGCTTTAAAAGTAACTTGCTAAGTTAGCGTAACTGTGGGCCTTAAGCTTACATTTGGAACATTTAACATTGATCGTGAAGGTTGTTTGAGATATATTTTTCCCTTTTGCAGGTGCAGACCAAAGCATTCTTAGTTAGTGAAAGAACAGTGCATTTTAAGATAGTGAGGTGAGGAAGAACTGGCAAGGTCAATTAAATTTAATAAGAAGAATGAGGGAGTGCTACCAGTTGGCGATATCTGTCGAAGGGAGGAATTCAAGGACACCTCAGAAGCGAAGACTGGAAAATGGTATTATTATACCAGGCGCTGGAACTCTTCATGGGAAATGTAAATAATGAGGTCGAGTAATGTGAGGTCACGTGCCTCGAACTTTCTGTGTGTTTCTTATTAGTGAACTTACCTTGCAGTCGGAGAGATGTCTATTAGACGTCGAGAGGTACAGATCTCTCCTGACTTCCGATTGTGTGAATTTATGCTATACATGATCTTTTGCTTACAGAACTTCTGCAGAAGTTCTGATACTGATACCTTTTCTTGCTTCTGGATTAATAGAGGTCTCCTTAACTCTTAGTTTAGTGTAGAGATAGCTAGATACTGCAATTCTTTCCCATGTATGGGGAGAAGGATCAAAACAATTTGTCCACTCATGAGACTTTGTTATTAAGCTTTTGCATTGCAGGTATGGAAATCGTGATTTGTTCTTTGCTGTTTAGGACCACTATTGTACGTCGATTTGGTCTTCCTTTAATAATTCTGTATATTTACCGTATGTTTTTGCATCTGATTTATATTATCTTGGCTTTGAGTTTGTAATAAATCCTTTTTCAACTTTACGATACTGACTCTGACCCTTAATGTGTGGTCACATTTGGTCTCATAGTTTATGGGTCTAAACTCGTCAGTAACCCCTTCTCTTGCTTTTTTGCAATGTTGCTTCAAGGATGGTAGAGGATAGTCAATTGATAGCACTTTCTGTGATGTCACGTCATATGCAAATTAAAGCTGCCTCACACTTTGCCATTCTGCCCTTGACCCCAAAAATCCTAGGACTGGCCCGATAAAGTCTGTGGCAGAAGTCCAAGTGGTGGAGGGCGGCTCCCCCCCTCCCCCATATCACACGGCATGAAAAGTCTGCTTGAGTGTTTGTCTTTGCATCTGAGAAGGGAAATATGGTGTGGTAAGAGGGCAGAGATTGTGAAGGCTTGGGTTGGTAAGGCATTGCGGAAGCGGGGTTGAACTGATGAAGATAGACTATGGTGAGACGAGCCAGGATGCTTGGCCAGTTGGCCCTCATTTGAGATGCACTTTAGTGAAGAGGATTGAGGTCAGCTGAGTAGCCAGCACCAGGAGGCATTTTCATTCTTTTCCGATTCATGCCTGAAGAATGCACGACATGGCCATAAATATTTTTTTTTAAACTTTCTTTTCCAACCTTAAACCTGCGTTAGAGCCCCTCAAAAGGTCTACCCGTTAAGGTCTCCCTCAGGTCCAAAGCAATAGAAAGAGGACTACTGAAGGAGACTCCCACAAGAGCTACTCAAGATAGAAGAAGGACTACTTGTAAAGGACTCCATCAGATCCATAACAATAGAAAAAGGACTACTAAAGAAGACTCCTCAATGGCACACATATATTAGGAAATAAAAAGAAAGTCAGAACTGATGTAGGAAGCTCCACATGACTATAATATAATGGAAAAAGCCTTCTAGCACACACATATATTGGACACAACTGCAAAGAGATCCTGTTCTCAGTTTTATAACATGAACAACATCTGTCAAAAATAGCCCACAAAACTGACTTCCTACTAAAACATGCCTAACCCAAAACCAGCCTAATCCTTTACCAAAAGAAGCCTAAATCGAATCCTTCTCCCTAACAAAAACAATTAGGGTTGGTCATCTGCTATAGTCTTATACTGTAGCAGGCTATACTGGCCATTAGAGGCCTGCTCCAGTGTTAACAAAGGATCGGGCCTTCAATGGGCTATTAGAACATTCCGCCCCTAGAGGGCAGAATGTTTTAATTAGAAAAACAAAGGGATCGAAGACCAAGGGGGGTTGAAATCCCCAAGGCTCCGATGCATGTTTCACAGCTGTTGCTGTGATTGTTCAACAGCTAACAGCTATGTGCAGGGCCACGGCTTTTAGCTGTTGAACATTCACAGCAATAGCTGTGAAAGGGGCTGAAGGGAGCCCCTGGTTCTCCCCGGCTTGGCTAAATTGTTTTTTTCTCGTTCAGCCAAGCCAGGAAGGCCCACGATCTGGGCAGCATTACCCCTCCCTCTATCCAAGGTTCCAGTGACTCTGTGAGCTAGGGGAGGAGGTAGGTGGAAGGCCTCAGTGTGCCCTGCAGGACAGCCTCTGCCTTTCGCTTTCCCCTGCCCACTCTATGTATTTTGGAGAGGCAGGAGAAAGAGGCTGTTTATTCGAACATTGAAATGTTGAGAGCAGTGGCCGATACCAGCTTATATAGGCCACTGCTGCTCCATTGTCTTATGGACACGACCCTCAGAACCCTATCCCTTTGAATCCCTCCCGCCTAGGGATACCACTTTTACTGAAGAAAAATACCAAGCTCCTGGTCTCGTTATTAACATTCACAAAGGCCCGGACAGGATTCTTAAGTAGAACTTTATATGAAATCATTTGTATTCATTTTTAACCTGACCTTTCTTTTTGTTCACATTAACTATCACTCTGGAGTCACTAAGCCAGCTGTAGATCCCACTTTAAAGTGTTTTCTTGACTTGATCCTTTTCTCTTCGCCTGATCCACACTCCACATGATCATGGCAATGACACTACCCGACACTGCATCACCCTCGAAACGCATTGATGAATCATGTTCCAAGCAAACAATAAGATTCTGGCCTTGGTTGACAATATCTTTCCTTTTCTCAAACCCCTCCCTACTAACACACTTCCCAACCCATCGGGTTTTTCACCCTTTTACCCATCTCCCCCCATCATGCAACACTTCACCTCGGACTGCTCCTCCACTCAACACACCTTCATCCCACCTCAACACCTCCTAAAATTCTGCTTGCTCTTATACACCCTCCTACTCTCCCGCCTCCATCATCCACCTGCCAAACAAATCAGCAGGTCCCAGACACCTACCCCTACTCTCAGGACCATCAACACGTGTCGGCACATCCTTCCACCCATCGTGCAAAAACCTACCTCTTTCCTTCAACTCTCTCGCCACACCGCCCACCTTTCATTCGCTGGCAACTCCCAAGGCCATTACCTTGTCCCCCCCACCATTACTTCCAACAGAAACAATGACCTTCTGAAACCTTCTCACCTTATCTCTCCACTTATTGCCCCTCCACCACACCCTCATCCCTCCAACACATCCCACGAAAGAACAACATAAGCCTCAGCCCTCCACTGCGCACCACTGGCCCCTTGTCTCTGCTCTTCTGTCCTCAATTTCTTATCTCACAATGAAAACAGACATCTTTACCCATTGCTTCCCTCATTTCAGCAACTTGCTACCTCCCACAAATGCTACCCACCACATCCGGTGCAGTTCAAGAGCCCCTTTCCAAACACAATTTCTATGGGCAGTCATTCACCCAGACCCACATGGGCTCCCTCCACACTCAAGAGGATGACATACACAACCTTGTAAAAAGCTTTGAAAACACCAAGGCCTCCGACACTCAGATCCACAGTCAAACAAAAACGGCCCTCCTATCCCCACTATTATCTAGAACAGTACTCGAGATCCATGTCTCAAGCCCACCCAAAATCGTGACTTATCCGCTAACCTGATCCTTATTACCACTCTTCCGATCAGCCAAACTGAGCACAAACTCGTCAGTTCCTCCCTCACTTGCATGCGGCACAGCTGCAGCTCTGCAGTCAAACACCGCCTCAAGATCTAAGACACGATCATCGACCACAACACTGACATCCTGATCCTCACCGAAACCTGGCTGAACCGTACTAAAAACAGTGTTCTTCTGCTCCTGCCCGCCCCCGCCTTCTACGCCATTCTGAGAAACGACCAGGTAGGCAAACAAGGTGGGGGCCGGGCAGTCATTTTATAGAAACTCTCTGAGCTGTAGGCTTCTCCACAATATCCACTTTCAATCCTTCGATTATAACCGGAAATGATCTCCCAAGGTTCCTCCAGGTTGAACGTACCGCTCTCCACATCGGTAAAATAAACATCTTCATCTTAGAGTGCATTGCACTCTTCACTACACAATAAATCAGCTCTGACAACATCATCTTTCACGGTGACTACTACCTCCATTGGGGTTCCAAAGGAAATAAACCACTCGACAACTTTGCTTCTTTTCCTGCTTTTCTAAAAGACAATGACCGTCACAAACACGGCCAGAAACCCGCACACTACAAAGGCGCCACTCTCAACTTGATCATCTCCAGAACTCCTCACCTATCGGCCAGTGACCTCATTACGGTCCTGCAGATTCCGTTCGTAGTGCCTTTCTTAAACAAGAAATCCCTTGGACCACTGACCTGGTCAGTGCGACTGCTCTCCCCCACGCAGCTCTACCGTTAAGTACTGCCCTCTGAGCCCTGAGCTCTCCGTCGTGGTTAGTGTTGGAGGCTCGTGCCTGCGCCTCATCCCTGGTGGTCCAGTGGGAGAGCACTCTGCTCTTCTGCTGTACCGCCTCTCTTGCCTTTCTCTGTGCCCGGTTTTCTCTTTTGCTCACTCTGATCTTTTGCTCACTTTTTGCCCTCTTCTCTCTCTTTCCCTCTCGCGCTCCCTGCCGCTGCTGCCCCTGCGGCCCCTCCCCCGCTCGAGCGTTGTCCTGCCTGCACTCGCCTCACAGCTGAATCCTCCCTCTGACCCGTACTTAATGCAAGCCCGTTCGCGACCAGCGCCAGTGACCCTGGTCCTCCAACCCACCTCCGCTACGACTCTAGCACCCTGCACACTCTTAACCAAGGACGCAGCAACAACTGCGAGCTCTCGACTCCGAGCGACACCCAAGGCCCAATCTACTGTCGACACTGCCACTGCACCTTCACCCACCTCCGGACCCCAGCAGCAGTCCCTGGCCTACCGGACATCACCGCTCACAAACCAATAAGCTGCATCCTCCTCAACATGCGCTCCCTACATAGGCAAGCCATAGAAATCTGGGACCTCGTCAACACCCAAGCGCCTGACGTCGCCTTCCTCACAGAAACCTGGACCAACGCCAACTCCACGCCCGACATCGCCACCGCCATTCCCGACGGATACAAGATCCTGCGACAAGACTGTCCCACCTGCCCAGGAGGAGGCCTCGCCATCGTCCACAAAAGCTCCCTCCGCATGACAATCACCGGCCTGAACGACACTACGACCCTCATGGAGCATTTCCACTTTCAGATCCAGACAGGGTTCTGAGGTCAGAGGTGGTGTACCTTAGTGGGTGGAAAGCCAGGGGTCCTGGTGCTCAATAAAACCAGAGCATATCAGCAACAAATCACAAATATACATGTACAAAAGGCATCAGAGCGCCTCACAATGAAGCAGCAAATTTACTTGTACCGTAAGGTGGAGTGAATGCCGAAGCGCTTCACACATATTCATGTTTAAACATGTACGGCACCCCGTAAGGATCATGAACAGGACGTGTAGGTTGATATGAGATTGGCGGGAGCATGAGGAGCGGGTTAGGCCAGGTGTTGCAAACAGCTCTAGCGCCTTAAGACCCTCACGGGTGATGTGCAGCGCTTTACAAATGTTCGATTGGTTGATTAAGAAGCACTCTGATACCTCCGGGCCATGTCCACGCTAAATAAACTCACAAAAATAAATCAAAAGGGCACATACGACCTTTATTGCACTGCTTCAGAGTTTCCCCTACACTTGTAGTGTCGCATTCATGACGCAATGGATGCGACCATAGGGATAGACAAAGGAGACCGTAGCTGAAGGGGCATTCCTGTGTTACCCCTACATGTCAGCCAAATAGTGGTATGGCTATGGTCACGTGGTATACAGCCAATAAAAAGGCTTCCGCAGGCGTGACGCACTAGGCGCGCAAACGCGGGAGCATGTAAAGCACACATTGGGCTCCGCGTTGTTATTTACTGGAAGGCCAGAGTGTGCTACCGTGCAGAGTAGCGGTAATGGTCGCAGTGCGTCCTGCGACATAACAGTTGGCGAACGAGGGCGGTCGAGCTCTGCTCCAGCTCCGTGGCGGCCGCGATCGCCCCGCCACGCGGTGCTCGTGCCACGGAGCCCCCGCCAGAGTCGGCGGCTACGCGTTGAAGACGCGCCTCAGTGTGGCCCTGCCCTGGGGAGTAGCTGCAGACTGCTCCAGCGCTCGGCGTCTCGTCCACAAGGTGAGCGCGCACCTGTTTCACGCAAGGCATTCCCCTCATAGCACAGAGGGAGGGGTGGAACGTGCACGTGCTCAGTGGCCATAAGGGGCGTCAAGTACACACCCTGAGATTCCCCAACACCAGCCTGGCCCCAGTCACGAGACAGCCTATTGCACTGTAAGCCCACACTACGGGGCCAGTAAAGGTGCGAGAACCCTCACGCCGAACTATACAAACGTCCAGACGTTCAGCTGAGGCGGCTGCAACACCTCTACAGCTTACATCATGGCGTCCATCCCGCCTATAGAGACATTTGTGGTAGAAGGGCCCCCCTCAACACAGGCGCCCAAGTGGAGAGAATGGGTAGAGCGCCTGCAACTGTTTTTTGAGGCCACGAAAGTTCACAAGGACCAGAAGCGGGCCATGCTGCTCCATTTGGGAGGGAAAGACATATATCGAATTGCCAAGTCGATCACAGAGGCCACGCCCAAAACATACCACACCCTGATCAATGCCCTCACAGGGTATTTTGAGCCAATGGCGAACCAAGAATATGAACGCTTTATCTTCCGCTGGATGAATATAAACTTCCTGAAGTTAAACACGGAAAAAACCGAGGTCATACAGTTCGATCAGAAACCTACGGTTTGGAGCCATCTATGGTGGCCACCAGAAGCCGGAACGTGTCCTGTCCCTGTGCCTAAGGCTAGGAATCTAGGTTTCCTGATTGACAAAGACTTAACGCTTGCCCTCCAAATAAATCAAGTGTCTTCGGCCTGTTTATTTACGCTAAAAGTTTTGCGTAAGATTCTGCCTTTCATCCCGTCTTCACTAAGGAAAACGGTAGTCGGAGCACTAGTCTTGTCACGAATAGATTACTGCAATGTCCTATATCTGGGTGCAGGTGCAAGGCAGCTCTCCAAACTCCAATCACTACAAAATGCGGCTGCAAGAGTATTGCTTGATCTACCTAAGCATCACCCAACGTCCGCCAGCATAAAACACCTCCACTGGCTCCCTGTTCGACGGAGAGTAGACTTTAAGGCTCTCTGCCTAGTACATAAAGCCCTTTATGGAGGAGGTGCGGAGGACATCCAACTATTATTTCCTCGCTATATGCCATCTCGCTGCCTACGGTCGGCTAATACTGGACTGGTACTTCTCCCCAAGACTAGAAGAGTCAGGTGGGGAGGAAAGGGGTTCTCATACCAAGCGGCCAAACTGTGGAACTCCCTCCCCATTCACATGAGGCTACAGTCCAGTAGGACTCTCTTCAGAAAAATGATCAAAACCTGGCTCTTCTCCAAGCTCTAGATCCGGTAGCTCTCTGGATTGCACTTACCTCAGCGCCAAGACGCCTCGGCAATAGTGCGCTTAACAAATAGTCAGTCAGTCAGCACTATAGGCTAAACAAATGGGTTTTTAGCAGTTTGCGAAAGGCGGTCTCGTTAGTCATATTTCCAAGCTGGATGGGGAGGTGGGTACAGATTGTGCAAATACGGACCCAAAGAGAGGACCCTCCATGTCTTGATCTATTGAAGTGAGGGACCACTATCGGCCGTGAAACACTAGTGCAAGGCCCTGGACCCTAATTACTGCTGAATTTTATAACACAAACAGAGTACCAGGGCCCATGACATAATTGCTTCCTGTACATCCCAAGCCCTTGCAGGAAGTGATGTCATGTGTACGCCTGCTATGCTCACTTCCCAGGTCCTGGAGGTCTGGTGTCACTAGCTTGACAACGGCATAATGTGCCACTGGTATGACAACAAGTCTGCACTGTGTACTGAGTTCATTTCTTAGTTTTCCAGTAGAACGAAACTCGACGGTGTATTTAGCAACACACAAGGGTCATTCACAGTAGCGCAGGTGAGAATAGTTTTTTTTCTGACATGCACTGAAACGGAAGTGTTTTAAGAAGGTAAAAATAAGTTCATAAAACTCAAAATATTTGGTTACAAAACCAGTCGCAAGTAAGTGAGGTTTAGCGCGCATGTGGCATTAGTCATCAGATGGTGCTGGACTTTTAAAACCTCCCTATTTTTTTATTGCAGTTTTATGTAGCGCAAACTCGACCCGAAGGTATTGGAGCGCTTTACATGAGCACCAGTTACGTTACACAAGGACACATTCATTTTTAGTAGGCACGGGGAGATTCCGTGATTTGCCCAGAATCACAAGATGCTGAACCGACCCGAGGCTCAAACCTGGTTCCCCAAACCTGGCTCCTTAGGACCGCCTTGTCTTCATTTGTAACCTCCCATGAGGACTTGCCTTTTAATTCGGTTGTTACACAGTACGTCTTATTTAGTCTGTAAGCACTATTTTCTTTCATGAGTTTCTCCTACTGCAGGTACCACATGCTTTCCTGCATCATTCAATGAGCCATGCGTGCCTTCACTTTCCAAGCAGCCGGGACAATGGCGGCAGCTTCTTTGTAATGAAATAGGTCTCCCATTTACAAGAATTTGAGCTATTGGCAATGTAAATGACAATGCCTTTTATTTATTTGTTAATTATCAAAACAGATAAATAAAAGGCTTTGCCATTTACAATGCTAATAGTTTAAACTCTCAAATGCGAGACCTATTGCATTGCAAATGCTTGTTAATTCATTAATGGCTACGAAAGGTCAAGTCGTGGCTCAGTGCTTCCCTGCTGCAGAATTCGAGAAAGACCACCAGATGGCGCTCCTCACTCAATAATGCGGTAATACTTAGCTCATCAGTAGGTCTTCATTGTTACCTGCAGTAGTTTGCCGGAGCTCGCAGAGCCGTGGTCCAGTCCTGTGAGGCTCAGCAAAGTAGGGTGCACAGCAAAGTAGGGTGCAGGATTGCCCCTCCTTTCAGATGTTCGCCTGTATCTTGCAGGGGCTCTTGCTGGACGCCAAAGGCTCACGTTTGTTTGTTCACCAGGGGCCTCATGCAGACCAGCAGACTAATCCATAAGGCAGCTGGGAGTGGGGTGTCCCAGCACTGACGAGGAGCCCCCCTGCACAGAGGTGCGAGGGGCCAGCATCTGTTAGCATGAGGAGGAAAGACTTCCAGGTCAGGCGATGACCACACAGGCTACACGTTTAATACATTTACCTTTTAAGGTTCTAAAAAAGGAGAAATGTAAATCTGAGGATGGAACAGCCTGAAAGAGCAGTAAAGACATGTCATTTAGAATAGGGTTCGCCTGGGGGGCACAGAGAACTGTAGATATTCGAGGGTCATATAAATCAAAGTCCTTTTTGTTTCGTGCAGGGAATATTCAATATAATGGTAGTGGTGAAAAGCAGAGTATGTGCTTGTTTGCTAGTTCTTTTGTTTCACAGTACATTCAATCAGTACTCACAGAGCGCTACCAATCGCCCCCGGAGGGGTGATGGGGGGATCCCGGTGCTGGTGGGCCGTGTCGGTCGAAGAGCCAGGTCTTGAGCCCCTTCCTGAAAGTTGTCAGCGACGGGGCGGCGCCCGGATGGAGAGGGAGGGAGTTCCAGGATCTGGTGGAGAGATAGGAGCGGTGCAGTGGATAGGAGGTGTGATTGCAAGGGCCAGGTGTGCGGAGCGAAGGTTTCTCGTGGGTTGGTGGAAGGTCAGACATTGGTTCAAATAGTGGGGTCCGATGTCGTGGAGTGAATTGTAAGGATGGGTGAGGAGTTTGAATTGGCATCTCTTCTGTACGGGGAGCCAGTGGAGGTCCTTCACATGGGTGGAGATGCGTGACGTTTTGGGAAGGCCAAGGATGAGTCTGGCCGCTGTGATCTGGATGGTTTGGAGCCTTTGTGTGAGTTCAGTCGAGGTGCCTGCATAGAGTGCGTTGCCGTAATTGAGTCGGCTGGTGATGAGGGCTTGTGTGACTGTTTTCCTTGTGCTTGTGGGAGCCATCTGAAAATCTTACGGAGCAGGTGAATCGTGTGGAAGGAGGCAGACGCGACTGTGTTTATCTGGCGTTTCATTATGAGTTTGTTGTCCAGTATTATGCCTAGTTTGCATGCGTGGGCTTTGGGTAGGGTCCACGCTCCGAGGCTTGCTAGGAGTCGTTCCAGAGGGTGTTGTCTCTGCCGAAGACCAGAACTTCAGTCTTGTTGGTGTTTAATTTGAGGCAGCTCTCTCATCCATGTTGCAACGTTCAGCACGCATTTGTGAAAGTTGTCTTTTGTCTGAGTGGGGTTTGCTGATAGTGAGAGGATGAGCTGGGTGTCGTCGGCGTAGGAGACGATGTTGATTTGGTATGTGTGGTACATTATGCAGGGATGCGGTGAGAGAAGGGTCTGTTGGCTGGTAGGATTGCTTTAGTTCTTGCATAAGACCTTGACAAGTTGGCCAGACCTGATTGTGGACCGAGCAGACTTCATTCTTGTTGCGTGTCCCCTTTTGCAGAAGACGGTGTGTCAGGTAATCTATGACAGTCGGGGTAGGAATAGCCAATCATTAACCATTCTTTTACATTCCAGATTGTAGTCAGTGGCTCTTATTGACCCTGGGAGGGAATTCCATAATTTGGCAGCTGCCTTCTGTAGGGGAAAGCAGAGCTGCCGACAGCTTTCCTTTGGCACAGTAGAATGATTGATCAGTCATCTGTACGCTGTCTTGTGAGTGATACATAGAGTTTGAATGAATACCTGCCTGATAACCAGGGGAGAGCCTTCAGGACAGCGGAGATGCGTGAATGTGTCTTTAGATGAAAGTCATCTTGCTGCTGAGCTCTGGATTCTCTTGAGTCCTCTCGTGGGCGAAAGAGGAACCCGGTGATACAGACCACGCGCAACATCTGGAGAAAATGAGCAATCTCGCTGCTTGAACCCTTTGTGGAAATCCAAGATGAGGAATATGCAATGGAGCGTCTTCAAAGTGTAGAAGGACGACTTTGTTAATGTCACCACTTGGACGTTCAGTTAAAGTTAAAAGCCAATAACAGTTCCAAGGTTTTGTACTTCTTAGATATTTTTGGGCATTGTACCTAGATCGTCTGGCCCATGTGTTAATGGATCATAACTTTGCCAAGTTCCATAATAAGTATTTCAGTTTTTGTTTCATTCAGCTTAAGATGGTTCCACGTCATCCATTGGTCTATGGCTTTGAGACAATTTTGGAGTTTAGAATTTTGTAGGTCATTGGGGTTTTCCGGTATGAGTTCATTTGGTGATTGAGGATGACAATGAGAAGTTGTGTGCAGGTCGATTGGTGCTTAATTGAGAATGTATGCGATGACTTTTTTTGGGAATCAAGAAGGTACTCAACAGATCTTCTCAACGCCCAGTCCGTGACCGAGCCTCACTGTGCTCTCTGCCCTCTCTTGAGTCTTCGGCCACACTCACTCACTCTCGCCACACTCTCACAACCCTCATCTGGCCATCACCCCAGCTGCCGCTTTGTCACCCATTTATTGGTCTCTCCTTCACCCTCAGAATCTCTCCACCCTGCCTCACCTACACATATCAGCTGAGTGTCTCTCTCCACATCTACACTTTCTTTGTCTTGCTCTGATGCCCGTACTGTTGTGCTCCTTGTACACCACTAACCTGCCCTTGGTGTCTCTCTTGCCATATCTTCCCCTGAACTGCTCGGGCGCCTTCTGATGAAGCTCAGCACCTTGAGACCCTCACGGGTGAGTAGTCGAGCTTTATAAGATTACTGATTGATTGACTCTGGTGTGGTGCAATAATCATAGGACTCAAGATTATCCCAAATTAAAGGCAGGCTTCGAGGAGCACTGGAAAGAAGTGACTGCACTGGCCACAAGGCAGATCTCACCCTACGCGTGGCACGCTGTCCTCCACTCCTGAAGGAACAGATTCCTGCAAAGAGCCGAACTTGACATGCTTTAGGAAACATTCAGCCTTTACATAAACAATTGGCTCTTGTCTTTTACATTCTTCCTTTGTCGCTTCCCTCGCATTTGCTAGCGCCAAGACACCCTCGGGCATTCACTGCGCTTCATAAATATCAATAACTTGTCATCCTCAGAAAATAAGCCAGATATTGAAGTTTAGGCAAGTACTTTGTGTGCTGTGTAGGGGGGGGAGGGGGGAAGGGGCTGATCGGTGAAAGAGTTCGATATTGATGTTGGTGCACTCAACTTTGAAAATTACAAATGCCTGCGTTGCTTACTACGCACGGACATCAAAGATATTACTTTCCAGCCTAAAGAGAGAGGGAGAGATTCCTATGATAAACTCAAAGTCTGAGGGCCCATTCTCTACAGAATCCAAAAAAGTTAGGTCATGAACAATATATATTTCATTTCACTGTTCAGAAGCTTGGTGAAACCATTAATTTATTTGTTACTTGCTTGAACGTGTCCACCATTGTAATTCTGGCAACCACAAAGAGGTTCTTCTGTCTCAGATAATCACAGGTTTCGTCCGCCCCTTTTCATCAAAAGCTACTACAAAAAATGTGCAAACTGGAAGACATACTGACAACAGTTAGAGCATCATGCACAGCCAACAAGTCAAGAACATAAACTCTGTAATACTACTCAAGAACCTATCAAGTGATTAAAAGAACTACGGCTGACCAGAAGTGAGCCTTGAAGCAGATGTTCCTGCTAGTTTCCACCTCCCACACCCAGGAGCCTGCCCTGCTTTCCAGAGCATATGTCACAGCTGTGAGAAAGTTGTCTGTTTTCAGGACACGTGGAGAAGTCAAAATGAGAGCAAATCTTTTTTTAATACCTCCTCATCCTCCCTGACCAAGTAGACGAACCACCGACAAGCTCAAAGGCATATCTCTTGTGATACACCAGGTTTAATGCACGGCTGAGCGCACGCATGACTGGAACCTTCCTAGTGCTGCCTTAATACTTGTCCCTGCCAAGTGGGGCATCCTGTGCTGTTCCGTGCCCAGAACATGGCGGCAGTGGGCCTGTGGAATGTCGCACTGGAGGACACGTGTCAACCCTGGGCTGCTTCTTCACATCCCAAGAGAGAGCCATGATTTTCAGAGTGAAGGCATGATCAAGTCTTACAAAGAGCCCTTTCTGAGATGGTGGTCAGCCCATAAGATGGAATCTAGATATCCCATTCCAAGATGACGTATGATCCTTTTCGTGTTATGTTGTTAATTTATAGAGAGCGTGAATGCCAATTGGTGTTTTGGCGCTGGTACTCAAACAGGGTCCTAGGGAGAAGAGGGCGACTAAAGGCCTAATTAGCAGTGGGGGGAGGGGAAAAGCCAGGTTTTTAGTTGCCTTCTGAATTTTAAGAGGTTTGGCTGGGTCCTGAGATGGTCAGGTAGGGCATTCCACCCTTTGCATGTGGTATGGGAGAAACATCTTCCTCCCCAGTGAGCCTTTTTTAGGTCGAGCCTAGCGTTGCAGCGCATGCGCTGCTCGCTCTGTGAGGCATGCTGTAGTAGGGTATGCTGTAGAAGTGCCGTGGAAGCCTCCTCCCATATTTTTCATTGGCTGGTGTCTTTGTCCATGGTAAACGCTGGCTTCCGATTGATAATGAGGCTTCTTAGTCCCTCCTTGTTACCGCCCTGTCTCCTTTTGTGACCGCCCATCAGGACTGGATCTTTTACTTGCGGCGTTACACTGTCTCCTTCATCAGTCGGTAAGCACTATTTTTTTTCATTCGGCTTTGGCAAGGGCGGCCACGTGTTTATTTTTGCATCGCGCTTTCACTTTAACAATAGCTGCCGGCCAACCCCGTGAGTGCTGTGTGGGGCAGCAGCTATTGTTAAAGTGAAAGAGCGATGCAAATATAAACAAGCGGCTGCCTTTGCGCAATGGTGACAGCTTGTTTATGTGATGTTATTGGGATCAATGAACATCCTGAAAGGTCTCTGTGAGGGGGTGCTGGAGCGTCACGTGGCTACAAGAGACAACAGTTATGCAGAAGGAGGCAGATACTCGGCCGATAGCGCACAGGGCGAGGCTGTCATTCTAAAGAGATGCTTGTGTAATGTAACTGGTGTCCATGTAAAGCGAGCCCTCCAACACCTTGAGGTCGAGTTCGCGCTACAGAAAACTGGAAAAAAAACAGTAATTGAAAAGAAAGAACGCTAATGAGGAAAGAGTTAGACAGTTCTCAAAATGGTTATGCAATAGAGAGGAACGTGAAAAGGAGAGGATCGAGATAAATGAGTTATAATGCAATTAAAGAAAGGAGTTTGTCATTCAGAGTTGAAAGTGAATGTGGGATAGATAAAGCAAGAGTGATAATATAAAAAGGCTGGGGATAGAGTTGAGCAAAGAAGGTAGAGGTTTGAACATTCTTAGTTGTGAGAACTAAATCGCAAGTTTGGTGATGTCAGTAAATCAATCAAAATAGATGTTATGTAAATAAAACAACCCCTCACTAAAGTAGTCACATGGCTTCCAAAAGTGAAGGAGCACAGTTCCAAGGAGACAAAAAGTGGATTCTGCTGTCACCTGAACTAGGGGTCCTTAAAGTGCCCCTCTCCGGTGGAATGGCTTCCTGAAGCATCTATACCTCCCAAAAGTTGTCCTGCACAAAGCAATGCTCTGAAGAGTGTCACATTTAGAGTTCTGGTCATAGACCCTTTTGATTAGGTGCGGGGCGCGGCATGTATGTAACCTGCCATGAATGAGAGCTCAGTCTGACCTCTAAACGTGTGAGGTTCTCTACCAGTGATTTGAGGACCGATCTTGTATTGAACGCACCTTTACTGCTCACGGTGGCCTTGGTGCAGTTCACGCCCTTCCAACGCTTCGATCGCAGATCAGAGTTCGAAGGTGGCTGTGCTGTTAAGGGTGTTCTGTCAGTGCTTAATTTGAGCCGGTGGGGACCATCAGCACTCATGTTTGGGGACCAACATTTATATTCCCTCATCAGACATTTCCCTAAAGAGGGAAAAATTAACAAACGAGAAAGAAGGAGGAACCGAAAGACGGGAAAACCGTCATCTAGGGAAAAATCAGAAACGTGCAAGACTGAGATGAAAGGGCAGGGAGTGTTGAGAGGATGGGGCAGGATGTGTCTGACAGTGAATTAAATTGGCCTAAAGTGGTTTCAGCACTACGCAGCTTCACACTTTGCCAGCTTGTAACAAGCATTGGCAAAGCCAATCGGCCTCACTGTAAAAAGTTTTTTTTAAAAAGTTTAAAAAAAAGCTTTAGTCTTATGAAGGCTGTGTGAGGCTGGATCACAACCACAAGGGGGAATGGTGGGTGGATTGGAACACCTGGAGGAAGGAACGAGAGCAAGGGGCAGCCTTGATGTTTTTATTTTTCACAACTTTGACACACACTTCTTTCGCATTCACATTTACTCTGCATAATTACCTCGCTAATCTGTGGGGAGAAGGTGTGCATCAAAGTGTAGCAATCACAACATCTATAGAGAACAAGCATTTGCAATGCAATAGGTCTCACAATTACGATATTTTGAGCTATTGGCATGGTAAATGACAATGCTTTTTATTTATATGTTTAAAAAACAACACATAAATGAAAGGCATTGTTATTTACAATACCAATAGGTTAAAGTTTATAAAATGCGAGACCTATTGCATTGCAAATGCTTGTTATTCTAGTGATAACTACCTTTCTCACTGCGGAAGCCCGCACGTTGTGAGTAGGTGCGGACCACTTAAAAATCTTTCCCAAAAAAAAAAAAAAGAGGGCCGACCTTGTGTAGGGCCTTATGGCTTCGATCCGCTCCCTAATTGTTAGCCAACGCAGATCAAAAATGGTTTGTGAGATTGAGCTACTTTTGGGAAGGTTCCTCAACACTATTTTGGAGAGTGCGTAGTTTGCTTTGTAGGTGCTGCAGGGTGCCTACATACAAAGCACTGCAGTAATCTAGTTTTGAGGTTACCAGAGCTAACATGCAGCTCTGTGGGAAGAAAAGGAAGGATTTTCTTTCAGATCTTGAACGTGAGGAAGAAAGAAGATGTTACCCTATTGATGTGATCAGCGAATGCTAGTTTGGCATTAAAAATGATACCTACATTCTTTGCTTTTTGGACCAGAGGTGGAAACGACCCCAGATTGGGGGACCACCAGGCAGTATTCCAAAAAGAGGTGTGTCTGCCAAAAATCACCACCTTGGTCTTCTGAGAATTTAGTTTCAAACAGTTTTTCGGCATCCAATCAACGATGTTACCCATGCAGATGTTACATTGTTTGGCTACCTTCTCCAGGTTAGACGAGACTGACACCACTATCTGAGAGTCGTCAGCATAGGAAAGGACTGAGAAGCCACGTGATCGGCTAAGTTCAATTAGAGGGATGACGTGCACATTGGAAAGGGTGGTACTTAGCGAGGATCCCTGGGAGACCATACACGGGAGTGTGAAGGGGTCTGAGGTGAAGTCCTCCAGTGCAACAACTGACTCTCTGTTGGACAATAAGGAGCTGAGCAGTTCCAGTGCCAGACCCTTGATGCCGGGTGGGATCACTTTTTTAGACAACAGATAGTGAGACAGTTCTGATTAAAGGATGTCTGGCAACGCATGTGTTCCCAATTTTTAGTTGCGTGATTCATTACTTTGTTTCGATTTTCGTCCCAGATTTTTGCTTCTTGCAGATGGCCCTTCAATTGGAGATATTGGTCTGGTTCTTTTCTCCTTCCTGTTCCTTCAGTAGGATTTTGGTGCTTGCCTTTCTCATCATTAGCTCTTTGCATCATCAATCCAAGCTCTTAGGTGGCCAGGATGTTTTTCCCTTGTGGGGTTTCTCCCAATTTGGGACTCTCTTAAGGAGACCATCTTCTCTCACCCTTCACAAATACTATTCTGAGCTTGGGGACATTGTGGCTACTAGGAAAGCCTGCCCTTTCATTGGCAGACCTGCCATTTCTAGAACCTGGATACCCTCGCGGGTGATTAGCCACGCTCTTCAAATCTGAGATGATTGATGATTGGCCAATAAAGAAGGGGACTCCGAAGACCGTTCAAGAGTCTGTTCCTTCGTCAAATTTGTGAAGATTTGTGTTGTCCAAACACAGAGAGACACGAGGCACCCAGAATTCAGGACATGATACATAAATTAAATGAACAAAGAACTTCCCAGGTCTGGATGTGAAATGGGGTTACCAGTAGCTGGAACTAGAAGAAGATTCATGCTCTAGTATAACTTTTTCTGCTGACTGTGGCCTAGTTCAGGTACTGTGGCTTTTCAGAAACAAGGTCATGTCATACAGGGCATCCTGAGCTACCTAAAATATGGCGAGGACAAACTGATATTGGAAAACCACAGAAACAGCAAGATGAGATGCTCATCAAGGCCCGAACAGCACTACGCACAGCAAGCCTGATGCTTCACAAAGATAGATGTTATTTTGGAAATATCTTGCATGGCACATCTGTACATGGGAAGCCATGTGCTCCGATCCACATAGGAAGTTCAGCTTACGCTTTTGAGCCTGCCTCAAAAATGTAGCTGCTCTTTGCTCCTTTTTAGGTCTTTCAAGTGAATGTGCTCAGTACATTCCCGATTGTGCCGTGATCAGTGCATCAGTGAGAAAACTTACAAAGTCGTCTTCACGTGGTCCAGAAGGTATCAGCTGGCATTCGAGATGCATTGTTCTAAGATCATGGTGACAGAGCCTAGCCTACTGGGACCCATCCTTACACTGCGAGGAGTGCACGCGAGTCCAGGTGGTCTGGGTGCCATCCTGTCTCAGAAAGATATCCAGAATGGGCATGTGAGTAGCTCCATCTTTGATAATCCAAAGGCCAGAAGGATTGGCAGATGGAGCCTTCATTTACAGGACCATAGGTTTAAAAGCCTTTAATTAAATAACTAACTAATATGCCAATGACCTAGCAAAGACAAGAATCCTGATGATTTTATCTTCAGATTCCCATTTGCTTCATGTGGAACAAAACCATCTGTTGCTGAAGAACCCCTTTGTCACATCATTAAAGAGAGACGTCCATGTGCACTAAGAGAAAAGACCATAACACAAGCATCGAAGAAGGAGCCCACTTTGCAGGCAGCATCTAATCTTTTTTATAATTTAGGGTGGGTGATAAGTTCCACTCCGCTGGCGGAATTTGCAGGGCTTTGGTCATTCCGCGATACACTTGTAAAGCAGAGTTTCGGCTAAACTCCGCCAATTGTTGCAGAGTATTTTCTCACGCATGGCTTGCCAATTTGTAAGTTGGCAAGCAAGAATCGGTGTCCCCTAGTGCCATTTTCAGGCGCTAGGAGGGTACCGGGCAAGATTTTATCAATGCGGGCAGTTGCGACCGCTCGCGGTGAGAAAGCTGTCACTTAAGTAGAAAATCTACTCGAGCGGCAGCAAAGAAGCAGCGTCATCTGGAGAGCCACGTGGTGCCGTTTGTGCAGACTTGGCAGAAAACAAGCTCCTGGAACCGAAAATCAGCACGAGCAGCGTGATGTGCTGATTTCCGTCCGCTCCAGGAACTCAGCAGAATCTCATGGAGTTTTTATGTAACTCCGCAGAATTCCACGGAGTGAAACTCAGCGATTTCCGCACAACCCCATTTTATAATCAGAGGTTTAAGTTACATAGTCATTGTTATTTGAAGGATGACAAGTGGACAGTGAACTGTGGAAGCATCACAAAGGGCTTACACTCAGAGAAACCTGTTTAGCCATTCCTCGTTCTCTCCAAAGTCGAGATCGGCGCATGAGGGCCACAGAGGCAACAAAAAGTATTGGTTTCCTGCTGTTGAGGATCTTGCATGAAATAATGGGGAGAATAGGACGTTTGTCAGACAATGAGGGAAGATGTAGCTCCAGAGCTGCTACAAGTGTCAACGCTGCCAACAAACATCTGGAAAGTGGTTATAATTGACGTCTTTAGACCCATCACTATAGGGCGACATCTGCTGGTGGGGATGGATGAATATTAACGTTTAACAAAAGTAATGGCTGTCTGCAGCATTGCAACATATGTGTTCATACCTGCCTTGAAGAAAATGTTCTCCACCTTCGGCATCCCCTCTGCAATAATATAAGACAATGAACCCTTTTGCTGAAAAGATTGAAAGATTTTGCAACAATCCTAGGGTTTAAACAGAAAATAACTGCATTGTTGTCCCAGACTAGTGGCATCTCAGAGAGATGCAAGGGGACATTAAAGAAAGCATTGCAGATCTTTGCAGCATTTAACAGTCTCCCATCCCATCCTCATCCAACGCCTACACGACATCGGAACCCAAGGACACGCACTCCCATGGATTTGCTCCGTCCTGACTGGAAGGACCAAGTCAGTCAGCCTGGCACCGGACACCTCGGACATCCGCAATCTCTTCTACAGAGTTCTGCAAGGATCCTCCCTGAGCCTGACCCTCTTCAATGCATACATGACCCCACTAGCGAGCATCATACTCTCTAACAATATCAACATCCTCTCCTATGCCGACGACCTGCAACTCATTCTCTCCCTCACGGACAAGATGCCCAGTATCCAAAGCTGAACACCAACAAGACCAAAATTGTGATCTTCGGGAAGAGTACATCACCAGGGGTCTCCACCTAGTGGCCAACAGAGCTAGGACTGACACCAATTCCCACCACCCACACTAAGAACATCGATATCATCACCGACAGCAAACTCAACATGACCACCAAAAGTCAATGCCGTCACAGTCTCATGCTACCATACCCTGAAGATGCTGAGGAAGATTTTC
The DNA here is from genome assembly GCA_963921515.1 of Calotriton arnoldi. Classification (NCBI taxonomy): domain Eukaryota; kingdom Metazoa; phylum Chordata; class Amphibia; order Caudata; family Salamandridae; genus Calotriton; species Calotriton arnoldi. Next base: position 1,900,540 of record CAWUFW010002020.1, on the reverse strand, counting down.
AAATGGCTCGTAATCAGCACCCGGTAAACCATCACACACGCCCTGGTCACAAGCAAGCTGGACTACGGGAACACCCTCTATGCTGGCATCAACAAAAACTCAACAGAAGACTGCAGACCATTCAGAACTTGGCAGTCAATATTACTCCCACGCCGCACTCACATCACACCACACCTGAAGGAGCTCCACTGGCTCTCCATACACAAACAAGCCTAATTCAAACTCCTCACCCACACATTCAAGGCACTACATACCACTGGCCCAGCATACCTCTACAATCACATCTGCTTTCACAAACCTTCCAGACACCTCCACTCGTACGGACTCCTACGTGCACAAATCCCACACATACGGAAAACGAAATCCGGCAGTCTAGCCTTCTCCTACATCATTACTAAAAGTGGAATGGCCTACTGGTACACATAAGAGCCTTCTCCTCACTTGTTGAATTTCACAAGAAGCGATAGACCTGGCTTTTCGAGTAGCTCTACTAGGCGATAGGTTTGGCTCGACTCGCACCTGCTCAGCACCAGGATACCCTCCTGGGTGATAGCGCGCTCTACAAATCTATACGACATAACATAAAAGATCTGAAATGATCTTCGGGTATTTCTTCTGCGGTATCTTTCAGTAGAATATAAAGAAGTGCTAGAAATAGATCGTCTCATAGTTGTTATGGGGGTGGGAATTCAATGTAAATCCTGCATCCGCTGGAACGAATGAAATCCAGGAATATGTTAAACAATGTATCTCAATAAGTAGGTTTATGGTATATCTAACGTTTTGCTAGATCAGGCAGTAGACCAGTCTAACAAAAAAAGATAATACAGTTCAAGTTCAGTCATAGTTCATTAGGAAATCTTTTTGAACTTGTCAGCAGCATAAAAAGAGTTATATTCTCACATTTTTTATGAGGGTCTGAATTGAATGTAAATCCTGCATCCTTGAGGTAAATGTAACCCAAAAATATGTTGACCATGTATCTGCATAAATCTGCTTCAAGTATATCTAACTTTTTCCTGGATCAGACAAACCTTGCTCTGCTTATACCTATTTATATTGCACTGCCCTTTAGCTTGAGTTACCTGCATGAAGCACAAATACACGTCGTCTGGGGAAGACACACCACATCACAACCTCCACCGCTCTAGCAGCACGGCTTCCTGCTTAAACACCCAGGTTCCAACGTCTCCCACCTCCTTTACGACGCCTTTCAAACTACAAACTCAGCCCTCAGACCTAAGGTGTAAAACTATCTTATCCTTTTTAATATTTAAACAAAAGCTGAAATAATGAGGGAATAACAAAACCCACAGCTTCAGTACCAAAGCAGGAGAGCTCACCTAAGAACTGAGGGAAGAATAAGGAAAGTCAAGGCAGATAAAAATAGGGAAATGCATAGCACTCAAGAAACACAATAGATCAAAAAAAGAAAATGGCCCCATAACAAAACAGGAGGCGTGAGTTCATTCAATAACATAAGCCCATTAGCGATGACTCAAAGGTGCAATAGGAAGGCATTGTCCATTTGTATCCCTCCTTTTCTGCTCCAGGGCTCTCATTGCCTTCTTCCCAAATCCCACCTTTAAGTTCCTAACTTTGCTCTGTCCTAGTTTCTGTGCGACTTATACTCTTCTCCTCATTTTCCAAACCTGTTAACCTTCCTCCTCAGCTTACCTCCCAAGACTAGCCACGAGTCTCTTCCTTGCCCTTTCAAATTCCATCATTCAGGTGTTGCCACCTGGGGCGGATGTGCAAACCAATGTGGGCTGCTCTCACCTTTCCAGCACTGGCTCCCTCTTCCGCACTGCATCCCACTAATCTTACTCCTCACCACTTTGTTTTCAATTTCCAACTTCTCACCACTGATCAAGAATCTCCCTTCTGCGTAAGCATACCATGAGGCCAACCATGGAGCCGACAGACAATCCCTTTTGAAAAATTAAACAAACTCTATGGCTCAAGAGTGAACTCAGTACCGGACTTCACCAAAAATGTCACATTTTTGTTGCCCAAAAACACACCTAATATAAACCTATCATCTTCTCCCTGTATATTCCTCATACGATATCCCCTACTACACTCTCTACATCATGCTTCGGTCTTCCCGTCCCCATCTCCAAACTGCACACACTTCCACTTCAAACAAGGCATCATCTGTGCCTTCATACACTCACAAAGTAGCTACAAGTGACAGGCCACCTCATAGTTAAACCTACCCCAGTGACAGTTCTACCCCAAGCCTCCCACAAGAAGCACCAGCCTTCTTCTTGACCATGACTGCCCGCCACAGGCACTGCACTGATCTATTCTATGTCTGGCCCGGAGGCAAGGATGATGCTCAGCTTCCTTGGGTTTCATTTCTGCAGCAGCTCAATTCAAAGGTAAACGTATAAAAAAAATAAACCACAAAACCCATGATAAGAACAACAGACTACATGACTCCAGTACACCAATGTCCTAGAAAACAATTCTTGTAACTGAGCCATTTTGTCCTCATTCTTTCCCAGTGGCAGCTCAGATAAGTAAATTTGATATATGGCGCTCAAGGTTTTACTGGCTGCTCGTGCTGGTATTTGCACTCTGGGGCTCTGATGCCCTTCTAACTTGTTTCTCTCCACAGCATGTCCTAAGCTGAAGGCGCATTCGGTCGCGATGAGCCAGCGGGGTGGGTGTGTATCAAGCCCCTCTTCTATTTCAGTTCTGTGCTGCAGTTACTCAGGCCTGTGCCTGCCCTCTACCCTGGTGCTGTTACAACTATTCCAACTGATCGATCCATATACCCCTCTGCCAGGCTTCCCAGCAGGATCGCTGTAATCAGGGGTTGTAATATAGTTGAGGCGGTACTGCCATGTTGGGCGAAGCAAACATTTCTATCCCTGAAGAGGCATTCCTGGGGGGAGGGGGTAGACCTCGAGCCCCCCCCCCCCCCAGACTGAGGAAGAACCCGCAAGGGTTTGGCATACGGAGAGACCTCATCTAAAACTGAGGGGTGAGATTATAAACAATGACCATCTGGTTAAGCTCTTGTGTAAGGCCATTGAATAACACAGCAGGGCTGTATCCAGATACTCCTGGTGATATAATATGGTTTCCAGACAATCCGGAAGGAGGTAAATTTATGTTGGGGGACAACATGTTCTAGATAGTAGATTCCGCTGTCCAGATAAAAGTAGATCACATGCTGAATAAAGCATTAAAACCACTTTTCAGGCAGCTGCAGCACTTCTCGGGTCCTTCAGGCAAGGATAGTAAAGATGGTGGGTGCAGAGTTCCTGCAGAGCATGATTATGAAGTGAGACGGCCTGGCAAGAAAACCAAAGACAAAACACACAAACGTTACAGATGATCCATTCCACAAATCCAAGCACGGCTTCTTGGCTCAAACTCATGAAATATATGCAAAGGCATTCCGTATTATTGCTTATTGTATTTGGTGGGAGTGAAGATCCTGAGGGTTTGACGAACCAAGCCGGGGGGGGAGACAAAGCTCATGTGTCAGATGATGCCAGTGTGGGATTTTCTCACTGTAATGATTCCCAGAAGGCTAATGGGTCTTGGTGCTCCGTACTAACAAACAGAAGAGGGATTCTGATCAGGGTGAGGTGAAGATCATCCTGTCAGGGGGACCAGAATCCACGAAACACAGAATAGAGGGCAGGCATTTTTCACTCGATGAGACTGTCCTGCTGTGCTCTTCCGATTGGACTCTGTCTGAGAAGACGGCTGCTTACATTCAGATAATGCTTTGCAAACCCACTGAGAAAGAAGTATGGCACAGGTTGCAAGCGGAATGTCATTGCAAGTCTGTGAACAGCAAAGAAACACTGACTCCAGAGGTTTACCCTAGCATGGCCACCTCCTTTGGTACGTTTTCAAAAGACCCCAAAGATGGGTAGTGGTCGAGCTAGGAAAGGGTGCCAAGATAAACTCCTGGACGTTTCTGGTCCATTAGCTAAGATTTTAGACATAGCAATGATGGCCAACAACAATGTGGCACTTGTGGACACCAACATTTTAGCCAGCTGGGTTCAGAGGTCTATTTGCATGTCAAGGAATGCTAACTGAGCCATTTCAGCAGAGAGGTGCCGTTAAATGCTCATCAACTTAGATCCAAAACTAGCAGACTTAATCAGGACCTCGTCCAATGTCGGACAGCATGCTATTTGGTTTACCATTTGTCAAGGAGTTCAGTAAATTCATAACAACGTTCTCTGCAATGGATAAGGCACAGTTGTGCCTATGGAAAAGCTGCGGTCAGAGCTTTCTTGGCAGGGCCAGATGAAATGGAGGTCGCCCAACCAGCCGCCGCCTATCAAGACAACAAGCAAGGCATTGTGGTGGCTGGGACTAAAGCCAGTTTGACGTATTCTTCCCTTTTTGACCCCAAGACAGAGGCCTTGTTAGGGGAAGTCTTAGAGGCATATGAAACTTCCAGGCAAGTCATGCATGGGAGTATCATTCTGGCCTCCCAAGTCAGACTAGAGGGCAGGACTTTTCCTTTTTTTCCAAACTGGTCCTGTCTAATTACAAATACATGATGCATGGGGCCTTGATATGTTCCAGGGCATCTATCTCAAAAAGGTGCTATCTTAGAATCAGAGATCTAATTATTATTCCAAAAGGGGGTAATCGCCCCTTCCATCCATTGGCTAATGGATTTGGCTGCAAAGTCTTTTTAGTAGAGAAAAAAGACACAGGAAATAAGTCTAGTGATAAATCTAAGAGATCTGAAAGTATTTATCATCCAAAGCCACTTCAAAATAGAGTGTGAACATCTCTTATGAGATCTACTCAGGCTGGGGGATCGAATGGTAAGTCTGGACCTGAACAAAGCTTACTTGACTATCCCAATCATTCCACCGTTGCCCAGGGTGATGAGATCAGTTTTGGAATTTTTCAGAGACCATGGAATTTGCATGAACATATATTTAGACAACATGATTCTCATGTTTCAGGACCATAAAGTCCTGAGACATCAAGTACCATTGACCACAGACTTGTTGCAATGGCACCAATTGGAACCCAACGCTGAGTTACCCAAGTGAGTTGCTCAGGTTTCAGATCAACTCACAATCAGCAAACCTTCGGTTTCCAGCCTCCAAAATGAAGCAGATCAAAAAAAAAAATGAGTTGCAGTCCACTCTGGACATGGACAGAGTTTCCTTGAAGACACTAGCGAGAATCGTGGTATTGCTCCGACCCTCAATTCATTCCTGAATCCGTTGGACCACAGAGCCCCCCCAAAAATTAATGATCAATCACCTAATTAAAGCCCCGACGTAATGGACATCTTGGCAGTTCGTGATATCAAGTTGCGGGCGGGGCCACCGGTTTAAAGCTACTGGTGGACCTAGCAAAGGATTTCTGTCATCACTGCCATAATTACAAGATCTCCTTAATAGCGGATTACATACCAGGGAAATGCAATTTGATATCAGACTGGAATTCCACATCTTGGAGGTTGCAAACCTAAAGGAGAATCCTCCAATGCCTAGTATCCATTATGCCTTCATCCACTTGTTATGAAACCTAGGGTCACGCCTCAAATCGAGTATTAACAAGCGGAACTAGTCCCAGTGACCCACCCACTGTGGAGATCTCAGCTGTGGTTGCAGATTGCACGCCTAGAATTCTTTTTTCCTTAGACACAGAATCTTCTGATGAACCCGACAGTGCATCCTCATCCCTTTTTACTAGCAGGGCAACTCCAGATGATGTCTTAATTCTCTTCACAGGCTCCTTTTCAAAGTCAAGATCCAGCTGAAGAGAATAGCCTGCTTCACGCACAAAGCCCTCCGCCATAAAACACCACTGTATCTGGTGCAGACACTCACAATTTCAGAAGGCAGCCGCTCTCTAAGGAGTGCTAGCCCCCTCCTGCTAGAACCTCCAAGATTCAGGAAAAAGAAGACCAATGACCGCAACTTTTCTGGGTCGGCCCAGAGAATCCGGAACTCTCTTCTTTCAGAGACACGTGCAAACCCTTCAACTCCAGCCTCCTAGAAACTAACTCAAAGTGATCACTATTCAGGATCTGGCCTGACTGGTCAGACACCCGAGTATCAGGAAAGGTGGGATAGAGGAAGCCCTTGAGCTATATACATACTCCTATATCAGCATTAATTGTTGTCCCTCACCCAGGGTGGTCTGGGACAGTGCACATTTAGTTTTCCTTCCATTATATGTTATTCGTGATGTAACAGGAGGGGTTTTTCTCTCTGTGCAGTGCTCTGAAACCTACGGGTCTTGTTTGCGCTTTACAAAACTCTCTAAATAAAATGGCTTGGAGCGTTTCAGGGAAAGTTTGAAAGTCCAGGGACTAGCAAGAAAATCTTCAAAGTTCATCATGCACGCCTGAGGCCTTGGTACCAAAAACAATATAAATCAGCGTGGGCCAGATGGACTAGTTGTTGTTGTGAAAAAAGTTTCAAACCCCTAGGGACAGATGTGATGAACCCTGCAAATGTCCTGGCTGAATTACCTTCTTCAGGTTTAGCTTATCACACTCTTAATTCTTACAGCTCTTTGATCTCAAATGGTCACATCCCAGTTGATGGTTACCCAGAGGAGAACACCCACTGATTGAGAAATTATTGAGAATGACTCGTAAAAGTAATCCTCTTGAACCTAGCCTAGATGCTCTTCCCTATGGTACATCAATAGAGTATTAAAAGTTTTAGAATCTTTGGACAGACAATTCTAGCCTAACTCGTAAATGGTTGAGGGCAAAACTGTCTATGCTATACTGTTTGATATCTTGTCTAAGAGTAATCCATACTCAAGGGGGCCCGGGCCACATCTCCTAAGAGGAATCCTGTAAGAAATGATCGCTACAGCAATGGCCAGCAACACCCACGACAATCACCCACGCATCAAGTACCAGAGTAAATCACCAGAACAGCTTATTGGACCAGGGGTCCCCAATGACAAATCAAGCAAGATCAAGGGTCAACTAGAAAGAGCAATGAAACCATCAGTCTTTGCTCATGGAACGTAAATGGGCTAAAAGGTAAAACTGCGGAACCGGATTTCTTTCAATAGTTCAGAACCCACAATATAATTCTACTTCAAATGCAGGGCTACATCTGCTTTCACACGCCAGCAACTAGAACTTCACAATATGGCCACCTGTCAGGTGGCTTGGCAACTTATGTATCAATTACTATCCCAAACGCAATAAAACAACTCCTGGTTCCCCTGTCAAATGTCAGTGCGATTATGGTGAATCTCAACTCCAGAGGGAAAAGAAAGTAGGCGCTAATTTTCAACATATACCTCAATCCGAGAAAGAAATCCAAAGAAGCAAAGCTCCTGCAGGTCTGTTTATTGACACACATTACAAAATTTGAAACCCAGAATATGGTGCTTTCAGGGGATTTTAATTTCCACCTCTCAGGCTCCTCAGAGGATGGAGAGACCCTGGCCCAGTCCGTGGCATGGAGCGTCCCGGAACAAAACCACAAACCTCAACGTAGAGTGAGCACTACAGCAAAACGGCTTCTGGATAACCTGGAGCACAATAACTTCAGGGTCCTCAATGGCAGATTCTCTGATGACTCGCCAGCTGCTGCCTCCTTTTATTCTAAAAAGGCAGCCTCAACTCTGGACTACACTTTGTTTTCCCTTTCATTCTTTCACAGTGTGGTCACCTTCCGGCTTGGTGACAAGGCGGATAGCGACCACCGCCCCCAGGAAATCAATCTCCGAGCGGCTTCACCAATTTTGGAGCCACTACTAGGGGGCCCTCTCTCCAACTATACAATCAATCTCAGAAGAATCACATTCTTCCTAGTAAATACTGGGAAGGTACTCCAGGTTGCAAAAGATCTCTTACAGAACCCAAAAGAGCACATAAAATGCCCAATTGCAAATTGGGAACAACTTACAATCTGTTTATCAAGTACCTTCTCAACGGTGGCCAAATATCGTCCGACAAATGATCCTGTGGAAACCGGCAGGCTCTCAGGAGCCCAAAACAATCAACTAAAGAAAATAGCAAAAGATTTAAACAAAACGCTGAGACTTATGAGGCTTAAACTGGAACACCTTGATCTCAAATCATCCCTGCAACAACACAGGAAAAGCCTCAAGAAGCTGAAATGGGAACTAAGAAGATCCAGGGAAGAGGAACTATGGGCGAAACTATTACATGATTCCAAAAATCATAACAGCGCTTGTTTCTGCAGCAAATAAAATAATGCGCCAGTCGCACGGTGGTCAAACCTCATATCACAGAAGAGGTATGGTCAGAGTTTCTAACATCTCAATTCAACCATCGGGATGAGCCGAAATGGGGCAAGGAAACAGGGGCCCCAAAGGTGAAAGAAGCCACGAATTTAAGGATGAAACTAAAACGGATACATTATGTAAGGGTATGGAAGAACAAACTGATATCGCTACAATTAAACACCAGATCACCAAAGGCGGGAGAGAAGGAGCCCCAGGGCCCAACGGGATCCCGCCTGCTGGTTTTAAGCAGGACCTTGACTTTTGGGCAGGTGCCTTGGCCCCACTGTTCCAGGAAGTCAGACAATTGGGACAACTACCGGCCTCTTGGAAAGGTTCCATTATTGCCCCCATCTATAAAGGAGGTGAGAAATCTGCTCCCAAAAACTACCGTCTAGTTGCTTTAATTGACAACGAAGCTAAATACTACGCGGGCACCGTACTGGAGGATCTTCAGCTACGGGCAGCGGAGCAAGGAATTATACCACTCAACCAAACCGGCTTCGCTAAAAACACAGGAACTTTAACCAATATCTTAACACTGTCATTACTCATGGACAAGGCAACAGCAACAAAACAGTCACTTCATCTGTTTTGCAGACTTTTTAAGGCTGCCTTTGAGAACATCGTGAGAACCAAACTTTGGGAAAAGCTGGCAAACTGGAAGATCCCGCAGGCACTGCTAGGCGCACTAACATCCCTTCACACAGACACCAGGGTGCAGGTCAAACTGGGCGACGGCACATGCCTGTCAAGGCGGATTTCAACAACCAAAGGGCTTAAACAGGGCTGTGTGCTTGTGCCAACTCTGTTTAACCTTTATATGGCCGACCTGATGCAGACCTTAGACCAATGCAATGCACATGCTCCAAGGTTAGGAGGCAAGACTCTAAACAGCATCCTGTACGCAGATGATGTAGTCCTAATCAGTCACATGCATGTGGGTATGCAACATCTTTTAAACGCTCTTCAAAAATACTCCAATGTCAATTTTCTGGAAGTAAATCTGGAAAAAACGAAATCAATGTTCATTAAAAGACGAGGGAAAAAACCCCACCACTGGCACTTAGGGAACAGCCAATTACAGAACACAACAAATTACAAATATCTAGGGGTAATATTTGACAATAGAGGCCAGTTTAGAAGTCAGCTAGAGTCAATTAAAAGGAAAGGAGTGGACCTCGCATACGCATCCGCCGCCCAGATTCGGCTAGAATTTGGCTTCATCAAACAACAGTTAGCAAGGCAGGGGGCGTACATAACTTGCCTGCACAAGATTAAGAATGCCACCGTAAACAGTCTAAGCCATCTACTGTGGCAGGAGCTTCAACAGAGAACAGAGGCTCCGGCAAGTAAACATCTATATCAGTGCCTTAAGAACACCAGTCTCAGCCAGGTCTAGGAAATTCTGACCACTCACGCCGACTTGAAGAAAATTGTGGAGAAGACAATAAGGAGTATGTCACTTGTAGAAGATAAAGTTACCTTCGCGCAGAGAAAACACGCTTGGATGACAATAAACAGCTATGTATCACTGAGACCTCAACCATACTTTAGTGCAGGGTACTCCAGGACCATCAAGGAGAAATTCCTGAAACATTGATTAGGAAAATTGCCAGTCATTCAGCACTTCCCACCATGGCTGCGGGGCAAAAGTCTCCCACACTGCCGCCTGTGCAACAATGGAGCTGAGGACATGGCACACCTGATATGCACCTGCCCCAGACTAAGAAGAGAAAGATCGTGTCTGCTCAAGCTCCACTTCAATCTGCAAGGGATCCGAACACGGAGGCAAGCTGTGATAGCCTGCTTTTACTCAGACGACCCACAGTTGAACTGCAAGCTAGTAAAATTCTTAACACGGATAGAAGAGAAGCTGGAAACGGTGGTAATACCACAGGTAAATGTTAGAACACCGTTGCTCAGCGGGAAAAGCGCACACGATCTGGCTGAAGAACAAATCAAGCAATCGCGCAAGAGGGTCAAACCCAAGGACTCATGAACATAGTCTTAACTGACCCTGGCAATTCGTTTGACAATTCTTTCAATCATCAAATGTTCTTATCTGGTTTTAATATTTTGTCTTAGTCACTTACGAGCATCATTTGTACGCTCTTTATCGCAAATTTTCTATCCGTTTTAATTAACTATATACAATAAAGTTTACTTACTTACTTGTCTAAGAGTCAAAGATGTGAAGGCGTTAGATCTTGGTGGCAGGTTATCCACCTCAGAGAGCGTCACATCTGTGACTGCTAAGGGAACAAACATATTTGAGACCCATCTTGTGCCCGGCCTTTCCAGGATATTCAACAGTGTGTGTTGTTAGCTGTGTCAACGAATACAGGGATTGAATGAGAGTTTAGACCTAGAGGAGCATCTCAGCTTCTCATTTCTACTGTCAGACCTTTTGCACCAGATTCCACTGTGACAGACTTGTTGGGTCAAATGGATCAGGGCTCAGGCAGGAAACGATGTAGAGTAGTTTTCAGATAAGTCTGTAAAAGGAGCAGTAGCTACTAAATCAGACTTGATGGGAGTTCGCTTAGAAGACATCTTGAAGGCGGCGGACTGGTCAAAAGAATCAACTTTTAAGACATTTTAAATCAAGCAGGTTCCTTACATGGTGGTCCTAGTAATATCCAAGCTTTGAACTAGCATAATCTTCACCTCTAGTCCCATCACAGAATACAACATTTCATTATAAGACCGGAGGCTACCATTATGCAATAACTTATTGCTGCCCACACATGCAGCCCTTTAAAGAACATAGCCATTCAGTTAATAATTTTACTGTTGCATGGACATGTATAGCTCTTTACTAACGTATGTTTATTGTATATTCTGCATTGTTAATGAATATGTTTATATGACATGAGATTAGTTTCCGTCCCCAATGTTTGGATTTCGTGTAAAATATATTGAGGGTTACATTATGTTTTTTCTTTCAGGTACTGAGAGAAAACAGAACATGGTGAGTAATTGAAATAGAGGCCTTGTTAATGAAAGAGGACAAAAAGATGTGCTTTGTAGTTTTTATGTTTTTTTTTAAAACATACTTACTTAACATTGAATTGAGCTGCTTCAGAAATAAAACGAAAGGAAGTTTAGCATAATCCATATCTGTGTCCTTCATGGAATTAAAACTTTCAGACGTGAAAGGTGGGAAATGTTGTATTCTAGCCTAATGTTTCTTTAAGTGTTTTAAACCAACTATAAGGTACTTTGAAATTTTCAGAATTGGCACAAACATTTTGTTACACATCTTGACATGGTACAAGAACGGTCAATAACCTGTTTTTTTGTTGTTGTAATATCACACAGAGTGTTGCTGTAGTAGTGAATCATCTCTATCAATATATTGTTCTTGCTGCATATCATTTCTCCCTACTTGGTCCTTAATTAGTCAAACATATTAGACTCTGCCTCTCTTCTTCCCCACAGACTTGCAAACTCAACACATTTAACAGAGCAGTATCATTTCCCAGCGGCAGTCAACTTGCACCCTTGAGATCCTGGGTTATGCGATTCACATGTAATTGATAGAAGTGAAGAGCTAAACAATGCTCTGGTGCAAGGAACCAACAAGTTGAAAACTCGCAACATGATGCAGAATTACTTCTAAAACAATCTCCTGCAACACAAACAGAACAAAACTCTTTGAGAAAAACACTTACTAAAGGTCCTCTATTTAATTTCTGCAAACTCTCTGGCAACGTGTCCTCTATTACCTCAGAGAAAAAAAATCTCCCAAGGCAGAAACACTAAGCAAAAGAGGGCCCCTCTGAGAAAGCTAGTACTAACGTGAGAACAAGGTGGGGGTCGAACTACAATATAACGGAAAACAGTGGCACTGTCAACCGGCCTTCCTTCCCAACACCTGCCGCAACCCTTGTCACAACTCTAGTCTCAATCCCCGTCCTGGAAAAAACACAGAGGGAAATCAACACAGGGCGAAAGGCACCCCTAACCGGGCACAGCTGGTTGGAAAAAACATATACACCCCAGACAGCAACGAACAACACCCCCACGGACACAACATCGGGGGGGGGGGGTGCACTGAGGAAAGTACACAAATCCTGCCTGAAGTTCACAGACCTCCCTCCAGGCACTCAGACGTAACACTTCATCAGACACAGGCTGCATCCAACATAACCGTCACAAGGTAAAGCGGGAGGAGACCTGAGGGATTGGACCAACCACGGCTCGAGCAAGAGAGGAGAGGTACCCCGCAACAGGGGGGCATGACCTATCAAACCCAGGATGCAACCAACCGGCAGCCCGACACAGACACTCTCTTGTTCAAACCCACCTATAAATCAAGAGGTACGGGTGATATCCTGAATAGAGGAAACATCCTGCGACTGCTGTCATACATTCCCTCCATAGCTAGCTTAAGCATAATGGACTTCTTGTTAATAGAATTTGCTCACTCTGAATCACCGCCGACAGGCGAAGCCACCAAAACAATCTCGAGAACCACTTCAACTGCACAGAACTGGGGTATAAACATATCCCCTCTCTGCGAACCTGGCAACCCAACTTCCTTGCTACCATCGGAACAGGTCAGTGTGCAAGCTAGATCAAGCAATCGAACTTGTTCTGTCCTTAAAAGTGCTCTGGGGTATTCACCGAAGAGGACAAGGACCACTTTGGACGCTCGCAGTGGTCGCCGGAACACCATTGTTGGAAAGTGGATTATTGGGAGGGGCAAATGTATATCTGCCACTGGCAATAAGGCCACTAACACATGATAGGACTCAGCATAGGTCTTAGAAAATTATACCCATGCTCAACCCTTGGTAGCTTGGCTGCGAGCAGGCAGGCTTAACTTCAAAGACAGGTATGTAAAGCATTTAAAAACACCAATTCAGTAAATAATTAAGACACAATGCACAATAAATATCCAACACCAATTTATAAAAATAGGAAATATTTTTATCTTTAAAATGGCACCAAAATGACAAAAATCCAATGTAGGGAACCGGAGATATGAATTTTTAAAGATTTATCACTTTATAGCACTTAGAAACCTATAGCACCATATTGGGACATTTGGTCGCGATAGACCGGCACAAAGTCAAAGTTTCAGGCCAACTGCGATGGAGCCCTGAGCGGCTACCCCTCGCGGTAGGTCCCGGTCACAGTTTTTACCTTCGGACTTAGAAACTTTTCTAGAGCTTTTTCTCGTGGGGTCCCTCGATGCTCTTCACCAGGCCGGATTCGGTGAGGGTTCGCCGGCCTCGGATTTCTTCTACTTCCGGTCAAACTCTGGAAGTCAGACCTACGGAGCTTTCAGCGGGACGAACCTGGATGGCTTGGCCGGCTCGCGGTTGAAGGCAGGCGGCTTGGCTGACCAGGTTGAGTCGGTCCCCTTATCGAGCTTTTTTCCAAAGTTGCTCCAAAGTTCTCCAAACTCCTGGAACTTCTTCCTGAAGTTCCCCAAAGGGTCCCAACGTGTCTCAAACTCACTCCAAGGGTCTGGAAGCTCCAAGATGGTCCTTGAAAGTTGAGGACTTCAGTTCCTACAATCCACTTGGACAAAACCCTTACAAATCCACTGGTAGTTTTCCAGGTTGCGGATTCTTGGTGGTGATGATCTTGGTGAGCTCTGTTAACCTGTAGCTTGCAGGGAGCCAACTCTTTTCTCTTTTTCACAGCAAGGTAGTCCACAGGGCTGTAGTTCCAGATGGGGCAGTCCTCAGAGTACAGGCCTTAGAAATTGCACATCAAACTTCTCAGCATGGCACAACGTCTTGCTTTCTTAAGTTTCAAGCAGCAGACCTGAGGGGCTCTGCCCTTCTCAGATACTTATTCCAAGTTCTCTGGGTCAAGCAGGAGGTCACTCCTGACCAATGGGGGCAGGGTAACTCCCCAAAGATATGACCACATCCTGTAGAGAGTGGATTATTTTGTCCCAGAGTGCCTCAAATCTTCCAAATTCATAATGGCTGATTTTCCAGCAGAGAGTTAAGAGCTGGCTAAACACACCCCTAAGATGGCTATTTCCATAGTCTCTCCCCCTTGCATCTGCTCATTCCTTCCTTAACCTAGCATCTGGCTTGGGGTCAAAAGTTTAGAGTTGTAAATGACACTGGTTTCTTCCCTCCCCTTTGAAGCCCATGGTTTACTACTCCTCCCCCTGCCTTGGTATTCCGGTGGAACAGCACACTGCCCTCCCAGAAGAGCTGGGTAACCCCAGGGCTCTTTATGACCTCTTCAAAGCAGCCTGGCTAATCCAGTTAACTCTGACCAATCAGGACAGACCACTGGAAGGCTGAATCTGGACCTACAAACAAGAAAGTCTTATAACTTCTTGTCTGTACATTTTAGGAGAAATTCAACAATATCATATTGTTGGATTTATCACTACCATTCTGGGAAGTCTTTGAATGGAAGTTCTATCATTCTCCTATCAGGCGTTATTAGTTAATAACTTCTTGCCATGTTAACCTATGTGGCATGGGATTTGCAATGGGAAAAATTACTTGGGCCATTTTTCCAGCACCAGGACTTACAAAAACATATTTTATAAGTACTCCGCCTATATCTACAGGTCCCCCACCCCCAGGAACACCTAGGGGACATTTTAGGGGTTCTGAATCTGTAGAAATATTGCAGATCCTCCCTCCACAGTGCTCCTAGCATCAAAGTCGAATTTGGGCAGCACTTTATCACAATGTGGGGGGTGAAATGTGAAATTTCACTTAACCCAGGGCATATAAAAATAATTTTATAAGGGTCCACCTTATAAATACCTGACCCCACACCCCTGGGACACCTAGGGGAGACCCTGGGGGTTCCTAATATGCCAAAACATTGTAGGTTATCCATTTGTAAGTGCCCCAAACACCAAAGTCGAGTTTGGGCACAATTTACTTTTTAAAAGCAGTCATGGAACCCAGGGCTGCTTTTAAACTGACCTCAGGCTCAGCAGTGCACACATGCAAGTGCAGAAAAGGCTGCTGGCCTCTAAACTGCCATGCCCTACTATATACTAGGGACTGATAGGTAGTTTCAATCCCCCTGCCCTATTATGTACTAGGGTCTTATAGGGTAGGTCATGCCAATCACAGGGGTACCCCAACACAGTGTACCCTAGTGTACGTAGGTGTTTTCACTATATTCTAAATGTGTCTCTTTCAGCATAGCCCTGGGCCTGGTTAGGCAGAGCCCAGGGTCAGTCAGAGTCAGTTAGTACCAGTCAGCAAAAAGTTGAGGGGTGCCCAGGGCACAGGATGACTTTGCAACAACCATCAACCCACGCCATCTGGACACAGTGACCTTGGGTGGATCTCCAGAACAATCAACTGTCCACACGTCAATCAATGACAGGCATTGGAAACAGCAGGAGTCATTATACCCAACAATGACGTCCTTCGGTTGGCTACATGGAACATCGATGGCCTCGCTAGCAAGGTAACAGAACAGGACTTCCTTCATTACATCAGAACCTTTGACGTTATCCTGATGCAGGCACCTGGCTGGCCGAACCCCACCACCTACAGGGCGGCCTGGCAACGTACATCTCAATTGCCCAAATAGCCTCAGCAAGCCCTCTATTTACAAATGTCACCAAAATCACCACCTCGCCTCACAATCGGGCTACTGAGATAATCATCAATGCATATATCCACCAGAGAAATAAAGCCCTAGCTACCAAGCAACTTGTTAATCAGCTCGTGGAACTGATAAGTGAGGGAGAAACGGAGAATATTATCCTCACCGGTGATCTGAATTTAAAATTACTTGGCGCCTCTTCAGATGACATCACGATAGCGCAAGGAAGAAACAACCAGGGCTTTCCTACAAAGATTGGAACAGCCCTGCTGGTGGACCAGGAACACCTGAATCTAAGAGCACTTAACGGCAGGTTTCAGGAAGACAATCCACCTTCGGCAACATACTACTCTTCATCCACCAGTACAACGATAGATTACACCTTTGTCTCTCTTCCAATGGTCCAGCGGGTCGTTTCTTTCCACCTAAGCGACAGAGGCAATAGCAACCATCGCCCGCAAGAGACAACCTTACTAACTACTATGCCAACATTCAATAGGACAACGGAACCTCCCAACTCCATCTACACACTTAACTACAAGAGGATTACGTTTGCACAGGCAACCATAGAGCATTTATCACAGTCTGCAATGGCGTTATTACCTGACTATGGGGGCACAGTGGAGATTGAAACAGTAAGATGGGAGTCCTTCACCACCAAACTGGGGGGGAAACTTTCGCAGTACCACTTAAAGCAAATAACTCAAAGGCACCGAACATGATGGGACGCATTCCAAAGGGCTCAGCTCAGGCAACTTAAAAGAGCTATAAACAGCCCCCTACGGGCGCTTCGACGCAACTCTGAGGACCCTGATATGCAAGGGGCTCTACGGCAGCAAAAAACAACACTAAAGAAGCGGAAGTGGACCATCAATAGATCACAAGAAGATGAGGTTTGGGCAAAGGTATTCGCAGACATCAAGCATAACGACAGCATGTGATTCTGGCAAACAATTAATAAACTCATACGCTACTCACAAGGGGGAGCCACCTCATATATAGCTCAGGACACCTGAGCAACCTACCTGGAGGACCACTTCAATCAGCATAATCCTCCAGATAGAACAGGCTCAGGAGTCAGCCTGACACCGATAAGCACTCAGTCAAACATCCCTGTGGAGGCTACCAGTCAACTCGCACTCTTCCCTCTGTCAGCAAACGAACAGACCCATTCATCAAGGTCACTCAGAATAAATCTAATTTGGTGTAAAATCGGTAAAGGTCAGAGGGAAGGGGCCCCGGGGCCCAACAGCATTCCTCCTGCGATATTAAAGCACAATGCGGACTTCTCTACAGAAGCACTAGAGCTACTCTTCGTCGAAATCAGTCTCAGCAACACAATCCCGGCCTCTTGGAGAGGATCACGAATATCCCCAAGACACAAAAACGGAGACAAGACCATGCCAAAGAACTATCGCCCAATTACTTTCATCAACAATGAGGCAAAAATAGTACCACTAAATTAAACGGGGTTTTCAAAAACCTCTGGCACGACAACTAACATTATGGCCATATTACTGCTCATTGATCAGGCGAAAGCCTCAAAACAGCCACTTCATCTATGCTTCAATGATCACAAGGCAGCTTTCGACCATGTGGACAGGACCAGGCTCTGGAGCAAACCGGCACGCTGGGGCGTACCCCGGACTCTCCTAGCTGATCGCCCTTCATACAGACACATGGGTACAGGTGAAGCTAGGAGAAGGAACGCACCACCCAAGGCGAATTCCAACAAACAAAGGGCTAAAGCAGGGGTGCGCCTTGGCACCCACCCTATTCAACTTACTTTTATCTGACCTGACCCCTGCACGCGACACCTGCAACTCTCACGCCACAAGGTTAGGGGGCCTGGCACCGTCAAGTCTCATGTATGCCGACGACGTAGTCCTAGTCAGTCATACAAAGGTAGGCCTACAGCGTCTTCTTAACAAAACACAGGAATACTCTGCCGAAAATGGACTGACCATCAACTTGACAGAACACGCACCATGACGATTGGCAGCAAAAGGACAAACTCAGCGGCATGGCTCTGGGCAAAGACGCAAATTCAGTCAACAACAGACTACAAACACCTAAGTGTGATCGTTGACAAAGCAGCCAACTTTGTGCAACAAAGGGACACAATGAAATGGAAAGGCCTGGCACTCGCAGTGTCGCTAAAGAGTCTAAATTGAATGGGCCATCATTTTCCCCTCTTCTCTGGGTAACGCTCGCCAAGCTGCTGCCAAAAATAACATACAGCTTTCAAAGAGGCAGGGATGACAAAATCCTAGACAGTACCCAGGTAAAGGCATACAGGATCATCTTCAGCCTACCCAAGGACACCTCGCCAGCCCAAATCAGGCTGGAGTTTGGTCTCCAGAATCAGTCCCATGGGAGGCTCTGGGTCAAAATTAGGAAAGCGGCTCCCGGCACTCTTAATCATAACCTATGGCAGGAACTCCAACAGAGGGACTCTTCACCTGCTAGAGCATGTCTGATGGTATCCCTGGCCAGGACCAGGCTGACCCAGCTGTGGGAAACTCCCACCACCCAAGCGGTGTTCAAAAAACCAGTGTGGAAATCTATTAAGCTTCTCCCTTTGGTAGAAGACAAGACGGCATTCTCAGCTAGACCACATGATTGGATGTCATTAAACACCTACACTGTCCCAGTGCCCTAGAAATACCTCAACCTACGCTTCCTTAGATCCATCAAGGAGCAATGTTTGGGCGAGGGCCACCAGACATCACCCTCACACATAGCACTTCCATAACCTCCGCACTTCTTGCACATGAGTTCTGAACCCAAGCCAGGTAAGGGTGTCTGGCTCCTACCTCGTATACAGATCCCCTAGGTCTTTTAGTACCGGCCTTTACACATGGAACTTTCCTCTTTGAAATACTGCCATTTATGGTTTATCTCAGCATAACCACAATCTCTTTTTAAGTAACTCCTATTGGATAAAGTAAATGAGTGACGTTTTATTCTAATACCTGAAAAAGATTTTATCTTACCAAAAGTGTAATATAGCATTTAAAATGTTTTGTTTTATTGCTGTTATTTATTGCAATGGCTTTAAGTAACTATGCCAATAAAAATAAACTTAGAAACACTAAGCAACAGACAGTTCTTTCCCACTCTTCCAGTACTCCCCAGACCCTGCACTCCCCTTTTGCAATTTTCACTCAGGCTGCAGACAGCACACTTGTTGGTCTGCAAAGACACAACACACACAACACACACACACACACACACACACACACACTTCAAGAGAAAGCCTGATGCTAGAGCTCCGGCATAGGGCTCCTTAAGATGCCCTGCAGTCTAAAGCATTCCTGATGTGTTACCACAACAATTAACGTGCTCTACCAGCGCTGCAACAAGTGGAGAGCAGGTAAACTAGTGTAGTTACAATCCACTGCTGCAGAGGGAACCGGTGCAAAGTACAGAGTTACAAACAGATTCTTCAGCATTCACCAGCACTTAACTAAACCTACAAAATGTTAATCTCTTCTGTCGCTGTAGTGAGCCTTCAAATATTCTCTGTAGCTGGGCTGGTCCTTCGTACTCTGGAGTATCACAATGTGATCCTGTGCACACGCTATGTGTTTAGTACGTTATGGCGTAGTTCTACCAACTTAGTTACATATCATACATGTAGATAAGTATTTTGTTCTTGCAATCACGACAAATTTGTAAAGTATTCTTTCTTTCTTTATTCCGTAAGATAGCCCAGCCAACACGTGTTTCGTCATGGGAGATTTCCCAACTGACTTCTTCAGGGCTGTAGAGCAGGTAGATGTAGTATATCCAGTTCTCCCCGCCGGTTTTACTTCCGTCCCGGCTGTAATAGGCTTGACCCCCGGATCCAAGGTTTCAGTGTGAGTGGGTTGCTTCGTTCCTTATTGTTCCATGGTAAAAGTCCTCATATAATAGCTGGACCGGTCCATTTGATTACACACGAAGACGACAGTAACGTGAAGCGTACTCGCTTCTAGATTACCCACCCCCTCACACCATTGGGGTACTCACCTGCTAGGACCTCACCAGCTGGGCTATCTTACGGAATAAAGAAAGAAAGAATACTTTGCAAATTTGTCGTGATTGCAAGAACAAAATACTTATCTACATGTATGATATGTAACTAAGTTGGTAGAACTACGCCATAACGTACTAAACACATAGCGTGTGCACAGGATCACATTGTGTTTACAGTGGACCTCGTCTTGGGTCCCCGATTGAGGGTTTAGGGTGTTAGTCTCCCTCACCTCTGCACCGCACTGATAACTCTCAGAAAGAATTGCGTATAATTGGGAGGCGCCAGGTCCACACTTAGAAAACGCCCCGAAGTTCTTGAGTACTCTGGAGTATCATCTGTGGATTCAGAAGTCTCCTCATCACAGACTGCAAGAACTGGACATACACTGTGGTCAGGGGAACAGCTTTAATTGATATTTGTGCAGCCTCCTCCTTAACAATCATGCTCCAGCTGTTCTCCATATTCCAATGGTAACCCAACATCCAGGTTCCAGTAACTGTCCTCAGTATGCATAACATGGAACATAACGGAACAGCGCGTGCACACTCCAGATAGCCAAAGTCTGGGAACAGTTTGGACGACCAAAGAAAACTGTGTTAATACTTTTACATTATCGGTCTCAAAGGTTCTGAGCTTTCATTGAGTTTAGAGTCATTTAAACACATTCACAACTATTCATGGTAGCTTATATTTTTCAATAACATTTTATCCTGTAATTGTGACATTTGGTTACTTGTTAACATGCAAGAGAGATCCCCTGGATCCAAGGAAACTCTGAGATATACACTGAATGCTTAAGACCTTTTTCCAAAATAGATAATCAAATCTGCAGTGGCTACAAGAGGCGTCCCGAGGGAAGCACTGTCTCTTCTGAACTCCTAGAGCCAAACCCCGCCTTGACACAGATGCTCTAATATAGAAAGAACCCAGTCCTTGTTAACCAAATCAGGCTGACGTCATTACAGCTACAAAATACATATTGTTTTTTTGAAGTCTTACCCTAAAAATCAAATAATTCTCCTTTTACTGTTACTTACTTGCCTCCTCCATAAACACACTAGTTAACATGTAAACCCAACCTCTGTCCAGCCACATTCTCTCAACTGACCTACATTGATATTTTTGAAATTTACAAAATATACCTTTGATTTTTTTATTTCACTCCATTTGTTTAATTTGTGATGAGGACCATGGCACTACAGCACTTGTAGGCCTGCCTAACAATCCTAAGGAGGAAACCTTCCTGGCGTTTAAACCTTAAGCCGATTCATAACGTTTTCTTGCCTGTTCAGAAGCCAATGAATGTCTACTTTTCTCCTAGTTGTATGAGGAGCAATATGCATCACACATGGAGTTAAAGGGGTTTCAGGTAGGACAGCGGGCTCTATGAATCAGGGTATTGAACCAAATAATAGAAGGTACATTAAGTTGTGCCTCAGACACCACAGATTAAACACTCTAGCCTCCTGTTGACAATTAAAGAGGCATATTCCAAACCGACAAGAGCTTTCTCGAAAGACAAAAGCTTTGTATACATCTTATTTTTCCTGCTAAAGTGCTAGCCCTTGAATATCAAACAGAAATCACCCCACACATCATTGCAATTTTTTCTTGTACAAGCAAAAGGGTCCATAAAATCCAAGACGTTCTGAGCAATATAAAAGTGTGCAACAAACCAGTGACATTCTGTGCTGTATTTGAAATGGTGTAAGCACAACTTGTGATGTTCAGAGCTGCGCGTGGAAAGATATAGGTGAAATTAAGTATCTGTTTGAAATCCTGGGACGGTTAGTCCACTTCTGAACATCATCTTAGAAACCAGACAGTGAGTCTGCATACTGTACAGGATACATGTACTTTAACCACAAACAACAAATATTCAAAGGTTTCAAAGAAAGAAGCCAGCCTCATCTTTTACAGGGTTTGAAAGCACTTCTTCAAACTAATCCATCAAATCTCTCCTTCCTGGCACTCTACAGTACGCAATGCTACGATGCATCAACGGGCCAGCGCTAAAACCTGCATCTTTCCCTCTATATCTAACAGGCCGGTGCCTGAACAGCACAGTATTTCTCAAACAGCTACTAGGACCTGAAGGTTTCTCAGCCAGTGACATGTTCTAGAGCTAGCAGTTCGATTGAGTTTGCCTTAACATGAACCATATTTCAACAACTGTCTGGGAAGATCTGTATGATTTTAATACAACTGGCAATGAACTGCTTGTGGTGAAGTAGGGTCAGCCCCTAGACAGAAGTTCAATGTTTGAAGTTTTTCAACAGATTTCTGGAGACCACTACACTCTAACTTCAAATTGGTAGAACAACAAAATATGTATGACAGAACTGGTGTTGTCTGCAACATTTTTCAGACCAGAGAACAGGAAAACCTGCTGCCTAGACATGGATAAATTCTTGCAGATGTTACAAAACTATGGCCAGGCGTATCAAAGGGTTTTACCGATTCTGTGTCTAGAGGGAAATGAGTTCATACATATGGCCCTATATTTCTTATGGGATAATGCATCACTGACATGTAAATCTCTGTGGCTGTTCACTCTGTTGGATCATACTCGGTTTAATGTTGTGCCGGACTTCTAGCTTTCTACATAACTTGGTGCCCATATCTTAAAACTCTACCAACCCATGCAAACTATACTGAGTAAATATAAAAACGATCCTTAAAGTGCCTTCCTATAATCTTAATGCTACAAGTGGTAGATCCTTCTTGCGCAGGCTTGGCTATCAAGAACTCTTGCCTGATGGATCTGATCAGATTATCTATGCTCTGTTTTTAAGAAAAAGTTAAGTTGTTCTATTGGTTCAGAGCTGTATCTTACACCAGGGCCAAGAGCGTCCCAGGCAGTAGTGAACAGTACACAAGTGCACTCAGTCATCCAAGGTCTCCTTTGTTCTGTGTTCCTCTGATCAGGCAGATTCTGACCAGTTCACGGATCTCCTAGAGTCCTTAAGTCATTGGACTATGTTCCAGTCCGTTCCAGTTCCGAAACATTGTGTCATGTTCTAAATAACGGAATCACATAGCTTCTAACATCAAATCTCCACACTAATGGGTCTTTCAAAGGCAGTACCTGCAGAATATGTATGCAGAACACACTCAGGACTATTTGGAAGAGGTAGAGGCGGATCACTATAGAAGCAACAAAGACTACAAGTACGTTGGTAACATGTAGTCAGCATTTTCTACCAAACCAGCAAACTCCCTCAGTTATGCGGACCCAGCTACCACCAGATTCTAGGGGGAAAAGTCTTAGATAAGTGTCAGATCAACATCTGCTCGAGTAGGTGCCTTATCAATTTGTCTTTGTGCATTCAAGAAGAATGATGGGCCCTTACAGCTCCCATTCCCTCTGAAGAACTAACTCGCTGTGAGAATAGCTATCCGATGACAGGACAAACGCAGGAGCTGATGGGCACTATGTGCAAAAGGTCTATCCTATTACAGTCTTGGATTAGATTAAAACATTTAATTTGAAATACTGTGTAGATCAGCGATAGCGAGCAAGACAGAATGCCAAAAAACGGTGCAGTTGTGGTGTCCGTCTGGTTGATCACTGTACTAGTTCTATCTATAACAACCTTCTCAGGTTGTTGTGTTTTCTGTCATTTGAGATCACAACTTTTCTCCCTGAAACTCTTTTTGTGCTAACCATGAAGCTTTCTTCATCCCAAAAAATGTCTTACCATGCTTTCTGGACTTCATGTCTCTTTTGTACAAAGATCTATCAGTATGTTGTTCCCCAATCTCTTCTGTTGTCATCGAAAAGCACAAGCCATCAAACCAGGCCAATGCATACATTTTCTCTTTCCAATTTGATGCAAATATCTTTCTATTTTGCTGGGAAAAAGTTTTATAGAGAAAAGTAAAGTGCTTCAGCTTTCTGCATGTGGGGTGAATGAAGACTTGCATGGTAAGGCTACAAGACAAATGGTGGGTTTTTTGCACAGCTTTGTGAAGCGCTGTTTGACCAGACTCATTCAATATTAAAGGTTTGTTTGCGGTTTCACTTTACAAGTTAATGAGAAACAAACTGCACTCTAGAGTATGAAGACACTTGAATCCAAGATGCCTAAGACTGGTTTGCTTGGAGGACTCTAGTTTCCTTAAAGGCTTTATCACTTTGGGGTGGGGATTGGGGAAGGTCATATTCCATGACAGCCATCTTCACATACTCCCCTTCCTTATCAGTGAATCACCTGGTTCCCCCATCACCAGGTTCCTCCAAGTGTACCTTGAAGCAACTCTCCGCCGCCCATTTGTACCCATTCCAGGAAGTGCTCTGAGGCCACCGCAAGATGGTTAAAGTGCTTTACTAGAGTACCAAAGTAAATACTATAATTAACAAAAAATAATGCCTCCCGTAGTACCTTAGAACACTTATCTTCTTATCTGCAGAGCACAGCTTCCCAGCTCTCTAGTAAAGGACATTAGTACGTAGGTAGAATGGAACTGATCTTTAGCGCCTTTTACCAAAACATAGAATGTGGGGGAGCCAAGTGTGGTGGAGTAAAAAGCTTATTTCAATTCTTTGACTCCATAACAGATAAGCCCTCTGTCCTGTGTTTTCTCAAAATCTTTTTCAGAAGGTGGTTTGCTCACCTCTTATGAATGATGGTCTGGACTGTAGTGAATAATGCCCTGGCAGAGATATGGGCCATCTTCAGAAATGCATCCCTGGACCATGTGTGTGGTCTTTTGAGGATTAAAGATGGTGAGATTTTCCTCAATAATGATTGGTAAAGGCGGGGCAAAGTCCAGACTGCACATCAATTAGTAGCCTGATCCGAGGCAAATACGTCTGCCAGCTTTAGATGCTCCGCCTCTCTTGGTGCTTTTGCTGTCAATCTGAAAGCTTTCTAGTAGCCAGGCGAACACAGAGTTTTCCCTCTGCCTTGCACACTGGCAGTACCAGCATTGCCTTAATCCCACTGAGTGAGTGAGTCTGGCCAACTCTTATGTCCCCTTAACAAAGTACAATCTTTAGCTAAATCAACCCATACTTAGAGTATTCGAGTCGTCCCTTCAGTCTCATGCTTTTCCCTTCTAGAAGCTGCCTATCCATCACCTAAACTTGTTGGTAGTACTTTAGGAAAGATAGGGAAACATACCGGATGATGAATATTTCTAAACAGCACAGACATTATTGCGCTCAAATTCAGTTGATGCTCCTCTGAATGTGAGACTTGTGAAAACTGCCTAACATAACCTCTGTTGATATTACAATAAGATGAATAAGGGCATGAAACCAGATTAAAATGTATTCTTATTGTAAAGTTCTATGATTAGCAAAATTGGTTTATTAAACCAAACCTGAAATTCAGGTCTGTCACCATTAACTTGCTGCTGCTGTGCTCGGCCGTCTAGCTTTCTGATCTCTCCTGTCTGACATTACCTCAGCATAGCCCTGCTACACCTCTTTTGCAGTCTCAGCTAGTAACATGCCACTCTATTCCACTCGAGAAGCATTTCTCTTCTGTCACACGCTAATTCTGACGTCTCCCTGGCACTCTCCTCTTAGACTCCAACTCGTCTCCGACCTTTGCTGTCCTGGAACAGTGCTATACTGTACCTAGCACTATGGTGCACTTGCAGTATTTACAGCTTAAACCACAACGCTCCAAAAGAGGCACATAGGAACGTATTGTGGCACGAGACCTGTTTTTTGTAGTTTGCGGAAGGACAGGGAAAACAGAACTGGGCACTAACTTCTCACAAGATGGTGGCTGCAACCAAGAAGGGTCTACCGCTGATAACCAGCCGGCAGAATCATGGGAAACCGACCATCCTACATCAGCTGAGGTCAGGCTGAGACAAGAGGATAAACTGCTAAAGTACCACGATTAGACCGATCCTGCAATGTGAATGACGTATAAAGTGCACACTGGGTCTTGCACACTGGGACTTGAATTTAAAGCGTTGGTCTATGCCAATGAGCCGGTCTCAGAATCTAGCGACTACGAGACAGTTGCTGGAAATACTATCTGCACCCATCATACAACCCCTAAAGAACACGACTGTCAGGTCCACCATAGCTCTCTTTAGAGTGAAAAGAAATAGAACCTTGATCAAAAGAATCAGGGTTTAGAGCAGGGGTGTGCAAAGTTCGCATAATTTCCTTATGTGTAATGAAATGAAATGAAAATAGGTACTTATAAAGCGGACGGCTACTCCACAGAGTGTCCCGGTAATTGCACGAAATTACACAACATGCAAATCCAACATTTTGCGCTATATTTTAGTGCAAATGCGTCCTTGTATCACGTATGGATAAGGAACACATTTAAACAAGAGCACTACAAAAAAAGCTGCTTGCATTTTGTGGTTCCCATGTGTTCGCAGTACATTTTTACAGCAAATTTCATGTAGTTATCTGAAGTGCCGGAATTTTGGAAATTTCATGTGAAAAGCAAAATGCAACATTCACGAAATTATGCAAATTACACCTCCGATTTAAATGTTGCCCAGGCCTAGTTTAGAGACAGCAGGAGGCTCATTTGGTTAGTGTCCAGAATGGGGCCCAGTTTCTTAGCACTTTAATCAGTCAACATGTAGATTTGTAGAGCGCTTCCTGTCACCTGTCAGATGCGGGGGGTAAGGGTTAGAGAAAGGGACACAAGGTGTCTGGTGGGCTGACGAAAGTCAGGCGGTGGTTCAAGAAGGCGGGTCCCCGGTTGTGTAGGGCCCTGTATGCATGGGTCAGGAGATTGAACTGGCATCTCTTCTGTACAGGAAGCCAGTGGAGTTCCCTGAGGTAGGGTGTGATGTGGGTTCGTCTAGGGTCTATTCCTGAGGGACCTTGGTAGTTACTCGTGTCTCACAAATAGATCTGTGGCCAACAGTAGTCCTAGCCCTCTGGCTACCATTTTTTCATCTATCAGCATTAACTTGTAGCCGGTTCGTTTCAGTCACTCACTGGCAGCACTGAGGCCAGCCTGACTTAGTCACATGCCTGACTCTCCAGGCATATAACTGAGTGCCACAGAATCTTAACATAAATCTGAACGAGATCTGTATAATACTCAAAACTAGACAATTTCCATGGCTATCGGGTGGACACAGACGTTGAATAAAATTGTCAAGAGCCAAGGGCCCAGAGGGAAACCACTGGTGGTGACCGAGCTATGCGCGCTCTGATAAAGGCAAAGCTAACCAAAGGAGGCTGAGGCCCAACGGTGTGATGCTGCGGGTGCTCTATGAGGGAGATGGGGTTAATTGCCATTCATAAATCGATTTTAATTGAATTCAGAGCTGAATTTGTGTTCTCTCTTTTACACCCTGGTGGTGTCTATATGCTACATTTCCTGGAGTATACTTTCACAGGAGTCCCTTCGTCAACTTACCTTCGCTGCGTACAGCCTTTTTCTCAGATTCCTTAAATCTCTTTAAGCTCTGCACCTATTTGATGGGGATAGCGAGGGCAGCACCAGGCAGCTTTCTTCTGGCTTTGCCATGCTGGCACCACCTCTTCCTGCCTCCATGAGACTGGGAAATGTTTGATACTTGGATTAAAGCTTTCCTCACTGCTACCAACTGAAGCAATCTACACCTCTTTTCCAAAATCTGACTGCCTGGCCTGTCCCTTGCCTACTGTATCCTATGTTCATTTAGTCGGACGCCCAATTTTTGTTAAGGGAGAGAGTTGCGCAAGGTCAAGCATTAAAAAAGTAGGAATTTCTGGCTGAAAGATTTATGCAATCAGATCACACCAGAGCAGGTCTGCTGCAGTGAGTCAAGAATCCCTGAATGTTAGGTAACAATTTGGTAGGCCCAGCTCAGAGGGTTGGAGGCAGAGGCTGGAGTAATACAGATGCCTCAAGAAGAGTTCGGCCCCCAGTTATTCGGGAGGTCCCTTGAGCTGCAACACCTGTGGTAGGGTTTGTTTTTTTCGTAGGTGAAAGAATTTTCTTTTGATGCACTGGAAGGTGAATGCTGCCTTTGCTATCAAGTAAAAAGTGCCCTAGCCTCTGGGGTTGGGCCAGCACTATAAGCTTGACAAATAAATACATAAATAAATATTTTGAGCCAGACATGAAACACAAATGCGCTGACACTGACTGGGTACATAGGCCACTAGTCAGTGGTGTTAGGATAATTCCAAGTGGGACACTGGTTTGGAAAAAGGTTATTGTTGGGGTGATTAGACCACAAACTCACTACAGTCTTCAAGTACTTGTGCCTACAGCAGGACTCCAACCCAGTGAGCTCTAGTCCTAGAACCCATGTCCAAACCCTCTCTAAACACAACACTGGGAGAGGCTCCGGTTACACTACAAGTCCGGAGAGACCCACGTCGCTGGGCCTAGAACATAGACATAAAAGAGAGACGCAACCTCTGCCAAGAGCAGGTACAACCTTCAACAGTGACAAGTGCTACATAAGCATTTCTTTTAAAGATTAACAGGGTCAGTCAATATGGGAAGAAAAGGCAAGCAGACTTCCACAAACACGTCAGCTAAATACAAAGTGCTTTTCATGTGTCTTTGCCGTCCAGACACATATCCCTGAACACAGGGCACAGTTTCTTTCTGCTTCATACGCCTAAAAAAAAAATTCTCTTGCCGTTTACGGCATCTTTCTAATGCTGATGACTTTGTCCAATAACAGCTCTCTAGTCCCCGCTATGACAATATATCTCGAGCTGACCATTTAAATCTCTTCCCAGTATCTTGGGCTGGATCCCTCTACCCCACATCTCCCGATGCCTCCATATAGTGTCTCACTCTCTGCTCCTTTCTCCATCACTTGTATTGTAAAATTTTCATGATGGTCATGCCACCTCTCATCTCCCACAATATAGTTTCTATTCTCTACCAGGCCCTTACAACGATGATCATACAGACTCTCTGTTTAAGATTACCTCTTGATGTTTACATTTCCACATTTTCCACTTCAGGCTGCCTCCTCTCGTCTTTGCTGTTTCAATTATTTACAAGAGTTCAAACTCTGAAGTATCGGCATAGCTTTTGGCTTTGCTCCTATGTCCCACCACCTTTCCTTCAGTAAAGAGCCTTATTTCTCGCCTCTACTATGCTTTCAATTCACCGCTCTATTCCATATGCCCTCCTCTCGGTTTCGCTGCGAAATTTGCATCCCCTCCCACCCCCCATTGCCTGGCCATCTCTAAAGTCATGCAGATCCAGAAATACTGAACTATGGCCAGAACCTATAGGGCAGAGCTGCAATAAGCCCATGAGAACCTGCTTCACAGGGAGTAATGAACCAGTACCAGAGGCAGCGATACTACCTCTGGCTCTTTGTAGTGTGTGCACACGCTCACATCTCAAATCCCAGCAGTGCCATCACTATTTTTATTTGTAAGACCAGCAGGCTGTCGACCAGCCTTGTCCCTTGCACATCTCCTTGTGCTTCAGGAAGCAGCTCTGCACGCGGAACTTGCGCCCACAGTCTTCGCATGCATACAGCGTACCATCGTGGGTTTTCATGTGCTCCGTCAGATGGTGTTTCAGTTTGAACTTCTTGTTGCAAACAGAACAGCCAAAGGGCCGGAGGCTGAAGGTCAACATGATGTGCCGATCTCGCTTGGGCTTTACGGCAAAGCGTTTTCCACAAAGACAACCAAACTTTTTGCCATCGGGCGCAGCCATGATCTTGACGGGGGCATGGATCACTTGCCCATGAACAGTGTGAGCGATGATTTCATTCCCATGGAGGTCCACTGGCTTGGGTGTGAGCTGAGGGAACCCTACCTCATTTGACATTTTCCCCATGTAACTTAGGTGCCCATCATAGGGAACTAGATAGCTCACCTCACTGCCCGACTGAAAGTCTGATGAATAGATGCTCTGTAGCTCTGACATGCCATGGGCACGGCCATGGCTCAGAGATTTCAGAAGGTTTGCCTCATGACCAGGGAAAGTGAAGCCTTCATCCTGCTCAAAGCGTTCCTGCTTGATGTAGAAGATCTTAGAGTCCTTAGAAGAAAAGCATTCCTGCTCCACCCTGGATGAAGATTCTTTGTAAGAGCAGCTCGCCACATTACTCCCCTCGACTTCCTCCAGGATAATTTTTCCAGACTTGTCTATTGACCTGCTGGGGACCTGGGGCTGTTCTTCATCCTCTTCATCGTCGTCATCATCATCATCTTCATTAGATACCTGGATTTTTATGACATCATCATCCTGACAATCATCAGATTGCTGGGCAGATGCAGAGTCTTCCCTCTGGTTGGGCACGTCTGCGGTACCACTATCACCCTCGTCCCGCTGGGCCAAGTAATTGCTACTGCTGGGAGACTGGCTCTCACTGGCTCTGCTGGACCACTTTGGGCCGGAGATGCTCTCCCTCTCCTTCAGGATCTGAGAGCAGCGGTCAACCACCTGCCACATTTGGAGGCCACTGGCCACCAGAAGGTGGCTGGGCAAAGCCTCCACATTCACCCGTAGCCGACCTGAGTAGATGAGCTGCAGGAGGTTTTCGAAGGCTTCAGGCTCGATGGCGCCGGGTAGCACGATGCAGTTGGTGTCATTGAGGAGCAGCTTGTCATGGAAGTACGGTGAGGAGGCTGCGAGCACGGTTTTGTGTGCCTGGAAGACGCGGCCCTGCACGTGCACACTGATGTCGCAGAACTTCCCCTCCAGCCGGTGCCGATTAAGACTCTCAAGGAGGACAGCGCTGTAGTGCGGAAACTGA
This sequence comes from Calotriton arnoldi, assembly GCA_963921515.1. Lineage (NCBI taxonomy): Eukaryota > Metazoa > Chordata > Amphibia > Caudata > Salamandridae > Calotriton > Calotriton arnoldi. The sequence continues at coordinate 1,870,062 of CAWUFW010002020.1, read as the reverse complement.
ATGTGGATGGTTCTGGTCTGTGACTCCATGGCACGCCCAGAAGTAGAACTGTGTAATGGGGTAAACAAAAAAAAATAAGAGTCAAAGGAAGAACTAACAGAAGTGGAGACCGCAATGGGAGGAGGGGAAACAAGAAGCAAGAGTGAATTAGGAGGCAAAAAGAAAGCATCGTGTGAAAAGAGTAAACAAAAGGATAGGGATACTACTTGCAGGGAGTGATAGGTGGAAGGTGGAGAGAGTGGGTGGCAGGGCAAATAAAGCAGGGTCACTGATAAGAGCAGTGGTGATAAGGAGTGATAAAGGGGAGATTGAGGAAGGGTGAGAAGTGGAGAGGGGAGTTCTGCAAGTGGGGACTACAGAGGGAGTGATGCTGAAAAAAATAATGGTAACAGAGAAAGGTCAAGTTGGAACAAGGAAAGAGAAGTGAGAGAAGTAAGTTGTGAAGCGCTCCGATACCTTCGGGTCTGGCCAGTGCTATACAAAACTCTTAAATAAAAATAAATAAATAAGGGCAAGTATAGCAATAAGGAAGGGGAGGGCGAGGTTGGGAAGTGGCGATATGGAAGGGGGAGAGTAGAGACTGAAAGGAGGATGAGAGGAAAGGCTATGATAGGAAGGGAAAAAGGAGGAAGCTGAAGGAAGGTGGATTGTAGGTTTCAGAATAGGAGGCAGAGACTGAAAAGATAGCGATGATGAATGAAGTAACTGTGAGGGAAGGTTTCAAGCAACGTTAAAATCCCATTCCTCCAGCTCACTCCACTTTTAACACGTCTTCCCCTCAAGTGCATTATCCCCATGTATTACACTGATGGGGCTGGATCCCCCTATGAAGGGTGGGTGCGTTCTCTTCCACCATGGATGATTGTCGTACACAGTGCAGGACTGCAGAAGTCTCTTTCAGACACATCTCTAACAAAACCATCCAAGCAAGATCCATCCTCCAATGGATAGAGAAAGATGTTCAAAAACATTTCACGACAAGGACATTTCCCTTCCACACAGCAGACCAAGAAACAATAATGATTCCTCTTCACCCACCAATGTGCTGTACAACATCTAAGACATTGGGTAAACCAGAGTTTCCTTTTACTTCACTCATTCCCAGTGCCTTTCACTGGTGAGCCTGGTATTCAGATTTCCAAAGCCCACTCACTAGTAATTTTGTGCCCGAGTCAACAGTCACAAGAGATTCTACATGAAATGACAAAGTCGTGAGCACTACATGCCATCAAACGCATGCTACATGTGAAGGCAAGAGCAGGCTTCTACTCAAGATGCAAAGCACAAACATCTAAGCAGGCAGTGCTTTCTGCAAGATTTATGCACATATATTGATCTTGATTTTGCAAATTCGCAAATATTCCACTTCCAAGGATATAATTAATTTTGAAAGAGCCAGGTTTTGATTTACGTAATGGTCGGTGATGAGCGTGATTAACAAATGCAGGCGATTTCAAGCTTTTGCAGCAAGGTATGAGAATGATCTGCCACCTTGCCTACTGAGATTGATTTGGGATACATCAGTGAGGAGCAGAGGGTATGGGAAGAAATGTACCAGAAAATTTACGTTGGGTGTTTGAAGGGCCTCTAAGATGGAGTGCACGTTGAGTGATGCAGAAAGCCTTGAAGGTAGCAGTTTTATGTACAGGGAGCCAGTGAAGTTTTTGTAAAGAATGTTTTATGGAGTCACGCGATGGAATATTTAACAGAAGGGTGATAAAAAGCGAAAGCGATGTGTGGCGAAGCCATACTAAGAAACAAGTCCCACTATGATCATTCTGAATTTGCTAACTTCGCTTTTCCACCACTAACAGTTACTCATGCTTGGGATTCTTTCCATGTCCTGAGAAGAAAGAACCACAAACCTGTAACCAGGGTAACACCAAGACTGCTGGCCCTAATCGCCTTCGATAACAGACACCACCTTCTTTTCCCTCTGCTCCATACCAAGATAAGACTATCTGGCAGGGAAACCCGGAAAGGTATAGGATGAGTGTGAGCCGCTAGATAGAAGAGGATATGATGGTAGAGTTGAGGGCTGGTGTGGACTCTTGAGTGTCAAGGGTCCCAGGTAACAAGGGCGCGTTCCTGGCCCCATTCAGACATGGAAGGATGTGCGCATGCGAAGGAGAAAGAAAAGAAGTGAACTTACAAAGAATGCCTGGTTCTGCCCACCCCAGACTCTCGACCCCCTCATCTCACCCTATGGTCTACAGTTTACCTCTCTCACTGTTCTCCCCTTCACCACCATCTACTAAGCGTCCTTACACTCCCTACTTTATCCCTTACTCCTTTCTACTCCCTCCCCATCCTTCCAGGTTATTCCCTCCCCTTAATGTGTATCCCATGACTTCTTCCTCCACTGCGTGTACTGTGCCTTCCTCAACACCATCCTCATCCTTGCCTCTACTTGACCTCTTCATGTCCTCGTCTACTTCTGTCTCTCATCTTCTCAGTTGCTCCCCATCCGTACCCCGCTGCCCTTCCTTCTCTATACCCCGTGCTCCCCCTCTCCAGCCTGTACCTGCCCTCCTCCAGTGTGTATGCCCGTTCATTCACACTCCTTCTCTATACCCCTGGCTCCCCTCCTCTCCAGCCTGTACCTGCCCTCCTCCACTGTGTATGCCTGTTCATTCACACTCCTCCCTCTCTATACCCCCTGCTCTCCAGCCTGTACCTGACCTCCTCCACTGTGTATACCCGTCCATTCACACTCCTCCCTCTCTATACCCTGCTCTCCTCCTCTCCAGCCTGTACCTGCCCTCCTCCACTGTGTATGCCCGTTCATTCACACTCCTCCCTCTCTATACCCCCTGCTCTCCAGCCTGTACCTGCCCTCCTCCACTGTGTATGTCCGCTCATTCACTCCTCCTTCTCGCTCTGTTTTCCTTTCCTCCTCCGGTCCATCCCACCCCTATCCTTCAGGCTCCCTCCTCCATTCTTCTCTCTCCTCCCCTTCCAGCCCCATGCCCCCTCTGTACCACGGAGTCTCTTCTGCCGCTTCTCCCTCTCCTCTACCCCCTGTGCCTCCCAGTCTCTCTACACCCCATCTGGCGCCCCAGCCTTACCCTCCTCCGGTCCATCTCACCCCTCTCCTTCAGGTTCCCTCCTCTCTCCTTCCAGCCCCATGCCCCCTCTGTACCACTGAGTCTCCTCTGCCGCTTCTCCCTTTCCTCTCTCCCCTGTGCCACCCAGTCTCTCTACACCCCATCTGGCGCCCCAGCCTCCCCATCCTTCGCCTCCATGAGGCCTTTCCTCCTCCCGTTCCCTGCGTCCCCTCCACGTCCTCCTGTTCCTCATCACCCAGTCTCCCTCCCCGCCCTCTGGGCCCTCTTTCCTTCCAATCCCCGACCCTCCCCCGGGCTCTCCCGCCCCCGAGGGGGCCTCACCTTCTCCCGGCGGGGTGCACAGGACAGGCCGCACAACCCGGTGCAGCAGCACAGCCTAACCCTGTGCTGGCCGACCAGAACCCTACCCTGGGACGGAGAGCGGCCAAGGAGGACAGCCGAAGGGGAACCCTGGGAGTAGGAGGGGCCAACGAGGACAACCGAAGGGGAACCCGGGGAGGGGCCAACGAGGACAACCGAAGGGGAACCCAGGGACAGGAGGGACGGCAGCTAACGAGGACAACCAAAGACGAACCTTGGAAGAGAGAGAGCGGCCAACGAGGACAACCGAAGGGGAACCGTGGGAGGGGCCAACGAGGACAACCAACGGCGGCGAACCCTGGGACAGGAGGGACGGCAGCTAACGAGGACAACCGAAGACGAACCTTGGGAGAGAGAGAGAGCGGCCAACGAGGACAACCGAAGGGGAACCCGGGGAGTGGGAGGGGACAACAGACTGCGAACCCGGGGAGAGGAAGGACGGCAGCTCACGAGGACAACCGAAGGTGAACATTGGGAGAGAGAGGCCCCCAGGAGGACAACCGAAGGAGAACCCTGGGAGCACATTCAGCAGGGAAGGACAACCAATAGCGAAGCTTGGGACCAGACAGATGGACGAATAGAAACCAACCCCGGGAGGTATAGAAGCACTGAGGGACAACCAAAGATAAACCCTGAAAATGATATGAGCGGCCAGGTACGACTAAAGGCGAACCCAGAGATAGGACTGCAACAAACAGATGAGCAAATGGAGAGACAGCAGCAAACAAGGACATAGGACAACCGTAAGAGAAACCTGTGGGGACCGAATTTAACGAGGACAACTGAAGCAGAACCCTGAGAGCACCTTCAGCAGAGAAGGACAACCAAAAGAGAAGCCTGAGACCAGACAGATGGATGAAGAGAAACCAATCCTGGGTGACACAGCAGCACTGAAGGACGATGAAAGATAAACCCTGGAAATGATAAGTAGAACTTGAAGTGAGCCCGGAGACAAACATCCTCCATGAAAAAATACATCTTTACGGTTAAGCAGCTATGAAAATTATATCTTCAATTTACATCAATGGGAGGGGAAAACAATACACATATCCTCTCTAAAATATGAAATACCTGTAAATCTATAGTGGCATGCAATATGCCTCGCCAAATGTTAAAGACTTGAAATGTGCCCGGTATACTGGCTTAAGTATCGAGACAGCCCAACCATTCCCTCAGTATCCTCATTACTATCATGATACTTGAAAATAAGGCAGTCAGCCAAACACATTTGAATTGTGAAAACAAGACCCTCCATGTAGAAAGAATATTATAAATGATTCTCTAATGTCTCTATAATGCTTTCCTTCTTGCACATTTTCATTTTCTCTTTAACACTGCTACTTGCTTGAAAGATATTGGATCAGTGGCATTTGCTCAGGATTACATAGTTTGTCATATGGAGATGCCGTTTTATGTATGTGTTGGGTTGGAAAAGTCTTCTGTGTGGTACGAGACGTGCACCCCTGCCCTGAGTGCCCAACTGTACTGTTGTCTGGATCCTTAATGCTGATTTGTTGTCATAGCCAAACACAGATCGTGCGTGTACATCTTGACATAGACCTGTCTTGTCGGACCGGGAGGGGCACCCAAATCGCTGCCCTCAAAGTGGTGGAAGGCTACTGCCTTCACCAGGAGTTGGGCAGCACAAGTGCGGTGGTGGCAGCATACCGTGTAGTGATCAATAGTAGTGAACAGGACCCTTTTACTGTAGTGTTATGATGCTGAGGGTATGTGTGCTTACAAGAAGTGCACTACACAAGGGGTGAAGTGTGGTGCAGTGCACTCATGGTAAATGTGTGTGTGCTGGGAGTGTGTTTTTAGAATAACACACTCTAGTACAATACTGAAAGGCTGTAGTACTGAACAGTGCGCACAAACTGAAGACGTTTGCTGCATGTAGTTGTGCTTGTGGTGGCATAATACAAAAGGATAACAGTGCTGTGCAGTAAGTTTCCTCTGGATGTGTACTGAGTACAAGAGTGCCTGCACTGGTACATTACATGGAGGACCTTGGGTTTCATTTTGGGAAGCTGAGGCCTGCCTGGTGGAAAACAAAGAGTAGAGGAATCCCCCAGGATAGATTTGTGTATAGCTGCATTCCTGTAAGCTGGGAGGGACATGCACTGGAGGACGGGGAGCCAGGCTCTCTGTGTGCATTTCAAAGGGCTCTTTATTCAATGATAGATCACAAGGAAGGGGTGTGGACACATCTCTGGAAGACAGGGATCGGACTGATAAGGGAATGATAAGGAGTAGGGCTGGGAGCCCAGGATTAACCTTTTGATGAGCATATCACTGTGGCTGACATACAGGTGTGAACTCTGGTCACGTCCATGAATCTTGTGTGTTAATCAGTTTCAGAGTCCTGCCTGCTGTGACAGACATCCTTCAGGAAGAAGAAGAAAGGAGAAAGATGTCTATTTCAAAGAAGCAGAACCCCAACATAAACCTTCAAAAACTCAAACACTAAGTTAAATTTTGTGTCTGGAAAAGAACTATAAGTAATAGAGTTTGATACCTCAAATTTTGTCATCTGCCGAGCAGCCAGACGGGCTGTGTGAGATGGGGAAGCTCAGCAAGACTTCTGCCTGTGGCCAGGACTGGGGGCCAGGCCTGCTAGTTTCTCTGCTGGGTGAGGGGAATTCACCCAGGGAAACCAAGACCACCTGCCCTAGAACCCGGAGCACCAACGTCTGCCTGCTACTCAAGACCAGTGTGCCAGGCCTGCTAGTTCTCCCTGCTGGGTGAGGGGAACTCACTCAGGGAAGCTAAGACCACTTACCCTGGAGCACAAGTGCCTGTCTGCTCACCAAGACCAGTGTGCCCTCTGAGGAAGAGGAGAGATTTGGAAGGAGCAAGGTCCAGCAGGGAGCCCTATCATGAGGACTCCCTGTGTGAAGAATCTGTTCTTGCACTGATCGGGCCATAGCCCATGTGCTAGATTGATTTGGCGACAACCTGTGTGTAAGGAGGGGCTGCGGTGGACTGAGATGAGGAACGAGGGTTGTGTGGAGGACGCCAGGCCTGCACGACCTTGTGGTGTGTGGCCCCATGTGCCAGAGAGGGGGTCCACCAGGAACATTAACAGCAGGTCAGCCTGACCGGACTTGTGAATGCCGTGGCGGCGACCCCGTATGCCAGGAGGGGCTGAGGCCAACGGTTCAGGCTGTCGCCTGGGACCGAGAAACTGCTGCTGTGACCAAGGCGGGTCAGGCCCACATACTGCAAACTGCACTGAAGGAAGCCTGAGGATCAAAGGATATTGATGGAGACCCGTCGGAGCAAGGAGATCAACCCCCCTCCCACAAAGGGAAGTGAGACTTACCGTGCGATCACCGGAGCAGGGACAAACCAGATCGCTATGACCAGCTGGTACCATGGCTCGGAGGGGAGAGCCTGCCCCTGCCACGTGCTGCCGCTTGTGACTGCACGCAAACTGACTTAGCTGATCTGGAGCAGGACTTTGCTGCGCCGCTGTGGGGTTCCATACCGCCGGAGTGAGTGAGCCATGAACTGGGCCTTTGTGGACCTGGGGACATACTGAGATCAGTACTGTGACCCCATGGACTCTTGTGACTAAACTTCCGAAAGGAGTCAGAGGGGAGAACACTTGAGTACGGCCTAACAGTTTACATTCCCTGGATGTGGCCAGCAGTAAATGGGGAATAACATTGAACCTGTTGCACTAATGTTAGTGGGTCAGGGAGTGGCCTTATAACTACTAGAGCCCCAACCTCAAGAGGGATTGTGTTATTGCTTTTGAAAGTCGTTTACCTTTGCATGTGTAGAATTAGAATTAAAATATTTCTTTTTATATAAAGGCAAGTATTTGACTGGACATTGATTTATTGTCTGCGCTGCTTGCGCGTTGAATTATGAGTCCTGTTCACTGATTTGTATCTGCGCTTCCCCCCAAAGGAGCCTTGACTGCTCGTCCGACGCTACCTAACTGAGAGTCAGGTGCAGAAGGGGTTTATGGCCCAGGTGAGCAGGTTCCATAGTAGATCGGGCCCCGGGACATAGGTAATAAAAGGCCTCAGCCACCACGGGTGGGCCCAGTAATTCCTGCATGCCCTATGGCCCACTGAAAGGGGTTCTGACAGTATGTATATGGTATTTCTATAGCACAAACTGAGCCAAAAGGCAGTGAAGTGCTGTAAATGGTCAAATGCAAGCATAAAATCACAGAGTAATAGGAGAGGAAGGTAGGTTGTGGACGGTTAATGAATTGTGATGTAGTGTTCTTTAAAGAGGTGAGTCTTCAACTGTTTCTTAGTTTGGCGCAACAATGAGGTGGTCCTGATGGATGTGGGGATGTTGTTCCAGATCCTGGGTGCACAGATGCTGCGGTGGTCCTGATGGATGTGGGGATGTTGTTCCAGATCCTGGGTGCACAGATGCTGCGGTGGTCCTGATGGATGTGGGGATGTTGTTCCAGATCCTGGGTGCACAGATGCTGCGGTGGTCCTGATGGATGTGGGGATGTTGTTCCAGATCCTGGGTGCACAGATGCTGCGGTGGTCCTGATGGATGTGGGGATGTTGTTCCAGATACTGGGTGCATAGACTGAAAAACCTTGCGGAACCTATTTTTTCTTTTTTTATACTTCTTAGTCTGCATTCTGATGGTGTTCTGGCTGTGGGTCTCCGAGAACCACCAGAGATAGTGAGCTTGGCTGCAAGTTAAGCCGGCATGCTGGTCATGAAGGGCTTTGTAAATGATGCCGCTGATTTTGAAGATAGTGCGGGCTGGCTTGGTACAGGTTGTCTTTGGGGTTTTTTTTCCAAACTATTTTTATTCAAAATTGAGCACATTGAATAAAAGCAATATATCATACAATCATTCCCCACAGTTCTATCGTAATCTAATGAGGACACAGATTCTCCATGTGTGGGTACCTCCAACTCGAACAGTTTGTCAATTCTAAACCCTCTCTTCTGAGTGGATGTTTCATACTTTTTAATTGTTATAACCCCTTCCCAACTAACCCCCCCTTTTCCTATCCCCTCTAACCTCTGTGGTGGTGAAGCAGTTGTATCCACTCTAGCCTTTGGGTGTAATGTATAGCTTGAGAAGCAAGTCGTGAGTCCTGAAAGATAGATAGGTATTGTGCTGGGTTGGCTAACTGTGACCCGTTTGGGGGGTCTGAAGGCGGGCCCTATCTTAAGCTAAAACTGGAACAGGTGCATTGCTTTCATCGTGGGAGGGCATACCGCCAATGGCAGACCCTGTATAAGATATGACACTAATGGGCCCCATTTGTATTCGAAATTTTTATACTCATCTCTAAAAATATGAGCTAGCTTATCCATAGTGAGTATTTTCCATAGACGTGAGTGCCATTGCTCCAGCACAGGGGCCGCTTTCTTCTTCCAGGCAGCTGCGATCGCCATTTTAGCTGCCCCCAGGCTTGCCCACATGATAGCCTTGTCGTCTTTGTTTTTTTGGCAACATGTTCCTGATAGTGAGATTGGTGTCAAGGGTGAATCTGACTGAGGTTGCATTCTGTGAAAGTTGAGGTTCGGAGCTGTCAAGGTTCATGGCGTTGAACCAGGTTTGAACTGTATCTTGTTTGCTGCTCTAGGCAAGTTACAGGACTTCTATCTTCATTGGGTTGAGCCTCAGGCACTGGACATCCAGCTCTGGATGATATGCAAGTGGTGTTTGAGGCATTGGATGTCTCTGGCAGAAGAGACTTTCAAGTAGTGTTGTGTATCATCAGCATATTGGTGAATCTTGATGCTGTTAAATTGGTTTAGCAGCATTTGAATGTGACGGATAGGACACCTTTTCTCTTAGTTTATCTGTGAGTAGAGCACCAACCAAATCCATGTACAGGCTAAGGATGACCATGGAGGCGCCCATGTGAACAAACTGATATAGCTTAGAAAGGTAGGAGGTGAATCGAGGAATGACATTACTAATGATTCCCACTAATTTCTCCAGGGTGTGTATGAAGGTGGGATGATCAACTGCGTCGAAGGCAGCTGAGAGGTCCAGCAATATCAGGAGACATAGGTCGGGACATGGCCGGACGCCGATGGAGACGGGAGCCTGAGACCGAGCTCCCGCCGGTGATCCCCCATCCAGTGACATCCTGCCCGATATAGAGGGGCCCCAGACATAGGCGCCGTCTCCCCCAACGCCAGAAACACAGGGGGTAGTACGGAGCTGGGGTGCAGGCCGGCGAGTGCCGGGAAACATGCAGAAATCGTACCTGGCTGCGGGACCGCGAGGCCAAGCAAAATGGCGGCCGCGGTCTAACTGACGAAGCCGGAGGGAGCCACTGAGGCCGCCGATGCGAGGAGAGCCTCGCGGACAATAACAGTGAGTGCACAGACGGCAGGACACCCGATCCCCCGGAGACCACACAGCCCGGGGCCTGAAGGGGCGGAAGTGCGGGCGCAGCTAGGGCCGAGACGGTTGCGGAGCCACGGTGACGGCCTAGCGCCGCGGCCTGGTGAGTGCCCTGCAGCAAGACGATTAGACTCCGGAGCGAGTGCGGGGAGCGCGGAGGCCTGACCTGTGTTGGGCCCCACTCCTGAGCAGGCCGCCGAACGAGGGCTGGGAGTAGCCACGACGAGGGAGATTGAATGAATGAGTGGCGGCATCTGCGCCCGCGATAATAGCGTACTGGAAGCTCAAACAGCAGCCTCAACGGTGAAGAAGGTACGAGCGCATGGGCCGCACTAGCGGCTGCGGGGGCACAGCGGATCCTCCCCCGGGCTGAAGTGGGGGCCGTAGACACCTGCTCGGACTGCCAGACGCGGGCCAGAGCTGAGGGCGATTGGGGCCTGCACTGAAACAAGCCGGAGGGACCGGGAGGCCTTATATGAGAACGCACTGCGTCGAGGCGCCCTGGGTGAGAACGGACCACAACGCGCTCACTGCCCAGTCCCCAGCACGTAAGCGGCGAAAGCGAGGGAGAGGAGGTGCGAATACTGCGCTAATCCTGAGGAGCTGCACACGCCGGCCGCGGGGCACTGGGGTGCGCACCTGACAGGGGGCAGCGTTGATCGCCTCTGAGGGCTTGGGGTAATTGTGCCACTTTAAAAGGGACTCAACGGAATCGTGCGGCACGCACTGGGTGGCAGAGAGACATAAGCACAGTGGAGAGAGCCCACAGCTACCGGGGAACGGGGCTCCGCTATCGGGCACACGGCCACTGTCCATTGAGCCGAGCGCCAGAAGCGACTACGCAGAGCTGAAAGGGAGGCCCACGAGGCGGGGGAGCATCACAGCGGGCTTGCCCCGGTGAGGGCGGTCACGGTACAAGAGCCCTACAACACAGGTGCAGTGGTAGGCCAACGGGGATAGCGACGGAGGCTTTTTTGAGTTATAGAGGAGAGAGACATAACAGGGGCCGCCGGCCCAGCGCCACGAGATAGGCACGCAGGAAACGGCCTGCAGAGGCTGAAAAGAAGGCGCTGAAGAGGGACACCACACTGAGCAGGCCCTGGTCAGAAACAGATACAGGTCCTACGCAACATTGGAGTAAGGGCAGGGACTCAAGGATACGGTCTACCAGGAGATACTGGGAAGAAGAGAACTCCAAGCCAGGAACGACTGCCACCATGGGGAAAGTGACCAAACGGCGGGACGTGGAGCACCAACAGGAGCTGACAGAAGAGGACTCGGAGGTCGCTCGCCCCAGAACAGGAACACGCACGGATCAAAAGGGGACGCCAGCGGACCCGTCCCTCCACGATATACTACAGGCAATAGAGCTCTCGAGAACTGCATTGGAAACCAAAATTGACACGCTAAGAGAAGACATGGGCTTGCTCAGAGCGGACCATAGGAAGTTGGCGGAACGAGTTACGGCAACGGAGGGGGAGCTCCACGACTTGAAGCCTCAGGCGAACGCGTCTGCTCAAAGACTTACCGAGATAGAAAAACGGGTGCAGGTCTTAGAACTCAGAGCGGAAGACGCAGAAAATAGAGCACAACGCAACAACCTGCGAATCATAGGCCTGCCAGAGAAAATTGAAGGGAATAATATGGTCGCCTACTTGGAAAACTAGATCCGAACTGAGGTGGCGGAAGAAGGCCTATCCCCCTACTTTGCTCTGGAGCGAGCGCATAGAGTCCCTGCCAGAGCGCTAGCACCGGAAGGCCCCCACGACCAGTGGTGGCCCGGCTCCTATTCTACAAGGATAGAGATCACGTGTTGAGCCGTGCTCGGCTTAAAGGACCTCTCCAAATAGCAAACAGTACTGTGAGAATTTTCCCAGACTTCTCTAGAGACGTCCAGAAGCAAAGAGCATCTTACACTACAGTCAAGCGGAAGCTCCGGCAGATGGGAGTTCAGTACTCCATGGTGTTCCCGGCCAAGCTTCGACTGATCTCGGAGAGGGGAACCAAATTCTTCGCTACCCCACAGGACGTGTGGGACTGGATCGATGAGCAAACACCAGAGGAAAGGAGAGAGGGGAGGCGAGAACAATCCGGACGAGCCTCTGCACGACCTGCGGACAACAGAGGGAACTCCAGGAGTCTACCCACGGCAGCGGAGACGCGACGGGCCAGAGAGAGAGCAGTGGCGGCTGTGCCTCGCTCAGCACGCCAGCGACGCGGGACACTTCCTCTTTGTCCGGGGAGGACCCGAGGGAATCGGACTCGGACACCAGCACTGGCACGGTGGGGGAGGCCAGCCAGACCCTCCCTGAACTGACTCACAGACTGGCAGATGATATCGTTTGAAGGGTACCAGAACACGCAAGTATCCATAGCATATTGAAGAGGGGGGCCCATTGCACACTGACAGTGCAGTAATATGAGGCAAAAGGGGGCCCTAGCCATGGAAGGTGTTTGTGAACCGCAACATGCACTGGGTGGAGGGGAACCCGGGGGGACACACGGTTCTCTTCCAAGTGGACACTGGCCTAGCCTCTACCCAAACTTTGAACAATCGTTGCACTGGCACTCAAGTGCGTTGTTTGGATGGGAGAGATTTTCTCACTTGTCCTGGGGAGGGGGAGTTGGGATGTTAAAGTAGTTTTAGGTTGGAAACTGGGGCGCTGCTGTCAACACAAGAAGGGCACGAGACATGGCAGCAAACGCTGCAGGGCTCTGAGACGCTTATCAATGGCCTGTTCCACGGAGAGCAGGGGAGGGGGGGAACGATCACTAGTAATGGCAAAAAGGTCAACATATAGCATATTATCCTGGAACATCAGGGGTATGCATTCCATGCACAAGAGATATAAAATATTCTCACACTTAAATCGGCGGGGGGTTCATATAGCCATGCTCCAGGAGACCCACACACTGGCATCCGAGGGCGCTGCACTGCACCGAAGGTGGAGAGGGCAAGCATATTACACATCGTACTCGGCGTTTGCAAGGGGGGTGCTGATCTGGGTGCGAGTGGGGGTCCCCTTTCAGCACCTCGACCACAAAGTAGACCCGGCGGGGCGCTACGTGATAGTTACGGGGTGGCTGAATGGGCAAGACATCACGTTAATTAATATATATGGTCCGAATGTCGACCAGACTAAATTTCTGGAACGCCTGTCTGGAGAATTGGCGCCCTACATGACCGGCCCGGTCGTCATGGGGGGAGACTTCAACTGTATCGCGGATCCTGACCTGGACCGGTCGCACCCTCCGCTCAGAGACTCCCCGATTCATAACATAGCCAGAACCTTTAGGATGTGGCAGACCAGATGGGGACTAATTGACACATGGCGACGCACCCACCCACTCGATAGAGAATACTCTCACCTCTCACATGTTCATGACTTACATGTCAGGCTAGATACATTCCTATGTTCACCTGACATACATACATTACTCCAGGGGGCAGAATACCTGACCAGAACTGTTTCGGATCACAACCCGCTACTGGTCAGATTACAGTGGGGTGCACAACACCAGCCTATTCCTACCTGGCGCCTCAAGCCTGAGGCATTAGAGGACCAGGTATTCTTGCGGGAGACTAGGGGCCACATCACGACATTTTTCTCTGATAATGCTTTTTCCACTGATTCCAGGGGAACAGAGTGGGAGGCCTTTAAGGCAGTCATTAGAGGACGGTGTATGGCAGCATCCATCGGGGTACGAAGGACATTGGTTACGGACGTGGAGAGGGCGGACCGAGCACTTAGGGAAACAGAGTTGAGACGGCCCGAACACCCTGAGCTGCGGCAAGAGCTCTTGGACGCTAAGGAAGAGGTAGCTGTGCAGGAGGAGCGCCTGCGGTGCTTTGACTTCAAAGCTTACGCTGACAGGACCCATGCGGAGCTAGATAAAGCAGGTCGTCTATTGGCTTGGCTTGCCAACCCGACCCGCCGGGGAAACAACATTCTAGAAATTGCGGACCAGGCGGGAAGACCATTACATAGACAGGAAGAAATAAATAATAGATTCCGAGACTATTATGACTATAGATTCCGAGACTCTATAGGAGCTCCGGACCCAGGGGGACGGGAGAGATAGCTGAGTACCTGACGGGACTTCCATTGCTCACGCTCTCTGAGGAAGATGCAGAACAGCTGGGGGTGGAAGCCTCCAAACATGAAATTAGGGTGGCCATAAAGGAGTTGGCAAGAGGCAAGACCCCGGGCACAGATGGGCTTCCTCAGGAATTCTATGCTGCCTATGTAGAGGAGTTAGCCCCCAGATTGGTAGAATTTTATGCGGAGGTTAGGGAAAGAGGTGTACTACCGCAGACCACGCGGGAAGCGGTGGTGATCCCGCTACTCAAGCCGGATAAGCCCCCTCTTGAGTGCACGGCATACAGACCCCTGTCCATGTTAAATCCAGATTTTAAAATACTAAGCAAGTTGCTGGCAACCAGGCTACTACCGCACATGACCTCCCTGGTCCATCAGGATCAGGCAGGGTTTATACCAAGCAGGAATACGACTCTCAATATATGCCGCCTTCTTTCCATTCTTGAACTGAGCAAAGTGGAGGAACCCGATGGAGCTGTCTTCGCTATCGACATAGAGAAAGCATTCGACAGCCTAGAGTGGGAGATTCTGTATGCGGTGCTGGCAAGAATGGGGATCGGACAGGGATTCATGAGATGGGTGAAACTGCTCTACGAGGGCCGAGTGGCTAGGGTCCGCAGGGGCCGTACGATCTCGGCTCAGTACCGGGTGGAGCGGGGAACGCGTCAGGGGTGCCCCCTGTCCCCCCTCTTGTTTGCCCTGGCCATAGAGCCCCTGGCGTGCAGGGCGCGGTCCGGGAGTGCATACAGAGGGCTGCAGTTGGGTGGACAAACACATCATATAGCACGGTATGCGGACGACCTCCTGCTCTTTTTCAAAGATACGGACGGGGACTTGAGGGGGTTAAGACCATGATGGGAGCGTTTGGCGCACTATCGGGACTCCACGTGAATTGGCAGAAATCCCGGCTGTTCCCGGTGACGGCGGACACTCCGCCTCCTGAAGGGCTAGGAGAGCTGCAGTGGGAGCCTCGATGCTTCAGATACCTGGGAGTGAAGATTTTTCACTCCATATCAGACGTGCAGGAGGGGAATGTGGGGGGAGCTTTAAGATCCCTGAGGGGCAATATGGGCTTTTGGGGGGGATTGCCTCTGTCCGTGGCAGGGAGGGTGTCCTTGCTGAAGATGGTGGCTCTCCCCAGGCTGCTGTACTTCTTTACCACCCTACCAGTGTGGATACCGGCGGCATGGTTCCAAGAGCTGGACTCATGCCTCTCAGCTTTTATATGGGGTGCGAGCAGACAGAGGGTGGCCCTATCCACGTTAACGAGGGCGCAACTGGGGGGGGGCCTGGCGGTTCCAGAGATGGAGACATACTACCTAGCGGGGCAGCTGCAGAGGTTCACACAGTGGGTGGCGAGTAGCCTGGACCCGGAACGAAGGAGGCCTCCCTTCACCCCGGAGATGGCAGCAGTGCTTGGCACCCTGATGGGCACCATTAAACCGCAGCATGTCCATGCCAATGAGCACAAGGTGATAAGGCGTTGCTGGGGTAGATGTCTGCAAAAGACGAAGACAAAACGCCCATGCTCACCGGAGATGTCGCTCGCACTGCTCGAGGCACTTCCACACGGGGGACAGTGGAGGCAGATAGAGGAATGGGCACAAGCAGGGGTTACCAAAATTGGAGACCTATACAGAGATGGGGAATTACTCACCTTTGACGCATTCCGCACAGAATGGGATATCCCGCAAGGGCACTTCCTGCTCTACGGGGCAATCACGGGGGCAATGCGCAGACATTGGGGGGCGGGGATGACGGAACCACCGACTCACTCTACGTGTGAATACATAGGCCTGGCGGGGGGTACAATAAAGGCTGTCACTTGCCTATACAGGGCCATCAGACGCGACTCTACACAACCGATGGAGGGACTCCGGACCAAATGGGAGACTGACCAGGGTAGACCCCTAGAGGATAAAGATTGGGAAAACATACTACAAAGGGCCTCTAAAGTCTCTCGCAACGTGAGATTTAGGCTGATTAGCTTTTATACACTACATAGGGCATACATCACACCGGACAGAATCAATCGCTTCTTCCACAGGGAGGATGCGGAATGTCCGAGATGCAGAGAAAAGAGAGCTAATTTCATACACATGATATGGAGCTGTCCCCTGTTAGCGAATTACTGGCAGGAAGTGACAAGGGAAACGACAAGAGTAATAGGGTGGATAGTGCCGTGCACGCCAGAATATGTATTACTAAATGGGTTTTCTCACTCAGCCAAGACTAAGGTTACTGCTAGATTTCAAGACCTAGCCTTCATACTGGCGAAGCGGGAAATAACCAGCAAATGGAAAGCACCAGCTGGCCCCAGTATCCATAGATGGAAACGAGAGCTGGTGAAATGGGCAAGCTGCGAAGGTAGAATACTGCTTAGGAATGCGAGAAGGGGTATAGGTAGAGCTGAGAGGGCGCAGGCCTGGGAGGCGCTGGTGGAGGATATGAAAAATGTGGGCCAGGGATCTGAACCCAATACCCCCATAGGACTATCTCGGCACGGGAGCCCCTGGAACCGGGATCAGGACGAGGGGTTGGACGAGCGTCCAGAGAGAGAAGTGCCCAATGACTAAGATACACATGAAGGGTTGGGCAGTCGTAAGCACCACCGATGCTCCAGATATCTGCCCATAGCCAAACTAAGAGGAAGGTAGTGCAATACCCTAGTTGACAGCAGCGCAGTGGGGGTGGGGGGTAGTTGGGGAAAGTTGGGGGTGGGGGGATTCGACGGTACATGACTAGAGTGGGAAAATTAGTAGCATTGTACGTTAAATGATACTGATTGCATGATAAAGTTTTGCAGCCAAAATAACTGTAAGCTATGACAAAGGCACATGCCTAAAGCAATATGTTGTAATGCTGGACCCACGTGTATAATGACATATATAAAAGACAATAAAATATGTTTAAAAAAAAAAATCAGGAGACATAGGTCATCTTCATCTGTAGCCAAGAAGGCGTTGTCTATGATGTGTACGGTATAAATCTCCAGGCTGCAGCATGATCTGAAGTCCAACTGGTAGTCGTAAGGGAGATGGTTAGCATTTATGTGATCTTGAAGTTTAACATAGACAGTCTTGGACTTGAATGGTAGGTCAGTGATAGGCCGGTAGTTGGCAAGGTCACCAGGGTCTAGTGTAGGTTTTTTTGGAGTGGGAGGATCTGACCTGTCTTGAGAGCTTTTGGGAAGATGCCTTAAATGAGGTAGGCATTCATTATGGTAAGTAGGGGTAAGAGTGCGTCCCCAGAGAGAGCTTTGTTGAAGGACATTGGTAAGACATCACCTTCATGAGAAGTGGCTTTGAGGGAGTTGGGTATGTCGGTGAGACCTGGGAGAGAGAAGGCTCTGAAGGCTGGTGATTTCTGGATTCTACAGGAAGGGGTGGGAATAAGAGACGAAGCGGGCTTAGAGGCATGGATGTACTGCTGGATCTTCTGTATCAGTTATTCAAACCACATCCTCTAATCTTTAAATTAACAACTATTTACTTCAGGTTCCGTTCCTTGTTAAACAGACCACAGGAAGTGAAGAATTAAAAATTGTATGCCATTCGTAGGGTAGAGTGGAAGTTGCCAGTTGATCTCTGAGCATCCATTTCTCACTATGTAAAAAGAAAGCCCTGAGGATGCCTCCCAAACGCTCCTTGTGAAAGGGTTCTTAAACTTCCCAGTTCTGAGAAATGTGACGGGCCAATTGTACTTTAAAATGCACCTGTGTTCAGAAAAGTTCACCATGGGAACACTGTCCTTAACCTCTGCAAAATATAGAAGGTGTTCACAAATATTACCCTTCTTGTTATCTTGAAAAGTCGACGGGTATGGGAAAGAGCAAATACAGATAGAGGGATAAACAGAAACTAACCCTGGCAAAGACAGGAGCATACAAAGCAAATAAAGACAAATCATGGGAGGGAGTAGGCAAAGACACAAGAGCAAACAAAATAAACACATTAGAGAAAGAGGAAACTGGGATAGAGCAAGTACAAACAGAGGGGCAAACAAAACGAAATCCAGGGGAAGAAGCAAACAGTGAGAAATTAGAAAAAATGGAATAGGACACACAAACTAGACAAATGCAAATCCCATGGGCATGAGGTTTACAGACCAATAGATAAACATAAATCAACCATGGGAAAAGACAGCTGCAGACAAAATAAACAAAGGCATAACCTGGGAAAGAGCAATTCCAAACAAAGGGACAAACAGAAACCAACCCTGGGAAAGTCAGGAGTAGCCAAGGAAGAAAAAAGGCAAAACCTAGGATACTGTATCAACATAAATAGATAACGTTCAACCATAGGAAAGGACACCAGCAGACAAAACACTGAAAGGCCAACCTTGGGAAAGGACAGCTACATACTTCTCAAGATTCTAACAGCTACTGAAAAAGAGAGTTCTAACTAATTTGACCACATTTCCAAAGTGAAGAACACCAGCCTGATGAAACCAGGGTGGTGAATAACCATTTGGAATACTTACCTAATTAAAGCAGTGAAAAATTAGAGATTTTTTGGCAAAAATATACTGTATTCAAGTTAGAATCCCAGTTACTGTATACACAAAAAATGTTAGAAACTTCCTATAATTCCCAAAATATTGGCACAAGTAAGAATAAAAAAAACAATGTAAAAGTGGTAAAGAGAGAGAAAAAATGTGCTATGGCACTCTTTTTTCTATGTCTAACCTAACCAGAAAGCAAGGAACTGAAGATCATGGCAAAGAAAAAGGGAATGGGGGTGAGAGACAGCAAAATATTAGGAAATGGAGAAGAGCAGGAGGGAGGGCCTCACATCCTTGGGGAATGGGGAGGGGATGATGTGGGTGGAGGCAGGACACTTCAACAAAAAGCAAACAAAATAACAGAGGAGCAGGGCAACAAATGGATTTAAAGGGGGGGGCTCTCCCTTACATCAGGAGGAGGGAAAAACTAAAAAATGTAAGTGTTTGGGGTAGAGAAAGAAGAGCAAGAGAATTTGGGAAAAATCAACTAAGACAAGATGAACTTTCTCTGAGTAGGGTATTCACAAGTTGATTTTATCAACCTGGTGAATGCCATTCAAGGCAAGGTGATACATTTGTTAAAAAAAGGTTCAACAAAAATGGATCATCGGAACCGGTTTAGGCAGGTTGGTATTTCACTAAAATTACTTACAACTGAAGAAGAGAACTAGAGAGAGCGGGACAAACAGAGGTCTATCCTGGGTAGGACAGCTTTAGATTGAAGGACGACAAAGACCAAACCTAGGTAAGACTGCAACATGGACACCTAACTCTTCATCCAATGATGCTCCGGTTACTTAATGGTAATCTTCATTACTCCGAGTCAAAATCTTGTTGCAGTCATAACAAACTGAGCAGTAGCTCCTATGGACATACCTTTCAGAGCAAAAATAAATTTAGTGCACCAGCCTTACCATCCCTCCAGGATGGCTGGCTTCCTATTCCTCTTAAGTTACATAAAAGGGAAGTCATATAGTCCCTCCTCCTGTCAATTAACAAACCTCTGGGGGAAAAAAACATGAAGCCGAACCCAGAGAGGGACAGAAGGGATGAGAAACCTTGACTGTGGCAAGGAAGGTTTGGACTCAAAGTAATGAAGATTAATCGTAAGAAACTGGAGCATTACCTCCTCGTCCACCTTCCTCGCTACAATCATAAACTGAGCATATACCAGAGCATATATCGGCGGTATGTTATTAAAATTAGCAGAATTAAGCAGTGTGCAAATTGCTGATGCCAAAAAAGTAAAAGAAAAATGTAATCATTTTTACAAAATGTTAACTCCACTTACAATACGTTAACTTCACATAATAAATGTCAACACTTGTCCCCAAGATGGAGATGGAAGAAGCAAAAGCAGTCAAAGAACTATCGCCCCATTCTTTTTTTTTTTATAATCAATTTTATTGATTTTAAAACATGAAAAACCAGCAGTAATCAAATGCAACATGTTACAGCATTTGTAGAGTATCTACATATTACATATATGGAAAAGGCACCTGCGATACAGAGTCTCCTGAAATCTCACACAATGCCCACATTTCCTAAAGTGGGGTACTGTTATTCTATCTGCCCCAGCCATTTGCCCCAGACTTTGCGGTGTTTCGCCGGGCACCCCCTGGCCTCAAGATAGACTTCTCTTGTGTGGCGCACCAGTCCACCCCCCTGCACCATTTCGTTATAGTGGGTGGGATACGGTTTATCCAGTTAGCAGCAATGTCCCTCTTGCCCACTACCATGGCTGTGTTCAGAAATAACTTGTCAGATCTGGAGCCGTCTAAACCATCCGTGATTCCCAGGAGCCCATTTAACGGATTATGCGGGACCTCCCATCCCAGAACCTCAGAGAGTTCCTGTTCTATGGAGTCCCAATATTGTGCAATAACGGGGCAGGTCCATACCATGTGGTAAAAATCTGCTTGGTCTTGTTGACAACGTGTACATGATGCAGTTGGCTTCAGGCCTGCGCTATGAAGGCGTTTTGGTGCTAGATATGCAGCGTGTAAATAATACAGTTGGATCAGACGGAGTCTGGCTGAAGTAGTGACTGTTTTGGGTGCTTTCAGCACATCTCTCCAGTCTTCCTCCTCAAGCGGCCCGATCCATCCCTCCTATCGGCTCCTAAGTTGACCTAGTGTGTTTGGAGTGTTATTTGTTAGGGAGTGGTAAATACGTGAGATCCCTCCCCTTCCCAGGTTACCTGTCATGGTTTGCGCCTCGGGGGGACTGTACTCTGGTAGTGAGGTGTCATTTGGAATGTGGTTGTGAAGGGCATGGCGTGCTTGTAGATACCTATAAAATTGAGAAGAGTGTAGGGAGTACCGGGTCTGTAAGTCTTGAAAAGTGTGCATGTGGTTGCCCGTCGATACGTCTCCAAGCTGCGAAATACCAATAAGATCCCAGGTCCTGAATCCCTCTAAATTGCTGACCTCTCGGAGCCAGGAGCCCTGCCAGAGCGACGTGTACCGGGTCAACCTATTCAACCATTGGGTGTGGTGCAAGGATGCGCGCCAAGCCAGGAGGACCACGTGCATCACCATGGGCATAGATCTGGGCATAGGTCCCCCGTACATCATCGCCTGAATCCTGGGCAGGCCCAAGTCGTTCAACTCTCCTCTATATGCCGGGTCAGACCAGCCTCCTTTGAACCAGTCACCCATTCTTATCTACAATAGTCTATAAATGTATGTTGTGACGCCCAGGGGGCTGTATAGCAAATATCTTCTGTTGCACCCTTAAATGCAGACCAGGTTCTAGCAATACCTTTTTTTGACCCACTTTGAATCTGGGTCACTGACTCTGAACCCCGAGACCCATAAGCAAGTGGAATTGTTTGCTTGATCCGCCTGCTCAGAGTAGAGATAGATGGTTTCAGGCCCTTTCCTGCTGGACCAAAGGTGACAAACAGGCTGTCCACTTTCCTGAAAAGTTCTGTTCTTTCGATATATATCAATATAGTTTTTTTACATCTAACAGATGTAACAGTTCCTCCTCCTCTGACTGGGGATTTGAAAAAATAAGTGGCAAAACAACTTCTCGAAAATGATGAAAATGTGAAGGGATCTTTGTTATAAACTGAGGGTTGGGCCTCAATACAATCCTGTCCAAAGAAAACCTTAAGAAAAGGCTCAGATCTCAAAAAGGATCCCAGTTCCACTATTTTGCTAGCCGAGGAAATGGCTATGAGAAAAAACACTTTAAAAGTCAGAAATGTAAGCTCCACTTGCTCTAGAGGCTCACAGGGCGCGAGTTGACAATGGATTTTAACACTAATGGTAAATCCCAATGATGGAGATGGATATGACAGTCTTGGCCTATTGAGAAAAATATGTTACATCATTCTAATTACCAGAGGTTCCAGATGATCCACATGAGAACTCTTAAACACTTTATCACTGGCCACTGAGAGTAGAGAATTGCAGTGGCCAGTCCTAACTTAAAACTATCTGATATAAAATCCTGGGCCTTAATCGACCTACTGATACTGAACTATAACCAGGGCTACTGGAATTATGCGATTGTTCAGCCGAGCCATTTTGCACATAATTATGGATTTGACGCATTTTCCACATAATCCACCATCTGTTCCATAATCTGCAGATTTAAACAATAAAATGTTGCTTCTAGCTCAAATCGTTCAAAAGTTACTAAAAATGCAGCGGCACATGTTTGTGTGTAATGGAAGGGACTTTGCAAAGGCTTACTGATCATCTTTTGGATGCTTATTACTTTATTTGGGTTTTAAACTGGTACTGATGAGGTGCAACCAATGCCCAGACAGTGTTAAGTGTAAAAATGACAAAATAATGAAGTAATACTATCACAAAATGTGCCGCATTACTCCACAAAATTTGCCTTTTCTTTTTACTGAATATTTTACTCAAACCTGCCGCATAATTTGGCCTTCCCCTGCCGCATAATTCTAATGGCCCTGGCTATAACCCCTTTCTTTGCACCACTTGTCAAAGATCAATCAATGTCTGGAGTACCTTTTCAGAGTGGCTGGACATCTAGGATCCTGAATCAATTCTACCATTTCTGGCAAACATCCCTGGGCTAAGAGATTCACCCTTTCAGGAACCAGGCCTGAAGGTGCATTCTTTGTTCCTGAGAGGAAGGGGAGAGCTCGCTAGGGGGTAGGGATCCAGTGGGATTAGCCAATGGGGCTGAACTGCCAATTCTAATAGTAGGTGATATCAAGAACATCTGCCAACTCAGGACTGCCAGGAGAACTAAAGCCTTGTCCGCCTTGATCTCTTGAAGGACTCTGGATATCATAGGTATAGGAATGCACAGAGCAGATCTGACAGCCACTTGAATGACATTGCTTCTCTCTTACACACTTCCGTACAGGGAATAATTGTGTAGAAGCGTGGAAGAAGAAGAGCATTTTCCTCGGCACCAAAAAGGTCTGTCGTTGCAAAGCCAAACCTCTCTTGCAACTGGTGGAATACATTTGTCGATAAAGATAGGGATTTCATTGGAGGTAATACCCTGCTCAGATTATCCACTGCCACATTCTCCACCTAAGGAAGATGCACTGTTTTCAGAGAGCTGAGATTTATTTCTGCCCAGGAGCAAATCTCGTGTCAATAGGTTCAGGGACTGAACCCTGGAGCCCCTCGCAACCAATTGGTGTCCGTCCTTACTTGGGACAGGGTGACTGATGACCCAGCAATTGAGTGGCAAACTCTCTCAGAGCTAGATCGACCGCCTTTAGTTCCCAAGTTGGAAGAAACCTCAGCTTGCGGGCATCTGTGATTACCACCCTCGAAGGAGCTACGTGAAAAGGGATACTCTTGGACAGGTTGCTCTCCTTCAACCACCAATCCAATGAGTTCTGAACCTGCTTCGAAAACAGAACTTTCCAATCGTGCTCCTGAGATGTTGGTGCCAATGTTCAAACAGATGGTTGATCAGAGGGTACATACGCAAACGTGTCCAAGACAGCACATTGATCTATGACGCCATCTACCCCTGCAGTCTCAACCACTGTCTCACAGGAGGAGCACTGTTCCACAAAGTCTATGACTTTTGAAGTTATTCTTCTCTGCAGAGATAAAACACCTGCCCTACCTCTGTTTTGAAGTGTGCTCCTATGAAGAGTAAGGCTTGTGTAGATGTTAGACACAACTTTTTGTGGTTGAGTAGCAGATCACGATCTTGCTGAATTTTGTATACCTCCTGGGCAGGGAGGCTTGCATGGAAAAAGAAGAGAAAGAGATGAGCCAGTCATTTAGATACAGAAAAACTTGAAGGCCCCTTTCATGAATGACTCATACTAAAGGTGATAACACCTTTGTAAAACCTCTTGGTGAAGAAAATAAGACCAAATGGGAGTATGTGCAGTTGGTCAACAGAAATGACAGCACAAGAGATATGTGGGTTTATTTCTCCAAATGCCCCATCCACAGCTTCCAGCTGACACTCGTGGAATCTCTGGCCAGCTTCCCCCACAACATTCCACATGCTACATCACTGACCTAGAGAGAGAATGAGACACCACAGAGTACCTACAATTGGTAATGCTAGTTGTTTACACAGAAGTGGAGGAACTTCTGTGAGCTCAGATGAATCAGAATATGCAGCTAGGCATTTAGTAGATGAAGGGATGCTAAGACATCTCCCTGGTTCAAGAACAGAAGACTCTCCTGAAGAGTGACCATCTTGATTTTCACATGGGATATGTTAGACGTTGCCCTTTTTGCAGGGTCATCCCAGAACATTTTGCCTTCCTCCTGTCTTTTTTCTGACCTGTTGTTGGTGGTTTTATGACTCTGGGCACTTTATCACTGCTGATCAGTGCTAAAGTGCATGTGCTCTCTCTGGTAAACTTGGTAAGATTGGGCTACTCCTGTTTGGCATATTTAATTTACTGGTAAGTCCCTTGTATAGTGGTATCCCATATACTCAGGGGCTGTAAATTAAATGCTACTGGTGGGCTTACAGCGCTGCTTGCGCCCCCATCAAAGTAGCCTTTCAAACCTGTCTCAGGCCTCTGCCACTGCAGGGCCTGCGCACGCAGTTTACTGCTACTGTGACATGGCATGTAAAGTGTTGTTACGTCTGCAACTCCCCTTTTACTACATATCCGTCACCCCTAAGGTAGGCCCTAGCTAGCCCTATGGGCAGGGTGCGGTGAAGGTAAAAGGTAGGACATGTGCCTTAACTGTGTGGCATGTCCTGGCAGTGACAAACAGCCTATTTGGTTTCTTACTGCTGTGAGATTGCCCTCTCATAGGGATGCATTGGGGATTTCCTGATATGTGCTTCAGTGGTAATTCCTGACATGAGAGGGATAGCGTGACTGTGTTTGGTATGTTTGGAATAGTAGTGATAAATCCTGCTTATTGGTGAAAGCAGATTTATTATTACTACCTTAGAAATGCCACTTTTAGAAGTGGGCATTTCTATGTGCTATGTGTCTTTGTGCCCTGCCTGGATGTGTATTGACCGTCTGGTTCTGACTGGCAGGGTAGGAGGGATGTGCATTCACTCCAGCCAGTCCCTGAGGGGGTTGAGGCGTGTCCTACCCTGCCTGGGTGACTCAGCGCTAGGCTGAATAGACCTTGGCTGAATTTAGAGTAGCGGGAGAAGTTTTCCCTTGCACCTGAATAGGCCTGGTCTGCATTTGGAGTGGTGGGAGGAGTTTCACATGAATCTGAATAGGGCTGTGCCTGCCTTCCACAATGATGGCTCCGCCCCCCTGTGGTGTGTCTGGGGCCAAGGCTTACACTGTGAATGGGGGGTGTTGTGCACTTGTAAATGTATTTTAAAGTGCCCCAGAACAAAGACATTTGGACTATAATTAATGGGGCTGTGACCCGATGTAGGAGAGAAGAGACTGTGTGATCCAATGTGTTTTTACGGATAATACAAAAGATATTTTTATATAACCTTGTGTGGAGTCTCTTTTGTGGTGTGCCTAGTGTGTTACTGCTGTGTGAGTGTGTTGCGCAAACACTTTACACATTGCCTCTAGGATAAGCCTGACTGCTCTGCCAAGCTACCAAGGGGGTGAGCAGGGGTTATCTTCGGTGTGTAACTCCCTTGCGCTGACTAGAGTGGTGGGTTCTGCCTGGCTTGGGTGCTTACCCTAACCAACCAGAAACCCCATTTCTAACATTGATTGTCAGCGGTGAGGATAGGACTTGTGTTTGCGCAGTACCAAAGTGACACATGGTTACACTACAAACTCGGCATTTAGACAATCACGTGTTTTGGATTTCTCCTGATTTTTCTCTTATTGGTCATTTTTTTATTGTTTTGCTCCTGCTTCAGCTCTGACACCTAGGTCTCTTGTTTTGCACTTGTGTATTTAGTGCCTTGCCAAAATGGAATCTGCTTTTAACTTACATGATCTGTGGAACTACAGTCTGGAGGAGCTAAAGGGGTTCTGCCGGGAGAGGAACATAGCAGTGAGTTGGGCAAACACTCAGCTAGACCTTCAGAAAGTCATGCTCCGGTGGCAAGAGGACAGATGGGAAAACGACTATCGTAGGGCCCTGTACTATGTTCAACAGTTCCCTGAAAAGGCGTCAACAGAGATCCAGGAGGGTGGTGGTTCTAAGGGAGACCCTGAGGAGGACCCCAAGATTAGGGAGAACTCTGAGAGGAAGGGTTCCCAGTCCATATCCCTGGAGGGTGGTGGCCCTGGAGAGTCTGAAAAGGAGGGAGGAAATGAGTGGGCTGGGACACCAGTAGGTAGTGAGAACCCCGTGGAGAGGGAGTCCCTTGCTGGGTCTAGTGCCAGGAGTAGTGTCCTCTCCCTTTCTCTGTCCCCAGCAGAGTTGGCGGACAGGCGGGAAGAAAGGGAGCTCCAGCTGGCGCTGGAAAGGCTCAGATTGGAGCATGCTAAGGAGCTAGCGCAGCTGGTTGTGGAGGAGAGAAAGGCTGATGTGGAGAGAGCCTTAGTTCAGGAGAGGATGGCGGAGGCAGAGAGGGCCTTCGCCAGAGAGAAGCTAACTCATGAGGATAGGTTGTCCCCTGAGTGTAGTTTCAGTCTTCTGGACTCACCAGTGAGGGTGGAGTCGAGTGGTGGCAGCAAAGTGTGGAAACTTCCACTCCCAGATCCCAGAGCATAGAACCTAGTTTCCAGGAGGAGGGGGTCACACCTGAAGGATAGAGGTTAAGGTTCAGGGGCAGTAGGAAACTGTTTCACCAGTATTGGGGGGAGTTTGTGGAAGAATGTTGTGATGCACTGGAAGGATGGGTGAAGGGTAGCACAGCAAGCAATTTTGAAGGGCTGTTCAATCTGATTGTCAGAGAGCTACGCCAACACCTGTTGGAGTGTGAGGTCTCTGATGCCAGTGAACTTGCACAGAAGGCAGACCTCTGGATGAGTACCAGAGGGTCTGGAAAGGCATTTGGAAGTGATCTTAAGGGGAGTGGCTCAGGTATTTCCCAACCGAGGGTGGTGGGAAAGGTTTGTAGTAGCCCAGGTAGGTCCCAGTGTAGTGGGAGGGGTGTAGGGACCCAAGTCCTGTCTCAGAAGAGAAGGAGTGGGAATGGGGTGTGCCCCAAGGTGCCCAAAACCCAGTCCCAGAGCCTGGTTGGTTCCATGAGTGAACGCCAGGAGGGGAGCCTAGTCTGTACTGTAAAGTCAGCCGCTGAGGGGGATCTCCTAGTGTCAGGAGAACTTGGAGTGGCGTCTGTAAGCAGCGTCCGACCAGTTATGGTGTCTGGCAGCACCAGTCCTGAGTGGAGGGTGCAGAAACCTAGATGGATGGGTAAGAGGGGGAGGCGGTCCCCAGTGGGAGAACCAGTGGGTCAGCTCTGAGGGTGGAGCTCCCCAGGAATTACCATATTGACACCGCTTCTGGTTTGGGGGGGTCTTTGCGCACTGTCAGATGGGCAGGGGTCAGAAGATCAGTGCCAGGCAGACTGTCACGAAACACATGAGGTATGTGTTACCATTGAGGGGGGCAGGTGTGCTCCCCAGGAAGTCCTGGCTTGCCAGGCACATGATCAGCCGCAGGGTGTAGTCCCTGGGTTGGGAGACTAGATTTAGGAGGTAATGTCTGACCTGGAGGGAAGGACAGCTGCTAGCAGTGTCCCTACCATTTTGTCTTCTGGGGGTACCACTCCAGGTGGGAGGGTGAAGAACTCTGGAATGGGGTGCAGGGAAGGGAGTACTCATCTCTTGCCCCGGTTCAACCTGAGGGTTTGGTCCCTGAGTTGGGAGACCAGTTGCAGGGTAGGAATCCTGAACTGGTGGGAGAATTGTGTGGGAGGGCTGATACCAGCACCCAGACAGTTTTAGGTTCTGAGGGTACCTCTCCTAGGAGGAGGGTACGGAACCCCAGAAGGAGGGGTAAGGGTGAGGAGAGCCTCACTGTGACCCCTGGTCAGCCTGAGGGTGCAGACCCTGGGTTGAGGGAACAGTGGCAGAGTAGAACTGCACTGATGAGAGGTAGAGTGGAGCAAGGATACCATGTACCTGGGGCTACCGCCCCCCACTCTATGAGATGGCAAGGACCGGAGACCCCTGGATGGCCTGGGGCCTGGTTCTGGTCATGGACAGCTAAGGAGTCCCCATGGGTTAGCTTAGTTGGTCCTGAGAGCAGAGATAGAGGGATCCACATGGGTTCAGATTGGCGTAGAACTGGATTGTGCCACTGCAGTTGTGGGCCAGGGTCCATGTTCTATCGCCCTAAGCAGAGAAGCTCATCAAGGTATTAATTAGTATACCCTGGCTTTAGGCTGGAAGGGGGTTTGTTGGACTTGGCCCTTTTTGCAGGGTCATCCCAGAACTTTTTGCCTTCCTCCTGTATTTTTTCTGACCTGTTGTTGGTGGTTTTATGACTCTGAGCACTTTATCACTGCTGATCAGTGCTAAAGTGCATGTGCTCTCTCTGGTAAACTTGGTAAGATTGGTCTACACCTGTTTGGCATATTTAATTTACCTGTAAGTCCCTTGTATAGTGGTATCCCATATAACCGGGGCCTGTAAATTAAATGCTACTGGTGGGCTTGCAGCGCTGCTTGCGCCACCCACCTAAGTAGCCTTTCAAACCTGTCTCAGGCCTCTGCCACTGCAGGGCCTGCGTGCGCAGTTTACTGCCGCTGTGACGTGGCATATAAAATGGTTGCCACGTCTGCAACTCCCTTTTTACTACATATCAGTCACCCCTAAGGTAGGCCCTAGCTAGCCCTATGGGCAGGGTGCGGTGTAGGTAAAAGGTAGGACATGTGCCTTAAGTGTTAGGCATGTCCTGGTAGTGACAAACAGCCTATTTGGTTTCTCACTGCTGTGAGGCCGCCCTCTCATAGGTTTGTATTGGGGATTCCCTGATATGTGCCTCAGTGGTAATTCCTGACATGAGAGGTGTAGCGTGACCGTGTTTGGTATGTTTGGAATAGTAGTGATAAATCCTGCTTATTGGTGAAAGCAGATTTATTATTACTATTTTTGAAATGCCACTTTTAGAAGTGGGCATTTCTGTGTGCTATGTGTCTTTGTGCCCTGCCTGGATGTGTATTAACCTCCTGGTTCTAACTGACAGGAGAGAGGGGATGTGCATTCACTCCAGCCAGTCCCTGAGGTGGTTGAGGTGTGTCCTGCCCTGCCTGGGTGACTCAGAGCTAGGCTGAATAGGCCTTGGCTGAATTTAGAGTAGCGGGAGGAGTTTTCCCTTGCACCTGAATAGGCCTGGTCTGCATTTGGAGTGGTGGGAGGAGTTGCACCTGAATAGGGCTGTGCCTGCCTTCTACAATGCTGGCTCCACCCCCCTGTGGTGTGTCTGGGGCCAAAACGTATACTGTGAATGGGGAGTGTTGTGCACTTGTAAATGTATTTTAAAGTGCCCCCAGAAGAAAGACATTTGAACTGTAAGTAAAGGGGCTGTGACCCCATGTAGGAGAGAAGAGACTGCGTGGGACCAGAGGATTGCTGTGTTGGCAGGGAACCACCACTATGACTGTGCTTGGTGTGCTGGGCTGCTGGAGGAACTGTATCTATGCCCAAGGACCCTGTGTGCTGGCCTGCTGCCTGCTCTCCTTGAACTGCGTGCCCCCAGTACTCTCCTAAGAGTCCAGCACGAGGGGACTGCCCCTGTGCTTGAGAAGCCCGAGCGCTGGTGAAGCGCTTCACGTTCCCTGCCTTTATTCCTGGGGTTAAGTACAGGCGGAGCCCTTTGTTTTCATCATTATGACAGCACACTTTGAGAGCGCTGTAAACTCTGTTGCCCAAGGGGTAGGCTCACTCGTGCTGCCTGGGAGGAGCGCTTTTGTCCTTTTAGTTCGCTTTCCCTGTGCATTGGGAAAGTTCTGGGCATATGCTCCTCGGACTAACAAGGAAGCGGTCACTTTGCCATGTTGTGCAGGAGCCCGGGGCAGTAGGGAGCTGCCCGTCCCAGCACAAGTGTGTCGGCAGCGTTGCTGGGCAACTGGATTTCCCGGTGTTGCCTAGCCACACCCCCAGAAGCTCACGAATACACTGCGTCATCAGCGTGGTGCTGGAAGAGGCCGGAAGCCGGGCAGAGGTGAAGGGCCGCGTGGTTTTGGGCGTGGCCAAGCGGGACCGCGTTCACGACCGCAAACGGAGGAGAGCAGGAGAGAGACGGAGCCCCTTGTCTACCCGGTCCTGAAGGGCCGGATCGGAGCACCACCATTGGCCGCCTCCCATCTGGAGCGCCGGGGCATTTGTCATTGGTTGCAGTGGACAGCTGCAACCGAACTCGCTCAGCCCCCAGGGAGTGGTGAGCACTCGCGGGGCCAGTTCTTTGGGTGAAGGGAGGTCTCCGGCCAACGTGGGCAGAGCGGGTGCCTCCCCTACCTGTGGTGCACATACCGTTGTTGTTTTGGGCATCTCGGGGTGAACCTCAATGGAGGCCCCCGCACCTCATCTTAAAAGAGGAGTAGTATGGGAGATCCTCGAGGGGGAAGAAACCATCCTGAGTTACCGCAATTCATTGTGTAGGTGAGCATGTAGCCCAAGAAGCCTACGAGGGGGTGCCGGTCTTACGGTTGTTCTGACATATGATAGGGTGCATACTGGTAATTCGTATATCTTGTGCCCTGATGTAATGTTGCCTATTGAAGGGATATTCCCAGTGGTGATGTGTTTCTAATGTGTGCACTTTACAAGTTTTTACTATAGTGCACTGCTGGTGATGTGTGCACCTAATGTGTTATGCTAAAGGTAATCCTGCCAGTAGTTACTGGTGACCCTAACTGTAATGTTTATGACGGTGGCCCGATTGACCAAGGGGTTGATGTAATCCCTGTGAAGTCATGACAAGTGCCTAGTGGCACAGTAATATATGTGATTGTGATCTAATGTGTTTTTATTTATTTATTTATTTATTTATTGAACTTGTAAGGCGCAGCAGCTACCCAAAAAGGGTTTCCCGGCGCCGGAGCGAAACAGAAGAACATAAGACAGCTAAATAATTACTGGTTCAATCAGGGGTTTCAATCAGGGGTTTGTTAAAGCGCGACTACTCACCCGTAAGGGTCTCAAGGCGCTAGGGGTGGGGGGGGGGTGCAGGTTCCATCCATCAAGGAGGGGTCTGTCGAAGAGCCAGGTTTTGAGGTTTCTTGCGAAGATGGGGAGCGATGTTGTCTGTCTGAGGTGGAGCGGAAGGGCGTTCCATGCTTTGGCTGCGAGGAAGGAGAAGGAGTGGCCTCCCGATCTGGTCTTTCTGGTGCGGGGGACGACGGCGTAGGAGAGCTGGGCTGATCGTAGGGTCCTTTGGGGTGCGTGGAATTTGAGTCGGCTGTTCAGGTATGCTGGTCCGGTGCCGTGGAGGGCCTTGTGTGCGTGGGTGAGCATCTTGAAGGTGATTCTCGCCTCGACAGGGAGCCAGTGGAGTGTGCGCAGGTGCTGGGAGATGTGGTAGTGTTTTGGCAGGTTGAGGACCAGTCTTGCGGCGGCGTTCTGGATGTTCTGTAGCTTGCGGTGAGGTTTTTGTTTATTCCGGCGTAGAGTGCATTGCCGTAGTCGAGTCTGCTGGTGACCAGGGCGTGAGTGACGGTCTTTCGGTGTTCGAGGGGGATCCATTTGAAGGTCTTACGAAGGAGGCGGAGGGTGTGGAAGCAGGAAGACGAGACAGAGTTGATCTGGCGGTCCATTTTGAGCTCGGAGTCCAGGATGATTCCCAGGTTGCGTGCACGGTCCGTGGGGGTTGACAGGTTTCCGAGGGCGGGGGGCCACCAGGTGTCGCTACAGGCATCGGGGTTTGGGCCCATGATGAGTACTTCTGTTTTGTTGGTGTTTAGGTGTAGGCAGCTGTTTTTCATCCATTTGGCGACGGCTTCCATGCCTTCTCGAAAGTTGCGTCTGGCGGTGTTGGGCTCGTTGGATAGGGAGAGGATGAGCTGGGTGTCGCCTGCGTATGACACGATGTTGAGTCCGTAGGTTCTGACGATGGGGGCAAGTGGAGCCATGTAGACGTTGAAGAGCGTCGGGCTGAGGGAGGAGCCCTGGGGGACTCCGCAGGTGGTAGGTGTGGGGTCCGAGAGGAAAGGGGAGTCTGACCCGCTGCGTCCTGCCGGAGAGGAAGGAGCGGATCCAGTCGAGGGCCTTGTCCTGGATTCCTGCGTCGTGGAGTCTGCGTATTAGGGTGCGGTGGGAGACTGTGTCGAACGCCGCTGATAGGTCGAGGAGGATGAGGGCTACTGTTTCTCCTTTGTCCAGTAGGGTGCAGATGTCGTCTGTTGCGGCGAGGAGGGCGGTTTGCGTACTGTGGTTTTTTCTGAAGCCGGATTAGGAGGAGTCGAGGATGTTGTGTTCTTCAATGAATGTGGCGAGTTGGCTGTTGATGGCTTTCTCGATGACTTTCGCTGGGAACGGGAGCAGGGAGATGGGTCTGTAGTTTTTGAGGTCAGTGGGGTCCGCTGAGGGTTTCTTTAGGAGGGGTTGACCTCGGCGTGTTTCCAGTCGTCGGGGAACGAGGCGGTCGCCAGGGAGCGGTTGATGGTGTGGCGGAGCATGGGTGCGATGGTGTCGGCGGCTCTGTTGAAGATGTGGTGGGGCAGGGGTCCGTGGGGGCCCCTGAGTGGATTGACTTCATTGTCTTCAGTGTGTCTTCGGTGGTGAGGGCTGTCCAGTCGTCAATCACTGGTTTCCGGGTGTCGGGGGTGGTTGGTGAGGGTTCAGTGTGTTGGTTGTCTTCGTCGAAGTTGTCGTAGATGCTCTTGATTTTGTGGTGGAAAAAGGTGCTGAGTTTGTCGCAGAGGTCTTGTGAGGGGAGGGATGTCGGTAGACTCGCTAGTGGGTTGGGCGAACTCAATGATGATGCTGAAGAGTTCCTTGCTGTTGTGCGCGTGGGTGGAGATTCTGTCTTCAATCGCTTTTTCCTCGTTTCTCTGATGAGTTGATGGTGGGCGTTGGTGGCGGCTCTGAAGTTGTCGTGCGCTTCTGTGGATTTGGTGTTCCTCCAGGCCTTTTCGAGGCGGCGGCATGTTCTTCTGGACTCTCGAAGTTCGGTGGTAAACCATCTGGCTTTCTTGGCGCGGGTATTGTTGTTTTTCTTGAGGGGGGCTATGGTGTTGGTGCTGTCCGAGATCCATCTATGCAAGGTTCGGGCTGCGGTGTTGGGGTCGTCGTTTTCCGTGATGGTTGGGGTGGAGTTGTTGAGTGAGGAGATGAGCTGGTCGTCGGTGATTTTGGTCCAGTTTCTTTGTGGAAGCAGGTGCTGGTGTCTGTGGATGGTGGGTGTTCTGAAGGTGAAGTGGCCGCAACGATGGTCGGTCCATGGGAGTTCGGTGGTGTGGCTGAAGGTGATGGAGTTTCCTGTAGTGAAGAGGGGGTCGAGGGTGTGTCCTGCTGAGTGCGTGGGCTCGGTCACGATCTGGCGCAGTCCAATGTTGTGGAGGTTGTCCAGGAGGGATGTGGTGTTGGGGTCCAGTTGGTTGTCGAGGTGGAAGTTGAGGTCTCCCAGCAGGGTGTAGTTGGTGGATGCGATGGCCTGCGGGGAGATAATGTCCGTGATGGAGTTGGCGAAGGGTCCGCGGGGTCCAGGGAGTCGGTAGATGAGGGTTCCTCGGACGGTGGCGGTGGGGCTGGCCAGTATCTTGAAGTGAAGGTGTTCCATCAGTTCTGTGGGCTCGTCAGGGAGTGTGCTCAGGCAGAGGCTGGATTTGTGGACAATGGCGATTCCTCCTCCTGGGCGGGTGGGGCGGTCCTTCCTGGAGATCTTGTATCCTTGGGGGATGGCGATGGCGATGTCCGGTCCCGAGGTGGTGTTGGTCCAGGTTTCGGTGAAGAACGCTACGTCCTGGGTGGTGCTGTCGAGGAGGTCCCAGATTTCTGTGGCGTGTTTGTGGAGGGATCGGACGTTGAGGAGGATGCATTGCAGGGTCTTCGGTTCGGTTGTTTTCTTGTGGG
Source organism: Calotriton arnoldi (assembly GCA_963921515.1). Classification (NCBI taxonomy): domain Eukaryota; kingdom Metazoa; phylum Chordata; class Amphibia; order Caudata; family Salamandridae; genus Calotriton; species Calotriton arnoldi. The sequence continues at coordinate 1,836,343 of CAWUFW010002020.1, read as the reverse complement.
CGGGTTGTGCTGGATCCGTGTTCTTGGCGGTGCTGCAGGTATGCCGGCAGCGGTGACAGCTGAAGGGTCCGTGGGAGTCGGCTGCTGATGCTAGCTTGCAGTTGTTGTTGCGGCCTGGGTTGAGTGTGATGGAGCAGGGAAAATAAAATTTTTAACCCCTAACAAATTTTATAAATAAATAATAAAATGTTCGTTTAAATGTATTAATCAACACTGTATGTGTGGGAAAGGTAACACGCCAATGTGTGTGCTAAATAATCTATTAATGGATGTCCGTGTGTCTAATTATAACGTAAAAATAAATGCGTACTAATTGAAAATAAATGCATGTTTTTGTGCTTCATAGAAATAAAACGTGTCGTTGCAAAAACAATAGTGATGGTAAGTAAGGAACAGCTTAAATGTTGCTTTCTGCTAGGTAATAACTAACTGGGGTACGTAGATGACGGGAGGGAAACGAAAAGGCTATTTTTCTCTATTTTAATTATGTTTTGTTTGCCTCAAATTAGTGCTTCTAAAGTATAACCGAGTGGCGATATAAAATGGCCGCCAGTGGGAAGATGTGCGCAGGCGCAAGGGGACATGTGACACGGGATGAAATCGGAGAAAAACTAAACCTCGTGATGTTGCTGAGAGGCTAGGATGCGAGAAATGGTCAAGGCTGATGTGACCTAATTGAACTGATAGTGTGCCTTGGTGATCAGCAGAAGACCCGTGGGAAACCGGTTTAAGAGAAAGGACAATGACTGCGGAGTTCTCGAATGTATCGAAAGAAGTTACAAATGTACTGATCGAAGCGGATGGAAACATGTCTTGAGCGTATGGGAAAGGAAATGATCCAAGGACCATTGAATCCAAGAGAACTTGATTAAAAGAATGAATAAGATGACATGCATGGACCAATGAAAGAAAAGCGTGTTATTAATGTTGCAACAATTAGTTAGCAAAGTTAGAATTAGGGTATAAGAGGGCCTACTCTTAGTGGGAGGGGGATCAGTCGCAGTCAATCTAGAATCGCAGAGAGTCGCTGTCACAGTCAGGAGCGGAGTTGGAGAGTCGTGTTGGTGTTGGTGGCTTCCAGTGCTGGGTGGTCCTGATCGATCCCTTATTGAGCGGGAGATGCTGAAAGACTGTTAGATGAGACGGGTTGCAGGTAGCTGATGCTGACGAGCTGAAGTTGCTGTTGCTGTCTTAATTTTCCAGTTGAGTATGAGAATCAGGTTATTTCTAATTCTTAAACTTAGGTTAGAAATCATTAGTCTAAATTAGGAAGGTAGGCAGGTAATTAGGGTTTTGGCTTCATGACAAAAAATTTCCTTTCTGCAATAAATTGATTATGCTTAATAAATATTTGAATTTATAAATGAATAATTGAATAAAGTTTAAATTCTTTCTCATGCTTTTAAAAATTATATAAAATTTAAGATTCTTTAAACCAAAATGACTCAGTGGTTATTTTCCTAAATGATTGTGACATCAGTAATTGGTTATTGTGATTCAGCTGGTCTTAATCACTATGAACTAATTTCTTACATGAATGATTCATCGACAAAACAATGAGCAGGAATATCTTAAGAAATAACTAAAAGAAAGCGACAAGTTAAGGTAATAAGATATCCCGGCTCCTTCCAGCGGTACATAAATGGTGTTTTCCATTTAGTTCTCATGCTTCTCCTAGGAGTACAGAATCTCATAAAGGTGTAAAGGAAATCCAGGTGTGTGCGTGTGTGTTAGGCGATGTTTATGGGCCCCATCGTCATGTGGATGTGAGAAAATATAGTTTACCCCTGGATGACCTATAAGTGACCTAGGAGGAAAATAGTTTTTATTGTACGCGCTGCATCAGATTTCTTGGTAGCAGAGTTATGGTTTTCTATAGATTAGTTTAGTGATTATTGTTTATTGATTATTGATTATTTTTGATGACTAACTATATGTTGAGTCGTGTTATGTTATATGTGAGTTTTCACGCTTCTGGGATGTAGGAAGTGGAACACGTGTGGCAAGAGAAGTCACATGGAATTTGGTACCTGGTCTGAATTCATTTTGGTAATAACGCAGGTTGTGTTATGTTAGGGATTTTCTGTACGAAAAGTGTGTAATTGAAATAGCAAATCACGTTTACTTGTGAAACTTTGGCCTTAATTCTCAGGAGCCTAGTCTCCACATGTGTCTTATCCCCAGAGAAACGAGTAAATTGTTTGTTTGAAAGAAGGGTAAGGTAGAGGAAAGTGCTACTTTATCGGCGAGAGTAAATAATTCTGTGGTAGGGTAGAGGTAAGCGCTGCCTACTGGAAATACAGGATTCTTGTGTAAAAGGACAAAGCTGTCACTTTTGTTTAGCGAATCAGACTATGGAATTGTTTTAAATGTTGTAACTAACGGAGAAAACAGTGAAAAGAAAATTGCCGATAAATTTTGTAAAGGAGGGGTAAAAGAGCAGAAGTGACGTAGAACAGTGCCGCGCTAGGATTGGATAGTGCGCTAGTCACGTGAACACAGAGCAGGAGTGACGTAGAAAAGTGCCGAGCTAGGATTGGTTGGTTCACGGACGAAGGAAATTGTTCTGATTGGTACGTTAGTGTGAGTCGCGCTGTAATTGGTTGAAGTTCTGTACACAGAACAGCGCTAGCGTAAAGAGAAAAACAAATAGAAAACATGCCGTATTACGAGTATGAAAGGGAGAGAACATCATGGACGACGAAATTGAAGAATTTCTTTAAGAAAGACAAAAAGGTTGTGACTAGAGAGGGACAAGTAATTCCTCCGCCGAAATCAGCAGCTTCACATATGATGCTGAAATATGGATATCATACGTGCATATGGTTGGAAAACTGGGCAAAGTATACGAAGAATGATGGTGCTTTAGCTTTCCCTGAGAATGGTTCATTTAGTGTAGCAGTTTTGCGAAATTTGCGAGAAAAGATGACAAATCTAGAACCTAGACCTAGACCGACACAGTTTGAAGCATTGACGGAATGGGAAGATGAGATGTATGAACGAGAGAGATTCAGAGGAATGAGAGATCATGAGTTTATGCCTGGAAGATTGTGGGGAGTAAATCATGAGGACAGAATAAAACGATGGAGATGTGCTAACATGACAGGAGGTTTGTTTCCAGCTTTTACAGTTGAGGAAGGGACTGAGAAAAAACGGACTGAGAAAAAGAAACATATGGAGAGGGAAAAGTATATGCATGAGAGCGAAACGGATGACGAGTTGCTGGAAGATATTTTAAATAGAAATCCACCTCCGTATCAGCAGAGTTCTACAGTGGTGACACCAAATGCGCCGCTAATAGAGACTATGCGAAATAAAAGCCCGGAAAAGAGAATTGAAGTAAATAGGTCACAAGAACAAGTGAGAACTTCTCAAAATGAAGGAATAGAAAGCGACAATGCAAGCGAATTAGCAAGGACCACAAAAGAACTAACTGAGAAGATTAGAGAATTAACGAAAAATATGGAAGCAGTTACTGTGCCTGTAACAATAGGTCCAGTAATACCCGTTTTTGAGAATCAGAAAATTGATGAACGATCTTTGGTAATTCCCATGAGTTCACAATTTCAGAGAGAAAAGGAAAGGATGGAACGAAGTGCAAGTACAAGTAATTTGGCTAGTACTTACAGACCAAGTCCACCTACAAATTTGACGGTAAATGAGTGCAATGGTAGGAAAATGCATATGGTAACAGAATCTGCAACAGAAACCCCTGAAAAGAGTGGTAATTGGATAGAACTAAATAATACACCCATAGGTCCGACTCCTGATGAGTTAAATGAGTGGATGAAGGCATTTAAAATAAAAGAACCAGAAGAAAAACCATTAGATGTAATTAGGTTAAAAATCGATATGGAAGAATTAATTCTGGGAACAATTGGTACCGAAAAGATAAAAAATTACCAGGATGATGAAATAATGTTTCTGTGCAAAAGTATTACATGGAGGGCAAAGAATTTACATGACAAACTAGAAGAAGTAGCCACTGAGATTGGAATAGACTTTGCAAAAGTGAAAACGTTGCAGAAACCATACAGAGTAGACTTTTGTGAAAAGGATATTGAAAATTTGAACACGGCAGGAAGGCTGACACAGATAAAGGAGTTAATTGTGTTGTTGAGAAAATGGGGTGATGTGGACAGATGGAAGGTTAGATGGACAAAGAAGAATGAGAAAACTACAGACAAAGGTTCATTGGCCTTTATGATAACTGAAAAAGAATCTGTTGCCAAAGAATACCCCATGAGAGAAACTCCAGGTGGTAGTTACGTGCATGTTCCCTGGACTAGGCAGGACATACTGTCATTTACCAATGACTTTCCAAAGTTAAGAGAGAAGCCAGTTGAGTGGTACCGACAAGTAGAGAGGTTTGTAAAAGTCTCAAAAGTGTTGTGGATAGATTTAGATGGATTGTTTGACATAGTGGTACCAACAGATTTGTGGTCAGAATGTAAGATTACAGTTGACTGGCCAACTACAGAATATCCAAGAGATCCTTAGACAGGAGCTCCAGGTCCTGATGTGATGAAGAAGTACGATAAGGTGATTACCTTTTTGAAGAATAAGATTCCTCCTAAAGAGACAGATTGGGTAAAAATCGATAGAACTACACAGGAAAGTAAGGAGTCTGTACATGCATATTATGAGCGATTGTTATTGGTTTTCAAGCAGTATAGTGGTTATGAAGAGTTGAGTGAAAAAGACATGAGTCATTTTGTATACCGATTTGTGTTTGGCCTGAAACAAGAAATAAGTGATATGATTAAGCAACACATGATAAACTGGCAGAATGGAAGTGTAGATGAGGTGCTGAGGTATGCTAAGTATTGTAGTGATGAAATAGAGAGTAAACAGCGTAAGTTGAAAGAGAAGGCAATGTGGGCACAGGTGAAGGTGGCAGAAAAACAAGAAGCTCAATTGGACAATAATAATGGAAATGAAACAGGACAGAATAAAATGCGACCGAACATAGGTAAAGGAAAGGGTCAAGTGAGTCTAGAAGAGGCAAAGAAGAAATGGCCATGTCATAATTGCGGAAAATTAGGGCATTGGAGAAACGAGTGTAAGTTCCCACCTAAACCTAATCCGGAACATCAATCATTAACTCCACAGGTGCAGAATGAGGTAGTTGTTCAACAAAGTCAGGTGCCGCAACCACCACTTCCCAACACTGTTAACCAACAAAGATACAGTACAGAAACAGGATTCTACGGAGGAGAGCAGGTAACACAGTTGCCGCGAGCAGCTAATATTTCTCAGTATTGGTTGCGTCAGAGTGAGGATGACCCGGATGAAAGATTCTGACGGTGCCCAGGAGAGGGGAAAGAGTGCGTGCTTGGCGCAACTCTAGAGGTAGATCAGTCTGGTCCCTTTGTGGATGGAGAAGTGAATGGTGCAAATGTAACATTCCTTGTCGATACTGGAGCTACCCGTTCTACTGTTAGATCAGTGGAAATTCCAAACCTTCCTCTCTCAGGTGAATACATCCAAGTAGTAGGAGTAGCCAATCAGCAGATTAAAACCCCACTTACTGAATTGGTGGAAGTAAAAATTGGTTCTTTTAGTAAAATGCATAAATTTGTAGTGTGCGATTGTAGTCCTGTAAATCTTTTGGGTCGTGACCTCTTGTGCAAGATGAATTGCACAATTTATTGTACGCCAGATGGAATTGGATTTCAGACTTCAGATGAAGATGTTTTGTATAAAGTAACTTTGATGAATCAGGAACCTGAAACGAATGGTTTGTTTCCTGGATTTGACGCAGAAAAACTTCCAGAAGAACTAAAAAGTGCAGTAAAAGAAAGTGTGTGGGATTTTACAGGAGAAGACATTGGATTAATGAAAGAAGTTGATCCCGTAAAAGTGACAGTAAAAGAAGGGACAACTTACCCGAATACGCCACAGTACAAGTTAACTCCAGAAATAATTGAAGGATTAACTCCTGTAATAAATAAAATGATTGAACAGGGAATTCTAAAAGAAATCATGAGCAGTCCATGTAATTCACCTATTATGGGACTGAAAAAGCCAAATGGAACATATAGAATAGTACAGGATTTGAGAAAGATCAACAAAATAGTTGTGCCCTGTTGTCCAATAGTGCCAAACCCTGCAGTAATTCTATATCAAATTCCACATGAAGCTGAGTGGTACACTGTGATAGATTTGTGTCACGCATTTTTCTCTATTCCTTTGCATCCAGATAGCCAGCCATTATTTGTGTTCCGGTTTGGAGAGCGTATTTTGGCATGGTGCCGAATTCCTCAGGGGTATACAGAAAGCCCCTCAATCTTTAATCAGATTCTAAAGAAATCTCTGGAAGATTTGAAAATGCCAGAAAAATCAGTGATGGTGCAGTATATCGATGACCTGTTGGTGGCATCGAAAACCAAAGAAGCATGTGTAAGTGATACAATTGCTTTACTGAACCATCTAAAGAAAAGAGGACATAAAGTGTCTCCTTCAAAATTACAGTTTTGTCAGAAAGAAGTCCAGTATTTAGGGCATAAAATTGAGAAAGGAGTGCGAAAGATAGCGACAGAAAGAGTAAGAATGATTCAAGGAATGAGAGCACCAATGACTCAAAGAGAGGTAAGAATGTTTTTGGGAATGGTTGGATATTGTCGACAGTGGATAAGTGGTTTCTCTTTGATTGCAAAACCATTACAAAAATTGACCAAGAAAGACGTAAAAGACCCTTTTGAGTTAAACAAAGAAGAAATGAAATCTTTCAAAGAATTGAAAAAGAAACTGTGTGAGGCACCTGCATTAGGCATGCCTGATTATGAGAAGGATTTTGAGTTGTACTGCAGTGAAAGAGATGGATGTGCGTTTTCAGTACTGGTACAAAAACATGGTACGACGAAAAGACCGATTGCTTATTTTTCAGCTGTTTTAGATCCTATAGCAAAAGCATTGCCGGGATGTCTGAAAGCAGTTGCTGCTACTTGTGTAAGTCTGGAACAAAGTGAAGGTATAGTGATGGGGTATCCACTGAGAGTATATGTTCCCCACTCAGTAGAAATTCTTTTGACAAGAACAAAAACACAGTACATGACACATAGTCGGCTGACTAAGTACGAAAAAGTCATCTTGAGTGCTGAAAATGTGACCATAGATAGATGCATGAATGTAAATCCTTCAACATCATTGCCAGATGAGGAAAATATAATTGAACAGGACGAAGTAGATCATGATTGTCTGAACGTGCTGGAATATTGCACGAAACCAAGAGCTGACATAAAAGATGAACCGTTAAAGGAATCTGATTATGTCATGTTTGTGGATGGCTCATGCTTGAGAACAAAAGAAGGAGTTTTAAGCGCAGCTTACGCAGTGTGCACAGTGGCAACTGTGATGGAAGCGTCTTGTCTGAAAGGAATAAGGTCTGCACAAGTTGCAGAACTGATTGCTTTGATTCAAGCATGTAAATTAGGAAGAAATGTACGAGTCACGATTGTGACCAATAGCCAATATGGTTTCGGCATCGTACATGACTTCGGTCAGATTTGGTCACAAAGAGGATTTTTGACATTTGCAGGAACACCTATCAGAAATGGAGATTTTGTTAAAAAGCTGCTTGAGGCGATACAGTTGCCTAAACAAATAGCAGTAGTGAAGTGCAAAGCGCATAAGAAAAACGAAGATTACATAGCCGTTGGAAATAATTATGCTGATGAGATCGCTAAATATTGTGCAGAGAACATGGTGTCCATGAACAAAAGTAGAGAAAGGGAGCATGTCTCTTGTCCTTTGCTTTTTACTAATACTGTCGAGACATGGGATGAAGTAAGGCAGTTACAAGAAACTGCAAGAGATGAGGAAAAAGATTACTGGATAAAAGCAGGATGTAGAAGACAGGAAAATAATGGTGTGTGGGTATACAGAGATGAAAGACCAGTTATGCCTGATAGCATGATTGCAGACATGGCACGGATGTACCATGGACAAGCTCATATTGGGAGAGATGCAATGATCAGACTTTTTAGACAAACCTGGTATAACCCAAAATTCAGAGCCATTGCTGAAAGTCTTTGTCAAAGATGTCTTATTTGTCAGCAGTTTAACCCAGGAAGGAAAACAGTAGTGAGTCTAGGAACAATAGGACGAGAAGGAGGTCCATTCACTAGGATGCAGTTGGACTTTATAGAGATGCCCCCTAGTAACAGACTAAGATATGTTCTGGTGGTCGTCTGTTTGTTCTCTCGTTGGGTGGAGGCATACCCCACAAGAAGGAATGATGGAACAACAGTGGCAAAACTTATGCTGCGAGAGTTCATTCCAAGGTATGGTTTTCCAGTCACGGTTGAGACAGATAGAGGAACACATTTTCAAAATGAGTTGATCCAATTGATTTGTGAAGCATTAAGTATTAAACAAAAACTACATTGTGCTTACAGACCAGAGGCTTCTGGGGTAGTGGAGCATATTAATGGAACAATTAAAAACAGGTTAGGAAAAATGTGTCAAGCTACAGGACTCAAATGGCCAGATGCACTGCCTCTTGTTCTGATGACCATAAGAAGCATCCCTGAAAAGAAAACTGGACTCAGTCCTCATGAGATGATCATGGGACGAGCAATGAGACAAGCACACGTACCTGTCAACAAGTTATTAACTATAACTGATGATCTAGTACTGGATTATTGCAAGGGACTGGCTGATGTGGTGCGTTCTGTGTTTCATCAGGTTGGACCGGATGCGACCACTCTCGAAAGAAAACCAGCCCACGACTTGAATCCAGGAGACTGGGTCCGTATAAAAATCCACAGGAGAAGAAACTGTCTAGTTCCTCGCTGGGACGAACCACGACAGGTAATCCTAGTAACAACGACTGCAGTCAAGTGTGCAGGAGTGAAGAACTGGGTCCATGCCAGCCACACAATCAGAGTTCAAGAACCTACTGATCGACATGTGAGTCGACGTCTGGAAGTGTGGGATAAAAGTTTAACAGCTGGGACAACAAGGATAAGAGAAAGGATGCCAGAACTTGAAGATCGACCTGAAAGTCGACATCTGGAAACCCCAACGGAAAACACCTCTAAAGAAGAAGAAGAAGAAGAGGAAACAAATTCAGAAGTTCCAGAACCTGAAGATCGACCTGTAAGTCGACATCTGGAAATATCTGACACAAATTCAGAATCTGATTATTCAGTTGCAAACTGTGAAGAATTCCGAAAGAGAACTTGGGGTTATAAACCAATTAGAGAAGAAACTGAGCAAGAATTTGAGTTAGATGAACAACCAAGTACAAGTTATGGTGGAAATCCTTCAGAAATAATATTAATAGATGAAGTAGGGAAAGAAGTACACAAAAAGTTAGAAAATCGAGAAGAACCCCGAGGAGCAATAGGGACAGATAGAGAAACAGAAGAACAGGGAAATTTAGAAGCAGAAAGGGAGGAAAACACCAAATCGGAAGAACACCGAGGAGGGACAGTAATAAGGGAAAACAAGAAGGAGAAGACAGATCCACCAGTAGGAGATGACGAGATCATAAGTTTCAAAATAAGAGACAATAGTGAAACAGTTGAAACAGAAACTGAAGAAAGTGGAGAAGAGGAAAAAGCAAAAACTGAATCAAGAAAAAGAAATTGGAAATCAGAAAGAGAAGAAAGAGAAGGTGAAGCCAAAAGGCCAAGAAAAGGAGATAATTGGCCCAACAGCTATATAAGAAAATTGAGATATAGAATAATAAGAGCGGGAGACGAAAGTGCTGAACAAGTGAATGAAGTAACAAGTCAAAAGGGACAAGAAAAACCTAGTGGAAAAAGATTACAAAAGTCCAAAAGGACAAAGAAAGTGAATGCAAAGTATAAGTCACCTGAGTGGCTGTATATTGCACTGACAGATTACAAAGAAGAAGAAAACACTCACGAGAACCAGAGACTAAGAAGTCGAATGGGAAAAGGTGAGATGCAACAAACTTGAAGTGAAGACTTATAGTGCTTCTGCCGGACATGACAATTTTACTGGATGTGACAAATCACCGGATGTGACAACGAAAGAATTCTGGAGAGAATTAAAAGAAAGTACCAAGCAAAGACTTTTTGAAAGCAGAGTGGCATCTAAGTCATTTCTGAGGTGTAGTGACACAATTTTCTGAAACTTAACAAATAGAAAAAAGCAAAATGGAAAATAATAGGGATAGAAGAGATAAATGTGAGTTTATAAAAAGATGGTGCAAAATGTGCTGCTTTTGTACAGGGTTATTAATGACCATATGGATAGTTTTAGCAATCACAATTCCTATTAGTTTAGCTGTGATAGAAGCAAAGAATGATACTAAACCAGAAAAAGAGACTAATATTAAAGAACCAGTTATCCTAAGAAGTAGTGCAGAGTTACATAAGGATAAGTCAGTAACAGACTTTTCTAAAAATGTTTTTACAAAATTGTTGTACGAATATGTAGAGACAATGGATGTGAGAGATTGTTATGTTTGTATGCAGTTGCCTGCATCAGTGTCAGAAGGTGTGACTTATCATCACCTACCTCTAACTTATGGAATAACATGTAGTGTAATTGCAAGTTTATTTTATAAAACAGGTAGATTAGAATCTTATTATACTGACATAGATAAGATTTTTGCAAACATTCCAGTAGTACCAGAACTTAACAAAGTAAAACCAGCAAAAGTTTTAGGAGAATTTTTTTAGAACATAGAAAATTAACGTTAGAAGAAATAGTTAGTAACAACCTTACCTGTGAGTTAAAGAAAGAAGAAAAAGTATTTTTAGAAATGGTTGAAGAAAGAAGAATGAAATTTCAAAAAGAAGCAATAAAAGAGGAAGGAAAACATCTATGGACGTTTGAGGAAGGAAATCATGAAGGGAAAAAGATAAATGCAGCAATGACATTAGATTGGCCGCAAACAGGAAAGTTGTGTATTAGGAGAAATAAGACAGTCTATGACAATTACTTTGTAGGTTCCAGTGTCTGCCATGACAATTATCAAATTCTGGGAGGTTGGGGATTCAAAGGTGGAAAAGATCCAAAATTTCCAGGTATCTATTATATTTGTGGGAATAGAGCTTATTACAGGTTACTGGACCATTGGTATGAATGAAATTTGTACTTGTAAAGCGCACCCATACACCCAAAGGGGTGTCCAGGCGCTGTACGCATACCGCTGTGGAACCCTTCCTGGCTTTTCCCTGTGAAATGTCCACTCCTGGGCACCCCCAGGGTGAAGCCAGGCATCCCAGCGCTGTTGGGGCCGTTGTGGAGATTAAGCAAGCTATTGCCCAGAGTTGCAGAGTGGGACCCATGATTAGAATAGGCACCGAGGCGAGAATTATCAGGTCCGAGGAAATTGAGCCCAAGACCCGCCGAGGCGGGAATTGAACCCTGGTCCTGGGCCAGATCTCTGCATCAGGGTCTGCCGCTCTAACCATTGAGCCACACTACTATGGAACTTGCTATGTAGGCCTGGTCTTTCCCAAAAATGTTCACATGGACAGAGAAGAAAAGGGAACATACAAGATGATTAATAGTTTTACACGTAGAAAGAGGGAAAGTTTTTCAGAAATTGTAGGTGATATTTTTGGAGCATTGATACCAGCAGTGGGAATATCTTTGAATGCATTTAAAATTCGGAAGTTATCCACAGTAGTAGATCGTTTGTCTACAGATACTGCGGGAGGGTTCTTAATGGTAAATACCGAAATGGTTGCCATGAGAGCTATGGTGATGCAAAATCGGCTTGCCCTTGATATTCTTTTGGCAAAAGAGGGTGGAGTCTGTGGAATGTTGAAAGTCCAACATTGTTGTACTTACATTCCTGATAAAAGTGAAAATATACAGAAGTATATTACAAATATTACAAACTTGCACAAAGAACTAGTCCCACTGGAGGTTGAAAGTGTTTTGGGAAAACTTGGTAGAGGGTTTTCTTCAGTAGCAAATTGGTTAACCAGAATGAGTAGACTAATGATAGGGAAAGTTATAATAATAGCAACTGTAGTAATATTGTTAGCCATGGTGTTGAAAATAGTAATAACATGTATAAAAAGAAAAGTAAGGCAAAATAAGATGAAAAGAAATAACAGAATAATGAAAGAAAGAGAGAGAGAAATGGGTGAAATTGAGTTGGAGAAAATGAAAGAAAACATGTATAAAGAGACAAAAAGACAAGATGAAGAAGAAACAGATGTGTAAATAACAGAAAGCAAAGGACAAAAGACAGGCTGCCTGAAAAGAAGTATAACTTGGGTTTTATGTGGTGATTTAAAAATCACCAAAGGGGGGAGTTGATGGAGCAGGGAAAATAAAATGTTTAACCCCTAACAAATTTTATAAATAAATAATAAAATGTTCGTTTAAATGTATTAATCAACACTGTATGTGTGGGAAACGTAACACGCCAATGTGTGTGCTAAATAATCTATTAATGGATGTCCGTGTGTCTAATTATAACGTAAAAATAAATGCGTACTAATTGAAAATAAATGCATGTTTTTGTGCTTCATAGAAATAAAACGTGTCGTTGCAAAAACAATAGTGATGGTAAGTAAGGAACAGCTTAAATGTTGCTTTCTGCTAGGTAATAACTAACTGGGGTACGTAGATGATGGGAGGGAAACGAAAAGGCTATTTTTCTCTATTTTAATTATGTTTTGTTTGCCTCAAATTAGTGCTTCTAAAGTATAACCGAGTGGCGATATAAAATGGCCGCCAGTGGGAAGATGTGCGCAGGCGCAAGGGGACATGTGACACGGGATGAAATCGGAGAAAAACTAAACCTCGTGATGTTGCTGAGAGGCTAGGATGCGAGAAATGTTCAAGGCTGATGTGACCTAATTGAACTGATAGTGTGCCTTGGTGATCAGCAGAAGACCCGTGGGAAACCGGTTTAAGAGAAAGGACAATGACTGCGGAGTTCTCAAATGTATCGAAAGAAGTTACAAATGTACTGATCGAAGCGGATGGAAACATGTCTTGAGCGTATGGGAAAGGAAATGATCCAAGGACCATTGAATCCAAGAGAACTTGATTAAAAGAATGAATAAGATGACATGCATGGACCAATGAAAGAAAAGCGTGTTATTAATGTTGCAACAATTAGTTAGCAAAGTTAGAATTAGGGTATAAGAGGGCCTACTCTTAGTGGGAGGGGGTCAGTCGCAGTCAATCTAGAATCGCAGAGAGTCGCTGTCACAGTCAGGAGCGGAGTTGGAGAGTCGTGTTGGTGTTGGTGGCTTCCAGTGCTGGGTGGTCCTGATCGATCCCTTATTGAGCGGGAGATGCTGAAAGACTGTTAGATGAGACGGGTTGCAGGTAGCTGATGCTGACGAGCTGAAGTTGCTGTTGCTGTCTTAATTTTCCAGTTGAGTATGAGAATCAGGTTATTTCTAATTCTTAAACTTAGGTTAGAAATCATTAGTCTAAATTAGGAAGGTAGGCAGGTAATTAGGGTTTTGGCTTCATGACAAAAAAATTTCCTTTCTGCAATAAATTGATTATGCTTAATAAATATTTGAATTTATAAATGAATAATTGAATAAAGTTTAAATTCTTTCTCATGCTTTTAAAAATTATATAAAATTTAAGATTCTTTAAACCAAAATGACTCAGTGGTTATTTTCCTAAATGATTGTGACATCAGTAATTGGTTATTGTGATTCAGCTGGTCTTAATCACTATGAACTAATTTCTTACATGAATGATTCATCGACAAAACAATGAGCAGGAATATCTTAAGAAATAACTAAAAGAAAGCGACAAGTTAAGGTAATAAGATATCCCGGCTCCTTCCAGCGGTACATAAATGGTGTTTTCCATTTAGTTCTCATGCTTCTCCTAGGAGTACAGAATCTCATAAAGGTGTAAAGGAAATCCAGGTGTGTGCGTGTGTGTTAGGCGATGTTTATGGGCCCCATCGTCATGTGGATGTGAGAAAATATAGTTTACCCCTGGATGACCTATAAGTGACCTAGGAGGAAAATAGTTTTTATTGTACGCGCTGCATCAAGTGCGTGGAGTGCTGCTGGGTCGTAGCGTTGGCGGGGCGGAGGTCCAGGGTTCCTGGCGCTGGTCGCAATCGGGTCAGCGGCGCGCCAGCGGCGCGGCCGCGCAGTGGCTGCCATTAAGTAGGTGTCGGGGAGGGCTGGACAGCTGGGAGGCGGGGAGGGGAGCTGGATTGGGTCGGTCGCGCTGGGGGGGAGGGGCCGCGGGGGCAGCAGCGGCGGGGAAAGGTAAAGGGAGGAAATAAGGGATAAAGAAAAAAGGGAAAATAGGCAGAAATAAGGCACAAAGAGCAAAGATGCAGAAAAGTGCAGAAAGGTGAAAGATAAAAGAGGGTAGAAAACGAGTGAAAACGAGTGAGAGGAGCAGAGCGAGAGGAAGGGAAAATGAGCAGAAATAAGGCACAAAAGAGCAGAGATGCAGAAAAGTGCAGAAAGGTGAAAGATAGAAAAGGGTAGAAAAACGAGTGAAAGAGCAGAGTGAGAGGAAGGAGACAGAGGTCCACTGGACCACCAGGGATGAGGCGCAGGGAAACCTGCGGGTGGAGGAGGGCCTCGCTCACCAACACTCGAGAGTGCAGGGGCAGGGGCAGGCCTCACTTATTGGTGGAGCTGCGAGGGTGGGAGAGCAATTTCACTGACAATGAGTCAGTGGTCTGGTTGAAGAGCCAAGTCTTCAGAGATTTCCGAAACTGGGTGTATGCCGTTTCGTTTCGGATGGCTTTAGGAAGTGAGTTCCATAGCAAGGGGCCGAGGTAGGAGAAAGACCTTCCTCCCATCCGGGATAACTTTATTCTGGGTACAGTAAAGTTCCCTTGAGTAGATGAACGGAGGCACCTAGAGGGCACATAAGGGTTGACCATGGCTTGAAGATATTTGGGGGCAACACCTGTTTTAATTTTGAACATGTAGCTCAGGGCTTTGAACTTAATACGGTTCTCCACCCTGAGCCAGTGCAGGTCTCTCAAGTGGATAATACAAAGGATATTTTTTTATAACCTTGTGTTAAGTCTTTTTTGTGGTGTGCCTAGTGTGTTACTGCTGTGTGAGTGTGTTGCGCAAACGCTTTACACATTGCCTCTGGGATAAGCCTGACTGCTCTGCCAAGCTACCAAGGGAGTGAGCAGGGGTTATCTTTGGTGTGTAACTCCCTAACCCTGACTAGAGTGGTGGGTTCTGCCTGGCTTGGGTGCATACCCTAGCCAACCAGAAACCCCATTTCTAACCGGATATGTACACGTTCACCTCCTTGAGTTTCAGTATTGGACTGAACTCTCCTGAGGATTTTCTAAGCAAAAGAATAATTGAGTAGACTCCTCATCTCCATTGATAAAGCGGGAGTAGGATGATTGCTCTTTTCAAAGAAGCTTTTAAATGCCATCAACTGGAGCTTGTCTCTTTATTTAGTTTGGTGGTAGAGCAGTACCACGAAACAATTCTGAAGGAGGAGAATAAAAGAAAATGTGATACTCTTCCTCCACCACTTTCAAAACCCATTGGTCCGTGATTGATCTTTTACATACCTCCATGAAATGTGAAATCCGAACTCTCATTGGAAGATCAAGTCTGCTTGCATAGTCAGGATCATGCGGCAGGCTGATTTCCAACAGCAGATTGCTGGGACTGTGATGTATCTGAGGAAGGGAGCTTTTAAGTGTTATTGGGGTAAAAAGGCTGTGTTATATTGGCAATACCAAAGGGGATGATGGACGGAGCGCTTGAGCTAATCAAACACTCACCCCCAGTCAACTGATCTGGGTTTAATCCATCATCATTCTTTAGCTCACTCCACCACCCCAGTTCAGACATGGCCATATGCAAATCAGTCTGACCCTGTGCCTCATGGGAACAGTCCAGCCCGAACTGCCAAGCCATGTCTTCCCTGGACCGGAAACAAGCATCCTGGGACCGGTTTCTGGCTATTCAGCCGTCATCAGCCAGGCTAGCTTGAATCCAGTGGCAAAGTGAGCAAGGGACCCACGTCTGGGCATACCCTGCCAACTAAGGGCGAACAAAGCGATACCAAAGGGGATGATGGACGGAGCGTTAGAGCAAATCAAACACTCACCCCCAGTCAACTGATCTGGGTTTAATCCATCATCATTCTTTAGCTCACTCCACCACCCCAGTTCAGACCCTGTGCCTCATGGGAACAGTCCAGCACGAACTGCCAAGCCATGTCTTCCCTGGACCGGAAACAAGCATCCTGGGACCGGTTTCGGGTTCAAAACCCTCATCAGCCAGCTCAAGCGCTCCGTCCATCATCCCCTTTGGTATCGCTTTGTTCGTCCTTAGTTGGCAGGGTATGCCCAGACGTGGGTCCCTTGCTCACTTTGCCACTGGATTCAAGCTAGCCTGGCTGATGACGGCTGAATAGCCAGAAACCGGTCCCAGGATGCTTGTTTCCCGGTCCAGGGAAGACATGGCTTGGCAGTTCGGGCTGGACTGTTCCCATGAGGCACAGGGTCAGACTGATTTGCATATGGCCATGTCTGAACTGGGGTGGTGGAGTGAGCTAAAGAATGATGATGGATTTAACCCAGATCAGTTGACTGGGGGGGAGTGTTTGATGGACGGAGCGCTTGAGCCAATCAAACACTCACCCCCAGTCAACTGATCTGGGTTTAATCCATCATCATTCTTTAGCTCACTCCACCACCCCAGTTCAGACATGGCCATATGCAAATCAGTCTGACCCTGTGCCTCATGGGAACAGTCCAGCCCGAACTGCCAAGCCATGTCTTCCCTGGACCGGAAACAAGCATCCTGGGACCGGTTTCTGGCTATTCAGCCGTCATCAGCCAGGCTAGCTTGAATCCAGTGGCAAAGTGAGCAAGGGACCCACGTCTGGGCATACCCTGCCAACTAAGGGCGAACAAAGCGATACCAAAGGGGATGATGGACGGAGCGCTTGAGCTAATCAAACACTCACCCCCAGTCAACTGATCTGGGTTTAATCCATCATCATTCTTAGCTCACTCCACCACCCCAGTTCAGACATGGCCATATGCAAATCAGTCTGACCCTGTGCCTCATGGGAACAGTCCAGCCCGAACTGCCAAGCCATGTCTTCCCTGGACCGGAAACAAGCATCCTGGGACCGGTTTCTGGCTATTCAGCCGTCATCAGCCAGGCTAGCTTGAATCCAGTGGCAAAGTGAGCAAGGGACCCACGTCTGGGCATACCCTGCCAACTAAGGGCGAACAAAGCGATACCAAAGGGGATGATGGACGGAGCGCTTGAGCTAATCAAACACTCACCCCAGTCAACTGATCTGGGTTTAATCCATCATCATTCTTTAGCTCACTCCACCACCCCAGTTCAGACATGGCCATATGCAAATCAGTCTGACCCTGTGCCTCATGGGAACAGTCCAGCCCGAACTGCCAAGCCATGTCTTCCCTGGACCGGAAACAAGCATCCTGGGACCGGTTTCTGGCTATTCAGCCGTCATCAGCCAGGCTAGCTTGAATCCAGTGGCAAAGTGAGCAAGGGACCCACGTCTGGGCATACCCTGCCAACTAAGGACGAACAAAGCGATACCAAAGGGGATGATGGACGGAGCGCTTGAGCTGGCTGAAGAGGGTTTTGAACCCGAAACCGGTCCCAGGATGCTTGTTTCCGGTCCAGGGAAGACATGGCTTGGCAGTTCGGGCTGGACTGTTCCCATGAGGCACAGGGTCAGACTGATTTGCATATGGCCATGTCTGAACTGGGGTGGTGGAGTGAGCTAAAGAATGATGATGGATTAAACCCAGATCAGTTGACTGGGGGTGAGTGTTTGATTGGCTCAAACGTTCCGTCCATCATCCCCTTTTGTATCGCTTTGGTCGCCCTAAGTTGGCGGGGGTATGCCCAGACGTGGGTCCCTTGCTCACTTTGCCACTGGATTCAAGCAAGCCTGGCTGATGACGGCTGAAATGCCAGAAACCGGTCCTAGGATGCTTGTTTCCAGTCCAGGGAAGACATGGCTTGGCAGTTCGGGCTGGACTGTTCCCATGAGGCACAGGGTCAGACTGATTTGCATATGGCCATGTCTGAACTGGGGTGGTGGAGTGAGCTAAAGAATGATGATGGATTAAACCCAGATCAGCTGACTGGGGGTGAGTGTTTGATTGGCTCAAACGTTCCGTCCATCATCCCCTTTGTATCGCTTGGTCGCCCCTAAGTTGGCGGGGGTATGCCCAGACGTGGGTCCCTTGCTCACTTTGCCACTGGATTCAAGCAAGCCTGGCTGATGACGGCTGAAATGCCAGAAACCGGTCCTAGGATGCTTGTTTCCGGTCCAGGGAAGACATGGCTTGGCAGTTCGGGCTGGACTGTTCCCATGAGGCACAGGGTCAGACTGATTTGCATATGGCCATGTCTGAACTGGGGTGGTGGAGTGAGCTAAAGAATGATGATGGATTAAACCCAGATCAGTTGACTGGGGGTGAGTGTTTGATTGGCTCAAACGTTCCGTCCATCATCCCCTTTTGTATCGCTTTGGTCGCCCTAAGTTGGCGGGGGTATGCCCAGACGTGGGTCCCTTGCTCACTTTGCCACTGGATTCAAGCAAGCCTGGCTGATGACGGCTGAAATGCCAGAAACCGGTCCTAGGATGCTTGTTTCCGGTCCAGGGAAGACATGGCTTGGCAGTTCGGGCTGGACTGTTCCCATGAGGCACAGGGTCAGACTGATTTGCATATGGCCATGTCTGAACTGGGGTGGTGGAGTGAGCTAAAGAATGATGATGGATTAAACCCAGATCAGTTGACTGGGGGTGAGTGTTTGATTGGCTCAAACGTTCCGTCCATCATCCCCTTTTGTATCGCACTGGATTCAAGATAGCCTGGCTGATGAGGGTTTTGAACCCGAAACCGGTCCCAGGATGCTTGTTTCCGGTCCAGGGAAGACATGGCTTGGCAGTTCGTGCTGGACTGTTCCCATGAGGCACAGGGTCAGACTGATTTGCATATGGCCATGTCTGAACTGGGGTGGTGGAGTGAGCTAAAGAATGATGATGGATTAAACCCAGATCAGTTGACTGGGGGTGAGTGTTTGATTTGCTCTAACGCTCCGTCCATCATCCCCTTTGGTATCGCTGTGTTATATTGGCAGGCAGATCATATAAATAAACTCAATCAAGGCGATACAGGGAGTTCAAACATTGTCTTTATGTGAATACGTAAGTCAGTATTTATCTCTGTGATCAGTCAACCAGACCTAATGCCTTTAGGCCAAAGATTCTCCTTATTGAAAATGAGAAACCCTTCAAATGTTTCCAGGCAGGCACAAGCCTACAACTACAAGTACCTCATTGAAGAAATCTGTAAGGCATGCGATCATTCTATTGCTGATTCAGTGGGCAATGGCTGGAAGTGCTGTGCAAGTGGGCTTGTGTTGCTTTTGTCTTCTTCTTCTGTCTGGCATCCCAAGGACCTTTAGAGGAAGGAATGCTACCACCAGTTGCTCTGACGAGATGACTCGTATTCATACGTCTCAATAATGGATTGGAGACTAGCCTCCCCTGACACAGCTGACATAAAAGGTTAGTCATAAAACCATACATTTGTTTCCTCAAAAAACAGGTTTAGGTGGGTGGGTGTTACATTTCTGCAGCAAATAAGTAAACGCTTTGCCTGGTTCAGCAGTATACCTTGCTGCTGGCTTCATGATGATTCTATTTGAATCCAGCCAGCCAATAATTTCATGTGCAGACCCTCCTTTGCCTTACAACAGTCATCCACCTTCTCACAAAAGGTGTAGGATGAGAAATGAAAAATGCCCATATTAAGTGGCTGTCCATTTAATGCACTGTATGCATGGGAATGGGTCAAGTTTTGTAAACGTCAAACTTTCCACCAAACTTCTATTCCCTGGAGACTCCCTATTATCACTCCATTTACAACATTGATTCCATCATTCGCCCCCTTCAAGATGGACGCCCTTGTGGTAAAAACAAAAACAAAGAACGGACAATCAGGCCAGATCTACTTCCGTCTAACATTTATTCCGCCTTGTACTAGTCAAATGTCCCAGGACCCAAAGGGAAACCACGGAGTAATATTTAATGTGCGGAAATTACACTTGTAAAATAAATTTCATTCACTAGCTTCCTTTGTCGGAAGAGCAGCCTAGTTTCTGCTCGTTTCCCCGTTCCAAGATGGCTCCTTCATCGCCTTTTGCTGCCGCACTTCGCGGTAACCCTACCATTGATGCCCGATTAAAAATGGCCGCCAAGGGGGCAGATGTTAAAGCCTAGTCCTTCTTCCATGTCTCCAGTTGGATCTAAGGAGATGGGTTCATAGAGCTTGGTGGGTTCGGTCTTCCTCTGAAGGTAAATAAACGATAAACGGGGAAAATCCTGCTTTTTCGTGGGCGGAATGCGTGCTTGTGTTGCTTGGAGGTTGTTTTGATGAATGGCTGTGTTATTTCAGGAATAGTGTCCGCATTAGCTTTGCCACCTTTCTCAGACAAATATAACGGATAGTTGTTGTTCATGCCTTAGATTCCGTAAGTGACAGGCTCTGGTGCTTGGAATTGAATTCAGATGAATCCTCCTGCCTTGTATTCATGTTTTTTAAATGGAAATGCTGCCTCTGATTGCTGCAAATGTCAGTCAGGGATCATTTTCTCGGCCTTCACGTATTTTACTTTATTTCTTCTATTTATTGTTTTAAATATATCCAGGATGGGAAATTAATGATTTCATACATTTCTTTACAGGCCTTGGCATAAAAATGCTGGTCTAGTCATGCCGATAAATTATCGACTAGGTGGCAACCGTTTGTCTTGAAAGGTTTGTGCGTTTTGATTGTGGGTGTGGGCTTTGAAAAATAATCGCGTTCATGGTTTATGAGCAGAGTTTTTACCCCCCCCCACCACTAACACACAAAGCTAGGCCTCTCTTTTTTTTTTATCAGCAGCTCTTTTAGCTAAAACCCCAGGAGATTTATAGAGGATGAAGACGGAATATGTGCCTGTGCCCCCACTACATATCACTTAATATCTGGCACTTCCCTGTGAGTAGTGATGGGGTTTATGCACGTATTGTGAGGGTCTGTTTTGGTTTGCTCTGAGTGTTTAAAACAGGGTTGCTAGGAATTAGTGTGTTTTCATAGTATGTGCTTTGATGAAGTTGTTTTGCTATTGAATAGATTTTATTGGGGCTGTTTTGGTAGGACATAAGATGGAAGTGCTTTAGGTCAGGCTTTACAGTGCAGCTTTCTGCATGACACTGTTGTAATCTAATTCCATTCATAGGCTTCACCATTTCTTCTCATCGGTTCCCTCCCCACCCCCTCTCTTTCCCTGTAGTTGGTTTCCCCAGTCAGCAGTGAACGTTCTAACTTGACTGGATCTGTGATGGTGAAAAAAACTACTACGAATTGTATTGTGTGGAGTTATTTTTACTACTATTTGAAACATTGACTACAACATATTTGGCGACGACTTAGCTGTGTGGGGCCAGCGTTGCCATCACCCCCAACTAGTTACCCGTCAAAATATTTTCATTCCTCATTGGTAATCGGAGAGGCAGTTTTCTACACCATCCATCGTCAACCGCCTGCCGCGATGTGGGCATCTCTGCCACTGGATCGCTTCTGAGTATGATGTGAGGTTTACCCCTCTGCCACAACTGCAGTGAATGTTCCAACTTGACTGGATCTCTGATGGTGAATAAAACTACTACCAATTGTATTGTGTGGAGTTATTTTTACTACTATTTGAAAAATTGACTGCAACAGACACATTACTGGGAATTCTTTAAAATATACAAAAAGTGAGCTAAGGATGTGCCCAGAGGATGATTTCTCTCCCACCTCATGTTGTTTGGTTAACATTCCATCTCCGAGGGAATGCTTGCATTGCAATGCACAAGGGACTATTTTACATCCCAAAAGTGCACTGAATTATCACTCATTACATTCTTTAACTCATAAACGCATTGTATACAAAACAAGTGTTTTTTAATTCCCTTTTTTATTTGTTAGTCAAGACTCAAAATGCAAGCCAGGCCAATTGGCTTTGCCACTGTTTGTTTGTATTTTAATGGGCATTTATATTTTCATTGGCTCAGGGTGTTTTTTTGTAAGGGTGTTTTCTTTTGCACTCTATTTGATTTGATCCAGGTATCTTGGTAATGGAACTTTCTTTGCTTTAAGCGTTCTTTATTTTCTGGTGGTAGGTATATGGGATTTAGATTATGGATGCATACTTTGAAGGACCTTTGTGGCAGGAGATTTGCCATTTAAAAACTTGCCCTGTTCGCTTTGAAGGTTGGAAGTTGGAAAATAGGAATGTATAGTAGAGTAAGTTTGGAACCTGTCTAAATCTTATATACTTTGCAGTGTGTACCTTATTCTATAGCTACATGTTTTACGGCTTGTGCCTATTGATCATCGCAAGCAGTTTACAACCCTGCTCTATATCTTCTCTCTCATCCTAACCCTTTTCCCTTCTCTTTTAATACCTCTTCGTTCTATATTTTAATTTCACAAATATAATATATTTCTTTTTATTCCTCTTTTATAACATATTTTCTACTTCCCTATATTAGTGTAATTTTGTAGTTCAACTTTATTCTTTAACAAGAGGAACAGAATACTGGTATATATGATGTGCCTCATTCCTGGACATGGTAGGGGGTAGAGGAGGAGGGTAATTGCTATGCTAGTGAAGCCATTTTGTCGTTGTTTGTCTTGGCCTTTTTCAGCTTCTTCTGTGGCTGAGATGGAAGCAGAAGATGGAGATGGTCGTGTGGTGGACTTCCTGAACTACAGCTCCACACTCCTTGAGCACCTTAACAAACACCGCCTAGAGGGCAAGTTTTGTGACATCCGTGTCCATGTGCAGCAGTGCACCTTTAATGCACACAAGGCTGTGCTGGCAGCCTCATCCCGCTACTTCCATGACCAGCTGCTCCTCAAGGACTCTGACAGTCTATTGCTTCCTGACCTGCTGGACCCTGTCGTGTTTGAGAGGGTGCTGGTGTCAGCCTACACAGGACGTCTCTTCCTCTCTCTGGAAGACATCAGCAGCTACCTGACTGTGGCCAGCTTCCTGCAGATGTGGCATGTGGTGGATAAGTGCTATGAGTTCCTCAGGAGAGATTGCCACACCACCCGAGCGCAGTCTAGCCGATCTAGTGACACTCAGTCCCCAAGCAGCAGCAGTTTCTTCAGCAGGGAAGTAGGAGACACTTGGGTTTCTGATCACCCCAACTTGGAGGTCTCTGCCAGGGAAGAGGTAGTGGTAACGCCGGAGAATTCCCAACAGTCTGTAGAGGAAAAGTACTTCTCTGTTAGAGCTATGTGTGTCAGTGAGCAGGCAGAGGTGTCTCAGTCTGGCTCATGCTCTTTAATTGGCAGTACCTCTTCGCAGATGCATTCTGCAGCATGTGTTAAACAGGAGGGCCTGGTGGTAAATCTTGTGGAGTGCAGTACAGAAAAGGAAGCACCCCTCATACTGGATGGTCCCATGGATCAGCTCATGAGCATTGCAGAGACACAAGCTCTGGTTGGTATGGACTTCAAAGTGAAACCTGGCAAGATTCATAATGTTCAGTCCTCTTACTATGGACCAACAGAACGCAGCATGGCAGGAGAGGCAGATGACAGCATGACCACTATGCACCGGCCTTTAGGTCATCTGGCTCATGGCCCAGTGGAACACACCTCCCGCTTTGGGAAGAAAGTATTCGGCTGTCTCTGCGGCAAGCGCTTCCCAGAGAAGGGGAGGCGAGATCGTCACGTTAGCCTGCGTATCAGTATGCGCCCCTTTGCTTGCTCACTGTGCAACAAGAAGTTCAAGCTGAAGCACCACCTGGGCGAGCACATGCTGGTGCACACGGACCGGCCACTGCATGAGTGCATCACATGCGGCAAAAAATTCAAGCTGTATGAATGCTTTCAGAGACACCGTGAGAACTGTGAGAAGCTGAATAGCAGCTGCGACGCCGCTAACAGTGACTGATTTCCGGGGGCAATGCTGTGCAGAATGAGGCTCAAAGTTACCCCCAGATTTCATGACAGAGCATGGATCACAATTGTTTGCGTTCCAATGTAGGTAATTTCAAGAAAGTGCAAGCGTTCATTGGTAAGAACCAAATATGAAAAAATGACTGTCACATAACATTGTAGAAGCTCGGTGGCTGTGGTAAAACTGAGAAGGAAAACCAGCTCGTATTGATTTCCATGTCACCTGATACATTTGGGTTTATAATTAAGGGTTACAGTTTTACCGTTTGTACAGTATTAAATAGAAAACCATCTAGTACCCCGTCAGTATTTATTTTTAAATATGGATAACAATTGGAACTAGGTTTTTTTCAGTGATTTTATTCCCAGTGCAGTCATTCATGACTGTAGGCCATAGCTGCGCAGAGTGAATGGAAGAGGAGTTAAAAAAGTGAGAAGGTTCCTACTGAAGCTTGAACAGTTACAGATGTGCACATGTGCTTGTATTACTGTGCTCTTTCGAAACAAGTGTATTCATGTATCATGCACTTATATTAAAATCCACCCGCCATGCAAGTACTAGTGTACATTTACTGATAAAATCAACACAGCAGTATCCTAGTTGCAACTTGGATTTTTTTTTCTTCACAGAATCCAAAACAAAAAATCTCTCTGGGTTTGTTGTCCGTCTTCATCTTGTAATGAATTTCCAACATTGCGTCTTCACTGTTGAGGCTACTCATATGTTATGTAGCATAGGCGAAAGCTCTCACCCATGTTACGCAGGTTCCTCTGTTTTGTTTGCACATTTTCAATTTGTATCTGTATTTAAATTACAATGGAAGAGAATGATAAAATGGTCATGTAAATTAGTTATGTGGATAATAAAATACTCAGGTTTGTAATAAAATGACTAGAGTCAAACTCATCCTATTTACACCTGTTTATAATTGTCATGAAATCTTCACTGCAATGGCAATAGCTGTGCAAAGAGGATGCAATAATGAACTGTCTCACAACTTATGTCACGCAACATATGTCCCACAACCTCCTTAAGCCATTGACACTTTTGAAGATACCATAACTAATGAACTAAAAAACTAAGAAAGAAAACTATATGTAAGCTGAATTTGAACATGACCGGCGATCAACCCGAAGGATTGAATATCCCTCAAGAAAGATAATATAATCATCATTAAAGGGTCCGTCAAGAGGGACAACGTTGTGGTCATGTCAAGGGAACTTAGAGAGAAGGAGGCAATGAAACAACTCTTTAATGAGAAGCATTATCAGAGGCATTTCAAGGATGATTACATCAGGACCATTAGTATGAATTGGGACAAATTATATGACTGGAAGGAAAGTGGTCTAACAGAAGTAGAAGAATCTTGGTTTTAAGATGCATTAAAAGCTGCAGGATAAAACAATTTTTTCAGCCAAAGAAAGTCTGTTAGAAAATACTTTCCAGTTTGTATGCACACTGCCTTCTTATGTGAAGAATAGCTGAGGTTTCCTCATAAAATTTAAGGCATGTTGGGCGGTAGACTAGCTACTTATGACATTGGAATTATCGTCTCTTTCTATCAGCATTGTAAATTCAGACTGTATTGGGGACGTAAACATTTCCCACATACAAGACCAATATGTTATTTTTATGTGTCTTATTTTCTACTCTCAGTTCGCTTTCTGTTTGAGCACTAACTTATTTAAGTTTGGTAACATAATTTACAGACAGAGTTGTGGGACTGCAATGGGTATCTGCTTTTCCTCGAGCTTCGCCAGTCTTTTGATGGGCTGGTGGGAGGAGCGAGTTGCCTTGGCAGAACTCAATAAAGATGCCATGGGAAACATATTGCTATGGCTCAGATATGTAGATTGTTTATTCATTTTTTGGAAAGGCTCTAAAGACAAAGCAAAGAGATATGTGGTAGTGTTAAATGAATTACATTTACTAGTACAACGAGTGCAACACCTATTAATTTTCGCCATGTTTATTCATACGTTTTGCAATCTCGTTTGGGGGTTTGAGATTAGTTTCAGTACTATGAGTGCAACATCTATTACATTTCTTGACAGCAAGGTCATGTTGGATTGGGATAAAGTAGGTACATCACTGTACAGAAAACCCACTGCAGGTAAAAGCTTGCTCCATGTGGCCCCTGTAATCTTAAATGGAGCATCCCATATGTGAGCGAAATGCAACTGCGGTAATCATGACATTTCCAAGACTGAGCAATGGTCTATGGGGGAAAGGAGAGACCTGCGGGGTATCTTATTGAAAATAATAGAAAGGATTGCTATCAAGGAGACAGAGGAACTGTTACAGCAAAATAAAACGTCACCGAAATGAAAGGAAGAAATTAAAGTTTTTTATTAAACGAGGAAGGGAAATTAGACAACTGCTACGAAGAAACTGGCCCATAACGCAGAGTGATATTACACTGATAAGAAATTAATGAGACTCCGAAGATCACATATAGGAGAAATTGTTCACTGAAAGATGTGGTCAAAAGTGCATTACTCCTAGGCATGTTAGAAGGAGGAACCTGTATGGTTTTCTCACTTGTACAGTGCTTAATTTGAGCCGGTGGTTGCTGGTGGGGCCCACCGACAGTCATTGTTGGGGACCGGCACATACTTTTCCTCATCAGACATTTACCAAGAGCAAGAGAGGTAAAAACACACAAAGGGGTAAAGAAGGGGGAAGACAGTAACGGAGAAGCCATCAGAAATGGAGAAAGAAGGAACCTGCAGGCGTGATATAATGAGGCAGAGAGTGTCTGATAATGGGTTACAAAAGCGATGAGAGGGATTCAAGACTATGGAGTCTTGGTATTCAGTAAGCCGACATTTAATAGTGCCGGCTGTGGGCTTCTGAGCACATCTTTGGGCACTAGCACTCATTCCTTTATAAATTAAGCACTACACTTGTAATAATTGTAAAGCAGGTAAACATAGGGCGAATGTGGGGGAATATGCAGTCCTGTATTGCAGGGAACATCAGAATATTTAAAAATGTATCGTCTACAGTACTATGTTGTATAGGTGCTAGCATCGGCTTGTTATAAAAGATATTTAGGGAGTTCTAGTCACCCTGTTGAAAACAGAATACTCCAACATATTAGGGCAATACACCAGGATGTCAAGCATTAACCTGGAGCCGACCATTTCCAAGAAAAACATAAAGGATATGTGAGCTAATTAGATATTTTGGGATAGACACTGTGTCTGGAAATTTCAGAGGTGGTAAGAGAGAATTGCAGCTAAAATGTTTGGAATCAAAATATATCATCAGATCCGATACAAAGGTCCAGAGTCATCTGAATATTGAGGAAGAACTTCTAACTCATCTGGGATAATGATCACACTCTGCTGCATAGTTCCTATGAGGGATAGGTTGTAAAAAAAATAGTTTTTATTTGGTATTTCAACATGTTGACAAACAGGGAATTCAAGGTGGTGTGCTTTGTGTGAATCCCGCAAGGTTTTCTTACCCACAATGCCACACAAAGCTCAAACTTTGCTAAAATCATGCATTGTCCTTACATTTCTGTGATGGAAACTCCCAGAATTGACAGGAATCCCAAAAATTCCTACCACCTAGTATTACCCCACGTGTGCCGATAATAACTCTGTGCCACTTGTGTGGTTAGTCCTAGAGACTGCAACAGAAACGGTTCAAACCGAGGTCAATAGGAGTCCCCACGCAAGGGCTCCCGTTGATCTTCGTTTAAACTGTGGGTGCAGTCGGTCCCGTAAGGGTCAGTTGTTTTGGGTGCTAGGGTGCACATAAATACCCTCTCGGGTGCAAAATATGACGGTCCATATGGGATGCTGGGTTATCTGTGGGTTGATGAACCTATTTATTCATTACCGCCAATTGCACCGCCCAAAAGTACTTTTGAATGTCGGGTAGGGTTATTTCTCCAATGTACCAATATCTTGCCAATTTGGTTAGGGCGATACGATGCCTTCCCCCACCTCCCCCCCCCCACACCCCCCTGGTCCATAGCAAGTTTCTGTCTTCACCCTCTATAATTTTGAAATAGGGTGCGCGAACGAGGAACGGTGTGTTCTGCAACACATATAGAAAGCTTGGCAGTGCCATAATTTTAAATGAGGCTGCTCTGCCAAGCAGGGAGAGTGGTAGCGACCTCCAATGCTTAATATCGCTTTTAAGTGGCAGCAGGGAGCTTTGGAGGTTATTAGTGTTGAACAGCACAGGATCCATAGTGGCATATATTCAGAGATAGCGCAATCTATCTTTCACTATATGTGCCCCACAGTCGGGCGGTAAGCCTGGTGCCGTACCACAGAGAACAAACACAGTGGATTTGGACCAGTTAATGGTATAACCAGAACATTTGCCAAAATTGGTGAAAATGTCTAATATTCTGTAAATGGAGGATTGCGGAGCAGCAAGGTATAACAGGATGTCATCTGCGTAGAGAGATATCATATCCTCCCACTCCTCCGTCCAGTGCAGGCCACTTATCAACGGGTCAGTTCGCACCTAGGCAGCTATAGGTTCAGGGATCCGAGCAAAAATATGGGGTGAGAGAGGGCATCCCTGCCTAGTTCTGCATTGGAGGGGGAATATCCGGGAAGTCCAACCATTGACAACCACCTGAGCCAAAGGCTGAGCATAAAGGAGTTGCAGCCAGGTCAGAAACTTAGGACCAAAGCCCATGCTCTCCAGCGCGGCAAACAGGTACAGCCGTTTAACCGTGTCAAAGGCCATTTGTGCATCAAGCGACAGGACCACCGCATCTTCTTGAATTTTGTCAATGCAGCCCAACACTCAATGGAGTTGCCACAAATTAAGGACCGTATTCCTGCGTAAAGCCAGATTGATCAGGATGCACCAATGTAGTTATTATTTGAATACGTCGGAATGCCAGAAGCTTGGCTAGGATTTTTGCTTCTGCTTTGAGGAGCGAGATGGGTCTGTAGGAGGTACATTGGTCTGCTGCTTTACACTGTTTGTGTATTACTACTATGGAGGCCAGCCGTTGATCTTCAGGGAGAGTACCTTTAATTGGGCTCTCCATATACATCTCTAACAAATGAGCTGCTACATTAGATTCGATGAGTTTATGAAGCTCTATTGGAAGACCGTTGGGCCCCATCACCTTGCCTAATCGCCTGTGCATCTTCCTCCTCTCTGGGATCCCTCTCCATGAAAGATCTGTCCCCCATGGAGAGAGTCGGAAGGGGCATATCAGCTAGGAGTTTGTGAGAGTCTGCCTCAGTTGTCATGCCTGCGGGAGAATAGAGATGGGCATAATACGTCACAAAAACATCAGCTATATCTTGTGGATCCCTTAAGTGTTCCCCATCTGCCGAGTAAATATCGGCTACCCAGCGGCTCACTCTCACGTCTGTCTAACCATGCAAGCAGTTTTCCTGCTTTGTCTCCTATTTCGTACATGCGATGTCGCGTCGCACGATGTCTGTCCATAGCTGCTTCTGTCACTAGATCTCTATAATCCTGCTGCTTAAGGTCCAAAGTGTGTTTAACGTCCTCAGTCTCGTCTACTACCAGATTTAGCTTCAAGGTCTAAAAGGTCACGTTAAAGCTTCTCTACTGCAGCCCTTTTTTAGGTCTCGTCTAGGCAGCGCGCATGCGCTGCTCTAGGAGAGGGCCTTTAGCAATCGGTCTTCACTTTTCAAGCACTCGCACTCGTGCTTGTGGCGGCATCCATCTTGCGGGAGCGAGCACTCTGTGTTACAAGGCACATCTACCCCTCCTTCAGCTAGGAGCCAACATACCCACCTGGCCAAGTCGATGATATCATTGGTCTAAAAGGTTTTTGGAGTCCAATCAAAAATTGCCTTGCTGATTCCTTTCTCAACACCCTAGTGCAATATTCATATACCTTTAAACATTTCACAACACACAATTTAGGGTTCTTTGGAAAAGCTGGGTAATACGTCTTTGTCCTTTTAGAGATAGTAAAAGATACCCCTGAAGGCGCTCCGGTGGCACGATTGAGCATAGTCCACACCTGGAAGAACCCTTGCCCACCAAGCCTATCATTGTGATGGTTTAAGACAGTGGTTCTTCATCTTTTGATTTCCATGGACCCTCACTAAATCACTAATGGATACCGAGGACCCCTGCCTAAACAATTTCTAGGATGGGAACCTCCAAAAAATACACAACTACAGAGACCAGTATACATCAAACAAATACACAAATTATGAAATATTGTATTTAATTCACAAACAAAAATTGAAATGATAATTTTAATGGGATGGTTGGAGCTTTTAAGATTTTGGGTTTATTTCTAAAATACAAAGCTATATGCTATTCTCCACCATAATGCTTTGTAGTTTTTGCCATTATTGCATCCTCTCTGTTTGTCAGAGCATGCTACTGCTTCAATTGAGGCCGCCAGTCATCCATAGTGCTGTGTTAAGTATTTGTGCTGTTTCCTCAAGTCAAGCTAATTATATCAACTTAATTTTTAGACTCCAGTTTCGAATTCTTTCACAATTACAGAGGATTTTAAAATGTTCAATTTTGCGTTATCTATCTATACTTTATCAATCCAGGGACGGCTTTAGTGCTGATGGCGCATGGTGCCCCAATCTTTGTTGACACTCCCACAATCACCTTCTTTTCCATAGATTTCCTCACTACTCACCACCACCGGTGCCCCTCATCTCTTCATAGTACCTCTCTCACATTTATTTAATTTTTGTTACAGCACCCTATTATGGGGTGTCAGATCGCTTTGCGTAACACACAAACACATATTATACAAAGCCTATGATTCATATAGGTGTGTAAATCATTGTATAGGAAACGAGGGCTACAGGAAGTACAAGGTACATATCATCCATGCCGGTAGGAACTGAATGCTTAGAGTGTTTGACCTGGAGCAGCACAGTCAGAATATAAAATGTAACACAGTGGTTGGGGTTGTTGGCCCTAATTACGTTTCTAAACCAATGCATTGTCGTCTGCGTTCAGCTCTTTGATGCTGGTTACTGTGCCTTATTAAAGGGATTGTATTTTATGCAAGTAATAAAAGGATCTCTATTACAAAATCATTAACCCACTGGGCTAGCTACCTGAAATACACATCTGGGATCTGCATGTTAAATGTTGTGCTTTGCAGCAGGCACATTAACCCTCTTTCTTTGTGATGAATCAAAACTTCCACTAGTCAAAACTCAGACCTCTTGAGCAAGTATATTAATCACCATAGTTAACTTGACATTGTTATTATCGCCTGATAATTGCAGGTCACACAAAGAACTCTGCAGCATGTGCCTGCAACCCGTCTGATATTTTAAAGTGAAGTGCTCTTGAACTTGGGGTCCAGTGGGGGCGGTACAACAATAAAGCTGGCACTACTAATAATATTTAATTTTCTGGGGGCGTGGCTTCGCGGCGAAAGAACATGGCCGCCTGTTAGAGCGTCTCCGAGGCCCCCTCTCCTGCCCCATATATCCGGCCTAAATATCCGAACCTCCGGTGCTAGAATCGCGCGCCGGAGGTGTAGCGGTACACATTGCCGTGATCCCGAGTGCTGGCGGTCCCCGGAAAGCGGAGAAATCCCGCCCGGAATTTGCGGCCTTCAGCCCTGGAGAAGCCGGGACCTCGAGTGGGTACGTCTGCCTGACTGGGTGCCTGGAGCGACGGCAAGACCTCCCCCGCATACATCCGCGGAGGGACGCAGGCAACTGAGGTGGAGGGGCATTCACACCTTGCCACAACCTACGTGGTGGGGCGCTGCCCGACGGAAATACGGCCTGAAGACTACCGGTGGGGCCGGCTGCATCGACGCCAGCCCCGGAGCACTGACCTGAGGGACTCGAATGATCGGCGGATGTAAGGTACATCGGCGCGCAGGGGTGGAGGAGGTGACTGACATATGAGCCCAGCGCCGGCGAGTGCGCCTGAGATTGGACCCGTGGCCCCCTCCCCCTGGCGGTGCGGAGCGGGCCCTAAGCCAAGTGTGCACACGGAGCCTACTCCTCGGCGCCTGCAAGAGGTCCACCGTTAGGTTGCGGAACAAGCATTCGACTACACAGTCCGTTACCGGGAGGAATATACTCGAAGGCCCACAGTTACGGCGAGGTGAGAAAGGCACAAGCCGAGCAGAGCCCCCAGAAACTGCGCTACGCGCTGGCGGCGCGGGCCCGGCCCTGCTCATGGCTAACCCGAGAAGTACGAAAACGTCTCAACAGAGCAAGCTGGACCGCTACACCTGCCCAAGGGCGGAATTGCCCGAACGAAAGGGACCTGGCGACACACAGCAAGGAGGGACAGAGCACGATCCGCCAGAACCCACTATGAAAGACCTGATGGCGGCGATCACTGGAGTGCGCACATCTATAG
This sequence comes from Calotriton arnoldi, assembly GCA_963921515.1. Classification (NCBI taxonomy): domain Eukaryota; kingdom Metazoa; phylum Chordata; class Amphibia; order Caudata; family Salamandridae; genus Calotriton; species Calotriton arnoldi. The sequence goes on along the minus strand of CAWUFW010002020.1, from coordinate 1,804,085 downwards.
ACAACCTCTCCTCGGAAGTGACGCTGATTAGAGCTGACCTTACAAAATACAGAGAGAAAGTCAAGCAGCTGGAGCTCACCACCACGAATTTAGTAGAGGACACCTCACAACTGCGGAAGGACATTGTGGAACTCCAAGCGTTCCCGTAAAATCGCTGAAGACAAGCTGGACGATTACGAGGGGCGCTCGAGACGCAATAACATACGTGTTATTGGAGTGCCGGAGAAATCGGAGGGGCCCGCTGCTGACCTGTTCATTGAACACCTGGTGACGACAAAGCTACAACCAAAGGGACTGTCCAAGCTGTTTGTGGTGGAGAGGGCGCACAGAGTACCTGGGGACGCCCAAAACCGGGAGCCCCCCCGTCCCATACTGGCCAGGCTATTAAACTACAGAGACAGAGACACGATCCTACAGGCCGCCAGGGTCGCCCCGCCGATAAAAGTGGATAACTCAGAACTCGCCTTCTTCCCTGACTTTACCCAGGCAGTACAGATGCGTCGACGCTCTTTCCTAGAAGTCAAACGAAAACTGCGTGATAAGGGCCTTAAGTACGCTATGCTTTTCCCGGCGCGTCTGCGAGTTGAGGCGGAAGGAAAAGCGCATTTCTTTGACCAACCTGAGTTGGTTTCTGACTGGTGCGGCTGGAGGACCTCACCGGAACGGAACCCAAACAACCACTGAACACTAAGAACTGCCTTTCTTGATTTGAAGCTTTGAACGCTCTATTCCGAATGTTCCTCCCAAACGTAGAACAAAATACGCAATCTCTTAAAGGCCTGAAGACCTTGACTAAGAATCTCTGGTACTAAAAAGATGGATCAATTTGTCGCAGGGCGCAACACCACAGAAAAGTACCTATGTCTTGTGTTGGCAGGAGGGGGACCAGAGGGGCACTGAGGCCTCCCCTCATTTTCTTCTATTAGTACACGTTGGGCGACAGGCACTCTGCATTTGATTAATATGGGTAGTTTGGAGCCCAGAGTGCAGGGGAGCAGGGTGGGGGTTGTTGGGAGGGATTATCGTGTTTTATTGTTTTTCTTTGTTTGAGTTTTTTCAATGGTACAGTCCGGATTTGTGCAAGTAACAGTCAGTATGCGTCACTAAGACATCAATGGGTAAGCAATGGAATAAGGAAGTCAAAATACTAAGTTGGAATGTGAACGGGTTGGGGGACAAAATCAAGAGAAGTGTAGTATTGCAATATATTAGGAGATTGTCGCCAGACATAGTAATGCTTCAGGAAACACACCTGGTGGGTAACACATGCAAGGCCATGCATAGATGGGGTTACGCAATGGTGGCACATGCAGGTTTCGCATCTAACTCCAGAGGGGTGGGCATCCTGCAAAAGAAATCATTCCCCCTGACTCTCACGTCCACCTATACAGACGACCGTGGCAGATATGTCGGGATCACGGGCACTTGGGAGGGCCGAACGATCACATTCATGTCCATCTATGCTCCCCGGGGCTGCAAGCTGCAACCTTTGCAGACCTAAGCGCCGTGTTGATAGCACTGCCAGAGGGACACTTAGTGCTCGGGGGTGACTTTAATTCAGTAATTTCGGGCTCCCTAGACAGACACCCACCCCGCACACTCCCACATACAGCGCATTCTTTTTCCAGTTTCCTAGAGGCAATGGAGCTGGTGGACGGGTGGAGAACCTATAATCCTGATAAGATCCAATACACCTTCCACTCAGGGGCACACAGCAGCTTCTCTCGCCTGGACTACATAGTCATCCCGGCTACTCAGGTGATGGAAATCCAGGAGATCAGACATCTGGCTAGAGGTATTTCAGACCACTCCCGATCTGGGTCCATATGGCCCTGGATAGCGCACAAGTAGGACGCATTGCCCCTATCAACCCATGGTACTTAAAACACCCCAAAATACGCAAGGACCTCACTAAAGCCGTAGATAACTACTTCCTAGAGAACGAGAATTCGGTAGACTCCCCGCAAATACTATGGGAAGCCTTTAAAACGGTGATCAGGGGCCAGGCACTCTCTTTGATTGCGGGAACAAAAGAGAAAACATAAAGGACGTATCAGAGGTAGAACACGAACTTTACCGGCTGGAACAAGAAGTGAACACTGACCCGTCCCCTGAACTACTCCATACACTTCGCCTCCGACAGGCAGAATACCGAGCGCTGGTCACAGACCGCGCCAAAATAATGGGGCAAAACAGGCTGGGCCGGATCTATGATTGGGGGGATAAGGCTGGAAAACTAATCGCCTGGTTAGAAAAAAGAGAGCATGCTAATCGGCTGGTTCCAGAAATCAGGAGCTCGGATGGCTTCCCCATAACGGACCCACAAGACATAGCCCGACAGTTTGCAACTCACTTTCACACAGTATACAGCGCGGTGAGCCCACACACTGAAGAGGAGTCCACGGCACTCCTACAGGATATCTCCCTCCCAGGGCTATCAGCCACTGATCGGGAATACTTGGATAGTGAGCTCTCCCACAATGAAATAGCGGCTGCAATCCGAGCGCTCCACTCGGGCAAGGCCCTTGGCCCCAATGGCATCCCGATTGAGCTCTACAAACTCCGTCCGGATAAGTTGGCCCCATATTTGAAAACTATGTTCGAAGACAGCCTTGAAGGGGGATTGCTACCCCCAGATCAGAGAATAGCAACCATAGTTACAATCCACAAGGAAGGGAAGCCCAAAACAGACTGCGCCTCCTACCGTCCTATCTCGCTGCTCAACGCAGAACCAAAAATCCTTGCCAAATTACTAGCCAACAGGCTGATTAAAGTAATAGGGGACCTAGTACATCCTGATCAATCCGGGTTCATGCCAAGGAGGAACACGGCGTTAAATCTGCGTAGAGTGCATGGATTGTTGGGAAGGGTGCCGACCATACGAGAAGATGCAGTCATCGTCTCCCTAGACGCCACAATGGCCTTCGATACACTTGAGTGGCCCTATCTATTTGCAGTGCTTAAAAAACTGGGATTCGGAACGAACTTTAGACGATGGGTACGATTACTATACGCCACACCTATGGCACAAGTGGTAGTGAACAACAAAAAATCCGAGGCCTTCACGCTTGGCCGAGGGACACGGCAGGGATGCCCTCTATCTCCTTTACTCTTCGCTTTGGCCCTGGAACCGCTTGCCGCATGGATCCGCAAAGACGTGAGGATCCGTGGAATGCGATGGTCGGCAGATTGGGAAGACCGTATTTCCTATACGCGGACGACATCCTTCTATACCTCACGTCACCTCAGAGATCCCTCATAGTAGTATTTGATATCCTATCCGTATTTGGCCGATTCTCTGGGTTTCGTATCAACTGGCAGAAATCTCTTCTGTACGTCCTCTGTGGAAACTCTCCGCCCCTTCCCCGGCACTGCCCCGTCCCAATAGCAATAGACGGATTCAAATATCTGGGTGTATTCGTCTCCCTAGACCGCACACTCCAATATGCTCGGAACCTGGCTCCCCCACTGCAACGGCTCAAAAGTGACATTGCACACTGGAAGTCCCTCCCGCTTTCTCTCCTGGGCAAAGCGGCCCTTTTAAAATGCTGTCCTTACCCCGCTTCCTATATGCACTGCAGAACTCGGCAAACCCTGTCCCAAATACGTACTTTACAGAAATAGAAGGACTCCAGCGAGACCTGCTTTGGAATGGAAAGCCACGTATTGCTCTGCAAAAACTCACGCTCAGCTGGTATGACGGCGGAATTGGACTGCCGGACATTAAAAAATATTACTGGGCAGCACAACTGGTAGCAATAAACCATGGCACCTATGGGCAGCCGGACAACCCGGGGTTTACTATGGATAAATGGATTCTCCCAAACGGGACATATGCCAGGGCACTGTACTCCAAACCAAATAGGTTCCCACTCACGGGTCCAACCAACCACACAGTTAAAATTTGGCATTCGGCAACCAAATCGTTAGGATGGCACAATAAACTAACTCTCGCCACACCACTATGGGACTCCCAAAAACTTGGTGACCTAAGAAAATCCAAGGGCTTTAGCAAATGGGACTTAATTGGCATCTCTCACATCAGAGACCTTTGGGGTAAAGAGGGTGTGCAAAAATTTGAAGCCCTACAGGGTCAATATGCCCTAGCGGATTCCGAGCGCTTCCGGTACCTGCAGGTCCGACACGCACTACAAACAGTATTGCCCAATGACTCGGCTCCACCAGACGCCTCCCCACTGGAGGATAGGATATTGGATGGGCACTTACCTGAAAAAGCCATCTCCCTAACCTATCGAAAACTCATCCATAATATGGAGAATCCCCTACAATCGCTACGAGAAAAATGGGCAGAGGACGGGGTGGAAGTTGATGATGAAGACTGGCAGGTAGCGGTCTCCTCCCCCAGAACTGTTGCTATTTCTGCACGTATTCGCCTGGTGCAACTAAAGGTACTTCATAGAATATACATGACAGGTCCCCGATTGATGCACATGGGCTTTTCAACAGATGGGTCTTGTAGGAGGGGATGCACACAGCTGGGCACATTCATCCACATACTGTGGCACTGTGAACAGATCCAGGAATATTGGCGCAGGATACACGAGGTAATGAGCATAGTAACGGGAGTCGAACTCACACCACAAGCCCCTAGATGCCTCCTCAACGTCTGGGAACCCACTGACCTTACCACACACGCCACAATATGGGCCACACTCGGATACATGGTGGCCAAGAGAAACATTGCGCAGCTATGGGGGCTACAAAGGCACCTACGAGTTCTGACTGGGAAAGAGACCTGGATTGGTGTATGCTGCGTGGAAAAAACGGTGTATATGACAAGAGGTTGCCCGCGCAAATGGTCTAAGATATGGGCCCCCTGGAACGAATACCGAGGCAATATATGCACTCCTCCCCGATTGCTGGAGTCTGATGATCCCCTCTCCCCTGAATTCCAATGCATTATCTTGTAATATTTATGTGTATGATTGAACTCACAGTACTTCCTTCAAGTGAAATATGTGGAACTGTACCATGTTTTGAAAATTGTTCAATAAAAAGAGTTATAAAAAAAAAAATATTTAATTTTCTGGACAGTCGCTGACCCCCTGAGTAGGAGTTAAGGATCCCCAGGGGTGCACGGACCACAGGTTAAGAATCTTTGGTCTAAGGTATGGCATAAATATGCAGTGGAGCGCTTGACCGCAATAGTTGCTGACAGGATGTACAAGTTTTAACAAACTTGGCTGCCTTTTAAGAGCTATGTTAACAGGAATAGGACAGAGGTGAATCCATTTACCACCATGCCGGACATCCTACTGCGGACCTAGCTGGGAGGACTTTCATTGTCAGATGATGAGTCTGGCAGGAGTGAGGAAGAGTCCTTATGATGTGTTATGGACCATGTGACCTTATGTAACAATGCTTTGTGTGTTTGATGTCTACAGGCCCTCCAGTTGGACTATTTCTCTCAACACTGTATGTTGCTCTAGGTGCCTCTGTGATATGTCACTTCATTTGTAGCCTCCTTTCCTTTGTCTTTTATATTCTTATGTTGTATTGAGATCACCCTGGAAGTTCCCTTTTCCCCTATATTTCTTAAGACCTGAGCTACCCTTACATCTACTAACGTCCCCATCTCTTCCAGAATTCCGAAAGTCCCTGAAGACCCGGCTTTTCAGCTAATCAACTGGACCCTGCTTGCACCTGGATACCCTCATGGGTGACAAGTAGCGCTCCACAAATCTACTGATTGATTTAAAACCCAATAAACATGTTTAAAAAATAAAAGGCTACTTAAATGGGTGGCACAATAAGTGCTGCATGCCCACTTGTAGCTTTTAATCTACAGGCCCTGAGTACATGTAGTACCACTTTACTAGGAACTTACAAGTAAGTTAAATGTGCCAATGGGGTTTAAGCCAATTTTATTGTGCTTAAAGGAGACAGCACAAGCACTTTAGCACTGGTTAGAAGTGGTAAAGTGCGTACAGTCCTAAAGCCATCAAAAACAAAGTCAGCAAAACCAGGGGGATGGAAGGCAAAAAACTAGGGGAAAATCATGCCGAGTATGTCAGACCCAACAGTAACTACTAATCTTTATTGTGGGTTCATATATGGGATCGAGAGACTGCCATTAGCGAATGTTACTCGTAGGTGACGCAGTTGTGCCTTCTGGGCTCGTTGCCGAATTTGAGATTGCCATTGATGTCGGTCTGGTAACGACTGCTCGATGAGAGCACCCGTTACCTACTTTATCACTTTGTTTGTACTTTGTGTCTGCCTTTGTTTTAAGGTCTGTTTAAAGGAAAAAGCACAAACACTTTAACACTGGCTAACAGCAGTAAAGTGTATAAAGTCCTAAAGCCAGCAAAAAGGAAGTCAGCCAACACAGGAGGATGGAAGTGAAAATGCTGGGGGAAAACCACGCCAAGGATGTCAGGTCCAACATGTGTCCCCCCTCCACGCTGAAAGCAGGGACAACTACTCACACTTATGGGAGAGCTCGTCGCTAAGCTAGAAGAACCTGGAGAGACCATCAGCAATGACATGGTCAGTTCCAGGGCGATGATCCACCATAAAGTCTATCCCCTGTTGGGAGATGGAATACCTCAACATTTTGGATTCTTACCCTTCATCTGTATTAGCCATCTGAGGGGTTGATGGTCTGTCTTAACCCAGAAGTGAGCCCAAAACAGGTATGGTCTCAACTGCTTCAGTGCCCAGACCACTGCAAACGCATCCACTTCTATTGCACTCCACCTCTGTTCCCTGGGAAGTAACCTCCTGCTGATGAAGGCTAATAGTTGGTCTAGGCACTTTGTTGGAACTGCCGCTGCGTGACACATCCTTGACGTGGGATCTCGCAATGCTCCGCAACCAGAATTTAAGGTACTTTGTTCAGCAGCCTAACTTGGTCCCTGTATCCCGCCCGCACTTCAACACAGTCGGCCTGAACTTGTGACTTTGTACTGGTCAGGTGCAACCAGATAAACACATTTTGTGGTTTGTGCTTTTACGAATTATTTTGACATAAATCTTAAAATTCCATATACCAGTTCTACTGATCGAATTTTTGTTGTGTTGGTCTAAAATAATTTTAGTACATTTTACTCGATTTTTCAAAATTGGTGTGTGTGAGAAGCCGGGTCAGTATATGGTGCTCACTTATGTAAGTGTAGCACCCTGCACTAAACCAAGCAACCCTTATGGTGATTTTAGGTGTTTAGATAACCATAGAAAGCTCTCTAAGTGGTAGCTGCGGAGAGCAGCCTTCAGGCTTAATCTAGGAGGAGTGCAAAGCAGCTCGGTTTACCAGTATCTAATTCTTTAGTATAGGATAAATGAAAAAAAAACACGGAGTGTACTTATAAAAATAGATATTTATTACAATCGCTCACTAACAAGGTACACTATCTCCTACCCGGAGATGTACTCTCAATGCACACAATACTTTGGACATGGCACAACATGTAGCACTAATACACAGTGGTCCCCCAGGGGGGAGTCCAGACCATATATCAAAAGAGCGAGAAGTGAACCACGACCTAAGTCGAGACTGGACCCAGGAGACGTAGAAGAGTCGGGGACCCAAGGAGCCACCCCAAGTGAGCTTCTAGGGACCCCCCCCAACAGTCGGGTGAGAATAGGAGACCCAACCATATACTCAATACGGATCAGCGGATACATCGCGGTTGCAGTCTAACCACAGAAGGACGAAAGAGTCTGTTGGAACCCAGGAGTGAGTTTGAGTCGTAGAGTACCTGAAAGCAGAGGGGACAGAGTCTATGCCACACTGGGACGTCCAGGAGGCACAGAAGACGAAGGTCACTCGAGTTCAGATAAAACAAGTTAGGTGACGAGGCTTCAAGTTTGGGTAACACGAATCAGTAGTCTGCCCGAGCCACCGGGATGCTGACAACAGAATCGGTTCGTCCAACCAACCGCGTCGGCACGGGTCAGTTATAGCGGGACAGACTCGTCAGCAGAACCTCTCAATGCGTCCGACTCTGTTGGTACGAGTCGGTCGGGGTAACCGTTGCGGTCACCGGGTGACTGAAGCAATGCAGCGACACAGTGCACAGGGGTTTGGTTGCAGGGCGTTCTACGAAGGATGCTAGCCTCAACTCGACGAGATGACAGCTCAGGCCTCGAGCGAACGCTGATCCACCACCTGTGTTGCAGAGCCTTGTGGAGTACGTTGGATCCCAGGTTCGGCAAACCAGTCGATCGTGTTACGAAGCCTGGGGATGCAGGGGAGTGACTCCTTCACTCCAAGGGAGATTCTTTTGGATGTCTTTAGATGTCCACAGGCCCGGGACAGAACCTGTATGGAGCACGGACACTGATGGTGCAGCGGGCTTGCAGGACAATGAGATCAGGAGTCGACAGAGTCTTCTCAGTTGCGGTGTCGGTCCCAAAGCAAAGGACGATTCGATCAGTTTGGCACGGTCAGCACGACTCGGCCAAGATGTCCAGATGGGCAAAGAAGAAGTTGAGTTGGATCTGAATCGAATCCCACGACGAATCTAGGGATCCACCCACAGGTAAGCCCTTAAGTACCCTAAGGTGAGGGTTGGGACGATTCAGGGGTCCCTCCCAGAGGAGAGGTCGGACAGTGGGGAGGATGCTCCCATGTCCTTTGTCCAGTTTCGCGCCAGAGCGGGAAGCCAACAGCTCCCTGATCTGGTTTGAACTGGAGTATGCAAGGAGGGCACCAAATGTACCCTTCCAGCAGACTATGTGGGCTGGCCAGCGCCCCCACCCCAGCCCAATACACTAAGTCTTTTCTGGGAGGTGGTCACACCTCCCTGTGACAGGATACCTATTGTTCTGCCTTCCCCTGCTCGAGCTTGGCTCAGCAGCAGGAGGGCAGCAGGAGGGCAGAATCGTGTCTCTGGTCGGCAGCAGCCATGTTGTACTGTCTGGGTCTAGAAGACTGGTACCGGGAGCACTGAGGGCCTCCCGGAGGAGCTCTACAGTGCATAGAATCATACCTCCCACACTGTTTACGGTGTGGGGGTATGATTCCAACATGTTATACCAAACATGACAGGGTTCGTTACAGCCCGTTTAGAGAAGGTCATCGCGTAATGACGCATGGCCACTCTATGTATCACTATGGCTGATACACTGACAACCCAGGAGACTAGACTCCGAAGGTTGTAGGGGTGTCCTGCTCATGCAGGTGCACCCTCACACTTAGAACCGAACACCCTGCCTTCAGGATTGAAAGGCCTGCTTTAGGGGTGACTTATAGGTTTTAAGTGCGGTGACCTTAGATATAGGGAAACCTATATCTGTCGGAAGCGGTGCTAGCACCAGCTTACACAGGTGGCAATGGCAGTCCTGTAGTTACAGTTTGAGTGGTCTCCCATGGGTGGCACAACACACGCTGCAGCCCATGGGAGACCCCTGGTGTACCTATGCCCTGGGTACCTCAGTACCATATACTAGGGACTGATAAGGGTACACCAGTATCCGATCTGGGATGCACCTAAGTACTCACCATAGTCAATGTAATGGAGAAAGCACAAAGGCTGGGGTCCTGTTTAGCAGGATCCCAGTCAGACTAGTCAGAAACCATAACGACACCAGCAGAAGGATCCTACCTTCCTACAGTGTGGGATTTTCCTTGTGTTGAGTTGTCTCTTTATTACGATTTGTGTGCTGCATAAATACTTTACACATTGCCTCTAAGGTAAGCCTGACTGCTTTGTGCCAAGCTACCGGATGGTTAAGAACAGGTTAATTTGGGGTTGCTTGTGACTTTACCCTGACAGGAATTGTGTTTGCTGCTTGAGTTGGGTTCTAGCCCCCTCAACCAGTAACCCAATTTTCTCCAGTTATATACAGTTTAGAAAAGGAGTACTTAGCTAGGCTTTTGAGCTGCAAAGAAGGAGACTATGGCAGTTCCTTCATTTATAGGACTAAGGATGCCCTGATTGGTGGTGGAGCAGACATGTCATGGTTTGCGTACTCATGGAAAATTTAGTTTTTGTTAATCATTTTTTTTTTTATTGGCTGCTGTAATTTTCAAAAGTAAAATTTGAGAAGCATAATGCGAGGGTCTGGTCCTGACATAGAAATTGAATACCATTGACGGAAAGCCTCCAAGATTATTGTGATGTTTGGGATGTTTTTATGAATTTCAACACTATAGCCACACACTCCAAATATAAGAGCCAGCCAACTAGGACTAGAGGCAATTTGGCATTTGGGTCAATGAACTGATGTGCAATGTAATGGCCATAAATGTAGAACATGATCAAGTGAGTGTCCTCATAATGGGGAATTACAGGTGAATACATTAGATCATGTTATCAGTATTCAGGGACAAGCTACATTGAGAGCATGACCCTGATCATCAAAAATGATAACATAGCTGTAGTTGGTATTTAACTGTGATAAACGAGAGGGAAAAAAAAGGTTATATTCCATTCCAATATGGTGCTTGGTTTGCAAGGCTGCATGTTGTATGCTGTTTATGTTGATGAAACACGATGAATTTATATCGATAAAGGAATATAGTGAGTATGGTGAACATGGCCGAAACGTGTTGGTTTGTGGCGTGGTAGTCAACAATAAAAGTAATTGGGTTTGCCTCTGCAATGTGGAGTGCGTGATTCCTTAATGCAGAGATGGTGTATGGGATTTGGAGATATTATGACGGGCACCCTTGGCTTATAACATGCACCACCCCAAGAGGTAAAGCAGACAGAACACACAGGGAAGAAACATTGTGACTGTTCGTAATTATGCATATTATATTTAGGGATCCCGGTTTTATGGTATTTATATTTTTGTCATTTCTGTCTGTATTTATCCATATTTATTTTTTGCTAATTTTACCTGTATTTATCCATATTTATTTTAAGTTTTATGAAAAAATTAAGCTGAAATGTGTATATTTCTGCATTTATTTAACCAATTAATGTGCACTCGTGCCTGAACGCTTGACAGGTTTCAATGATATATACACACTCAGATGGTAAAATATGCACTTGTAAGAAAATATGTAAATTTTAGTATCAAGGTTGTGCAAATCTACTGCTGTTTAAGGCTCTACTACAATCCTTATCTTTTTTTAATCCCCTTGCCTGTCAATCCGTACAGCTATTGGCCAGGCAGTCATGACTGACAGCATTTGGAATCACTCAAAAACAACCCAATTTCCGTTTTTATCCACATTTAAAAATAAATACAGACAGGAAAATAAATGGTTTTCTGTCTGTATTTATCTGTAAAAATCAGTAAAAATGGAAAACAGGGAGCCTTAATTATATTTGATCATTAATATGTGTTTAGCACAGAAGGATAGACACCAGAAACCTTTATCCTTTGATCTGCAAAACTGGGACAAAAAAATAAATAAAATGTGCTTGAATTACTACATTGCAAGTCTCCATAACCCTTAAAACCTTTACATCAGGCACCTGTTTTTTTTTAAGAAAAGGTAACTAGAAGTGTCTATGTCTCAGTAAAGTTTTAGATTTTTAGGGGGCACTTTAACACTTTAAAGCTTTTTATATACAGCTGTAATACAGATCATAGATCTTGAACAGGTTGCTCTGCTTAGCTAATGCCAGGTCTGCAGTCCTTCACTTCTTTTGTCTAATGGACATCAAGTTAGATGAAAATCTCTGTTATGATACTAGTGTTGTATTCCTCTTAGGGTGTCCATAAACGGGCTTTCCAGTATCATGTCCTTATATAGGCATAATTCGCCCTGCCCTTATATAGGCATAAAAGCCCTTATTTAGGCATTAAACCGTGCACTCCAAATACAGGCATGGTCTCTGACATCCGTCCACCCTAACGTCACAACGAGTTCATGAAGAACAGACCCTTAGGCTGCGGGAGTTTCCCTAGTCCAGGACTATTGATTTCTTCAAGGACTCATATATTATGCATGAACACTATTCCTTAGGGGGTTCATTCATGACGTCTTTCGCTGTCCAATTCACGTCAATGCTAACATTGTGAGGTACTTCTAAGGTATAAATATACCTTCCCTAGCCCCTGTAAATCAGAGGAGACCTCGACTTCAGAGGAGCCCGTTTCCCGGCCTGACGCACTGAGAAGACGCTGTCATCCCTGCACGCAGAGAGTCCAGCTTCCAGTGATCTGACTTCCCTTGCGTGGTGTTGGAGTTCGAGTCTGGCAAAGAGATTCCTACCTCTCTCATTCTTCAGGTATGGAGCTGACTAGAACCTAGAGGGACTCTTGGCATACTTGGCATACTTGGCATACTAGACTTAACATACTCTTAGTATACCATAGTAAGGAATACTTCACCTACTTCATACCTCTCCCTACACTTAGGTTAGGTTAGGTACATTGGGGTAGAACTAGATTAGAAACGCATCGTATGAGTACTCGCATTTTTAGTCTGTGTTATTTATGTAACAGCATATGTACTAAAAGATAATGCTAACGCAGTATTATTTATTTCTACTGCTCACACTACATTATTTATCTCGCATACGGTCTTGTGATCGTAACAGCACATTTTACTTACACCAGAAACAAGACTGTTCAATAAATCCTTTTATTGAAACGCCCGTCTATTCTTTCTGTGTAACTTGGAGAAAACTAAGCATGCACGACTAAGCTGAGTGAAATAGTTATCTATTGTTTCCACGACTCTGGGACACGTTCTGATTCTAAAGGGAAACACAGTGGTCATGTTTTGCGGCTGCCAGAAACTACTCCCTTCTTGTTGTCAAGGAGTTTCTAGTGGCCTCTGAGCTAGCTGGCACAAGTAATTAAGTTTAATATACTCGATAGGGACATACTGACCGTAGTCCTATGTCAAACCTATAGGATATATTATTCCAATGCGCAGAGCCTATTAGGGAAATAGGAGCTACACTACATGGCGCCCAACGGTTTGGTAAGGCGGTAATTCAACGTTAGATACTCAGTAACTCAACCGTGCTTTTTCTCTCAGAGACCCCAACCCATATACTCCAAAAGACGTTTGGAGTGGGCAGGGTTAAGGATCCACCAAGGCTACATAGGGAAGCACCCTATATATTAGCTGTTTGGTTTGCTCAACGTTGAAGGATACAGTGTTCCAAAATATTGTGCACCTTATCTTTGTTTCCTTGAAACTTGTTCCACATTTTTCAAAAAACAAAATGACTGAAACCGAGAACGGTGGAGCTGCGGCTGACCCAGTCGAAACAGCTTTTATCATTACAGGTTTAAATGGAACCGAGGAGGGTGTTATAGACATCGCTCCAAACTTAAGAAGAGCCATTACTCTAAAACTTATAAAACCTGGCCTATCTCCAAGAGGAGGTAGAGCAGTTTTCGTGATAGAGGCACATGAATCCTTTCAGACAGAGGTATTCTATTCATGGGTAATATTTCCTGAATCCAATCCAGTAACACACATGTTTCACTTCTACAAAGAAGATGATCCACCAGAGGAATACATTCCTTTCGAGGATATAGAAATTCCATTAACATACCAAGAGCATCAACTCTGGTTTAAAGGCGCCCTAAAACATCACAAAAACATTACTAGGCTCGGTCCACTAGGTAGACCAGGAGCAACATGGCCGATTCTAGCCAGGCTACACACCTCATCCTGACATTGAAGAGATGTCAGATGAGGAATTACTTACTCAACTCACAGAGTTAATAAAAATCTACAGACAATTGGTCCAATATGTCATGCAGACTTTTACAGTCCAACCACCATTAACAATTCCAAATCAAACCCCTCACCAGGGGAATACACTAAAAATTACACCACAGACTCTATACGCAGTCATGGGTAAAATGCCCACAAAACGTGAGCAAATTCCATTTTGGATAGCTCAAAAATTACTCAAATCGAAGCAGTATTTCCAAATACTAGCCCGTATGAGAAACACAGAATACTGACAATCAGTTTACCAATGGGGATCACACCACAACTGGAAGACTGCACCACTTGGGGCTCAGTCTTTGCTGCCATCTATACTAAAACACATGGCATTCCGTTAATTGCGGTAATACCTGATGTCCTAAAACAAATTCAAAACGAATACGGGCAGAGCCTGCTCTAAATTTAGGTATGAAATTACTGAAAAATTTCAACCAGGTCTCAACAATAATATTATCTAATATTAAAGGAGAGGCAGCAGCAGTGGCGATCCGCCAAAATATTAAGGGAATTTGATGTTACAGAACATCAAACTGAGCTACCCAGAATAATAGAACAATCTTATGCTGAATTAGGCAGTGTTAGACCTGTCAGCCCTAGGGTGGTCTTGCCCTGTTTTTTTCCCTTTTTGCGCCTAATTTTTGCCACCGTATTTTTACTGGACCTAGGTCTCCGGGCACCTTACCACTGCCAACCAGTGCTGAGGTGCAGGTGCTCTCTCACTCAAGATGGCTGCCACAGGCCCCTGATACTGCAGAGGGGTCTTGCACACATACACACTAGTAGCCAGGGTCAGGCTGGGACATAGGGATACAGTATCTATTCCGTCCCCGCCTCTGGGCCACATAGCCAGACATGGTGGAAGGTTCCAGAACCTTCCGGGCTGTGGGAGGAGTTATGTTTTGCCGCCTTTAGGAGGGTCACCTGACCTAGGGGTATAAGAGGTCTGGAGGGAAATCTTTTAGTCAGTTGGGGCACCACTGATCCTGGGAGAACCTCTGCCGGAGTAAAGGCTGTAGGGCCTAGGGGGGAGACCTACACTACTGCTGCTGACAAGGCTTAGGCACTGCTGTAGTAAGTTAGCTGAGGAATGCCCACCACCCACTGACCTTGCCCAGCGCGAGGGGACCCAGGGAACCACCTTCAGCGTGCTGGGAAGTACCATCCAGCACCCCAAGAACCACCAACTCATTCCCTCCCCCCTACAGAGAAACCCCCAAGAAGCAACCAACCAAGAACTGCCGCAAGTAACCTTAAAATTGTAAGGCCTGACCGACCAGCAAGGCCAGAAACCTGAACTGCCAAACTGGGGATCACCAGGTAAAGCGCCGTGCCTTGAAGCGCTAAACCTTCACCCCATCTATTCCAGCCTGCTGCCAGCGCACCCCGCGCTATACCTCCACGAAGGAGAAATTGCCCCCCAAGCCACTGACCTCGTGGCTAGAATCTGCCGTTGCGGCCGCCGCCGCGTGTGGAGAGCTGTGGAGGCGAGCGAGGCCTCTCCGAGGTCGTGGTGTTGAGGTGCGCCGTCCGCGCCCTCACCGAAGCCTAAAGATTAGCCCCAAAGGTCACCGCCGGGCCCGGGAGCCCCACCGACGAAGTCGCGGCCCAAGAAGATCACCGCCGCGGCCCAGGGGCCCGCGTGAAGAAACTGAGGCCTAGCGGGAAGAACGAGGCCTCCAGGCCCCGCCGACGCCGTTGCCAGGAGACCGGAGACGCCGACCGCGTCATCGGCCGCGCCCCAGGAAGGCCGCGCAACGATTGGGCGCCGGCTCCCGCCACGCCCCCAGCGCCGACGGAGGCCGGAGAAGAGCTCCGAATCAGCAGAGGGAGACGGGAAGCCGTCCGGGGAGGACTGCCGGCTCCCGCTCCCTTCCCCGCAATCACCCCATCTGATCACGGGGGCCGGAGGAGAGTGATACCGGCCCCCCAACGACCCGCAATACTGGCCGGAAGGCCGAGGACCCCAGTCCAGGCCCCGCCCTGCAAAACACGGGCCGGCCCAGAACGGAGTCAGTCGCGCTGAAGAGCGACCAACGTACACACTGCAGGTGAGCCCGGGAGGCCCCTAGGGAACGCAAGAACGCCACTGGGGGCCGGGGGCCACCATTACCCTGTTGATAACAAGGGGGAAGCCATCAATCATTATACCCCCGAAGCGAGGCCCCGGAGAGGAGTGGGCCTGGCCCAAATTAACCCCTGAGAGACACAGAAGTCCTCACTTACAGGAAGGCCCCAGAATAAAGGACATGTCGAGGGGTTCCCTAAGTCGTTCACCAGTCTCACCGTTATGCCTGCTGTAATTACTGTCTAGGCCTGATGCATATGCTTATAATTGCAAAGTCTTTACCTAGTGTGAAGGTGCTTAATTGAATTGAGCTGAAGTGTACACCGCCAAGAGTTGAAGTGTTTTATGTTACAGGTGTACCGGAGTTGCGACGCCCACTGTACTGAATGTGGGTGCGCCTAGATTAATGCAGGCCCTGATTGAAATGTAACGTGAAATGCCATTTATAAGTAATTGAATATTCATGAGGTGAACTGCATGTTTTAGGCCCATGTTTTATTATTGCACCCTGTGATCATTATTGGTGCTACGTTTAGGAGATGATTCCTGCGGCCTTTTAGTGGCCTACAATGTTGATGAGCTATGATGCTTTAATGAAAGTACGCACCAGTTGAGTAATGCAATGACTTTAAATGTTGACCTGAATTAATCTGCCTCATCTGATGCTGCATTGATTTATATAAAAGATCTTGTTTTTAAATACACAAGCCTGGTGTGGTGTCATGTTATTGCGTCCGTATTCCTGAGTCAAAGTAAGAGTGTGCTGCACAACTGCCTTACACATTGCCTTCGGGTGCTTTCCCGCCTCGCGCCATGCTACCGTGCCGGACTCGGTAACCCCGTTTCCAACAGGCAGAGATAGTTTGGGTGGAAGACCAGTGAAGCCGAAGCTATCTGAAAGTCCTGAGAAGGACTCAATTAAACAAACTCCTACATCTTCTAAAAAGAAGTGGGAGACTACTAAACAAAATTCAAATGAGAAACATTCTCAATCCCGAGGTAGGTCTCCTCAAAAGGAGCCCTCTGAAAGGAGGTATAACCTCAGGAATAGGGATAATTTGAGAAAACCTGACAGGTATCAAGATACTGATACACGTTCCTCTCGTCCCTTTCAGATCTCATCACAGACTTCGGAAAGAAGAGGACGGTCAGAACATAAAGAAGAACGTGTGAAATCGAAAGACGACAAACGCTCCAAAAAATAAAACAAAACCTCAATTCTCCAAAAAGAAAGTAGCAGGTCTGAAGATCAGACATGCCGAGAATACTGAGAACACAACTCAAGAACGGAGAATGGGCTCAGACAATGCTGGACAGTGCAGCAGAAGTCACAATAGTTCGCCAGAACCTGAAGGAACTTCTGGAGATAGTGGACTTGAATGAATACATTAAAGTAGAGACTGTAGACACCAGGGTTAGTACTCCGCAAAGGTTATATGAAATAACACTCCGGATGGAGGGAGACAAACCTAGACAGGTGAAAGCACTTTTTTGGCAAAGACTATCAAGGGGCTATGACATACTTCTAGCGGAAAAGGACTGGCCACCACAATTTGTCAGGGAGTGCCCACACGGCGAGGACATTATTATGCCTGCCTTCTCCAACCATATTCCAATTCACCTAAAATATACATATGCCAGGAAATGGGCAGTGGCCCAGGCCCCAGCATTATATAAAAATCATGTAGGATGGGATGAGGATTCACCTCACCATAAAATACATCTGAAACATGAACCTACTGCACAAAGGCAGTACCCAATAAAGCAAGAAGCTAAAAAACAGGTCAGGGAGATCTTAGATCAACTTGAATATCAAGGGGTGATTGAAACATGCACCTCCTCAATGAACAATCCTTTGTTTCCTGTCTCCAAACCAGACAATACATATCGTCTAGTTTTGGATTACAGACACCTAAACACTTGTTCTAAAACTTTTGCAGTGCATAATGCACATAGCACAGCATTAATGAATAACATTGTGCGTAAAAAATCTAAAACAACATTAGACATCTCGAATGGTTTCTTTTGTCAAAACATAGCACCTGAAAGCAGGTACTTAACAGCATTCTCCATAATGGGGACCCAGCGTCACTTTTGTCGACTCCCACAAGGGTTCAAGAACAGCCCAGGTTTATTCTCAGCGAGGGTAACGGAGTTACTACAAATTTATGACAATGAGGCATTGTCCTATGTCGATGACATATATCTGACAGACGATGACCTGGACAAACACTTGAACAGGGTGAGCACCATTATATTGGGTTTCGCCTCTGAGGGCTACAAGTTCAACTTTAAAAAGTCCAGAATTGCCCATCTCAATGTCCTATTTCTAGGATATGAGCTTTCAAGTGAAGGCAAGAGCTTGGCAGCTAACTTTTTAGAAAAGTGTGCGCTGCTCCAACCTCCCAAAACGCTAAAAACTTACAATCCATCCTGGAATTCCTAAATTTTGGAAGAACATACATTCTAAATTATGCAGAAAGGGTTAAACCTCTCTACGCATTAATCAAACCTGATTTTTCGATCAGAAACTGGACACAAGAACACACAGAAATCTTGCGTTCACTCCAGGCTAACATGTTAGCAACAAATCACTTACAAACACGCGTAAGTCAACGTAATTTGGTGATCCGAATAATTTCGGGTCAATGTGGATTCACATACTTAACCTTCAATGAGGGTGACAAAATCCCAATTGCATACAAATCACATTTGTACACACAAGAGGAAATGCGCTTCAGTTCAACTGAAAAAATTCTAACAGCAGTTCAAACCGCTGTAGCAAAAGAAAGAGCCTTAGCCCAAGGGAAACGCATTATTGTCGTAACCCCAGTACCGGCTTTAGAAGCGGTCACAAAAGCAAGCATTCCAAATGCTAAAGCATTACATCCGAGATGGATACAATGGGTTAATTCTCTTGCTGCAACAGATGTTGAATATGTTTTTGATCCAGATTTAAAAACACAAGCATTCCTGCAATATGAACAAGAATGTCCTCTGCCTACTGAAATTCTGCCTCTCGATCAGTACGAATTCATAATTTACACTGACGGATCCGCACAACCCGCAATAGGGAGTAAGCAAGCTTACAGTGCAGCGTGTGCTATCGTTAAAGGTCGCATGCGAGATGGCATCTTCAGACCTATGGTCACAAAAACACAATCTCTAGGGGATTGTACAGCTCAGCGAGCTGAACTACAAGCATTCAAACTGGCACTTGAAAGTACAGATCGAGAATTCCCCACACTAATAGTGTGCGATTCCTTTTACTGTGTTCAGTCGTATAATGAATATATACAAAATTGGCTTGACAATGGTTTCAAAGATGCAAAAGGTGGCACAATAAAGCATAAATTGCTTTGGGAACAAGTAGTTCAGTTGAAAAACGAACTACCAAAGGCTCACGTGATTCACACACTGAGTCATCAACGTGATGGCGTTCACGTTGCAGGAATTCATTGGCTGATGAAGCCGCAAAGGGGGCTGTTCAGACGGCTTCCGTAGCTGCGATCACTCGTTCAAAAACAAAAATAGACGGTGAGATAATGTTGGCTGTCAATGCTTCAAGCAAAGGCAGCAGTGCAGCGTTACCAAAAAAGTTTCCACTCAAGTACTCTTATGTAATTGATGCGAACAACGTTCCTTTTGCTCGAATCCCTGGAGTGGGGGATAGGGTAATTCCAAACAAGGAACGCAGATTAGGACTAATCCTAGCAGCACACGAAGGGATAGCTTCTGCCCATGCAGGTGTTTCAGCGACAGTATCTTTACTCAAGCAAAGATATTGGTGGCCTGGCATTCGGAAACAAACTAAAAACTATGTTTTAGAATGTGATATTTGCCAACAGATGAAAGTCTCAACAGTGAAACGCCCTGCGCAGACACCCCTGTTAATTTCAGACAAACCATTAGCTTGTGTTTTCCTGGACCACTGCGGTCCCTTGCAAAGGGACGGTAACTATAAATATATCATGGTTGCAGTGGATTCATGCTCTAGGTTCCTATGGTTATGGCCACAGCGCTCAGCTGACGCTCGAACTGTTATAAAAGATTTGCGAGTCTTTATCGGCATATACGCAATAGGCACGCTACATTCTGACCAAAGTCCTGCGTTTAGCTCTCGGGCTTACAAAGACGACATGGCCAGTCTGGGCGTTGCATTGCGGTACTCCTCTCCATTCCATCCTGAGGGAAATTCGGTTGTGGAAAGGAAAAACCGGGACATAAAGCAGTCTATAACAGCTAGGGTATTAGGTTCGGGTGATGGGTGGGTCAAACACCTTAGTGGGGTCCAACGCTCATTGAATAATCTGCCAAGAAGTTCTCTAGGGGGGGGTCACTCCATATGAGGTCCTATTTGGGACAAGAATGTGGGTACCAGACCTTGAACACGTAGGCACAGTGGTGGAAAATAAACCCTTTGATATCAAAGATCGTTTGGCTGTTTTACAGGACTTAAATTAAGAACGAAACAAAGCAACATATTCCTACAGTCAACCACCACTGGGGATCAACCGGCTGTCCCAGCAAGGCCTGTCTGGATTCCAAAAGTTGGGGATCTAGTCAGAGAAAAGATTGCGGACAAGAAGGAATTTGGCCCTTCTTACAGACAACCAGTACCTGTCCTAGCAGTTCAAGGAACAAGAATAGTACTTCTGCCGCCCCTTGCTGGAAGAAAGGAGAAAAGATTTGTGTCCATCGACCTCATCAAACCACAGTATGTGGCCAATACTAAATAGTAGGCCTCGTGGACTCCGACCTAGTAGCAAACGCACTCCTCTCGCTACTATCCAAGAGGTTCAGACTGAAAGACTGATAACAATCGAGGATTCAGCTGTAACAGATGGAGGACTAAGCAACAATGCAATGGAACTCATCCCTCTTGAACACCAACTAACAGTTCGTCCAAATACACCTGTCTACACCAACGTGGCAAGTGATTAACTGGTTCCAGTGATTTCTACAAATCCTGATGCAATTCCAACAATTGACAGAACTGCTTCTGGCTATTTCATTAACTTTGATACGTTCTCAGAAGATCCCAGTGAACCTGAAACGACGCCAGCATCATTCAAATTCAAGCAGCAAGTACAAGACTTTCTTCACCTTCTGAAAAAGACATATTTGGTTTCTCCATGGATTGAACTCTGGATTACATCTGGACTTTTTGTTTTCCTGCTCTGGCTAGCTTTGGTAACAACTGTGAGCGTGCTTATAAGTGGCAGATACATCCATGTGAACACTGAAGGAAAAGGCGTAAACGTACTTTTGAAACCTCATAAATCTTCCCATCGTGAAGCAAGAGACTTGTCATCAGTGAACATCACAGCTGTTCCTATACAGGATGGTATAGTGTGGGACAAAACAGATTTTGAAATCTTCGGCCCGACGGAAGAATTGAACATTCCACATTTGTTTAAAAATTTCACTAAGTGATCTAATTACGTCCAGTACCTATTCGGATGATTGGGACTTTGAGACTGTTAATGACATTATGTTTGACCTAGAAAAATCTGCTGCATTTTCTAAAAATGAATATTTAGAGGGTTCATCAGACAATGACAACTGTATTGTTATAACCACTATGGTCATCATTATTTGCATAAATCTGCATATCCAAGAAATGTGTTTATGTTTAACCAATGGGAGCATTGTCCTACACCACCATACGGTAGTTCAAAAACATTTGCTAACAAGTTTCCATATTTTTCAGGATACAACACATCTGATCCAGAAATGTTTTACTATAAAAATGTAAACAAGACAGGACTGAAAATTATGTTAACCAATACAAAACAGATTTATTCTGCATTATTTAATGCCCAACTGTCTAGACAGGGTTTCGACTTTGGAAAGACACAATAGACACAAAAACTGTGTGGGGTACTAAAAATTGGCAAGTACAGGGGATAGAAGCTTTATTTAGAGCCTGCATCATCCCTGAACAAATAATGTTTTTGAATGAAACCATTCAACAAACATCTTTTCTTGGACTAGCCAAGATTAAGGAGATGAACAAACCTTCTGTACCAACACCTGCCAGTGATAATAATACAAAGGCAGTGGTGACAGTTGACAATATACTACAACTCAACAGATCTAATCCTGATTGGAAAAATGGTTGATCTGGCCCACAGACACGAATAACTGTCAGGAAAGATTCCTGAATAAAACTCAGGGCTTTACTATTAATAGGCCAGACCCAAGATACGTCCAAAGACAACATCCGGGGGTAGTAACAACATACAGTGTAGGAAAATTATGCCTTGATTGGCTGCATAAATCTACACTACAGGATGTGAAACAACACTTAACCTTACTTAAAGAAGACGCAGACCTTAGGGAATTCTTGCTTGGACCAAGAAAACCGCGTCAAAAACGTTTCATATATGCCGGCATTTATGCTGCCTATAATGAAGCATGGAAAGTATCACAGATGGAGGCTGCAGAACGAATACGTGAACTTGATCGTATTAATTTAGAGAAAACACTCTCTGTGGTCGACAATGGGTTAACAACTTTGTCCTCCAGAATATATTTACTGGACGGCATTGTATCCTCTGCTATCGACATACTAGAACAAGATTTGGCAATGTTACAACAAGGCCAGTCTCAATTACGTTCTATTGTGTTATTAAGCTGGACGCTGCAATCTTTGCGAGCGGGCTATGTGCCTTGGCGTTTTATCAACACAACGGCTCTGTTTGCAGAATACAATCTAACTGATAAACAGATCGAACTGGCACAAAGAGGAGCAAAGTATACAGTGCTGAGCATTGAAAAACTGGAAAAGTTACCATTCACAGTGGCAGAAAAACCAGCTACAGAATGGCTAATTCATGGCAAAATCACACTACCTGTGACTACTTTTCAGTTTCAGTATTGCCTCAGACAAATGCAAGCAGGCAAATATGAAAGGTTGGGTAAGGAATACATTAAGACATCTTGGGATTTACCGTATACATATAGATGTTGGAGTGGGGATCGTGAAGTGTTTTTGAGCGGTACACACTGTAAACATGCCCTGAGCGGTTCACTTATATGTCAGGACATTTCCTTGCACGGGGCTTGTAATGGTTCTGTGGCAAATTTGTCTTGCCATCAGCAGGGTACACCAGCTGCTGTGATTAATCCAACGTTTGGACAACTTTCTAACGGGAGTTACCTCTTGTTGAATGATCAGAGTTGCTGTGGCATGCTGCCAGGCATCCCATATCTAGTAACGGTCAACTCCAGGGTCACTTGCTGTATGCAAGTATTGTTTCCCCCAATAGACAGTCAGGGAGTCGCCTCTATGGCCTTCGCTGAACATCTCTTTTATAAGATTTGATACTTTAAGCAGAATGAAAGCCATGCTTTTACAGCAAACAGTGCCTTTAACCTCGGCCAAAGAAACCTATGATCTACAAATAGCAAGGACTTCGGCTGAGATACAGACTTTAATACGTACAAACTGCCCTATACATTTCGTAGAAATGATATCACGTATCTTCAACATGTCTGATACAACAGGAATTGTACATGTATTTAAGAGCATCTGCTCCGGTCTGTTAGCACCTTTCCAGGCAATACTCGGAATCATCCCGAACTTTGCACATTCGGTGTTTGGTGGCATACCATTAATTCTAGCACTTGTTGCCGGAATTCTATTTCTCTTCCTGCTATTGCGCTATGGCCAGCCTATTCGCAGACATCACTCCGAGCGAAATGGAGAAAGCTCTCCTTGAACGAAAGTGCCGTGAGCAAATAGTAAAGCTTTTGGGCATGACTCGTCTACGGGACCTTAATACAACTTGGTTCCTGTCATTCAGACCAATCTGGCAAGATTGCATCTTACCTGTTCTACGATGCCTGCTATGCGGTGAAGAATGCGTGTTGGACACCTGTCTAACATTTCCATCAGCAATGCCAACGGATGTCGATACTCTGCTGGACCCGATAACGGCCCATGCTCTGTGTTGTCCCCAGAGGCTACCAATCCTGATGTCAGCATTCATTGAGATCTCACAGACGCTTCCGGCTGCTGCTGAGGTACGAGAAAGATCTACAGGCACACAGGTAACAACGGACGCGAACATTGCTGAGGCAACTTATGCTGGAAGCGATGCTTCCCATCTCTGTGCAATTAATCTACTACACGAGGTGTTCCAACTGACGCCGACTACAGTGGATGATGTTTTGTCTATAGAAATAGATGATCTCATGTTTACTTCAGAAAAACAAAATAAGGGAGTGAAGAGGTAGCGTCCCGAGGGACACTGACGGTGGATACGTCCTCCTCGAATCAGTAGTCAGTAAAACATCAAGATCCACCATATGGGCAGTGATCTAAATGATGAGCAAGGGGACCAATAGTGGATGGGGATAGGAAAGTTGTAAGCCTACTCCATGATAGGACATACACAAAGGTTGTTTAAATACCCCTCACACACCAAAAGGGCCCTTGATGTCATGCTTCATCATTGGGGTCTTCCCATCCCACTGTGGGATGGGGCGTGCTACGACCAGCGACTACGCGGGAGCACTAATCTAACAACTATGTGTGGTGCAAGGGTAGTGAGAAGAAGGGTCAAAAGTGAAGTTAAAAAGGAACTGGCCTCATAGACATAAGACAATTTAATAGGTCGTTGAGGCTGAACCTAATAAAAACTGTGATTTGGAATGGTCATGCGTATAATGAGCTGACGTTCCTAAAAAGTCAACATGTTTCGAAGCTCAAGGCTTCTTCATCAGGACTGAAACGATCCCTTCAGTACTCACTTAATATCAAAAAGTGAAAATAGTTATATACAAAAAATGAAAAATTATGCAAATATTCATGCAATATGAAGTACCTGTTTGTACTCCTATACGTTAATCTGTTTGTACTACTATGTGTTAATCTGAAAAAAGAAAGAAAAAGGAAAATTAAGGGTATTAGTTGCGCCACACACGGCGTTGTCTCACGTAGACCTGAAAGACAGCACATGTGTCAAAGTGACTGTTTATAAAAAATAATGCTATCGTGGTACATGGACCTGTGAAAGAAATGGGGAAAAGGAGGGAAAACATACAAAGACACACTACATGTAACATAAAACACACACTGAGTGCTGTCTTTCAGGTCTACGTGAGACAACGCCGTGTGTGGCGCAACTAATACCCTTAATTTTCCTTTTTCTTTCTTTTTTCAGATTAACACATAGTAGTACAAACAGATTAACGTATAGGAGTACAAACAGGTACTTCATATTGCATGAATATTTGCATAATTTTTCATTTTTGTATATAACTATTTTCACTTTTAGATATTAAGTGAGTACTGAAGGGATCGTTTCAGTCCTGATGAAGAAGCCTTGAGCTTCGAAACATGTTGACTTTTAGGAACGTCAGCTCATTATACGCATGACCATTCCAAATCACAGTTTTTATTAGGTTCAGCCTCAACGACCTATTAAATTGTCTTATGTCTATGAGGCCAGTTCCTTTTAACTTCACTTTTGACCCTTCTTCTCACTACCCTTGCACCACACATAGTTGTTAGATTAGTGCTCCGCGTAGTCGCTGGTCGTAGCACGCCCCATCCCACAGTGGGATGGGAAGACCCCAATGATGAAGCATGACATCAAGGGCCCTTTTGGTGTGTGAGGGGTATTTAAACAACCTTTGTGTATGTCCTATCATGGAGTAGGCTTACAACTTTCCTATCCCCATCCACTATTGGTCCCCTTGCTCATCATTTAGATCACTGCCCATATGGTGGATCTTGATGATCTCATGTTTACACCAGACCCGTGAACTGACTCTGATTCAGCAAACAGTGTTCCAGAGATGCAGTAACAATTTGGCCTTCATTTTTCAAAAAAACTTGGAACTCTACCAAAATGGAACTTTTTCTCATTTTTTATGAACGAAAATGGCACTACAATCTGCTTAAAGTAGAACTAGCCTTATAATACAGACTTTGCGGTACTTCCATGGACACTTAGTCATCTTGTGTGTCTAAAACAGTTCATTCATTCACATGACATGAAATGACTGATTTTTGAACAACTTATCGATCATTTTCTGTCACATGTAAATATTACTGCTTATTTCATTCCAATTGCATTTATTTTCGAACTTTATACCTGAAATGATAAGCAATGCTTCGAATGTACAGTACCTTTTGCATTCTACTAGGTTTTTTAAATGCCTTTTTAAATGGTTTTATGAAATATTTTAGAAATATGCGGTACTCCATTTTAATGTTTAGCATTTTAAAATGTTTAGCATTTTAGTATTATCGTACACACGAAAGTGGAGTGGGTGTTGTATTCCTCTTAGGGTGGGAATAAAGGGGCTTTCCAGTATCATGTCCTTATATAGGCATAATTCGCCCTGCCCTTATATAGGCATAAAATCCCAGCCCTTATTTAGGCATTAAACCGTGCACTCCAAATACAGGCATGGTCTCTGACATCCGTCCACCCTAACGTCACAACGAGTTCATGAAGAACAGACCCTTAGGCTGCGGGAGTTTCCCTAGTCCAGGACTATTGATTTCTTCAAGGACTCATATATTATGCATGAACCACTATTCCTTAGGGGGTTCATTCATGACGTCTTTCGCTGTCCAATTGACGTCAATGCTAACATTGTGAGGTACTTCTAAGCTATAAATATACCTTCCCTAGCCCCTGTAAATCAGAGGAGACCTCGACTTCAGAGGAGCCCGTTTCCCGGCCTGACGCACTGAGAAGACGCTGTCATCCCTGCACGCAGAGAGTCCAGCTTCCAGTGATCTGACTTCCCTTGCGGGGTGTTGGAGTTCGAGTCTGGCAAAGAGATTCCTACCTCTCTCATTCTTCAGGTATGGAGCTGACTAGAACCTAAAGGGACTCTTGGCATACTTGGCATACTAGGCATACTAGACTTAACATACTCTTAGTATACCATAGTAAGGAATACTTCACCTACTTCATACCTCTCCCTACACCTAGGTTAGGTTAGGTACATTGGGGTAGAACTAGATTAGAAACGCATCGTATGAGTACTCGCATTTTTAGTCTGTGTTATTTATGTAACAGCATATGTACTAAAAGATAATGCTAACGCAGTATTATTTATTTCTACTGCTCACACTGTACATTATTTATCTCGCATACGGTCTTGTGATCGTAACAGCACATATTACTTACACCAGAAACAAGACTGTTCAATAAATCCTTTTATTGAAACGCCCGTCTATTCTTTCTGTGTAACTTGGAGAAAACTAAGCATGCACGACTGAGCTGAGTGAAATAGTTAACTATTGTTTCCACGACTCTGGGACACGTTCTGATTCTAAAGGGAAACACAGTGGTCATGTTTTGCGGCTGCCAGAAACTACTCCCTTCTTGTTGTCAAGGAGTTTCTAGTGGCCTATGAGCTAGCTGGCACAAGTAATTAAGTTTAATATACTCGATAGGGACATACTGACCTTAGTCCTATGTCAAACCTATAGGATATATTATTCCAATGCGCAGAGCCTAGGAGCTACACTACACTAGGGTCACCCAAATTCTCTGTCAAATGAATGAAACTTTTGTGGTATTCCAAGCTGCCTTTGCATGTAAGAAGTCTCTGTACTGGGTGTTCTAAGAATGCTTGGGTTTGACAGTGGGGAGTTCAAGAGGAGTGTGAAGGGCAGCTGGATTAGATTATTATCAGGATCTTAAATAAACCTTTTTTTAAGAAGCCTTCTTTGAATTCTCTAAAGTGTACATTTTTACAACTTTTCTATGCAGTTCTGAATAATTAGTTTTGATAGCTAGAAAATGTACAAGGTTTAAGGTCTAGAACGATTCACAGTTAGACTGTAGCCAAGAAGAGCCCATCTCAACATAATGACCCAGCTTAGAATTGAAATCAGTGCAGTTACCCAGCCTGCCATTCCTATTCAGAGCTAGAGTAACCAGCCCCATAGGATAAGCGATTCGCTTTTACCTTGTATGCTCAAATAAGCATGCACAGGGGCACTTATTATTGAAGTTCCAAGCCATCAGAAATGGTTTTCAGCATGTCTGCCTTAGCTCTTGTAGTCAGGTCCCAGCCTAGCTTTGAGTCAGATGGAATACCCAAATACTTGTAGTCTGTTGTCCAGATCATCTTATTTCCGGCCATAAACCATTTTCGTCTATATTTGCTTTTTCAAAAGATAATAATTTTGGTTTTCTAAAAGTCAATTTGTAAGCCATTTTCCAGTATGTTGATAGAAAGGACACTAGTTTGATGGTCGTCTGATCAGTTAGAACCCTCTGTCAGTGCTTTTGATGTCTGGTGCAGTTGAATTTATGGTAATGCAAGTAGGGCTAATCTAATCACCCCGCTAGCACATGTCAATAGGCAACCACAGGAGCACAGACAACGCGAGGGGGAAGGATCCGCTCCATGTACAGAAGCCAGCGGAGAAAGGCTAGCCCTGCCATGCATTAATCTCCCACCCACCTCAACCCCATATGTCATTGTCTTAACAGGTGTATCAGAGCTTTTGAAGGGGCACAGAGAATTACAGGGATGTGGAATTCCTATAGCCCGACGCCCGGGACATATTGTTTGGGGTCAAGGGCAACAAGTTTTCATGTGTATTTTGTCCTTGGGACAAGTAGGCCCAACCCGCCCAGCCCTTATGGGAAACATAAAAATAAACAAGCATTGGTAAAGCCAGTAGGTCTGAAATTGTTGGTCAGCCTTTTGGTTTTGTCAATGTGTGACTTGTTTTGGCATGGTTTTTGTAAAACCTTACTGTGTGGGACCTGCTGGGCCCTCTCTATTATAACAAACATTGGCAAAAGCAAAAATTGTTTTGGTTTCAAAAAGCACACATTGCCACAGTAGTTCCTGGCACTGAACAAAATGATTGTGTCGGTATGCTCCTTGTGAAAGAACAGAATGCTGTCACTCACAGTGAAGCTAGCCGAGAGAGAGAGAGAGGGAGACAGAACTTTAATAAACACAAAAGGTCATTATTAAAGCCAGACCTAATTAGGGGCCCAATTATTAAATGAAGTCTCAAAAGTGCACCCATGTCCTTGCATTAAGTGCAGATATGCGACTTTCGTGAATTCACAAGACTTTACAGAAGTAAGCCAAGGAATAGTACTCCTAGAAAATATTTGTGAACTACATTTTAGCACGAGCAAATATACAGGTGTAGATTTACAAGTTCACTTTCCCTCCAACCACTTTTTTTCCCAACCCTGAAAGAAGTTTTATGTCTGCCATTGTCAGGAGTAAATTTCCAACCGTTCTCAATATGGGAAAAGATTAGAGAAGAGTTGGTGAAAACCCTTAAAACATGCAAGTTAATAGGTTTGCACAGACTCAAAAGGGGATTCCAACCATAGAACTGTTGCTTACCATTACCTTCAGCCCCAGTATGCAGATCTGCGTAAACGTGGCAACATAAGGTAATTGCTAGTATTCAAACCCTACTATTGAAAGAGCCCTGGCATAATCAGAGAGGCTTTTTCAGAGCCCTTATATAATGAGACTGCTGCTATAATTTGTCGCCATATTACATGACACAAAAGGGGCAAGTGGATTTTGTTACAGGGCAAGTAGATTTATGAAGCAGTCTGCCCCATGGCCAAGTAGATATTTTATTAAATTCCACACCCCTGGAATCACATCAGGAATTAAAAAATAAATGCATGTTTTGGCTAGCTAAACAGAGGCAATTTTCCTATAAGGATGCAGGTGAGATCCACCTGACACGCAGAGTTGGTTGGGTGGGTGGGCTGGAGACCAAAAGATGTACAGGGGAACTGTATTGTGATCAACTTCAGAAATCCATCGGTTGTCCGAGCAATCTTAAGCAGGGACGATTATAGACAGGAGGGGGGCATAAGGGCCCTTCCGTTGGGCTATTTTTACTTTTCGGGGAGAGCCCCGCAAACTAGATGGCAGAATGGATGGGAGGGGGGAATGTTGAACCAGAACCATCAAACTGTCAATTCAGATCATGAACGACCCAGGCAGCTATTTTTTAACATACCAACAACAAATAGATATGGGGTCCTAGAGGGAGTGGACTGACTCACACCTGAAAGGCATTGGCTAGAGAAACTCCATCAACAGAGGGAGCAACAGGGGAGATTTTTCCATCTAGGGGAGGTCCCCGAACAGAGTACGCCATCTAGGTAGGGTGGGACCTATGGGAAGGTGCGTGGCAATGAAATGGAAGGAGTTGACAGGTACCACAGGGCTACAACAACCAGATCATCTTCAAACTTACCCAACGAGATTGTGCAGGCGCCAGACTCAAGTACAGTAGAGGCCCTACATTCACCATCATCATAGATAGCCGTTTGGGCCCACCAAGGTTGCGGGTACTATCTTGGAACGTAGCTGGACTTGTTGCTAAGTTGGATAACCCTGAATGCGGGGTATTCATAGAACAACACGAGGTCTGCATGTTCCAGGAAACCTGGGCTAGGGTGGACACTTCTAGATCAGGCTACGCATCATTTAGTGTAGCTGCTACATCGGGGGAAGGGGAGGCCCTCGGGGAGGCTTTGTACTTGGGTCGGCGCACATTTGGGTTGTGTAGTAAAACAGATGGAGACACTCTCAAATAACATCTTATGCATCCTTCTCTATTTTCCATCAAGGATTACAATTGCTTTAATCAATGTTTACTCTAGACCACTTAGCCGCAGCCAAGAGTCAAGGACTCTCGATGAGTTAACAGCCTTCTTGTCTACCATCCCTGATAACCTCCTGGTGATTCTTGGTGGGGATTTTAATTGCCAATATGAGCCCCTGGACGGCCTGAACGGAGGCAATCCCAGTGAAGAAGATCAACACTGGGCTATCCCAGAGACTAACATTCCGTCAGTGAGGGGCCGGACCCCATTGGTGCTTCGGATGAATTCCCTTACATTAAAACACTCACTGAGGGCATATAATGGCCGAACAAAATCGGATTCACCAGGCAATCATACCGTTAACAGAATTGGGCATGCCTCCATTCTAGATTATATCTTGATAGATACAAAATTCTGGCACAGGGTAATAGATTTTAAGATTGTGTCTCGTCATGATAGCGACCACAATGCCCTGATCCTCGAGATGATTTCGCCATACCCTGAGAGTGTATTTGGTCCGGTATATTCAGCTGATGATAGACTAATCCATACCAACTGTAGGAAGAGAGTTCGATGGGTGGACATATGTCAATCCCAAGAGAAATTGTCATCCTTATATCAAACCATCATCCCGATGTTCACGATTGCGATGCAGTCAGTTCTGGCTGACTGCACCTCAATTGCACTCCTGAAAGTTGCTGAGAACCACACTACATTAACAACTACTATGGCCAATTTCTTTTACCTCAATAAAAGAATCAGAGAATATAAAAAACACCAACACCCCTGGTTTAAAGAAAGCTGTCGTATGGCCAAATCAGCTCTGATCTCTGCCATTAAGGCCAAGGACAGGCCGCTAATTAAAGGAAAAAGGGCGGCCTATAGAAACAATATGGATGAGGCCAAAAGAGGGTGGGAACGCGACAAGTGGGATACCCTAAGAAGTTCCCTGAGCATTCATGATATGAGGACCTTTTGGAACGTGGTAAATACGGGCAGTTCTGAATGCAAACCGGCGATAGAACCTAACCTAGGGGCGGACGTGTGGAGGGATCATTTTGAGTCCCTCTACTCGAGGGCAGAGGCAGTAGATAGTGCAGCAGACAATGAGCCTACCCCCCCACAGGTTAACTGTCCTTAGGCACACACGATAACCTCTAAGGCGATAGCAGATACCCCGGTGATAACACTTAAAGAGATAACTGCAGCCCTGAGTAAAGTGATACAAAAGGGGATGATGGACGGAACGTTTGAGCCAATCAAACACTCACCCCCAGTCAACTGATCTGGGTTTAATCCATCATCATTCTTTAGCTCACTCCACCACCCCAGTTCAGACATGGCGATATGCAAATCAGTCTGACCCTGTGCCTCATGGGAACAGTCCAGCCCGAACTGCCAAGCCATGTCTTCCCTGGACCGGAAACAAGCATCCTAGGACCGGTTTCTGGCATTCCAGCCTTCATCAGCCAGGCTTGCTTGAATCCAGTGGCAAAGTGAGCAAGGGACCCACGTCTGGGCATACCCCCGCCAACTTAGGGCGAACAAAGCGATACAAAAGGGGATGATGGACGGAACGTTTGAGCCAATCAAACACTCACCCCCAGTCAACTGATCTGGGTTTAATCCATCATCATTCTTTAGCTCACTCCACCACCCCAGTTCAGACATGGCGATATGCAAATCAGTCTGACCCTGTGCCTCATGGGAACAGTCCAGCCCGAACTGCCAAGCCATGTCTTCCCTGGACCGGAAACAAGCATCCTAGGACCGGTTTCTGGCATTCCAGCCTTCATCAGCCAGGCTTGCTTGAATCCAGTGGCAAAGTGAGCAAGGGACCCACGTCTGGGCATACCCCCGCCAACTTAGGGCGAACAAAGCGATACAAAAGGGGATGATGGACGGAACGTTTGAGCCAATCAAACACTCACCCCCAGTCAACTGATCTGGGTTTAATCCATCATCATTCTTTAGCTCACTCCACCACCCCAGTTCAGACATGGCGATATGCAAATCAGTCTGACCCTGTGCCTCATGGGAACAGTCCAGCCCGAACTGCCAAGCCATGTCTTCCCTGGACCGGAAACAAGCATCCTAGGACCGGTTTCTGGCATTCCAGCCTTCATCAGCCAGGCTTGCTTGAATCCAGTGGCAAAGTGAGCAAGGGACCCACGTCTGGGCATACCCCCGCCAACTTAGGCCCTGAGTAAAGTAGCACCATCTGAAGTTCCAGGGCTTGACAAGATTCCCGGGGACCTCTTCCGCAGTGAACCCATCATCTGGGCACCCTACTTGTGGACCCTGTTCAACGCCATCCTGTTAAGAATGGTGATTCCTGCCACTTGGGCAGGTGCGGAAATCGTACCTGTTTATAAAAAGGACTCACCTCTTCTCCCCACAAATTACAGGCCTATAAGCCTCATTGACATTAGTCAAAAAATATTTGCACGAGTGCTGCTGGGTCGTCTACAGAGTTGGATGGAGGAGCATAATGTACTTAGCCCGTTTCAAGCCGGGTTTAGAGAAAAGATGTCCACACTAGATCAAATTTTTAGGCTCCAATTATTACACTGGAAAACTGTGCAGAGAGGGTGGCAGTCTCTATTTAATATTTGTGGACCTAAAATCTGCTTTTGATCTGGTGCCGAGAGACAAATTGTGGGCAACCCTGCTGAACCTGGGGGCTCCAGTGTACCTCTGCCAACTTCTGAAGCGATTACATGAAGTTAATTTTGCCCAAATTTGGTTTAGCAAATACGGAGAACTTACTACGCCCATACCCGTAGACAGAGGTGTCCGCCAGGGCTGTGTCCTTGCCCCGACCCTCTTTTGCCTATTCATAAACGGATTAGTGAAAGCTTTAATTACAGGGAAGGGCATAGACGCCCCCAAGTCGGCGAACCATAAAATTCCGGCATGATGTTCGCTGACGACACTCTGCTACTCTCAAAAATGTCTATGGGTCCTTGATAAGTTTGACGTCTTTTGTAAGGAAAGGGGGTTTGAGATTAATTTGCAGGAAACAAAATTTATGGTGTTCAGCTCAGGCAATAGTACCTGGCCAAATCCGTGTTTGGAAGGCAGACCTCTGGAGAGGGTGTCTGTTTTTGAGTACCTTGGAATCACGATTACAGAAAAAATGGACTGGGGGGCACAAATTAAAAAAGCCA
Source organism: Calotriton arnoldi (assembly GCA_963921515.1). Lineage (NCBI taxonomy): Eukaryota > Metazoa > Chordata > Amphibia > Caudata > Salamandridae > Calotriton > Calotriton arnoldi. The sequence goes on along the minus strand of CAWUFW010002020.1, from coordinate 1,770,644 downwards.
GTTTGAAGCTAGCCCAGACAACGGGGGGCCTGACAAAGGTGTTTCGAAATTCCATCCATAAACCTGTTGGCCCGGTAGTAGAAATATACAAAGCGCAAGCTGGAGGTGCTGCCTTGTATGGGGCTGAAATCTGGGGCCATTGTCCACCTGCCAATTTAGTAAAAGTCGAGAACACCTTTGCCAGGCAACTATTTGGCCTCCCTCGTAGCTCCCCCTTACACCGCTTCGTCTAGACCTTGGGGTCAGATCAATCTCAGAAGAAGCTGCCCTTAGACCACTTCTATTCTGGTGACGTTTGTGGGTCACCCCACAACTGGTTGAGTACAGGGAAGAACTGAAAGAGGTGCTGAGTATACAAGGGGTGGGGGAACCACCGTGGTTGGCTTTTATCCGGGATACCTTTTTGACCATGGTAAGGGGCAATTTGTGGCACAATCCAGAAGTAACTTGTCCTATGGTATCAAGGAATGATCTGAAAGGGAGCTACTGGGAGAACAAACTGGCCTGCCTCCAGGGGAGCTCTACAACAGGCAAGCTTACCATAGTGTTTTTAGAAATCAAAGAACAGTACAGATTAGATCCTGTACTGGATGACATTAAACCGGCTGCTGCGAGGAAGTTATACCTGCAGTTCAGGCATGGGGTACTGCCACTGCGTGTTTTCACAAACAAATGGGCGGGCTCCCAAATTTTGGGTTGCCCGGCATGTAATAACGCAGTAGAGACAGAATATCATGGGTTTTTTCTGCCCAGGATACAAGAAGGCGAGAAAACGATGGCTGATCCAGCTCTGCAGAAACCTGGGAACCATGCACTGCATAGAGGCTTTTAGGATATTGAAATATGACACATGTCTCCCTGTAGCATTTTCGGTAGCAGGTTTTTTATTCTCTATGTGGTGCACACGCAGAGCTCTCTCGTAGTTGACCCCCACAGATTCTGGCTGATTATTTTATAATATTTTCATCGGACTTTGGATGTCTTTTTATCTGTATGTAATATTTATGACCTTTTTATGAGCTTTTTTAAAATTATATTATCAATGTATATTTGGTTTTATGAATATTGTACATGTGCGCAAAACCCCCAACAAGCTGAATGGTGGTCTTTGGGTTAGGGTGTATGCTCATGTCTACAGTTTCTAGTTGATAGGCACAAGCACTTTATAAAAAGCTATTGTAATGGATGGCCAGTGGGCTTGAGCTTGTGCATACTCTTCCTGGCTTTACATATTGCACATATATTGCACATGCACTTTAATGAAGTTATTGGGTTTGGGCTGATCGAAACATAGATTGCCGTTATGTTATACCTACGTGTTGCACATGCAGTGTCGTGAGAAGTATGGATTTCCTTTTATTGTTTTATTTTTGATTTGAATGAAATATATTGTACTGTATATATACTTTTATGGTCATATTGGCCGAAATAAAGTTTCTGGAACTTCAACTTCAATTTATGGTAAGCACTCCTCAAATCTAGCTTCTAACAGTATTTGCTATGCTTCAGCAACAACACCATCTCAGTTATGTTGAGAAACAATCCATGACAATCTTTTCACTAATAGGGGGGCAGATTGATACAAAATCTCAAACTGTCATCATTTTTTTTATAATGATGGCTGAAGACAGCCAATCTGATTTCTCAACAGGCTCAATTACACCATCTAGAACCATTTGGTTTATCATTCCCTTTACCTCTTGTCTAATCAGCAGTTGCACTCTTCTTGCCTTGTACCTCACAAGTGCTGCTCCCTCCTTTAAACCTATTTTGTGCACATATAGTATGTAATTTCCCTCAAAAACCCTCTTAGCATTTGACAAACTCTCCTCCACGTCGATGTCATCCACAGTCATGACCTGATCTGGTGCTGTGGGGTTAAAGTTTAATATGTATATCTTATTAGTGCACCCACCCTAAGTGGGCTACTGGATCTTGGCGCTTGGTATCTGGCCACATAATACCCAACCACGTTAATACTGCTGCTGTGACACTCACTGGGCTTTATATCTTTAGGATTTAGATAAACCTTGTGCCTTGTAACCTCAAAGACATCCTGAGAAATAATTGTGTAAAGTGAGCCTGAGTCCACCATGAGAACCACCTCATGGCCTCTAATCTGGAAGAGAATTTTAGTTCTTTTGCTCTCCTCTAATCTTCTTCAGTTACTTCAGCACTCAACACTTTTTGTAAGTTTTTCCCTGTCATCCTCAACAACTGGAAATGAGCACTTGTTACCACCTCGACGCATTCAAGCAAAATATCTCTTCTTGCTGCATCTTCTGCTCTCCTTCCCAAGGGCGTAACAATTCCTTCTAAACAATGGTATTATCCTCTGTGATCAGACTTTGTAGGTAGAATGATATTCATTCTACCCTCTTTGCCATTTTCACTCAAACCTTTGCTCTGAGTTGCCATTCTTTAAAAAAAGAATTGTACAGAAACAAGGGCTGTCTTTCTTAAAAATTACCTGGAACCAGGGGCAATCAACACATGAAGAACAGTGGTCACTTGTGGTATAATGTCAAACGGTTAAAAAAATCAAGACACAATGAGTTTCAATTACAGCAATTCTTTATCACTGAAGTTTTGAACAAGTGAAAAACAACAACACATACTACAGTTATACAAAATATTTCCTGCTTTCTTCTTAAGAGCTCAATGCTAATAGTTGCTCACAGAGTGATATAGAAAGCAGAGGATACGGTGTGTATAAAGACAACAAGACCCTGGAGCCACACTGATAAGTTATACTTGACACTGTCACTTGTGAATAAATCTAAAATAGCTCACATTGTCGTATTTGTTGGCGCTGTTTCGACCCTGGGAAAGTGCTTTGTCATCATCAGGACAGTGGGAATTTGGAGAAAACAACAAGCCATGTACTAGCAAAAATAAGAAGTAACGTACTTAAAAAATTGTGAATGCAAAGTGTGTGAAAGTAAGTGTGCCAGAAGGCTACCAACTCTTGCCAACTTGTCTGATCTGGGAAAAATTTGTCAAACACGCAAAGTAGTCAAGCGCGATAAGAAGCAACTGGTGAATGAGAAATTTAAATCTGACATCTGAGCCCTGAAGTGGTAGCTTACTAGCAGTGTATAAAAAAACATATAACAGTTGTAAACTGGGAGTAAAAAGTAAACAAAGGAATAAGTTGTAAAAAGAAAGTGTTTGGAGAAAGTGGGTGAATTCTATGTCAGTACCGAAGGCTTCGATTATGCTTCTCTATCTTTACTGCATCAAAAACACAGCAGCCAATTAAAATACATTAAACTTAAAACAATATAATCAAGGGAGAGAGAGAGGAGATAGTGTGGGCTAGTTCACTTCCCCTAGTGCTGTAGATAAAGATCAATGAGAACTAGCTATTAGGTAGGAGCTAGAGACCTATGTCTGGGGAGAAAAAAAAAACTTGGTTTTTTATGAAGACCCTCACCCACCAACCTGGTTGGTGGCATGCTTCATCATCGGGTCCCACCCAAGGTGCCGAGTGCACCGTGGGTGTGCTGCGACGCCTGACTACAGCGGAGCGGGTTTTTTGTGAGGTGAGAGTGCAGTGAAGTTGGTAAGCGTGGGTTTAAAAACTGTCCAATGGGTCCCCAAAAGTAGAGAAGTTTAATAATGGGCCCTTGGCAGTGTTTAAAAAGAGAGAGCGGATATATGGGGATGAAATTATGTCTCCAATATCCTGTGAGGTCTACATGTTTCAGCCAGATTATTAAGTCTATTGGCTTTCCTCAGGACCTATGTGCGTGAAGTAGTGGTAGTGAAGGTCTAGTGTTGTTGTGTTAGACCAATATGTGTCGCACACGCTAAGGTGCGTTTAGTTAAAAGAGGAGGCGTTCCTCTAGTTGCTCAATTCCTGTAAGGAAGAAAAGGACAGACAAAAAGCACACACAGACATAGACATTTAAAGGGCAATAGCTTCCTGTATTCACAGGAAAATGTGACTAAATTTGCGTCGTGTCCGTATACTATGCGAAAAATTAGCGATAGTGAAGCGGATGGTGATGCTCGTTGAGGGTGGCTATACTTTTATGCCGAAATTATGCGCTACTGTGCTCTGAATATAAACACGTCAAGACTGCTCTGGGTGTAAGTGGAAAGATAAAGGATTGAATGAAAAAATGCTTACACTGATACTTTCAGAGTCCCGTGCTCTCCATGCCACTGGAGTCAAGCTATCCTGGCTGATGAGGGCTGTTAGCCCGAAACCGGTCCCAGTATGCTTGTTTCCGGTCCAGGGAAGACATGGCTTGGCAGTTCGGGCTGGACTGTTCCCATGAGGCACAGGGTCAAGACTGATTTGCATATAGCTGTGTCTGAACTGGGGTGTCAAAGTGAGCTAAAGAACGATGATGGATTCAACCCAGATCTGTGACTGGGGGTGAGTGTCTGAAAAGTTTCAGCGCTCCGTCCATCATCTCCTTCGGTTTGCTTTGTTCGCCCTAAGTTGGCAGGGTATGCCCAGACGTGGGTCCCTTGCTCACTTTGCCACTGGATTCAAGCTAGCCTGGCTGATGAGGACGGTTAGCCCGAAACCGGTCCCAGTATGCTTGTTTCCGGTCCAGGGAAGACATGGCTTGGCAGTTCGGGCTGGACTGTTCCCATGAGGCACAGGGTCAAGACTGATTTGCATATAGCTGTGTCTGAACTGGGGGTGGCAAAGTGAGCTAAAGGACGATGATGGATTCAACCCAGATCTGTGACTGGGGGTGAGTGTCTGAAAAGTTTCAGCGCTCCGTCCATCATCTCCTTCTGTTTGCTTTGTTCGCCCTAAGTTGGCAGGGTATGCCCAGACGTGGGTCCCTTGCTCACTTTGCCACTGGATTCAAGCTAGCCTGGCTGATGAGGGCGGTTAGCCCAAAACCGGTCCCAGTATGCTTGTTTCCGGTCCAGGGAAGACATGGCTTGGCAGTTCGGGCTGGACTGTTCCCATGAGGCACAGGGTCAAGACTGATTTGCATATAGCTGTGTCTGAACTGGGGGTGGCAAAGTGAGCTAAAGGACGATGATGGATTCAACCCAGATCTGTGACTGGGGGTGAGTGTCTGAAAAGTTTCAGCGCTCCGTCCATCATCTCCTTCTGTTTGCTTTGTTCGCCCTAAGTTGGCAGGGTATGCCCAGACGTGGGTCCCTTGCTCACTTTGCCACTGGATTCAAGCTAGCCTGGCTGATGAGGGCGGTTAGCCCAAAACCGGTCCCAGTATGCTTGTTTCCGGTCCAGGGAAGACATGGCTTGGCAGTTCGGGCTGGACTGTTCCCATGAGGCACAGGGTCAAGACTGATTTGCATATAGCTGTGTCTGAACTGGGGGTGGCAAAGTGAGCTAAAGGACGATGATGGATTCAACCCAGATCTGTGACTGGGGGTGAGTGTCTGAAAAGTTTCAGCGCTCCGTCCATCATCTCCTTCTGTTTGCTTTGTTCGCCCTAAGTTGGCAGGGTATGCCCAGACGTGGGTCCCTTGCTCACTTTGCCACTGGATTCAAGCTAGCCTGGCTGATGAGGGCGGTTAGCCCAAAACCGGTCCCAGTATGCTTGTTTCCGGTCCAGGGAAGACATGGCTTGGCAGTTCGGGCTGGACTGTTCCCATGAGGCACAGGGTCAAGACTGATTTGCATATAGCTGTGTCTGAACTGGGGTGGCAAAGTGAGCTAAAGAACGATGATGGATTCAACCCAGATCTGTGACTGGGGGTGAGTGTCTGAAAAGTTTCAGTGCTCCGTCCATCATCTCCTTCTGTTTGCTTTGGCTACCAAGAGGAACCTGGTTCTAGCTTGGAATTTGACCTGGTGGATACACTAGAAAGTAGTGTCCAGCACTCCATGAACAAGGCTTTGGCCTCAGCATTGGGACCTTTAACTAAGCACCAGCATGATTACACCCTACACCAGGGTTGTGGTCCCAACGGGTCGAAAGTGAATGACCCGTCCATCACCGGACCAAAAGGAAGTAAAGCCATGTCCAAGAGCGCTTCAAGGCTTCACTCGGAGGCTTTTAAACAACTGTCTAATTCCTTAGCGGGCTGTCACATTTATAGTGCGCCCTCTTTGTTTGTGACCCCGGCACCTGTGGAATTGCCTTCAGACAAGGTTTTTGATGATATTGACTCCTCTTTGTCCCACTCGGACTCTAATGATCAGGAGGACGAACTAGGACCAAGCAAAACGATACGCTCTGAATTGTTGAGTGGATGGTCGATGTCCTCTTGTAGTGTAGTTCCTATTTCCCTAATAGGCTCTGCGCATTGGAATAATATACCCTATAGGTTTGACTGAGGTCGGTATGTCCCTATCGAGTATATTAAACTTAATTACTTTGTGCCAGCTAACTCAGAGGCCACTAGAAACTCCTTGTAAACAAGAAGGGAGTAGTTTCTGGCAACCGCATAAACATGACAACTTTGTTTCCCTTTTAGAATCGGAACATTTCTCAGAATCGTGGAAACAATGGATAACAGTTTCACTCAGCTAATCGTGCATGCTTAGTTTCCTCAGAGTTACACAGAAAGAATAGACGGGCGTTTCAATAAAAAGGTTTTATTGAACAGTCTTGTTTCTCGTGTAAGAGATATGAGCTGTTATGATCACAAGACAGTATGCAAGATATATAATGTACAGCGTAAGCAGTACAAATAAATAATACTGCGCTAGCATTATCTTTTAGCATATATTCACGTATATAAATAACATGAGCTAAAAATGCGAGTACTCATACGATGCTTCTCTAAGCTAGTTCTACCCCAATGTACCTAACCTAGTCTAGGTGTAGGGAAAGGTAAGAAGTAGGTGAAGTATTCTCTAGTATGGTATACTAAGAGTATGTAAGTCTAGTATGCCAAGAGTCCCTCTAGGTTCTAGTCAGCTCCATACCTTGAGAATGAGAGAGGTGGGAATCTCCTGCCGGATCTCAAACTCTAACACCCCGCGATGGGAGTCAGAACACTGGAAGCTGGATTCTTCTGCGAGCAGGAATGACAGCGTCTTCTCAGTGCGTCAGGCTGGGATACGGGCTCCTCTGAAGTCGAGGTCTCCTCTAACTTGCTTGGGCAAGGGAAGGTATATTTATACCTGGTAGGTGCCTTGGAATGTTAGCATTGACGTGAAGTCGGACAGAGGAAGACGTCAGGAATCAACCCTTCAGGTATAGCGGTTCATGCATAACAGATGAGTTCTTGGAGAAATCAATAATCCTGTGCTAGAGGAACTCCCAAGAGCTTAAGGGTCTGGTTTCTAAGAACTCGTTGTGACGTTGGGGTGGACGGATGTCGGTGACCATGCCTGTATTTGGAGTGCACGGCTAATGCCTAAATAAGGACTGGGATTCTATGCCTATATAAGGGCAATGCGAATTGTGCCTATATAAGGACATGTTTCAGGAAAACCTATATACGGACACCTAAAGCGGAATACAACACCCACTCCACTTTCGAATGAACGATAATACTAAATGCTAAACATTAAACTTGAGTACCACATATTGCTAAAAACATTTCTAAAAGCATAGTAAAAGAAGTTTTTAAAAGAACTGTTGCTAAAACATGTAATGCAATAGGTACTGTACATTTTAAAGCATTTTTTCATTCTAAGCATATATTGGAAATAAATGCAACACGAATGAATAAACAGAAATATATACATCTGATGAAATGGTTGACAAGTTTTCAAAAATCAAAGCCATTGCATATCATGGTATTAAATGAAATTTTAGACAAATAAGGTGACAATGTGTCCCTGGAAGTATTCAAAGAAGTCCGTTTTATAAGAATAGTTCTACTGTAAGCAGATTGTTTTGCCATGTATTTTCCAAAAAAAAAAAAAAGTTCAATTTTAGGAATAGTTCCAAGTTTTGAAAATATGAAGGCCAAATTCATTGCGTCCCTGGTACACTATGAGCCGAATCAAAGTCAGTGTATGGGTCTGGTGTAAACATGAAATCATCTATTTCTGTAGACAAAATATTGTCTACCGAAGTTGGTGACATTTGGAACACCTCGTTCAGAAGGTTAATTGCACAGAGATGAGAAACATCGCCTTCAGCAGAAGATGCCGCAGCAATGTTCGCGTCCGTTGTTACCTGTGTGCCTGTTGATCCATCTCGTACCTCAGCAGCAGCAGGAAGCGTCTGTGAGATCTCAATGAATGCCGTCATCAGGATTGGTAGCCTCTGGGGACAACACAGAGCATGGGCCGTTACCGGGTCCAGCAGAGTATCGATATCCGTTGGAATTACTGATGGGAGTGTTAGACAGGTGTCTAGCACGCATTCTTCACCGCAAAGCAGGCAGCGTAGAACAGGTAAGATGCAATCTTGCCAGATTGGTCTGAATGACAGAAACCATGTTGTATTAAGTTCCCATAGACGAGGTATGCCCAAAAGTTGCACTATGCGCTCACGGCACTTCCGTTCTAGGAGAGCTTTCTCCACATCGCTCGGAGTGATGTCGGTGGATAGGCTTGCCATAGCGTAATAGTAGGAATAGAAATAGGATTCCTGCAACAAGTGCTAGAATTAATGGCACACCACCAAACACCGAATGTGCGAAGTTTGGGATGATTCCGAGGACTGCCTGGAAGGGTGCTAACAGTCCTGAACAGATGGTCTTAAATACATGCACAATACCGCTCGTATCAGACATGTTAAAGATACGTCCCATCATTTCTGCGAAATGTATAGGGCAGTTTGTACGAATTAAAGCCTGTATCTCAGCCGAAGTCCTTGCAATTTGTAAATCATAGATTTCTTTGGCCGAGGTCAAAGGCCCGGTCTGTTGCAAAAGCATGGCTTTCATTCTGCTTAAAGTATCAAAACGAATAACCGTTACCAGATATGGGATGCCTGGCAACATGCCACAGCAACTCTGATCATTCAACATGAGGTAACTCCCGTTAGAAAGTTGGCCAAACGTTGGATTAATCACAGTAGCTGGTGTACCCTGCTGGTGGCAGGACAAATTTGCCACAGAACCATTACAAGCCCCATGTAAAGAAATGTCCTGACATATGAGTGAACCGCTTAGTGCATTTTCACAGTGTGTACCGCTTAGAAACACTTCACGATCCCCACTCCAACATCTGTATTCGTAAGGTAAATCCCAGGATGTCTTAATGTATTCTTTACCCAACCTTTCATATTTGCCTGCTTGCATTTGTTTGAGGCAATACTGAAACTGAAAAGTAGTGACAGGCAAAGTGATTTTGCCATGGATAAGCCATTCTGTAGCTGGTTTTTCTGCTACCGTAAATGGTAATTTTTCCAGTTTTTCAATGCTCAGCACTGTATACTTTGCTCCCCTTTGTGCCAGTTCGATCTGTTTATCAGTTAGATTGTATTCTGCAAACAGAGCCGACGTGTTGATAAAACGCCAAGGCACATTGCCCGCACGCAAAGATTGCAGCGTCCAGCTTAATAACATAATAGAACGTAACTGAGATTGGCCTTGTTGTAACATGGCTAAATCTTGTTCCAGTATGTCAATAGCAGAGGATACAATGTTGTCCAATGAATAAATTCTGGACGACAAAGTTGTTAACCCATTGTCGACCACAGAGAGAGTTTTCTCTAAGTTAATACGATCAAGTTCACGTATTCGTTCTGCGGCCTCTGCCTGTGAAACCTTCCATACTTCATTATAAGCAGCATAAATGCCGGCATATATGAAAAGTTTTTGACGCGGTTTTCTTGGTCCTAGCAAGAATTCCCTAAGGTCTGCGTCTTCTTTAAGTAAAGATAAGTGTTGTTTCACATCCTCAAGTGTAGATTTCTGTAGCCAGTCGAGGCACAATTTTCCTACACTGTATGTTGTTACTACCCCCGGATGTTGTCTTTGAACGTATCGTGGGTCTGGCCTATGGATAGTAAAGCCCTGTCTTCTATTCGGGAATCTTTCTTGACAGATGTTTGTGTCTGTAGGCCAGAGTAACCAGTTTTTCCAATCGGGATCTGTTCTGTTGGTTTGTAGTATTGTGTCAACTGTAACCGCTGCCTGTGTAGTGTTATTACTTGCAGGTGTTGGTACAGAAGGTGTTTTCATGTCTTTGATCTTGGCTAAACCAAGGCAAGACGTTTGTTGCACAGTGTCATTCAAAACATTATTTGCTGAGGGATGATACATGCTCTAAACAAAGCTTCTATCCCCTGTACTTGCCAATCTTTAGAACCCCAGACAGATTTTGTGTCTTTCCAAAATTCAAATCCATGTCTAGACAATTGGGTAATAAATGCTGCAGAGTAAATCTGTTTTGTATTTGTCAACATAATTTTCTGTCCTGTTTTGTTTACATTTTTATAGTAAAATGTTTCTGGATCAGATGTATTGTACCCTGAAAAATAGGGAAACTTTTTAGCAAATGTTTTTGAACTACCTTTTGGTGGTGTAGGACAATGTTCCCATTGGTTAAACATAAACACATTTCTAGGTGTTGCAGATTTATGCAAGAAATTATGACCATAGTGGTTATAGCAATAAAGCTGGTCGTAGGCTGATGAACCCTCTAAGTATTCATTGTTAGAGAATGCAGCAGACTTTTCTAGATCAGACATCATGTCATTTACAGTCTCAAAGTCCCAATCATCAGAATAGGTACTGGAGGAAATAAAATCACTTAGTGAAATTTTAAATAAATGTGGAATGTTCAAAAGTTCCGTAGGGCCGAAGATATCGAAATCGGTTTTGTCCCACACTATACCATCCTGTATAGGAACGGCTGTGATGTTCACTGCTGACAAGTCTCTTGCTTCACGATGGGATGATTTGTGTGGTTTCAAAAGTAAGTTCACATTTTTACTTTCAATGTCCAAACGAATGTATCTGCCATTTATAAGCACGCTGATAGTCATAACCAAAGCTAGCCAAAGCAGAAAGAAAAATATTCCAGAAATAATCCACAGTTCAATTTATGGTGAAACTAGATAAGTCTTTTTCAGAAAATGAAAAAAGTCTTGTACTTGCTGTTTGAAAGTTTTTGATGCTGGCGTCGTTTCAGGCCCACTCGGATCCTCAGAAAACGTATCAAAGTTAATGAAGTAGCCAGAAGCAGTTCGGTCAATTGTTGGAATTGCATCAGGATTTGTTGAAATCGCTGGAACCAGTTGATCACTTGTTACGTTGGTGTAGACAGGTGTATTTGGACGAACTGTTACTTGAGTTTCAAGAGGGATGAGTTCCATAGCATTGTTGCTTAGTCCTTCATCTGTTACTACTGAATTCTCAATGGTTATCAGTCTTTCAGTCTGAACCTCTTGGATAGTAGTGAGAGGAGTGCGTCTGCTACTAGGTCGGAGTCCACGAGGCCTACTATTTAGTATTGGCCACATACTGTGGTTTGATGAGGTCGATTGACACAAATCTTTTCTCCTTTTTTCTAGCAAGGGGCGGCAGAAGTACTGTTCTTGTTCCGTGAATGGCTAGGACAGGTACTGGTTGTCTGTAAGAAGGTCCAAATTCCTTCTTGTCCGCAATCTTCTCTCTGACTGGATCCCCAACTTTTGGGATCCAGACAGGCCTTGCTGGGACTGCCGGTTTTTCCCCAGTGGTGGTTGGCTTCAGGAACACGTTGCTTTGTTTCGATCTTAGTTCATTTAGATCCTGTAAAACAGCCAAACGATCTTTGATATCAAAGGGTTTATTTTCCACCACTGTGCCTTTACATTCGAGATCAGGAACCCACATTCTTGTCCCAAATAGGACCTCATATGGAGTGACCGCCCCTAGAGAACTCCTTGGCAAATTATTTAATGAGCGTTGGACCCCATAAAGATGTTTGACCCACCCATCACCCGAACCTAATACTCTAGCTGTTATAGACTGCTTTATGTCCCGGTTTTTCCTTTCCACAACAGAATTTCCCTCAGGATGAAACGGAGAGGAGTACCGTAATGCTACGCCCAAACTGGCCATGGCTTCTTTGTAAGCCCGAGAGCTAAACGCAGGGCCCTGGTCAGAATGTAGTGTGCCAATTGCGTATGTGCCGATAAAGACTCGCAAATCTTTTATAACAGTTCGAGCGTCAGCCGAGCGCTGAGGCCATATTCATAGGAACCTTGAGCACGAATCCACTGCGACCATTATATATTTATAGTTACCGTCCCGTTGCAAGGGACCGCAGTGGTCCAGGTAAACACAAGCTAATGGTTTGTCTGAAATCAACAGTGGTGTCTGCGCAGGACGTTTTACTGTGGAGACTTTCATCTGTTGGCATATTTCACATTCTAAAACATAGTTCTTAGTCTGTTTCCTAATGCCAGGCCACCAATATCTTTGTTTTAGTAAAGATACTGTTGCAGAAACACCTGCATGGGCAGAGGCTATCCCCTCATGTGCTGCTAGGATTAGTCCTAATCTACGTTCCATGTTTGGAATTACCCTATCCCCCACTCCAGGGATTCGAGCAAAGGAACGTTGTTCGCATCAATTACATAAGAGTACTTGAGTGGAAACTTCTTTGGTAACGCTGCACCACTGCCTTTGCTTGAAGCATTGACAGCCAACAATATCTCACTGTCTATTCTCGTTTTTGAACGAGTGATCGCAGCTACGGAAGCCGTCTGAACAGCCCCCTTTGCGGCTTCGTCAGCCAATGAATTCCCTGCAACGTGCCATCACGTTGATGACTCAGCGTGTGTATCACGTGAGCCTTTGGTAGTTCATTTTTTAACTGAACTACTTGTTCCCAAAGCGTTTTATGCTTTATTGTGCCACCTTTTGCATCTTTGAACCCGTTTTCAAGCCAATTTTGTATATATTCATTATACGACTGAACACAGTAGAAAGAATCGCACACTATTAGTGTGGGGAATTTGCGATCTGTACTTTCAAGTGCCAGTTTGAATGCTTGTAGTTCAGCTCACTGAGCTGTGCAATCTCCTAGAGATTGAGTTTTAGTGACCATTGGTCTGAAGTTACCATCTTGCATGCGACCTTTAACGATTGCGCACGCTGCACTGTAAGCTTGCTTACTCCCTGTAGCGGGTTGTGCGGATCCGTCAGTGTAAATTATAAATTCGTACTGATCTAGAGGCAGAATTTCAGTGGGTAGAGGACATTCATGTTCATATTGCAGGAACGCTTGTGTTTTTAGATCAGGATCAAAAACATATTCAACATTTGTTGCAGCAAGAGAATTAACCCATTGTATCCATCTAGGATGTAAAGCTTTTGCATTTGGAATGCTTGCTTTTGTGACCGCCTCTAAGGCTGGTACTGGAGTTACGACAATAATGCGTTTCCCTTGGGCTAGAGCTCTTTCTTTTGCTACAGCGGTTTGAACTGCTGTCAGTATTTTTTCTGTTGAAGTGAAGCGCATTTCTGCTTGTGTATACAAATGTGATTTGTATGCTATTGGTACTTTTTCACCCTCATTAAATGTTAAGTAGGTGAATCCGCATTGACTCGAAATTATTCGGATCACTAAATTGCGTGGACTTACGCGTGTTTGTAAGTGATTGTTGCTAACATGTTAGCTTGGAGTGAACGCAAAATTTCTGTGTGTTCCTGTGTCCAATGTTTGATTGAAAAATCAGGTTTGATTAATTCGTAGAGAGGTTTAACCCTTTCTGCGTAATTTAGAATGCAAGTTCTTCCAAAATTTAGGAAACCCAAGATGGATTGTAAGTTTTTCAGCGTTTTTGGAGGTTGGAGCAGCGCGCACTTTTCTAGAAAGTTAGCTGCCAGGCTCTTGCCTTCACTTGAAAGCTCATATCCTAGGAAAAGGACATTGAGATTGGCAATTCTGGATTTTTTAAAGTTGAATTTATAGCCCTCAGAGGCGAAGCCCAATGTAATGTTACTCACCCTGTTCAAGTGCCTATCTAGGTCATCGTCTGTCAGATAGATGTCATCGACATATGACAAAGCCTCATTATCATAAATTTCTAGTAACTCTGTTACCCTCGCTGAGAATAACCCTGGGCTGTTTTTGAACCCTTGCTTTATTGGGTACTGCCTTTGTGCAGTAGGTTCATTTTTTAGATGTATTTTGTGGTGAGGTGAGTCCTCATCCCTTCCTACATGATTTTTGTATAATGCTGGGGCCTGGGCAACTGCCCATTTCCTGGCATAAGTATATTTTAGGTGAATTGGAATATGGTTGGAGAAGGCAGGCATAATAATGTCCTCACCATGTGGGCACTCCCTGACAAATTGTGGTGGCCAGTCTTTTTCTGCTAGAAGTATATCATAACCCCTTGAAAGTTTCTCCCAAAAGAGTATTTTCACTTTTCTTGGTATGTCTCCCTCCATTCGGAGTGTTATTTCATATAACTTTTGTGGAGTACTAACCCTGGTGTCTACAGTCTCTACTGTGATGTACTCATTCAAGTCCACTGTCTCCAGAAGTTCCTTCAGGTTCTGGCGAGCTATTGTGACTTCTGCTGCACTGTCCAGCATTGTCTGAGCCCATTCTCCATTCTTGAGCTGTGTTCTCAGTATTCTCGGCATGTCTGATCTTCAGACCTGCTACCTTCTTTTTTGTGAAATGAGGTTTTGATTTATTTTTCTGAACGTGTTTGTCGTCTTTGGATTTCACGCGTTCTTCTCTATGTTCTGACCGTCCTCTTCTTTCCGATGTCTGTGACGATATCTGAAAGGTACGAGAGGAACGTGTATCAGTATCTTGATACCTGTCAGGTTTTCTTAAATTATCCCTATTCCTGAGGTTATACCTCCTTTCAGAGGGCTCCTTTTGAGGAGACCTACCTCGGGATTGAGAACGTTTCTCGTTTGAATTTTGTTTATTAGTTTCCCACTTCTTTTTTTGAAGATGTAGGATTTTGTTTAATAGAGTCCTTCTCAGGACTTTCAGATAGTTTTGGCTTCAATGGTTTTCCACCCAAACTATCTCTGCCTAATTCTGCATAAGATTGTTCTATTATCAGTTTGATGTTCTGTAACATCAAATTCCCTTAAGCGTTGGCGGATCGCCACTGATGCTGCCTCCCCTTTAATATTAGATAATATTATTGTTGAGACCTGGTCGAAGTTTTTCAGTAATTTCATACCTAAATTCAGAGCAGGTTCTGCCCCGTATTCGTTTTGAATTTGTTTCAGGACATCTGGTATTACTGCAATTGACGGACCACCATGTGTTTTAGTATAGATGGCAGCAAAGACTGCGTCCCAAGTGGTGCAATCTTCCAGTTGTGGTGTGATCCCCATTGGTAAACAGATTGTTAGGATTCTGTGTTTCTCATAAGGGCTAGTATTTGGAAATACTGCTTCAATTTGAGTAATTTTTTGAGCTATCCAGAATGGAATTTGCTCACGTTTTGTGGGCATTTTACCCATGACTGCGTATAAAGTCTGTGGTGTAATTTTTAGTGTATTCCCCTGTTGAGGGGTTTGATTTGGAATGGTCAATGGTGGTTGGACTGTTAAAGTCCGCATGACATATTGGACTAATTGTCTGTAAATTTTTATTAACTCTGTAAGTTGAGTAAGTAATTCCTCGTCTGACATTATATCGAGGTCAGGATGAGGAGTGTAGCCGGCTAGAATCGGCCATGTTGCTCCTGGTCTACCTAGTGGACCGAGCCTGGTAATGTTTCTGTGATGTTTTAGGGCGCCTTTAAACCAGAGCTGATGCTCCTGGTATGTTAGTGGAATTTCAATATCCTCGAAAGAAATATATTCCTCTGGTGGTTCATCTTCTTTGTAGAAGTGAAACACTCTTGTGACTGGATTTGATTCTGGGAATACTATCCATGAATAGAATACCTCTGTCTGAAAGGATTCGTGTGCCTCTATCACAAAAACTGCTCTACCCCCTCTTGGTGGTAGGCCGTGTTTTATAAGTTTTAGAGTGATGGCTCTTCTTAAGTTTGGAGTGATGTCTATAACACCCTCCTCGGTTTCATTTAAACCGGTAAAGTTAAAAGCTGTTATGACTGGGTCAGCCGCGGCTACACCGTTCTCGGTGCCATTGTCCCCGTGATTGGACATTTGTTTTTTGAAAAATGTAGCACAAGTTTCAAGGAAACAAAAGATAAGGTGCACAATATTTTGGAACACTGTATCCTTCAACGTTGATTAAACCAAAATAGCTAATCTATAGGTTTTTTGTCCTATTTAGCATTGGCGGATATTTAACCCTACCCACTCCAGACGTCTTATGGAGTATGTGAGTAGGGGTCTCTGAGAGAAAAGCACGACTGAGTTACTCAGTATCTAGCGTTAAATTAGTGCCTTACCAAACCGTTGGGCGCCATGTAGTGTAGTTCCTATTTCCCTAACAGGCTCTGTGCATTGGAATAATATACCCTATAGGTTTGACATAGGACTGAGGTCGGTATGTCCCTATCGAGTATATTAAACTTAATTACTTTGTGCCAGCTAGCTCAGAGGCCACTAGAAACTCCTTGTAAACAAGAAGGGAGTAGTTTCTGGCAACCGCATAAATATGACAACTTTGTTTCCCTTTTAGAATCGGAACACTTCTCAGAATCGTGGAAACAATAGATAACAGTTTCACTCAGCTAATCGTGCATGCTTAGTTTCCTCAGAGTTACACAGAAAGAATAGACGGGCGTTTCAATAAAAAGGTTTTATTGAACAGTCTTGTTTCTCGTGTAAGAGATATGAGCTGTTATGATCACAAGACAGTATGCAAGATATATAATGTACAGCGTAAGCAGTAGAAATAAATAATACTGCGCTAGCATTATCTTTTAGCATATATTCACGTATATAAATAACATGAGCTAAAAATGCGAGTACTCATACGATGCTTTTCTAAGCTAGTTCTACCCCAATGTACCTAACCTAGTCTAGGTGTAGGGAAAGGTAAGAAGTAGGTGAAGTATTCTCTAGTATGGTATACTAAGAGTATGTTAAGTCTAGTATGCCAAGAGTCCCTCTAGGTTCTAGTCAGCTCCATACCTTGAGAACGAGAGAGGTGGGAATCTCCTGCCGGATCTCAAACTCTAACACCCCGCGAAGGGAGTCAGAACACTGGAAGCTGGATTCTTCTGCGAGCAGGAATGACAGCGTCTTCTCAGTGCGTCAGGCCGGGATACGGGCTCCTCTGAAGTCGAGGTCTCCTCTAACTTGTTTGGGCAAGGGAAGGTATATTTATACCTGGTAGGTGCCTTGGAATGTTAGCATTGACGTGAAGTCGGACAGAGGAAGACGTCAGGAATGAACCCTTAAGGTATAGCGGTTCATGCATAATAGATGAGTTCTTGGAGAAATCAATAATCCTGTGCTAGGGGAACTCCCAAGAGCTTAAGGGTCTGGTTTCTAAGAACTCGTTGTGACGTTAGGGCGGACGGATGTCGGTGACCATGCCTGTATTTGGAGTGCACGGCTAATGCCTAAATAAGGACTGGGATTCTATGCCTATATAAGGGCAATGTGAAATGTGCCTATATAAGGACATGTTTCAGGAAAACCTATATACGGACACCTAAAGCGGAATACAACACTCTTACTCGATAAAAGCACTAAATTTTGAACCCAACAACATTGTGTACCCCTAGGTCGTCCAACTGGGTCCCTCCCCAGGAAGTAGCAGACTTCGTGCAGTTGCACATTCGGTGCAGTTTTGAGAAGGAAATTAGGGCTCAATTAAGGACAGAGTGCCCTAGACCGGATCGTCCAAGCAAGATCACGGGTACTCCGGAGGTGAATACCCCGATGGTCACCTTCATGAAGAAATACTCAAAAGATCTCAAAAAGGGCTTGGATACAGCTAAGCGTAACTGCCAGCATAAATTATTAGACATGTCTGGCCACATTAGGAAGATCCTGGAAACAGCGTATCACGCAATGGACTCTGGCTCAACCATTGATTTAGACACCCTGGCGGGTTGAGCCCAAAGAGCGATATGCCAACTAGGGAATACTAATTGTGCCATATCTACCGAGCTCAGACGCTCCATATTGATGCGTATAGATGCCAAACTGAATGATTTGGCCTCTTCCAAATCACGGCTGATAGCTGATGGGCTCATTTTGGTGTCTCATTTTTGAAGGATCTGGCAAAGTTAGTCTACATATAGCACCCTAGACAAAGCCCAATTGTCCCTCAAAAAGGTGTTCAGACAGACCCTTTTTTGGCAGGGCCGGACGATTCTGGGGGTGTTCGTCAGGCCGTGGTCACTTCCAAGGCTCCCAGCAAGATTACCCCCCCAAACCCCCAGAGCCCGAGATGGGTGGAACAATACCTCGAGTGGAATCACCATCTTCCCTTCCCGCCATCGGGGTGGCAGAGGTCGATTCCATAGAGGGAACTACAGAGGCTCGCAAGGAGCAGGACAAGATTCCGGAACTTCTGGTAAGAATCCTCCCTCTTTCAGAGGTTATTTTGGGGGGAAGAATTTGCTTTTTCCTGGAGACCTGTCTAAACATTTCCCAAGATCCTCGGATCTGGGAGACGGTTCAGGGTAACAAACTGGAATTCTGCGAGACCCCACGCCAACCCCAGTTCCCTAAAAACTCTATTTTTCCCTTCAAGAGCAGAATTTCATATATTCAGAGATCCAAACGCTACTCTGAAAAAAGGCGATTTGTCCTGCCGAACGCCATCCCAACGGGTTAATCAACACCATTTTTCTGGTAGAGAAAAAAGGTGGGGGTTCTATTTTGGTCATGCACTTGAGAGACTTGAGAGAACTTGAAAGACTTCAATACCTGGGTTCTTAACAGGCACTTCATATTTTTAAGGCCATGTGACTGGATAGTTTGTTTGGGCCTGAAGGTTGCATACCTCACGGTCCCCATTTTTCCACTGTCCAAGAGGTTCCTCCAGTTCCTCTGGAAAGGCCGCTGTTTCGAGTTCAAAATCCTTCCTTTCGGTCTGTTGTCAGCCCTTCGGTGCTTCACTAAGCTGATGAGACCAGTGGTGGAAGCTCTGCAAGCGAGAGGAGTTTGCCTGATCATTTATTTGGACGATCTGATTCTGATGGCCCAGAACCCGGGCACGACGATCCTTCATCTGTCATGGGCAGTACAACTGTTACAGGACCTGGGGTTTGTCATCAACAAGCAAAAGTCTGTTCTATCCCCCAGCCAACAACTGGAATTTCTGGGTGTCCAGATAGACTCAGCCCAATCTCTCCTGATTCTCCCCCATCAGAAGATAAGGATGATCAAGAGAGAGTTGAGGTGTGCAGCCCGCTGTTCATGGGGGGAGTCGTTGGTTGGAGATGGAGCTATGTCTTCACATCAGCTGCTTGGAGCTCCTAGCGGGCCTGTTTTCCATCAGAAGTCTGTCGCCAACAAAGACAGACTGTTGTGTTCTTCTACAGATGGACAACATATCAGTGGTCAGTTATGTCAACAAGCTGGGTGGGACGAAATTCTGTCTCTTGCCAAAGGTTTCTGGTACTTTTGCCTTCAGTATCGGATTTCAGTCTTGGCCGAATATCTGCTGGGTTAGAGGAATACGATAGCTGACAGGTATTCTCGGTTCCTCCGGGACAACAGTGATTGGAGGCTTCACCAGAGAGTTTTCAGAACCCTCAGTCACCTATGGAGGCCTTGCAAGGTCAATCTTTTTGCTTCCGGACTTAATTGCCAGATTCCAACCTTCAGTTTGCGCCCGGATCCCATGGCGCAAGTGACAGATGCATTTCTACAAAACTGTTTTCTGAATCAGGGTTATGCATTTCCCCCATTTATAATGATCCCCAGAATCCTTTCGCAAGTTCAACGAGAATTTTCAATTCTATTAAGGACACTGAGGCGAGGATTATTCCACCCGAGATTTATCTTAATGTTCTGTATAAATATTCTGTTCTACAATATTATCATGTTTGGTCTATGCCATTGTAGTTGATTTACCCTCCCTGATCTTACAAATGATGTTTATGTACTGATCGTTTGGGCCAGAGTTTATGGCTTGTCTTTTCTGTTCTTCAGGAAATGATCAGAAACAAGGTAGAAGAGACGGCAGATGCAGCTGTCATTGATTGAGGAGAGGACCTAGTGGTTCCGGTCCAGTAGGTTAACAAATTCATCTTTGGAGCATTGGTTCTAGATTCGAACTCTCGACATGTTGGTGCTATTCAAATAAGCCAGGCTGTTGCATTTGGCTCTAAGGAGCAAAGAAAGAGGAATCAAGATGGCGGTTCCAATACTTAAGAGACTAACTTCGCTGTGATTGGAACTTGTGATGGTCATCATGGACGGGGTGTTCATTGGTTATGTAGTTTTAAGTTTCATGTATTTTAATTCGCTGCTGTGTTTTTGATGCAGTAAAGATAGAGAAGCATAATCATCACCTCCGTGTCCTTAATAGAATTGAAAATTCTTTTCAAGTAAGCTAGAACATTTTTCGTCCACCACTTACTCAAATATTGGCAATAAACTGCGAAAATGGAGAAGAAATCTAAAATAAATGAACCAGATAATTATGTAAGTGCTCCTGAAAACAGAAATGCAACCCAAAGGATGAACAGATAGATGCCTTGTCAAAAAGAGTTATGTTGCTTGGCACTGGTTTTGAGTTCCCTGTGGTACAAAAGTTATTTATACAACCCCCGGGAGGGCAAAGTCCAGCCTTCGGAAAGGGTGCAGCAGTGTTTGAAGACAAGCGTCTGCTCAACAAGGCCATTCCTGAGTTCAAAGAGATAGCATGTCCGCGCGATGGGGGGTCATCACATATATATCCAAGGTAGCCGCCATCCACACTGGAATGAAAATGGAAAAAATACTGCAGGGGTTGAGGACAGTCCCTAGTTGATCAGAAAAATCCTCCCCTTTGCAGTCTCATTTGGGATCTGAGATTAGCCTCTCGATCTTCGACCCCTGCTGTTTTTTTGTGTAACTTTTGCTTCTAACCTCATCTTGCCCTCCTTATAAACACCAGAAATGACCATTATTTGGCTATCCGTGACCATAGGTAAATACTTGAAAATATGTTGCCTCTCTGCCTACAGGGCATTGAAATTTAGCACATCAAGATCCTCTCAGTAATTTTCAAAAACTTCAATCCACTTCTCCCTCTCAGTAGATGTGGTGCCGGCTTGAGGAAGGAAACTTGATAGCACAATTACAGCCTGCGCAGTATCCATGTTGTTGCTGAGCTTCACTGTAGGTCAGCACAGGGTAGTGTGTGACATTGCAGATGTGCACAGTACTGATACAGGTGATGCTGTAAGCATGTTGGTGAAAAGGTTTCCCTTCTTCACATAAACCATTTTAATGCACTTGGCAAACATTATGCTAATATGCTAGCGCACTGACATTATTAGACCAGTAGATGGCAGTTCATCAGTACTTTTACTGTCCATAGAGGTGAAACACAGGATCATGAAGCCACGCCCCTTGAATGATGAGAATGCAGCCCATCTTTTACCCATTGTAAACTGAAGAAAACTCTGACTCTTTGTTACATAAGACCCATCAAGTGATGTGCATTTGACACACCTTTCTTTAGGAGCGGGGTCTGTTTGGAGACATGGGTCCAGAAGGTAGTGAGTTTCGGTGGGCCATTATCGGTGGTCTCATCAAAGCTCTGCCATGAGCGGAGGAGAGGAGACTGCCAAGGGTTTTGGTGACTTTGATCAAAGCGCTGCACACATGCAGCACGGAGATGTTTGTTCTTTTGCAGTAAACGCGGCGCAAACCTTTTCCCTTCTCTAGCCAATGCTCTAGGACGGCTAAGGCCTTTCCCCTCAGTCGCCAACGCACAAGGACATCACAAGCCTCTTCCTTGAGTTAGTTGACTCACAGCTCAGATTCTTAAAAACAAGGCACCCTCCATGAGTGTCGCTGTACAGTAACCGCAAAAGGTATCACTTGCTGGATTGTGGAGATTCTTGTCCTGAAGACCAAGAGTGCTAGCCTTCCAGCCGACTGTTCTGCATTGGGTTCTTAGTCGCTCCATCAGAGTTGTGTCCCGCCGAGCTTCTGGACTCCAAGTCAACTCCAGATTTTTCTATTTAAGATCATAGACTAGAAGGATGAAGTAACCAGCAGCGGATTCTGTCCAAGGGTGGCGGGGCTCCGCCCCCTTTACATTTAGTCAAAACAAAGCAATCATTGCAAATCTCCTATGTTGTTTTTTATTTTTTTTTAAATACCCCCTTGTAAGTTTCTATAATACGGGGCACTCTCTGCCCCACTCACCGACACCGGCGTTGTTGCTGGACATGTGACGTGACTCTCTCTGCGTGTGTTAACTAAGTTGCTCCCCTGGGCGGGCCAAAATTTTAAGTATTTGCCGGCTGACAATCTCACAGCCCTCAGGCCGGCAAAAACCTAGCATCAATGCCCAGTCTCCACCCCCTGATGGCGTGGAGGTAAAGTTAGCCCCGGGCCTTTTAGATACAAGCCCGATATGGCTAAGCCTCCACATCAATCAGGGAGTGGAGAGCATTGTCCCCACACCCTTTCCCAACTCGTTACAGGGTGTGAATTGGGAAAGGGTGTGGCAGGCGGGAAGCTAAGAAATCAGGTCTGCGCAGACTCGACTTATAGTAAGGCTGCTTCCCGCGCATGAGTCTGTTAATCCTGGAGTGGACGCCATTTTAAGAACGGTTTAAGTGTTGGTAGAGTTACAGGCAGGCCTGGAAGTCTGAAAGGACAGCTGAGCTGGAGTGGTGCCAGGAGATTTATTGGCAGGCTTAGGAGTCTGAAAAGGCTCTTCTACAATTGCTTTATTAACCTTCTTGCTTTCTCAGATCTCCGAACCGGAACGCAAATAATGGCTGGCTGTCTGGGTGTAACGGAATAGAGAAAAATGCATGGCACAAATCAATAACTGTGTACCATTCTGCATCATGTGGAATCTGATACAGAATTACAGCGGGGTTTGGCACAATTGGACAACAAGGAATAACGATTTTATTTACCTTCCTCAAATCCTGCACTATCCTATACGTCCCATTCGGCTTTTTCAATCCCATTATAGGTGAATTACATGGGCTACTCATTAACTCTTTCAAAATTCCTTGTTCGATCATTTTATTAACTACAGGTGTTATTCCTTCAATAATTTCTGGCGTTAATTTATACTGTGGAGTATTTGGGTAATTTGTTCCTTCTCTTACAGTGATTTTTACAGGGTCTACTCCTCTCATTAACCCAATGTCTTCGCCTGTGAAATCCCATACATCAGATCTGACTGTTTCTTTCAATTCAATTGGGCTTTTCTCTGCGTCAAACACAGGAAACATGTCATTTACTCCTGGTTCTAGTTCTGCCATTGTCATTTTATACAGAACATCTTCATCTGGTGTCTGAAAAGCAATACCATCTGGGGTACAATAGATGGTGCAATTCATTTTACAAAGCAGATCGCGTCCTAGCAAGTTTACAGGACTGCAATCACACACCACAAACCGATGCATCTCTTTGAATGGTCCAACTTTCACCTCTACTGGTTTGGTTAGAGGCGCTTTAATCTGTTGGTTTGAAACACCTACAACTTGGATATATTCTCCTGAGAGAGGAAGGTTTGGAATTTCCACTGATCTAACAGTAGAACGGGTAGCTCCAGTGTCCACAAGGAATGTAACATTTACACCATTCACTTCCCCATCCACAAATGGACCTGACTGATCTACCTCTAGAGTTGCGCCAAGCACGCACTCTTCTTCCTCTACTAGGCGCCGTCATAAACTTTCATCCGATTCATTTCCATCCTGCCGTAACCAATACTGCGACACTGCAGCTGCGCGCTGCAATTTTGTTACCTGCTCTCCTTTGTAGAATCCTGTCTCTGCACTGTATCTCTGGGGGTTTACACTCTTTGGAAGAGGTGGTTGTGGCACCTGACTCTGTTGAGTAACTACCTGCGGTGGTTGCAGCTGTTGGTAACTCACCTCATTCTGCACCTGTGGATTTAATAGTTGATTTTCCGTATTAGCTTTTGGAGGAAATTTACACTCGTTTCTCCAATGCCCTAACTTTCCGCAATTATGGCATGGCCATTTCTTTTTAGCATCTTCTATACTCATTTGACCTTTTCCCTTACCTATATTCGGTTTGGATTTAGTCTGTCCTGCATCACCAGACTGATTATTCATTTGAGCCTCTTGTTTTTCTGCAACCTTTACTTGTGCCCACATCGCTTTTTCTTTTAGTTTACGCTGTCTACACTCGATGACATCACTACAATATTTGGCATACCTTAGTACCTCATCTACAGTGCTATTCTGCCAACACAACATATGCTGCTTAATCATTTCACTTATTTTTGGTTTCATTCCATATACAAATCTATATACGAAATGACTCATGTCCTTTTCACTCAAAGTCTCATAACCGCTATACTGTTTGAAAACCAAAAGCAACCTTTCATAATAGGCGTGTACAGATTCCTTACTCTCCTGTGTTGTTCTATCAATCTTTACCCAATCTGTCTCTTTCGGTGGAATCTTATTTTTCAAAAACGTGACAGCTTGTTCATACTTTCTCATCACTTCTGGACCTGGTGCTCCAGTCTTTGCATCTCTAGGATATTCTTCCTTCGGCCAGTCAATTGTAATCTTACATTCTGTCCATAAGTCTGCTGGCACTACAATTTCAAACAATCCATCCAGATCTTCCCACAACACCTTTGAAACTTTGACAAATCTTTCCACTTGTCTATACCATTCTACAGGTTTTTCTCTCAATCTTGGAAAGTCATTTGTAAATGACAATATATCTTGTCTGGACCATGGAACATGTACATAGCTACCTCCTGGAGTTTCCCTCATTGGATATTCCAGTACTATTGGTTCCTTTTCTTTCACCGGAAAAGCCAAAGATGCTTTATCGGTCGTTCCCTCCTTTCTTCTTATCCACCTGCTCCTCCATCTGTCCACATCTCCCCATTTTCTCAATAACACAATCAGTTCCTTTATCTGGGTTAATCGTCCTGATGTGTTCAGATTTTCTATATCCTTTTCACTAAAATCTACCCTATACGGTTTCTGCAATCCTCTGATTTTTCCAAACTCTACTCCCAGTTCATTCGCTGTTTCTTCCAATTTTTCATGTAAATTCCTAGCTCTCCAAGTAACACTCTTACACATGAACATAAGTTCGTCATCCTGACAGGATTTCAATCTATCTGTACCAATAGTCCCTAAAATCAACTCTTCCATGTCTATCTTTAGTCTGATTACATCCAACGGTTGCGGTTCTGTATCTTTCTTCTGTAAATTCCTCATCCACTCATTTAATTCTTCTGGAGTCGGACCTACAGGGGTATTATTCATTTCTATCTAATTTGTACTTCTCTCTGGGGTCTCAGTTGCTGACTCAGTTCCCATAGGAATCCTATTTATCTGACTCTCATTAACCGTCAAATTTGTAGGTGGACTCGATCTATGTGAGCCAACCAGATCTCTGGTCTCTCTAGTTTCTGGAATTGTCCCTTCTCTCATTCTTTGCATATTCGAGTTCATTGGGATTGTCAAGGAATGCTCATCTATTCTTTGGTTTTCAAATACCGGTATTACTGGTCCTATTGTCACTGGTACAGTCACGGCTTCCATGTTCATGGTTAATTCTCTTATTTTCTCAGTCAATTCTCTTGTGGTTCTTGCTAATTCAGCTGTATTACCACTATCAGGCTTCGCATTCTGTGGAGTTTCTGATTTTTCATAAGACCTATTTATTTCATAATTTCGTTCAGGGCTTTGATTCCTCACAGTTTCCATTGGTGGTGCATTTGGACTCACCACCGCAGAATTCTGTTGATATGGAGGTGGTTTTCTATTTAAAATGTCTTCCAGCAACTCATCCTCTGTGTCACTACCTCCATACCTCTCTGTTACTGCATGTTTCTTTTTCTCCGTACACTTTCTCCCTGTAACTTCTTCAACTGTTCTGACAGGAAACAAACCATCCGTCATATTAGCATACCTCCATCGTCTCATCCTGTCTTCATGATT
This sequence comes from Calotriton arnoldi, assembly GCA_963921515.1. Lineage (NCBI taxonomy): Eukaryota > Metazoa > Chordata > Amphibia > Caudata > Salamandridae > Calotriton > Calotriton arnoldi. Next base: position 1,744,818 of record CAWUFW010002020.1, on the reverse strand, counting down.
CACTCCCCATACTCTTCCATGGACTAAACTATAATTCTTTGCACCTCTGTGTCTCTCTTTCATACATCTCATCTTCCCATTCACCTAACGCTTCAAACTGTGTTGGTCTAGGTCTCGGTTCAAGTTTCATCATTTTCTCTCTCAAATTTCGAAGTACCGCTGCTCTAAACGAACCGTTTTCTGGGAACGCCAATACGCCATCGTTCTGAGTATATTTTGTCCAATTTTCCAGCCAAATGCAAGTATGATAACCATATTTCAACATCATATGAGAAGCTGGCGTTTTCGGCGGAGGAAGTACTTTTCCTTCCCTAGTCACTACCTTCTTCTCCTTCTTGAAAAAGTTTTTAATCTTCGCCATCCATGACGGTTTCTCTCTACCATACTCATAATAAGCCATATTGCACGATTCTTTCTCTCCAACAAACTCACGTAAATTCTTCACTAATCTGTTTTTTCTACTGTTTGGCTATTCGAACCTATCCCAGCGCGTCTCACACCAACACACCAATCGTAAGGCTCTACGTCACTCTTTAACTGGCCAATACCAGCGCGTCTTCACACTAACGTACCAATCGGGAAGCTCTTCGTTTTCCCACAACTAGCCAATACCAGCGCGGTCTTTGTTAACGTCCGCTCTACTCCTGTCTTTTCTGACCCCTCCTTTACAATAATTATCGGCAGTTTTTTCTTACTTTCTTTTCTCGACTGAATTTTATTAGTTACAACGTAAAACACATTACCATTGTCTGTTTTCGCTAAACAAAAGACATAGTTTGTTCTATCTTGCAAGAATACTGTTTCGTTCGATAAGTGTAGCACTTCTCTCTACCTTACCCTTCTCTCAAGCAAGGGGTAAACCTGTTTCTCTGGGGATAAAACACATGCGGAGACTAAACTGCTCCTGAGAATTAAGGCCAGAGTTTCACAAGAAAACCTGTTGCTATTTCACTCATTCGCCTTTTTTATACATGAAATGTCCCTATCATAACACAATCCTGTGTTATCACCAATTTTGAAAAATCAGACAATGCACAATTCCATGTGACTTCTCTTGCCACACGTGGCCACTTCCTACTTTCCGGAAGCTTCAAAATTTCGACTTACACATAACATAATACAATTCGACACAAAATGTTAGACATGAATAATCAACAAATCAATAATCAATAATCACCAAACTAATCTATAGTAACCATAACTCTGCTACCAAGAAATCTGATCCAGCGCGGCTAATATAAATTTCTCCTAAGGACACGAATCCAGGTAAATCATTCACATCTACTAAACCATATGACGGTGGGGCCCATAACACCGCATATCATACATTCATTTGTTCATTGGATTGCACACCAAGGAGAAATGTGTTGCTGGAGGAACGGGATACCTTGTTAAATCTGACAGAATAATATCTCTGACATCGTATACATTAGCTTTTGATCCTGTCGGTTCCAAACATCAAGGTATTCCGCTCTTTGGTCGATGGACCAACTAGTAGAATAAGTTGATGGTGATTAAGACCAGCTCAATCACTTCAAAACCTGTTAAACTCTAAACATTTTAATGAACTAAAGAACCACAGACTCATTTTTAATTAGAATGAAATTTTATCTAATTTCTTGCTTGCACGGGTGAGATTCTTAGTTTATTCATCACTTTAATACATTAATAACATTTATATAAAAAGTTCTAATAAAGAATTTAAACTTATGCATTACCCATTTAGATGCAGATAGGAATGGTTCACCAAAAAGAAGATAAACCGTAGATCACAGAATAGACTCCCAAACTAACTGACTGTCCTGCTAATGGCCTCCTCGACCGGACCTCCCGTACAGATTTCCCGCAACGGTCTCGTTCCTTCCCCAGTCAAGTTCGAAGTCCAAAAATGACAAAGTCCTTTGTAATATTGAAGTGGAAAAATGGAAAAAATAGGAAAATGGTATGGCAAGAAATACCAACGGCAGCAGTAGCATCAATAGCAGCGGCCACAGCAGCAGCAAAAGACAACCCAAAGAAGTAGCCTATAGAAGTAGCCCCTCCCACATAAGAGCAGTCCCTCTTATACCCTACTTCTAGCTTACTACACAAAAAGTTGCAATCCTTGGGGGCAAGAATCACGCTAATTGGTCCATTTGGGGGGTGGTGATAATCACCTCATCGCCTTCCTTGTTCAAACTGGTTTCGGGGATGGTTAAGAGTTCAATGATTCTCATGACCTTTGTGTAAAAGCAGTCCAATTTGTCCATTCATTTTGTTGCAATCCCGATGGTCACAATTTAGTTAGTCCATTGTTGCTCATGTACTTTTCTCATTTATTCCCACGAATACACGCTGAGTCTTTCTTGGCACCCTCCTTATGGCAGGTCAGTGCGACCTTGACATCTCTCACTCCGTGCTCGGGCCGTACCCACGTGGTTCAGCTCCTTTATTTCTTCCGCTTAGAGGCCATCTTTGACTTATCACGTGACCTCATCTGTCTCGGCAGCCATTTTCGCAGCATGGCCTAACAGGCCCGAACGAACTATCATAAGAACAAACATAACCAAAATTAAAACAAAGAAAATAAGCCTTTCTGTTTACCACCCGTCATTCTAAAGACCCATGTTAGGTGTTACCTAGCAGAAGCGACATTTAAAGCCATTTTACTTACCATCCGCATTTTTTGCCACAATACAATTCTACTACATAGCATAAATCATGCAATTTTACTCTAATTAGTACGCAAATCACAATATTAGTATCAATCAACTTCACAATTGTAAATAAATTAGATTTTGCACAAATTGCGGTTACCCTTTATGTAGTGTTTACTAAAGGTGCATTTGTTGATTATTTCATCAAACAATTAGTATCGTTAATTCATTAAAGCTCATTAATTTTCCAAGGGGGGTACAAATTATTTTTATTTACCCTGCTCCATCAGTGACATGCGTTATTTAAAGCGAGTGAGGCCAGTATCTAGGGCGACACATATCAATCGCTGGAAGGTGTAATTTATTTCGCCTTATTGTAACTGTTCGTTGCTGGCGACGTGAAGTGTCGCGTGACAGATCTTGAGCACAGCTGTGTCACAAGCATGTGGTGCCTGATTGGATACACATGCTGTTATTGCCTAGCAACGCATCGTGGTTGTGGCTGCCTGGTTGAGTGAAACGCGCTCCTGCCTATCCTGCACGGTCACAGTACGTGGTCCGATGTGGGCGCCATCTTAGATTTACTGGCTGCTTGTCTTGCAACGAAGATTTCAAGGGAGTACAGCCAATATCTGTGTCGTTCTGTTTTGGGTTATTTCACTGCACTGTGTCTTCAGACTTGGATATTTGCAACGTCTGTGTCGTCTGAGGAAATAAGCGGATAGTGCTTTTCAGCAGCTCGTATGTCAGAGATTCCTTAAATTCATGCAAGTACACTTTGGATCCTGATTACTATATTTAATGGTGAGGATAAGACAGAGGCAAGGGCTACTGTGAAAAAAGCACCGCTGATTTTGTCCATTCTAATATGAATAGCCAAAGCTCCCCCATTAGTCTGCCTCAACCTTTTTAGTCAACTGGCGTCGAACCTTCTTTAAGATGGGTAGAATGGAAGGAGCACTTTACCAACTATATTCAGGCTATGGATGACGCAGGAGAAATGTCTGCTGCACAAAAGAGGATCTTGTTACATTCATTGGGTCCTATTGGCTTAAAAATGTATTCTCGCATGACAAATATACATGTTGGTGACATAAGTGTTTTCGTGGCAGCGTTGAATGATTTGGACCAGCATTTTTCCCTCTGAAGTATGCGTTGGCATTAGTAGATGCAAAATATTTCAACGTTAACAAAGCAAAGTTGAAACAGTGGATGAGTATGTAGCAGATTTGCAAAAACCGGCAGGTGATTGCAAATTTGGTTGATTACTGGATGATTTAATAAGGTTTCAAGTTGTGATGTACGCTAATAACCCTGCCATACAAGAGAGGTTATGGATTAATGGGGATTCTAGTAGCACTTGTAAGAAAAGTTGAAATTTCGGAAAAGAATGCCGTGGCATTGAAACAAAATGAGAAAGAGCCTGCATCTGTGAATAGAGTTTTTAAAAGTTATAGCACTAAGGGTAGTGGTCCACAGAGTAAGGATAATGGTAAAGTGAAAAGTAAGGCAGAGAAGGGTCGATGTTATAGGGGTGATAGCAAGGGTCATCTTGCTTATAGCAAAGGTTGACCTGCCTTGAATAAAAAAAATTGCAATTGTGGAATCAAAGGCCAAAGTATGGAGAAAGAGGAATTGCGTTAACTGTGTACATGAGGGCCACAAGGTTAGGGAGGAACATGAATTGCACCAGGACTTGGAGGATGAAAATTTGAACTTTGTTATAGATGTCATAGAGAAGTTAATTTTGAATGTTAGTGACTCAGCTTTTAAAGGTAACCCGGAGTGTTGGATGACAATTGGTGGTGTGGGAATAACCATGCATGCCGATTCGGGCTCTCCATACACCATTGTGAATGAATAGGTGCGGAGGGAGAGTTTTGTTGGGAAGGTCGGTGAATTATTAATGGAGTCTGACATAAACCTAGAAGGTTTAAGTGGCAAGAAAATTGAGATGCTGGGTTTCCGAAGGTTAACAATTAAGTTCAAACACAGAACATCATATGTGAAACTTTATGGGTCAAAAAGAGAGCCGTCAGTTCTGGTTTGGCGTGATCAGAGGGACCTTCATATCATACTAGACCCTAATAGCAAGGAACAAGTGCTAATTGTTGATGACGGCAGTGCAGTGGCAGATGAAGAATGGAAAAAATTTCCTAAGGTATTTAGGAAAGACTTGGGGAATTTGATAGGATTCGAGCATAGAATTTGTGTGAATTAAGATGCTTGCCCCAGAATCCATAAGGTGAGGAGTGTACCTATTGCAATACAGGAGGAGTTGTCGAAAGAGTTGGAAAAGTTGATGGGGACCAGAGTAGAATGCGTAAATTTATTTAACCGTACGATTACTTAAAATCTTTACAGAGTAAAACACATGAGGAGCTTCCCTCCACCCATCCACCCTCCCCCATGGAGTTTCCCAGCACTCAAGATTAAAATGCACAATGCCTGCATGTGCCCTGATGCTACTTTGTGTCCTTTTACGCTCATACAATAATTATTAAAAAATGAATTAAAATATGAGATCACCTCCTTTGTACTGATAATTCTCTCCAATTGTTTTCTTAGTCCTGTTAAAAGTTCAGTAGTTTTAGAGATCCGTCGAGGTCATTACCTCTGTTGTGGTGCTTGTCTAAAATGGGAGTTGTCGGTGAGCTCTCAACTGGGCCCCACGTCCACTATTATAGTCCGACTGTGCATGTGAGGATACCCTGGGTTGAGTGACATTCAACGAGTGCTTGCGGAGCTAAGGCGCCAACTGATTCAGTTACTGAATGGTGGTGTCCCTGGGTTCTGCTGCCTGTTCCTGGATGTCAAGTGCGATTCTAATTTGGTGGGTAAACTTGCCTGCTCTGGCAAGTAGACAGGTGGTTGTTTCTGAAAAGCACCAGTCCGAAGCGTCCTTACAAATTCTAAAGCTCTTGTCCTTTAAGATGGGGCATATCAAACGATTGCGATCAGTGGCCAGAGTGGGACAGCAGCAGAAGAGATGTAACCAGGATTCTCTATGGTAGTTGCATAACCGGCAGGTGACTCTGTTGTCTTTTCGTGCCCATGTTGGGTTGAGGTCCAGGATTTTAAGGGCTATTAGGCGCATAAACAGAATTTTCCTTCTAGTTTGGGCTGAGAGTGCGTCTCGCAGGTAATGTTGGGCTTTCCCAGAGATGTACGAGCTGTCAAGTGCCAGTGTATGGAAGTTGTACCGGAGTGAGGCGCGATCCAGTTCGAACGAGATGGCCTGGACCTGGCGCTTCACTGCATTGGTCCAGGCAGTGTGTGGGATTTCATGTAGGGGCATGCTTTCTGCCTCTATTTTCAGTACTCCTATTGCTTGGTCCAGCTTAGTGCGCCATGGGGATCCTTCAGCACTATAAACTGTATTCAGAAAATGTTTGAGGGAAGTGTCGGAAGCTTTAAGCAGACTGATATAAAATTTTATTAAGTCCCCCTGTAGTGCCAGATCCGGGCTGTTTAACCCTATTTCCAGCCTTAGCCTGGTGTTCTTGGCTTGTCTAGGCGCCTGCAGCACGGTTTTGTAAGCTTTTGACTGGGCTGCAGTGATGGATTTCTCTAGTGCGCCCGGAAAGGCTAGGTGGCCATAGTTAATTGCTGGAATTAATTTTGCCCTGAGTACTATCAGCATGGGCTCTGCAGATGGGCTTGGTAGGCGATGACTTAGGCGTCTGAGTTAGAGAATTATTCTGTTGATTTTCGGAATTTGCTCCTTTATGTGTTTGGCTGCTGTGACCCTCTCTGTTAGGCATACCCCCAGGAAATTATAGGATGTTGCGGTCCTGATTCGATGTTCACCCAATGTCCAGGATGCTTGCTTTTTGTGGAGATATTTGCCAAAGATTACTATCTTTGTCTTATTCTTGTTTACCTGCAGGCTGTTTTCGTTGTTATACGCTGCTAGGCTCTTTAGAATTCTTTGGAGCCCCACCATGGTGTGATCCATGACCACTGTGTCGTCCGCATACTGAAGGGTTACGAGGGTAATCCTACCCAATCTTGGAGGTACTAGACTGGCGTCTTTCAGAGCTCGCCCCAGGTATGCCGTATACAGGTTGAATAATAGTGGAGCCAAAACACAACCCTGCTTTAGCCCGCTGTTTGTTTCAACTCTTGAGGTTGCAGTTGTAGGACTTAGTTTGACCTGGACCAATGTCCCCTTGTAGAGGGATTTTATCGCTTTTAAAAGGGTCGCTAGGATACCCCAGGATTCGCGTTTTGCCCATAGCCTTCCTCGATTGACTGTCGAATGCTGTAGTATAGTCTATAAAACAGCAAAACGGGGGCAGATTGTTTCTCTTTATTGCTTGCTTGGAGAGGTAGGACAATGCCAAGATGTTATCCTGAAGCCTGTCTGATATGACGGGAGGATACCGTTGTTGTCCACCCAGTCCTCTAGGTCTCTTAGTAGTAGACGGGCATAGACCTTTGCTTCGATGTCGAGGAGGGCTATTAGCCTGTAGTTGGCGGGGTTCGTGTGGTCACCTTTTTTGTGTATGGGAAACAGGATTGAGCCTTTCCAAGATTGTGGTAATAATGCTGTGGCATATTGGTAGTTGTATAGTGGAGTGAGTATAGGTGCAAAGAGTGACTGGGTGACTTAAAAACTTGGGCAGGAATGCCGTGTGACCCTGGGGCCCCATCGCTTCTTATTGCCCTGATGTACTTGGTGATCTCCTCCCCCGTGTAACGATCCGATTGACTGGGCGCTATGGCTTCTTCCAGCGAGTTCTTGAGTTGGGGTTTAGTGGCTTCGGCTGCTGCATGAGACCACTCTGTGATGTGAGGGCCCACCTTGCATGATTCACTCGTTTACAGACCCTTCACATACTGTTCCCATACGTTGCCAGCGACACTGTTTTCTTTAGGCAGACTTTGGGCACTCAGGTTATTAATGTATCTCCATAACTTGAAGTTGTCCTTTTCTTTGATTAAGGAGAACACTTTAAGCCAGTTCTTTTCTATGCACTGTCTTTTCAGCTCCCATACTTTCTTCCTGTATGTGGTTCGCAGGGCCGGGATAGATCTCGCCTGTGACGAGTGGACTCCTTTCTTTTTTGCCTTAATTGCCTTTTTGAGAGCACGTTTACATTGTTTCAGGCACTTCTGAGCTCTTGTCTCCTGGGAAAGATGTTTTGAGTTGAAGCTCCTTCTTGTTTGGTGAGCATTACCCAGGTCCTTCTTTAAATCCGCTATCAGCGTTTCCCAATGGCGTATGATGTTCTTTATCAGCCGTGTCTGGTGTACCTCCTCCCTTGCAGCTACATACACCAGCAGTCTGTTACTAAGATTGGCGGTCCATTTTAGTCTTTTTAGGGCTGTATATCGTTCTTTGCCCGAGGTTACACCGATTGTTTCCTGGGCTTCAGCCGATTCCAGGCCCAGATTAAAGGTGGCACAGAGTGGCCTGTGATTGCTTTCCTCTCTGTTGTCCACTACAAAATCACTCAAATTATGAGCCTGCCTTTCATTGATTAAAATATAATCCATGGTGGATGTATTCCTAAAGGTCGGCTTGGGGGTCCATGAGGGGCGGCTGTTTTTTTAAATTCCATGAGTGGATGTTAGCTTGAAGTTTTTAAGAAAAGAAATCAACGGCCCGACTTTTTCCCGGTGCTGGCTGCGACTGGGACATGGTCCAGACCTCTTGTGTTAAAATCTCCTGCAATAATCACGTTGTGGTGTTCAAATTTAATGAGTACATCTTCCAAGATGCTAATAAAGGTTTCCATGGCGAGCTGCGTTCGGCACTTTGTTGGGTTAATATAACAGTTAATTAGCAGGAGGCGATGGGGCTGTTGCCTCCTGCCCAGCCCCTCGATTATCATGGCTTGGAGGTCGGGTGTTTCCAATTTTATAACTGTGGTTTTAAGTTTGCAGGCGTGGCTGAGGAAGATCGATAAACCTCCTGATGGGCGTCCGAAGAGGGTCTTTTTGGTCACAGGTATGTGATGTTCATAAAAGCCGCCAATTGGAGTTGTTGTCTTAGCCCAGGTCTCCTGTAAGCACAATATGTCCCCCTTTGCAAGGTAGGCTTGCGTGGCCTTGTCCATAACGATCTTACTTAACCCTGCGATGTTCCATGAGAAGAGGGACCGGAGTAATAGAACCAGTAGAGACATCCAAGTGGCTTTCTCCGGTAGTAGTCGCTCGGTGCAATCATGGAAAAATTAGATTGTACGTTCACCTGCTCCATTTAAACAATACCATAATTATAGGCAAATTTTCACTACCAAACATTAATGAAATGGTTGCTTTACTCATGATGCCCGATGCTTTTCAACCCCCGCCCCTGCACCCATCACTGCTTGCACCAGTAGCTAAGCTGTTTATTTTTTAAAGCTCTCCGCAAGTGTGTGTGTTCTCCAGCTAACTTCCTTGTGTGCTTCTTTCCCCTTTTCAGCGCATGTTGCTCTCTCACCCGTGATCTTTTGTTTAATACATTTTTTTACCTCTATTTACCTTGTTTCTTTCATCTTTCTGCGCACTTCGTTGCTTGTTTCGGAGAGTACTGCAGCAGAGAAAAGGCGCCTTTAACTTTTTCTGCTTTGAGTCACAGGTGGGACCCACCTCTTCCGCTTCTGTGTTTGCGCCATGAGTAGAACCTCTTTTCTGGGCACTTCTTCTGCAGTAATTAGCATATGCAATCAACAGTGGCCATGTTGTGGTTAGGCGTGAAGAGTAATGATTCCTTTTCCCCGCTTTGCTAGCGAAATTGAATTAAATGTTTTGCCTGACCCTATCATGGTAGCCGAGAGGATAACCATTTGCTGTTAAGCTTAGCCTGGCGCATGCGCGCAGCCTTCAGCTCTAAAACGTTAAGATCTATAAGGGTGTGCAGAAGGGAAGACTTGTTGCAGGACCGGTAACCCTTGGAGCAGAACAATTGCTGTGACCCTCATCACCATCTCCCCAGCCATGCCTACAGCAGCAGTGATAAGCGGTAAGATGGTCTCTGCGCGAGTGCCTGCACCTGTTTTAGGAATTGGGGCACGCAGGGCTATATATTAGTTTTCTTTTGGGGGAGTTGAAAGGAAATGAGTTGCTCACATCTGTCTAGGATCACAAAGTTCAGCTCACATCTGGGCAGCAGCAAGCACTGAACATGGGGCCGCCCTCTCTGTATTAACTATGAGCAGCAGACATCTTGGTCCCGCTGCACAACTCATTGCAGTCCATGTGTGCGAGTATATAATTGTGTTTGTAAATAGATGCACATAAGAATTGCATCTGGTTCTTTTCCGCGAATGAATGTATATTATCAGGGTTCGCTGTCTTTTCCTTGTTAGAATATCGATTTCTCGTATACATTTCCAATTTCATTTCACACTGGCTCTCTATAAGACCCCGCATGACTTTCTTTTTTCTTTTCTGACGTTCGCTAACATTATATCTCTAGCCATGCGCTCTATAAGTGTATATTCATTCATTCAAGTGGGATGAAAAAACTGGGGGGGTCTCTCAAAGGGGCGTGGCCAATGTACTTAAGGGCGTGGCTTAAAATGCGTAAGCTAAATATCTGTGCTTAGCATAGTGTGCTGCCCGACTTGTATTTTGCTGTTTCTGTCATTGCATCCAGATATATGATGCAACAAGTAACATCAAACCTACAACAAGTCAGGACTATTGGCTTTGTCAATGGTTGTTAGTTGCATAAGATAAACAAGCAGCAACTATGGCTTTGTTGTATATAATATTGAAAAAGCTTCCACTTAAAGCCCTGGTGACACCACGACAATGTTGCTGCTCCTGAGTTTCAAAAAGAGAAGGGAAATCCAGAGAGAAAATAACTCGCTTTAAAGGATTTCCCTAACCCTACAACGCTCACCTGGCATGGCGTCATGCCGTAACTTCTCCACCAGTGAGAAGTGAGCAGTGAGCCTGCTGTCACTGCAGTCCATAAAAAAACGGACCGCCTGTTCCAGGGCACAAAACAGAGCCCGATAGAAACCCGTTTCGAGGCCCCCTTTAAAAAACTGCCGGTGCTCAGCACCGGTGAGATCCTGCCCACTTAAAGCCCTGTCTCTTGCCTTGTTTCCCACGTGGAGCGCTCGGGGATCAGTTCCGCCTCCGGCTCAGTACAATGATAGATGAATATCGAGGATAAGTATAATAAGAAATAATAGAAAATGTGAGGTGTTTGTTCCAGAAATGTTGTTTTCATATGTCGACTGTTAATGTATGCAGATTTAGATATGACGCAGTAGTCATGCAACGTGCACGTGGATTTTTTATTTGCATTCCACACCCACCCTACGAGCACCATTTTTGTTGATTTCACTGTGAACTGCTTCCGTGTTTGAAGTGTAATTGCTGAATTATGTTAGAGTGTGGGTTTTTTGGCTCTACACAGTCCTGCCTCATAGCGCTAGACAGCATAAGTCATGCGAGGCCTGGTGAATGTAAGATAGAGTTCAGAAAGCAGGCTCCGATGGCCGCTGTGTGCACCAAGCCCTTTTGGCCTATTTTTCTGTTCTTAACTATTCTACTGCTTAGTGCCTATATAGGCAACACTCCCCACCCAATGGCAAATAGCATGCACGATGGAATAAATCAATACACAACACAATTTTTTGTTGGGAAAACATTGCTGCAGGTTTATTCCATACAAAAGTATGCAACATGGTGGGTTATCTTACGGGCGATCCAAGGGCAGGCAGCGGTGCCTAACCTACGCTGCCCTGCCCGCCTGATGAGCCAAATTGCACTGTGGCCAACCCAATCAGTGCTACCAATTATGGTGTGATCCCCCTCCCTAGGATCACGTGGACCACTGGACCACCATCTTACTCACGCCCCTTTCCGGGTGAAGCGTTGCAAGGCCAGCCCCCAGTTGTTCAGGCTTACAACCGCCCTAAGGACTAGCGGGGCGCCGACGATTTTCTTCCAGGGACCTGCCATGAGGACTCCTGGGATTTGGCACTGGCACCCCTATTGTGCTCCTGCAGAGGTACCCTTCTGTACCCTTCCGCCTCCGGATCGCCCTGTAACTCCGCCTGCAACACAAAGAAAAGAACATTACAAGGTCCTACCTAACCATGCTCCCAGCCACACGCCGGGTAAGCGGTAGGGCGGGAGACGGCGTGTCCGGCAGCAAAGAGGGCGCCAGAAAGGCAGGGAGAGGTATAAGTACCTTCCCCCAACCCTCTGTGCTCTGGAAATGACGCGACCCACGCGCCTTGCTGAGGGACTCCTCCCCCGGGTCCCCAGACTAGAGGGGTGATGGTGTGCCTAAGTGGCACTAAGGGGGCCGCCCTTTTAGGTGGCCCACTGCGTGAGCCGCGGGCAGCCGCATAGTGCCTATATAGGCAACACTCCCCACCCAATGGCAAATAGCATGCACGATGGAATAAATCAATACACAACACAATTTTTTGTTGGGAAAATATTGCTGCAGGTTTATTCCATACAAAAGTATGAAACATGGTGGGTTATCTTATGGGCGATCCAAGGGCAGGCAGCGGTGCCTAACCCACGCTGCCCTGCCCGCCTGATGAGCCAAATTGCACTGTGGCCAACCCAATCAGTGCTACCAATTATGGTGTGATCCCCCTCACTAGGATCACGTGGACCACTGGACCACCCTCTTACTCACGCCCCTTTCAGGGCGGAGCGTAGCAAGGTAAGTTCCCAGTTGTTCAGGCTTACAACCGCCCTAAGGACTAGCGGGGCGCCGACGATTTTCTTCCAGGGACCTGCCATGAGGACTCTTGGGATTTGGCACTGGCACCCCTATTGTTCTCCTGCAGAGGTACCCTTCTGTACCCTTCCGCCTCTGGATCGCCGTGTAACTCCGCCAAAGCTCTGGAGGTGGCCCCCGTCGCCTACAGAGCCCCCCACCAATACTGCGAATTTCTCACCTGCAACCCGCTATTTCAAGGGCCTCCCTCATGTCCAGTAGGAACAGATCCATGCCCACAACCAGCCTATCTACTATGGCTATCAGGGCGGGGAATTTTATGCTTAACTGAAGCAACCCGTAACCTGCCCTCGGAGCAGTGTGCACATACTTTGTTGAAGTAGACCAGACATTAGCACAGACCTTTTTGATGCTAAACCATGGCGAATAAGAATGTTCGTATTGCGCCACCATTGCAGTCACTGCACTCTTTTTGGAACGACAGCTTACGCCACCTACCAGGCTTGCTTAACTAAAGCTTGATCACCGATGCACACATACCTGTTAACCAGCTGTGACCCTTGGTGCTCACTCCAGCTATAGACCTAGTACACTTTGTTATCCCTGGAATGATTGCCCTCCACAAAAATCAAAGCCGCATTCAGCTTACCTTCTAGTCACCTTGCAATTCAGGCTGGAACATTCATACCCCGCATAACCAAAAAGTTGTGCGTAATATTAAACAAATATACTGTTGAAATCTAAGATTCCCAGTTTCCTGTATTGCCGCAGCTCTCTTTTGTGGGTCTGCTGGGACCACACTGCCTCACTGCAAGTAACCTCGCTACCTCATGCAGCTCCCTTAATGCACTTGCCTGTCACTGAAGACACCTGGCAACACTTGACGCACTGCTGCTTGGTGAGAATGGTTTTTTGAGCCAGACGTACCCCCATTCCGTGTTTCCAGCATTTTTCCCTTTATAGAGGCTCCAGTCCGTATGAAGGTGTGTTAATGTCCTGGCCAGACGAACCCAATCGCCTGTTCCACTTGGTGACTATCCCATTATGATGTGTAAAGGCTCAACTGTCCGATGAAATAGGAATCTGTGACAATAAGCAAGTGTGTCCTCGTGTACTTGCCATGTATCCCTTCTTTCTTATGGGAATTTCGCCTGTTCAGTTCCAACTGTGGTGTAACCCCCCAGACTTTCCAGTTTGCTTAACTGCTAGCAAAGTGTACCTTTGCGACATTAATGGGGAGAATCCCGGTTTGCGCCCACCTTAATGTGCCATGCTGTAAGCAATTAGGTACCCAACATATCTCTTACCTATGAAAAGATAAAGCAAACCGGCCGAAGACACAAGGCATAGGCAGTGTGCCAAATGAGAAACCACAGCTCTGTGTGATACAAACCCTAACGCACTGTTTGCAAGATTGTGCATTTCCTTTCGGGGTTGACTAAGCCTTTGGTTGCCCCCTTACTTGGATGAACCTGAGTACGAGGGTTCTGACTGATGACCAAGTGCTGCTCCAGCAAGTGAACATGTAGACATGGATCGAATTTAAGCTGTCTCATGTCCTTACAAGGACGCCCAGTGAGTCTCCTCCCCAAAACCAAGACAATGGTGGATCACCACAGGGGGAAAGGCCTGAGGTCCCCCAATGGTACTCCCAATCTTCTGCTACATTACATGAACTCATTGCCTGCAAACCCATCCGACTGACTACGATCACGGATGCTGTGTCGCCATGCTGGTGTCCCCCACCCCAGCATATGTAACCCATAAACAGCTTATGCTAAAGGTATACCAGAGTGCCAACAAGGTTAGCCAATGTTTTTGGATGAGGACAGGGAGTAAAACATGAGCAAATTTACCTGCACCTTCAGAAATAAGAATGCCCAATGTACTGGTAATTGTCGGCATTTGTGCTCCAACCCCATTTTTTTCACACTGTTGAAGGACAGCGCACTTTTTAGCAAAGCTACTGGGGTGGTGAGAACAATAAGTACAGATCCCCTACCCTTTCTTTAATTGTGGGCCTGCCAAATGAGCAATCCAGTGTGGCCCTTGTGCTGTGACCCAGAGTTTCCCAAAACGTTTAGAACCCCAACACACTTTTTTATACTGACAAACTTACGCAACCCGCCAAGCTGCAGTGGCGATGAGGCGGCCGAACTAGGCTTATCTACCATTTCTGTTGAAATGACTAATACATTTGCACGGACAGGTTTCTTGATAAAACTATAATGAGCAAATAGTGTGTCGCCCTTGTTTCAGTGGATGTTTGTCTTATGTGCATCTGTGAGTGCAACCGCCCTAGTGTGGATGGGTTCTCAATGTTGCCGGGCAGTAGTGCAATACCTTTGCCCAAGCAACTCTTGACAAGATGTGCCCACGCAGGTAGAAGACAAGGGATATCCAACCCACCTTACTTCCACTCTTACAGTTTTCTGTGTATAGTGCTTGTTGGAGCATAACATAAATGTATATTTGTGAAGTGCGCATGCTCCCGTAGGCAAGATGGCGCTGAATAACCGATGTATGTTGCCCCACTCACTGATACTTATGTACAGATAACTGCCCTTTCTAAATTTGTGGGAATGCTGGATGCTTTCTAAGAACTGTTGTCTTATTGCTCCAACCCAGTTTTACCCCAAAACTTTGGAACCACCGCATACTTTTAGGATGACAAGCTTTCGCAACACGCCTGGCCGCACTGGCGGAAAGGCAGGCAACCTCCAACACCCACTCGTATAGCACATTACCTGTTGAGTGAAAATTACACTTAGACCTGTGTAGGAGAGTAGGATCTGCCTCTTATGTTGCCCCCACTTTTTTCTGATGTTAGCACTGGTTTCTGGCTATAGTCTGGCTGGGTCCCTGCCAATCAGGGCCCCAGCCTCTCTGTTCTCTCTAAACGACATGGAGTGCACTCTAGGTGCACTAGTGATTGGATACTGTGGTGCCTTATGAGTCCCTAGTATATGGTACCTTAGGTGCCAAGGGCATAGGTACTTCACAGGCCTCCCAAGGGCTGCAGCATATGTTATGCCACCCCTGGGAAGCAGTCTAAATCTGACACCACAGGCCTGCTACTGCAGCCTGGGTGAGGTGGTGCTAGCACTCCTCACTGAGATATAGGTTTCCTATATCTCTCCTGCACACACATATAAACCTATCAGTCACCCCTAAGGCAGGCCCTATCAATCCTGAGGGCAGGGTGCTTGGCTTCTATGTGAGGGGGTGCCTCTGCCTGAGCAGGGCCCCTCTGCAGCTCTCAGAGTCTATTCTCTGGTGCTGTTTGTGGATGCGGTTAAACCATATACTATTAAGTGCATTATATCCTCGCGGTAAATGCTAACTTTGGAATGGCTGCATCAAAACATGTCGTGTTTGGTGTCAAACATCTTGGAATACTACCCCCCGCCAATCTTGGCGGCGGGGGTAGCATTCCACCCTTCTAGAGGGAGAAGACATGTACCTGCTGTGGAAACGCGGTAGAATCCTAAAGAGCCCTGGCATCACAAAATGGATGCCACCAGTCACAGACACTGGGCTGCCCTCCTGCTGATGACCGAAACTCGCAGTGGAGGAAGCCCAACAATAGGCATCCTGTCACAGGGAGGTGTAACCACCTTCCAGACAGGGTTTAGTGTATTGGGGCTGGGTGGGTGCACTCTTAGAGTGCTTTGAAGTCCTGCACTGGGGGAGCAGAAGGCTCCTCTGTGCATATGCCAGTTCAAACCAGCTCAGGGGCTACCTGCCCCTGCTCTGGCGCGAAACTGGACAAAGGGAAGTGGGTGTAGCCACCCTCTCCCTTGACCCTCCCATAGGTGGGGTCATAGAGCTAGTCCATCCCCTCTTTTTAGTATAAGAGGGGAACCTTGCCATTGCAAAGCAGATAACCCCTGGACGACGCTCTACAGAAGAATCCTGGCCCTTCGACGTTCCACTACCTTTGGAAGACAGAAGAATCTCCCTTGGAGTCAAGGAGTGACTCCCCTGCTTGGCAGGCACCAAAACGACAACGACGGTCGCAAACTACGCCGCTCCCGCCGGAGTCCGAAGTCCCTGCAGCCCAAGAAGTGGATTTCCTGACCTCTCCCAGGCCATCGTGAGTCCCCAGCGAAACTGAGGCAAGTGGACCCCACGAGTAACGAGGAACCGCGACCCCTGTGTACCGTGCACTATTGTCGAGTGCAACCCCTTCACAACGTTCTACGAACTTGTGCTTTGGACCACGTGTGGTCCCGACCTCCAGCAGGAATCCCTCCGAAGATCAGAGGCCTACACCGTCCCGAGTGACCGTGGGCCCCTGTTGAGTGATTCCGCCCGAGGTGTCTTCGCGATCCCTTGCCCGCCGGCTTGTGGGTCCCCAGAAGACTTCTTAAAGAAACCAAAGGGCTCCCCTGGTTGCTCCAGGCCTGCCCTGACTTACCCTCGCTGGGTGAGTCCCTCAGACCTTGCTGGTCTGCGCCATCGACTTTTCTTCGTCTCCCCGAGACTTGCTGCTGCCAAGGCTTGTTGGCTCCAATCGAGTTGCCGACACCGCAGTCAGCTGCAGACGTCGAGGGACACACCGAATCCAGCTCCTGGTCGTCGTCGACACCTCCTGGACCACGTGGCTGAAGAGTCAAGGCACCCGCAACCGACCTGAATCAACCGACGACGGTGGGCATCCATCTTCCTTGCCCCGGGTCACTGCCAAGTGACTTTGAACACTGTCCCCTCTGCTTTCAGGTCATCCTTCTTCAGAATCCAGGCTTGGATTCCACCGGACACTTCTTCAGCTCCCGCAAGCAGCAAGTCTTCTTTGTTCGCCATTGAAAACGACGCCGCGACCCGACACCAAAGGACACCTATGCACCCGGCTTCCCTGGGTGAGGTAACTCCAGCACTACGGTGCTCCTGTGGGTGTGGGCCCTAGAACTACTTACCCTGTAAGTGACTTGCTTGTAGGTTCTCCCGAAGTATCCTAAAACTCTTTATTTCCAACCGCGACTTGCCCCATTGAAGTTAACGGCGATCCGCGCCGGTGTATCCACACTGCACGCGTCCCCGTGGGTCCTTTACTTACCTGCCTTGGGTGGTTTCGTGAGGCCCCTGCACTTCTGAAGGCCCTAGGCCTTGTCTCCCTGCAAGTCGTTGTCCCTAAGTCTCTTACTTAGTATATGGTCTGGTACGCCCCTAGGGCCCCAGCCATATTTTGTGCTTAACTTATTGTGAAACGTTGATTTGTGCATATGTTTGTCTTCTAATCTCATAAAGAGATTAGTAGAGAGTTATTTAGAAATAAATACATATATATTTGATATATATACCTGTGTGGTGTCTTTTCATTTGGTGATTCAAGAGATTATATGGTAAAACAAGCTGCTTTACATTCCTCCGAGACTCTACATTCCTAGTGGTAGCTGCTCTCCACAGCTACCACTAGGATAGCTTTCTTTAAAAGGTTGTCTTAAACCTATCTACCATAAGAGTCGATTTGCCCTGGTGCAAGGTGTCCACTTTAATTAGTGAACAGCATATACCAGGCCATCTTCTCACAACCGTTTATTGCTAACAAGTTAATAATCTGTCAATCCGGTTCCAGTCAATGTTTGTCATTTGTGCATCTGCCAGTAAGTAGCTGCCAAGATTTATTTGTCTGTGTTTAAATTACTAGCGAGTGGATGGCCTTGTGCCTTATTATAGACTCCCTGCGGAACTCCTTGTTCGAGGAGGTACAACTAGTGCAAAGTGAAACCATAGATCTGGGTTAATCATGGCCCACCTAATGTGCTTCGAGGTAAGCAATAGGTACTTAACTTGTATCTCTTCCCCTTGACAAAATGCAACAATCCGCTTTTGGTCAAGAAAACCTAATAAGCACAAAATTACCAAGGACATACTTCTAAAAGTCCCTGAGGTGGGGGCGCTGAAGGACACGAGAACCAGTGGGAATGGCTCTATTCGGTCAACGACCAGAAAGACACATCAAACCCTCAGAGACACCTTGGAGGTATGCTAACCTGCCCCAAAATCTGCCTCTCCCTGTGCCGGACTGGGAAATATTTGCATGGCGGTAACAACCCCTCAGCCTGTGAAACTCAATGTGAGATCAGCTGGCTGAAGCTGCGGATGAATTTTATTACAATTGTTTGCCCAGGTCTGCGAAAGTACATTTTATTCCATTATTCAGAGCCTGGGTGAAGATAGGGGTGGTTGGGGAGACTCATGCCTGCCTTCGGAAACAGACTTGTTGTCTATCCACTTATTTGGGGCACAGGTCGCAGGAAATGCCCCTTCCAATCTCTGCTTCTAGCCAAATGAAGGATAAACCAAGTGGAATTTGCCTGGTCAATGAAAGGTGCCATTGCCCATGCTTCAGGGATCTGAACCCTTGACTTGGACGGGGCCCGTGGCACCAGATGCGGATGACTTTGCCTCTGCTCTGCAGGTCTAAGACGTACCGACTGCGCCCGTCAGGGCACACTGAGACACTAAATTATGAAAGCATATAGGAGCATTACTTTGGAAGCTGCAGCTAATGGCTTCTTAGGTTGACCCATATGGCGCAATGATAATCTGGCTTTCCATTATCGTAATAATAAATGGGGTAGCTGCTTTGATACCAGTGCCCGGGTGCGACTGGGGAATTGCTGTGACCTG
Source organism: Calotriton arnoldi (assembly GCA_963921515.1). Lineage (NCBI taxonomy): Eukaryota > Metazoa > Chordata > Amphibia > Caudata > Salamandridae > Calotriton > Calotriton arnoldi. The sequence continues at coordinate 1,725,894 of CAWUFW010002020.1, read as the reverse complement.
CCCTGCCAATGTCCTGGTCAACAGTTCCCCTAGGCAGACCTCAGATCTCTTCTAGGCAGAACCTAAAGCCTATCGCGGCCTTTTGGAAGTTTAACAGCAATTCGGCCACAATATTCAGTGCCTAATCCAGCCTAAATTGGGGCTCGCTGCCACCATTCTCTGTCCAGTGGCCCCATAAACTGTGGCATGTTTTTGGCGCGAGACAATTAAACAGTCGGTTGGGTCTGCGGGGGGGGGGGGGGCGCAGCGGGGGGGAAGGGAAGCCATGTGCTGAATTCAAAAGGCACCGCCAGAACACCATATGACCCTCGGACACATTCGTCTCCCAGGGTCCACGAATGCTCCCCCCTTCTCAAGCCGCCGACACCGAACCCCAGGGCCCTGCGACCTCAAACTCCCAGTGACACGCCTTGTAAACAAACAATTGTCGCCGCCTTAGCGGCCATGCAGCCCCGATGCAACCCGCAACAGGGGAAGTGATGAACCTCTCTGCCCCAACGAGCCCAACTTACTTACCGGGAATTAAGAAACTCGTCCCGCCTAACTGCAACAAGCTGGGCATTACCGAGTATCAAACTCAAAGGGGGTACTAAGAGGGGCGTATCAGATATTAGGCAACTCATCCCTTCTATCCGAAAGATGAGTCATTAACAAAGCACCAAGCCAAGAGACTTAAACAAGCTGTATCAACTATTAGCACATCGTCCCCTCTCCTGAAACAGCATAGACATAAAGAATGGTTAACACACACCATTCCCATATTTCTCCTCAAGTTTACAGTAACGTTTCGACGCAGTACAACCAGGATGCCTAGTGCATATGGCACCCCAAAGGCTCTTCTTTGATAAAGAACATCAACAAGGCTCTTTACATGCGTCGCATAATCTGCCATCATGCGACCTTTACAGAACGATGACTTGACAGCCACCGCCAGCACTTGAGCCTTGCCTTGGAGGGGCCTGTGACCCAATGCAGAAGTCAGTGCCTCTGAGCTACAGCTCATGCTTCCAATAACCCTGCCGAATGTGCACCGCAAAAGGAATGGCTCCTGTAAGCAACTTAAAAGGCAAAGTGCACCACATGGTCCAGCATGTAATAAACGGTGAGACATAGTTTAACCTTCCCCCTTACTCGACAAATTTGAACTGTCCCCGCCACTCGGGAGAGTCTGCCGCCCACTGCTTCTGCAGGTGGAGAAAAACGGTGCCTGTACACCACCGTGTGACATGAATTCCCTCCTTTACACATCCTGACCACATATACTGACCCAGACAGTGAGACCCCAAAACCGCATTTGAAATTGTTCCAGCACTGGTGAATGATCTCCCCACCCCCTTCCATTAAAATACCTGCCCCACACACCGGGCACTTATTTCACCTCACTGGGGCCCACGAACATCCCTACAACACGAAGCCACGCACCACGTGAGTCCCAGGTGCAGGGAGGCCATGCTCGGAAAACTTTGAAATTCATAGGTTGCAAAAACAATCTAGCGCCGAACCCCTTTGGAGCACACGAGGCGCAGGGGGACATGAGTATTTGGTGATCTCTTACTGATTGCCACTGCACGAGGAATATGTGCGCTATTAAATTCGACTAAATAGTTCCTCAGCTCCCCTGATACCCATGACAACGATCAACTTGGAAGCAACGCCCATGGTACGCACGTAATTACGTCACACGCAAGGAAAGCGTGATCAGGAAGGAACGGTCTCTCCACACGCCAGATTTAGAAGGAAATCGAGAAGTCGGTGATCCATAGACAGACGCCGGGAGAGGAAAGAAAGAACCGATCCCCTGAATAACCAAGGACGAGACATTGACTCGCCGTAAATAGGTACGGAGATTTGGAATGAATACGAGAACGATCATGTACCCCCGTACACAGAACATTTTTAATACACACCACCTTTCCCATGCTAGCATGGGTGCATGTACGACACATTAACTTTTCTGGCGCGAAGCATGCACACGTATTGATAGTGTGGGCACTAGAACACTTCACTTTTCCCTGCACATGAAATATGGTTGGAACGTAAAAAATTAACTAGGATACGCTGCCAGTTAAACTAAGCATGCAAGCGTTACAGTACTTTAGGGAACACTAGCGTCAAAAGTTGTTTCCCTTTGTTCACAGCAGTACCTGAGCAACACAGCTGTACGTCCTGAAACTACTCCCATCCAACAACAACCGTTCTGGTATGTTGACAGCCTGTAACTATTTGTTTTCGGACTACAAGGAACATAATAGAAGGCATCGTTTAATTGAGATGTCATCCCTTTTTTTAAATAGGCAGCAAGCCACTTCACCACCACGCATCAATAGAAGATGGTACGTAAGGCGCCAAAATACAAGTATTTGTAAACTCATGATGAGCTTTAGCATATACTAAAACTAGTAATATTGTTACTCACAAAGGTAACAGATGTCCTACCCGAATTAAGTCCAGCCCTGATGAAGACCTTTATATAAACACAGTGTTTTGGTTCTACCCATCTAAGGTCGAAACGCGTTGGCTTGTATTACACAGAGGCTCAGAGCAAACACGGACAAAAAGACGCTGACTTTTTGGCCACCCGACCTGAAATGTTCATTGCATTTGCATATAATTTGTAAATAGTCTCTGACCCCTGTAGGACCATGCTAAATCGTTAGTTCTGAGGACAAAGAAGATAAGGTCCCAGTATAACTTGTATATAAAACAGTAGGACAAGAAAAAAAGTGCAAAAAAGGTGTAGATAATATGTACATTTGTGTGTGAATCAAATGAAATATTATAATTACAGCAGTTGTTAATACATGAGTTCATCTATGTACAATAAGTCTAAGTTTGTGTTTTCAGTCATATAGTGTGTATATGTGTTGTATATATTTGTTTAATGTCTTTTGAAAATACTGAGGGGATGTTGAAATTTAGTTGGTGAAGGGATTCCTAAATGTAAATAATAATAAAAAGAAGAAAAAAAGATTAACAATTGAAGCCCATAGTCAATAAAAAGGACTAGTGTGGCATAAGAAATATTGTGATCAATGGTTTCAGAGTGACTCTGTTTGTTGAAATGCTCTTACTGATTGCCGGCATTGTGTGTATATCCCCCTTTATACACTTTCCTATGAAAAAGAATTTGTGGCGGCATCCGGAATAGCATCATGGTTTAGAAACATCTACAGTTCTACACAAATGTATGGAAAATGCTTTTTCGGCTGATTCTGAAAAGGGTCATGTGATGCGTTACAAGCCAGAGAGAAAGGCACAATATAAAGTGAGCGTTGAGCGACGCATGATGGCGCATGAATGTACAGATGTGCACAATCTAATCCTCTTGCACATACTAGTCCCGTAGATGCTTGGCGGTGTACCTGTGCCTGGTGTTGTGCATTGTTGTGCACGTGTGCTGTGGTATTGAAAGCTCCATATCTATTCTCAATATTAACGTATTCACAGCCTCCGTGTGTAAAGACTAAAATCCCATAAAGGCACTATCTGGTGTGCATAGACAGGAAAGCTTGAAACCTAGTACCACGACCACCTGAAACAATATAACATAATCCCATTTTGATCACATTTAGATGCCAACTAATAACAAGCCCCAATTCTTTGAAAACAAACAGCGGTATCACATTCAGGATCAATAACGGAGTCCTAATTGACACTGCAATGAAACCTGCCATTATGGCTGAGCGCGTGGAACCCTATGACCGCAGGAATTGAACACCCTACCCGAGGGTTGGTGTAGACCTTCGCCACTAAGCCTCAATGCCTCATTCACGCATCTCACAAGTGCCTAGGGACCCAGCAACATGCAGCAGCCAAAACACCCCAGCCACCAGGGAAACCTTGGCCCTGGGCATACAGCTTCTCGATATGCACCGGCTGTACAAATGCCGCGAGGATCGAACCAAACGTAGGCGACATGGGACGGTGGCACCTTTCACCTCTGAATCCCCCTCAAACTTGGCCTGCCAGCATTGCATGGAACATCCCCCGCGAGAAAGTCCCTGAAGCAGCTGCAGGCGCGGTGTCCCCCTGTGGCGCTGGCGCCCCTGTCTGGAGGGACAACCTTCTCCGCACCCGCTGCACGCTGGCGATACATGCCTGCAGTTCCTAAAAACCCGCACCACCCTTGAGCACATGCCACTTGGAGCACCCCTGGTAGGTGCAGCAGACCACCGTCCCTAGCGTCTTGGTAAAGAAAGAAACATGACCCAAGCACGCGACCTGCAGAGCAAGCCCTCCGCCCGTGTATACCGGAGGTTGGTCGGGGCCTCCCCCCACCATGTGCCCCTAGAAGCCGGCCTCGCTCCGCCATGTGCCCAGGGGAGCAGAGAGCACGCACGGCAACCAGCACCACGCCGGGTGTCACCGCAATGGAGAAGCGAGGGGGGGGGGGGTTACAGGGGCTCACGACGTCAGCCCGACGGAGGGGTAGTGAGCCCTCCCAGGACCGGAGCGCGCCGGAGGGCCAGCGGCTCCGACCGAGAGGCGACATGTACTCCTCACAATGCGGCCCAGCTGACAAAGGAAACATCTACTTTCACTTTGGGACGGGGCAACATTTACGTGTACGGCCGAGGACTTGGGCCTGCCCTCCCCTCCTATGAAGCCACGGTGGGAACGGTGCTGCAGCTCAAGGAGCCACCAGAGTAACACCTTGGCACGGATACGCTCTTTGATGGAGTGGAAGTCGATAAAGGCAGACCCACTCAGCTGCCCTAAGGTGAGGCTCGAACCCGCAACCTCGGCATGGCGCAGCGCAAGTGCCACTGTATACGCACCGCACGCGAAGCCGATTGCGCCACTAGAGCTCACGGCGGCCGACCCCCCCCGCCATCCCCATGGTCCCCACCCCAGAGGGATCCGGACACACACGCACCAGCGTCCCATGTGACATGTTGCCTGCGGTGGTGTTCCACCCCTACAGCATAACTAGGGCATGGTGCCCCTTAAATGGTCGACGGTGCCCCCGGGCTGGCGATGGTATAGGCGGGGAGGGAGGGTGGAGGCGCGTGGAGCCACCCACTGCAACTCGCCGTCAAGGAGCCCCGCAGGGTGCTCGGGGAGGGCCCCGAAACAGGCCTAGAGCGACAGGGGCAAGGGCTATGGAGTAGGCCTGCGGATTCACCGGGAGGTGGAGGGAGCAAGGGGTAGGGGGGTGCCGGCGCGCCAACGGACGACCCCCTAGCGCTCATTGCGGGGAACCGTGAGCCACGCCACACGGGAAAACCGCGCCGGCCCTCAGCCGGCTGCTGGGGCTGACCCCCAGTGGCGGTTCTTCCCCTGATGCTCGGGCCCAGAGCCATCAGGGGGCTGAACCCGGAAAGGGCCGTGCTATGGAGAGGGTGAGAGGAGCCAGTAACGCTCCTCTCGTACGGCTGTGCTTTCTGGCCTGCGCGGCGTGAAGTCGGGAAGCATTTACCCCCCCTTACCCTGCCCCCGTCCCAATTCCTCACCACAACCCACTTGCAGGTACCGACACCAGCGGACCTCCATGTGGGGGCCGGGCCAGCGACATTGAAACTTGGACGGGGTCCCACACGGGGCATTGCCTGCGTGGTGGGACAGGGGGGGGTATGGGTGACTACACTCACCTCGCTTTTCCGACGCGACAGACGCACGGCGTGTCCAGCAGACCAACAGCACGACCCGCAGACGGCGTGTCCAGCAGCAAAGAGGGCACCAGAAAGGCAGGGAGAGGTATAAGTACCTTCCACCAACCCTCTGTGCGCCGGAAATGACGCGACCCGCGCGCCTTGCTGAGGGACTCCTCCCCCGGGTCCCCAGACTAGAGGGATGATGGTGTGCCTAAGTGGCACTAAGGGGGCCGCACTTTTAGGTGGCCCACTGCGTGAGCCGCGGGCAGCCGCATTTTCTTAACTTCGCAACTGTATACTTGAGATGAAATTCAAATTGCTGCTCCGTGCCTTAAAGTGGCCTCATTTGGAGAGTGCCACCTTCGCAGGGCCATGCAGTCGCGGTCTAGCAGCCCAGTTTACTCTGTATGGTTTTTTTCATACTGTTGGCTTGTGCAATTTGGCGAAGTGCCCACTGCATTTCTGCAAATGACAGCAGATCTTTGTCCCAGTCTCTTCTCCCACTGCTCAAGGTCTGCTCTTGCAAGGATTAGGTAAACAATTCAGGGCCGATACTAACCCTACTAAACCTTCCCAGATGTGTAAAGGTTGCATGCCATTGAAAATGTTTGGCGACACTGCAAGCCAGGCCTCGGGTTTGTTATGAACTGATACCAGCTAACATGAGCTCTCAAGCATCGGCGAGGCACCTTTGCAAGGCCACTAATGTCCAAACAAAGCTGAACAAGGTCTTTCATCCTTTCAAAGTGTTTGTTTCCGTGACGTTGTTGGTTGGGCAAGGGACTCGCCCCTGCGAAAAATCCTCCAAAAACATACATTTATATCAGTGCAAATGTACCTGTTTTAATTCTTACATCAAGAAAAGCACAAGCAGTTTTTGCTCTTCACTCCTCACCATTTTTTACTTTAAAGAGACCTGAATTTGGGTAAATAGTGAATAGTCTAGCGTTGTGGATTTAAAAAAAAATCTATTTGCATATTAAATATCTTTTTTTCTTAAACCAAAATATCACAACTGGGAAAATTTTTATATACAAATCAGTTTGATACCTAAAACACATTATCAAAGCCAACAGCTCTTGAATAGGCGAGACCTATTGTCTTTGCCAATGCTTATTTAGCACTTTATTATAAACAAAAACAAAGTAACAACACACAAGCAGTCAGGAAGGGAGGGGCTATTTAACAAACGCTTTCCTCGGAGGGAGGCAACAGTTCCATGCTTCTATTCAATTATGGAGCTGCTTCAAGCTTTCAGTTTCTGAGAAGGGATGATAACTCATGCCCCTCCAGCCCCCCCATGCTGGGATATACCCTGTCCCCCCCCTGGGTCGCCAAGGATATTACAACGGATCGAACAGTAAATCTAAGCCTATCTTGAACGAAGAGCAATAAGGACACCAGTCTGGTTGAATTTGAAACAAAACTGCTAGATATGCGCCATCGTACCACCCGTTTGGCAATCTCTCCAGCACATATCGGAACCTCCGAACATGGTTTTAAGTTATGTTATGTGTATTTGTAAAGCGCACTATCAACTGCGAGGATATCTGGGCGCTAATTCTGGCTGGAGTCCAGTATTATCTGGTTAACAAATTATATGGATTCTCCTTATATGTTGTGCAGCTGGAGACATTCACCATCCTTGGCCAGATGGGTTCCCACTCCTCCTCATCCAAGCTTCTTTCAAGCTCCTCCTCCCAATGTCCCATGTAACAATGTCAGATTTGCAAGGGACTTGTGTCTAGGGCTTGGGATAAGAGGGGAGGTCCATTTCCGGATGGTGGCCTGCTCGAAAACTGTTTCTACTGGAGTCAATTCTCTGTCCTCTTAGACCCACCTTCCTCCGGGACCAATGTAGTACCTGTAGCTACTTAAATCTGTCAGTAGGGAGATTTGATAAGAAAATTTGCATTCATCTCTGGTTTATAAATTTCCTATATCAAAAAAATATATATGTATTCTTTGTGGGCCCAATCCTCCTACCTCCAAGAAGTGTTAGTCGTGCTGCCCTGGTGCGAAAGGAAATCTGGATTATAAATCGGGGGGACAATTGGGATGGAAAAGTGGTGACCTTCTTGCTTCTAATAAGGTTGTTCCAACAGTCTAATAATGTATTAATGGTGTGTGGGAGTATATTTCCACTTGGCGCATGGTGTGTGGGCTGTCATCATAAATGCTGTAATGGAATTGAAGAAAGTGCTTCTATTACAGTTAATGATGGTTTGTCCTGTTGGACCCCGCCATCGATGAAAGTATTGGTCATATCTGGGCTATCCTTTTATAATGTTGCCTGTCAGAGAGCCTGGGGCCCCTTCTGTCTGTCTCATAGAGAAAGTCATCTCTGACAGCCTGGGGGATCTGCTTTCCCATACAAAGTGAGCCATGCCCCTCTTTTGAAATCAATGTAACTACAAATGGGAATCTGCAATTCAACACTGAAATGGTTTGAGTACCACTTGGCCAACCGTTCCAACAAATAAAATTAGCAAATTCCCTAATGAGTCCTTCCCTCTCAACCGAGATGAACCCAAGGATGTATTCTTTCCCCAACACTTTCCATCAATATATACATGGATCCCCTTTGCTCCTTTCTAAAAATAGTCAAACATCTCTTTACACTTCTACGCCAATGGCATACAGCTGTACTTAGGAGGCCCATCCCTAGGTGACATTGCAAAACTCATCAACTACTTACAAGTGCTTCTTTCATGGATGTCTTACCCCCACCTCAAGCTGACGCCTCTAAAGCGGGATCCCTCCCCGCCTCGCTCCTGAGATGCTCCGCTCCATTCTAAGGCCGGCTCGATGCAACAGACTTATATGATGGCAAACCAACAATTATGGATAGTGCTAAATCCTCTTGTTTTATCTTTGGCAAAGTCTTCTCCATAGGTGCACGTGAATGAACTAGTGAAAATTGTGCACCACCAATTCAGACTTCTATGAGGAATGAAATGCATCATTCCATATGAGAACCACAAATCAGTAGTACAAGCCCTAGTCCTATCAGGAATCAGGATTGCCCTGCTGTCTGGACTCTGACACTCCCCTTGCCTCCTCTAAACGGGGCAGCTCGTTGGATCTCTGGAGCCAGCTGACTGGACCCCATCTCATGTATCTTGGGCTCACTTAACGGGCTTCCAGTAGAATTAAGAAGTGTATTGGAAGTCACTTCCAACATTCACAAGGCCTTGCTTGAGAATTTACCTAGTTATCTAGCCAACAAACTAGTAATCGCAGGTGGATCGCAAACGCTTAATTCTGGCATTCAAGAAAACAAGTACCCTCAACCAGGGAGAAAGCAGCGAATCGCAAACGCCATCCCACCCTCTGTTAAGGCAATAACTTCTATTAACACCTTCACAAGAGAGCTCAAACTGCTACTCTTACACCTCCATTTCCAACTCGAGATATCTGCAGGATAATCCTATTACAGCTTGAAAGAGTTATCGTAAAACCACTTTAGACTCTTGTAGTGGGTTTATATTTTTCAATGGGCCTGATTCACAAAGGTAAAGTTAGACCAAAAATCTAACTTTTGACGTGAAGTCTAACTTTACACCTGAAGTCTAACTTTACACCTGAAGTCCATCTTTACACCTGAAGTCTAAGTTTAGACCGGGGCGGAGCTTGCCTGGCTACAAGATGGCCGCTGCCTAAGCGAGCTCCGCGAGCCATCCATATAATCCTGCAGGAATCCTCTTCATCCATGGGGGTACGCTACCAGAGCCCGGCCTCTTCACGTGAGCTTCCCGACGGAGTACTTATTGACGGCGGAGGAACTATTGGAGAGCGGTGCAGCGGAATTGTGTATGCGGCCTGGCTGAGGGACACGGCAGGGCCTGCAGCTGAGGCGGCGTTGCGGTGCGTCCGAGGGCTCTGATACCTGGAGGAGGTGGGCGCCGGGGTGTTGGCGGGACGCCCTGCCGACGGCTGGGGAGCCGTATTTTGGGACGCCCAACGTGCCCCTGCAGTCCGCGTTGACAAGCCCGGTAGGGAGGGCTGCCTGACTCCTTCTGGGCCTGCGGTGTGGAGCTGCCCTCGAGAATCCTGCTCGCTCTTCAGGGGGAAACGCTGTCGGAGCATTTGGCCGGGCCTCTGGTGATGCGGCGAATGGAGTCTCTGGACCCCACGCAGTGATTGGTCACCGGTGAGGCCTGGCGCGAGCGCCTGGTAAGGAGAGGGGGGGGCCATTGCATAACGCGACGCTGAATGACGCGGTGCTTAAAAGCCGTCAGCTGGGGTGACATAGTTTAAGAGCCCCTGCCCCCCCCCCCTCTGGCCTTGAGTTGGGCTGTGACACTTACCTTGAGGACAGAGTGGCTGGACTCCCTAGGCCCCTTATTGTTCTGTGATTAGCTGCTGGTGGGCCCTCTTAAGATTGCCGCACAGATTTGGAACATGGCCGGTTGAGTGTGGGACACTGGCCTTCACTGGTTGGGAGTGACAAATCCCCCTTTCTGCGCAGTGGGGTCGCTTGTACTAGCTCTGAGCAGGCCTAATTCAGTGGCAGCATGGGCAAGGTGGACAGGTCGCAGCCCAAGTTGCAGTTTGACCAGCGCAAGTCGCGACAGAGGGAGGGAGGCGTTGACGCACCCACCGCGGGCCAAGGGGCCACTGCAGAGGAGCCTGAAGGGGATATCCGCCAAATATTGTCGGCCATGCAGAAGAGCTTGTCCACTATTGACGGAAAGATCGATTGTCTGGCCTACTGGATGGACTGCATGTCGGAACCCATTGAGACTAGGGTTCTCAAGAGAGACTAGACATGGCGGAGAGAAGGGTGTCTGGAGTTGAAGACGCCCAAGTGGAAACAGACATTGCCCAGAAACAGATGGGGAAGTTACTCACAGCCCTGCAGGACAAGGCGGAGGATCTGGAGGCCAGATCAAGGTGCTGCAATGTGCGCATCACGGACCTCCCTGAAACCACAGCTATAGGGAATATGGAGGTGTTCGTCGAGCAGTTATTGGTGAACCTTCTGGGTCGGGACACGGTCTCTGCCATGTTTGTTGTGGAGCGTGCGCACCGCTCCCTGGGCCCTAGACCCCCTCCTGGCGCCCCTCCTCGCCCTGTGATTGCTAAGTTGTTAAATTATAGAGACCGAGACTTCACTCTCACTTTTTCCGGATTTCACTGTGAAGGTGCAGGAGGCGAGGTGGCAATTCGCACCCCTGAAGCGCCGAATGCGAGAACACACCTGGAGTATGTGATGCTGTACCCGGCCAGGCTTAGGGTCGTGATGAATGGCAAGTCAAGAATATATACTGATCCAAAGCTGCTGCAAAAGGCCCTTAAAGAATATGGTAAAGCTGACACTCGGAAGCAGGTACCGGATGACTAGGCTGGCGCATCTGGTGGAGGCTTGGAAGAGCAAGACTGAGGTGCCCATATTCCTGACGCTTTGCGCAAGGCTCAGCAGGTACGTACTGCAGGGGGTGTTGGTCAGAGCTCTCAGGAGGTGGATTGGAACTGCATGGTGCCTACACCCTATTGAGATACCCTTGCAAGGTCTCTTCGTGCGGCTGCCGGCTTTACTGGGATATTGACTATGACTTTTCCTGCTTCATCAATCTTTGCTGGTTCTCCATACTTTTGAAGGGAGGGGGTTTATTTGGGTGTTCATAACTGCTGGTCTAGACTTTCGGTGGGCCCATTTGGAAATCCCTCATCGGATGCATATATACATTTCTGTATAGATGGCTATGTTATTCAAATTCGCCTGTGGGAGTTTGTGTTTTGCTGGTAACATCCGCCCCTGTGTGTTACCCACTATATGGAGATATGCTGTAATTTTTGTCTTTCTGTTGTGGCTCGTGTTAGAGCTAAATTGAGTATAGGGGGGTGGGGTAAGTATCGACTATGCCTAGTTGGGGTTTGCATAGCGTGGGTGGGGGGGGGAATGTATTATTATTGTGTTTTTTGCAGTGCGTGCACGGTACATACATGATTTTCAAGTATTGCATCGCTTCCCGGGTAAGAGCTGGGGGCACATGGCTGTTATTAGTGATGTAGATTTGTTTATTGATACACGGGATGGCACAGGTGCACGGTAACACAGTTTGTTTCTTAACTTGGCATATCAGGGGTCTTAACGACTTTAGAAAACTACGGAATGTGGTTGCATATTTTACACGCCATGGGATCGATGTCGCTCTGCTGCAGGAGACTCTTTTACCCAAAGATAGCAATATACTTACACGCAGGAGGCTATATGGCCTCTTCCATGCAGCGGGATTCACTACGCATGCCAGGGGAGTACTCACCTGGGTAAACCCGAAATCAGGGATTGCATTAGAGCCGCTTGTAACTGACCTGGGCGGCAAGTATGTGGTATCGAGGTGTCATGGTCGGGGAATTGATTTGCAGATAGTGAACATTTATGGACCTAACTACGACAACCCACAGTTTTACCAGGACCTATCTGAGCACATGCGGGGTAGGACTGACCTATCGCAGTTGTGGGGCGGGGATCTCAACTGTGTGCTGGACCTGGCACTGGACTGTTCGAGTCCGCTTGCGGCCCCCCTCGGCAGCGGCCAGGGCTATTGGTGATGTTGCAGTGCAGCTGGGACTGCTAGATGTCTGGCGGACGTGTTCTCCAGGAGTTGGGGGCTTCACTCATTAATCAGCCCCACATGACCTACACACTAGGATTGACTATTGGTTTATTTCTAGATCGTTGTTTTCTCAAGTGTGCGCTTGCTCAACGCTCCCTCGCTCTTTTTCTGGCCATGCTCCTATTTTGCTAGACATAGAGATACTGCGGCGGAAGCCTGCCCCTTTCACGTGGAGGTTCCCACCATATTCCCTGCTGGTTAACGTTTTTAAGTCTGAAATGGCTGAGGCCATAGAGAGTTTTTTTGAAACAAACATTGGCTCTGTGCGACAGTTCTCTACGGTATAGGAGACCTTTAAAGTCTTTATTAGGGGGGGTAGCTATGTCGAAGCACTCTGGGTTCTCCGTTCAATTCGGGAGCGCTTGTCAGTGCTCGAGAAGCGACTGGTAAGCCTGGAACTGGAAGTTCTGGCGGGTGGCGACTCTCGGGTCGCCGACGACCTGAAAAAAACACTGGAGGAATATCATGACACCGCAGATAGTGAAGTAAAACACATGGGGAAATATGCGGTGGCCAAAACATATGGGGAAGGCGAGAGGCCTGGGTCAGTGTTGGCTGCAGCAAGCGACAGGAGGGAATCGGGCATTGTGACCGAGCTGCGGGCCGCTGGGGGCGAGTTGCTGAGCAATCCTGTGAGGATTGCGTATAGGTTTAGCCAATATTATTCTGACTTGTACAGATCTAGGGGGGGAATCAGATATTGCAGCAATCCAAGAATATTTGGAGCACATACAGATGCCGTGGTTGACTAACGAACACAGGGACCATTTAATGAAACCATTAGAGTCTAGCGAGGTGCTTGCTGCGCTTAACACTATGAGGGTGGGAAGCGCTCCTGGTCAAGACGGTCTCACCGTCGCCTTTTACAAAGAGTTTAAGGAGTTGCTTATTCCACACTTAATCACTCTCTTGGAGGAGATGGGGGAAGAAGAGAGGATGACCCCCCTCGATGAGGGAAGCCTTAATAGTAACGCTTTTAAAACCGGGTAAGCCTCCAAATGAATGCTCGTCCTTCAGGCCCCTGTCACTCCTGAATGTGGATACTAAGCTTTTCGTGAAAATTTTGGCCATCCGGCTCTCCCCACTGGTGCCGCTGCTAGTGGGTCCAGAGCAGTCGGGGTTTGTACCAGAGCGCAATTTGTCATATAACCTCAGGACTGTGTTCGGGGCGATCCAGCATGTCAAGCCGGAGATTAAAGCAGCTGCGGTGTTCCTAGACGCAGAAAAGGCTTTTCACTCTGTTGAGTGTGTCTTTATGAAATCTGTGCTGAGGCGGTTGGGGGTGGGTGAGGTCTTCCTCAATCTAGTGGCTGTTTTATACAACTCACCTGTTGCTAGAGTGCGGGTCAGCGTCGCTGTCACGGCTCCTATTAAGATTTCAAGGGGCACGCGGCAAGGCTGCCCTTTATCCCCGCTTCTATATGCCCTGGTTGCGAAGCCCCTGGCGTGCGCACTCAGGGAATACCACGGACACAGGGGGATTCGCTTCCCTAACTACAACCTTATCATATCAGCCTACGCTGATGATACGCTAATATATCCTCGATCTTGAATGAGGTGGTGCAGTATGGGGAACTTTCCGGCCTTAAGATCAATTGGGCTAAGTCCACCATTTTCCCATTGTCCCCGGCCATGGTGCCTATTGAGCTGGATTATCCCTTGCAGTGGTCCTCCGACCCGGTTCGCTATTTAGGAGTGCAGGTCCATACGAACTCGGAGCTGGTCTTCAGGGAAAATTACGGCAGAGCGATTGCTAGGCTAGAGGAGAATGTTGATCAATAGATTCGTTTGCCTTTGTCACTACTGGGGCGTATATCCCTCATGAAAATGGTGGTGCACCCTAGATTTTTGTTCTTGTTCTTAAACATCCCGATGGTACTGCCTGAGCACATGTTTAAGGCCATTCGCTCCCTACTGATTAGATTAGCCTGGGCCGGGAAACACCCATGCGTTAAATGGGATATTCTCACATTGCCCTACTCCATGGGGGGTCTTGGCGGCTCCGGATCTTGAATTATATTATAGAGTGGCGCAGTGCTCGCACGCATATCATTGGCTCCATGACCAACTTGGCCTACCACACCTACAAATTGAGAAGGTGGCAGCCGACCCCTCCCCTCTTCCTACACTGCTATTTCATGCCCCTATTAGGCGGTCCGGTATCCTAGACTCCATTAATTCCACAGTACATGCATGGCAGAACCTGTTGAAGAGGCAGGCGGGCACTATTCTATATTCTCCCCTGACACCGGTAGAATGGTGTCATTGGCCGCCGGTCTGCAGGGAAAGGGAGGTGGTACACACACTTGCGTCAGTTAGCATTACAAAGATTGGCGAGTTGTTTGATGAGGGTAGGGCTCACGAGTGGTCCGGTATTGAGAGGGAGGGACATGAATGCACGCCACTAGTCCAGTTTCATTTTTACAGGGTGAGGCATGCTTTGCGCGGTCTACTTGGTGATGATATGCTGGAGCCACCGGAGCCGACTTCTTTCTCTTTTCTTGTGCGCGCTGTCTCCCCCAGGAAGACTGTCTCCATTATCTATGATATGTCCCAAGAATACAGATGGAATCACTTCACTAAGGCACGATTAGAGTGGCAAAATGACCTGGGAATAGTGCTAGATGACGCTACATAGGTACTGCTGTGAGGCGACGCAGCATGTCTCCCTGAATGGCAGACACCGTCTAATCCATTTTAAGTTCATTAATAGAGTTTACTATACCCCGGAGAGGTTGCATCGATATGGCCTACAGGACACTGTAGACTGTGAGCCTTGTGGCACAGCCTCTGCTGGCTTTCTACATGTGGCCTGGTCGTGCCCTATGATTTCTAGATACTGGGAGCAAATCTTCTAGACTCTGAGCGGCATTACATGCCTCGCACTATCAATGGAACCGCATTTGGCCTTGTTAGGTCACACTAGGACACTGCAAAAGGAGGCGCGCCGTCTAGTCGGCATGGGACTCCTGCTTGCAAAGCGAAGGGTCGCGATACACTGGGCGCGCGCACCATCAGTTGCAGATTGGCCTAAGGACATGATATATTGCAATATCAGCCAGAGCTGTATAGTGAGCTATTGCCTCCTCAGAGGCGTCCCAAAAGCTTTTGGGGTCTTTATCAGAGCTACCTAGTTGGGAAGGAGACGGGAGAACCTGAGGGCACCGAGCCTGCCCAAAATTGCCAGTCTGACTGATGTATTATTTTGCGGTCTGGGTCACTCCCCCAGTTGGTTTAATGCCTTGCGCCGATTTTTTTAAGATTTGTAACTTTCCAGGGGTACTGCGGATGGGAGTTTAAATGCATACATCCTTTGGTCTGTTTAATAGATGTGCACCAGATAGACTTGTTATATCCCTGTGTAATGTGCCGGATTTAAGCCATGTAATCAATTCATGATGTTGCACACTGTATGTTGCTAATGTACCGCTGCAAACTTTGTTATTCTGCTTCTTAATAAAAAATCAATTAAAAAAAAAAGTCTAAGTTTAGACCTAAAGTCGAACTTAGATCAAAAATCTAACTTTACTACTTTTCGGTATTCATAAAGGTGAGTTACTACTAGTAAGTTTACTACTAGTAAACTTACTAGTAGTAAAGTAACTACTAGTAATGGTACTTGTAGTAAATTACCCTTGTGAATACCTGAAAGTAGTAAAGTTAGACTTTTGTTCCAAACTTATACTTCAGGTGTAAAGTTTGACTTCAGGTGTAAAGTTTGACTTCAGGTGTAAAGTTAGACTTTAGGTGTAAACTTAGACTTTTGCTCTAAATTTACCTTTGTGAATTGAGTTAATATATGAAATCATGTTCTTGCATGCCCCAGCACGTATAACTATCTCATCTCTCTCAGTAAAGAGCTCTGCTACTCTGTTGGGTCAGGTTCACACTGTATAGAACTACCATTTAGAAGTTTGCCCAAAATCTGGCAGTGTGTAGATATGTTTGTGCAAGGCCCAGGTGTGTCAGTGATCGAGCATCATTCTACACAGGCCAGCAGAGAGTGGGCCTGTGCCAGGAGACAAACCAACTCTGAGCTGGAAAGGAAGATGGACCATGGCCGGGGAGCTACACAACTCTGCTCTGCGAGCAAGGGGCACAAATGGTGGTCATGTGAGAATTGTCCAAGAGTGAACAAAGGGCCCACATGTACGAAGCGATTTTGTGGTCACAAACGGGCTGATTCGCAGAATCGGCCCATTTCTGAACGCAAAATGGCTTTTTCACATGTACAAAGCTCTTTTTGCGTTTCGGTAACCTATTATTGAATCACAAATTGGGTTTGCAATTCAGTATTAAGACAGGGCGTGTTTAGGGCGTCCCTTCCTAATACCTAATCACAGTGGTATGTGTGAATGTTTTGTGACTGAAATGCGGTCGCAAATATTTGCATTTTACCACTTACTTCAAGTAGGTGGTAACCTATCCACAAATGGGAAGGGGTCCCCAAAAGACCCCGTTCCCTTTGTGAATGTTTGGAAAAACATTTTTTAAGAAGGACCACTGCCTACTCTTAAAAAATGAAATCTTTTCATTTTTCTTTTTGAAATGCATTCCTACATTTAAAAAAAAAAGATTGCTTTATTGAAAAGCAATCACAGACAACCCCAGCAGGCCACCATCCGTGTGATTTTTGCGATTCCCAATGGGACGTAAACCAAGACCTACCTCATTAATATTCATGAGATAGGTCTATTTGTGACCCACTGGGAATCGTGTAAAACACACATTTGTACATTGCTGTTTGCGATTACCAAATAGTGACTCGCAAAAATTCGCTATTTGTTAATCGCAGACATAATTGTTTGTACATTGGGCCCAAAGTGAGGTCAGCTTGCATTCCTGCTGGACCCAAACTTTAAGCCCCAAAGCTCCTAGAGTGTGCCCCAGACTCCACTGGTCACCACCCACCTGGACCACTTAGGGCACCCTCACAGCACTGACTGACGG
This sequence comes from Calotriton arnoldi, assembly GCA_963921515.1. Classification (NCBI taxonomy): domain Eukaryota; kingdom Metazoa; phylum Chordata; class Amphibia; order Caudata; family Salamandridae; genus Calotriton; species Calotriton arnoldi. The sequence continues at coordinate 1,708,727 of CAWUFW010002020.1, read as the reverse complement.
GTGCTGATGACTCAATGAAAGGCAGGGACATGTCTGACATCACAGTAAAGTGCCACTTCTGGTGGCTTCCACTGCTCAAAGACATTGGCGGCAAGTGAGCTGCTGTTTCCGCACAATGACAACACCAGCAGTCGTTAGGTGACAAATGGGTGGCCTGCAGCTGTGGTTGTGATGGGAAAAAAGAAGGATATTGTGAAACTGTAGCGTGCAGGGCATGCAAGCCTTGTGGGTACATTGTTGAAGATGAGTCAGTGAGACGATGTGCGTGATGGTGACCTGCCACCGGTTCAACAGCCTTGTCTGGCTTAACGGCCAGAGCGGCAACTTTGAAACTGGGGAAACGGGGTTCGAGTCTCGGCAGGGACGCTCAAGCATCCTGTGATTCTGGGCAAATCACTTAATCTCCCCGTGCCTAAAAATGAATGTGTCCATCTGTAATGCAACTGGTGCTCATGTAAAGCGCTCTGACACCTTCGGTTCGAGTTCACGCTATATAAAACTCCACAGCGGACTGCGACAACTCTGCGGGTCGGCCATGCTGAATGACGGAGAGGAAGAAAGCAAGAGGTCCTGGAGACCATCTGGTAGACGCCTCCAGACTGCATGAAGTATAACAATCCTAGAAAATACTTTGCTGCAGGGCATCTCTGATCATTCAACATCATTCCCCATCACCATGTTGGAAGTCCAGGCCATATTTATACGCACCCAGTGGAAACTGAGCATGCTAGTGGCACCGTATGTACGGTCATATTTATGGCCCGGCTTGCGTTGTACTGTGGTGCAAGAGTGACGCAACCTTAAGTCAGATTTGTGTGGCGTTACTCTGCCCTGGGCGTTTCATGGGTGTTCCCACCCAACTCCCATGGTTTTTGATGCATTCCCAGATTTACCAAACCTAGGAATGTACCAAAAAGATACGCCTCCCCAGGTGAGGCATAACGAAGAGAAATTTCTCCTCGTTACTTCCTCTTTATAGGTGAGCTGCATTCTGCAGCACACATAGAAAGAGCAAAATTTCTCTTAGGGTTTTTGTGCAGGAAGGTTTCCCTTCCTGCACAAAAACAATCCTGCTTACAACACAGGCACCCTTGCACCATGGTGGAAGGGTGCCGGTGTTGGCGCTAGGCTGCCAAAAGGGCTCCAGCGCTGGAGGAAAGGACAGGAATGTGCAGTATTGACTTAAATATGGAGCATTCCTGCCCTTTCCCAGTGACGCAGTGCAGCAAGGTGACTTGCTGCGCTGCGCTGCCCCACTATTCCATAAATATTCCCATTAGTGCCTTAGAGATGGAACCCTAAAGTAAACAAAAAAGTGATGGATGGAATGCTTGAATTAATCTCAGCCACTGGTAATTACTCAAGATCCCAGTCCATTGTTATTTTGCACACCATGTCACCTCAGTTTGGACCCGGCTATATGCAAATCAGTCTTGATCCTGCTCCAGTCGGAACAGTTCAGCCTGAACTGCCAGGTCCTCCCTTAACCGGAACACAAGCAACCCAGGACCGGTTTCACTGTAGTTATGGGCTCAGCAGCCGAGTTTAGCTTGGTTCTAGTGAGACAGTGTGCACGGGACCCACAGCTGGGCATACCCATCCCGACAGATTGGCATGCAGCCCGAGTGATTGGCATGCAGCCCGAGTGATTGGCATGCAGCCCGAGTGAACGCCAGTGGGTGGTCTTAATTCAAGCATTCCATCCATCACTTTGTTTTTTGATGCCCTAAGTGCTCCGGGTATGCCCAGACGTGGGTCCCGTGCTCACTGTGCTACTGGAATCAAACTGTACCCAGCTGATGAGCCCATGACAAGGGCGAAACCGGCCCTGGGTTGCTTGTGTTGCTTGTGTTCTGGTTCAGGGAGGACCTGGCCTGGCAGTTCGAGCAGAGTCTAGGCTGATTTGCATATGGCTGGGTCCAAACTTGGCTGGCATGGTGGGCGAAAAGGATGGAGCGGGATTCGGCCCAGAGCGATCAGTGGCTGATATTAATCCAAGCATTCATCCCTTCACCTTGTTTTTTGATGCCCTTAGAGGCGGAAGCAGCAGCTGTCTGGGCAGCCTGGTCATGAAGGAAGCGCCATGAAGACAAGCTGTGAACAACAGAGCTACAAATCAAACACAAACACAAAATGACCCGGTGCTCCTCATGTCTCATGTGAGGTGTGCTCACGGGTGGGTTTGAGGCGGACTGTGACGGTGGTGATGGGATGTGTGGTGAGGGTAGAGCGGCAGTGTGAGGTGGGTGCAGGTTCTATGGGGTGGTTGGAGTGTGCTCTACTTACCTGTTCTTGGTGGTGGTCGCCGTGTCCCTCTTCCTTATTGCACAATTTATAATAACCCTGTATTTGGATGACAGCGGTGACACTGGTACCGAGGGCGGATATTGACGCTGCGCCCTTTCCCCCCGGCACAGCACCGCTCCAGTGCACAGCTGTATTGTTCATACAGAGAGGGTGTTTGCAGACATGGTGCTAGGCGCTGCGGATTACAATCTGCGCTCACTGAGGATTACAAACTGCGCTCACTGGGGATTACAAATTGCGCTCACTGGGGATTACAAACTGCGCTCACTGAGGATTACAAACCGCGCTCACTGAGGATTACAAACCGCGCTCACTGGGGGATACAAACTGCGCTCACTGGGGGATACAAACTGCGCTCACTGGGGATTACAAACTGCGCTCACTGGGGATTACAAACTGCGCTCCCTGATGATTACAAACTGCGCTCCCTGATGATTACAAACTGCGCTCACTGATGATTACAAACTGCGCTCACTGAGGATTACAAACTGCGCTCACTGAGGATTACAAATCGTGCTCACTGAGGATTACAAATTGCACTCCCTGGGGATTACAAACTGCGCTCACTGGGGTTTATAAACTGCTCTCACTGGGGATTACAATCTGCGCTCACTGGGGATTACAAACTGCACTCACTGAGGACTACAAACTGCACTCACTGAGGATTACAATCTGCGCTCACTGAGGATTGAAATCTGCGCTCACTGAGGATTGAAATCTGCGCTCACTGGGGATTACAAACTGCGCTCACTGAGGATTGCAAACTGCGCTCACTGGGGATTACAAACTGCGCTCACTGAGGATTACAAACTGCGCTCACTGAGGACAAACTGCGCTCACTGAGGATTACAAACTGCGCTCACTGGGTATTACAAACTGCGCTCACTGAGGATTACAAACTTCGCTCACTGACGATTACAAATTGCGCTCACTGATGATGACAAACTGCGCTCACTGATGATTACAAACTGCGCTCACTGATGATTACAAACTGCGCTCACTGAGGATTACAAATTGCGCTCACTAAGAATTACAAACCGCGCTCACTGACGATTACAAACTGCGCTCTCTGACGATTACAAACTGCGCTCACTGACGATTACAAACTGCGCTCACTGACGATTACAAACTGCACTCACTGAGGAATACAAACTGCGCTCACTGAAGATTACAAACTGCGCTCACTGAGGATTACAAACTGCGCTCACTGGGGTTCCAACCACTTTCACTGTTTTTCCAGTGACCTCGACATTCGTCCGTCCACTGCAAGCTCTGAGGGTTGTTTGTTTTTCCTCCAGAAGTATCTTAAAAACCTGCTTCCTTGAGGATGTGCCCAGAGTTTACCACCCAGAGTTTACCACCAGAGTGTACCACCCAGAGTTCACTGTACCACCCAGAGTTTACCACCAGAGTGTACCACTCAGAGTTTACAATACCGCCCAGAGTGTACCACTCAGAGTTTACAATACTGCCCAGAGTGTACCACCCAGAGTTTACAATACCGCCCAGAGTGTACCACTCAGAGTTTACAATACTGCCCAGAGTGTACCACCCAGAGTTTACAGTCCCACCTAGAGTGTACCACCCAGGGTTCACTGTACCACACAGAGTGCACCACCCAGTGTTTACCACCAGAGTGTTGCATGAGGACACAGCAGCTGTAGGGTTTCTTACACACGTGCCATAGTCTACCATCTTCCTCGCATCTGGGGAGCCTCAGGAACCCATCAACACGTGGAAGCCACATCTTGCAAGGCCTCTGTTGCCCGGTGGTGTCACCTGGGCACCCCTCCTGTGCTTATTGCCAATATCGGCAACACACCTTGCTCAGGTTTACAACCGCCCGAAGGACTAACGGGGCGCTGTCGTTCCTCCAGGGTCCTGCCGTAAGGACTTCCTTGGGCTATTTGGCATTTGCACCCTTCTTCTGCTCCTGAAGAGGGTACCTCTATGTACCATTCAGCCTCTGGATCGCCCTGGAACTCAGTCTGCAACACAAAATAACAAGTTAACAGCCTTTCTACCCTAGCCACCCTTCCAGCTGATACGCCGGGTAAGCGGTAGGGAGGGAGATGGCGTGATGCTTCGGCGCGAAAAGGATCGCCAGCTGGGCGGGGGAGGTAGATATACCTGCCCCCCCGCCCACTGGTGCGCCGGAAATGACGCAGTAGCGCCGGACCCGCGGGGATCCAAACACTAGCCCCGCCGGGTTTGTGCCCTCCTATGGGGCCCTCTGCGTGGGCCGCGGGCAGCCTCATAGTGCCAATATCGGCAACACACCCAACCCGCAAACACAACAATACCATAATAAAGAACACACAAGACACATTGGTTGTTGGAGAAAACATTGCTGCAGGTTTATTTTGCATAAGAAATATGCCAACATGGTGGGTCAACTTACGGGCGATCCAAGGGCAGGCAGCCCCTATGCTGGCTGCCCACCTGATGAGCCAAATTGTACTGTGGCATAACCAATCGGTGCTAACCATTTTGGGGGATTACCCCTTACATCCTGTGGACCACCAGTCCACCCATTTACTCACGCCCCTTGAGGGGGCGGAGCGTATCCAGGCAAGCCCCCGGTTGCTCAGGTTTACAACCGCCCGAAGGACTAACTGGGCGCTGTCGTTCCTCCAGGGTCCTGCCGTAAGGACTTCCTGGGGCTATTTGGCATTTGCACCCTTCTTCTGCTCCTGAAGAGGGTACCCCTATGTACTATTCAGCCTCTGGATCGCCCTGTAACTCCGCCACAGCTCTGGGTGTGGCACCCATCATACCCAGGGCCCCCCACCAAGGCAGTCATTCTTACTTACACCCTACTCATTCTAGGGCATCACCCAGGTCCAACAGAAACATGTCCATGCCCATTCTAGACAAATGGACCCCCATCCACATCAAAACATCCTGTGGTTTTGGCATGCAAGAGCCGAGTCTGATAAATCCAGAAACCCCTCTTGTTCTGTGAATTTTGCGCATGGCGCCGTTTACCCTCCTGCGAGAAATTTCAACGGCCTCTCCAGACCCGGACAATTCCCATTTACCTCTGACATGGTTACCAGTCCTTCCAGATGGACAATTCCCCTCTACCTCTGCAGGTGTTTACCGGCCCTATCGGGGGGGGGTGGAACCTTGCGGTGTATGCACCAAAAGAGACCATGCCTAATTCACAAAGCCCTTCGATTTTATTTGATTTTGAATTAGAGTTGAACCAAGCCCTCCTGCTTGGTGGGCTTGCGAATGGCATATTTACCCTTACGTAGGCCAGTTCGGTGGCCTCCACTTAACTTGGGAACTACTGTTCTCTGTATTAACCCCAGCTTTATTTACCCCCATGGGCATGTTCAATGGCCTCCCCGGAGTTGCGACAACTGATCTCTACTTTAACCACTTTTCAGGAAGAAATCCCTTTGGTGCCCTTTGTGCCAATAAGGGCCTTCTTGTTAGGTGTTGCCGAGTCGTGTGTTTACCCATTACCGCCCCGTCCCTGGTATATGATTCGCGGTAAACATAATGGAGTTCGCCTCCAAGGCCCTCCGTATAATTGTTGAGTTATTAATTGTGGCCAACACAATACCCCTCTCGCTACCTGCTGACCTCTGTTGTATGGGAGTACAGCGCCGGCCAGAAATATTACCATAGAAATTAAAACTACTGCTCTCCTTTTGACCAGGCTTCTGCGTGGTATACTCCATTGTTCACTGTGTACCATTATGTGCAGTTCCATAGGGGGAGTTGACCAAGCACTTGGTTACCCCCTTGCTTGGCAAGTACAACTTTTGGAGGTTCACTGATGACCATGTGCGGTACCAAGAGAAATATGGACCCCCTGGGGAGGGTGAACGGGCGGGGACAGGGGGAGACTTGTGACAGATGCTGGGTCGCCATGCTGGAGTCTCCACCTGAGTAGTAGCCCACAACCTTACACACAATTTTATAGGTTCTACGCAAGGTTGCCCCTAGTTTGTTCAGAAATCACACTGCACACATATTAGCACCTGGTGCTACGCCAGATTGCACTTAGTTTGCTCAGAAGTCGTACTGCTCACATATTAACACATGGTGCTCCAGCGCACCTCAGCCCTGAAGACTAAGCCCTTGTTTCACCCCCGTACTTGCTTATTCCCAAACTTTGGGGGTTCACCTGATAATTGTGTACTGCACCAGCAGTGGAAGTTTACCTGCTCCTTCCAAATTTGAATTTCCCTGAATAATGGACATGCCCAGTATTCTTATTACATTGTAGCCTTATGATGCTTCTACCCCTTGTTTCCCCCATCTTTGGGACAGCAGCGCCCTTGTCAGCTGACACTTCCCCATACAGCCTAGTTACCAAGGCTAGCAGGGCTGGGGATTTTTTGCTTAACTGGAGCAGCCTGTAACCTACCTTCAGTTCCAGGGTGCAATACTTTGCTGGGTTTGACTAGACATTAGCAACGCCCTTACTGATCGCTGAACCCAAGGTGAACACAATGGTATCAAATCTGGTAGGGAATGTGTGTATGTGTGCCCACTATTGCCGACACCGCCCCATTTCTTGGAGTGACAGCTTACGCCGCCCACCAGGCTAGCTTAACTCCCGTCCGATCACAGATGCACCCTGCCTGCTAACCATCTGTGACCCTTGTTGCTTGAATCAGCAATAGACCTAGCTCACTTAGTTTTCCCCGGAAATGATTGCCCTCAACTGGATCAAAGGTTGGTTCGGCTTCCTTCTAGTCACCTTTTAATCCACCTTATGTGGGTCCGTTGGGTCCCATCTGCCTCCCTGCAAGTAACCTTGTTACTTAATCCAGCTCCCTTACTGCACTCGCCTGACTCAAAGACAACTGGCAGCAACATGCCGCCCTGCAGCTTGGTGAAGAGGATGTTTGCCCAACGTACCCCGGTCCGTGTTTTCAGCATTTTATCCTTATGGAGGCTCCCGCTCGTGTGAAGTGTGTCAATGTCCTTGCAAGGCATACCCAATAGCCTGTTCAACCTTGGAGACTATCCTACTATGATGTGTAAAGGTTCAACTATCTGATGAGCTAGAAATATGTGACCTTAAGCAAGGGAGTCCTCGTGTGCTTGCAGGGAATCCCTCCTTTCTCCCAGTAATTTTGCCTGTTCCGTTTAATCTGTGGTGTTTGCCCCCCAGGCTGCTTACTGCTAAACATGTGAGCAGCTGCTGGCGTTACTGGAGGAAATCTCCCAGTTGCCACTTAAACTCATACACCGCCGCCTTAAAGTGCTACGTTGTAAGCGATGAATTACCTAACTTATGTCTCTTCACCGTGGGAAGATACAATAAACCGCATTGGTCATGAGACCGTCATAAGCCCAAAATATTAACATAGACATACCTGTAAGTGAGAATGGCTCTACCCCGCCATAAGCCCCGAGATACACATGCATTAAACCCACAGATACACCTCCGAGGTATGTTAACCTGCCCCAACCTCTGCTTCTCCCTGCTCCTGAAGTGGGAGCCTGCTGCCTGGAGGTACAACCCCCCCCCCCCCCGCCCCTGAAACTCTCACTGATATCAGCAGGCTGAAGCTGCGACTTAATGCGTTATATTCATTTGCCCGGGCCTGTTGAAAGTAAATTGTATTCCTTTATTCGGAGTCTGGGTGAACTTGAGGTGGGTGGGTGGGGGGAGGGGACTAATATCTGCTTTGCCGTACCAGAGTTATTGTTTTAACCAATTTATGGTACCCATGCTGCCGAAACTGGCCCTTCAGATCTCTGACTCTCTCCCAATGAAGCATGAACCTGTGGCTTTTTTGCCTAAGAAACCTGTATGTATGTGTCAATCCTGACGCGTATTTGAGCGCGCCGTCACCCTGAAAGGTCTGTTGGCTCTGAATAACAGATGTCTGTTGATACTTGACTTAATGGTAGTCATATTATCGACCTCAGGGGGCTGAAAGGCTAGGTGAACCTGCTGGGAGCTGCGCCTGAACTGGCGGATATTAATGTTACTCACGCCTGCATATACTATGCTCAGAACAGGGAACACTTGCTCTATCGTCCCCTGGATTCTTGCCTGGCATTCCTTTATGCCCAGATATACAAAGCGATACTGGCTCTACTTGGTCATAATGACCCGAAAGACACATCAAACCTGCAGAGACAAGATGAGGTATGCTAACCTGCCCCCAAATCTGCGGAACAACAACATGTGCGAGCTTGCGACTAACCTCTGGAAAAGCTTGCCAACCAACAAACCCTCTCCAGAACCAGGGGATCATGCAGCCACTCCTAGGCCTGCTACTAACCAGGTTAAGATTATGAATGGTATCGAAGGACCCATCTCTCGGCGCATGTATGCAACACTTTCCACTGCCTCACCCTAGTCAGTAAAACCAATGCAGGGTAGCATGTGAAGCTGAGCCCACGCATAAATCGCCTGCCTGTGCGAGAAGACCAAGCATTCTTTGCTCCCCCAATCCATCCAAACTGTCGATGATAACCCTAGGCTGTTGTGCGGTTCGCCCTACCCAGCTTAAACCAGCTGGACATGACCCAGTTTCAGTCAGCTGATAATTAGTCAAGGGCATGTCAGCTGTAGATTAATCCTCCCTTCAGATTGAAAACAAGGTATTGATTAACAAGCATGCTCATCTATTGCAGGAGTCGTCCCCATTTGACTGGCCCAATGTGTACCTTAAGGGGTAGTTATCTTGCACCGTTATCCAATGTGCCACCTGCACGCTTAAAAGTACGTATTAAAGCCACCCGCTCTGCTACTGGTTCGGCCAGAAACTAGCGCTCCCTTGGCATTGGATTAAAATTATAAGATGACGTCTGAGCTGGCATTGCGTGCCGCATAGTCCTGCCTCTTCTGCTATTGTACGGTCAATTAATTCATCCCGTAACTTTGGACCTACAGCCAGCCAGGACCACTGATCCCGCCACTGGTTGGCAGTTGCGCAAGGCAAATGAGCAACACTCCGGCTAATTCGCAAGAATATTGACAATGCTTTCGTTCTGAACTGATGAGACTGTGCAAGCTCTATCTTGAGTTTCTTTGACATACATCACAACCACCGCGTAGCTGTTGGCGACTACTGATGAGGACTTGGCCCCCCAGTAGCAGGGATTGCTCCAGTGGAGCGGGCCTTGCCCCCCAAGGGCTTAAGCACCCTGAAACATGAGGCCATGCGGCTTTCAACTCGATATCTTCAAAGGTAACTTTACACCCCCCCCCCTTTTGGCTTCACACCCCCTCTGTTGCAATCTGCAGGCGTTAAAAGGCGTGTCAATGATGGGTGCATTGCTCGAATAGCACTGACCGGAACTCTAAAAAGAATTGCTTTGACACATACAAAACACATTTACAGCCCTCGGCTGAATCAGATTGAGGTGCTCACAGAACTGAAAATTAAGCGGGGGGTGTCGAGCATTGCTGGTACGTGACCCTCCCATGCGGAGGATGCAATTGCTTAGTGTTAGCGGTTGAGTTTTTCCTGACCTAACTAGCATTGCGACTTTACAAGACCTGGCAAAATACTTAGATCGGACTCCAAATCAATCATCCTTCATTCTAAACCTGTCTTTGCTCTGCGTTGTTTAACAATCCGACCTGGGTAACCTGGGGCTCTAACCAATCTATACTTTGTAGTTTACACGTGGCTCCTGATGACCAATGATAGCTCGACTGTTCATTTTAGGCTTATTGGTTTCCACTTATACGCTGCCCTACAAAAAGACCTCTTAGCCCAGCAGAGTAACCCAATGACCTATTCACGTTATATGCGCTTGCGGTCTGCGTTGTACACGTACTTTGCAGCAGGCGTATTAACCCCCTGCGCTACCATACACGAGTTAAAGCTTCCTTAGGCAAAATCACCAATCCTGCAAGGCAGCAGTCGCTCTTCACATCAGCTCATGCCCCCTCTGGCATGCGGCCACCTGCGCCCCCTGCAAGTCTCATCCACATTGGTTCTGTAACCAACTTCTGGCCCTTGCACCCACTAACCTGCATCTGGTTCGAATCCACAACCAATTAAAACGTTGAGCAATTAAGCTATGCAAAGATGGTGGAGAGCTATACCTGAGCACCCGTTAAATTACACGTAACATATTCAACGCGATGAGATTAAGTGCCTGCCCCGAACACGGTCCTGATAAACAATTAAAATTTCCGGTAAGCCGCAACTCCTGTGGCCATGGCTCGAGGCCGAGAAACAACGTTGACATAATTGGAAAACGAAGACCCTGCAAGTGTAGCCATGAAGGATAATGAAAGACCACTGAACCGAGGAAACTCCTCAAACGTTTATCGCTCTTAAAGACTGCAGTCATGGTGACAATCTACTCCTTTTAAGTTGCCCAGAAAACATGACATTTGTTAGCTTTTATCGAAAATTGTAGTGTTCAGTTGGAGTAATGAAACAAGAAAGCTTTGACGTATCAAGAGTGACCTTTGTGCAGCGTTTCCACAGATGGCAACAAGAGGTCTGGGTTCTGTACGGTCTCAACTTACTGAAGTGTGTAAAGAAATCACGGAACCCTTCGCACCTAGGCCTTGGATGGTCTTTTCTATCATGGAAGGGATATTCTAGCTTGTGAGTGGGTTAAATCACTTCGTGTAACTCTGTGGGGTTTGGAGATACTAATTCAGGTCTGATCACAAACCCTTAGCCACCATTCTTACCACCAAGAAATGCATAATGAGCCAACTGCACCGTGGGCGCACAACTTGTATTTGCAGAATGGCCTAAGGCTCTTCGATTAGAATACAATTATGTTATACATTTTCAGGTTTTAAGAATAGTGTGGATAAATATTTAAGTAACGCTCCATTGCCGTTAAAGAAAATGCCTGTGGAATGCCTTTGAGATATGCGGGAGCAGTTGTCCATGGACATTGTTAGTTTCCTGTTGACAGGTTACAGGACCGTGGCCCTAACTAAACCAAAAGCCACATAACCTATGTTAAAAAGCCACATAAATACCTCGGCTTACCAGACCTCAAGCGCCTCTTGAGCCCGGCCAGGAGCGCTGCGCAACGCACCTCTGTCCCAGCCGTGAACGAGTTCCGGCTGCCTTGGCTACCGCCAGGGTCTTGGCACCCACCAAGCCCTCCGAGGGGCTGTGTCCCTGGCCGCTCACCAAAACACGGCCCGAAATTAAACACGAAACCAATCTCACCACTATCTCTTCGTAGCGCCGACTTTCTGATCTATGCACCAAGCCGGGAGATTGTGAACGTCTGGAAGTGTGTCCTGGGCTAGGTGTGAAACCCTGCCCTCATCGGCATTCGCCCTGTTCTACCCAAACGCTTGGGACAGGACGAGACACAAACTGCCCTCAAACTGCGCCGCACGCCCCCAAGACACGCGATAGGTGGGGGTTGGCCCGCCCACCTGCACAAACAGGTCGCGTCGGCCGAGCATCGGGTGCCTCGACCGGGCCCTACTTCGGCCTGGAATGCGGTCCCGCATGCCGATTTGCTGGGGTGGAGGTGTCGCGAACTGCAGCCCTGCTGGCGGCCCGCGCACTTTTGCTGCCAACCCGTCTGCCGTGCGGTCGGATGCAGACCGAGGGCCCTGAGACCCACCACCTATTTTTGTGCTGCCCCGGCGTGGCAGTAAGCGACAGGGGATCCTGGAGATGCCGAGGTATGGAACCGGGGCGGCGGGCCTCGTGCATGCAAGGCATGCTACCCACCACTGAGCTGCGTCCCCGTTGCTGGGGCGGGGCATACTTGTTCCTGCCGTGGTAGGACAGAGGGCCCACACACTCCCGTGACACCCCCCCCGCACCCAGAGACGCGCTGCTGGGGCCCGCGGCCTCGTGCACCCCGCCGTCAATTTTCTTTGCCGCCCTGGACTAGTTGCCGCCCCAGCGTGTTAGTTGCTGGGGCGGGGGGTAGCAATGCTACTCTCATGTAGAGGACGGCCCGGGAGCTTCCGCAGCGCCCTCCCCGCTCCCCCTGTGTGCACCGATTGCCGTCCCAGCAATCGCGCTGGGGCGGCTGCATACTGTCTCCCCACGCGGTGGTGAGGGGGGGGGCCTGTCCTACTCGCATGGGCCCCTCCCCGCACCCTAGCGGTCGCACCTCAAAACTGAGGCATTCAGGGAGCAAGTGCAAACCTGGCATACAGCATTTATAGAGAGATGCATTCTGGGAGTGAATGCACACCTGGCGCACAGCATTTCTACAGAGATGATTTCTGGGAGTGAATGCACACCTGGCGTCCAGCATTTATAGAGAGAGGCATTCTGGGAGTGAATGCACACCTGGCGTACAGCATTTATATAGAGAGAGGCATTCATGGAGCGAGTGCACACCTGGCATACAGCATTTATAGAGAGAGGCATTCAGGGAGCGAGTGCACACCTGGCATACAGCATTTATAGAGAGATGTATTCTGGGAGTGTGTGCACATCTGAGCTACAGCATTTATAGAGATGCATTCTGGGAGTGAATGCACACGTGGCGTACAGTATTTATTCTAGACAGATGCATTCAGGGAGTGAATGCACACCTGGCGTACAGTATTTATTCTAGAGAGATGCATTCTGGGAGTGAATGCACACCTGGCGTACAGCATTTATAGAGAGAGGCATTCTGGGAGTGAATGCACACCTGGGGCACAGCATTTCTACAGAGGTGAATTCTGGGAGTGAGTGCACACCTGGCGTCCAGCATTTATAGAGAGAGGCATTCTGGGAGTGAACGCACACCTGGCCTACAGCATCTATAGAGAGAGGCATTCTGGGAGTGAATGCACACCTGGCGTACAGCATTTATAGAGAGAGAGGCATTCAGGGAGCGAGTGCACACCTGGCGTACAGCATTTATAGATAGAGGCATTCAGGTAGTTAATGCACACCTGGCGTACAGTATTTATTCTACACAGATGCATTCAGGGAGTGAATGCACACCTGGCGTACAGTATTTATTCTAGAGAGATGCATTCTGGGAGTGAATGCACACCTGGCGTACAGCATTTATGGAGAGAGGCATTCTGGGAGTGAATGCACACCTGTCGTATAGCATTAATGGAGAGAGGCATTCTGGGAGTGAATGCACACCTGGCGTACAGCATTTATGGAGAGGCATTCTGGGAGTGAATGTACACCTGGTGCACAGCATTTCTACAGAGATGAATTCTGGGAGTGAATGCACACCTGGCATCCAGCATTTATAGAGAAAGGCATTCTGGGAGTGAGTGCACACCTGGTGTACAGCATTTATAGAGAGGGGCATTCTGGGATCGAGTGCACACCTGGCGTACAGCATTTATAGAGAGATGCATTCTGGGAGTGAATGCACACCTGGCGCACAGCATTTCTACATAGATAAATTCTGGGAGTGAATGCACACCTGGCGTCCAGCATTTATAGAGAAAGGCATTCTGGGAGTGAGTGCACACCTGGCGTGCAGCATATATAGAGAGAGGCATTCTGGGAGTGAACGCACACCTGGCCTACAGCATCTATAGAGAGAGGCATTCTGGGAGTGAATGCACACCTGGCGTACAGCATTTATAGAGAGATGCATTCTGGGAGTGAATGCACACCTGGCGTACAGCATTTATAGAGAGAGGCATTCTGGGATCGAGTGCACACCTGGCATCAGCATTTATAGAGGGATGCATTCTGGGAGTGTGTGCACACGTGGACAACAGAATTTATAGAGAGAGGCATTCTGGGAGTGAATGCCCACCTAGCCTACAGCATTTACAGAGAGAGGCATTCTGGGAGTGATGGCACACGTGGTCTACAGCATTTATTCTAGAGAGATGCATTCTAGGAGTGAATGCACACCTGGCATACAGCATTTCTAGAGAGATGTATTCTGGGAGTGTGTGCACACCTGAGCTACAGCATTTCTAGAGATGCATTCTGGGAGTGAATGCACATGTGGCCTAAAGCATTTATAGAGAGAGGAATTCTGAGAGTAAGTGCACACCTGGCGTACAGCATTTATAAAGAGATGTATTCTGGGAGTGTGTGCACACCTGCCTTACAGCATTTATAGAGTGAGGCATTATGGGAGTGATACACACCTGGCCTACAGCATTTACAGAGAAAGGCATTCTGGGAGTGAGTGTCCCCCAAATGTACAGCATTTATAGAGAGAGGCATTCTGGGAGCAAGTGCACACCTGGCATACAGCATTTACAGCGAAAGTCATTCTGGGAGTGTGTGCAAACCTGGCCTACAGCATTTATAGAGAGAGGCATTTTGGGAGTGAATGCACACCTGGCGTACAGCATTTTTAGACGGATGTATTATGGGAGTGAATGCACACCTGGTGTACAGCATTTATTCTAGAGAGATACATTCTGGGAGTGAATGCACACCTGGCCTACAGCATTTATAGAGAGATGCATTCTGGGAGTGGCAGCACACCTTCTGTACAGGATTTATAGAGAGATGCATTCTGGGAGTGAATGCACACTTGGCGTACATCATTTCAATAGAGATGCATTCTGGGAGTAAATGCACACCTTACGTACAGCATTTATGGAGAGATGCATTCTGGGAGTGAATGCACACCTGGCGTACAGCATTTATTCTAGAGAGACGCATTCTGGGAGTGAATGCACACTTGGCGTACAGCATTTCTGAAGATATGCATTCTGGGAGTGAATGGACACCTGGCGAACCACATTTCTAGAGAGATGCCTTCAGGGAGTGAATGCACACCTGGCGTACAGCATTTATAGAGAGATGCATTCTGGGAGTGAATGCACACCTGGCCTACAGCATTTATAGAGAGATGCATTCTGGGAGTGGATGCACACCTGGCGTACATAATTTACAGAGAGAGGCAATTTGGGAGTGAATGTACAGCATTTATAGAGGGAGGCATTCTGGGAGCGAATGCACAACTGGCGTACAGCATTTATTCTAGAGAGATGCATTCTGGGAGTGAATGCACACTTGGCGTACAGCATTTCTGGCGATATGCATTCTGGGAGTGAATGCACACCTGGCCTACAGCATTTACAGAGAGGCATTTTGGCAGTGAATGTACAGCATTTATAGAGGGAGGCATTCTGGGAGTCAATGTACACCTGGTCTACAGCATTTAGAGAGAGAGGCATTCTGGGAGTGAATGCACACCTAGCCTACAGCATTTATAGAGAGATGCATTCTGGGAGTGAATGCACACCTGGCGTACAGCATTTCTACAGAGATGCATTCTGGGATTGAATGCACACCTGGCGTACAGCATTTATAGAGAGAGGCATTCTGGGAGTGAATGCACACCTGGCGTACAGCATTTATAGAGAGAGGCATTCTGGGAGTGAATGCACACCTGGCATACAGCATTTATAGAGAGAGGAATTCTGGAAGTTTGTGCACACCATGTACACAACATATTGGAAAGAATTCTCTCTGGCAGTCAGTGCACAGTGTTACTTCAACACCCCGGATGAAAACGCTTGAAAAATGATACTTCCCAGTGAACACTTCTAAAAACAAACACTACGAAATATCGATCACCCACCCCACACACAAAGTATAACATCAGGTGTGTGCTCATTTCCGGAATTAAGTGCGTCTCCCTATATCTTTGATGGAAGTTGCACACTTCACTCTCAGAATGCATTTGTTCCCATAGGTGGTACACTAGGTGTATAATCACTCCCAAAATGCATTTCTTTCTAGATGTTGTACACCAGGTGTGGGCTCAGTTCCAGAGTGTCTCTCTCCCTCTCGTTGTACACTAGATGTGTGTTTACTTTCAGAGTGCACACCCTACCATAAGTTGCTCTCCAGGTGTGCACACACTCCCAGAGTGCCTCTCTTTCCGTATATTACACCTTAAGTGTGTACCCACTTGCAGAGTAAAATTCTTCCAATACATTGTACATTTGGTGCGCGCTCACTCCCAGATCGAAACTTTCCCTATACATTGTACACTTGGTGCGCGCTCACTCCCAGAGTGAAACTCTTCTAATACATTGTACACTTGGTGCGCGCTTACTCCCAGATCGAAACTCTTCCTATACATTGTACACTTGGTGCGCGCTCACTCCCGGATCGAAACTTTCCCTACACATTGTATACTTGGTGCGCGCTCCCTCCCAGAGTGAAACTCTTCTAATACATTGTACACTTGGTGCGCACTCACTCCCAGATCGAAACTCTTCCTATACATTGTACACTTGGTGCGCGCTCCCTCCCAGAGTGAATCTCTTCCTATACATTGTACCCTTGGTGCGCACTCACTCCCAGATCGAAACTCTTCCTATACATTGTACACTTGGTGCGCGCTCCCTCCCAGAGTGAATCTCTTCCTATACATTGCACACTTGGTGCGCGCTCCCTCCCAGAGTGAAACTCTTCCTATACATTGTACCCTTGGTGCGCGCTCCCTCCTAGAGTGAATCTCTTCCTATACATTGTACACTTGGTGCGCGCTCCCCCCCAGAGTGAAACTCTTCCTATACATTGTACCCTTGGTGCGCACTCACTCCCAGAGTGCCTCTCTTCCTATATGTCGTACACCAGAATGTATCTAGGGGCTTATTTACAAGGCCCTTGTGCCACTTTTGCGTCACTTTTCCCTTGTTAAAAATTACGCAAAAGTGGTGCAAAGGGCTTGTAAATCTGCCCCCTAGTGCCTCTAGGTGTGCATTCACTCCCAGAATGCATCTCTCCTCCATCTGTTATCTCCAAGGTGCGTGTTCACTCCCAGAATGCATCGCTTAGCACCTCCTTCTTCGGCTGTGTGGAGGGCTTGTGGTAGTCCTCATGGCTTCAGTCCATTCCCACATCGGATATGTCTGTTAGCGACCCTACGAGACCAGAGCTGCATGGGGAGGGGCTGGGACCCTCTTCTGCGCCCCTCCCACTATGAAGAGCCTCTGTAGACACAGGCGCCTGAAGGGTTGCAACAGACAGACAGAATCACCCACCCACCCTCCCCTCCCTTTTCTTCGTTTCTCCTTCTGTCCCCAGGTCTGTTTGTCAGAAGCCTAACACCGGTTTCTGCCCATTTATCCTGGAGTTGTTTCACGAAGACTTGAACATAACATAAGTATTTGTAAAGCGCAGGTTCACCCAGAAGGGCCTTTTGGCGCTGAATAACAGATGTTTATTGCTTCCGAACTCAATGGTACTAATATTATCGACCTCAGAAGGATGAAAGGCAGAGTGGACCTGCCGGGATTTGAACCGGTGACCAGAAGGTCAAACACAGGACACTACAGTGGACGCATTAGTCCATTAAGCCACCAGACCCTGATTCCTTCAGTTGATGATACCACTCCAAGAGAATTTCAGTTATTATCCAGAACTGAATCGCTTTTAAATCTTCCCTAAATCAGATCCTAGGTCCTCTAAGGCTACCGCAAGGGTGTTCTAATGCTTTAAAAACAAGCATTTGCAATGCAATAGGTCTCACATTTGCGAGAGTTTGAGCTATTGGCATTGTAAATGACAATGCCTTTTATTTATCTGTTTTCAAAACCAACACATAAATAAAAGGCATTGTCATTTACAATGCCAATAGCTCAAACTCTCACAAATGCGAGACCTATTGCATAAAAAAAAACACTTTTGCGTGCAGAGTACAAACGAAATGCACTGCTATTTTTGCAGTTTGGCTGCCTTGCCGGCCCTACATGCGTGCTGGGGGAGGGGGGGTTAAAGCGAGGAAACAAGCATGCAAGCCATGGGAAGCGTAGGTCTTTTCTTAGTTTTCAGTCCTGGAGTATACTAATGTTACCAAGACAGCTGTGTTTAGTGACCGGAGTTGTATCACGTCAGCTTTAAAAGGTTATGGGAAACAACATTAATTAAAGCGCAGCAGGAGGAGGCTGTGGGCAGCGTCCGCCACTGTGTCAATTTTAATTTAAAAAAAAACAAAACACTTTTGCGTGCAGAGTACAAAACAAACTAAATGCACTGCAATTTTTGCAGTTTGGCTGCCTTGCCGGCCCTACATGCGTGCTGGGGGAGGGGGGTTTGAAGCGAGGAAACAAGCATGCAAGCCATGGGAAGCGTAGGCGCTCTCTGGACCCGGGTCCAAAGTGTTCCCCCACCCAAACACACACACCCCTGAGCTCGGGGGCTCAGCAGCCCTGCTCCACTCCAGCCCTCACTACAACATCGAGGGCATGCTGACCCCTCATTAAGAATATAGCGACCGCGCTGCAAATAAAAAAAAATAAAGGCATCTAAATGTAGATACCAGAGGGAGGGGTTGGAGAGGGTACGTTAATAGATGTGCTGCTTAACTTTTTTTTTTTTTTGCAGTTTTATAAAGTGCAAACTCTACCCGAAGGTATCAGAGCGCTTTACATGAGCACCAGTTGTTTTATAGACAGACACATTCGTTTTTAGGCACAGGGAGATTAAGTGATTTGCCCAGAATCGCAGGGTGTTTGAGCCTCCCTCGAGACTCGAACTTGGTTCCCCAACTTCAAAGTTGGCTGCTCTAGCCCTTAAGCCACATCCTCTCCCCAACGCCAAGAGCCTGTCCCTGACAGTGGGGCACAAGTCATGCAGCTTTACTGGTGCACAAATGACACTGTGTGGAAATCCGGCAGAGAGAGAGAGGGAGATAGGCTAACAGGGAGCGATGCAAACAGAGAAGTCGACAAGCAAAATGTTATGGTGAACACCTTTCAAACATTGTAGACGTGCGATAATACGCAAACATGCTCCAGAAAACAACGCTATTTTTGAGTGGAATTGACCATGAACAACTGATTTCCAACACCCCCCTGGCTGATGAGAGAAAACTTTTACCTATAAGGACCCAGGCTTGCTGAGCGTTGATCCAGAAGTACAGAGAGTCCTTGTGCTGCCCGGCCTGGGAGGGCTCCGTGAACCATAGGAGGGCTGAGCAGAGAAAGAGGGCAGCTGTCGGGGCTATGCTGCTGTAGTGCATGCTGCGTACTAAGTAATAAAAAAAATATGGTGAGCTGGGCATAAAGAAAGGCGCACCGCCGCAAGGCATGCCACGCTGGTGTTAAAGTAATAAAAGTTAAAGCACAGCATGTGCTGAGAGGCCGTGGGTTTTGCACTGGTTTAAAAAAATAAATAAAAAAAAAGTTGAGTTTGGTGAGGAATGCGGCCGCCATATAAGTTAAAGCGCAGCATGGCCCTTGGAGGCCGTGGGTCACATGATGTTTTTGCAGCTTGGCTGCCTTGCCGGCCCTACACGCGGGCTGGGGGAGGGTAGGGGGGGGTTGATGCGAGGAAACAAGCATGCAAGCCATCGGAAGCGTAGGCGCTCTCTGGACCCGGGTCTAAAGTGTGCCCCCCCCCCCACAAACACACACACCCCTGAGCTCGGGGGCTCAGCAGCCCTGCTCCATTCCAGCCCTCACTACAACATCGCGGGCATGCTGACCCCTCATTAAGAACAAAGCGACCGCGCTGCAAATAAAAAACAAAAAAGACATCTAAATATAGATACCAGAGGGAGGGGTTGGAGAGGGTACGCAGTGCCGCCTGTTAAACAAACGGAGATCCTACGGGAGCCCCAGATCCTGTTACACATGCAGCGCCAGGGCTTTGTCCTGTAATGAATGCTAGGCGCTTCGCTTCTTTCTCCTCGTGTGCTAGGGTCAGCCAGTACCACAAATAGCAAAGGCCGGACAAGGGGCCTTTAAAAGACAGAAGCAGACTGCTGTTAATGATTAGACATTTTTAATTCAGTTTTTTTGAAAAGACTCCCCTGCAAGAACACGGGAGCAAGACGCAAGACTTTAAGTTAAACCGCGATGCAAAAATAAACACGCAGCTGCCATTAAAAAAACGCTTTTATATTTGCATTGCGCTCGCTGCCATTAAAAAAAAGCTTTTATATTTGCTTCGCGGCCGAATGAAAAAAATAAATAAACAAGCGTGGCCGAGGCGGACCGCACTGAAAGCGGACCGTGCTGAAAATAAATTAAAAGAGTGCTTACAGACTTTTAAAGGAGACACTGTAACCCCGCGAGTACACGATCGAGTCCGGATGGGCCGTCCCAAAAGGAGACAGGGCGGTAACAAAGAAGCCTGATTTTCAATGAAAAGCCAGCGTTTAGCATAAACGATGACGCCACCCAATCAAAAAGAGGGGCGGGGCTTCAACTCCACTTCAGAAATCCTTATCGATTACTATACGCCTCGCAGAGCGAGGAGCGCATGCGCGCTCCAACGCTAGGCGAGACCTAAAAACTAGTAAGAATAGGAACTAAAATGACATGATAGTGTGAAGTAGCACCTTTGGGTTGCTGGTGTCGAAAGGCAGTCTAGGGGGCTAATAAACGGCCCTTGCGACACTTCTGTGCCGCCGGAGCATCACTTTATTGATGCACCGGCGGCACAGTGTGCCTGCCTATATTTACAAGACCATGTAAAGCCACTTTAAGTGGCTTTTTATAGCCTTGTAAATATGTGGCCCTTTCACACAGAACACTGCATGAAAGGGGCGTTGCTGTGGGTGTTCCCACGAAACACCCATGGAATCTGAGGCATTCCCAGATTTATGAGGAATCGTAAACCTGGAATTGCGTCAGAATCTAACGCCACTCCAGGGGTGGTGTTAGGGAGGCGCAGAGAGGAGAAATGTTTGCATTTCTCCTCTTTCTATGTGTGCTGATTCTGCAGCACACATAGAAAGAGGAAATAGCCTCTTGTGATTGATTTTGGGCAGAAAGGTATCCCTTCCTGCACAAAATCAATCATCCCCGCAACGCAGGCACCCTTGTACCATGGCGCAAAGGTGCCTGCATTGGTGCACGGCAGTCCATTGTGCGCCGGCACTCGGAAAAGGGACAGGAATGCACTGTATCTCATAGATCCAGCGCAATACTACTCTTTTCTTTTGGCGCAGGGCAGTGTAGCAGGATTCCTTGTGGCGCTGCCCTGCGCCAATACCTCATAAATGAGGCCCTCAAGGTGTAGAGTATGCCCTGGTCCCGGGTGCGGAGTACTTCTTTTGTGATACTCAGCCTCTTTGTGAGGACAGTTGACAAATGATTTCTCGTTAAAGGTCCTGGTCACAGCAGGAAAAGTGAGGTGAGGTTTGAAGGACTGCCTAGGTGCGACAACGGTTTCATTACAATGAAGGGATAGATGATGTGTTTGATGGCCTGATTCCATAGGGAGGGAGTATGGATTAGTCTGGGGATGAAAGGTGTTGGGTCCCACTTGCAACGGGACTGGAGGAGAGGTCTACTGGAATGGGCAGGGGCGGAAGAAGCGCACATGCGACGGACACGTACGGATGAGAGGATGGCGGGAGATCTGGTTTCCTGGGGAGTTATGGGCAGGCCCTAACGGAAGCTCCAAAAGAAGATTTACCGTGATGGACACACCATCTTGAAATGTGCTTGGCTGAGAATGGGGCGTTGTAGGGTCACTGGGGTAGAAGGGTCTGTGGATACGGCTGGGATAGTGGACACCCAAGTTATGTCAAGTTGTGGAAGGCCTGTGGATGCACTCGGAAGTTATCCTCAGTGTATTGACCAGTTGCCGATTGGAAGCTTGGGGGGGGGGGAGGGAGCAGTGGGGAACGAGTTTTGTTACTCATTTTGCCAAATTGTCCTTTTATGATATAGGTATGTGATGACTTACGATATCAAGATACTTGGGGGCATATTTACAAAGAAATGATGCAGCTAGGCACTGCAAGAAATTTAGCAGCGCCATGCTGTGTCATTTATAAACACAGGGAGGTGCTGTATTCACAAGAATTCAGCGCAGCCCTGTGTTTTCCCTTGCGCTGGTGCTAAAAGAAGCTGCCTATCGCCAACGCAGACACCCTTGCGCCATAGTGCAAGGGGGCCTGCGTTGCAGGGATGATTGTTTATGTGCTGGAAGGTACACCTTCCTGCACACAAATAATCGTTAAAGGCCATTTGCTCCTTCGATGTGTGCTGCAGAATGCAGCACACATAGAAAGAGCAAAAGACGAGGAGAAATAAAACTATTTCTCCTCGTTGCGCCGCTCTAACGCTTGCTTCTCAATGGTGTTAGTTTTTGGCGCTGCCTCAGATTTACAGATCCTTGTAAATCTGGGCAACGTCAAAAAGCAATGGGTGTTGCGGTGGAACGCCCACAGCAACACCCAGTGCACGCCTCTTTCATGCCGATGCCTGCGTGAAAGGGTACAATATTTACAAAGCGGCGTTAAGCCATGCAAAGTGGCTTAACGCCGCATTGTAGATATGGAACAGGGCATTTCCCCACCGAAGCGTCATAAAGAGTGATACTCAGTTGGCGCAATGCCCTTGTAAATATGCCCCCCAAGTGTGTTTAACTTATTGTTACTGCTACGGTTGGGATGGGAGCCCGACGTGGTGTAACTGTAATATTCTCTAATTTACTATACATGTCTGTGAGGGAGAGAATCAGCTGGTTGTCATCGGCGTAGGAGACGATGTTGAGTCCATGGCTTCTGACGATGGCTGTAAGCGAGGCCATGTAGATGGAAGGTGCCATGAAGAGGGTGGGGTTCACGGAGGATCCCTAAGGCACTCCGCAGCTAGTAAAGTAAGTAAGTAAAGTAACCTTTATTGTATATGGTTAATTAAAACCGTTTACAAAATACATTTTAAATAAAGCTCAATTCAATAAAATCATTCAATCACTAAAATTTCGTGAAAGAGATTAATAGGTGCATACTAAAAAAGATTTAAAATTTGTGGGGCTGCAGCCGTCTTAATCTAGTTCTTTTTAGGTTGCGTGGTCCTTCATTCTAGGCCGACCGAAAGGGCCCCATCTGTGCAAACTCTTTGCAGTTTGTTTTCAGGCAGGGTTATAAATTTGTCCAACTTACAATGCAGCTGGGGATCGTCTGGTTTGAAGCACGCTATCACTGCTTGTCTCCGCGTGCGGATCCTGCAGAGGTTGAACTGTGGTTTGAGCATCCGAGCCCTTCCTTCAAGTGAGTGCAGGTGCAGATCAAGTGTGCCATGTCCTCCATTCCACCTCTGCACAGGCGGCAGCCCGGTGAGGTTTGCCCACTTAGCCATGGTGGGAGATGCAGGATAGCAGGAAGTTTTCCCAGCCGATGTTTAAGGAATTTTTCTTTCGTGCTCCTCAAATATCCGCAAGATTTTCCCTCCAAGCATTAAAACGTCATACTACGTAGATGCAGTAGACGCATGCGTAGTAAAGATCCCTTGTTAGAGTGCGTTTTAGTCCTTCGTTCATTTTGTTAAAGTTAATAAACACATACGCAAGCTTCCTTGTCCCGCGTGTCTTTCTAAAATGCGAATTATTAATTACAAACACATAGTTAGTAATTCGTTAATGAGTTAAAACGAAAGGATTGCTTCCGAGCAAGTCTCATTTACGAGTCCTTGCTCCATCAATCCCCTCTCTGATGGCATTTTAAGCCATCACAAAATTACCCATCCCATCCCAGATACCAACTTTAGCACATCTCAGTTCTCTATTTCTCCTCTCAGTTTTCCATCAATCAACTCATTTCCTTCTAAATTTTTCATTTTCTTATATAATTTGCCTTTCTTTTCTTCCAACTGTATTTCATCATATTTTCTTTTTTGTTTCTTTCCCTTTCCTTCTCTTTCAAAATTTATTTTTCCTTTCTTTCCTTTTCTACAACACTTATATATAATCATTATTATCATTACTACAGTTATTATCATAACTAATGGCATCATTATTTGACCTAGAAAACATTTCCCAAAATCGGTAAACCATTTCCCTATTGATGTTATACTTTTTGTAAGTCTTCCCCACACACTGTCAACCTCCAGTTGGGTCAAGTCTTTATGCATTCTTGTAATGTTTTCAATATATCCTTTAATTTCTCTGCTCTTGTCTGGAATGTAAGTGCAGCAATGTTGAATTTTCAACATACCACAGACTCCACCTTCTTTTGCTAACAATACATCAAGAGCAAGATGGTTCTGTAAAACCATAGACCTAATTGCAACCATCTCTGTGTTAATCATTAAGAATCCTCCTGCAGTATCTGTAGAAAGATGATCAACTATGGTTCATAACTTACAAATTTTCTGTGAATTAAGAATGACTCTAACTGAGGGTATCAATGCACTAAACATTTCCCCTACAATTTCAGAAAAACTAGCTTGTCTTCTACGTGTTAGTCCATTAGAATTTCCATTGGTTCCACTGATTCTGTCCATATGATAAATTTTGGGAAAAACTATTCCAAAGTAACAGCTCCCGTACCATCTTGCAGGTAACCTATAATATGCATTGTTCCCGCAAACATAATAAATTCCTGGAAATACAGGATCAGTTCCCCCTTTTAATCCCCACCCTCCTAAAATTAGGAAATTGTGTTCACATTCATTGGAACCAATGTAATTATTGTTATAATCTGTCTTTAACCCCTTCGATGCTTGTGACGGAACCATGCCGTCATGAGTCACGGTTGGGCTGTGCTCATGATGGCATGGTTCCGTCACGACCACGCCCGAGATTGGAATGTCCAGCACCGGGCTGGAATTCCTGCCGCAGGCAACGTGTTAATCTATGGAGGCAGAATTTTCCCCTTTTCACAAAATCCAGGGACATCGCAGCATGAGCCTTGCCATTTGCATAGATTCCCTCTTTCCCAGCCCATGGAGGTACATGGGTTTTCTGTTCAATCGCTTTCTTTATTAAATCCTGTCTCCTTTCTTCTACTAAATCCAAAAAATCTTTTTCTTCTTTTCTCAATGTACATGTTAGATTATCTTTATGTGCCTGAACTAAATCTATTGAATTCATTGTTAAGAAAAATTCACCCATAAACTGTGCATTTTTACTACTAACCACTGGATTCATATTCTTTCTAATAGGTAATTCAGAAAATACTATGTCTATGTCTGAATAAAAATATTGAAGTCTCCCTGTAGCATAAAATAAACTTGATAAAATACTACATGACACACCATATGTTAAAAGTATATGGTGATACGTTACCCCTTCTGATACTGATGTGGGTAACTTCATACACACATAACAATTACTAATCTCCATTGTATTGACATACTGGAATAACAATTTAATAAACATATTTGAAGACGTATTATAGTCTGATTCATTATGATAATTTGTTTCATCTTCTATCCCTATTTCTATTTTAGTTCCTTTTATTCTATCTATCTTATCATTAGTATCTGTATTATTCTTGTCACTTGTTTTCATTAACAAAGGTACTCCTACTGTTAGGAATAACCATACTAATACTACTAATAGAATACTACAAAAACAGAATCTAAAACATTTTCTTTTCCATCCTCGTTTTGGTCTTTCGGTAACTTCAATTTCTGCCATTTTACTCTGAGAAAATTTCTTTTCTCTTTTCCTTTCTTTGTCAAATTAACTTTCTTTTTGTTCTTAAGGAGGCCTCAATTTGCTTTCATCAATCTGCGCAACATGAACTTCTTCTGTTTCATCGCTTAGATCTAGGGATTCAAATTCTTCGAGTATTACGTAGGTCCATTCAGGGGCCTTGTACCTTCTATTTAAATTTCTCA
Source organism: Calotriton arnoldi (assembly GCA_963921515.1). Lineage (NCBI taxonomy): Eukaryota > Metazoa > Chordata > Amphibia > Caudata > Salamandridae > Calotriton > Calotriton arnoldi. The sequence continues at coordinate 1,683,010 of CAWUFW010002020.1, read as the reverse complement.
ATCTTGGACTTCTTCGAGTAAATTTCGCTAAAGTTTGTTTAGATTGTGTTTGACTTGTAATTTCATTTACTTGTTCTGGTCTCTTTTCTGTTTTTCTCAAATGATATCTTAATTTCTTTATTCCAGTTGGCCAATTGTCTCCTTTTCTGATTCTTTTGGTTTGTACTACACTTTCACCTTCTTTATCTCCTTACAAAGTTCTTTTAATGTCACTTAATCTAGGCACAATCTGTTCTCGTTCTCTGTTTTCTGTGCTTGAACCTTCTTTTACTTTCTCCTGCTCAGGTCTTCTTGTATTTTGTTCTTCTTCTTTCTGAGCTTGTTCTAATTCTATCTGACCCTGTTCAGGTCTTATTTCAAACTTTTCTTGTACTTCTGCCTGAACGTTTTCTTCTAATATTCCCTCCTCAGGTTCCTGAAAGTCTTTTTCTATCTCCAACTGAGTGTGCTCTTCTTCTCCTGTCTTTTCCTGACTACTTTCCTGTCTTTTCAGTTCTGTTCTTCTTCTTGATTCAATAGCATCATCAATTACTTCAATCACTGGTATCCACTCTTCCTGACTTGTACTTGACTGTTCGTCATATGGTTGTCTTTCAGAATCTATTACTCTTGATTCTTCAATTTCACAGCTTACAACTGTTGACGCTTCAGCCTGTTCAGTCAGTGGTTGCTCTTGTTGTTCTGATGGGCTCGGAACTCTTCTGGTATGACTAGCATGAATCCAATTGGGCAAACCTGCAAACTTCACTGCTGTGGTAGTGACTAGAATGACTTGATGCGGTTTATCCCACCTTGGTGCTAGACACAACTTTCTTGCATGTTTCTTCACTAGCACCCAATCTCCAGGATTCAAATCATGTGCATGGTCTGGCTGTCTTTCAACTGTGTCTTCTCCAACCTGGTGAGAGACAGAACACACAATTTCAGCCAATCACTTTGCAATAGTCCAATACCAGATCATCAGTTATATTCATTAATTTATTTCCAGGAATAAATGCTTGTCTCATTGCTCTTCCCATGAGAACTTCATGTGGGCTCATTCCTGTTTTTCTGTCTGGAATACTTCTGAGACCCATCAATACAAGAGGTAATGCATCTGGCCATTTCAGCATTGTGGATGCACACACCTTCCCTAGTCTTGACTTGATTGTGCCATTTAGCTGTTCAACTATTCCAGAAGCCTCTGGACGATAAGCACAGTGCAGTGTTTGTTCTATGTTAAATGCAGCACAGATTAATCGAATTATTTCATTATTAAAATGAGGGCCTCTATCTGATTCCAAAGTGACTGGAAAACCAAAACGTGGAATCAACTCCCTCAACAATAATTTTGCAACTGTAAGACTGTCATTTCTTCGAGTGGGATAGGCTTCCACCCACCTTGAGAAGAGACATACTATGACAAGTATATATTTCAGTCCATTGCATGGGGGCAATTCAATAAAATCCAACTGTAACCTGCTGAAGGGTCCTTCTGCCTTTCCAATCTTTCCCCAGCTAACCACTGTCTTTCTACCTGGATTTTGCTGTTGACAGGTTATGCATCTTTGGCAAAGGCTTTCTGCGACTACCCTGAATTTTGGATTTTACCAACTCTGTCTGAATAGCCTGATCATTGAGTCTCTCCCTATGTGTGTTGCTCCATGATACACTTTTGCCATTTTTAAAAGCAAACAATCTGGCATGACTGGTCTTCCGTCTAAGTACACCCATACCTCATCGTGTGGTCTCTTTGTACAAGCTGCCTTTATCCAAATTTCCTTTTCCTTTTCCTCAACTTCTTCCTGCAACTGTCTAATCTCATCCCATGTTTCTGGTACTGAGAAAAACATAAGTTGGCATCTGGTTTCACCCGTTTCAATTTTTCTGTTTATGGCCACTGTATTTTTGGCACAGTATTGAGCCACTTGGTCAGCATATCTATTGCCAGCAGTCACATAGTCATTTCCTGACTGATGTGCAGCGCATTTTACAACTGCTATCTCTTTTGGCAATTGTAATGCTTCCAACAAATCCTTCACATTGTTGCTGTTTCTAATAGGAGATCCTGAGGAAGTCAGAAATCCCCTCTGCATCCAGAGCTGGACAAAATCGTGCACAACCCCGAACCCATATTGACTCTCCGTAAATATGGTTACTCTCCAATTTTTCCCCTTTTTGCATGCCATGGTTAAGGCTACCAATTCGGCTACTTGTGCAGATGTGACTCCCGGTAAACAGGATGCTTCAATTACCCCAGATATTTTACAAACAGCATATGCAGCACTTAATCCTCCTTCTTGTGTCCTGAGGCAGGACCCATCTACAAATAACTCATGGTGAGCCTCTTTCAAAGGTGTCTCTTTTATGTCTGGACGGGGCTTAGTACATAATTCAGTTACGTCCAAACAATCATGATCACTCTCATCTTTCACTTCTTCATTGCATGGGTCTGGCAGTAGGGTAGCTGGGTTCATGATCGTACACCTTATCACTGACACGTTCTCAGCTCCCAAAATCACTCTTTCATACTTAGTCAATCGACTAGGGGTGAGATGTTGTGTTCTTGTTCTTGTCAAAAGAATCTCAACTGAGTGTGGAACATAAACCTTTACCGGGTGTCCCATCACTATCGACTCACTTTGCTCCTGACTCATACAAGTAGCAGCTACTGCTTTTAAGCAGCCAGGCAATGCTGAAGCCACTGGATCCAATGTAGCTGAAAAATATGCCACCGGACGTTGACTCAATCCATGTCTCTGTGTTAAGACTGAAAGGGCACATTTTTCTCTCTCACAACAAAACAACGCAAAGTCTTTTGAATAATCAGGCATGCCCAAAGCAGGAGCTTCACACAGGCAATTTCGCAATTTCACAAATGCCTCTATGCAGTCATCATTGCAATCAATCGGATCTTTTGCTCTTTTCCGGGTCATTTGTATTAATGGTTTCGCTAACATAGAAAAACCATTAATCCATTGCCTACAGTACCCAACCCCTCCCAGGAACATTCTCATTTCTCTCTGAGTCTGTGGTAATTGCATTTCTTTGATTATTTTTATTCTTTCCGGTGTCACTTTTCTAACTCCTCTTTCTATTTTATGCCCTAAATATCTAACTTCTTGTCGACAGAATTGTAATTTTTCTGGAGACACCTTGTGTCCTCCTTCAGCCAAATGGTTCAGTAATGCAATTGTGTCTGTGACACAATCTTCTTGTGTTTTTGATGCCACCAGTAGGTCATCAATATACTGAACCAGAACAGATTTTCCAGGCATAATCAATGATTCTAGACATTTTTTCAAAATCTGATTAAAAATTGAGGGACTCTCTGTGTACCCTTGAGGGACTCGACACCATGCGTAAATACGATCCTCAAACTTAAACGCAAAAAGATACTGGCTCTCTAGGTGTAAAGGAATAGAAAAGAACGCTTGGCACAAATCAATTACTGTAAACCAGCCTGCATTCCAAGGTATCTGATAAAGGATCACTGCTGGATTTGGCACTATTGGACAACAGGGAACTACAATTTTATTTATTTTTCGTAAATCCTGCACTATTCTATACTTTCCGCTGGACTTTTTCAGTCCCATTATTGGCGAATTACAAGGACTACCCATCACTTCTTTTAAAATACCTTGTTCAACCATTCGTTCAAATTCAGGAATAATTCCTGCTTTTACTTCTGGACTCATTTTGTACTGTCGGGTATTTGGATACACTGCACTTTCTTTCACTGTCACTTTAACTGGGTCTATATTTGTCATTAACCCAATGTCCTTTCCTGTGAAATCCAACACTTCTGGATTAACTGTAACTCTCAATTCTTCTGGTAATTCCTTTTCAGTCATTAGTGAAAACATTTCATCTACTTCTGTTCCCTGTTTGGCTAACATCATTTTGTATACAACATCTTCATCAGGGGTTTGAAAGGCGACACCATCTGGTGTACAATAAATTGTGCAGTTCATCTTGCACAATAGATCTCTTCCAAACAGATTTACAGGACTGGAATCGCAAACTACAAACTGATGCATTTCTTTAAAACTTCCAATGTGCACCTCCATTGGTTTTGTGATTGGGGTTCTAATCTGTTGGTTAGACACGCCTACAACTTGGATTGATTCTCCCGAGAGGGGTAGGTTTGGGATGTCTGCTGTTCTCACAGTAGACCTGGTAGCACCAGTATCCAATAGGAAAGTAATGTCTTTACCTTCTACTTTCCCATCAACAAATGGACCTGACTGATCTACCGGCAAGGATGCGCCAAGCACGCACTCCTCTTCCTCCCCCCTCAGGCACCGTCATTGCGAGTAGTCTCAATTTTCCTCATCATTCTGCAACATATATTGTGTAATTGTTCTATTATTCTTACCACTTTCTCCTTGAAATCCGTTGTTCGCACTGAAACTTTGATGATTCACAAAATTTGGCATAGGAGCTGGTGGCACCTGATATTGTGGAGTAACTACCTGCTGCTGTTGGTTCATATGTACTTCATTCTGCATCTGTGAGATTAAATTTTGATTTGGCCCACTATTACTCTTATTATTCTGAATACTCTTACACTCGTTCTTCCAATGTCCAAGCTTTCCGCACGCATGACAAGGAAACTTCTTTTTCGCTTCTTCTCTGTCCATTCGTCCCCTATATTTATTACCATTCGCTCCTTGATCATTCTGACTCTTCTCTTTTGCTTGACTATTATCTTGGGCATTTGTTTTCTCCTCTTGTTGTTCTGCCAATTTTACTTGTGCCCACATCATTTTCTCTTTTAGCTTTCTACGCCTGGCCTCAATGTCATCTCCGCAATATTTCGCGTACTTTAAAATTTCATCCACTGTCTTGCTTTGCCAACACAACATATGCTGCTGTATCATCTGACTAATCTCTGGTTTCAAACCGTATACAAACCGATACACAAAATGTCCCATATCCTTATCACCGATATTCTCAAAACCACTATACTGCTTAAACACCTGTAATAACCTCTCATAATATGCATGTACAGATTCATTTGGTTCTTGAGTTGTTCTATCTATTTTTACCCAGTCTGTCTCTTTAGGAGGAATTTTCCCTTTCAAATACGTAATCACTTGGTGATACTTTTTCATCCCTTCCTCCGAGGGTGCTCCTATCTTTGAGTCTCTAGCATACTCCTCATTAGGCCAGTCAATTGTAATTTTACATTCCGTCCATAAATCAGCAGGTACAACTATATCAAATAGACCATCCAAATCCTTCAATAAAACCTTTGAAACCTTCACAAATCTCTCTACCTGTTTATACCATTCAACTGGTTTTTCTCTCAACTTTGGACAATCATTTGTAAATGACAAAATATCTTGTCTACTCCAAGGAACATGAACATATCCACCTCCGGGAACCTCTCTCATTGGACACAATTTTTCGACTTTGCTTGATTCTCTTACTGGAAATGCAGCTGCTGCTTCTCTCGCTTGTACTTCCTCTTTCTTTCTTATCCATCTAATTCTCCATTTATCAATGTCTCCCCATTTTCGCAAAATGCTCATTAATTCCTTTATTTGTAGTCTCTTTCCAGAAACATTTATACTTTCTAGATCTTTATCAGTAAAGTCCACTCGATATGGTTTCTGTAACAACTTTGATTTCGCTATGTCTATTCCAATCTCTGAAGCAACTTCAGTCAATCTCTCATGAAATACCCTTGCTCTCCTGGTTATGCTCTTACATAAAAATAATAATTCTTCTTCATTATAAGCATTCAATCTTTCTGTGCACACACATCTTGTCATCATCTCTTCCAATTCCACTTTCAATCTGCTGATATCTAAAATCCTTGATGTTGGGTTCTGATTATCTCTTTCCTGTGCCCATCTTTCTATATCTTCAGAGGTAACTACTGTTGCGCCTCCAGTTCCTGTATGAACCAAAGGTCTTCTTTCTCTCAAATTCATGGGTGTAACTCTTTTTGGAGTTTCAGTCATAGGTTCCACATTAGGGAGATCCATTAATGAAATAATTAACTCACTTTCACTAGCCTGATCATCTGTAATTATTATTTCTTTCCTAGGACTATTTAATGGAATTGTCACAGGTTGTGGTTTCTGGCAAGTCTTTTTATCTCCGTACAATTGGATTACCGGACCAATAGTCACTGGTACTGTCAAAGCTTCAGTATTCAAATTTAATTGACTTACCTTCTGAACTAGCTCTTCTCTAGTGTTGTTTAGAACATCTCTTTCATTATCCTGCAACACTCTGTTATATGACGTATCATGTCAAATCTGTGGGGTCAATGGTACTCCCATTACTGGTGCACTTGTGGTAACCTTACTGGTTGCTTCTTGATACGGCGGTGGATTTTTAATTAAAATATCTTCTAACAACTATTCATCGGATTCCCCATATCCTGCTGTATTCATATGTTTCGTTTTCTCCTTACACTTTCCTCCAGACTGTTCCTCAGCCATTAACACTGGATATAAACCTTCTGATACCATAGCTCTCCTCCATTGTTTCATCTGCCCTTCGCGTGACTCATGCAAGTGTCTTGGAAAAAATCCTCTATATCTCCCACCTCTGCATTTCTCTCTTTCATATGACTCAGTTTCCCATTCTTCCAAAGCCTCATATTGAGTTAATCTAGGTCTAGGTTCTAAATCATTCATTTTCAATCTCAAATTCTGAAGAATCCTCCCATTAAACGTGCCATCTTTAGGAAATGCTAACACTCCATCATCCTTCGTATATTCTATCCAGTTTTCCAACCACACGCAAGTATGATATCCTCTTTCCATCATCATAAATGATGCTGGTGTTTTCGGTGGCGGAATAGGAATTCCCTCTCTGGTCAACACAGGCTTATCCTTTACAAAGCAATTCTTAATTTTCTTTATAAATGACATTTTTCTTTTCTCTCCATACATCCTTGAGGAACGATGTATAAAATTGTATTCTGCAAACCCTTGAAATCCTCTTCCTGTACGCCTTGTACTAGCAGTCAAATCAAAATCCCTCATACAATCTCTCTCTCCACCAATCCTAAAGCGGCTTCTGGCTAGCTTAACCAATTAAATCAAGCTCACGTTCGTGATCTGACCAATGTCAGCGCGGCCTTTTTCTGACGTCAGTTCTGCTCCTTTCTACTGACCCCTCCTTTACAAGGCTGCTCCTGTCACACGCCCGCTGTTTCTACCAATCCCAGCACGGCTCACTGTGACTTCAGTACAACTCCAGCAACTGACCCTCCCTTCACAAGGTAATACGAAAACTTATTTCTCAATATGTTCTTTAAAATTCTTTGTTATTAACGACATAAAACATTCGCTACTCTGCCTGTTCCACTAAATCAAAGGATAGTTTATTTCTTTCCACTGCGAGTAAAACCTTCCGCTTACTCTTCATATACTACGAGTAAAACCCTTCCGCTTACCCTTCATTCAAGCTCCAGAGAACCTGCTACTCCTCCGGTGTCACCCGTTTTGGGAACTTTGAGACCAAAGTTTCACCAGCGAACTCCTTTTGCTGTCAATCTAGCTTGGAAGAACCTGTTACTCCTTCAGGGTTACCCTTTCTAGGTGATATAACGCCTAAAGTTTCACTAGCGAACTCTTTGCTATCAATCACTCTCACTTTTACGCAGAAAAATAGTCCCTACTTTAACACTGCCAGCCCTACCTAACTTCTCAGTGTTATTCCAACAGACGAGTAACCTCACTGCAGTGTGGTTTCTATCGCCACCCGCTATTCATTCCCCGGGAATTTTCCAGACAACATAAAATAAGACGCTAACTCTTTTTGTTAAACATAAATCAATAATCAATAATCTATACTTATCACCAAACTAGTCAATAATAACCATAGCTCTGCTACCAGAAAACTGATCCAGCGGTGTACTAACAACAGATACTCCACTACCATATACTCACCTGGGCCCATATAATTTCTTCCACTAATACCTAGTAGACCGCTGGAGCTTCTCGTTTATAGATTTCATGTTTCCAGGAATAGTTATTATTCCGTACTAACTAAACCTTTCACTGATCAAAAAGTTCTTTCCTCTGGTCGATGGATCATTAGTTGGAACTAGTTGATGGTGATAATTAACAAAACTTTTTAAACATTCTTTAATAAAATAAAATAATCACAGACTCTGGAAGTTTTTAAATCTTTATCTAAATTAAATGAATGTGAACCATCTCAAAGTTTCAGTACAAACACCCTCATTCGCAAGAGTGTCAATTCAATCAATTATCAATAAACAAAAATATTTCAGACTCTCACAATAACACTGCCTAGAAAGGAGAGGAAAGAGAGAGAAGAACATCTATCAATACAATGAATTTATATTTACCCAGAATGGTGCGAAGATCAACCCCCTGGCCAAAGGGCTGGTAAGGGTCCCTCAAGATAGATCAGGAGACAAAGACTTCAGGACAGGAATCAGGACAGGATACTTCACCTCTCTAGAATACCGACTACATGCGTCGCACCCCTCTCTGACACTCTCTTCCTCCTCGTGGTTCTTCCGCGATCTTCTTTCTAACCCAATTAAATTAAGTTGGAAATTTCTGCATTCAGTTTCTTCATCAGCGTCTTCACAGCATCAGCACCACCCACAGCACCGACAGCTTTCCGAGCTCTGCAGCATCGACGTCTCAGCTCTCGCTTCTGCTCCCGCTTCACTCTAACTAACTAACTAAAACTACCTCAGTTATTCCTTTCAATATTCATGTACCACCCATTAATGTTTCAATTTCATAAAATACTAACTCGGATTGGTCAGGCGAGGGGGGATGATCATCACACCATGCTTACATTTCACTTATTTCATTGAACCATTGTTTTCAAACCCATCCCCTTCAACTTTATTAAATTGTTTCCTTTCCCATACATCTCCATACTTTATTAATACAAATTATTTCAATGTCATGAATAAGGCTCCTTCATATGAACTCTTCACCCTCATCTTCCCAGGGCACATCTTTCTCGTCCTTGGACGGTGGACAAGTCCTTACTCATCCTTCCTTGTTCTCTCTCATATGCGCATGTGCAGGATCAAATCAGTCAGCTCAATTCAGACAAGTGTGGAAGGCCCAAATGCGCACTAACAACAAAGTCAAAAGAAGAAATGTTATTCTTAAAAATAAATGGTTTCACTGTATACCAGCAACCTCTACTCTAACCCACTTTAATTGTTATTACCCTTTCCTGCATTTGCGTTAATATAAAAGCTTATTTTCTATTTAGCCAAGCAGGTGCCATGCATGTGAACTTTCAAGCAGCCATTTTAATGCCTTTTGCGGATGCGCAAGATTTTCCCTCCAAGCGTTAAAACGTAATACTACGTAGCTGCAGTAGACACATGCGCAGTAAAGATCCCTTGTTAGAGTGCGTTTTAGTCCTTCGTTCATTTTGTTAAAGTTAATAAACAAATACGCAAGCTTCCTTGTCCCGCGTGTCTTTCTAAAATGCGAATTATTAATTACAAACAAATAGTTAGTAATTTGTTAATGAGTTAAAACAAAAGGATTGCTTCCGAGCAAGTCTCATTTACGAGTCCTTGCTCCATCAACCCTGTACTCACACAGACACAACACACTCCATAGTCTTACACACAGACTCCTATCCCTGCACTCACACAGGCATACCACCTCACTGTGTACTCACACAGCCATAACACACTCCATACTTAAACTCCTATCCCTGGACTCACACAGGCTCATACCTCACCCTGTACTCACACAACCACAACACACTCCATATTCTTACACACAGATTCCTATCCCTGCATTCACACAGGCAGACCAACTCACCCTGTACTCACACAGATATAACACACTCCATACTTTACAAACTCCTCTCCCTGCACTCACATAGGTGCACCAACTCACCCTGTACTCACACAGCCACAACACACTCCATACCCTTACAGACTCCTATCCCTGCACTCACACAGCGACATCAAACTCCATACTCTTTCAGATAGACTCCTATCCCTGCAAACACACGGGCACACCACCTCACCCTGTTCTCACACAGCCACAACACACTCCATACTCTTACAGACAGACTCCTATCCCTGCACTCACACAGGCAGACCACCTCACCCTGTTCTCACACAGCCACAATACACTCCATACTCTTACAGACAGACACCTATCTCTGCACTCACACAGTCCCAACACACTCCATACCTTACAGACTCCTATCCATGCACTCACACAGGCGCACCAACTCACCCTGTACTCACACAGCCACAACACACTCTATACTCTTACAGACTCTTATCACTCCACTCACACAGCAACAACAAACTCTATACTCTTTCAGACAGACCCCTATCCCTGCAATCACACGGGCATACCACCTCACCCTGTACTCACACAGCCACAACACACTCCATAGTCTTACACACAGACTCCTATCCCTGCACTCACACAGGCATACCACTTCACTGTGTACTCACACAGCCATAACACACTCCATACTTTACAAACGCCTATCCCTGCACTCACACAGGCTCATACCTCACCCTGTACTCACACAGCCTTAACACACTCCATACAATCCGGCAAACTACCGACCTATCGCTCAGCTCCCATATCTATCCAAAGTGATGGAGAAGCTGGTCAACAGACAACTGTCTAATTATCTTGAAACCAACGAGCTCCTGGACCCATCCCAAACTGGCTTCAGAGCCACCAACAGCATGGAGGCCACCCTATTAGCAGGCTTAGATAATATCAGATCCTTAATTGATCAGGGCAAGGCCGCTGCCCTGATCCCATTGGACCTATCAGCGGCATTTGGCACGGTCTCGCATGGCCTATTACTGAGCACCCTACATGAAAAGGGCATACACTCTAAAGCCCTTCAGTGGTTCTGTCCCTTCCTAAGCAGCAGAACACAAACAGTACAAATGGGACCATTCACCTCCAACCCAAAAACCATCAACAATGGTGTCCCACAGGGAGCCTCCCTGAGCCCCACCCTTTTTAATGCCTATGTATCGTCTTTGGCTAAAATCAGCAAAAAATGGGGACTCAGTATCTGCTCTTATGCGGATGACACACAACTGCTGATAGCCCTGGAAGAAAGACACGAGGACATCAGAATTAAACTAACTAATTGTCTCTCAGAAATGACGACTTGGATGTCAGATCACTGTCTGAAATTAAGCGCCGATAAGTCAGAGATCCTACTCTTCGGAGGAGCGTATCTAATTTGGGATGCAACCTGGTGGCCCAAATCACTTGGACCTGCACCCGCGCCCAAACAGGTCTGTAGGACTTGGCCTTTTTTGGCTAAAGTTCCCTAAAACTTTTTGCTTTCCCCCAGACCGTTTTCCTGACATAGAGTGCCAATTTAGATGCTTTGGGTACTTTGCCACTGCTGATCAGTGTCAAAGTACAGTAGTTTCCGATGTAAAGTGTAATGGTAATTGGTTGGCCATGATTGGTATGTTTGCCTTACTAGTAGAGTCCCTAGTGATGTGCACTGTGTGTGCCAGGGCTAGTAATGCAAGGGCGCGTGGAGAAGGGAACTCAGGCCTGCAGTGTAGGGCCTGCGCGCAGTTTGCTAAGTTAGCATGTTGTCCTGACAAGCACAACCACTTGTCAGGCCTTACTTTCCCTTTTGCGTAAACAGTGGGCACCCCTGTGGTAGGTCCCAGGTAACCCCTGGGCAGGGTGGCGTGTAAGTAAAAGGCAGGACATATACTGAGGTGTGTGTTATGTCCTGACAGTGAAAAACACTCCATTTCGTTCTTCACTGGTGAAAGGCCATTCTGCCCATAGGACAGAATGGGGGAGGCTGGGTATTGTTTGTTAGCCTAGTTTCCCATAAGTTTAAAATGGAGAGGTGAAGTTTGGTATGTATGAATTCACAGCGTCATAACCCATCTTTCTATGAAAGTGGTTTTGTCACTGTGTGTTCAGAAGCCTTTCTTTTAGAAAGTGGCTGAGTTTTGTGCTTTAGGCATTTCTGTGTGTCTCTGTTGAATGTGGATTGACTGTCTCGATCTAAGAGGGGAGGGGGTGAAATGGCACCAGGCTGACCTGCAGCTGGAGAGTATGCGAGGAGAAGCCCCGGGAGGTGAAGAGGCCTGGGTTGCGGCTATAAAACAATTGACCCATCTCCTGCTGAGTGATTAAGGATCCAGACCCCCAGTATCAAAGGGAGAAAGGTGACACTGGGAGGGAGACACCCAGAACTGATTTAGGCAGGGGTCAGGGACCCCTGAGCACAACAAACTTCAAAGAGATTTAGGGGTATATCTATGAGAGATGAAACCCCTGAACGTTGGAATGAAACAGAAATGGATTGAGACTGAAAAGGCTTGGACCCATTCTGTGGTCAAGAGGAACCTCTGCTAAAGAAGGAGCAACTGAAGAGACTGCTGTGGAAAGACCAATCCTTGCTTCGTGATCTGGGGCTGGTCTGCAGTTTGCTGTTCTAACTAAGGGAGAGGCTGTTGGGACTGTGCTTGGAGTCGCTGGGTCCCCCTGCTTGAAGAAGACTGTGCTTTGTGCTGTGTCTTGTAACCCCAAGGGCCTGAGGTGAGCTGGCTCCCTGTTTGGAAACACAGAAACATAAAAGTTTCCGGAGAAGTTTCAAGCAACGCGGTGGGCGCGTGTTGTGGCAGCTTGAGACCCTCAGAAGGTGTGCCCTGTGATCTTGGACACACGGAGGAGAAGCAAGACTCGTACGCGCTGGGTGCGTGTCGCGGTGCACAGGAGGCGTTGGTGAAGAGCGCCTGGTGAACGTGTGCATCGACGGAGGAGTGAGTCTCGGATGCGCAGGGTGCGTGTCGTGGTGCACAGGAGGCGTCGGTGAGGAGCGCCTGGTGAAGTGTTCACCGGATGTGAAGTGAGACTCGGACGCGCAGGGTGCGTGTCGGGGTGCACCGCAGGCGCTGGTGAGGAGTGCCTGGTGAGCGGGTGCATCGGAGGTGAAGAGAATCTCGGACGCGCTGGGTGCGTGTCGCGGTGCACTGGAGGCGTTGGCGAGGAGCGCCTGGTCAACGCGTGCATCGGAAGTGGAGTGAGTCTCGGACGCGCAGGGTGCGTGTCGGGGTGCACCGAGGCGTTGGTGAAGAGCGCCTGGTGATCGAGTGCACCGGAGGAGAAGCGAGGCTTGGACACGGTGAGCGTGTCGAGGTGCGGCCGGAGGCATTGGTGAAGAGCGCCTGGATATCGGGGCACCGGAATTGGAGTAAGTCTCAGTGAAGCAGTGTGTGTGCTTTGGTGCAACCTGGGACTGTGGAGGTGATCGGCTGATCATCGTGTGCACTGGAAGAAAGTGAGTCTCTGCAGCGTGGTGTGCGTGTCTTGGTGCGAACTGAGACCGCAGGAAGGAGTGCCGGTTGAACGTGCACTCGGAGTCGACGTGAAGTCCCATCAGCGTTGTGTGTGTGGCTTTGTGCCAGAAGAGACCCGGAGGGTGCGGTGGTGAATGTGCACCCGGAGTAACGTAATCTCAGGGGCGTGGGGTACGTGTGCCCTGCGGCCGCCTGAGACCTTCCAAACAGTCGCGGACCGGCAGCCCCGGAGGAGCTGAGCTGCCAGGCCGTGCCGCTGAGGCCCATTGCGAAAGTTCTGCACGAAAGGCCTAGTTCATTGAAGGAGGAGAGGAGAGTGGGGTCGCGCCCCCCAGGTAACGTGGATCACTGCCTGGGCGGGGTGCGGGCTCAGAGGGACACTCTCTCGGCCTCTCTGTCCTTCTGACGACGTGAGCCTTTGCTTCGGCTCAGATTGGGGCCCGTACTGACCAAGGAGTGGTGGTACTGGGGCCCAAGTAGGAAGCTGTACTTTATTTCATCGTGAATACGTGTGGGGGGCAACTGTTATCGAAGAGGCTGACTGTCGTAATACACATTGCCAATATTGCTGCTAACGAACTGCCGGACTGTCTTATGACGCCTGACATTATTTCCGCCTAACGAAGTACAGGATTGTAGCGCTACGCATTGCATTATTTCTCCCTTGCAAAGTACAGGATTGTAGCGGCCCGCATTGCATTATTTCGTCATTACAACGTACATGATTGTAGCTACGCATTGCATTATTCCTTAATTGCAAAGTACATGATTGTGGCGGCGTGCATTGCATTGTTTCTTCATTGTAAAGTACGTGATTGGGGTGTGACGCATTGCATTATTCCTTCATTGCGCAGTACATGATTGTAGCGGTACGCATTGCATAATTTCTCCCATTGCAGGTACCGGAGTGTATCGTTACGCATTGTATTATTTCTCCTGTGCCCGGCACAGGATTGTATCGTTACGCAGAGCACTATTGTTTGTCCATTGCAACGTGTGTGATTCTAGCATTACGACCAGCATAGCGTTTGGAAAGCGGTGGTTGGGATTTGAACCTACCAGCCAGCCAGAACGAATATTACCCTTTATTATATGTTGGCTTTTGTAACATGTGGTCTGATCGTATATCTTTCTATATAAAGTTTATACTCGTTTTTATCAAACTCGTGTGGAGTCCATTTGTGGTGTCACCAGGGGGTTGCTGTGGGCATGGTTGCACATACTGTACACTCGTGCCTTGGAGATAGGCCTGGCTGCTCGTGCCAAGCTACTAAGGGGGTGAGCAGGGCTATCTCAAACGGTGTCCTTACTTGGCCTAACGTTGAGTGGGGAGTCCCGGGTCGCGCATTTGTGACAGTGACGCGTGACGGGGACTCCGGCTTCCAACAAGGTCGCAAAAGATTTACGCATTCTTATCGACAAATGCACTAACCATGCAGGACCAGGTCCGTGCATTGTGTTGGAGAAGCTTCGCTACATTAAAACTGCTAAAAAGACTCTTCTTATGGATCCCCCTGGAATGTAGGAAAACCATCATTTAGGCCTTGCTCATAAGCAAACTGGATTACGAGAATGCGCTCTATATGGGCATGGCAGATTACCTTTTCTCTCGTCTGCAGGTAATCCAGAATGTGGCTGCCCAGTTGGTGTGCAACAAAAGCAGGTACAGCTCGGCTTCAGAATGCATGAGGGAGCTCCATTGGTTGCCTGTGCGCCAAAGGTCTAGATTCAAGCTCCTGGGTCATGCACACAAAGCCATACACCATCACAGCCCCAGAATCTTACAAGATAAAATCGAATTCTATGTTCCAACACGGAATTTAAGGTCGTGAAATCAGGCACAGGCAAAAACAAAACGCCTTAAGAGGGCCAGAGCAGGGGGCTGCTCTTTCTCCCATCTGGCAGCAACTCACTGGAATGAATTTCCTCTGGAACTTCGTCTTACCGATGACTATATATCATTTAGAAAAAAGCTGAAAACCCATCTGTTCCCCAGGGTTTAACTACCCACATAGAGGCCTTGAACGTCACCTCACCCTCACTCAGGTTTCCGCTCTCCTAGCGCCGTGATATTCACTCGGATGAATGTTGCGCTTATAAATATATACACTTACAGACAGACTCCTATCCCTCCACTCACACAGGCCCACCACCTCACCCTGTACTCACACAGCCACAACACACTCCATACTCTTACACACAGATTCCTATCCCTGCACTCACACAGGCAGACCACCTCACCTTGTACTCACACAGTCACAGCACACTCCATACTTTACAAACTCCTATCCCTGCACTCACACTGGCAGACCACCTCACCCCGTACTCACACAGACATAACATACTCCATACTTTACAAACCCCTCTCCCTGCACTCACATAGGTGCACCAACTCACCCTGTACTCACACAGCCGCAGCACACTCCACACTTTACAAACTCCTCTCCCTGCATTCACACGGGCACCCTATACTCACACAGCCACAACACACTCCACACTCTTACAGATAGACACCTATCCCACACATCAATCAACATCTATCTGCCCATGTCAAAAATACTGGCAGCCTGGACCCTTCTCAATCCGGTTTCAGGCCCAAATACAGCACGGAGTCTGCCCTGTTGGAGGTCACGGATAACATCAGGATGACCTTAGACAGTGGCCACTCCATGATTCTCGTGCTGTTGGACCTCTCTGCCGCGTTCGACACGGTTTCACACCAGATCTTGCTCAGGAGATTGGAGGAGATTGGACTTCGAGGACCTGCCTTTCAATGGATGACGAGCTTCCTGTCCTCCCGTACCCAGACTGTCAATCTAGGTCCTTTTCGGTCGAAGACGATGGAACTGACCAAGGGTGTTCCTCAGGGCTCATGTTTAAGCCCTACATTGTTTAACATCTACATTGCCCCCTTGGCCAACCTCCTTAGGTCTATTGGCTTCCTGCCCATTTCTTATGCTGATGACACCCAGCTTCTCTTCTCCTTTAACAAATCCTCCACAACGGCTCGGCCCACTTTTTCGGAGGGAATGTCAGCCATCGCTCACTGGATGAAAAGTAATTTTCTCCAACTAAATGCAGGGAAGACGGAGATTATGCTCTTCGGAGACGCCCCTCTTCTGTGGACCCCGGACTGGTGGCCGGCAGCCATTGGCGCCCCCCCTGGCCGTAAGGCCCTAGTTAAAAACTTGGGCATCCGTCTAGATCGTGCCTTAACCTTAAAGGAGCATGCTGCTCACACGGCCGGCGCCTTCTTCCATGTGTTGGGCTTGCTACGACGAGTCTTTCCATTCCTTCCAGATCACACCCGTAAAACACTTATTCAGACCATGGTTATGAGCCGTCTCGACTACTGCAACGCTCTCCTGGTCTCTGCTAATGAGTCTTCACTCAGTAGGCGGCAGGTGGTCCAGAATACCGCTTCGCGCCTGGTCATGAACGCTCCATTCAAAACCCCCTCCCTTCCCCTTCTTCAACAGCTCCATTGGCTTCCAATCCGCAAGCGTGTCAAATTCAAAGTCTGCTGTATCGTCCATAAGGCCTTGCATAACAAAGGCCCTCTTTACATCTCTAGGAAATTTAAGCATTACGCTCCTACTAGGACCCTTAGGTCTGGAAGCAAATCACTTCTTTTAGTCCCCAGGGTCAGGAAAACAAGATTAGGTGGGAAATCCTTCTCTTACCTCGCTCCCTTTTACTGGAACCAGCTTCCCATTCACCTGAGACAATGCCCTGATTATTTGCGTTTCAGGAAACTTCTTAAGACCACCTTATTTTAACATGGCTCGTCAGCCCGCTGAGCAGCACAGTCCAAAGCGCAGAGATACCCCTCAGGGGGTGATTCAGGCACTATACAAAACCCATAAATAAATAAATAAATCCCTGCACTCACACAGCCATAGCACACTCCATACTTTACAAACTCCTCTCCCTGCACTCACATAGGCACACTGCATCACCCAGTACTCACACAGCCATAGCACACTCCATACTTTACAAACTCTTCTCCCTGCACTCACATAGGCGCACCAACTCACCCTGTACTCACACAGCCACAATACATTCCAGGGCTTTAAGTGGGCCGGGTCTCACCGGTGCTAAGCACCTGCAGTTTTTTAAAGGGGGCCTCGAAACGGGTCTCTATCGGGCTCTGTTTTGAGCCCGGCACAGGCGGTCCGTTTTGTTTCCGAACTGCAATGACAGCAGGCACATCGATGTGCGCTGCTCACTCTGCTCACTTCTCACTCGTGGAGAAGTTATGGCATGACGTCACGTCAGGGTAGCGTTGTAGGGGAAGGGAAATCCTTTAAAGAGTCATTTTCTCTCTGGATTTCCTTTTTCTTTTTGAAACTCAGGAGCAGCAACATTGTTGTGGGGTCACCAGGGATTTAAGTGGAAGCTTTTTCAATATTAAACACAAGCCATATTTGCTGCTTATTTATCTTTTGCAACTAACAACCATTGACAAAGCCAATAGTCCCGGCTTGTTGTAGGTATGATGTTACTTGTTGCATCATATATCTGGATGCAATGACAGAAACAGCAAAATACAAGTAGGGCAGCACACTATGCTAAGCACAGATTTTTAGCTTATGTGTTTTTAAGCCACGCCCTTAATTATATTGGCCACGCCCCTTTGAGACCCTCAGTTTTTTAATCCCACTTAAAGCCCTGACACACTTCATACTCTTACAAACTCCTATCACTGCACTCACACAGCGACAACAAACTCCATACTCTTTCAGACAGACCCCTATCCCTGCAATCACACGGGCACACCTCCTCATCCTGTACTCACACAGCCACAACACACTCCATATTCTTACACACAGACTCCTATCCCTGCACTCACACAGGCATACCACCTCACCGTGTACTCACACAGCCATAACACACTCCATACTGTACAAACTCCTATCCCTGCACTCACACAGGCTCATACCTCACCCTGTACTCACACAGCCACAACACACTCCATACACTTACAGACAGACTCCTATCCCTGCACTCACACAGGCGCACCGCCTCACCCTGTATTCACAGAGACATGACACACTCCATATTCTTACACACTGATTCCTATCCCTGCACTCACATAGGCGCACCACCTCACCCTGTACTCACACAGCCATAACACACTCCATTCTTTACAGACAGACCCCTATCCCTGCCCTCACACAGGCACACCACCTCACCCTTTACTCACGCAGACATAACACACTCCAGTCTTACAGACTCCTATCCCTGCACTCACACAGGCATACCACCTCACCCTGTACTCACACAGCTATAACACACTCCATACATTACAAACTCCTCTCCCTGCACTCACACAGGCAGACCACCTCACCCTGTACTCACACAGCTATAACACACTCCATAGTCTTACAGACTCCTTTACCTGCACTCACACAGGCACACCACCTCACCCTGTACTCACACAGCCACAACACACTCCATCCTTTACAGACAGACCCCTATCACTGCACTCACACAGGCAGACCACCACACCCTGTACTCACACAGCCATAACACACTCCATACTTTTCAAACTCCTATCCCTGCATCCACACAGGCACACTACTCACAATGCACTCACAAGCTGCTCACCCTGCACTCATACAAACACTACCATACACTGCACTCACGATACACTGATGCAAATACTCACACACACACACACACACACACACACACACACACACACACACACACACACACACACACACACACACACACACACACTGACCATGGCAGAGTAATGTCAGAGGAGCTTCTGGGGTGGAGGAATGGGGCCCGGCTGGTAAGGCGGGACCAAGAGAGAAGAATGTAGGTGGCCAGCCTTGCACCCAAAAGAAGAACAGCTGCCCGGCGGGAGGAGCAGGCTAATATGAGGGGCAACATGAGGGGTCCTGCCCTGCGCCCAGAAGGAGACGAAGGACCAGGTTAAGAGCAGGGGGAGACGGGAGAGGTAGGGAAACAACAGGGGGCATGTAGGTGGCCCACGGTCCCCGACGAGCATGTGGAGGAGGAGCAGGGGGAAGGTGTTAGAGGTCGAGTACCAGTTGGGCAAGGAATTAGTGGGTCCACCTGGTGCTATGAAGAGCACCCTGTGGAGGAGCAGAAGGTTGGAGGTGGAGGGCTGGGACCAGGATGGCAGCATGATGGGGGCTGCTGGGCGCTTAGAAGAGCAGCAGGGGGGCTGTGTGAGGGGGAGGGGGACTGCGTGAGGAGCAGGGCAGTGTGAGAGGTAGGGAGGCTGTGTGAGAGGATAGGGGACTGTGTGAGAGGCAGGGGACAGAGAGGCAGGGGGACTGTGAGAGAGGCAGGGGCTGTGTGAGGAGCAGGGGCTGTGTGAGAGGCAGGGGGCTGTGTGAGAGGCAGGGGGCTGTGTGAGAGGCAGGGGGCTGTGTGAGAGGTGTGGGGCTTTGTGAGAGGCGTGGGGCTTTGTGAGAGGCAGGGGGACTGTGTTTGAGGCGGGGACTGCGTGAGAGGCAGGGGGACTCTGTGAGAGGTAAGGGAGCTGTGTAAGAGGCAGGGGGACAAGCGAGGCAGGGAGACTGTGTGAGAGGCAGGGGGACTGTGTGAGAGGCAGGGGGACAAGCGAGGCAGGGGGACTGTGTGAGAGGCAGGGGGACTGTGTGAGAGGCAGGAGAGCAAGAGAGGAAGGGGGACTGTGTGAGAGGCAGGGGAGCAAGACAGGCAGGGGGACAAGAGGTAGGAGGGCTGTGTGAGAGACATTGGGACTGTGTGAGAGGCAGGGTGAGAGTGTGAGTGGCAGGGAGACTGTGTGAGTGGCAGGGAGACTGCGTGAGTGGCAGGGGACTGCATGAGAGGATAGGGGACTGCATGAGAGGATAGGGGACTGCATGAGAGGATAGGGGACTGCGTTAGAGGATAGGGGACTGTGAGAGGATAGGGGACTGTGAGAGGCAGGGGGACTGCGTGAGGAGCAGGGATTTTGTGAGAGGCAGGGGGCTGTGTGAGAGGCAGGGGGACTGTGTTTGCGCGGGGACTGCGTGAGAGGCAGGGGGACTGCTTGAGAGGCAGGGGGACTGCTTGAGAGGCAGGGGGACTCTGCGAGAGGTAAGGGTGCTGTGTGAGAGGCAGGGTGGACAAGCGAGGCAGGGGGACTGTGTGAGAGGCAGGGGAGCAAGAGAGGAAGGGGGACTGTGTGAGAGGCAGTGGGACTGTGTGAGAGGCAGGAGAGCAAGAGAGGAAGGGGGCTGTGTGAGAGGCAGGGGGTCTGTGTGAGAGGTAGGGGAGCAAGAGAGGAAGGGGGACAAGAGAGGCAGGAGGGCTGTGTGAGTGGCTGGGGGACTGTGTGAGCGGCATGGTGGATTGTGTGAGTGGCAGGGAGACTGCGTGAGTGGCAGGGGACTGCATGAGAGGATAGGGGACTGCATGAGAGGATAGGGGACTGCATGAGAGGATAGGGGACTGCGTGAGAGGATAGGGGACTGTGTGAGAGGATAGGGGACTGTGTGAGAGGCAGGGGGACTGCGTGAGGAGCAGGGATTTTGTGAGAGGCAGGGGGCTGTGTGAGAGGCAGGGGCCTTTGTGAGAGGCGGGGGACTATGTGAGAGGCAGGGGGACTGTGTTTGCGCGGGGACTGCGTGAGAGGCAGGGGGACTGCTTGAGAGGCAGGGGGACTGCTTGAGAGGCAGGGGGACTCTGCGAGAGGTAAGGGTGCTGTGTGAGAGGCAGGGTGGACAAGCGAGGCAGGGGGACTGTTTGAGAGGCAGGGGAGCAAGAGAGGAAGGGGGACTGTGTGAGAGGCAGTGGGACTGTGTGAGAGGCAGGAGAGCAAGAGAGGAAGGGGGCTGTGTGAGAGGCAGGGGGTCTGTGTGAGAGGTAGGGGAGCAAGAGAGGAAGGGGACAAGAGAGGCAGGAGGGCTGTGTGAGTGGCTGGGGGACTGTGTGAGCGGCATGGTGGATTGTGTGAGCGGCAGGGGGACTGTGTGAGAGACAGGGGGACTGTGTGAGAGACGGGGGGACTGTGTGAGAGACGGGGACTGTGTGAGAGACAAGGGGACTGTGAGGTGCAGGGGACAAAAAAGGCAGGGGGCTGTGAGAGAGGTGTGGGACAAGAGGCAGGGTGCTGCGTGAGAGGCAGGGGAACTGTGCGAGAGGCAGGGAGACTGTGCAAGAGGCAGGGGGCTGTGTTTGAGGCAGGGGGCTGTGTTTGAGGCAGGGGGGCTGTGTTTGAGGCAGGGGGCTGTGTTTGAGGCAGGGGGCTGTGTTTGAGGCACGGGGGCTGTGTTTGAGGCAGGGGGCTGTGTTTGAGGCAGGGGGGCTGTGTTTGAGGCAGGGGGGCTGTGTTTGAGGCAGGGGGGCTGTGTTTGAGGCAGGGGGGCTGTGTTTGAGGCAGGGGGCTCCGTTTGAGGCAGGGGGCTGTGTGCGAGACAGGGGGGCTGTGTGAGAGGCAGGGGGCTGTGTGAGAGGCAGGGGGCTGTGTGAGAGGCAGGGGGCTGTGTGAGAGGCAGGGGGCTGTGTGAGAGGCAGGGGGCTGTGTGAGAGGCAGGGGGCTGTGTGAGCAGATACCTTTTTGAGAGGTGGGGGACTGTGTGAGAGGTGGGGGGCTGTGTGAGAGACAGGCAGACTGAGATGTAGGGGCTGTGTGAGAGTCAGGGGGACAAATGAGGAAGAGGGACCATGTGAGAGGCAGGGGGATGGAGAGATGTAGAAGACAAAAGAAGCAGGGGGACTGTGTGAGAGGGAGGGGGCTGCATGAGAGGCAGGGGGACTGCGTCAGAGGCAGGAGGAGTGTGTGAGAGGCAAGGGGACTGCGTGAGAGGCAAGGGGACTGCGTGAGAGGCAGGGGGACTGCGTGAGAGGCAAGGGGACTGCGTGAGAGGCAAGGGGACTGCGTGAGAGGCAAGGGGACTGCGTGAGAGGCAGGGGGACTGCGTGAGAGGCAGGGGGACTGCGTGAGAGGCAGGGGGACTGCGTGAGAGGCAGGGGGACTGTGTGAGAGGCAGGGGGACTGTGTGAGGCAGGGGGACTGCATGAGAGGTTGGGGGGCTTTTTGAGAGATGGGGGACTGTGTGAGAGGCAGGGGGACTGCGTGAGAGGTTGGGGGGCTTTTTGAGAGGCGGGGGACTGCGTGAGAGTCAGGGGGACTGCGTGAGAAGTGGAGGGTTTTTTGAGAGGTGGGGGTCTGTGTTTGAGGCATGGGGAATCTGTGAGAGGCAGGCTGACTGTGTGAGCAGCGGGGGCAGTGTGAGAGGCAGAGGGAGAAGAGAGATGGGGTAAAAGAGAGGCAGGCTGCTGCGTGAGAGGCAGGGCTGTGTGAGAGGCAGGGAGACTGCAAGGTAGGGAGCTGTGTGAGAGTCAGCGGGATAAGAGAGTCAATGGGACAAGCAAGGCAGGGGAAATGTGTGAGAGGCAGGGGGACTGCGAGATGCAGTGTGAGAGAAGGTGGCCTGGTATATGCTGTCCACTAATTAAAGTGGGCACCTTGTACCAGTCCACACGACCCTTATGATGTATGAGGTCAAAGATAACCTTTAGAAAGCTATCCTAGTGGTAGCTGTGGAGAGCAGCCTTCAGGCTTAATCTTGAAGGAATGTAAAGCAGCTTGTTTTACCAGAGTATCACCTCCTGAATGACTAAATGAAAGGAGAACCACACAGTAGTGATATAAAAATATGTATTTATTAATATAACACTCTCTACTAATCTCTACACGAGATTAGAACATAAAGCACACAATATTGAATCAATAGAACAATCGTAAGTAGCACAATACACAGCGGGCTCCAGGGGGAGACCGAACCATATACTAAAAAAATGGTATAACAATCACGACTTGACTAGACACAGTGCCTAGAGCACGTAGAATCGCTGGGACCCCAAGGAACCACCCAAGGCAGTGACACAGGGCGCCCACGGAGGACGGGTGCAGTGAGGAAACACGACTGCGTGCTCCGTGCAACTCTATGGGAAAGTCGCGGTTGGAAAGTTACTGTGTAAGGACACTTCTACGTGGACTTCAAGCAAACCCTTTGGAACATAAGAGGTTCTAGAGCCAACACACCAGTGAGTACCAAGGTACCCGTGTTACCTATCCCAGAGGAGCCGGGTGCATAGGGGTCAAGTGGTGTCGGAAACCTCCGTCGTTTTCAATGGAGAGCTGCGAAGAAGTACTGCTGCCAGGAAGGCGAAGAGTGTCCGGTGGAATCCAAGCCTGGATTCTAGGTGAGAGGAACCTGAAAGCAGAGGGGACAGAGTCTGGGTCACTTCAGGTGACCAGGTGCTCGGTAGTCGAATGCCCACCGATGTCGGGTGCTTCAGGTGTGAAGAAAGGATGCTTGACTCTGCAGCCGCGGGGACCAGGAGATGACGAGGACGACCAGGGTCCGGAGGTGAGCTGTCCCACGAAGGATGTCGAGTGCTGAGGGGTCAGTGTCTGGCTGGAGCACCAACAAGCCTTGGCAAATGCAACCCACGCAGGCAGAGTAAACAGGTTACGGTGTGGACCAGCAAGGTCCAGGAGACTCTCCAAGCAATGGGGAGTCAGGGCACGTCTGGAGCCCAAGAACAAACAAGGTGACCCTCGCCAGGACCCACAGGCCAACGGACCAGGGATCGCGAGGAGACCTCGAGCGAATTCACAAAGCACCAGCCCACAGAGCACTCGGTGAGTGGAGGCCGGATATCTTCGGTGCAAATGCTGCTCGGGGTCAGGACTACACGGAGTCCAAAGCACAAGCTCAGGGATCGCCAACAAGCATATGCTTCTGCAAATGTACGCGGTGCACAGGGGTTCGGGTTGCACGGTCCCCACGAGGGATACTGGTCTCAGAATCGCTGAGAGGTCAGATCAACCTCAGGGACCTTCGGGAACCCACCTCCTGTGTTGCTGAAATCTTCGGAGTCCGCAGGAGCTCTGGAGATGCAAGCCGGTCACATGCGCTTAGGTGCCTGCTTCTGCAGGGGAGTAACTCCTTTACTCCAAGGGAGATTCTTCAGTCGTCCAGCGTCGTGCAGACAGTCGAAGTACTTGGTTTCTTCTTAGCAGAATCTTGTCCAGGTAAAATCTAAAGTCCTGTAGCCAGGTATCCCACTTTATACCCACGGGAGAGGGTTGGAAAGATTCTGTGGACCCTCCTAGGGGAGGGGCAGGACAGAGGGGTGGCTACACCCATGTCCTTTGTCCAGTTTCGCGCCAGAGCAGGAGCCAATGGCTCCCAGAACTGGTTTGAGCTGGACTATGCACAGGGACACCAAATGTGCCCCCAGTGCAGACTTTCTGGCACTCTCAGAGTGCACCCACCCAGCCCCAATACACTAAACCCTGTCTGGGAGGTGGTCACACCTCCCTGTGACAGGATGCCTATTGTCATGCCTTCCTCTGCTCGAGCTTGGCTCAGCAGCAGGAGGGCAGAATCGTGTCTGTGGCTGGCAGCATCCATTTTGTGCTGCCCAGGTCGAGAAAGCTGGTACCGGGTAGACCGGTGACCCACAGTAGTGGTTCTAGAAGGGTGGAATCATACCTCCCACACCAGTTACTGGTATGGAGGTATGATTCCAAGGTGTTTGACACCAAACACGACATGTTTCTAAGCAGCCGTTTTAAAGTTAGCATTTACCGCGAGGTTATAATGCAACTTAACCTATATGTCTGGCTGCATCACTGACAACCCCGGAGAATGGTCTCCGAAGGCTGCAGAGGGGCTCTGCTCATGCAGGGGCACCCTCTCACGTACAACCCAGCACCCTGCCTTCAGGATTGATAAGGCCTGCCATAGGGGTGACTGATAGGTTTTTAAGTGTAGTGATTTAGATAGATATAGGGAACCTATATCTAAGTAAGTGGTGCAAGCACCAGCTTACACAGGCTGCTGTAGCAGACCTGTTGTGTCATTTTGAATGGCCTCTCATGGGTGGCATAATACATGCTTCAGCCCATGGGAGGCCTCTGGGGTACCTATGCCCTGGGTACATGGTGTACCATATACTAGGGACTTATAAGGGTACCCCAGTATCCAATCTGGAGTGTACCTAAAGTACATGCATATCAATTTAAGGGAGAAAGCAGATAGACTGGGGTCCTGGATAGCAGGATCCCAGTCAGACTAGTCCAAAAACAGTGATACATCAGCAAAAAGTGGGGGTAACCATAAGAAGCAGATCCTACTTTCCTACACAACCCCCCCCCCCAAACGCAAGGACATTAAACTAACCTTGACCAGTTGAGTCTTCATGTTCTAAGTGGAAATATCTGGAGAGTCCATCTGCATTGGCATGGTTACTCCCAGGTCTATGTTCCACTGTATAGTCCATCCCCTGTAGGGAAATGGATCACCTCAAGAGTTTGGGGTTTTCACCCTGCATCTGTTTTAGCCATAAGAGGGGCTTATGGTCTGTCTGAACAATGAAGTGAGTGCCAAACAGGTATGGCCTCAGCTTCTTCAGAGCCCAAGCCACAGCAAAGGCTTCCCTCTCAATAGCTGACCAACGTTTCTCTCTGGGGGTCAGCCTCCTGCTTATGAAAGCTACTGGCTGATCCTGACCCTCCTCATTCAATTGTGATAGCACAGCCCCTACCCCCAATTCAGATGCATCTGTTTGAACAATGAATTGCTTGGAATAATCAGGACTTTGCAGAATGGGAGCAGTGCACATGGCCTGCTTCAGGTCATCAAATGCCTTTTGACAGCTAACTGTCCACTGAACGTTCTTATGCATTCTTTTGGAAGTTAAGTCATTCAAAGGGGTCACTATGGAGCCATATCCTTTGACAAACCTCCTGTAGTACCCAGTCAGGCCCAAGAAAGCTCTGACCTGAGTCTGGGTAGTTGGAGCAACCCAATCCATGATGGTTTGGATTTTGCTCTGCAATGGTTGAACCTGGCCTCCACCCGCAAGGTGGCCCAGGTACACAACCTTACTCTGCCCTATCTGGCACTTGGTGGCCTTGATAGTGAGGCCTGCTTTCTGCAGGGCCTCCAGAACATTTCTCAGGTGGACCAGGTGATCCTCTCAGGTGGAGCTAAAGACAGCAATATCATCTAGATAAGCTGCACTATAGGCTTCCAGACCTGTGAGAACTTTATTCACCAGCCTTTGAAATGTGGCCGGTGCATTCTTCAAGCCAAAAGGCATCACCACAAATTGGTAGTGCCCACTAGGGGTTGAGAATGCTGTTTTTGGTTTAGCCTCCTCAGCTAATCTGATATGCCAGTAACCAGCTGTCAGGTCAAATGTACTTAAGAATTTGGCAGAGGCCAAAGTATCAATAAGTTCATCTGCCCTTGGAATTGGATGAGCATCAGTCCTAGTGACTGCATTGAGTCCCATGTAGTTAACACAGAGCCTCATCTCTCTCTTACCACCCTGGGTGTGAGGTTTTGGTACTAAGACTACTGGGCTAGCCCAAGGGCTATCTGACGGCTCAATCACTCCCAGTTCCAACATATTCTGGACTTCAGTCCCGATACAGTCCCTGACATGGTCAGGTTGCCTGTAAATCTTATTTTTTACAGGCAGACTGTCACCTGTGTCCACCTCATGTGTACACCAGGTAGTCTGACTTGGAGTCAGTGAAAACATATCTCTGTACTGATTGAGGACCTTCCTACAATCAGTCTGTTGCTGTTCAGTGAGGCTGCCTGCCAAGGCTACACCATCTACTGAACCATCATCAGGGTTCTGTGAGCAGAGGTCAGGGAGTGGATCACTCTCTTCCTCCTGTCCCTCATCAGTAGCCTTGAGCAAGCCCATGTCTGCCCTGTCCACATATGGCTTGAGCCTGTTCACATGGAGCACCCTGTGGGGGCTCCTGGGAGTTCCAAGGTCCACCAGGTAGGTAACCTCTCCCTTCTGCTCAAGAATGGTATGGGGCCCACTCCACTTGTCTTGGAGAGCTGCTGGGGCCACAGGCTCCAACACCCATACCTTCTGTCCTGGCTGATACACAGTCAAAACAGCCTTTTGGTCATGCCAGGCCTTTTGCAATTCCTGGCTAGCCTCAAGGTTTTTGGATGCCTTCTTCATGTACTCAGCCATCCTGGAGCGGAGACCAAGTACATAGTCCACTATGTCCTGTTTAGGTGGTTTGAGAGGTAACTCCCATCCCTCCTTAACCAAACATAAGGGACCCCTAACTGGATGTCCAAACAGAAGTTCAAAAGGGCTGTAGCCAACCCCTTCTGAGGAACCTCTCTGTAGGCAAAGAGAAGGCAGGGCAAAAGGATATCCCATCTACGCCTGAGCTTGTCAGGGAGACCTTTTATCATGCCCTTGAGGGTTTTGTTGAATCTCACAACTAACCCATTGCATTGTGGGTGATAGGGTGTGGGGAATGTGTAATTCACTCCACACTCCTTCCACATAGCAGTCAGGTAACCAGACATAAAGTTTGCATCTCTATCTGATACCACCTCCTTAGGGAAACCCACCCTGGAAAAGATTCCCAGGAGGGCCCTGGCCACAGCAGGAGCTGTGGTGGTCCTAAGGGGTATTGCTTCTGGATACCTAGTGGCATGGTCCACCACCACTAGTATGAACCTGTGTCCAGATGCAGTTGGAGGATCCATGGGACCAACAATGTCAATCCCAACCCTCTCAAAGGGAACCCCCACCACAGGTAGTGGTATCAGGGGGGCCTTTGTAGTACCACCTGCCTTACCACTGGCTTGGCAAGTGATACAGGAGCGACAAAACTCCTTTGTGTCTTCTGACATGTGAGGCCAGTGAAAGTGAGGGACAATTCTGTCCCAGGTCTTGCTTTGGCCTAAGTGTCCTGCTAATGGGATATCATGTGCCAGTGTTAATAGGAAGCCTCTAAACCTCAGAGGTATAACCAACCTCCTGGTAGCACCAGGCTTGGGGTCTCTACCCTCTGAGTATAGAAGTCCATCATCCCAGTAGATCCTGTGGGACCCACTGGCACTCCCAGCAGCCTCAGCAGCAGCTTGCTGTCTGAGGGGTTCAAGAGAGGGGCAGTTCAGCTGCTCCTGGCTCAGTTCTGCCCTGGAAGGGCCCCCTGTCCCCAAGAACTCAACCTGGTCAGGTTCAAGTTCCTCTGAGACAGTTCCTTCACAGGGACTGAGATCATCTCCCTCAGGAGACTGATCCTCACTCTGAGGCAGGGGGGAAGACACTGCCTTACCCCTACTGCTCCTTCTCTTGGAAGGCACCTGGTCCATTATTCCAGGATCCAGGGCCTGTTCAGTGGAAGACATTTTTGCCTGTGACCTAGTCATGGCAAACACATCTGCAGGGATGCCCAGCATTTCTGCATGTGTCCTGAGTTCCACTTCAGCCCAAGCTGAAGTCTCCCAATCATTGCCCAACAAGCATTCTACAGGGAGGTCTGAGCTAACCACAACCTTCTTAGGGCCAGTTACCCCTCCCCAGGTAAGATTCACAACTGCCAAGAAATGGTCTGTCCTGACATTGCTAGCATTGGTACATCTCACCAAGTATGATCTGGTCAGGGCCCACAAGATCTTTTGTCACCATGGTGACACTTGCACCTGTGTCTCTGTATGCCATGGCCTCCTTACCATTGATCAAAGGCTCTTGTCTGTACTTGCCCAGGTTACTGGGACTTACAAATAAGGAGGCAATGTCCATGCCTCCATCACAGACCAACACAGCCTGAGTTGGAATTCTGACTAGGCCAGAATCCATCTCAGATCCCAAGGTTAACCCTACTATACCCTTGTTCTGTGTACCACCACTTGAGACTGTGCTAGGGGGGACAGTTGCCTTAGGGGCAGTGGTGGTAGGAGTGGAATCCTTGGCCCTTGGACAATTGGCATCTATTGTCCAATGGGTCTTCTCTTTACAGATATGACACCAAGGTTTCCTTTTGCCTTTACCCTTGTTAGATTGTGACTCTCCCCCCCACCCCCCCAGATGCAGGTTTTTGGGGCCCTTGTGAAGACTTCTGGTCTTTACCCTTCTCCCCACCCTTATCTGAAGTTTTAGCATCTTGCTTCTTGGGGTCACCACCTTGGTTCTGAGCTTTCTGCTTCACCCTGGTTCTGACCCATTTGTCTGTCTTCTTTCCCAATTCTTGGGGAGAGGTCAGATCAGAATTAACCAGGTAGTGATGCAACAACTGATTTTGGCAATTATTAAGGATCTGCTCCCTCATAATTAAATTGTACAATCCCTTAAAATCATTCACTTTACTGCCAAGTAACCAGCCTTCCAGAGCCTTAGTAGCACAATCTACAAAGTCTACCCAGTCCTGAGTCTGTCTGTGTCTTCTGGGTGTCTCTGAACTTAATCCTGTATTGTTCAGTGGTTAAGCCCAAACCCATTAATGAGAGCACTCTTCAGGACTGAATAATTGTCAGCATCCTCTTCTCTAACAGTGAGGAGCTTATCTCTACCTTTGTCAGCAAAGGAGAGCCACAAGATAGCTGCCCACTGCTCCTGAGGGACCCTCTGTACCTTACAGGCCCTCTCTAGTGCAGTTATCCATTTGTGGATGTCATCCCCACTCTGGTAGGGAGGGACTATCTTGTTCAGGTTCCTATGGTCCTGAGTATACTCCTTAACCCTAGGGACACTGTTGCTGCCACCATGGAACTCTAGTCCCAATCTCTTTGTAGCTCTCTGGAGCTCTAGGGATTCCCTGTCTAGGGCCAACTGCTCCCTCTTAAGCCTAAGCTTGATGTTCTCAAGCTCCAGAAGTTGGCACTGTCTCTCATAAGAGGATTCCCTCTTATGTGATATGGAAGTCCCTACAGAAGTTCGCGAGTGCTGAGATTCTACAGAGGGAGATCTAGATCTCCTAGGTAAACTCTGTATTCTTCCTGGTGGAGTAAAGAGAGGGCCACTGGGGCCTTCTCCCCCACCTGAAGGAAGTTCTGTGTTTTCCAGGTTAGAATCATTCTGATCCTCCTGGCCAGGGTTTGAGTCCAGGTCAAAGAAGGTTTCACTTCCTGGCCTTTCCTCATTCCCTGTCCCACCCACTCTATCTGCCTCATCAGACCCTGGGGTCTTCCTAAGGTCATCCAAGAGCAACATCTCAATGAGACGTTGGGTGCTTGCACTTCTCCCTGTCCTCAGCTTCCTAGACATGCACATGGCTCTCAATTCTTGGAATGAGAGGTCATCATACCTAGTTGGCAGAGAGCCACTGGCTTCTCCTCTAGAAGACATACTAGTGTTATGTGGTGTAGGCACCTACCTAACCTAGTGGAGACTAAACTCTCTTGAGTTGGAGAAAGGGTGTGCTAGACCCTTGACTTACCCAACTCCAAGTTCAGTAGAACTTACTTATTCCAATCTTGATTATATGTGCCTAATACTTAGTGGTTTTCAGTTAATCACTCAATGAGATTTATCTGGCAAAACAATAGCAAGCTTGAATCCCAACCGCTGCACACCTATGTGAGAAGGTGGCCTGGTATATGCTGTCCACTAATTAAAGTGGGCACCTTGTACCAGTCCACACGACCCTTATGATGTATGAGGTCAAAGATAACCTTTAGAAAGCTATCCTAGTGGTAGCTGTGGAGAGCAGCCTTCAGGCTTAATCTTGAAGGAATGTAAAGCAGCTTGTTTTACCAGAGTATCACCTCCTGAATGACTAAATAAAAGGAGAACCACACACTAGTGATATAAAAATATGTATTTAATAATATAACACTGTCTACTAATCTCTACACGAGATTAGAACATAAAGCACACAATATTGAATCAATAGAGCAATCGTAAGTACCACAATACACAGCAGGCTCCAGGGGGAGACCGAACCATATACTAAAAAAATGGTATAACAATCACGACTTGACTAGACACAGTGCCTAGAGCACGTAGAATCGCTGGGACCCCAAGGAACCACCCAAGGCAGTGACACAGGGTGCCCATGGAGGACGGGTGCAGTGAGGAAACACGACTGCGTGCTCCGTGCAACTCTATGGGAAAGTCGTGATTGGAAAGTTACTGTTTAAGGACACTTCTACGAGGACTTCAAGCAAACCCTTTGGAACATAAGAGGTTCTAGAGCCAACACACCAGTGAGTACCGAGGTACCCGTGTTACCTATCCCAGAGGAGCCGAGTGCATAGGGATCAAGTGGTATCTGAAACTTCCGTCGTTTTCAATGGAGAGCTGCGAAGAAGTACTGCTGCCAGGAAGGCGAAGAGTGTCCGGTGGAATCCAAGCCTGGATTCTAGGTGAGAGGAACCTGAAAGCAGAGGGGACAGAGTCTGGGTCACTTCAGGTGACCAGGGGCTCGGTAGTCGAATGCCCACTGATGTCGGGTGCTTCAGGTGTAAAGAAAGGATGCTTGACTCTG
The DNA here is from genome assembly GCA_963921515.1 of Calotriton arnoldi. NCBI lineage: Eukaryota > Metazoa > Chordata > Amphibia > Caudata > Salamandridae > Calotriton > Calotriton arnoldi. Next base: position 1,651,454 of record CAWUFW010002020.1, on the reverse strand, counting down.
CAGCCACGGGGACCAGGAGACGTCGAGGACGACCAGGGTCCAGAGGTGAGCTGTCCCACGAAGGATGTCGAGTGCTGAGGGGTCAGTGTCCGGCTGGAGCACCAACAAGCCTTGGCAAATGCAACCCATGCAGGCAGAGTAAACAGGTTACGGTGTGGACCAGCAAGGACCAGGAGACTCTCCAAGCAATGGGGAGTCAGGGCACGTCTGGAGCAACCAGGGAAGCCCAAAAACAAACAAGGTGACCCTCTCCAGGACCCACAGGCCAACGGACCAGGGATCGCGAGGAGACCTTGAGCGAATTCACAAAGCACCAGCCCACAGAGCACTCGGTGAGTGGAGGCCAGATATCTTCGGTGCAAATGCTGCTCGGGGTCAGGATTACACGGAGTCCAAAGCACAAGCTCAGGGATCGCCAACAAGCATATGCTTCTGCAAATGTACGCGGTGCACAGGGGTTCGGGTTGCACGGTCCCCACGAGGGATACTGGTCTCAGAATCGCTGAGAGGTCAGATCAACCTTAGGGCCCTCCGGGAATCCACCTCCTGTGTTGCTGAAATCTTCGGAGTCCGCAGGAGCTCTGGAGATGCAAGGCGATCAGATGTGCTTAGGTGCCTGCTTCTGCAGGGGAGTAACTCCTTTACTCCAAGGGAGATTCTTCAGTCGTCCAGCATCGTGAGACAGTCGAAGTACTTGGTTTCTTCTTAGCAGAATCTTGTCCAGGTAAAATCTAAAGTCCTGTAGCCAGGTATCCCACTTTATACCCACGGGAGAGGGTTGGAAAGATTCTGTGGACCTTCCTAGGGGAGGGGTAGGACAGAGTGGTGGCTACACCCATGTCCTTTGTCCAGTTTCGCGCCAGAGCGGAAGCCAATGGCTCCCAGAATTGTTTTGAGCTGGTCTATGCACAGGGACACCAAATGTGCCCCCAGTGCAGACTTTCTGGCACTCTCAGAGTGCACCCACCCAGCCCCAATACACTAAACCCTGTCTGGGAGGTGGTCACACCTCCCTAGGCCAGGATGCCTTTTGTCATACCTTCCTCTGCTCGAGCTTGGCTCAGCAGCAGGAGGGCAGAATTGTGTCTGTGGCTGGCAGCATCCATTTTGTGCTGCCAAGGTCGAGAAAGCTGGTACCGGGTAGACCGGTGACCCACAGTAGTAGTTCTAGAAGGGTGGAATCATACCTCCCACGCCCCACACCAGTTACTGGTGTGGAGGTATGATTCCAAGGTGTTTGACACCAAACACAACATGTTTCTAAGCAGCCGTTTTAAAGTTAGCATTTACCACGAGGTTATAATGCAACTTAACCTATATGTCTGGCTGCATCACTGACAACCCCGGAGAATGGTCTCCGAAGGCTGCAGAGGGGCTCTGCTCATGCAGGGGCAGCCTCTCACGTACAACCCAGCACCCTGCCTTCAGGATTGATAAGGCCTGCCATAGGGGTGACTGATAGGTTTTTAAGTGTAGTGATTTAGATAGATATAGGGAGCCTATATCTAAGTAAGTGGTGCAAGCACCAGCTTACACAGGCTGCTGTAGCAGACCTGTTGTGTCATTTTGAATGGCCTCTCACGGGTGGCATAATACATGCTTCAGCCCATGGGAGGCCTCTGGGGTACCTATGCCCTGGGTACATGGTGTACCATATACTAGGGACTTATAAAGGTACTCCAGTATCCAATCTGGAGTGTACCTAAAGTACATGCATATCAATTTAAGGGAGAAAGCAGATAGACTGGAGTCCTGGATAGCAGGATCCCAGTCATACTAGTCCAAAAACAGTGATACATCAGCAAAAAGTGGGGGTAACCATAAGAAGCAGATGCTACTTTCCTACACAGTGGACAAAAGAGGCAGGGCGACTGCGAGAGGCAGGGGGACTGTGTGAGTGGCAGGGGGCTGTGTAAGAGGCAGGGGGACTGTGTGAGCGGCAGGGGGACTGTGTGAGCGGCAGGGGGACTGTGTGAGGTGCAGGGGACAAAAAAGGCAGGGGGACTGTGCAAGGGGTGGGGGACAAGAGAGGCAGGATGCTGCATGAGAGGCAGGGCCCGGTGTGAGGGGGGGCTGTGAGAGGCAGGGGGGCTGTGTGAGAAGCAGGGGGGCTGTGTGAGAGGCAGGAGGCTGTGTGAGAGGCAGAGGGCTGTGTGAGAGGCAGAGGGCTGTGTGAGAGGCAGGGGGACTATGTGAGAGGTGGGGGGCTTTTTGAGAGGCGGGGGACTGTGTGAGCGGTAGGGGGCTGTGTGAGAGTCAGGGGGACAAATGAGGCAGAGGGACTGTGTGAGAGGCAGGGGGATGGAGAGATGTAGAAGACAAAAGAGGCAGGGGGACTGGGTGAGAGGGAGGGGGCTGCGTGAGAGGCAGGGGACTCCATGAGAGGACGAGGACTATGTGAGAGGCAGGGGGACTGTGTGAGAGGCAGGGGACTGTGTGAGCGGCAGGGGTACAGTGTGAGCGGCAGGGGTACAGTGTGAGAGGCAGGGGTACTGTGTGAGAGGCAGCGGTACAGTGTGAGAGGCAGCGGTACAGTGTGAGAGGCAGCGGTACAGTGTGAGAGGCAGCGGTACAGTGTGAGAGGCAGCGGTACAGTGTGAGAGGCAGGGGGACAGTGTGAGAGGCAGGGGGACAGTGTGAGAGGCAGGGGGACAGTGTGAGAGGCAGGGGGACAGTGTGAGAGGCAGGGGGACAGTGTGAGAGGCAGGGGGACAAGTGTGAGGCAGGGGGACTGTGTGAGAGGTAAGGGGGCTGTGTGAGAGGCAGGGGGACTGTGCTAGAGTCAGGGGGGCTGTGTGAGTGGCATGGGGAACTATGCAAGAGGCAGGCGGTTCTGTGAGAGGCAGGGGTACTCAAAGGCAGGGGGCTGTGTGAGAGGCAGGGGGACTGCGTGAGAGTCAGGGGGACTGTGTGAGCAGCGTGAGAAGTGGAGGGCTTTTTGAGAGGTGGGGTCTGTGTTTGAGGCATGGGAATTGTGTGAGAGGCAGGGTGACTGTGTGAGCAGCGGGGGCAGTGTGAGAGGCAGAGGGAGAAGAGAGACGGGGTAAAAGAGAGGCAGGCAGCTGTGTGAGAGGTGGGGCTGTGAGAGGAAGGGGAACTATGCGAGAGGTGAGGGGACTGTGCGAGATGTAGGGCTGTGTGAGAGGCAGGGGGACTGTGCAAGAGGCAGGGGCCTGTGTGAGAGGCAGGGGGCTGTGTGAGAGGCAGGGGGGCTGTGTGAGAGGCAGGGGGGCTGTGTGAGAGGCAGGGGGGGCTGTGTGAGAGGCAGGGAGGCTGTATTAGAGGTAGGGGGACTGTGAGAGTCAGGGGGACTATGAGAGGTGGGGGGCTTTTTGAGAGGCGGGGGACTGTGTGAGCGGTAGGGTGCTGTGTGAGAGACCGACATACTGAGATGTAGGGGGCTGTGTGAGAGTCAGGGGGACAAATGAGGCAGAGGGACTGTGTGAGAGGCAGGGGGATGGAGAGATGAAGACAAAAGAGGCAGGGGGACTGTGTGAGAGGCAGGGGGACTGTATGAGAGGGAGGGGACTGTGTGAGAGGCAGTGGGACTGCATGAGAGGCAGGGGGACTGAGTGAGAGGCAGGGGGACTGAGTGAGAGGCAGGGGGACTGCGTGAGAGATGGGGGGCTTTTTGAGAGGCGGAGGACTGTGTGAGAGGCAGGGGGACTGTGTTTGAGGCATTGACTGTGTTTGAGGCAGGGGGACTGCTTGAGAGGCAGGGGGACTGCGTGAGAGGCAGGGGGACTGCTTGAGATGCAGGGGGACTGCTTGAGATGCAGGGGGACTGCTTGAGAGGCAGGGGGACTGCTTGAGAGGCAGGGGGACTCAGAAGTAAGGGGGCTGTGTGAGAGGCAGGGGGACAAGCGAGGCAGGGAGACTGGGTGAGAGGCATGGGAGCAAGAGAGGCAGGGGGACGAGAGGCAGGAGGGCTCTGTGAGAGGCGGGGGACTGTGTGAGAGGCAGGGTGACTGCGTTTGAGGCAGGGACTGCGTTTGAGGCAGGGACTGCGTGAGAGGCAGGGACTGCGTGAGAGGCAGGGACTGCGTGAGAGGCAGGGACTGCGTGAGAGGCAGGGACTGTGTGAGAGGCAGAGGGACTGCGTGAGAGGCAGAGGGACTGCGTGAGAGTCAGGGGGACTGCGTGAGAGTCAGGGGGACTGCGTGAGAGGTGGAAGGCTTTTTGAGAGGTGGGGGACTGTGTTTGAGGCATGGGAATTGTGTGAGAGGCAGGGTGACTGTGTGAGCAGCGGGGGGCAGTGTGAGAGGCAGAGGGAGAAGAGAGACGGGGTAAAAGAGAGGCAGGCAGCTGTGTGAGAGGTGGGGCTGTGTGAGAGGAAGGGGAACTATGTGAGGTGAGGGGACTGTGCGAGAGGTGGGGGGCTGTGCTAGAGGCAGGGGGGCTGTGTGAGTGGCAGGGGGGCTGTGCAAGAGGCAGGGGGTTCTGTGAGAGGCAGGCGTACTCAGAGGCAGGGGGACTGCGTGCGAGGCAGGAGGACTGCATGAGAGGCGGGGGGACTGCGTGAGAGGTGGGGGGCTTTTTGAGAGGCGGGGAACTGTGTGAGAGGCAGGGGGACTGTATCTGAGGCATGGGGATTGTGTGAAAAGCAGGGTGACTGTGTGAGCAGCGGGGGCAGTGTGAGAGGCAGTGGGAGAAGAGAGATGGGGTAAAAGAGAGGCAGGCAGCTGTGTGAGAGGTGGGGTTGTCTGAGAGGAAGGGGACTATGTGAGAGGTGAGGGGACTGTGCGAGAGGTGGGGGCTGTGTGAGAAGCAGGGAGACTGCGAGGTTGGGAGCTGTGTGATAGTCAGGGGGATAAGAGAGTCAGGGGGACAAGCAAGGCAGGGGGAATGTGTGAGAGGCAGGGCGACTGTGAGAGTGGCAGGGGGAAAGTGTGAGCCGCAGGGGGACTGTGTGAGAGACAGGGGGACTGTGTGAGAGACAGGGGGACTGTGTGAGGTGCAGGGGATAAAAAAGGCAGGGGGACTGCAAGGGGTGGGGGACAAGAGAGGCAGGGTGCCGCGTGAGAGGAAGGGGAACTGTGTGAGAGACAGGGAGGCTGTGTGAGAGGCAGACAGACTGAGATGTAGGGGGCTGTGTGAGAGTCAGGGGGACAAATGAGGCAGAGGGACTGTGTGAGAGGCAGGGGGATGGAGAGATGTAGAAGACAAAAGAGGCAGGGGGACTGTGTGAGAGGGAGGGGGCTGCGTGAGAGGGAGGGGACTGTGTGAGAGAATGGAGGACTGAATGAGGGGCATGGGGACTGTGTGAGAGGCAGGGGGACTGCGTGAGAGGCAGGGGGACTGCGTGAGAGGCAGGGGGACTGCGTGAGAGGCAGGGGGACTGCGTGAGAGATGGGGGCTTTTTGAGAGGTAGGGGACTGTCTGAGAGGGAGGGGGACTGTGTTTGAGGCAGGGAGACTGCGTGAGAGGCAGGGGGACTGCGTGAGAGGCAGGGGGACTGCGTGAGAGGCAGGGGGACTGCGTGAGAGGCAGGGGGACTGCGTGAGAGGCAGGGGGACTGCGTGAGAGGCAGGGGGACTGCTTGAGAGGGAGGGGGACTGCTTGAGAGGGAGGGGGACTCTGTGAGAGGTAAGGGGGCTGTGTGAGAGACAGGGGGACAAGCGAGGCAGGGGGACTGTGTGAGAGGCATGAGAGCAAGAGGCAGGGGGACAAGAGGCAGGAGTGCTCTGTGAGAGGCAGGGGAACTGTGTGAGAGGCAGGGGGACTAAGAGGTAAGGGGGCTGTGTAAAAGGTAGGGGGACTCTGTGAGAGACATGGGGCTGTGTGAGATGCAGGGAGACAAGCGAGGCAGGGGTACTCTCTGAGAGGCAGGGGCAAGAGAGGCAGGAGGGCTGTGTGAGAGGCAGGGGAACGGTGTGAGGGGCAGGGGGCCATGTGGGAGGCAGGGGGATTGTGAGAGGCTGGGGGATTGTGAGAGGCTGGGGGACTGTGGGAGGCTGGGGGACTGTGAGAGGCAGGGGGACTGTGAGAGGCAGGGGGACTGTGAGAGGCAGGGGGACTGTGAGAGGCAGGGGGACTGTGAGAGGCAGGGGGACTGTGAGGCAGGGGGACTGTGAGAGGCAGGGGGACTGTGTGAGAGGGAGGGGGCTGCGTGAGAGGGAGGGGACTGTGTGAGAGAATGGGGGACTGAATGAGGGGCATGGGGACTGTGTGAGAGGCAGGGGGACTGCGTGAGAGGCAGGGGGACTGCGTGAGAGGCAGGGGGACTGCGTGAGAGGCAGGGGGACTGCGTGAGAGATGGGGGCTTTTTGAGAGGTAGGGGACTGTCTGAGAGGGAGGGGGACTGTGTTTGAGGCAGGGAGACTGCGTGAGAGGCAGGGGGACTGCGTGAGAGGCAGGGGGACTGCGTGAGAGGCAGGGGGACTGCGTGAGAGGCAGGGGGACTGCGTGAGAGGCAGGGGGACTGCTTGAGAGGGAGGGGGACTCTGTGAGAGGTAAGGGGGCTGTGTGAGAGACAGGGGGACAAGCGAGGCAGGGGGACTGTGTGAGAGGCATGAGAGCAAGAGGCAGGGGGACAAGAGGCAGGAGTGCTCTGTGAGAGGCAGGGGAACTGTGTGAGAGGCAGGGGGACTAAGAGGTAAGGGGGCTGTGTAAAAGGTAGGGGGACTCTGTGAGAGACATGGGGCTGTGTGAGATGCAGGGAGACAAGCGAGGCAGGGGTACTCTCTGAGAGGCAGGGGCAAGAGAGGTAGGAGGGCTGTGTGAGAGGCAGGGGAACTGTGTGAGGGGCAGGGGGACATGTGGGAGGCAGGGGGATTGTGAGAGGCTGGGGGATTGTGAGAGGCTGGGGGACTGTGGGAAGCTGGGGGACTGTGAGAGGCAGGGGGACTGTGAGAGGCAGGGGGACTGTGAGAGGCAGGGGGACTGTGAGAGGCAGGGGGACTGTGAGAGGCAGGGGGACTCAGAGGTGAGGGGCTGTGTGAGAGGCAGGGGGACTGTGTGAGAGGCAGGGGGGACTGTGTGAGAGGCATGGGGGACTGTGTGAGAGGCGGGGGCTTTGTGAGAGGCAGGGGGCTGTGTGAGAGGCTGGAGGACTGCTTGAGAGGCAGGGGGGCTGCTTGAGAGGTAAGGGGGCTGTGTGAGAGGCAGGGGGCAAGAGAGGCAGGAGGGCTGTGTGAGAGGCAGGGGGACTGTGAGAGGCAGGGGGACTGTGTGAGAGGCAGAGGGACTGGGTGAGAGGCAGAGGGACTGTGTGAGAGGCAAAGGGACTTAGGTAAGGGGGCTGTGTGAGAGACAGGGGGACAAGCGAGGCAGGGGGACTGTGTGAGAGGCAGGGGGCAAGAGAGGCAGGGGGACTGTGTGAGAGGCAGGGGGACAGAGGCAGGGGGGCTGTGTGAGAGGCAGGGGTACTCAGAGGCAGGGGGCTGTGTGAGAGGCAGGGGGACTGTGAGAGGCAGGGGGACTGCATGAGAGGCAGGGGGACTGCGTGAGAGGCAGGGGGTCTGCGTGAGAGGCGGGGGACTATGTGAGAGGTGGGGGACTGCATGAGAGGCGGGGGACTATGTGAGAGGTGGGGGGCTGTGTGAGAGACAGGCAGACTGAGATGTAGGGTGCTGTGTGAGAGTCAGGTGGACAAATGAGGCAGAGGGACTGTGTGAGAGGGAAGGGGCTGCGTGAGAGGCAGGGGACTGCTTGAGAGGATGGAGTAGTGTGTGAGAGGCAGGGGGACTGTGTAGGAGGGACGGGGCTGCATGAGAGGCAGGGGGGCTGCGTGAGAGGCAGGGGGACTGCGTGAGAGGCAGGGGGACTGCGTGAGAGGCAGGGGGACTGCGTGAGAGGCAGGGGGACTGCGTGAGAGGCAGGGGGACTGCGTGAGAGGCAGGGGGACTGTGTGAGAGGCAGGGGGACTGTGTGATAGGCAGGGGGACTGTGTGAGAGGCATGGGGATTGTGTGAGAGGCAGGGTGACTGCGTGAGAAGCGGAGGCAGTGTGAGAGGCAGAGGGAGAAGAGAGACGGGGTAAAAGAGAGGGAGGCAGCTGTGTGAGAGGCAGGGGGACTGCGAGGTAGAGAGCTGTGTGAGAGTCAGGGGGACTAGCAAGGCAGGGGGAAGGTGTGAGAGGCAGCGGGACTGTGAGATGCAGTGGACAAAAGAGGCAGGGTGACTGCGAGAGGCAGAGGGACAAGAGAGGCAGGGGGACTTTGTGAGAGGCAGGGGGACTGTGTGAGAGGCAGGGGGCTGTGTAAGAGGCAGGGGGACTGTGTGAGAGACATTGGGACTGTGTGAGAGGGAGGGGGCTTTGTGAGAGGCGGGGGCTGTGTGAGAGGCTGGGGGACTGCTTGAGAGGCAGGGGATTGCCTCAGAGGCAGGGGGACTGCTTGAGAGGCAGGGGGACTGCTTGAGAGGCAGGGGGACTGCTTGAGAGGTAAGGGGGCTATGTGAGAGACAGGGGGACAAGCGAGGCAGGGGGACTGTGTGAGAGGCAGGGGGCAAGAGAGGCAGGGGGACTGTGTGAGAGACCGTGGGACTGTGTGAGAGGCAAAGGGACTTAGGTAAGGGGGCTGTGTGAGAGGCAGGGGGACTGTGCAAGAGGCAGGTGGTTCTGTGAGAGGCAGGGATACTCAGAGGCAGAGGGCTGTGTGAGAGGCAGGGGGACTATGTGAGAGGTGGGGGCTTTTTGAGAGGCGGGGGACTGTGAGAGCTGGGGCGCTGTGTGAGAGACAGACAGACTGAGATGTAGGGTGCTGTGTGAGCGTCACACGGACAAATGAGGCCGAGGGACGGAGAGATGTAGAAGACAAAAGAGGCAGGGGGACCGTGAGAGAGGGAGGGGGCTGCGTGAGAGGGAGGGGGCTGTGTGAGAGGCAGGGGACTGCATGAGAGGATGGGGGACTGCGTGAGAGGCAGGGGGACTGCGTGAGAGGCAGGGGGACTGCGTGAGAGGCAGGGGGACTGCGTGAGAGACAGGGGGACTGCTTGAGATGCAGGGGGACTGCTTGAGATGCAGGGGGACTGCTTGAGAGGCAGGGGGACTGCTTGAGAGGCAGAGGGACTCAGAGGTAAGGGGGCTGTGTGAGAGGCAGGGGGACAAGCGAGGCAGGGAGACTGGGTGAGAGGCATGGGAGCAAGAGAGGCAGGGGGACGAGAGGCAGGAGGGCTCTGTGAGAGGCGGGGGACTGTGTGAGAGGCAGGGTGACTGTGTTTGAGGCAGGGACTGCGTTTGAGGCAGGGACTGTGTGAGAGGCAGGGACTGTGTGAGAGGCAGAGGGACTGCGTGAGAGTCAGGGGGACTGCGTGAGAGGTGGAAGGCTTTTTGAGAGGTGGGGGACTGTGTGAGCAGCGGGGGGCAGTGTGAGAGGCAGAGGGAGAAGAGAGACGGGGTAAAAGAGAGGCAGGCAGCTGTGTGAGAGGTGGGGCTGTGTGAGAGGAAGGGGAACTATGTGAGGTGAGGGGACTGTGCGAGAGGTGGGGGCTGTGTGAGAGGCAGGGGGGCTGTGCTAGAGGCAGGGGGCTGTGTGAGTGGCAGGGGGCTGTGCAAGAGGCAGGGGGTTCTGTGAGAGGCAGGCGTACTCAGAGGCAGGAGGACTGCATGCAAGGCAGGAGGACTGCATGAGAGGCGGGGGGACTGCATGAGAGGCGGGTGGACTGCGTGAGAGGTGGGGGCTTTTTGAGAGGCGGGGAGCTTTTTGAGAGGCGGGGAACTGTGTGAGAGGCAGGGGCACTGTATTTGAGGCATGGGGATTGTGTGAAAAGCAGGGTGACTGTGTGAGCAGCGGGGGCAGTGTGAGAGGCAGTGGGAGAAGAGAGATGGGGTAAAAGAGAGGCAGGCAGCTGTGTGAGAGGTGGGGTTGTCTGAGAGGAAGGGGGACTATGTGAGAGGTGAGGGGACTGTGCGAGAGGTGGGGGCTGTGTGAGAAGCAGGGAGACTCTGCGAGGTAGGGAGCTGTGTGAGAGTCAGGGGGATAAGAGAGTCATGGGGACAAGCAAGGCAGGGGGAATGTGTGAGAGGCAGGGAGACTGTGTCAGAGACAGGGAGACTGTGTGAGAGACAGGGGGACTGTGTGAGAGACAGGGGGACTGTGAGAGACAGGGGGACTGTGTGAGAGACAGGGGGACTGTGTGAGAGACAGGGGGACTGTGTGAGGTGCAGGGGATAAAAAAGGCAGGGGGACTGTGCAAGGGGTGGGGGACAAGAGAGGCAGGGTGCCGCGTGAGAGGAAGGGGAACTGTGTGAGAGACAGGGAGGCTGTGTGAGAGGCAGACAGACTGAGATGTAGGGGGCTGTGTGAGAGTCAGGGGGACAAATGAGGCAGAGGGACTGTGTGAGAGGCAGGGGGATGGAGAGATGTAGAAGACAAAAGAGGCAGGGGGACTGTGTGAGAGGGAGGGGGCTGCGTGAGAGGGAGGGGACTGCATGAGAGGATGGAGGACTGTGTGAGAGAATGGGGGACTGAATGAGGGGCATGGGGACTGTGTGAGAGGCAGGGGGACTGCGTGAGAGGCAGGGGGACTGCGTGAGAGGCAGGGGGACTGAATGAGGGGCATGGGGACTGTGTGAGAGGCAGGGGGACTGCGTGAGAGATGGGGGGCTTTTTGAGAGGTAGGGGACTGTCAGAGGTAGGGGACTGCGTGAGAGGCAGGGGGACTGCGTGAGAGGCAGGGGGACTGCTTGAGAGGCAGGGGGACTGCGTGAGAGGCAGGGGGACTGCGTGAGAGGCAGGGGGACTGCGTGAGAGGCAGGGGGACTGCTTGAGAGGGAGGGGGACTGCTTGAGAGGGAGGGGGACTGCTTGAGAGGGAGGGGGACTGCTTGAGAGGGAGGGGGACTCTGTGAGAGGTAAGGGGGCTGTGTGAGAGACAGGGGGACAAGCGAGGCAGGGGGACTGTGTGAGAGGCATGGGAGCAAGAGGCAGGGGGACAAGAGGCAGGAGAGCTCTGTGAGAGGCAGGGGAACTGTGTGACAGGCAGGGGGACTAAGAGGTAAGGGGCTGTGTAAGAGGTAGGGGGACTCTGTGAGAGACATGGGGCTGTGTGAGATGCAGGGAGACAAGCGAGGCAGGGGTACTCTGTGAGAGGCAGGGGGCAAGAGAGGCAGGAGGGCTGTGTGAGAGGCAGGGGAACTGTGTGAGGGGCAGGGGGACCATGTGGGAGGCAGGGGGACTGTGAGAGGCTGGGGGACTGTGAGAGGCTGGGGGACTGTGAGAGGCAGGGGGACTGTGAGAGGCAGGGGGACTGTGAGAGGCAGGGGGACTGTGAGAGGCAGGGGGACTGTGAGAGGCAGGGGGACTGTGAGAGGCAGGGGGACTGTGAGAGGCAGGGGGACTGTGTGAGAGGGAGGGGGCTGCGTGAGAGGGAGGGGACTGTGTGAGAGAATGGGGGACTGAATGAGGGGCATGGGGACTGTGTGAGAGGCAGGGGGACTGCGTGAGAGGCAGGGGGACTGTGTGAGAGGCAGGGGGGACTGTGTGAGAGGCAGGGGGCTTTGTGAGAGGCGGGGGCTTTGTGAGAGGCAGGGGGCTGTGTGAGGCTGGGGGAGTGCTTGAGAGGCAGGGGGAATGCTTGAGAGGCAGGGGGACTGCTTGAGAGGTAAGGGGGCTGTGTGAGAGACAGGGGGACTGTGTGAGAGGCAGGTGGCAAGAGAGGCAGGCGGGCTGTGTGAGAGGCAGGGGGACTGTGTGAGAGGCAGGGGGACTGTGTGAGAGGCAGAGGGACTGTGTGAGAGGCAGAGGGACTGTGTGAGAGGCAGAGGGACTGGGTGAGAGGCAGAGGGACTGGGTGAGAGGCAGAGGGACTGTGTGAGAGGCAAAGGGACTTAGGTAAGGGGGCTGTGAGAGAGACAGGGGGACAAGCGAGGCAGGGGGACTGTGTGAGAGGCAGGGGGCTGTGTGAGAGGCAGGGGGGCTGTGTGAGAGGCACGGGGGCTGTGTGAGAGGCAGGGGGCTGTGTGAGAGGCAGGGGGGCTGTGTGAGAGGCAGGGGGGCTGTGTGAGAGGCAGGGGGGCTGTGTGAGAGGCAGGGGTACTCAGAGGCAGGGGGCGGTTTGAGAGGCAGGGGGACTGTGTGAGAGGCAGGGGGACTGCATGAGAGGCAGGGGGACTGCATGAGAGGCAGGGGGACTGCATGAGAGGCAGGGGGACTGCATGAGAGGCAGGGGGACTGCGTGAGAGGTGGAGGGCTTTTTGAGAGGCGTGGGACTATGTGAGAGGTGGGGGGCTGTGTGAGAGACAGGCAGACTGAGATGTAGGGTGCTGTGTGAGAGTCAGGTGGACAAATGAGGCAGAGGGACTGTGTGAGAGGCAGGGGACTGCTTGAGAGGATGGAGTAGTGTGTGAGAGGCAGGGGGACTGTGTAGGAGGGACGGGGCTGCATGAGAGGCAGGGGGACTGCGTGAGAGGCAGGGGGACTGCGTGAGAGGCAGGGGGACTGCGTGAGAGGCGGGGTGGGACTGCGTGAGAGGCGGGGGACTGGGTGAGAGGCGGGGGGACTGCATGAGAGGTGGGGGGACTGCATGAGAGGTGGGGGGACTGCATGAGAGGTGGGGGACTGTGTGAGAGGCAGGGGGACTGTGTGAGAGGCAGGGTGACTGCGTGAGCAGCGGAGGCAGTGTGAGAGGCAGAGGGAGAAGAGAGACAGGGTAAAAGAGAGGGAGGCAGCTGTGTGAAAGGCAGGGCTGTGTGAGAGGCAGGGGGACTATGTGAGAGGTGGGGGCTGTGTGAGAAGCAGGGAGACTGCGAGGTAGAGAGCTGTGTGAGAGTCAGGGGGACTAGCAAGGCAGGGGGTAGGTGTGAGAGGCAGGGGGACTGTGAGATGCAGTGGACAAAAGAGGCAGGGGGACTGCGAGAGGCAGAGGGACAAGAGAGGCAGGGGGACTGTGTGAGAGGCAGGGGGACTGTGTGAGAGGCAGGGGGACTGTGTGAGAGGCAGGGGGCTGCGTAAGAGGCAGGGGGTCTGTGTGAGAGACATTGGGACTGTGTGAGAGGGAGGGGGCTTTGTGAGAGGCGGGGGCTGTGTGAGAGGCTGGGGGACTGCTTGAGAGGCAGGGGGATTGCTTGAGAGGCAGGGGGACTGCTTGAGAGGCAAGGGGACTGCTTGAGAGGCATGGGGACTGCTTGAGAGGCATGGGGACTGCTTGAGAGGCATGGGGACTGCTTGAGAGGCATGGGGGCTATGTGAGAGACAGGGGGACAAGCGAGGCAGGGGGACTGTGTGAGAGGCAGGGGGCAAGAGAGGCAGGGGGACTGTGTGAGAGACCGTGGGACTGTGTGAGAGGCAAAGGGACTTAGGTAAGGGGGCTGTGTGAGAGGCAGGGGCGCTGTGTGAGTGGCAGGGGGACTGTGCAAGAGGCAGGTGGTTCTGTGAGAGGCAGGGATACTCAGGCAGAGGGCTGTGTGAGAGGCAGGGGGACTATGTGAGAGGTGGGGGCTTTTTGAGAGGCGGGGGACTGTGTGAGAGATGGGGCGCTGTGTGAGAGACAGGCAGACTGAGATGTAGGGTGCTGTGTGAGCGTCACGCGGACAAATGAGGCAGAGGGACTGTGTGAGGCAGGGGGATGGAGAGATGTAGAAGACAAAAGAGGCAGGGGGACCGTGAGAGAGGGAGGGGGCTGCGTGAGAGGCAGGGGACTGCATGAGAGGATGGGGGACTGCGTGAGAGGCAGGGGGACTGCGTGAGAGGCAGGGGGACTGCTTGAGAGGCAGGGGGCTTTTTGAGAGGCGGGGGACTGTGTGAGAGGTAGGGGGACTCAGAGGTATGGAGCTGTGTGAGGCAGGGAGACAAGTGAGGCAGGGGGACTGTGTGAACACAGGGGACAAAAGAGGTAGGGGAACTGTGTGAGAGTTAGGGGGATTGTGTGAGAGGTAGGGGGCTGTGTGAGTGGCAGGGGGACTGTGTGAGAGGCAGGGAGACTGTGTGAGAGGCCGGGGGACTGTGTGAGAGGCAGGGGTCTGTGTAAGAGACAGAGGGCTGTGTAAGAGGCAGGGGGACTGTGTGAACACAGAGGACAAAAGAGGTAGGGGGGACTGTTCACATTAAAATGTTTTGCTCCCACAGGGCTCCTCGCTGAGCCCAACATTGCTCAACATTTATCTCAATCCTCTAGCAGATATTGTCAAAGAATTTGGAGTTTCGATCGGGTCTTTCTCCGACGACACTCAATCTCATTATACCCAGAGACAGGACACATTCAACAACACCTAGCTCCGTGCTTCAAGAAAGTTGCATGGTGGAGGGCAACGCATTCACTTAAGCTGAATGGAGATAAAACGGAGGTGATGCTGCTAGGAAATAAACCAAACCCTCAAATGAATATTGCATGGCCGGGATGCCTAGGGCCCCACCTACCCCCGTCACCCCCATTAAGAGCCTAGGAATGTGGCTTGACAGTGCCTTATCCATGGGAACACAGGCAAAAAAAGTACAGCATCCTGTTTTGAGACGATCAGAACCCTACCAAAAATCCTTGACATTCTACCTACCACTTCTAGGAGAAAAGAAGTGCAGGCTCTGAAACAGTCCCGTCTTGACTTATAGGAGCACCCTGTATCTGGGTGCCCCTCAATATGTTATCAAAAGACTGCAATTGATTCAGAATGTGGCATCCAAGATGATCCTTAACGTGCCCAAATACTCCTCAGCACAAAACATGCTGAACACTCTTCACTGGCTCCCAGTAAAAGAAAGAACCATGCTTAAGACACTATGTCTAGCTCATAGAGCAACAAATCGGAGGGGCCCTTCTCTGATCATGGACCTTCTGGCTCCTTACACTCCTTCTAGGATTTTAAGATCCTCGAAGGCGCAACTGCTGAAAGTGCAGAGAATTCAAAGGATGAGATGGGGCGGCAGGTCATAGTGCCATTATCGGCAACTTCTTCCACCCCCGGTCTGAGCATGCAAGAATGAATAAATACACAAGACAACTTTTGTTATGGGAAAATATTGCTGCAGGTTTATTCCATACAAGAGTATGCAATATGTGGGTTATCTTACAGGCGATCCAAGGTCGGGCAGCTGTGCCAACCTATGCTGCCCCCGCCCACCTGGTGAGCCAGCACTGTGGGACACCCCGTCAGTGCTACCTTTGATGACCCTCTTCCGGATCACGTGACACTTTGGTCTCTTCTACTCACGCCCTTTTCAGGGCGGAGCGTAGCAGGGCAAACCCCCGGTTGGTCAGGCCCCCAACCGCCCGAAGGACTAACGGGGCGCCGTCGCGGTTTTCCAGGAACCTGCCCTGAGGCTCCTGGTCTTTGGCTCTGGCTCCCCTACTGTGCCGCGCAGAGGTACCCTTACTGTACCGGTCTGCCGCAGAGGTACCCTTACTGTACCAGTCTGCTTCCAGATCGCCCTGTAACTCCGCCACAGCTCTGGAGGCGGCCCCCGTCGCCACCAGAGCCCCCCACCAAAACAGCTCATTTCTCACCTGCAACCTTCTTTCTAGGGCCTCCTGAATGTCCAGTGGAACGTGTCCATGCCCACCTGTGACAAATGCACCCCATGTTTGTCAACTTAACCTTAGGCGTACACCTGGATGGCCCGTGACACCAAGACAGCTGTCTTCTCACTTGCCACCTCTCATTTCCAGGGCCCCCTGCAAGGCCAAGGGAACAAATCCATCCCAATGGTGACAATGGACCCCATCTTATCCAAGTAGCCTTTAACATTAGCCTGAATCAGCTCATGTCTGATGAAACCCAGACCCCTCTGGTCTGCGAACTTACGCCATGAACAGTTCACTCTTACAGGGCTGTTCAACGGCCTCCTCTGACTTAGCTCCGTGCCACCTCTGCGGGGGATCATCTCAGGCCACCAGAGCTCACATTGAACCATGTCTTTGCTGAACTCACCTAAGTCAGCCTTCATTGCTTGCAAGAATGCCCCCTTACCCATGGCAGTGAGGTCATTGCCTCCTAAGTGGATCACCAAGATGCTAGGGAAACATTCCCCCCCCAGCCAGGCTCTGCTCCAATCTGTTCGGAGCTGATCCATCCCATTCAGCGGAACTCCCTCCATACAAACTGCGTCTGGGAAAACCGCGCGGAGCTATTTCTCCTTCTCCGGGAAGTACAGCTGCCTCACATACCTGTAGGAATGTGATGGCCTCCCAGGAGGGAACTGTACTCTTACCATAGCTATATTAGGCCAGGGACACACATATATAAAACCTATTTACTGGTTTTTGCCACTTGGCGCCCTTCTAGTTGGTGAAGCGGAACCTCCTACCCAGCATGAGATGACAGTCTTGCGTTGCCGTCACACCCCCCGTGTCCCTTGAATCACCCTCCATCTTCCTGTGCAAGTCCTACTGCTCAGTTGGCAGCCAATTCAACATCCCTCCTTTCGTGCAGGACTGTTGCCTGTTCAGTTTACTCTGTGGTGCTGCACCCAGACTCCCCAGGCAGCTTACTCGCTGACAATGTGGGCAGATGCTGACCTTGAGGGAATCTCCCACTTGAAACTTGCAACTACAGCGCTTATTTAACTTAACATGCTACTGTGTATCCGAATGAACTATGCACTGGTAATAGAAACATTCACACGTGCAGTTGCTGTGAAACATTTTGGACTGGCCCATCAAATTCAGCCCGCCACCCCCGTACGCACTGTCTGCAATATGGTACCTCACATTCAGGATAGACTAAGTCCTACTTTACCCCCATGCTAGATCCTTCCTAAATTAGAGGGGGGGGAGCTCACACTGCCGACCCAGTGCATCACCAGCAGTGGAAATGCTCCATTAAATTTTTATTTTGTTGAATACTGGACGTGCCAAATGTTCTTTTGTATAGTAGCCTTTTGTGCTTGACACCTTGTTTCCCCGTTCCTTCCTAGAGGCTCCAGTTAGTGTTCAGTGTGTATCTCTGTCCTGGCAAGGCATGCCAATAGCTTGTCCCCCCTCAGTGACTATCCTGCCATGGGATATGTGACATTAAGCACGGGTGTCCTCGAGTACCTGACGTATAAGAGGGGGAACAACATGTACGAATACCTGCCCTTAGTAGTGGGAATGCCAAATGTTCTTCAATACATTGTAGCCAATTTGTGCTCCGACCCCATGTTCCCCCCAGCTTATTGCACTGCAACCCACTTGTTAGATGACCACTTCGACAACATGCCTGGCTGCCCTGGCTATAGGGCGGGTGTTTTTACCTCACATGAGCAACTGGTAACATGCCCTTGTATACAGAGTGCACCTGCTCTGCTGCATCGGCCATACATTTGCGCAGGCAGTTTTGTTGTTGAACTGTGGCGAACAAATGAATGGTGTCCCTCAGGTTTGTGTGACTTAGTCTATCCTGCATCTTCCACTGGGTGCCCTGATATGATTTGGGTGTGAAGCCCCAACCTCTGGGAGACTACTATGCCCTCTATCCGTGATACTTTTATCAGATCAAGATCTGCCCCTGTGTGGGCGAGTAAACACCCATAAAATTGCAAATCCCACTGCCCTCACATCAGGCAATCCGGTGGGGGAGAGGGTTCTTTACCGTTTGTTCTGCTCATTACATGGCCACCTGGCCCGCAAGCACCCTCGTCTGACAGGAGTCTGCTGTGTAGCCAGCTAAATGTCCGCGCCCTGGCGCAAGACGACCCGTTCCATCCTCCTGTGAAAGGATTACCATAATGCAGCCCTGCAGGGGAAGCTTGAAGGCAGGATACTGTCGGAGAACCTAAGTAAAGATACCTGCCCTTATAGGAAATGGGAATACTCAAAGTGATTAGCTAGCTGTGACCCCATGTGCTCTAAACCAGTGTTACCCAGCTGTGGAAACCACATGCCTGTAGGGTAACACTACGCAAGCCGCCTGGCTGCCAGGGCGATAATGCGAGCGAAAACAGCTTTAACTGAAGCACCACTAACACGTGCCGGTCTAAGGGGGGTCACAATTTCTGCCCTTTCTAGGAAATGGGAGTACTCCATGTTTTTTGGCTAGCTGTGACCCCATGTGCTCTAAACCAGTGTTACCCAGCTATGGAACCACATGCCTGTAGAGTAACACAATTACGCAAGCCGGCTGGCTGCAAGGGTGATAATGCGAACGAAACAGCTTTAACTGAAGCACCACTAACACGAGCTGGTCTAGGGGTCACAATTTCTGCTACGAGATCAGACCTTTGCCCAGTCCGGGATACTGATGACTATGTCGAGCACTTGCTCGTGTCAATACTGAGGCGCTTGTTGGAGCATAAAATGACGCTTGTATAATTGTGAAGTGCAAGTGCTCCCCTGGTTATGCTGCCGCTGAATGAGCGATATTATTGTAGCCCCACTCCCTGATATTCATTTTAACCCCACAGAAGGATGAAAGGTTGGTTGAACCCAACGGGGGTTATGTCCTCGGACCAGCTGTCTAACCCACCACCAGACCCAACGATACATCAGTTCAGGTATCCTTTGCCACGACCCCTCATGTGCCCTTTGAACTCACCTTTTAACCCGTGAAAGGCCAAAGTCTGACACCCCAGCGGGGGCTGGCAGAAGTATTTAACCTTATATCCTTACAACATGGATGCATGAGCGTCCGCTGGTCGCACTAGTCAATACAGTAATTAGAAAATTAATATGATACCCTGTCCACCAGCCAGGACGCCGGGTAAGAGGTGGGGTGGGAGACGGCGTGGTTGGCGAACAGAGTCCGCCAGGAGGGGCGGGGGAGGCTTATATGCCCTCCCCCCACCTGGCGCACCGGAAGGACGCCACAGTGGCGACCTGGCTAGAGGGCTCCTACAGAACCCCACAACGACTAGAGCGGGTGGGCGGTGCCCAAAATGGCACTAAAGGCCGCCCTGCTAAATTGGCCCCCTGGGGGGCCGCGGACAGCCGCATTCTCATACCTGACTCCAAAACTATGGAACTCTATGCCAGTGGAACTCAGAAACTAAACGAATGAGCTTCGCTTCAGGAGAATGCTCCAAACATGGCTATATCCTCACTAGCCATCTTGCTCAGTATTGTACCGCCTTGCAACGAATAAGCCTCACTAAGCGCTGGGAAGCCTTTGGGTAACCATGCGCTTTACAAATCAACATAACATAACTGTGTGAGAGGCAGGGGGACAAGATAGGCGGGGACTGTGTGAGAAGCAGTGGAACTGTGCGAGAGGCAGGGGGCGTGTGAAAGGCAGGGGCGTGTGAAAGGCAGGGGCTGTGTGAGAAGCAGGGGGACTATGCGAGAGGCAAGGGGTGTGAGAGAGGCAGGGGGCTGTGTGAGAGGCAGTGGACTGTGTGAGAGGCAGAGGGACTGTGCTGGAGGCAGGGGGCGTGTGAGAGGCAGGGGGCGTGTGAAAGGCAGGGGCTGTGTGAGAAGCAGGGGGACTGTGTGAGAGGTAGGGGGACTGTGTGAGAGGTAGGGGGACTTAAAGGTAAGGTGGCTGTGTGAGAGGCAGGGGGACTCAGGTATGGAGCTGTGTGAGAGGCAGGGAGACAAGCGAGGCAGGGGACTGTGTGAGAGGCAGGGGGCTGTGTGAACACACGGGACAAATGAGGAAGGGGGACTGTGTGAGAGGCAGGGGGCTGCGTGAGAGGCGGGGGCTTTGTGAAAGGCAGGGGGCTGTGTGATAGCCAGTGGCTGTGTGTGAAAGGCAGGGGGACTGTGTGAGAGGCAGGGGGACTATGTGAAAAGCAGCAGGGGGACTGCGTGAGAGGCAGGGGCACAATGTGAAAAGCAGGGGGACTGCGTGAGAGGCAGGGGGACTGTGTGAGAGGCAGTGGGCAAAAGAGACAGAGTGTCTGTGTGAGAGGCAGGGCGACAAGAGAGGCAGAAGGGCTGTGTGAGAGGCAGGGGGTGTGTGAGAGGCAGGGGGCTGTGTGAGAGGCAGAGGACTGTGAGAGGCAGAGGGACTGTGCTAGAGGTAGGGTGACTGTGTGAGAGGTAGGGGGACTGTGTGAGAGGTAGGGGGACTGTGTGAGAGGCAGGGGGACTGTGTGAGAGGCAGGGGACTGTGTGAGAGGCAGGGGGACTCAGAGGTATGGGGCTGTGTGGGAGGCAGGGAGACAAACTAGGCAGGGGACTGTGTGAGAGGCAGGGGGCTGTGTGAACGCACAGGATAAATGACGAAGAGGGACTGTGAGAGGCAGTGGGCTGCGTGAGAGGCGGGGGCTGTGTGAAAGGCAGGGGGTGTGATAGCCAGTGGCTGTGTGTGAGAGGCAGTGGGACTGTGTGAGAGGTGGGGACTGCGTGAGAGGCAGGGGGACTCTGTGAGAGTTAAGGAGGCTGTGTGAGCGGCAGGGGGACTGTGTGAGAGGCAGGGCGACGAGAGGCAGAAGGGCTGTGTGAGAGGCAGGGGAATTTTATGAGTGTGATGGGGACTGTGTGAGGCAGGGGGACTCAGAGGTAAGGGGGCTGTGTGAGAGGCAGGGGAACTCTGAGAGGTTTGTGGTTGTGTGAGAGCCAGGGACACAAGTGAGGCAGGGGGGCTGTGTGAGAGGCAGGGGGCTGTGTGAGAGGCAGTGGAACTGTGTGAGTGGCAGGGGTACCATGTGAGCAGCAGGGGCACTGTATGAGAGGCAGGGGGCTGTATGAGAGCAAGGGGGTCTGTGTAAGAGGCAGGGGGAACTCAGAGGCAGAGTGCTGTGTGAGAGGCAGGGGACAAGAGAGGCATGAAGGCTGTGTGAGAGGCAGGGGAACAGTGTGAGGGGCAGGGGAACACTGTGAGGGGCACGGGCACTGTTTGAGAGGCAGGAGCACTGTGTGAGAGGCAGGGGGACTGTGTGAGAGGCAGGGACTCGGAGGTAAGGGAGCTGTGTGAGAGGCAGGGAGACAAGCGAGACAGGAGACATTCGAGGCAGGGGGACTGTGTGAGAGGCAGGGGGCAAGAGAGGCAGGAGAGCTGTGTGAGAGACGGGAACTTTGTGAGAGGCAGGGGGACTGTGTGAGAGGCAGGGGGACTGTGTGAGAGGCAGGGGGACTGTGTGAGAGGCATGGGGACTGTGTGAGAGGCAGGGGGACTGCATGAGAGGCAGGGGGCTGTGAGAGGCAGGGGGACTGTGTGAGAGGCAGGGGGAGTTAGAGGTAAGGTGGCTGTGTGAGAGGCAGGGACTCAGAGGTAAGGGGGCTGTGTGAGAGGCAGGGAGACAAGCGAGGCAGGGGGACTGTGTGTGAGGCAGGAGACATTCGAGGCAGGGGGACTGTGAGAGGCAGGGGGCAAGAGAGGCAGATGGTTGTATGAGAGGCAGGGGACCAATGAGGCAGGGGGCTGCGTGAGAGGCGGGGAGCTGTGTGATAGCCAGTGGCTGTGTGTGAGAGAAAGGGGGACTGTGTGAGAGGTGGTGACTGCCTGAGAGGCAGGGGGACAATGTGAAAAGCAGTGGGACTGCGTGAGAGGCAGGGGGACTCTGAGAGGTAAGGGGGCTGTGTGAGAGGCAGGGGGACAAGCGAGGCAGAAGACTGTGAGCAGCAGGGAGACAAGAGAGGCAGGGGACAAGAGAGGCAGGAGGGCTGTGTGAGAGGCAGGGGAATTGTATGAGAGTCATGGGAACTGTGAGAGGCAGGGGAACTCTATGAGAGGTATGGGGCTGTGTGAGAGGCAGGGAGACAAGCGAGGAAGGGGGCTGTGTGAGAGGCAGGGGGCTGCGTGAGAGGCAGGGAGTTGTGTGAGGGGCAGGGGGCTGTGTGAGAGGCAGGGAGACTGTGTGAGAGGCAGGGGGACTGTGTGAGTGGCAGGGGGACTGTGTGAGTGGGAAGGGGACTGTGTGAGTGGCAGGGGGGCTGTGTGAGAGGCAGGGGGCTGTGTGAGAGGCAGGGTGCCTGTGTGAGAGGCAGGGGGCTGTGTGAGAGGCAAGGGCTGTGTGAGGGGCAGGGGGCTGTGTGAGAGGTAGGGTGACTGTTTGAGTGGCAGGGTGACTTTGTGTGAGGCAGGGGGGCTGTGTGTGCGGCAGGGGGACAAGAGAGACAGAAGGAAAACAGATACAAGGGGAAAAGAGGCAGGCAGCTGTGTGAGAGGCAGGGAGCCCCCTGCCTCTCACACAGCCGCCTGCCCCTTCCGTTCCTCTTGTGTGTGTGAGAGGCAGGGGGACTGTGTGAGAAGGGGGGACTGTTGTATTCCTCTTAGGGTGTCCGTATATAGGTTTTCCTGTATCATGTCCTTATATAGGCACAATTCGCCCCCTGCCCTTATATAGGCATAAAATCCCAGTCCTTATTTAGGCATTAAACCGTGCACTCCAAATACAGGCATGGTCTCCGACATCCGTCCACCCTAACGTCACAACGAGTTCTTGAAGAACAGACCCTTAGGCTTCGGGAGTTTCCCTAGCACAGGACTATTGATTTCTTCAAGGACTCATCTATTATGCATGAACCGTTATACCTTAGGGGTTCATTCATGACGTCTTCCGCTGTCCGATTCACGTCAATGCTAACATTCTGAGGTACCTCTCAGGTATAAATATACCACGCAGAGAGTCCAGCTTCCAGTGATCTGACATCCCTTGCGGGGTGTTGGAGTTCGAGTCTGGCAAGAGATTCCTACCTCTCTCATTCTTAAGGTATGGAGCTGACTAGAACCTAGAGGGACTCTTGGCATACTAGGCGTAACATACTCTTAGTATACCATAGTAAGGAATACTCCACCTACTTCATACCTCTCCCTACACCTAGGTTAGGTTAGGTACATTGGGGTAGAACTAGCTTAGAAACGCATCGTATGAGTACTCGCATTTTTAGTCTGTGTTATTTATGTAAATGAATATCTACTAAAGATCATGCTAGCGCAGTATTATTTATTTCTACTGCTTACGCTGTACATTATTTATCTTAAATACTGTCTTGTGATCGTAACAGCACATATTACTTACACGAGAAACAAGACTGTTCAATAAATCTTTTATTGAAACGCCCGTCTATTCTTTCTGTGTAACTTTGAGGAAAACTAAGCATGCACGATTGAGCTGAGTGAAACGGTTATCTATTGTTTCCACGACTCTGGGACACGTTCTGATTCTAAAGGTAAACAAAGTGGTCATGTTTTGCGGCTGCCAGAAACTACTCCCTTCTTGTTTGTCAAGGAGTTTCTAGTGGCCTCTGAGCTAGCTGGCACAAGTAATTAAGTTTAATATACTCGATAGGGACATACCGACCTCAGTCCTATGTCAAGCCTATAGCGTATATTATTCCAATGCGCAGAGCCTATTAGGGAAATAGGAGCTACACTACATGGCGCCCAACGGTTTGGTAAGGCGGTAATTTAACGTTAGATACTGAGTAACTCAGCCGTGCCTTTTCTCTCAGAGACCCCTACCCGTATACTCCAAAAGACGTCTGGAGTGGGCAGGGTTAAGTATCCACCACGGCTACATAGGGAAACACCCTATATATTAGCTGTTTGGTTTGCTCAACGTTGAAGGATATAGTGTTCCAAAATATTGTGCACCTTATCTTTGTTTCCTTGAAACTTGTTCTGCATTTTTCAAAAAACAAATGTCCAACAGGGAAAATGCCACCGACACCGGTGGAGCTGCGGCTGATCCAGCCCTAGCAACAGCTTTTAACATTACAGGTTTAAATGAAACCGAGGAGGGTGTTATAGACATCCCTCCAAACTTAAGAAGAGCCATCACTCTAAAACTCATAAAACACGGCCAACCACCAAGAGGCGGTAGAGCAGTTTTCGTGATAGAGGCACACGAATCCTTTCAGACAGAGGTATTCTATTCATGGGTAATATTTCCTGAATCCAATCCAGTTACAAAACTGTTTCACTTCTACAAAGAAGATGATCCACCAGAGGAATATATTCCTTTCGAGGATATTGAAATTCCACTAACATACCAGGAGCATCAGCTCTGGTTTAAAGGCGCCCTAAAACATCACAGAAACATTACCAGGCTCGGTCCACTAGGTAGACCAGGAGCAACATGGCCGATTCTAGCCGGCTACACACCTCATCCTGAACTGGATATAATGTCAGATGAGGAATTACTTACTCAAATCACAGAGTTAATAAAAATCTACAGACAATTGGTCCAATATGTCATGCGGACTTTCACAGTCCAACCACCATTAACCATTCCAAATCAGACCCCTCAATCGGGGACTGCACTAAAAATTACACCACAGACTCTATACGCAGTCATGGGTAAAATGCCCACAAAACGAGAGCAAATTCCATTCTGGATAGCTCAAAAAATTACTCAAATCGAAGCAGTATTTCCAAATACTAGCCCGTATGAGAAACACAGAATACTAACAATCAGTTTACCAATAGGGATCACACCACAACTGGAAGACTGTACCACTTGGGGCTCAGTCTTTGCTGCCATCTATACTAAAACACATGGTATTCCATCAATTGCGGTAATACCAGATGTCCTGAAACAAATTCAAAATGAATACGGGGCAGAACCTGCTCTGAATTTAGGTATGAAATTACTGAAAAATTTCTACCAGGTCTCAACAATAATATTATCTAATATTAAAGGGGAGGCAGCAGCAGTGGCGATCCGCCAACGATTAAGGGAATTCGATGTTACAGAACATCAAACTGAGCTACCCAGAATAATTGAACAATCATATGCAGAATTAGGCAGAGATAGTTTGGGTGGAAGACCAGTGAAACCAAAACTATCTGAAAGTCCTGAGAAGGACTCTATTAAACAAACTCCTACATCTTCTAAAAAGAAGTGGGAAACTACTAAACAAAACTCAAATGAGAAACGTTCTCAATCCCGAGGTAGGTCTCCTCAAAAGGAGCCCTCTGAAAAGAGGTATAACCTCAGGAATAGGGATAATTTGAGAAACCTGACAGGTATCAAGATACACGTTCCTCTCGTACCTTTCAGATCTCGTCAAGGACTTTGGAAAGAAGAGGACGGTCAGAAAATAGAGAAGAACGCGTGAAATCCAAGGAAGATAAACACGCTCCAAAAAATAAAACAAAACCTCAATTCTCCAAAAAGAAAGTAGCAGGTCTGAAGATCAGACATGCCGAGAATACTGAGAACACAACTCAAGAACGGAGAATGGGCCCAGACAATGCTGGACAGTGCAGCAGAAGTCACAATAGTTCGCCAGAACCTGAAGGAACTTCTGGAGATAGTGGACTTGAATGAGTACATTACAGTTGAGACTGTAGACACCAGGGTTAGTACTCCACAAAGGTTATATGAAATAACACTCCGAATGGAGGGAGACATACCTAGACAGGTGAAAGCACTCTTTTGGGAAAAACTTTCAAGGGGCTATGACATACTTCTAGCAGAAAAAGACTGGCCACCACAATTTGTCAGGGAGTGCCCACATGGCGAGGACATTATTATGCCTGCCTTCTCTAACCATATTCCAATTCATCTAAAATATACTTATGCCAGGAAATGGGCAGTAGCCCAGGCCCCAGCATTATATAAAAATCATGTAGGATGGGATGAGGACTCACCTCACCATAAAATACATCTGAAACATGAACCAACTGCACAAAGGCAGTATCCAATAAAGCAAGAAGCTAAAAAACAGGTCAGGGAGATCTTAGATCAACTTGAATACCAAGGGGTGATTGAAACATGCACCTCCTCAATGAACAATCCTTTGTTTCCTGTCTCCAAACCAGACAACACCTATCGTCTAGTTTTGGATTACAGACACTTAAACACTTGTTGTAAAACATTTGCAGTGCAAAATGCACATAGCACAGCATTAATGAATAACATTGTGCGTAAAAAATATAAAACCACATTGGACATCTCAAATGGTTTCTTTTGTCAAAACATAGCACCTGAAAGCAGGTACTTAACAGCATTCTCCATAATGGGGACCCAGCGTCAATTTTGTCGAGTCCCACAAGGGTTCAAGAACAGCCCGGGGTTATTCTCAGCGAGAGTAACAGAGTTACTACAAATTTATGACAATGAGGCATTGTCCTATGTCGATGACATCTATCTGACGGACGATGACCTGGACAAACACTTGAACAGGGTAAGCACCATTATACTGGGCTTCGCCTCTGAGGGCTACAAGTTCAACTTTAAAAGTCCCGAATTGCCCATCTCAATGTCCTATTTCTAGGATATGAGCTTTCAAGTGAAGGCAAGAGCTTGGCAGCTAACTTTTTAGAAAAGTGTGCGCTGCTCCAACCTCCAAAAACGCAAAAAACTTACAATCCATCCTGGGTTTCCTAAATTTTGGAAGAACATACATTCTAAATTACGCAGAAAGGGTTAAACCTCTCTACGCATTAATCAAACCTGATTTTTCAATCAAGAATTGGACACAAGAACACACAGAAATCTTGCGTTCACTACAGGCTAACATGTTAGCAACAAATCACTTACAAACACGTGTAAGTCAACGCAACCTTGTAATCCGAATAATTTCGGGTCAATGCGGATTCACCTACTTAACATTTAATGAGGTGAAAAAATACCAATCGCATACAAATCTCATTTGTACACACAAGCGGAAATGCGCTTCACTTCAACTGAAAAAATTCTGACAGCAGTTCAAACCGCTGTAGCAAAAGAAAGAGCCCTAGCCCAAGGGAAACGCATTATTGTCGTAACCCCAGTACCAGCTTTAGAAGCGGTCACAAAAGCAAGCATTCCAAATGCTAAAGCATTACATCCAAGATGGATACAGTGGGTTAATTCTCTTGCTGCAACAGATGTTGAATATGTTTTTGATCCTGATTTAAAAACACAAGCATTCCTGCAATATGAACAAGAATGTCCTCTGCCCACTGAAATTCTGCCTCTCGATCAGTATGAATTCATAATTTACACTGACGGATCCGCACAACCCGCAACAGGGGGTAAGCAAGCTTACAGTGCAGCGTGTGCAATCGTTAAAGGTCGCATGCGAGATGGTATCTTCAGACCTATGGTCACAAAAACTCAATCTCTAGGAGATTGTACAGCTCAGCGAGCTGAACTACAAGCATTCAAACTGGCACTTGAAAGTACACATCGAGAATTCCCCACACTAATAGTGTGCGATTCCTTTTACTGTGTTCAGTCGTATAATGAATATATACAAAACTGGCTTGAAAATGGATTCAAAGATGCGAAAGGTGGCACAATAAAGCATAAAACGCTTTGGGAACAAGTAGTTCAGTTAAAAAACGAACTACCAAAGGCTCACGTGATCCACACACTGAGTCATCAACGTGATGGCGTTCACGTTGCAGGGAATTCATTGGCTGACGAAGCCGCAAAGGGGGCTGTTCAGACGGCTTCCGTAGCTGCGATCACTCGTTCAAAAACAAAAATAGACAGTGAGATAATGTTGGCTGTCAATGCTACAAGCAAAGGCAGTGGTGCAGCATTACCAAATATGTTTCCACTCAAGTACTCTTATGTAATTGATGCGAACAACGTTCCTTTTGCTCGAATCCCTGGAGTGGGGGATAGGGTAATTCCAAACAAGGAACGTAGATTAGGACTAATCCTAGCAACACACGAAGGAATAGCTTCTGTCCATGCAGGTGTTTCTGCAACAGTATCTTTACTCAAGCAAAGATATTGGTGGCCTGGCATTAGAAAACAAACTAAGAACTATGTTTTAGAATGTGATATATGCCAACAGATGAAAGTCTCCACAGTGAAACGCCCTGCGCAGACACCCCTGTTAATTTCAGACAAACCATTAGCTTGTGTTTACCTGGACCACTGCGGTCCCTTGCAAAGGGACGGTAACTATAAATATATCATGGTTGCAGTGGATTCATGCTCTAGGTTCCTATGGATATGGCCTCAGCGCTCGGCTGACGCTCGAACTGTTATAAAAGATTTGCAAGTCTTTATCGGCACATACGCAATAGGCACGCTACATTCTGACCAGGGCCCTGCGTTTAGCTCTCGGGCTTACAAAGAAGCCATGGCCAGTCTGGGAGTACTCCTCTCCATTCCATCCTGAGGGAAATTCGGTTGTGGAAAGGAAAAACCGGGACATAAAGCAGTCTATAACAGCTAGGGTATTAGGTTCGGGTGATGGGTGGGTCAAACATCTTTATGGGGTCCAACGCTCATTGAACAACCTGCCAAGAAGTTCTCTAGGGGGGGTCACTCCATATGAGGTCCTATTTGGGACAAGAATGTGGGTACCAGACCTCGATCACGTAGGCACAGTGGTGGAAAATAAACCATTTGATATCAAAGATCGTTTGGCTGTTTTACAGGAACTCAATGAACTAAGATCGAAACAAAGCAACGTATTCCTGCAGCCAACCACCACTGGGGAAAACCCGGCGGTACCAGCAAGGCCTGTCTGGATTCCAAAAGTTGGGGATCTAGTCAGAGAAAAGATTGCAGACAAGAAGGAATTTGGACCTTCTTACAGACAACCAGTACCTGTCCTAGCAGTTCAAGGAACAAGAACAGTACTTCTGCCGCCCCTTGCTGGAAAAAAGGAGAAAAGATTTGTGTCCATCGACCTCATCAAACCACAGTATGTGGCCAATACTAAATAGTAGGCCTCGTGGACTCCGACCTAGTAGCAGACACACTCCTCTCGCTACTATCCAAGAGGTTCAGACTGAAAGACTGATAACCATCGAGACTTCAGCAGTAACAGATGAAGGACTAAGCAACAATGCAATGGAACTCATCCCTCTTGAAAATCAAGTAACAGTTCGTCCAAATACACCTGTCTACACCAATGTAGCAAGTGATCAACTGGTTCCAGCGATTTCTACAAATCCTGATGCAATTTCAACAATTGACAGAACTGCTTCTGGCTATTTCATTAACTTTGATACGTTCTCAGAAGATCCGAGTGAACCTGAAACGACGCCAGCATCATTAACATTCAAGCAGCAAGTACAAGACTTTCTTCACTTTCTGAAAAAAACTTATCTGGTTTCACCATGGATTGAACTCTGGATTATTTCTGGAATATTTGTTTTCCTGCTTTGGCTAGCTTTGGTTATGACTATGAGCGTGCTTATAAATGGCAGATACATCCATGTGAACACTGAAAGAAAAGATGTGAACTTACTTTTGAAACCTCATAAATCTTCCCATCGTGAAGCAAGAGACTTGTCAACAGTGAACATCACAGCCATTCCTATACAGGATGGTATAGTGTGGGACAAAACAGATTTTGATATTTTTGGCCCGACTGAACAATTGAACATTCCACATTTGTTTAAAATTTCACTAAGTGATCTCATTTCGTCCAGTACCTATTCTGATGATTGGGACTTTGAGACTGTTAATGACATAATGTTTGACCTAGAAAAATCTGCTGCATTTTCTAAAAGTGAATATTTAGAGGGTTCATCAGACTATGAACAGCTGTATTGCTATAACCACTATGGTCATCATTATTTGCATAAATCTGCATACCCTAGAAATGTGTTTATGTTTAACCAATGGGAGCATTGTCCTACACCACCAAAAGGTAGTTCAAAAACATTTGTTAATAAGTTTCCATATTTTTCAGGTTACAATACATCTGATCCAGAAACGTTTTACTATAAAAATGTAAACAAAACAGGACTGAAAATTATGTTAACAAATACAAAACAGATTTATTCTGCAGCATTTATTGCCCAACTGTCTAGACAGGGTTTCGTCTTTTGGAAAGACACAATAGACACAAAAACTGTCTGGGGTACTAAAGATTGGCAAGTGCAAGGGATAGAAGCTTTATTTAGAGCCTGTATCATCCCTGAACAAATAATGTTTTTGAATGAAACTGTCCAACAAACATCTTGTCTTGGACTAGCCAAGATCAAAGAGATGAAAACACCTTCTGTACCAACACCTGCAAGTGATAACAATACACAGGCAGCGGTTACAGTTGACAAAATACTACAACTCAACAGATCTAATCCTGATTGGAGAAAATGGTTGATCTGGCCCACAGACACGAACAACTGTCAGGAAAGATTCCTGAATAAAACTCAGGGCTTTACTATTCATAGGCCAGACCCAAGATACGTCCAAAGACAGCATCCGGGGGTAGTAACAACATACAGTGTAGGTAAATTATGCCTCGATTGGCTGCAGAAATCTACACTACAGGATGTGAAACAACACTTATCCTTACTTAAAGAAGACGCAGACCTTAGGGAATTCTTGCTTGGACCAAGAAAACCGCGTCAAAAACGTTTCATATATGCCGGCATTTATGCTGCCTATAATGAAGCATGGAAAGTGTCACAGATGGAGGCCGCAGAACGAATACGTGAACTTGATCGTATTAATTTAGAGAAAACTCTCTCTGTGGTCGACAATGGGTTAACAACTTTGTCCTCCAGAATATATTCATTGGACGGCATTGTATCCTCTGCTATCGACATACTGGAACAAGATTTGGCGATGTTACAACAAGGCCAATCTCAATTACGTTCTATTGTGTTATTAAGCTGGACGCTGCAATCTTTGCGTGCGGGCTATGTGCCTTGGCGTTTTATCAACACGTCAATTCTGTTTGCAGAATACAATCTAACTGATAAACAGATCGAACTGGCACAAAGAGGAGCAAAGTATACAGTGCTGGGCATTGAAAAACTGGAAAAGTTACCATTCACAGTGGCAGAAAAACCAGCTACAGAATGGCTTATTCATGGCAAAATCACACTACCTGTGACTACTTTTCAGTTTCAGTATTGCCTCAAACAAATGCAAGCAGGCAAATATGAAAGGTTGGGTAAGGAATACATTAAGACATCTTGGAATTTACCATACACATATAGATGTTGGAGTGGGGATCGTGAAGTGTTTCTGAGCGGTACACACTGTAAAAATGCACTGAGCGGTTCACTAATATGTCAGGACATTTCTTTACACGGGGCTTGTAATGGTTCTGTGGCAAATTTGTCTTGCCACCAGCAGGGTACACCAGCTGCTGTGATTAATCCAACGTTTGGACAACTTTCTAATGGGAGTTACCTCATGTTGAATGATCAGAGTTGCTGCGGCATGTTGCCAGGCATCCCATATCTAGTAACGGTCAACTCCAGGGTCACTTGCTGTATGCAAGTATTGTTTGCCCCAATAGACACAGTCAGGGAGTCGCCTTTGTGGCCTTCGCTGAATGTCTCTTTTATAAGATTTGATACTTTAAGCAGAATGAAAGCCATGCTTTTACAACAAACAGTGCCTTTTACCTCGGCCAAAGAAACCTATGATCTACAAGTCGCAAGGACTTCGGCTGAGATACAGACTTTAATACGTACAAACTGCCCTATACATTTCGTGGAAATGATAGGACGTATCTTTAACATGTCTGATACAAGCGGAATTGTACATGTATTTAAGAGCATCTGTTCCGGTCTGTTAGCACCTTTCCAGGCAATCCTCGGAATAATCCCAAACTTTGCACATTCGGTGTTTGGTGGCATACCATTAATTCTAGCACTTGTTGCCGGAATTCTATTTCTCTTCCTGCTATTACGCTATGGCCAGCCTATTCGCAGACATCACTCCGAGCGAAGTGGAGAAAGCTCTCCTTGAACGAAAGTGCTGTGAGCGAATAGTACAGCTTTTGGGCATGAATCGTCTACGGGAACTTAATACCACGTGGTTCCTGTCGTTCAGACCAATCTGGCAAGATTGCATCTTACCTGTTCTACGATGCCTGCTATGCGGTGAAGAATGCGTGTTGGACACCTGTCTAACATTTCCATCAGAAACGCCAACGGATATCGATACTCTGCTGGACCCGATAACGGCCCATGCTCTGTGTTGTCCCCAGAGGCTACCAATCCTGATGACGGCATTCATTGAGATCTCACAGACGCTTCCGGCTGCTGCTGAGGTACGAGATGGATCTACAGGCACACAGGTAACAACGGATCGCGAACATTGCTGCTGCATCCTATGCTGAAAGCGATGCTTCACATCTCTGTGCAATTAATCTACTACACGAGGTGTTCCGAATGTCGCCAACTACAGTGGACGATATTTTGTCTACAGAAATAGATGATCTCATGTTTACACCAGACCCGTACACTGACTCTGATTCAGCCCACAGTGTTCCAGAGATGCAGTAAAAATTTGGCCTTCATATTTCAAAAACTTGGAACTCTTCCCATATTGAACTTTTTTCCGTTTTTTCAAATTAAATGGCAAATCAATCTGCTTGAAGTAGAACTATTCTTATAGTACGGACTTCGCGGTACTTCCTCAGACACTTTGTCATCTTGTTTGTCTAAAAAGTTCATTAATTTCCATGACATGAAAAGACTTTGATTTTGAACAAACTTATCGATCATTTTTCTGTCACATGTAAATATTACTGCTTATTTCATTCAAATTGCATTTTTTATTTTCGAATATATGCCTGAAATGAAAAGCAGTGCTTACAATGTACAGTATCTTTTGCATTTTAATGGGTTTTTTAAATACTTTTTAATGCTTTTAAGACATATCTTTAGCAATATGCGGTACTCCATTTTATGTTTTAGCATTTTAAATGTTTAGCATTTATATTATTATCGTACACACGAAAGTGGAGTGGGTGTTGTATTCCTCTTAGGGTGTCCGTATATAGGTTTTCCTGTATCATGTCCTTATATAGGCACAATTCGCCCTGCCCTTATATAGGCATAAAATCTCAGTCCTTATTTAGGCATTAAACCGTGCACTCCAAATACAGGCATGGTCTCCGACATCCGTCCACCCGAACGTCACAACGAGTTCTTGAAGAACAGACCCTTAGGCTTAGGGAGTTTTCCTAGCACAGGACTATTGATTTCTTCAAGGACTCATCTATTATGCATGAACCGTTATACCTTAGGGGTTCATTCATGACGTCTTCCGCTATCCGATTCACGTCAATGCTAACATTGCGAGGTACCTCTCAGGTATAAATATACCTTCCCTAGCCTTTGTAAATCAGAGGAGACCTCGACTTTAGAGGAGCCCGTTTCCCGGCCTGATGCACTGAGAAGACGCTGTCATCCCTGCACGCAGAGAGTCCAGCTTCCAGTGATCTGACTTCCCTTGCGGGGTGTTGGAGTTTGAGTCTGGCAAGAGATTCCTACCTCTCTCATTCTTAAGGTATGGAGCTGACTAGAACCTAGAGGGA
Organism: Calotriton arnoldi; assembly: GCA_963921515.1. Taxonomy (NCBI): domain Eukaryota; kingdom Metazoa; phylum Chordata; class Amphibia; order Caudata; family Salamandridae; genus Calotriton; species Calotriton arnoldi. The sequence goes on along the minus strand of CAWUFW010002020.1, from coordinate 1,618,537 downwards.
CTCTTGACATACTAGGCGTAACATACTCTTAGTATACCATAGTAAGGAATACTCCACCTACTTCATACCTCTCCCTACACCTAGGTTAGGTACATTGGGGTAGAACTAGCTTAGAAATGCATCGTATGAGTACTCGCATTTTTAGTCTGTGTTATTTATGTAAATGAATATCTACTAAAGATCATGCTAGCGCAGTATTATTTATTTCTACTGCTTACGCTGTACATTATTTATCTTATATACTGTCTTGTGATCGTAACAGCACATATTACTTACACGAGAAACAAGACTGTTCAATAAATCTTTTATTGAAACGCCCGTCTATTCTTTCTGTGTAACTTTGAGGAAAACTAAGCATGCACGATTGAGCTGAGTGAAACGGTTATCTATTGTTTCCACGACTCTGGGACACGTTCTGATTCTAAAGGGAAACAAAGTGGTCATGTTTTGCGGCTGCCAGAAACTACTCCCTTCTTGTTTGTCAAGGAGTTTCTAGTGGCCTCTGAGCTAGCTGGCACAAGTAATTAAGTTTAATATACTCGATAGGGACATACCGACCTCAGTCCTATGTCAAGCCTATAGGGTATATTATTCCAATGCGCAGAGCCTATTAGGGAAATAGGCGCTACACTACAGGACTGTGTGAGAAGTGGAGGACTGTGTGAGATGCAGGGTGCCTGTGAGAGGTAGGGAGCTGTGGGAGAGTCAGGGGACAAGCGAGGCAGGGGGACTGTGTGAGAGGCAGGGGGCTGTATGAGAGGCAGGGCGACGGAAAGGTAGGGAGCTGTGGGAGAGTCAGTGGGACAAGCAAGGCTGGGGGACTGTGTGAGAGGCAGGGGGACAACAGAGGCAGGGGGCTGTATGAGAGGCAGGGGGACTGTGAGATGCATGGAACAAAAGTGGCAGGATGACTGTGATAGAGGCATGGGGACAAGAGAGGCAGTGGGACTGTGTTAAAGGCTGGAGGCTGCATGAGAGGAGGGGGCTGCATGAGGGGCAGGGGGACTGTGCGAGAGGCAGGAGGACTGTGAGAGGCAGGGGGACTGTGTGAGAGGCAGGGGGACTGTGTGAGAGGCATAATAGTGCTGTGTGAGAGGCAGGGGGACTGTGTGAACGCAGGGGACAAATGAGGCAGGGAGACAAGAGAGGCATGGAGGCTGTGTGAGAGGCTGGGGGACTGTGTGAGAGGCAGGGGGACTGTGTGAGAGGCAGGGGGACTGTGTGAAAGGCAGAGAGGCTGTGTGAAAGGCAGAGGGAGTGTGTGAGAGGCAGGGGGACTGTGAGAGAGGCAGGGGGACTGTGAGAGAGGCAGGGGGACTGTGAGAGAGGCAGGGGGACTGTGAGAGAGGCAGGGGGCTGTGTGAGAGGCAGGGGGACTATGTGAGAGGCAGGGGGACTATGTGAGAGGCAGGGGGACTGTGAGTGAAAGGGGGACTGTGTGAGAGGCAGGGGGACTGTGTTAGTGAAAGGGGGGCTATGTGAGAGGCAGGTGGCATGTGAGAGGCAGTGGGTCTGTATGAGAGGCAGAGGGAGTGTGTGAGAGACAGGAGGACTGAGTGAGAGGCAGCCGGGCTGTGTGAGCGGCAGGGGGACTGTGTGAGCGGTAGGGGGACTGTGTGAGAGGCAGGGGGGCTGTGTGAGAGGCAGGGGGGCTCTGTGAGAGGCAGGGGGGCTCTGTGAGAGGCAGGGGGGCTCTGTGAGAGGCAGGGGGCTGTGTGAGAGGCAGGGGGCTGTGTGAGAGGCAGGGGGCTGTGTGCGTGAGAGAAATCGGTTCTGTGTGCGTGAGAGAAATGAGTGCTGTGTGAGTGACAGGCATGGGGACTGTGTGAGTGGCAGGAGGGTTGTGTGAGAGGTGGGGGCTGTGTGAGAGGCATGGAGACTGTGAGAGGTGGGGACTGTGTGAGAGGCAGGGGGGACAAGAGAGATGGCGAATAGAGAGGCAGGCGGATGTGTGAGAGGCAGGGGTGCTGTGAGAAACAGGGGGACCACGTAAGTGTTGGGGGGCTGTGTGAGAGGCAGGGGGACTGTGAGATGCAGGGGACAATAGAGGCAGGGGGACTATGTGAGAGGCAGGGGGGGCTGTGTGAGAGGCAGGGAGACTGTGTGAGAGGTAGGGGGCTATGTGAGAGGCAGGGGACTGTGAGAGGCAGGGGAGACTGAGAAGCAGGGGGCTGTGTGAGAGGCAGGGGGCAAGTAGGTAGAGGTCTGTGAAAGGCAGGGGGACTGTGTGAATGCAGGGGACAAATGTGGCCGGGGGACTGTGTGAGAAGCAGTGGGACAAGAGAGGTAGGGGTTTGTGAGAGGCAGGGGCACTATGTGAGAGGCAGGGAGAATCTGTGAGAGACATGGGGCTGTGTGAGAGGCAGGGGTCTGTGTAAGAGAGAGGGCTATGTGAGAGGCAGGGGGACTGTGGGAACGCAGGGGACAAAAGAGGTAGGGGGACTGTTCACATTAAAATGTGGGGTCTTACAGGGCTCCTCGCTGAGCGCAACATTGTTCAACATTTATCTTAATCTGCTAGCAGATAATGTCAAGGAATTTGGAGTGTCGATCGGGTCTCACACCGATGACACTCAACTGGTCGTCTCATTATCCCCAGAGACAGGACAAATTCAACAACACCTAGCTCCGTGCTTGAAGAAAGTTGCATGGTGGATGGCAACGCTTTCACTTAAGCTGAATGGAGATAAAACGGAGGTGATGCTACTAGGAAATAAACCAAACCCTCAAATGAATATTGCATGGCCTGGATGCCTAGGGCCCCCACCTACCCCCGTCACCCCCATTAAGAGCCTAGGAATGTGGCTTGACAGTGTCTTATCCATGGAAACACAGGCAAAAAACTTACAGCATCCTGTTTTGAGACGATCAGAACCCTACCAAAAATCCTTGACATTCTACCTACCACTTCTAGGAGAATAGTAGTGCAGGCTCTGAAATTGTCCGTCTTGACTGGGAAACAACCATTACAATGCAGTCATTACAACGCACTACATTTACAACGCAGTCATTACAACGCAACTGCCTTTACATCACATGCCATTACAACGCATGTCACTACAATGCATGCCATTACAACGCATTACCCCAACACTATCCAGCACTTACCCTACTGTTGCACTCATTGGAGTGGGAATAGTAATTTGTACCCCTACACTATCCAACACTTACCCTACTGTTGCACTCACTGGAGTAGGAATAGTAATTTTTACGTCTCCGCTATCCAACACTTTCCCTACTGTTGCACTCACTGGAGTGGGAATAGTAATTTTTACCCCTACACTATCCAACACTTATCCTACTGTTGCACTCACTGGAGTGGGAATAGTAATTTTTACCCCTACACTATCCAACACTTTCCCTACTGTTGCACTCACTGGAGTGGGAATAGTAATTTTTACCCCTACACTATCCAACACTTACCCTACTGTTGCACTCTCTGGAGTGGGAATAGTAATTTTTACCCCTACACTATCCAACACTTTCCCTACTGTTGCACTCACTGGAGTGGGAATAGTAATTTTACCCCTACACTATCCAACACTTACCCTACTGTTGCACTCACTGGAGTGGGAATAGTAATTTTTACCCCTACACTATCCAACACTTACCCTACTGTTGCCCTAAAAGTATTATGCGTTGTAATGGTATGCGTTGTAGTGGTATGCGTTGTAATGGAATGCGTTGTAAATGTAGTTTCTAAAAATGTGTTGTGATGGCATGCGTTGTAAAATCATGCGTTGTAATGGATGTTGCGATGTAAAAACCGCGTTGTAAATGTTTGCGTTGTAACGTGTCCTATTTGTCTTGACTATGGGAACTCCCTGTATCTGGTGCCCCTCAATATGTTATCAAAAGACTGCAATTGATCCAGAATGTGGCATCCAAGCTGATCCTTAACGTGCCCAAATACTCCTCAGCACAAAACGCGCTGGACACTCTTCATTGGCTCCCAGTAAAAGAAAGAACCATGCTTAAGACACTATGTCTAGCTCATAGAGCAACAAATCGGAGGGGCCCCCCTCTGATCATGGACCTTCTGGCTCCTTACACTCCTTCTAGGATTTTTGATCCTCGAAGGCGCAACTGCTGAAAGTGCCTAGAATTCAAAGGATGAGATGGGGCGGCATTCTCATACCTGACTCCAAAACTATGGAACTCTATGCCAGTGGAACTCAGAAACTAAACGAATGAGCTTCGCTTGAGGAGAATGCTCCAAACATGGCTATATCCTCACTAGCCATCTTGCTCAGTATTGCACCGCCTTGCAACGAATAAGCCTCAGTAAGCGCTGGGAAGCCTTTGGGTAACCATGCGCTTTACAAATCAACATAACATAACTGTGTGAGAGGCAGGGGGACAAGAGAGGCGGGGACTGTGTGAGAAGCAAGGGAACTGTGCAAGAGGCAGGGGGTATGTGAGAGGCAGGGGGCGTGTGAGAGGCAGGGGGCGTGTGAGAGGCAGGGGGCGTGTGAGAGGCAGGGGGCGTGTGAGGGGCAGGGGGACAGTGTGAGAGGCAGAGGGACAGTGTGAGAGGCAGAGGGACAGTGAGGGCAGAGGGACAGTGAGGGGCAGAGGGACAGTGTGAGAGGCAGAGGGACTGTGTGAGAGGCAAAGGGGCTGTGTGAGAGGCAGGGGGCTGTGTGAGAGGCAAAGGGCTGTGTGAGGCAGAGGGCTGTGTGAGAGGCAGAGGGACTGTGTGAGAGGCAAAGGGGCTGTGTGAGAGGCAAGGGGCTGTGTGAGGCAGAGGGCTGTGTGAGAGGCAAGGGGACAAGACAGACAAGAAGAAAAGAAGCATGCAGCTATGTGAGAGGCAGGGGGACTGTGAGAGGTGAGGGGGCTGTGTGAAAGGCGGGGGCTGTGTGAGAGGTAGGGGCTGTGTGAGAGTCAGGGGGACAAGCGAGCCAGGGGGACAACTGAGACAGGGGGCTGTGTGAGAGGCAGGTGGGCTGTGAGAGGCAGGGGACAAAAGAGGCAAGGAGATTCTGTGAGAGGGAGGGAGACAAGAGGCGGTGGGACTGTGTGAGAGGCAGGGGGCTGCGTGAGAGGCAGGGGGGCCGTGTTAGAGGCAGAGGGATTGTGTTAGAGGCAGGGGGACTGTGTGAGAGGCAGGGGGCAAGCTAGGCAGGGGAACTGTGTGGGAGGCAGGGGGCGTGTGAGAGGCAGTGGGACTGTGTGAGAGGCAGTGGGACTGCGTGAGAGGCAGGGGGGCTGCGTGAGAGGCAGGGGGGCTGTGTGAGAGGCAGGGGGGCTGTGTGAGAGGCAGGGGGCTGTGTTAGAGGCAGGGGGATTGTGTTAGAGGCAGGGGGACTGTGTGAAAGGCAGGGGGCAAGCTGGCAGGGGAACAGTGTGGGAGGCAGGGGAACAGTGTGGGAGGCAGGGGAACAGTGTGGGAGGCAGGGGGCGTGTGAGAGGCAGGGGGACTGTGTGAGAGGCAGGGGGACTGTGTGAGAGGCAGGGGGACTGTGTGAGAGGCAGGGGGACTGAGTGAGAGGCAGGGGGACTGTGTGAAAGGTAGGGGGACTGTGTGAGAGGCAGAGGGCTCTGTAAGAGGCAGGGGGGCTGTGTGAACGCAGGGGACAAAAGAGGCAGGGGGCTGTCTGAGAGGCAGTGGGACAAGAGAGGTAGGTGGATTTGTGAGAGGCAGGGGGACTGTGTGAGAGGTAGGGGCACTGTGTGAGAGGCAGGGGGACTGTGTGAGAGGCAGGGGGACAGTGTGAGGCAGGGGGACAGTGTGAGAGGCAGAGGGACAGTGTGAGAGGCAGAGGGACAGTGTGAGAGGCAGAGGAACAGTGTGAGAGGCAGAGGAACAGTGTGAGAGGCAGGGGGACGGTGTGAGAGGCAAGGGGACAAGACAGACAAGAAGAAAAGAGGCATGCAGCTATGTGAGAGGCAGGGGGGCTGTGTGAGAGGTGAGGGGGCTGTGTGAGAGGCGGGGGCTCTGTGACAGGTAGGGGGCTATCTGAGAGTCAGGGGGACAAGCGAGGCAGGGTGACAGAGGCAGGGGGACAACTGAGGCAGGGGGCTGTGTGAGAGGCAGGGGGGCTGTGACATGCAGGGGACAAAAGAGGCAAGGAGATTCTGTGAGAGGCAGGGGGACAAGAGAGGCAATGGGACTGTGAGAGGCAGGGAGGCTGCGTGAGAGGCAGGGGGCTGTGTGAGAGGCAGGGAGCAAGCTAGGCAGGGGAACTGTGTGGGAGGCAGGGGGCGTGTGAGAGGCAGGGGGACTGTCTGAGAGGCAGGTGGACTGTGAGAGGCAGGTGGACTGTCTGAGAGGCAGGGGGCAAGAGAGGCAGAGGGCTCTGTAAGAGGCAGGGGGCTGTGTGAACGCAGGGGACAAAAGAGGCAGGGGGCTGTCTGAGAGGCAGTGGGACAAGAGAGGTAGGGGGATTTGTGAGAGGCAGTTGAACTGTGTGAGAGGTAGGGGCACTGTGAGGCAGGGGGACTGTGTGAGAGGCAGGGGGACTGTGTGAGTGGCGAGGGCTGTGTGAGGGGCAGAGGGATTGTGTGAGGGGCAGAGGGATTGTGTGAGGGGCAGAGGGATTGTGTGAGAGGCAGTGGGACTGTGTGAGTGGGAAGGGGAGAAGAGAGGCAGGGGGCTGTGTGAGAGGCTGTGGGCTGTGTGAGAGGCAGGAGGCTGTGCGAGAGGCAGGGGTGCTGTGTAAGAGGCAGGAGGACAAGAGGCAGGAGGATTGTGTGAGAGGCAGTGGCTGTGTGAGAGACATGGGCTGTGAGAGAGGCAGGGAGGCAAGAGAGGCGTATGTATGGAGTCTGCTGGGCACATACATAGGCAGCTTGCACAATACCCTTTAGAAGGCGGCGCATGTGTTGAGAAGTGGGTAGGGTCCAGTAGGGCAGTGATGGAAGCGGGCGCTGGCACTGTCCAGCTTCAACAGCAACTGCAGAGGCCTAGGGTGGGCAGTCCAGACATCACTCACCTGGGTCTAGTTAGCAGCCGATATTAAACGCTGTGCCGAGAGCTGAAATGGCTGGTGCGTCATGACGGTGATGGCAGGCTACCAGCAATAAAGACAATTTGCAAGCCAGTTTAATTAGCTGGATGGAAATACATGAGCGCGTCCTAGATGATGCATGCTGTCGCTACTTCCTTGCACCATCTTTTGTGACCTCCCTCTCTAGGGAAAGTCATGCCAAGCATCCTGGTTGGTTGCTGTGTGCCATTACCCTTCAACGCGACGGTAGGGTTGCCACCTTTCCAAGAGACAAACACGGGCCATTTGTTGTGTTTTTAAGAGTCTGCAAAGGCCCAGACATGACCCTCGATAGGCCTGCTAACACAATCGTATGTATGCATTTGTAGCATTACTTTTCTCCCTCGGTTTACTTTAATTATTAGTCCCGGATCATTAACGTGGCTCTAGAACACGTTTAAAACTAATATTTATAGCGGCTGTTTGAGGTATGTACAGACAACGGCTAAAAATACCCGTTTTAAATGACTGCTTATATTTGGTCCGCCGGGACGGTCATTTTAAGAGAGGGGGAACCTTCCGCCAGCCAATGAGAGTCCAATATAAGCACTCTTTAGGAGGAAGTGCACAACTACTGTCCAATCAATTGCTGTACTTAAATTAAACAACGTGGCCGAGCCAAAGCCCCTCTTCCCGTAGTATTTCTTGCTGCTCTTTCTCGTTTGATCTCAACATGTCTGGTCAGTCATAATATGCCAAGCTGGCAAAAAATGACAAAAAAACGGAAGATTCTTGTATTTGTTGCGGGAACATAGTCCCATTATTGGCAACACACCCCACCCACACCACAACAGAGTATGCATGCATAAATAAATACACAACACAACTTTTGTTTGGGAAAATATTGCTGCAGGTTTATTCCATACAAAAGTATGCAAATATGGTGGGTTATCTTACGGGCGATCCAAGGGCAGGCAGCTGTACCACTCTATGCTGCCCTGCCCGCCTGATGAGCCAAGCACTGTGGAGAATCCAATCAGCGCTACCCTTATGGGGGTGATCCCCTTACTGGATCACGTGACACATTGGTCCCTTATTACTCACGCCCCTTTCGGGGCGGAGCGTAGCAAGGCAAGCCCCCGGTTGTTCAGGCCCACAACCGCCTGAAAGGACTAACGGGGCGCCGACGTAATTGTTCCAGGACCCTCCCATGAGGCTCCTGGGATTTGGCTCTGGCACCCCTATTGTGCCCACGCAGAGGTACCCTTCTGTACCCATCTGCTTCCAGATCGCCCTGTAACTCCGCCAAAGCTCTGGAGGCGGCCCCCGTCGCCTAAGGAGCCCCCCACCAAAACAGTTACTTTCTCACTGCAACCTGCAATTTCCCGGGCCTCATTCATGTCCAGCAGGAACAGATCCAAGCCCACCTGTGCCAAGTGCACCCCACTTTGTCAAAATAACCATTGGTGTTTGCCCGGCCTAGCCCATGCCTGATGAAGCCAAAGCCCCTTGCTCTGCGAACTTGCGCATGGAGCGGTTTATCCTTCTCTGGGAATGTACCAGTGCCTCGCATTACCTGCAAGAATGTGATGGCCTCCCAGGAGGGAGCTCTACTTTTAAACATCGCTATATTACCCTACAAGCTGATGTGGCTCCCACCTCCTGCAACCTGTAGTTGCAGTCCTTCTAGCATTTCGTGCTCCCTAACACCTGTTTCGCCAATTTATGGAACAGCAGCACACTTGCTTAGCAGACCGCTTCCACAACCAGCCTTTATACTCTGGCTATGCGGACGGGGCATTTCATGCATCACTGAAGCAACCCGTAACCTGCCCCGGGAGCAGCGTGCACCTATATTGTTGAAGTTGACCAGACATGTGCCCAGACCTTTGCGATTAATAAACCCTGGCGAACAAGACTGTTCGCATAGCGCACACCATTGCAGTCACAGCAACCGTATGGAGTGACAACTTACGCCACCTGCCAGGCTTGCTTAACTAAAGCTCGATCACAGATACACACATACCTGCTAACCAGCTGTGACCCTTAATGCTCAACCCAGCTAAAGACCTAATACTTTGCTTTTCCAGGGAAGATTGGCCTCCACAAGATCCGGCCGCACATGAGCATATAGCCTTCACCTACCGGGCAGAGGCGCAGTGTGTGGTCTGGAATTGTCAGCAATGGTGCTCCCAACACATTTAAAGCCGCTATTGGAGCCACGGCACACCTTCTGGCCTAACCAACAGACGCATGTCAGCTGGCTAACTTGCCGCTGTGGGATTTTGATCTTAACACCGCGCTTTTGCGGTTACTGGTGCACATCCTCTATAGGTCTTGCCCCCCACTCTATTAAAGCAGATTCCCGCAATGTACCCTTCTGCCCCTGAACGGGCGGAAAAATACCTGTAACATTGCAAATCCCACTGCACTCACATACTCGGGCAGTACGGTGGGGGAGAGGGGTCCTTGGAATTGGTTCTGCTACATAGCCTGGCCTCCTAGCCCGCAAACACCCTCGTCTGACAGAAGACTATCTGCCGTGTCGCCCGTGCAATGTCCGCACCCTGGCGCAAGACGTCCCGTTCTATACCTCAACTAACAGACTACCTTCAGTGAGGCTGGAGTGAACCGATGTATGTTGTGCCTCTGACCATCAGAAACTTGGTTTGCTTTGGCAGGGATAAAATTGTTGCATCTGTCACACTCAAAATAGTGTCAACGTGCAGTTCCTTTGCATTATACCTGCACAGTGTGTCTGGTACAATCCTGGACACCCCCTGTGTGCCAACCCGCTTTGACCCAAGATGCCAAGCACAGACCCGGTACACTTGGTTACCCCGGACGGACTTACTTGCCCTCCACCGAAATCCATGTGTAAGGTGGCTGGTCCCTGATTTAATTCCTGGTGGTCTATGCGTTATGCCATACTCCTTTTATGCCTTTTCAAAGCAGTTAACCCGCTCACACACTAGACCCGCTGGTAGCAAGTTCAGTATAACCTGTACATAGAATTTTAATTCCTCTAACAACTGCACTGTGGGCAAACCACACTCACTGCACTGGAGAGCGACTATTCGGCCCTTGGAGGCCGTAGCAATACTGCCCGGTCAGCAAGTATGCCCACTGTACAGTTGTAAATTAGTAACTCATGGCACTGACCACTGCAGGTGCCTAGTACCGGGCTGTGTGTATGCGGCCCAGGAACCTGAGCAATAGGCTTGGTGTGGATGGGTTGTAAATGCCAGGCATAAGTGTAATACCTTGACAAACCTCTCCTGACCAGCCTCTATATCATTCTTAAACATATTTACTGGTTTTGCCACGTGGCACCCTTCTGGTTGGTGATACAGAAACTTCCTACCCAGCATAAGCTGACAGTCTTGCTTTGCCGTCACACCACCTGTGTCCCTTTAATCACCCTCCATCCTCCTGTGTCACCTGACCTTGGTTCTAGAGTGCACTTACGAAATGTATTGTGCCCACTATTGAAGACAACTCACCCCTTCGTGGAGTGACCACTACACAGGAGCCTACACAAGTCACCCAACAGACAAGTTGGCCCAGACTACCTTGTGTTCTGGTGCCATATTTGGAAGGAGCCTTGCCTTCACTTGCTGCCCCCTGGGAAACACACAATGCCCGTGCTCTGGCCGCAACCTGGCGATGCCCTCGTGTAGCATCGAACCCCTGGTCAAATAAGAGTGCCAACTCCACCTACTTAAACCTGCACCTTGACCATGGGTGGAGTCTAGCTCTCCCCAAACTTCTGCTGGTGCAACCCACGGTCACGCCTCCTGTTCAGTTCAATTTAGTAATTCATGGCCCTGACCACAAGGGCCTAATACTGGGCTGTGTAACTGCGGCCCAGGGTGATCTTAAACAATCGGCTTGGTGTGGATGGGTGCTAACATTACCTGGCTGAAGTGCAATCCCTTTGACAATCACTCCTGACAAGATGTGCCAACGCAGGTAGAAGCAAGAGTTATCCAGCCCCACCTTACTTCCTGTCCCAGTTATCTGAGTAAATTGTGAAAGATGCACATTTGAAATGGTAGCGGATACTGTAACTTACGCCTGCAAATGCTCTGCTCAGAGCAGCCCGCTAGACCATGGCTTCCATTGAAAGGCGGTGCCAACAGACCTCCTAACACTAAAGTAGGGCTCTACTCTAACAAGTGCCCCGTGCATCGGATACCGCCTCGGGCTGCAAGCCGCTCAGTGCTACGGATGCCTTGGCGCTAATGCCCCACAGCCAGCTCGCCCTGATACAATGCACTCGTGACTGTGCCTCCACAGTGCGGCGAAAGCGCGAGACTTCCTAGCCTGACCGTGGCTCTTCGCCAGGCTCCCACGCAAGAGCCATCCACAACCTTGTGGCCTAAAACATTCGCCCTGTGGGGCGGTTGCGAATTGACTGCAAACCACTCCTAGGCATTCTCTACCCATGTTGAAAATGGAGTTTCAGGTAGGCTAGGGTAAGCACCTAAACCTGGCCAAAGCCACCCCTCTAGTCAGGAGAAGGGGGGTGCACACTTACGCTGACTCCTGCCCACCCCCTAGGTGGCTAGGCAGGGACTGGCTTATCCCAGAGGCAGTGTAAAATTAATGTGCCATCCGCACTCCCACAGTGGCACCTACAGCAGAGACTCCATACCAGGCAATTTTAAATACCCTGCGTATCGTCCACCCAAGAGAGACTTAGTACCATCTGCCCCTATTACCCTGTGCTACCAAACCTCATTATGACATCACAGGTATTACATAACTCACTAGGTCAATCGGGCCACCGTCCTACAGCTCAGATAGCACAACCCCGTAGTTGTTGGCCGGAACTGTAATTAGCATAACACAGCACAGGGTAAATACAATTGTGCTTTAAAAGTCTTTCTAACGTAGCCAACCGACGGTTTATACGTGTGAGTGACTGGCCCCCAATATGGTGTGACCAAACCAAGGCTGAAGCAATAGGAGCATGAGGCCTTAAGCAACGGGTGTCGTTGTGTACCTGAAACATTACTTAGCCCCGCCAACAACCATGGACATCCCCTAAATGCGTGTCACCAGATCGTAAAAGAAATATTGATGGATTTGAGACCTATGCACCATCCAAACTGCCAAATTAAAATTGGCGAGAATAGTTCTATGAAAGAAAAGCATTGAATGACCTGCTCAAAGTCAAAGGACATATCAAACCGCTGAGGCCTACTTAGCTGAGAAGGATGGAGCAATGCCCATTATCGGTATTAGTGAATGAAGGCATTATTCATTCATGTACACCAAAGAGGGGGACCCAGTCCCCAAGTGGCCTTCCCACTTTGGGCACCCTGGCAGTATAAAGTGGTATAAGGGCCTGCCCGTGACTATTGTCTATATTGGGACCAAGATGGATATTATCACGATCAAAGTCTGATGTCACTCGCAACATCTGGCATAATTTCATACATAGCCCTGACTGGCACCACACTCTCTCATCCTATGCTCTGTGTGATATAGGCCCACTATAGTGTGAGCAGAGCCCCACGCTGAATACCTGGCTACAAGTTCGCTAATGCACAAGTAAAATACCCCCCCTTTCCTAACATAAACAAGAATCTAGTGGGCTAATAACTCTCCTGGTGCCCAAATGCCACTGCACTATGCGGCACTACTGAAACGTTGTCAATTTGGCCGCCAACTTTGCTGCCTGTGCCACCCTTCAGCCCCATGGAAATTGTGCTGGGCTCTCGCTTACCCTGCTGAGTGAGCCCACTGTATTAACCAAATTCATTAACAATTTCTGCTTCTGCCTGTACTTGGTAACACGTTCACCCCATGGTATCTTGGCGCTGCATAACACGTTTATTGTTACTCAGCTCCATGGTACTCGTTTTATCGACCTCAGAAGGATGAAATGCTTTGTTGATTGCAACCTTGTTTGCCACCCAGCGAAGTATTAGCTCAATGCGGCTCTGCGCTACCGCTCATGCTTCACTAACCCTGCCGCATGTGCACCATCCCGCAAAAGGAATGGCTCCTGTACTAACTTAAAAGGCAAAGTGCACCGCACGAGCATCTACAATGAGCCTCTGCACTATAGCTCATGCAGTTGTATCTAGCACATACTCCAGCTGAAGGTATCGAGGCACCTTGCATGAGCACCCGTCACGTAATACCATGACATACGCCACATTCCAGGCACAGATAGCTCTACGTCGCAGTGGGCCCCGCCAAATATTACACAATCTACAAGGCCGCAATGACAATCAATCATCGAGGGGTGTTCACCACAGGGGAACTAGCAAACTGCCGTGCACTCCCTGCTCCGTACATACATAGAAGAGCAGACTAGACACCAGAGTAAGAATTACTCTTGTGCAACGTACTGCTTTATTAAAATAAGCCCCTGCTCTCAAACTGGGAGAGGGATAGTGCAGTGGGCACAGTTAACAATGCTTCCATCAGGGACAAACAGCTTGCTAACCCGGATTGAAGAGGAAGCACGCTGATGCTGATCATGGGCGGGCCCTTGAAATCCTTTACACTTGACCAAACCGTGGGGGTAGGGGCCCCCTAGTTTAGAAGAGGCTGTAGACAATCAACCAGCGCAAGATCCTTGCACAGGTTTGGCACCACACTCCTTTAAACTGTTGAGCAATGAAGCTACGCCAAGGTATAAAACGCTATACTTGAGCGCCAGTTACATACATATTCAGCACAACTATCCTTGTGCTCACAGCGAATGAAAAGCAAGGCCTTCAGTGGAAATGTGCTACGCTCACCAGTCCAGGTGCGTCCCTCCTAATTGCAATGTTTTGCAGCATGTACGGAATCATGGGCTGAGTGGAAACAGCACCCTATCTGGCTCATGGCTTAATAATGACCAGACTTCCCCCCGTGTCTGGTTGCTGCCACACAGTTCTAACCCCAACCACCGTCCGGAAATTATCAGGAAGAGCAACCCCCAGGGGTATTGTGGTTTCCCACTATCTTGATGGAACCGAAGGAAAACCTGGTACTCCGTCCCTACCCCAGCCACATTCACCAAACTGAACTCAGCCTACCTCATTCTTAACTGAATCAAAACTGTAACCTTGTGTCTGGCATTCCTTTCTAGCACAGCGAAGCCAGCGAGGACAAACTGCCGCGCCCGACGCCGCAACACAACTTATGCTACAACAAACCAACGCATGCATCAACAGGGCCCAAGGCCAGACTGACTTTGGGCGAAAGGAAACTGCATTTGTGTGCCCTAAAAGTGGCTAACCGGCGCCGGGACTCGACATGGTCCCCACCCATCATTACAGCTCGATCCGCAGGCCACTTACACCCTCCTGAGAGGTCCCATTCTTGACGATGGCACACCATCAACCTCAACGGAGCAACCAGCTTGACGGGCTGTACTTTAAATAAACAATGTCAGTCTAGAGTAAGTGTTGCTCCCCAAGAATGCACCACTTTCAAAACACGTATCAAAACCAGTGCTTGGCTGATGTCGGGGAGGGCGCTGAGGACAGGGCAGCTATCATCGTGCCTTGCCGCCAAGACCCCTCCCACTGCAAGCTCCAAGGCGTGGGCACCATGACAAGGTTAACTCGCACCCAGGAGGCGTGTTGGAGAACTCCTGCCTATGGCCACGAATGAAGCAGCTAGTTCTGATGCCAAATCCGCCACTAGCAGTGAGGCTACCCCACCACAAGGCCCGCTCCCTATATAGGCTCCCAACTCAGCAACACGACGCACCGCCCGCAGTACTGAACACGGATATGTTCGTAGACAATGCACGGAAGCCACAAGCACCCGCCCACACCGGGCATAGTGGTGGTTAGGGAGACGGTGCAATAATGCGCAGGTCGCCAGCCCCAGGCGGCCGCAGTCCCAAGCCCAGACATCGAGAGTACGCAACACCAGTGTGGGCTCCCGCTCAAACCTGGCCAACTCCGGGGTGGGCGTGATTATACATATATAAATCCGGGCAGCAACTCCGCACCCTCCTACCTGCACTGCAGGCTGCGTGGGAATCCGGGCCCAGATACATGTAGAGGACAAACAGCAGAAATGCTGCCGACCACATAAATAGAGGCCTTCGTCCTCGGACCGGGCAGCGGCACGCCTCCTCCTATTAAGGTGTGAAGTGTGGGGGGCGCCCCGCACCATGCACTCTTGCCGCCAACTGCTTTTATTTATTTTATTAAATTAGGACAAGCCTCAGTGGCGACGCACGAGGGTGACCTTTCAGTATGACATGGGGATTCACCCCCCCCCGGCCCGCCAGGGACTGGTGATCCCAAATTGCTGGGCCCCATTCGCCCAGAGGAACCGAACTAATAAGGACCTCGCCCCTTAATTTTACTCAAAATGTAGCCCCTCAGCACCACCCCCCCACTGCGTGGTGGGGTTAGAGAGGAGAGGGAGTGTCCCGGTAAAGACGCTGCTCATGCGCAAACTATAAAAAGCGTCGGGCCTGGCGACGGACACTACGGCCCAGGCCCGGACCCCAACTGGGATACACGAACCGGTAGGATCGGCATGCACAGCAAGACTGAGGCGCAACAAACGAAGACCCCACCACCACCGCTGGAGCCAGACCCTTTATCCCAGCCTAGGGCGGTGAGACCAGCCTTGAAAGCACTGCCCGTGAGCCCGGATGGCCCTCCCACAAGGGCCAGAGGCGGGGGCACTCCGACACACACCTCTGTGACCACAGCAGAGCCTCCGACACACACCTCCGTGACCACAGCAGAGCCTCCGAGCCACACCAACGCGACCCAGTCACCCGTGATCGAGGTGAGCGTTGGGACACAAACCCACACACCAGGCATGCAGCGACTCAATCACAGCTCCTGGGCCGCGCCGCATACGCAAGCGAAGCCCCTTTGATGCATTCACATAACGCCCAGATAGAGAGCAGCCCTGCCCGCTCCTTGGGGTACATGTCATTTATGAACCTTGAACCGGATCAAAGTCGGTAACTTAGTTAATTATGCCACCGCGCACGGCCCAAATTGTGACAAGTAAACGCTCCCTCCCGACGTCCTCATGGAAACGGAGGGGACACGACTGATTGCAGCTGCTCCACGCCCGCTACTGCAGGCACGCACTCGCACCCGAGATGCCACGTAACGGAGGAGCAGAGGCAGCAATAAACACCGCTATGGCCAAGCGCATGTGCAGAACCAAATTAGCTTCTCCAATTCCAGCTATTTAAACGTGGTCATCGGCATCCAGGCTACCTCCCCGGAGCAAAACTGGACCCGACGTTTCACTGCTCTGCCCGACCCTACGGTCAAATCCCAGGACACGGCCATCTGCCACTCAAGTCGGGACCCCGGCCTAGCAAATGTATCACCGGCGGGGACCGATCTCCTGCCCCAGCAACCAGATCCCAACAACCAAGGGGACACATGGCGCCACACGGTGAGTGCACAGTTCGAGCGCCTGGGGGGGTGGGCATCTAGCCCGAAAAGATGGTGCCGCAATCAAACTGCCTGCCCCCCCACAACCCTGGTGTCCTCGATTAAGAACGGCGAGGGGGGGGGGCAGCGGTGAACACCGATTACAACGCCGGGCGGAGGCAGGGGCACCCAGCCCCACCATACAGCCTCAGGGGTGAGAGAACTTTCCCCCACACTCACCGCAAGAAAGCCACCGACTGCCTCTCGACCACAGAAAACGACACGGAACAAAGAGCCGACCCAACGACGGCGTGTCCGGCGCAAAGAGAGGGCAGAGTCGGTGTCTCCCCGTAGAGCATGGCGAGGCACACCCCCATGGTGCCCGGAGGCAGGAGCCATTGGCCATATTGTCACTGCCCGGGTCCTATGGGAGGAAAACAAAGCAACGTTATTCCCTTCTGGGGGGGGAGGTGTGCCACAGGCCTCTGCAGGCCTATCGCCCCCATCGGTCAACAATACGTATTCAACAAACACCGTGTGATCTGCCGCAGACCCGCGTATCTGCCCCTAACTTCGGAGAGCAGCCCGCTCCCCCCCTCCACACCAACCGGGGTCGGGCCGCACAAAAATGGTAAATGCAGCGACAACCAATCTGCTTGCCCCCCCAGGGGGGGGGGCGGAACAAAATCACTGCAACAAGGCATAAGCCTGCCTGGCTCACAAATCCCAGGCCGAGCCGCTCGCATTGTCCCCCATAATTGCCTGAAGAGGCCTGCAAAAAGCCCGGGGTAACAACCGGCCCAACTGGCGCCGTCAATGCATATCGGGTACTGGACCCTCACCTCTATTCACCAAACGTTCCTGGTGTAAACCCACGTTCCAGGACTCACCGCGCAAAGATCACGGACGCAGCTCCCTGGTCAAACGGCGCGACGGCAACACTACTGGATATCGTGTCCAGCGGGGGGACAAAGGGCCAAGCCCTGCCGACGGCGTGTCCGGCGCAAAGAGGACGCCAAGATGGCCAGGGGAGGCATAAATACCTCCTCCCCCTCCTCTGCGACCCGGAAGTGACGCGTCTGGAAGGGGGCTCCTCCTCGAGCCCCGCGTTCTTAGTGGGGGTGGGGAAGTGCCCAAATGGCACTAAAGGGGCGCCCGTTTAGGGGGCCCCCTGCGGGGGCCGCGGGCAGCCACATTTTTTAACCGCGTCGCAAGTTTAAGAAAACAAAACTCGAGTGTCAGTCTCCTCTTATCAAAGGGGGCCGTTCTAAAAGGAACACACAACAAATCCATGTGGAATTCATTGACAGTCAGTCTTCAACCAGAATTTCTCCAAAATGGATTTGTTCAGTTGGAAGAGGGGGCTTCTTCGAGTTTCTTTTTCGCCCAGATGACACGGTTCTGGTGCAGACCCCGTGACGAGGCAGGTCAGGCTCTGCAAACTTACAGCCTCTGGCGCCAACTAGTGGCAGTCATACATACATGCCGCCACTAGACCCGATTCAGGCGGGAGACTCCCAATTCTTGAAGTAAAAAATGCCTTTATTTCAAAGCCGGACCAGGTATCGGGCGTTTCTCTAGGAGGCTGGAAGGGTGGGGGCAGGGTTGGATTGGGATACAAAATCGGCCCAGGCATGCTAAAAAAAAAGTGGCCCACATTTGTTGACTGCCTTTCGGCAAAACACTGCTTTGGCGAAGTTATATGAAAAGATAGGTAAGGCGTGCACTCGGGCAATGGCCATGGGGCCGGTATCCGAGTTCCAGCTTAGGGCCGCTTTTTTGGGCAGCCGGGGGGGCGATGTGAGCGGTGTCTGTGTGTTGTTCAGATGCCGCCAGCGGCCCAGTGGGTGCCCGAGTGGCCTTTCTGGAGACAGATGGGTCTCTGTTTTCTCCTTTTTACCAACGGGGCAAAGGTGTCACTCCCTTTCTCTCGCCGGGCCGGCCCGGCCCATTAATGTATGCAGACTATGCGGGGCAGGGTGCCTGAGCAGAAGTGGTCTCACTTGTATTCAGGTGCGTTTCACTTGTGTAAACTTATCCATGTATTTTTTTTTTTATAAGTGAAGTTAAGAAAAGATGCCTCTGTCAGAGACTCCCTCCTCGCCCCCCTTCTTAGTGCCAATATCGGCAACCCTCACCAGTCCTCATGCAGCAACATACCAGTAACATGAATAAGCAGACAAGACACTTTTTTGGTGGAAAAATTTGCTGCAGGTTTATTAGCATACCAACTATGCCAACATGGTGGGTTATCTTACAGGCGATCCAAAGGCAAGCCGCCCCTCGCGGCCTACCACCTGATGGGCCAACTTGCATCGTGGCCTTAGCCAATCGGTGCTTAGCGGTTGTGGTGAGGGGATAGCCCCTCCCACTTCCGGTGAACCGTCGGTCCACCCCCTTACTCACGCCCCCCCCTACGAGGGGCGGAGCGTTCAAGCGACCCCCGGTTGTACAGGTTTCCAACCGCCCGTAGGACAGACGGGGCGCCGTCGCACCTCAGGGTCCACCGCGAAGACTTCCTGGGGATATTAGGCCTCAGCACCCTTTGTGCTCCTGAAGAGGGTACCCCCGAGTACCTTTCCGCCTCTGGATAGCCCTGTAACTCCGCCTGCAACACAAATAAAAAGATGAGAAATCCTTCCCCCCCACCCTGATTACGCCGGGTAAGCGGTAGGGAGGGAAACGGCGTCAGTGGTGGGGACAAAGAGGCCGCCAGGTGGGCGGGGGAGGCACTTATACCGCTCCCCTTCCCCCACCTCGGCCGGACGTGACGCGCGGGACCTAGAAGGGGTCCCCGGACACTAGACTGCCTGTCCAGTGTGCCATCATGTGGCACTAAAGGGGCCGCCCTCTTATGAGGGTCCCCTGCGGGGACGTCGGTCAGCCCGCATAGTGCCAATATCGGCAACCCTCACCAGTCCTCATGCAGCAACATACCAGTAACATAAATAAGCAGACAAGACACTTTTTTGGTGGAAAAATTTGCTGCAGGTTTATTAGCATACCAACTATGCCAACATGGTGGGTTATCTTACAGGCGATCCAAAGGCAAGCCGCCCCTCGCGGCCTACCACCTGATGGGCCAACTTGCATCGTGGCCTTAGCCAATCGGTGCTTAGCGGTTGTGGTGAGGGGATAGCCCCTCCCACTTCCGGTGAACCGTCGGTCCACCCCCTTACTCACGCCCCCCCCTACGAGGGGCGGAGCGTTCAAGCGACCCCCGGTTGTACAGGTTTCCAACCGCCCGTAGGACAGACGGGGCGCCGTCGCACCTCAGGGTCCACCGCGAAGACTTCCTGGGGATATTAGGCCTCAGCACCCTTTGTGCTCCTGAAGAGGGTACCCCTGAGTACCTTTCCGCCTCTGGATCGCCCTGTAACTCCGCCACAGCCCTGGGTGTGGCGACCGTCGCAGCCAGGGCCCCCCACCAAGGCCGGCATTCCTACTTACATCCTGCTATTTCTAGGGCCTCGCCGAGACCCAGCAAGAACAGGTCCATGCCTATTCTGGACAGATGTAGCCCATCGTCCTCGAAACACCCTGTGGATTTGGCGTGTAGCAACCCATGTCTACTGAAGCCAAATCCCCTCTGCTCAGTGAATTTACGCATAGTGCAGATGACCCTCCTGCGCGCAGGCTCCATCGCCTCCCCCGACCGAGCTCCATGCCACAGGAGCCCGGGGGTAAATTCAGACCACTAAAGTTCACCTGTCCCCAACTGGATGCTAATTTGCACATTGTGGTCTTCATGGTCTTCTTCTAGGGTGCATTACTTCGCCACATTGACCAGACAATTTTCACAGTTCTTTTTGATTGCTCCCAGGCGAACATAGTAATGGTGTCAAAACAGGTTTGAGGGAATATGTGTATGGTGCCCGTTATTAGACACTGCACCCTTTCGTGGAGTGACAACTTACTCCACCCACCCTGCCTGCTGAACCTTCAACCGGTCACAGATGCCCAATCCCTGCTATCCACCTGTGACCCTTGATACTTACACCAGTAATGGTGTCGGACTACAAGATTCTGTGTCGCATGTTTCGCTGCAGTACCTTTGGTGGATCCGCTGGGACCCTTCTGCATCCCTGCAAATGCCTTGTCATGAACTACAGCCCTTTAATGCCCTTGCCCGTCCCTCAAAGACACCTGACAGCAAGATGCCCCCCGCAGCTTTGGTGAGGGTTTTTTGGGCCCAGCGCACCCCAGTCTGTGTTTCCAACATTTGTCCTCCCTGGAGGCTCCAGTTAGTGTGAGTGGCTATCACTGTCCTGGCAAGGCATGCCCATGGCCTGTCCCCCCCCCCTGGTGACTATCCTGCCATGGGATATGTGACAATAAGCACGGGTGTTCTCGTGTACCTGACGTATAAGGGGGGGGACAACATGTACGAATACCTGCCCTTCCTTGAGCAGTGGGAACGCCAAATCAATCATTCTTCAATCATTGTAGCCAAATTGTGCTCTGACCCCATATTCCCCGCAGCTTATTGCACCGCAACCCACTAGTTCGATGGCAACTTCCGCAAATGCCTGGCTATAGGGTGGGTGTTTTTGTCTCACATGAGCAACTGGTAGCATGCCCTTGCATACAGAGTGCACCTGCTCTGCTGCATCGACCAGACATTTGCGCAGGCAATTCTGTAGTTGAATTGTGTCGAACAAATGAATGGTGTCTCTCTGGTTTGTGTGACTGAATGTCTATCGTGCATCTTCCACTGTGTGCCCTGCTATGATTTGTGTGTGAAGCCACAACCGGTGCCAGACTACTATGCCCCCTATCCGTGATACTTTATCAGATCAAGTGGTGTCATAAAATTAAATAAACGCCTTCGATGGATGAGGGCTTAAGGAATGCCTGCTCTCTTGAGGGAGAATGATGCACAGTTGGACTGGTGGCCATAACGTTGCTCACGCCTGCATATACTATGCTCGGGACAGGCAAACCTTGCCCATAGTCCCCTGTATTCTTGCCTGGCATTCTTTTATGCCCAGCTATACAAAGCGATAATGCTCTACCTGGTCATAACGACCCCAAAAGACACCTCCATCCTGCAGACTTCCAGGTAGAAGTAAGAATTATCAAGCCCGCCTTACTTCCTCTCACCCAGTTATCTGTGTATAGCGCTTGTGGAGCATGTCCATCGAATTAAGCAAGTCACCACCCTAGGTGACGTCTTGCCCTCCCAAACTTCTGCTAGTATACCAGGGAGTAGACAAGAAGTGGGAACAGAAGGGGAACCATATGTCTAAATACCTGCCCTTTCTTGAATACTGGGAATGCCAGATGTTCTTTAATACTTTGTAGCCCATGTGTGCTTTAACCCAGAGTTTCCCCAATTTTTAAACCGTAGCACACTTGTTGGATGACAACTTCCACAACCTGCCTGGCTACCAACGCTATAGGGCGGGAGAATTTACCGCAAAGTCTCTCGCTTTCTACACTGCTGAGAGAGCCCGGTACCTTCACAAAATCCCTTTACAATTTCAGTTTCTGACTGTAATTGGAAATACGTTCACCCCATGGTATCTTGGCGCTGCATAACATGTTTATTGTTACTCAACTCAATGGTACTCGTTTTGTCGACCTCAGAAGGATGAAATGCTAGGTGGACCTACAGGGCTCTGAACCTGTGACCAAGAGTTCGAACACAAGCCCCTTACATTTCTGCCGCTCCACAGGCCTGTGTAATTGTATCCCAGGGCCGACTTCTGGCACCTAAACCCTTACTTGGACATGCCCGAGCTAGAAACCCACATCTAGAAGGCCTGCCAACCGGCTGACCACCTCCAACACCAGAGTGTCACGCCGCCACTCCGTAGCCGGGAACTAAACCAGGTATAGATGTATCGGGCGACCCATTTCTTGGCGCCTGCCTGCCACAAATTTCACTGCGTATCCTAGTCTGAACTGCTTTGGATTTGACCTCACCAAGCCCAACCTTCTGTCCTGGACCTACCTCCAAATTGATGTGTATTTGAGTGCGCTGTCCCCCTGGGGGTCAGCTGGCTCTGACAGAAGAGACAAGATGAAGCATGCTAACCTGCCCCCAAACTCAGCAGAACAAACACATGTGCGAGCTTGCCACAAACGTCTGTAAAAGCATGCCAACCCATATGGTGTTTTACTTCCCTTTGCTCAAGGGGGAGCAGTCCTGTCTGGAGGTGTGTGTCTTGAACGACATGTGTCCTGGAAGTACCTATGAATTGAGTGCAAATGTCACTACTTCATAGTACCTGGTGTGTTTAATAAAACTAATAACAGGTCTAACAAATCAATCAGGCATCCTCCACTTACTTTAGGCGTGTTGGATTGAGGGGGGGTCCAGTGAAAGATGGAAGATATCTCCCATATCACTTAAATCGTCTCCATCATGTGTTTAAGGCTAATTAGTTTGAGTTCTGCTTTTGACAACATCCCTTCTAACCAACAGTGTTGAGTAACCACTCATGGTCGTTTCTTGTACAAGTCTTCCCCGTAAGCCTGGCACTCGTTAGACCAAATGAAGCTTTTAACAAGCACCCTATACAATTGTATATCTTGTTGCGCAACTAGGGACACTTACTTCATCACTACGTACTTTCAGGTATGGAAATACTGGAGAATGGTCTTAGAGTGAGCCCGAATGGAAAAGGTATCTGAATGGCTAATGCAGGTCCAAAGTTTTGTAAACATTGCTGCTGCATCACAATAATGCCAATGGCCCTGAGTTTCAAAACGATGCTGGCCACTGCAGTTTGCACCACACATTGCTCCTGCCGTGCTGCCCATCTGGGTAACATCCCAACTACTAACCCTAAACCTTGTGCGAGTGTGCCAAATCAGACTGATCCAGGCCCCCGCAGCTATAAGAATGGCTTTGGCAGCAGGCACTAGCAATATCAAAGCGTTGAATGACTCAATGCCTGTTGACGCGGTCATCTCTAAGATAGACAGACAGCGCCAACTAGTGGCAGACTGTCACAAGCGCCGGTGGTGACAAATAAGTGACCGGAAAACAGCCCCTTAAATACCCAATTGTATATCAACTAAATGATCTGCAATAGTCATCCTTGTACATTACAGAGTCATCCCGTTAAGGAACAGGTGACCGAGGTTGTATTTTATCCCTTATATTCCTATGATTTTTGAGTCCCTCCTAGTGTAATTCTTCACTACACCATTTGTACGGACCTCCCCGTGGATGGGCAGCTCTGGCGTTTGACAACCCCTTAACTTGAACAACAGTCTTGTCACAGTTTTGGAATAATTGTATGTGCAGGGACGTCCAGAGCTGCTGGAAGGTTCTGAGGCAGACCCAATTGACGTTTAAACACGCATCAAGAGCCACCATCAAGTAAATAGTGTACCTGGATTCCCTATGCCATTTCACGGGTCGTTTCCTAAACGCTCTGACACCTTCGGGAAAGTTTACATTGAAGCAGGGTTCCTACCCTGACCTGCAGGCTGCATCGATATCGGAGTGGGATGTTACCTCCTAGGCTATCCCCTTGGCCTTGAAAAGGTTTGGATGCATTTACCCAGTGCAGTAATTGCGAAGGTGATATTGCTAGAGTGAACGACAGGCGCGTGAGTACGCTGTGCCACCTCGGCGAGAAGCAGAAAGGACAGAGTTATCCACAATCAAGTAGAGTGCCTGAGTGCCCCAAGCCAACCACATCCCCTTTGTAAGAATGTGCCTGTGACAGTGAACATTTAACATTGGCCTATCACGATATCGATATAGTGTTTACAGCTATTTTGAAAATGCACACTGGTTACCCTAATTAACGCTGTGCCCCTTTACTTAGCTATGGCGACGCTAGATCCAGCAAGTGGTAATGATATTCCTTGCTGAAGCGACCAGACTGCACTGGCCACCCTGAAACGCCGCCCACACACACCGAGGACTTCGCAGTGCAATGCTGACGCAAGCCATACCTGCCCGAACCTAGTCCTGCCCGCGCTCCACCACCAGAGCCTTACACAAGCAATTAGGACTCTTGCCATTCGTCCATCGGGGTGCGTTGCAGATGAAATGCAAAACAACTCAAGGGCAATCTCTTGTTCGCGTCGGGCCTAGTATTCCCACAACAAGGTAGCACCCGATACTGACATTTCAACACTTTGGCTTCAGCACATTCGCCCCGTGGAGGCCCTGCAGATGGACAGCAAGACAAGTAATTTTAAGACAGAAAGTAGAGCCATACCTCCACTCGGTACTACTCAATTTGAAAGTGGCCCACTGGTTAACACCTGCATAATGATTTCGGGTTCCGTGTTTGAACTGTCTAAAACAGTCCCAGCGGCCTACAACTTCCGGGGGCTGCCTCACACCCATAGTGGCCGCAAGACACTGTTGAACCGCTGGCGGTGTGACGTCCCACATCTTTGTAAAGGATCGTACCGTTCACGCCGGTCTTTGAACCACGCATCTGCACTGCCTCCAAACATCAAACACAGACAGTAAACACTCCGGGACACGGAGCGGGAGGCCGCCAGCGGCATCACTGACTATTTGTGGCAGGGGAGAAATATGTTTGAGTCCCTCCCTCTGCAGTATTCAATATCCAATTGTACCTCAAATAGTCAGTAGATGACTGAATGTAATAGTCATCATTGTACCTTACAATGTTAAACCCTTTCAGGGACCGGCGACCGAGGTAGTATTTTATAACTTTACCTTATTATGATTTATGGGTCTTTCCTTAGTGTTCTTCTCCACTACACACAAAGTTTAAGTCAACACCTCCGCGTACCATCTAAACACCCACGCCAGAGCTCAGATTTCCGTTCGTGTCACACACACTGTTGTTGTATTGCGATACAAATTAAATTATTCAGCTACAGAAAGTCATGACTGTTAGCTTTGTCAATGGTCGCTAGTTGCATAAGAAAAATAAGCAGCACTCGCGATACAAGTCAGGACTGGCAATGTCAATGGACACTCGTTGCATAAGATAATTAGCAGCACTCGAGATAGGCCGCGCTCCTTACTCCTGCTAGCGCGAACCAGGACTGGGACACGAGCCGGAACCCAGGTGAAGAGGCCCAGAGGCATAGCACTGGAAGCCCTGCACCACTGCTACCCACAGAGAAGCACAGCTTCAGGTGAGAAGCGCCGCACCAGGGTCGAGCCCCAGAAGCACAGCACTGGACGCACTGCACTAATCCACCCTCTCAGTTCAGAGAACTGGAATCACTGCACCCCTACCTCCCGGGGGAACCACGGCACTGAGAATACCACACCTAGACATAATCCCAAAACAACCGCACTGAAAGTACTGCACCAAACCATTCCATGGAGAGCAAATCCCCAGATGGAGAGCCCCCAATCACAGCGCTGAATGCCCTGCCGCCAAAACCCATCCCCTGCGCACAGCAAGGAAAGGAATACACGCAAACCGGCCCGCTGGGAGCAAATCCCCAGAGGGGGAGACCCACAGCCTAAAAGTTCTGCGCCGAAGCACATCCGCCGGGGCTGCAACCGCTACCGCATGCATTGCAACTGGCAATGAGGTCGGGCGACAGGGCCGGAGCGGTAGGCTGCCAAGGCCCCTGGACCGTATGGTACCTCACGGTGGCTGCACCCTTGCCGCCCCGACGTCGCAGCCCGGACCCTGGAAGAGAGTCGGAGACCACTGTCGCATGCAGCCGTTGCTCCGACACACCACAATACCCCGACTAACCCGTTGACACCCGGCTAAGACTCCTGGCATTGCAGTGGGAGGACGGGCCCTCGGCAACAATGCCCGCACCTGCCTGGGCCCCCCACCAGCGAGCGCCCCCCTCCGCGTCCCGTACTGGGGGGAAGCCTGGGCGAAGGCAGGCGGCCTGTGCGGCGGTGTACCCCCGGTGAGGCCTCCGGAGACGGAGGGCGGGGAGACGCACCTGGATGCAAACTTCAATTATCTCTATAGAGATGAAAATCCCAGCACCAATCCGAAGGTGGACGGGGGAGCCTGACCTTCCCCCAGCGTCGCAGTTCTAGGTGCCGCCCCAGGGCCTAGCGCCCTCGCCCGATCCTAAGCCCAAGCTGAGGGACACCTTCCACAGTTGAACCTGTGACTTGCAGGTGATACCTGACCTCGGCGGTAGGCAGCCAGATCCCCCACCTGCCGCCCTCGAGGGAATGCTCGCCGTGGACCCAGTCCCTCCGTTGCCGCGTCGGCATCCGGGGCCAACAGCCCATACCCTTGATACTCCCGGCACCTGGAGCCGAGCGAGGGAAGTGAGCCTGACGGCACCCGCCGCCCCATCCCCTGCCCCCTAAGCGAACGGCCCTAGGACCCCATTCACCCTGTGGGCAGAGGGACCCTACCTCCCCACCCCACAACAAGGCGCTGTAGCGCCTCTGTCCGCCACTGATCAGTGACCGGATGGCAGGGGGGTGCTCGTTCGGACCCATGGCGCATGATGCTGGTCTCCCCCTGCTTAGGGGTAGCGGGGAAAGGACCGCCTGCTCAAGAGAGGCTGGAGGGAATCTCCCTCTCAACTGCCCCCCCGACCCGCTCGCGGGCCACCCCCAGCTGCCCTGGATGCACCAGGACTGAAGGAACCTTGCGTGCCCGGGGCAGGATCCCCCGCGGGCATCACCACGCTGTGGCAAAAGGGGGGGAGGGGGGGCAGCCTGCACTCACCGGCCTCACTGCATCACAAGACGGCGTGTCCAGGCAGACCAGCACCACGACCAAACGGCGTCAGTGGGGTATCATTTTACTCGGGACACTAAGGAGAACGCAAGCCATACCTCACTGGACTCCCCCGGGTGTCTAGTTTTCAGAAATGTGTAGGTTTCCCTAGATGGCCGCCGAGCCCGGGGCCAAAAACTCATGGGACCCCCCTTGCAAAACCAGGTTGTTTTGCACTAGGTAATTTTGATGTCGCCTCAATAGGTTTTGGGCCCTTGCCTGTCGCGGGTACTTGACCCACCCACGCGAGTGAGGTACCATTTTTATCGGGAGACCTGGAGGAACGCTGGGTGGGAGGAAATTTGTGGATCCACGCAGATTCCAGGACTTTCCCACACAGAAATTTGAGAAAAAAGTGCATTTTTCAGCTAAATTTGAGGTTTGCAGGGGATTCTGGGTAGGAAAATGTTGGGGGACCCACGCAAGCCATACCTCACTGGACTCCCCCAGGTGTCTAGTTTTCAGAAATGTGTGGGTTTGGTAGGTTTCCCTAGATGGCCTCCGAGCCCGGGGCCAAAAACTCATGGGACCCCCCTTGCAAAACCAGGTTGTTTTGCAATAGGTAATTTTGATGTCGCCTCAATAGGTTTTGGGCCCTTGCCTGTCGCGGGTACTTGACCCACCCACACAATTGAGGTACCATTTTTCTCGGAAGACTTTGGGGAACGCGGGGTGGGTGGAATTTTGTGGATCCACGCAGATTCCAGAACTTTCCACCACAGAAATGTGAGGAAAATGTGCATTTTCAGCTAAATTTGAGGTTTGCAGGGGATTCTGGGTAGGAAAATGTTGGGGGACCCACGCAAGCCATACCTCACTGGACTTCCCCAGGTGTCTAGTTTTCAGAAATGTGTGGGTTTGGTAGGTTTCCCTAGATGGCCTCCGAGCCCGGGGCCAAAAACTCATGGGACCCCCCTTGCAAAACCAGGTTGTTTTGCAATAGGTAATTTTGATGTCGCCTCAATAGGTTTTGGGCCCTTGCCTGTCGCGGGTACTTGACCCACCCACACAAGTGAGGTACCATTTTTCTCGGAAGACTTTGGGGAACGCGGGGTGGGTGGAATTTTGTGGATCCACGCACATTCCAGAACTTTCCACCACAGAAATGTGAGGAAAATGTGTTTTTTTTTTAGAAACTTTTTTGGTTTGCAAGGGATTCTGGGTAACAGAACCTGGTGGGAGCCAGTCAAGTCACCCCATCCTGGATTCCCCTGGGTGTCTAGTTTTAAAAAATGTATAGGTTTGCTAGGTTTCCCTAGGTGCCGGCAGAGCTAGGTTTCAAAATCTACAGCTTGGCACTTTGCAGAAAAAGGGTCCGTTTTCACTGTGAAAATGTGGTGTGTCCACGTTGCGTTTTGGGCCGTTTCCTGTCACTGGCACTAGGCCTACCCACAGAAGTGAGGTACCATTTTTCTCTGAAGACTTTGGGGAACGCGGGGTGGGTGGAATTTTGTGCATCCACGCAGATTCCAGAACTTTCCACCACAGAAATGTGAGGAAAATGTGTTTTTTTGGACAAATTTTTAGGTTTGCAAGGGATTCTGGGTAACAGAACCTGGTGGGAGCCAGTCAAGTCACCCCATCCTGGATTCCCCTGGGTGTCTAGTTTTAAAAAATTTATAGGTTTGCTAGGTTTCCCTAGGTGCCGGCAGAGCTAGGGTTCAAAATCTACAGTTTGGCACTTTGCAGAAAAAGGGTCCGTTTTCACTGTGAAAATGTGGTGTGTCCACGTTGCGTTTTGGGCCGTTTCCTGTCACGGGCACTAGGCCTACCCACAGAAGTGAGGTACCATTTTTCTCTGAAGACTTTGGGGAACGCGGGGTGGGTGGAATTTTGTGGATCCACGCAGATTCCAGAACTTTCCACCACAGAAATGTGAGGAAAATGTGTTTTTTGGACAAATTTTTAGGTTTGCAAGGGATTCTGGGTAACAGAACCTGGTGGGAGCCAGTCAAGTCACCCCATCCTGGATTCCCCTGGGTGTCTAGTTTTCAAAAATGTATAGGTTTGCTAGGTTTCCCTAGGTTCCGGCAGAGCTAGGGTTCAAAATCTACAGCTTGGCACTTAGCAAAAAAAGGGTCCGTTTTCACTGTGAAAATGTGGTGTGTCCACGTTGTGTTTTGGGCCGTTTTCTGTCGCGGGCACTAGGCCTACCCACACAAGTGAGGGACCATTTTTCTCGGAAGACTTTGGGGAACGCGGGGTGGGTGGAATTTTGTGGATCCACGCAGATTCCAGAACTTTCCACCACAGAAATGTGAGAAAAAAATTTTTGGGACAAATTTTGAGGTTTGCAAGGGATTCTGGGTAACAGAACCTGGTGAGAGCCAGTCAAGTCACCCCATCCTGGATTCCCCTGGGTGCCTAGTGTTAAAAAATGTGTAGGTTTGCTAGGTTTCCCTAGGTGCCGGCAGAGCTAGGGTTCAAAATCTACAGCTAGGCACTTTGCAAAAAAAAGGGTCAGTTTTCACTGTAAAAATAAAGTGTGTCCACGTTGCGTTTTGGGCCGTTTCCTGTCACGGGCACTAGGCCTACCCACTCAAGTGAGGTACCATTTTTATCGGGAGACTTAAGGTAACACAGAATTGTAAAGCAACTGTTATTACCTATTGACTTTCGATGCATTTCTGCCTTCCAAATGAAAGACAATGTGTAAAAAAGAAGTCATTTTGAAAAATGACCTATAATTCTCATGCTAGTATGGGTACTCACAATTTCAGGAAATGTGCAAATATCTACTGTTTATAAACTCTATATTTTGTTCCAATTTCAGAAATACATAGGTGTCTTTCATACCGATTTTTCCATGTATATATTTTCCCAAATTAATTGCTATATACCGGTACATAATGAAAAACCATTGCAAGACGCTGCTCAGTTATTGGCTCTGGGTTCGTCGGGTTCTTGGTGAACCTACAAGTTCTATATATCCCCACAACCAGAAAGGTCCAGCAAATGTAACGGTATATTGCTTTCAAACAGCTGTCACAATTAGAAGAAGTTACAGGTGAAAACGTTGGCACAACTGGCTGTTTTTTTCAACTAATTTTCAATTTTTCCTATATTTAACTGTTAGTTTCTATAAAGAAACCTTGAAGGATCTACACAAATGACCCTTGCTGAATTCAGAGTTTTGTCTACTTTTCTAAAATGTATAGCTTTCCAGGATCCATTATTGCTTTCATACCCATTTCTACCATTAACTGGAAGAAGGTTGAAAGCACAAAAAATAGCAAAAATAGGCTATATCCCAGTAAAATGCCAAAACTGTGTAAAAAATGTTGGTTTTCTGACAAAAGTGTGTCATTCCCTAAAAGCTGGGAAAATGGTGATTTCAGCCCCACAAACCCTTTGTTGATACCATTTGCAGGGAAAAAACCAGACGCTTTCATTTGCAGCACTTTTTTCCCATTTTTCCCACAAAAAAAAACAATTAACTGTATTTTGGCTAATTTCTGAGTCCTCTCCAGGGGAATCCACAAACCCTGGGTACCTTTAGAATCCCCATGATGTTGGAAGAAAAGGACGCAAATTTGGCGTGGATACCTTATGTGGTCAAAAAGTTACAGGGGCCCTAAGCGCGACCTACCCCAAATAGACAAAAAAAGGCTTAGCACAGGGGGGGAAAAGGCCTAGCAGCGAAGGGGTTAAAATCTACAAATAAATGGTGCAGCATGTTTATATTTAGTTTTTTGTAAAGCGCATGGCTGCTCAAGGGCTACCCAGCCCCAGATGAGAGTGCTCTAAGAGAGGGTGGACAATTGGGGGTTACAGTGGGAATGGCAATGAAAAAACGCTGGGCTTGCGGAATACTAAGCCCCCGGTCGGACAGGGCAGACTGTGAAGGTGTCTGGAAGGGCTGATGGGCCCCCAGGTCCACTTCAGAGATATCAGCCAGATAGCTGGGGCAACAGACACAGACAGCAAGGCCTGCCGGCATCACTGAGGAGATGGAAGCCCAAGCCAGACACAAGAGCAGCTTGGCGCTGGGGAACACAACACAAGCTGGTGCCAAGTAGAGAGAATTTATCTGCACAACAAGCAGTCAGAAACATAGCATGGTGGGTGAGACTACATGGCCAGATTAGGCCCGCACAGTGGGGTGGGTATAGCACCATGGCAACCCTAGCCCAGCTTGGCCCTGGCACATACATGCCAACCGTTCCGATTCAGGCAGGAGACTGCCGATCTCAAGGCTAGTCTCCCGCCTCATGATTCCTGCATGCAGAAATCCGATTCGGATTGCCGAATCACGATCTGCTGGAAGCAAGGCAGCTTGAGCTCGGAAATATATATCCTGAGCCAGAACCCTTTGCCATTAATTCTTGGAGAGGGAGATTAGAGGGTGTGACAGGCCTCAATATTTAGGGCCTAATTTAGACCACGGCGGACAGGTTACTCCGTCACACCGGTGACAGATATCCCGTCCGCCGAAATATAAATCCCATAGGATCTAATGGGATTTATATTTTGGTGGATGGGATATCAGTCACCGTTGTAATGGAGTAAGCTATCCGTCAAGATCTAAATCAGGCCCTTAATTTTTGGCAGCTTTACATAGCACATACAAAGAAAAAGAGTTTAGAACTCTGTTTTTGTTTGCGCCATGCTATTAAACTTCCAAAAATGAAATGCTGATTGTTTGACACCATGCATGCCAATGCTCCGATTCAGATACGCCTCTGCTTCAGTCTAAGTCAATGGAGAAAATACATTCTCCTATTTTTATTATTTTCTAACCTCCCACTTGCTTGCTCTAAAATGTTGCTATGTTTGCTGGCGGACACTATGAACGCACAAACTAGGCAAGCAGTGTGAGAAACCATGGCTACACAAGAGGAGCGAAGCACGCAACCCGTATATGTACCTTGACAATATATGTATCTTTACGGTATGCATTTGAAGAGTTAAGAACAGTAAATCTGTACTAACCTTCGCAATATTTCGGTAACTGATATGCTGGATATGATATTTTTGTGGAACAATCGCATTTTACCCATCATTCTGATATGTAACCTCCCAGCTTTGAGGAGATGGAGACGTCGGTCAAGCTGGCATGGGGGGTAGCGGGGCACCTGGAGACATAGGGGTCGGCCTTTAACCCCACTGTTTTTAACTTTAGTAAGCAGGTTAATCATCTTCTGCTACCTCTTCTTCTCCGCTGCAGGTTCTTCCTCCATCTGTGCGGCTGATGGTGGTCCAGGTGATCATGTTGAGTTGTCTAGCCTATTGAAATTCTCTTTTTTGGGTTCCCCTGCTGGGCTTTCATGTGAACTCCTGAGCATACAAAATGTGCAGCCAAACTGGCACTTGGTTTGCCACATTATTATTCTTCTGCTTTCGTAGCTCTGGATTCATTGCATTGGTTGCTTTACATCTCTTTGTTGTGTGCATAGAGTCTTCTCTAATACTGTCCCTAGCGATCTTCAACATAAATTCATACACTCTCTGCCCTCACGTGACTTACACTTCATCAATGCTCTTTTATTAGTGGTCCCTAGACTGGGAGGTAGCCCTTTTTCTGGTGGAGCTGCCAGGTTATGGAATGATCTCCCAGTCTCTCTTCGTAAGGTTCATAATCTGTTGCATTTCAGGAAAGCTCTAAAAACCTGGCTTTACCCTCAATAGCTTTTCCTCTGGCAGTCTTTTTACCTCTGGACCTGGACACATTTACAGGTATTAGAGTGCTTCATAAATTCATTAACCTACCATAAGACCAGCCTGGCCCTGGGGGGCCTCATAGCTGTATAAGAAACATTGTGGCACTGGGGGAAATGGACAGACAGGACCTCCTTGGCAGGGGGGACACCTGCAGAGATAGGGCAGCTTGTACTGTGAGACACCATAGAGACACAGGACTGCCATAGACAGCAGGAGCTGGAATATCATGCCAGGCAAAGACATGTAGTCCATGTGTCCTGGACCACAAGGGCACGCATAGCATAGAGACACAGACCCCAACCCACCAGACAGGCACACATAAAACACATTGTTTGAGATGCCATGGGCTCACGTGCCTGGCACAAAAACACAACAGAAGTAGACAAGTGGCCTACTAGTGATGCCCAGCCACGAGGAGGCGTCGCAACAGCAGCACCTCAGAAGACACTAGGCCAGAAGGTTTAAAATGTAACAATCTCTTTTTTTTATTAAACATTATTCTTTTCACCACACACCCCAGAAAGAAAGAAAATATGTGAAAGTAAACCAACGAATCTGAGAGAAAGAGAGAGCGAAAGAGACACACGCACAGACATCCCCTCGGGGTCGCGCCTGGCGCCAGCCGAAGCACAGCGCCAGGCACAGGTATGTACAGAGCCAGTCACTATTTACAGTACAAATCCTTAATAATTACAAGCATCAGCCCACCGGCAGCCAGCCTCACATCTCGAGAAACCACGCATTAGAGCTCCATAAAGGAAAACAAACTGCCAACGGAAGAGGGCCTGGGAAATACCAAAGTATGGGCATTTTTGTGGTCAGGGGAGGGGTCAAGGGGGGAAAAAAGAGAGAAAAGAACAAGTGGGGAGAACTGCAATTCATAGCCTGTCTCAGGACTTCTTTTCATCTTAAATATATATATATACACAGAACGTCAAAACTACCGAAACAATCACTTGCTTATAACATTCATCAGGCAGGTAGAACCAGCACAGCCCTGGCGTCGGGGGGTCTGGTGGAGGCAGCAGACACCCCCCGACAGTGCCCCCTCCCTCTCTCGGTTTGGGGCAGGCTTGAGGTCAGAGGAAGCGATACCGCCACCTCCGGCTGTGAGCGGGGGCGGGAGCAGGTGTGCAAGAGACATAGTGGCTACCTCTCCAGCACCTCGAAGCAGGCCAGTCCACAAGGAGCACTCCTCCACCTACCCCACTTGCTTCCTCCTAGTAGGTTACTTATATTATAGACAGGGCTACTGGAATGATGCAATTCTGTGTCGGCAGTGTTTTCCATTGTGTTGCTTTTCGATGGATTTGCGTGTCACACTGGTACTAATGAGGCAAAATATTTGCTCAGATATTGTTAACCTGTGTAAAAAATGACAAAATAATAAGTTAATACTATCACAAAATGTGCTGCATTGTGCCACATTTTTTGCCTTTCTTGCTGCATAAGTTAGTAAACCCTGCCGCATAATTTGGTCCTCTCCTGTCACATAATTCCAGTGGCCCGATAGCACCATGTGCGGAACCGTGCAGCTTCGGGAGAATATTTTGCTCCAAAAGGCAGCAGGTTTATTGGGGGTCTGAGGTTGGGTGGGCTGGGCGAAACACCTTCTGACAGCCATGATGTGTCCTGGCAGGGCAGTTAACTGGATGGGATGAATGGGGAGTTGAAGATGTTATGTCCCTGCAGAGAGAAGCCTTTCCCTCCAAACCTTGGTTCTCTGCAGCTGGAGGTACATGGGATATGCGAGGTGGAGGAAGGCAGGTTCTAACCAGAACATGTCTAGTTTGAATGCATTTGTCCTTCAAATACAAAGTCCTCCATTCATAAAACCACTCATTCTCCGAGCTTCAGGCCCTGCCTCTCCCCGCCTAATGTCATGGGCTGACTTTCTTATGAGTACTGCTTTTCTGCCAATGTGCTTGTGTTGCATGTAATTTTTTGGTGATAAAATATCATCTAATAATCGAAAATATGGGGCTGGTTTGTAGGTTGGTGGGCCAGCTGTCAGGGCGCGGACGCAGTGCAGGACTGTGCTCCGCAGGCCACCAGTGCAAGTAACATTAATTTACCCACCACCCTGGGGGGAGTTTTCAACATGGCAGGACCACTTCTGCCGAAACTGCCACCTCATTATGGCGGAACAGTTGGGGGAAACAGCCTTTACAATAAGTTTTTTACCATGTTGTGCCTTTACCACACATCTTTTTACCATGTATATGCCTTTACAACGCATGCCTTTATCACACATTTAAGGTACGTTGGGGAGGTGTGGGGGGGTCTCCCCCCACAAATAATTTTTTTAATATACATAAATAAACATGCGTGGTAATGGCATGTGTTTGTTCTAAGAAAATGTGATGTAAAAATGCATTATAAAGGCATGCAAAGTATTTCCCTGCATTGTTCCGTCATTCAACCAACAGATGACATTATTTTTTGTATTTCAGCAATAAACACCCAAGAAGCGGTAAGAGTTCTTTCTGAAATACAACTAATAAATGTCCCTCAGTCCCTGGGAGTTTTCTCTCAGCACTCAGGGGCTAGTTCTGTGTGCTTTGTCCATGTTCGTGCCCTCCACGCCACCCAGGGCTGGGTGGGCAGGGTGTGGACGTTGCCTCATTACTACAACCTCTAAAGGAGGCCTCATTCTTCTCACACTGGCCAGGGCCCCAGCCCTGTGCCAGCCTCGTGCATGCAGCTTGAGCTGGTTATTCTGAAGGAGCAAACACCCCTGAGGTGTGTGTTCAGGAGGGGAGCAGAGATCAGAGGCCCAGAGGAAGTTAGGGGTAAATGATGAACAGAAGAGGCAGAGAGAGGGGAGGCAGACATGGTGGGATTGGAGAAAGGTAGAAAGAAAAGGCAGAGAGGAAGGTGGGAGAAAGGAAAACAGGAAAGGCAGAGAAGGGTAGAAGAGAAATAAATGTGAGAGGCAGAGGAGAAGGCGAGAGAAACGTTAACTGGAGAGTCACAGGAGAGGAAAGGGATAAAGATAAACATGAGATGTAGAGGCGAAGAGGGAAGGTAAACAAGAGGAGCAGAGAGTGGGAGAGTGGTAAGAGCAGAAAGGTAAGGAAAAAGGTTAATATGAGACAAGCTGGATGGAGAACGGTAAACGAGGAGAGGCAGAGAAGAGGGATGGAGAAAGGGGAAGAGGAGAGGGATGGAGAAAGGGGGAGAGGAGAGGGATGGAGAAAGGGGAAGAGGAGAGGGACGGAGACATGAATGAGGAGAGGCAGAAGAGGGATGAGGCAAGGTAAATGAGCAGAGGCAGAGGAGAGGAATGGAGAAAGGTAAACGAGGAGAGGGATGGAGAAAGGTAAATGAGGGAAGGCAGCGGAGAAGGATGGAGAAAGGTCAATGAGGGGAGGAAGAGAAGAAGGATGGAGAAAGGTAAACGAGGAGAGGTAGAGGCGAGACAAAGGGAAATGAAAACGAGGAGAGTTAGAGGTGAGGGAAAGAGAAAGGTAAATGAGGAGAGGTAGAGGCGAAAGATGGAAAAAGTTCAACGTAAGATACAGGAGAAGAGACGGGCCTAAGAAAATAAATATGGAGGAAAAAGAGGGAGCCAAGGGAATGGCAGGAGGTGTGACACCAAGCATTGATACATAAGTAGTGAGGAGAGAAAAGTCAAAAGAGTAGGCTGAGAAATAAAGGAAACAAGCAGGAGGCAGTGGCGATAGAATGAAAATGGGAGAGGAGTTTATTTAAGACAAAAAGGGTTTTAAAAGTGGTAGACATGTATATGGTTGTAGAGGAGAGGCAAAGGTGTTTGAGGTTAGTGTGGCTGTGTTGGGAACAGATGGTGCTGTCTTAATTAAGTGGCAGAGTTGTGTTTGAGCACAGAGTGGAGTTTGTTCAGCAGTGCAGCTGGCAGGGGTGTGCTTTGTTTCATACAAACAACAGACATAGGTTTGCTGTAGAGAAAGCTACAGGTATGTTCAGTGCTTAATTTGAGCAGGTGGTTTCCAGCACCGGCAGTTATTTGTCAACGGAGGCACATCTGACAGTCTGCCACGTGGTGGCGCTGGTTGTCTAATTTTAATTTAGTTGTTTATTAATTCAATCTATATTAAAAAATACCTGCCACCCAAGCCATTCTTGTAGCTTTGGGGCCCTGGAATAGTCAGAAATGTCACACTTCTAGGATTGTGACGATGAGTAGTTGTGTTGGTTTTGTCATTAGCAGCGTTGGCAGGGGCAGTGGTTGGTGCAAGCTGCAGTGGGCTCTTGACAATGGCCCTGGCACTTTTTCTTTTTTTACACATTAAGCACTAGGTGTGTCTGAGTGTTATTTCGGCGGGTGGTGGAGGTGTGCTTGTATGGGTGCTGATGGTTTGGCTTTAGAGGGGATGTAGACGTGTTTTTACTTGTGTTTGTGTGTGTGCTTGCCACACAGGGTGGCAGGTGTGTTTGTATGGGGATTTTGGGCAAAAATTGAATTCACCCAGTTTCGCTATAAACCATCATGTCTGTTAATATTTTGAAGTGTCAGGGTTATGGAAGAATGACTGAGGTAGAGGTGGGCAGAGAAACAGTCTCAGCTCTGCCCCTTGTGGATATTTTCATTCTGCTTTTCGCAGAAATCTGTGTGCTGTAAACTAAGTAACCAGTACTGGAAAGAGGGCTATGGGCCTCATTTAGATCTTGGCGGATGGGTTACATATCCCGTCTGCCATATTACAAGTGCCGTAGGATATAATGGACTTGTAATACGGCGGACGGGATATCCGTCACGTTTGTGACAGAGAAACCCAGTCCGCCAAACTCTAAATCAGGCTCTTAGTATATAGCACAGAAAGGGGCTGGCTGTGAAAGATGCTTGAATGAGGGCCACAAGACACTACTGCTCTTGGCAGTAGAGAGGGCCCGCCCATTGATTTCTGTGGTGTTATGGTAATTAGACAGGCCTCTGCAGCATGTGCCCGTCCCTTGTGAGAAGGATGATGGACTTTGCACAATATTTTAAGACGGGTAGTACCTGATCAGGTTATTGATGGGAGTAGGCATCAGTTGTCAGGGTATGAACCCAATGTTTTTAAGTAGGGGACACAGACACAAAACTGCTAAAAAGAGGCCTTTAAAAAAGGGCTCAGCACTCTGTAAAAGCGCACAGAACTGAAGGCGGCCACAACACTCTGCGGAACAGTACAGGACTCTATGGAAGGGCACTGGACTGTGCAGAATGGGCGAGAACTGAAGAAGGGAACAACACTATGCAAACGCACAGTACTCTATGGAAGGACACAGGATTCTTCGGAATGGCATGAAACTGCAAATGCCAAAGCACTTGAAAGAAGGGCACAAGCCTCTACAGAAGAGCATGTCTCTGCATCCTGTCAATGCTTACTGGGCAGACCACTGAAGACTTAAAGTTAATGCTCTTTTTGGGCCCTCTCAGAATTAATTTGGAGACATCCCACTTTTTCAAAACAATGCAACATGTAGCTTAGTACAAATTGTCTGCCATAATGATACCCAATTACAGAACCATAATTGAAATAGAGAGGACTCGCCAAGCAAAATAAAGAAATTCTGATTAACAAAAGCTGAAAAGGCCAGCATTTCAGTTTTTCTCCAGCTTTGGCGCATCGTGCTATTAATATGGAACTTGGTTTTGAAAATCTATGCTAAACTGACATCACTTTGTCTCATTCAAGACCTGCATGGCATATCTTAGCAGATGTTCTGTACTTTTATTTGGGAGGAAAATAGGTCTGACAATTGTCAACTTCTATAATATCAGCTTTTGTCCTTGGAGGAAGGGGAACATTAGATACTCAAGACAATGTTGCTTCACTACTTGTCCTTCTCCTGAGAGGGAGGAGAGTAGGAAAGCTAACAATCCCATGACTCTACCTGGGAGAGGAGGAAAAAGACATGAGGCACCCATGGCTCTGCTGTTCAGGCATCTGCCTCTCATCTGGGAGAGGAAAAAAAGGTAAACTGAGGCACCAGTGACTGCTCCTGGCCTGCGGGAAAGGTGGGTGAGAAAGTGGACACACCTAGCACTCTGTCTCCCTGGCACCATCTGCTCCCGCCCCAAGAAGATGGCTCTCAGCTTCTCAGGCGCCCAGTACCCCACAGTGTCAGGCCTGTGGCCCCTTGTGTGTCTCCTCCTTGTTTCGGCCACCAGAGGTCGTCTGCTGTCGCTGCTCGCTGTGCAGTCCCTGCCTCTCCAGCCAGGAGGCAGCTGTGTTATGCTTCAGTGCCTGGAGGAAGGCCTGCCCCACGCCCTGCAACATAGTTCTGAGCACACGCCCCACCCTGTGGGCTAGTGGTGGTCAGTTCTGCTGCGAAACTCTCCATTTTCGGTGATTTGGAGTCGAGGCGGCAGAGGCGGATGGCCCGGCATCATCCCGTTCCATGGCTGCGTCATGGAGCTCGTCAGACGCGGGTTTGCTGCACCCAAGGAGGAAAGCTGCCTCTCCTGCAAAGAAACCAGCACACACTCCTTATTTACCTATGTTAGAGCTGGAGCGCAGATGTCAGAGACCAACAGCAAACTTTTATTATCCACAACATCCCAACTACTCTTGCACCCCAACCGTATACCTCATGTGCCTGGCCCACCATAGGTAACTCCCCCCCCGTGACTTCATCACTAACCTATGCCATCACAATGAATCCATTCCAGCATGCCATCTTTCACACCTGTATACAAAATGACCTTTCACCCCCTACCCTGGTGCTCTGGACTATCTTCTCCTGGCCCAAGCCAATACTGTATCTCACCTCATCACTGATCCTTGAACCCAACCCTAACACAGTGACCTCACTTCACCTGTAACCCCTCGACTTTGCGCTGCCTTCACCTACCACCATTCGCCAAAACTCTGACAGAGACCTCCCATACCCTTTGAAGCTTGCCACTCTGACCTCTCTTTACATGTGACCATCACAATCCTATCCGTGACACTCCCTTCTTCCTTTACTTGTATAATTTGACATTAGACTGACTCCTGCCTGTCATTCTTGACCGCATCCTTTACTCACAAACTTATCTGTACTACTTTGACCCATCTCACTATCGACCATCTCACGTGTCCCTGTATCCTGACCTCTGACATTGTTCTGTACAATCACATGCGATCCGAATCTACTCTGGGACCTCCCTCACCTTATGCCGGTCTCCAGTCCTAACATTGTAATCTCCCTTTCGCCCTAACGCTAACCTTAAAATTGTGACCTTCCAACATGGGTCATCCCTGTACCTCTCACATCAATGATCACTTCTTGAATCAATCCTTTACTGTGATCCCTTGATTCTAGCTCTGATGCGATGACTACCCTTAACTCCAGTCTTTGGCTCTGGCCCTCCCAGTGAGATCTT
The DNA here is from genome assembly GCA_963921515.1 of Calotriton arnoldi. NCBI lineage: Eukaryota > Metazoa > Chordata > Amphibia > Caudata > Salamandridae > Calotriton > Calotriton arnoldi. Next base: position 1,578,567 of record CAWUFW010002020.1, on the reverse strand, counting down.
CCTTAGCTGTGAGCCTTGGCTATGGATTATAAGATGTGGCTTCTCCTTACCTGTGGAAATTCACTCTAACCCACCCAATGTGATCTTGCCTTACCTGTGGACCTTGACTCTAAACCCATTCAATATGACCTGTGGGTCTTGACTCTAAGCCCATCCAATGTCGCTTCTCATTACCTGTGGGCCTTGACTGCAGCCCATGCAATGTGACTTATGCTTACATTTGGACCTTTAATCTAAGCCCGCTCAGTGTGATTTCTCATTACCTGTGGGTCCTGACTCTAAGCCCACCCACTGTGATTTCTCATTACCTGTGGGCCTTGACTCTAAGCCCACCCACTGTGATTTCTCATTACCTGTGGGCCTTGACTCTAAGCCCACCCACTGTGATTTATCCTTACCTGTGGGTCTTGACTCTAGGCCCACTCAGTGTGTCCTCCCTTACCTGTGTGCCTTGACTCTAAGCCCACCCACTGTGATTTCTCATTACCTGTGGGCCTTGACTCTAAGCCCACCCACTGTGATTTCTCATTACCTGTGGGTCTTGACTCTAGGCCCACCCAATGTGGCTTCTCATTACCTGTGGGTCTCGACTCTAGGCCCACCCACTGTGACTTCTCATTACCTGTGGGTCTTGACTCTAAGCCCACCCACTCTGGTTTCTCATTACCTGTGGGTCTTGACTCTAGCCCATGCAATGTGACTTATGCTTACATCTGGACCTTTAATCTAAGCCCGCTCAGTGTGATTTCTCATTACCTGTGGGCCTTGACTCTAAACCCACCCACTGTGATTTATCATTACCTGTGGGCCTTGAATCTAAACCCACCCACTGTGATTTCTCATTACCTGTGGGCCTTGACTCTAAGCCCACCCACTGTGATTTCTCATTACCTGTGGGCCTTGACTCTAAGCCCACCCACTGTGATTTATCATTACCTGTGGGCCTTGACTCTAAGCCCACCCACTGTGATTTATCATTACCTGTGGGCCTTGACTCTAAGCCCACCCACTGTGATTTAGCATTACCTGTGGGCCTTGACTCTAAGCCCACCCACTGTGATTTATCATTACCTGTGGGCCTTGAATCTAAACCCACCCACTGTGATTTCTCATTACCTGTGGGCCTTGACTCTAAGCCCACCCACTGTGATTTCTCATTACCTGTGGGCCTTGACTCTAAGCCCACCCACTGAGATTTATAATTACCTGTGGGCCTTGACTCTAAGCCCACCCACTGTGATTTATCATTACCTGTGGGCCTTGACTCTAAGCCCACCCACTGTGATTTCTCATTACCTGTGGGCCTTGACTCTAAACCCACCCACTGTGATTTATCATTACCTGTGGGCCTTGAATCTAAACCCACCCACTGTGATTTCTCATTACCTCTGGGCCATGACTCTAAGCCCACCCACTGTGATTTATCATTACCTGTGGGCCTTGACTCTAAGCCCACCCACTGTGATTTAGCATTACCTGTGGGCCTTGACTCTAAGCCCACCCACTGTGATTTATCATTACCTGTGGGCCTTGACTCTAAGCCCACCCACTGTGATTTATCATTACCTGTGGGTCTAGACTCTAGGCCCACTCAGTGTGTCCTCCCTTACCTGTGGGTCTTGACTCTAAACCCACCCACTGTGATCTCTCATTACCTGTGGGCCTTGACTCTAAGCCCGCCCACTGTGATTTCTCATTACCTATGGGTCTTGACTCTAGGCCCACCCCCTGTGATTTATCCTTACCTGTGTGCCTTGACTCTAAGCCCACCCAATGTGGCTTCTCTTTACCTGTGTGCCTTGACTCTAAGCCCACCCAATGTGGCTTCTCATTACCTGTGGGCCTTGACTCTAAGCCCACCCACTGTGATTTATCCTTACCTGTGGGTCTTGACTCTAGGCCCACTCAGTGTGTCCTCCCTTACCTGTGTGCCCTGACTCTAAGCCCACCCACTGTGATCTCTCATTACCTGTGGGCCTTGACTCTAAGCCCACCCACTGTGATTGCTCATTACCTGTGGGTCTTGACTCTAGGCGCACCCAATGTGGCTTCTCATTACCTGTGGGTCTCGACTCTAGGCCCACCCACTGTGACTTCTCATTACCTGTGGGTCTTGACTCTAAGCCCACCCACTCTGGTTTCTCATTACCTGTGGGTCTTGACTCTAGCCCATGCAATGTGACTTATGCTTACATCTGGACCTTTAATCTAAGCCCGCTCAATGTGATTTCTCATTACCTGTGGGCCTTGACTCTAAACCCACCCACTGTGATTTATCATTACCTGTGGGCCTTGAATCTAAACCCACCCACTGTGATTTCTCATTACCTGTGGGCCTTGACTCTAAGCCCACCCACTGTGATTTCTCATTACCTGTGGGCCTTGACTCTACGCCCACCCTGTGATTTAGCATTACCTGTGGGCCTTGACTCTAAGCCCACCCACTGTGATTTATCATTACCTGTGGGCCTTGACTCTAAGCCCACCCACTGTGATTTATCATTACCTGTGGGTCTAGACTCTAGGCCCACTCAGTGTGTCCTCCCTTACCTGTGGGCCTTGACTCTAAACCCACCCACTGTGATTTATCATTACCTGTGGGCCTTGACTCTAAGCCCACCCACTGTGATTTATCATTACCTGTGGGTCTAGACTCTAGGCCCACTCAGTGTGTCCTCCCTTACCTGTGGGTCTTGACTCTAAACCCACCCACTGTAATCTCTCATTACCTGTGGGCCTTGACTCTAAGCCCACCCACTGTGATTTCTCATTACCTATGGGTCTTGACTCTAGGCCCACCCCCTGTGATTTCTCATTACCTGTGGGCCTTGACTCTAGGCCCACCCACTGTGATTTCTCATTACCTATGGGTCTTGACTCTAGGCCCACCCACTGTGACTTCTCATTACCTGTGGGTCCTGACTCTAGGCCCACCAACCCTGATTTCTCATTACCTGTGGGCCTCGACTCTACGCCCACCCACTGTGATTTCTCATTACCTATGGGTCTTGACTCTAGGCCCACCCCCTGTGATTTCTCATTACCTGTGGGTCTTGACTCTTGGTCCACCCACTGTGATTTCTCTTTACCTGTGGGTCTTGACTCTAAGCCCACCCAATGTGGCTTCTCATTACCTGTGGGTCTTGACTCTAGCCCATGCAATGTGATTTATGCTTACATCTGGATCTTAAATCTAAGCCCGCTCAGTGTGATTTCTCATTACCTGTGGGTCTTGACTCTAGGCCCACTCAGTATGTCCTCCCTTACCTGTGGGCCTTGACTCTAAACCCACCCACTGTGATTTATCATTACCTGTGGGCCTTGAGTCTAAACCCATCCACTGTGATCTCTCATTATCTGTGGGCCTTGACTCTAAGCCCACCCACTGTGATTTCTCATTACCTGTGGGCCTTGGCTCTAGGCCCACCCACTGTGATTTCTCATTACCTGTGGGTCTAGACTCTAGGCCCACCCAATGTGATTTCTCATTACCTGTGAGTCCTGACTCTAGGCCCACCCACTGTGATTTCTCATTACCTGTGGGCCTTGACTCTGAGGCCCATCCACTGTGATTTCTCATTACCTGTGGGTCTTGACTCTAAGCCCACCCAATGTGGCTTCTCATTACATGTGGGTCTTGACTCTAGCCCATGCAATGTGACTTATGCTTACATCTGGACCTTTAATCTAAGAACACCCACTGTGATTTCTCATTACCTGTGGGTCTTGACTCTAGGCTCATCCACTGTAATTTCTCATTACCTGTGGGCCTTGACTCTAGGCCCATCCACTGTGATTTATCCTTACCTGTGTGCCTTGACTCTAAGCCCACCCAATGTGGCTTCTCATTACCTGTGGGTCTTGACTCTTGGTCCACCCACTGTGATTTCTCTTTACCTGTGTGCCTTGACTCTACGCCCACCCAATGTGGCTTCTCATTACCTGTGGGTCTTGACTCTAGCCCATGCAATGTGACTTATGCTTACATCTGGACCTTTAATCTACGCCCACTCAGTGTCATTTCTCATTACCTGTGGGTCCTGACTCCTAGGCCCACTCACTCTGATTTCTCATTACCTGTGGGCCTTGACTCTAAGCCCACCCACTGTGATTTATCATTACCTGTGGGTCTTGACTCTAGGCCCACTCAGTGTGTCCTCCCTTACCTGTGGGTCTTGACTCTAAACCCACCCACTGTGATCTCTCATTACCTGTGGGCCTTGACTCTAAGCCCACCCACTGTGATTTCTCATTACCTGTGGGCCTTGGCTCTAGGCCCACCCACTGTGATTTCTCATTACCTATGGGCCTTGCCTCTAGAGCCACCCAATGTGATTTCTCATTACCTGTGGGCCTTGACTCTAGGCCCACCCACTGTGATTTCTCATTACCTGTGGGCCGTGACTCTAGGCCCACCCACTGTGATTTCTCATTACCTGTGGGCCTTGACTCTAGGTCCACCCACTGTGGTTTCTCATTACCTGTGGGCCTTGACTCTAGGCCTACCCTCCTGATTTCTCATTACCTGTGGGCCTTGACTCTAAGCCCACCCACTGTGGTTTCTCATTACCTGTGGGCCTTGACTCTAAGCCCACCCACTGTGATTTATCATTACCTGTGGGTCTTGACTCTAGGCCCACTCAGTGTGTCCTCCCTTACCTGTGGGTCTTGACTCTAAACCCACCCACTGTGATCTTCTCATTACCTGTGGGCCTTGACTCTAAGCCCACCCACTGTTATTTATCATTACCTGTGGGCCTTGACTCTAGGCCCACCCACTGTGATTTCTCATTACCTGTAGGCCTTGACTCTAGGTCCACCCACTGTGATTTCTCATTACCTGTGGGCCTTGACTCTAAGCACACCCAATGTGGCTTCTCATTACCTGTGGGCCTTGACTCTAGGCCACTCAGTGTGTCCCCCTTACCTGTGGGCCTTGACTCTAGGCCCACCCACTGTGATGTTCTCATTACCTGTGGGCCTTGACTCTAGGCCCACCCACTGTGACTTCTCATTACCTGTGGGTCTTGACTCTAGGCCCACCAACCCTGATTTCTCATTACCTGTGGGCCTCGACTCTACACCCACCCACTGTGATTTCTCATTACCTATGGGTCTTGACTCTAGGCCCACCCCCTGTGATTTCTCATTACCTGTGGGCCTTGACTCTTGGTCCACCCACTGTGATTTCTCTTTACCTGTGGGTCTTGACTCTAAGCCCACCCAATGTGGCTTCTCATTACCTGTGGGTCTTGACTCTAGCCCATGCAATGTGACTTATGCTTACATCTGGACCTTTAATCTAAGCCCGCTCAGTGTGATTTCTCATTACCTGTGGGTCTTGACTCTAGGCCCACTCAGTATGTCCTCCCTTACCTGTGGGCCTTGACTCTAAACCCACCCACTGTGATTTATCATTACCTGTGGGCCTTGAGTCTAAACCCACCCACTGTGATCTCCTCATTATCTGTGGGCCTTGACTCTAAGCCCACTCACTGTGATTTCTCATTACCTGTGGGCCTTGGCTCTAGGCCCACCCACTGTGATTTCTCATTACCTGTGGGTCTAGACTCTAGGCCCACCCAATGTGATTTCTCATTACCTGTGGGTCCTGACTCTAGGCCCACCCACTCTGATTTCTCATTACCTGTGGGCCTTGACTCTAAGCCCACCCAATGTGGCTTCTCATTACCTGTGGGTCTTGACTCTAAGCCCACCCAATGTGGCTTCTCATTACCTATGGGTCTTGACTCTAGGCCCACCCCCTGTGATTTCTCATTACCTGTGGGTCTTGACTCTTGGTCCACCCACTGTGATTTCTCTTTACCTGTGGGTCTTGACTCTAAGCCCACCCAATGTGGCTTCTCATTACCTGTGGGTCTTGACTCTAGCCCATGCAATGTGACTTATGCTTACATCTGGACCTTTAATCTAAGCCCGCTCAGTGTGATTTCTCATTACCTGTGGGTCTTGACTCTAGGCCCACTCAGTATGTCCTCCTTACCTGTGGGCCTTGACTCTAAACCCACCCACTGTGATTTATCATTACCTGTGGGCCTTGAGTCTAAACCCACCCACTGTGATCTCTCATTATCTGTGGGCCTTGACTCTAAGCCCACTCACTGTGATTTCTCATTACCTGTGGGCCTTGGCTCTAGGCCCACCCACTGTGATTTCTCATTACCTGTGGGTCTAGACTCTAGGCCCACCCAATGTGATTTCTCATTACCTGTGGCTCCTGACTCTAGGCCCACCCACTCTGATTTCTCATTACCTGTGGGCCTTGACTCTAAGCCCACCCAATGTGGCTTCTCATTACCTGTGGGTCTTGACTCTAAGCCCACCCAATGTGGCTTCTCATTACCTGTGGGTCTTGACTCTAAGCCCACCCAATGTGGCTTCTCATTACATGTGGGTCTTGACTCCTAGCCCATGCAATGTGACTTATGCTTACATCTGGACCTTTAATCTAAGAACACCCACTGTGATTTCTCATTACCTGTGGGTCTTGACTCTAGGCTCATCCACTGTAATTTCTCATTACCTGTGGGCCTTGACTCTAGGCCCATCCACTGTGATTTATCCTTACCTGTGTGCCTTGACTCTAAGCCCACCCAATGTGGCTTCTCATTACCTGTGGGTCTTGACTCTTGGTCCACCCACTGTGATTTCTCTTTACCTGTGTGCCTTGACTCTAAGCCCACCCAATGTGGCTTCTCATTACCTGTGGGTCTTGACTCTAGCCCATGCAATGTGACTTATGCTTACATCTGGACCTTTAATCTACGCCCACTCAGTGTCATTTCTCATTACCTGTGGGTCCTGACTCTAGGCCCACTCACTCTGATTTCTCATTACCTGTGGGCCTTGACTCTAAGCCCACCCACTGTGATTTATCATTACCTGTGGGTCTTGACTCTAGGCCCACTCAGTGTGTCCTCCCTTACCTGTGGGTCTTGACTCTAAACCCACCCACTGTGATCTCTCATTACCTGTGGGCCTTGACTCTAAGCCCACCCACTGTGATTTCTCATTACCTGTGGGCCTTGGCTCTAGGCCCACCCACTGTGATTTCTCATTACCTATGGGCCTTGCCTCTAGAGCCACCCAATGTGATTTCTCATTACCTGTGGGCCTTGACTCTAGGCCCACCCACTGTGATTTCTCATTACCTGTGGGCCGTGACTCTAGGCCCACCCACTGTGATTTCTCATTACCTGTGGGCCTTGACTCTAGGTCCACCCACTGTGGTTTCTCATTACCTGTGGGCCTTGACTCTAGGCCTACCCACTCTGATTTCTCATTACCTGTGGGCCTTGACTCTAAGCCCACCCACTGTGGTTTCTCATTACCTGTGGGCCTTGACTCTAAGCCCACCCACTGTGATTTATCATTACCTGTGGGTCTTGACTCTAGGCCCACTCAGTGTGTCCTCCCTTACCTGTGGGTCTTGACTCTAAACCCACCCACTGTGATCTCTCATTACCTGTGGGCCTTGACTCTAAGCCCACCCACTGTTATTTATCATTACCTGTGGGCCTTGACTCTAGGCCCACCCACTGTGATTTCTCATTACCTGTGGGCCTTGACTCTAGGTCCACCCACTGTGATTTCTCATTACCTGTGGGCCTTGACTCTAAGCACACCCAATGTGGCTTCTCATTACCTGTGGGCCTTGACTCTAGGCCACTCAGTGTGTCCCCCCTTACCTGTGGGCCTTGACTCTAGGCCCACCCACTGTGATTTCTCATTACCTGTGGGCCTTGACTCTAGGCCCACCCACTGTGACTTCTCATTACCTGTGGGTCTTGACTCTAGGCCCACCAACCCTGATTTCTCATTACCTGTGGGCCTCGACTCTACACCCACCCACTGTGATTTCTCATTACCTATGGGTCTTGACTCTAGGCCCACCCCCTGTGATTTCTCATTACCTGTGGGCCTTGACTCTTGGTCCACCCACTGTGATTTCTCTTTACCTGTGGGTCTTGACTCTAAGCCCACCCAATGTGGCTTCTCCATTACCTGTGGGTCTTGACTCTAGCCCATGCAATGTGACTTATGCTTACATCTGGACCTTTAATCTAAGCCCGCTCAGTGTGATTTCTCATTACCTGTGGGTCTTGACTCTAGAGCCCACTCAGTATGTCCTCCCTTACCTGTGGGCCTTGACTCTAAACCCACCCACTGTGATTTATCATTACCTGTGGGCCTTGAGTCTAAACCCACCCACTGTGATCTCTCATTATCTGTGGGCCTTGACTCTAAGCCCACTCACTGTGATTTCTCATTACCTGTGGGCCTTGGCTCTAGGCCCACCCACTGTGATTTCTCATTACCTGTGGGTCTAGACTCTAGGCCCACCCAATGTGATTTCTCATTACCTGTGGCTCCTGACTCTAGGCCCACCCACTCTGATTTCTCATTACCTGTGGGCCTTGACTCTAAGCCCACCCAATGTGGCTTCTCATTACCTGTGGGTCTTGACTCTAAGCCCACCCAATGTGGCTTCTCATTACCTGTGGGTCTTGACTCTAAGCCCACCCAATGTGGCTTCTCATTACATGTGGGTCTTGACTCTAGCCCATGCAATGTGACTTATGCTTACATCTGGACCTTTAATCTAAGAACACCCACTGTGATTTCTCATTACCTGTGGGTCTTGACTCTAGGCTCATCCACTGTAATTTCTCATTACCTGTGGGCCTTGACTCTAGGCCCATCCACTGTGATTTATCCTTACCTGTGTGCCTTGACTCTAAGCCCACCCAATGTGGCTTCTCATTACCTGTGGGTCTTGACTCTTGGTCCACCCACTGTGATTTCTCTTTACCTGTGTGCCTTGACTCTAAGCCCACCCAATGTGGCTTCTCATTACCTGTGGGTCTTGACTCTAGCCCATGCAATGTGACTTATGCTTACATCTGGACCTTTAATCTACGCCCACTCAGTGTCATTTCTCATTACCTGTGGGTCCTGACTCTAGGCCCACTCACTCTGATTTCTCATTACCTGTGGGCCTTGACTCTAAGCCCACCCACTGTGATTTATCATTACCTGTGGGTCTTGACTCTAGGCCCACTCAGTGTGTCCTCCCTTACCTGTGGGTCTTGACTCTAAACCCACCCACTGTGATCTCTCATTACCTGTGGGCCTTGACTCTAAGCCCACCCACTGTTATTTATCATTACCTGTGGGCCTTGACTCTAGGCCCACCCACTGTGATTTCTCATTACCTGTGGGCCTTGACTCTAGGTCCACCCACTGTGATTTCTCATTACCTGTGGGCCTTGACTCTAAGCACACCCAATGTGGCTTCTCATTACCTGTGGGCCTTGACTCTAGGCCACTCAGTGTGTCCCCCCTTACCTGTGGGCCTTGACTCTAGGCCCACCCACTGTGATTTCTCATTACCTGTGGGCCTTGACTCTAGGCCCACCCACTGTGATTTCTCATTACCTATGGGTCTTGACTCTAGGCCCACCCACTGTGACTTCTCATTACCTGTGGGTCTTGACTCTAGGCCCACCAACCCTGATTTCTCATTACCTGTGGGCCTCGACTCTACACCCACCCACTGTGATTTCTCATTACCTATGGGTCTTGACTCTAGGCCCACCCCCTGTGATTTCTCATTACCTGTGGGCCTTGACTCTTGGTCCACCCACTGTGATTTCTCTTTACCTGTGGGTCTTGACTCTAAGCCCACCCAATGTGGCTTCTCATTACCTGTGGGTCTTGACTCTAGCCCATGCAATGTGACTTATGCTTACATCTGGACCTTTAATCTAAGCCCGCTCAGTGTGATTTCTCATTACCTGTGGGTCTTGACTCTAGGCCCACTCAGTATGTCCTCCCTTACCTGTGGGCCTTGACTCTAAACCCACCCACTGTGATTTATCATTACCTGTGGGCCTTGAGTCTAAACCCACCCACTGTGATCTCTCATTATCTGTGGGCCTTGACTCTAAGCCCACTCACTGTGATTTCTCATTACCTGTGGGCCTTGGCTCTAGGCCCACCCACTGTGATTTCTCATTACCTGTGGGTCTAGACTCTAGGCCCACCCAATGTGGCTTCTCATTACCTGTGGGTCTTGACTCTAAGCCCACCCAATGTGGCTTCTCATTACCTGTGGGTCTTGACTCTAGCCCATGCAATATGACTTATGCTTACATCTGGACCTTTAATCTAAGAACACCCACTGTGATTTCTCATTACCTATGGGTCTTGACTCTAGACAGACCCACTGTGATTTATCATTACCTGTAGGCCTTGACTCTAGGCCCACCCACTGTGATTTCTCATTACCTGTGGGTCTTGACTCTAGGCCCACTCAGTGTGTCCTCCCTTACCTGTGGGCCAGGACTAAGCCCACCCACTGTGATTTCTCATTACCTGTGGGTCTTGACTCTAGGCTCATCCACTGTAATTTCTCATTACCTGTGGGCCTTGACTCTAGGCCCATCCACTGTGATTTTTCATTACCTGTGGGTCTTGACTCTCGGCCCACCCACTGTGACTTCTCATTACCTGTGGGTCTTGACTCTAGGCCCACCAACCCTGATTTCTCATTACCTGTGGGCCTCGACTCTACGCCCACCCACTGTGATTTCTCATTACCTGTGGGCCTTGCCTCTAGGCCCAGTGTGTCCTCCCTTACCTGTGGGCCTTGACTCCAGGCCCACCCACTACGATTTCTCATTGCCTGTGGCCCTTGACCTGAGCCCACACAATGTGACTTCCCCTTTCCTGAGGGCTTTCATTCTAAGCCCACCAAACGCGATCTCACCTTAACTGTCGGCTTTGATTCTAAACCCACACAATGTGACATTTGGGCCTTGAACTCAGGCCACACAATGCGACCTCTCCTTTGCTATGGGCCTTGGATCTAATCCTCTCCAGTGCGACAGCTCAATACCTATGAACCTTGGCTCTAATCCTTTCCAAGTGTGACCTACCCTTATCAGTGGGCCTTGGCTCTAAGCCTTCCAATGCGACTTCCTCGTATCTGTGTACCTCGACTCTAGGTCCACCCAATGTGACCTCCTCTTACCCGTGGGCCTTGGCTCTAAGCCCTTCAATGTGACCTCCTCTTACCCGTGGGCCTTGGCTCTAAGCCCTCCAATGCGACCTCCTCGTATCTGTGGACCTCGACTCTAAGTCCACCCAATGTGAGCTCGTCTTGACTGTGGGCCTTGACTCTAGGCCTTCCCAATGTGACAACTTACTTGTGGGCCTTGATTCTAAGCCCCCCTCATGTGACTTCTTACTGGAGGACCTTGACCTTAAGCCCCCCAATGTGAATCTCCTTACCTGTGGGCTTTAATCCTAAACCCTCCAATCTGACCTCCGCTTAACTTTGAGCCTTGATTCTAGCCCACGCAATGTGACCTCCCCATACCGGTGACCTTGACTCTAGCCCACTCACTGTGACTTGACCCCAGCAGTGACATTGCTCGCATAGAAGTTGGGATCTCTAGTCCTGACCATGTGACCTCTATTCCCGAATACCTAAACCCAGCATGGACGCTGCTCTATGAGTTCCACCTGTGACCCTTGTTCTCACCCATTATGTGTCACCTCTGACCTCCATCCCAGCACTAAACCACTTATCTCCTGTCACTTATTACTAGTAGTTGTAGACTTACTAATACACTATCCCTTCTAATACAAGACTTAGGCTCTGACCCGGTTACCATTCTCACCATGGACTCCTGAAGTTCACCATGACACGCTGTATTACACTTGACCCAAACGCAAACCTGACTATGTAACTATCTCTTCGCTTTTATATTTGTTCACCCTCAGCTCATCCTGGACTCCCTTTTAACTGCTAATCCTGGCACACAAACAGCGCAACACAAAACATTGTTGGGCAACGTGGCACTGCTTCCCCTCCTCACACTGTCAAGAGCTACCTTCAAATCCTCCCCTGAGGTGTCTTTACAAGAACCAGTGCTGTGTCCCCACAAACAAACCCTTTGCTCCCCTCTGCCTTCATTAAATGCCATGGTTCAACACCAGCTCAATGAATACCTGAGTCGGAAAAACTGGGGGTATGGAAACCATTCTGCTAAATCAGTGGGAACCTACCTCCTTCCCAGATGACTCAAGTATGTATAGCGCCTAGACTAAGTACCCAGGACAGCTGAGGGGTCAGAGGCAGCAATGTGACACCAAGTACGTGCATGTGCTTGTAATGCAGTCTCTGGTCCAACCCAACTCACGGTTCACAATCTACGAGGATGGTGACACCGAGCTCTCTCCCCATAAGCCACCTACCCAACAAATTTAACACAATGCATCCTGCTCCCCCAAAAATATATGGCAAACATAAACAAACCTGGAACAAACCTGCAGTCAGCACCAGAACCTCGGACTATCAACACCAGGACTCCCGAGCTCCCAGAACAGAGAGGCTATTATCAGCACGTAGACCTCGGACAGCCTAGAACGGACATGTGATCAGCACCAGAACCATGTCAGGTCCCGTCAGGGACAGAACATCAGCTCACAAGCCCCAGAGAACACCAAACACAGACATGTTTATCAGAACCAGGGCCCTAGCGCTCCTGCCACAGACATGTGTCTTGGTACCAGGGCCACATAATGCCTAGCATGAATAAAGTCCTAAAGCCATCAGCAAGCAAAGGTGCGATGTTGGACCCACAGACAAGCACCCTGAAACAAAACCTTTTTGTGACCTTTAGAGCTTTCCTAATTTCGCTGGTCGGCTAGCCTGCAAAAAAATACAACTCCCACCTCTACTCCTGATAAATTGAAACCAGATCCCAGGTGCCCTACAGGTGTCCTACCACTTAAAAGACCGGTGTAGCCCAGATGGCACTCCAAGAAGTTTTCTCCTGATGGAAACGCATATCCTAGATTAGAGAGTTTGGAATTTAGGGCCTGGTTTAGTTCTTGGCGGACGGGTTACTCTGTCACAACGGTGACGGATATCCCGTCCGCCGTAATATAAGAAATAAGTTACTTACCTGTAACTGTAGATCTCCAGTATTGGAAGCTTTCATAGATTCACATGCTTGAATCATTCCCCGTCGTCATGATGGGAGTCCCCGGTACTTAAAATAGTAGTAGTAGTAGTAGTAGTAGACTTAAATAGTCATAATACACTAATGATATAGACTAAAGAAGGCCTAGGCCTCTTAATTTAATGAACTATCCTAGTCCTTATTAAAGAAAGGACCAAAATTATGCCCCAACCAATCAGCATCAATCACCCTCTAGAACACTCCTGAGGGAAGCTCAGAGCCTCAGATTTCCGAACACAAGTGTTATGTACAACCTGTTGAGACATATAAGGTGAGCTTCCCCCTGGGGAGGAGGGTGGGTCACATGTGAATCTATGAAAGCTTCCAATACTGGAGAACTACAGTTACAGGTAAGTAACTTATTTCTTACTCCAGTATTGGACCTTTCATAGATTCACATGCTTGAATCAGATTAGCAATCAGTTTGGAAAGCACATTTACCATAGTTTTGAAGCTTAACAGGAATCTGAACAGTGTAACAGTGTAACCTGCAAGCGATCACCAAACAGTATAAAAGACATAACAGTAACAGTAAAGGAAAAACTTCCATAAGCGTTAAAGACAATAACCAAATTACCATATGGAAATGTGATACAGTTGAAAATAGGTAGGAGGGTAGACCGGGGTGGCTCACCTTAATGGAACAGATGCCGAAGTACTGCCTGACCCACTGCTGTGTCATTGAGAACTGTTGAATCCAAGCAGTAGTGTCGGGTGAAAACGTGTCTATTCTTCCACGTTGCTGCCCGGTAAATTTACGGAAGTGACACTCCTGCAAATAAAGCTGTAGATGTTGCCACTGACCTCGTGGAATGGGCTCGGACTCTAGCCGACAGAGGTCTGCCAGCCTTTTGATGACAAAATTGTATTGCACTTGCGATCCACCTGGAAATACTCTGTTTGGAGAGCTGGAAACCTTTCCTTGGTGCACTGTATGTCACAAATAGTTGAGAAGTCTTATGGAAAGATTTTGTCTTATCTAAAAAAAACTTTGACGTCCAATGAATGTAAAGTTCTCTCCACCGATGTCGTAGGATTCAGGAAGAAAGTTTTTAGTACTACCGGTTCGTTAAGGTGGAAATCAGATGGCACCTTGGGAATGAACTTTGGATTTGTTCGGAGCAGAACTCCATCTGTCCTAAACTGCAAGAAAGGTTCCTTTATTACAAAAGCCTATATTTCACTGACCCGTCTGGCTGAGGTCAAAGCAAGTAGTAAAGCCAATTTCCATGATAGGAACTTGATTTCCGCAGTGTGAATCGGTTCAAAAGGGGTTTTCATTAACTGTGAAAGGACTGTGTTCAATTGCCAGGCTGGCTGTGGAGGTCTTACAGGCGGAAACACGCGAAAGAGCCCTTTGAGGAACTCTTTAATTACTCTAGACGACCATAGAGGTGAAGATGACGATGATCTTCTGTAACGGGAAATGGCCGCTAAGTGAACGTTTATTGAACTATGTGCCAAACCTGATTTTGCGAGAAGCAGAAGGTAAGGTAGGATCTGTTCTGGAGAGGAAGATAGTGGATGCAAACTCTCCCGATGGCACCAGATGCAGAAACGCTTCCACTTAAGGCGGTACGTTTTGTTGGTACTGTCCGCCTTTGCTTTGGCTAGGATATCTCGGCATTCACTAGAAATGTTTAAGTGTCGGAACTCATTGTATTCAGGAGCCAATCTGACAATTGCAGGCTCTTGAGGTCCGGGTGTAGTATCTGCCCCTGGTTCATGGTCAGGAGATCGGAAAAAACTGGAAGTTTGAAGTGTGGAACCTTCGATAGAAGAAGCAGTTCCATGTACCAGTGTTGACGTGGCCATGCCGGAACGATGAGGATCAGTTTGCATTGTTCGATCTTCATCTTTCTCAGGACTCTTGGAAGAAAAAAAATGGGAGGAAAAGCGTAAGCAAAGATGCCGGACCATGCAATTGAAAAGGCATTCCCCCATGACCCCTGTTGGTGATTCCAACTTGCATAGTACCGACATTTGCGGTTCTGGGGAGTTGCGAACAAGTCCAAGTCCGGTGTGCCCCAGCGCAGGAATACGTTCCTCAGGGTTTGGTGGTGCAGCTCCCATTCATGACACGATGAAGTCAGTCTGCTTAGGGTGTCTGCAATCGTGTTCTGTCGTCCTGGAACATGTTCTGCTCGGAGGCAGATTCTGTGATCTATGGCCCATTCCCACAACTTTTGGGCTTCCTTGGAGAGATGGCGAGATTTCGTGCCACCTTGCTTGTTTATATAGTACATCGTCATGGTATTGTCCGTTCGGACTAGCACTGATGAATTCTGTATCCTGGGAAGAAACGCCTGGAGGGCTAGATGCACAGCCTTCAGCTCTAGCAAATTTATGTGAGATTGAGTTTGAGCTTGATGCCACTTTCCGCTTACTTGGAGCTTTTGAAGGTAAGCTCCCCATCCCTCTAAGGACGCATCTGTGTGATCACTAATGGTGCGGCTTCTTGATGCAAGGACATTCCTACCGATAAATGGTCTGTGTCTAACCACCACTCTAGGGCCTTCACCATATGTAGAGTTACTCTGAGAATGTCGTCAAAGGAGCCTACTGACTGTACCCACTGTTTGTCCAGCTCCTCCTGAAATGGGCGCATCCTGAGACGACAAAATGGGATCAGTGGTATGCATGACGACATCATCTCTAAAAGGGATTTGAAAAGTTGGACCGAAAGAGACTTTCTTCTTTTGATGGAATTTGCCAGAACAAGAAATCACCGCTGACGTTCCTCTGCAGGGTATGCTTTTAAGCAGACCGTGTCCAGTTGCGCTCCTAGGAAGACAATCTTTTGTGATGGATTCGGATTGGATTTTTGTTGATTTATAGTCAGACCCAAACTTTTGAAGAGAGTTGTGCAGGCCTTTGTGGACGCTCTCACTTCTCGCTCGGACGGAGCCTTGATGAGCCAGTCGTCCAGATACGGGAAGACTTGATGTTTCCGCTGTCTGAGAAATGCTGCAATTGGAGCATGACACTTTGTAAAAATTCTGGGCGCAGACTTGAGGCCAAATGGGAGCACTCTGAACTGGTAGTGGCATCCGCCTACCACAAATCTCAGGTATTTTCTGTGTTTTGGGTGAATAGGTACATGGAAATAGGCGTCTTGGAGGTCTAATGTTGTCATGAAATCGTGTTGGTTCAGGAGCTTCAGTACCACTTGCAATGTTATCATTCTGAAAGATTGTTTTTTCAGATACAGATTGAGATTTCGAAGGTCCAAAATTGGTCTCCACTGCCTTAACTTCTTTTTGATTAAGAAGAAACGGGAGTAGAAACCTGTGCCCCTGCTTGAGAATGGTACTTTCTCTATTGCCCCTTTGTTCAGCATGTTTTTTACCTCTTGCTGAAGAGCCCTGAGATGATTGTGGTGGGAGGCTTGTGGGGGGGTTGTAGGCGGTTTTTGGGTTAATTCTAGAGTGTGTCCAAATTGAACTAGGCGCAGAACCCACTGGTCCGTGGTAATAGTTTGCCACTGGTGGAGGAAGTATGAAATGTTGCCTCCCAGGCGGGCAGGATGAGACTGAAATGATTGGCTTGGTGAACTGAGAGTTGGAGCCGGAGCCAGAGGTATATCATTGATGGCGATTAGTATCCTTGCCGGCCCGTGATGTCTTTCCTCTATTCGCTCTGACATAGGATGTCTGAGGTGGTTGTCTTTGTTGGAACTGCGGTCTGTATGACCGACACGTGGAAGAATATGCCGGATAACGGTACTGCTGATATCCTCCTCTATAGGAAGGTTGACCTTTACCCTTTGACCCCCGAAAGGGAGCTTTTCTGAACTGCTGCATCCCAAAAGACTTGGCAGTATCTGTGTCTGCCTTGATGGTTTTAAGGGCTCCCTCTACATGGTTGCCAAAAAGAGCCTCTCCATCATA
The DNA here is from genome assembly GCA_963921515.1 of Calotriton arnoldi. Taxonomy (NCBI): domain Eukaryota; kingdom Metazoa; phylum Chordata; class Amphibia; order Caudata; family Salamandridae; genus Calotriton; species Calotriton arnoldi. Next base: position 1,561,622 of record CAWUFW010002020.1, on the reverse strand, counting down.
TGGAAGGTCCAATATTTAGTTTTGAACCTCAGGACGAAAAGAGGTGGCCTTAAGCCAGCCCTGTCTTCGTAGAACTGCTGCTCCAGCTAGTTGTCTAAAACATCCATCGCTGAATCTATTTTCTCGTTTGATGTCCTCTCTCCTTCATGCAATATCTTTTTTGCCTCCTCTTTAACATCTTCCGGCAGTTGATAAATATAAGAAGCGATGTCAGACACATTTGGCGATCATAGCGCCATAAGATCGCCAAGGAGTTTGCTGCCTTTACTGTTAGAGCTGCCATTGACGAGAATCTTTTTCCAATAGAATCTAGATGTCTGCCCTCTCTATCCGGAGGCGCAGAAAGAGGTATCGTAGGATTTTTTGAGCGGCCTGCATCACTACTGAGTCTGGTTTTGGGTGCCCTGTGAGGCACGCTGGGGCGTCATCAGTGGTCTTATATTTTTTATCCAGACGTGGAAGCACCGCTGGCACAGAGGCTGGGTTTTTCATTATTCTAACACCTTCCTCCCAGATATAATCAATTATGGGAATAGCCCTAACTGACTTACGAAATGGTGCTTTGAAGTCATATAAGAAGCAGTCCGCTTGCTTGGAAGGCATTGGTATGGCAAACCTTTTTGCTGCACGCTCCAACAAATTGTGAAATCCCCCAATACCTTCTGGTAGGGAATCTACCGGAGGAGGTATTGGTGAGGCTGGTGAAAACATCCTGTAGTCATCCCATTCTGAAGCTGTATCATGAAGTTCCCCTTCCTCATGCAAAGAGGCTAGTTCCTGGAGGGGAACAGATTGTGGAGTATTCAGTACCGAAAGCACCGTAGGAGCACTAACTCTTGCTGGCGATGTCACCTGAGGAGGAGGAGGTATATTAGACGGGTCTGAAGGTGGCAAGCGCTGCCTATAGTCCTGCAGCATAAATTGCAAATCAGATAGTAATGCAGATGGCATTGTGACCATTTCTTCATCATACTGCTGATGTAGTTCAGACTGGGTAAAATAGGCTTGACCATAGTATTGCTGGTCATCATCATCATCATCTGGCTGGCACTTGACGTGCGTTGCTGACGGGCTACATGCGTCCCCAAAGAGACCTTCTTCTGAATCTCCCTCCTCTAAAAGGTGAGTGGGTAAAAGAGGAGTAATTTTACTGGGTGAGGTGTGTTCAGGCGTAATTTCCGATGCCAGAATCTTTTTTGGCGTAGCCAGCTTTACTGCTATAACCTTCATCGACGATTGCGTCGACGGATGCGTTGACGATTGCGTCGACGACAGTGTCTTCCCTTCCACAGCTTTTAATGTGCTTGCCGTAGGTGATGACGACGATGATTTAGTCGACGGAGGGGACTTCGTCGACACCTGTGGAGTCGTCGACGGTAAAGACTTCGTCAACACCAGTGACTTTATCTTCGTCGACGGCAACGTGTCCATCGATGGTGGTGCACTCGACGACGGCGATGACCTCGCCGACCGCTGCTGCGTCGACCTTCTTTTCGTCGACGGTGGCGATGTTGACGATGACCTCGTCGACGGTATTTTCTTCGCCGATGTAGTCGACTTCGGCGTCGACGACGAGTGCTTCGTCGACGATGTGTCAACCTCCTTGTATGATATTAAGGAAATGGTCGATGAAACAGGACCTTGTGTCGATGATGTCAAGGTCGTCGTCGCCGATGAGATAGCCATAGAGCATGTCGTCGACGTGCCAGAAATGCATCCTCATGTCGTCGACAGAGCTGGGATACTTTTCTTCACTGACTGAGAACTCCCTGACGAAATGTCAGAAGTAGGTTTTTTAAAAGTCAATTTAAGTTCCGCAGGAGGTGTTTTTTGGTTCAGAAACCGTCTTTGATGGCTGTTCTTTTTTATGAGAACCTTTGCGCTCAGAGGAAGATTCAAAAGAGGACTTCTTGGCGCATTTTTTAGCAGGCTCCTTATCAGACTGTGATGAATCTCTTGCCCTTTTCACAGAGATTTTTGTAGAGGTAGACTGATCACTCTCGGAGTCTGACACAGGGTCTGATCTAGTTTTCAATTTCTGAAGCCAGATGAGAAGACTTCCTTCCCTGTCTCAAAGGGTCTTATTTGAAAAAGTACGACAAATCTTGCGCCTTATGAGATGGATATAGGCATTAAATGCAATTTTTGTGAGGATCATCAACGTAAAGTCTCTTCTTCAGGCAAGTGGCACATTCTCTGAAGAGAGCTTTCTTAGCCTTGTCAGACATAGTCCAGATAGAATGAAGACCTACCAAAAGTAGAAAACAGGAAGATGATGTCTTGTTCTAACAAAAGATCATAAAATTGTACTCTACTGTAGAAAAAGTCCAAATCCTTCAATCAGATGAGAAAGCTGAGCAGATCTCAGAGGAGACTCCCTAGCACAACGTGCGGTAGAAAATCTGAGGCTCTGAGCTTCCCTCAGGAGTGTTCTAGAGGGTGATTGATGCTGATTGGTTGGGGCATAATTTTGGTCCTTTCTTTAATAAGGACTATGATAGGTTATTAAACTAAGAGGCCTAGGCCTTCTTTAGTCTATACCTATTAGTGTATTATGACTGTTTAAGTATTCTACTACTACTACTATTTTAAGTACCGGGGACTCCCATCATGACGACGGGGAATGATTCAAGCATGTGAATCTATGAAAGTTCCAATACTGGAGTAAATCTTATTATATCCTATGGGATATATATTTCGACGGACGGGATATCCGTCACCATTGTGACGGAGTAACCCGTCCGCCAAGATCTAAATCAGGCCCTTAGTCCACATGCTTTCTTTAGTCACAGTGACCAGGAGCTGTATCAATGGATTTTTTCAGACCAGAATTATGGAGGATATATTAAAATCTATATATCAGCATGAATCTAGGCCCGAATATGCAAGGTGGACATAAATGAAATCCCTTGTCTTTATCCTGGATGTTCCCTGCCTGGAAACACCTAGATTTCGGCTCCATAGAGGATGTGTCAATCCCAGATGACATTCCAAACATTGAACTTTCCAGGGATAAAAGCTGGTTCCGCCCCGGATATTCCGTGACCCGGCAATGAACCATGAAACCTAGTCTGTTTTCTGCTGCACTCCGGATCTGCACTGCCTCTCTCCCTTCCAGCTGAACCACAGCCCTTTTTGGTAAATGATTATCCCCCAAGCTCTAGTTTCAACATGGTTATACATCTGGGATAAGAGGTGCCCTCCCATCTGATATGTCCCTTGCCACAGGGCCATCTGTGGATTAATTCCAGCCACCTTTCTGGGTGATCACCTTAACCAGGGAGAGAATCCGAGTCCCACCCCCACTTTTCAACCTATGGTTTCTTTGCGGCTAAAAGGAGGTATCCTATCCCAGGGTTAGCAGGAGAACAGCCATTACACATTTTTCAAAGACACAGGAACTTAGTGAAATGTGGCGTTACAGACGTAAGACAAGTGAACTGACATGGCAGGAAGTGTGAGGACTAGAAGCCATAGGTGTGTGAAAGTGCTACCCAGGAGGCGTAATACAGTCTCCGGAGAGTATACTAGAGGTTCACCGTGTCCAATGAGACCTTTTCTGTCCTGGCAAATCATGCCATGGGTCCTAGGGCTGGAATTTTAATGTAGGTCTCTGACTCGCCACTCATCGCAGCAGCGTCAGGGAAGGGGGTGATATCCACAACTAGACACTGATTGGGCAGCTATCTACTGGAAGCATATTTGAGCAAAAGTGGGGTACATGCAAGGGACCAATGGCACCTGAAGAGCCCGAAGTAGAAGAGTGTGAGGACATGTGCCCTGGTAACGCCCGCAGATCAAATCTAGGCTTCTACCTTACTGCCATTTTCATCCAATGGACACTACGGAGAGTTCCCTTCTCCCTGTGTCCAGCCCTTTCTGTCTCTGGTCCCTCTTTTAGTCTGTGAGTATGTGCATCTGTCCTTTTTGCAGACTTGTACTTAACCCCACTTTTTCCAACTACCACGGTCTTACTTTTTTCACAGTTGCTATACCTTCAGGGTTTCTGCCTCTCTTTCATTCTACTTCTTTCGAAGTCCTCTGCTCCATGTCGTCCATGTTTAGCCCCTTGTTACTATCAGCTGATTCCAAACTGGAATGGAATGGTGAGCAAAAAACAATGGAATTAGGCCCAGATCTCTGTTCTGGGGTGAATGTTTGACATTGTTCAGCATTTCGTCCATCAATTGTTCTTTTTGCATTTGTCACCACAAGTGGGACGGGTATGCCCAGACGTGGGTCCCATGCTCAGCATGACACTGGGGTCAAGCTAGAGTGGCTGATATGGAGTGATACCACGAAACCGTTCCCAGGATGCTTATTTTCGGTCCAGGGAGGACCTGGCCTGGCAGTTCAGGCTGGACTGTTCGCATGGGGCACAGGGTCAAGACTGATTTGCATATGGCTTGGTCCAAACTGGAAAGGCATGGGGAGCAAAAAAACAATGGATTTAGGCCCAGATCTCTGTACAAATGTTTGATATTGTTCAGCATTCCGTCCATCAATTGTTCTTTTTGCAACTATCAGTTCTACAACCCGACACTGTCCACTTGATAGTTGAAGTGCACGCTCTCTTAATTCTCTATGTTCTGATGGTGCTGTGACTTAGATGTGGCATTTAACCGCTGGACTATGCCAGATGGCTGGATAAGACCTTCCATCAATGTAGGGAATCCAGCTCTACATTGTCTCTACACTACTCTTTTTTGCTAGCAGGTGTCCTTCACCCTGCTTGAGAACTGACATAAGCTTATTTTCCTCAGTCTTAATGCGATGCAGGGACTGATCCTCCCTATAGTGCACCCTCAGAGTGAGGCATGGTATGTAGATAGGTCTGCTGTGTGCTGCATACGCAGCCCTACTTTGAAAATGTACCTTGACGTGCACTGGTAACATGGACGTGCACTGGTAAAATGGACGTGTACTGGTAACATGGACTTGAACTTGTAGCATGGACTTGCATTGGCAGCATGGCCTTGAACTGGCAACATGGCCTTGAACTGGTAGCATGGCCTTGAACTGGTAGCATGGCCTCGAACTGGTAGCATGGCCTCGAACTGGTAGCATGGCCTTGAACTGGTAGCATGGCCTTGAACTGGTAGCATGGCCTTGCACTGGTAGCATGGCCTTGAACTGGTAGCATGGCCTTGAACTGGTAGCATGGCCTTGAACTGGTAGCATGGCCTTGAACTGGTAGCATGGCCTTGAACTGGTAGCATGGCCTTGCACTGGTAGCATGGCCTTGCACTGGTAGCATGGCCTTGCACTGGTAGCATGGCCTTGCACTGGTAGCATGGCCTTGCACTGGTAGCATGGCCTTGCACTGGTAGCATGGACTTGCACTGGTAGCATGGAATTGAACTGGTAGCATGGACTTGCACTAGTAGCATGGATGTGCACTGCTAACATGAACTTGCACTGGTAGCATGCACTTGCACTAGTAAAATAGACTTGCACTGGTAACATGGACGTGCACTGGTAGCATGGATGTGCACTGGAAACATGGGCTTCCACTGGTAGCATGGACTTCCACTAGTAGCATGGGTTTGCACTGGTAACACGGACTTCCACTGGTAGCCCGGACTTCCACTGGTAGCACGGACTTCCGCTGACAGCACGGACTTCCGCTGATAGCACGGACTTCCGCTGATAGCACGGACTTCCGCTGATAGCACGGACTTCCGCTGATAGCACGGACTTCCGCTGGTAGCATGGACGTGCATTGGTAGCATGGATGTGCAATGGAAGCATGAACTTCCACTGGTAGCATGGGCTTGCACTGGTAGCATGGACTTGCAATGGTAGCATGGGCTTGCACTGTTAGAATGGGCTTGCACTGGTAGCATGGGCTTTCACTGGTAGCATGGACTTGCACTGGTACCAATGGCTTTCATTGGTATGAATGGATTGCACTGGTATGAATGGATTGCACTGGTAGCATGGGCTTGCACTGTTAGCATGGGCTTGCACTAGTAACATGGACTTGCACTGGTAGCATGGACTTGCACTGGTAACATGGACTTGCACTGGTAACATGGGGCAGCAGCTGCCACAGTGCACCATTTTCATTGCACCCTGAAGCAGGAGTAACATGTCTCCAGGGTCACGGTGTGTCTCAGAGCACACACCTATCAGGAGGGCTGCTGGGAGACCTTTCCTCTTTCTGAAAGCTAGTATTTGATGTGCATGCTGATAGCATCACAAACACAATATTAATGTTTGTAGGTTTGAGTCTTCTGATGAAATTGCATTACAGAGGGGCATGTCCTCCATGCACTGTCAGCTGACGCGTGCTGCTAGCGGAACAAGTTCATCTATACCCAGATGTGACATGTGTCAGTAGTTAGCTTCTTGTTGGACAGATGGAGGGGTTGTTATGAATGATTTATAACTAGTTTATAAATGTTGACTAGTGTTCCATCTGCTTTGCACTGGAACTTCCCTTCTTTACTCTTATAACGTTGTAGTGCATCCCTAGTACTTCTACCAGGGTTCACAAATTATTTACAGTTTAGCCAAGGGCACTTCAAGGAACAGTTGGCCTATTCCTGTTTGTATATTGCCAAATATAAGGGCACTGGACCTCAGCTGAAGTGTGTTATGTCTCTAGCCTGACTCCTCTGCCAAGCTTCACAGACTGTTCTCCTGCCCCAGAGGAATACACATTTATTGGCTCCTCTAGGACGATTGCTTAGGATTCAGAAGGACAAGCTGCCATGGTTCACCCCATCACACATGGAGTAAAGGGGCAGAAGTGGTTCTCCATTAGCAAAGGGCTTTCTCATAGCCTGGGATGTGCAAGTGCATTGCAGTAAATAGTCCACAAGTTTCTTGAAAAAGATGAAGCAACACCAGTGCTTGATTTGTGCGGGTGTTTGCCGATGCTCGGCACTAGCACCTTTTTCTAAACACCGTTCATACATTTATCCACCACATGGTGGCACTGTGTGCATATTTTGCTTAGCAGAATTCCTCAGTCGTGATGTAATATACTTTTTAAAAACTAGTACGTAGGTATGGCTGTCACTAGCGTTTGGTAGCAGTGGTTTGAGCTGAGATGCCTCCAGGTGCATTGGACTCACGAAAAAATACTTTGGACCCTGGCACTTCATTTTTTACAAATTAAGCACTGAGCAAGACCCAGTGTGCTTGTAGTTTAATCACATTGGGTTCCATGTATTTCAGGAGTACATGACAGGCTTGGTCTTAAACTTTCTTGACCTCATAATTTGGAAAAACATAGGCTGGTGCCTCTCAGGCCTTCATAGTGCTGACAGACATAGTACATAGAATCTAGGCCCCCACAAGCCCTCTCAGGCACCCATAGTGATGACATACTTGTGCCCAGTGACTCTCCGGTCCTCACAGGTGATGACAGATGTAGAATCATGGATCCATGCACCGCCACGATGATGACAGACGCAGACAGGATGTGATGGGAGGTTGGAGACACAGAAAAGAAAAATGACATTGTAATTTCCACCTGAGCCTCGATAAGTCTCCGCTTGGGCTCCATGGGGTCCTGGGAGTGGTCCTTCCGAATCTCTTCCTCGACAAGCATCAACCTGAAAGACAACAGTGAGGAGAGATGAGTGCGAGTCTCGCCCCGCGTGCAGAGGCATGAAGAAACAGGATATCGATCAAACCTCTCCCAGCCATTCTTGTAGGACATCAAGGAAGTAGCTAAAATGTCTTGTTCTCCTCCACGTGAACCTTAAACAAATCTTGATTAACCACTTTCTTGTTATTCTTCTGGTCAGAAGCATGGGTAGCTGTGAAATCACATCTGCAAAGCACGACTCAGCCCTGACCTCAGTGGCCCTTCTTGTCAGAGCAATGGGAGGCAGTGAGGGAGGACATCACTCCTGTGCCCTAATCTTGTAGAAAACTGAACTCACACCAAACCTCCGCAAACCCATCAGTCAGAGGTATGGGTAGCTGTGAGCATAAACGCTCCACCTATACAAATCGCTTCAACATAGCAGGACTCAGCCCTGACCTTTGTGGCCCTTCCAGTCATAGCCCTGACAAGCAGTGAGGTCTCTATATTATCCTTCTGCAAAGCAGGATCCCCAGCTAATTGCTTGGACCTTCCTGGGTTTGACTTTCATGGAAATCTGTGGGCCCGATTCACAATGGTACACTTAGACCTGAAGTCTAAGTTTAGACCTGAAGTCTAACTTTAGACCAAAAGTCTAACTTTACTATTTCTAAAGTTAGTCTTCAGGTCTAAACTTAGACTTCAGGTCAAAATTTGAAGTCTAAATTTAGACTTCAGGTCTAAACTTAGACTTTTGGTCTAAGTTTTCCTTTGTGAATCGGGCCATGTGAGCATATTTCTTTCTCCAGTACAAGAACCTCTGAAAAACTCACATCAATCCTAATCCTCCACCACCACTGATTGCTGGAGGCAGAGAGAGATGGGGCTTGAGCTCTTCCTTCTGTGCTTGGAAAAGTCTGTGAAGAATGAGGAACTGTGAGCATCCTTCTGTTCACGGATCAAAGGAAGAACAAAGCAGACCTGCGTCTTGTCACACGCATGTAACACGTAGACCCTGAAGGATGCGTCTTCACTTCTCCTGCTGCTAGGACGTTGATCCCTATCGCGTTGAGAAATCATGGGGAGTTCCGAACACCAATTGTTCTCTTCTGTTCCCAGTCAAATGTGGAGTTCCCTTCCTAGAGGAACTATGGAAGGCTGTGCAATCCTCCACCAAAGTGAAGACATGGAAAGCTAGAGCAGGACTCCGATGTCCCTTTCTCCACATAAAACATCTACATAAAACTAAAGTAAACACAGACAGTATTTTGAGGACTTTTGGCTCAAAGATTGATACTTGGTAAAAAATGATAAATAAGTCAAGAGTTTTTTATTGTTGTTGATTCAAGAGTTCTTCATAGGCCAAAACGTGTTTCACAACAACATGTGGCTTCATCAAGGCCAAAAGATATATACTTCACAAGATAAGTACTTCTCTACAATTCAGCGATCTTTAACACATTTCACGATAAGAGAAAGAAAATACAATAGTCTTGATCTTAATCCTAAATATAATGAACAGATCAAATTCTGCCTGCCTCTACTTCCAGGTCACCACTCAATGCCGCTTTCTCTGAATTGCCTTTTTCTAAGGACCTTCTTGTCTCGCTCTTCGCATCTAAACTGCACACAGATCTGAATGGAAGGTGTGAGACCTGACTGGTCGCCCTGCTGAAATTCCCTGAGCCAGTTGTCTGCCTGCTTAAAGAACAGCCAGTCTATCAAGCGCACATAGCACTGCTTTCAGAAGTCCAAGGGCTAACTATCAGGGTAACTTTGTTGGTGTTCCTGAGACTTCTGAAACCTCACACCAACAGTACCAGGAAATTCACCATGAACAGGAGTATGAGCAAGAATGCTGTTGTTCACTTGGCACACCTGACAAGAAATGAGCCGCGGGCAAGGGTCATCCAGTAAGGTTCTAGAAAGAAAGCTATGATCCTGATGGACCCAATAGCTTTCCTCCACACCCCATACTTTATCCAGCAAAACTTGTCTCTAGCGAGGGTGCAGAGATGGTGGTTACCGAAGATGATGACGGCAGTAACGCAGAGGGAGTTGTCGAGAAGAAACAAAACATGAGCACCTGCCAGATGGCGCCCTGGGACTGCACCGCAGCCTACATCTCAAGCCCAAAGGGGATGGCTAAGCTCTACACATCATCCTTGAGATGGTGTCATTCACAGCGATCAGCCTGGAGGAAATGTATATCTCAAGCCCAAAGGGGATGGCTAGGCTCTACACATCATCCTTGAGATGGTGTCATTCACAGTGATCAGCCTGGAGGAAATGTATGAAAGGAGGAATGGGACACTGGATGGAGTGATCAAGGCACATGGTGATCCACAATGCACAGTAACATCCAAATAGCCAGGGTTGGGAGCAGCCCGCAGCGTCTTCACAAGTCCAATGTGAGGATATTCCATGTTTCCGGAGGGCAAGAGGTGAAAACACAGACCAAAGTCTCCATGGTTGCCATAAAATGGAAATAAAAAAGCCATGAGAAGGCATATGTGTGCAGATATTACACATGAGCATCCTCCACCGTTCACGACTGGAGCAGTGAACATCAGATTTCCAGGAGATGTTCTCTTGGCACAAATGCCAAATCTATTCACTTTGCCCAAACCCTGCCCCAGCCCCTCCCCCTCTCCCACCCCCACCAAGTCCCAAAGAGAAAGTAATTTTCGGAGTATTTACCATTTCTAACCTGTTAATGATGCTTTTGATCTGGGTGTCCTTCTCCGTCTGCTGCTGTCGGAGCCGCTTCTCGCTTTGCTCGAGGCGCATCTGATACTGGAAGAGCATCTTATTGGTTTGCTCCTCCTGGGACATCAAGCGCCTCTCATACTCCTCCAGCTTCCGGGTGGATTTGATCAGTCGGTCCTTCAGGGAGTGAATCTCCTCCTCATACTCTTTTACCTGAGCAGGAGAAGAGGTGTACGGTATTAGCACTAGAGACGCAAGCTGGCGGCAAGAGCGATGCATGTGTCATACAAATCCAACTCAAAGCTAATGTCATCTGTGGGACAAGAGGCTTACAATGACAACGTTGAGTGAAAAGGGGAAGAAAACCACACTGTGACTGGATTACCCTTGGAGCAGAAACATAGACAAGACAACCAGTAACAGTGTAGACGGATGGCAAAGAGACACAAGAAATGAAGGATCATCCACATGGCAGAAACATAGACAAGGATGCCAGTAACCTTCTAGAGGGACAGGGCAGAGGCCAGAGACATGAAGTTTATCCATGGGGCATGAATATGGACAATACCCTCCGTAAACTTCTAGAGGGATGGGAAGAAGACACCACATGAAGGCAGATCAATGGGGCAGAAACCTAGACGAGGCCATCAGTAAACCTCTGGAGGAACAACAAAAGACATAAGACATGATGGCTAAGGAATGAGGTAAACACAAATGTGAGAAGTCCAAAGACAACATCACATCCGAGATACAGCTGCATCCTCAGGACGGCCATACAAGAGAGATAGACAGCATCAGTCTAGAAAGACAACAGAGATACACAAATACAGCTTTATTTGAGAGACAGAAAAAAGGAAACAATTGAGAGATGGCAAAAATACGTCTTTACAGCCTTCTCCAACAGACATAAATAAAAGACATGGCCAACACCCAACTAGGGAGAGAGTAAGGTGAGTTACAGACAAACTCACCCATGACAGAAACATAGGCGCAGCAGTCAATAATTCACTAGAAGAAGAAAATAATACATACAGGCACAGGTATGAGAAAAAGGACATGGACAGCACCCAACTAGAAAGTTAGCAAAGACCCACTGTCGCATGGGCCAACCAGTTACTGGTTTGCTCATGGCACAGAAACACATGAAAGATGAACAAGTACAACACTACACTAGAAGGACAGCCATCTGACGTCTGTATAAGAAAGACAGCAGAGATACAAAATTATAGCCACATCTGGGGCAACCTCAAAGGAGAGATGGATAGTAAAAAAGCAACAATTCAGCCATGTCCTTCGAATAGATGCACACATACTGACAGGACAAAATCAGTGATGTCGTATAACACAGACATATGGAAAACAAACAAAGACATCACTTCACAAGAGACTGGGAAGACAGAGAGGGATATTGAAGACATAAGGGAGAGAAGAATGACAGAATCAGTGACGAAGTAAGCCCACAGACATATAGAAGGCAGACAAAGACACCACTCAACAAGATACTGAAGATAGAGAGAGGGATACTGAAGATAAACAATTAAACCTCAACCCGTGCTCTGATGCCCTGGAGAGAAGCTCCACAACGAGACTCAACTTGAGTAAGAGTAAAAAACTTTTTAAAATGTTTTTGAATTTGTCTGGATTGTTTCTTTAAAAGTATGTATTATGGAAATTATGATTGTATTTTGTACGTTTTATATTGTTCTTATGTGGACCTCCATCGGAGTGCCGAATCATAAAATAAATCATTGAATTGTAAAGGCAAACAAATACAACATCGACCATGGACAAGAAAAAACACAGGTGACAAAACAAGATACCAACAACTCTAAGCACATGGAGACAGAAAAGACAAAAGCATACAAGCATGCTCATCCATAGGACACATACAAACATCTAGAAGAGAGAAAGAAGGACCAGGACAAAAAGAGTCCACTACTCAGACAGAAATGATGCCCAGACTCATCCAGACACACGAGAGGGAGCGAGCGAGAGAGAGAAAGAGAGAGAGAAATTGAAAATGTCAAGACTTGTCTAGGAGAACAGCAGTGACTTACAAATACAGATAGATTTGTCCATGGAAAAGACATATATGAGACCTCAAACAGAGACAAGCAAAGACACCTCCAAATTCAGCAACATCAATGGAACAGACAGCAGCAACAGAAAGACAACTATCTGTCTGCAGGCCTACTAAAGGTTGGTGGCTGTACCCAGTGAAGGATACAATTAGCACCACTCCTACATCTTCCTATCTTCCCAAAGAGAGCTTCATCTGAGTGATGCTTACAAGAATATGGCAAGAATTCCTGCAGAACCTTGACTGGTAGTGGGAAAGAGCCAGCAATGATGCACGGAGCTGTGGACATCTGAACGTCATCTACTTTTAAAGCAATAATAAAGAAACCCTCTGGGCGGCATCCCGTGTATCGATGTCGTAAGGAAGAAACTAGGGTTAGGGAGGATGAGTTTTTATACCCCACTCTTTAGGAACCCAGCATTTCCGGAATTATTCCATGATAGTGTGATGTCACGCTGGGGGGACCTTGGAGTGGGGAAAATCGGGGATTTCCTTGATGCAAGTGGAATAATGCCATTTGAGAAAATTCAGTTGTCTTTTAGGGTTGATCTGAAAGACCTCTTTAAATATTTGCAGGTGCAGAGTTTTCTAGACAAAAAGAAAAAACAAGTTACTTACCTGTACACTGTGGTTCTCCAGTATTGATATCTTTCATAGATTCACATGCTTGAATCTTCCCCTTCATGGTGGGAGTTTCACGGTAATTAGAAAATAGCAGTATTAGAAGAAAAATTACTGTAATCCCCATGTAAAGGGGACTACATTTTGTTACCTATCGTCCTCTTTATAAGGTCCAAATGACAGCCAATGAGACGCCAGCCCTTAGGACCACAATCCCCTGCAGAGCCATCCAACCTCAGATTTCGAGCACAAGTGTAGAGTGAGCTTCCCATCATGAAGTTAGAATGGTTTGCCTTAAAACGGGAAGGTGGGCGGGCCGCATGTGAATCTATGAAAGATATCAATACTGGAGAACCACAGTGTACAGGTAAGTAACTTGTTTTTTCTCCAGCATTGAATCTTTCATAGATTCACATGCTTGAATCAGAATAGCGAGCAGTATACCATTTTTATAATAGGTGTTTTAAGAGCAGAACCTCTTTTACCCTTAAGAATCATGGAAAAAACGTACATCTGCTTCTATTGTAAAAACCGAAACATCTATTTGTCTGTTTTGAAAGTCAGAACATCAAAGATTAACTATATATATGAATACATAACAACATACTCATAGGATGATAACACATATTCATGTATATAACTTTTATACAATTCTGAAAGAACAGTACCTTAGCGGAAAAGTCGACGGAGCACAGCCTGTCCCACCGCCGAATCTCCTTTCCATGCCGTATCCAAACAGTAGTGTCTGGTAAAGGTGTGGACATTCGACCATGTCGCCGCCCTACATATGTCCAGGAGCGACACTCCCGCGAACAATGCAGTAGAAGTAGCCACCTTCCTTGCCGAATGGGCGGACACCCTTGAAGTCAGAGGTCTTCCTGCCTTCTCGTGACAAAAGGCAATTGTTGAAGAGATCCATCTGGATATACTGTTTCTTGATAAAGCGTACCCCTTCCTGGGAGGAGCAAAAGCAATGAGTAACTGATTTGACTTTCGGAATGTCTTTGTTCTATCAATATAAAATCGTAAACAGCATCTGACATCTAGCGTGTGAAGAGATCTTTCCGCTAGAGACGATAGTTCCTGAAAGTATTTCGGAAGAACAATAGGTTCATTGAGATGGAATGAAGTTGGGACCTTCGGGATGAACGTTGGATTTGCTCTCAGTATCACCTTATCCCTCTTGAATTGCATAAAGGGTTCAGCAATTGAAAAAGCTTGTATTTCACTTACTCTCCTGGCCGAAGTTAGGGCTAGCAATATTGCCGTTTTCCAGGACACAAACTTTATGTCAGCCTTATGGATAGGCTCGAAAGGAGCTTTCATCAGCTGTGACAGGACCGTGTTGAGTTGCCAGGGAGCCGCTGGACGTTTTAATGGTGGAAAAACCCTAAAGAGTCCTTTCATAAATTCTTTAATTACTCTGGCAGACCAAAGAGAAACCTTCCTGGGTTGTCTGCGGTATTTCGAGATTGCAGCCAGATGTACTTTAATAGACGAGTGAGCTAATCCCGTTCTAGCTAGATGTAGTAAATATGGTAGTATTTGCTCGGGTGTTGACCGTAGAGGGTGCATAGAGTTATCTAAGCACCACTGGCTGAACCTTTTCCATTTAGCTGCATACGTTTTATTGGTGGTAATTGCCCTTGAGTGACTGAGGATATCTCGGCAATCTTGAGAAATGTTCATGGACTGAAATTCTCGGTCATGAGGTTCCAGGCCGACAAATTCAGAGAGCTTATCTGTGGGTGCACTACTTGTCCTCTGTTCATTGATTTCAGATCGTGTACAGACGGGAAAGGGATATAAGAGGATATTGACATCTTGAGGAGTTCCGTGAACCAGAACTGTCTCGGCCATGCCGGTGCTATAAGGATCAGATGACAAGGTTCTAGTTTCTTTTTGCGTAGAACTTTCTAAATTAGTGGAAACGGTGGGAAAGCATATGCGAACATCCCCGTCCATCGGAGTTGAAGAGCATTCCCCCATGACCCCTTTTGAGGGAATCTGCTCGCAAACCTTTTGCATTTCTTGTTTTCTCTTGTTGCAAAAAGGTCTAGACTTGGAGTGCCCCATTGATCGAATATCTGCCTGATTCGATGGTGATCCAACTCCCATTTGTGGCAGAGGTTTAAGGATCTGCTTAGGGAGTCTGCCCATGTGTTGTGAATTCCCGGAACATGCTGGACCTGTAGTGAGATACTGTGCTTCAGAAGCCACTGCCAAATTTCTTGAGCCTGGGCGGATAATATTTGAGACTTTTTTCCTCCCTGCTTGAGCAGGTAAAACATAGTGGTAGTGTTGTCTGTTCTCACCAGAACTGGGGAAATTTGGATTCTGGGGAGAAATGCTTGAAGGCTTAAATACACAGCTTTTAGTTCCAGCAGGTTGATGTGCATCAACGCTTCCTGAGAGTTCCAATGACCTTGAATTTCCAGGTCCTGTAAGTGGGCTCCCCATCCTTGCAGGGATGCGTCCGTTGTCATTATGAAACTGGGAGATTGAGGCTCGAAAAGTAGTTCTGTTGAAAGGTTCGTTCTTACTCCCCACCATGACAGAGCTTCTCTTATTTGTGGAGTGATAAAAACTGGATCCTCGAATGATCCTTGCACCTGTACCCATTGCAGATCGATTTGTTCTTGAAGCGGCTGCATACGCAGGCGACAGTTTGGAATTAGAGGAATGCAAGATGAGAGCATCCCCATGAAAGATTTGTACATTCTCACTGAAACATACTTTTTTCTTTTGATCTGAGACGCGAGTTTCAGAATTTTCTGAATGCGTTCTTCTGATGGGTATGCCTTTGCCTCTCTTGTGTTCAGCACTGCTCCCAGAAACTGCAGAGTTTGAGATGGTACCAGTGAAGATTTTTCTACATTGACCCTTAGACTTAGGGTTTTGAATAGCTGACGACAAGCCGTTAATGAGCTTTGAGCTGAGTGATACATAGGACCTTTTACTAGCCAGTCGTCTAAATACGGATAGACCCGGTGTCCCTGTTGTCTCAGAAAAGCCCCACTGGCGCCATACATTTTGTGAACACCCTCGGCGCTGACCGCAGACAAAAGGGCAACACCTTGAACTGATAGTGGCACCCCGCCACCTCGAACCTGAGGTACCTTCGATGTTTGATGTGAATATGAACGTGGAAGTATGCATCTAAGAGATCTAATGATGTCATAAAGTCTTCCCTGTTCAACATTAGAAGAATTTCTTGTAGCGATAGCATTCTGAAGAGCTGTTTCTTTATGTATTTGTTCAAACCTCTTAAATCCATCACCTGCCTCCATTTGGTACTTTTTTTTTTTTATTACGAAAAAATGGGAGTAGAAACCTTTTCCTCGATGTTGATGAGGGACCTCCTCTATTGCTCCTTTCAAAAGGAGATCTGTAATCTCCCTCTTTAGCAATGTCAGATGATGATGTTTCCTGTGGATGGGAGGCCGACGCGGGTTTTTTTTAATGAACTCTAGGGTGTGTCCCTGATAAACGATATCTAGCACCCATTTGTCTGATGTTATTGCTAACCATTGTTGGTAATATTGAGAGAGGTAGTGGGTTTGATGAGGTTTGAGCTGTAGCAAGGTGGGAGGTGCTCTGAAAGTGTCACTGTCTTCTACCATTGTCTTGCGACTTTCCTCGTGCTGGAGGCCTTCTTCTGGCCGACTGTTGTTGATATGGTACATTATGTGGTCTGTACTGCTGTTGATTTGCATATTGGCGATATCCTTGCTGCTGGTAGGGTAGATATCTATAGGATTGAAAAGCCTGCCTTTGCTGGTATTGGCGTCTTCCACCTCTGCCTCGAAAGGACTGATATCGCTGCTGTTGCAGTGTTCCCAGAGAGCGTGCTGTGTCTGTGTCAGCCTTGATCCCTTGAAGCGCATCATCCACGTGCTTCCCAAAGAGATTCTCGCCATCAAAGGGCATATCAACGATTTTGGTTTGTATTTCCGGACGGAAGGATGTAGCTTTCAGCCAGCCTTGTCTGCGAAGAGCGATTGCCCCTGCCATCTGCCGGAAAGCCACCGAAGATATGTCCATGGCTATATCTATGAACTCGGAGGCTGCCCTAGCTCCTTCTTGTAAGATTTGCAGTGCCTCTTCCTTTTTATCGACTGGTAGATGGTCTAAAAGGGGTGCTAAATCTGACCACATTTGACGGTCGTAGCGACCTAAAATAGCTAGAGTATTTGAAGCTTTGATGGATGTGGCCGCCATTACAGCGAAGCGTTTCCCTGTACTATCCAGTCTCTACCCTCTTTATTAGGAGCCGAGCATGCCGATGGGTTTCTTGAGCGTCTTTGGGCTGCTTGCATGACCACTGATTCCGGTCTCGGGTGGCCAATTAAACATGCTGGAGACGATTCCAGAGCCTTATATTTTTTCTCCATTCTCGGTATTGCTGCCAGCACTGAAGCAGGGCTCTTCATAATCTTTATCCCTTCTTTCCATATGTGGTTCACTATTGGGATGGCTCGGATTGATTTTCTCGTAGAATCCTTAAAATCATAAAGGAAACAGTCCGCCTGTTTCACGGGGAGAGGTAAGTCTTAGATGCTCTCTCCAGTAGTTCGTGAAACCCTCCTATGTCTTCCGGCAGCGAGTTCGCCGGGGAAGGTGAAGAGGGCGCAACATAGTCGTCCCATTCGTCGCCCACAGGCGCCTCCTCTTGAGTTAGCTCTCCCTCTTCTGGCTGGTCCTCCACATCGCTTTCTATATAGTCATCCCTGATGGCTATCACTGTTGGAGGTAATGTCTTCTGCATAGCCTGTGGTGGCTGTGAAACTTCCAAACCAGGTGCCACCTGCTGCTTGCTCTGAGTGGAAAGTGTTGGAGCATTAGCTTCTGGGAATCGCTTATAATAGTCACCTATCATGTGTTTTAGGTCTGAAATCAATGAAATTGGTAATGAGATGGTATCTTCCCGTGGCAGCGGAATATTATCTTCTTCAAAATCATAGCTTTCCTGAAAGGATTCATATCGCTGTGATTTTGGGGGTGGACGATCGTCAAAAGAGAACTCTGTCTCAAAATACTCTGTTTTTTCTTGATCTTCTTCTTCATTATCTGTGTCCTGGCATTTCACTTTAAGTTGTGACGGACTATAAGCAGGCCCATACGGACCTTCCTCCTCAGATTCCTGTAATTCTAATAAATGAGAGGGTGGAAGCGGTGAACTTTTACTCCAAGTTGCCAACTCAGATGACCTCCTTCCTGAATCCGGCGACATTGGAATATGTTTTGCCTCCGTCGACGAGATCGTCGACGGTGTCTTTCTTTTTATCGTTATAGTCGTCGACGAGTGTTTCGTCATTGGCGATTTGAAAACCGTCGTCGACGGGGTCGTCGTCGATGAGGTCGTCGTCGAGGTCGTCGAGAAAGTTAATTTCGTCGACGATGGTGCCTTCGTCGACGATGACGTTGTCGTCGTCGTCTTCGAAGCGGCCGTCGACATGGCCGCCGACGTGGTAAGCGTTGTAATCCCAGGCGTCGACGATGCCGTCATCGTCAGTGTTGATATTACGATCAGCGAGGGGCTGATTGTCGACGATCTTGCTATTTTCGTCGACGTTGTAGCCGTCGACGGGTCCGTCGACGGGGTCTTTTTTACCACAGATATGAGGCACTGAGGAAGATGAAGCAGGCTTCCTAATAGAAGTGCTGACAGAGGGCAAAAAGGCTGGTAAAATGTCCTTAGCCTTAGAGACTTTAGGCTTCTTGGTCTCAGATTTAGTGGAAGCAGACTCCAGCTTTCTCTTACGTTCAGGAGTAGAATAAACCTCCTCAATATCTGATCCAGACTCTGATCTGAATTTTTTCTTCTGTAGCCACAGAAGTAAACGTGCCTCTCTGTCTTTTAAAGTTGTCGCAGAGAAAGTCCTGCAATGCTTACAGTCTTTAGGGACATGCTTAGGATGTAAGCAATAGAGACATTCCTTGTGGGGGTCCTCAGAAAATAATCTAGCCTTCCCACAGGATCTGCAGGGTCTAAACAATCTTTTTAGATCCCTCAGACATTTTTCCCAAATTGAAGAAAAAAGACAATACCTCTTCCTGAAGAGAGTTCTGAAGTGGAAACAAGCAGGGTCAAAAGTTCACCTGTTGAAAGAAAACTGAGCAGAGCTCAGGGAGACTCCTCACACGACGTGCGGTAGAAATCTGAGGTTGGATGGCTCTGCAGGGGATTGTGGTCCTAAGGGCTGGCGTCTCATTGGCTGTCATTTGGACCTTATAAAGAGGACGATAGGTAACAAAATGGAGTCCCCTTTACATGGGGATTACAGTAATTTTTCTTCTAATACTGCTATTTTCGAATTACCGTGAGACTCCCACCATGACGACGGGGAAGATTCAAGCATGTGAATCTATGAAAGATTCAACGCTGGAAGGGGGGTTAAGAGCATTTAGATAAGACCCTATAATGGAGGCCATAAGGGATCACGAGGGATGCACCATTAGCCAATTATATGGAGGGCTGAGCCAGCTGATGCCTGGTGATTTAGAGAAGCAGTGTGAGAAATGGAAACAAAAACTAGGCAGAGATAGTGACAGGTTTCTAGACTCATTAAAACTTGGGCACTCCAGTTTGTGTTCGGACGGGCTACAGATGCAACACTAAAAAACAATCTTTTCTCTTTATTATACACCGGCCAAGATTGCTCAATAGGGGGTAGGGGTGGGGGGGGCTTATCAGGGGTCCTCTGCCCCTAGTGTCGTAGTACAGAAGCTGATATTATTCACATGTTTTCTACCTGTCCGATCTTAGAAACCCCGAAGAAGGATATAGAAACCTTTTTAGCTTATTCCCTGAAGATCAAAGTATCACCCACAGATGAACTAATGTTGCTGGGGGTCACTAACCAAGGAATGCCAGGGGAACATCAATACTTTGTTTTCCTGGCTATGGCAGGGGTAAGAATCTGCATTTCCTCTGCTTGGTTGGATCTGGCTCCCCCCACCTATCAACAATGGCTTGGTCCGCTTTTATCTATTTTTAATCTTGAAAAGGGGATATATGAAAGGAAGGGACGGAGGACAAAGAAGTAGGAAAATGTATTTGGGCCCCGATCTAAAACTGGAAAAACTATAGCAATGTTGGTTGAGAATCAATATGAACTGTTGGCAACCCAGTGAATATCGAAAGATATTAATTGCAGTTTTTTTACAGTGAGACTTGATAACTTATTTATTCTTGGTTGCATTTCCTCATGTATCTATGTATTTATATATTTGTAAGTATTTAACTGATGGTGTTGCAAATAAAAAATAAATAAATAAAGCAATAAATAAAGCAATAGAAAAGAAGTGTCGGATTGGGTAGAATAGACCAGGGGTTTGCAGACGAGATCATGAGTGAGGAAGCAGCTGCATGCTGGCACTGTGCATGCAACCTGTGCACGTCGAGGAAGTTAGAAGGAAAAAAAGAATAAGGGCCTGATTTAGATCTCGCGGACGGGTTACTCTTTCACAACGGTGACGGATATCCCATCCACCCAGCGCCTTGAGACCCTCAAGGATGAATAGTGCGCTTTAAAATCCCCTGATTGATTGATTAACCGAAATATAAATCCCATAGGATATAATGGGAATTATATTTCGGCAGACGGGACATCCGTCACCGTTGTGACAGAGTAACCCGTCTGCCAAATCGAAATCCGGCCCATAGTGTGGCAGCATTAGGTGGCTGCATGTGTTTGTTTTCTTCGGATTTGCTCTCTTGGTTAGTGATTCTACTTAGAAAACAGGATTGTTTTTCGAGAACACACTCTACATATGTGAAGCACAAACACTGTTTCTAAGTTCATGTCTTCTCCAGGCACTATAAAAGAGCATGTGGGGAAGCCTGGACAAGTACTCCCCCTTGTAACTTTGGTTCATCGATGTGCTGAGGTGTCCCATTTTTGTTTCCTGTTGAGCCTCAATAGGTTCTTTTGCAAATTATTCAACACAGACTCTGTTGAAAATGGCTTCCCTATCAGTCTTGACAGTACAGGGTCAAGACTAATTTGCATAAGAATGCGTCCAAACTGAGGTGGCATGGTGAGCAAAAGAACAATGGGTTGGAATGCTACCTGAGTGATTGGCAATGGTTAGAATTTTGCAAGCATTTCTCCCACCCCCTTTTGTGTGTTCAATGTACCACCCTAAGTGGCAAGGGTATACCCAAACTTGGGTCCCGTGCTCACTGGGCCACTAGAACCAAGCTAGCCTGGCTGATTAGGGATGATACCCCGAAACTGGTCCCATGATGCTAGCTTCTGGTCCAGGGAGAACCTGGCCTGGCAGTTCGGGCTGGACTGTTCCCATTGGACTGATTTGGGTAAGGCTGGGCCCAAACTGAGGTGGCATGGTGGATGAAAAACGATGGACTGGAATGCAGTACAAGCGATTGCCAGTGGCTGAGCTTAATTCAAGTATTTCATCTATCACCTTCTTGTTGTTGCAGTTGCCACCCTAAGTGCGACAGGTATGCCCACATGTGGGTCCCATGCTCACGGTGCCACTGGAACCAAGTTATACCTAGCTGATGAGGGGTGATGCCCCAAAACCGGTCCTAGGTTGCTTGTATTCCAGTTCAGGGAGGACCTGACTTGGCAGTTCAGGCTGGACTGTTCCCATGAGGAGCAGGGTAAAGACTGATTTGCATATGGCTGGGTCCAAACTGACAAGGCAAGGTGGGGAAAAATGATGGACTGGGATGCGGCCCAAGCGACTGCCAGTGCCTAAGATTTATTCAAGCGTTCCATCCATCATCACATTGTTGTATCCACAAAAGCATCCTTACAGGGGTATTCAATTGAAGTCACAAATCAAAAGCATCAAGAGTGGTCATTATTATTTTTGATAGTTTGCCATATAGAGATGAGCATGAGATAATCCATGGATTTAGCAAAAGTTTCAAATATTTTAAAAGGAGTGATGATTATACAAAATTGTGGTGCCACTCTCAAAAAATCTGCCTGGGTATTTAAAAATCATTAGAGATGACAAAGTGGCCCTTTTCTGTCCTACTGCTTTCCTATTTCAGCATATATGGCAAACATTGATGAAAAACTTTCTCCGGTGTTGAAAACTTGGCACCTGATCTAGATTTTGGCAGGGGGGTGACTCCGTCACAACGATGACAGATTTCCCGTCCGCCGAAATATAAATCCCATAATATCTTATGGGATTTATATTTCAGCGGATGGGATATCCGTCACCGTTGTGAGGGAGTAACCCTTCCCCCAAAATCGAAATCAGGCCCTAGGTCTTTTATTTTAAGGCTATCTGGTTTTTTTAACACGTTTATTGACATTTCAAAGTTGTAAACAGACGTTTTCAGATTAGGAGCATCAGTGAGATAATTCCCCCTTCCCTCCACCCTCCTATCACCCGGTACATCAGCAGATACAATCCATTACGATCATGTTTTGCATTCAATGAGGAAGAACATGGTCTTAGCCATTTTCTTTTTTCATGCCAATGATTAACAGTTAACTCCCCTACCCCTGCCCCTTCCCACCCCGTGTCAAACTTCCAGGTGTACCGTATATGTGCATTGCCCATAACTCAAGATATCCCAGCTGGGGGCCTCCCGAGAGCCCTCCATCATTTAATTCATATGGGGCCCTCCGTTCCTTCCCCGGCCTGTGGTGTCCGATTCATTTGAGGTATGTGGATCTTGTAGATCCGCTAGCATCGATGCCCATGCTCAGAGGTCATCCTCTAGTTTGTCATCTGTATGGACATGTATTCATGCGTGCCACCTCTGCAGTTGCCCATTAGCACATGTCCTTCATCTAGTCCTCTGCGAGGGGAGGTGTGTGGCGTTGACATGTTATTGCAATTTGTATTTTCGCTAAGACCAGCCCATAAAGAATAAATTTCCTGCTCAACTTCTTTCTTTTGGGCGCTGGGAGCAGCCCCAGCAACAATGTCCGAATCTCTCTGGGCACTACCGACCCGCAGCTCCCTGTAAACGAGTCAGTACTGTCCCCCAGTATAACGTCAGAGACGGACAGGTCCATACCGTATGTATAAACTTGGCTTCCATAGCTCCCCATCAGGGGCATTCACCCGAGCGGTCTACGTAAATTCTGCGCAGTGTCCGCGGGGTAAGGTAAGTATAATGTATAAAGTTTTATTGATTGGGTTTGAAGCGTGCGTTAGTACTTGTGGTCCTGACTCTGTCATTTTCAGCCAATCCTGTGCAGTGAGAGGTTCCCCAATTATGCCTTCCCATTTTGCTTGTACTGGAAGCACTCCCCGGATCGTCGTCTCGGAGCTCCCGATATAAGTGTGAGACCAGTCGTTGGCCCTGAGCCATATATAGCATGACTCGCAACACATTAGTGCAGGGGGGCTCCTACGGGAAGGATGGCCAAATCTCAAGAGTCACACTTGAGATCTTCCCGTACTGTAGGAACTGTCCCTTCCCCAGTGCGAAGGAGGTCTCTGTCTCTCTCCAGGTTATAAAGTGCCCGTTGTCGTATTATCTCCCATCAATTGGCAGCCCCCGCCTGCCACTTTTGTATCAACATGGAGTCCGCTATTTGCTAGAAGGTCTTCACCACCCATAGCGGCATATCCGGGGCATGAGGCGCATGTCATATTACCCTGCGGACCGCGAGTTCCGATACCTCCGCAACATGCCCTATGACATAAGGGTCACCTGCGGGTACCCCAGACCCAAGCATCAATAACTCCGGTAAGGATCAGTTCCCATATGTGCCCTTCAGGAGCTGTTTTTCCCAGTTCTCATTATCGTCCAACCAGTGGACCACGTGCTTCAGTTGGGAGGCCATACAGTAGAGCTCCAAGCGGGGCCCCTCTAGCCCCCAATCCTACATCCTCTGTAACATTTTTAAACGTACACATTTCTGCTTGGAGCCCCACAGGAGGTCTACCGTCATTCCATCCAGTATTCGGAAGTACTGTTTGGGGATTTTGTAAAGGGAATGTTGTAGGGTGTATGGACATCATGGCAGAATAATCATCTTCTATGAGAAGAAAAAGGGTTTCAACCTGCACACCTTTTTAGTGAAGTCACCACTTATTTAGTACAATAGCATGTTTTATCAATGCGTGCTGCTGTGAATTAAGGCCCTGCCTATGGCCCTATGAGATATAGATGTATACTTGAGGAATGTGTATTCAAACTGAACAAGTGCAACTCCCGCATACAATTCACCCACAATATTGATTCGCACAAGATTCACTTTCTGGATATTGAAATACGGAAAACAGACATCGGCTTAACGACATCAGTATACAGAAAACCGACTGACAGGAACAATGCCCTTCACTTCAGCAGTTTCCACCCGATGTCACTCAAGAAACATTTACCCGTGTCACAATTCATCCGTATAAAAAGGATAACATCGAATCCTACACTAAGTGATAAACTTATTGAAGAACAATCAGAAAGGTACATCAGACGTGGGTATCCACCAACGATACTGGAATCTGCAAGAACATCGGTTTTACACATGAAACGAGAAGACTTACTTTGCCAAGCTCCTAAAACACTAAATAAATTGAGGTGTTTGTTTTGAAACACTCCCAACAAGCAGCGAAAATCCAAAAAGCAGTCATGAAAAGATGGGAAATTCTTGAGCAAGAAACAGATTTTTCATCGTTTTTTCTTGATAAACCCATTTTCGCGCACACACGGTCAAAAAATCTAAAGGAACTTTTAAAGGTTCCGGTGTCTTCTACTTCAGAAACACACAAAGGTATGCGCAAATGTTGGAATTGTGAACAATGTGGAAATGTAATCAAAGGGGATACCTTTCATCATCCTCATACGGGCAAAAACATACGTCTAAAACACACTTCAGATTGTAATACGGAGGGGGTGGTTTACGCAATCCAATGTCCTTGTGGGTTAACATATGTGGGCAGAACGGCCCGCAAAATCAAAACGAGAATAATAGAGCATAAGAGCATGATACGTACCAAAAATCGCAATTCATGTTTAGCTGTCCATTGGATAGATACACCACACACGATTCCCCAATTAAGATTTACAATTCTAGAGAAACCTGTTCTGCGCGCAGGCATAGAAAGTCAAACTCTGTTAGCTCAGTGCGAAACTTTTTGGATTCATTATTTGGGGACCCAAATACCAAAGGGTCTCAATGATCATTATGAAATGTTGTGTTTTCTGTAAATAATGTAGCTATCGTACATTCACTTTTTTCATGTATCAATAATTGTAAATCTGTGTTGGCACCCGCTTTCAAATACGCATCACGTATTCACACCCATCACAAGGCGTGTAATCACAGTGCGCTACACGTTCCTCACATCGAGGCAAAAATTCGCAAACGACTTTCACCGGGCGTTATTTTTTATTAGCACAGTAGGGATACTTCTTAACATTCATTTCTGTTCAGTTCATCTTAACTCCACATCCCAATATTTAGCTCGTGGCAGTGCTCTCTATCATGTAACACATCAGTTGGACACAAGACCAATAAAGATTTGTAACTTATGAAGCGGAACATTCTGGTTCCAGCTTCTATTACAGGCAGTAACCACGTTGCTACGATTCACGCAACGTGAGGTCAGGTGACACACCACGCTGTTCGTCAGACGCGGTGAGTGTATCATTGATAACACTGGACGGCTCATAATAGCTTTTCGCCGCTTCGCACGGCGTTTACATTTAGTCTTCTTTTTTAAGATGTACACCACAGATCACCAAACGGATTGAATTCGGATTATTGGCTTCTTAGACTTAATTCTTAAGGTAAGAAGAGACGGGTTCGGAGGGTTTTTTCCCAAGAACGCCATTTGTGCGGGCGTAATGTGTTGGTAACTGATGGATCGTTTTTTAACTTGCATAGTGCGTGTTCATTTGCTCGAAGAGGGTACGGTTTTACTCATTTCACGTGCACTGTAGGCACTCTGTCACAGAATACCGGCACTTATAGTTAATTCCCCTGCAATATTGTTGTTTACAGACGTTTCTTTTGAGACGGAAACCCCATTTCGACCGTTCAGAATCTGTTGGTTCCAACAGGTAAATGACAGCAGAACCTATCCACCCATGGTGGTTGCACTTCGTATCCAGAAGTAATTTTTCCATTTTTGTACTCGTTCACTTTGTGCACGACTTTGGGCCACCACTCACTAATGGACAAAAGGAATTAATAACAGCACAAGGAGACTCACTAAGAGTTGGTATCGGTCTTGCATGCATTGATTGCCACGAAGAGTATGCTACTTCGCAGTTATTTTGACAAAGTGAGCGCCAACACAGATACGCAACAATTGCCTCGGCCAACATGATGTAATACTCTCTTTTGTTTTGTTTTTGAATGTTCCGGCAGGAGGCCACAACTTACATTCGATTGAAGATCGTATTTGCCCCTTACGAAGGGTGTAACAACCCGAAATGCATTGGGTCTGCTGCAACTGAACTACAGAACATGTTTTGAGCACATTATTAAGCATATTCAAATGTATTGAATGTCAGTAATTTTTTGAAACTGCATAGGTATCAGACTTGTTGTCTGTCTATGAAACATTGGTTGATACTAAAACGATTTAAATGAAATCTTTTCTTTCAAATCACCCGTATATATTATGTTGAATGATTGATGCAATGATCTAAACATTTGTTGATGATTTTTACTGAAACCTTAGGGACATTTGCTGTGCATAGGGACGACGTTCCTACGTTTCCTACAGAATAATCATCTTCGCAATAGCTATCCTTCCCATGAGGGACAGGGGTAAGTCCTTCCAGAATTTTATAGAACCTCGAATACCCTCCAGGACTTTTCCTATATTTAGGTTCAGATATGATGAGGCCATGTTCGCCAGATTGATCCCCAGGTACCTTGTCCCCGCAGCCGCCCAAGGAAGTTCCACATCGGCTAGCACCTCCATCGGACCAATGGCTAGTCTCCCAAGTGGGAACAACTTAGATTTCGCTAGGTTAATGCAAAGCCCCTAGACAGTCCCAAACCTCTACAGGACATTGAGGAGGTTGGGCACCAACCACTCCGGTTTTCGGGAATATACTAGTGTATCGTCTGCATATAGTGAGACCACATGACTGGTCTCCCCAAGAGGTATTCCCCATGGAGCCATCAGTTTCCGCAAGGCCACTGCCAGAGGCTCCATAGCGGCTGCAAAAATGAGCGGGGACAGAGGGCAGCCCTGATGGGTGCCCGGAGCCAGTGGAAATGATTGAGAAATTAACCCCATGGTCCGTATACGGGCAGCAGGAGTAGTATAGAGCAGCTGAACCCATCTGAGGAAATCGGAGCCCAGCCCAAACCGTCGCAATCAATCAATCAATCACGGCATTTATAGAGCGCGCTACTCACCCGGGAGGGTCTCAAGGCGCAGAACCGACCATATATAGGACCAGTCTACAGCATCAAAGGCTTGCTCTGTGTCGAAGTGCCAGGACATGGTCGTTCTCCATGAGACACGGAGCATGCCAGACATGTGCCAAGCATTGCAAATTATGAGTGCTACTATGTTTCGGTATGAAACCGGCCTGATCTGTGTGTATCAGGTGGGGCATATATGGGAGGAGTCCAGCCGCCAAGATTCCACTCAGGATTTTCATATCCAGATTCAAAAGTGAGATCCTCCTATAAGAACTGGGCAGCATGGGGTCTCTATCAGGTTTTGGGATCATAGCCACCAAGGCCTCCCTCATGAGGGCCGGTAGAGACTGAGTCGCCAATGATTCATTGTAGACCTCCCAAGAGGCGATCCACCAACTGTGGGGCGAACCTTTGATAAAACTCAGTTGGAAGACCATCGTTCCCAGGGCTCTTTGCCGGCTTGAGATGCCGAATGGCCGCCAATAATTCCTCCCTGGTGTTCGGGGCCCAAAGGGCCGCCGCCACCTCCGTTCAGCCGCGGCAATTCCACAGAAGCCAGAAAGTCCCAAATAGCCTCTGGTGGTGGGGATATTAGTTTCCCATACATCGTGGCCAGATGTGTTGCCAAAGCTTCTTGGATCGCTTGTTGTGTGTACACCATTTCTCCATTATTACCTTGGATTTTTAATATAGGTGTTAAGGGTGTCTCTCATTTCACAAGTCAGGCCAACAGAGCTCCGGTCTTGTCCCCCTCTAAATGCAGGCGCTGGCGATATGCCTTGTATGTAAACTTTTCCATCCTGCCCCAGCTCTCTAACAGAGCCTCACAGGCAGCGCACCAGTCCGACATAGCCTGGGGTGCTGTATGGAGCCAATCTGCCCAGTTTTAATTATTGAGTTTTAATATCTTGCTCCAATTGCCATCTCACCCCATATGTTGTCTTTATACAAACCCCACGGAGGACGACCTTCATGGCCTCCCATTCAAGAGCTCGGCTCGAGGCCGACCCCCAATTCTCCTCGAAGTAGCGCATCAGCGCATCCAAGACTGCGGCTGCAAAGGGAGGATCTAACAGCGCCTCCGCTCGTAGGCGCCTTAAGAGTATTGCTGGGCGGTCCGGCATTACTGTGAGACTCGGCAGGACAGGGGAGTGATCCGAGAGGTATCTGGGTATATATGTTATTCCTTCCACCCCAGGAGTGTGCTCGGACGAAAGAAATAGTCTAGCCGGCTATAAGTCCCAGTCGCCGGGGTATCACATGAAAACAATCTCTTGGTAGGGTAGCAATCTCTCCACACATCGCAAAACTGCATGCCCTGCAAAATATCCTTTAGGGCCCCAGCCATGCGGGATTTTAGTATGCTTGCATGGGGGTCCCTTATCTAAGTCTGTCCATCACGCAGTTCACGTCACCCGCCATGATAATTGCAGCGCTTAAGTATGGCACTGCCGCTGCCAACTGCCCTGGGAAGAATAAGGGGCAGTCACTATTGGAGGCATATACATTGAGGATGCACAGTTCCTGTCCGTCCAACGTACCATGCAGGATAACATACCTCCCCTCGGGTTCCGCTACGTGATGCAGATACTGGAAGAGGACCCCAGGGGCCACTCATATGAGGGCTCCCCGTGGAAAACCCGAGTAGGAAGTGGTGTAAAGTTGCCCTCTCCACCTCCTTCGCATACAGGGCAGTGAATCCCCCCATACATGTCTCTTGCAAACATGCAATTGCTACCCCATAACGTCTCAGATAAGCTAACACACGCTTGTGTTTCTCAAATTGAGCTGTACCCCTGACATTCCATGTGATCAATTTTGTTACAGAGGGAGCCGTGAGACATTCCCAGAGTCCTCTCCCCTCCCAATCCAGCCTTGGCTCTGTTATTAACCAGTGAGACCCCTTCAGCAATCCATTTGTACTATTTGACACTGGATCAGTAGTAACAAAGCAATCCTTTCCAGAACAGATACATCCTGAACAATCCCAACAGCCCCCCACCCCTTGGGCAGTACCACCATTCCTTCCGTCTCCCAAGCACAGAGATCAAAGAATTGTGTGTGCCGCCCCATAACCCTTTCAAGCTAAAAGCAAAGTATAACAAACATCCACATCCTCATGAACATCAGTTCTACAGGCGTGTGGTACAATAATGTGAAAACCGGGTGCTGCGCTAGTGGTTGAATTACCGGTGGGGTGCAAGCCCCTCGCACCGTTATCAACCTTTGGGGAGGAAGCCTCACGCTGACAAATACTTGTATGTAGGAGGGGAAAACCTCCTATATTATCACTGCCAGAGCAGCGTTCCTTCCATATAGTTCACGGTATCCTCCCAGTTACATCCTCCCCGATAGTTAACTTATCTGTCCCCTTCAGGTGTGTCCATGTGTCACTGCATTAACTGTTCGCCTTCCCAGGGAATCTCTGATCCACCATCTGGTCTTGTGTAGCTCCATCCAAATCCGGGACCGTCTCTGCAGCCTGCAATATCCCAAACAGGCAGACCCGGATTAGTTCCAGACTCCCTCCTCCATCCTGGGGTTTCCTTTTCTGTAGTCTCTTCCATGCACGGTTGGACCCGTTCGATCTCATTGAGTGGGAGAAACCCTTTGAGGGAACCAAACACGCACCGACTGTCCCTGGGAATCCAACCAGTCACTCAGCTCCGCCGGAGAAAACAACACAGCCCTCCCTTTATGTTCGACTCTCAGTTCAGATGGGAAGAGGAGGCTGTATTTGAAATTAAGATCACAGAGCCATCTCTTGACATCAAGGAACGTTTTTCATTGGTCCTGGACCCATTGCGTGTAGTCCGGGAATATTGAAATGGGTCGGCCCTCAAAACCCGCTCATTCGTGCTGGTGGCATGTAGGATAGCGTTGTGATCCCGATGATTGAGAAGCCGGCCGATAATAGCCCTAGGTGGTGCACCAGGTGTGGAGGGGCAGTGCCCTGTGCTCCCTTTCAACGTTGAAAAAGTCAGATAACCTCCTGGATCTTCACAATTGAATCCTCCAATACCAGCTCCGCTGAGGGTCCCTCTGCCTTCCCGGGGAAACCTATGAAGTGCAGATTATTCCTATGTGACCTTCCTTTGGAGTCTTCCACCCGGTCGTCAAGTTGCACCACCTTTTTTTGAAGGACAGTGTCTCTGAGCGAGCGAACCTCTGTTTGCAGCGTATCCACAGGGTGTTCAGTGGTGACCACTCTCACGGATACTTTGTGGAGGTCGCATTGTAGCAAATTGACCTCAATGGCCACGGAGTCTATTCTGTGCACCATATCGTCTTGGGTAGTTTGTATCGTTGCCAGCACATCCACTAATGAGGGGGCAGCTGCGGCGGTCCCCTTAGACTCCTCATTGTGGCTCACCATATTGGTCTCCTGTGGGCCGGGGCCCTGGGGCAGAGGCTGTGCGTAGTTCAGGATTTTGTCAAGTACCCAAACGAAACCTCCGCTCCACCAACCTCCTCCTCGCCGAAACCCAGCGCATCTGCAGAGCCAGAGCAGGGGGAAGATCCTTCTCCTACATCGCGGCCAAGACCTGGAACGAGCTCCCCAACGACATCAGACGTGCCCCCTCCCTGAACACCTTCAGGAAGGCTCTGAAGACCTGGCTCTTCGATTGATACGGATCTGCTGATCCCCCCCTAACCCCCCAGCGCCTTGAGACCCTCATGGGTGAGTAGTGCGCTTATAATTCCCCTGATTGATTGGTTAAGTCTGCGCCGCCCGGACCCCATGTCCTTTACCATTGTGTTCTTTCACCTAGAGGGCGGCTTAGGAAACAGTGGCAGGGCAGGACAGCTGGCCTCTGCTGGGGAACCAGGCAGGCCCCACCCGGGTCCCTTCCTGCGTCTCCTTCACGTCTGTCTACCACTAGAGCTCACATGTCAAAGCCCTCAGCGCCAGAATCCCGGGACCCCAGGTTGACCCCCCAACAGGCAGTTCCTCAGTCTTGGCCAGGCTAGGGTCCTCACGCAAATCTCTGCTGGGCTCTATGTGGAGGTCACAGGCTCAAAAAACACACCAGGAGTCAAATGCTTCCTATGGTGCTGGGCCGCACCCATAGGGCCCATCATCGACTTCACGGCTACAGCTCATGGTCATTGATTCGGACCTGCCACTGCATGTCCTGTAGGCCTCACAGAAGTCTCACGAGGGCCTACTCCCAGGGGCAGGGGTCGCGACAACCCCGCACCAAGCTCCCGCCGCGGCCGGGTGTCCCAGGTGCCCCCCTCTCCACTCAGGAGGGTCACCAAGGGAGGTCACATCTTCAGGGTCACGCGTCAGCACCACCTGGCCTTCTGTGGATACCGAGCGCAAGCCTCTATCAGCAGTTTCAGAGGCCCAGGCACCTCCATGCTCGGGGGGGCTCTGCTTTTCTGTCCAGGTGGACTCTGCTTGTGGCCTCAGGGCGTCCTCCAGCAGCTCAGGGTCGCATTCAGCTTTACCATCCCAATATGATCAATCCTGGGTCTCCTTCGAGGGGAGGGAGGTTAGTCATTCAGCAAGCAGCAGCTACAGGCGCCAGGCAGCATCCCCCAACAGCGTTCCATTTCACAGCGGGTTCGGTACCCCTACTAGGACCACCACGGTCTGGCATTCAGGGCAACACACACCCCGGGGTCTCTCCGGTCAGCCCTCCACGAGGCCGATAAGATGGTGCCGCCGTCTCGCCAGGCCTCAGCCGCACCGGAGCCTTACATATAAACCGGGTGGTCGCCGCCACAACCAACGGTCCCCATCGATCCCCAGACGGTACTCTGTCGGTTCCTAGGGATATCGCCACTGGGAGCCTCAGGATAATGCCAGATTCAGGATTTGTCGGGGGGAGCGCCCGCAGACACGTCTACACGGCCATCTTGCTGGGGCACACCCCTTTAGGCTCTCTGTTGTACTTTAACAATGTGTATAGCTGTAATCTGGCCTCTGATTCCCCGTATTTAGAGAGATAAAATGTTTATCCTGTTGGTACAATGAATTGGAGCCCTTGATTTTTATTTAACTAAAGTGCACAATTTTCTCCACAGACGTTCTTCTGAGTTTTGGTCCCTTCTTAACCTAATGGAGCATGCATTGTCAAGGTCTCAGATATATGTTTTGTAGAGTACCACAATATTGTAATAGTCACAGAGCATCATTGTGTTAGATATATAATTTTACAGATGACTTGATATAGCATTTAAAATAATCTCTCAATAGCAACTGCGTTAGAAACTTCCAACTTCGAGATACAGGCTGGTCATCTGGTATTTGAAATTGTGCAGAAACAGAAGCATGTTTAGAAACCATAGTAAATTTAATAGTAGAATAGTCTGTTAGGGAATAATACATTAAAATTAAGTCACTATGTGAGTACTGTTGGTGGGGAATAGAGAAGAAAGTATATTCCCATTTAGTTTGGTTTCCCTGGCACAATATATCAACTAGACGAGTGCCGACGTCATGACTTATATGGCTGTCCTAGTTTTCTTCATTCTCTCTCTATACCTAGTATTATTAACGTCTATAGTAGTGTACAACAACAATGACAATTCAACAGCTGGACACATTGAACAGTGAGTTCCACTAAAACACTTAATATTTGTGCTAAGTAATGAGCACATGGTAGACTGTGAAGGTTGCCTCATGCCTGAAAAGTCCCCATCTTCCTCTTCTGTTGGTTTTAGACTTCCTTACTGTTCATTGTGTGTTGGCGATTGTGAGATCCGCTCTCCAAATGGAAGCGGAAGTGCTGGAGATAAAGACTTGTCTGAAGCCATCCTTTTAACCACCCATCATTTTACCAAGCATGGGGAGTCTTTTGAAAGCATATAGTATTGGGGCATCGGGCCTTACTTCTTGTAGGACTTTCTGTCTCTTGGCTCTACTATTTAGATCTTTAAAATGCCAAGCACCCCACGCTCCTACTACACAAATCTTTCCACAGTCCCAAGAGTGAGTAGAACTCGCCAAGAGGGGGGGAGGGGGGGTCTTTTCCCTACCTGGGTCCCAAGTTGTTAAAAACATGTTTGTTTTTCTTAGATGTGTGTGGCACTAGTTCCTCAGATAGATATACTTTGACGTACTTAGTGCTGGGAAACCCTACTTGGGGTACCCATGCACTCTACAAATCTTCAATAATGATAATATCTTACTAGTTCCTTAGTCAGAATATAACTCCTTGTGCATAGTGGTAAACGAGAAAATCTAGGATCATCATTTAATCATTTCTCTCCTCTACAAGCCAACTCCCCTAGAACATCCCCTTGTGAATACTGCCAGGTAAACCCCTCTGTCTAACTATACCCACCCTTCGTGACTCCGCCCACGGAGCGTCTTTCTTGGAGGGTACACATGGGCCCTTGAAGGTTCTGAGCAAATGTCTCAAGCGTCCGGTCCCTGTCAATAGGATCCAGATACACTTGCTGCATATCTAGTAAGTTTGCCAAAAAGCCAAACCATGTTCTAGCGAATGCCAATTTCAATTTAATACACTAATGTAATTAATATTCCCCTTATCTACTTCATAGATTGAAGTGGGGAGGGGAACAATGTTCCCAAGCTTTATTAATTTGCTTAGAACAGACACAATGGCACAATGGGCCTTTCGGGTGGGTTAACCAGTCTCTTGTTCACAACCACCCAGAACTACCCTCAATACACTATGGGGACTCCCGGCAACAGTGGGGCATTTCAAATGTGGCCAATGTGTGCCAAGTAAATTCAGCATTAATACAAGCAATTTTACCCATAATAATGTTGAAATTGCCCTTACTAGCTTTAGTAACTGCAATGCCCAGGATGTCATCTATGCGATATGGTGCCCATGTGAACAAATTTACGTAGGACAGACAAAGCAAAAGGTGAAATGCAGGATTCTGCAACACAGAAGCAGAACAGAATGTGGAACGGCAGGAGCACCTCTTGTCGAGCACTACCAGAGACATCAACACAGCAGCGATGACTTAAAATGGCAAGTGATAGAGCAGATCTCGCTTTGACCACCAGGAGGAGACAAAATGAATCTTCTCTCCAGAAGGGAACTTTTTTGGATGGACAAGTTGGAAACAATCACACATGACCTGAATACCCTTGAAGATTGGAGGCAGGCTGCCTTCATATGCACACTTTCATAATTTTATATGTTGAAAACATTTCGTCCAGACTATGGATACAAAGTCGCACAGACTATGGTAATCTAATGATACTTCACTGTGTACGGTTGTGTACATTATGCCAACACCCAAGGATGATAAATATGTCCCGATCAGATAAACTGGTACCAAACCACGAGGCCTGTGGATGGTTTAACTTTGATTGTCGTTTTATCCATGTGTCGTCGCTAATATGAGACACACACAAGATATGAGATAGACTAATTAGATCTGTCATATTGAACCCACAATAATAATTTTAGGCCCCTGGGCATTATTGCGTGTTCTTTCTACGTACATGTGGCATAACTTCTATTTGCAAGACTTGTTTCTAGTAGTATTTCCTTACTTTTGTCCAAATTCTGATTCACTTTTGCTGGCTTGTAGTAAGACCTTCTTTTTCTCTGAAAAGTAGTGGAATTTGACAAGAACATCTTGTGGTCCCGTCTCGGACTGCCGTCGCGGGCCCAGACGATGAACCCTGTTGAGGCGTTCTTCCTGCTGAGCATCCCCCATCAAGGTCGAAAGAATGTTACCACAAAGGCTGAGAGGTTTGCGTCTGGTATCTACTCGCTGAGGCCACGGAGGAGTAAGGTAAGGAGGTTCTCATCTCAAACGTTTCTCCAAGTCCTGCAGTTTATCAATGACCTCCCCGCACCTTCCTTCAAGCACTGAGCACCAATGCTCCATCTCAGCATTGGAGGTCGCAAAGGCCTCCACCCGCTCCTCCGCATTCAGCACACGCTGGCCCAGAGTCCACACCTGTACTGAGGTCCTCGATTTTGTGGCGAGCTCATTCCGGATGTCCGCCAGACCCCGAGCTAGTTCCTGCCACAGCTCCTCCCGCAGATCAGCCTTAAAGGTGCAGAGGCTGTTCAGCAAGTCTGTTTTGGTGAGTGCCCTGTCAGGACTATCGCCCTTCCAATCAGCAGCTTGTGCCCTGGAGTGGGCCTATCCAAGGAGTTGAAGAGATTGTGGCGGGGTGGGTTATTCTTCTTGGGGGACATAAGGGTGTGCGCTCCCTCACCCTGACCCCTCAAGGCTCTCCACCACTCCAAACAGTCACCAAGCCGCGATATCCGATGTACCCCTCCCCACCGCACCCTGATAAAAGCAGGGGGCTGGTGAGGAGACGCAAAGCACCCCACCAATCCTCACTAAGATGGTAGGAGGTCAAGCACCCCACCAATCATCAGTAAGATGGTAGGGGGCCAAGTACCCCACCAATCATCACCAAGATGGTAGGGGGCCAAGCACCCCACCAATCATCACTAAGATGGTAGGGGGGCCCTCCACCACCGCAGACCAACTTCTCCAGTTGTTGTCGCAGGGCCCCTCAACAGCTCCTCAGGTTCTCCGCATTTTGCCGAGCATTCCGTTTCAGCCTGCACCACGTCCCCACGAACACTCGTCAAGCCCGACGGCCAGCTAGGGCTGATTCACTTCAAACCGCGGCCTCTCTGGCCCAGCAACGACCAGCAAGGGTGGGAGCCTTCCCGTATCGCCATCAGGGTGCTTCAGAGTGGGGACGATACAGCGGTGACAGCACCCCCTGTCGTGGCCGCCATAACTAGGCTTGGTTCACAAACGGCATCCTTCCATGGCAGGGCCTGGCCGCCTCCTGTCCTGACCGGAGACGTCCCCGCACCGCCACCAACTAGTAGGGGGGCCCAGGGCCGAAATGTCATCAGGACCAAGGCACCTCCACCTCAATAACGCCAACCACAGCAGTGGCAGCAATCGGGGTTCTTGGGTAGGCTGCTCCAGCCACGCGGGTACGGTGACCCCGCTGGAGGTCGCTCCTTTCTACATCGCCACTCATAGGGGGCTCGGGTTAACGGGCCAGGCTCCTGGAAGGCTCCCCTCAACAGGCTCCAGAGGGTTCAAGAAGCACAGGATGTCGATGCGGCCTGCAGGAGCAATAGTGAAGAGCGTGTCACTGCTCCGCCATCTTGGCCACGCCCCATTTAGTTATTTTTAGTTCTCTAGTTGCAAGATTTGTTGCTGTAACTGCTTGAAACTAGCTTGAAACATTGAGTTAGCTTGGAATACATTCTCAGGTTTTGCTGTGTCTCCTTGTGCTGTTTACACATTATCTCGTGTAGATTAAAAAATTCATGTTTATTTCAGGGACTGTGTGGAAACAGCTGTGTAATGACACTCGCCAGTATTGTTGGATGTTAAAGCTGACCTGTAAATATCTTTGGAGTTTGCACAAAACTTTCTAAATCTCATCAACAAGGATAACTGTAAGTTCTCTCTTTTTTGTTGCTACCATAAATGTCCCACTGAGTTTTCATAGATTTTTAATGGTTTTACTGTGATGTTTTTAAAGTAATTTTTTTTTATATAAACAGATGACAGCACACTAGGACAGCAAGAAGGCACCAATAAAGAGGGCCGCATGCATGGGGTAGAGAAAGCAGATTAAAAACAGTGGTTGCGAGCTAGAGAAGCCTCCCAGGTAAGTAGCCTGTTCCCACATCTGCATGGGACGCAGAGTACCGTGCTGGGCCTTACCCGCTCCAGGCGGCTCTCATCCATGGACTTGGAGTACTCCTTCAGCTTGAACTCCTCTCGGTCTATGTGCGAGCTCTCGATGTCGGCCGAAAGGTGAGGCATGTTTGTGACCCAGGCCACAGTGCGCTCAGAGGCGGGGGTCACCGGATTCAGCGTGGACTGGTGGGATTGCTGTGGACAAAGGCAAATCATTACCAGGACGAGTAAGTGAAGCAGAGCACATGCACACATTTACTGCACCTCATCTGTAACACCTCCACATACTTGACTACTCAAACGTCCCCACCTCCCCATCCCAGACTACAGACACTTCCATCACCACCTGCCGGATATCTCTGGTCTTCACAACTCATTTTCCCACCACAATGGACTCTTCCACCTGCACTTTACCTATGCTATTCCACATTTGTAACTTCTACACATCCCTGGATGGCTCTTCCCCACTCCTCCTACTTACCTCTACTTGCTCAACTTCTCTGCCAACCCCACATCCACCTCATTGATTCTATGGTTCTCACATACCCATCTCTCTAAATTCCCCCCACCACCGTATCCTCTAGCCTCCTCTTTCCTCGTCTCTCCACGTACAATCCTTTAATCTATCTCTCTTCTTTCACTCTTTGGTAATGAAAAGTAGTAGCAACCTGGCCTCTCCTCATGAGTAATGAAATATATTCTGATCATCACCTCCTTCTTTGGTTGGGGAGGCACAGTCCACCTCACCTTTTCCCTACCCTTTGGCCCTCTGACTGGTAAAGTATGAAACTTTTTCTGAGCTCCTCTTCCTTGCGAACCGCTGGATGCTCTTCATCCTGCCCTCCTTGCTTCTTGCTCTCTGTGTACATTTCTGATACCATAGAGATCCTTCCCACTCGTGCACCTCATTGGCAATGGCCATATCCAATGTGTTTCAGTATGCGCACGCTCTCTTGTAACCTCTACTGAGTAGTGAGGTATCTTTCAGGCCTGAACATACCCCTTTCCCCTCAATGCCAGACGAAACCAGTTCTCAGGCGAGGTGAGAAACCTCTTTCTCATAACTGAGTGTTCTCCAGTAAGTCATTCACTTACTGGTCATTATTCCTTTCCCAGGGTGGTACTCTTTCCTGCAACAGATCCTATGTACACTGACCGTGGACTTCTGGCTCTCTGTTGAGGTATCTGATGATTACCACTCTCCCTCTCCATGACCAGGGGTTGTCTAATGCGGTATCCGCCTGTTTACCATGTTTCTGTCTTTCTTGTCTAACTCCCCCTTTGGTTTTTTCCCACTCTGTGGATCAAGCAGCACTAGGACATTTGTTTAGCACTCACTTCCCATCTCCTATAACTCTCTGATGAAGTATCCTGGTATTTGCCACTCCACTGTCCCAGCAGTGTGAGATCTCTCGTCAGGTGTTCACTTATTCACCCTACCCCTTCATCCTAAGACTGTGGACCTTCGAATACGATGTGTGTCTTTTGATAACACGCCACAGATTTTTCCAGAGTTCTCTGGTAAAGACTCCACCTCTGTGCCACTCTACTCCTTTCTGTGACTCTGTTTTGATACTTACTGATGAAAGCCAATTCCTCTACTCAGATCTACCTTCCTTTTTCACTGGTAAGAACTCTGCCTTATACTCCGTTCGTTCTCCTTCGCTTGGCCAGGGGTGCTCTGACTGAGGGTACCCACCTGTTTGGTGATGGATGGCTTCAGGGACTGCGGCGCCTCTTTGGTCACTGACTGCTGGCGCGGCCGGGCTGGCCCATACGTAGGCTCAGGCGACTGTAGCAGGTTTCCACTGGAGGGCCGTGGCTTTTGTGCAGCACTGACTGTCAACTGCTGGGACTTTCCCCGCTGCAGCGGGGGTGGTGGCGGCTGCTCCAGCCGCCGCTGTGGCCCTATGGTGATTTGTGGTGGGGACAGCATGTGCTGCAGATTGTCCTGAAGTGAGAGCTGCCGCTTTGTGAACTCAGAGTTTTGCCGCGTGAACTCGTCACTGTAGCTGTGGCTGTGAAGAATGTGCTTGTTGGAGGACAGGTCCTCGCTTTTACTGTAGCCATGGAATGGGGCAAAGGCGTCCATGTTAGGGTCAGGCCGGTGGCTGGCCGGCCCATCGGACGCCATGTGGAAAAGCGGGTTCTGGAAGGAGAGGGGTATCCTGAGCTGTTGGGCAGACAGTCCGTCTGTGGTGACCCCCATCTGGCTGAGCCGCAGGCCGGCTGCGATGCTGGAGCCACTGCCCTGAGATAGTCGGCTGTGCCGCAGGCCCACGGCACCTGTAATGGAGGCCTGGCTGCTGTTGAGCATGTCGCCCACTGCGTGTAGGTTGGAGATGCTGTTCATGCGGCTGTCCTGCAGGTCCAGCATGGACACGCTCTTGTTGACGCTCAGCATCTTCTGGTCGGGCTCAGTGATGTCTGAGCTGCTGGTGCAATAGGCCGGCGAGGAACGAGCCAGTGGCGGGCGTGGGATGAAGAAGGCCTTGTCCTTAGTGGGCGACGGGAGGCGATTCATGTCGATGGAGCTGCAGAGGCGTTGGGAGGAAAAGAAGCCAAGTGGGCCATTATTTATAGAGGCATAGAGATATATCAACAGCCTATCAATGCATCTACGAAAAGAACATCACATCTCAAAGCATCATTTTAAAACATTCTTTTCTATTCCCGCCATCAGCCTCCCAGCAACTGCCACAGTACCCCCAACATTCCACACTACATATCTGCATTCTAACCTCAAACATTCTACCAACCTATAAGTAAGAACTCAACTCTACATTACTTTTCCTCTTGGAAACAAAAGAATCGCAGCAACAATAAATAATAAAAAATTATAATACATAAATATAAAAACAAAACAAAAAATAAAAACAACAGTCTAAAACTGTAAATTGATCACAGTAGGGAAAGCCAAACAAACTGGCGAACAATATAATGAACCTACAGAATATAAGACATCCTCAAAATTACAACCAATATAGTGCAACCAATGGAGGAAACAGATCATGAACCACAAGCTACTTCCTGAACATGAGGGGAACTTGCCTAGGACAACTGCTCCTCCATACCGCACAACCGGAAATAATCAGTCCATCAGATTCACAAACATTAGATCCGCACACCCCTTCCCTGTCCACGGCGCCCTTTCCAAAGGAAAAGGAACCCTGACTAACTATTTCGCTTCCAGAACCATTTGCACAACTCTCATCACTGGCCTTTCGGCTACCACAACACTTAACGACTTCCCATATTCCACCAGTTAGAGCTATTGACTATGACCACATTGTCACATGCTTTGTCCACCACAACAGGGTCACTAAATTTCTCTTCTTTCTTCTTGACATAGACACCTTTCTTGATACGTACTATATCACCAACATTTTTTTGTTTATCCTTCACTCCAGCATCATTCCTTTTGACCTTTGCATCGCACTCATCCAAATGAACGCCAAATTTGACCCATTTGCTCATCCAATTCGGACAAACCTTGGTGGCTGGCTTCCTGCCTCACAGTAATTCAAAAGGGGACACCTGGGTTGTCGAATAAGGATTCGTATGGTAAAACCAAAGCATAGAACGCACCGCATTTAACACAACACACTTGTTAGCAACAGCTCGCTGAACACATTGAACCACTACCCTGTTCATGCGCTCCACCTGCCCATTGCTTTGGGGATGATAAAGCGGTGTTCTGAGATGCTTTCGTCACCAGATTTCAACAACACATCAACTTCTCCATTCACAAATTCGACCCCATTTTCCAAAATGAGGAATTTGGGGAAACCTTTCCTGAGAAAAACCTCTTTTCAAAACTCTTATCACAACTTTGGCGATAGGTTCTGGCACAAATTCTACTTCTGGCCATTTAGAATATATAGATCAACCACCACCAAGGCTTAGCAGAAGTGACTCAGAA
Source organism: Calotriton arnoldi (assembly GCA_963921515.1). Classification (NCBI taxonomy): domain Eukaryota; kingdom Metazoa; phylum Chordata; class Amphibia; order Caudata; family Salamandridae; genus Calotriton; species Calotriton arnoldi. The sequence continues at coordinate 1,520,778 of CAWUFW010002020.1, read as the reverse complement.
AGGACCGACTAAATCCATCCCAATCTTCTCCCAGGCTCTGGTTGGGCAATGAATTGGCTGAAGAGGGGGTTTCGTTACAACCAATCCCTTCTCAGAACCTGCACACAACACACACTCCCCAACAAAGTGATCAACCTCTTTATCCATGGACGGTCTCCACAACATCTGTCTTAATCTTTCTTTAGTGAATGTGAATTCCAAATGTCCTTTGTGGGCAATCTTTTTCAACTTCCCTCTCAACCCATCCGGGAGTACTAACTTTTCATCCCTCATCAACAGTCCATCCACCACAGTCAGTTCATCATGTACCTTCCAAAAGGTTTGACAAGAACTTCCCATAGATTTCTCTATGGGCTACCCCTTGCTCACATAAGACATAACTGCCTCCAACACCTCATCCAGTCTCATTTCAGTCTTCCACTCATCCGCCGACACCACACACATCTCTTCTAGATCTAATGCAGCAATCAAACAGTTTTCAGTTAGCGCTTCATCTCCTTCGTCCATAACATCATCCCTTGCTGCGAACCTAGACAGGAAATCTGCCCGGACATTTTTTGTCCCTGGAATGTGTACTGTGTCAAATTGGTACTGCAACAGCTTTGTGATAAATCTCAAAATCCTTGGGGTTTGTTCTTTGATTTTTTCACCCGTCAGGATTGACACGAGGGGTTTATGATCTGTCTTGATAGTGAATTTCGTGCTCAAAATGTATGATTTAAATTTCTGTATGGCCCACCAACACACCAGTAATTCCTTTTGGATGGTAGAAGAGTGGGTCTCAGACTCTCTTAGCACTCTTGATGCATAACTAATGGTGTTTTCAACATCACTGACACTGGGTGAGGAATGCCCTAAGACCGTGATTGCTAACATCAACTGTGATACTGGAGCCTCAGATCAAAGGTTTAAGGATCTCAGAGCTAGCCAACTGTTTCTTTATCCATTTAAAAGGTTCCTGGCATGTGGTGTCCCACCTGAAAGGCAAATGTTTCAACAGAAGTACTGTTAAAGGTCTAATGTGCGATGCATAGTCGGGAATGAAACCGGCTCAATTCCTTCACCCGATACAATGTGACCCAGATATTCAACTCTGCTTTTACAAATTTCAAATTTTTCGATCTTAAGCACAACCCATTTCTCCTGCAAAATGGTCAACACCTGAACCAGGATATTTTCATGTTCCTCCTTGGTTGCTGCAAAAAATCAAGACATCATCTTGAAATGAGACCACCCATTTTATGTCTTTAAACAATTGGAACATTATCTTTTGAAACGCCGATGCACCGAGGCTAACCCGGACGGCATCTTGCAGTACTGGAAAGTACAATAGGGGACACAAAAGCTGTATAAGGCTTGGAATCCGGTTTCAACACAACCTGGTGAAGGCTGAGACTACATCTAATTTGGTGAACTATTTTGCGCCTGCCACCATGGCTAAAAGGTCAGAGATTTTTTGAAGAGGGTGTGAGTCGACCCAAATAGCCTTGTTAAAGCTATGCAAGTCCACGCAAACCCTTAGCTTGCCGCTCCTTTTACACGCTACTACGACCGTAGAGAGCCACAAAGACGATTCAATGGGTTCAATGATTCCATTGCCACACAACTTCATCAACTTCTTCTCGAGGTCCTCCCTAACCGAAAAAAAGATTTTATCGCATTTTATGCTTCATTGCTATTGACCCTTCCTTAATTTTAATTTTGGGTTGAAATCCCTTAATGGTACCCGCCTTGTCAATGAATAGAAGGTAATCTGGCTGTGATCTTGCCCATTAAACATTCTCCAACTAGTGACACTTGGTCTTTAGTACCCGGTTTTAGAACCAACCCAAGATGCACAACCCTTTGATCAGCACATAATTTTTTGCTGAAAATTTTCCTATTTTTGAAGACCAGCACATTAAAAAAAATATCCTAATAACTCGATACGTCTTCATTTGACACTGGTGCCCAATCTGGGGTTTCTAGGGTCCTCCCAGGCCATCAGTCATTCCAACAATTCTTGGGCTACCATCATTCTTCTCGCTCCTGAATCAACTAACGGTTTTATAATTCTGTTCCCCACAAGGATTCAGGATCGCCAGTGCACAGTATGTCCTCTCCAACAACCAAAACCATGTCCTGGAGTTCCTCCTATAATTTTACTAACTGACCATCATAGTCTTCTTCAACTAGGTTGGCTACCACATTACTCCCTTTGTCAGACTATTTCACCTGGATCTGGCACACATTTGCAAAATGGCCCAACTTATTACAATTTCTACATGTGACGTTCCTGGTGGGACACTGTTTGCCACTCTTCAAATGAGCTACATTCCCACATCTGGCAATATTTTTAGTATGAACGCATTCCTTCACTGTACTTTTTCCTTTATGGTGCACATTTCCAACAACATCAGTTCTTTTCTCCTCCAGCTCCTTCACAGAGATTTGTAACGTCTCTATACTCTTAGCAATGCGCAATGTTTCTTCAAGGGTTGGGTTGTTTAGGGACAATATAATAAAATATTGTTGAATGGACTTACTTGTACAATGACAGATAAACTGATCACAAACCAGTTGATCAGTAAAATTCTCAAAGTTGCAACCTGCTACAAACAACCTGAGTGTCAACACATACATGTCCACATTTTCCCCACATAGTTGCTTCCTTATTAGGAACTTGTGTCACAACACAACAATGCTGGGTTGTACATTGAAACATATCTATAGATTTTTTGACTTTCTCTGTATACTCATCTACTGGTTCTTCATTCTCATCTTCACTTTTAGGTAAATGTTTGAAAATCGTGTGACAATCAAAACCTAAAGAATGCAAGAGTAAAAATTGTTTTAGCTGAGGACGAAACCTCAAAGCGTCAATCACTCCTAAATATGTTTGGAATGCATCAAATCAGTTTCTCCAGACCACTGGGGGTTCCCCAGGATATTCTAAAAATGGTGGTGGAGGGTTTACTGACTGCATGGTGAGTGCAGAAACTTTTTAAAAGAGTAGCAGACTTTATGACCTCTCAGGTAAACATGCTGATGGCCTGAAAAAAAGTACTTGAAGTATGTCACTGAATAGGTTATAAAGTGACATGCTGCCGCTGAATAGAATATAAGGTGAAACATGCTGTCAAAATGAGTGCGTATATCGGTTTGTCTCCACAATGCCACATGCGTATCACAATAATGTCACGCAAGAGTGTGTGTCACTGTAGTTGGATAACACACGCTGAGACTGGATATTAATTAAAACCTGAACTCAAGGGATATTTTTGGTGTGAAGCGCGTGCTCCCCAATTGAAAATGGCAGCACGAACGCTCTGCATGTTGATGAGAACACTGCCCCATCCGCGGTGTTTCTCCCTAAAAAAGATGGAGGCATGCACTCTCTGCTTGATGACAAGAATGCTGTAGTTTTTTTCCCCCAAATGAAGATGGCGGCACGCACGTTCCTCACAACAACACTGATGGGACGCACACCACTGGAACTCAACGAGAGTCCGCGTCTCCTCAAAGATGGGGGTGACGGAATGCTGACGTGCCTCCAACCCACTGGGTATGGTGCAAACCCCGACTTGACCTCCTGTGCTCAAACAAGGATCCAAAGGTAAAGACCTGGAAATAACTATCACTACAAAATGCCGATTAGCAGAGACTCCTGTAATCAAAGTCAACTTTCGATTAAAATGATGCTTGTCCGCAGTCTTCAAGTTAGCGTGAGACCTGTGTGGCAGCTCCAGCTCATCGCCAACTAAAGATCTTGCATGCGTGACCAAGGATAAACGATGAATATAAGGTGAGGCAACAGACAGAAGTTTATTTCAATATAGAGCTGCCACAAAACACACTTTGTGTCAGCACCATCAGCCTCGCAGCAACTGCCAAAGAACCCCCCAACATTCCACATGACAAACCTGCATTCTAACCTCAAACATTCTACCACCTAAAAGTAAGAGCTCAACACTACAGGAAGGCTCTTATTTAGTTTTCTTCCCCCTTAAAGAACACGCCTTGCTATAGGAAACATTTGCCCAGATGACCACTACATGGTAAGTAGAGACAAGCAATGTCTTCGGTACACTAGTTCATGTGGAAGTCTTTCATTCGACTTCTACTTCTTCACACCATCTCCTAGACCACCTTCTGCGACAAGCGCGCAGTTACTGGACGACGATCACAGGGGTCTCTGGTTTGTGTGGGCAGTTTGTATCCCTGCTTACTCAGGTGTTGTTGCTTGAACTGATGTTTCCGTCAATTAAGGTGGGAACCAATGAAGCTGCCATTGGAAACACCTGTTCGTTTCTGCTACATCCACGGCCGCTGCATATTGAATGATCGAAGTTCTTCACTTCTGTATCCATCAGAATTCTCAGACTATGGCCTTGGATCTGGTAGCGGGAGTGATCATCGGTGAAGGCTCGTCACCAACGGGGGACCCATAAGTAGGGGTTTCCTGACTTCAAAGTCACGACTGCTGGTTTTTCCAAACATGGTGTGGAATCCAAGGACATGCGTGTGGCCTATCTTGTCAAACTATAAAGAGACCCACATGTGCATTTTACAAAAAGCTGCTCGATTTGTGTTTTGGAGAAAAGTCCTGTTCTTCATCTCCTCTATGATGTTAGATTTTTGTGAAAGACCTACCCAGAAGGTCGGTAACTGTGCCCCCAGGCTGGTTCCACACACTAATGGAGGTGCCTGTGCTCCAGTGATGCTCAGCACCAACACCTTGTCGGGCCCTCATGGCATGTGGAATCCTGGTACCACCTTTGATATTTGAATAAAGCTCCATCTGCTAGAAAGTAGTAAAATCTTGGAGAAGAACAGAGACCGAAGGAAATGAAGGATTCAGGGTCAGTTTACAGGTCTCTCAAGGTCTTGCTGCACAGCAACTGAGAACACTGAACCTGAAGCCTTTGCTTCTTTCTGCAAACAAACCGAAAAGGCCAGGAGCTCTTTGGAAAAAGAACATTCGATGCTCGGAGGATCAGGCAAGAGAGTTAAGTCTCTAAATCTCTATGTGTGACCCAAACTCACTGGGAGGAGATGTAGCTAAACGACTAACCTGGTGACCCAGTTCAATCCCACCCTTGGCACGTTACCGAAAATCAGGTGATTCTCAGCATATTAGTTAATCTACCTGCCCCTAAAAACGAAAACAGGTGAATTGCAAATATGCAAAATATTGTACAATTCAAAGATGCATTTCCCCATTGCATAATTTGAGCCGGTGGTTGCAGTGGACCCACTAGCACTACGCTTTTGGGGATGGGCACTTATTTTTCCACAACAGACATTGACCCAGAACAAGAGAGACAAAAATACAAAAGGGGAAAAAAAAGGAAGAGAAATATGGAAAAACAGTGAAAAAGAGAGGAAGCATGGATGAAAAAGAATCTGCAAGAGTGAGCTAAAGGGGCATGGATTGGCTGGTGGTGGATTAAAGAGGCATGTATTGGAATAAAGGTTAGGCAGCCTTGGTTTGGGGCAATCCTGAAATTAATCGGTGCAGACTGAGGCTTCTGAAGCAAACTCTGGGCACCGGCACCAGTACCAGTAGGTGCTTAATTTGAGGCGGTGGTTTCTGGTGCTCAGCACCGGCACTTAATTGTCAACACCGGCGCTTGTAACAGTCTGCCACAAGGTGGTGCTGTCTGGCTACTTAAGAGATGACCCCAACAAAAGTTACTTATTAATTCAATATACAATAAAAATGACTATTACCTGCCACCCAAGCCATTCTTATAGCTTTGTGGGCTTGGAATAGTCCGAATTGTCACACTTGTAGGAGTGTGATGGTTAGTAGTTGCGTAGGTACTATCATTGACAGCATAGCTGGGGCAATGCGTAGTGCAAGCTGCAGTGGCCTCCTGACGAGAGCCCTGGAACTTTTTTTTTCATTTTTTTTTTTCTTTTCAAATTAAGCACTGAATGGAACTAACTATTGGGTTGATGTATGCGGACGGCATTCATCAGAAATGTAGTCTCACTGGGGGAACGCGCGCAGCGCCAAACAAGATGGCCGCCTAGCCCCGGAGCTCTGCATCGCGGCGGAAATGTCGCGGTGATTTTTGCGGCTCTAAACTCTCTTTGGACATTGAAACAGAGAGTTTCATGCACCGGAATTGCTTCTGAGCATCTTCATATGTCTGCTATGGGCGTATTTGCTGTTTTTTGAGGTAAAACCTCTTCATCTTGCTCTGGCTCGTTTGCGGCCGCCATTTTGTTTTTTATTGGTGAGGCTTTCTTTGCTTCTCTCCTCAGATACTATGCCGCATTCTTGATTTTTGCTACTAACTACTACTTTCCTGCTACTTTATGCCTGACCAGACCGGTTTCTAATTTTAATAGGAGGATTATTTGTGTTTTGAGCTGTTTGCGCAATTAATTGTGGAGCCTACCTCACACACTGTGAGACATTGCAGATTTTTGCTGGTGTTTTTCTTCGCTTTCACGCAATTTTTCCTTCCTTGCTCTATGGGAAGGAGCAAGAAATTATTACTTACACACAAGAGATCTACAGCTCATTCTCCGGTGTCAGTCTCTCCTCCTTCTGCCCCTGCATCTTGAGATACTAACATTATGGCGCAATCCGGCTCTTCGAAGTCAGCAGTTTCGACGCCCTCTTCAATTAAATCGCAAACTCCAGCTTCCGCTAACAAGCGCCTCAAACAGGACCCTCCCTCTCCACCAAAGTCTGTTTCTCCCATATCTCTGGACACTATCTTTGAGGAAATTCGCGCTTTGCGCCCTTTTATTGAAGAGACTAACTCCCGCTTACAGACTATGGACACTAAATGGGCTTCTATGGACTCCCGCATTTCCACAGTGGAACAGCAAGTTGATGAACTTCAAAATGTCTCCACAAAATTAGTTGCCCTTGAGAGGGAGGTCCTTTGGTTGAAGAAATCGGCGGAGGACCTTGAAAATAGGAATAGGCGCAATAATCTACGCTTATATGGTCGTCCAGAGAATTTAGAAGGTGATGACCCAGTTCCCTTCTTCAACAATTTTTTCATAAAGCTTCTGGACCTCCCTGCGTCTACAAATCTGAATATTCAGAGAGCCCACAGGTTGGGCCCCCGTCTGTCTTCGTCAGCTGCTCCTTCCAAGCCACGAGGTGTGATTTTTCTATTTTTGAAATTTACAGACTTGCTACTGGTTTTAAATGCAGCTAAACACAAAAAACAGCTCGTCTGGTCAGGCGCTAAGTTATTTCTCTCTCAAGATGTTGCCTCAACAACGGCTAAACGGCGGAAAGAATTTTTGGATCTTCGACCATCTTTGCGCACCCTTGGAGCTCGATATGGACTTTTTCACCCGTGTCTATTCAAGGTTACTTACCAAAACAAAACTTCCACTTTTGAGGAACCAGCAGAGTTGAGGAAATTTATTTATTCGCACTCTGCATCGTCGATGGATGTCTTTGGTTCTCTCTCTTCTACGTCCTCCATACCTTGACTTTCTCCTTCTCTGCTTCAGATTTAATTTGCTTGGTTTTACTTAATGCCTTTTATCTTTTTTTTTCTTCTTGAGTTTTATATAGCGCTGGCTAGACCCGGAGGTATTAGAGCGCTTTACATGAGGAGAGTACATAGGTTACAAGTTACACATTGTTACAGAAGGTACATCAATTACAAGTTGCATCTGTTGGTTCATGGCGTGTAGAAGGGTGAGGGGGTAATGTAAAAGGGCGACGGGGAGGGAGATTAAGCGGAGAAAAGGCACAAGGATAAACAAAGCAGGCAGGGGGAGAGCAATTCAAGGGAGAGAGGAAAGGAATAGGGGAGGCAAGCAAAGAATGAAGGAGGGAAGAGGTGGAGTGGGGGTAGGAGACACAGCGAGGCGAGGAGGAAGTAACTGTGTCTGATGTCCGGCTGGGTGGGCGACGGTTCCCTGCGGTAAAGGGAACATTCCCAGTCTTCCATTTAGTGTGATTCCCATGTCGCGGTGGACTCTCTCAGCGGGGACGCTGAGACTCCAGGGCATAGATGCTGGATCCCTCCCCAACAAGGGGAGAGGAGTGCTTAGGTCACGGGCACACTTCGAAGAATGAGGGAGGGAAGAGGAGGGGGAGGGGGTAGAAAAACCCAGCGTGAACACAGTGTCCGACTTTCGGCAGGGTAGGAGACGGTTCCCAGAGGTAAGGGGATCAGTCCCAGCCCTCCACTATGTGAGACACCCTTGTCACTGTGGACTCTCTCAGAAGGGTCTCTGAGACTCCAGGGCAAAAATGCTGGATCCATCCCCAACAAGGGGAGTAGGAGTGCTTTGGACAAAGGCATACTATAGGGGGGCCATTTTAGGGAATCAGGCTGGTAGGGTTACATCAGTTACAAGTTACACATTGTTACAGAAAGTACGGCAATTACGAGTTACATCCCTTGGTTCATGGCGTGTAGAAGGGTAAGGGGGTAGTGTAAGAAGGGAGATTGGGCGGAGCATAGGCAAAAGAATAAGCAAAGCAGGCAGGGGGAGAGATATTCAGGGGAGAGAGGAAAGGAATAGGGGAGGCAAGCAAAGAATGAAGGAGGGAAGAGTTTGGGGAGGGGGTAGGAGCCACAGCGAGGAGACGAGGAAGTCCGGGCTAGACCCGTAGGTATCAGAGCGCTTTACATGAGGATTAGGACGTGTTACAGCGTTACATCAGTTACAGTTACATTGCAGTTAGGTCCGTTGCTAGTGCATTCAATAAACATAGAAAAACAAGATCGATGGAGGGAGGGAAGGGAGCATAACTGGGAGATGAGGAAGAAAACATTGTCTGATGTCCAGCTGGGTAGGTGCCATCCAAGGGGGTGAACTAGAGTCAAGTTCCTCTATGGCTATATATAAAAGCTCCACCGGGTATCAGCCAAAGTAACTCTAGTTCCGTGATAAGTTCAAGCAGTTATGGGCTATACACCAAACAAACAATGGGCTATACACCAGTATAAGAGTCCTAACCCAGCAGCCGGAAAGACCTTTGGTACTTTGCAACACTAATAACACCAGAAGGTTCATTGACAATACATGCACATTTTGTAATAATACTAGGTGGGGATTTTAAAGCAGAAGATTATCCTCAGCCTGGAGCTTCCTAGGCTGGCTCCTGTCCGTCGGCAGCCACCTTAGTGTGTTTCAAGTTTGTGCAATTGATCAGTTTCCCTGTCTTGTTACCTCACCGGACATTGATTATTCCATGTTCGCAGTCTTTTTTTCAGTCGGCGATTAGGTGGTCCGTGCGTAGTTGCGCAATTTTATCACTATCCCTTGTCATATTACCTCACCGGGCATTGATTGTTCACATTCGCCATCTTAAGGTCAGGCATCCGAGACAGGCAGCGGTCAGAAACAGGCAGCAGATGGAGTGCAGCTAAATATTCTCGAGGAGATCAAACATGCGTTTCCCTACTGGATTGTGTCTGCCTTATCCTTGAACTGAGGCTTGCGTATCTTTGCAGGTTATTGCTCATTACTGTATTGTATCATTGTATTTTTATCTCTTTTTCTTTTCTCTCCTTCTACTTTTCTAGGTAATTATCTTATCTTCTAACATATTTCTTTCTCTGGTTCCTGTTTATCGCATAAATTCCCCGCTGTGATGCTCCCTCCCCGGTTGGTTGTGCCGTCTCTCTTGTGTCGCCACTCCCCGCATTTCTCTTTTGTCTTCCCTTAGAAGGTACGTATCACAGTCGTCAATCCCTTTATTCTCTCAATTTACATTCCTATGTTGCAATTAGTGGTTGTCATGTGCTGTCTTCTCTCATTACCTGTTTTTTCACTCTTTTCCTTTTTCAGTCCTTCTCCCCTTTCTTCCTCCTTCCTCCCCTTTCCCTCCTTTTCTCCAATGTTGTACTTATCTAAGGCTTGTAAGTTTGATTGTAGTATTCAATGCATCTTTGTTACTACTGCATGTTTTTTTTTTTTGTTCTTTATGTATTTTTGATGGTTTTACATTCAGAGTTATCTCTTGGAATGTGAAAGGTTTCATTAACCCTATTAAGAGACAAAAATACTATCACATCTTGCCTCTTATAACCCTGACTTGGTCCTTCTACAAGAGACCCACCTTACAGAAATTGAGGCATTAAAATTGAAGAGAGGTTGGGTGGGATCAGTTTTATTCTCTCCCACTTCTAATAAGAAAAATGGTGTTATAATTCTATGCCATAAGAAATTGAATTGTAAAATTATATCGCAAGAAATTGATACAGAAGGTAGATGGTTGTTAGCTAAGTTGTTAATTAATAATATCTCTTTGACTGTTTTTAATGTTTATGGCCCCACTCATCCTGATTGTTTCTTTTGGCCTTTGATTACACAAAAATGTATTCAATTTAGAGATGATTACTTTTTTCTAGGAGGTGACTGCAATCAAGTTGTTGACCCTTTTCTAGATCGCCAATCTCAGACGCGCTTTACCCCTCACAAATCTCATAAACATTTTCTTGACACTATTTCCCAAGCACATCTCGTTGACTCTTGGAGACTCGCTCATCCCGATTCTCTTGACTTTTCTTTCTTCTCTCCCCCTCACAATTCCCTTTCTCGTTTAGATTATATTTTTCTCTCTCAATCTTTCTCAAAACTTGTTATCCTCCTCGATTGAACCTATCGTTATCTCTGATCATGCCCCAATTATAACTGACCGTGACTTACTTCCACCACACCCCAGGTCCTCCCGTTGGCGTTTCAACAATTCTCTTCTTCTTGACCCACTTTTCTCTTCTTCTTTCATCACCTTTGCTAACAAATTTTTTGACCTAAATAAAGAGCCTAGTTCCTCCCCCTACATAATTTGGTATTCCTTTTAAGCCACTGCAAGGGGCTTCATTATAGACTTTGTCTAAATAAAAAAAAGAAACGTTTTCTTCAACAACATAAAGCTACCCTGACCCACATTAAAGCTTTAGAGCACAAATTCTATACTTCATCGGCTGACTCGGTCCTGCCAGCTCTGATTCGCGCTAAATTAGCATTCAATAAAACTTCGACTGATAACGGGTCCTCTATACTTCTCCGTAGTAGTGCTCGTTATTACGGAGGTCGTAATAAAGTTGGAAAACGTTTAGCAAATTATCTTAAATCCCGTAAAGATCGTACGCTGATTGACTATTTATTCTTCGGATGGTTCTCTCCTTCATAAAGATCAAGATATTCTTAACGAATTTAAACTATTCTATAAGGATCTTTACACCCCGGAGTCCCCTCCCTCCAGTCCTATCTTGATAATTTACCATCCCCATCCAATTCTCATCTTAACCTTTCTGATCTTGAGGTTGACCTATCCCTTAATGAACTATCCTCTGCTTTAACCGCTTTAAAGAAAGGGAAAACTCCTGGCCCGGATGGTTTTTCAGTTGAATTTTATTTGCATTTTTCTAACTTGCTCCTTCCTAAACCTTTTTCATTCCTTCTTTCTCTCTGGTAAAACAGAAGGTACTTTTCAAGAGGCCACAATTTGCATTATCCATAAAGAGGGTCGAGATCCTATGTTTTGCAAAAACTATAGACCGATTTCCCTGGTTAATGTTGATTATAAACTTTTTGCCAAGACACTTGCTTTACATTTAGATCCTCCTTTACCTCATTTAGTTGGGAAGGAGCAATGTGGTTTTGTCAGAGGCAGGTTGACCTCGGATAATTCTCGTCTCTTTCTTAATGTCTTAAACAAAGTTCCTTCCCTCTCCACATCCTTAGTGGCCATTTCTGTCGATGCTGAAAAAGCATTTGATAGAATAGATTGGTCCTTTTTATTTGCATCTCTGAAGTGGCATGGTTTTGGTCCCAAATTTACTTCTCTTATATCTTTATTATATTCTGCCCCCAGAGCTTCGGTACTAGTTAACGGTTGTATTTCGTCCTACTTCCATCTCCAACGCGGAGTCCGTCAAGGCTGCCCTCTCTCTCCTCTTCTTTTTGTCCTTGCTCTTGAACCCTTCGTATCCTCAACCCGTAATAATGATTCCATTTCTGGTTTTTCGTATGGTGGCCAACATTTAAAACTCTCTGCTAACGCAGATGACATCCTACTCTTCATTTCTGATCCCGAAATCTCCATTCCCCCTTTATTACATGAATTCACTTCCTTTTCCCTTGTCTCTGGATATAAAATCAATTCTGATAAAACAGAAATTCTCCCTCTCACTAAATTTTGTCTTCCACATTCCTTTTCTTCCACTGGTTTGCATGGAATAGCTCTAAAGAACAAGTTACTTACCTTCGGTAATGCTTTTTCTGGTGGCTACAGTACCTGCCTGTGGATTCCTCACCTTATGAATATCCCCTGCGCCAGCATTCCGCGGAAATTTTTCGTAGCTCTCCGCGCCGACGAGGTCGTCATAGCGTCATGGCTCCGCATGCGGCTCCGCATGACGTCACCGGAGCCATAAGAAGACCACGTCGGCGTGATGACGTCAGTTCCACCCATTTTTTCCGTGCCACCGAGGCAAAACGGGCGAACCGACCATAGAGACAATGCATACCAAGTATACAGAATTCACACAAATACACTCAGTGTATAATAAAATAAGAAAGCTTGCATTTCAAACAAGACAACAATAAAACAATAGAGGTAACAAAGTCTTGAGTACATAAAAATACATCAAATAACTAATACCTCAGCTTTTATGGTATAAAAGGGTGGACAACGGGGAGGTGGGTGGGTCTGTGAGGAATCCACAGGCAGATACTGTATCCACCAGAAAAAGCGTTACCGAAGGTAAGTAACTTGTTCTTCTGATGGATACATCTGCCTGTGGATTCCTCACCTTATGAATAGAATCCCACAGCAGTACCTCACCCGGAGGAGGGTGTCCACCCTTCTATACCAAAAAATCCTGCAAAACAGAGCGCGCAAAATGGCCATCCCTCCTCACTTCGGAATCTAAGCAGTAATGTTTCGCGAAAGTGTGGAGGGAGGCCCAAGTTGCGGCTTTACAAATGTCCAACACAGGAACACCTCTAGACAAGGCAGAAGTAGACGATTTAGCCCTGGTGGAATGAGCTCTAATGCCTACAGGAGGCTCCTTACCAGCCAGGGAGTAGCATATCTTGATGCACAAGATGATCCACCTGGATAAAGTGCGCTTGTGCACTGCCTTGCCCTTCATGCGACCAGCATATTCAACAAAGAGCTGGTCATCTTGGCGAAAGTCCTTCGTTCTGTCCAAATAAAAGCTAATCGCCCTCTTTGGATCCAAACGAAGTCTCTCTTCCTCCTTGGATGGGTGAGGGGGAGGATAGAAAGTAGGAAGGGTAATGGACTGACCTAGGTGGAAAGGAGTCACCACCTTAGGCAGAAAAGCAGCCCTGGCCCCGAGTACCAACCTTTCAGCATGTATGGTCAGAAAAGGAGGTTTACAGGAAAGAGCTTGGAGCTCACTCACCCTCCTAGCCGAAGTGATAGCCACCAGAAAGACCGTTTTAAAAGTCAAAAGTCTCAACGGACAACTAAGCATAGGTTCGAACGTTGAACCCATTAAAAAAGTTAACACCAGATTCAAATCCCACTGGGGCATAATAAAAGGAGTGGGAGGAAACATGTTTGTCAGCCCCTTAATGAATCTTAAGACTATAGGAGACTTAAATAAAGAAGGCTGATCAGGTAAACACAAAAATGCCGACAAATATCCCTTAACAGTGGCCACAGCACAACCCTGCTGGGCCAAATGAAGGAAAAACAAAGAACATCAGAAAGATGGGCTTTTAAGGGATCAATAGATTTCTCTCCGCACCACTTAACAAATTTAGACCACCTGTACGTATAGACAGACTTGGTGGAGTGTCGCCTGGCCGATAGTATAACGTCCACCACGTCAGGCGGGAGAGAAAAAGAATTCAAGTTGCCCCGTTCAATCTCCAGGCATGAAGGTGCAGGCTCTGGAGGTGGGGGTGTAGAACTTGCCCCTCCATCTGAGAGAGGAGGTCTATCCTGAGAGGGAGACGGAGCGGAGGGTACAACGAGCGGTGAAGAAGGTCCGTGAACCACACCCTTCTTGGCCAATCCGGGGCGATCAATATAACTTGAGCCCGGTCTTGGCGAATCTTCCTCAGAACCCGAGGAATCAAGGGTATGGGAGGAAACGCGTAAAGGAGTTGTGAGCTCCAACTCAACTGAAACGCGTCCCCCAACGCTCCCTGCCTCGGAAACTGGAGACTGCAGAATGACGGGCAGTGCGCGTTCTCTAGAGTGGCAAACAGGTCCACCCAAGGAGTCCCCCACGTCTGGAAGACGTGTCGAACTACCTCTGGATGAAGCCTCCACTCGTGGTCGGCGGAGAAATGTCGACTGAGACTGTCCGCACGCACGTTCAGCACCCCGGCCAGATGATTTGCCATCAAGCAAATCCGATGATCCTGAGCCCAGGACCAGAGTCGCAAAGCCTCTCTGCAGAGACGGTACGACCCTACTCCTCCCTGCTTGTTGACATACCACATCGCGGCAGTGTTGTCCGTCAGGACCTGAACCGACTGACCGCGAAGAGAAGGGAGAAAAGCCTTGAGTGCCAAACGTATCGCCCGCAATTCCAGAAGGTTGATGTGAAACAACCTTTCCTCTGGAGACCAAAGACCCTTGATCTCCAGATCCCCCAGATGTGCACCCCACCCTAGGGTAGAGGCATCTGTTATCACTGTGGCCACCGATGGAGGAAAGTGGAAAGGCTTTCCTTGAGACAGATTGCCCTCCACGCTCCACCAAGACAGGTCCGCTGCAGCTTCTCTGGAGATCCTCACAGACTCCCCGAGATCTCCATTGTGTTGATACCACTGCCTGCGGAGACACCACTGGAGCGCCCTCATGTGCCAGCGTGCGTGGTTGACCAGCAGGATGCAGGAAGCGAACAGACCGAGCAGGCAAAGGACCTTCAGAACTGGAACAACCGCTCCATTGTAAAACAAGGGAACCATTTCCTGTATGTCGAGAATCCTTTGCGGAGGAGGGAATGCTCGACACACAGTGGTATCCAGTACCGCCCCTATGAACAGGTTGCGCTGAGAGGGCACCAGGTGAGACTTGGGTACATTTATTGAAAAACCCAATTTGTATAACAGCTGGGCTGTAACCTGCAAATGATGACTCACCATCTCTGGAGACTCTGCCTTCAACAGCCAGTCGTCCAGGTAGGGGAAAACTGGAATCCCCAACCTTCTGAAATGGGCAGCCACCACTGCCATCACCTTGGTGAAGACTCTAGGTGCGGTAGTAAGACCAAACGGAAGGACCGCAAACTGGTAGTGTTGCGATCCAACCGTGAAATGGAGATACTTCCTGTGCGACTTCAGGATTGGAATGTGGAAATACGCATCCTGCAAGTCGATGGACACCATCCAGTCCTCTTGTTGCAGCGCCTGAAGAACCTGCGCTAGAGAAAGCATCTTGAACCTCTCCTGTTTGAGAAACAGATTCAAGATTCTGAGGTCCAGGATGGGACGTAACCTGCCATCCTTCTTGGGGATCAGGAAATACCGGGAGTAGCACCCCTGACCCCTCTCCTGCTCCGGAACCACCTCTATCGCACCTTTTTGTAACAGGGTAAGAACCTCCTTCTGAAGGAGTAGCAAATGATCCTCTGTGCAAAGCCCCTGACAAGGAGGGTAAGGAGGGGGAAATTCCCTAAAGGGAAGAGCGTACCCATTTTCTACAAGATCGAGAACCCAAAGGTCCGAAGTTATTAATTTCCAATCTTGTAGAAAATGAGTAAGCCGGCCTCCCACCGGACCCACATGATCCAGGATGGCGGATCTAGGGCTGCTTTGCTGCATTACCGGGAGGGGTTGGGAGGTAGAAGAGGAGGAGGAAGAGGGATGTCGTCCAGCTCCACGAAAGCGACCTCTGCCTTTACCTCTGTAGGATTTATACAAAGGGTTTTGTTGCTGCTGCTGCTGAGGCTGACTGGAACGAAAGGAAGATTTCCCAAACCCATGGTACCTTTTGTAGCCATAGCCTCTTGACTGAGACTGTAAACCCAAGGATTTCGCCGTGGCCTTACTGTCCTTAAATCTCTGCAACGCAGAGTCAGCTTTTCCCCCAAAAAGCTTAGAGCCGTCAAAGGGAAGATCCAAAAGAGCAGCTTGGACATCCGGTGAAAATCCCGAAGACCTCAACCATGCATGCCTCCTAGTAGCAACAGATGAGCCCATCACCCTTGCCACTGAATCTGCAGTGTCCAGTCCCGACTGGATTACTTGGCGAGCAGCCGCCTGAGAGTCCGCCAAGACTTCACTCAAATTACCCCGATCCTCTTCAGATAACTTCGGGAGAATCTGCTTGGCAGAGTCCATAAGGGCGTGAATATATCTGCCCAACAAACAAGTTGCGTTGGTGGATTTCAAAGCCATACTGGCTGACGAAAAACTTTCTTTGCAGACTGCTCAAGCTTTTTGAATCTGTCAGCCGGTGCTTGAGGAAAAGAACCCACAGACTGCTTTGAGCATGAAGCCTGAACCACCAAACTCTGAGGTGACGGGTGAGAAGAAAGAAATTCAGGGTCCCCTGGTGCTGGTCTATATCTTCTAGAGACAGATCTAGAAACTGCAGGAGCAGTAAGAGGATTACTCCAAACCTCTAGTATTGGCTCCGTCAGGGCATCATTGAAAGGCAAGAGAGGCTCAACTACAGAGGAAGGAGAATGAAGAACCTCTGTAAGAAGATTAGGCTTATATTCAGCCATAGGAAGCTGTAGATCCAACATTTCAGCTGCCTTCTTAATAACGACATGATAAGGAGCAACATCCTTTGAAGGAGAAGCCTTCTGTGAAGCAAAATCCACTTCTGGTGAAACATCCAAACCACTTGCCTCACACAAGTCTTCAAACAAGTCCTCAGACTCATTTATTTCACCTTCTTCCATGTCACCAGCTTGATACTGCTCTTCTTCAATTAACCTTTGAGCTTCTCTTCTAGAACGCATCCTCGGCGGCGGCGGCGCCATCCGCGGCGTCGATGGCTCCGGCAGCGGCGTCAATGGCGGATCCGTGACAGCAACCTGCGTCGAACGAACCCGAGAAGAAGGAACGCCAGATGGAGCCGGGGACTGACCATACGGCGTCGACATCCTCGGCGCCGGAATCTGCAAGACGGCGCCATCGGCATATATGGCATAAAGGGGGGCCGGAGGATAATGCTGAGGCACACCCAAATTAAATGCCAATGGGCCCATGGGACCCGAAGGTGCTCCAGAGGGGCATGTGGCTCTGGCAAAAACGCCATACATCGCGTTCAAGAACTGCGATGGATCCGAACCTGGCGCTGGGAACGAAGGATACTGCGCCGGTTCGACCTCCGTAAGAGGAACTTCCGGAGTCGGGGCCACTGGAGCCACAGGTGGAGCCACAGGAGCAGCAGGAGTCACATCATCCACTGGATTCGATGCACCATCCGGAGAATCCACTGACGCCGGAGACTGCGCCGGTGTGCCCACATAAGGAGACCGATCCGGAGACATCTGTGGAGACTCAGAAGGAGAAACAAAGTCCTTGACACGACGTCGAGAAGCCGGCGAAGGCGACTTCGAAGCTCGAGGCTTCGACGAACGACGTTGAGACGCATGTCTCTTCTTCTTCTTGTGCCTTCTCTTCGATCCATGCGAAGTCGACAACCTCGACTTCGACCGTTTACGACCCCTTTTCTCCTTTCTCACCTTGGACATGTAGAGCTTAGCCTCTCTTTCCTTCAACGCCTTCGGGTTCATCTTCCTGCAAGAAGAGCAACCTTCGACGTCGTGATCACTTGAAAGACACCAAAGGCAGTCATCATGCGGGTCAGTGATCGACATGTGACCTCCGCATTCCTTACAGGGCTTGAAACCTGACTTCCTTTGAACAGACATGTCTAAAACAGAAACAAATAAAGTCTCGAAACAAAGTATCAGTTAGAAAGATAGGAGAGTCCCAGAAAATCCGTTAGCGTCGAAAGCGCGGAAAAAAGGGAATTGACGTCATCACGCCGACGTGCTCTTCTTATGGCTCCGGTGACGTCATGTGGAGCCGCGTGCGGAGCCATGACGCTATAACGACCTCGTCGGCGCGGAGAGCTACGAAAAATTTCCGCGGAATGCTGGCGCAGGGGATATTCATAAGGTGAGGAATCCACAGGCAGATGTATCCATCAGAAATCAAGTATTTAGGTATATGGTTCTCCAACTCTATTGCCTCTTCTATTAAATTAAATATGACTGCGATCTTGTCTCGAATTGACAAATTACTTTCCTCTTGGAATCCTCTTTCTTTCGTGGTGGGGTCGGTTGGACTCAATTAAGATGATGATCACTCCTATTTTGCTTTACACTCTTTCTATGCTTCCTATCCACATTCCCGCCTGTTATTTTAAACAAATTGATTCTCGTCTTTCTAAATTTCTTTGGCAAAATAAAAAAGCCAGGATCTCTCTCTCTTCTCTTCGTAGGACAAAATCTAATGGAGGTGTAAACTTCCCTAATTTTCGCCTGGATCATAAATCATTTTGTCTTCGCCAGGCCTCGAAATGGCTCCTCTCTGAACTTTCCCCTTTCACTCCCCTTTGGCTCTCCATTGAGCGTGTCTTATTATTACCTTTCTCTTTAAAAGAAATTTTAGCCTTTTCTGCCAAAACACCTCTTACCTCCCTCCCCTTGTTTAAACACACTTGTTCCCTATTGAAACCTTTGACGCATCCCAAGCCTATCTCTAGAGGATCCTTTTTAGATTCTTCTATTTGGCATAATTCCCTTATTACTATTAATGGCAGAACCATCTTTTGGAGTGCCTGGAGATCACGGGGCATAATTTGGGTCAAAGACCTTTTTGATGGTCTTTCTCCTTGCCTCTTTCCCCAATTTCAGACCACATTTCATTGTCCCCGTTCCTTCCTACAGAAATTCACTACTCTAATGACGGTCATTCTTAATACTTTCTATTCTCGCCCATCCTCACCTCTTTCCCCTGTTCCTAATTCTCTTCTTAAGATTCTTCTCTTGCTACCTAAAGCTTCTCTTATATATAAATACTTCTCAGCACCTAATCCAGAACGTATTGAAACTAAGTTGGAACTTTCATGGGAATCTGACCTGGGGTGTGAATGGTCTATCATTTTCTGGGACAAACTTTGGTCCCGTTCTCTCAAAATCTCTCGCTCTGCTTCTCTTACTCAATCTATGTTCTTTCTCTATCATAGACTTTATCTTACTCCCACCTCTATCGCTAAATTTTCTCATTCCACTAATACAAACAGTTGGACCTGTGGCTCTTCTAATGCTGACCTTCTTCACCTTCTCTTCCTTTGCCCCTCGGTGTCTACTTTCTGGGAGAAAGTTTGGTCCTATATTTCTCGCCTATTTAATATTTCCATTCCTTACTCCATTCCTCTTCTTTTCTCCGGAAGTCTCTCCGATTCCTTAGATCTTCTTTCTCACAAGCATGGTCTCTTCGACCTTATGCTCACTTTAGCTTTCCAACACATCACTCTCAATTGGAAAACACTCACAAAACTCTCTATCCAACACTGGTGGAACAGTCTTTGTCATCTGCACCAACTTGATATTGCTTTTGCCTCCTCCTGTAAACCATTGGTCAATAGAGATCTCTTTTGGTTACCTCTTACTACTTATTTAGATCATTTAGTGTTAACAGATAATTCTCGTTTAAATGCTGAACATTTTAAGCCTCCTTGAATGTCTATTTTCCTTGTTCCTTGCCTTTTACTGTTTTTGACTTATTATATATATTAGCTTGATTAGTATAATCTCTCTTATTCCGTTGTGAGATGCAGTTTCTCATTTTATCAGTTTTGGAAAGTTTACCTTCCTCTCCTCCTTCTTTTTCCCTCTTTTCCCCTCCCTCCCCTTATTTCCTTAAAATTTAAAGAATGGCTTTCTCTTCTTCTTTATATTAGCCACTCTTTTGATATGTTTTTTATCTTGTAATACTGTATTTTGTATTACTGGTTTTTTGTATTACTTAAAAGCTTTTAAACTAAAAAAAGAAATGTACTCTCACTAATGTCCTCTCTGTAGTGAGGTGGGGTTGACAAACCACCTACCCCACCAAATCTGAAACATAAGTGAAGGAGAAAGAGTTATTTCATTATTGCAAGCTGGGGTCACCCTCTACAGGCCTATGTATTTCTGACTCAGACCGCAGTGGTGAGAAATCTTCAAGCGTCTATCAGTTCAGAATTTGCTCTGTCTACCAAATCACCGCTGTGACTAAAAGCCAGGACTTTCATTTGATGAAACTCAGACGGATGTTTCATTTTCCTTCTCTCACAAAGTAACTATGTTTAAGGCCTTTATCTTCTCTCCACTTGGTTTCTGTAAAGGAAGGGTAGTGTATATTCAAAATTCAGAAGCAAGAAATGTCACCAGATGTCAACTTTGACTGTAGGTCATTAATCACATTACTGCTTGATATCAACACTTCTTCACCATTACTTAACTCACTGTTTTAACACTGCCCTTTGTTCGACCCCAAAGTCCTTTTTTCAACCGCAACCTGAAATTAATCCTAACCAAAATTTTAATTAAATTAAGCCGAACCATACTCATTACACTAACCATAACATTAAATTAAACTAAATAAGAAAATAACTTTATTCTAATCTGAACATTATCGGTTACCGTAAGTTAAATTAAACCTAGACCTAACCCTGATTTCAATTGGAGTCAATCAAATGTACGACTAACTAAGATTAACCCTAATTCTAACACTAACGCTATTTCAGGCCACAAAAAAAGAATAAGCAATTCTATTCTAACCTGAATGTGTATCCTAACTGTTTTAAATAAAATGTCATACCAACCCTAACCACAACCTAAAATTAAAATGAAGTAATTTAAGTTAATTAAACAAAATATGTAAAATTTTATAATATTGAACATACGCCTAACCATTACAATGCACTGAGTTATTACTAATCCTAACCATAATCTACAATGAAAGTAATTTAAATTGAATTGTTCTAATTATATATTGGACTAAATTAAGTAAAAAATTATTGTGACGCTAAACTATACCAAAATAGACTAAGTAAAAAAACAACTGCCTTTATCGAACCTTAACACTAAATTCCACATACCTTTAACATTTGAAGTATAGATACTGCATCTGAAGTATGGTAGGTTCCAGTAACGTAGTTAAAGTAAATTGTAGGGACGTAGAAGTCAGACAAACAATAGGGTCTCAGTAATGGCAGGCAGACCCCTACTGCACTGTTCTTTACGTTAACACCCAGCTCACAAACACACATCAATTTTAAATATAGGTCTTGATATGTCTAAAAATTTACATTTAGAAAGCCTGTAAATGAAGCACAGCCTAGAGGGTGGAAGTTCAGATACTGGATTGGCAAGTGGTTGCTAAATACAAGAAGGTAATGAATGTATCACAGATTGAAACTTCAGCCTAAGTTTTGCTGCAAATAGCCAACTTTCAGTGATTTGCATTGGTGAAGGCCAGCTCTCAATGATTTGTACACATAACATTATTATTATTGTTATTTTTTTAGGGTAACGATTTTTAGCGCACGATTATTTTTTTTCTGTGTTCTCTACAATTAGTTAACTATTTCTTCAGAATTCGGCGGCTAGACTCCTTCTTGACTTGCCTAGGCACTATTCGGTTTCCGCTGCTCTCAAAGATCTCCATTGGTTGAGAGTCAAAAATAGGATCAAATTTAAAGCCCTCTGCCTGACCTACAAGGCTCTCCATGATTCCGGACCCTGGTTTCTCAAGAAAGGCCTATCATGGTGCATTCCCTAAAGAAACTTAAGATCAGCAGGCTCTTTCAGAGCAAACACCATCAGATTTAAAAAATGTAAATGGGGTGGCAACAGCTTTGTGGTTAGAGCTGCGACAGCCTGGAATCTCCTTCCACTTGATCTCAGATCAGCTCCCTCCCTATCTCAATTCAGGAAGCTGCTGAAAACTTGGCTTTTTAATCAATAAATCACTCACTCCCCTTTCGCTGCTTACTGCTTCAGCGCCAAGACACCCTTGAGTATTCGCTGCGCTTTACAAATAATTTAACATAACATAACACATAACATAACTTTCATTCGAATTATGTAAGTTGTTAGTGTCTAAATTTCAGGTGTATATTGGCGAATTTAGATGCGTTGTTTATTTCTACATTTTCACTTTGTGTACATGTCTCATACTTGAATTAAATATTTAAAAAAATCTCATAAGCGTGATTCATAGCACCTTCTATAACTCAGTTCCAGTAAATTTAACAGAAATCTCTCTCAAGACTTTCTTGAGCATCTGTGTATGTGCTTATCCCCAAGACCTCTGCCTTCTGCTGCAAGACAGTGGGTGTTAGTTAAGGAAAGCTCTTTCTGTCTCATGACAAGTGGATAAGAACATGTAAAAAGTGGAATGCAATTAAAAATCTGGCATTTTAAAACCCAACGCTACATCATTTGCTTGCTGTCGGAACAACATTTTTTTCTCTTTGGACGAGTGAAGGTCTTTGTTTTCTTCTAAAGCACAAAGGGCCTTTAGGGATAAATGTTGTGCTTAGAATAAATATAACACAACATACCATTGGCTGGGCATAGAAGATTGTACTGCATTGAAATTTCTTCTTAGTTCGTTTTTGTCGGATGTTTAGCCCCAAATTGTCCTTAACAGATGGTCTCCCAATAAAGTCCCATCCGACACCCAAGGTCTGCATGTGTTGTGCCCTGCGTACGGTGTAGCACCTTGAGAGACTACAATTTCTTAGCCTTTGGCCATGAATTGTGGAACAAGCTGCTAGTGGAGCTGAGAAATGAAACCTCCCACTAGAAGTTCAGCAAAGGACTAAAGTCTCATCTCTTTAGTGTGCAATCGGTGAGTGGGTAGAAGACGGACAAGCCGATAAAGATGGTTTGGCCAACAGAGTGCAATAAAATAGTATCATTAAAATATGGCCTGTGAAACTGTCCCCACGTGTCGCTTACCTGTTCAGATCACGGACCATGAATGACTGCATGTCAGATGAGGGACCCCGGAAGATGATGGGTTTGGGTGGGATTCGTTCACCCTGGTGACTGGGCTGGCGCTGAATGTGAGGGTTCCTGAGAGCTACGCTGATGTCATTTAGGAGGCGTGGCAAAGGGGCCAGCTTCATCATGGCTTCCTGGGAGAAAGAAACAGGAAATTAGGTCATACAGAAGGCGGGACAAAAGATCTAACTTCTGTCCAGTTTCCTGGGATTGAGAAGCAGGAAATGACATTGCAGTGGATGTGAGCAGAGATCCCAACTTCATCTGGATTCCTGGGAGAAAGAAATAGGAACCTAGGTCATGAAAGAAGATAGGTCAAAGACAGTTTCTTTTTGGCTTCCGGCAAGTGAAGAACAGGAAATATGGTCATAGGAAGGTGAGGCACATATACAGCTGCTACAAGGCTTCCAGGGGCAGGGAAACAATTACGTTCATAAGGAACACTGGATAGAAATTCCATTTTATCATGAATTTCTGAAACAATAAAATTAGGTGACAAGGAGGTGAGTAAAAGCTTAAAGTTTTTCCTGTTCTACAAGAAGAAAGAAACATACAATTTGATCACAGAAAAAAGGTCACAAGAAGGTGAATGGGCTGCTTCAGCATTGCTTCCTGTGAGAAAGAAACAGGAACAGGAAATTAGTTTTCAGGGAAGTCAGAACCATGGCTGAGCAAGGCCGCCTACATGAATAAACTAATAAAATCTTAGTGACCTGACCTTAGTCTTGGCCAAAGGGATTTCCACTCTTTTACTGTGACTCTTTTAGGGTGCGAGTGCTCCTGTCTCCAAATTCTCAGAATCCCCTTCTGGCTGTGCTCTGTCCATTATCATCGCCTGCCTTACCTGTGAAGACCTCTTAGGATAGGACTAAGGGCTGTTGACCAAGGTACTTTTTGTGTCTAATGTGCTCCCTTGCCCGGATCCCATTCTGCTCAATTTACCTTGCTAAGCTGCGGCATGACCTCCCAGAGCAGAGCGTGCAGTGTGGACAGTTCCCGACCCAAGTCAATATAGCCCTCAAAGCTGCTGCTGTTCGTAGAGGTGTCCAGGTTAGATATCTCGTAGAGGAATTGCTGCATGCTCGCCCACTCCAACTCGAGGAACTCATTCATGAAGGACATGTACTCTTCTTTACTGCCAAACCTACTGAGAGAACATGGAGCAAGATTAGTGCAGGAATACTGCAGAGCAGGCACCTCCTTACCCCTTTGGGGCCGAGGTTGAGGCCTGGCGACAGACACATGAAGTTAGGAAAAACAGATCTGAAGGAGAGGGTGGACTAAAGAAAGGGGCATATGGAGACAACTCAACTTAAAACACTTAATTTCTACCAGTAGCCTAACACAAAATGTTGCCCGTCAAACTGTCAAGAGGAACCCCGAATCTCTCACAGATATTCATTGGCATTGGGCTGAATGCGGCCCCCCTGAAGGGTTGGGAACCCCCCTGCATCGCAGGGCCTACAGTGGTCTGCATTACGCCCCTGATTCCTTCCACGATGCAAATCTGTGGACTCAGAATATCGGATTAAGAACATGTCTGGGCTATATTCACCCAGGATCCCTCTTACAGAATATATAAAATGTATCCATCCAACCTTACCATACTGAACCAATTAACATACCCACATGTCAATGATGTACGCTCAACCTTTCGAGCACTGCTTACCATCTACATCTCTGGCCTGTATTAACCCAACCCATTTCTCCTGTATGGAGGGTATCAATACTCCACACCCTCTGTTATCAAACAGTAAACCCATTTCTGCCTCACACACAGCAAACATGCCCATGAATCAATGTCTTTAGGTGGGGACAGTTCACCCATTCAAGCCGCATTCGCCAAGTACACCTAATGCCTTCATTCACTTACTGTGACCTTCAGTGCACTAAGGACACAATGGGCCATATGTAAGAAATTTCCAATTTGCATTTCATAAATAGCGAATCCTAAGAAATCACAATTTAGGAAATGCAAAATGGAATGTACAAAAATTGTGATTTTCCAATAGCGATTCCTATGGAGGAAATCGCAGTTTAGAAAAGGCAAAACAGTTGGTACCTATGGCCCTTAGCGCCCCTTAAATGACAACCCAATGCAAGTGGTGCTCGTGTAAAGTGCTCAAATGACTTCGGGGCATGTGCACGCTCCATGACACTTAAAAAAACAACCTTTTTTAAAATTAAACATGGTTACCATCGGATTGGGTCCCTTGGTAATAGCATTTCCAAAATGCCCATTTCGCTTTTGGAAATGCTTTGTACATGTGCTTAGGAAATCCCTATTTGCGATGTCCTATTTTGGTACTCGCAAAATGCGATTTCTACAGAGTAGAAATCGCATTTTGAGATCGCACATATGCCTTTGTACATTAGGAAGGGCAATCTAGCATTTCTTAAGGCCGGAAATTGCAATTTGCTTCATTAAGAAATGCTAAATCCTTTCGTGCATATGGCCCTGTACCCTCTAGAGTGTGCAAGTCTTTTGGTGCAAATTCATCCAGTGTCTCTTCTAGGTCAGTTTAAGAATCCCATGCCCTCTGTCTTTCACATGTACAGAGTATAACTCCACATACCACACCAGTGTCAGTGTTACCAACACCCACTGTTCAATGCTGCAGCTGTACCAAGCTACTGGAACATACAAATCAATGCAGTTTTTTCTTTGCCTTGACTGCAGACCAATAGGAGTTTGAGGTGACAAATAGGGTACCTGGAGACATCCTTGACCCCAAAATGGCTTACCTGTTAAAGTTGGCCAGGTTCTGGATAACCTTTGCGATGAGTGTTAATGTGCGTGACGTCTGCTCGTCTGGATACTCTTGCATGAGGCCAAAAAGGCTGGGGGACATGATGGCCGGACATAGAAAACGCAGGAAGAGCGAGGAGCTGATTAGGCGGTCGGCGATGTCCTCCCTCCCCCGCTCAGTGCAACGCATCCGCCAGGAGGCAAACACCTCCTTGAGTTCCCTCGGGAACACACTGCACAGAGGAGAAGAGAAAGAACGTTTCAGAAATCCCAAGGGTGGAAAACGAGAGGAGGTGACAATGAATCAAAGTTACCTAACTCCAGGAACAAACTTCACCACCTGCTGTTTCACTCATGAAACGATGAAAGAATAGATTTCCTCATACCATTCAGTACAACAAGGGGACATGAACCTTGTGGCAGCCAAGAAGGCTGGGGGAAAGACGACTATCATCCCAAAAAGAAGTCAAGTTAGCTGGAAGCCCTACACACTGAACACGGCAGGGGGCAACTATGACACTCAAGAGAATCAGACCTCCATGACACTCATCACGACGGGGGAACCATGACTGTCACTGCAACAAGAAGTCCAGGCACTGCATCAAAGTCATACACAGTGTTAGATCTGGGTGTCCACAGATGCGACTACTGCAGCAGTCCAGAAACCTAGTGCTCTTCCATAGCATCCCCTGTTGCTAAGTGCTGTCTTAAATGTAGTACAGCAGTGGTTCTTAACCTTTGAACTTCTGTGGATGCCCACCGAATCATTACTGGATCCCTGCCTAAGTAATTTCTGTGATTTGAACCTCAAAAATACGTACACATCAAACAAATACACAAATTATGGATTATTTTATTTAACTTACAAACAAAAATTGAGTCAAATCTAAATTTGTAATGCAACGGTTTTCAAAGTAATTTTTCATTTTTAAAAACAAGTGGTATGCTAGACTCTAGCACATCACTTTGTCTTTTTTGCTCTTAATGCATGCCATTTTTTGTCTACACATGCCAGCGCTGCTACAATTGAGGCCACCAACCGTACACACTAGATTCTGTTTGCTGTACTTGCGGTGCTCCCTCTAATCAAGAAAAGGTACCAAATTCATTTGTAGCCTCCAATTTCAAAGTCCTTCCCATCGACAAAGCGTTTTAATTTTAATATTTTTTTCTTTTTTTGCATATCTGTTTTAATAACCTGCTAATCATATTTAATTTTCTAATTATTCGCTGCCCTGCTGAGTAGGTGCCGCGGACTACAGGTTACGAACAGCTGTAATACAAGATTTACAATTTCCTATTATGGGACTATATATCGGAAAGCTGAACTCTTAACAGTTCCCTGCCTTTTAGAGCTTACTTTTTTAAATCTTCATTTACATTGGTTGTAATCTTAACTAAAAAAATATTACATTGTTGTTTTTTTTTTCCTTCGCTTAAAGCAAATATATTAAAGCTACATGCGTTAGAATAGATTTAAGTATCAGGAGATTTTTTGGGGGTGTTTTGAATGCCTTTAGAGAGGGTCCGGCTCTAATGGCAGCTGGAAGTGGGGGGTTGCTAGCTGGTCGAAGATGCTGAAACTGGAGCCGCACAGGGCAGTTTGACTTCGGAGGCGCTGAGCGGCAGATCTGGGGTCCCAGGTATGAGTGCATCAGTTAAGATATCAGAGAGGTAGCCCGGGGGTATGTTGCTAACAGCTTTATAACCAAGTCTCAGGAACTTTTAGAGGGCACTCTTCTTGGTACAGAGCCAGCCTGCCTAGTGCAAATCCAGTACAGCAGGGGTAGTTCTGGTGAAGTTTAACACTTTGGCCAGTGGGGAGAAAGACTAAGTCAGTCGTTTCAGGACTCTACATTACTGAGTGCTAGAGAGCTCATCAGTAGCCTGGCCATAGGGAATAGGACATTTGGGTGGATCTTGCTTCTATTTACAGAACTTGGCGCCTTGTCTGCTGTGACTGCTGCTATGATCAATGATTACAGCGCAGGGGCGGGCTAAGGAGAAAGCCAGAGTTTCTAGTGGAGGAAGCGTTAGTCAAGATGTGAGGAGGGAAGTAGACTGAGATGTTAAGAGAGAAGGAAGAAGGATGAAGAAGGAAACCAGAAGAGCTCATGCTTTGATATGCTCAATATGAGGGAATATACGGCCTCCCAGTGACTTCATGGATCTAGGACCGCCTGATACACCAATGTGACAGAGGGGCAAGAAAGTAGGAACAAGGAAAAGATTTGTGTGCCATGTACGAATAGGTGGCATGCAAACTCCTTTCCAGTTGCCACTCCCGGGCTTCTTGGCGCAGGGTTTTTGATTTTGTGCTTCAGCCACAGAGGGCGCCTGAGTCCAGCCAACTGCATGGAAGACACTAACATTTATTCACCTTTCCCATCAGGTAACATTGAATAGTGTCCCAAAGGACATTTTTCAATTTATAACTTTAGATCTCTGTATAGGATTTTCATAATTTTGTGACTTTTTGATAATGAAATCTTAGTGTTACTAACTGACTTGGTCTGGACCACTCCGGCGCTTTATTCCTTAACTGCTGCTGTTTGGCTTGAACGTCAGAATATTGAGGCCAGAGATATCATAATGCAAAGAATGTTGGTCTCAATCTCAAGAACCAAAATACTGTGCAGGTCAGTATAGATTGAATGCTCTTGAATCCACAGCCGCTTACATAGGAGATGTGCATGTCATCAAACATACACCTACCTGTATTAACTTACCCTCATTGTACTTTTACACTCTTTATTTTGGGCTCAATATTTTGTCCACCATATTCTGACAGTACAAAATGTTTGGCGAGTTTTTACGCATATAACGTTTTCTCTGAGGTAAGCGTTTCTTTTTTTTGCCAGGGTACCACAGGTAAACCATGGATTCCTCGCAGGAACCAATATACCAAACATGCCGAACAAGAATTTCCGCAAATTTCAACAGACATATCAAAGAGTGGCTTCTTGTGTGCATGTGAAATTTACTCTCCTTACTGTGTCATACAGCAGTGCGCCTTCACCACTAACTGGTAACTGTGCCACGGAAAGACAGATCACTACATTGTTAAATTGAAGTACTCTGTAAGGTCGTAGAAAGGGGAAAAGAGGTGTCCCTTGGGGTGGACTCCTGGCAAGAACACATGCTTGTCTCCCTCATCATGCACACCCCGCCTTCAATGACTTTAGAGCCAAAGGTTTGCTGGTGATGACTCCAACATGAAAGAGCTAACCTTTGGGTGGTGACTAATGGTCCTGCTACTGGCATCCAACCAAATAGACTCTTGAAGATGAGACTTGGTGTCACCCACTGGATGCTCCTGCTGAAATATGTGTTGTTCTACCCCCAAAAAGCATTCCTTGGGGTAGGTGGTCTCTTGGCAAACTCCCTCTACAAAGAGGAAAGCAAAACCCTTTACCCTACCCCAAGATGGAGGACAACACTGGACAGAGACATGTATGGCTAACAAATCCCACTGAGAAGGGAGCTTACTTGGCACTGTTTGTTATACTCACCAATGAGAGTTGACAATCTTGCAGAGTGCCAGCTCGCAGCACATCCTGAGGTTGGCCTGGTGGTCTCCCAGCGTGGAGGACGAGCAGCGCATGGGGTCCACTTCACAGTTCTCCTCCGACTCATACAGGGCTCGGATGAACTCGCCTCAGAATAGGAAGGAGAAGGAGAGCGAGAGAAAGGAACAGAGACATACTTTACATGACATAGGGCACTCAAACTATTAAGGGATGAATCCCTTCCAGACCATTTGCCCCTTTTGTGAAAAACTAGAAGTTCTCCATCTCACTGACTTACAGCTGATGAAAGGGAAAGAAGCCCACCACTGCTTGAGAGAGTGTAATGCTGGAAGATGGTATCCAGGCATTTTATACCCCAAATGTTGTCTATTTGTGACATCACCCACACCGATGACTAGAGATGTATTTGCGTGTGTGAGCAGCTGATCCCATGCTGGAATTTCTGTTGGCTCCAAACCTAAGGCTTGCTTCTTTATAAAGATAAAAACTGGATATTTTTTGTTGGCCAAATGGTTGTTTAGTCTGCATTCCTTTGGGCGTAGGCTCCTTCTCAAACAGTATGTATTGATTATATTTGGATTTTTATTTGTCTCTTGTATTTTACTGGTTTCCAATGGTTCACCTTTTACACCAAAAAATAAGTAGAGAGACAGCGGCTAAAAGAAGCAGACAAGTAACTCTGGGACATATGTATATCCAGAGAATACTGGACCAGCTAGCTCCATCCAAGAAACAACATGCTAACTGGGAGAGGTGTGTGCCATTCCCCTTTTCTGTTTTCCCCAATTATCATAGGTTTGAGTGTGCAACAGCTCCCATTCACATATGTGAACTTGTCTGTATTTGTGCTCTTGTATTTACCTTCATTTAAGGATCATGCATTTTTTTTTAATACTTTTACCCCTACTCTGGTAGAGAAGGGCTGTGTGTATGTGCACATATGTGTATACTCACTACTCTAGTACACCACATCGAAGCTGGCTTCTGTTCAGTCCCAAGTGATCTTCCCTGGACACCCCTGTCTTAGACATACTTGTGCTGAAGGTGTATCCCACCCAAGATCAGGTACTGTGGGGATGCCTTAGTAGCACTGGATCCCACGTAGAACATTAACAATGCGTTAGTGGCATTATACCCTACACATGTGCCTTAGGAGCATCTACTTTGAACGCTTATCATGCCGTAGTGGTATCACACTCTATGTGTGACATTGTGACAATGTTTTTGTACATTAGAGACCTCCAGCAGTTGATGTGTACAATAAATCTCTCATTCCTCATTGAAAAGATGCAGAGTCCATTCCAATATTGCCTCTGGATCACCCTACTACAAACATGTACCTGACACTGTGAGACAGCCCCCCAAAGTTTCTCAGATAGACTCAACAGACCCGCACACCTTGTACTAAGAGATGGCCGACGTGTGTCATAAGCTGAGATAAGCTTGCCATTCCACAGCCCGAGATGGTTCCAACATAAAGCACATCTAATACTCTGAGACTGCCTCAGCAATTGTCCCCAGGGTTGACATATTGTCACCATAACCATAACATACCTACACACCTCACACTCTATAACAGTTTAATCTGGCTGTTCCCAGATATCTAAGGGCAAAAACTTACCAATGGCGTCCTTGAGGTATTTCTGTCCAATCAGCTTCAGGTATTCCTCTATGGCTTTTGTAGCGAGGGTGTTCTCGCGGAATATGAGGTGCTCTCTGTCCATGAACCTGTCCACTTCTGTCATGGCCATGTCGGACAGAAAATCCTGGCAAAGGGCAGAGTTTGAGTCAGAGTCAACCGGATCCATTAGAAATGTGGCACAGCCTGTGCCAACACTAACAGAGCAATTCCAGGGTGGAGCAAACTATCACAGCGAGGCTCAATCTGAGTCAGTGAGACTCAAACTTACGACCCATGAGCAGCGATACCAAGGGACACAGAACTATCTTAATCGTTGTGGGACAGGAATTGTCAAAGGGGAGAAACATGAGAAAATGGCTTAACTTTCAGGGAAAGTTGTATCAGAACTTTCTGCTGAATTTGTACATTCAGCAGTGATTGGTCAGATTCCAATGGGAGTCACTGAGGGAAACCTGAACTTCCACCTGGGCAACCCCACCGACACCAACTCCACCGACCTCCTGGAAAGATTGGAGAACATCAGCCTCAAGCAACTGGTCACAGACCCCACGCACAAAGCAGTACACATGCTGGACTCTATCTTCACATCCAACAACAGAATCAGATACAGTCACACCTCGAAATTTACCTGGTCGGACCACTCCATTGTACACTTCACCCTAGCCGGATCTGCCTGCAGCGACCCCAACCACAAGTGCGCCCCCTTCCGCAGCTGGTCCGAGGTCACTCAGCAACAATACACCGACGCCCTCAGCACCACACAGCCCAACGCCACCACCAACTTGGATCAGGTAGTACAGAACATGAATGACTGGTTCACCTGCGCCGCCGACCAAGTCGCTCCAACCAAACCTGCCAAAACACACAGACCCTCCAAACAAGCCATCTGGTATACCCCGGAACTCAGCATGTCAAAACACAGGTGCAAACAACTGGAAAGAAGATGACGCTCCAGCAGGAACAACACATTCAAATCAGCCCTCAACAACTACCACCGTCAGATCGAAGCCGCGAAAAAGGAGGCCCTCACCCACCAGATCAAGACCAGCGCCAACCAAGCCAAGGAACTTTTTACCATCATATGAGAGTTCTCCTACCCGTCAGCCACGGCAAACTTCATCCCCTCCTTACAGGAACTCTGCTACGCCCTCGCTGACCCCTACCACAACAAGATAGCAACCATCTACAAAAACTTTGATCCCCAACTCTCAGACCTCCTCAGTATCCCATCGATCACCACCGCCGACCAGCCACTCACCACATGGGAACAACTCAGCACACCAAACACAGTCACTCTTATGATCTGCATCCACTCCGGAGCACCCACTGACCCCTGCCCTCACGACTCTTCAACCTTGAAATTGACGAGATCAACTGCCAACTCACCACCATACTCAACGTCTTGATGACCACAGCCACCTTTCCCAATGCCTGGAAACACGCAGAGCTCAGAACCCTCTGCAGACCCCACTGTGGTCCAGAACTACCATCCCATCTTACTGCTCCCATTCCCCGATAAAGACCTGGAGAAGGCCATAAATCTCCAACTTACCGAACACCTGGAGAGAAACAACCTATTGGACCCTGCCCAGTCTGGCTTCAGAGCCAATCACATTACAGAGACAACTCTGATCGCCGCAACAGATCCACACCCTATTCGACAGAGGAGAATCAGCTGCCCTGATCCTGCTGAACCTATTTGCAGCCTAGACACTGTCTCCCACCAGACACTCCTCGATCGCCTACATCAATTTGGTATCATAGACGATGTGCTCAGATGGATGGCATCCTTTTTTGCGGGATGCACCCAGAGAATCCGCCTCCCTCCCTTCACATTGCAAGCCAAACACACCATCTGTGGCATCCCACAAGGCTCATCCCTCAGCCCAACACTCTTCAGCGTCTACATGACACTGCTCGCACACATCTTCAGATCGTACGACTTCAACATCATCTCCTATGCCGACAACACTCAGCTTGTCCTCTCAGCCGACCCCACCTCGATGAGGACCAACTTCCACAACTGTATGAAGAATGTTTCAGCCTGGATGAAGGACAACTGCCTGAAGCTCAACACAGACAAAATTGAGGTGCTGATCTTCGGCAAACACACCGCCCCCTGGAACAACTCCTGGTGGCTGTCGGAACTCTGACCCACTCCACACCTAATGACCACCCCCGCAACCTTGGCATGATCCTCGACAGCGAACTCGCCATGAAAC
This sequence comes from Calotriton arnoldi, assembly GCA_963921515.1. NCBI lineage: Eukaryota > Metazoa > Chordata > Amphibia > Caudata > Salamandridae > Calotriton > Calotriton arnoldi. The sequence goes on along the minus strand of CAWUFW010002020.1, from coordinate 1,487,701 downwards.
GCCAGGTCAACGCCGTCTCTTCAGGCTGCTTCCACACGCTCCGCAAAATCTTCAAGTGGCTCCGCACCAGGTAGACGGTGACGCACGCCCTCATCACCAGCTAACTGGACTACGGCAATGCCCTCTATGCAGGCACTACCACAAAACTCATGAAAACACTACAGACTATCCAGAACGCAGCTGTCAGACTGATCCTCAACCTGCACAACAGAACCCACATCACCCAGCATCTGAAGGACCTCCAATGGCTTCCGGTCCAGAAGAGTTGCCATTACAAGATCCTGACCCACGCATACAAAGCCCTCCATGACCAACGACCCGCATACATTAACCGCCACCTGCACTTCCACCGAATTTCCAGAAACCTCTGCTCCGCACACCTCGCCCTCACACAGATACCTCGCATACGCCGTTGCCACTCTGGAGGACGCTCCTTCTCCCATCTCGCCACCAAAGCCTGGAATTCCCTCCACCTCCGCACCCTCACTGACCCACTTCAGAAAGGTGCTCAAGACCTGGTTTTTCGACTGAGACCAGCAGTAAGCACCTGGGTACCCTCTCAGGTGACAAGCCGTGCTCTACAAGTACAACCTGATTGATTAAAAGCTCCAAAAAAAGAGAACCTTAAACTGGTTTAACTTACTATGAGCATTCCTCAAGTAGCATCAGCGATATTTATACAGGACACGTTTATAGCACTTTACAACAGCAAAAAACATCAGAGAGAGACAGTAATGTCTAAACAGAGGTGAGGCGAAGAAGGTTATTTATAAATAACTCTCAGCCTCTTCCCAACAGCAGAGACAAACTCACTGTGCTGTGTCACCAATCTCAGCACATCCAGAATGAAGAATACTCAAAGAATTTGCAACTCAATTTAAACCTCAGAGAGAGATTCCAATGTAAAGCTACTCTAGGCCACACAAACACAGTCACAGCCTCCGACAGTCAAAAAAGGTGTTTGTCACTTAATGCACAAGTTACTAACTTGTGTAACGATATATCTGTAAGAGACAGTAGTTAGTGACCGATTCCTTACCTTAGAATATCCCCAGGCGTCAGGCTGGATCCGGAAAGTTTTTTGCGTAGCAGTACCCTTGCGCGTCGGTAGGCGGCGTCGTGCGGCTCCGCGTCCGGCGTCGTGATCGCCGGGATGACGTCGCGGGCAGTACTTAGGCGCCGCCCCTGCGCGCTGACGTCAGTTCTGTACACGACTTTCCGCGCCAGGAACGCAGAGCCATGCAAGAAGCTGACACAGGTGTCTGAAAAATACTAGGGCCCTGAAAGGGATGTCCTTAACCCTAGAAATCAGTTCGCAGAACGGGGAGGATGGGTGGGCGGTAGGAATCTGTCACTAACTACTGTCTCTTACAGATATATCGTTACACAAGTTAGTAACTTGTGCATCTGAAAGAGACACGTTAGTGACAGATTCCTTACCTTAGAATAGATACCCCAGCAATACCAACCCCGGTGGTGGGTCTGCGAACAAAGATCAGACAAGGAAGTCCTGGAGGACAGAACGGCCAAAGAAGCCGTCCCTCCGGACCTGACTGTCAAGGCAGTAATGCTTTGTAAACGTGTGCAGCGAGGCCCACGTAGCTGCCTGACAGATAACCGGCAGCGGAACACCGCGGCCCAAGGCCGTGGTAGCAGCCGTTGCCCTGGTGGAATGGGCACGCAGCCCAACAGGAGGCTCCTTCTTAGCCAAAGAATAGCAGGTCTTGATGCACAAGGTAACCCAGCGGGAGATGGTCCTCTTGTGCACCGCCCGACCTTTTTGGCGCCCACGTAGCCAACAAAGAGCTGGTCATCCACCCGGAAGTGTTTTGTGCGGTCAATATAGAAGGAGAGCGCACGTTTTGGGTCCAGACGGTGGAGCCTCTCTTCCTCTCTGGAAGGATGCGGAGGCGGAAAGAAGGTGGGCAAAGTGATGGTCTGCCCAATGTGGAAAGCAGTAACCACCTTTGGCAAGAAGGACGGACGCGTCCGAAGAACAACCTTGTCTGGATGAACAGACAGAAAGGGAGGTTTGCAAGATAGAGCCTGGAGCTCACTCACCCGCCGAGCGGAGGTGATGGCCACCAGAAAGGCTGTCTTCAGAGTCAGAAGACGAAGAGGACAGTTATGTAGAGGCTCAAAGGGAGCGCACATTAAAAAGGTAAGAACCAAGTTCAAGTCCCACTGAGGCATCACAAACGGAACAGGAGGGAAGAGGTGTGTAATGCCTTTTAAGAACCTGTTAACAACAGGGGACTTGAAAAGGGAGGGCTGATCAGGGAGCCTGAGGAAGGCCGAGATAGCACAAAGATAACCCTTGATGGTACCCAGGGCAGAACCCTGTTGGGCCAGAGAGAGAAGGAACAGAAGGACCTCAGAAAGAGGGGCAGAAAGGGGATTCACAGCCTTTGCTGTGCACCATGCCACAAATTTGTTCCACCTGCAGGCGTATACCACCTTAGTGGAGGGACGCCTGGCTGCCAGAATCACATCACAAACTTCGGGAGGCAAGTCGAAAGGAATCAACTGCCGCCGCTCAATCTCCACGCAAGCAGGTGTAGACTGGACAGGTTCGGGTGGAGGACCGTCCCCTGCTGCTGCGACAGAAGATCCTCCCGAAGAGGCAGACGGATCGGGGGATCTACGCTCATATTGAGTAGCTCGGGATACCAAACTCTTCGAGCCCAGTCCGGAGCCACAAGAATGACTTGGGCCCGGTCGTGCCGAATCTTCTTCAACACTCTGGGTAGAAGTGGTATAGGCGGAAAGGCGTACAACAGACCGCAACTCCACTCGTGACGAAAAGCGTCGCCGAGCGAGTGCCGCCTTGGAAATTCCAACGCGCAGAACTGATGACATTGCGCGTTCTCTTCGGTGGCGAATAGATCTAACCAAGGCTCTCCCCACTGTAGAAAGAGTCCTTGCGCCACTTCCGAGTGAAGACGCCATTCGTGATCCATCATGCACCTGCGGCTGAGTTCGTCCGCCCTGGCGTTCAGCGAACCTGCCAGGTGTTGAACCATCAGGAACATGCCCTGATGTTCCAGCCATGTCCAGAGGCGCAGAGCCTCCTGACAAAGGGTCCACGACCCCACCCCGCCTTGTTTGTTGCAGTACCACATGGCGGTGGTGTTGTCTGTGAACACCTGCACTACCTTCCCTTTGACAGAGGGAAGGAATGCCTTGAGTGCAAGTCGGATCGCCCGGAGCTCCAGAATGTTGATATGGAGCCGGGACTCCGCCGGAGACCAGAGGCCTCTGATCTCCGCCTCTCCCATGTGACCGCCCCATCCCAGAAGGGACGCGTCCGTCACAACTGTGTGCTCTGGCTGGGGAAGGGAGAGGGATCTGCCCATGACCCATTGCCGGTTCGAGAGCCACCACTGCAACTGTTTTGCAGTCCCCTCCGAGATCTGGACGTGATCGGACAGGTTGCCCTGGTGCTGCGCCCACTGGAACTTCAGGTCCCACTGCAGAGCCCGCATATGCCATCTGGCATGATTGACCAGCAGGATGCAGGAGGCCATGAGGCACAGCAGCCTCAGGGTCATCCGTACCGAAACCCAGGATAAAGGCTGAAAGATCGGAATCATAGCCTGAATATCCCGGACTCGCCGTTCGGGAGGATAGGCCCGAAACTGCGTCGTGTCCAGAACTGCTCCGATGAAAAGGAGCTGTGGAGAAGGAATCAGATGCGACTTCGGCACATTGATGGAGAACCCCAGCGAGTGCAGGAGTTCGGCCGTAGTCTGGAGGTGGGAGACGACTGCCTGGGACGTCAGCCAGTCGTCGAGGTAGGGGAAGACTGAAACCCCTGCCCGGCGCAGATGAGCTGCGACCACCGCCAACACTTTCGTGAACACCCGAGGGGCACTGGTAAGGCCAAAGGGGAGCACGGTGAACTGAAAATGCTCGGGGCCTACCGTGAACCGAAGGTAACGCCGGTGGGCCGGCAGGACGGGGATGTGGAAATATGCGTCCTGCAAGTCCAACGCTACCAACCAGTCTCCAGGGTCGAGGGCAGTCAAGACCTGAGCTAGGGTGAGCATCTTGAACTTCTCCTTCCGGAGGAAGCGATTGACGTTCCGGAGGTCCAAGATAGGACGCATGTCCTCCTTGTCCTTTTTGGGCACCAGGAAGTAGTGGGAGTAGCAACCACGCCCTACTTCTGGGGTCGGAACATGCTCGATGGCCCTCTTGGCCAAGAGGGCCGTGACTTCCTTCTGCAGAAGTACCAAGTGACCCCCTGACATGCGGTGGAATTGAGGTGGCATGGCTGGGGGGGGTGGACTCGAAGGGGAGGGAGTAGCCCCTTCGGACAATGTCCAAGACCCACCTGTCCGAGGTGATGATACGCCAGTGGGGAAGGTGATGGCGGACCCTGCCCCCTACTGGCGTGCTGTGCACCTGAAAGGAGGGACTAGGAGGGTTTGGAGGCCGCGGACGGGTTGGAGGTGGTGGCCTGACCCGCACGCTGGTTGCCCGATCCGCCACGGCGGAATCCACGACCTCGGCCACGCGAAGACGCCTGCTGCGCGGGCCGGTGGCTGGGCTGCTGACGTGAAGGGGCGCCCCTACCGTGGCCACGATAGGGGCGAAAAGCAGAAGTCAGCGGAGGGCGTGTAGCAGAAAGGCCCAGGGACTTTGCAGTAGCCCGTGAGTCCTTAAAGCGCTCCAACGCATGGTCTGCTTTGGACCCAAAAAGACCGACTCCATCAAAGGGCATGTCCATGAGAGTATTCTGGACATCCCCTGAAAAACCAGTGGTTCTCAGCCAGGCGTGGCGTCGTAGCGCCACCGTCGTTGCAATAGACCTGCCCAGCGAGTCGGCGGTATCAAGGCCACATCGAATTGTATATTTGGCCGCATCCCTTCCTTCCGCAATGGCGCGGGAAAGCAGTGTCTGGACCTCCTCAGAACACTGGGGCAAAACATCCGCCACCGAATCCCACAAGGAGTGGGTATATCGGCCCAAAAGGCAAGCGGTGTTGACGGACCGCAAGCCAGCACTGGAGGAAGAAAAACCCTTCTTCCCAAATTGATCCAGGCGTTTGGATTCCCTATCCGGAGGGGTGGTAGGGAAGGCGGTTTGGGAAGCGGAGGCTTGGACAACCAAGCTCTCAGGGGTGGGGTGGACAGAGAGAAACAGGGGGTCGCCCGGAGCTGGGCGATGGCGTCTGGACACGCTCCTATCCACAGGAGCCCCTGTGTTGGGCTTGGACCAGGCGCCCAAAAGAACGTCAGTGAGGGCGTCGTTAAACGGCAGCACAGTCTCCGAAGAGGAGGCTGCCGGCTGAAGCACCTCTGTCAAGAGATTAACCTTGACCGCCACAGCAGGGAGTTGGAGATGTAAGGCTCCAGCTGCCCTACGCAACACCGTTGCAAAATTGGCTCCCTCCTCCGTAGCCACGGGAGGAGACAGCATGCCAGTGTCAGGGGAAGTATCTAGACCACTAGCATCCCCTAGACCCTCTGTCCAGTCCTCATCGTACTGACACTGTTGTGTCAGAGGGTCATCAGACCCCTCCCAGTCCTCCTGGTCCTCCTCAGGTTCAAAATAAGGGGGAGGAGGGACATTTGGGACCCAAGGTCTCATCGGCGCCGGAACCGGCGTCGAGCGACGTCGGTCCGGGTCCATGTCCGGAGCCGGAAGGAACTGGGGAACGACGCCGCTCGGAGCCCCAGGCGGCGTCGAGAACGGCACCGGAGACATCGGCGCCGGCGGAGGTGTCGTTAGGTCGACCGTCGTCGATGGGGGTTGTGGAGCCGGGATCGAGGCCGGGGCCGAAGCCGGAGCCGGGATCGAGGCTGGAGGCACGGGCGACGCCGGAGCCGTCGGCGACGCCGGAGCAACCCCATCAGGGCCCGCGGGGCCCGAAGGCGCACCGGAGGGGCTTGGAGGCCCGAAGAGGCGGGCCATGGCCGACAGGAATTCCTGCACTTTGGCCGGATCCGCCCCCGAACCCGGGAAGGGCGGGTATGGCGGGGGCGACTCCACAGGCATGTCCGGGGCGGCGGGGACGGTGCCGGGAGGGGCCTCAGCCGAGTCGCGAGACCGGCGAGGCGAAGTCCTAGAGCGATGATGCTTTTTAGACTTCTTGTGTTTTGACTTACCGGACGAAGAAGACTTCGATGCCGACGACCGGTGTGGACTCCGCGATCGACCCCTGGACCTCTCACGCGACCGGGGCTTCGCGGAGCCGAATGCCGGGCCTCGAGGAGCTTTTGAGACCGCTCTCGCAAAGCTTTCGGGTTGAGGGCCTGGCAGTCGGTACAAGACTCCGTGTCGTGGCCTCGGCCGAGGCAGAAGAGACACTCCCAATGCGGGTCGGTGACGGACATCATCCGAGCACAGGCGCCGCAACGTTTGAAACCGGGCATCCCTACGACACCTTGATAGAAAAACAGTGAAAAAATTCACCAAAAAGTATGGTCAAAAAATGACCAGGGCACTGCTCTTCCCGGATCTGCGCTTGCTGGCGCGGAAAAAGAAGAACTGACGTCAGCGCGCAGGGGCGGCGCCTAAGTACTGCCCGCGACGTCATCCCGGCGATCACGACGCCGACGACGGACGCGGAGCCGCACGACGCCGCCTACCGACGCGCAAGGGTACTGCTACGCAAAAAACTTTCCGGATCCAGCCTGACGCCTGGGGATATTCTAAGGTAAGGAATCTGTCACTAACGTGTCTCTTTCAGATAATCCCTGTAATGGACTGCAACACTTAAGTGTAGCTGAAACAGAGTCACTAAAGACTGCTGATGGAAAACTTGCAACCCTGTCCAAGTCACATGGACTGGAACCAGGGTACAGCCAGCAACAAATAAAGCTAGAGCTACCAGAGAACAAAAAAAGAATTATCAGCCATATACAGACACCCAAAGGTCACCAAACACAGACCCATAAGTGACAAAAACACAGAGCTACCAAAGACTAAAAACAGAGCTATCAGCGAGCAAACACTAAGCAACTAGAGACCGTACAGAACACCAGCCATCAAACATACATCCACTGAAGACAAAACACAATCATCTGCAATAAAAACAGCAGCTGTGGACCTAACATAGCCATAGAGGCACATGGGATCAAATACAGAACCTGTACTGACTACTTAGCCTGCAACTAAAACTCTGGTTCATCAATGAACAAGCTCCAATTCATCAGGAAATGAACACAGAGTCGACCATCGACCAAACACAGAACCACTGGCACTCAAATACAGATCAACCAGTAATTTCAACACAGAGCTGCAAAAAAACAAAATAAAAAACGGAGCATCCAGCGACATATACATTGCGAGTATTGATCAAATGCAGAATCATTCACTGGCAAACAAACGCAGAAAAACTGTGTGTCAAAAAGAGCCACCAAGGTCCGAACATAACTTGTAGTGACTTACTACAAAAACACACCTGAACCACAGGATCATTTGCAAAACATACCGAAGCCAATCAAGTCACAATGCCATCTGTCGACCAAGCATATATGCTCTGGAGACCAGATAGAACGACAGGCAATCAAACACATAGTGACTAACAACCAAATGTCATCAGCAAATCAACACAGCTATGAAGGACCAAACACAGAAATATCAGAGACCAAACACAGAAAAAGTCTGACTTAACACAGAGCGCTCATTAAAAATAACATAGGCCCATCAGCAAAGAAGGCCAAAGGCAACATCGTCCAGAAACAAGGTCACATGCACCAAATACATCCCCCTAATGACCACATTCACAGCCAAGAGAGAGCAAACACAGAGTAATATGCAAACAAAAACAGAGACCCAAGCAACCAGATGCTGAGCAATACAAGAGCTACCAGTGAGTCACCTAAAACCATTTAAAGAAGTCCAGGCCAAACATAGAATCACCAGACACAACCACCAGTGACCAAATAGAGCCAAAAGCACCAAGCACATAGTGAAGGTTAACCGAATACAAAACAAAGAGTGACAAACATAGAGCGACTGGTGACAAAGCCAGAGACCAAGCACTGGACCACCGTGATCAAACACAGAATCGCCAACGAGAAACTCCAAGCAGCCACATCACACACAGAATTGGCCGTCAAGCTTCAAAGAGTGACGTGGAAGATGTCAGTCTCAGACCTGTATTGATTTTCAGAATCTAGAAGACGTTTAGGCCCGATTTAGATTTTGGTGGATGGGTTACTCTGTCACAACAGTGACGGATATCCCGTCCACCGAAATATAAACTCCATTATATCCAATGGGATTTATGTGTCGGCAGGCGGGATATCCGTCATTGTTTTGATGGAGTAACCCGTCCACCAAGATCTAAACCAGGCCTTAAGTGTTCAGTTATTGCAGACTTCTAAGCCTGCAGTCATTTGTTTTGGTCTCTCTAGGGATGCAACAAATTCTCAGTATTGTTAATTTAATAGGAGGGGCAGCCACTAATGCAATAGACTGCTTGCACCAACAGCATCAATTTTTTTTAACTAAAACGTATATGGCAAATAAGAAAAGCTGTAATATCAACCCTGAAATTCCTGAGACTCTGCTGCGAGCCACACAGCTCTGCAGAAATCCCACAAACAACAAACATTGCCCATGCATCTACGTGACATTTGTAAATTCTGTTTTGGAATCCAGTTTTTTCAACTACACAAGTATTTACTCCACACTTTAATCCCAGCACAATTCCCTACTTTACACTTGTGTGCACGAGCTCACAAGTGTGGTGTTCGCTTGCTAAAATATTGGGTCTGCCCTCGCTCTAGCAAGGGCGTGGGGCAGAAACTTGGCCTCAAATTCAAAATATCATTACAGTATCCTGCCTTCCTTAAGCAACAGAGGTTTAGATGATGCATGAATGCAGATGCTATTTTAAATGGAGACTACAGAGCGATAACTCTAAAGACATTTTGAATTATTTAATGAATAATAAACGCAGTTATCTTGTTGATGGCTAAACATAATAAAATGCTTAACATAATCGTTCTGCAGTTGAAAAGGGAGCCTACTGAAAGGCATCAGACAAGTGTTACAGTTATCTTTTCTGCTGCAGATATGAATATATTTCTAATGTAAGCAATATAGGAGGTTACATTACATCTAATGAAAAGTTAAATAATTTGTCGGCTCTGCTTGAGTACTTGCTAATTATTTTAATATAAAGTCTGCCAGAAATAAAATACCATTATGTAGAAAAAAAGGAATGCAGGATTGCTCACTTCTGTCAAAGATATTGTACATGAATTTCAAGAAGTTTGCTCTGTGTATGATACAAATGCAGAAATTGCATCACAGGAAGATATTAACCTTTTCTCAAGAATGGCCATTGAGGAGTTCAGTTGAGTTTTGTGCTCGACTGCCTGAGGAAAGGGCGACTCCTCTCAGTAGCCACAGGGCCACCCTGCACCTAATATAGACGTGAAATGTGTCAAGGCTCTCCTTGAGAGGATGCTAGTTAGGAGGTAAAACACAAAAGGTAAAAAGCCTCCTTGGCAATCTAGTAGCTCTTGATAGAAGACAAAGATTAATACAGAAGTTAACAGCAAGACATTAAAATTCCCCTGACATCAGGGAAGAGTGAAAAAGCCATTCAAGTATTTCCAGAAATAGATCCAGAAGAAGTTCCAACTTCAGGAATCAAAAATAAGGGACAAAAACAGTAGCAAGGGGGTGAGGAACATGATGAAAAATAAAAGAAGTACGGTGTTGTAATGTATCCATCTTTGCTAAATGCCTCCTCGCATATGATTCAAACAGGAACTGACATCATAGGAAAAGACTCCATCTTAGATTGGGAACCTCAGAATTCTCGGAATAGACCACCATCTTAAAAATGACAGTTTTTAGAACTTGGCTACGTCCCTTTCTTGAAACTCATGGCAGTGGTTTAGCACATGAAGAGGAAGCTCAAGTCTGACATCTTTTGCCCAACCCTAAACTCCGCAGTCGCACTTCTGACTTTCTCACCCAATGCTCCTTATGGCTCGCCAACACCACTCCAGGTGACGGCTAGCGCAGAAGCACCAGTGTGGTGTAGGTGGCGAGGACGCATAACCATGTGCTGAGCATGGCGTAACTGCTCTATTGTTTCTTTGTATTTCCACGCCATGACATCTCAAGTGATAACCGCACCTCCATTATTTTTACAAAGTCCTGGGCAACCATGTATACCTTGGGAAGATAGGAAAGAAACGTTTGAAACCTATCTTGAAGCGATAGGTGGGGATGTCTATGTAGCAAAAAGAAAGTTAGCCATTCTTAAACATTCTTTGGGTCTAGAAGGAAGAAATGTATTAACCTTACCAGGGGTTAGTAGTGTTACTAGAGAAGATAATACTACAGAAGGAGGTGGTGAAAGTGTGGATAATGACATAGATGTTTACGAAATAGCGCAAAAGGCGCTAGAAGAAAATTTTGGCAAGAAAACTAGTATAGTGGTGGAAAGACAGATTCTTTTCACGTGCTCAGCTACAATGTGAATCTATTGAACAGTATGTAGCCAATTTACGGAATCTAGCGATCACTTGTAAGTTTAAGGATCTTAGGGACGAGTTAATCAGAGATCAAATGATCAATAGATTATATAATGTCAAGATCCAAGAGAAACTACTAGGCTTGAAAGATCCCACCCTAGAAAAACCATAGAGATAGCCAGAAGAATGGAAAACACCTCCAGATATGTAAAATAATTAGGTAATTGTTCTGCTAAAAAGAGGTTCATGATGAATCAGTACACAGCATAAATAATTCTGGCAAGCAGGTCAAAAAAGAGGATTATTCTAAACCTAGCGAGAAAAAGTTAGATCAATCTAAGGTCAGATCCAAATACTGCTTTAGATGTGGAAGTCCCAAACACACTGCAGATGTTAGTCATTGCCCTGCTGTCAGAAGTAGGTGTTATAGATGCAAGAAAATCGGGCATTTTGCTAGATTATGCAAGGGAACCACCAATTATCATGTTGATAAGAAGTCCATTAATATGGTAAAAGAGGATGATTTTTCTTGTGAGAGTGAAAACGATGAGGTAGAATTACTAATGATTGATTCTTCCCAAGTTTGCAATTGTGATGGGTCCAAAGATAGCTATCGTCCACCCAAATGCTTGGTTGCTATCAAGGGAAATGAAGTTCACATGTGGGCAGATTCATGTTCTCCATTCTCCATAATTGACAAAGTCACTTGGGAAAATTTGGGTTTTAGTGTTAAAGATTTACAAGCTACAGATGTAACGCCAGAAGGATATTGTGGTAACAAACTTCCTGTTCTAGGTTATGTCATGACTGAGATTTGTTTTCAAGTCAGGAGAACTTTTGCCAAGCTTTATATAGTGGAAAAAGGAAAATCGCTTCTTGGATGGAAGGAACAACGTGCTTTAGACATTATTTTAAATCCAAACCATCCTGAACAGGTTTTAACCATAGCGTCGTCTGACAACAACAAATGGGTCATCAAATTTCCTGATCTTTTAAAAAATTCGCTGGGGTGTTTGAAAAGATTTAAACACCGCATTATTTTGAAAGACAATGTCGTGCCTAAAGTACACAAAGTAAGGAATGTGCCACTTATTCTAAGACAAAAATTGAAATAAGAACTACAGAGACTGTGTAATGAGGGAGTAATTAGGCCCATTGAGGCGTCAGAGTGGTTAAGTCCGGTTGTTTTGGCTAAAAAACCCAACAGTAAGATCAGGATGTGCATTGACTTGAGAGACTTGAATGATTGTATATGGATTGATCGTCATCCTCTCCCAAGAATCAATTAAATGCTGGCCACTGTGGAAGGAGGTGCATACTTTACCACACTAGATCTGTCCAGTGCTTACCATCAGGTTCTTTTACACGAGAAAAGCAGGCACTTCACTTCTTTTATCACACATGAGAGAGCGTATCAATTCATTCGCATGCCATTTGGACTGGCTTCAGCATCCGCCGTCTTCCAAAGGGTAATGCAAAAGGTTTTGTCAGGTGTAGAGAACACTTTAGTATTTCAAGATGATGTATTGGTGTGGGGGCGCGATGTTGCACAACATGATATAATTTTAGAAATTGTTTTGAACAAATTATTAGATTCTGGACTCACCATTGGCCTCGAAAAATGTAAATTTGGTGTGTCGGAAGTAGAATATTTAGGCCACACTCTTACCAAGGATGGCGTTAAACCCAAGATCAGTTTAATAGATGCCATTGAAAAAGCGCCTCCTCCTACAGATAAGGACCAACTCAGGTCATTTTTGGGTCTTGTGGAGTACTACTCCAAATTTGTCAGTCATTTCTCTGATAAAGTACAAAGTTTAAGAGATCTTATGAAGAAAGGTGCAAAATTTGTATGGACTAATGAGTGTCAGTTAACCTTTGAAGCTATAAAGAAAGCTATAGCAAGTGCTGTTTGTTTGAAACCATTCAATCCAGATGATGCAACTATAATTTCTACAGATGCCAGTAACCATGGTCTTGGTGCTGTGTTACTACAAGTGCATGATGGCAAGGAAAGAGTTGTAGCTTTTGCTTCTCGCACGTTAAAGGGAGCTGAGCATACCTATTCTACTGTTGAAAAGGAAGCATTGGCTTGCTGGTGGGGCGTCCAGCACTTCAGAATGTTTGTGTGGGGTATTAAATTCACATTACGCACAGATCACAAGCCATTAGTGGATTTGTTTTCCACGAGGGGTGCAGGTAAAGCCACCCCCAGGATAGCCAAATGGCTTTATCGTTTACATGAATTCTCCTTCAATGTAAAGTATGTACCTGGGGTAAAAAATGTAAATGCAGACTGTTTGTCCAGGTTACCCATGGAATATGTACAAACTAGTGATGAGGATGAATGGATGGTAGCGGAAATTAATGATGTATGTGGTGCAATTTCCGAAGAGGAGTGGATTTCTGCCGCGAAAGAAGACCAATCTATCAAAAATCTCATTTAGGCCGCCCTTACGCATGTTCAAGGGTGGAAATTACATCCTGAATCTTTAGAGCCTTTTAAACTTATTTGGTCAGAATTTGCCATTGTGAACAACATTGTAAGGAGGGGGTACCGGCTAGTTGTACCCCAAAGTTTAAGTGAAAGGCTATTAAAACTTATGCATGAGGGTCATTGCGGCATGTCAGCCATGAAAAGGCGCATCAGGGAAGATTTCTGGTGGCCAGGTATGGACACTCAAATTGAGAGATTTGTACGCAATTGCATTGCTTGTGCAGTCAGTGATAAGTCTCATACTACACAAGAGACTACTATTGTTCCATTACCTTTGCCTAAGTCACCCTGGGAAAAACTTGCCATTGACATATGTGGTCCTTTTGAAACTCTTGGCACAAATGACAGATTTGCCATTGTTTTGATTGACTATTTTTCCAAATGGCCTGAGGTAACAATTGTAAAGGAAGTAAAGACCAGTGTTGTAATATCCTTTTGTGAGGACATTTTTTAGAAGGGAGGGATGTCCCGCTGAAATTGTCTCTGACAATGGTCCTCAATTTATTTCTGCAGAATTTGAAAGTTTTTTATCTGTTTGGGGGCATTAAGCACATCAAGACCCCTGTTTATCATCCCAGGGGAAATGGTTTAGTTGTAAGGTTTAATAGGGTGTTAGTAGAGAGCATACAACTAGCATGTAAAAGTGGTTTGCATCATAGACAGCAAGTTAGAGACATGTTAGGGTGTTATTGAACCACTCCGCATTCAGTCACTAAAGAAATTCCTTTCAGTTTGCTTAAGGGAAGAGTACCTTGCACAGTAGCTGTGCCGGCCTGAATGGACAGAGCACGCAAGTGCATTGTAGATCATGAAGAAATGAAAGACCGGGTCAAAAGACACCAAAATATTTATAGCCAAAGACATAACACAAGTATTCACAAAACTTGTCAGTCATTCAAGTCTGGCATGTATGTAAGAGTTTATGTTGGTGACAAAACAGAAAAGGGTGCTTCTAAGTGGTCATGTCCTAAAATGGTTGTGCATGTTAATGGTAATTGTGTAAAACTTGCAGATGGGAATTGGTGGAACATCAGAAAAGTATCTATATGTAATGCCACGGAGCAAGAAGAATGGTTGAAACTCCACAATACAGGGAGTTCTCGTTCCACCTTTAATCAAGGGATTGCACAAGATAAAGATAAATCCATTGTTGATCCTACCACTACACGTCATTCCTCCCGCACCAAAGTCAGACCTAAATTTCTTAATGATTACACTTGTGATTAATCTACTGTATCATAACCTTTAGGATTCTGCATTGCTTATTTTTGTATAATATAAGGGGGGATATGTGACTTCATTGTTTCCACTATCTGTGGTGTTTATTTCATGGGATTTATTCATTGTTTGGTTGTTTAAATTTATCCCATTATTTATTGTACTTATTTCATCGTGCTATTTATTGTTTATTTTTGTTAAGAAGGGAGATATGTTATATCTTCCTGATGTTAATTTATTGTGCTTTCATTTATATTCTCTTGTGGAATGCTTCCTGCTTCCAGGCAACTGGCTCCTCGTCAGAGTTGTGGGGGTTCTGGAATGAGAGAGCAGTTGGATCGGGAGCAGGTAGCAGACCATCAAGGGCCGTTCCTCTTACCTAATAAACCTTCAGAAGCAAGTATCCGTGAGTCTTGTCATCGTACTAGTAACATGCTGATTGACCACACAAAAAGTGCACCATCTTTTACTGAACGCTTGTAGTCTCTTGTGAGCTCTCGGCACAGATGTAATACATTTTCGTCTCTACATTGATGCTCCAGAAATCAGATAATAAAGAAAGATTTACTACATTTAGATTTCAATAGTGTTTTACTGAGATTTTCTTTTATTTTCCAGGTATTTTCGATTGCCACAGGCTGTACCACTCCGGGTCCAGCGGAAGAATCTACGGAGAGCACAGCAAAGCTGTACTTACCATCCCCCGTATCCGACGGTCAAGCTGTGGAGACAGGTCTTTCCCGTACCTGGCTCCCACTTATTGAAATAACTTGCCATTCCAGATCCGTACTTGTACTGATTACATCAAATTTAAGAAATTACTAAAGACACATTTGTTTAAACTCAGTTTTTTGCTTCCTGTTGTTGTGGCTGTCCTCAGCCCCTAGCTAACCCTCTTGGGGTGGTTCGTGCAAGATATCAAATTAAATTGACATAACATAACAATCTGACAGGTGAAGTCTCTGTAGTCTTATGCACAGTATTAGTCAAGCGGTCTCCAGTCAGAAGAAAATGTCTTCCAGCCATCTGTTGATCATGAGATATTTTTTCCATCCCCAATAAATACCAAAGCCTATTGTAGTAGTTATCAGTTTGTGGCATAAGGGGCATTCCACCCTTGGCCAGTAGTGGTGGTTTGGCAGCCGGAAGAAGTAGGTTTGTTCATGTTCTTGCCTTATTCTTCTTGCTACTTGCTAGGTCTGGCATCCAACCCTGTAACATGCTTAGCAGTTTTCAGAAGCTTGACTCCCGCTATGACCTCCAATGCCTCAAGGGCTGCCCTCCAGAAGCACTGAATATGTGGGCAATTCCACTGTATGTATGTGGTGTTTGTATGTACGTGATGTTTCTATAGCATCATCCTAGCCAAAAGGCAGCGGAGCACTGTACATGGTTAAAGACAAGCATAAAGTCAACGGGGAAGAGGGGAGGAAGCTGGGTTAGGGATAGTTAATGCATTGTGATGCGGTGGTATTTAAAGAGGGGTGCATGTGGAAGACTGTCCCTATTTTATTACACTTCTCCAACATTTCTCTATCTTAATGCTATCCACTGTATGGAGGCACTCTGGGGTCCGATGCCACTTACATTTTCCTTGCTGCTTCCCGACTTTAGGCACGAGTAATTCCGCTCTACGTATTTGACAATATCAAAGACCACAGTTCATCAGTGAAGCGCTGGATCACTTCCACTTCTTGGATCACCCAAACCTGCCTCTGACGGTAGTAGTGTTGTTAGTGGTAGTTTGTAGATGTTAAGGATCTGCCGGGAGTACTCCAGAACATCACTTGGGAGTTTGTCAAGGAAGTGAATGGACGGTTGCCTGCCTCTTTAATCAGCTAATGCCTAATTTATGCACATCTAAACCGTTTTCTCCAACCCATAATATTTTGTGATCTTTTCACAGAGTTTGGTGGACCCATTAGCAATTAAGCCTCATATCTTTATAGAGCGCACCGGGTGCCACTTCTGGAAGGCCTCCCTATGTTGCCTGGCCTGAGTTCCTGAAGATTGGGGTGTAAGATGAGGAGAAGGTAGTTAAACCAAGTCTTCCACGTTAGGTTCCAGACCTCTAAAATCCCCTAGTCACTGGTGATTCCTGCATATTCACCAGTCTGTCTTTGGATTCCAACGAAGGGATTTCCCAAAGTTGATCGCCTAGCAAAAGTGTGGTCCAGGAAGCACCAGAGGTTCTCCATCCCCACTTTTTAGCAGATACCTCAAGTGGGAGGCCTGGCAGTAGAGTGTGAGGTTGGCAATGCCAAAACCATCTGCCTTTACACGTCACTGTCCTATGCTAACCATGCTTCCCACCCATTGTCCTCCCTCATTGACTAGGGTTGCTTGGGAAATCAGTGCTCCACTCTCAGTGGAACGGCCAGAAACAGGAAAAAGTTGTAGACAGCACAAACATTTTAATCGTGGCTTTGTGTCCTAACCAGGAGAGAAAGAGATTATGCCATTCTGCCTGGTCTTTCTCAATTGAGGATAGCAGGGTGGGAAATTAGTCATGTACATCTCTCTTGTCATTGCTGCTAGTTGAAACCCCAGATAGTTTATGGATGAGGTGCTCCATTTAAAGGGCTAGTGTTGTTTTAACCTCGCCATCTCATTCCCCAGGATACCTACTGCCCATGCTTCTGATTTTTATATATCATTCTAGAACTCAGTAAACACACTGAATTTCCTCACCTCCACAAGGGGTGAGGGGTGAGTTCAAAGAATGTGTCGGTTCTGGCAGGGAGACTAGTACATTATCCGCAAAGAGCATCTAATGGAATTAGTCTGGGCCTAGTTTCACTTCTGAAATGTCCGCCAGGTTAAGGATAGTGTTCACTAGTGGCTCTAAATATAGAACTAAATGTTAAGGGGATAGGGGGCACCCCTACCAGGTCCCATGTTCCACCTCCACTAAACCCAGGTCTTTCCCATTCAGTCCTATCTGGGCACTGGTGCCACATAATCTGAGAGACTCATGTTGAGGTAGTGTTGGTAAATGCCGCCAGCCAGGATCCCACATCTAAAAATATACCAGTCTACCCTGTAGAATATATAGGCGCCAGGAGACCCTATTTGGAAAAGAAAGGCTCTGGAGGGATCCCCCGAGAGGATCCTGTAGTTAAACGACAACTGCATGATGTAGATGAACAAACATAACTCCTCGTTGACTAATCGTGGATCTATACATATCTTACAATTTCACATGTTCGTACAAATGGATCCCCCCTGAATCCAGAAAGACCGTCACCCATGCACTCATAACTAGCAGACTGGACTATGGAAATGCCCTCTATGCCAGAATCAACAAACCCCTGCTACGCAAACTCCAGACCATCCAGAACACCGCGGCCAGACTCGTCCTCGCCATCCCATGGCATGAACACATCACCTAACACCTGCGAGACCTCCACTGGCTCCCAGTCGAGAAGAGAGTAACTTTCAAGCTACTCACCCATGCCTACAAATCCCTCCACAACACCGGACCCAAATACCTCAACGACAGTGTCTCCTTCCACGTACCCAAGAGAAACGTCAGCTCCGTCGACCTTGCTCTCGCCAAATCCCTGCGCATCCGCAGAACTAGATCGGGTGGAAGAGCCTTTTCCTACATTGCGGCAAAGACCTGGAACGAGCTCCCGATCAACGTCACACGCTCCCCGACCCTGCACTCCTTCAGGAAGAGCCTCAAGACCTGGTTCTTTGGCTGACTCGGAGCTGCACCCCCCCACTCCCAGCGCCTTGAGACCCTCACGGGTGAGTAGCGCACTTCAAAATTCCCTGATTGATTGGTACATCCCATGGTGCTACATCATCTGCCTTTCCCTTACTACTATGGTTTTGTTTTTTGGTCCATGATTTACGACACCTATTGCAGCAATTTTACAATGAAGTGCTAATAATCTGGTCAGCCTTTAGGCATCAATAGGCTGATGTTCAAAAATCTATCTCGCTAATTAGATGTTAACTATTTCCCTTTTCTTTCCTTTTTCTTGCTTACTTTCTTTTTTCATCTCTCTTTCTCTCTGATTGTAACCTACTCTTCTCTGCTAAAATATTCCTGAACATTTCCATTTCGCTGATGACAGGAGAAGGGGTTTGACTGCAGTTTCTTTTATTCAAGGTGAGGACATACCTAGGTCAGCCCTGCCCTTTTGTCTGTCCCTGATTGCTGCTTCAGAAAGGCTGATGACAGCCAGGTGCAGAAAACTCATATTTTATGGTGCCAGTTTAGTGCGTGCTCCAGCCTAGCGACAGCCCCAGTGCTACCTGCTGTGAGAAGCATCACTTCACATAAAGGTTGTGTTTGGAGAGCAGCATGCGAAGGACACTAGAAATAGACGCTTTTCAAACTGGATCTGAAGATTGAGACAGCGACTCCACAACGCATGTCTAGAAAAATGTGTATAAATGTTGGATCTAAACAACCCCACTTTGTTCCAGCTGCTGGTTCTTCATACCCAAAGACGAGAGTGCTCCACAGAGGACTTGAAGGACATCTCTGTGACTGAGGCTGGTGTCTCCCATAGGTTAGGGAAAATCACCTGAAGTTTGCACTTTTTTGCTGGAGGAGCTGAAGGTCTGCCTAGTGCCAATAAACACAACTGCCTGCTGGAAAAGGGAGAGTGTCTGCCTGGCTCTGCAGAAGGAGAGATTGTCCATGACAAGAACATCAGCATGCTCCTGGCAGTGCTTAATTTGTACAAAAATAAGTGCCGGGCAGCCGTCAGGAGGTCACCGCAGTTTGCACCACACATTGCCACTGTACTTACACAACTATTAACCAGACTGCTATAAGTGTGACAATTCAGACTGTTCAAGGCCGCCAAAGCTTTAAGAATGGCTTGGGTGGCAGGCGTTAGTTGTTTTTAATGTATATTGAACTAACAAACAAATGTTTTTCTGCTCATCTTGAAATTACACAAACAACGCCACCATGTGGCAGCTGTCATATGTGCAGGTTCTGGCAATTAAGTGCCGGTTCCGAGCAATGGAAACTACCAGCTCAAATTAAGCACTGATTCATGGTCTGAAGAACACACAGACAAACCCAGGCTGCCTGAGAGAGGAAAGGCAGGAGCGACCTATGTTGCAGTGAATCTCCTTGATTCTCTGTAGTGTCCAGTGAGAAACACACCCAAAAGACTGGTCACATCTGTGTGCCCCCAGTCGCTACTGTGGGGCACAATCTGATGCTGCGATTTGCTGCTGCCACCGCCAATAACATGAGAAGCTGCACTGTCACTGTTGGATAGCTGTCTGGACTAGGAAGGCTGCCGTTGCCTTGCAGTGTCATCTGTTTACTTCAGATCGAAGTGGCAACTGCCTTGCCATGTGATCTGCCCGCACCAACCACAAAGCTGGCAAAAAAACACTAGGATCCTCAGTGCCCTCATCAAGAAGCATTCTTCCGTTACTCAGGGAGGCCATGTATGTCGAAGATGCAGGTAGCGCTCAACTTTGTCTGCAACAGCTACAAAAATATCATGTGAGTACTGCAGGCCTTGACTTGTGATTGGAACAAAGCCAGTGCAACTCAGTGGAGTGAGTGTGAGGACTTGAGACTAGACTGTTTCTGCTCACTACAGCAATGTGAGTAAGAACAAAGTGAGCCGATTCCACTTTTGAACCTGTGGGGAACATAATGTGCACCTGAGCCTAATCCATGCTTCTGCCAAAGGGACTATGATAAACAGGGTCACCTGGGTGGGAGAGAGCCTGGAGAGAAAGTAAGATGGAGCAAAAGGCAAAATTACTGGAAACCTAAAAAAAAGACTCTATAGGGGCCTCCCACAAGATGGTGTTGACTACAGGGAAAATTGATCAATCGGTTAAAGAGCTGTTCAACCATCCAGTTAGTTTGTGGGTGGTATGATGTGGTAGGTCACATATTCTTGCTCCCACCTCTCTGTCATGTATGAGGAGGTAAAGTTTCTTCCACGGTTGTGTTGTAGGGATTCTGCACATACACAGAGCTATGCACAGGATAATAGGACCTCGGAGTATAGTGGTGAGCCAACCATACACCTTAGCACCCACAATCCCAACCCGACTAGCATTAGCATCTCATTAGCAACGATGCTACCAATGATTAGACACCCCAGAACTTGGTCTCTCTCAGGACTCGCGGGAGCAAGAACACCCTTTCATAACTCACTCATACCTGTCCTCGACGTGCGTAATAAGAGCCACTGTATAGTTTAAAATGTTTATTTCAACTACCGTGCTCTAAGATGCAGTACACGTGCCAGTACTATCAGCATAATGCATAAGAATAAAACAATAAGCATAGTTACAATTCCATAGAATATAAACGGGGAAAGCATTTCATAAAGCAGTGGATATAGGGCTAAATGACCATACCACCCTCCCCGTACTAGCAGCTAGTATATTATAAAAATAGAAGACCTCTGGGCTTTGTCGGGCAGACCCTCATACCTCAATATCTAGATGCTAGGTTTACATCATCAGACAAGTACAGCTCTTCTCTCTGGAAAGGTTTTTCTCCAAGTGCCTCTAACAGTGAAAACACAATATTAAATGCACACGAATTTCCCCAGTGCAGCTGCATTCAGTGTTATGTCTAAGTGCGAGGGGCTGACCAAATCAGCAAGAACAAGGGACATTGTTTTTCGACCTTGTACATGATGTGCAGACGAAACCCAAAGGGGATAGGAAGAAAGGTGAAAGGCAGAAAAGCAGACAGTTCTAAAATAGCCGGGCACAAGCAGAGGCTGGAAAAACAAAGGCACAAAGTAATGTGCGCAAAAAGGCATCATGGCAGCCAGGCCTAAGCTAACTTAGCAACGCAGAGCATGAGTCCACAAACCACACGACACCCTCCCCTGGTCAGTCCACCGGCAAAGACATAGGACGAAGACAGAGTTCAAATAGATGGAGCAGAACGGCAACGTCTGTGACAGAATGTGCCCAAGGGAAGGACAATGAACGGGAGAGGAGAAAAGAATAAATAGATAAAAACGTCCAGGGAGGCAGGAATCCTGAAAGCGGAGGCCCCCTAATCCAAAAAAGTGTAGGTGCAGAAAAACGCCACACCTTCCAAGAGGACATCGTTGGAATCGTCAGAAAAAAGAGACGCCATCCAGTTCATCAAATCAAAACTGCATTCATGATCCTCATAACAGGGTGCAGTGAACAGCAATGCGGGACAACTTGCGTGATACTCAATATAACTTTGTTGTAGGAGAGCCTGAGCAGCCGCCCAGACATCCCAGTGTGCCAAGATGCCAAGTGCAGCCGCACGCGCCATGTAGCCAGCACCGGAACAGTCTCGTTCATGGGCCTCTAAGGGACCCACCAACTGGACAAAATCCAGGCGAGACAGAGACGTATTGGAGAGGCAGTAATCCAAGGACCAGGAGAAAGGACATCGAATGCAAGACATCACAGGTTGCACGCAAGTGAAATACGCAAAGCGAAAAGAAAGTCTGTATGACACACCGAGTGTCGCCAATGGCGCTCACGGAGCAACCGGAGACGACCGTGGTCGAGCAGGGCCCCAGGAAGTGCAGCCATTGCGTAGCACACAGACCAAAAGCAAAACACCAGCCGCTAAGGCGAGGATCAACGGAAAGCCGCCAAAGACGCTGGAGAAAATGGAATGAATAAAAGCTGGTATTACACAAAATATAGTTTGAAAGGAGGTAACAAGGCCAGAGCCCACAACTTTAAAAAAGTGCACAAGACCTTCGGTGCGTGAAGCATTGAAAACACGGTGAATCAGTTCACCGAAATGTTGTGGGAGGTTAGTGTTCAACAGGGCCTGTATTTCACTGTGGGTACTCGCCACCTGGAGAATGAATGTCTCCCGGGCGGATGTGAGCATAACCTGGTTCAATAATAGTGCCTTTATTCTGCTCAATTTATTGAAATCCGCCTTCAAAGTTGGAATGGAAGGTCAAATGGAACTATCTACGATGCCGTGCGGGGGAGGAAAAAGCACATTTTTGCAGCAGACAACCCTGTGGGAAACTGTTACAATATAGGGTATGCCGGCAAGCATGCCACAGCAATCCTGATTATTTAGATCGAGATAGCTACCATTTGCAAGCACAGTGAAGGTAGGAGATATAGCAGGAGCAGGAATGCCTTTCAAAACACAAGCAAGATTCGGAGCCGAAACATTACAAGCCCCGTGCACTCTAATGTGTTTGCAAACAAGGGAATGACCCACAGTAGAATCGCATGACTCCCCCGTGAGAAAAACTTCCTTCCCGTCCCTAAGACATACATGAAAGGCAGGGACCAAACTTCATGCAGGAAAGCACTGCCTAAAGGTTGAAAGCGGCCAACAGGATAATGTTTCATGCAGGAACTGAACTCAAATAAAGAAAAAGGCAATGCGATAACCCCATGTACTAGCCACACAGCAGAATCTAATTCTGCAACAGAGAATGGTAAGGGCTCTATTTTTTCGATATGTAACAGAGTGTATGCTGCATCTTTCATGGACATGAACCGCTGTTTCTCAGTTAAATTAAAAGGTAAGAATAAGGCAGAGGTGTTCAAAAAGTGCCAAGGAACTTTCCCCATTTTAAGGGTTTGCAAAGTCCACGCAAACTGCATTATTGAACGCAATTGATTTTGACCATGATATAACACAGAAACATCATCTTGTACAATATCAACAACAGAGGAAATAATATTCTCTAATGTGTAAATGCGGGAAGACAGGGTATTAATACTATTGTCAACAACAGGAAGCACTTTTTCTAAATTTGCTTGATCGATTTCCCGAAGACGGGAAGCAGCTTCAATTTGCGAAAGCTTCCAGAGTTCATTGTAAGTCTCATAAATGAATCTCTTTGGTCGAGGACCACGAGGCCCCAGAACAAAGTCGGACAGATCAATGTTGCCTGATAGGAGGGATAAATGTTGTTTAACAGAGTCTAAAGAAGAGTGCTGCAACCACTGTTTACACAATTTACCAACAGAATATGTTGTAACAGAACGAGAGTCAGAAAACCTGGGGTCCGGCCTATCCTGTTTATAGCCAGGATCCGTGTCATGAAAACGCAGTTGGCAGGCATTAGATGCAATGGGCCAAGCCAACCAGGGTGACTGAACAAACGTAGAGACAATAAACGAATTGTTCTGGAACAAAGCTTGCAAATTTGCAATGGAAATATTGAAAAGCAAGCTCTCGTTGGGAGTGGAAGACAATACAGGAATGGAAGGTGCATTTAATTGTTTGAAAGTAGCCAAACCCCAACACGTTGTTTGATAGATGGTTTGATTTAAAAATAGAATTTGGGCCGGGATGAGGCAAGCACGGTGCAAGGCTTCTGTTCCTTGTACCTGCCATGCTTTGGAGCCCCAAATAGATTTTAAGTCAATGGTGTCCCGCCAATGTTCATACCCACCCACAGCTAAGGCGTTCAAAAAGGAACCCGAATACAGCAATTTGGTGTGGGTCAACATGATTTTCTGAGTGGACGAAGTGTTCAATTTAAAGTAATAGGACCCAGGGTTCGATCTATCAAAGTCGGTAAAATAAGTAAACTTATTTCTAAGAGTCTGGGAGCTACCTGGCAAAGGGGTCGGACAATGTTCCCCTTGAGTATAATTAAAAAGACCCCGAAGGGTACTGGGTTTATGGAGAAAGTGGTTGCCCCAATGCTGGTAACAATATAAATCGGCTTAACTTGCAGAATTCATGTACAAATCTTCAGCGTTAAAAGCAGCATAATATTTCAAATCAGTAAATAACGATTCAACTGCATGTACATCCCAATCGTCAGAATGAATATTACTTTTAACGACATCACCCATTGAAACACGGAGGACATTTGGTACATTAATAATCTCGGTTGGTCCATGAATTTGGAAATTTACCGCATCCCATACGATGCCATCAGCGACCGGAAAAGCCGAAATGTTCACAAATGTGTGGTCACGCTTCATGATGTGAGATGAAGAATGCGGAGCCAAAGTTCCAGCGATACAGTTCACAGCAGAGCGTTCTGGTAAATAGTGACCATTAATGAGTAGAAAAAATACTGGGACAAAGCCAATGGACATGAACAGAAAAATCAGGAATAGTACCAGCCAGATGTATGTCCATGGGGGGGGATCAAAAAATTGTCTCTGAACCAGGATACAAAAATACTGAATCTGGACGGGATAAGTGCAGAGGTGGAATCCGAGTCAAAAGAATAACGTGTTGGGCTCAGTGGCGTTGTTGGCAGATGAGCCACGGACTCGGTGGCGGGGTAGGTATACTCGGTCTCCTCGTTGCAGGGGGAATTCGGGTAGTCGAGCAGGCGATCAGGCAAATCTACCATCTCAATGGCAACATCAGTGACCGTTCGGGCTGGAAGGCCACAAACATTTGTCCGGGAAATGACTGGACAAGAGACCGCTGGTGTTACACTATTCAGGATCGGCCAGATGTTGTAACTTGACATTTTCCACTGAGATGCATCTGTTTTCCTTGCGACCAGGAAGCGGTGGTAAGATGACTGTACGAGTACCCTTCAAGACAAGGACTGGAACCGGTGCACGATAAGAGGGGCCAAATTCTTTTTTGTTCTCCACCTTCTCTCGGACCAGGTCTCCAACTTTCGGAAGCCAGCCGGCAACCGGAATCTGCAGCGCAGCGTCTGTGGCTGAAGGTAAATGTTCGATTGCTAGTTTGTCTCGGGCTTCTTGTAAGTCCTGTAACATAGTAGAATGGTTATCTACATCAAAGATTGCGGATTGCGCCGCCATGTCTAGACCATCAAGGTCAGGCACAAACATTCTTATGCCAAAGAGCATTTCGTATGGGGTCCGCCCACCCAGAGGTCTTCTAGGGAGATTATTAAGTTCACGCTGTACGGTATACAAGTGGGCCAGCCAGTTCCTGCCAGTGCCTAAGACTCTAGCTGTCAAGGATTGCTTTAAGTCACGGTTCATTCGTTCAACAATCGAATTGCCCTCAGGCCGATATGGAGACGAAAATTTCACCTGCACTCCCAGTGACCCCATTGCGTCCTTGTAAGCCTTAGAGGCGAACGCTGGACCTTGGTCAGAATGGAAGGTGCCGCAGGCGAAAATTCCCACAAAGACACGCAAATCCCTGTTGACATTTCGAGCGTCAGCACTCCGTTGTGGCCAGACCCAGATGAAACGTGTGCACGAATCCACTGCAACCAAGATGTACTTATATGCAGTGTCAGAAGAAAATGGACCGCAGTGATCCAGCTAAACACACCCAAAAGGTCTGTTAGAAATGCAGAGAGGGGTCTGTGGTGGCCGTGTAACCGTGGAAGGCTTAATTTGCTGACAAACGTCACAAGAAAGCACATAAGTACGGGTCTGTTTATATAAATCACGCCACCAGTAACGCTGCTGCAAGATGCAAACCGTCGCAGACACGCCAGCATGAGCCGAAGCCATGCCTTCGTGTGCGGCCGTTATCAAGGAAAGTCTGCGGTCCGCGTTGGGAATCAGCCGATCACCAACGTCTGGAATTCTTACGTAAGGAGCCTGTTTGGGACCTAATTGATAAGAGTATTTGGAAGGGAAACCCCGTGGGTAATTAGCCCCTTCTTTTGTCGCAGCAATAGCTGCCAAGATATCTTTATCGATTTTAGTCATGGATCTGGTAACTGCTGCTACTGAACACGTGGCTACTGCTGATTTGGCAGCTTCATCTGCCAAACCGTTACCGACAGCGTGTGCGCCCACACGCTGGTGGCCAAGAGTGTATATCACCTGTGTGAGAGGCAGACGTTGTTTCAGATCTGCCACTCGAACCCAAAGCATTTTATGCTTAATTGTGCTGCCTTTATCATCTCTATAGTCATTTTGTGACCAAAAGAAAAGATTGTCATTGTAAGACTGAACACAGTAGTAAGAATCACATACAATAAGAGTGGTCACATCAGGATTAGCGAACTCAAGTGCGAGCACAAAGCACGCAGCTCGGCCAATTGTGCAGTACTGTCTCCAAGTGCCTGAGTGTGCACTACAGTCTGTTTGAACTCTCCGTTCACCATAACACCTGCAACAATAGCACATGCCGCGGAATAAGCATGCTTGGAACCCGTGGCCGGTTGTGCCGAACCATCGGTATAGATAATACATTCGTACTCCTCAAGCGGTAGCAAAGACAGAGGAGGAGGATGAACAAATTCATACTGTAAAAACTCCTGTGTCTGAAGTGAAGAATCAAAGATAAAAGTGACATCCGGGGACGTCAGAGATGTAGCCCATTGTATCCAACGGGGGTGCAAAGCCTTAGAGTTCGGTACACTTGCTTTGGTCACTGCCTCAAGGGCAGGATATGGTGTTACCACCAACATGCGTTTTCCCTGTGCCAGTGCACGATCTTTCAAAATCGCCATTTGCACCACAGTCAAAACTTTCTCCACAGAGGAAAAGCGCATTTCTGCAGAAGTGTATAGATGTGACTTGTATGCAATCGGAACTGTGTCACCTTCGTTAAAGGTTAAGTACGTGAAACCCACTGCCCCTGGAATTATTCTAATCACCAGGTTTGTGTGGTTGTCACGCGTCAACAAGAATTTAGATTCAAGGAGATCAGACTGCAAAGACTGCAGTATAGAGGAATGCTCGGGAAGCCAGCATGACTTCGAAAAGTTAGGTTGTATCAAGGCATAAAGCGGCTTGATACGCTGGGCATATTTGGGAATGTAAGTACGCCCGAAGTTTAGAAAACCCAGTAAAGACTGAAGCTTCTTCAGAGTGGTTGGAGGGCACAAAAGTGCACATTTCTCCAGAAAATGGGGAGCTAAGCCCTTACCTCCATTATTGAGCTCATAGCCCAAAAACAAAACGGTAAATTCAGCAATGTGAGATTTGGCAAAATTAAATTTGTAACCTAAAACCGCAAACTCAAGAATAATGCGGTCCACTCGTGAAAGATGCGGCCATAATTCGTCGCCCGTCAGGTAGATATCGTCGACGTGCGAACACGCATCTGGGTCTATGCTGTCTAACAAAGAGACAACACGGGCGGCGAATACACCAGGACTGTTTTTGTAGCCCATGGGTAAACGCCGGAATTTGAATTGTTTACCACCGGAGGTAAAAGCGCTCCATTGGCTACACTCCGGGGCTAAGTTGTGCGTGTAAAATCCATTGGATAAGTTAAGTGTCGTTTTATATTTTTTACGAACAAGACTGTCTACAAGCGCAGAACTATGGGTATTTTGCACCGCAAAGGTCCGACAATGAGAGTTCAAATGCCGGTAATTCAAAACTAGGCGGTACGATCCATCGGGTTTAGAAACCGCAAAAAGGGGATTATTCATGGGTGACACGCA
The DNA here is from genome assembly GCA_963921515.1 of Calotriton arnoldi. Taxonomy (NCBI): domain Eukaryota; kingdom Metazoa; phylum Chordata; class Amphibia; order Caudata; family Salamandridae; genus Calotriton; species Calotriton arnoldi. The sequence goes on along the minus strand of CAWUFW010002020.1, from coordinate 1,460,245 downwards.
TGTTTCAATTACACCTTGATATTCTAACTGTCAGAATTTCGGAAACGGGACCTTTAGCTTCCCGCTTGATGGGATATTGGGGTTGTGGCAGCGACCGCAAAGGAATATCATGGGGGGGAGAGTCTTCATCCCAACCCACGTGGTTGCGGTATAACGCCGGAGCCAGGGCCACAGCCCACTCAGCTGCGAGAGCCTCCGCTTTGTCCTTGGGGACCTGACGAGAAAAGCTCGGAAGGATTACCTCCTCCCCTCTACGCGCAGCCAGTACGAATGGGGGCGGCCAATCCGCCTCCGCCAACAAAATGTCGTAAGAAGAGGTCAGATTCTCCCAAAAAATCCCTTTAATAACACGCTGTATGTCACCCTCAATTTGCATGACAATATTATATAGTCTGTCAGGGGGTGCCACTCTGGTGTCTGCTGTCTCGACGGTAATGAATGTCTCAGTTGCTGTCGCCTCCACATGAGGACGTAGTGCCTCCCGCACTATGGTAACTTCCGCGGCGCTGTCTAGGAGTGTCACTGCCCACGTCCAATTCAGGAGTCTCGTTCTCACCGTCTGTGGCATACCTCGCTGTTACAGCTGCAACTTTTTTCTTCTGAAACTGTGGGCGAGAACGTTGAAATTCTTCTTGTTTCCCTCTGACTTGTTGTCGAGGTTGGTCTCGTCCCTGTGGAGCCTCTCGACCCCGGCCTCTATCCTGGCGCTCTCCTCCACCTGTCTGTGAGGTCGACGGTGCCTGGGAAGAACGAGGAGAACGCGGATCAGGGACTTGAAATCTCTCTGGAGATTTAATTCTCGCTCTATCGCGCAAATCATATGTGCGTTCAGAAGAGACGGAAACTGGGGAAGCGCCGCGCGACCCCGGCTTCTTCTGTTGCTTACCCTGTTTTTTCAACCTCCAGCTCTTTTTTGTAAAGAACGGTTTCTCATCTTTCTCAGATTGAGTTTTTGGTTGTGGTTGTGATTGTGTTTGCGTCTTAGCAAAAGGCTTGACTCCCAGGCTATTACGGCCAATGGTTTTGTAAGCCTGTGCAATAATTTTCGGTAATTCGCGCGGCCTGTCCGGTTCTGGTACCAAAGCATTAGCTACTTGGAAGTTAACTGCATCGCCCTTGACATTCGCAAGGATCAAATCAGCCACTACATCGAACACTCCCACCAGTCGCATCCCTAATTCCACAGCCGCCTCAGGGCCATGCTCATCCTGTACTCGTTTAATTACAGAGGGGAGAACCGTCATGGAAGGAGTGCCGAAACACTTCGCATATACTGCTGCGAATACCAGTTGTTGCATTCTGCCAACTCGGGCACTAGGTCTTTTGGCAAACTAATCGTCAAAATCCTGTGTTTTTCCACAGGAGAAGTGTTTGGAAAAACTGCCTCCAGCTGGTCACATTTTTCTGCAAGACAATAAGGCATATCATCCTTATTTTGTGGGCGCCTGCCCATCACCGAATTAACCATGACGGGACTTATGGTTACACCGCCCGGTCCAGCTGGATGCGCTGCAACTCCAGGCGGGGCTGCCTGGATGTTGCCTGTAACATACTGTACTAAAGCTCTATGCACGCATATCAAAGACGAATGCAAATTACGCAGGTCAGCGACCGGCAGCGTCATATAACGCGGATGTGGGGTATACCCGGCCAAAACAGGCCAAGTGGCCCCTTCAATCGATAAGGGGCCTAAACGAACCGCGGTAACCGGTTGGGGGAGGGCGCCATCAAACCAAACACGGTGTTGCCATGCCGTGAGCGGTTCTTCAATATTCCTATAAGGCCTATAGACATTAGGAAGTGCGGTTTCTGTATATTCATGGAACAAATTATCAGTCCCATCCACCGCTGGAAAGGTGATCCAAGAGTAAAACACCTCAAAGTGGTAAGCTGGATCTGCTTGTACCACAAAGATCAGATCGACACCCGCGTCAGGCACTCCATACACTGTCAAGTGAGCTCGGAGCGCTGCACGGCTATGTGCCGCAATTTGGACAGCCATTTAAGGCTAAAAGTATCCTACAACCTAGTAGGAGGCAGCACAATATAGGGTTTTGTTTAAACACCTTTTAACAACTTCAAGCTTGAAAGAACCTATAAAAACGTCAATATAGGAGGTATCGCCCTCACACACGCCTCCGGAAGCGTCTGCGAAGGGTGTTGTGGACAAGCACTCAAGCGTCTCGCAGATAAGCAGCCCCATGTTGGGCGCCATGTTGTAGGGATTCTGCACATACACAGAGCTATGCACAGGATAATAGGACCTCGGAGTATAGTGGTGAGCCAACCATACACCTTAGCACCCACAATCCCAACCCGACTAGCATTAGCGTCCCATTAGCAACGATGCTACCAATGATTAGACACCCCAGAACACGGTCTCTCTCTCTCAGGACTCGCGGGAGCAAGAACACCCTTTCATAACTCACTCATACCTGTCCTCAACGTGCGTAATAAGAGCCACTGTATAGTTTAAAATGTTTATTTCAACTACCGTGCTCTAAGATGCAGTACACGTGCCAGTACTATCAGCATAATGCATAAGAATAAAACAATAAGCATAGTTACAATTCCATAGAATATAAACGGGAAAGCATTTCATAAAGCAGTGGATATAGGGCTAAATGACCATACCACCCTCCCCGTGCTAGTAGCTAGTATATTATAAAAATAGAAGACCTCTGAGCTTTGTCGGGCAGACCCTCATTCCTCAATATCTAGATGCTAGGTTTACATCATCAGACAAGTACAGCTCTTCTCTCTGGAAAGGTTTTTCTCCAAGTGCCTCTAACAGTGAAAACAAAATATTAAAAGCACACGAATTTCCCCAGTGCAGCTGCATTCAGTGTTATGTCTAAGTGCGAGGGGCTGACCAAATCAGCAAGAACAAGGGACATTGTTTTTCGACCTTGTACATGATGTGCAGACGAAACCCAAAGGGGATAGGAAGAAAGGTGAAAGGCAGAAAAGCAGACAGTTCTAAAATAGCCGGGCACAAGCAGAGGCTGGAAAAACAAAGGCACAAAGTAACGTGCGCAAAAAGGCATCATGGCAGCCGGGCCTAAGCTAACTTAGCAACGCAGACCATGAGTCCACAAACCACACGACAGTTGGAAATCACTGTCTTAGAAAATTCTAACTTTGAGAAGATCCCTAGGAGTGACTACATATACAGCTTTGCTTCTTAAAGGTAATGCCTCTGGTACCTAGTGGTATGGTCCACCACAACCAAGATATACTGGTTGCCTGAAACGAAGGGGGGTCCAATGGACCAATATTGTCAATTCCAATCCACTCAAATGGAACACCTGCTGGCAGTGGCACTAACAGTGCCTTCTTACAACCCCTGACTTACCACTCAATTGGCAAGAAGGGCAGGTTCTAAAGAACCTTCTGTGTGTTTCGGCACATCCCTGGCCAGTAGTATAGAGTCAAACCTATCGAGGGTCTTTTTGTATACCCAAGTGACCTGATAAGGGCACATTGTTGGCAGTGACACCAGGAAGCTCCTGTGCACTAAGGAAACCACTAGTCTCTTCTCCAGCTTCTGGCTCAGGATGTTTGGGCTTACTATATAGCAGTCCACCCTCCAAACCAATTTCTTCTGACCACTCCCTTCCTGGGTATTCCCTGTTCCTGTGCTTTCTTCTGAAGCCACACAAGCGTAGGGTGGTCACCTTCTGCTGGGCAGAATGCCTCCTTATAAAGTCCTCCAGCACTGAACAAACCCTGTAGCTCTGGCAGTGACTCAGACTTTAACACCTGGTCTGCTTTGCATGTCTCATCTTCCTCTCTGTCTGGAGCAGAGACCATGGACTCCACAGCCTGTGCCTTCTCAGAGTGTAATGCAATAAGCTCACTTGCTTTCTCAGGTCCTTGCAAATCTGGGAAGATCCCAGTCTCTTCCTCAGACTACCAACAGTCTGTGTTCTGCTCAACACCGAGCCATGGAGTCTTTGGGCATGGTGCTAACCAGGACAATCAAATCATTGCCCAAGAGCCATCCAGCACCCTTTTTCTCTCTTAATTCTCCATCAACCGTGGAACAACTTGCCAGTAATATATATCAACTCTGCAATCTGGACCTCTGTGTTACCCCTACTAGCTACCAAACCTGTGCCATTGGCACTATGGAAAATCACTTTGTGGTTGAGATAACTCTTCTCAACCACAGCCATGTAAGCGCCTGTATCCCCCAAGGCAGGAACATTCCTACTATTAATACTAGCTTCCAACACAAACCCTGTGGTATTTAGATGTGCTTAAGAGCATCTGTGTCCAATCCTGAATGTCTATTGCTACTGGGTTGAGTCCCACAGGACCCTCTCTGGTCCTTTCAGCCTCAGTCAATTCCTGACAGTTCCTTCTATACTGCTCCTCGACGTGACACTAATAAATAATCACAATCAGCTCGAAAGAACCTTCCTGTCCTACCTTCTCCTTGCGTTCCTGACTTGGAACCCAATTCCCCTTTGACTTGTGTCCTCTCTTGGACCCGCAGGAATTGCCCTGGCTCTTACCCTCTGGAGTGGGACCAGCCTATTGAGAGCTCCTCCATTTCTTTTACGTAAAGGCCATGCTGCCTCAGCCCTCGGTTAACCCTGTTGGCTAACCACTTTTCAGCCAACACTGCAAACTTCTCTGGATCTTTTTCTGTCATGTCTGAAAGGTTTTGCTTCAGTTGGGTACAGCACTCCTCCTTGAGTTACTTTGTCACCATTGTTACATTTTTTTTTACTTACCATTAACTGGTTAAGGACATGAACGTCCTTGGCCTCCACCCCTCTCACCCACACATTCCAATAACGCAAAACTCCATGATTCCAAGTTTCATATGGAACACCATCTGCTCTCTTGCTTTCGTTAAATCTCTGAAGGTATTGAGCTGGCTTCAGCGCAAACCATCTGATTAGAGCTTCTTTAATTTGCTCCTACGTCATGGTTCATTTGGTTAATTCTCCCAGTGAGTGCTCCTTCTATGGGCAAACAACTCATCTAAGTGGCTGATTTAGAGACATTATTTATAGCCTGCATTCTACAATCTAAAAACTTACAAACCTTTCTCAAATATCTAGACCATGGAGAAATATTATTTATGCTGGTGAAATTAGCATAATTCCTGAATTGCGTGTTACACAAAATTCCTGAAATTGCTTGAAATTTTCTTTATTTGCTCATAATTCATTTAATAAGCTACACAAATTCTCCCAATGACTGCAGTACCTTCCCTGGAGAAGTGCCTCATTAACGTACAGCTTTAGACACATTCAAGCCTGCACTTTACAAGCAATCTGAAAACTCAAAAAGCATTTGAAAATATCCTGGCTATCCACCTGCATGTGCACAAGCTCTTGGAACCCCCGGCAGGTACTCCTATAGAGTTAGAACCAGAATCTCCTTACCAATACTTGTCTCTGCTACCATCCAGAACTTTTCCTTCTCTAAGGCTAGCTGTCTCCAATTCTCTCTCATTCTCTTTACCAGCCTATTTCTTTTTCACACCTGTTTTAATTCCCTTTCCCTCTCTGTCCTTTTTCCTTTCTCTGCGAGCCTATTACTCCCGTCTCTCCTGCCTCTTTTCCTTTTGCTCCTGGCAAGCTAATTTCAACTTGTCCTTCTTCAACTCTATGGCCTTCAGTTGCTCTGCTTTAGCTTTCTAGGGTCCCGACTCCTTGTACATGGTCTCAGCCAGCAATTCTGGGGACACACTTAGGGTGTGTCTGCGCAAAACATGTGCCAAGAGGCTAAGAGAGCCTGCCCCCACATCGCTCTCACTGGGTTCCTAGAATGGTACCCTCCTAGAAGTAATCACAAATTGCTTCCTGCCACCCAGTTTCTCAAACTGCCTCTGAACAAAATCAACAAGGATCTTTCTATCCTTATTTCTGGGAGCCATGCACCCTTTCCACACAAAAATCCTTCAACTGATATAAGTCAGGATGTCAGTTGCTCAGCCACCAACCCTGTATTTGTCATTGTACTGTGCAGGCAATGCTGCACTTAAGCTGACATTATTTCTGTTTACCATTTGAACTGGATCTTGCAGCTCTCGTCCCACCTGCTGCTCAAAGTCAGACCCCTGTCGGGGGGTGACAGAGGCATGCAGGGGTTACTGGGCCCCGATTGTGGTGGTTGAGCTTGCTTGTGTCTGGTGTCCTGGGGTCCGTCCTTCTATGGCTCTGCAAACTTGGCTAAGTGCAACACATTCTGCACTTGACTGTCAGTGTAGGGAGGGTAAGGAGCCACAGGCTTCACCCAGTGGTGATGTGTAGTTGCAGCCTCCCAGGCCGACAAGGCTCCGCTCAGCAGCAATGCATCTGTTCTCGTAATACTATCAACAGTGGAAGTACAAGTCTGTGGCCTTCCGCAGCTTCCAGAGGACACGGCAACAGTTGATCTTTGAAGTCTTTAGGACAGTTCTTAGTAGGAAGCGAGCAGAGACCAAGAGACCCACTCATGATATGGCTTGCTCCTGGTTCACTCTCTCATTTAGTTCTCACTGGGAACATGCTGAGCTTCCCGCCCTCGACAGTCAATCCTCCTACAGGGCCAGACACGCTCCCTCCATCTGCAGGGAGGCAGGCATCAAGGCACTAGGTAGACCCTGAGATCCTCCAGGAGAAATTGCAAACTTCAGGTGATATACCCTCCCCTCTGAGAGACTTTCTGTCAGACAGGCACTACCCCACATCACACAGCAGCTCTTCGAGCACTCTGTGGCGCGAACTTGGGACTGGAACAAAGTGTGATGGTTTGGATACCACATTTTCCAGACAGGGTATGTGTATTTCCTGTCTCAAACTCCAGTGCTGGTTTGCGGTGGTTCTCTTTCAGTATCTTTTTCAATCCTGCTCTCCAGACACAGCATTTGTGTAAAGTGATGCTTCTCGCAGCACATAGCATTGGCCCTTGCCCCAGAGAGGACTACCCAAACTATGCACACACTGTAGTGTGAGCTTTCTGCACCTTTCTATCATCCACCTTACCTCACCCCTATTATCCACCAAATGGCATGCTCAGGAAGAACTGATAAGCAGCTTCTTACTATCAACATCTTCTTGGAATTTCTAAAGGAAGACCTGTCTCCATCTTCCTCATGTCAGTGTCTGGATCTCCACCCTCCAGCCACAGGAAGTGTGACAATACACTTCCAACTGTTCTCATCTTCAATCTTTTGCCAACCTATACCAGGGGCATACAAAATGGATTCCATCAGTACTCACACAGAGAGTCCTGCTACCATAAAGGTACCAAACACTCACGGTACACACGCCACTAAAGATTCTTGGCCTTCAACAGAGAAACTTTACATGAGAGGAGCCCGTAGACCATGCTGTTACTTGCACAGAGAAAAAGGTCTGGCCACACTACAATCATAAAACAAACTATGCTGCCAGCATCACTTTATGTCATGTACCCATGACAGGGACAGTAGTCTGCCATCTCCAATGAGTCATGCTGGTGTGCCTCTCTAGGTCACAAGAAAGGTTATCGGACACATATTTGTCAGGGACAGGCCTAGCCCTCTGCATGCATGCTAGATTAGTGTTACACTAGGGTCAGAATACCAGTTTCACATTCAGGCAGGCGCTGAGGGAACGGGTACATAACCTTTCACCATGCATGTGATATTCCTGTCCCAACACTGATTTTCCTGGATTTTGGGTTGCCCTGACACAATGTGCTTCCCCTCTTTATATACCCATGGTTGAGGCCTTAGGCAGCTGCATCGCCATTGAACACCTCAAGTTCCCCCTCCTCTAAGCCTCAGCCAGTTTGGCCTGTCTCTATCCTTTGCAAATTGACTCCTCTCCCTTGGTAGAGGCTAGTCATTTGGGTTTACACTCATTGGGCTCCTCTTTGGTAGATCAACTGGGCTGTTGTGCCAGTGAAGAGATCAATAGTGTTCCAGCATATGTCCCAGGACGCTCACTCCTTTTTGGCCTCTTGGGAGCTCAATTTCATTTGTTTCCCCACACTCCTGGTGTCTCACAATGCACTGGTCCCAGATGTGTGGCTTTTCTAGATGACCGGGTGCATTGTGAGTTCCTCACATTGGGAGGTGCCTTTCATGTCTTTCTGTTCTGGTGTGTCCCATCACCAGGCTTAGGGCGTACGCATCATCACCCTCTAGCAACACCCACTATCTTGATCTGTGGGATTACCTGCCCGCAGCTCCTAATGTTACTCCGGTTGTGTAGTCTGGCTCCCCACTAGCACCCTGGGCTTTGTCACCTTGCGTCTTGCCGAACAGGTCTGGATGCCTAGTTTTCTTTGACAGGGAGGTGTGGATGCAGCTTCGTGAGGTGGTCTATTCCTCTACTTCCTTGATACCTTGCAGTGCGCAGATCCCTTTTGTCCGGCCTGTATCACACACACTGATTTCGCAGACTCAAGAGATACCTTCTGTTTGCCCCCACCTTGGTATCTTCCGGTTCCATCACTCAGTACTTTGGGTGTTGGGCCCAGTAACGCTTTATAATGTTTAGTCACACCACTGGGTACCAAACTTGTGGTCTCTTCTGTGGTGAGTCGCTGGCCTCACTTCTACCTATTGATACCGCTGTGCCTCCCTGTGTCCTGCAGCTGTCAGCAGTGGTAGTACTCCTCTCTTTCACTTACCAGTCAGGCAAGAAGCACCGTAGTGGTTTAGGATGTAGGCACCCTTCCCGCCAGATGCAGCTGCCATTTTGGTCCACGTAACTGGCTGCTTGCTGCTCTAGCTGGTATAACAGCTATGCATTTCGGCTCTCCAATGGCTGTCTGTGGATGTTCATCGGTTCCAAACTGCCCGGTTGTGGATGCCACGTTTTCTTTGGTAGCGAGGTGTGGATACGGCGGCTTCAACAGAAGGCCGGTACAGAGCAGTGAACACGCTCGTTTCTCTCTTCTGCCATCTTGGCAATATCCCGATTTATTACATTTAAATGTTTCAGTAGTCGATATAGATACCATTAAGTCCATGAAATCACTCACAACTCCGGGTGTAGATAACATACTTGCCGAGTTTGCTAAAATCTTTTTCCAGTCTTTTAGTCACATATTTGCAAAGATCTTTGGCTGCTTTGAAGAAGTAATGACTTTCCTTTCTCCTAATGTGACAATAATCAGGAGCTAGAAGCTAATTTTAGAAAATGTCATCAATTAATGTGGAGAGTAAAATGTATTATACAGCTTTTAACCACTTATTTGGCAAGAGATAATCAATATAATACTTGTGTCTCAGTCTAGCTTTCCCAAAGATCACTTGCCTTCTTGGAACACTCTTCTCAAGGTCTCTTTGAACTGTTGGCTTTAGACATTGGAAACGGCTTTGACTGCGTGTCAAGGTGTTTTCTGTTTAAGGTTATGCATACATATAATTCTGGTTTAAGAATGAGTTTGCATTAGATGTATGTCAGATGTACCGGCTAAATTATAGTCTGTTCACTGTTTTCCCCCAAAGTTAGCTGGGTCTCAAATAAACATGTTGACTTCTGTGGATGATCTCCTTTTAGTAGATGCTACTAAGCTGCATTAAAAGAGAATAATATCCATACTTTTCTTCCAAAGACTAAGATTATGATGTTTGGGACGTGAAAAACCAAGTTGATATGGAAATTGCAGGGGTAATGGAAAATGTAAAACAATATTACTATTTGAGGGTCACAGTTAACTTGAAACTGATCGAAGGAGCAAAAGGGAGGCGGTGACATTACACTACTATAATGCTTCCATTTAGGAGTGGGAAATAATAGATGAAACAATGTTGATAAAAGCTCTAACCCTCAATCAATTAAAGCTCTTGTGGGATATTGAGGCTAAGACTGTAAACTAATGGTCTTCAAACTTTGAGAAAAAATCATCACAGCACTCCCAAACGACAAACACATTGTCTCATAATTATTCTACTGGCAGCTAGGAAGATATTTAAAGATTACAGTTATATTCATTTATCCCTTTTAAAAATGCAAGCCTAAAAGTATCCACAGAGTGATTGTTTATCAGAAGAGGGGGGAAGGGCTTTGAGACTTATTGAGAGCCCACACGCACATACTCTGACACCTAATTCCAGCCAGGACATGTGTGAAAAAAGACATTACTGATAACGTATTACAGAGCCACTTTCACCAAAAACACAGCCCTTTTTGACGCATTTTGTAAATGTCGTGGAAGAGGTGTGGCGCAGCGGCCAGGGCGACTGACTCCGGAACCCGGGGCTCACGGTTCGATCCCTGGTGCCGGCGGCAGATCAGCCCAGCACCATGTGACTCTGGGCAATAGCTCGCTTAATCTTCCCGACGGCCCCCAGCGCCTTGACACCTTCGGGTAATTGTTCGTGCTTTACAAATACTGGACATTTACATTTACATGAAAATATTGTTATATTGAGAAATATAACAATTTAGTGTGTTCCAAAGGTGCTTTGAAAACTAAGTGCATTCTGAGATTGTGCACAGATATTTTGATGATGGTTTTAAGGATGATTAGGCAAGCACACAATAAAGAGGGTTTTATGTTCTTTATATGTCAGGATTACATCTAGGAACATAATGGGAAACAGTCATAAGTGCAAGTCTGTTTATGTCCAAGAGATCCACAAGAGACAGGGAAGGACTGGATGCTGGAGACTACAGGCTCCTGTTGAATAGCCACCTCACATAGGGTCAAGGCCAGACAGTTCCAGGTCAAGGCCAGTAGAGCACAGCCCCTCCCGGCCACTATAAAAAGGCTATGAACTAGCAAGATGGTCCTGCAACTTTCGGATTGTTGTATAGCTCTCGCTCTTGCTACGTTTGTTGCTGTTATGAGTTTCATCCACTTTTGTTGTCTTGTTCCAGTCCTCGGTTCATGATTCCCTTTTCCCCTGGCTGTCTTACCTACTTTCTGGCTAAATGTGTGTTTTTCATGATCCCTGGTCGTTTTGGTCCCATCACAACCTCTGCCAGGGCTTAATACAGAGATCTCCTCTGAACTACCAAGTGACTCCCATTGCCTTCCCTGCCTGTGTATCCTTTCATGTGTAATTTCCATAGATATATATATCTATATATTAATTGCCATTGGGACATTTGTTCTTTCAGGGCCGTCAGCTAGGCTCTGGGATTGCTTATGACAACACCATCCATTCCGGGCATGTAGCGGGAATCTCCTGAGCTGGGCCCTTGGTGATGTGGTGTGTTTCTCTCTCACCTTCCCTACCCCTTTATCCCTCTTTCCATGTTCAGGATTGATCTGGGAGGTTGTGTTACCATTCCACCTTTCGGGAAGTCCTTAAGAAGAGATTGGTGGATTATCGTTTGAGTCCAGAGCCTGGCTCTCTCTAGCGGAAGGATGCCAATCCTGACAGTTTGCCAGTCCATATACATGCATGGATTCAGGTGTTAAACCACTTCAGGCTATGGCTCAAACGATTAATACAATTCAGAGTGAATTGGAGGTGGCTCGTCAGTAATTCTCTATCATAGGTGTGTAGTTTTGTTCTGTGGCTCAAAACTGGTTGCTAAATAGGAGTACCCTCCTAATACCGAACCCTGTCATGGCAGCCAGAGAAAACTCTGCACATTCCATTCCCAGGCATGGTTCACTGCAGTTACCAGGCATCACCGTATTGGAATTACCATGGAATGTTTTTAGGGGATCTTCTGAAGTGTCAGTCTTTCCTCGTTCAGTGCAAACTACATTTTCTCAATCGACCTGAGTTGTTTCAGACGGACCCGCCTCAGTCTCTCTCATTTGTCCCAACATGCATTAGCCTGGGCCACACCCTTAATCAATGGAGACTGCCCATTATTACAGCACTATGGTGACTTTCTTCAACAGTTCTCCTGTACCTTTTCCAGAAATAAGATGTTGCATTCTGCTCATGTTAATTTTCTCACATTAAAGCAAAGAACTAAAGATGTTATCTCCTATGTGAGCAAGTTTGATCAATTAAAAGCAGAGATGGAGAGGACTGACGTAACTGCCACAACCACATTTTAGAGTGGCTTGTGGGAAGAATTAAAATGTGCTTTGGCACAAGTGAAAAAAATCGACCAATTGCAGCGGAAGCCTTATTTGAATTAACACTTCAGATTGAAGCCCAGCTGCTTTATCACAAGAATGAAAGTGAGTGGGTCCACCAGTCATTGCTCAAAGAAACTGAGGTTTCTTCATTATCGAATGAAAGAGTAGAGGAACCTATGTAGATTGGTAATCTATAAACAATTTAGACGAGAAGACTCATCATCGCAAATTGGTGCTCTGCCTTTATTGCGGGAAGTCTAGGCAATTTATAAGAACCTGCACCGAGTTGGACCATACCTATCAGGCCTGTCCTTGACTCGCAAACCCGGGACAGCCCTTTCTGTGTCAAAAGAGGTTGAACGCTCACAAGCCCATTAGTATTTACCAGTTGAAGTTACGACGGACTATAAATTCCAGACGATAGCCAAAATACCTGTACAGAGCAAGACCTACACAGAACCCTTTCAAGGAATAGAAGGGAAAACCTTAATCTCTGGAGATATATTAAGGCTACTTTGCCTCTTTTGATATTTACTTCTTAAGAACATATAGAACCCTTGACTTTCAATGTAATTGATATCCCATCATTTCCTATTTTGCTGGGGACATTGTAGTTGCTAATCTATAATCCTACTATGAACTGGAAAACTCATATCATTGAGTCCTCATCTTAATACTGTCAAGAGGAATGCTTTCCAAGAGGAGGCCTGCAGAAACAGCAAAACCTCCCATGTCTGTTGTTGAAACAGGAAGATTAATTGTTATCAGCAATACTCAAGGCGTACTACGACTTTGTTGACATCTTTAATAAAACTCAAGCTGACTCAGTGCCGCCTCAAAGGGAATATAATTGCCCCACTGATTTGGTTCAGGACAGTGATTCCTCATGGAAGGATTAATCCTTTGATCGTCAATGAAGACCAAGGACATAAGGAATATCTTAATGAAAACATAAAAAAGGGTTCATCGGCAATCCACTTCTCTGGCTGGGGTCCCCATATTTTTTTATTCGTAAATTAGATGAGACTTACAGATCGTGTATTGATTACTGTGAACTTAAAATCATTAATTGCAACTGATATCCTTTACCCTTAATCTTGGTCTTAATAAATCAAATCAGTTCTGCCAAGATCTTCACGAAGTTGGATTTGTGTGTGGGCATACAATCTGGTACAGATCAGAGAAGGCGATGAGTGGAAGACCGTTTTCATTAGGTATGCCCATTTTGAGTATTTGTTCATACCTTTTGGTCTATGTAAAGCCCCAGCCATGCTTCAACACTTAATAAATTACATCTTCAGGTATATCTTCGATCAATATGTAGTGCTTTATCTTGATGACATTCCAGTTTTCTCTAACTCTGTTGAAGAGCATGTCAAGGAGGTGTTGTCCTGCCTAGGGAAATATTCGCTCTATGCTAGATTAGAGAATGTGAAGAATCAAGTCGCTCTTTGGGCTGTGTTATATCTGAACAAGGCATACAGATGGGACACCTAACACCGTGAATTGATCCAAAAGCTCTTTAACTTTGCCAGGTAGACATTTCATTCCTAATTTCTCAAGAATTGCATTGGCCATCGTTCATCTAACAAAGGTAGGGGTCAGGTTCCAGTGGGGTTAAGAACAAAATTAAGCATTTCAGCAATTAGAATCTCTTTACAACTGCACCCATACCAGAGCATCCTAATAACAGACTATAATTCATAGTAGAGATTGATGCTTCAGCTTGGGCCATTGGAGCCATCCTATCACAGAGTCATCCAGTAACAGAGGAATTACATCCTATGGCCTTTTTTCATTAGAAAACTCTCTGCCACAGAACGCAACTACACATCTACTATAGAGAATTACTGCCAATAGGAGGCATCCCATCAAATGTATTATTATTTGGAAGGGCACAGCATAAAGGCACCATCTGGACTGATCATAAGAACCTGAGGTTTGTAAAATCAATGAGGTGCAGCAATGACTGACATGCCAGATAGACACTCTTCTCCTCCAGGTTTCATTATGAGATCTCTTATTGTCCAGGGAAAGGACATGGGGAAAATAGATGCCCTATCCCATCCAGCAGTCACGGAAAAAGAACTAGAGGAAGATTTACCCCCTACAACTTTGGTAGTGTGTTAACATTTCACCTCTCAGAAGGCGATTGGTGGATTGGTGTTTGACTATACCTCACGGTAACAGGTTCATTCCTGACAATACCTCATCATTCTAATCATGCTATGTAACAGTTTTTATGAACTCAGCTAAGTATCAGAAGTTTACACACTTGAGAATGCACTATGCACCGTTAAGGGGCTACACTAGCGAGAAGCATTGCACAAACAGTCTTTTATGCTGAGAACGTGGACTGGACAAGGGAAATTGTACTTGTTCTTATGGAATTGTCTTGCTTTGATGGGTTGTAGGTTAAGACTTTTGACAATATAACTTAATAAAAATGCAGTAGATATTGTCTGACAAGATTTTATTTATTGTTTGACAGTTTAATGTTATATGCGTCTCTGTGATAAAAAAATTATATTTAAGATTCAAAGCATTAGAACAATATGATTTAAAGTGCTGTGATTAATTCTGTGGTAGATTGTATAGGCCTTTCTGAAACAATCAATTGTTTTAAATAACGGTTTCAATATTTGATTGTTATTTGCGTAGTAGTATGTTTGTACTGACTGTAAAAAATAAATTTGTACTTATTTTTTGGAATGGAAGTTCCTGACATGGTCAGACGATTATAACTGTATGTTTATTAATGGTGTTGTATCATCTCCCGCCAGATGGTATGGTTGTACAACACAAGGGTGTCTACTCTCTCTGGTGTTGTTTGTATTGGATTAGAGCACTTATTGTGTAGTCTGAATGTGTAAAGGTTATTTCACTTCTGCCACTCCTGACTCATGGAAAGGGCCCATTATTTGTTCATTGCAAGAAAAGTTCTAAGAGGGATCCAGTAAATTACAGGACTATCGATCTCTTTGTTATGGAGGTGAAGTGGTTCGCCTAATTAGTACCAAACCTTCAAGACTCGAGCTGTGAAGAAAATATCACTGATGCTTTAAACGGGGCATGGTCTATGAAGCAGTACAATTAACAATATCTTCATATTCGCCATGTTAATCAATCATAGCATTAAGGGGGAAAAAACTTATTAATTAGGGCTTTCTGCTGCTTATGTTGTGGGTCGTACCATCTCTACACCACAATACAGGAGAAATTAAGCTCCAAATCTGCTCTGGCAAAAAATAATACACCAACAAAGGATTGAAGCTAGGTTGTGTTTTAGGTCCCTGCTTTCCCATCTGTGAGCGGCATACAGTTGCCAAGCAGTAGTCACGCAGAAGGCATGGCCACCAAAATTCGGCGGCTCCCTTTTTATATCATGCTGTATACTGACTACACCATTCTTTTTTGTTGAACAAGCACTGGGCTCAGCACACGCAGGGAGCTGGGTATAGCAGATACCCTAAAGATACACCACACAACATCTAATCTACTATTTTTTAAAAGAGACCCAAGAAAACAATCTCACTGGCTGTTACAAACTCATGAGATTAAGCACACCGCTACTTAAAGTGTTTAGGAGTAATGTGTGTTTCACATACGGCTCACTAAGCATTCTTAAATCTTAAAGCTGTGTCCCTCACTTCTGCAATATTGCACTTCTCCAAACATCTTTCAGGCCCCTCAGGCAAGCAATTAACGGAAGTCATTCGAGCGCAATATACTCCAGCACTCAAGTACAGCCTGGAGGTTTTTCCTGAAAAATTCAGGATTTAGCTACACCTAGCTCAGTGTAAGCTATTCAGAGCCATTTTTCATCTTCCATCATCTCAAGCTCAAAACTATAAGAATTTGGTGTAATTAAACAATGCCTTATTTTGCAGGGGTACTATTTAAGGTGTTGGTTAAGGGAGGCTGACTCGATTTCTTGTACATCCAAGCCAGGGGTCTTAAACTGTTTCTGTAGAGCTACTTCTGATCAGTGAAAACCATTGTGAGCTACTGAAAGCAAAGCCACTCGCTCATTGTTACCAGACACCCCCACACCCAGCTTCATTGACGTTAAGCCTAATGTTAATAGAGCCAAATACTATAATTTGAACAAAATACTTTGACTAGGACACTATGACAGGGCTGCCATGTGCGTCAGTGAGAGCACAGTGTTTGGGGAAGTATGAACATGTCTGTGTGAATTGTATATATGTGTATGGGTGAATGAGAGCTTGTGTCATATGAACTTATGGCACAGGACATACCTTTCACCATATGTGGCACTGTTACATGTATACCACAAACATACAACCATTTTTTTTAAATGGGAGAAATTTAAATTGCAGAAAAATGTTCTGCCAAAATGTTCAAAATAGGGAACATTTTTCTGCACTTTAAATTTCTCCCACGTAAAAAATGGCTGTATTTGTCAGTTATAAATCTGACACCATGTCTCCCAGCCACTGGGAGAAAGATGCCTGATGTGTGTAAATGTGAAACTTTGAAATGGGAGCAAACTAAACTGAAGACTTAACTTTATGTTTATATGGGTTCCATAAAACTCATCATTTAAATTTTCTCCCATTTCAGGGTGTCTTATTTACAAACGGAAGGCATCTTGCACCCAGTGGCAGATTTATAACAGAAAATACAGCCATTTGTTTAAATGGGAGGAATTTAAAGTGAAGAAACATGCTTCATAAAACATTAAGACGTAATTGGCTTAATTGAAAGTGGAGAAAAACATTAAGTCTCAATGTTTCATAGAAATATTTTTCTTCACTTGAAATTTCTCCTATTTAAAAATAATTGACTGTCCTTTTCAGTTATTAATATGACATAGTAGCTACCAGAAAATGGGAGCAAGAGGCCTGCTCTTTGGAAATGCAACACTTTGAAATGCGAGAAAATTAAAATGAAGAATTAACGTAATATTTACGTTAACCTTTCATTTTAATTTTCTCCCATTTGAAACATCATTTTGTTCTCACTCCAATATTGAGTTGACAAGGACTTTTATTTAAAAGTGAAATACTTCAGTGCTTCAGTTCTTCGCCTCTGTGCCCCAGTCTGTGACATAAATTTCACTGAACACTGCTCATTAGCAGGGCCTGCTAGCTTCAGCCTGATGATAATAATGTAAAATAAATACACCCTTCCATTACATTTAAAAGTACAATGTGACCCTGTGCTTACTTAAAAATGGACTAAGGGCTGCAAGCTGCTCTGAAGATATCTGTGAGCTACTGGGAGCTCTTGATTAACTGGTTAGAGACAGCTGATCTAAGCTCCGGATAGAGTTTTAAGAGTTTGCAAAAACCCAGGCAGTTCTGCAATCAAAACAAAAGTTTCCACCCATTATTTCAGTTCATCACTGGCCGCAGAGATACATGACTTGTTTTTGTTGAAGATTCGGCTCTTTTAGAGGGTTTAAAGTCAAGTAACGTAGTTTGACACATCTATGCAACAGGTCAGTTTTTGCATTCTTTCCTTTATTTTTACCTTCTTTCCTTTCACCTTCCTTTTTTGCCTACCCTACCTCTTTCCTGTCTACCTTCTTTCTTCCCTTCACTTTTTTCTTTCATTCCATTTTTTTCTTGCTTTTCTTCTTTATTTATTGCCTTCTTTCCTTGGTTCTTTCTTGTCTTGTCTTTCTTTCCTTCTTTGCCTTATTTCTTTTTTCCTTTTTTCATCCCTTCTTTCAACTTTGCCTTTCCTTTTTCGCTTTGCTTTCTTGCTTGGTTATTTGCCTCCTCCCTTCTTTTTTGCTTTCCTTTTTTTACTTAGCATCCCTCCTTCCTTGTTTGCCTTCATTCTTCTCTTCACTTTTTCTTTCTTTCCTTGTTTCATTTTTTGTCTTTTCCTTTTTTTGCCTTTTTTTGCCTTCTTTCCTTCTTTCTTCCTTGCCATGCCTTGTTTCCTTCCTTTTCTACCTTTCTTTTCTTTTTTACATTATTTCCTTTTTTCTTTCTTTCTTCCCTTCTCTTTTTGCCATTTCCTTTTATTGCATTCCTTCTTTTTTGCCTTTTTTTCAGCCTTATTTCCTTTTCTTTCTTTTTTGTCTTCCTTCCTTGTTTCTTTTTTTGCCTTCTTCCTTTCCCTCCTTTTGAGCCCTCCTCCCTTCTTTCCTTGCTTTACCTTCCTTCCTTTTTTAACTGCCTTTCCTTCCTTCCTGCCGTCTTTCGTGTCTTCTTTCTTGACTTCTTTCTTCCTTCTTTCCATTTTTGCCTTCTTTCCTTCTCTTTGTCTTCTTTCCTTCGTTCTCTTTTTTGCCTCCTCCCTATTTCCCTTCTTTCCTTTTTTTTGCTTGTTTCCTTTCCATCTTTTTCTTTGTCTTCCTTCTTTCTCTGTTCTTTTTCCTTTCCTTCTCTTTTATTCTTTTTTGTCTTCTTTCCTTCCATTTCTTTTTTGCCCTGTCTTTCCTTCTTTTATTTTTGTGACTCCTTTGCTTTCTATTTTGCCTTTCCTTCTTCCTTTCTTTTGCTTTTTTGCCTTCTTTCATTCCTTGTTCTTCCTTTTTACCTGCTTTCCTGTTTTCTTTCCTTCTTCCTTTTTTCTTTCCTTCTTTCTTTTTACCTTTTACCTCCTTTCCTTTCTTTCTTTCCTTCTTTCTTACTTTTTGGCCTTCCTTTTTTCTTTCATTCCTTCTTTCTTTTTGTTTTATTTCCTTTTTTCTTTTTGCCTTCATTTTTTCTGTCTTCTTTTCCTTCTTTGTTTCTTTTTTGCTTTCTTTCCATCTTTTGTTTCTTTTTTGCTATCTCTTTTTTGACTTAGCTTTGTTGCCTTTTCTTCTTTCTTTACTTTTTTTTGCATTGTTTTTTCTTTCCTCCTTTATTTTTCCCCATATTTCCCTCCTTTCTTTTCTGCCTTCTTTCGTTCCTCCTTTCTGCCTTCCTTCTTGCCTTCTTTCTTGCCTTCCCTTTTTTCTTTCTTGCTTTCCCTTTTTTTCCCTTCTTTCTCAAAGGTCAAAGGCAGCAGCCAATGCCGGACCAATATTTTTTTAGGTCTTGTGTTAGCCACAACCTTTTGATTTAACTAAAAGCATGTATAACGGAGCTACTTATATCCACTTCATCCATTAGTCTGCGATTGTGTCTTTCACATTTTCTCCCACCCACTCCAGAATGTGTCATGGGCAATGTATCAACCTACTTCAGCCATTGACTGACTTCACTACGATGTATAGTATGCTGCCCTTTCACAAGTAGCACACCCACACAAAGTAGTTTCCTTCAGTGTCAGAGAGTACTATGGTTATGTGTACTTTTTTTTTAGACCAAAAAGCATTTTTGCTTTTAGCCAATTTTTTAAATTTTTTTATTTGATAATGGTCTGGCAGCTTCCCGAACAATAAAGTTTTGCAAAAACCATGACAAAAAAAGGAACTGACAAAAACTGGGGGCCAACGCCAGACCAGTTGGCTTTGCCAGTGCTTGTTTACCTTCTAATTGAGTGTATGTTTTGTATGGATATGGGGTAACTAACTGTAATGGAAGACTTATTTCATGTATTTGATTTACTTCCTTTGGTAATAAGGCATTGGAATTAGAGCTCTGCTACTCGTCCTTTGAAGCGGACACTTACTGTGTAATTATCATAACAATATTGTATTTCACTGCATATTAATTAATATTACCCAGGTTAAATTGGCAGCTTATGCTGGTGATATCCTAGTATGCGTCCTACCCATTATGTACCATTATTTGTATTTGTATGGCAAGAACTAAGTACTATAAAGTATCTAGTTATTTACTAAATAAATTTAAGCCCAACCCAAGCTTTTTTCCTTTACATACTTTATGCGCCCCATATATATTGGATGATTAAGCAGTTAAATGTATAACGTCCTTTATTAAATATCTGAGCGTTTTGTTTTTGCTAAAGCAATAATGGACTCCATCTCTATTAACTATAAAATATGCTAAAGCTAATAGAGGATTCTATTTCTAGGTGGTCACGCTTCACCTATATGGTGTGGGGGGCTAGAACTAGTGCTTTAAAAATTACATTTGCTCTAAATATTTAATGCTTCCTCTCTCACTTGTGGCTCACATTTAGGAAACAATTAATTCGATATTATATTAATCTTTATTTGAAAGAATGAGATGCTTCATCTAGCTCCAAATAAACGCCAAGCTCCTAAAATTAAGGTGGTATAAACCTTTCCAATTTGGAGATTTATGAGAACATCTTTTATTTATGCAGGGGACTTTGTGGTTTTAAATTAATACAAGTTCCTAAGAAGCAGATAATAGCAAATGATGTTTGTACCCTTATTCTTTGTCTGCATCTTTGACAATGTCTGAACACTATTCGAAAATGACATCATCCTCTGTTCGTATTAAAATTTCTAATTTGAATTAATCTGGAACTGGAGGTATTCCACAGATTTATGAATTAGCCCATAATAATGCATTAGTGTCCTTTATTTATCTAATGGAAGTTTTCTTATCTCCCCTCTGAAGAATTTATACCGTATTTACATTTTCAGTCTATTGTTGAATGTCCTTTCTTAAACTTTTCCTAAGTCCCCTACGATAACCTAAAATATTAGACACTTCACCTAAAGTTTATCAATTACTTCAAAATCAACACTTTAAAGATATTAAGCCATTTACTCAAAGGTGAACTGAATTGGGCAAATTTCTGAAGATGAATGGACCTGTATTTAGAAACGCAGTTCTAGATCATTCAAGTTAGCCTGGCTGATGAGGGGTCATGCCCCGAAACCGGTCCCAGGATGCTTGTTTCCAAGTCCAGGGAGGACCTGGCTTGGCAGTTCGGGCTGAAATGTTCCCATGAGGCACAGGGTCAAGACTGATTTGCATATGGCTGGGTCTAAACTGGGGTGGCATGGTGAGCAAAAGAACGATGGATTTAACCCAGATCTTTCGACTGGGGGTGAATGTTTGATTTGCTCTGCATTCCGTCCATCACCTGTGTGTCTTTCGTATTAGAAGACTAGGGTGGGGTATTTACCACATACACTAAATACCATTACCTCGGGGTGAAGTATTTAACACTTGTGGTAAATAAATCCTATTCCAAATTATTACCATGAAAATGAGGCATGACATGCACAATCTGGCATTTTCCTCAGATAAATGTTGGCAGGTTTCACCTGCAGGAATCTTTCAAGGGGAAACTGTGAGTGTGGGATAATTCTCACATATCTCACAATCCCAATCCCTATGAGTACACTTGTTTGCACTGGGATTGGAATATATCCCTTAACTTGTAAATGAGGCCTATGAATTCCAAATCGAAATGTTAAAATGATTGTCCTTTCATGCATGGGGGCAGTGCATAAATTGTACAAGAAGGGGATTGAATGTAATGTGCCAACTGCAGTATAAAACAAACTAATTTATGCTGGTTGACATATGTGTTAATGATGCATTCTGATCTCTCTGATCCTTTTTAAGTATTAAACATACTAGTTTAATATGTATAATTATTAACTAAAGTTATGTCCTTTGTTTTTTTGTATGCTTTATTGAATTCTAAAAGCTGATGAAATATTTTGAACAACTAAGGAACAGAGCAAACCACTGCAGAAGGAGGGGCATCGGGGCAGAGTTGACAGATCAGGGTCCCCAAACCAATGCCAATAAGGAGTGGTTCCAAGCAAGAGGTCAACCTTTCAGAGAGCGAAGAGAGAGTGGCATAGAGTGAAATATTACAAAGACTGCATTCATAAAGTCTAACGGAAGGTAGGAACATTTCTGTCTGTGCAGCAGCTACATGAAGAAATTTAAAATGGTGGGGTTGTGGGGTGACTAAACAAAGTTTTAACCATTTTGAACGGAAGGATTTACAAGCTAGAGATAACATTTCAGATGACACAATAAAACAATGACTGGAGAAGGTTCTTCAGACAACAAGGTCCACATCATCACATCACACAGAAAACTATTCCATGGGGTGGGGGTGGGTTGAATTGTGCAGGTCTAAGGTGGCGGCTGAAGCCCAAAATAGCCCTCTTGTTGATGACCTCCTGCTAAAGGTGCAGCCTGGGTAGCAGCAAAACTAGTTAGTAGTTGGGAGTGAAGAGGTGAGAATCCCATACCAGATATGTCCTGTGGCTTAGCCCCCTCAATCCATGTTTTACCTGGACTGTCTAGCCTCTCCCTATAAACACCAGAGTAGACACTTCCCTTATACCATTTTCATGTTTACCCTTGACTTCCTTGTCTCTCTGTATATAAACCAGAGTAGATACTCTTCTCTTTTGTCCTATCCGTGCTTACCCTGGACTGCCTAGCCCCGTATATAAACCAGAGTAGTCACTCATTTCTTTTGTCCTATCATTGTTTACTGTGGACCTCCTAGCCTCATATATAAACCAGCGTAGACACTCTTTTCTTTTGTCCTATCCGTGTTTACAGCAGACTGCCTAGCATCGTACATAAACCAGAGTAGACACTCTTCTCTTTTGTCCTATCCGTGTTTACCCTGGACTTTCTAGCCTTGTATATAAACCAGAGTAGACACTCTTCTCTGTTGTCCTATCCATGTTTACAGCAGACTGCTCACCCTTGTATATAAACCAGAGTAGACACTCTTCTCTGTTGTCCTATCCATGTTTACAGCAGACTGCCCACCCTTGTATATAAACCAGAGTAGACACTCTTCTCTTTTTTCCTATTGTTGTTTATAGCAGACTGCCTAGCATCATATATAAACCAGAGTAAACACTATTCTCTTTTGTCCTATCCTTGTTTATAGCAGACTGCCTAGCATCGTATATAAACCAGAGTAGACACTCTTCTCTGTTGTTCTATCCATGTTTACAGCAGACTGCCTATCCTTGTATATAAACCAGAGTAGACACTCTTCTCTGTTGTTCTATCCATGTTTACAGCAGACTGCCCAGCCTCGTATATAAACCAGAGTAGGCACTTTTTTCTTTTGTACTATCTGTGTTTACAGCAGACTGCCTATCCTTGTATATAAACCAGAGTAGACACTCTTCTCTTTTTTCCTATCCATGTTTACAGCAGACTGCCCAGCCTCGTATATAAACCAGAGTAGACACTCTTCTATTTTTTCCTATCCTTGTTTATAGCAGACTGCCTAGTCTAGTATATAAACCAGAGTAGACTGTCTTCTCTTTTGTCCTATCTGTGCTTACACCAGACTGCCCAGCCTCGTATATAAACCGGAGTAGATACTCTTTTCTTTTGCCCTATCCATGTTTACCCTGGACTGCGTAGCCTTGTATATAAACCAGAGTAGACGCTCTTCCCTTCTGTTGTATCTATGTTTACCATGGACTTCCTTGCCTCTCCTATAAACCAGAGATTCCCTTTCCTCCTAGCCTGGCTTACCTTGTACTTCCTTGCCTCTCTGTATATAAACCAGAGTAGACACTCTTCTCTTTTGGGCTATCTGTGTTTACAGCAGACTGCATAGCCTCGTATATAAACCAGAGTAGAAACTCTTCTCTTTTGTGCGATCTGTGTTTACACCAGACTGCTGAGCCTCGTATATAAACTAGAGTAGACACTCTTCTCTTTTGCCCTATCTGTGCTTACACCAGACTGCTCAGCCTCATATATAAACTAGAGTAGACATTCTTCTCTAAATGAAAAAACCCCCCTGAGCACACAATCAATCTAATATATTGTCCAAAAATCCAAACCGTAGCTCTCTAATCCCGTGTTCCCGACGGCGTGCAAGCCGTCGGGAACACGGGATTAGAGATATACGGTTTTCCGAAGAGGTCACGTACTCTTGATTATCTCATCATTTGTACGCGCTTAGACTTCGTTAGTTACAGACGTTCACCACATGATTTGCAGAACTCACCCATGAATATTTAGTAATAGATACAAGATATAATTGGAATTTCTGCATGTATGAAAATTTAATTTCGCGAAGCCTACAATTGTGTAAAGATATTCAATTCAAGAGGATCTAGGCGCATCATATTTTCTACGACCTGGACATACAATCGTATGTATGCTAAAGAAAAATACTAGCAGACGCAACTTGGATTAAGGCCCTGAAGAAGTCTACTGTGCACGATATTGCACGACGAAACACGTGTTGGCTGATTGTTTTTTGTTCATTACAAATCTGAGATTAAGCTTTGTTCTGAAAACACCACCTGGCTGCGTTGGAGACGAAAATGCAAATGAATAAATAACTGAATCTGGACTTGGACTAAGAGTTTTTTGGATTTTTGGACAATATATTAGATTGATTGTGTGCTCAGGGGGTTTTCATTTATTCATGTATCTCCTCATCTGAGGAGATTACTAAGGTTGAAGTGGTAACCAATCTTTTCTTCCTTAGAAGCACAGATAATTTTGATAACTGCTGTTATACTTAGCCCTAAAGAGAGTTGAGCGCCCGTGTGACTGAATTTCCTGGTTACCAATAAATAGTAATAGACATTCTTCTCTGTTGTCCTATCCGGGTTTACACCAGACTGCCCAGCCTCGTATATAAACTAGAGTAGACACTCTTCTCTGTTGTCCTATCCATGTTTACACCAGACTGCCCAGCCTTGTATTTACACCAGAGTAGACAGTCTTTTCTTTTGTCCTATCCATGTTTACCCTGGACTGCCTAGCCTCGTATATAAACCAGAGAAACACTGTTCCCTCCTGTCATATCCATTGTTTACCATGGACTTCCTTGACTCTCCTTATATAAACCAGTGATTCTCATCCCTCCTAGCCTTGCTTACCTTGCACCGCCTTGCCTCTCTGTATATAATAATAATACACACAAAGAGGAGTAGAGAGTAAGGATAAGTTACTTACCTGTAATCCTAGTTCTCTTCCAGGGGTATACTCATCAAAGTCATAAGCACTGAATAATCCCCGCCCACGTGCGGGATCCCGGAGCATATATACAAATACATATATATGTGTATGTTTAGACAAACAAGTACAGAGTACTTCCAAAACATACATATATACATGTATACATATATAAATATGCAGCCTAATGTACTTCAAATAGGCTAATATGCCAAAATTACATGGGTTTTTTAGAAAGAGAAAATAATCTCTAATATAAACACTGCAACAGAGAACATACACTGTAATAGTGTTCCAATACAGCCCTTTATTTTCAGAAAAAAGACAAGTAATAGCAGGCAATTATCTCATAGGCTGTATAGAAGAAAAAACGTCACAGTATCAAAAACACTGGCACCCTGCCTTTAAGGATTCCAAGAACCTGGACACCGTGCCTTTAAGACCTCCAGGAGCCCCCTGCTCCCATCATGCACCACAGGTGACAGTTAGGTCAGTTCTGTTTTACTGTTTACAAACATGGAGGAATCATGGCAGAAAAGTCAAAAACAATACTATACTGTCAATACTCGTCCGGGGAGGAGGGAGGGTTGCTTATGACTTTGATGAGTATACCCCTGGAAGAGAACTAGGATTACAGGTAAGTAACTTATCCTTCTCTTCCAGGAGATACTCATCAATAGTCATAAGCACTGAATAGAGTAGCAAGCCCATACCCACTTCCCTGCGGACGAGTAGCAGTATAAGTACATCAAATACAACATTTTACGGATGAGATTACCCAAACAGATTTCTTAAAGCGGCTTGCCCAAACTGAGCATCCGCCTGTGTGTCAGAGTCTAAACAGGAATGGCGAGTAAAAGTGTGTACTGATAGCCACGTGGCTACTTTACAAATTTCTGCAATAGGTACATTCCTGAGGAGAGCCGTGGTAGAGGCTTTTCCTCTGGTAGAATGGGCCTTAGGTTTGCCCGGGAGGGCTTTGTTGGCCAGTTGGTAGCAGAAAGATATACAAGACACAATCCACCTAGAGATAGATCTTTTGGAAGCCGCAGAACCAGTATTTATGAAACCATAGTTTATAAACAGTCGGTCTGATTTTCTCAAGCCCTTTGTTTTGTCCAGGTAGAACTTCAGAACCCTCTTAAGGTCTAGAGAATGAAGGGACCTCTCAGGAGGAGTTGAGGGATTGGGAAAAAATGTGGGTAGAGTGATGACCTGATTGATATGGAAATCCAAAACCACCTTAGGCAGAAAACTCGGATGGGTTCTTAACACCACTCTGTTTGCATGAAAAACAGTATAAGGTTCTTTACAACACAAAGCCTGGATCTCGCTAACCCTGCGTGCAGAGGTGATGGCGACTAGGAAAGCAGCTTTCCATGACAAGTGCTGTAGAGAAGCCTTGTGAATAGGCTCAAAAGGAGAACCCATCAATTTAGCCAGAACTATGTTAAGCTCCCAAGGTGGAGATGGAGACCTAATTGGTGGGTAAACCTTTTTTATCCCCTCAAGAAAATCTTTAACTACATGGATTTGGAAAAAGGAAACCTGTGTCGGAGACTTTCTGTAAGCAGTGATAGTTGCTAAATGAACCTTTATGGAGGAGAACTGCAGGCCAGATCTGGCCAAATGTAGCAAATACGGCAAGATCACCTGCTCTTGCCCCCGAACTGGATCATGACCATTGCTCATGCACCATAAGTAAAATCGCTTCCACTTGAAAGCATACGATTTCCTGGTGGAAGGTCTCTTGGCTTCCTTGAGAATGTTCATACATTCCGAAGGTAAGTCTAAGTGTCCGTACTGAAGGACTTCAGGAGCCTTGCTGTCAAACTCAGGGATGAGAGATTGGGATGAAACACCTTCCCCTTGTTCTTGGACAGCAAGTCTGGGCGGCATGGTAACCTCCTGTGTGGAACCTCTGAAAGCTGAAGAAGGTCCGGGTACCACCACTGACGAGGCCACTCCGGAGCTATCAGGATCATGCTGGTGTTGGTCCTGTAGAATT
Source organism: Calotriton arnoldi (assembly GCA_963921515.1). NCBI lineage: Eukaryota > Metazoa > Chordata > Amphibia > Caudata > Salamandridae > Calotriton > Calotriton arnoldi. The sequence continues at coordinate 1,433,479 of CAWUFW010002020.1, read as the reverse complement.
TGTTAATCACTGCAGGAATCAATGGAATTGGTGGAAAGGCGTATAGCAATGTCTGAGACCATTTTATCAAAAGGGCATTGCCCCGTGAACCTGGTTGGTGAAACCTGGATGCGAAGATAGGGCATTTGGCGTTTGCTGCATCTGCAAACAGATCGATGTCTGGCACTCTCCATTGTTGGAAAATGTCTTGCGTGACCTCGTTGTTGAGCACCCAGTCATGAGCTTCGACGAAGTCCCGGCTTAGGGCATCTGCTTGGACGTTTAGAGTTCCTGGAAGGTGAATGGCCACTATGCTTAGATTTCTTGCGAGAAGCCATTTCCAGATGGTCTGAGCTTCCAGAGAGAGAGGTCTCGACCTGGTGCCGCCCTGCTTGTTCAAATAATACATTGTTGTGGTGTTGTCTGTTTGAATCAACAGGGAGCTGGACTGGAGAGAAGGCAACAGTGACTTGAGAGCTAGATGCACAGCTCTCCGCTCCAACAGGTTGATGTGATAACCTCGCTCTGCCTCTGACCAAAGGCCTTGCACTTGGAGAGGACCCATATGAACCCCCCCAGCCCTGAAGAGAAGCATCCGTGACGATTGTCTGAGCAGAAGGGCCCTGGTGAAAAGGAACTCCTTTCAGGAGGTGGGAACGCTTCATCCACCATCTGACTGACTCCTTGGCCGATTGGGGGAGAGACACACGGTCTTCCCAGAGACCCGATGTCTGCATCCACTGGTCCTCCAGAGATTGCTGTAGAGGACGCATGTTCAATCTGGAGTTCGGTACGATGAAGATGCATGACGCCATTGACCCCAGGAGCGATGAAACCTGTGTGGCTGTGGGATGTTGAGAGATGAGAAGATTGCGACATTTCTCTCTGATTGAGGATAACCTCTCCTCCGAAGGACACACGCTTGCTTTTACGGTATCCAATGAAGTACCCAGGTAGTGGATTTTCTGGGTCGGATTGAAGATCGACTTTTTGAATTTGACCTGTAGGCCCAATTTGTCCAGTAGTTGGAGACAGTATGATAGATGACTCTGAAGCAGAGAGGGTGACGAGCTCTTCAGGAGCCAGTCGTCCAGATAAGGGTAAATGAAAATCCTTCATTTGTGAAGAAAAGCTGCCACCACTGCCATGCATTTCGAAAAAGTCTGGGGGGCTGATTTGAGCCCAAATGGGAGAACCCTGAATTGGAAATGCTGGTGAGCCACTTGAAATCGCAGAAACTTTCGATGTTTCTTGGACACCGGAACATGGAAGTAGGCGTCCTGCAGGTCTATAGCACACATCCAGTCTCCTTGATGTAGATGAGGGAAGATTTGGTGCAGAGCTAACATCCGAAATTTCTCTTTGCGGATGAATCTGTTCAATAACCTCAGTTCGAGCATTGGTCTGTATTCTCTCTGGTGGGACCTCTTTTCTGTACCAGAAAATAACGGGAATATATCCCTTGTCCTCGATGTTGAACAGAAACAGTTTCTATGGCATTTTTTCGCAGAATACTGTTCACCTCGTCCTGCAACAAGAGGTGATTTTGAAGGAATTTGCCTCGTGGAGGAACTGGTGGAGGTGGGGATTTAAATTTGAGCAAATAGCCATTCTGCACAATATTCAGAACCCACTTGTCGTTTGTGATTGTTTTCCACTCTGCCAGGTGAAAAAATATACTTCCTCCCACTGGAGTGGCTAACGGGCATGGAGGAAGCCATTGCTCATTTTTATTTTATTTTATTTGAAAAGTTTTATATAGCGCTGGCTAGACCCGGAGGTATCAGAGCGCTTTACATGAGGATCAGCGAGTTACATGTTACATAGTTAACATCAATTAAATCAAAGAATAACAGAGAGAAGAGGAGGGGGAGGGAAGGAAACGCAACGGGGAAACGAGGAAAACAATGTCAGATGACCGGCTGGGTAGGTGACGGCCAAGGGGGTGAAACCAAGGACAGACTCCTCTATAGCTGCATATGACAGCTCCACCGGGCATCGGCCAAGGTTGCTCGTGCACCGAGGTAAGTACAAACAGTTTTGGTATCCGCCCAGAGTTACAGGTTACAAAGTTACATCAATTAAATCAAAGAATCACGGAAGGAGGAGGGAGGAGGAGGGGGGGGAAAGGAAACACAACGGGGAAACAAGGAAAACAATGTCAGATGACCGGCTGGGTAGATGACGGCCGAGGGGGTGAAACCAGGGCCAGACTCCTCTATAGCTGCATATGACAGCTGCATCGGGCATCGGCCAAGGTTGCTCGTGCACCGAGGTAAGTACAAACAGTTTTGGTATACGCCCAGGGGGCATCGTCAAAGGTCCATCGAAAGTTCCATCAAAGTTCCATCGGGCATGGGCCATGTTGATCCGGCTCCGTGGTGTGTACAATGTTCAAGGTTTCAGTCTGGGGGGCATCGTCATAGATCAATTGGCAGCACCCATCCCGGAGTTACTGGGAAGCTAAGACTTACTGTAGGGTTGATATGCACTCGATAGCAATGCTTCCAGGGGACAGGCCAGGACAGCCATCGTAAGGTCAGGCATATAGAATGTGTAGGCCCGGGGTTGTAGGGCACTCAGCTGTTGCCCCAAGCAATTCTCTCGGTGTGAGTGAGGCTGTCGTAGGACTAAGTGTAGAAAACAGTCCCATTGCTAGTCTTTTGCGCTGTGGTGACCCTGATGTGAGCAACGGGGATATAATAATAAGATAAATTCTCTCTATCACAATTGTCTTCATGTAGCTTCACTGAGAATTGTTTTCTGTCATATTTATGGGCAGGGTGCAAGAAGGAGGCTCTATCACGTTTAACTTGGTTTAGAAATGTTTGTCTGGCAGATGTATAAAAAAGGGCCAGAAGATGGCGCTGATGCTTCATTTTTCTATTCTTGCTTTCCTTTTCAACAGTGAGCACTGTTTTCGAAGCGATGGGAGCCAGAGTTTGTTTGATGTCGGATTAACAGATGAAATTACAAAGGATGACAATTGGCAAACCAGCCGTTTAGAAAATGCCCGGTGTATTAGTTTCTTCGAAGCCGGGTAGACAATTAGTATTGCACTATGCAATTCCCACGTAGTCTACCATTTTGGAAGAGGTGTGCCACTGTTAGTTTTTGTAGAGTTGCCCTAAGCTTAAAGATTTTAGTTTATTATTGAAGAGTTTCTATTTGTTTTGTTTAAAAGAAGACAATGGTGATTGCAGAAAAATGAACTGCAGCCGCAGAGTTGTAGTCCTCTTTACTCCTGCCGCTCTTAGCAGTTTTCCCTCTGAGATCGGCTCCAGGCTGTCTCTTAACGATGGACCTCGCTGTGTCCGCTACTCTGTCAGGGGCCGGTCAATCTAAAATGTTCTCCCAATATGGCCGCCATTCTGGGTGCTCGCTACAGCCCAGCCTTCATGTGTGTGCAGGGGGGCCGTTGGGGGAGCTTGATTTAGCCTCACAGAATTTGGCTAAGGCTGCTTACTTACAAATCTTCGGCCGCCATTTTAAGGTCAGGCAGGCCGTGTAGCTGCTTCCCGACGAGTCTCTATTGGGCGCGGGGGGGGGGTCTGCTGGTCTCCTGGGATAAGTTTGCTGAGGGCTGCTCCCATTGCTGTCGCTGCGCCCCTGCCCCCACCTCTGTAACGCGCGTGGGTGGTGTTTCACATTTAGGCTACGCCGGCCGCCATTTTGGGATCAGACAGGCCGCATGTCAGTGTTCCGGTGAGTCTTTGCTTAGCGCAGGCGGGGGGCACTCCACCGTTCCCTCCCGGTGCAGGGCCGGCCGATACCTGTCCTTTTAGTTTCACCCCGCGTTGGCGTTACGCGCGGCTCTTTGTTCCGCCGTTTCTGTGTCTCCCCCCGCAGCTCACCTTGTGGCACGCACCGGTCTACGGATTTCCCCCGGCATTTTTTGCAGGTGGCTTTGATGTGGACGCCGGCTGTCTTGTAGGTCCCCTTCCTCTACCCGGTCTTCTCTGGTGGTAGTGTGACCTGTGCTGATGTTGCTGTTGGGTGGACCACTGAGGGGTTTGAACCCTCTGCTGAAAGGAACGCCAGTCGTAGGGACGGAACCTTCTTCGGAATTCCTTGCGCTTCTCCAACCCAACGGCCTTAACCGTGTCCAGTTCCGTCTTCATTCTGGACATCTCGTCGTCCGCATGAGATCCGAACAGTGAGGAGCCATTAAACGGAAGATTCACAATCCTCCGTTGTGCGTCCGGTTTAAGGCCAGTGAGGCGCAACCAGGCTGAGCATCTCGAACAGATGCCGTGGGAATAGTCGCGTGCAGCCAGATCGGATGAGTCTGCCGCTGCACTAATCACCTGGTTCGCTACCAAGCCACCTTCCTGCAGGATTTCCTGGAAGTCTTGTTGATCTTCCTTTGGTAGCTTCTCAGTGAATCGTGACAGGGAGTCCCAGAGTGATCTGTCGTACCTTCCCAAGAGAGCGGAAGCGCTGGCCACCTACATCACTGCAACAGAAGTGTTGCACATTCTCTTGCCCAGAGAATCCATGTTTTTACTGTCCTTCTCTGGGGGAACTGAAGAAGAGGACGTAGCAGAATGTGCCTTCCTGGCCGCTGCCACAATGACAGAGTCCGGAGGAGGGTCCGATCGTAGGAAAAGTGGATCTTGATCTGGTGCTTTGTATTTCTTGGAAATACGGGAGGGCACTGAACCCACTGTTGCAGGAGTAAGAAAAGTCTGCATTGCTGGTTCCAAAAGGCCTGGGACTAAGGGTAACAAAGGTCTCGCAGAGGATCTATGATGCAATGTTTCAAAAATGACAGATGTAGAGTCTGTCGGAGCGGACATACCAATGTTAAGCTTGGTGGCACCTCTGCATAGGACCTCATTGAAAGTCCCTATGTCGTTGATTGGGGAAACTCTGGGTGGTGGAGTTGCAGACCGAGTCAGAGAATAGTCTCCCATAGAAGACCTTGTGGAAGTGGACCAAGATGGTGACCTTCGTCTCTTCCTTTTCGGGGTAGGAGAATGACGTGATCGTGATCGCTCCTGAGAACGTGAGCGACGGACTGATGGCGACCTAGCCCTTCTCGGGGTCCTACTTCTCGTGGATGCAGTAGGAGGAGGTCCACCAGAGACTCTGGAGGGAGAGTAAGTTCTGGAGAAATCCGAGCCCGGACTTCTGCGACCGGTTTCAGCACCGGGAACCTTCCAGTGTTGTATGTTTTCTAACCATCTTTGAGAAAGATTGACAGGAGGAGTCTTTTCACCTTGAACCGGAGATCCCTCCGGTGTAACCTGGATGATATGAATGCCAGGGATGATGAGGCTTGCCTCGACGTCGAATGCACCCTCGACGTCGATTGTGGTCTGGCACTTCTTCTGAAGCTACCGCAGGATCTTTGTCTCTCGACGTCGAACGATGTCTCGCCGACGACACTGATTGTGCCGCCTTTGACGTCGACCGCCCCTGCGGCGAGATGCTTGAGAACTCTCGCCTCCGCGAAGGAGTCCTTGACGTCGGCCTCTTCGACATCGACCGTCCTCGGGACCAGGAGTGCGTCTTCGATGTCGACCGTCTATGGTCTTTCTTTGACGCCGACTTCTTCAATGGCGAGCGTCTCGACGGCGATGGAGATTTTGACGCTGTCAGTCTATAGGCTCGCGGCAGAGTCTTCGCCGCCGAACCTCTTGACGCCGACCTTTGCGAAGGAGGCGGAGATCTAGACGACGACAGGTGCCTCGACGTCGACGGGTGCTTCGCCGTCGACGGAGTCCTAGGTCTCTCGTGACCAGCATACTTCGAGCCCGAAGTAGCATGCCTCGACGCGGACTTACTTCTCGGCGACGGAGGCTCTTGCCGTCTCGACGTCGATCTGTCCCTCGACGGTAACGAGTGCCTTGCCTGGTTTCTCGACGTTGATCTCGACGCCGACGGCGAACATTCAGGGATCTGCTTCTTTTTTGATGCTGGAGAAGCAGATCTGCCATCTTCTTCCCACAGGAAGGACATTTATTGAATAAAGCTGGCATTTCTGACAGAAAAAAGTTGTTAATTAGTCAGAAAATCACTGAGAACAGCTACCAGCAGTCAAAAATGTCAAATGTAGGGAGAAAAAACCAATTTCTGACTAGAAATAGCCAAAAAATGCGAGCTCAAGCTCCAGGATCCTCACAGAAGGAGCCGGAAAAAAGAACTGACCTAACTGTCACCTGTGGTGCATGATGGGAGCAGGGGGCTCCTGGAGGTCTTAAAGGCACGGTGTCCAGGTTCTTGGAATCCTTAAAGGCAGGGTGCCAGTGTTTTTGATACTGTGACGTTTTTCTTCTATGCAGCCTATGAGCTAATTGCCTGCTATTACTTGCCTTTTCGCTGAAATAAAGGGCTGTATTGGAACACTATTACCGAGTATGTTCTCTAGTGCAATGTTTATATTAGAGATTATTTTCTCTTTCTAAAAAACCCATGTAATTTTGGCATATTAGCCTATTTGAAGTACATTAGGCTGCATATTTATGTATGTATACATGTATATATGTATGTTTTGGAAGTACTCTGTACTGGTTTGTCTAAACATACACATATATATGTATTTTTATATATGCTCCGGGATCCCGCACGTGGGCGGGGATTATTCAGTGCTTATGACTATTGATGAGTATCCCCTGGAAGAGAATGATCTCGGTGGTGGCACGTGCTAAGTGTGAAAATACTGCCCTCACTCACAAGGTTGTGACATGCTTCATCATTGGGCTTACTTCAGTACACCCCCGCGCAGACCAAGGCCTGGGGTGGAGCAAAAGGGAGGGGAAGACAATACAAACATGTAAAATATACAAATATTTCTTGCCAAATTATAATGGGATCACCGAAAGAAAAGCGCAGTGAAGGTTAAAACTAGCTCGGAGGTGTCACTACTCAAAAATGTTTTCCTGGACCCACCGGCCAGAGCTAAAAACGTGAAGGATGGTGGTGACAGTAAAGAATTAAGAATTCCTACACCCCTCCTTACTGCCAGATCGTCGACATGTTTCTGCCGTGTTCGTGATGCCCGCAGTGTTGGGTCACACCGGCATTCTTCAGGACCTTTCTGATCCCAATAGTTTTTTCGCCCTCGATACCAGGATATGGTATCCCTAGGAACCAGTTGTTCCCACCAGGAGGGTATCCCTACGTAACACGTTCTCGTTGTACTGTAGGGGATAATAATAAGCAGAGAGTCTCGTTAATCGTGCGTGAAATATACCCATTATTCACACAGTGCTGTTTTTCAGCTCGCTTGCACCACCATGTATTTGGTGTCTGGCCATAGTCGGTACAGCACACTGTATGCATATCCATACTCAGACATGTCATCCATACCCTGGGTAAGTTTACCTTATAAATATATACGCAGGTAGTTATACGTCGCTGGACTAGAGCACTCTGTATATAAACCATAGTAGACACTCTCCTTACGTCCTGCCCATGTTTACCCTGGACTGCCTAGCCTTGCATATAAACCATAGTGGACATTCTTCCCTTCCATGCTTACCTTGCGAATCCCAATCTATCATTATATGGATGGTACACAGGCCTCATCATCCTAGCCTTTCCCTGCTTGCTTTGGACTTCTGATTTCTGTGGGATCAGTACCAGAGCAGCCAGAATGCCCTTCCTTTCCATCCATACACCCACAGCTTTCCAATCCCTGTAATGTATGCACTGAATCAGATATCCTTTCCTTCATTCCATCCCATCCCATCCTTGCTTAATTACCTTGGCCTTTCTTATCTCTGCTCTACATGAACCAGTACCCCTGTACCTCCCATCCCTGTTCACTTTGGCCTTGCCCGTGCTCTGCAGGATGTGCATCAACCAGTATCCCTCTGCCTCCCACCCCTGCTCTGCAGGATGTGCATGAACCAGTACCCATATGCCTCCCACCCCTACTCACCTTGGCCTTGCCCGTTCTCTGCAGCATGTGCATGAACCCCCGCTCACCTTGGTCTTGCCCGTTCTCTGCAGGACGTGCATGAACCCCCCCACCCCCGCTCATCTTGCCCGTGCTCTGCAGGACGTGCATGAACCCCCCCACCCCCGCTCATCTTGGCCTTGCCTGTGCTCTGCAGGACGTGCATGAAGCCCCCCACCCACGCTCATCTTGGCCTTGCTCTGCAGCATGTGCATGAACCCCCCACCCCCCTCAGCTTGACCTTGCCCATGCTCTGCCGCATGGATAAGTTACTTACCTGTAATCCTAGTTCTCTTCCAAAGGGTATACCCACGTGCGGGGACCCCAGAGCATTAACAAAAATATATGCATATACACCCATATACATATATATATATATATATATACATATATACACACATATACATGGTCCAGTAGAAGGCTGTGAAGTCAAAACGCGTAGACCGTCCTATTAACCTGTTTTTGCACTGGGGTGTGCTAAATAAATAATTCCTGATAAACTTACCTCTGTGGTGGTGCCGTGAATTCTCGCTGGAGGAGGAGGATCAGCGATGAGTTAATCCGATATATATATATATATCCAAAAGCAAAACGCCGGAACTCCACTTGGGTACGTAAGCACTTTATTAACATAAAGGGGGCGGCGGCACCTGGCGCGTTTCGGCTCCGTTGAGCCTTAATCATAGGTGGGCAAGCATTTCAATTGACCCCAGCTGATTGCAGTTCCACATGGTTCAGTGGTCCTGAGGTCCTTCAGTACCCAGAATGCACCATAACAGATTTTGAATATCCGAACTGGACTGCAGTGCGTGCTGTTTTAATTCGTCCATTCCCTTTGCCACTGCAGCCACTGATGTAACTGTCTAAATTCAATGGTGATTCTGTAGATGTTATTTCCAGATCGCTGCCACAATTCCCAATGTTCTTGCGTGCTCACGCCCCAAGTTGGTAAGAGGAAAAACAACCCCTCTCACCTCCCTTTCTCGCCTCCAAACAGAAAACATTTAACTCAGGATAGTCCTTTTTTTTCTTTGTCGCTGTTGGGGCAAGCGGGTCATGCTCACATGGCTGCATTCGCAGAACCGATCCATTTCTCAATCTTTAGGTATATGTATATATATGCATATATTTCTAATATACACACATGTATATAAATATGCAGCCCAAAAAATAATTTTAGGCTCAAATATGCCAATATTGCATTGTATTTTTCATTTGAAATATGTAAATCATATATAATAACATTTCCATGACACAGAGAAATGTACTCCCAACTTGTTTTTGAACATAGCCTTTATTTTCAAAGAAAAAGGCAAGGTGATAGCAGGCAGATTAGCCTAGAAGCTGCATATAGAACACTCAGAGAAAAACTGGCACTGTGCCTTTAAGACCTCCAGGACCTACAGGCTCCCATCATGCCCCACAGGTGACAGTTAGGTCAGGTCTTTTTGACGGCGTATTACATTGTATAAATAACATGAGGAAAAACATTTGTCCGGGGAGGAGGGAGGGTTGCTTATGACTTTGATGAGTCTACCCCTGGAAGAGAACTAGGATTACAGGTAAGTAACGTATCCTTCTCTTCCAGGGGATACTCATCAATAGTCATAAGCACTAAATAGAGTAGCAAGCCCATCCCTGAACCCTGCGGATGAATACCTGCATATCAAACATATTCTGAATCCTTCGATTATCCAAATAAATTCCTCAAGGATGCTTGCCCAAACTGAGCATCCGCCTGAGCATCACAATCTAAGCAGTAATGGCGGGCAAAGGTGTGGACCGAGTGCCATGTAGCTGCTTTACATATCTCTTGAATAGGTAAATTTTTAAGCAGAGCCGTAGTAGCGGCTTTACCCCTTGTAGAGTGAGCCCTTGGCTTGCCAGGGAGCTGCTTGTGAGCTAGCTGATAAGATAATGTTATGCAAGATACTATCCACCTAGCGATGGACCTTTTAGAAGAGAGAAAACCAGTGTGCATTGGACCATAGTTAACAAAGAGCCGGACCGACTTTCTTATATCCTTCGTTCTATCCAGATAGAATTTTAACACCCTTTTTAGATCAAGTGAATGCAACGCCCTCTCAGGAGGTGTGGTAGGGTTTGGAAAAAATGTGGGTAGAGTGATAGACTGATTAATATGAAAGTCGGAGATCACCTTAGGTAGGAAACTTGGGTGAGTTCTCATAACCACTTGATTAGCATGGAAAACGAGATAAGGCTCTGTGGAACATAAGGCCTGAATCTCGCTCACCCTGCGAGCAGAGGTAATTGCCACTAGAAAAGCGGCCTTTCAAGAGAGGTGCTGTAGAGAAGCTTTGTGAATAGGTTCAAATGGGGGGCCCATTAATTTAGAGAGGACCACATTAAGTTCCCAGGCAGGGGAAGGTAACCAAATTGGTAGGTAGACCTTTCTTAGCCCTTCCAGGAAGTCTTTAACAACTGGCATTTTAAAGAAAGACGCCCGAGTGGGAGACTTTCTATAAGCTGTAATCGTTGCCAGATGTACTTTAATAGAAGAGAACTGCAAGCCCGCTTTAGCTAAGTACAAAAGATATGGCAAAATAACCTGCTCTTGCCCCAGGATAGGGATATGACCATTAGCTGTACACCATAGATAAAAACGCTTCCATTTGAAAGCATACGACTTTCTTGTCGAAGGCCTTCTTGCTTCTTTTAAGATCTGCATACAGTCCTGCGAGAGGCCTAGGTGACCATATTGTAGGAACTCAGGAGCCATGTTGTCAATCTCAGTGACGGGAGGGTGGGGTGAAAAACCTTACCACCTGACTTGGTTAACAGATCCAGATGGCATGGCAATCTCCTCTGTGGTGTCTTGGAAAGGTGTAGCAGGTTCGTGTACCACCACTGGCGAGGCCACTTTGGTGCAATCAGGATAATCTCTGTCATGGATTTGTAGAGCTTGCTGATCACCAGTGGTATGAGAGGGACTGGTGGAAAGGCGTAAAGTAATTTCTCTGACCATGCGATCAACAGTGCATTCCCCCTGGAGCCTGGTTGAGGGTACCTGGATGCGAAGGCGCGGCATTTCGCATTTGCCGCGTCTGCAAATAAGTCGATGTCTGGAGAACCCCATCGCCGAAAAATTTCTTGTGTTATCTCGTCTTTTATCACCCAGTCGTGAGCTTTGACGAAGTTTCGGCTTAGGTCGTCCGCCTGTGCATTGAGGGCGCCTGGAAGGTGAACTGCAGATATGGACATGTTCCTCGCCAGTAGCCATTTCCAAATTGCTTGAGCCTCCAGACACAGGGGTCTGGACCTGGTCCCTCCCTGTTTGTTCAGATGATATATTGTTGTGGTGTTGTCCGTCTGAACCAACAGAGAGCGCGACTCTATGGAGGGGAAGAATGCTTTGAGAGCCAGATGTACCACTCGGAGTTCTAACATGTTGATCTGGTAAGTTTTCTCCTTTTCTGACCAAATCCCCTGGACCTGAAGAGATCCTATGTGAGCACCCCAGCCCTGAAGGGACGCATCTGTGACGATAGTTTGTTTGGGGAGTTCCTGGTGGAAGGGAACTCCTTTGAGAAGATGAGACCGTTGCATCTACCATCTTACTGAGATTTGTACTGCATGAGGAAGAGTTATGGTGTCCTCCCAGCAGTTGGAAAATTGAGACCATCGGTCCTCTAGAGCTTGTTGTAGGGGTCTCATCTCAGCCTGGCATTTGGAACAATGAATATGCATGATGCCATCGAGCCTAGCAGTGAGGATACCTGCCTGGCCGTGGGATGAGGTGTTCTCTGGAGAGTACGACTTTTGTGGAGTATTGATAATGGGCTCTCCTCCGAAGGACACGCTCTTGCGTTTGCAGCTTCTAGCGTAGCGCCCAAGTAATGTATCCTCCGAGTAGGGTTGAGGAAAGATTTCTTGAAGTTTATGCACAGGCCCAATTGGTTTAAGATTTGAATGCAGTATCTCAGATGTTCCTGCAAGAGACTGGGAGAGGCACTCTTGAGTAACCGGTCGTCTAGGTAAGGATAGACGAAGATCTTTTGCTTTCTCAGGAAGGCAGCCACTACTGCCATGCATTTTAAAAAAGTGCGAGGAGCAGACTTGAGTCCCAAAGGCAAGACTTTGAACTGGAAGTGGTCTGACTCTATCCTGAATCGTAGGAACTTACGGTGTTTCTGAGAAATTGGGATGTGAAAGTAAGCATCCTGAAGGTCTATGGAGCACATCCAGTCCCCTTGATGAATGTGTGGAATGATTTGATGCAATGCCAGCATCCTAAATCTCTCTTTGAGGACAAATTTTTTTAAGAGCCTGAGATCTAGTATGGGCCTGAACTCCTTGTTTGGACCTTTCTTTGGAACCAAGAAGTAGCGGGAATAGATCTCCTGTCGATGTTGTTGCCAGGGAACCTTTTCAATGGCATGTTTTTGTAGCAGGATGGAGACCTCCTTTCGCAGCAGATCTAGCCGATTGACTGGGGTGTTCCGAGGAGGTACAGAGGGTGGCAGAGATTTGAATCTGATTGAGTACCCATTCCGCACAACATTGAGTACCCAGTTGTCCTGTGTTATTTTTATCCACTCTTCCAAGTGAAAACTTATACTTTCCCCAACCGGAGTGGGCAACAGAGTTGGGGGAAGCAAGAACTCACTGCTTAGGCTGTTGTTTTGCCGCAGGGGTTGTTTGTCTGGAGTCCCCTCTTCCTCTACCAGGCCATCGCTGGTGGTAATGTGATCTTGCATGGTGTTGCTGTGAAGACCAATGAGGGGTTTGAACCCTCTGCTGGTATTTACGGCGAACATAAGGTCGGTAGCGACGTCTGAAGTCCTTCCTTTTCTCCAAATCCACAGCCTTCCAGGTGTCCAATTCGGATTTCATCCTTGACATCTCATCATCTGCATGAGAGCCAAAGAGAGACGTACCATTGAAGGGAAGGTTGAGAATCCTGTGTTGGGCCTCCGGTTTCAAGCCCGCGAGTCTCAGCCCGGAGGATCTCCTAGCGCAGATAGCATGGGAATAACCATGGGCAGCAAAGTCTGAGGCATCTGCTGCAGCGCTGATGACCTGATTCGCCACGAGCCCTCCTTCATGCAGAATCTCCTGAAAATCCTTCCGATCTTCCTTCGGTAACTTCTCCGTAAAGCGTGAGAGAGAGTCCCATAGCGAACGGTCATATCAACCCAGTAGTACAGAGGCGCTGGCCACCTTCATGTAAGAGGCAGAGGTGTTGGACATTCTCTTACCAATGGAGACCATGGCTTTGCTGTCTTTATCAGGGGGAACAGCAGATGAGGAGGTCCCCATGTGACCCTTCCTAGGCTGCTGACACAATGACAGAGTCCGGTGGTGGATCAGACCTCAGAAAAAGAGGGTCCTGTTCTGGGGCTCTGCACTTCTTAAGTATCCGTGATGGTGCTGCTCCCACTGCAGCTGGCGTTAGAAAAGTATGGAGAGCCTGTTCTAGTAGCCCAGGCACCAAGGGGAGAAGAGGTCTAGTAGAGGGCCTGTGATGCAGCGTCTCAAATATGACAGATGTCGAAGGGGCAGACGCAGGCATTTCGATGTTGAGCTTAGTAGCCCCTCTACACAGTACCTCATCAAACGTGACAATATCACCTACTGGCGAATCCCTAATTGGTGGAGTAGATGACAAAGTTGGAGAGTAGTCGGCCTTCGATGATCTAGAGTCTGAGGACCATGAAGGAGACCTGTGTCTTCACTCTCTAGGCGAACGGTGCGGAGATCTTGATCTAGAGCGACTATGAGGAGATCTTGATCTATGTCTCCTCGAGGCTGCAGACTTTTGAGGTGTGGCATGTCGCACTTGCCTATCCGGAGAATGAGAAGGCAAATATATTTGAGAGTATTCTGAGCCAGGGGTAATTTTTCGCATCCTCCAGTCCTTTTTGCTCTCCAACCATCTCGGGGAGAGGTTAGTCGGCGGTGTATGGTGTTTTGGAGCCGGGGAGCCTTCCGGCGTGATTTGAACAATCCGTAGTTCTGGAGAGGATGAAGCACTCCTCGACGTCAGGCCTTTAGTAGTCAGATTGTGAATTTCCCTCGACATCGAGGGATCCGTCGACTTCGGCACTGGTGAGCGATCTGTTCTTAGTCTCTTAGCAGGTGGAGACCTGTCGGAGGCGACCTCATGCCGCTGACCTTCTCGACGTCGAAGATGACCTTCTTCTCGACGTCGAAGGCGACCCTATCGCCTGAGCCATCCTCGACGGCGACCTTCTCGACGTCGACCTCCTCGAAGGCGATGTTCGCCCTGCCGTCGGCGACGAAGCAGTCGATCGACTGTGAACCAAGCCTACTGATGTCGGAGTCTTCAGCGTCGGGTTTGGTATCGATGTCCGAGTTGCCTTCGACGTTGGTGGTGTTCTCTATGTGGGTGCCGAGGCCCTCAACCATCGACCGCCCCTGTCGGCGATGTGTCTTTGACGTCGAGCGTCTGCCCTCCACCATCGTAGGCGAGCCGGACTTGGACGGTCTGCGAGAGGGTGTCTACATCGGCTGATGGACATGCTTAGCCGTACCTGGAGTCCGCTTCGACGGCGATATAGTTTTCGACGCCGACCTCGGCACAGGAGATTTCAATGCTGAAGCAGAGCATAGGGGTATTTTCGACGTCGATCTTTCCCTCGACGGTGAATTTGACCGGTGTCTTCGTTTTTCCCCCTTTTTCTTGTGCTCTGACCTTATTTGAGAGGAGGGCTCTTTAGAGGGATGTCCTTCCCGGCCACTTACAGACTCCTTTCCTCTCTCCTGCATGGCATGCAGCTTGATCTTCTCCCTTTCACGAAGGGTTCTTCTGGAAAGCTGCTGGCAGTAGTAGCACTTGTCAGGTCTGTGTGTAGATGGTAGGCACACAATACAGACCAAGTGCGGATCTGACTTAGCCATTTTCTTCCCACAGGAAGGGCACTTATTAAATAAGGCTGACATTCTGACAGGAAAAATAGCTGGAAAGTCAGAAAAAATGATGGAAATAGTACAATAAGTACTAAAAACGTCGAGTGAAGACAGAAATTCTCACTTGAAAAGACAAATTAGTGACAAGAAACCACTAACTGACGAGCTCAATGCTCCAGTATCCTCACATAAGGAGCCGGAAAAAAGAACTGACCTGTCACCTGTGGGGCATGATGGGTGCCTGGAGGTCTTAAAGGCACGGCGCCAGATTTTCTCTGAGTGTTCTATTTGCAGCCTTCCAGGCTAATCTGCCTGCTATCACCTTGCCTTTTTCTTTGAAAATAAAGGCTATGTTCAAAAACAAGTTGGAGGTACATTTCTCTGTGTCATGGAAATGTTATTTTATATGATTTACATATTTCAAATGAAAAATACAAAGCAATATTGGCATATTTGAGCCTAAAATTATTTTTTGGGCTGCATATTTATATACATGTGTGTATATTAGAAATATATATATATATATATATATATATATATATATATATTATCTACTGGCGGTCGCCAGTAGATAGTTATAGTTAGGACCTATTATCCATAGGAAATCCGCGACATTCTATTTGCAATAACGTTGGCGCCGGTTGACGAATCTTCGCAAGCTTCCAACTTGTTGGGGCGCTCCGGTCCGCTCCTACCCTGAAAGTCTCGGGGTGATACGTCAAGCGGGGGCCGAGAAAAAGGGGGTCCCAAAACGCGTTTTCCCCATTCATTTTTCCATAGGAACCTTTAGTCGCAGCTACAGCCCGAACTGCTGAACGGAATTACCCCAAATTTGGCAAAGAGGTAGCCCTTGGTTCAGACTGGTGCCTTTTGCTAAAATGGTGTAAATCCGTTCAGTAGTTCCTGAGAAATTCACAATTAAAATCACATATATATCTATGGGCGCGTCGGATCCGCGTACCCTCCCGATCACGAGCTGCATGCTAATTGGCTGTCAACACTCCAAATCAAGAAGTGTTGGCAGCCATTTTGTCCCTCGGTAGAACCGAGGGACAGAAACAAGTGCGCAAAGCGCAAAAGGGGGCAGGGTAGAAACACCCTGACCCCTAGGTCTGCTCAGGGGTCCCACAAGGACCCCTGGGCAGAAAAGATTTTTTTTTTTTTTAAATCGGCGGGATGCGTTTAGGGTGCGCGGATCCCGCCGAGAAAAAAAAAGAAACAAGTGCGCAAAACGCACAAAGGGGGCAGGGTAGAAACACCCTAACCCCTAGGCCTGCTCAGGGGTCCCACAAGGACCCCCTGGACAAAAAAGCATTTTTAAAAAAAAAAAATCGGCAGGATGCGCTCAGGGTGCGCGAATCCTGCCAGAAAAACAAAACGAAGCGCGGTCTCCCGCGCTCGATGTTAATTGGCCCCGGGTGGCCCAAGTCCCGGGGGGCATGGTGGGGGGATAATTTAATGTGTGGGGGCCTCAAAGGGCCCCCAAGCCCCGAGGACCGCCACCCCCGGGGCTTTTTAAAAATGGTGCGGGAGGGCTCTGAGCCCTCCCGCAGCCCCGGGACCACCACCTCCCCGGGGCTTTTTTAAAATTAATTTAACAAGCTGTGTGGGGGGCTCCAGCCCCACACGCCCGGGACCGCCACCTCCCGGGGCACTAACAAATTAAAATGGGGGTCCGTTTTGGACCCCGAAGCCCCGGGGACCACCACCTCCCGGGGCTGTGCTGATGTAGGGAGGGGGCCGCGCGGCCCCACTCCTGGAGCCCTTGATGGCCCTGGGGACCGCCACCCCCAGGGCCGGCTCCTGCAGTGTCCCGGGGTGCCTACCCCGGGACACTGTAGTTTGCTATGGCAGGACGGGAGCCTCGCGGCTCCCGTCCTGCCATAGCAAACTGCTTTGGATATTGGAAGAGAGGCAGGGAAACCTGCTCTCTCTTCCAATATCCAAAGCACATTGCTTTCCACATGGGGAGCAGCATGTCAGCTGCTCCCCATGTGGAAAGCAATGCCGGCTCCCAAGGGACGTGGGGAGCCGGCGGGACTGTGGGGGATTGGGGACCCCCACAGTCCCCAACGGAGAGGAGCCAGCCCCGGGGGATGGGGTCCCCGGGGCAAGTAGTGGCCCAGGAGGGGGCCACGCGGCCCCCTCCCCAAAAAATAAAAATAAATTTTTTTTTTAAATGGAAAGAGCCGGCCCCGGGGGATGGGGTCCCCGGGGCCTTAAAAGGCCAGAGGAGGGGGGCCACGCAGCCCCCTCCAAAGAATAAAAATAAAGGCCATGCCCCGGGGGATGGGGTCCCGGGGCCAATACAGGCCCAGGGAAGGGGGCCACGCGGCCCCCTTCCCGTTTTTTTAAATTAAAAATTAAAAAAGGGGTAAGGCCCTGGGGGATGGGGTCCCCAGGGCATAAAAACAGGAAAAAGGAAGGGGGCCACACAGCCCCCTTCAGGGACAAAAACTTTTTTTTTTTAAAACGATCTGGCCCGCAGGCCCCGCCCCTTCCTTCACCACTCTGCAAACGCGCCCCTGGCGCGTTTGCAGAGGGAGAACAATTCCCCTTGAATACTGGGGGTCCCTGGGGGCCAACTAGCCCACCAGGAACCTCCAATATGCGCCAGGGGCTGCGTTGCAGAGACGTGTAGAGAGGCCACACCCCTTTTACACCTCTCTGCAACGCAGCTCTGTGGCGCTTTGTGGAGGTATATGGTGGGCTAGTTGGACTCCGGGGACCCTCAGGATTCAAGGGACTTAATCCCCAACTTAAAACGCGCCACGGGCGCGTTTGCACAGTGGTGAAGGGAGGGGCGGGGCTTCAGGTGACATGTGTGCAAACAGGCCCCGTGGCGCGTTTTAAGATGGGGAATTAAATCCCCTTCAATCCTGAGGGTCCCTGGGGGCCAACTAGCCCAACAGGTACATCCAGAAAGCGCCACAGAGCTGCGTTGCAGAGAGGTGTAAAGGGGTGTGGCCTCTCTACACGTCTCTGCAACGCAGCCCCTGGCGCATATTGGAGGTTCCTGGTGGGCTAGTTGGCCCCTAGGGACCCTCAGGATTCAAGGGGACTTAATCCCCCAACTTAAAACGCGCCACGGGGCGCGTTTGCACAGATGTCACCTCAGGCCCCGCCCCTCCCTTCACCATTGTGCAAATATTCCTCTAAAATCAGCCGAAATACGAATTCCGATTTACTCACCTGTTATCAGGAGAGACCTCAGTGCTGTATCTTTCAGCCCAGTACTGGTCCTGAAAAGTAATTCTAACCATACTTACCAGTAACTTGAATTTCCTTCCATAGGCTAACATTGACTGGTTTCACTTGGAAATTCTTCTAAGTGTGGAGTTTTGGAACTTTAAAATATTCCTCTAAAATCAGCCGAAATACGAATTCCGATTTACTTACCTGTTATCAGGAGAGACCTCAGTGCTGCATCTTTCAGCCCAGTACTGGTCCTGAAAAGTAATTTTAACCGTACTTACCGGTAACTTGAATTTCCTTCATAGGCTAAGATTGACTGGTTTTCAGCAAAAAGTTTCAAAGTGTTGATTTTCACAAACTACAAATATTCCTTAAAAATCGCCTGTATGACTTAAACGCATTCTTTCAACTGTTTACAGGAGATGCACCAGTGCTGGATCCAGGATCCAACACTGAGTAAGAAAAAGTAACGATAACAGTTTTTACCTGCTAAGTGAATTTCCTTCCATAGGATAACATTGGTGATTCTATGAGAAAAAGTTTCTAAGTGTCAACTTTTAAAATACAATAATATTCCTTAAAAATCACGACTGTAACCAAAACGCTTTTACTCAACTGTTTCCAGGAGATGTACCAGGACTGAATCTAGGATCCAGTCCTGTGGTTACAAAAGTAATCCATAAAGTAACTAATTGCATTTAACTAGAAATTCACATTGAGCTGAATGTTGCATTGTGTTTGAAAATGTGTTGCCCATTGCAACAACTGTAACTACTGTACTTAAAAGTCTATTGCCTATCTGCAAAGTATTTAAACTAAAGTAATTCATTCTGAGAAAGTATTTTTTGTAATGTAATGTATAATGTAATTACAATGTAATTTAAAAAATAAAATATGTAAAAAAAATTGTTTCTAAAAATGTAGTAAATCAGTATGAAAAAAATTAATATAACAATTAATACATTTAAAAATTGTCATTTACAAAACCTTTGAAATTCACTGAAAAAACCGTAGGTTTCAGGCACGTTATAGTTAGAAATTAGCATTTAAAAAACCTTTGAAATTCACTGAAAAAACCATAGGTTTCAGACACGTTATAGTTACAAATTAGCATTTAAAAAACCTTTGAAATTCACTGAAAAAACCATAGGTTTCAGACACGTTATAGTTACAAATTAGCATTTAAAAAACCTTTGAAATTCACTGAAAAAACCATAGGTTTTAGGGACAGTTATAGTTACTTGGACATTGCACTCGTACAAAACCCGTGAAATTCCCCGTTATAGTTAGTTCAGCTAACTATAACTCGCGCCCCGCAATGCACTGCTGATGACGTCACATATTACATCACTCATGACATGGTCAGTGACATCACTGATGACATCACTGATGACATCTCAAATGACATCACTGATGACATCATCCACGTGATAATCTGATGCACCTCCTCACACCCTAATATAACCTTTGATACACCCACTCTAAATTACAGACTGCCATTCGCAAAACCATAGACACTCCAACACCAATAACTACATACCCACTCACTGATTCTTAGTTCTACACACACACATCCACTCACTCACCCGTACAGTCACTCATACTTACGGTCACTCAGTACAGGACTATCATATGCACTCTTACTCCTATATAGACACTCAAACAACGCCACTCATCCATAGAGATACTCACACACCTAGTCAGTCATGCAAATAATTAAACACACTGCCATTTACTCACCTATACAGTTATACACACACCAGCTCACTTACTCATACAAATAGTAGCACATTGTTACGCTCTTATACAATCACTGATACAAGCACACACTCATCCATACAGCCACTATCACAATCACTCACTCTTGCTTATAGCTATTTATATACTCCAACACACATATATACTGCCTTTCACATATGTAGTTACTCACACATGTACCACTGGGACATACATTCACTCACTAACACACTCTTACACACACTTACCCACCCATACAGTCTATCACAGATGCACTCTTGAAACCATCCACCCAGTGAATCACCCACTCACACATCTATGCACAGAGTTGCACACACCCCTCCCACACAAACACTCAGGCACCCATACAGATACTCAGACAAGCATTCAATAACTCATATAGACACTCATGTAGCTATTCACAAACACATGCAGCCACTTACACAGCAACAGACAGACGGATACAGACATTCATCCAGTTTAGTCACTAACCCATGCATTCAGTAAGATACGTTAAATCACTCACTTATAGAGTCAGTCACGCACCTACTAAATCATCCATACAGACACTTACACACCCACTCATTCTTCAATACGTCTTTTCCTATATATATTAAAAATATTTAAACTTTACAGAAACACACAGTCACTGGATGATGTCATCAGTGATGTCATCAGTGATGTCATTTGAGATGTCATCAGTGATGTCATCAGTGATGTCACTGACCATGTCATGAGTGATGTAATATGTGACGTCATCAGCAGTGCATTGCGGGGCGCGAGTTATAGTTAGCTGAACTAACTATAACGGGGAATTTCACGGGTTTTGTACGAGTGCAATGTCCAAGTAACTATAACTGTCCCTAAAACCTATGGTTTTTTCAGTGAATATATATATATATATATATATATAGGTGTATATGCAAATATTTTTGTTAATGCTCCGGGGTCCCCGCACGTGAGCGGGACTATTCAGTGCTTATGACTATTGATGAGTATCCCCTGGAAGAGAAGTGCATGAACCACCCACCCCGGCTCACCTTCCACTTGCCTGTGCTCTGCAGGATGTGCATGAACGCCCCACACCTGCTCACCTTGGCCTTGCCTGTGCTCTGCGGCATGTGCATGAACCCCCCACCCCGCTCACCTTGGCCCTGCCTGTGGTCTGCAGGACGTGCATGAACCCCCCCCCACCCCCACTCACCTTGTCCTTGCCCGTGCTCTGCAGGACGTGCATGAACCCCCACCCCCGCTCACCTTGGCCCTGCCCATGCCCCGCAGCATGTGCATGAACCCCCATCCCGCTAACCTTGGCCTTGCCCATGCTCTGCAGGACGTGCATGAACCCCCCAGCCCCGCTCACTTTGGCCTTCCCGTGCTCAGAAGGATGTGCATGAACCTCCCACCCCCGCTCACCTTGGCCTTACCTGTGCTCTCCAGATGTGCATGAACCAGTACCCCTGTGCCTCCCACCCCTGCTCACCTAGGCCTTGCCCGTGGTCTGCAGCATGTGCATGAACTCCCCACCCCGCTCACCTTGGCCTGCGCCTTGCTCTCCAGGATGTGCATGAACCCCCCCACTCCGCTCACCTTGGCCTTGCCCGTGCTTTGCAGGACGTGCATGAACCCCCCACCCCCGCTCACCTTGGCCTTGCCCGTGCTCTGCAGGACGTGCATGAACCCGTACCCCAGTACCTCCCACCCTCGCTCACCTTGGCCTTGCCCATGCCCCGCAGGACGTGCAAGAACCCGTGCCCCAGTACCTTCCACCCTCGCTCACCTTGGCCTTACCCGTGCCCCGCAGGACGTGCATGAACCCGTGCCCCAGTACCCGCCCACCCCCGCTCACCTTGGCCTTGCCCGTGCCCTACAGGACCTGCATGAACCCGTACCCCTGTACCCCCCACCCACGCTCACCTTAGCCTTGCCCATGCTCTGCAGAAGGTGCATGAACCCCCACCCCCGCTCATCTTAGCCTTGCCCGTGCTGTGCGGCATGTGCATTAACCCCCCCACCCCACTCACCTTGGCCTTGCCTGTGCTCTGCAGCACGTGCATGTTATGTTAATAGAATTTATACAGCGCACGAATACCCACGGGTGTCTTGGCGCTTCCAATGCTACATACTGTGCTTAGTGCTACTACTACTGAAAAAGCCAGGTCTTCAGTTGTTTCCTGAATTCGAGAAGGGGGGAAATT
This sequence comes from Calotriton arnoldi, assembly GCA_963921515.1. Lineage (NCBI taxonomy): Eukaryota > Metazoa > Chordata > Amphibia > Caudata > Salamandridae > Calotriton > Calotriton arnoldi. The sequence continues at coordinate 1,411,573 of CAWUFW010002020.1, read as the reverse complement.
TTTCTGAGATATAGGGGAAGGGAATTCCATTCCCTGATGGTGTTAAAAGTAAAACTCCTACCTCCCCAATTCGTCTTTTTAATCCTGACTGGCGACATCAGATGTGCACTAGCCGAACGCAGAGTTCTATTTGGAGAATGCCATGAAAAGAGGTTCTCTAGAAATTTCGGCCCTTCTTTGTGTAATGCCTTATGCATCTTGCATAGACACATACTGCACACTAGCCTCGTATGGCATCAGTTCCCTCTTGGTACGCGTTAAAAATTCAACAACTAGATAGAAATATCATGACACTCAAAATATGGACTTATACATAAAATTCTAGCATAACTGGGAGCTTTTTCCTAAATAGACACAGTACCTTTTATCATGATGAGGTCCGTTTGAACCCATCAATGATGGTAGTGATCGCCAGATATAACACCGTTCCAATATGGCGCCTTTATTAGCAAACCCAGAATTGCTTTCCATGATTAGTTCCGGCCTAACCGGAAATGATGTCATTGCAATTGGCGGCCAGGTTCAACTGTGAGCCGACTAATGGCTTCATATGGGGTATAAATCAGAAGCGGGTTGGAAATATCCCGCTGATGCATGCCCGAAGAAGTAGGAACCGCCGTAAGGGATTGCCAAACGAGAGGTAAATTTCGTAGATAAACTCGCAACTTTCAATGTTTTTAAATGCGGGTTGCTCGCTAACGGGCCGTGATATGGGACTGTGGCTTATCGTAAATATGGCAGCACTACACTAGGAATAGCCTGTGCAAAACTCGAGTACCCCGTGCATTGTTTTTATCACCGAGCAGTTACTGCAATTGGGGATGATAACTATGAGATTAAGACAGCAGAATATGGGCTATATAGAGACAACAGGGTCGACATTGATAAATAGACACCGACATATATAAAGGAGACCATTGTACTCACAATAGTGCCTCAGGGGTAGCTGGAACAACTCTTTATTTTATTTTTTATTTTTTTATTTCTCAGCACGCACTGTGTCCTGCTCAAAGGAATAAGATACATATAAAGAGGCTAGACTCCAGGAGCCATAAAAATATCATGTTGCTGCATAAATAATGAGGCAACTTTTTCCGGAGAAGGACAAATCAGAGGTTATGCAGCCTTACATTTTAGCTCCCCATGCTGCTCGTCAGATAGGGGCGTATTATCCCAGTGTCAACAAATAGTAAAAATATGTGGATAATGCTACCCTAATTATTGCGCTCTTTCCCCTAATATAGAGGCTACAAATGAGTTAACATTCATAGCATCTTGGCGAGACAACAGAGAACGATAAGGTAAACGGCGGTGGCAAGTTTTAGGAGGACAGCTAGGACAATAACCCCTGACAAGGACCAGAATATTTGGAGGTATGCCACTCTGTAATTCTACGCTGCATACCGCATAGGTAGATATTGTTTTTAGAGTCAACCCATAAAAGGAAAAACATGCGGAGAAGGTTATCCTAATTATTGCGTTCTTCTCCTCAAGCATAGAGACTGTTCAGGAGAGAACGCCTATTGCATTCTGTTGAGATATCGAATGACTACAAACTAAACGGCGGTGCAATTTCTATTAGGACCCCAGATATATATCAGGAGACCGTGAATAAAAGGTAATGATTTATACCATCAGATGATAATATAAGGGTTTGAAATTTATTAATTCTATCACCATGAGATAACTGATAGACATGTTTTCTCGTTTTATATCAACCTGTAGATAATTGAAAGATTCTATTTCGTGAAACCAGGGCCTGCAGAGGCACAGACATAATTGACTGCCTGCCCAGGGTACCAGAGTGTTTTTAGAAACCTTCATTTTTAGTATTCACAGGTAATTAGCAATATGTTTCATCATAGATTGCTAGGAGCATGCTTTTAATTAAGGAAAGGAGACTACTCAATGAATGTATAACTAAATACAATTCTTCCTTTCCGTTTCACTTTGTCTTTGACAAAAAATTATTTTTTATGTACACTGCTCTTTTCACATCTCCAACAATAATCTTGACCAATGTCCATCTTGCATATAACTACTACCATGTAATGATGCCCATGATTTTGTCTTTTTTCTTCCAAGATGTCTAAATCTTTTTTCACATGTTGGGTTGAGAATGAATACCACTAACCTCACACAATGGGTGATATCCTTTTTGAAAATGCTTAGTAGTGGCACATTCGCTTGTTTTATATGTATATATTAGGAGAAATGTAAGATATCTCTTTGGGCTTTTGTGTACATGAAAATAATTAAAATCTAAATATTCTCCACGTTATCGTTACAGATCTGTTCCCCCCTCCTGCCACCCGTTATAAATCATAAAATAACAGGTCCTGAAGAAGATGGTTTAGTAATTAAATCATTCCATTGAAACGTACGTCGACCAGTTAGAGTGAGACATCCCAGTTATCAGCACAGCAATCGAGGGTTGATTTTTTCACCCGGATTTCTCCATCTGTGCATGCAGTGTTGTTCTGGGGTGTAGAGTATGAGTGTATTGTGTGTAAGTGATGTGGTTGTAGAGTGAGAGAGGTGTGACTGTGTGTGGGGGTGTGTTGAATCATATTTTTTAGTCAGTTGTGAACTCATAGGTGTTGAAGTCAATTGTGTTATATGTATTGTATTATTTGAATCATGAAAACAGTCATATTTTTGTAAAAAATGGTGATATTAATTGTAAAGAGTCATGTATTTTTTTATAATGAGAAATATCAGATAAATAAGTAAAAAAGAAAAAAATGAAATAAAATTTGTAAGAATGACCAATTGTCTTGAGTGGAGAATAATGTTCTTTATGCCCTATTTTTGAGCTTTCAGAAGCCATTAATGAAAGAAATTTAGGTCTAGAGGGATTATTACCTTTGTAGTTTTGATTGTAATGCCTTATGAGCCATGCAGAGTGCCTTGAACTTTATCCGCTGGCCAACTGGCAGCCAGTGGAGTTCTCGCAATGTTGATCTGACAGACTGATATTTTGGTATGCCCAGAATCAGTCTTGCGGCCGCATTTTGCACTGCCTGTAACTTCCTAAGAAGGGTGGATTGCAGATTGATGTACAATCCATTGCAATAGTCAAGTTTGGACAAGACTAAGGAGGTTACAACCAACTTTCTGCAGGATTTTGGAATAAAAGGCAACATTTTCCTTATGGTCTTGATCATAAAAAGGAAGAGGACACCACCTTAGACACTTGAGCTTTAAAACTGAGTTTTTCATCTCACGATAACCCCGAGATTTTTGCTTTATCTACCGGGGTCGGGAGGGTGCCAAGATTATCCGGCCACCAGGCTGGGGACCAAGGTGGAAAGAGATTTCCGAACATAATCACCTCCGTTTTGCTTGAATTTAATTTCAAGCAATGAGAACTCATCCAATGACTTAAGGAAAGCATACAGTCATGGAGTTTTAATGAGTGGTTAATGTCCTTATCTACTGTCGAGATCACCAGCTGGGTGTCGTCGGCATATGATGTAGGGATCAAATTAAAACTTCTTATCAGTGGAGCTAATTCCGCTAAATAGATATTAAAAAGTGTAGGGCTCAACGATGAGCCCTGCGGAACACCACATGGAAGAGTGAAAGATGCAGACTTAAATTTACCCAGATGAACTGATTGGGTCCTCTCTGATAGGAATGATGTTAACAGGGAGAGGGCTTTACCTCTTATCCCAATTTCTCGTAGACGATGAATCAGAAGAGAATGGTCTACCGTATCAAATGCAGCGGATAGGTCAAGCAGCACCAAAGCTGCTGACCCACCGCTGTCTAATGAGGACCGGATTTCTTCTGTAGTCTTAATCAAAGCTGACTCCCGTGCTATGGTTAGCTCTAAAACCAAACTGGCTGTGATCTAGAATTTGGTTAGTTGCAATAAAGGCAGAGAGTTCCGCATTCATGGTTTTCTCAATTATCTTGGCCGGAAGTGGAATTCTCGCAATGGGCCGGTAGTTGGCTGTATCAGTTGCATCCAGATTGTTTTTTTTAAAGGGGCAAGATACAAGCCTGCTTCCACACAGTGGGAAAGGATCCTTATTCTATCATCTGATTAAATATCTCAGATAGGTGTGGACCAATGAAGTGGGAGATATTTTGTAGGATCTTAGGTGGGCAGGGGTCTTCCGGAGAGCCTGACTTGGCCATGGAAATCAGTTTAATAATTTGCATAGGAGAGTTCAGTGAGAAATTAAAAGGAGAGACTTTTTCATTGATTTCTTGTTCAAGTTTTTTTACCATTTGATGCGGAATGGATGAACTGATCGTATATTAGATCTACCTTCGTTCTAAAAGAGAAAGCTAGAGCATCACAAAATTCTTGATTAAAATTAACAGAATCATCTTTTTTGATTGTGGTCAGATTTTTCACAGTTCGAAATAGTTCTTTACTGGAACCACTAGCTTTTTCTATCTTTGCTGTATAATAAAGAGTTTTCTCCCCAATCAACTTTTTTTTAGACTCTGACAGCATGGATTTATAGCGATTTTTTTCTAGAAGTTCGTAGTTTTTACGCCAAATCCTTTCTTGCCTTCTGCAAGCCTGTTTATCTATTCTCAAGGCTTCAGAAAACCAAGGGGCAGATGGTGATTTCCTATTTTTATTAATGCAGATACTAGGGACTAGATTTGCAAAATTAGTCTCAAGCCAGGTGGTATATTTTTTGGCTGTGATTTCTACCTCCTTCTCTACCTCCCATTCACTTTTTGCTAGCTCATTGACCAAAGTTGTAGAGTCAATTTTATGCCACGCTCTGCCCATAATCTTTGAATTAGCTGTATTAGTGCTATTGGTTCTTAAAACGTATACTTAAAAAGAATAGCTTGATGGTCCGACCAGATTAACGGGTGGGTGGATAAATTGGAGATGGCCGGGTTGTTAGTGAACAGGCCGTCTAGGGTGTGTCCTGCCGTATGCGTAGCACCATGGACCTGCTGTCTAAGGCCATACTCTGATGTCATATCAAGTAGCTCCTTCGTATCTCTATCATCCGTTGTTTCTAGGTGAAAATTCATATCCCCTAGGATTGTAAAAAAGTTAGAGTGGAGACTAAGCTCTAACAAGGAGTGGAAGTTAACTAGAAAGTTGGATCTGGGGCCTGGAGGGCGATAGATCAGGAGACCTTTAAACGAATCTTGACCAGAGGAAGTAAATTTAAAAGCAAAGCTTCACAGTCAGGTGTAGCTATTATTGAACAAAAAGAACTTAATTCATCCTTATGGATCAATGCCAATCCGCCACCTCTTTTTAGTTGCCTATCATGTCTGAAGGTACTGTAGCCCTGTGGCGTCGCAATATTAAAATCCGAGTCAGATGAATCATCACCCCACGTTTCTGTAACAAATAATATGTCAAGTTTATGGTCTATGATAAAATCAGCAATTTCATATTTATGTCTGACCAATGACCTTGCATTGATAAGTGCTAACTGTAGGTCAGTATCTATTTGATCTTGAGTCCCCCCCCACCACCCCTGCTCACCTCGGCCTTGCCCGTTCTCTGCAGCATGTGCATGAAGCCCCCACCCCGCTCACCTTGGCCTTGCCGGTGCTCAGCAGGACGTGCATGAACCCGTACCCCAGTACCTCCCACCCTCGCTCACCTTGGCCTTGCCCGTGCCCCGCAGGACGTGCATGAACCCGTGCCCCAGTACCTTCCACCCTCGCTCACCTTGGCCTTACCCGTGCCCCGCAGGACGTGCATGAACCCGTGCCCCAGTACCCTCCACCCCCGCTGAGCTTGGCATTGCCCGTGCTCTACAGGACCTGCATGAACCCATACCCCTGTACCCCCCACCCACGCTCACCTTAGCCTTGCCCGTGCTCTGCAGAAGGTGCATGAACCCCCACCCCCGCTCATCTTAGCCTTGCCCGTGCTGTGCGGCATGTGCATTAACCCCCCCACCCCGCTCACCTTGGCCTTACCTGTGCTCTGCAACACGTGCATTAAACCCCCCCCCTGCTCACTTTGGCCTTGCCCGTTCTCTGCAGCATGTGCATGAAGCCCCCACCCCCGCTCACCTTGGCCTTGCCCGTGCTCTGCAGGACGTGCATGAACCCGTACCCCAGTACCTCCCACCCCCGCTCACCTTGGCCTTGCCCGTGCTCTGCAGGACGTGCATGAACCCGTGCCCCATACCTCCCACCCCGCTCACCTTGGCCTTGCCAGTGCTCTGCAGGATGTGCACCAGAGCACACGCCACCTCCTCCTTGCTCTTGACGCTGAGCACCGGCTCCAGCACGGCGCAGAGCATGCGGTAGTTGTTGGTGACGTACTCGGCAAACTCCTTGTACAGCTCCATGGGCAGGATGCTCATGGTCTGGAAGCGCGCCTTGACGCGGATGGACGGGCAGCTGGACTTGCTCTTGCCCGAGCTGGGCTGGCTCACCGGGTACCACTGCTCCATAAACTGCCGCCCGCTGATGCTGGTGATGGGCACGTTCACCATGCCCACGTAGTTGCTCTTGTCCTTCTTGCGCTTCTTGTCCGTGTCCTTGTAGAGGTGCAGCCGCACGTTGCGCACCAGCGGCAGGTTGTTGAACTCGAAGTGCTCCCCCCAGAAGACATTGTCCGTCCTGACCTTGCTGGTGGTGCGCGCGTACAGCATGTCGTCCAGGCACAGCTCGCAGTAGTAGCGCTTCTTGGGGGGCAGGTCCCGGGCCTCGATGATCCAGAGCTTGAGGACATTGTCCACTCTGCGGCTGTTGTCCTGCCATGGCAAGCGAGAGGGAGATGAGAGCAAGTAAGGAAGGAAGAAAGGGGCAGAAAAAGAGAGAGAAGGAAAGAGAGAGAGAAGGTAACAGAGAGAGGGAAAGAGAGAGGGGAAGAAAGGGAGAGGGAGACGGAGAGGGGAAGAAAGGGAGAGAGAGGGGGAGAAAGGGAGAGAGAGGGAGAGAGAGAGCACGCGAGAGAGAAAGGGAGAGAGAGGGAGTGGGAGAGAGAAAGACAGGGGAAGAAGGAGAGAGAGGAGAGAGAGCGCGAGAGAGAGAAAGGGAGAGAGAGGGAGAGAGAAAGTGGGAAAGAGAAAGAGAGAGAGAGAGGGAGAGAAAGGGAGAGAGAGGGAGAGAAAGAGAGAGAGGGAAAGAGGGAGGGAGAGGGAAAGAAAGGCGGAGAGAGAGGGAAAGAGGGAGAGAGAGGGGGAGAGAGAGGGAAAGAGAGAGGGGGAAGAGAGGGAAAGAGGGTTAAGAGAGAGGGAAAGAGCGAGACAGAGGGAGAGAGAGGGAAAGAGAGAGGGAAAGAGAGGGAGGGGAAGAGAGGAAAAGAGGGAAAGTGGGAGGGAGAGGGGAAGAAAGGGAGAAAGAGAGAGAGAGGGAAGGAGAGAGTGGAAGAAAAGGAGAGAGAGGGAGAGAAAGAGAGAGGGAGAGGGAGAGAGAGAGGGAAAGAGGGAAAGAGGGAGAGAGAAAGAGGGAGAGAGAAAGAGAGAAAGAGGGAGAAAGAGAGAAAGAGGGAGAGAGAGGGAAAGAGGGAGAGGGGGAAAGAGGGAGAGAGAGAGAGGGGGAGGGAAAGAGAGAGTGAAAGAGGAAGAGAGAGAAAGAGAGAGGGGAAGAAAGGGAGAGAGGGAGAGAGAAAAAGAGGGAAAGAGAGAGAGAGGGAGAGAAAGAGGGAAAGAGGGAAGAGAGAGAGGGAAACAGAGAGAGGCAAAGAGAGAGGAAAGTGAGAGAGAGGAAAGTGAGAGAGAGGGAAAGAGAGAGAGGAAGAGAGCAAGAGAGAGCGGGAGAGAGAGAGGGAGAGAGAGAGTGGGAGAGAGAGAGGGGGAGAGAGAGCAAGAGAGAGAGAGTGAGAGAGGAAGAGAGAGAGGGTGAGGGAGAGAGAGAAAAAGAGTAACCCTGGGCGGTGAACTCCGCTCCGCTCTCGGAGTATGCGGAGTTTTCCGCACTCCGCGTTACGCGGAGCTCGTGGAGTTCCGAAAAACTATTTTTTCCTCGCTCGCGTCAACATCAAGATGGCGAGCGCGAGCGAGGAAAATCCACCTCCCGGCGAGATTTTTCCTCATTCGTGATCGTCAATGTCAAGTTGGCGAGCGCGAGCGTGGAAAATCAACCTCCCGGTGAGATTTCTGAACGCGGGAGGTCGGATTTCTCATTGCGAGTGGTCGCGTGTGCTCGCGACCGCTCGCGTTGAGAAACCGTCCGTTCGCGTTGAGAAAGATGCTGCTCAGGTAAAAAATCTACTCGAGTGACAGAAAGGAAGCAGCGTCCGCTTGCGCTGTGCATGGTGCCGTTCGCGATGATTGCACAGTGTGGACAAACACCCAGCACTGAAAATCACCGTGAACGGCATTTATCTAACGCTCTCTGCCGCTTGCGGAGCCCCGCGTAGTGCGGCAGAGTTTTTTTTGTACATCATGGAGTTCCGCGCCGCGAACTCCGCCCAGGCTTAAAAAAGAGAGAGTGAGAGAGAGGAAAGAGAGAGAGAGAAAGAGTGAGAGAGAGGGGGAAAGAGAGGGAAAGAGAGAGAGAGGGGGAAGAGAGGGAAAGAGAGAGAGGGGGAAGACAGAGAGGGAAAGAGGGAGACAGAGGGAGAGAGAGAGAGGGGAAGAGAGAGGGAGGGAAAGAGAGAGGAAAAGAGAGAGGAAAAGAGAGAGGGAGGGAGAGGGAGGGAGCGAGAACGAGAGAGAGAGGGAGAGAGAGAGAAAGGCGAAGGAGAAGAACGTGGCGAGAGAAGAAAAGAAAGGGGATGACAGCCGAGAAAGAAACAAAGAGTATACTCACAAGAGGTATGGAAGAAAGTGCTGAGAGAAAGGCTGGCTAGATAGGGACTGGTAGTGAGAGAGAGAATGCCTTGAAACAATAATTGTCTACACTTAAATACATTCACTGCGTTCACAGAGAGGAGGGCAATTTGAATAACAAGCCTTGTCACAGGGAAGCCTGAATATCTGACAGTTTCCATGAATGGCACAACTTTCTTTTTTTTTACTTTTCCACTTGTCTAACATCCATTAGTGCCCAAACCTCCCACCTGTGCGGTTTCATTAGGAGTATTTTGATACAGTTCAGTGCCAGCCATCTGGCCGGTCAATCCAATGTTGCAAGGTCTGTGCAGGAAACCAGAAAGGTTACCGCTTAGTGCTCATGTTTCTGATGATGCCTTAACGGATAACAGAGTCAAAATACACAGCAAAAAATCTAGAATCCAGGTGAGAAAAGAAAAGAAACAAGCTAGGGAACTCACTGAGAAACAGAGCGAGCAAGAGATGAAAAGGGGAGGAGAAAGAGTTGCTCAGTAGACAGAAAGAGCGAGAGAGAGATAGGACAATGAGGGAAAAGAAAGATATGAGGAAAATTAAAAGGCAGATGGGGAGAAAGAGAATGACTGGAATATATAGAATTAGACAGAGAAATAGAGAGGTAGAAAAAAAGACCAGTGAGGAAAAGAGAGAGAGAGATTGGAGAGTAGGAGAAAGATAGCGGGGAGGGGAGTATGAGTGCGGGAAGAGAAACAGAGAGGAACATAAGAGAGAGAGTGAGACACTGATAAAAAGAAAGATAAGGGGTGAGACAGGAAATGAAATATAGGAGAGCAACAGAGTGAATGACTGGAGACTGTGTGTGGGTGAGTGAGCGCGTATATGAGTTTTGTGTTTGTGAGAAAGAGGGAACAGGCAAGAAAGAAAACAGAGAAAGATGGAAAGCAAAAGAGACAGGAGCAAGGGGTGGGTCTATCCTTATAACTTGCTACTCATCCACTAATTTTCATACCTGTGCTGTTGCTCTTTCTAGTGCACTAAGTTCCCATTTGTCACATCAAGTGACCAACTCTCTCTTGTATGCTGATCTCACATCACGAGCCTATTTGTTTTGGAATGCACATATCTATCTTACCTGTCAATGCTCTGAAGTTACCAAAGGCAACACACAGCACTATACAAAACTCCAAATACAAAAATAAACCTCTACACATACGCATGTACCCTAATATATGCTTGTTCATCTCGCTGTGTGCCCATCTAGCTAGATCTGTACCTGCCAGTCCCGCTGTGGCCCATATATATTAATATGTGTCTATCATGATATATGACCATATATATCTCGATATGTTTCCATCAATCTCAGTATGTGGCCATCTCTCCCATAAAGTATGCATTTGCCTAATTATGTGCCTATCTTTCTAGGTACAAATTCATCTATCTGCATGCATACCCATGTATCTTGATAGGTTCCCTTCTATCTTGATATCTCTCATGATATATAACCATATATCTCGATACGTGCCATCTCCTCATTGTGTGCCTATCTTTCTTGAAATGTATTCATCTATCTGTTTACATGCCCATGTGTACCAGTTGATCTTAGTATGTGCCCATCTCTCGATATGTCACCATTTAGTATGGCATGCATCTATCTTGATATGTAGCCATCTGTCTTGACATCTACTCATCTATTTCAATATGTACGGATCTATTCCAGCGTCTCACTATGTAAACACCTATCTCGACGTGCAGCCACCTATTTTGCTGGGCACTATATGATCCCTATGTGTGCCCTTATATCTCAATATATGGCTATCTTTCTTGATATGTGGCAGTCTATCTCAGTATGTACAAGCCCTTATATTTCAATACGAGCCCCTTTTTTAGGTCGAGCCTCGAGTAGCGCGCAAGCGCTGCTCTGCGAGACTTATAGTTAGGGAGTTTGAAAAGCTGACCAGACGCTCGTGCGTCATGGCCTGTTCCCTGCGGTTACGCGCGCGGCAGACATGTGTTTCCAATTATCGTACCCAGACGCGGGCGCGATAATTGGAAACACATGCCGGCCGTGCGGGTAATTGCAGGGAAAAGGCCATGACGCACGAGCGTCTGGTCAGCTTTTTTTTGCTAGGCACGCGCCGTGTGTCAAGGGGATTTGAGGACAGCTTCTTGTTTGCACATACTACGAATGCAAACATTTGTTGATCCGCGGCGCTGAGCCGTTAAACGACATCTGTTCCCTCCACACCGAAGGTCAGTTGTGCGTTCAAACGTTAAAAACGCACTAATGCCAGAAGATTGTTAACAACAATATTAATGTCCATGCCCTGTGGGTCATGAACGAAGTGCATGTGCGATACACGGGGCATAGTGTACACGGTCAACCCAATCGCAATTTGCACGTGCATAAATCGCTGTTCACAAGCTGAGGACCGCCGGGTGGGTGAGGGGGGAGCTATGCTGCTGTTGTTCCTCTTAAAAGCGTTCCTTGTAGGAGAAGCTTAATTTTTATTCCTAATGGTGTTAGTAAATAAACTCACAGAAGAATGCTCGGATCTGTTCACTTATCACCCATTTTACCACGGAGGAGATGCGTATATATTGCTGTCTGGCGGTTTCAAGATGGACTCGGTTCAGAAGTGGCAGGCTGCTCTAAAACACTTTAGAATCAACCACTGTCAGCTGGAGTGCAGTTGCTGAGCCGATTACAGCTCTATTTGCGAAATGTATTCAACTGTTATGAGGCGAGTTAACAGGAACAAAGTGTGAAAACTGCGTTTATAGGTTTATCAAGTAGGTGCTGTATCATAAATAACCACTACATGCATTCTAAAGCAAAGATGCGCCAGAATCATTGTGACTGTATAGCGCTGTATTTTTTTATTTGCTTATTTGTTTTATTTATGTCTTTCATTTTGCTAGCAGGGAGACTGTTGGTTTGAAATGTAAGAACTACTGCGTGCAGGTACACGGTTAATGCACTAAGGCACATTTAAACGATTTAACGCGCTGATAACGTCTGCTGACGAATCCCCTGTTATTTTAATATCTTTTAAAAAACATTTACAACCCACCCTCCCCATTTAACCCTATGTTCATGTTGTGGATGCACTTTGTAATGCCCACTCAACGCAGAGACGTAGCCAGGGTGCGTGTCACGCAGTTTGGTGCTCACTTTCCCTCCATGTTAAAGAACAGTAGATGTTTTAGCACCCAGGCTAATGTGCTGCATAGCTAAATACATATAAGGTCCCAAAGGCGAGACCGATTGCATTGCAAATGCTTGTCTTTATAGCCGGCCATGTCGCTCGATTTGTCGTTCAGTTCATATTTCTTCTTCCCCATTTGCACCTACAGAGGCCCTCTTCAGCCTGTTACTCCGTCTCACATCCCAAGCTGACACAAAAGAGGCCCCAGATATGAGAGCATGAGTTGGGCTTGTGTCATGTTCTCTCCTACCCTCACTCAGCCCTTTGATATATTCCACTCAAGTTCACCTAACATGGGTGATGGGTACCAGCCTGCAGCCTGGCATTGAGCTGGGTAGGTTTCTTGTTCTCTGTACCGAGAAGCAGCAGTGTCTACAGTATTAAAGTGTTTTATTAATGCAAGCATCTGTTTGTGGTGTAGATTCACATACTCTGCATACTCCTGCCAACTAGTGTTGGGCTCTTCTTCAAAGTAGTCTTCCGAGTCATAAGATATAGTGACTCTTCCCTTAGTTGGCAACACACATGGGCACTGGCTCCATTGGGAGATTGTTTTTCACACAGCGAGTAAGCGTACTGGTGTAGCAGGAGATAGGATATCTTGGTGAACATGCGTGAAAATGTGTATAACATGCTAAATGCGTGAATGAAAGAGAAGAACATCTGTAGCAACTACTGGCTCCTGGGGAGGCGAGTGGATGCATGTGAATCTACAGCACTACATGCTACGAATAGATACTTCCAGTTTAAGTAACATTGTCCTGAAAGAAATCCGTGAGAGCTAGCGGAATGGCCAGAAGCTCGAGGTGAATGATGTGAGAGGTTGCTTATGTTTCACCACTATAAATAGTGATAAGAGCTAGCCCATATCAACACTAGATCTTCCCAATGACCCTCTGCCTGTGACCATTGTGCCGATAGGCACTGCTGCAGAGGACACGTGCATTCTGGCATAGGGGACTATGGCTCTGCAGGAGGCCATCATCCCCAAGAGGTGCATCACTGTTCGACTGTTAGGTGACTATGTGGCTGAAAAAGAGGCAGCAGCTGTTGAAAAGCCTGTACACTGAGGTAGGCTTTGAGGTTGGCCCCTAAGAAGGACTGAATCTGAAGGTTCTGAAGATGGGATCTGGTGGCATTTATGGTGAATCACTGATGAAACAGTGGCCTGGGTGTGCGCCAGGCACTGCTGCTTGCCTATGCTCTTGATCAGGCAATCATCCAGCTAGGGGAGCACGTGAATGCCACGCCCTCTGAGATGGGTGGCTACCACACCGGGGCATTTGGTGAATGCCCCGAGGGCTGTGGCGACACAGAATGGTAAACCTTTGAACTAATAACGCTGGCCACTTAACATGAAATATAGGTAGCGGCAGTGAACTGGGTGGACGGGTATGTGGAAGGAGGAGTCCTTCAGATCGAGTGCAGTCATGAAGAGCAGCAGGATGACATCCTGCAGAGTAGTCATGTGGAAGTGTTCACAGAGGATGTACTTGTTGAAGGGCCTATTCAGTATGGGGGTAAGGGACCCATCTTTTCTGGGAATCGGAAAGTACAGGAAGTACACCCCCTTGCCGCTACGGTGGCACTGGCTCTTTTTTCCCCTTTGAGAATGAGCGCCTGAATGTCCTCTTTAAGAAGGCGCTGGGGTTCCATGCTGAGGGTGTATTTGTGGGGTGGGATGTCTTTCAGGGTTGAGTGAACTCGAGGCAGGAGCTGTGCTGTATGATGGAGAGAACCCACTGGAAAGAGGTGATCTATTCCCAACAAGGAAGAAGCCCCTAATGTCTCCGCTCCAACAGGTGTTGTGTGGTCAGGGGATGAGAGGCAAGTCACTGCTTGGAGTTAGAGGCTTACTTGGATGGAGTGCCTCTGGTTACACGGAGCCGATCCTGCACATCAGCCCTTTGAATTTATTAGTGCAAAGGGCTGGTACTGATAATGGGCTCATCCATCTGTACTGAGACGCAGTAGATTCACATGTGATGGGTTCTTCCCTCTGTACCGAGAAGCAGCAGTGTCACAGGTGATGTGCTCATCTCTCTGAACCGAGACGCAGTATACTCACATGTAATGGGTTCTTCCCTTCCCTCTGTACTGAGAAGCAGCAGTGTCACAGGTGATGTTCTCATCTCTCTGTACCGAGATGCAGTATATCACATGTGATGGGTTCTTCCCTCTGTACTGAGAAGCAGCAGTGTCACAGGTGATGTTCTCATCTCTCTATACCGAGACGCAGTAGATTCACATGTTATGGATTCTTCCCGCTGTACCGAAAAGCGAAGGTGTGACAGTCGATGGGCTCTTCCGCTTCCCACTCAACCCCTTTCCCCCGGCCAAACTGCGCACCTTCAGTCTTCATCACTTGTCTCTTCTGGCTGAACTTTTGATCTCTTCTATTCATGAGGGATCCCCAAAGCCTGGAAGCATGCCATGGGGCTCCCTCTATTTAAAAGAAAACCCATCTGGACCCATCCAACTGGTCCAATTTTAGGTCTATCTCCTTACTGCCCACACTCTCCAAGATATTGGAGAAGCATGTTAACACCAAAACTTACTTCTGTCGTGGCAGCGCAGAAGGCCTTTCATCCCTCCCAGTTGGGATTCAGAGTCAGGCTTAGCACCGAATCTGCTCTATTGGGAGTTACATAACATCTCACACGGCTCCTGGAAAGAGGTGGCATGGCCGCGCTGATCGTTCTGGATTTCAGCACGGCTTTGGCACCATGTCACATGACACCCTTGTCATAAGGTTGGCACTAATGGGTCTGCAGGGCACTGCTCTGGCCTAGCTTTCCTCCTTCCTGTCGGATCGCATGTTTCAGGTCTTCTTATCGAAAGATCTTCTAGCACGCATTTGCTAACTTCTGGAGTGCCACAGGGATCCACACTCAGCCCCTTGCTCTTCAATATCTATGTCCAAACTTTGGTGGACTTAGTGGAAAGTTGTGGCCTTACTTTATTTTCATACACACACAACACCCAAATCATTTTCTCTCTGTCGTCCGAGTAAGGCTCCATTCCGGAAGATCTTAACTCCTGCCTCAGCCCTGTGTCCACTTGGATGAATTCCAACCCTCTAAAATTGAATGGTGACAAGACCGAGGTCATGATCTTGGGCAGGAACCCACAGCTCTGGGTACCCCAGAACCGGCCTGCCTTGCTGGGATCTCTTCCGTCCCTACCAATAAGGTGAAGAACCTCAGCTTTTGGCTAGACTCCACCCTGTCCATGAAGGCTCAGGCAGCCAAGGTTGTCTCCTCGTCCTTTGCTACTATGGAGTGGCTTAGAAAGATCCTATGGATACTGCCTTTCACCGCCCAAATAACTGTCATCCAGGCTTCCATTCTGTCCAGGTTAGATTATGGGAACATCTTAATCTTAGGAGCTGATAAGTCCGTGGTCAGGCGCCTTCAGGTGGTCCAGAACTCTGCTGATAGGCTCCTGTTCCGACTGCCTAAATATTCCTCAGCGTCTGGTCTTCTTCACAGTCTCCACTGGCTTACTGTGGAGAAGCGTATCACTTTCAAGGCACTCTGCTATATGCACAAAATCTATTCCCACTCTGGCCCTCTCCCTCCTACACCCCCCTACTCTTCACTCTAGCAATCAATCTCTCTTTACAGTTCCTAGAGTTAGGCGTGCCCTGATGGGCAGACGCTCCTTCGCTCTCCTGGGACCTAAGCGCTGGAACGCGCTCCCGGAATAGCTACGATGCTGCTCCTCTTTGATCACTCTCTGAGGGGACCAAAAATCTGGTTACTCTGAGCTCTCTCCCTAAGCTAATACATCCAACTAGAGCAGTATTGACTCTACCAGGCCTCACAGGCCCTATTTCCATACTATAAATACAATCGCACTCAACCTTCTAATGATTCTATTGCTCAGAAACCATAAATTCAAATGAACAAATATACGTAAAAAGGAAGTGCTTAGCAAGTCCAAAAAAACATTTTAAACTAAATTTAAATTAAACAATACAAGGTCAGTCCAAATTCTTATTCCAATCATGCAACTTCTTCTTTCAGGTCCAGCCAATAAACAAAAATTGCTTGGGAAGCCAAGTAAGTATTATTCCACATTTGGCTTGATGTAGTGATCAATAAAACACTGAGATTCTTCTCATAGATTTTAATATAATGCAGGAGCCAAGGCATGATATTTCAAAACAAACTTATTCTTTACAAAATCCAACAGCAGCCCAGCCAACGCATTTCATCCCAAATAGGGACTGCATCAGGGATTAGAAAATGTATTGTTCTTGTATCTTTAAGTGACGCTTTTCTGGATAGAGAAATCCCATAAAAATGCAGGCGTAGAGTAAATGTATCCCCAGTGGAACCTGCTACATTAAGCAGAATGCCGCCAAATCTCATCTACATGAATCCTTATCAGTATGTGCATTGGCTGGACCTGAAAGAAGAAGTTGCATGATTGGAATAAGAATTTGGACTGACATTGCACTGAGTTAATTTAAATTTAGAATCAGTGGAGTAGAATTCTCCTCCACCCGAGGACCATCTCATAATAGGGGCCATAGGACCTTTCAACAGTACCCTGCACCACAGGCAACAAGGCAAGCAGCAAGACAACCACCTGCAGGCTGTCTTGTAAGGAAGGGAAAGGCCTTCAGATCTTTTCCGTGCACCACAAGCAGTCAATGCAAACTGCAATGGGACGCCAAGACATGTTCGAAATTTCACAAATTAAAAAACAATCTCACTGCCATGTTTTGAGTAATCTGGAGCTTTTGAATAGGTTCTGAAGGCAATCACAGTGAGAATGCATTTGCATAACCCATTCTGGACAAGATCTCAGCTCTGACTGCATGAGCTTGATATTGATGAGGTGCAAGGTCTTCTTGAGTGGTCTCATCTGCAGAATGCAGCCTGATGCAGCGGAGTTTTCCTGATGTCTCAAATGTAGGTCATGTCAAGGATGGAGGCAAAGTTTTCCAACTTAGAGACAGGACTTGGCAGAGACACCATCTCATCACAGTATCATGATCTTCAGCATGTTGTTAACGGTCTGTCGGAATGCAGGATTATCTGGGTATTACCAGCATATGACATTGAGCACAGGACAAAAGCTATAATAAGACCCAATAAGGCCTGCATGGAAACATGAACAAAAGGAAAATCAGGGAGGATCGCAGGGGTTCCCCACAAGCGACTGGTGTTGACCAGGAATGGCAGAATGAAGGACCAAGGATTGTCTCTGACCTGATAGGGTTGGAGAACCAGGGTATAGCTACAGCCCAAAGGCCTACTGCTGCCAAACAATGCCCTGGTTGTTGCTTTGCATATCTCTGCAATACAGGGATGTGAACAAGATATACCATACATGCTGACTGCCCTCTCATGGAATGGGTCATCTGGGACCACACTGATGAAATTACTACTCCCTGTTCCCATATGTATACAGGGAATAGTCTGAGTGGCATTACTGCTCCTGGTGGCCCCACATGTACAATTGACTCCTGAGACTGTGTATTAAACTTGGTCCGAGTAATATTGTTTTTTCATCATTCCATTTAAAAATATATATTTTCAGCATGTAACTTGAGCTGTACATAAAGCATTTAGGCCATTTGCCTGATATTATTGTTGCAGGTGCTCCCATGTGTAGGCAGGAAATGGTCTTGGTGAGATTACAGCTCTGTGGATTAAGCCTGTTTGGGTGACGTTACTGCACTCAGTGCTTGGGTGTGTGATTTAAATTCAGTTTGGATGAGATTACTGTTCCCAGTCTTTCTTTGTGTATATTAAACTTGATTCTGGGTGACATTACTGCTCTCAGTGTTCCTGCGTGTGGATTAAACTCGGCCGGGGTCAGATTACTGCTCCTGTCCTTTTTAAGTGTTAAACTTGGTCTGGGTGTGATTACTGCTCCTTCCAGTGAGTACTGAACACAGTCTACGCAGGATTACTGCTCCTGGTCTTCCAGTGTGTATTAAACTCAGTCTAAGTGGATTACTGCTCCTGTTCTTCCAATGTGTAAACTCGATCTGGTTGCGATTACTGCTACTGGTCGTCCGGTGTGTATTAAAAACAGCCTGGGTGGGATTACTGCTCCTGGTCTTTCTCCTTGTGTAAACTCGATCTGGGTGAGATTACTGCTCCTGGTCTTCCGATGTGTATTAAATTCAGTCTGGGTCGGATTATTGCTCCTGTTCTTCCCAGGTGTAAACTCGATCTGGGTGGGATTACTGCTCCTGGTCTTCCTGGTTGTATTAAACTTGTTCTGGGCAGGCCCGGCCTGTGCAGGTAAGAGCGGTGGGGCCGGGTGGGGAGGAGGGGGGAAATTCGACAGACAATGACGAGGGAAAATTAATTATTTATTTAATTTCCCCTCGTAGTCGTCTGATAAATCCCCCCCGAACCCGGCCCCGCAACACATAACAGCACGGGCCGCGGCTGGTTCTGGGTGGGATTACTGCTTCTTGTCTTTTTGTGTGTATTACACTTGTTCTGGGTGGGATTACTGCTCTTGATCTTCCTGTGTGTAATAAACTTGTTCTGGGTGAGATTACTGCTACTGGTCTTCCTGTGTGTATTTTACTTGCTCTGGGTGGGATTACTGCTCCTGGTCTTCTTGTGTGCATTAAACTTGCTCTGGGTAGGGCTGCTGCTCCTGGTCTTCCCGTGTGGATTGAACTTGTTCTGGGTGGGATTACCGCTCCTGGTCTTCCTGTGTGCATTAAACTTGAACTGACTGGTATTACTGCACCTGGTCTTCCTGTGTGTATTAAACTTGGTCTGATTGGTATTACTGCACCTGTTCTTCCTGTGTGTATTAAACGTGGTCTGGGTGGGATTACTGCAACAGGTCTTCCAGTGTGTATTAAACTTCGTCTGATTGGTATTACTGCACCTGGTCTTCCTGTGTGTATTAAACTTTATCTGGATGGGATTACTTCACCTGGTCTTCCTGTGTGTATTAAACTTTATCTGGGTGGAATTACTGCACCTGGTCTTCCTGTGTGTATTAAACTTGGTCTGATTGGTATTACTGAACCTGGTCTTCGTGTGTGTAAACTCAATCTAGAAGGGATTACTGCACCTGGTCTTCCTGTGTGTATTAAACTTGTTTTGGGTAGGATTACTGCACCTGGACTTCCTGTGTGTATTAATCTTGTTCTGGGTGAGATTACTGCACCTGGGCTGCCTGTGTGAATGAAACTTTTTCTGGGTGGCATTACTGCATCTGGTCTTTCTGTGCGAATTAAATGTGGCCTGATTGGGATTACTGCACCTGGCCTTCCTGTGTGTATTAAATGTGGTCTGATTGGGATTACTGCACCTGGTCTTCGTGTGTGTATTAAATGTGGTCTGATTGAGATTACTGCACCTGGTCTGTCTGTGTGTCTTAAATGTGGTCTTATTGGGATACTGCTACTGTTCTTCCCATGTGTAAACTCGATCTGGATGGGATTACTGCTCCTGGTCTTCCTGTGTGCATTAAATGTGCTCTGGGTAGGATTACTGCTCCTGGTCTTCTTGTGTGCATTAAACTTGTTCTGGGTAGGATTGCTGCTCTTGGTCTTCCTGTGTGCATTAAACATGCTCTGGGTAGGATTACTGCTCCTGGTCTTCTTGTGTGCATTAAACTTGTTCTGGATAGGATTACTGCTCCTGGTCTTCCTGTGTGCATTAAACGTGCTCTGGGTAGGATTACTGCTCCTGGTCTTCTTGTGTGCATTAAACTTGTTCTGGATAGGATTACTGCTCCTGGTCTTCCTGTGTGCATTAAACGTGCTCGGGGTGGAATTACTGCTCCTGGTCTTCCTGTGTGTATTAAACTTGTTCTGGGTGGGATTACTGCTCCTGGTCTTCGTGTGTGTTTTTAATGTGGTCTGATTGGGATTACTGCTCCTGGTCTTCGTGTGTGTATTTAATGTGGTCTGATTGGGATTACTGCACCTGGTCTTCCTGTGTGTATTAAGCTTGGTCTGATTGGGATTACTGCTCCTGGTCTTCCTGTGTGAATTAAATGTGGTCTTTTTGGGATTACTGCTACAGTTCTTCCCATGTGTAAACTCGATCTGGATGGGATTACTGCTCCTGGTCTTCCTGTGTGCATTAAATGTGCCCTGGGTAGGATTACTGCTCCTGGTCTTCCTGTGTGCATTAAACTTGTTCTGGGTAGGATTGCTGCTCCTGGTCTTCCTGTGTGTATTAAACGTGCTCTGGGTAGGATTACTGCTCCTGGTCTTCTTGTGTGCATTAAACTTGTTCTGGATAGGATTACTGTTCCTGGTCTGTGTGCATTAAACGTGCTTGGGGTGGAATTACTGCTCTTGGTCTTCCTGGGTGTATTAAACTTGTTCTGGGTAGGATTACTGCTCCTGGTCTTAATGTCTGTATTAAACTTGTTTTAGGTAGGATTACTGCACCTTGTCTTCCTGTGTGAATTAAATGTGGTCTGATTGGGATTACTGCTCCTGGTCTTCGTGTGTGTATTTAATGTGGTCTGATTGGGATTACTGCACCTGGTCTTCCTGTGTGCATTAAGCTTGGTCTGGTTGGGATTACTGCTCCTGGTCTTCCAGTCTGTATTAAACTTGTTCTGGGTAGGAATACTGCACCTGGTCTTCCTGTCTGTATTAAACTTGTTCTGGGTGGGATTACAGCACCTGTCTTCCTGTGGGAATTAAATGTGGTCTGATTGGGATTACTGCACCTGGTCTTCCTGTGTGTATTAAACTTGGTCTGATTGGGAATACTGCACCTGGTCTTCCTGTGTGTATTAAATGTGGTCTGATTGGGATTACTGCACCTGGTCTTCCTGTGTGAATTAAATGTGGTCTTTTTGGGATTACTGCTACAGTTCTTCCCATGTGTAAACTTGATCTGGATGGGATTGCTGCTCCTGGTCTTCCTGTCTGTATGAAACGTGTTCTGGGTAGGATTACTGCTCCTGGTCTTCCTGTCTGTACTAAAACTCGCTCTAGGTGGGATTACTGCACCTGGTCTTCCTGTGTGTATTAAACCTGGTATGATTGGGATTACTGCACCTGGTCTTCCTGTGTGTATTAAATTTGGCCTGATTGGATTGGGATTATTGCTCCTGTTCTTCCTGTGTGCATTGAACTTGCTCTGGGTGGGATTACTGCTCGTGGTTTTCCATTGTGGATTAAATTTGTTCTGATTGGGATTACTGCACCTGTTCTTCCTATGTGTAAACTCAATCTGGAAGGGATTACTGCTCCTGGTCTTCCTGTGTGGATTAAACATGCTCTGGGTGGGATTACTGCTCCTGATCTTCCTGTGTGCATTAAACGTGCTCTTGGTGGGATTACTGCTCCTGGTCTTCCTGTGTGAATTAAACTTGTTCTGGGTAGGATTACTGCTCCTGGTCTTCCTGAGTGCATTAAATGTGCTCTGGGTAGGATTACTGCTCCTGCTCTTCCTGTGTGCATTAAACTTGGTCTGATTGGAATTACTGCTCCTGGTCTTCCTGTGTGTATTAAACTTGTTCTGGGTGGGATTTCTGCTCCTTTTCTTCCCATGTGTAAACTTGTACTGGGTAGGATTACTGCTCCTGGTCTTCCCGTGAGCATTAAACGTACTCTGGGTGGGATTACTGCTCCTGGTCTTCTTGTGTGCATTAAACTTCTTCTTCGTGGGATTACTGCTCCTTTTCTTCCCATGTGTAAACTTGTACTGGGTAGCATTACTGCTCCTGGTCTTCCTGTGAGCATTAAACGTACTCTGGGTTAGATTACTGCTCCTGGTCTTCTTGTGTGCATTAAACTTGTTCTGGGTAGGATTACTGCTCCTGGTCTTCCTGTGTGCATTAAAGAACAAGTTACTTACCTTCGGTAACTTTATATCTGTAAGAAACATAGGTTAGTTATAGATGCCTTACCTTAGAATTACCCCCAGGCGTCAGACTGGATCCGGAAAGTTTTTCGTCAGCAGTACCCCTGTGCGTCGAAAGGTGGTGTCGGTCGGCTTCGCGTTAGTCGTTGGCGTCGTGGTCGCCAGGATGACGTGGCGGTAGCTACATAGAAGCCAGCCTCGCGCGCTGACATCAGTTCTGTACACAACTTTCCACGCCAGAAGCGCAGAGCCATGCAAGACACTGACTACTGGTGCACAAAACTAGAGCCCTGAAAGGAAGTCCTTAACCCTAGAAATCAGTTCGCAGAACGGGGATGATGGGTGGGGCGGTAAGGAATCTATAACTAACCTATGTTTCTTACAGATATATCGTTACCGAAGGTAAGTAACTTGTTCATCTGAAAGAAACAGTTAGTTATAGATTCCTTACCTTAGAATAGATACCCCAGCAATACCAACCCCGGAGGTGGGTCTGCGAACTAAGTTCACACCAGAAAGTCCTGGAGAACAGAACGGCCAAAGAAGCCGTCTCTCCGGACTTGGCTGTCCAGGCAGTAGTGTTTGGTAAACGTGGGCAGTGATGCCCACGTAGTTGCGTGACAGATGTCATTAAGGGGGACTCCCCGTCCCAAAGCAGTGGTAGCTGCCGTCGCCCTGGTGGAATGGGCGCGCAGTCCCACTGGAGGCTCATTCTTTGCCAAAGAATAGCAAGCTTTGATGCACAGAATGACCCACCTTGAGATGGTCCATTTGTGCACGGCCCGACCTTTCTTAGCGCCCACATAACCAACAAAGAGCTGGTCGTCCACCCGGAATTGTTTGGTGCGATCCAAGTAGAAGGAATGCGCACGTTTTGGATCCAGACAGTGGAGCCTCTCTTCCTCTTTTGAAGGATGCGGAGGGGGAAAGAAGGTGGGCAAAGTGATGGTTTGGCCAATGTGGAAAGAAGTAACCACCTTGGGAACAAAGGAAGGTCTAGTTCTGAGGACGACCTTGTCCGGATGAACAGCCAGAAAGGGAGGCTTGGAAGAAAGAGCTTGTAGCTCACTCACCCTGCTAGCAGAGGTGATGGCCACCAGAAAGGCAGTTTTCAAAGTTAGAAGCCTGAGAGGGCAGTTATGGAGCGGCTCAAAGGGAGCGCACATAAGATATGTAAGAACCAAGTTCAAGTCCCACTGAGCCATTACAAAAGGAACCGGAGGAAAAAGATGAGTAATGCCCTTAAGGAAACGATTTACAACAGGGGACTTGAAAATAGAAGGCTGATCAGGAAGTCTAAGGAAGGCGGAAATAGCCGAGAGGTAGCCCTTTAGAGTGCCCAGAGCAGAGCCCGGCTGGGCCAAAGAAAGGAGGAACAAGAGAACCTCAGAAAGAGGGGCGGAAAGGGGATCCACAGCCTTTGCTGTGCACCATGCCACAAATTTGTTCCATCTGCAGGCATATAGCGTCTTAGTGGAGGGACGCCTGGCTGCCAAGATAACATCACAGACTTCGGAAGGCAGGTCAAACAACGTCAACTGCCGCCGCTCAATCTCCACGCAAGGAGGTGGAGGCTGGACAGGTTTGGGTGGAGGACCTTGCCCTGCTGCTGCGACTGAAGATCCTCCCAAAGAGGCAGTCTGATCGGAGGATCGATGGCCATGTGTAGCAGCTCGGGATACCAGACTCTTCATGCCCAATCCGGAGCCGCAAGAATGACTTGGGCCCGGTCGCGCCTGATCTTCTTCAGCACTCTGGGCAGAAGTGGTATAGGTGGAAAGGCGTATAGAAGACCGCAACTCCACTCGCGACGAAAAGCGTCGCCTAGCGAGTGCCGACTTTGAAATTCCAACGCGCAGAATTGCTCACATTGCGCATTCTCTTCGGTGGCGAATAGATCTAACCAAGGCTCTCCCCACGTGCGAAAGAGACCTTGCACCACCTCCGAATGAAGACGCCATTTGTGATCCATCATGCACCTGCGGCTGAGTTCGTCCGCCCTGGCGTTCAGGGAACCTGCCAGGTGTTGAACCACCAGGGAAATGCCCTGATGTTCCAGCCATGTCCAGAGGCGGAGGGCCTCCTGACATAGGGTCCACGACCCCACCCGCCTTGTTTGTTGCAGTACCACATGGCGGTGGTGTTGTCCATGAATACCTGTACTCCTCTTCCCCGGACAGAGGGAAGGAATGCTTTGAGTGCAAGACGAATCGCCCGAAGCTCCAGAAGGTTGATGTGGAGCCCGGACTCTGCCGGAGACCAAAGGGCTCTGATCTCTGCCTCCCTCCACGTGGCCGCCCCATCCCAGAAGTGATGCATCGGTCACCAATGTGAACTCTGGTTGGGGAAGGGAGAGTGATCTGCCGTCGACCCAATCCTGGTTCGTTAGCCACCACTGCAATTGGTGTTCAGTGCCCTCCAAGATCTGGATGCAACCAGACAGGTTCCCCTGATGTTGTGCCCACTGGAGCTTCAATTCCCACTGCAGAGCCCGCATATGCCATCTGTCATGGTCCACCAGCAGGATGCAGGAGGCCATGAGGCCCAGTAGCCTGAGGGTCATCCTGACCGAAACCCGGGATAGAGGCTGAAAGATCGGAATCATAGCCCGAATATCCCGGACTCACTGTTCGGGAGGATAGACCCGAAACTGCGTCGTGTCCAGAACCGCTCCGATGAAGAGGAGCTTCTGAGAGGGAGTCAGGTGTGACTTCGGCACGTTGATGGAGAACCCCATAGAATGCAGGAGGTCGGCCGTAGTCTGGAGGTGGGAGACGACAGCCTGGGGCGAGCCCGCCTTCAACAACCAGTCATCGAGATAGCGGAAGACTGGAACCCCTGATCTGCGCAGATGAGCTGCGACCACCGCCATTACTTTTGTGAACACCCGAGGGGCATTGGTAAGGCCAAAGGGGAGCACGGTAAACTGAAAGTGCTCGTGGACTACTGTGAACCGCAGGTAACGCTGGTGGGCCGGCAGGACGGGGATGTGAAAATAAGCGTCCTGCAAGTCCAACGCTACCATCCAGTCTCCAGGGTCTAGGGCAGACAGGACCTGAGCTAGCATCAACATTTTGAACTTCTCCTTCCGGAGGAAGCAGTTGACGTTCCTGAGCTCCAAGATAGGACGCAGGCCTTTGTCCTTCTTGGGCACCAGAAAGTAGTGGGAATAGCAACCACAACCTACTTCTGGGACAGGAACTCGCTCGATGGCCCCCTTGGCCAAGAGTGCCGAAACTTCCTGTTGGAGAAGGGCCAGATGATCCTCGGACATGCGATGGTACTGAGGTGGCATGGATGGAGGGGTAGTCTCGAAGGGGAGGGAGTAGCCCCTTCGGACTATTTGCAAAACCCACCTGTCCGACGTGATGGTGCGCCAGTGGGGGAGGTGATGGCGAATCCTGCCACCCACTGGCGTTTGGTGGCCCTGAAAGGTCGGACAAGGAGGGTTTGGAGGCTGCTGCAGGGGGGGCTGTGGTGGACTGCCCGCCCGCTGGCCCCCAAAACCACGGCGGTGGTTCCCACGTCCTCGGCCGCGCTGGGGCTGAACAGCTTGCACTGGCCTGTCGCTCTGGGCGGGACGTGGCGGGGCACCCCTTCTGTAGCCACGAAAGAGGCAAAAAGCAGACTGCGCAGGGCGGGTGGAGAGGCCCAAGGACCTGGCCATAGCCCGAGAGTCCGTAAAGCGCTCTAGCGCGTTGTCTGCTTTGTCACGGAATAGGCGACGGCCATCAAAGGGCATGTCCATAAGGGTCAATTAGACATTCCTGTGAAAAACCAGTTGACCTCAACCAGGCTTAGCGTCGAAGGGCTACCGACGTGGAAATCGTCCTGCCTAGTGAGTCGGCGGTATCCAGCCCACAGCTGATGGTAAACTTTGC
The DNA here is from genome assembly GCA_963921515.1 of Calotriton arnoldi. NCBI lineage: Eukaryota > Metazoa > Chordata > Amphibia > Caudata > Salamandridae > Calotriton > Calotriton arnoldi. The sequence goes on along the minus strand of CAWUFW010002020.1, from coordinate 1,385,972 downwards.
TGCGTCTCTCCCTTCGGCAACTGCCCGAGAGAGTACAGCCCGGGCCTCCTCCGGGCACTGAGGCAGCACTTGCGCAACCGTATCCCACACGGAGTGGGTGTAACGGCCCAACAGACATGGGGTGTTTACAGACCGCAGTCCCAAGCTGGAGGAAGAAAACATCTTCTTCCCAAGATGGTCCAGCTTTTTGGATTCCCTATCAGGTGGAGCGGTAGGGAATGCGCCCTTGGAGGTGGAGGCTTGGACCACCAAGCTCTCAGGGGTGTGGTGTTGGGAGAGGAAAATGGGGTCACCCGGGATCGGGCGGTGGCATCTGGCAACCATCCTATCCACAGGAGCCCCTGTGTTGGGCTTGGACCAGGTGCCCAAAAGGATGTCGGTCAGGGCTTCATTAAACGGCAGCAGGGGCTCTGAAAAGCTCGCTGCCGGTTGAAGCACCTCTGTCAGGAGGTTAGTCCTGACTGCCACCGTAGGTAGCTCGAGGTTGAGAGCCTCGGCCGCCCTACGCAACACCACTGCAAAGGACGCTCCCTCCTCCGTAGCCACGGTAGGAGGAGACAACATGCCACGGTCTGGTGAGGTATCCAGACCACTGGCTTCCCCCAGTTCCTCTCTCCAGTCCGGTTCATAACCTAACTGGTCAGTTAAAGGGTCTCCAGACCCCTCCCAGACCTCCTCACCCTCCTCTGGCTGCCAATCTGGTCTCAAAGAGCCAGGGTACAACAGGGGCACAAAAGTACCCGTCGGCGCCGGCTCTGGCGTCGGTCGACGCCGGTCCGGCTCTGTGTTTACCTCGAGGTGGAGGTCGGGGTCGACGTCGGCTGGGGACACAGCCGACGCTGGCTGCGGACATGGTGCCGGTGGAAGCGGCGCCGGTGGAGGTGTAACAAGGTCGACCGGCGCCGATCCGGATCCAGGCCTGGAACCAAGGGGACCCTGCGGTGCTGAGGCCGGAGCCGACGGCGTCGAAGGCCCAGGGCCCCCAGCCGAATCCGCAGGGCCCAAAGGCGCGCCAGCGGAGTCGGGCTGCCCAAAGACGGCGTGCATCACTTCGTAAAATTGACGAAGCTGGGCAGGGGTCGCTCCAGGTCCCGGAAAGGGGGGGAAACCCGGAGTCGACCCTTCGGGCTCCGCATGCGGAGCCGTGGGAGGGGCACCACCCGCATCCCTCGTCGCATCGGCCGACGGACGGGGAGAAGTAGAAGAGTAACGATGCTTCTTCAACTTCTTCTTGTGCTTTGACTTACCTGATCCAGAGTGCGAAGACTTAGAAGAAGAATGATGGCGGCTCCGCGACAGGTCCCTCGACCTCCTACGCGACCGGGACCTCGAGCGGCGTGGAGCCGACTGCCGGGCCTCGAGAAGCTTTCGGGACTGCTCCCGCAAAGACTTCGGATTCATGGTCCGGCAGTAGGAGCACGACTTGGGGTCGTGGTCGCGCTCCAGGCAGAAGAGGCAAAGGCGGTGCGGATCCGTCACCGACATCAGTCGGCTACAGGAACCGCAAGCCTTGAAGCCGGGCATCCCTCGTGCACCAGGAGTCGATGGACTCAAAAACGATGTCGACAAGAGTCGAGAAAAAGTCCGTCAAAAAGTGACCGGAGGTACCGCTCTCTCCGGATCTGCGCTTGCTGGCGCGGAAAAAGAAAGAACTGACGTCAGCGCGCGAGGGCTGTGTCTATGTAGCTACCGCGACGTCATCCCGGCGACCACCACGCCAACGACGAACGCGGAGCCGACCGACGCCACCTTTTGGCGCGCAGGGGTACTGCTGACGAAAAACTTTCCGGATCCAGTCTGACACCTGGGGGTAATTCTAAGGTAAGGAATCTATAACTAACTGTTTCTTTCAGATCGTGCTCTGAGTAGGATTACTGCTCCTGGTCTTCCTGTGTGCATTAAACTTGTTCTGGGTAGGATTACTGCTCCTGGTCTTCCTGTGTGCATTAAACGTGCTCTGGGTAGGATTACTGCTCCTGGTCTTTCTGTGTGAATTAAATGTGATCTGATTGGGATTACTGCTCCTGGTCTTCCTGTGTGGATTAAACTTGTTCTAGGTGGGATTACTGCTCCTGGTCTTCCTGTGCGTATTAAATGTGGTCTGATTGGGATTACTGCACCTGGTCTTCCTGTGTGTATTAAACTTGTTCTGGCTGGGATTACTGCTCCTGGTCTTCCTGTGTGCATTAAACTTGTTCTGGGTAGCATTACTGCTCCTGGTGTTCCTGTGTGCATTAAACTTGTTCTGGGTGGGATTACTGCTCCTGGTCTTCCTGTGTGCATTAAACGTGCTCTGGGTGGGATTACTGCTGCTGGTCTTCCTGTGTCTATTAAACTTGTTCTGGGTAGGATTACTGCTCCTGGTCTTCCTGTGTGCACTAAACTTGTTCTGGGTAGGATTACTGCTCCTGGTCTTCCTGTGTGCATTAAACTTGTTCTGGGTAGGATTACTGCTCCTGGTCTTCCTGTGTGTATTAAGCTTGTTCTGGGTAGGATTACTGCTCCTGGTCTTCCTGTGTGCATTAAACGTGCTCTGGGTGGGATAAGTGCTCCTGGTCTTCCTGTGTGCATTAAACGTGCTCTGGGTAGGATTACTGCTCCTGGTCTTGTTTTGTGCATTAAACTTGGTGTGGGTGAGATTACTGCTACTGGTCTTCCTGTGTGTATTTTACTTGATCCGGATGGGATTACTGCTCCTGGTCTTCCTGTGTGCATTAAACATGCTCTGGGTGGGATTACTGCTCCTGGTCTTCCTGTGTGCATTAAACTTGTTCTGGGTAGGATTACTGCTCCTGGTCTTCCTGTGTGCATTAAACATGCTCTGGGTGGGATTACTGCTCCTGGTCTTCCTGTGTGCATTAAACGTGCTCTCGGTAGGATTACTGCTCCTGGTCTTCCTGTGTGTATTTTTCTTGATCTGGATAGGATTACTGCTCCTGGTCTTCCTGTGTGTATTTTACGTGCTCTGGGTGGGATTACTGCTCCTGGTCTTCTTGTGTGCATTAAACTTGTTCTGGGTGAGATTACTGCTCCTGGTCTTCCTGTGTGCATTAGACTTGTTCTGGGTGAGATTAAGGCTACTGGTCTTCCTGTGTGTATTTTACTTGATCTGGATGGGATTACTGCTCCTGGTCTTGCTGTGTGCATTAAACGTGCTCTGGGTGGGATTACTGCTCCTGGTCTTCCTGTGTGTATTAAACTTGTTCTGGGTGAGATTACTGCTCCTGGTCTTCCTGTGTGCATTAAACGTGCTCTGGGTAGGATTACTGCTCCTGGTCTTCCTGTGTGTATTAAACGTGCTCTGGGTGGGATTACTGCTCCTGGTCTTCGTGTGTGTATTTTACTTGCTCTGGGTGGGATTACTGCTCCTGGACTTCCTGTGCGGATTAAACGTGCTCTGGGTGGGATTACTGCTCCTGGTCTTCATGTGTGTATTTTACTTGCTCTGGGTGGGATTACTGCTCCTGGTCTTCCTGTGCGCATTAAACGTGCTCTGGGTAGGATTACTGCTCTTGGTCTTCCTGTGTGCATTAAACGTGCTCTGGGTGGGATTACTGCTCCTGGTCTTCCTGTGTGTATTAAACTTGTTCTGGGTGAGATTACTGCTCCTGGTCTTCCTGTGTGCATTAAACGTGCTCTGGGTAGGATTACTGCTCCTGGTCTTCCTGTGTGTATTAAACGTGCTCTGGGTGGGATTACTGCTCCTGGTCTTCGTGTGTGTATTTTACTTGCTCTGGGTGGGATTACTGCTCCTGGTCTTCCTGTGCGCATTAAACGTGCTCTGGGTGGGATTACTGCTCCTGGTCTTCCTGTGCGTGGATTGGAAACTCTAGCAGTGTAGCCAGCTAACAGGGCCTTACTGTTCATCTCATTGCTTTTGATTTACCTTGTTTGGTTTCACCGCTCTGTTCAGATTCTCAATCCACTTGTCTCGTTCCGCAGCCGAGCGACACGCAAAACATTTAGTCCCCGAAGCAGTGGTGACCTGAGGAGAGAGAAACAACGTGTTTAAAAAGGCCATAGTGTACAAACCTCACACACCCAGACGTATACAGTCACATACAAACATACACCCCCCACATACCACACAAACTACATACTGCCACCATGTACAAGCACATATCACAGAGGCCACACACTATACACAAACACAGACCACAAACACACACACTCTGACGAACGCACATTAAGCACATGTCACACACACACCACCTGATACTAGAGGTACAGGATGGAAACTGAAAACTGAGGTTATGTACACAAATGAGATTTGAAGTAAAGGAGGACACGCATGTCAGACTGAGACATGAGCTCTGGTATAAGAGATACATACATGGGACTGAAAGAAAAGACTGACGCACACCTAAAACATGAGCTACAGGAACATGAAAACACACCTCCGATGTAACCGATACACACCTGCAACATGAGTTACAGCAATATGAAAACACACTTCCGATGTAACACACACACCTGAGACATTAGCTACAGGAACATGAAGACACACATCCGGTGTAACAGATACACACCTGAGACATGAGTTACAGGAACATGAAGACACACCTCCGATGTAACAGATACACACCTGCAACATGAGTTACAGGAACATGAAAACACACATCAGATGTAACAGATACACACCTGAGACATGAGTTACAGGAACATGAAAACACACATCCGATGTACCACACACACCTGAGACATGAGCTACAGGAACATGAAGACACACCTCCGGTGTAACAGATACACACCCGAGACATGAGTTACAGGAACATGAAAACACACATCCGATGTAACACACACACCTGAGACATGAGCTACAGGAACACACAACACAGATCCAGCGATGCTGGAGCAATCTTCAGAGTGGTGTGCTGCCATCAATGTTACATCACAAGTCATAGGGATTGTGAAAAATTCAAGCGTCACACAAAGAAAAGGTTTAGCAATTGAGCCACGCCCGTTCAGTAGGAGAGTGGTAAGGATGTGTAGTATGCAGCAGGTAGTGCATTTTGTAGCACACTGTCGCAAATATAAAACTAAAGAATGGTGTGATTGCGCACTGACGTTTACAGATAGCACACTTTCCATTGACATGGCTACTAAATCTGCAGAGACGAACAAGTTACTTGCCATCGGTAATGCCTTATCTGGTAGAGACTCTATTGAGCCCACAGATTCCTTACCTTAGAATTATCCCCAGGCATCAGACTGGATATGGAAATTCTTGAGCAGTACCCCTGTAACTGGCATCGTTTGACTTTACACGTGCCAGAAGTGACGTGTGCGGTGCCTGTATAGGCGCCACCCCAGCGCACCGACCGCAGTTTCTTTTCATAACCTTTCCACGCCAGAAGCATAGAGCCATGCAGATGTACTGGTGTGCAGCACTAAGGGCCTCAGAAGGGGGACGCTATGCTGAAATCCCTTCACAGAGGAGCGTGATGGTTAGTAGTTGTGTTGTTACTAACATTGGCAGCCCTGGCATAGGCAGTGGGTGGTACAAGCTGCAGTGACTTCCTGATGAGAGCCCAGGCACTTATGTTTTTACAAATTAAGCACTGACTGCAACCGTAGCCAAATGGTCCAGGTTGTGGCAACGGTGGAAGTGAGAGAGGCGGTGTGGTTTCAGGGGTAGTGACGTTCTAACAGCCTCAAAGGTGCAGTTTGTTTTTTTACCATATTTCAAAACTGCTGTTAAGGAGAGCTACTTTTCACTTCCCATACTGCACCAGTTATAGGAGGCTGCCTGGTGGTGGTGGGGGTGACAGAAAGAAAGGCTTCATGGGGATGGGGGGGTTGCGGTTCAAATGTGAACATCATATTAGATGTACATTAGACAACATAAAAAGTCATTTCAACTCCGAGACAAACCAAGGGTAATGTAGCCATCCACGTAATGCTAAAGCCTGGCACGCCATTAGCCCTTGTATTATGTGTATCGTGGGGTGTGTGTAGTTGTGTCATAAGGACCTTTTAAACCCTTAGGTTGTCTGTAATCAGACCTAAAAAAATATGTCACCACTAGGTGTAGATTTTCTAGTATGAACTCTAAAGCGGTGATTTTTTGTAAACGATATTTCGGGCATGAAATGTGTATGAGGCAATATTTAGAATATGGTTTTCTGGTGGGGGACCCCTCCGGCGCTCTTGTGTGGCACACATGGTAGGCACTGTTATCTGACTTGTGTAGGCAGCCGGAGGGTTCATTGAAAGCATGGGGGGCTGACCCTGAAACACACACCCAACTACTTGTCAGCGCTGCTCATTCTGGCACAGCACTAGGAAGGCACAGAGGCAGCAGTGCCCTTTGGAACATAATCAAGTCAGACCTGAGGACTTCAGATTTCATTACACAAACCGGAATATCAAATATGTCGAATAAAAACACATGTAAAGACTGCACTGATGCCTAAAGCAGACACAAGCACAGGAGCAGGAACACCAGTGGCGTGAACACTCTCACCCAGGACCAGACTAACACAACATGCACAGATATGTGAAACAGGTAGAGCAGCACGCAGAGGCCTTTGGGACAAAGCCTCTATAAGTAGCTATCGATTCTTATTACTATCAGATCAGTCTAGTGGCAAATGACAGAACCCACACTGGCGGGTGACAAACACACAGGGACCCTGACACCGACAGATACAAATATGAGGGTGGTGGTAACACAAACATGCACACGACCTGAGGCAGAATAGAATATATACTCGCACGTGCACAGGCAGCTGTTTAGAGCTTTGCAGCAGCAAGTACAGAGACACACATCCCCTCCTCTCTGCCTCTCTTGTAGACTGCTCCTGTGCTTTGTAGCTACGTGTATGCTAACTAAATACCACACACACATAATCACACAGCTCATGTTTCAGAAATCCTGCAAGTGAGGCAGAACCTATGTGCTTAAAATCATTTCCATGCCTGTGTTCTGCATGTCAGTCAATAACGAGCATCAGCAAAGCAATAGGTCTCGCCTGTAATACCAGATCACAGAGTAAGTGGCTTTGCCAATGCCTTGTGGTTTCCCTAGATGGCCGCCGAGTGTGCGCAGCTTGCAATCCTGCTTGGAAAACTTGTTCTTTTGCTTTAATTAAAAACATCTCAAGATGGCCGCCATCCGTGCACATGCATAGTCCCAATACCGGCAACATCCCCCCCACCTTCCTATAGGCGAACGTGCATAAATAAACCACAAGACACTTTGTTTATGGGAAAAACTTGTCGCAGGTTTATTCCATACAAGAGTATGCAATAAGGTGGGTTATCTTACGGGCGATCCATGGGCAGGCAGCCGTCCAACCTATGCTGCCCCTGCCCGCCTGATGAGCCAGCACTGTGGGATGTATGCCCGATCAGCGCTACACCTTTGATGATCCACCACTGGATCACGTGTCCCTTGTTACCATCCTACTCACGCCCCTTTCAGGGCGGAGCGTATCAGGGCAAACCCCGGTTGGTCAGGCCCCCAACCGCCCGAAGGCTAACGGGCGCCGTCGCGGTTCTCCAGGACCCTGCCCTGAGGATCCTGGTCTTTGGCTCTGGCACCCCTATTGTGCCGCACAGAGGTACCCTTACTGTACCCGTCTGCCGCAGAGGTACCCTTACTGTACCAGACTGCTTCCAGATCGCCCTGTAACTCCGCCACAGCCCTGGAGGCGGCCACCGTCGCAGCCAAGGCCCCCACCACTGCACCTCCTATTACCTGCAACCTGCCCTTTCCAAACATTCCTTTACATCCAGGAGAAACAAGTCCATCCCCACCGGGGACAAGTGGACCCCGTCCTCCTCAAAGTAACCTTTAGCGTTTGCCTGGATGAGCTCGTGTCTGATGAAACCCAGACCCCTCTGGTCTGTGAACTTACACCATGAACAGTTCCCTCTTACAGGGATGTTCAACGGCCTCCTCTGACTTAGCTCCTTGCCACCTTAGCGGTGAATCATCTCCGACCACCAGAGCTCACATTGACCCCTGTAGTTGCTGATCTCACCGAAACAGCGCATTTCACACATGCAACCGCTCAATATCAGGCCTCCCGCAAATCTAAAGGATGAGAGCCCTCCATACTGGTGATAGACGAACCCCATCTATATCACAGAGCCCTTGACGTTATCCTGGATCAGCTAGTGTCTGATGAAACCAAAGGACCTTCTGGCCTGTGAACCTATGCCACGAACTATTCACCCTCCTGCGGGAAAGTTCCACTGCCTCACATGACCTAGCCCTGTGCCATCTCTGGGCAGGACGGGTTCAGACACCAAGGCTCACCTTGCCCCATCTGTTTGATGATCTCCCCAAGTTGCCGTCCTTCTCGCATCGTGTGTGCTTGAACACCTGTGCCCCCATCTATGGGACAGCAGCCCACTAGTTAGGTGACCGCTCCCAACCCCACCTGCCTACTTTGGCTGTTCGGGCGAGGAGAATTATGCTTCACATTTGCACTGTCCCTTTGCTTTCTAAATCAAGAGGCATGGGAATGGTCATAACTAGAAGTAAGTGCCAATAATCCAGGGTGCCTTCCTGCCCTTGCCAAGCATCCCTTATGGGACTTCCGCCAGCTCAACTCCCTCTGGTGAAACCCCTAGGCATACCAGCTAAGAGAATCTGTCCGATTTCATACAGTGCGCACTGTTTGCGATATGGTGCCTAACATTAAGGATATACCAAGTCCTACTTTACCCTCATCCTCGACTATTGCCGAATAGGGGGGCAAGGGCGTTCCCACTGCCCACCCCTGGGCAACCCCAGCGGTGGAAATTACCTGCTCAGTTAAATTTACTTTTTGTTGATCACTGGACATGGCAAATGTTCTTTACATAGTAGCCTTTTGTGCTTGGCCCCCTGTTTCCCCATTTCTTGGGACGGCAGCACCCTGTTGGCTGACAGCGTCACCACCCAGCGAGGCATCTATACTAACCGGGCGGGCATTTGCGCCTAACTGCAGGATCATATCCTCTGCCCTTGGTTCTGGGGTGTACTTATTTCGCCCCGTTGCCCAGACGGATGCAGAAACCCCTTTGCTTGCTACCCTGGTGAACACCTTAATGGTATCAAAGCTGGTTTGAAACAATCTATGGCTTGCGCCCACTGGAGACACCTCACCCTTTCGTGCAATTACAACTTACGCAGCGCCCCCCGCTGGCCTAACTGCCGTCGGATCACAGATGCACAGTACCTACTGTCCATCCCTGACCCTGGGTGCTTTGACCCTGCCAAAGTGACGGAAACCATGCTTCCCAGTCCCCTGTTTAGCTGCAGTATACCTTGTAATTCATGGCACTGACCCACAAAGGGCCTAATACTCTGCTGTGTAAACGCGGCCCAAGGGTGGCCTTAAACAATCGGCTTGGTGTTGGATGGGTGCTAACATTATCTGGCTTAAGTGCCATCCCTTTGGCAGTCACTCCTGACAAGATGTGCCAATGCAGGTAGAAGCAAGCGTTGTCCAGCCCGCCTTAATCCTGTCCCAGTTATCTGAGTAAATTAGTGAAAGATGCACGTTTGGACTGGCAGCTGATCCTGTTACTTGCGCCTGCAACTGCCCTGGTCAGGGCAGCCCGCTAGACAATGGCTTGCATTGAAAGGCGGTGCCAACAGACCTCCAAGCTCTTAAGGCGGTCCCTCTGAGTCGGGCTCTAATCTAACAGCTGCCCCTTGCATCGGATACCGCCTCTGGCTGTAAGCCGCTCAGTGCTCGTGATGCCTGGCAGTCATCTTTAACCTTGATATCCTTACAGCATAGCAACCCTCACCGTTGCCAAATGCCTGGGTGTGGGAACGTCCGCTGGTCGTACTAGTCAATACATCTATTATTTAAGTTAATACTACTGTGCATATGAATAAAACTATGCACCTATTTGCCGCGCTCAAACCGACCCAGATCATACTAGTTTGCACAGACCTGGTTCGCCTAGGTGAATGTTTCCTCTAAGCCCTGCCTGGGGACTATTTCACACTTAAAGCAATGCCTATTCTCTTGACTTTAGAGTGGTGCAAGATTGAACTGGCAGCTACCATTCTTACTCACGCCTGCATGTACTAGGCTCCGAACACGGAACACTTGCTCTATAATCCCTTGGATTCTAGCCTGGCATTCCTATGTCCCGCTATACCAATCGATAATAGCTCTACTTGATCATGATGACCCGAAAGACACATCAACCCCGCGGAGACAAGGTGGGGATGCTAGCCTGCCCCAAACTCTGCGGAAACAGCATGTGCAACCCATCTCTGAGCGCGTGCTTGCAACACTATCCACTGCCTAACAATGGTCAGTAACCACTGCAGGGTAGCATGAAGAGCTAAGCCCACTAATATTCCTGCTAATAGTCTCTGATATGTGTTTACATATTACAGATAACAAAGAACCATGGACATCCCCTACATGCGGGTCACCAGATCGTCAAAGAAATATAGATCGATTTGAGACCTATGCGCCATCCAAACTACTGAATTAAAATTTTCGTGCATAGTTCTTTGCAAGAAAAGCATTGCCTGTCCCGCTCAAATTCAAAGGACGTATCAAACCGCTTTGGTCTACTTTGTTGAGGGATGGAGCAATGCCCCTTATCGGTATTAGTGAATGAAGGCATTATTCAGTTGTGTACACCAAAGTGGGGGACCCTGCCCCCAAGTGGTCTTCCCACTTTGTGGCACCTTGGCAGTATAAGGTGGTTCAACGCACCAATAATCAACCCCAAACTGATATACTGTTCTGCCCCACCCAGGGCACCCTCTCCGGTTGCCGCCAAGGCAGACACCGCGATGCCAGCTGAAGGCAGATCCAATCCGCCATTCATAGCGTTAATCTAAAGCGCATTGATAATTACATATTAGTTACACAACTGTAACGTGTATGTAACTGCCAAGGTATGTAACGCTATACATGAGCGCCTGTTGCATACATATTGAGCACAACTATCCTAAGTGCCACCTGACCGCTTAAAGGTACTTGGTACCGCCCCACAATTATTTGGGCCCGCATCACGGACCAAGGTTTACTTGCCCAGTCCTACTACCCTTATTGCCCCCCTGTAAGGGTTACCAATCTGACTGCACCAGGAACCCACCCTTGGTGCTGCATAATTATTAGTTAATAATTATTAAAGATGCCATGACAGAGCCGTGTTCCTTGCACGGTGATGTGCACAAGCCCCCCTCACGTAGATCGATCTAAACATTCCCAAACCGCACCGGACCGACCAGGGCAGCTAGCAACCCCTGTGCCTGAATAGCGTAAGCGAATACCATGCGTGCAGTGTTCTGTTGTTTCCCAAGCACTGTCACTGTGGGCTGTATCTTGTACGTACACGTTTACCCTTGATGTCACTGTACTTAACGTCTAGGTAAAGGACTTGGCCACCTATCCCTGACCAGGCCCGTGCTACATGAGAACGCAAGCCAATAACTGACCCTATAAGCAGCATGCTTAGGCCACTAGGGGTCACTGGGCACCAGGCGCTGCTGCGATTAAATGAAGATTAGATAACAATATGTTTTACATAAGCATTTTACATAAAAGCATTCTTAACTGGATGCAGGCTCTTTTCCACCAGTGATAAGTTGAGGACGTGGCATAAATTACGTCAGCCTCCCTAAAATATTCTATGCCAGGCTACAAAGCATACAAAGTCGTGCAACCAGCCGGTTCCTATATCCAACAAAACACAAGCGCAGCAAACCTATCTTGAAAGGAAGGGTGTGCAACCTTCAAATTCTTCAAGCATAGTTTGTTAAATGACAAAGATCCTTTACCACCGGGCTCATCCAAGCACGGCAAGCACACAGACTCACTCATGCCATGGCCAGCGTGGCTTTATACCAGTATAAGCCTGGCGAGAAAGGAGAAACAACAAAAGACCCGAGCATCGAAAATGCCAGAACAGAGTGTCCAGCTCCCGTGCTGCTTGTACCCCCGCCCCCCCTCCGATTCACACGACCGGAGGCCCGCACTTCACCAAGGCAACCAGACGCCTGCGGAACTCCAGACCCAGGACCTCGACACGGGGATGGCCAAACCCAGTCTGGGGGCCATGCCTGATGACTGTTCCGGGCGGGCCCTACTCCCGAGAGGGTTTACTGATGGCGGTGCCAGTTACCTCTGCACCCTGGCTCCGGAGGCGAAGATGCAGTGGCATCAGACTAGTCGATCCAAACAAACCACTCGCCACATATAGCATGTACCACAATCCCCTAGAATGCCCCATCCGGGTGAGACAACACAAGACCCTGTGGTACAATCCCTGAGCAAACCATAGAATATACAGTGTGCAACTCCAACCACCAGATCTGCACCAACCACAGAGCTTCCAACATTCCAGTGAATCGGAGCCCCTCGGCCCGTCTCATGGGGAAGACATGCACTCCGACGCCTCTGTGCAATGCAACAGGTCCCCCAGGAGCACTCCGACCACAAAATGGGAGCAAACACCACAAGGAACTGGGCCCCCTCCGACAAGAAGGCCAGGGAACCCCGACGACGTCCAGAAAAGAAAATGGGTCCGCTCACTGCATAGGGGGGCCGCGGCCAGGGTCGCCCGACCGCCGCAACAAAAAACTTGTGGTGCAAAGACCTCCGACAACAACCAAAGCGTGCATCTTATTCCCTAGTCGGGAACCCAAAGACATTGGCCAATGACATGCGCGTCTGTAGTTAACGCCGTCCCCTGCTGCACATCCCGAGGGAGGGCGCCATGCGAACCAGGAAGGCCCTTACATGCAACGGATGGTGGGATGGCATCCAGGCATCCCTTGCCCTGCGGGCCAACGCAACTGTCCATGGTACATTAGCTGCGGTTTTCCGCTCATCCCACCAGCTTAAAAGGGCGAACCTGAAAGAGTGTGAATCTAAGCACCACTGGCAGGAACATATCGTATGTTATGTAAAAGATCCCTTCTGACAACCAAATATAGATGAAACAAGCATTTTCATCGCAAGACCCTGGACTGCCGGGCCAAAGGACGGCATCCCTCTGTTCTGTTCTCGGCTGGCATAATATTAGAAAAACAGCGGAGATGCTGGAAAACAGATTGCACATTGACTCGCTGGACTGTCTAAAGTTCGACAACGCGGTCTGGGATAACACATACCAAGGCTTCATCACATTGGCATACGGCTTTGCTTTATGCTGATAAGCCTTAAAGAGAAAGTCTCAGATTGAATGCTGGCCTGGCCTTCTTTGTGACCGCAAAAGCCCTCTGTGAAAATAGACCATAATCATAGCATAGAACAGTGAGCTATTAACTGTCCTCAAAGCGCTGCCTGCAAGCTGCAAGGTATTGCTTAGAACATTGTGATTTTTCCCCAGTCCATCATTACCTTGTTGCTGCACAAAGGGTTCATACGGGTAGGCATCAATTCTTATTATTAATGGTGTTAGCCTTTAAAATTCTGACTTTGTGCTTCTCCAGACCAGGCACTCTATAACTATTATGCCTACCAGTATGGTTGACTTAACTCTTACACCTTGTAGTGCTCTCTGTCTTATGTAACATTCCCAATACATCTATTTACACACGTATGCTTGAATATCTCTGTGTACTCTGTGTGTGTTCTTAAGTGCTCTGACACCCTACACAGGTAGGCCTACACAGGGAGCCCAACCCCAGGGCACTCGGGGCACGCCAAAGTTCAAAAGAGCCCAGGGCAAGCATGGCCATCAGCGACATGCTGGCAACGCACTGTACTGTGTGTGGCGACCCACTTTGCCGGGTTCTATCTCCACTCTGCACCTGGCTACCGCTCACCACGGGACCGAGGGCACACCCCGAACAAGGAATCCCACAACTCCCATGGGCTCCCCTCCAACATCGCTGCCCCGACCCGCCTACCTGAGAGGCACGGCGACCGGCCCGATGCAATCTAGCGCAGAAGGGGGGGGCGGGGGGTTCATGCGACAGGGTGTGCAGGCCGAACCCGGCAGAGGGGCACACAGACCCAGCTGCGCACTGCGTGCGAGGCACCACAGCATACCTGCGCAAAGTAGCTAGTTCTCTTACGTTGTCATGGAGCCCTTACCATTGTGCTTGATGTTGCTTCCTCAACACTACGCGCAAGCAAACCGCGCATGGTCAACTGGCGGCACTGGTGCTGATGGCGCCCCTACCGCACACTACACACTCCCTGTCCCTTCCCCGTGCCACAAACCAATCATAACAAAGGAGGGGGGGGAAACCGCAGGGCAGGATCAATAGGAGAAGGAAGCCCTTCTGGGCTAGCGACCCCGCAGCTGCCAAAGTTGCACGGGGTGCCCACTCTCCCCGGCGGTCATGATACATGCATTTATCATACCCCGCCAGCGTGCTACGCCCACGATCACACCCTCGGCGGGGCTGATTTTGTGCCCGCGAGCCCTCTCTCTGTGGCGGGAGGGTGGCACGCCGGCCGCGGCCCTCGCATGCTGGAAAGCGGGCGGAGAACCAGAGCCGGCCCGCCAGCAAATGGCGATCGAGTACCCCCGCAGGGCACTGAGAAGAAATGCGGCTGTCCACGGCCCCTCCCGGCTGGCACCCCCTGCAGCACTCGGACCCTGTGACCGGCGTAGCCGCTGCCGAGGGGGGGGGGGTGCTGCCTCGCCGGCTCTCCGCATCCCATGAATCCCATGGTTGTCTCCCGAACGCGCGTTGCCACGGGGGGGGGGACCTGAAACCCCGGTCATGGCTGGGGGCGCAACGTGATCAGAAGCTCCCTGCCAGGTGTGCAACCCACCGGCTGAGGGAGAGGCGAGCTCACCCGGACCCGCCGCAACACCCGACCGCTCCCACTGGCACCCCGCTCCCCAGCCCCAGTCGCGAGTGTCACCCCTCCCGGTGAACACATTCACCGCCGGACCTCTGGCTAGCGTGAAAGCGAGAAGTCTACAGATATAGTCGGGATACGAACCCTGCTACTGCGTGTTAAAGCCACCCTGAGCAGTGCGGGTGCTATCAGTATATGCATCACCAGCTGTCAAGCGGGTCGGGGGACGAAGACCAGGCATGGCCGCGGGGACCGGCCCATCGTGAGGTCCTACACCTAGCGGTCGGGTCCACTGCACAGGAGCCCCCAGGTGGCTACTAATCGAACGGGCCGTGCCTGGAGGATGGAACGAGGAGCTGGAAAAGTTCCGTCGCCTGCCGCTGCTAAGACAGGCCTGAGAGCGTACCCCCCTCTTAGGCCCAGCCCCAAGCCCGCGAGGCACGCAACCCAGTGGGCCTCCTACGAGGCCGGACCAGGGAGCTTGGAGCATGGACGGGGGCCCCCTCCGGCAATGGCCTGCGTGGAGGGTTGGAGGGTTGGTGATTGACTCACCTCGCTGGCTGGCGAACCATTGGCATGTTCGGGGTGGGGGGGGTCCCTAGCACCCGCGTTGCTCGCTAGGCCGCGCAACGGCCAGTCTCACCCACCCGCCCAGGCGTGCTCCGGCCATGCGAAAACCGGCGGCCAACCGTTCCACCCCCGGCACTTAAGCCGAACCGATGCACCCGGATTGCCGTGCCCCAACGCACCGGGGGCCGCCGGTGAATCAGCCGACTGCCCCCAAGCCCGTGCGAGGGAGGGAGTGGAGGGCGAGCAGACCACCCCGGGCCGTGGAGGACAGCGCCCCCAAGCCAAGGGGCCCCAAAGGGGGGGGGGGCGACTAACCTGATTAAACGACGACGGTGGGCGACCCGAACGACCTCCTCGACGGCGAGGCTGGCGGCAAAGAGGCCGCTGGGAGGGTCAGAGGGGTATACATACCCTCCCTCCCCCCCTGGGCGTACCGGAAGTGACGCCCACACCCCCTGTACAGCGGGCTCCAGGTGGAAGCCCTCTGCTGCTAGAGCGAGGGGTAGGCTTGTGCCGCAATGGCACTAATGGGCCGCCCTTTTAGGGGGGCCCCCGTTGGGGGCGGCGGGCAGCCACATTTCTGCCATCTTGGAATCTTCTTCATGATGCAAAAACATGTCAATATGTCTGCCGATGGTGTACATGGGCACACAGGAGCAACCATCCTGGGATGATTTAAACATAATTTAAAGATGGCAGATGGAGCGCAGGTTGCGGGGGGATAAGCGGATACTGGAAGGACCAAATATTTATATATAGAGTTGGAATGAGAAATGACGGGGGAGCAGCAAGAACGCGAAGCGAGAGAGATGCATTGTCACCTCAGACACTACAGTGCAAGGTTCTGACATGATATTGTAAGGATACAACTCATCCAGTCAAAATAGAGGGAGACTGAAATGCTCCTTGGGTGAGAAACACAAGATCCAATTCTGACACACACATTCAAGGCCCTACACAGCATAGGACCAGAATAACTGAACAGCCGCATACACTTTCACCAACCCACCAGACACCTACGCTCTGCCTCACTCTTACTCGCACACATTCCTTGCATCCGCAAAAGCAAAACTGGTGGTCGCTCTATCTCCCACGTCGCACCCAAGACATGGAACGACCTCCCTCAACACATCAGAGCAGTCGCGGTCCGTGCAGGTAACAGCGGTGGGGCGGTGGGGCCGGATGAGGGGGGATTTCTAAGGCCGATGCAGAGGGAAAATTAATTATTTATTTAATTTTCCCTCGGCATCATCCCTCGAAATCCCCCCTCACCCGGCCCCACCGCTGTTACCTGCACGGACCGCGGCTGCATCAGAGCCTCCTCCTCACTTCTTTAGTTGCGCAAGAAGCTGAAGACCTGGCTTTTTGTATAAGCACATTGGGGACCACAAACCAAAACAGCTGCCCACTCTCCTGGATATCCTCTCAGTGAGAAGTGTGCTATACCAAATCACTATAACATAGCAAGAACAGGAAGGAAAGTCATCAAATCAGAAGCAGGGAAGGATAAGTTACTTACCTGTAATCCTAGTTCTCTTCCAGGGGTATACTCATCAAAGTCATAAGCACTGAATAATCCCCGCCCACGTGCAGGACCCCGGAGCATATACAAAAATACATATATATGTGTGCATGTTTGAGCAAAAAAGTACAAAGTACCTCCAAAAACATACATATATACATGTATACATATATAAAAATGCAGCCTATTATACCTCAAATAGGCTAATATGCCAAAATTACATGGATTTCTCACTAAGAAAATAGTTTTACATATAAATACTGTAACAGAGAACATACACTCTAATAATGTTCCAGGACAGTCCTTTATTTTCAGAGAAAACAATAAGTAATAGCAGGCAATTAGCCCATAGGCTGCATAGATGAAAAAACATCACAGTACAAAAAACTTGGCACCTTGCCTTTAAGACTTCCCAGCACCTGGAACACCGTGCCTTTAAGACCTCCAGGAGCCCCCTGCTCCCATCATGCACCACAGGTGACAGGTCAGTTCTTTTTTACGGTGTACTAGCCTGTAGGAACCAGGACATAAAAGGTGCAAACGCTATTATGCTGTCAATACTCATCCGGGGAGGCTGGAGGGTTGCTTATGACTTTGATGAGTATACCCCTGGAAGAGAAGAACATAAGTTACTTACCTGTAAACTGTGGTTCTCCAGTATTGGTGTCTTTCATAGATTCACATGCTTGAATCATTCCCCGTCGTCGAAGTGGGAGTCCCACGGTACATAAAATAGCAATATATATCCATAGTATAACAATAGCATAGATAAAAAATCTATAGGAAGTATTGTAACATAGCAATCAATAGGAAAAAACCTGTCACTTTAATAACTCGTCCAAGTCATTAGATATAGTCCAAACTCCAGCCAATCAGGCGACAGCACCCAATAGAACCTTCTCCCCAGAGGCTCAGACCCTCAGATTTTCTAGCAGCAGAGTGTCATAAGAGTCAAGTAAACGAGGGGAGCCTCTGAGGGGAGGTGGGTGGGTCGCATGTGACTCTATGAAAGACACCAATACTGGAGAACCACAGTTTACAGGTAAGTAACTTATGTTCTTCTCCAGTATTGGGGTGTCTTTCATAGATTCACATGCTTGAATCAGAGTAGATAGCCGTAATTCCAGAATTGTACATTGCAAACTAAAAGTCAATCGTAGTCAATATATATAAAAATATATACATATATATAAAT
This sequence comes from Calotriton arnoldi, assembly GCA_963921515.1. Lineage (NCBI taxonomy): Eukaryota > Metazoa > Chordata > Amphibia > Caudata > Salamandridae > Calotriton > Calotriton arnoldi. Next base: position 1,367,950 of record CAWUFW010002020.1, on the reverse strand, counting down.
ATATATATATATATATATATATATATTCACTGAAAAAACCATAGGTTTTAGGGACAGTTATAGTTAGTTGGACATTTCACTCGTACAAAACCCGTGAAATTCCCCCGTTATAGTTAGTTCAGCTAACTATAACTTGCGCCCATAATGCACTGCTGATGACGTCACATATTACATCACTCATGACATGGTCAGTGACATCACTGATGACATCTCAAATGACATCACTGATGACATCATGCAGTGACTGTGTTTCTGTAAAGTTTAAATATTTTTAATATATATAGGAAAAGACGTATTGAAGAATGAGTGGGTGTATAAGTGTCTGTATGGATGATTTAGTAGGTGCGTGACTGACTCTATAAGTGAGTGATTTAATGTATCTTACTGAATGCATGGGTTAGTGACTAAACTGGGTGAATGTCTGTATCCGTCTGTCTGTTGCTGTGTAAGTGGCTGCATGTGTTTGTGAATAGCTACATGAGTGTCTATATGAGTTATTGAATGGTTGTCTGAGTATCTGTATGGGTGACTGAGTGTTTGTGTGGGAGGGGTGTGTGCGACTCTGTGCATAGATGTGTGAGTGGGTGATTCACTGGGTGGATGGTTTCAAGAGTGCATCTGTGATAGACTGTATGGGTGGGTAAGTGTGTGTAAGAGTGTGTTAGTGAGTGAATGTATGTCCCAGTGGTACATGTGTGACTAACTACATATGTGAAAGGCAGTATATATGTGTGTTGGAGTATATAAATAGCTATAAGCGAGAGTGAGTGATTGTGATAGTGGCTGTATGGATGAGTGTGTGCTTGTATCAGTGATTGTATTAGAGCGTAACAATGTGCTAGTATTTGTATGATTAAGTGAGCTGGTGTGTGTATAACTGTATAGGTGAGTAAATGGCAGTGTGTTTAATTATTTGCATGACTGACTAGGTGTGTGAGTACCTCTATGGATGAGTGGCGGTGTTTGAGTGTCTATATAGGAGTAAGAGTGCATATGATAGTCCTGTACTGAGTGACCATAAGTATGAGTGACTGTACAGGTGAGTGAGTGGATGTGTGTGTGTAGACCTAAGAATCAGTGAGTGGGTATGTAGTTATTGGTGTTGGAGTGTCTATGGTTTTGCGAATGGCAGTCTGTAATTTAGAGTGGGTGTATCAAAGGTTATATTAGGGTGTGAGGAGGTGCATCAGATTATCACGTGGATGATGTCATCAGTGATGTCATTTGAGATGTCATCAGTGATGTCATCAGTGATGTCACTGACCATGTCATGAGTGATGTAATATGTGACGTCATCAGCAGTGCATTGCGGGGCGCGAGTTATAGTTAGCTGAACTAACTAGAACGGGGAATTTCACGGGTTTTGTACGAGTGAAATGTCCAACTAACTATAACTGTCCCTGAAACCTATGGTTTTTCAGTGAATTTCAAAGGTTTTTAAATGCTAATTTCTAACTATAACGTGCCTGAAACCTATGGTTTTTTCAGTGTATTTCAAAGGTTTTTAAATGCTAATTTCTAACTATAACGCCCTAAAACCTATGGTTTTTTCAGTGAATTTCAAAGGTTTTGTAAATGACAATTTTTAAATGTATTAATTGTTATATTTATTTTTTGATACTGATTTACTACATTTTTAAAACTATTTATTTTTAGATATTTTATTTATTAAATTACATTGTAATTACATTATACATTACATTACAAAATATACTTTCTCAGAATGAATTACTTTAGTTTAAATACTTTGCAAATAGGCAATAGAGTTTTAAGTACAGTAGTTACAGCTGTTGCAATGGGCAACACAATTTCAAACACAATGCAACATTGAGCTCAATGTGAATTTCTAGTTAAATGCAATTAGTTACTTTATGGATTACTTTTCTAACCACAGGACTGGATCCTAGATTCAGTCCTGGGACATCTCCTGTAAACAGTTGAGTAAAAGCGTTTTGGTTACAGTAGTGATTTTTAAGGAATATTATTGTATTTTAAAAGTTGACACTTAGAAACTTTTTCACATAGAATCACCAATGTTATCCTATGTGAGGAAATTCACTTAGCAGGTAAGTAGTGTTATCGTTACTTTTTCTTACTCAGTGTTGGATCCTGGATCCAGCACTGGTGCATCTCCTGTAAACAGTTGAAAGAATGCGTTTAAGTCATACAGGCGATTTTTAAGGAATATTTGTAGTTTGTGAAAATCGACACTTTGAAACTTTTCTGCTGAAAACCAGACAATGGATTCCTATGGAAGGAAATATAAGTTACTGGTAAGTACGGTTAGAATTACTTTTCAGGGTCAGTGCTGGGCTAAAAGATGCAGCACTATGTTCTCTCCTGATAACAGGTGAGTAAATCGGAATTCGTAGTTCGGTTGATTTTAGAGGAATATTATAAAGTTCCAAAACTCCACACACAGAAGAATTTCCAAGTGAAACCAGTCAATGTTAGCCTATGGAACGAAATTCAAGTTGCTGGTAAGTACGGTTAAAATTACTTTTCAGGATCAGTACTGGGCTGAAAGATGCAGCACTGAGGTCTCTCCTGATAACAGGTGAGTAAATCGGAATCCGTATTTCGGCTGATTTTAGAGGAATATTTGTATGTTTCAAAAATCGACACTTAGAAACTTTTTCAGCAAAAAGCAGGCAATGATATCCAATGGAAGGAAATTCAAGTTACTGGTAAGTACGGTTAAAATTACTTTTCAGGATCAGTACTGGGCTGAAAGATGCAGCACTGAGGTCTCTCCTGATAACAGCTGAGTAAATCGGAATTCGTATTTTGGCTGATTTTAGAGGAATATTATAAAGTTCCAAAACTCCACACTTAGAAGAATTTCCAAGTGAAACCAGTCAATGTTAGCCTATGGAAGGAAATTCAAGTTACTGGTAAGTACGGTTAAAATTACTTTTCAGGATCAGTACTGGGCTAAAAGATGCAGCACTGAGGTCTCTCCTGATAACAGGTGAGTAAATCGGAATTCGTTTTTTGGCTGATTTTAGAGGAATATTATAAAGTTCCAAAACTCCACACTTAGAAGAATTTCCAAGTGAAACCAGTCAATGTTAGCCTATGGAAGGAAATTCAAGTTACTGGTAAGTACAGTTAAAATTACTTTTCAGGATCAGTACTGGGCTCAAAGATGCAGCACTGAGGTCTCTCCTGATAACAGGTGAGTAAATCGGAATTCGTAGTTCGGCTGATTTTAGAGGAATATTTGCACAATGGTGAAGGAAGGGGTGGTGCCTGAGGTGACATGTCTGCAAACACGCACTGTGGCGCATTTTAAGTTGGAGAATTAATTCCTCCTCAATCCCGAGGGTCCCTAGGGGCCAACTGGCCCACCAGATACCTCCAGCATGAGCCAGAGAGCTGCGTTGCAGAGAGGTGTTCAGAGGCCACGCCCCTTTTACAACACTCTGCAACGCAGCTCCGTGGCGCTTACTGGAGGTACCTGGTGGGCTAGTTGGCCCCCAGGGACCCTCAGGATTGAAGGGGATTTAATTCCCCATCTTAAAACGCGCCATGCACATATGTCACCTGAAGCCCCGCCCCCTCCCTTCACCACTGTGCAAACGCGCCCTGTGGCGCGTTTTAAGTTGGGGGATTAAGTCCCCTTGAATCCTGAGGGTCCCTGGGGTCCAATTATCCCACCAGGTACCTCCAGTAAGCGCCACAGAGCTGCGTTGCAGAGAGGTGTAAAAAGGGGCGTGGCCTCTGTACACCTCTCTGGAACGCAGCCCTGGCGCATACTGGAGGTTCCTGGTGGGCTAGTTGGCCTCCAGGGACCCCCAGTATTCAAGGGGAATTGTTCCCCTCTGCAAACGCGCCAGGAGACGCGTTTGCAGAGTGGTAAAGGAAGGGGCGGGGCCTGCGGCACGATCGTTTTTTAATTTTTTTTTCTGGAAGGGGGCTGTGTGGCCCCCTTCCTTTCTCTCTTTGGGCCCTGGGGACCCCATCCCCCAGGGCCTTACCCTTTTTTTCATTTTTTTTTTTTTTAAACGTGAAGGGGCCGCGTGGCCCCCTCCCATGGCCGATTCCGGCCCCGGGGACCCCATCCCCGGGGCATGGCCACTCTTTTTATTATTTTTTTAAGGAGGGGGCTGCGTGGCCCCCTCCTCAGGCCTCCTTTTGCCCCGGGGACCCCATCCCCGGGGCAGGCCTTTTTAAATTTATTTTTTGGGGGAGGGAGCCGCGTGGCCCCCTCCCGGACCACTTGCCCCGGGGACCCCATCCCCGGGGCTGGCCCTCTCCGTTGGGGACCGTGGGGGTCCACAATCCCCCACCGTCCGGCATTGCTTTTCCACATGGGGAGCTGCTGACATGCAGCTCCCCATGTGGAAAAGCAATCTGCTTTGCTTCATTGAAGCGATTCAATGAAGCAAAGCAGTTTGCAATGGCAGGACGGGAGCCGCGAGGCTCCCGTCCTGCCATTGCAAACTACAGTGTCCCGGGGGTAGGCACCCCGGGACACTGCAGGAGCCGGCCCTGGGGGTGGCGGTCCCCAGGGCCACCACAGGCTCCAGGAGGGGGCCGCGCGGCCCCCTCCCATGTCTTTAAAGCCCCGGGAGGTGGTGATCCCCGGGGCTCGGGGTCCGTTACGGACCCCCGCATTTACATTATTAGTGCCCCGGGAGGTGGTGGTCCCGGGGCTGCGGGAGGGCCGAGTGCCCTCCCGCAACATTTTATTAGAAAGCCCCGGGGGTGGCGGTCCCCGGGGCTTGGGGGCCTTAGAGGCCCCCCATTAACTATAAACCCACCCCCGCATGCCCCCGGGACTTGGGCCACCCGGGGCAAAATAGCTATCGAGCGCGGGAGACCGCGCTCAATTTTTACGGCGGGATTCGCGCACCCTGAGCGCATCCCGCCGATTCTTTTTTTAAAAAATGCTTTTTCTGCCCAGGGGTCCTTGTGGGACCCCTGAGCAGACCTAGGGGTCAGGGTGTTTCTACCCTGCCCCCTTTGTGCGTTTTGCGCACTTGTTTCTTCTGGGTTTTTTCTAATCGGCAGGATCCGCGCACCCTGAGCGCATCCTGCCGATTTAAAAAAAAAAATGCTAATTTCTGCCCAGGGGGTCCTTAAGGGACCCCCTGAGCAGACCTAGGGGGTCAGGGTGTTTCTACCCTGCCCCCTTTTTGCGCTTTGCGCACTTGTTTCTTTCTACCGAGGGACAAAATGGCTGCCAACACTTCCTGATTTGGAGTGTTGACAGCCACTTGACAGCCAATTAGCATGCAGCTCATGGTCGGGAGGGTACGCGGACCCTACTCGGCCATAGATATATATGTGACTTAACTTTTGATTTTCTCAGGAACTACTGAACGGATTTACACCATTTAACAAAAGGGTTCTTTCTGAACCAAGAACTACCTCTTTGCCAAATTTGATGTAATTCCGTTCAGCAGTTCGGGCTGTAGCCGTGTCTAAAGTTTCCTATGGGAAAATGAATGGGGAAAACACGTTTTGGGACCCCCTTTTTCTCGGCCCCCGCTTGACGAATCACCCTGAGACTTTCAGGGTAGGAGCGGACCGGAGCGGGCCATAAAGTTTGAAAATTTCGCGAAGATTCGTCAACCGACGCAAGAGTTATTTCAAATAGAATGTCGCGGATTTCCTATGGAAAATAGGTCCTAACTATAACTATCTACTGGCGACCGCCAGTAGATAATATATAAAAATAAATATACAATCTGTGCAGGAGGAGGGAAGAAAACAGAGGCTCACCTTACTTAAAAAGATTACGTAGCACTGTTTGCCCCACCGCTGTGTCAGCATTGTCGGCAGCTTCCAGACAGTAGTGCTTGGTAAAGGTGTGTCTGCTGGGTGTAGAGGCACCCCAGCAAAGAGAGCAGTAGAAGAGGAGACTGCTCTGGTAGAATGTGCCTTGACCGTTGTTTGAAGTGTCTTTCCAGCTTGCTGATGGCAAAAGGAAATTGTACTAGATATCCAACGTGCAATAGTCTGTTTAGTCACTGGATGTCCTTTACGCATCCTGCCGTAGGCTATAAACAGTTGATCAGTTTTACGAACACTGGCTGTTTTTTGCAGATAAAATCTTAAACACCTCTTAACATCTAGAGAGTGTAAAGTCTTTTCCGCCGGCGTCTGTGGATTAGGGAAAAAAGTCTTTAAGATGACCGGCTCATTTAAGTGGAAATCAGAAGGTACTTTAGGAATAAAGGCCGGGTTAGTGTGGAGCACCACAGAGTCCTTGGTGAATTGAAGAAAAGGCGGTTTAATAGTAAAAGCCTGTATGTCGCTGACTCGTCGAGCAGAAGTAAGAGCTAAAAGCAATGAAGTCTTCCAAGAGATGAATTTGAGATCAGCCTTATGAATGGGCTCAAATGGGGACTTCATGAGTTGTGCCAACACAATGTTCAGATGCCAAGACGGAGGTGGACGTCGAATTGGCGGAAACATTCGAAATAAGCCTTTGAAAAATTGTTGTATTATTCTTGAAGAATAAAGAGAGTTGGAACCATCTTGTCGGAATCTGGAAATTGCGGCCAGAAAAACCTTAAGGGTAGAGTGAGAGAGCCCAGATTTTGCTAATTGTAAGAAAAAAGGCAAAAGTTGCTCCGGCGTAGAATGAACCGGGTGAACATTAGAAGCTTCACACCAAAGACAAAACCGTTTCCACTTAAGTTTGTAGGTTTTGATAGTGGAGGGTGCTCTGGCGTTAGCAAGGACCTCCCTGCAGTCCGAAGGGATAACTAAGTTGGCAAACTCATAGTGTTCAGGCGCCAGGCTGCCAATCGCAGTGATGTTGGATCCGGATGGCAGACCTGACCTTGGTTTGTAGTGAGAAGATCCGGAATTGGACGAAGCACAATCGGATCGCACTCCGACAGAAGGAGCAGCTCTGAAAACCAGATCTGGCGAGGCCATCTGGGGGCTATGAGAAGAATACGACAGGGTTCTCTCCGCATTTTCCGAAGCACCCTTGGGACCAGCGGAATCGGTGGAAAAGTGTAAGCATAAATTTTTGACCAGTTCATCAAAAAAGCATTCCCGTACGACCCTGGTTGGGGAAGCCCACTTGCGTAGAATGGGCATTTGCGGTTTCGTTTGGTCGCAAACAGATCCAGATTGGGGCGTCCGCAAAGCTGAAAGATGCGGTCCAGCGTTGGTTGATGAAGTTCCCTGCTCAGGGAGTCCGCTAGAATGTTGGACACTCCCGGAACATGAACTGCTGTTAAAGTTATTTGATGTTGAATCGCCCAATTCCAAATTTGCTGAGCTTGTAGGGATAGCAAAGTGGACCTCGTGCCCCCTTGTTTGTTTACATAATGCATGCTTTTTGTGTTGTCAGTCCGGATCAACACTGAAGCTCCATGAAGGAGGGTGCGAAAGGATTTCAGCGCCAGGAATATCGCCAGTAGCTCCAAGAGATTTATGTGCCAAGTTCGTTGCTGTGTATCCCATTTTCCCTTGACTGTGAGGCCCTGAAGATGCACCCCCCCACCCCTCGAGGGAGGCGTCTGTCGTGAGGATGAAATTTGAAGCGTCCACTACAAACGAGCGGCCTGCTGAGACGTTTGGCATGTGAGTCCACCATAACAATGCTCTTCGCATCCGAAATTTGATGTTGACGACATCGTCGAAGGACCCTGAGACCTGTTGCCATTGTTTGTCTAGTTCCTCCTGTAAGGGTCTCATTTTGAGGCGACAGTTGGGAATTAGAGGGATGCAGGAAGATAGCATCCCCAGAAGCGACTTGAACTGTCGAACAGAAACGGACTTTCTTGTGCGGAGGGGAGATGCCAGTTTGCAAATTCGTTGTTGTCTTTCGTTTGATACAAACGCCTTTGCTTGTTGAGTGTTTATGATGGCTCCCAAGAAAATCCGCACTTGAGAGGGGGTGAAGTGCGACTTTTCCAGATTTATGGAAAGGCCCAGCGACTGAAATAGAGACCAGCATGTTAGAGTGTGTCTGGTTGCTACTGTGAACGACTGCGCCTTTTATAAGGCAGTCGTCGAGGTAGGGAAATATTTGGACACCAGCTTGACGAAGGTGTGCTGCCACCGGTGCCAAGACCTTGGTAAACACTCGGGGCACAGAGCGGAGGCCAAAGGGAAGGACCTTGAATTGGAAGTCTCTGCCAGCTACTCTGAAGCGCAGGAATTTCCTGTGTCTGGGTAGGATAGGGACATGAAAATAGGCATCTTGAAGGTCCAGTGTTGTCATGTAATCCCCTTGAGACAGTAATTGAAGCACTTCTTGGAGAGACAACATCCGGAACGATTGTTTCTTGAGGAATTTGTTGAGGGAGCGAAGGTCCAGAATGGGGCGCCACTCCCCCGATTTCTTCTTGATGAGGAAGAATCTTGAATAGAAGCCTGCACCCCTTTGTAAATTTGGTACCACTTCGATCGCTCCTTTCTTTAACATGACCTTGATTTGGCATAAAAGTTCCTTTCGATGGGCAGGAGGAGGACCTCTGGGAGGAGAATTTGGGGGAAATTTTACAAATTCTAGAGTGTGTCCTCTGGACACTATGGGGCCGATTCCGATCTCGGCCGGTAGCGCACCGAATCGGATTCGGCTTAACCGGATCCGATTCGGAGCCCTCTTTTCCGACCGATTCGAACGCGCGTCCGGCCGAGCGAGTACGATGCGAGCGCACGCGAAATCGCCGACCGACTTGTTCACGGGTCCGAACCACACCGACCGACTCGCTCGGACTCGACACGCACCGTGCGATGGAGTCGTTCCCCGGCCGGGCAAGTACGATGCGCGCCGCGAGCAGTCCGACCGACCCGCACCGTCCGGCTCAAAACAGCTGTCGGAGCCGGACTTTGGGGGTCCGTGTCGGACCCCTGTACGCGTGGCACGCGCGTCGCACACAGGGGGACCCATGGGTCCCCCTACCTGTGCGTGTGCGGCGCGAACTGCATCAACGCGAACCCGCTGTAGGGGGCGTCCTCGTTCGCCTCGCACCCATTGAGTCAATGGGAGCCCGCGTACGCGTTGTACGACCGGCTCCCATTGACTTCAATGGGAGTCCGACCGAATCGAGTCCGATAGCATGCGTGCGCATCGTACTCGTTCGGTCGGACTGCTAGACTCCGATTCGGTCGGAAATCTCTCCGGGTCTGGCTCGGTCGGGGAGATTTCCGGCCTGAATCGGAATCGGCCCCTTTGTCCAAAACCCATCGATCTGAAGTTATGGCAGACCAGTTTGAGACGAAATGGGAGATTCGCCCTCCAACCTTGGTTGGGTTGATGGGTAGAGTGGTTGGCAGGTGGCGGCTGTCACTGCTTTTTTGAGGAATCTCTGCCCCTGTAGGAAGATTTCCCTCTGTACTGTTTATAAGAGACCGCTGGCGGTTGACGAAAAGATTGCTGTTGCTGGGATGAAGAATAACGCTGTTGTCCCTGATAGGATTGGTACTTCCGGTTTTGATTGTAGCCTCCTCGAAAAGAATAGGAGGAACCACGACCCCTTGCACCACGAAAAGGCTGCTTTTTAAATTGTAAAGTGCCAAGAGCATGTGCGGTGTCGGTATCCTTTTTAATCGCCTGGAGGGGGTCGTCAATGTGCTGCCCGAAAAGTGATTCACCGTCCTAAAGCATATCGATAATTTTAGTTTGTACTTCCTGCCGGAAAGAAGTAGCTTTTAACCAGCCCTGCTGTCGGAGGACTGCCGCCCCTGCCAGTTGGCGAAAACCCGTGGAAGAGACGTCCACTGCACAGTCAATGATCTCGGCAGAGATCCGCTCACCCTCTTGGAGAATCTTTAAAGCTTCCACTTTAGAGGCTACAGGCAACATGTCGATAAAGGGGGAAATGTCCGACCACATTTGCCTGTCATAGCGGCCTAGGCTAGCAAGGGAATTAGCCGCCCGGACAGTAGTTGCCGCCATGGTGGAAAATGTTTTCCCAATGGAGTCAAGGCGTCTGCCCTCTCGATCAGGAGGAGCCGACAAAGGAGATGAGGGATTCCTGGCACGACGTTGTGCCGCCTGAGAAATAACCGAGTCCGGCTTCGGTTGACCAATTAGACAGGCTGGTGAGTTGTACGGGGCCTTGTATTTCTTATCCAGGCGTGGCAGGACTGCAGGAATGGAGGCAGGGGTTTTCATGACCTTCAAACCCTCCTGCCAGATGAAATCAATTATCGGTATAGCCCGTACCTGTTTCTGTGGTTGATCTTTAAAATGATATAGGAAACAGTCCTCGTCCTTGGTGACCATAAGGAGAAAGAATCTCTTGGCCGCTCTGTCCATGAGAACATGAAATTCACCTATATCAACAGGTGGGGAGTCAACAGGAGTTGGAGTGGTAGGCGACGGAGTCTGGATCTGATAATTGTCCCACTTAGTAAGTAGGGATCTATCATCTAACTCCCCTTCTTCTCTGTCGTCATCAGTGGTATGTGTGTCCTCTATGTTTTGAGATCTTGATGCCACCGGAGAAACTGGAGGGGGCGGCCCAATGATCGATGAAGGTGGAGGAATAGGCGTCTGAGGGAGCGATGAAGCTGGCTCCGAAGGAGGAAAACGGCGGTAGTAGTCATCAAGCATATGCTGCAAATTAGAAATGAGTGACATAGGCATCTGCGCAGTCGGATTTTCAGACTGTGGTTGAACATTAGGCTCTGAGTAATAGTCATACTCTTGGTCATCCTCTATATCCTGGCACTTGATGAGAAGCTCTGAAGGACTACAAGCAGCCCGAAACCTATCATCCTCCTCTGAATCCTCCTCATCCGCCCCATAATCAAACAGTTCCACTGGAATATTAGGAGATGCTTGAATTGGTAATAAAAGGTCCATGCAAGATTGTCTCAGTTGAAGCAAGGGAACATTCCTTGGTTCTGAAGGTGGCAAAAGAGCTGCTGAAGGCTTCAAAGGGACTAGAGGCATCAAACTTGGAGGTGAAACCAAAGATTCTGCCGACGAAGCTGCAGCCATCGACGAGAGACATAGTTGAAGCTCTGTCTGTGCAGGTTTCAGTGCCGTCGACAAGGCAACCGTCGACGAGGCAGGCGTCGACGGGACAGGCTGATCCTTGGAGGGCGTCGACCGTCTCGTCGACGAAGAGGCGTCCGTCGACGAATGCTTCTTCTTTTTCGTCGACGACGAAGAGAGGGAGGCAGTAGATGAATGAGGCCTCACCGTCACTGACACAAGCGTCGACGGAGAAGACGCCGACGACATCACCATAGCAGGTTGAGGCGAAGAGAAGGTGGCAGTCGTCGTCATAGTTGTGACGACGGAGGACTTCGTCGGCGGAGGAATCGACGACAAGCTCGTCGACGAGATGCCAATTTTCTGAGGCAAAAGTCTCTCAGGCAGATATTTTGACGCTTGAGACTTAGATCTCAGAGGCGTAGAGGGTGGAGACTGACCCTTAGGAATAACAGGAGCCCCTTTTGATGAGGAAGGCTGGTCTTCACGCTTAGAAGTGTGGTGTTTCTTCAGCACCTTAGCCTTAGGAGATGTCATCTCCGCCTCACCAGCCCTTTTCTTTGAGGCAACAATCATGAGAGAGGAATCACTCTCAACATCTGATAATGGGTTATCCTTCGTCTTGAGCTTCTGTAGCCACAGAAGAAGACGTCCCTCTCTGTCTCTTAAGGTCTTTTGAGGAAAAGTCCTGCATATTTTACAATCTCTCACCTGATGGTCAGGGTGGAGGCAGTAGATACACTTTTTGTGTGGGTCTTCAGAATGAAGTCGCAGTTTCCCACAAGACTCACAGTGTCTGAAGAGTGATCTCTTTGTAGTAGACATTGTAGTGAAGATGTTCTGAAGAATTCCTGAAGAGAAAAGTTGAAGTACTGAGCAGAGCTCAGGGAGACTCCCTTCACACGACGTGCGGTAGAAAATCTGAGGGTCTGAGCCTCTGGGGAGAAGGTTCTATTGGGTGCTGTCGCCTGATTGGCTGGAGTTTGGACTATATCTAATGACTTGGACGAGTTATTAAAGTGACAGGTTTTTTCCTATTGATTGCTATGTTACAATACTTCCTATAGATTTTTTATCTATGCTATTGTTATACTATGGATATATATTGCTATTTTATGTACAGTGGGACTCCCACTTCGACGACCGGGAATGATTCAAGCATGTGAATCTATGAAAGACACCCCAATACTGGAGAACTAGGATTACAGGTAAGTAACTTATCCTTCTCTTCCAGGGGATACTCATCAATAGTCATAAGCACTGAATAGAATAGCAAGCCCATTCCCACTTTTCCGCGGACGAGCAGCAGCATAACTACAGGAATATATAACACCTTAAGGGTGAATTATCCAAACAAATTTCTTAGTGAGGCTTGCCCAAACTGGGCATCCGCCTGTGTGTCAGAGTCCAAACAGTAATGGCGAGTGAAAGTGTGTACAGATCACCATGTGGCTGCTTTGCAAATCTCTGCAATAGGTACATTCTTAAGGAGAGCCGGGGTCGAGGCCTTTCCCCTGGTAGAACGAGCCTTTGGTTTGCCCGGGAGGGCTTTGTTGGCTAATTGGTAAGACAAAGAAATACAAGACACTATCCACCTAGAGATGGACCGTTTGGAAGCTGCACAACCAGTATTTAAGGAACCATAGTTGACAAACAGGAGGTCTGATTTCCTCAACGCCTTGGTTTTGTCTAAGTAGAATTTCAGGACCCTCTTGAGGTCTAGTGAATGAAGAGACCTCTCTGGAGGCTTTGAAGGGTTAGGAAAGAATGTGGGCAGAGTGAAGGCCTGATTAATATGGAAATCCGAGACCACTTTAGGTAGGCAACTCAGATGTGTTCTAAGAACCACTCTGTTAACATGAAACACAATATAACGTTCTTTACAGCATAAAGCCTGGATCTCACTGACTCTACGAGCAGAGGTGATGGCCACTAAAAAAGTGGTCTTCCATGACAATTGCTGTAGAGAGGCTCTGTGAATAGGTTCAAATGGAGCACCCATCAATTTAGCAAGAACTATGTTGAGCTCCCAAGGTGGTGAAGGAGCTCTGATCGGTGGGTAGACCTTTTTTAACCCCTCAAGAAAATCTTTAACCACAGGAATATGAAAAAAGGAAACCTGCGTAGGGGACTTTCTGTATGCTGTGATAGCTGCTAGATGGACTTTAATAGATGAAAATTGAAGGCCAGATTTGGCGATGTACAGCAAATACGGTAAGATCACCTGCTCTTGACCCTGAACGGGATCATGACCATTATTCATGCACCATAAGTAAAAGCGCTTCCATTTAAAAGCGTACGATTTTCTGGTAGAAGGTCTTTTAGCTTCTCTAAGTATGTTCATATAGTCAGAAGACAAACCTAAGTGTCCGTACTGAAGGACTTCAGGAGCCATGCCGTCAATCATAAGGATGAGAGGTTGGGGTGGAACACCTTCCCCTCGTTCTTGGACAGTAAGTCTGGTCGGCATGGTAACCTCCTGTGTGGGACTTCTGACAACTGAAAAAGGTCCGGGTACCACCACTGACGAGGCCATTCTGGTGCTATCAGTATCATTCTGGTCTTGGCCCTGTAAAACTTGTTGATCACTGTGGGTATCAATGGAATTGGTGGAAAAGCGTAAAGCAACGTCTGAGACCATTTAATCAAAAGCGCATTCCCCTGTGACCCTGGTTGGTGGAACCTGGACGCGAAGACGGGGCATTTTGCCTTCACCGCATCTGCAAACAGGTCTATGTCTGGCACTCCCCAATGATGGAAAATGTCCTGTGCGACCTCGTTGTGTAACACCCAGTCGTGAGCTTCGACGAAGTCCCGACTTAGGGCGTCTGCTTGGACGTTGAAAGTTCCTGGGAGATGAATCGCCACAATGGACATATTTCTTGCGAGAAGCCATTTCCAGATGGTCTGAGACTCCAGAGAGAGAGGCATCGACCAGGTTCTCCCCTGTCTGTTCAGATAATGCATTGTTGTGGTGTTGTCCATTTGAACCAACAGGGAACGCGACTGGAAGGAAGGGAACAGTGATTTGAGAGCTAGGTGTACAGCTCTCAATTCTAAGAGGTTGATGTGATACCCTTGTTCTGTCTCTGACCAAAGTCCTTGCACCTGGAGAGGGCCCAGATGAGCCCCCCAACCTTGGAGTGAGGCATCCGTGACGATCGTCTGAGTAGGTGGTCCCTGGTGAAAGGGAACTCCCTTCATTAGATGGGATCGCTTCATCCACCATCTGATGGAATCTTTGGCCGACTGGAGAAGAACCACACGGTCCTCCCAGCGACCCGATATCTGGGTCCATTGGTCTTCCAGAGATTGCTGCAGAGGACGCATATGTAATCTGGCATTTGGCACGATGAAGATGTATGATGCCATTGAGCCTAGAAGCGATGACACCTGTCTGACTGAGGGATGCTGAGACAGGAGAAGATTGCGGCATTTCTCGCGGATTGAGGACAACCTCTCCTCCGAAGGACACACGCTTGCCCTTGCGGTATCCAGAGAAGCACCCAGGTAGTGGATCTTTTGGGTCAGGTTGAAGATCGACTTCTTGTAGTTGACTTGCAGGCCCGGATTGCTCAGCACTTGAAGGCAGTATTCAAGATCACTCTAAAGCAGAGTGGGTGACGAGCTCTTCAGAAGCCAGTCGTCCAGGTAAGGATATATGAATATCCCTTGTTTGCGAAGAAAGGCTGCCACTACTGCCATGCATTTTGAAAAAGTGCGGGGAGCAGATTTGAGCCCAAACGGGAGAACCTTGAACTGGAAGTGCTGGAGCGCTACTCGAAACCGCAGAAATTTCCGATGTTTCTTGGAAACCGGTATATGAAAATAGGCGTACTGCAGGTCTATGGAGCACATCCAGTCCCCTCGGTGCAGCTGATGGAAAATTTGGTGCAGTGCTAACATCCTAAATTTTTCTTTGCGGATGAATTTGTTCAAAAGCCTCAGGTCGAGTATTGGTCTGTATTCTCTGGTAAGGCCTCTTTTTTGTACCAGAAAATAACGAGAATAGATTCCTTGCCTTCGTTGTGGAGCAGGGACTATTTCTATGGCATCCTTCTGCAGAAGACTGTTCACCTCCGCTTGCAACAAGTGGTGTTTTTAGAGAAATTTTTCTCGAGGTGGCACTGATGGAGGAGGGGATTTGAATCTGAGCAAATAGCCATTCTGCACAATATTCAGTACCCACTTGTCTTTTGTTATTTTCTTCCACTCGTCCAGGTGAAACATAATACTTCCCCCCACCGGAGTGGTTAACGGGAATGAGGGAAGCCATAGCTCATTGTTTTGCCGATTGCTTTGTTGCAGAAGATGCTTGTCTTGCAGCTCCCCTTCCCCGACCAGGCATCCGCTGATGGTAGTGAGACCTGGGTTGATGTTGATGCTGCGTCGACCAGTGAGGGGTTTGAACCTTCTCCTGAAAAGAGCGCCGGTCGTAAGGTCGGAACTTACGACAAAACTCTTTCCGCTTCTCCAGTCCAACGGCTATCAGAGCGTCCAACTCCATTTTCATTTTGGACATCTCATCATCCGCATGAGATCCAAAGAGAGATGTGCCATTGAAGGGGAGGTTGACAATTCTCCGCTGTGCCTCAGGTTTTAGCCCTGTGAGGCGCAGCCAGGCTGAGCGTCTAGAGCAAATGCCATGGGAGTAGCCATGGGCAGCCAGATCTGATGCGTCAGCAGCTGCACTAATGACCTGTTTGCCACCAAGCCGCCTTCCTGCAGGATTTCTTGGAAATCTTGCTGATCTTCTTTAGGAAGCTTCTCTGTGAATCGGGCCAAAGAGTCCCAAAGAGACCCGCCATACCTCCCCAGGAGAGCAGAGGCACTAGCCACTTTCATTACTGATGCCGATGTGCTACACATCCTTTTGCCCAGAGAGTCCATGCTTTTACTGTCCTTCTCCGGCGGGACTGCGGAGGATGTTGAGGCTGGATGTGTTTTCCTGGATGCCGCCACTATGACTAAATCTGGAGGAGGGTCAGAACGAAGTAAAAATGGGTCCTGATCCGGGGCATTGTACTTCTTGGAAATATGTGAGGGAGCTGAGCCCACTGTAGCCGGAGTCAGGTAAGTCTGCATTGCTGGCTCTAGCTGGCTCTGGGACCAACGGAAGCAGAGACCTCGCAGAGGATCTGTGATGCAGGGTTTCAAATAGGACTGAAGAAGACACCGTAGATGCCGACATATCAATGTTCAGTTTGCTGGCAACCTGGCATAGAACCTCATTAAAAGTCCCTATATCATCGATCGGGGACACTCTGGCTGAAGGTGTCGCAGACAGTGTTGGCAAATAGTCTCTTATAGAAGATCTTGAGGATGTGGACCATGAAGGGGACCTCCGCCTCCTCCTTTTTGGAGTGGGAGAAGGATGAGATCCAGATCGTCCCTGTGTCCTGGATCGTGAGCATCGAGCCGATGGAGACCTGGCTCTCCTGGGGGACCTGCGTGGAGAAGCCCTCGTGGATGCAGTAGGAGGAGGCCCAGCCGAGACCCTGGAGGGAGAGTACGTTTGGGAGAAATCCGAGCCCGAACTTCTCTGTGGAACCTTCCACCGTTGCACACTCTCTATCCATCTTAGGGAAAGATTGGCAGGAGGAGTCTTCTCTCCCGGAACAGGAGGTCCCTCCGGTGTGATCTGCACAATATGAATGCCAGGAGAAGATGACACTTCCCTCGACGTCGACCGTAAGGACCTCGATGTCGACCGTGGTCTTTCTGGCACTTGTCCTGATGGTACCGAAGGATTTTCTCCCTCGACGTCGAACGATGTGTCGTATTTAACGTTGACCGCTTCTGCGGCGAGACATTCGGGTACTCATGTCCATGTGAAGATGCTCTGGAGGCCGGCCTCCCCGACGTCGACTGTCTACGGGACTGTGATGGAGTCCTGGATGTTGACCGCCTGTAGGCTTGCGGCGGTGTCTTCGGCGTCGGCCTCCTCGACGTCGATCGTCTAAGGGACTGTGATGGAGTCCTCGACGTCGACCGCCTGTGGGTTCGCGGCGGTGTCTTCGACGTCGATCCTCTCGACGTCGACCGTTGTGACGGTGGCGGAGATCTAGACGCCGACCGGTGTCTCGACATCGATGGATGCTTCGACGTCGACCTCGACTTGGATGTCGACTTAGGTCTCTCGGGATCAACATACTTCGAGCCCGAAGTAGTGGACCTCGACGTCGACTTACTTTTCGGCGACGGAGGCTCTCGTCGTTTCGACGGCGATCTGTCCCTCGACGTCGTTGCATGCCTTGCTTGCTTTTCCGACGTCGATCTCGACGCCGGTGGCGAACAATCAGGAATTTGCTTCCTTTTTGATGCTGGGGAAGCTGATCCACGCCGTTTTTCATGTCTTTTCTGAGAGGAGGGCTCTTTGAAGGCAATATTGCTCTCAAGGCCACTTTTAGAATGTCCTTTTCCTCTCTCCAGCAGGGCATGTAGTCTTATCTTCTCCCTGTCACGCAGAGTTCTTCAGGAGAATTGCTGGCAGTAAAAACATTTTTCTGGATTGTGTGAAGATGGCAAACACACAATACAAACCGAGTGTGGGTCTGATTTTGCCATTTTCTTCCCACAGGAAGGACATTTGTTAAATAAAGCTGGCATTTCTGCCAAAAAATAGCTCTCAAAATTGTCAGAAAATGACTGAAAAAGTTATCAGCAGTCACAAATGTCAAGTAGAGATTAAATAAACCAATTTTTGACTAGAATATATAAAAAATTGACGAGCTCAATGCTCCAGGATCCTCACAGAAGGAGCCAGAAAAAAGAACTGAGCTAACTGTCACCTGTGGTGCATGATGGGAGCAGGGGGCTCCTGGAGGTCTTAAAGGCACGGTGTTCCAGGTGCTGGGAAGTCTTAAAGACAAGGTGCCAAGTTTTTTGTACTGTGATGTTTTTTCATCTATGCAGCCTATGGGCTAATTGCCTGCTATTACTTATTGTTTTCTCTGAAAATAAAGGGCTGTCTTAGAACATTATTAGAGTGTATGTTCTCTATTGCAGTATTTATATGTAAAATTATTTTCTTAGTGAGAAGTCCATGTTATTTTGGCATATTAGC
The DNA here is from genome assembly GCA_963921515.1 of Calotriton arnoldi. Lineage (NCBI taxonomy): Eukaryota > Metazoa > Chordata > Amphibia > Caudata > Salamandridae > Calotriton > Calotriton arnoldi. Next base: position 1,349,963 of record CAWUFW010002020.1, on the reverse strand, counting down.
CTATTTGAGGTATAATAGGCTGCATTTTTATATATGTATAAATGTATATATATATGTTTTTGGAGGTACTCCGTACTTTTTTGCTCAAACATACACATATATATGTATTTTTATATATGCTCCGGGGTCCTGCACGTGGGCGGGGATTATTCAGTGCTTATGACTATTGATGAGTATCCCCTGGACGAGAACGGAGATAAACAAGAAAGCCACTGAATCATGAACAAGGGTGAACAAAAGCCCTAAGTTTACATTGGATACCAAAGGTCTATTACTAACAGAAAGCTAAGGCTGTCTGTAGGAGAGACCAATAAATGGGGTGGTCAGGCCTCATGCAGCATTCAATCAGACACGACCAGGCATTTATGTCTTTATAAACCTCATAGCTACCCAACCAGGGCTTCCCAGTGCTACTGCAATACCATTCACGCACTCATACTACCTTATAAAAGGCCGGGTTTTGAGCTGTTTCCTGAAGAGAACTTCATTTGGATGAAGACGAAGCTGAAGTGGGAGAGGGTTCCAGAGTTTGGAAGTCTTTTTATTTAAATGATCAGCCTCCCACTCTTGCTCTCATAACCTATGCTGAATTGCCACGTTAGAGCTGGCAGGACTAAGTGCTCTAGCTGGAACATAAGATTGGATCATGTGTCTAAGAAGCACAAGTCCGGTGTCTGAAAAGGCCCTATATGCAATGCATAAGGCCTTGAATTTAATATGCTTCTCCACAGGAAGCCAGTGAAGTCGGGGCAGCTGAGACGACACTGATTGGTATTTGGGTATGTGCAATAGCAACCATGCCACAGTGTTTTGGATAGTCTGTAGTCATCTGAGAGAGGAATGTGTGGCCCCCAGATAAAGAACATTCCCATAGTCCAGGCAAGAGAGGATAGTTGCCTAGGAGACCAAAACAATAACCAGCCAATTTTTTTTAATCATGATGTGCATGGTCAGATCGCTATTGAACCAAATCCTGTGGTCTTTTACTTCAGGCTTCGAGGAAGGGAAAGGACCACGCTCATCTGGCCACCAAGCCGGGGACCAGAGATGAGGTGGATTCCCGACCACCAGAACACATGAGGTGAAAGCAATTTTTCCCCATCTAGTTGGAGACAGCTAAAAGGCAGGCTCTAAGATGTTCCACTGAAAAGCAGTGCTCAGGGGGAAAAAAATAATAACAAGTGGGTGTCATCAGCGTATAAGAATAGAGTAAAACCAATAGGATTCCACAGTGTCTGCCAGAGGCTAAACAAAGATATTAAAAAGAGTCGGACTCAAAGACGAACCACGTGGGACTCTGCACTCCCCATAGCTAAGGTATCGGAAAAATAAGGTTATCTACTACATGGAAACTCTGATCTTTAAGAAAGGATAAAAACCAGGCCAGTGCCTTGACTCTTACCCCACAGTTCTGCAACCTACTGAGTATTGTGTTATGTGAGACGGTGCCAAAAGCCGCACTCAGGTCTAACAGAATGACAGCCGCGGATCGGCCTCTGTCGAGCACCCACCTGAGTTCTTCTGATACCACAGGTAAAGTGCATTCCATGCAGTGGATCGGACTGAGGTCCGAATGGGAGGCATGAAAAAGGTTATAAGCCTCAAGGTAAGTGGAGATTTTACGATTACTATGTTTTTCTAACAGCACTGAAGGGAAAGGCAACAAGGAGATAGGCTGAACGTTCTCTGGTTTTGACAAATCCAGCAATGGTTTATGCAGCAGTCGTACTACGACTCCATGTTTCCACGCTGAGGGCTCCTGTAGAGGAGGAGATGGAGAGATTGAGGAGATCCACCAGCACCAGATAAGTAATAGCCGAAGCAGCTAAATGTGTACCAGGCTGAGCAGGATCAAGCAGGAAGTCTGACTTAATCGTAGTGGCCAGAGGGGAGCAATCTGTTAATGAGAAAGGTTGAAAAGAAGAGATGTTAGGGCCAGGGAGGGTGGCATTATGGTAGGAGCTGAAGACATGATTGCCGCCTGAGGGAAGGCTGTGTATATTGCTCTAAATTTGTTGGAGAAGAAATTGGTTACTTTATCACATGTAGTGGGACTAATAGAGGGAAGAGGCGCTTTGAAGCTGTGGTGTAAGAATCACCTTTTAAAAGTAAAGTTCTCCTTAGCTGGATTGGATGTCATTTCAATTTTATTATCAATAAATGTAGCACGTGCAGCCTTTATTGCTTTATGATACTCATGATTGCTTTCCTGTAGATTACCTTCAGAGAAGATTCAGAAGTTTTTCTCCAGCCCATTCCAGCATTTTACCCTTTTTCTCGAGAGCCAGAAGACACGCATGAAACCACGGGGCAAATGCTTGGGAGGTTTCATGTGAACATCAGATATAGGTATAAGGTTTTCAAGAGCACCCACGACCTAGGCCCTTACTGCCCTGTCAGCATCCCCCACAGAGGCGGAAAGACTCAGCCTAGACTACAGAAGGACGATATATTCACCTTGGACCACTGTCGAGATTTAAAGGACATGGAAGGACCACAAGGCAGCGGGCAGGAATACATAGCTTAAAGGGAACAGCGAAGTGATCCGACCAACTAAGGGGAAGAGGACAACTAACTAGTAGCGAGGATAGGTTGGAGAAAACCGGATCCAAAATATGGCCTCCACTATGCGTAGAGGGTTTAACAAGCAACGAAAGCTGGATAGCTTCCATGCCCTCTATACGATTCTGCGCATGTGGACATTGAATATTGTCAACATGAACTTTAAGATCACCTAGAACTGTGAAGTTGGCAGCTTTAAGAACATACAGGACAATGATGTCAACAGGTGCCTTCTGAAAAATTTGCATTTTACCGTGGAGGACGATAGATGAGTGCACCAGAGGAGGAGAAATCTTGGGAGAGTTTGAAAGAGAAAAAATGCCTTCACAGTCTGGTATCCAAAGATCACTAGATTCACAGGTAATGGAGGAGTTATAGATAATCGCGATGCCACCGCCCAGTTTACCAATGTAGTCGCACCTAGTGATGTGATAACTTTGTGTAAAAGCCATGGCCATGTCAGACTGTCAACAGAGAGGGTCCATAAGATGAGGATATACTCACTTTATTAAACCGATGGAAAGGCACAAACAGAGAGAGCGCCATCACCTCCACATAAGAACTAAACTTTAATGAACTTTTAAAGACTTACGCCCTGATTTTGAGCTTGGAGTACGGGTTATTCCATCACAATAGTGACGGATATCCTGTCCGCCGAATATAAATCCCATTATACCCTATGGGATTGTTATTCCATCACAACGGTAACAGATATCCTGTCCGCCGAAATATAAATCCCATTATATCCTATGGGATTTATATTTCGGCGGACGGGATATCCGTCACCGATGTGACAGAGTAACCCATCCACTGAGATCTAACTCAGGCCCTAAGGCAGGGTGTCGTCAAGGTGAACTCTATTCTGCTTGCAGCTGAATCACATGCTCTCTCTCCAGGTGGATTGTTCATGTTGCAGCGGATGTCAAATTTGCGAGTTGTGTCTTTACCACAAGTTCTATTAAATCTTTATATGCTTTGATGACTAAAAATGATACATTTCTGGTTATTGTTTTGTTTCCCTTTGCAGCAATGATACCATCCCCTTGACTTTTTGTACCACCTATGTTGATTGATTGGTGGTAGGCAGCGTCAGTTTCAAACTCCTCCCATGGTTGTACTTGGTCACCAGCTTTGAATGCCATATAAACAGTGTCTCTCTTCCTCGGTTCAGAGTCTTTATTTTCTTCAGTTCGTCTTCTTCTTGGCTTGGTTTGTACGGTTTCATTACTTCTATTTTGTACTTTTGTTATTTTTATTTTTGTCGGTTATCCTAGTATTAATACTTCTCGGGTACCAGTTTGCAGTTTAGAGTTGTTCCATGTGCTTACATAAAATCTGAGATGGAACACTGCGGTGGTTTTTCTGTTGCTTGTTTTTTCCAAAGCCCTTTTGAAGAATTTTCAATTTCCCTTGCTATTGGTTGGTAATATTTTTGTAATTTTTTCCCAGTAGATGGCACTATTGTCATCCTTGTCTCCCAATAACATTTATTTTCACTTCTGATAGTTATTGTAAAAGTTACTTTGTTCTGCTTTTCATGTGTATCGGTTTCTTCTCATGTGATGTTATCTGAAACCAGTGTAGTGTTTCCGCAGTGAAATGTTGACTTGCAACTGGCTTTACCTATGGAACTTTGTACTGTTATCCATGTGTTGCCACTCCATTTCCCCCCCAAATTCGTTCACCAGTGTGGTGTTTATTTAAGTCAGTAATAAGCATTGCTCCTTTGCCAATGCTTGTTGGTTGACAGTATTGGCTTTACCAGTGTGGCGCAACCACTGGCAATTACAGCCATTATAGCGGTGGCTGGTCATCTGAAAATGTTATTCTGTATCTTTCCAAGATGGCCCTCTAGATGGGACCTTATTCAACATGACAGCCATCTTGGAATGGTATTTTGTATACTTATGGTTATACCCTTCAATAAGGAACGGTTTCTTACCTGTAACTCCTGTTCTCTCGTAGGGGTATTTCCATAAGTCATAAAGCACTTGAATAGTCCCGCCCACGTGCGGGGACCCCGGAGCACTTCTTTAAATATATCTTCTTAAGTGGATATTTTTCGCCTTTCTTCAGGAAGGCCTGCAAAGACACTTAAGAGATAGAAAGACAATAATGCAGCCTAAATACATAGGCAACACTGGCCGCATCCTCATAAAGAATTGAAAAAAGGTAGCCAGTATACTAAATTTGTGTAGTTTTTGTAGTATAAAACACATAGAATAATCTCCTTCACAAAACCCCTTTTTTATGATAGAGATGAAAGGAAAGGACAGAATAGCCCCATAGGCTGCCATTATATGTCTTTGAAAATAGACTCTGTGCCTTTAAGATCCCAGAGGCCACCAGTATCCCATCATGCACAGCTAGTGGCAGTTACTTCAGTTCTTTTTTCCTGCTCCTGCTTTCAGGACCCTGGAGCATTGAGCTCTACCAATTTGGTGTTTCTGTTCAAAATTCACTCCTGAATTTAGCAAATTACTTTACTCAACGTCTTTGGTCTTCCTCTTCGTGTTTCTGTCTCCCATCATGCACAGCTAGTGGCAGTTCTTTTTGAGGGCGTTGAGAAGAGAATGCATGCTCTTTGTTAAGGATCCCTATGTCTATTCCACCGGGGAGGAGGGAGGGTTGCTTATGATTTATCATGGAAATACTCCTACGAGAGAACAGGAGTTACAGGTAAGAAATTGTTCCTTCTCTCGTAGGGGATTTTCATGTATAGTCATAAGCACTTGAATAGATTAGCAAGCCCATCCCTGTAAAACGCGGTGGAAGAGACAGAGAAAGAGATATGTAGATTTAAGCAAACAGGTTCCGGAGGGAAGCCTGCCCTACTTGAGCATCTGCCTTGGCATCTGAATCTAGGCAGTAGTGTTTAGTGAAAGTATGAACTGATTTCCAGGTAGCAGCCTTGCAAATCTCTGCAATTGGAATATTACCAAGCAAGGCCGCAGTAGCTGCTTTCCCTCTAGTCGAGTGAGCTTTATGCTTACTAGGTAAGGATTTATTCGCTTTTTGGTAACAGAGAAGGATGCAGGAAACAATCCACCTAGAGATGGATTGCTTAGAAGTTGCCAGACAGTACGGAAGGAACCATAGTTTACAAATAACTGGTTAGATCTCCGTAGATCCTTAGTTTTATCTAAATAGAATTTTAAAACCCGTCTTACATCCAGGGAATGAAGAGATCTCTCTGCTGGAGTAGATGGATGCTGGAAAAATGTAGGCCAGGAGATAGTCTGGTTCACATGAAAATCTGAAACCACCTTAGGGAGAAACTTCGGATGAGTCCTCATAACCACTTTAGATGCATGAAAAACTGTGTGTGGCTCTTTACAGCATAGTGCCTGGATTTCGCTAACCCTGCAGGCGGAAGTAACCGCCACAAGGAAAGCCGTCTTCCAAGACAGATGCTGAAGAGAAGATTTATGTATGGGCTCAAAAGGTTTTTGCATAAGACGAGAAAGTACCACTTTAAGCTCACACGGAGGAGAAGGACTCTTAAAGGGACGAAAAACCTCCTTCAAACCCTCCAGGAAATCTTTAATGACAGGAATTCTGAAAAAGGAAGTTTGTTAAGAGCATTTCCTGCAGGCAGTAAGGGCTGCTATGTGAACCTTAATGGAAGAAAATTGAAGGCCAGATTGTGCCAGATGAAACAAATATGGAAGGACGACATCTTCCTGGCAAGAGGTAGGATCCTCATTCTTTGATGAGCACCAAATACAGAATCTCTTCCATTTATGAGCATAAGCAGACCGCGTGGATGGCCGCTTAGCTTCTTTGAGGATGTCCATGCAGCTTTGGGGTAAGTTCAAGTGTCCATATTGTACTCTCTCAGGAGCCATGCTGCCAAACTCAAAGAGGAGAGGTTGGGGTGCATCATCTGGCCTCTGAACTTCGTTAGTAGATCTGATCGGCAAGGAAGCCCGAGATGTGGACAGATAGACCGGTGAAGGAGGTCCGTGAACCACCATTGACGTGGCCACTCTGGGGCTATGAAAATCATTGTGGTCCGCGACTGTGCCACCTTGGTGAGGACTGCCGGGATTAGGGGAACTGGAGGAAAGGCGTAGAGAAATTGCCTGACCAGTTGATCCATAGGGCATTCCCCAACGTTTCCGGATGGTAGTACCTTGATGCGAAGTTTTGGCATTTGCTGTTTTCTGCGGTGGCGAACAAGTTCACCTCCGGAGTACCCCTTATTCCAAAGATATCGTGGACCACATCGTCGTTTAAAACCCACTCGTGGTTTTCCTGGAGGAGTCTGCTAAGAGAGTCGGCCTGAGCATTTTGAACACCTGGGAGGTGAGTTGCTGTTATGGTCAAGTTTCTGGCCAGAAGCCACTTCCAGATCGTCTGGGCCTCCCGAGACAAAGGTCTGGACCTCAGGCCTCCCTGCTTGTTGAGGTAGTACATTGTTGTTGTATTGTCCGTCTGTACAAGCAGGGAGTTGGAGCTGAGTGATGGACGAAAGGCTTTCAACGACATGTGAACTGCTCATAGCTCTAGCAGATTGATGTGGTAAGTAGATTCCTTGTGTGACCATTTGCCCTGGATTTGAAGTTGACCTGCATGGACTCCTCATCCCAGGAGAGCGGCATCCGTGACTATGGTCTGAACAGGCATCTCCTTGTGAAACGGGATCCCTCGTAGGAGATTGGTGGGATAGCACCACCATTTGATGGACTGCAGGGCATGTTGAGACAATTGAATCCGGTCTTCCCAGTCGCCTGTTCACTGATCCCATTGATCTTCCAGTCATTCCTGCAGAGGTCTCATGCGGAGACATGCATTCGGAGTGAGGAATATACAGGATGCCATCGAACCCAGGAGTGAGGATACCTTTTTCACATTATGGCGAGATAGTGCCATGAGAGCCCGAGCCTTCCGAAGGATCGATAAACGTCTCTCCTCCGAAGGACACACGTTTGCCGTGCGAGTATCGATGGAAGCTCCCAGATATTGCAGGCACTGCATGGGAACCGAAGTGGATTTCGCCTGGTTGATATGAAGACCCAACCGAAGGAGAAGATCGGCAGTCCAATTGAAATGCAGCTGAGCTTCCTGAGTCGTGGATGCCTTGATTAGCCAAACGTCTAGATAGGGGTAGACAAACACTTTGTGCTTCCTCAGATGTGCCGCTGCCATGCATTTGGAGAAAGTCCTGGGTGCTGACTTCAGGCCGAATGGGAGCACACTGTATTGGTAGTGGTTGTTTCCCACTGTGAACCTCAAGAATTTGCAATGCTTCTCTATGATGGGAATGTGGAAGTATGCATCTTGAAGGTTGATTGGGCATAACCATCCTCCTCGATGTAATGCTAGCATTCAGAACCTCTCTCTCCGAATCCACTTGTTGGCCATCATTAGGTCGAGAATGGGTCTGAACTTGTTCTTGTTTTTCTTTTTGACAAGAAAGAATCTGGATTATAGCCCCCTGCCTCGTTGTAAGGGAGGAACGGGTTCCACCGCCTGTTTCTGTAAGAGAATGTCCGCTTCCAGTTGCAATTGGTGCAATTGGAACCTGGATTGTTTCGGAGGTATTGACAGTGGAGGGCTGATGGACCTGGGCCAGTATCCATTGCGAACAATATTCAGCACCCCATTGTCTTGCGTTATTATTTGCCATTCTGTCAGGTAATGTCTGATGCTTCCCCCTACCGGAGCGGGTAACAGAAGGGGGAAGACAGGATTCAGGTTTTTGCACCAGCAGGCATCTTGCCTCCTTGAGCAGGCTGCTGGCCTGATCTTCCTCTTGTTTGTTTTTTCTGATATGGCTGGTAGGAACGTTGGTACTGTGGTTGGATACCTGCCTGGCGGCCCCGATACCAACGAGGGGTTTGAACCCTCTGTGTAGAGTAGCGTCGTTGAAAAGGGCGGAAAGATTTGCGCTGCTCCTTAGGCCTCTCCAGACCTACCGCTTTTAGCGTCTCCATTTTGGCTTTCATCCTGGCCATCTCCTCGTCTGCGTGAGTGCCGAAAAGAGTCGTACCTGAAAACGGGAGATTCAGAATGCGTTGTTGCGATTCAGGCTTGAGTGACGTAAGGTGTGGCCATGAATGTCGCCGTAATACCACGCCATGGCAATACTCATGCGCAGCAAGAAGGGACATGTCTGCTGCTGCACTTATATTTTGATTAGAGACCATCAAACCCTCTGCCAGTATTTCATTAAAATCTTCTCTCTTGTCTCTAGGGAGGTAGTCCGCAAACTGCTGGAGTGATTCCCACAGAGCCCTGTCATATCTCCCTAACAAGGCTGTGGCACTAGCAGCTTTCATGACAGTCGCTGCTGTGTTGCAAACTTTCCTCCCCATCGAATCCATTTTGCGGCTTTCTTTATCTGGTGGTACTGTCGTAGTTGGAGCTGTAGCATGTTGCTTCTTTGCAGCCACCACAATAACAGAATCCGGAGTTGGGTCCATCCTAAGGAAAGCAGGATCCTGCTCCGGAGGCCGGTATTTTTTCTGCAGCCTGGAAGGAGCTGACTAACAGTAGAGGGTGTCAAGAAAAGCTCCATCGCTGGTTCTAACGAACAAGTTACTTACCTTCGGTAACGATGTATCTGTAAGAGACATTAGTAGTTATAGATTTCTTACCTTAGAATTACCCCCAGGCGTCAGATTGGATCCAGAGAAATTTTTTCTTAGCAGTCCCCCTGCGCATCGGTAGGTGGTGTCGGTCGACTCCACGTTCGTTGTCGGCGTCGTGGTCGCCGGGATGACATCACGGTGTCTACTTAGATGCCGCCCCTGCGCGTTGACATCAGTTCTGACATGACTTTCCATGCCAGCAGCGCAGAGCCATGCAAGACACTGACCACTGGTGCACATAACTAGGGCCCTGTAAGGGAGTCCCTATCCCTAGAAGTCAGTTCAAGAACGGGGAGGCTGGGTGGGGCGGTAAGGAATCTATAACTACTAATGTCTCTTACAGATACATCGTTACCGAAGGTAAGTAACTTGTTCATCTGAAAGAGACAATAGTTATAGATTCTTTACCTTAGAATAGATACCCCAGCTATACCAACCCCGGAGGTGGGTCTGCGAACCAAATTCACACCAGGAAGTCCTGGAGAACAGAACAGCGAAAAAGCTGTCTGTCCGGACTTGGCTGTCCAGGCAGTACTGTTTTGTGAACGTGTGCAGCGATGCCCACGTGACTGCCTGGCAGATGTTAACCAGCTGAACTCCATGTCCCAAAGCAGTAGTAGCTGCCGTCGACCTGGTAGAAAGGTAGAAAGACAGCGCACGTTTTGGATCCAGATGGTGGAGTCTCTCCTCCTCTTTGGAAGGGTGCGGAGGTGGGAAGAAGGTGGGCAATGTGATGGTCTGACCTATGTGGAAAGAGGTAACCACTTTGGGCAGAAAAGAGGGCCTAGTACGGAGGACTACTTTGTCCTGATGGACAGCAAGAAAGGGAGGCTTGGAAGATAAGGCTTGAAGCTCACTCAACCTGCGAGCAGAGGTGATGGCAGGCAAGAAAGCAGTCTTCAAAGTTAGGAGACGAAGAGGGCAATTATGTAGGGGCTCAAAGGGAGCGCACATAAGATAAGTGATCACAAGGTTCAAGTCCCACTGGGGCATTACGAAAGGAGAAGGAGAAAACATATGAGTAATGCTCTTCAAAAAACTGTTAACAATCGGGGACTTGAAAAGAGAAGGCTGATCAGGAAGGCGAAGAAAGGCCGAAATGGCCGAAAGATAGCCTTTCAGAGTGCCCAGAGCAGAGCCCTGCTGGGCCAAAGAAAGAATGAAGAGGAGAACCTCAGAAAGAGGGGCAGAAAGGGGATCCACAGCCTTTGCTGTGCACCACGCCACAAATTTGTTCCATCTACAGGTATATACCGTTTTAGTGGAGGGTCGCCTGGCTGCCAAGATGACATTACAGACTGCGGGAGGAAGGTCGAAAGCTGCCAACTGTCGCCGCTCAATCTCCACGCAAGGAGGTGGAGACTGGACAGGTTTGGGTGGAGGAACGTCCCCTGTTGCTGCGACAGAAGATCCTCCCGAAGAGGCAGTCTGATCAGAGGATCGATGGCCATGTTCAAGAACTCGGGATGCCAGACTCTTCGTGCCCAGTCCGGAGCCACAAGAATAACTTGGGCCCGGTCGCGCTTGATCTTCTTCAGCAATCTGGGTAGAAGTGGTACAGGCGGAAAGGCATACAGGAGGCCGCAATTTCAATTGCGAAGAAAAGCGTAGCGAGCAAGTGCCCCCTTGGAAACTCCAACGTGCAGAACTGCTGACATTGCACATTCTCTTCGGTGGCGAATAGATCTAACCAAGGCTCTCCCCACTGCTGAAAGAGACCTTGCACCACCTCCGAGTGAAGACGCCATTCGTGTTCCATCATGCACCGGCGGCTGAGTTCGTCCGCACTGGCGTTCAGAGAACCTGCCAGGTGTTGAACCACCAGGGATACGCCCTGATGTTCCAGCCATGTCCATAGGCGAAGAGCCTCTTGACATAGGGTCCATGACCCCACCCCGCCCTGTTTGTTGCAGTACCACATGGCAGTGGTGTTGTCCGTGAACACCCGCACTACTTTTCCCTTGACAGAGGGAAGGAATGCTTTCAGTGCAAGGCGAATCGCCCGGAGCTCCAGAAGGTTGATGTGGAGCCCGCACACCGCCGGAGACCAGAGGCCTCTGATCTCCGCCTCCCCCATGTGGCCGCCTCATCCCAGAAGTGACCCATCCGTCACTACTGTGAACTCTGGTTGGGGAAGGGAGAGGGATCTGCCGCTGACCCAATCCTGGTTCCTGAGCCACCACTGCAACTGACTTGCAGTCCCCTCCGAGATCTGGACAACATCGGAAAGATTTCCCTGGTGCTGCACCCACTGGAACTTCAGGTCCCACTGCAGAGCCTGCATATGCTATCTGGCATGATCTACCAGCAGGATGCAGGAGGCCATGAGGCCCAGCAGCCTCAGGGTCATTCTCACCGAAATCCAGGATAGAGGCTGAAACATCGGTATCATAGCCCGAATATCCAGGACTCACTGCTCGGGCAAAAACTGTGCTGTGTCCAGAACCGTTCCGATGAAAAGGAGCTTCTGAGAGGGAATCAGGTGCGACTTCGGCACGTTGATCGTGAACCCAAGCAAATGCAGGAGGTCCGCCGTAGTCTGGAGGTGAGAAACAACAGCCTGGGGCGAGCCCACCTTCAACAGCCAGTCGTCAAGATAGGGGAAGACTGGAACCCCTGATGTGCGCAGATGAGCTGCGACCACCGCCATCACTTTCGTGAACACCCGAGGGGGCCTGGTAAGGCCAAAAGGGAGCACGGTGAACTGAAAATGCTTGCGGCCTACCATGAACCGTAGGTAACGCCGATGGGCAGGCAAGACGGGGATGTGAAAGTAAGTGTCCTGCAAGCCCAACGCTACCATACAGTCTCCAGGGTCGAGAGCAGTCAAGACCTGAGCCAAAGTTCACATCTTGAAGTTCTCCTTCCGGAGGAAGCGGTTGACATCCCTGAGGTCTAAGATAGGACTCAGGCCTTTGTCCTTCTTAGGCACCAGGAAGTAGTGGGAGTAGCAACCACGACCTACTTCTGGCACAGGGACGCGTTCTATAGCTCCCTTGGCCAAGAGAGCTGTAACTTCCTGGCAGAGAAGGGCCAAGTGATCCTCCGACATGCGATGGAATGTAGGTGGCATGAAGGGAGGGGTAGTCTCGAAGGGGAGGGAGTAGCCCCTTTGGACTATTGCAAAACTCACCTGTCCAACATGATGTTGCACCGGTGGGGGAGGTGATGGCGGATCCTGCCGCCCACTGGCAAGTGGTGGCCCTAAAAAGTTGGACTAGGAAGGTTTGGAGGCTGCTGCAGGGGGGGCATTGGTGGACTGGCCCGCCTGCTGGCCCCCAGTCTCACGACGTTGGGTCCCACGTCCCCGGCCACGCAGAGGCTGGGTAGCCTGCGCAGGCCTGTAGCTCTGGGTGGAGCGTGGTGGGGCACCCCTTCCGTTGCCACGAAAGGGGCGAAAGGCAGACTGCATGGGACGAGAGGTGGCAGCGAGGCCCAAGGATCTGGCCGTAGCCCTAGAGTCCTTGAAGCGCTCCAGCGCGTTGTCCGCCTTGTCACCAAACAGGCGACGTCCATCAAAGGGCATGTCCAAAAGGGTCGATTGAACATCCCCAGAGAAGACAGTGGACCTCAGCCAGGCGTAGCGCCTCGGGGCTACTGACGTAGAAATCGTTCTACCCAGCGAGTCGGCGGTGTCCACTCCACACCTGATGGCGAACTTTGCTGCGTCTCGACCCTCTGCAACAGCGCGGGTGAGCACGGGCGGGCCTCCTCCGGGCACTGTGGCAGCACTTGCGCAACCGTGTCCCACACAGAGTGTGTGTAACGGCCCAAGAGACATGTGGTGTTCACCGACCACAGTGCTAAGCTGGCAGAAGAAAACATCTTCTTCCCAAGATGGTCCAGCTTCTTGGATTCCCTGTCTGGGGGAGCAGTAGGGAACGTGCCTTTTGATGTCGAGGCTTGGACCACCAAGCTCTCGGGGTTAGGGTGTTGGGAGAGGAAAAGTGGGTCGCCTGGGGCCGGGCGGTGGCGTCAGGCAATCATCCTATCCACAGGAGCCCCTGTGCTGGGCTTGGACCATATGCCCAGAAGGTTGTCAGTAAGGGCCTCACTGAAAGGCAGTAGGGGCTCCGAAGAAGCCGCTGCCGGCTGAAGCACCTCAGTCAGGAGGCTAGTCCTGACAGCCACCGTAGGAAGCTCGAGGCCCAAGGCCTCAGCCGCCCTACGCAACACCAAAGCCCTAAGAGGCCCCCTCCTCCGTAGCCACGTTAGGGGAAGAAAGCATACCAAGGTCTGGTGAGGTATCCAGACCACTGGCCTCACCCAACTCCTCTCGCCAGTCTGGCTCCTCAAGTTGGTCTGCTAGAGGGTCACCAGACCCCTCCCAGTCCACATCACCCTCCTCTGGCTGCCAGTCAGGGCGGTAGGGAACACCAGGAAAGAACAGAGGTACAAAAGTACCGGTTGGCACCGGTACCGGCGTCAGTCGACGCCAGTTCGGCTCCGCGTCCAAGTCGGGGGTGAGGCTAGGGTCGACGCCGGTTGGAGGCACAACCAGCGTCGGAGGCGTCGCCACTGGAATCGGTGCCGGGGAAGGTACTGTGAGGTCGACCGGCACCGATCTGGATCCAGGCCATGATCCTCGGGGGCTCGCCGAAGCCGCCGGCATTGAAGGCCCAGGGCCCCCAGACGGTCCGCAGGGCCCGAAGGCGCGCCAGCAGAGTCGGGCTGCCTAAAGATGCTATGCAGCGCTTCGTAGAAAGCTCGAAGCTGGGCAAGGGACGCTCCGGCTCCTGGAAAGGGAGGGAAGTGCAGAGTCGTCCCAGAAGCGGGCTCCGAAGGCAGAGCAACGACGCTCCGGTTCCCGCGTCGCGTCGGCCGATGGATGGGGAGAAGGCGAAGAGCGATGATGCTTCTTCGCCTTCTTCTTGTGCTTCGACTTACCCGAGGAGTGGTCAGACTCCGATGACTAGTGGTGATGGCTCCGCGACCGGTCACGAGACCTTCCTCTCGACCGGGACCTCGAGCGGCGCGGAGCCGACAGCCGGGCCTCCAGAAGCTTTCAGGACCGCTCCCGCAAAGACTTCGGGTTCATGACCCGACAGTCGGAGCACGACTTCAGGTCGTGGTCGCGCTCCAGGCACCAGAGGCACACGAGGTGCGGATCCGTGACAGACATCAGCTTGTGACAGGAGTCACAAGGCTTGAAGCCGGTCAATCGATGGGACATCCCTACGTGCACCAGGAGTCCAAGGACTCGAAAAAGAGGTTGACAAAAGTCGAAAAAGTTTCAGTCAAAAAGTGACTAAGGGGCACGCTCTCTCCAGATCTGCGCTGGCTGGTGCGGAAAAAGAAAGAACTGATGTCAGCGCACAGGGGCGGCGTCTAAGTAGACACTGCGTCGGCATCCCGGCGACCACGACGCCAACAACGAACGCGGAGTCGACCGACGCCACTTACCGACACGCAGGGGTACTGCTAAGAAAAAAATTCTCCGGATCCAGTCTGATGCCTGGGGGTAATTCTAAGGTAAGGAATCTATAACTACGGTCTCTTTCAAATAGTCCTGGCACCAGAGGAAGTAAAGGACGTGACACCTGTTTTTGTTGTAGAGTCTCAAATATGACCGGAGTTGTAGGTGTAGGAATGTAGACTGGAATGTTCAACTTGGAAGCACCCCTCACTAAAACCTCTTGAAACGTTGAAATGTCATCAACTGGTGAGATCCGTGGGGGAGGCGAATCCGTCAGTGTAGGTGAATATCTGCCAGTGCTTGACGAGGAAGTGTCTCTGGTATGTCTGGAACGAGACCTATGATGATGGCAATGACGTGAATGAGTAGAGGATCTATGACTACAAGAACGATGCCTCGTGTGGGATCTAGACCTCGGTCTTCATGACAAAGATGGTGGAGGAGATGGTGGAGGAGGGGTGGAGGTGGTGGATGAGGTGGAGGTGGTGGAGGAGGCGGCGGAGGAGGCGGAGATCTTGGTTCCACATTTGGAAGAGGTGGTGGAGACTGCTCATGAGATGCTGGAGAAGAAATGAGCCTAGATGGAGAATAGGTTCGGGAATAATCCGAATCTGACGTGTAAATACGTCTTCTCTTCTTACACGCCTCCTGAAGTCTTGAAGATGGTGACAAAGTTCCTGAGGAGGTTCTTTGACTCCCTCTCGACGTCGATCTACTCGTCGACGGCGAACTTCGACGTCGTCTAGAAGGAGGATCTTGCTTCGACGTCGAGCGCCGCCCTCTCGGCGTCGACCGACGGTGGGAGTGGGTCTGTGATCGACGGTGATGACTCTAGGTCGATCGACGATGATGAATTGACATCGATCGCCGGGCCCGTCTCGATGTCGAGCGACTTTGCCGGTGAGACAAGGTTCTCGACGGCAACCTACGAGGTGTCACTGTCGGCGGTGGACTTCCTGAAGCCGACTGAGGTGGTATCGTTGTCGGCTTCGAAGTCGATGATCTTTTTCTCGACGTGGAACGTTGATGTCCTTTGGACCCAGAGCCCTGGGTTGACGGCGTACAGGTCGGCGCTGTACCTCCTCTCGACGTCCTCGACGTCGACCGGGACCAGCGCCATTTTTCAGCCCTTCTTCTGCTGGGTAGCCCCCCAGAGGCTGAAGACAGAGCTGTTTTCTTCTCTCTTCTGCTCCCTGAAGCCGGATTTTCTCTCTGTCACGCACAGTACACTTAGAGAAGGTTTTCCAGATGGAACAAGCATCAGGAACATGAGAAGCAGGAAGACGAATTATGCACACTCTGTGAGGATCAGTCATGGCCTTCTTCCTACTACAGTCTGGGCACTTATCAATAAGTGATGGCATTTTGAGTGAAAAACTGCAAAGTTTCTGTCAGAAAAAGACAGAAACACGAAGAGGAAGGCCAAAGACGTTGAGTAAAGTAATTTGATAAATTCAGAAGTGAATTTTGAACAGAAACACCAAATTGGTAGAGCTCAATGCTCCAGGGTCCTGAAAGCAGGAGCCGGAAAAAAGAACTGAAGTAACTGCCACTAGCTGTGCATGATGGGATACTGGTGGTCGCTGAGATCTTAAAGGCACAGCGTCTATTTTCAAAGACATATAATGGCAGCCTATGGGGCTATTCTGTCCTTTCCTTTCATCACTATCATGAAAAAGGGGTTTTGTGAAGGAGATTATTCTGTGTGTTTTATACTACAAAAATTACACAAATTTAGTATACTGGCTACCTTTTTTCAATTCTTTATGAGGATGCGGTCAGTGTAGCCTATGTATTTAGGCTGCATTATTGTCTTTCCATCTCTTAAGTGTTTGTGCAGGCCTTCCTGAAAAAAGGCGAAAAATATCCACTTAAGAAGATATATCTAAAGGAGTGCTCCGGGGTCCCCGCACGTGGGCGGGACTATTCAAGAGCTTATGACTATACATGGAAATCCCCTACGAGAGAACAGCTGTTGCAACAAGTGACGGCCATCTTGGAAGTATAGAAAACCACATTTTAAGATGGTGCAATTCTGAAAGGATTGCCAAAGCCAGTTGAGGTAGAGAGACCGGGATGAGCGAGAAACTGACCTGCAGCAGTGCTCATTGTAAGAGGCACAGAATAAAATAAAAAGAAAAGTAGTCTCTTAACTGCAACGGAAGTACATGCTGAACCAATCAAAATGCAGGGTAAAACCTAAATGCTGCAGGGTTCAAATATGAAAAGGGGATTAAAACAGACGAGAAAGCCACCCAACCATGAGCAAGGGACAGACCCAAAGCCCACTCTAAGTATATGTTAAGATTTTGGTTACAGTGCGGTATGCGATAGACAAACTGTTGTGAGACCGCAAAAAAGTGCTTTGTAAGCCTCTCAAGGCACTAGTCACGAAGTACTAACACACACATGACCGCAGTCAATCACAGAGACACTATTAAATCAGTTTGCGTGCGCAAACACACAGCATGTTACAACACACAAGACTTCACATTATGCTTGCTGGAACATCACTTTATTGGGAATTCATAAGAGGCCATCATTCACCTGGAAATACCAAAACTCACCTCAAAGCAGAACTCCTGGCCGAGGATGCTGCTGTGCACTGGCTTCACGATGGAGTCCTCATCTAGATTGAGCTCCAGAGCCTCAGCCGCACTGCTCGGGCTGAGCAGTGACTCATGGGAGTGGGATTCCTTGAAGCTCTGCATCAGCCGGGCCCTTGGGAAGTAAAGAGGAATGGTGAGGAGTGTGAGCTCAGAGCTGATGCACATGGAGGCTCAGAAGGAGAGGCAGAAGAAAAACATCTAGTATCGGTGGAGGACCATCAAAAAGACACACGATTACAACACGTCTAGCACACTAGAGGACCACAGGGAGAGGCGGGAGATAAAAACACCTAGTATCAGTGGAGTACCATCAGAAGAGGCAGGATTAAATCACATCTAGCACCCTGGAAGACCACAGGGAGAGGTAGGAGAATAACACACAAGGTATGTGTTGAGTACCATCGGAAGAGGCAGAATTACAACACATCTAGCCCCCTAGAGGACCACAGAGAGAGGCAGTAAAAAAACACACCTAGTATCAGTGGAGTACCATCAGAAGAGGCAGGATTAAATCACATCTAGCACCCTAGGGGACCACAGGGAGAGGGAGGAGAAAAACACACAAGGTATGTGTCGAGTAACATCGGAAGAGGCAGGATTGCAACAAATCTAGCACCCTAGAGGGCCACAGGAGGAGGCAGGATTAAATCACATCTAGCACCCTAGAGGACCACAGGGAGAGGCAGGAGAAAAACACACATAGTATCCATGAAGGACCATTGGAAGAGGCAGGATTACAACACATCTAGCACTCTAGAACGCCACAGGGAGAGGCAGGAGAAAAAACACACTTAGTATCCATGGAGGACCATCAGAAGAGTCAGGATTGCAACACATCTAGCACTCTAGAACGCCACAGGGAGAGGCAGGAGAAAAAACACACCTAGTATCCGTGGAGGACCATCGAAAGAGGCAGGATTACAACACATCTAGCACTCTAGAACACCACAGGGAGAGGCAGGAGAAAAAACACACCTAGTATCCATGGAGGACAATCAGAAGAGGCAAGATTACCACATATCTAGCACTCTAGAATGCCACAGGGAGAGGCAGGAGTAAAAACACACCTAGTATCCTTGGAGGACCATCGAAAGAGGCAGGATTACAACACATCTAGCACCCTAGAGGACCACAGGGAGAGGCAGGAGAAAAAAACACCTAGTATCCATAAAGGACCATCAGAAGAGGCAGGATTACAACACATCTAGCACTCTAGAACACCACAGGGAGAGGCAGGAGAAAAAACACACCTAGTATCCATGGAGGACACTCAGAAGAGGCAAGATTACCACATATCTAGCACTCCAGAATGCCACAGGGAGAGGCAAGAGAAAAACACACCTAGTAGCCGTGGAGGACCATCGGAAGAGGCAGGATTACAACACATCTAGCACCCTAGAGGCCACGGGGAGAGGCAGGAGAAAAACACACCTAGTATTAGTGGAGTACCATCAGAAGAGGCAGGATTAAATCACATCTAGCACCCTAGGGGACAACAGGGAGAGGCAGGAGAAAGACACACCTAGTATCTGTTGAGGACCATCGTAAAAGGCAGGATTACAACACATCTAGCACCCTATAGGGCCACAAGTAGAGGCAGTGGAAAAACACACCTAGTATCCGTGGAGGACCATCGGAAGAGGCAGGATTAAATCACATCTAGCACCCTAGAGGACCACAGGGAGAGGCAGGAGAAAAACACACATAGTATCCATGAAGGACCATCGAAAGAGGCAGGATTACAACACATCTAGCACTCTAGAACGCCACAGGGAGACGCAGGAGAAAAAACACACTTAGTATCCATGGAGGACCATCAGAAGAGTCAGGATTGCAACACATCTAGCACTCTAGAACGCCACAGGGAGAGGCAGGACAAAAAACACCTAGTATCCGTGGAGGACCATCGAAAGAGGCAGGATTACAACACATCTAGCACCCTAGAGGACCACAGGGAGAGGCAGGAGAAAAACACACCTAGTATCCATAAAGGACCATCAGACGAGGCAGGATTACAACACATCTAGCACTCTAGAACACCACAGGGAGAGGCAGGAGAAAAAACACACCTAGTATCCATGGAGGACAATCAGAAGAGGCAAGATTACCACATGTCTAGCACTCCAGAATGCCACAGGGAGAGGCAAGAGAAAAACACAACTAGTATCCGTGGAGGACCATCGGAAGAGGCAGGATTACAACACATCTAGCACCCTAGAGGCCACGGGGAGAGGCAGGAGAAAAACACACCTAGTATTAGTGGAGTACCATCAGAAGAGGCAGGATTAAATCACATCTAGCACCTAGGGGACCACAGGGAGAGGCAGGAGAAAGACACACCTAGTATCTGTTGAGGACCATCGTAAAAGGCAGGATTACAACACATCTAGCACCCGATAGGGCCACAAGTAGAGGCAGTAGAAAAACACACCAAGTATCCGTGGAGGACCATCGGAAGAGGCAGGATTACAACACATCTAGCACTCTAGAACGCCACAGGGAGAGGCAGGAGAAAAAACACACCTAGTATCTACAGAGAGGCAACAATAAAGGCACAACTAGTACCCCTGTGGGACAAAAGGGAGAGGCTGGAAGAAAGAACACATATCAGTCCTGGGGGACCACAGGAAGAGACTCCAGGAAAGACAAACCTACCAAATCTAGAGGCCTGTGGAAAGGTGCAAGAACAGAGCACACAATTCCAGGCCACAGTAGCAATCTAAAACAGTTAGTGAACATGAGGGCCCATAGCTAGAGCATGAGCACACACAGCATCCTTGAGGGACCAGAACTGATGGGTGGGACTTGAATGAGGGATGCACTAGACAGCTGAACCTGAGGGCCCATAGCTAGAGCATGAACATGAGTGCACACAGCATCCTTGAGGGACCAGGACTGATGGGTGGGACTTAAATGAGGGATGCACTAGACCGCTCCAGGCTATTGTTTTAGAAAAGGGTTCTGCATGGCAGTTTCACCAAGTGTGTTACAATAACAAGTGTGTCCTCGGGGAACCAAGATTTACGGAGCAGTTTGGAAAAGTATTGTGCAGATATCTACTGGCAAACAAAGAACAGGCTGCAATGGAGACCTGAAGGAACTTCAAACTGACTAAACCTAGGGATGTTTGTTTGAGGCTGTGCAGAGGAGCATTTCTTCATCGGGAGCATGTTCAGGACTTGGTGCACTGGTCTGACTCTGTACAACAGCGTGGATGAACCATTCACTTTGTCTTTGCATTTCCTGTTGAGCCCTAGAAAACGGAACAGGTTTGGACAGACCTTCGCCCTGCAGTGGGAGTCATCACGTTGCTGAGATGGCAGCTTGCTGTTTGAGGAGAAAGCTGCCTGTTTCTCTTGCTGCTTTTCCAAAGTGTTGCATTATGATGTGATACAGAGGGGACGGTTGTATGTGAGCATACTGCTGACAAAAATATCATCTGACATAAATATCTTGTCCTAAATAGCATTTACAAAACTATCATCCCTTTTGGTGTCGATTTTCTATTATAAACTCCAAAGGGGCAGCATTGTTGTAGATGATATTAAGGACATGCTATTTTTGCCAGATGGGATTAAGGACATACAATTTTTGCCAGATGATATTTCGTCCACTATATTCTGGTACCACACGCAGGACAATACAGTTTAGCCCCTGCTTGGGAGCCACATCCAATCGAGGCTGCTGATGAGCCGGATCCTGTCATAAGGCATATTAGGCTCAAGGAAGCATCTTGCAAACCTAAAAGGATTGCTCCCCATAGGGCTACTGCACATGATTTGTGTACTAGGTATAATGTTGTGTTGTGAATTTGCTTTGTATCCAGAAATGCCAAGTAATGCCATAACGTCATTGAGTGCCCTCTTCCTGCCAGTAACACTAACTGGCGGCAGAAGACCACCATCAGCCCCATTGCAAACAAGGTCATGGCTGGGAAAGGACAGTGTAAGCAGGAGAGGACTGAACAACTAATGCACCCTTATCCCGAGTATAAACACCACAGCCAAGATAAGTTGTGGCTGTGTAATGAGCATTCATGAGGTCAGTCTCGCAGTTGCGATTGGTTGTGAGGTTGGGGGTCTTAAAATTAACATAAGAAAGTTCTTAACAAAAATGTTGTTAAAGTAATTGAACATCTGTCAGGTGGAAAATCTCTGTCCTAAATAAGAAAATAATTGTTTAAGAACTGAGTGCAGAAACAAACACAGATCTAGAGAATACGCAGGGATGCAGTAATGCATGAATCAGTGCATCCCAGAAGGCGCTGAAGGTTCATAGTTGGCAACAATCTCTATCCCGCTACGCAGGGAGGGTCTGCAGTGGTAAGGGTGAGCAGCAGTAGTTCACTGAATGATACAGCAGCAAGTACAGTTAAGAACACTGACAATATACTGCAGCTTGAACAATCGGTAGAAACTGTTGAAAGGAACTAT
Source organism: Calotriton arnoldi (assembly GCA_963921515.1). Classification (NCBI taxonomy): domain Eukaryota; kingdom Metazoa; phylum Chordata; class Amphibia; order Caudata; family Salamandridae; genus Calotriton; species Calotriton arnoldi. The sequence goes on along the minus strand of CAWUFW010002020.1, from coordinate 1,328,347 downwards.
GCAATAACAATATCTGAAACCGGCAAGAATAAGAAGCAACAGGCTAGAGGGAGTGGGAGAAAAGGTGAAAAAAGAGATACAAGATCAAGAAAGAAGAAATAAAACAGGAGACAATGAAATTCCCTATGTCATAACATGGATCTGGGTAATTACCCTAAGCATCTCAGCCACCTCCTGGCTGGAAGGTGTGTGGCCAGCATTTATTCACATATTCTCTGTGGTGATAGGATAGGAGAGCAGGTAGACAGGTGGAAGGCACTGTATAGATACAGGGGATTGAACACACTGTATGGGGGCAGGGAAGTGACTGCACTATAGGAGTGAAGGATATCGAGTGTGCTGTATGTAGGAGTGAAACGTAAGGAGGCATGAAAAACATTTGAGCACCCCTTGTACAGACTATGCCCCGCACATCACACTTACAATGATGTCAAGGCCTGATGGAAGTGAAACAGAAAGAAAAAGAGAAACAGATCACAGAAATAATATAAAAACAAATGAAAATGAGAAACTCTTTATATACGTCAAATTAGAGGTGACTGAACACACATGACATGAGTTACCTTTGTTTAGACAGACGGAATGAATTAGTTATGACAAACAGCAGAAGTGTGTCAGTGCAAAGGGAGGTTTTCACAGGACAGGATGAGTGTCACTACCGCCAGGCATATGACAGGCCAGGTGTCACTACAAGGGGAGCTGACAATTTTGTGGGCTATTTACAATCTATACAGAGTTCACCACTACTGTGTGTCACTACAGAGGAAGCTGAGTACAGTGCAGGCTAGGTTTCAATAAAGAGGGAGCTGGGCAAAGTGCAGGGTGGGTTTCAATATAGAGGCAGCTGAGCACTGTCAGTTGTCACTACAAAGGGAACTGGGCACTACCAGGCATTACTACAGAGACAGCTGAGCACAGTGCAGGCTAGTTTCACTATATAAGGAGCTGGGCACTACCAGGTGTCACTACAGAGGGAGTGGGGCACAGTGCAGCCTAGATTTCACTATAGAGGAGCTGGGTAGTACCTGGTGTCACTTTAGAGGGAGTTTAGCACACTGCAGGCTAGGTTTCACCACAGAGGGAGCAGGGCACAGGGCACTGCATGTGTCATTACAGAGGGGGATGGGCATAGTGCAGGCTAGGTTTCAATATAGAGGGACCTGGGCACTACCAGGTGTCTTACAGAAGGAGCTGGGCACAGCGCAGTCTAAGTTTTAATATAGATGGAGCTGAGCACTGCTAGGTGTCACTACAGAGGGAACTGGGCACAGTGCAGGCTCAGGTTAGGTTCCCTATAGAGGAGCTGAACACTGCCAGGTATCACTACAGAGGAAGTCTGGCACACTGCAGGCTAGGTTTCACCACAGAGGGAGCAGGGCACTGCAGGTGTCCTTACAGAAGGAGCTGGGCACAGCGCAGACTACTTTTACACTATAGACCAGAGGTCTTCAAACTGTGGGGCGCACCCCTGGAGGGGGAGGGGGGGGGGCGTGGAGGGGTTCCCAGAGGGGCACAAATGCCTCTGCAAGTACATGTAAATGAAGATGGCCTGGAAGTGTGGCAATGTTTATTTGCTGCATTTCCAGGCTGTCTTCATTTACTCCGAGCCCTTGGAGTGAGAACTGTGATCGGAGTGCCGTGGGGGCGGGGGTCAGTAAGTGTGCTGGCAGGGTCAAAGAGGTTGCTAAAAAAAAAAAAAAAAGTCTAAGTGTTTTGTGTTTTCACAGTCATGTAAGTGTGTATAAAATAATGCAATAACAGCTTAATTGAAAAATAAATGCAAGTTAAACTAACTGGTGATAAATGTACTCTTTTAGGTTATGAAACCTCAGTTAGCGACTATCATCACTGCAGATGTCTGTGTGTGTTAAAGCTGAGCAACACATAATTGAACCCTCGTTGGCGCAGAGGAATAGTGACCTTTGTATTTATAGTCAGGGCCACTGGAATTATGCAATTGTGCGGTTTTGGCATTTTGCGCATAGTTATGGATTTCCAGTATTTGTCACATAATCCATTGTCTGCTGCATAATTTGAAGATTTTAACACAAAAAAACTTGTTTCTAGCTCAAACGGTTCAAACGTTACTAAAAATGCAGCAACACCTTACCCCGCAGTGGAAGGACCTTTCTAAAGGTTGACTGGTCACCCTTTCTGTTGCTTATTGCTATATGTTAGTGTTAAAGTGGTACTTATGAGGGGCAATATATGCCAGGACAGTGTTAAGTGTAAAAATTGCAAAATAATGCAGTAATGCTATCACAAAATATGCAGCATTATGCAGCATAATTCGCCGTTGCTTGCTGCATAATTTAGGCAACCCTGCTGCATAATTTGGCCTTCTCCTGTCGCATAATTCCAGTGGCCCTGATTATAGTGCTATGTGGTCCCAGCCTGTGGCAGAAAGCACTGTGAATATGTAAGTCATTATTTTAAAATAGTATTTATATATTCTAAGCTAGGCTGCTGCAAAATAATGTAGTGATTGAGATAAAAACAAGTTCTTGGAAAATATACTTTTTCGGTAATAAGTACTCAAACTGTATCTAATGCAGACATTTTATTAAGTGTCTCCACTATTCCAGATCTCAGCTGATAATACCCCTACATTACATCATCTCAAAAAGAATAAATCTTTGCCACCATGAACCTTTAAGCAGAGCCACTGGAATTATTCAGCAGGAGAGGACCTCATTATGCAGCAGGGTTGACTAAATTATGCAGCAAGAAAAGGTAAATTATGCAGCACAATGCGGCTCATATTGTGGTTAGCATTACTTCATTGTTTTGTTGTTTTATCTAATGGTAACGCTGTCAGGGGAAATATTTCACCTCATTAGTACCAGTTTAACACCCAAATACAGCAGTAAGCAACTACAAGATTACCAGCCAATCTTTGCAAAGGGTCTTCCACTGCTCCAGAATACTTTGCCACGTTTTAAGTAACGTTTGTTCTGTTTGAGCAAGAATCAAGTTTTTTTGTTGTTGAAGTCTGCAGAATATGTAGCAAATGCGATAAATTCATAATTATGTGGAAAACGCTGTTGCTGCAGAAACTCATAATTCCAGTGGCTCTGGCTTTTAGTGACTCAATCAATTAACGGCTGGTAAGATGGCTGGTTTCTTTTTTTTAACTTTCTACACTATCACCACACCCTTCACTTTCAGGCAGAGGCACCTCAAAGTCAGCATTAACCATTCAGGGGCAGTTTTTTTTATAAAAGCGGAGTCCATGGGGTGGCAGGTAGCAGGCCAGCAGGGTTGCATTCAGATCCAGAGCCCTAATCCTCTCGACCCCTGGGGCCCACAGTAATGGTCTCGGAGACAGAGGATAGGAGCGAGATTCATAGATATTGGCAAAGAGAAGGCCCAGAATAGGGAGCACTGTATGCGGACTCATTTTTGTGTTTACAAATGGCCAGAGACAGCTTCGTCAGAGAGATACCCCAAAGAAGGGGACAATATAAGTGGTCTTTTTTTCAACTTCTTTTTAAAGGACCATTCATTAGTGAAGCGGGTACTGCTGCCAGGTGTGTAAGTGGCCACTGCTGGTTATCATAAGGAAGCAGATGCAGCAGGACTGGGTCCCAGGGGTTTGAGGGGCCCACTGCATCACAATTATGACTGTCTCCCTTTAAAAAAGGGGCATGGGAGCTTATTTTCCTTTCTAGTATTAGGACAGAGGGGATGGTCCGTCATGCTGGGGAAGAGGTAAAAGATGCAGAGAAGATCGCCTGCTACTCAGGACTGCAGTTATCATTAGTGCAGCAGGTGTAGTTGCATTGGGGCCCAAGAGTGTGAGGGGCTCACAACACCCCAATTATAGGGAGCAATATGTTTGGGATACTACATGTTTTTGTTTGATGCATTTGCTGTTTTACAAGTCTCATATTTAGTGCGGTTTATAAGCTATAGAAAAAGTACTCCTGAAATCATCTCATAAGCACCGCCCCCTGCACGCAGCTATGTCCCTCCTGCTCCCCCAGTCCTTGCCATAAAGTTTTGGAGGGGGTCCAAACTCAAAACATTTTGCTTAGGGGGGGCTCAGAGCTAAAAGGTTTGAAGACCTCTGCTATAGATGAAGCTGAGCACTGCCAGGTGTCACAACAGAGGGAGCTGGGCACAGTGCAGGCTCAGGACAGGTTACATATAGAGGAGCTGAGCACTGCCAGGTGTCACTACAGAGGGGGGTGGGCACAGTGCAGGCTCAGATTAGGTTCCCTATAGGGAGCTGAGCACTGCCAGGTGTCACTACAGGGAGAGCTGGGCACAGTGCAGGCTCAGGTTAGGTTCCCTATAGGGAGCTGAGCACAGCCAGGTGTCACAACAGAGGGAGCTGGGAACAGTGCAGGCTCAGGATAGGTTACATATAGAGGAGCTGAGCACTGCCAGGTGTCACTACAGAGGGGGGTGGGCACAGTGCAGGCTCAGGTTAGGTTCCCTATAGGGAGCTGAGCACTGCAAGGTGTCACTACAGGGAGAGCTGGGCACAGTGCAGGCTCAGGTTAGGTTCCCTATAGAGGAGCTGAGCACTGCCAGGTGTAACTACAGAGGGAGCTGGGCACAGTGCAGGCTCAGGTTAGGTTCCATATAGAGGAGCTGAGCACTGCAAGGTGTCACTACAGGGGGAGCTGGGCACAGTGCAGGCTCAGGTTAGGTTCCTATAGAGGAGCTGACCACTGCCAGGTGTCACTACAGGGGGAACTGGTCACAATGCATGCTCAGGCTAGGTTTCACTATATAGGGAGCTGAGCAATGCCAGGTGTCACTACAGGGGTAGCTGGGCACAGTGCAGACACCCGTTAGGTTCCCTATAGAGGAGCTGAGCACTGCCAGGTGTCACTACAGAGGGAGCCGGGCACAGTGCAGCCTAGGTTTCACTATATAGGGAGCTACGCACTGCCAGGTGTCAGTACAGGGGGAGCTGGACACAGTGCAGGCTCAGGTTAGGTTCCCCATAGAGGAGCTGAGCACTGCCAGGTGTCAATACAGAGGGAGCTGGGCACAGTGCAGGCTCAGGTTAGGTTCCCTATAGAGGAGCTGAGCACTGCCAGGTGTCACTACAGAGGAAGCTGGGCACAGTGCTTATAGGTTTAACAATAGATGGAGCTGAGCACTGCCAGGTGTCACTACAGAGGGAGGTAGGCACAGTGCAGGCTAGGTTTCACTATATAGGGAGCTGAACACTGCCAGCTGTCACTACAGAGGGAGCTGGGCACAGTGCAGGCTCAGGTTAGGTTCCCAATAGAGGAGCTGAGCACTGCCAGCTGTCACTACAGAGGGAGCCAGTCGCAGTGCAGGCTAGTTTTCACTATATAGGGAGCTGAACACTGCCAGGTGTCACTACAGAGGGAGCTGGGCACAGTGCAGGCTAGGTTTCACTATATAGGGAGCTGAACACTGCCAGGTGTCACTACAGAGGGAGCTGGGCACAGTGCAGGCTCAGGTTAGGTTCCCCATAGAGGAGCTGAGCACTGCCAGGTGTCACAACAGAGGGAGCTGGGCACAGTGCAGGCTGAGGTAAGTTTCCCTATAGAGGAGCTGAGCACTGCCAGGTGTCACTACAAAGGAAGCTGGGCACAGTGCAGGCTCAGGTTAGGTTCCCTATAGAGGAGCTGAGCACTGCCATGTGTCACTACAGAGGGAGCTGGGCACAGTGCAGGCTCAGCTTAGGTTCCCTATTGAGGAGCTGACCACTGCCAGGTGTCACTACAGAGGGGAGCTGGGCACAGTGCAGGCTCAGGTTAGGTTATCTATAGAGGAGCTGAGCACTGCCAGGTGTCACTACAGAGGGAGCTGGGCACAGTGCAGGCTCAGGTTAGGTTCCCTATAGAGGAGCTGAGCACTGCCAGGTGTCACTACAGAGGAAGCTGGGCACAGTGCTTATAGGTTTAACAATAGATGGAGCTGAGCACTGCCAGGTGTCACTACAGAGAGAGGTAGGCACAGTGCAGGCTAGGTTTCACTATAAAGGGAGCTGAGCACTGACAGGTGTCACTACAGAGGGAGCTGGGCGCAGTGCAGGCTAGGTTTCACTATATAGGGAGCTGCACACTGCCAGGTGTCACAACAGAGGGAGCTGGGCACAGTGCAGGCTCAGGTTAAGCTAACTGTAGAGGAGCTGAGCACTGCCAGGTGTCACTGCAGGGGGAGCTGGGCACAGTTCAGACTCGGGTTAGGTTCCCAAAAGAGCAGCTGAGCACTGCCAGGTGTCACTACAGAGGGAGCTGGGCACAGTGCAGGCTCAGGTTAGGTTCCCTATAGGGAGCTGAGCACTGCCAGGTGTCACTACAGCGGGAGCTGGGCACAGTGCAGGCTCAGGTTAGGTTCCCTATAGAGGAGCTGAGCACTGCCAGGTCTCACTACAGAGGGAGCTGGGCACAGTGCAGGCTCAGGTTAGGTTCCATATAGAGGAGCTGAGCACTGCCAGGTGTCACTGGAAAGGTGTGGTGCAGCGGCCAGGGCAGCTGACTTCGGAGCACAGGGTTCACGGTTCGATCCCCGGCTCCGGCGGCAGCTCAGCACCATGTGACTCTGGGCAATAGCTCACTTAATTTCCACTCCGGCCCCCAGCGCCTTGAGACCCGTAAGGGTGAGTAGCTGCGCTATATAAAAACGGACTTACTAAAGAGGGAGCTGGGCACGGTGCAGGCTAGGTTTCACTATATAGGGAGCTAAGCACTGCCAGGTGTCACTACAGGGGGAGCTGGGTACAATGCAGGTTAGGTTAGGCTAACTGTAGAGGAGCTGAGCACTGCCAGGTGTCACTGCAGGGGGAGCTGGGCGCAGTGCAGGCTCAGGTTAGGTTCCCTATAGAGGAGCTGAGCACTGCCAGGTGTCACTGCAGGGGGAGCTGGGCGCAGTGCAGGCTCAGGTTAGGTTCCCTATAGAGGAGCTGAGCACTGCCAGGTGTCACTAGAGCGGAAGCTGGGCACAGTGCAGACTCAGGTTATGTTCCATATAGAGGAGCTGAGCACTACCAGGTGTCACTACAGAGGGAGGTGGGCAGAGTGTAGGTTAGGTTCCCTCTAGAGGAGCTGAGCACTGCCAGGTGTCACTACAGAGGGAGGTGGGCAGAGTGTAGGTTAGGTTCCCTATAGAGGAGCTGAGCACTGCCAGGTGTCACTACAGGGGGAGCTGGGCACAGTGCAGGCTCAGGTTAGGTTCCCTATAGAGGAGCTGAGCACTGCTAGGTGTCACTACAGAGGGAGTTAGGCACAGTGCAGCCTACGTTTCATTATATATGGAGCTGAGCACTGCAAGGTGTCTCTACAGGGGGAGCTGGGCACACTGCAGGCTCAGGTTAGGTTCCCTATAGAGGAGCTGAGCACTGCCAGGTGTCACTGCAGAGCGAGCTGGGCACAGGGCAGGCTCAGGCTAGGTTCCATATAGAGGAGCTGACCACTGCAGGTGTCACTACAGAGGGAGCTGGGCATAGTGCAGGCTCAGGTTAGGTGCCCTATAGGGAGCTGAGCACTGCCAGGTGTCACTACAGGGGGAACTGGGCACAGTGCAGGCTCAGGTTAGGTTCCCTATAGAGGAGCTGAGCACTGCCAGGTGTCACTGCAGAGTGAGCTGGGCACAGTGCAGGCTCAGGTTAGGTTCCATATAGAGGAGCTGAGCACTGCAAGGTGTCACTACAGGGGGAGCTGGGCACAGTGCAGGCTCAGGTTAGGTTCCCTATAGAGGAGCTGAGCACTGCCAGGAGTCACTGCAGGGGGAGCCGGGCACAGTGCAGGCTCAGGTTAGGTTCCTATAGAGGAGCTGACCACTGCCAGGTGTCACTACAGGGGGAACTGGTCACAATGCATGCTCAGGCTAGGTTTCACTATATAGGGAGCTGAGCAATGCCAGGTGTCACTACAGGGGTAGCTGGGCACAGTGCAGACACCCGTTAGGTTCCCTATAGAGGAGCTGAGCACTGCCAGGTGTCACTACAGGGGGAGCTGGACACAGTGCAGACTCAGGTTAGGTTCCCCATAGAGGAGCTGAGCACTGCCAGGTGTCACTACAGAGGGAGCTGGGCACAGTGCAGGCTCAGGTTAGGTTCCCTATGGAGGAGCTGAGCACTGCCAGGTGTCACTACAGAGGAAGCTGGGCACAGTGCTTATAGGTTTAACAATAGATGGAGCTGAGCACTGCCAGGTGTCACTACAGAGGGAGGTAGGCACAGTGCAGGCTAGGTTTCACTATATAGGGAGCTGAACACTGCCAGGTGTCACTACAGAGGGAGCTGGGCACAGTGCAGGCTCAGGTTAGGTTCCCAATAGAGGAGCTGAGCACTGCCAGCTGTCACTACAGAGGGGGCCAGTCGCAGTGCAGGCTAGTTTTCACTATATAGGGAGCTGAACACTGCCAGGTGTCACTACAGAGGGAGCTGGGCACAGTGCAGGCTAGGTTTCACTATATAGGGAGCTGAACACTGCCAGGTGTCACTACAACGGAAGCTGGGCACAGTGCAGGCTCAGGTTAGGTTCCCTATAGAGGAGCTGAGCACTGCCATGTGTCACTACAGAGGGAGCTGGGCACAGTGCAGGATCAGCTTAGGTTCCCTATTGAGGAGCTGACCACTGCCAGGTGTCACTACAGAGGGGAGCTGGGCACAGTGCAGGCTCAGGTTAGGTTATCTATAGAGGAGCTGAGCACTGCCAGGTGTCACTACAGAGGGAGCTGGGCACAGTGCAGGCTCAGGTTAGGTTCCCTATAGAGGAGCTGAGCACTGCCAGGTGTCACTACAGAGGAAGCTGGGCACAGTGCTTATAGGTGTAACAATAGATGGAGCTGAGCACTGCCAGGTGTCACTACAGAGAGAGGTAGGCACAGTGCAGGCTAGGTTTCACTATAAAGGGAGCTGAGCACTGCCAGGTGTCACTACAGAGGGAGCAGGGCGCAGTGCAGGCTAGGTTTCACTATATAGGGAGCTGCACACTGCCAGGTGTCACCACAGAGGGAGCTGGGCACAGTGCAGGCTCAGGTTAGGCTAACTGTAGAGGAGCTGAGCACTGCCAGGTGTCACTGCAGGGGGAGCTGGGCACAGTTCAGACTCGGGTTAGGTTCCCAAAAGAGCAGCTGAGCACTGCCAGGTGTCACTACAGAGGGAGCTGGGCACAGTGCAGGCTCAGGTTAGGTTCCCCTTAGGGAGCTGAGCACTGCCAGGTGTCACTACAGCGGGAGCTGGGCACAGTGCAGGCTCAGGTTAGGTTGCCTATAGAGGAGCTGAGCACTGCCAGGTCTCACTACAGAGGGAGCTGGGCACAGTGCAGGCTCAGGTTAGGTTCCATATAGAGGAGCTGAGCACTGCCAGGTGTCACTGGAAAGGTGTGGTGCAGCGGCCAGGGCAGCTGACTTCGGAGCACAGGGTTCACGGTTCAATCCCCGGCTCCGGCGGCAGCTCAGCACCATGTGACTCTGGGCAATAGCTCACTTAATTTCCACTCCGGCCCCCAGCGCCTTGAGACCCGTAAGGGTGAGTAGCTGCGCTATATAAAAACGGACTTACTAAAGAGGGAGCTGGGCACAGTGCAGGCTAGGTTTCACTATATAGGGAGCTAAGCACTGCCAGGTGTCACTACAGGGGGAGCTGGGTACAATGCAGGTTAGGTTAGGCTAACTGTAGAGGAGCTGAGCACTGCCAGGTGTCACTGCAGGGGGAGCTGGGCGCAGTGCAGGCTCAGGTTAGGTTCCCTATAGAGGAGCTGAGCACTGCCAGGTGTCATTGCAGGGGGAGCCGGGCACAGTGCAGGCTCAGGGTAGGTTCCCTATAGAGGAGCTGAGCACTGCCAGGTGTCACTGCAGGGGGAGCCGGGCACAGTGCAGGCTCAGGTTAGGTTCCCAATAGAGCAGCTGAGCGCTGCCAGGTGTCACTATAGTGGGAGCAGGACACAGTGCAGGCTCAGGTTAAGTTCCCGATAGAGGAGCTGAGCACTGCCAGGTGTCACTACAGCGGGAGCTGGGCACAGTGCAGGCTCAGGTTAAGTTCCCTATAGAGGAGCTGAGCACTGCCAGGTGTCACTACAGAGGGAGCTGGGCACAGTGCAGGCTCAGGCTAGGTTCCCTATAGAGGAGCTGAGCACTGCCAGGTGTCACTGCAGAGCGAGCTGGGCACAGTGCAGGCTCAGGCTAGGTTCCATATAGAGGAGCTTACCACTGCAGGTGTCACTACAGAGGGAGCTGTGCATAGTGCAGGCTCAGGTTAGGTTCCCTATAGGGAGCTGAGCACTGCCAGGTGTCACTACAGGGGGAACTGGGCACAGTGCAGGCTAGGTTTCATTATATAGGGAGCTGAGCAATGCCAGGTGTCACTACAGAGGAAGCTGGGCACAGTGCAGACTCAGGTTATGTTCCATATAGAGGAGCTGAGCACTACCAGGTGTCACTACAGAGGGAGGTGGGCAGAGTGTAGGTTAGGTTCCCTATAGAGGAGCTGAGCACTGCCAGGTGTCACTACAGAGGGAGGTGGGCAGAGTGTAGGTTAGGTTCCCTATAGAGGAGCTGAGCACTGCCAGGTGTCACTACAGGGGGAGCTGGGCACAGTGCAGGCTCATGTTAGGTTCCCTACTGAGGAGCAGAGCACTGCCAGGTGTCACTACAGAGGGAGCTGGGCACAGTGCAGGCTCAGGTTAGGTTCCCTATAGAGGAGCTGAGCACTGCTAGGTGTCACTACAGAGGGAGTTAGGCACAGTGCAGCCTACGTTTCATTATATATGGAGCTGAGCACTGCAAGGTGTCTCTACAGGGGGAGCTGGGCACACTGCAGGCTCAGGTTAGGTTCCCTATAGAGGAGCTGAGCACTGCCAGGTGTCACTGCAGAGCGAGCTGGGCACAGGGCAGGCTCAGGCTAGGTTCCATATAGAGGAGCTGATCACTGGAGGTGTCACTACAGAGGGAGCTGGGCATAGTGCAGGCTCAGGTTAGGTTCCCTATAGGGAGCTGAGCACTGCCAGGTGTCAGTACAGGGGGAACTGGGCACAGTGCAGGCTCAGGTTAGGTTCCCTATAGAGGAGCTGAGCACTGCCAGGTGTCACTGCAGAGCGAGCTGGGCACAGTGCAGGCTCAGGCTAGGTTCCATATAGAGGAGCTGAGCACTGCCAGGTGTCACTACAGAGGAAGCTGGGCACAGTGCTTATAGGTTTAACAATAGTTGGAGCTGAGCACTGCCAGGTGTCACTACAGAGAGAGGTAGGCACAGTGCAGGCTAGGTTTCACTATAAAGGGAGCTGAGCACTGCCAGGTGTCACTACAGAGGGAGCTGGGCACAGTGCAGGCTCAGGTTAGGTTCCCTATAGGGAGCTGAGCACTGCCAGGTGTCACTACAGCGGGAGCTGGGCACAGTGCAGGCTCAGGTTAGGTTCCCTATAGAGGAGCTGAGCACTGCCAGGTCTCACTACAGAGGGAGCTGGGCACAGTGCAGGCTCAGGTTAGGTTCCATATAGAGGAGCTGAGCACTGCCAGGTGTCACTGGAAAGGTGTGGTGCAGCGGCCAGGGCAGCTGACTTCGGAGCACAGGGTTCACGGTTCGATCCCCGGCTCCGGCGGCAGCTCAGCACCATGTGACTCTGGGCAATAGCTCACTTAATTTCCACTCCGGCCCCCAGCGCCTTGAGACCCGTAAGGGTGAGTAGCTGCGCTATATAAAAACGGACTTACTAAAGAGGGAGCTGGGCACAGTGCAGGCTAGGTTTCACTATATAGGGAGCTAAGCACTGCCAGGTGTCACTGCATGGGGAGCCGGGCACAGTGCAGGCTCAGGGTAGGTTCCCTATAGAGGAGCTGAGCACTGCCAGGTGTCACTACAGAGGGAGCTAGGCACAGTTCAGACCGTGGTTAGGTTCCCTATAGAGGAGCTGAGCGCTGCCAGGTGTCACTGCAGAGCGAGCTGGGCACAGGGCAGGCTCGGGCTAGGTTCCACATAGAGGAGCTGACCACTGCATGTGTCACTACAGAGGGAGCTGGGCATAGTGCAGGCTCAGGTTAGGTTCCCTATAGGGAGCTGAGCACTGCCAGGTGTCACTACAGGGGGAACTGGGCACAGTGCAGGCTCAGGTTAGGTTCCCTATAGAGGAGCTGAGCACTGCCAGGTGTCACTGCAGAGCGAGCTGGGCACAGTGCAGGCTCAGGCTAGGTTCCATATAGAGGAGCTGACCACTGCAGGTGTCACTACAGAGGGAGCTGGGCATAGTGCAGGCTCAGGTTAGGTTCCCTATAGAGGAGCTGAGCACTACCAGGTGTCACTACAGGGGGAACTGGGCACAGTGCAGGCTAGGTTTCATTATATAGGGAGCTGAGCACTGCCAGGTGTCACTACAGAGGGAGCTGGGCACAGTGCAGACTCAGGTTATGTTCCCTATAGAGGAGCTGAGCACTGCCAGGTGTCACTACAGAGGGAGGTGGGCAGAGTGTAGGTTAGGTTCCCTATAGAGGAGCTGAGCACTGCCAGGTGTCACTACAGAGGGAGGTGGGCAGAGTGTAGGTTAGGTTCCCTATAGAGGAGCTGAGCACTGCTAGGTGTCACTACAGGGGAGCTGGGCACAGTGCAGGCTCAGGTTAGGTTCCCTATAGAGGAGCTGAGCACTGCCAGGTGTCACTACAGAGGGATATGGGCACAGTGTAGGTTATGTTCCCTATAGAGGAGCTGAGCACTGCCAAATATCACTACATAGGGGAGCTGGGCATAGTGCAGGGGCAGGTTAGGTTCCCTTTAGAGGAGCTGAGCACTGCCAGGTGTCACTACAGAGGGAGCTGGGCATAGTGCAGGGGCAGGTTAGGTTCCCTTTAGAGGAGCTGAGCACTGCCAGTTGTCACTACAGAGGAAGCTGGGTACAGTGCTTATAGGTTTAACAATAGATGAAGCTGAGCACTGCCAGGTGTCACTACAGAGGGAGGCAGGCACAGTGCAGCCTAGGTTTCACTATATAGGGAGCTGAACACTGCCAGGTGTCACTACAGAGGGAGCTGGGCACAGTGCAAGCTCAAGCTAGGTTCCATATAGAGGAGCTGAACACTGCCAGGTGTCATTACAGAGGGAGGTGGGCACAGTGCAGGCTCAGGTTAGGTTCCCTATAGAGGAGCTGAGCACTGCCAGGTGTCATTACAGAGGGAGGTGGGCACAGTGCAGCCTAGGTTTCACTATATAGGGAGCTAAACACTGCCAGGTGTCACTACAGAGGGAGCTGGGCACAGTGCAAGCTCAAGCTAGGTTCCATATAGAGGAGCTGAGCACTGCCAGGTGTCACTACAGAGGGGAGCTGGGCATAGTGCAGGGTCAGGTTAGGTTCCCTATAGAGGAGCTGAGCACTGCCAGGTGTCACTGCAGAGCGAGCTGGGCACAGGGCAGGCTCGGGCTAGGTTCCACATAGAGGAGCTGACCACTGCATGTGTCACTACAGAGGGAGCTGGGCATAGTGCAGGCTCAGGTTAGGTTCCCTATAGGGAGCTGAGCACTGCCAGGTGTCACTACAGGGGGAACTGGGCACAGTGCAGGCTCAGGTTAGGTTCCCTATAGAGGAGCTGAGCACTGCCAGGTGTCACTGCAGAGCGAGCTGGGCACAGTGCAGGCTCAGGCTAGGTTCCATATAGAGGAGCTGACCACTGCAGGTGTCACTACAGAGGGAGCTGGGCATAGTGCAGGCTCAGGTTAGGTTCCCTATAGAGGAGCTGAGCACTACCAGGTGTCACTACAGAGGGAACTGGGCACAGTGCAGGCTAGGTTTCATTATATAGGGAGCTGAGCACTGCCAGGTGTCACTACAGAGGGAGCTGGGCACAGTGCAGACTCAGGTTATGTTCCCTATAGAGGAGCTGAGCTCTGCCAGGTGTCACTACAGAGGGAGGTGGGCAGAGTGTAGGTTAGGTTCCCTATAGAGGAGCTGAGCACTGCCAGGTGTCACTACAGAGGGAGGTGGGCAGAGTGTAGGTTAGGTTCCCTATAGAGGAGCTGAGCACTGCTAGGTGTCACTACAGGGGGAGCTGGGCACAGTGCAGGCTCAGGTTAGGTTCCCTATAGAGGAGCTGAGCACTGCCAGGTGTCACTACAGAGGGAGGTGGGCAGAGTGTAGGTTAGGTTCCCTATAGAGGAGCTGAGCACTGCCAGGTGTCACTACAGAGGGATATGGGCACAGTGTAGGTTATGTTCCCTATAGAGGAGCTGAGCACTGCCAAATATCACTACAGAGGGGAGCTGGGCATAGTGCAGGGGCAGGTTAGGTTCCCTTTAGAGGAGCTGAGCACTGCCAGGTGTCACTACAGAGGGAGCTGGGCATAGTGCAGGGGCAGGTTAGGTTCCCTTTAGAGGAGCTGAGCACTGCCAGTTGTCACTACAGAGGAAGCTGGGTACAGTGCTTATAGGTTTAACAATAGATGAAGCTGAGCACTGCCAGGTGTCACTACAGAGGAGGCAGGCACAGTGCAGCCTAGGTTTCACTATATAGGGAGCTGAACACTGCCAGGTGTCACTACAGAGGGAGCTGGGCACAGTGCAAGCTCAAGCTAGGTTCCATATAGAGGAGCTGAACACTGCCAGGTGTCATTACAGAGGGAGGTGGGCACAGTGCAGGCTCAGGTTAGGTTCCCTATAGAGGAGCTGAGCACTGCCAGGTGTCATTACAGAGGGAGGTGGGCACGGTGCAGCCTAGGTTTCACTATATAGGGAGCTAAACACTGCCAGGTGTCACTACAGAGGGAGCTGGGCACAGTGCAAGCTCAAGCTAGGTTCCATATAGAGGAGCTGAGCACTGCCAGGTGTCACTACAGAGGGGAGCTGGGCATAGTGCAGGGTCAGGTTAGGTTCCCTTCAGAGGAGCTGAGCACTGCCAGGTGTCACTACAGGGGGAACTGGGCACAGTGCAGGCTCAGGTTAGGTTCCCTATAGAGGAGCTGAGCACTGCCAGGTGTCACTGCAGAGCGAGCTGGGCACAGTGCAGGCTCAGGCTAGGTTCCATATAGAGGAGCTGACCACTGCAGGTGTCACTACAGAGGGAGCTGGGCATAGTGCAGGCTCAGGTTAGGTTCCCTATAGAGGAGCTGAGCACTACCAGGTGTCACTACAGGGGGAACTGGGCACAGTGCAGGCTAGGTTTCATTATATAGGGAGCTGAGCACTGCCAGGTGTCACTACAGAGGGAGCTGGGCACAGTGCAGCCTCAGGTTATGTTCCCTATAGAGGAGCTGAGCACTGCCAGGTGTCACTACAGAGGGAGGTGGGCAGAGTGTAGGTTAGGTTCCCTATAGAGGAGCTGAGCACTGCCAGGTGTCACTACAGAGGGAGGTGGGCAGAGTGTAGGTTAGGTTCCCTATAGAGGAGCTGAGCACTGCTAGGTGTCACTACAGGGGGAGCTGGGCACAGTGCAGGCTCAGGTTAGGTTCCCTATAGAGGAGCTGAGCACTGCCAGGTGTCACTACAGAGGGATATGGGCACAGTGTAGGTTAGGTTCCCTATAGAGGAGCTGAGCACTGCTAGTATCACTACAGAGGGGAGCTGGGCATAGTGCAGGGGCAGGTTAGGTTCCCTTTAGAGGAGCTGAGCACTGCCAGGTGTCACTACAGAGGGAGCTGGGCATAGTGCAGGGGCAGGTTAGGTTCCCTTTAGAGGAGCTGAGCACTGCCAGTTGTCACTACAGAGGAAGCTGGGTACAGTGCTTATAGGTTTAACAATAGATGAAGCTGAGCACTGCCAGGTGTCACTACAGAGGAGGCAGGCACAGTGCAGCCTAGGTTTCACTATATAGGGAGCTGAACACTACCAGGTGTCACTACAGAGGAAGCTGGGTACAGTGCTTATAGGTTTAACAATAGATGAAGCTGAGCACTGCCAGGTGTCACTACAGAGGGAGGCAGGCACAGTGCAGCCTAGGTTTCACTATATAGGGAGCTGAACACTGCCAGGTGTCACTACAGAGGGAGCTGGGCACAGTGCAAGCTCAAGCTAGGTTCCATATAGAGGAGCTGAACACTGCCAGGTGTCATTACAGAGGGAGGTGGGCACAGTGCAGGCTCAGGTTAGGTTCCCTATAGAGGAGCTGAGCACTGACAGGTGTCATTACAGAGGGAGGTGGGCACAGTGCAGCCTAGGTTTCACTATATAGGGAGCTAAACACTGCCAGGTGTCACTACAGAGGGAGCTGGGCACAGTGCAAGCTCAAGCTAGGTTCCATATAGAGGAGCTGAGCACTGCCAGGTGTCACTACAGAGGGGAGCTGGGCATAGTGCAGGGTCAGGTTAGGTTCCCTTCAGAGGAGCTGAGCACTGCCAGGTGTCACTACAGAGGGAGCTGGGCACAGTGCAGGCTCAAGTTAGGTTCCCTATAGAGGAGCTGAGCACTGCCAGGTGTCACTGCAGAGCGAGCTGGGCACAGTGCAGGCTCAGGCTAGGTTCCATATAGAGGAGCTGACCACTGCAGGTGTCACTACAGAGGGAGCTGGGCATAGTGCAGGCTCAGGTTAGGTTCCCTATAGGGAGCTGAGCACTGCCAGGTGTCACTACGGGGGGAACTGGGCACAGTGCAGGCTAGGTTTCATTATATAGGGAGCTGAGCACTGCCAGGTGTCACTACAGAGGGAGCTGGGCACAGTGCAGACTCAGGTTATGTTCCCTATAGAGGAGCTGAGCACTGCCAGGTGTCACTACAGAGGGAGGTGGGCAGAGTGTAGGTTAGGTTCTCTATAGAGGAGCTGAGCACTGCCAGGTGCCACTACAGGGGGAGCTGGGCACAGTGTAGGCTCATGTTAGGTTCCCTATTGAGGAGCTGAGCACTGCCAGGTGCCACTACAGAGGGAGCTGGGCACAGTGCAGGCTCAGGTTAGGTTCCCTATAGAGGAGCTGAGCACTGCTAGGTGTCACTACAGAGGGAGTTAGGCACAGTGCAGCCTATGTTTCATTATATATGGAGCTGAGCACTGCAAGGTGTCACTACAGGGGGAGCTGGGCACACTGCAGGCTCAGGTTAGGTTCCCTAAAGAGGAGCTGAGCACTGCCAGGTGTCACTGCAGAGCGAGCTGGGCACAGGGCAGGCTCAGGCTAGGTTCCATATAGAGGAGCTGACCACTGCAGGTGTCACTACAGAGGGAGCTGGGCATAGTGCAGGCTCAGGTTAGGCTCCCTATATGGAGCTGAGCACTGCCAGGTGTCACTACAGGGGGAGCTGGGCACACTGCAGGCTCAGGTTAGGTTCCCTATAGAGGAGCTGAGCACTGCCAGGTGTCACTGCAGAGCGAGCTGGGCACAGGGCAGGCTCAGGCTAGGTTCCATATAGAGGAGCTGACCACTGCAGGTGTCACTACAGGGGGAACTGGGCACAGTGCAGGCTAGGTTTCATTATATAGGGAGCTGAGCACTGCCAGGTGTCACTACAGAGGGAGCTGGCCTGGCAGTTCGGGCTGGACTGTTCCCATTGGGCGCAGGGTCAAGACTGATTTGCATATGGCTGGGTCCAAACTGGAATGGCATGGTGAGCAAAAAAACGATAGATTTAGGCCCAGATCTCTGTACTGGGGTGAATGTATGACATTGTTCTGCATTCTGTTCATCAATTGTTCTTTTTGCATTTGTCACCCCGAGTGGGACGGGTATGCCCAGACGTGGGTCCAGTGCTCTCCATGCCACTGGAGTCAAGCTATCCTGGCTGATGAGGGCTGAAAGCCCGAAACCGGTCCTAGGATGCTTGTTTCCAGTCTAGGGAGGACCTGGCCTGGCAGTTCGGGCTGGACTGTTCCCATTGGGCGCAGGGTCAAGACTGATTTGCATATGGCTGGGTCCAAACTGGAATGGCATGGTGAGCAAAAAAACGATGGATTTAGGCCCAGATCTCTGTACTGGGGTGAATGTATGACATTGTTCTGCATTCTGTTCATCAATTGTTCTTTTTGCACTACAGAGGGAGCTGGGCACAGTTCAGACTCATGTTATGTTCCCTATAGAGGAGCTGAGCACTACCAGGTGTCACTACAGAGGGAGGTGGGCAGAGTGTAGGTTAGGTTCCCTATAGAGGAGCTGAGCACTGCCAGGTGTCACTACAGAGGGAGGTGGGCAGAGTGTAGTTTAGGTTCCCTATAGAGGAGCTGAGCACTGCCAGGTGTCACTACAGGGGGAGCTGGGCATAGTGCAGGCTCAGGTTAGGTTCCCTATAGAGGAGCTGAGCACTGCCAGTTGTCACTACAGAGGAAGCTGGGCACAGTGCAGGCTCAGGTTAGGTTCCCTATAGAGGAGCTGAGCACTGTCAGGTGTCACTACAGAGCGATATGGGCACAGTGTAGGTTAGGTTCCCTATAGAGGAGCTGAGCACTGCCAGGTGTCACTACAGGGAGAGCTGGGCACAGTGTAGGCTCAGGTTAGGTTCCCTATAGAGGAGCTGAGCACTGGCAGGTGTCACTACAGAGGGGAACTGGGCATAGTGAGGCTCAGGTTAGGTTCCCTATAGAGGAGCTGAGCACTGCCAGGTGTCATTACAGAGGGAGGTGGGCACAGTGCAGCCTAGGTTTCACTATATAGGGAGCTAAACACTGCCAGGTGTCACTACAGAGGGAGTTGGGTACAGTGCAAGCTCAGGTTAGGTTCCATATAGAGGAGCTGAGCACTGTCACGTGTCACTACAGAGGGATATGGGCACAGTGTAGGTTAGGTTCCCTATAGAGGAGCTGAGCACTGCCAGGTGTCACTACAGGGAGAGCTGGGCACAGTGCAGGCTCAGGTTAGGTTCCCTATAGAGGAGCCGAGCACTGGCAGGTGTCACTACAGAGGGAGCTGGACACAGTGCAGGCTCAGGTTAGGTTCCCTATAGAGGAGCTGAGCACTGCCAGGTGTCACTACAGAGGGAGCTGGACACAGTGCAGGCTCAGGTTAGGTTCCCTATAGAGGAGCTGAGCACTGGCAGGTGTCACTACAGGGGGGAGCTGGGCACACTGTAGGCTCAGGTTAGGTTCCCTATAGAGGAGCTGAGCACTGGCAGGTGTCACTACAGAGGGGAGCTGGGCATAGTGCAGGCTCAGGTTAGGTTCCCTATAGAGGAGCTGAGCACTGTCAGGTGTCACTATAGAGGGAGCTGGGCTCAGTGCAGGCTAGGTTTCATTATATAGGGAGCTGAGCACTGGCAGGTGTCCCTACAGGGGGAGTTGGACACAGTGCAGGCTCAGGATAGGTTCCCTAGAGAGGTGCTGAGCACTGCCAGGTGTGACTACAGAGGGAGCCGGTCGCAGTGCAGTCTAGGTTTCACTATATAAGGAGCTGAGCACCGCCAGGTGTCACTACCGAGGGAGGTGGGCACAATGCAGCCTAGGTTTCACTATAGAAGGAGCTGGGCGGCAGGCACTGTCAGGTGCCTCAGGAACACTTATCAATGCAAGATCACTGATAAAAAATGCATTAGCATTTTGCAAGCTTTTAGAAACATATAAATTTGACATGGCCTTTGTCACAGAAACCTGGGCAGATGCCTCTTCAGACCCGGATCTACTTTTGGCCCTACCAATAGGATATAAAATGCATAGAACAGACAGAGTAGGGAAAAGATGTGGGGCCTAGAGGTTATTCTTAGAAGCAGCCTTAAACTTAAATCTCACTTTGAAGCTATCCCTGAAGTCTTAGACTGCGAGGCCTTAGCCTTTAAGATTCAACTAAATAGCCATCACTCCGTTAATGACTTATTACTCTACCGTTCTCCTGGGGCTAAAGCATCGTTTATCAACAATATCGGCCATCTCTTGGAACGGAAAGTCAATCTCTCCAACTTTTCCATTTTAGGGATTTCAATTTCCATCTTGAAAACTCTATAGACTCGGACTTAGTAAATCTTCTAGATCAAATGATCAGTGCCGGCCTTACCCAGATAGTCCAGAGCCCTACCCATAATGCAAGTCACTGTCTCGATGGAATCTTTACCGATAATACCAGCTTAAAATGGCTGAACTTGCTTCTGTTAGTCTGGCCCGACCATAATGCCATTATGCTCGAATTCAAAGGCCTGTTTAAACCCCCCTCCAAGCATACTGAAAAAACTGTTCCCAGCTGCCCTTGGAACAGGATTAGGATCAACCAACTTAATGTTTTACTCGGCCAGTCGATGCCAGATGTCCCCCTAAATCTTGACCTCGCTGTCTCAAATTACCACTCCTGGTTAGTGTCCGCAATAAAGGAACTAGCCCCAATAAATAATCATGGCAGCTCCAAATCTTCCCCACCAGAACCATGGTTTAATGACACACTAAGATCCGAGAAACAGACATGCTGTAGGCTCGAAAGGAAATGGAGGGTAGTCTACAATGCAGATGACAAAGGCAAATGCAGAGCTTCTATTCAAACGTATAAAAAGATGATTCTAACAGAAAAAACATATTACACGGCAAAAATTAAACCTGCTAAACAGTGTCGTAACGAAACATGAGGGCCCCCCCTCCTGCAAAGTACATGGAGGGGGGCCCCCTCCGACCGCACTCAGGAGCTCTCAGTCCAGGGTATTGTGCTGAAGAAGCCCCCTAGATCTCGGGCCCCCCTGCACCGCAGGGCCTGTAGGGGCGTTTATTATGTCACTGCTGCTAAAAGCTGTCCCAAAGAACTATTTGCCACAGTTAGAAAAACTGTCTAAATTTGCAGAAACAAAAAATCCCATGACACACCAACAATTCTGCAATACCTTGGCTACTTCCTTTCAAGAAAAGGTGAAATCTATCTATGACGCATTTGTACTATCCGGTACCACTTCACTCTGGCCTCCACTGGCAAGTGTACCCAAAGGTACGATTCCTAATGAAGATCCGCCACTACAAGCACAAATGCCCTCTCGACCTTCTCCACATTGACAAAAGATCAGACTCTCAAACTACTAACCCTAGTAAAATCTGGTTCCCCATGGGCTCCCTGCCCCCCAAAAATCTTACATATGACCTCAGAGATCAAAGCTACTTATCTTACACCGCTCTTGAACAGGATGTTCACCTCCAGATTCTTCCCTAATGAGTGGAAATAGGCCTCAATATTCCCACTTTTAAAAAAGCCCAACATGGATATCGACCATCTAAGACCGATCTCTAGACTCCCATTTCCATCCAAGGTAGTACAGAAAGCCATTAATACAGAACTGACCACCTTTATCACAAAAAACTCAAACTTAGATCCATCTCAATTTGGCTTTCGGGCACATCACAGCACAGAATTAGCCCTTATCACTGCCACAGAAGAACTCAGACAAACATTGGACAATGGGGGAAATGCAGTCCTGATCCGATTGAATCTATTGGCTGCATTCGATACGGTCAACCGAAAACTCCTGGTCGACCATCCTTCCTCACTCACTTAGGATTAAAAGTAAAGCATTGGCCTTACTAACCTCCTTTCTCACTGACCGAGTTCAATTGGTGGCCTTGGACGACTATGTCTCACCCTCTTTTTCCTTTCCCTGTGGACTTCCCCAGGGATCTTCATCGAGCTCTACCCTTTTTAACCTTTATGTTCTCCCTTTGGCTGAACTTGTCAAACCCTACGAATTTGCCTTGGTGTCATACGCTGACGATACATAAATAATATCAGTAGCCAGCAAACTAAATTTTACAGCGGGCAGGTTCCATGATTGTATGATCCACATTGGCAAATGGATGCTGCACAATTGTTTAAAACTGAACTCTTCAAAAACAGGGGTATTACTATTTGGCAACAACCCCTCCTTTTGGACGACCGATTGGTGGCCAAGCCAACTTGGACCCCTCCTATTCCAACTGAAAAAGCAAAAATTCTAGGAGTGATATTTGATATCAGGCTCTCTTTTGAGGGACAGATAAATCATACCACCTCCTCCTGCTTCTTCATACTCAAAATTCTAAGGAAGGTCCTCCCCTTTGACCTTCAGAAAACAGTAGTCACCGCACTCATCTCATCAAGACTTAATTACTGCAATGCACTTTTTACCAGCACCCAGAAACCCTGTCTAAACAAGCTGCAGTGGTCACAGAACTCCGCAGCCCGACTACTTTTGGGCATTTCCAGATACAAGTTGGCATCGCAAGCTTTGGTGCAACTACACTGGCTGTCAATAGCAAAACAAATTCAGTTTAAGGCCATATGCATAGCTTTCAAGTTCGTGCTTGGCCAGGGTCCCAGTCAGCTATCTCACTATCTCAGACCATACACCCCACCTCCCCTCCCCCAAGATCTCTCAGGTCAGCTTCCAGTGTAAACCTAGTTGTTCCAGGACTTAAAAAGGTGAGATAGGATGGCAGGAGCTTCGTCGCTACCACAGTCAGGCTTTGGAATTCCCTTCCCTTAATCCTTAAGAAAGAATCAAATCTGCTAAGATTCAAAAAGGCCTGAAAACCTGGCTATTTAGTCAATAGCCCACACTCTCATGGTCACGGACAGTCCCACGCTGTTTCTCTGAATGTAGCGCCTAGATACCCCAGGGTATTCGTTGTGCTTTATAGATATTCATTTCATTTCAGGTGGCACTACAGAAGAAACTGGGCATTAATAGGGGTTACCTACAAAGGAAGCTAAAAAGGCAGGGTAGGTGTCAATGTAAAAGGAGGTGGGAACAGGAAAGACCACGTGTCACTACAGAGGGAGCGAGGCACATAAGTAACTACTCAGGGAGATGGGTACTAGCATGGTTCACTACAGAGGAAGCTACCAAAGTGCAGGCTCAGTGCAACTATAAAGGCAGCTGGGCAGACCACACACTACAGAGGACGGTAGGCACAGTACACTAGAGGTGCCACAACATAGTAATCAGGGGGAAAACAGGTGTCACTACAAGGAGCTATTGGAAGGGCAGAGGAGGTGTCAGTACAAAGGAAGCTGGGCACTACCAAGTGTCACCCCAGAGGAAGCTGGCACAGGGCACTACCAAGTGTCACTATACAGTGAACCAGGCACTACAAGGTGTCACTACAGAAGGAACTGGGTACTGCCAAGTGTCACTACAGAGGGAGATGGGTGTTGCAAAGTGTCACCACAGAGAAAGCTGTGTAAAGGGCACTACCAGGTGTCACTCCAGAGCGAAGTGGGCAATAGCAGGTGCCACTACAGAGGGATTGTGGTATTACGAAGTGTCACTACACAGAGGAAGCTGGGCACAGGGCACTACCAGGTGCCACTACAGAGGGAGATGGGCACAATGCAAGCTTGGTTTTACACTAGACGAGATGGGCACAGGGCACTACCATTTGTCCCTACAGAGGGAGCAGGGCACAATGCAGGTTGAGGTTAGGTTTCACTCCAGAGGGCGCTGGGCACAGTGCAGGCTAGAATTCACTTCAGAGGCAGCCGGGCACTACCAGGTGTTGCTATAGAGGGTTCCGGACCTAGTATCACTAAAGAGGGAGCTGGAGGCACATCCAGCGGCGGGCCCTGGTTACCAAAACACAATGGAGACCCAATCACAGGACAAAATCTGGCTCCAGCCCCAGATCTCTGGATTCACAACTACATAGAAATAGCTGGTGTCGAGGATTCACTTTTCCTCCCCCAGAGGAAGCCTTTGAAGACTGAGCTGGTGAGCAGCAGAGGAACTTCAAAGAGAATTGGGAACAAGCTATTAACACTGCTCACAGGAGAGGGGGCTCCAATGATGGAGAGGTGAAGTGAGCAGGTGGGCTCACTCCAGAAGAGATGGAAGGGGAGGCAGAGGAAAGCACCCTGTTTGCCCCTGTCAGCAGATCCTTCTTTCTTCTGTGGATGCCCACTTAATCATTATTGGAATCCAGGGGCCCCCACTGAGTCATTATTGGAAGCCCGGGCCTCCAGTCAAAGCAATTTTGATGATCTGAACAACTAACAAATACACACAATGATGAAATATTTAATTTAATTCACAAAGAAATATACAAAAACCAATGTTTTATTTTAATGGGAAGATTGGAGCTTTTCTAAATTCAATATTGAAGCCACTCATTGTCCATACTATGTCCTGTTTAATGCACTTGCACCGCTCCCACAAATTAATCTGAAGACCAAGCCTCCAATGTCAAAGTCCTTCACATTTAAAGAATGTTTTTTAATTTTCAATGTTGCTTCTTTATTTCTATGCACTTTATTAATATGTTGATATTATTTAATTTGCAGATCCCCAGGGGTCCCCGGATTACAGCTTAAGCACCGCTGTTCTAGAACAAAACTGTGCTACACAGCCACCTCAAAGTTACCACATAGGAAGGGTAGAGCAGCGCCCATTGTAGGGACACATGGAGGCTGTTGCTGTCCCTCAGACACGATCATGAGGGTCTCTCAGACTTGACCACTCTTGAAATCGGAGTCCCCCCGACGGCTACTATGATAGGCCCTTAGGGGCCGTTCTGAGCCCTCGATCTATGTGAAGACAGTGCTTAATTTGGGCTGGTGGTTTCCAGTGCTCGGCACCAGCACTTAATTGTCAACACCGGAACTTATCACAGTCTGCCACATGGTGGCGCTGTTTGTCTAAATTAGAGATGAACACAACAGCAGTTGTTTATTAATTTAATATGCATTAAAAATTACTAATACTTGTTGCCCAAACCATTCTTATAGCTTTGGGGGCTTGGAATAGTCTGAATTGTCACACTTGTAGGTCTGTGATGGTCAGTACTTGTGTTGTTACTATCATTGGCAGCATGGCAGGGGCAATGTGTGTTGCAAGCTGCAGTGGCCTCCTGGCGAGTGCCCTGGCACTCATGCTTTTTTTACAAATTAAGCACTGTGTGAAGGATGCAGGATTTGGATGGGCAATAAGAAGCTGATGGGAGCAGCAAAACACTGGCTGCTTCTACAAGTCATCACCGATTTTGCCATAAGAGGGGCCTGTCCCGACGGTGGCCCTTCCAACCACCGGTAGCGGCCGCATGACATTCTGACAACCTGCCCTGAGTCCACCAGGCAGTGTGGACGACAAAGATGGGGGTACCAGTCGAGGCAGCAGAGGGGGTTAGGCAGGGAGTACTTTTTGCACAAGATTTGTCTACCATGCTTTGTGAGAGTGTATAATGGAAACAGGAGAGGGCATGAGAAATGAGATAGTGAGAGCATGCTAGATATTGGGAATGTGAGAGCGTGCTGGAAATTGGGTATGAGAGAGAGTGCTGGAAACTGGGAAGAGTGGAGGGACTGCAGATCATAGGAGGACACTGGGAATCGGATTAACATTCTCTAAGTCACTTTGTTAGAAGTATGCCTGCTTACTATCATTCTCTCTGCCACTCTGTTACACTGCCTTCTCCTGTCAGTACCTTATAGGAATGACTGCTTACTAGCATTCTCTAAGTCACTTTGTTAGAAGAATGACCTTCTTCTGGCATTTCTGTCAGTCGGTCACAAGAATGCCTGCTTACTGTCATTCTGTATGCCACTCTGTTACAGGAATGACTGCTTACAGCCATTCTCTCTGTCTTTTTATTACACAAATACCTGCTTTGCTGGAATTTTATTTGTCAATCCTTTGTAGAAATGCATACTCGCCACCCTTCTTCTGAGAATTGTTTTCTTAATGCCATGCTCTTCAAGAAGCAGCTGTAAACATTTAAGCTCACTGATATTTCATTTTAATAAACTGGATAAACCTGCTATGGTACCTTTTACTCACACAGGGTTTTTCATTCTGAAAAGGTCATTGGATACTGACTTTCTCCTCTCCTTTCACTGCATGCTGCTGGACTTTCCCAAGGAAGCCTTGTGAGAAAGTCTTGTGAGAAAGTCCCAGGGACGAGGCACAGAGCCGCTCCTGAGATGACCTTCTGTGAACATAATGTAGACAAAAACAATCTGCTCCTTTTCAAGTACCTGAGCCCAGTGTGAAGGTCAAGCCTGGACATCAGAGGCCACTACTCTCCCCAACTTCCTGTGACAACAGAGCCGAGCTGTGCCTCAGCTGTCAATCTGTCCTTCGGTTCCACGGTAGGATCTGTGGAGAGCTACAAGTCTGCCATGGCATATACTTTTGAAACCTAGCAGGGTTTGCGAGGAGTTGCTCACCTGCCATAGTTTCCGGCTTCGAGTCTTACTCTTCACAGGAGCTTTCAGGAGATGCCTACCTATCATGACCTGGACTCAACAGGCTCTCACAGAATATATCCCCCTGCAACTGTGACATGATCTGCTAGTAGCTTCTCACCTTTCAAGGTTGGCGCTTCAGAACCAGGAAGGAACTGTGAGGACATGCTCACCTGTCATGGTCTGCACTCCGGAACCGAGGCAGGATCTTCTGAAAGCTGCTGGTCCTATCAAGCTTCGGTTGACTTTTCGTCCGTTTGATGGAACTTTTCAACCGCCGACTCAAGAAGCCCTGCTGCAGGGGCGAGAAATAAGAGCTGTCAGGAACCAGCATAGACAAAGTGAGAAGAAATCAATATTTGTACATCATAGACAAAGCCTGAGAGTAACTGAGCAGCCTATGGCAAAAGGCGTTCTTCATTGAATGTGTAGTGATGGCTTTGATTTTGGGGAGTGGAATTTAGGTGTGAGATGATGGGTTCTAGTTTGGCTGTTGATTTTGTGGCTGCTATTAGGAAAATAGGTTTCATCTGCTAATTGTAGAATGAACAGTCCAATAAACGCGCCAGGCCTCATTACTGTATCAAATTTGTTGATGATCAAATTTATGCATAAGGTTAAAGTTAAGCGAGGAGCAAATCCTATAGATAGGAAGCTAAGGAGGTGTGCCGATGAAGGAAGTGACCCAATTAGGGTCACCCGGGTCACTCGTGACCACCTCTCAGCCTTCCACACAAATGAAGAGTCGGTCAGACAGTAGAGAATACAAACCAAAGGTATTTATTATAGGTACACTCGAGTGGAGTCCGGTCTGACCAGCCTCCTTGGATTGCTGCAGAGGGACTGGCTTCAGCCCGCGTAGAGATACATTAAGTACATTTCAAACCAACAAAAGCACCGCTCAGAATGGAAAATTCTAGGCTCATACAGCTAAAACAAAGGGGTACAGTACGATAAGTTTCAACTCTAAGGCTGGGTACACGCTATCTGCAATTGAAGGTCGTCCTGGCCCGCGCCCGCAGCTGGGCTGGTGGGAGAAGGCCTCTATCTAGTGGGAAAGGTATGTGCTAATGAGGACAATGTACTCAGTGAAAGACAGCGTTAAACCTTGAGAAAAAGGAAAAAAAACGAATGGAGACATTTCTCAGCAAGCTAGGGTTAGTTTCAATTGCAGTTCAAAATGGCGGCTCAACTTAAAATGTTGCCGCGAATGCTAACTTTACATAGAATAATATGCAAGCAAAACGAATGTGTAACATTTACATTTCAACACCGATGAGCATCAGTTTGCAGATTTTTTTCACCCATATACAAGCAGATGACAGTAAGGCATCCTTTTGATTTCTGGCTTTCATTCATCTTCATTGCAAGGAAGAAGAGGAGGGAGTCATGCTTCTGTGTTTGTTTTCATTACGTATGCCTACTTTAAGGATTTATCTTGGGTGTTAGCGTTTAAGAACTACGCTTTGCTGTTTGGTCATAAAGAACTGGATCACGATAAACTATTAGACTTTGTAGAAAGGAATGAGTGTAGCGATTGAAAGGTATTTGTCAGGTAGAGCACTTGGGCATATTGTCATTTCTGAAAACGTTCCACCATGTCCTAGTTGAGAGACAATACAAAGTAGACACTAATACACACAAACTATATTCAGTTGAATTATTTTTGGGGAAACTTGTGAATGTTATGAAAAGCTCATTCAGCTATATGCTACATCTACAGGCTGCGTGAAGTAGTTAATTAAAAAGTCAGCTGTATATCAATGAGAAGATCGTAAGCAGAAGTATTTTGATTAAACCAAGATAGAAAAATTGAAGCGCAAACAATTACGTCTTCCAAAAGAGACAAGAATTTGGCACCCGAGTCGGATTAGAAAAGGAACAGGCATTTCACCGTGAACATGGGTGTTGGTGGAACAGGTGTACAAATGGAGCAGAAACTAAACAGCCTGTCAACAAAGAGTACTGGGATGGAAGGAAGGGGGTGAAGCGAGTGACAGTTTGTGTAGTAGAAAGTGTGTGCATGATTAACTCTTTTAAACTTTGCAAAATAGTCCCTTCCAGAAGACCTACGAATGTGAGAGCTGGTGTTCTGCAGCTGGAGCAGGGTTGTGAGACAAGTGATAGGTGAAGTAGTGCCGCTTCACTTCAGCAACAGTTGCTCTGCAGGCTCTAGTCTATCTGTTCGTGCTAGGTTATCGGACGGAGTAAACGTTTATGTTGAGGATTCTGTTCACACCCATACGTAATGTGGAATAGAACTCAGTGCTTAGTTTGTAAAAAAAAAAAAAAAGTGCCTGGGCTTTTGTCAGGAGGTAAACTGCAGCTTGCACCACACATTGGCCCTGCCATGCTGCCAATGATAGTAACAACACAACTACTACTCATCACACTCCTACAGGTGTGCCAGTTCGGACTATTTCAGGCCCCCAAAGCTAAAAGAATGGCTTGGGAAACAGGTAACAGCCATTTTAATTGTATATTGAATTTATGATTAACTGTTGTTGTGGTCCTCTCTAAATTCGCCAGGCAGCACCACCTAGTGGCAGACTTTCACAAGCACCGGTGTTGACAATTAAGTGCCAATGCTGAGCACCGGAAACCACAGGCTCAAATTAAGCACAGATAGAACTTGTTGTGAATGAGGCTAATGGAAGCGGACAGTGTTTACTAAGTTTTTGTTGAAAAATGTGTTAGAGACCAGAGTGTCGGTTTGAATATCCATGGTTAAGTCAAGCAGCATTTCATTGCACACTCCCAAAAACTGTTGTGCAAATTGTGTGACTACTACATATGTAATGATTAAGATGCTGTTAGGAATATGTATTTTATTTTCTGATATGTCTTCTTTTCAGTGAGTCTGTACTATATGCTTTCTGCTTTAAGGTGAAGATATGCTCAATCTATAGTTACAAATTTTGGTATAGTTTATGCATGCATGCAGGAACATAGCTTCGGGGGGTGGGGAGGGGGGTGATGCGATGTGACATCCCCCAAATAAGTATATTCTTGGCTTGATGGTTGGGTCTGGGGGCCCTGAGTCAGGTCTGCTATGTCTGCATACATTTTTCCTGTCATCCTAATTTCACTAAGAGTTTTTAACTTGTTAATTTTTTGGATCTGGAACTTAAATATATTTAGGTCCAGAGATACAAAGATTTTGCATTTGGGTTGTGTATCTTTTTTGACGCAGCCCCACTGCAAAATCCTTTTTGGTAAATCCACATTTGTATGGTTTTGTACATCACAGCACATTGTGCTTCCTTGCATTACTTTGCGCCAGGTAGGCATTCCTGTGCATGGGCGTTCCTGTGCATCCACCCATGGATTTTGACACAAACCCATTTTTACAAAGAGTTGTAGACAATGGTTTGCATCAAAATGGTGTGCCTGCCTTAGGCTGGCGTAACAAGTAGAAATATCTTTTTTCGCCCCGTTATTTCTTGTTAGCGTGTGCATTCTGCAACACACATGTAAAGAGGAAAAATCCTCCAAAGACAGTTTTTGCGCAGGAACGTAACCCTTCTTGCACAAGAACTATCCTGACCATAACACAGACACTTTTGCACTATGGCACAAGGATGCCTGCATTGATGCTAGGCAGCCAAAGTGTGCCATTGCATGCAGGCCAGTAGTCCAGTGGTGACTGGACTTTTGCTAGGCCAAAGAAGACTTCGAGAGACATCAACCCCTGTAGCCAAAGTCGCCCCACTAGGACCATGGAACGAGGAGTAGCCCCAGGAAGTCCCCGTCTAACGCACAGCATCTTCCTCACCCCTGAGCATCTTCAGCCTCCTGTGTCCCTTGCAACAGGACAACTCCATAACTGGCCACCAATGCTGGAACTGGACTGGAGACTGCTTTCCATGTGAAGGTAGCTGTTCCACTGGACCTTGATGGTCCACCCAAAGTACAGTATTCACCCTTGATTTAACTTTTTGCTGAAAAAGTTTCTAAATGTAACAAAAGAATCCTTTCGCATACGTGGCAGGACGCAACTCATCCAGTCAGAACACTGGGAACCCGAATTGCTTCTAGGTGAGACAAACACATGAATCTAAAGTGAATTTTTCAGAATTAGGAACAAAGAAGTGAAATACACAACAGACCCACTCAACCATTAATGTAATGCATTGGAAACAATAAGTCAGCCCAGCAAACAGCTAAAACTGTCTGTAGCCAAAGCCAAAAATTAAAACAAACGCAAAATAAAAATACCAATTAAAAAATCAATAGCAAATGAAAAGGTACAAAAATGTGTAATTTAAAAAATGGATCGATGCGTATAGTTTCTCCATCTCTGCAAGCCCAGCTCCCACAAAGTGTGGAGGAATAAAAAATTAGCTAGCATTCGCGCCAAGAATTTTCAATTCTATTAAGGACACGGAGGCGAGGATTATGCTTCTCTTTCTTTTTATTTGCTACTCACAGCAGCCAATGAAAACGTTTTGTATGCAAATAAAACTACATTTCCCATGATGCACAGCTATACATCACATCCTGTATGACCCTATAAGAGCCACCATATCCTGTTGCTGAGCCTCTTTCTTTGCTCGAACATTTTAGTCCAATAACATTAACTCAAGTCCAAACAACCATCCTCCAACGTGGAAGAACCAGAACCAACTGGAAAGTAAACGTCTTCTTAACCAGAAGTACTTCTATTCCATCTTCTTTTCAGAACCTGAAAGGAATGAAAGACAGGAAAAACCCGTAACTTCTGCTTAAACAGAATATAAAGTACATACGGGTGGGCAAACATTACAACATTGTAATATAACCGGGTGGGATAATCCTCGCCTCCGTGTCCTTAATAGAATTGAAAATTCTTGGCGCGAATGCTAGCTAATTTTTATTCTATTACAGGACCGGAGGCTTCGGATTATGCTAGTTTAACGCTTATCAAACACAACTGAAGCTATATCACCCACCGGTTTATAATAAAATTGTTTAAATGTAGACTCAGAAGACCAATCAGCAGGTCTCATAATATCTTGAATGGTAGAGCCCAACATAAAGGTTTTTGATGCCATGGCACCACGAACAGAATGTGCACCAAACAGTTGAGTATCAATACCAGCCTCTTGCATAACTGATTTTAACCATCTAGCTAAAGTAGCCGCCGACACAGGTTTATAGGGCTTTTGGAACGCAATCAGTAACTGTGCCGAACCATCAGGTCGGAAAGGGCGAGTACATTCCTCATAGGCCTTGAGGCACTGAACCACACATAATTTTGCATTACCAGGAAAGGCATGATATTCAACACTTCTGGACAATGTTTTAGTCCTGGCAGTAATGTTAAATGAAACTCCCTCCGGAGTAAATACTCTACCTGTAAGATCCAGAGCTTTCACGTCGGAGGAACGTCGACAGGCAGAGAGGCATAGCAACATGGCTAACTTGCACGATAGTTGTTTCCTTGTTAAACTATAAGTGGGCCATTTATCAAATAAGGAAAGAACTAGAGAAACATCCCACAGAGAGGAGTATTTAGGTTTGGGAGGATTCACTACCCTAATGCCCTTCAATAACTTACAGATTACCGGGTGCATCCCCACAGGTTTGCCATCTATCTGGGAGTGGCCCGCAGAAATGGCTGAACGGAAATTGTTAACCGAACGGTACGCTAAGCCTTCGGACGCTTTTTCTGATAAGAAATTCACAACATGGGGTAGGTCGGCCCCCACGGGATCTACGTGACGTTCCACGCACCAACGAACCCAGCCCTTCTAGGCTTAAGAGTATCGCTTCCTGGTGGAGGGAGCCCATGCTGATGGTTAATGAAAGCCGCAGCTTTGTCTGAAAATCCCGGCAACTCCCATCTTTGCCTGAAAGCCTCCAGCCCATCAGGGACAACTGCCCCGATAACACCATCAGGTGCATTTCTCCATGAGGGCCCTGGAGCATCGTCGAGGACCATGGGACCATCCTGGGGGAGTCACAGCTCATCTCCAATAATATTTGGAACCAGGGCTGCGACTTCCAGAGGGGGGTTATTAGAATCACCTCCGCCAGCTGGTGGGTTACCTGTGATGTCACCCTGGGAATCAAGATGAAGGGGGGAAAGGCGTAATTCAGGCCCCTGGACCAGTCCTGAGAAAAGGCATCCGTTGCCATCGCTAACGGATCGGGCCTCCAGCTGAAGAACTTCTGCAGTTGTCGATTCAGCCTGGACGCAAAGAGGTCTATCTCGCAGCTGCCCCATATCGCTTGTAACCAACTGAATATCTGGGGCTGGAGCTGCCAATCGCTGTAGTCTTTGAGATATCGGGAGTTCCAGTCCGCTATTATGTTTGACTGCCCCGGAATGTATTTGGCAATGATCGAAATCTGACGACTCAGGCAGTAATGCCAGAAGTCTTTCGCTATCTCCGCAAGCAGCGACGACCTCGTGCCTCCCAACTTGTTGATATACCTCACTGCTGAGATATTGTCCATCCGAAGAAGGATGCAACAACAAAGTCGTTTGGGGGCCAGAGTCCGGATCGCAAATGACCCCGCTAATAGTTCGACAGTTGATATGAAGCTCGAGCTCGCGCAGAGACCACCGTCCCCCTGTGGAGATATCTCCGCAGCGCGCTCCCCAGCCCCAACGGCTGGCGTCGGACTCTATAACCACCTCTGGTTGAGAGCCGAAGATGGCTCTGCCGTTCCACGCTTCCACGTGGGCCAGCCACCACTGAATCTCTTCTCGCACTTCTTGGGAAAGGGGAATTAGGTCCGTGTAGGATAAGCCTTTTCGAAGGTGTTGAATCTTTAACCTCTGAAGGGCTCGATAATGAAGAGGGCCCGGGAATATCGCCTGAATGGAGGATGCCAGAAGACCCACAATCCTGGCAATCGTCCGCAGGGAGACTGTCTGCTTGGACAACAGAGTGGTGAGTTCCTTCTTGATGTCCCTTAATTTTGACCGAGGAAGGCTCAGTTGGGCCGTCTGTGAATTTATGACAAACCCGAGAAAATCTACAGACTGAGAGGGGCACAGGGCTGATTTGGGTTCGTTGATTACAAATCCCAAATTTTTAAGCATAGACATGGTCATGTGCAAGTGCTGTGCAGCTCGAGCTAGATCTGAGCCATGATAAGTATATCGTCCAGATACACTATCATGCGGACTCCCTGCTCTCGTAAATGAGCTATCACCGGTTTCATCACCTTGGTGAAGCACCACGGCGCCGAGGAAAGCCCGAAAGGAAGGACCAAGTATTCCAACCAACGGTTCCGCCATTGAAACTGCAGAAACCGGAGGTGTGGAGGAAAAATAGGGATTGACAGGTAGGCATCTTTGACATCCAACCTGACCATCCAGTCTCCTTTCTTCAGTAAATCCGCCAAAAGATGGATACCTTCCATCTTGAAATGTTTGTAGGTCATGAACTGGTTGAACTCCTTGAGATTCAATACTAACCTGTGACCTCCTCCTTTCTTCTGCACTAAGAATATATTGCTGCAGAAACCGCGAGGACCATCGTCGCAATAGGTAATCGTGTGTTTCTGCAGCAATTCTTCGAGTTCTGCATCTATAAAATCGCACTCTTGTTGGGAAAAAGAGAGCTGTCTGGGGTGAGTATGGAATGGAGTCTGGTAAAAGTGTAGCTGAAAACCCTGAATTGTCTGCAAAATCCATGCATCCTGTGAGATCAGAGCCCAATTGTGAGTGAAAAATTGAGTGCGACCCCCCAAGGGTAACAGAAATTTGTCGAGAGCACTTACCTGCAGACTCTGGAGCTTGGAAGCCTCCACGGTGTCTGCCTCTGTTGAAACGTCTCCTGTTGAAACGCTGTCTGGTGGGGTAGAATGTTCCACCACGAGTGGAGTCCCACTCTCCGCAGCCACGGCCGTAATCTCCTCGTTGAGGACCTTGATAGAACTGGCGGCCTGGCGAGCGTCCTCGGCCTCGCCCGGCCCGGTTAAAAAGGCCAGCTTGAAAGACACGTTTGATGCCAGTTTGGGCCTTGTCTAGGGACGTGTATGTGCACACATACTTGGAGACGTCTTTCACGAAACGCTCCCCAAAGAAGTTACCCTCTGCTAGAGGGCCAGGTTCCGCCGGGGCCAGCTCAGTGAGATTAGAGTCCATTCTCATAAGGAGGGATTTGCGTCTCTCCGTGGAGATAGCACAGTTAGCATTCCCCAACAAACAAATGGCCCTTTGGGTCCACCCTGCCAGTACGTCGGGATCCACGGGAGCGCCCGACTCCTTCGCCGCCAAGGCCATTTCCAGAATCTTGGCTAATGGCCCCGCCACGTCCAGGAGTTTGTCCTGGCAGCCTCGCCAAGCGCGATCAATTCCCTTCTTAGGGTCCTTAGCGAACTTTTTCTAGAAGAGAAGGAGGCTTGCGTCGATGTCTGGGGTTTCCGCGACCTTATCCGGGATATCGGGCCTAGGGCACTCCGAACGCAACCTGTAGCGCACCTCTTTATCGAAACTTTTGCGCAGGTTGTCGTGTAAGTAGGCAGCAACCTCTGGAGCAGGTGCCCAATCCGACGACCTAGGGTGTACAATGTCGGCGGGATTGAAAGTGAATGGGGTGTTTAAACCCCAAGAGAGGTCATGCTCCACATTCTTCGTCTTCCGCGACTTTTTCTTGGGGGGGGGTCTTCATCGGGGGTGTCAGTCCCTGTGGTGTCAGTGTCCGTATCAGTATCAATGCGCTCTTGGCGCTTAGCCTTACCGCCCTTGGTAGGTGGAGTAGAAGCCTTAGATAGTGTTGCCAAGGTACTAGCGTGAGGCCAGGACTTAGATTTCGGGTCACCCGTAGCGTCATCCGTTTTAGGGTCGGTAGGTGCAGTGAAGCCATGACGCTTAGCAAATTTCTCCAGTTGCTTAGTAATTGGTTTTAACGCAGCCGCCAATGCCTGCTGCACAGTACCAGGGACTGCTTTCTCAATGGCCCGGTTGACTGACTCTTGGACCGAGGCGTCCAGAGCGTCAACAATATTGTCCTCCAATGAAGTTTCCTGTACTTCCTCTTGATAAAGAGCATCATCCTCCTCATATCTGACCCAGTCCTCCATTATGATATATATTCACTTATTAATATAGCCAGTAAGTTAAGGCAAGGAGGAGTAAAGCGGAGGAGTAAGGGGGGAGCTAACCCACATGCACACAGAACTGTCCAGAGTACCTAGCTCCTCAGCAATGCTGTGATCAACAATTATTCCAGCCCAGGGGGCATAAGAGCCACTAAATATCAGGTATGAAGAGCGTATGATTGCTCTGGGGCCCGACTGTTCTCACAGCCGGTCAGGCGTCACAATGCAGGTCCTTTCCTGCAGATCGGAGCTGGAGAAATGCTCTCCGGACCTCGGACGACGTGCGTAGCCCAAAAGG
The DNA here is from genome assembly GCA_963921515.1 of Calotriton arnoldi. Classification (NCBI taxonomy): domain Eukaryota; kingdom Metazoa; phylum Chordata; class Amphibia; order Caudata; family Salamandridae; genus Calotriton; species Calotriton arnoldi. The sequence goes on along the minus strand of CAWUFW010002020.1, from coordinate 1,293,075 downwards.
AGCCCAAATGTAGCCCAATTGGGCTACGCACGTCGTACGGTGAAAAGGCTCAAAATCCGTTTCAAGGCCGACAAGGGGGGCCAAACGGAGAAGCGCCAACCGCTCACAATTAACAGCGGACACCGCCGTAAGCGATGCGGTACTCCTGTCCCCAGCGGGGAACCTTCGCACATGCCCGAACGGGCCCCTCAGGTAGAAGCGAGTCGCGCCGTCATGACTCGCCAAGCAAGGCGATTGCAACATTCAATATAACTATTAACAATAATGCAAGCGCGCGCTTGTACAATCAGAATAGTAAAGCAAAAAATACAATTTGCATAAAGAGATGTGCACTTAACTCCTGCGTGAGCAGCAAAGAAAGAGGCTCAGCAACAGGATATGGTGGCTCTTATAGGGTCATACAGGATGTGATGTATAACTGTGCATCATGGGAAATGTAGTTTTATTTGCATACAAAACGTTTTTCATTGGCTGCTGTGAGTAGCAAATAAAAAGAAAGAGAAGCATAATCAGAAGCCTCCGGTCCTGTAATAGAATCTGCACCCTCTTTGGGGATATAGCAGAAGCAGCAAAATAGCGGGAGCGCAGACGAACAAGTTACTTACCTTCGGTAACGCTTTTTCTGGTGGATACAGTATCTGCCAGTGGATTCCTCACCTTATGAATATCCCCTACGACAGCATTCCGCAGAAATGTTTCCTAGCTCTCCACGCCGACGAGGTCGTCACAATACTATGGCTCCGCACACGGCTCCGCATGACGTCACCGGAGCCATAAGAGAACCACGTCGGCGTGATGACGTCAGTTCCACCCATTTTTTCCATGCCACCGAGGCAAACGGGCGGACCGACCAAGAGACAATGCATACATAGTACACAGTATTCACACAAATAAACACAGTGTAAAGTGAAAAAAGGAAAGCAAAAGAAAGCAAGCATTTCCTATAAGCCTACACAAAGGCAAACAGAGGCAATACAAAATGACAATATGGAACAACCATATTAACCAATACCTCTTTTAAGGTATAAAAGGGTGGACAACGGGGAGGCGGGTGGGCCAGTGAGGAATCCACAGGCAGATACTGTATCCACCAGAAAAAGCGTTACCGAAGGTAAGTAACTTGTTCTTCTGATGGATACATCTGCCTGTGGATTCCTCACCTTATGAATAGAATCCCACAGCAGTCCCTCTCCCGGAGGAGGGTGTGCACCCTTCTATACCAAAAAGTCCTGCAAAACAGAGCGCGCAAAATGGCCATCCCTCCTCACTTCGGAATCCAAGCAGTAATGCTTCGCGAAAGTGTGGAGGGAGGCCCAAGTTGCAGCCTTACAGATGTCCAAACACAGGAACACCCCTGGACAAAGCAGACGTAGACGATTTAGCCCTGGTAGAGTGAGCTCTAATGCCTACAGGAGGCTCCTTACCAGCCACAGCGTAGCAGATCTTGATGCACAAGATGATCCACCTGGATAAAGTGCGCTTGTGCACCGCCTTGCCCTTCATACGTCCAACATAGCCCACAAAGAGCTGATCATCCTGACGGAAGTCCTTTGTTCTATCAAGATAGAAACTAATCGCTCTCTTAGGGTCCAAACGGTGCAGCCTTTCCTCCTCCTTGGAAAGGTGAGGGGGAGGATAGAAAGTAGGAAGGGTAATGGACTGCCCTAGATGGAAGGGAGTTACAACCTTAGGCAGAAAAGCAGCCCTGGTCCTGAGTACCATCCGTTCAGCATGTATGGTCAAAAACGGAGGCTTTGAACCAAAGCCTGAAGCTCACTCACCCTCCTAGCCGAAGTGATAGCCACAAGAAAGACCGTTTTGAAAGTCAGCAGTCTTAAAGGACAGCTATGCATAGGTTCAAACGTGGAACCCATTAAAGAAGTTAACACTAAATTCAAATCCCACTGGGGCATAATAAAAGGAATGGGCGGGAACATGTTAGTAAGCCCCTTAATGAACCTTAAAACTATTGGAGACTTCAAAAGAGACGGCTGATCAGGCAGACAAAGAAATGCCGATAAAGCCGACAAGTATCCTTTAACAGTGGCTACAGCACAACCCTGCTGGGCCAAATGAAGCGAAAACAAAGAACATCAGAAAGATGAGCTTTCAAGGGATCAATAGACTTCTCTCCACACCATTTAACAAATTTTGACCACCTGTAGGAGTAGATAGACTTGGTGGAGTGTCGCCTGGCCGATAATATAACATCCACCACGTCAGGCGGGAGAGAAAAAGAATTCAGGTTGCCCTGTTCAATCTCCAGGCATGAAGGTGCAGGCTCTGGAGGTGGGGGTGAAGAACCTGCCCCTCCGACTGCGAGAGGAGGTCTACCCTGAGAGGGAGACGGAGCGGAGGGTGCGACGAGAGGTGAAGAAGGTCTGTGTACCACACTCTTCTTGGCCAATCCGGGGCGATCAATATGACTTGGGCCCGGTCTTGGCGAATCTTCCTCAGAACCCGAGGAATCAAGGGTATGGGAGGAAACGCATAAAGGAGTTGTGAGCTCCAACTCAACTGAAACGCGTCCCCAACGCCCCTGCATCGGAAACTGGAGACTGCAGAATGACGGGCAGTGCGCGTTCTCGAGAGTAGCAAACAGGTCCACCCGAGGAGTCCCCCACGTCCGGAAGATGTGTCGAACTACCTCCGGATGAAGCCTCCACTCGTGGTCGGCGGAGAACTGCCGACTGAGACTGTCCGCACGCACGTTTAGCACCCCGGCCAGATGATTTGCCATCAAGCAAATCCGATGGTCCTGAGCCCAGGACCAAAGTCGCAAAGCCTCCCTGCAGAGACGGTACGACCCTACTCCTCCCTGCTTGTTGACATACCACATCGCGGCAGTGTTGTCCGTCAGGACTTGAACCGACTGACCGCGAAGGGAAGGGAGAAAGGCCTTGAGCGCCAAACGAATCGCCCGCAATTCCAGAAGATTGATATGAGACAACCTTTCCTCTGGAGACCAAAGACCTTTGATCTCCAGATCCCCCAGATGAGCACCCCACCCTAGGGTAGAGGCATCCGTTATCACTGTGGCCACCGATGGAAGAAGATGAAAGGGCCTTCCTTGAGACAGATTGCCCTCCACACTCCACCAAGATAGATCCGCTGCAGCTTCTCTGGAGATCCTGACAGACTCCCTGAGATCTCCGTTGTGCTGATACCACTACCTGCGGAGGCACCACTGGAGCGCCGTCATGTGCCAGCGTGCATGGTTGACCAACAGAATGCAGGAGGCGAACAGACCGAGCAGGCGAAGGACCTTCAGAACCGGAACAACCGCTCCATTGTAAAACAAGGGAATCATTTCCTGGATGTCGAGAATCCTTTGCGGAGGAGGAAAAGCTCGACACACAGTGGTATCCAGTACCGTCCCTATGAACAGGTTGCGCTGAGAGGGCACCAGGTGAGATTTGGGCACATTTATCGAAAAACCCAATTTGAACAACAGCTGGGTTGTTACCTGCAGATGACGACGCACCATCTCTGGTGACTCTGCTTTCAGAAGCCAGTCGTCCAGGTAGGGGAAAACCGGGATCCCCGACCTCCTGAGATGGGCAGTCACCACTGCCATCACCTTGGTGAAGACTCGAGGTGCAGTAGTAAGACCAAACGGAAGAACCGCAAACTGGTAGTGTTGCGACCCAACCGTAAATCGGAGATACTTCCTGTGCGACTTCAGGATTGGGATGTGAAAATACGCATCCTGCAAGTCGATGGACACCATCCAGTCCTCTTGCTGCAGCGCCTGAAGAACCTGCGCTAAGGTGAGCATCTTGAATCTCTCCTGCTTGAGATAAAGATTCAAAATTCTGAGATCCAGGATCGGACGTAACCTGCCATCCTTTTTGGGAATCAGAAAATACCGAGAGTAGCATCCCTGACCCCTTTCCTGCTCCGGAACCACCTCTATCGCACCTTTTTGTAACAGGGCAATAACCTCCTTTTGAAGGAGAAGTAAATGATCCTCTGTGCAAAACCCTTGGCAAGGAGGGTAAGGAGGAGGGAATTCCCTGAAGGGAAGGGCGTACCCATTCTCTACGAGATCTAGAACCCAAAGGTCCGGAGTGATCAATTTCCAATCTCGTAGAAAATGGGTAAGCCGACCTCCCACAGGACCTACATGATCCGGGATGGCGAATCTAGGGATGCTTTCCCGCATTACCAGGAGGGGCTGGGGAGGTAGAGGAGGAGGAGGAGGAAGGATGACGCCCGGCTCCACGTTGGCGACCTCTGCCTTTACCCCTATAGGACTTATACAAGGGGTTTTGTTGTTGCTGCTGCTGCTGCTGAGGCCGTCTGAAACTTCGAAAGGAAGACTTCCCGAAGCCTCTGTATCTTTTATAACCATAGCCTCTCGATTGTGATTGCAGACCCAATGATTTAGCCGTGTCCTTACTGTCCTTAAATCTTTGCAAGGCAAAATCCGCCTTTTCTCCGAAAAGTCTAGACCCATCAAAAGGCAGATCAAGAAGGGCAGCCTGCACATCGGGAGAGAACCCAGAAGACCTCAACCACGCATGTCTTCTTGTTGCAATGGACGAACCCATCACTCTGGCAACAGAATCCGCCGTGTCCAAGCCAGACTGGATGACTTGGCGAGCAGCAGCCTGAGAGTCCGCTAACACCTCGCTCAGATTTCCCCTATCTTCCTCAGACAACTTAGGAAGAAGCTGTTTGGCAGAGTCCATTAAGGCATGAATATATCTACTCAAGAGACAAGTTGCGTTGGTAGATTTCAGTGCCATGCTAGCTGAAGAAAAGACCTTTTTCGCAGACTGCTCCAGCTTCTTGGAATCCCTGTCGTCGGGAGCTTGCGGAAAAGCCCCTGTAGACTGCTTCGAACAAGAAGCCTGTACCACCAAGCTCTCAGAAGAGGGGTGAGATGAAAGGAACACTGGATCTCCAGGAGCAGGCCTATACCTTCTGGACACTGACCTTGAAACCGCAGGAGCAGAAAGAGGGTTGCGCCAAACATCAAGTATTGGCTCAGTCAGAGCATCATTAAAGGGTAAGAGTGGTTCAACCACCAAGGACGGAGAATGGAGCACCTCCGTAAGAAGATTAGGCTTATACTCAGCCATAGGAAGCTGCAAATCCAAAAGATCCGCAGCCTTCCTGATCACAGAATGGTACGGAGCAACCTCCTTCGAGGGGAAAGCCTTCTGAGAAACAAAGTCCCACTCAGGAGAAACGTCAAGTCCACTTGCCTCACACAAGTCCTCAAACACATCCTCTGTGTCATACACTTCTCCTTCCTCCCTCTCATCCACCTGGTACTGCTCCTCCTCCAACAACCTCTGCGCCTCTCTCCTCAAGCGCATCTTCGGCTGCGGCGTCGGCGGCGCCACACGCGGCGTGGACGACTCCGGGAGCGGCGTCGAAGAAGGATCCACTGTAGTAACCGGCGCCGATCGAATCCGAGAAGCTTCACGGGATGGAGCCGGTGATTGCCCATACGGCGTCGACATCCTCGGAGCCGGAAAGTGCCAGGACGGCGTCGCTGGCATGAAGGGCACAAAGGGGGCCTGTGGATACTGCTGAGGCACACCCAAATTGAATGCCATAGGACCCATGGGACCCAAAGGTGCACCAGAGGGGTATGAGGCCCTGGCGAACACGCCATACATTGCATTAAGAAAATGCGATGGATCTGAACCCGGAGCCGGAAACTGAGGATGTTGAGCCGGTTCGAGATCCAAACGAGGCACCTCTGGAAACGGAGCCGCAGGAGCTGAAGGAACCTCAGTATCAGCCAGATTCGACACCCCCTCTGAAGTCGGTGAGAATCTCGGCGTCGGTGAACGCTCCGGAGTCCCTTTGTGTGATGGGGAATGGACCGGAGTCGCCTGAGGAGACACTGAAGGAGAAGGAGAGATAAAGTCCTTAACTCGACATCGAGGAGTTGGAGAAGGCGATCTCAACTCCACAGCCTTCGACGATCGGCGCCGAGAAGCATGTCTCTTCTTCTTCTTATGCCTTCTCTTGGAGTCATGCGAAGTCGACGATTTGGACTTCGACCTTTTCGACCCCTTTTTCTTTCTCTTGCGTTGGCCATATACAGCTTGGCCTCCCGCTCCTTCAGAGCCTTCGGGTTCATCTTCCTGCAGGAAGAACAGCCCTCGACGTCGTGGTCAGACGACAAACACCAAAGACAGTCTTCATGCGGGTCAGTAATAGACATATGTCCTCCGCATTCCTTACAGGGCTTAAAGTCAGACTTCTTCGGGGCAGACATGTCAAAAGAGAGAAAGATACAATCGAAATAACAAAGTATCCAGTAGAAAGTCCCAGAAAAAACCGTTAGCGTCGACAGCGCGGAAAAAAGGGAACTGACGTCATCACGCCGACGTGGTCCTCTTATGGCTCCGGTGACGTCATGCGGAGCCGCGTGCGGAGCCATAGTATTGTGACGACCTCGTCGGCGTGGAGAGCTAGGAAAAATTTCGGAGGAATGCTGGCATAGGGGATATTCATAAGGTGAGGAATCCACAGGCAGATGTATCCATCAGAAATGATAGTTCCATTCTGTCAGGAGGGTCACGTGATATCGAGAAAGAAACTACTTTCTCACGAAAAGAGCTGCCATCTTTAATAAGCTACTCTTCTAAAAAAGCCGCCATCTTTAATGTGACGGTGGAGGTGGTGGAAGCAGGGCTCCAGAAGGTGGGAGCTTCTCAGTCAGTGTCACGCTGTACTTTCTGCAGGAAGGAGAGAGTGCCAGAAAGAAAAACGTAGACATTACAAATTAAACTGAGAGCAACAAAAAGATACAGATAAATGATACAGCAGGGCAGAGAGAAAGAGAACAAACAGAGCTACTGACAACAAAGAGAGACTGAAAGAGGTGAACATTAGCAAAAAGAGAGAAAATGGGAGTGGAGTAGGAGACAGAATGAGACAGAAAGTGAAATGAATTAAAAGAGATATGAAGAGGGGGCTGTGCTGGAGGCCACACAGGTGATTGCGGGGCCCCGCCGGGTAGGCCCACATATTTGGTAGGCCGGGTAAAATAAGGAGACATGCACACACTTGGTTTCAGTGTGGGCCCGGAAGACCACGAGTGGTCTCTGCCCATTTATTATATAGCCTCTAGCCACGCCTGGCCAGAGGATGTACATGGTGCGTTTTCTGGTGCAGTAGGTTGCTGCGGGGGTGGAGTTAGCTGGCTATTACATTGAAGTGAATTTCAAGAGAAGGAGAAAGATATACAAAGTGAGAAGGAGGCAAGAGAGTTACAGAGAAAGAAAGAGAAATACAGAGAAAAACAGATTAAAAGAGGAACAGAGCGAGGGAAGGAAAATGAGAGATAATGAGACAGGAATGCGGAGAGGGGTAGATAAACAGAGACAAAGAGACAGGTAGAGAATGAGGGAAAGAGAACGGTATAAGGAGAGACCCATAGAGAGAGATCCTCTTGAACTGATCGTGACCAGTGAGGACCGGTTATGGTCCACATTGGTCACGCTTAGTACCAGAGTATCTCTCTCTATCAGTCTCTCATCCTTATACTGTTCTCTTTCCCTCTTTCTCTGTGGACCGGTTTTGGATGTGGACCATTTATGGATTTTCACTGCATCATTAAGGCTCTCTTGCCAAGGTCAGCATTAAGTCAGCAAATTTTCCCCCTGCTTTGCCTCGTTTAGGGCGAGGAGCCTGACCCAGGAGACAAGCATCGGGTGCGGTGTAATGCTTCCTGTACTACCTTTGCTATTAAGTGTCCAACCTAATTTCAAACCTTGGCGATAAAGGAGCAATCCGGCGTCGTGTGGAAGAAAGCTGCCTTATCAAAATGACAGCGGGACAATTCATCGACCAACGTGTCGGCTATTTATTGAGCCAAAATGAGGACATGTTTGCATTATCTGAGTGGTAACATTGGATCTGTTGGAGCCGCGTACAGCAGGAAACATTTCCAAGGTATTCGGCCTGACATAGATATTTTGAAAAGCAAGTATTAAATGCAATAATTTTTAAGAGTGTATTATTATTACACTATGCTAAAACCTATAGGCAGGTATTTTGTTTCATAGAATCTCACAGATTACAGTAGTAGGCAAGGGTTTCGGTGTTGAGTACCCCCTCTGACAAACCGTGGGTGTATAAGATTAGCACTGTAATAATAAACCTCTTCCGATGGCCGGACAGGCTTATGTAGTGAAGAAAAATGCTTAAATAATACATCCATCCATAAATATATATCCATATGGATACATACATGGCCTATGGGTCAGCCCTTTTCTGCCACTGGTCTGTCTGAGTGGCATTCCCTCTCCGCTTCCATCCATAAGAGCTTTCTGCCAGGGGTAATGTTTCAGCACACATCAGTCATTGGCTCTCACCCAGTAAATGACAGCATTATCTGAAACCCCACCTGAAAATGAGTGCCCTTCAGTGTCAGAGCTGGTTGGCTAGTTCTTTCATTTTCCATTTTCTCCTTTTATAGTTCCCATTTCATTTCTTTGCTTCTATCCTTTTTATTTACATTTTTCTTAAGGGGATAAGACAGCTCCACAGGCACTGCTAACGGACCGTTACCTTGCTGCTGGAGCAGAGAGACAGTTCCCCATGTTGAAAATGTTCCTAGAGTACAAGGGGTCAATGCAGTGAGGTTGGTGGAGGTGTGTCCAGGATAGGAGTGAGAGGGCGAAAGCGGGTATTGAGATGGAACACTCCTGTATGTCACAGCATCAGTGTGCTGTTACCCTAGTGTCCACTGAGGATCAGACGGAGGTCAAGCATGGTCGAGGTTACATAGCAGGGAGAGTGATACAGGGAAGATGGCCTGCTCTACGGTGAGGCCAATGTGCTGGTCGAGGCCAGTGCCCAGAGGTGCTAGCACTATGCTGATTTTCCCCTACAGAAAACCCTATATCTGATTGTTAGGGATAACAATTATAGGGCATACACAGCCAGGACACCTTTATTGGTCCCTGGTGGGCAGCGGGTAAGTGAATGGTGCTGAGTCTATACATGCTCCTAGGGGCCTGTAATGTTCGTGCCAAGACAAAGGTACCCCCTGGCCCATTGCTAGCAGTGGTTATATACTTTGTGAAGGGTAGGGATGGGCATTGTCACTACACTGGACACACCTAACTCCTCTGAGCACAGATCTGCCCTGAAAAGACAAACATGCCACGCTACAGCCAGAAGCAGCTCTAATAAAAACCACAGCTTCTTTTAGGGTTGATATGGCCCTGAATTTGCAGATGAAAACCCTGAAACAATCCAGTCCATTGTGATGCGGATGATACTGTGCTGGCAGGCCTCCATTGTGTATGTGCTGCTTTCGCCTTTCCGGTTCAGAGTTCAGAGCCTAGTGAGCGTGGCGCGGGATCGCGACAGCGGTGAGACGGTGCAGTGTAGAATGGTGAAGCAGCGCAAGGATGGGGGAGAGCTGCCGCCGCACTAAGGAATCCTAGGAATCCTGCAAATCCCGCAAAGACACCCTCGTCTCAGCCACGCCCAGCCGCTAGCCCAACTACCAGCGTCAACGACGCCGAACCACTTCCCGCAACTGCCGTGCAGCAAACAGTGATACCTACTACGGTGTGGTAAGCAAGACACGGCGAGCGCGGCCGTCATTAGTTGGCGGCCGCGGAGTGTGCGCCCTTGGCGGTACTGCGGAGGCGGCCCAACTAGGTGTGGGTGCAGCCTGCAGCACTGCCTGGAGGCCCCGCTCGCTGCTGGTAGCCCGGCTGGGGTTCAACGCCAAGCTAGACGCTAGGCACTAAGCAGCAAGGGGAATAGGGGGAGAAAGGGGGAAAGCTGCGAGGCGGCAAGAGGCTCTTTTCCTTCAACCCCCCCCAAACTCCCCCTTTTCTACTGAGCCCCTTTACTACTGAACCAGACTGCGACTATTACGCTCTTGGTGCCGGCAGCAGCAGCGCGGGGGAGGGGTGGGCCGTGAGCCTCCTTTCAACCTTCCAACAGCCACGTTGCAGCCGCGTTGGAGCCGCTACCCGCAACAACACAGCAGCATACAGCAGTACAACAGGACGCTCGCCGTCCCTCACAGCCCCCCACAGATGCCTACAGCTGTCCATAGCTATCTATTGCCTCCCACAAGCCCCTACAGCTTAAGCGCCAGCATCATTTCTCCAGTTACAGCAACAAAAGGCATCCTACTCATCCACCACCAATCGACCTCTGAAAAAGCACATTGTTGCAATAGGCCTCTCAGCAAACACCGGCGGACAGCAGCACCTGCCTCTTAGCCATGCAAGACACACAGCACCGAGTACGTGCCCACCGCCCAAGAGGGCCAGCAGCTGAGATAGTGAGGTCCCGGTAGAAACGGCGGAGACGACAAGGGAGAGCAGCCTTTCAGAGATCCCTGAGCCTTCGATAGTTTCAGAGAGGGTCTCTGCAGGGGCGGCCGAGGCTAGGTGGTTTTTGCTTCAAAGGACCCTTTAACCACCGCCTGACCATCTCCCCTCCATCCTCACCTCTCCCTTTGTTCATCCCCCCTGCAAGCAAGCAAGCTGTGGAAGTTACAGCTGTCAAGGATACACCAAGAATACACCAAGCCCCACCCACATTTATTATTTATTAGTTAAATTTGTAAGGCGCAATTTGTAAGGCGCAACAAAAAGGGTTTCCCGGCACCATGGTGGACTGGCTGGAATGTTTGAGGCTTGGGGAGAATTATTGGTTAAACAACCAGGTCTTCAAGGTTTTACGGAAACAGGTATAGACTGTTTCTTTCCGGATAACTGAGGGGAGTGAGTTCCAAAGAGAGGGGCCGAGGTAGGCAAAAGATCTGCCTCCCATCCTGGATAGTTTGAATCTGGGTACGATGAAATTCTCTTGGGTTGATGAGCGGAGGTGACGGGTAGGCACACAGGGGTTGACCAAAGATTGTAGGTACTGTGGTGCCTTGCCCGACTTAATCTTAAACATGTAGCTCAGGGCTTTGAACTTGATCCGGTTCTCCACCCTGAGCCAATGAAGATTCTGTATGTGGCTGGAGATGGGAGAGGCTCTGGGGACCCTGCAGAGAAGTCTTGCCGCAGAGTTTTGTACCATTTGTAACCTGCGCGTCACAGCCTTGTTAGACCCAAGGTAAAGAACATTTCCATAGTCCAGCCGTGAGGTGATAAGGGCTTGGACTACTGTTCTCTGGGTAGGCTCTGGCAGCATCCAGATGATTTTTCTGAGCCACTTAAGAATGGTGAAACATGTGGCCGCAACTTTGACTGCCTGATTGTGCATGGTGAGCGAGTCATCAATGGTTACGCCTAAGTTCCGGACGAAGCTAGACGGCCGGGGAAGTGCACCCATCTCACAGGGCCAGTGTCGTGGGCTCCATGAATCTTTGTTTTTGCCAAGTATCAGGACCTCAGTTTTATCTCCGTTTAGTTTTAAAAAGTTGGTGTGCATCCATGAAGCTATTTTCCCCAATCCAACCTGAAGGGGGATGAGGCACAGGTATTAGTATTAGAGAGAGAGAAGATAATCTGAGAATCGTCGGCGTAGGAAAAGAGAGTTAAGCCCAGCCTCTTCTGCAATGTCTGCTAAGGGTCTGACATATAGGTTAAAAAGCAAGGGGCTGAGGATGGATCCTTGGGGCACCCCCATGAGGTAGGCGGTGTTTGTCAGAGATGGCAGTTGCGGAGAAGATTTGGAAGGTACGATTAGCCAGGAAGGAAATTAGCCATTTTAAAGCTGTACCACAGATGCCAGAAGACTCCAGTGTGTTTATAAGTATTGAATGAGATACTGTGTCAAACGCCGCGCTTAGGTCTAATAGTATAAGCGCGACAGTATCACCGGCGTCCAAATGATGCCGTAGCCGTTCCGTGACCCCTAATAGTGTAGTTTCTGTGGAGAAACCCGAACGAAAACCAGATTGAGATGGATGTAGAATTGTATTGGTTTCTATGAATTTGGAGAGTTGGAAGTGGATGTGTTTCTCTAGTATTTTCGAGAAGGCCGGAAGTAAGGAGATAGGCCTGTAGTTGGAAGGAGTGTCGGGGTCGGCGTTGAGCTTTTTTAGAAGAGGAGTCACCATAGCGTGCTTCCAGGCTGACGGGACAGAGGATTCCCGTAGGGAGGCATTTAGAAAGTCCATGATGACACACAAGTGAGGTGTCTCCAGTTGTTTGAGCACCGAGATAGGTAAGGGGTCATTAGGCGAGCCGGATTTCACACTGTCTAAGCGTGCTTTGAACGAATCTACATTGAGAAGGGGCCAGGAGTCCAGAAAGTTAGGTGGAGTGACATGCGCTATGGCTAGGTCAGGGGTGTATTGTTGGCCAAGTGTGGAGAAGGTGTGAGCTGGGGGAGGGTTTGGGTTGTGACTGGGAGGGGTGCGGCAATAATTGACCGTAATGTCTAAGTGAATTTTTTCAACTTTCTGAACAAAAAAAAGAGCGAGATCCTCACATTGACTTTTATTGATTGGGGGGGGGGTCTTGCTAAGGTCTCTGAGCCGGCCAGCTGCTTGACTGTGCCAAAAAGTGTTTTCGGACAGTGCAGAGCGTCCGATATGGCTGTGAAGACGAACGTGGTGCAGGATGAGTTACAAAGACTATGGTACAATTTTTTGGCCTTTTTATATGTATTTTTAGATTCAGGAGCATAGTCTCTTCTCCATTTATGTTCTAGTACTTTGCATTTTGCTTTCTCTTTTTTGAGTGTGTCGGTATACCATGGCGCAGGCGGGCGATGATTGCCGATCTTTTTGTTTGAAAGGGGAAGACAGGTGTCAATAGCATTCAAAAGCCACTTGTGTACGGTCTCAGAAAGTGCATTCACCCTTAGGTCAGTGATGGGTGGATTGGAACCAAGGAGGTGGTTTAAGGAAGTCAGGTTGAGGTCTTTCCAGTCTCTTTTAGTTACCCAAGTGGAGGGAAAGGAAATCTCAGGATCGATCGGTGGGTTTAGGCTGAATTTGGTTAAAAAATGATCGGACCAGCATAATGGGAGTGCAGGAGAGCAGCAGATGCAGGATAGATTGGAGAAAATGGGGTCTAGTAAGTGACCTGCTTTGTGTGTGGGGCCGGAGTTGAGAAGATTGATGTTCATGGCAGCTAAATCAGATACAAGGTTCATGCAGGTAGGGTTAGTAATATCAGATCGCCACAGCATACCATGAGACCAGGCCGCGTATGAGGAGGCCCAACCCTCAAAAGCAACTTAAATAAGCGTAAAAGAAAGCCCCAGACACCTGAAGGCTCTGTGGATGAACCACAGCTGAAAATCAGGCCAGACTTACAGCTAGACTGTTCCTTAATAGGAATAGACCCCGATACAGCCGACCTAAGCGGCGCCTCCCCGGGAAGGGGAAAACCCAATGGTCTAAAACATCGTCCGGCTCTTCTTCAGCCAAAAATCCACACCAAATTTCGTTTTCTGAAAAACGCGGGCGACACTCTCCTCTCAAGCACTACTGCAGTCCAGGGCCTCCAGACACCCCTCTAACCGCTTCAAATGCTCTGTCCACAGGGCAGCGGCAACAACAGGGAAAGCCCACGCACTGGGGCTGACCAATCTACAGCAGCCGCCTCAGGACAGAGCCCACAATGCCAAACTATACTCTGGTCTCAGAACCCTCAGCTCTCGGTCAAGCTGGTTGTGGCTGATGTAATGGCAACCCAAGAGCATGGACTGAAGAAAGTGAGGCGATCCTCCCCTGAGCGGGCGGGACGGATGGTAACAGAGATGCCCACCTCTGAAAGCACGCTCCAAAGCAAAAACAAGAGAGGCAACTGTACCACAACTGAGGCATTAACTATATGTGAGCTGGACATCCCGTAGTTGCACAGAACACTGCACAAACTTAACTGGGCCTCTCCTAAAGATTTGAAGTCCAAACCCGCACCATCAACGAACAGCCCGGATATAAAACACCAAACACCACCTCCACCACCACTATTACCAACCAAACCTGAGAGGACACAAAGACTCGAGCCCGAGGATCCTGAACAACTCTCGTACCTCGGCATGGGAGGGCCTCCTGGCGACCTACACTGAGGACTCACTAACCAAGCACGAGAATGACTCTCCAGTAGAACCGACAGCAGAGGGGCACCAGGAAACAGGGGAGTCCCATCCGGCGGGCAAACCAACCACAGTCACAGGACCAGGAGGACCATCAGAGGATGCGCACAAATTAGACCCTGGAAGTGCCTGGACAAGCCTGCTAAAAACAGTGCAACTCCTGGTGGAGGGCCTTCAATACCAATCGGATAAAATGGGCATGCAGCTAACTTTACTGAACACCCTGGCAGTTTTTGTGGTAGCCATCGATGGGAAGCTAGGTGCTTTAAACACCTATCTTCAAAACACACAGAACCACTCACAAGCCAATAAATTAAGTTGTGGATGCGGCCCTGTTGTTGACAAACTAGCTTCCCTCCCCTCCATGCTGAGCAACTAGTGCATACAACTCAAAAGGGCATCCCAATGTCCGAATACGCTGCCTCCAGAAGATAAACCTATTACAGCGACACAAGAAACCATGGTAAAATATCAGGCTACAACCCAGAAAGAAGAGACCTACTCCATCGAGACTGCATCAAAATATAACAATGTAATAAAAGAGGGCCGCAAAAAAGCAACAACACCTAACCAACCTGTTGGTCCTCTCTTGAGCAACCAACAGGACAATAAAACAAATGCAAGGCAAAGACATGCCCAAAGAAGGAAAGGCCAAAACCAAAAACCGGGCTCAAATCAGGAAAGCTTTTTGCGCTTTTTTAGGCAAACTTCAGCTCAAAACCAGATAATTCAAGAAACCCCAAATACACCGGAAGGGAGTCACAATCATAACATAGATGTCGAAATGGGATCTAATCAAAACTACACCAGAGAAAGGCAACGTGTAGACATGTCACGGCCATCCATGAAGGACGTGAAAGAAGATACAAAACTTTTCCATTCTAACAGCAACATTAATAACCTCAGAAGCGAGGAAGAGGCAGCAGGAAACATCTCTAACAGCACACTGGTTGAAACAAATCCAACGCACCCGCAAACCAGTAATCTATTAACAACATTCTCTAACTACCAAACTGATAAGGCCCTCCAGGCAACTACGGCAAGCCCGAACAGAAACAACCACCAACACTCAGACTCCAGGGAGCTAAACGGCACAAAGACAAGCAAAACTTACCCCATAAGCACAAGTAAAACACCAACTGATTCCACTGCACAACCAAGCACGCAAGGGAGGTCGGAAGCTCCGGTCCTCCCAAAGCAAAACCGGAACAGCTTGGGAACCCTCCAGCAGGGAAACATGGGTCAACCACCCGGAACCGAACACAACCTAAATAATCAAAACAGAGAAGGAAGCACAGCAGTCACCAGGCACCCGCTCCCACCAGGAGCATCAGGTAATGAGACTATCATCCAGTCCCCAAAAAACCGCAAGACTACCCTGACTGGGAACCCAGGTAGGGAAACCAACACCCTCTCTAAATACAGATCAAAAGGTCCACACAACATCCTGAATCGAGGGAATATACTCCGCCTGCTGTCTCACATACCAACTCTGACAGAGGTAACAACTTCGGATTTGGTCTCAATAGAATTCATTCGAAGAAAAGATTCTTTGGAGGGTGAAGACACAAAGACCACATGGGGATCGTCATCAACTGCCCAAAAAATACTTTCAGAAAGCTGCACCTTCAGAAATTGTGGGATAAGCATCACTCCTTATACCGAGCCCTGCTACCCTGCCCTGTTAATCCCAGAACACACAAATTATGCATAAGTAGATCCAAAAAGATCTGCAACATCAGTGCTCAGAGGAGCAATGGGGCGCTTGCCAACTAATAAAGAGCACATTCAAGACAATAGCAGAAGCCGCCTGGATCCTGTAATGCCACCAACTCAGGCAAACGGACCTAAGATGGATCACAAGGACAATAAACAATCAAAACAATTGACAATACAGCAGCCAATCACCACCAACTAGTGCAAATAGCTTCCTATGGATATGCTCAAGGAACATTAATGGTCTGGCCGGCAAACTGTCAGACCCAATTTTTGCTGCCTACCAAAGGACATTTGATATCATAGCACTACAAGAAACCTGGCTGACAGATCCTCCGCACCTTCAATGATATTTGCGTTTTTTCACCACAGCCCTCAGGGGGGCAAAATACGGTCACCTCCAGGGTGGTCTTGCAATTTATGTCTCCAATACAAGCACATCTACAGCCCATGCAATTGGCCCAGCTTCTCCAGCAACTATAGCAATAAACTTACTAACTCCGTCCACAACATCAGGAAAAGGAGTACCGTCTTTATAATAATAAATGCTTATGTCCACCCAAAAAGGAAAACTAAGGCAGCAAAGAATCTGAGCGACTTCCTGGAGGCATGCATAAGCGAAGGGGCAACAACAGAAATTATTCTCACTGGGGACCTAAATCTTAATCTAATGGGCTCCTCTACAGATGACAAAGTGTCCCTTCAAAACTCAATCTGGAACATTCCACTGCAGGAGAAAACCCCATCAGCTCGCTCAACCAAAACCGGAAAGCGCCTAGTTGAGGACCTTGAACATCTAAACCTCAGAGTTATCAATGGCAGATCTGCCGGCGATAACCCTCCTGCAATCACTCACTATTCGTCAACAGTAAATACAATACTAGACTACACTTTCGTCTCCTTACCTCTATTCCACCAAATTTCTTCATATAAGCTGGGCGATAAAGCGGATAGCGACCACCGCCCTCAAGAAATCACGCTCCGAACAATCATGCCTACGCTCGATTTGTCTCTAACCCTCCAAGGATCAGAGATTACAACCAACTTCAGAAGAATTAAGTTTGCACATGCAGCGGACGGGTGCCTCCTGCAAAACGCAACACTCCATTTTGAGTCACGGGTCGGATCAAGTGAAATTGCGTAATGGGAGAACTTCATCACAACAATGGCACCCTTTGCCACTTCGATCAGATCAAGGGCCCCACAGAGCCACAGTAGTATGAAGCACATGTCAAAATCAGGAAAAAAGGAAATTAAGCTCTTCAAAAACTCATTCTATTGCACTTTGAGACACCTCCGATACAATCCAACTGACAAAAGGCAATTAGCACTGCTACAAAAGCAAAAGGTTCAGTTGAGGAGACAAAAATGGGAAGTTAATACATCCACAGAGGATGAGCTCTGGGTGAAACTACATGCCAATACCAAACAGAGTGATAGCGCAAGATTCTGGGGAACATTAAACCGATTCATTCGTCCCTCACATGAGGGAATCTCTGCTAATATCTCAGAAGAAGACTGGGTAAGCTAGCTCAGGATCCATTTCCATCAAGATATCAAATCCTTGGCTATGGAACCAAAAACCATAATCAGTTCAGGAGGTGCGACACAGGGCATCGCCCGGGAGGAACGCAGTTCCCCAGAACTCGAAGCATCAGGGGGAAACTTGCCAATGGATGTATCCTTAAACAGCAAAATCAGGATAATTTAGTGGCAAATAGGAAAGGGAAGGCGAGAGGGGGCCCCGGGCCCCAACGGAATTTCACTGGTTCTGTACAAACAAGATGCAGACCTTTGGGCCAAGGCTCTCGAACCTCTCTTCACCAAAATAAGGCTACTGGGCATACTTCCATGCTCCTAGAGACGATCAATAACCTTTCCAATCATCAAGTCAGGTGATAAGTCCTCGCCCAAAAACTATGGACTAGTGGCACTCCTGGACAATGAGGCAAAATTATTTGCGGGAACACTACTAGAAGAGCTCCAGGCTTGGGCAGACGAGAAATCAGTTATTCCCCCTAACCAGACTGGCTTTGCAAAATCCACCGGAACAACAACAAACATCCTAGCCATGGCAATGCTAATCGACAAGGCGGAATCAACAAAAATGCCATTACACCTAAACTTTATTGATTATAGGGCCGCCTTTGACCACGTAAATCGTAACAACCTGTGGGCTAAACTGGCGATCTGGGGCATACCACAGACCCTGCTGAACCTGATAATTAATTTGCACACAGACACAGGGGTTCAGATAAAGCTGGGTGATGGATCCCTCCTGTCAAGGTGCATACCAACTGAGAAGGGGCTCAAACAGGGATGTGTTTTAGCCCCCACCCTGTTTAACTTGTTTCTAGCAGACCTCGTCCCAGCACTGAACGTCTGCAATTCACACGCACCAAGATTAGGAGGCTTAGTACTACCATGCCTCCTCTACGCGGACAACATAGTCCTGATCAGTCATACACAAGTGGGTCTACAACATCTCCTCTATACCGGGAATACTCTGAAGCCAACGGCCTAACCATCAACCTGGAGAAAACAAGGCCTATGACGATTAGGAAAAACCTAAAGAAATCCGCAGCTTGGTTCTGGGGCAGCACACATATCGAATCTGCATCAGAATATAAATAATTAGGCGTGATTACAGACAAAGGCGGCCACTTCACTGCCCAGAAAAATTGCATTAGACGCAAAGGCCTCGCCCTGGCAGTCTCATTAAAGGACCTTAATTCCAAACTAAGCGGCCCGTTGATACTTCCCCTGGCACACGTTTTCGCGCCAAACTCTTACCAACCATTGCCTATGGCAGCGAAGCACAGAGGGGCAGGGATTCAAAGGTACTGGACAACACAGTTACAACAGCGTACAGAATCATCCTCGGCCTACTCAAATACACCTCTCCCGCACGGATCAGGCTAGAATTTGGCATACAGAAACAGTCTTTGGCAAGACAGGGGGCGTATATTATCACCTGGGACAAAGTCCGGAAAGCCGCACCAGGAACTCTCAATTAATATCTGTGGAAAGAGCTAGAACTACAAGCCGCTTCACCCGCTTTAAAATATCTCAAAAGCAGCCTGATCAACATGGGGCTAAATCAGCTCTGGGACACACCTACCAACAATACCACATTAAAAAAACTGGTATGGAAAACGGTCAAGTATCTCTCGTGGACCGAGGACAAGGCATCTCTCTCAAAAAGGGCTCACGGTTGTATGACTCTGAACACCTACACAGCCCCAGCTCCTCAGAACTACTTCGATCTGGGGAACGCCAAAGCCACCAGAATTAAGTTCTTGAAGCACCAACTTGGCCTTTTACCCTGCATACAGCATCTCCCGCACTGGCTCAAGGAAAAAGTGGGTTCTACTTGCCGCCTATGTGGCTTAGCACCAGAAGACCTGCTGCACCTTCTATGCACATGCAAAGAACTTCTGGAAGAACGAAAACAACTACTAAAACCTTATTTAAACCAATGAGGAATACGCACTCGGAGACAAGCAGTGCTGGCCTGCTTTGCACCTGGAGACCCACAGTTGAACTGATGTCTAGTGAAGTTCCTGAGACTGGTGGGAAAAAAAATGCCAAGATAACGGATGAGTACTCGACCAAGGAAAGTCTCTCTGGAGCAATCTCAAACCTCCCAAGCAGCAAGCACTGGGCCCCACGATGCACTACTTCTATCTTGTGATTAAAGTATAACACTTCCAAGTGAAATGTCCATGCTCGCAAAAGTGCAAAGGAAACAAAAGAAGAAGTTTCAATTGATCTTTCAAACATGCAAACTACAAATCTGTACATCCGAATTGTCTGTAATACTGCTGGCCCGCAAAGCCAGTGGGCTCCAAAAATCATGTAGAAAATCTATTTTATTTAAATTTACTCACTAGGCAGTCTGCACTTTAGAGGGGGGCAGTTCTAAACATCACATTCAGTCCTGACAAACGTCACCTAGCTAGAGTAAATTATGCCAGGACGAAAAACGAGATCAGCACTTTAAAAACACCCAAGCACTTTTAGCACTAAGAGCACCTCACAACCGTCCTGGCACCAGGTGGGATGTGAAGAGTCAGGCTGGAACCGAGAACGCTGCTCTCTCTAACTGCACTAAAGCAAAAACAGAATGTTTTACGAAGAGCTACTTTTTAGTTGCCTTACGTCTGTAAAGGACACGTTTTAGCAAACATAAACGTGCATCCGTTCTTTTATTATTATCATGTGTACTAATGATTTTATTGGTTGACTCATTGTATTGCAACGGTTTTTGGTAACTATGCAAATAAAATAAAACCTGAAACAAACGAGATGGTTTAGAGATTTAGCAAAACATTCAAGGAAATGATGTGCCTCTGATCTGCCTGCTGCTTGCCTCCAGCGTAGTGAAGGGGAGGCGAGGAGGGGGGGGAGGGAGGTAGCTGATAATAGGAACAAGCATTTGCAATGCAATCAGTCTCGCGTTTGGGACCTTATATGTATTTAGCTATGCAGCACATTAGCCTGGGTGCTGAAACATCTACTGTTTTTTAACATGGAGGGAAAGTAAGCACCAAACTGCGCGACACGCCAGGTATGGGAACACATGGAGAGAAATATTGCCTTTCAGCTGGAAATGGTACAGTCCAAAGCTCTGTTTTTAATATAAAATCAGGGCCTTCAGTGGTCATATCACTGAAAATACAAGATTTGAAAAAAATATTATTGTCTACAGGTGCTCGTGGAAGACAATTTCTATAGACTGGAATCTAGAGAATGCTAAAGTGATTCTGGTATTTTACTGACCTCTGCTGGTCGTTTTCTATCAAGAAAGTTAAATAGAGGCAGTTGCCAGAAAAATTTTAATAAGAAAGTCCCTCAGCAGAAAGCAATTCTGGTATTTACTGGCCTCTAATGGTCGTTTTCTAACAAGACAGTTAAATAGAGGCAGTTGAACAGAAAAAAAAAGTCCCTAAGCGGAAGCAGACAAGTCCTATGGCTGATCTCCAGAGCCCACAAACTACATACACATATAAGTATATACTAAAGTATATACAAGAGATCTCGAAAGCTCGGCCTAAAAAAGTGTTCCATCAAGTCGGCAATGGAAGGATACAACTCATCCAATTATAATGCTTTGAGAGTGAAATACTCCTGAGTAGAAAAAACACAAGATTAGGGAAGAAAACCATTGAATAAAAGAGACAGCCAGCTAGACAACACAACAGAGCCTTCCAGTCATGAGCAACAGGCTGACCCAAAGTCCTACCCTGAATAAATGTTATGTATTGGTAACAATAGGTCTGCCAACAGACCGCTAAAGCGGTCTGTAGTCCAGACCCAAAAAATTTTTGGGACAAAGCTGTGCCATTTGCAGGCTCACCATTTAAGTAAGACCCAGTGTGAATTCACCACACGACTGAATTTTTATATCTGAGCACCCCATGTTCTGCATAAACCGTCCAGAGAACAGATCTCTTTCCATAATTTCAGTTGAAGTGGGGGTTAACATAGACTTTTTCCCTATCCCTTCTCCAGTGGACATCCTGAGTATTGCAGTAATAGTAATGGATGTTTACAAGATGGACCTCTATCGACATTTATAACAATGGAAATTATTTAAGGTCAGTGGTTATCCTTAAAATATGTTACGTGAAAATCTATGGTCTTCTGCCTAACACGAGCTTCCTTTGTTCGCTTATTTAGTACCATCATATTGGGTCGTAGTGACACGTTATTTGCAGCACTTAGAGATAGCAAACATGTCGAAAGAAGTATTGTATAAAAACAATTATAAACATTTTGAAGCAGCCCTGCCAAGTTTCCCAGGTCCATATGTGATGTGCTGCTCCAGTCCATGTTTTTTATTTTAACTCTGGGACTTGTAGTCTTGTTTGTTCCATAATAATACAGAACTACAAGTCCTAGAATTCAAAGGAAAAAAACTGTCCTAGAGCAGCACATTAGGCATGGACACAAGAAACTTGGCAGCTGTATGGAAGGCAGATAATTACCACAGGATTCAGAACACCTTATCTGTCCCAAGCCAGTGGCATAACCAGTACCACTGGGCCTAATGCAAGGAAAGTAAATGAACCCTGAATATGATGTTTATCCCACTTCATGTCATGGGCACACTATTACACCATATAGGCTTGCATGCAACAACCTAACACATTGTGGGTTATGGTGTACTTCCATTCAGCCGATTAGGCTAATGTAATTATAGCAACTATTTTTCTGTTGTTTGAAGTTTTTATTTAGCGCGAACTCGACCCGAAGGTAGTGGAGCCTTTAATGAGCACCAGTTACATTTCACAAGAGGACACATACATTTTCGGTAGGCACGAGATTAAGTGATTTGCCCAGAATCACAGGATGTCGAGTCTATGCCGAGACTCGAACCCGGTTCCCGCCCGATTCCACGAACGGCAGATCTGGCCGTAATATAGAACCAGACTCCCTCTCGAAGATATGTCCTCGAGTAATGGCTGTCTGATTTGTCGTGGTAATAACGCGCTGCATTGTATGCAGGGACTGAGTCAGCACAGTCACTCCACTGAATCACGCTTTTCTTTGATATCAGAGCAGGCCACAGTAATGGCTCTGGAGAGGGGAAGTAGTGTAACCCGAGAGCAGGCAGGGTCTCCAGCGCATCCTACGCTAATCCTGGCAGGATGGCCGTAACTGGGACCAGCTGGGCCGGCGCTCCCCTCCCCCCGTATCAGGAGCACAATAAGTCGCTTTATGGGAAGGAACGGGCTCTCTCTTATCGGAAGGAGCATAAAAACAAGCATTGGCAATGTGTGCGGGCGATGAGGCACGAGGGAGGGCCGGCGAGAAGGCATCGGACTGCGGGAGGGGGAAGGGCACGGGATGAAAGTAGTCTGTGCTGTAAAGGGGCCAGTAGCCATGGAAGGATACAAATGACTGACATGGCTGTCATGGGGAGGGACTAACAAGCTTAAAACCAATCAGAAGGCAGCATTTATAACCTAAGCCAATGAAGAAGATGGGCCGGAGAGTGGGCGGAGCTTCCACAAAGCTTCCACACTATAGTGTATACTGCATGCCTCGCAAAGCGATGGCAGCGCATTTGCACTGCAACGCTAGGCGAGACCTAAAAAGGGGTAGATTTAGAGAAACAGATGTAGCCAGAATGCAGTAAAACATTCAGAGAAGTGAGGGAAAGTCAACAGAGAGAAAGGGAGGTGGAGAAGTTTGAACTAAGGGTGAGGTAAACTGAGAGCTTAGGTAGTAAGAGAGGGAGTAGTGTGGTACAGAGAGGTGAGGAATTGAGGGAGAACGGCTTGTTGCTGATCCCTACCACTGCGGTGACGCACAAACAGCCAGCCTAGCGCCAAGCGCACTCTTCCAGTACAGTCCTAAACCGAGACATATCCTTCAACATTCTACATGTATGTGTGCTGTACAGTGCAGCACACATGCAATGTGTGAAACCTTTTCTCTGTTAGTCCCTCCTTCAAGCAGGCGTTATTTCTTTGTGTAAAGTCCGGTCTGGGTCTCTTAGTATGAGGCTCTGCATTACAAATACGGGCACATTCACTAATCAACCCGAGTCACACTCATGTAAAGCTCCTTGAAGCAAAGTGGTCGAAGCAGCAGGAATCACTGTTTGCTGCCTGAGAAAGGAGCACTTTTCAGTGCAAAATACGCATTGCGCAGGAAAGTAAACACCCTTGAAGAGTTTGTGCTGCTTTACGTCACCTTGCCGCAGGGCGAACTCTAAGTAAATCTCTCTCTAGGTTTCTGTTAACAATGCTTGCTTGTCAAATTAGAAAAAGAAGCTAGTTTTTATATACAACCTTGGTATGGCAGCAATTGCGCTGTGCCACTTACTTTATCAAGGTGCCCCTTGGATGGTGAGGGCCCTGGGCGATTGTCCTCTTTGACCACACCTTAAGACTTCTCTGGATGGGGGAAGTAAACATGCATCCATGCTGACGTTAAGGAAAAAGAAGACATACTGATGCTCTCGCAGAATATTGAGCCCATGTTCTCAGTCCCAGGAGCTGCATGGCCTGGTTATTCACACCGCAGCAGTTAGCATCTCCAGCGCCTTGAGACCCTCACGGGTGATTTGTGACACTTTACAAATGTTTGATTGATTGAGAGGCAGGGGCAGTGCATCGTAAACCTTCAAGCAGTGCAGGGTGGCAGACCCGGTCAATGTATGCATAACAAGCACTAGCAAAGCCAATTCCTCTGGCCTTGATTTGAAGTCATTGTTTCTACAAGTCAAAACAAACTTGCTTTCCGCCTTTTCAACGAGTAACCCTGACTTTTGTGAATGGAATGTTTTGTGAATGAGGCTGTTGCTGCCAAGTATTTGCTTTCCACCCTATTTCCATAAAAATTGCATTATATTTTCTGTGGTCAATTACAGTTGCAGTATTTTGCATGGGAGAGTTGTAAATTTGCATAAATCTTAATGTCACGAGTCCTGCAGTGAGAGTTTCCATTAAAGAAGTTCTGGTGAGTTGTTCCAAGGTGTTCAAAGTGCACATCATCATGTTACTCAATGCCCCAGCATGAGGGGGGTGGACAAGGAGAAGGGCAAAGAACCGAGAAGACAGCTTGGACCTTGGAGCCAGACAACTGAGAAGGAGGACAGAGATGAAAGGCTAGAATGGGAACCAGAAAAGCTGGTGAGAATAGAGAAGACTGCGAAGGATATGACAGTTCAAGGCTGGCGAACAGAGACTGCCAAGGGGAGTAGGAAAGAGAGGAGAGCGGCAAGAGTCATGGAGACCTGAAATGAAAGGGCAGGCAAGAGACACAGAAAAGGAAGACACAAGTTGTTAAATTAAAAGGGGATAATAAACCGGGCATTAAAAGTGAGATGTGACAGAAAGGCGCTGGAAAGTAAAACATTGCTGACATTAAAAATGGCGACCAAGCCATTTAATAGGGCTCTAGAGAGGTCGTCAGACAGTGGACAACGGCAGCTGAAGTGGGCCAGAGGTGTCCAGGGAGGTTCGGGTGGCAGTAATCGGGCACTGAGGGGTGGTGAAGAGACCAGACCCCTACCGATAGGGGCGGTTGAGAGGCCCCATGACCTAGAGCGGCTGGCCACCAGCAGGTGCGTCACAAGGAGGACCCAGGGTAACCGACTGGGTAGAGCATAGATGGGGTAAAAGGAAGGCGCATCAAACACCACACGTTTTATCTGTGCATCAGAAGCCAATCAGCAACCTCGAGGATCATGATGGGGAAGGGACCATGGCTGGGGAGGGAGCACATAAAGCAAAGATTTCCCAAAGAGATGCTGGTTCTCTGCAGAAGTCAAGTAGACTAGGGGTGAGCGTAGCAGGCTGCAAGGCGATGCGGGGAGTGCAGAAATGCAAGAACAAGGACTCTGCCTTGTTGGTGAACGCAGCAGACTCACTAGTTTCAGTGAGAGGAGGCAGGACCCTGGACATGTCGTGAGCAAGATCCTAGAGGCAAGGGGTGTCTCAGCACTGGACAGCCATGCATATTTATTCTATTTTATTTCTAAACTTTTATAAAGCGCGAACATGATCCGTGAGGGTACCAGAGCGCTTTGCAGATGATCGGTAGTAAGAAACAAGAAAGCAAACAACAACATAATCAAGAGAGGCACAGACTCTCTATGTCCACAAATGGAAGATAGTTACCTCCCTAGGACATGCCAATGAAACAACAGACATGGTCCAGCAATCAAGTAATAATCAACGGTGTAGATCACGAGTCAAACTGTGTGCCCTACAGCAGAAATTTGTGCATAAGTAGTTTTTTAACTTCTTTTTTGAAAGATGCAGTTGAGGGGATCAGTCTCATTTCAGGTGGTAGGGAGTTCCAAATTCTCGGGGCAATAACTGAAATGCAGGCTGCCCGGGGTCCACGAAGGAGACCCGCTAAGAGGGCGGCCGCCTTAGTGCCACAAGATGGCACAGGAGGCAGCCTCTCAGTGTTTGGGACCCTCAGGGGTCTGGTGTGCCGCGTCACTTCCGGGGAGGGGGGTGAGGTACATATACCTCTCCCCGCCCTCTGGGCGCCCTCTTTGCCCACTACCCTGACGCCCTGACCCTGGGCTGGGCCAGGTGCGAGCCACGGCCGCCAGACACTAGGTCCCCTATTGATTTTGAGACTCTGCAAGGGATGCTGGACTGGGTGCACAAGGCTACACATTCACCTTTTGAAGCGGCACTCTTTTCGGCCACTTTCAGCCTGGCCTTTTTTGGGGCACTCAGAGTAGGTGAGTTGGTGGCAAGATCCAAGCAGGACAGGTCTGGGGTGGCATTGAGCAGGCAGGATGCGAGCCTGGCGGGAGACGCCCTCACAATAGTGTTAAGGAGGTCGAAAACGGACCAAGCAGGGGAGGGGAGGGTGATTGTACTGCACCAGCTGGAAACTGCCAGGTACTGCCCAGTGCGCCTGGTGTCTGCCTACCTGGCACTGCGCCCAGCAGATGAAGGTTACTTATTGATACATGCAGACAGTACCCCCTCACTAAGTTCCAGGTACAGAGCATAATGCAGGCATGTTTGGCGTTGTCAGGCAACAAGGTACAGGGTAAATGATTCTGCAGCCACTCATTCCGCATAGGAGCAGCTACCACTGCGTTTAGGGCAGGCCTGCCAGCTGAACGCATCAAACAGGTGGGGCGCTGGGAGTCTCAGTGTTACAAGAGATACATACGGTCTTGAAGGCCACTGAAATGGGGCTATGGACTGAGGGAAGGTGATGGTACTGACAATCTTTGGGACGGCCAGAACAGTTTGCGGCACTATATGCCGGTGGCTTGCAGTGAAGTGTAATAAGTGCTTTTGTTTATTAAGAGATGTGCAGTGAGGCAATAAAAACTTCTGGCAAGGACAACCTTAGGGACGTCTAGAACATTTTGCGGCACCAGATGCCGGTGGCTTGCAGTGAAGTGTAATATGTGCATTTTATTTATTGTAGATGTGCAGTGAGTCAATAAAAACTTTGCAAACTTTCATCTCTTTAATTACCAGGAACTATGGTCTGGGTGATTGGCCATTCTGGCGTCTTGCGAGTATCACGGTGGGCCGAGAGCAGGAAATGGAGGCACGGCCTCACGGCCACAGACATTATCTGGCTAGGATACCCAGGCATGCGCTGGACCTGCTTGCTGAAGAAGCTGCAGCAGAATCTGGGGGGGGGGGATTCCTCCTCCTAATGTGTTGGTCATACACCTGGGAGGGAATGACCTGGCAGCTCTGGGGAGAAGGGCACTGCTTCAAGAAATGACGGTCACCATGTGTAAATTGAGCAACCAGCTGGGGACCTGTGAATTATGGTGGTCTGAGATAACGCCCGGCGGGTGTGGCAGGGCGCACGATCTAAGGAAGCCATGGAGGTCTCTCGCAGGAAGGTTAACAGTGCCATGAGGAAATTCACTGAGCAAAGGGGTTTTGGCTTCATCCGTCATGGGTTACTGCACTCTAAGGCCACAGGGTGTTTGGATGAAGATGGGGTCCACCTGTCCAGAGTGGGTATGGACCTGTTCCTACTTGATCTGGGGGAGGCATTGGAGACAGCAGGGTGTAAGTAATGGTGACTATCTTGTTGGGGAGCTCTGGGGTGACGGTGGCCACACCCAGAGCTGTGGCCGAGTTACAGGGCGATCCAGAGGCTGTAAGGTACATAGGGGTACCATCTACAGAAGCACAACAAGGGTGCAAAGGCCAAATATCCACAGGGAGGTCCTCGTGTTGGACCCTGGAGGAGCGACGGCGCCCAGTTAGTCCTACGGGCGGTTGTGGACCTGAGCAACCGGGGGTTGCCTGGCAGGCTCCGTCCCCTTATGGGGCGTGAGCAGGGGCGTGGGCTGTTGGTCCACCGGTGGGAGGGGTCTTCCCTCCCCAAAATATAGCAAACACTGTTGGGTAAGGCCACGGTGTAATTTGGCTCATCGGGTGGCAGGCAGCGAGGGGCTGCCTGCCTTGGGATCGCCCGTAAGATAACCCACCATGTTGGCATATTTGTAATGCTAATAAACCTGCAGCAGTTTTCTCCACAAAGAAGGTGTCTTGTCTAGTTATTTCTCTAGGAGATTGCTGTATGGGGGGATGGCGAGTGTTGCCGATATTGGCACTAAGGTTCTTGTGCAATACTTCAGAGTGGGTGACTTCACAATCCCATGAACACGAGACAGACGTGCACACACCCGTTCATCCGCTAAACGCACTTTCACATGTCTGTTCCAGGAAGGGAGCCCCACTCCACGCTTTTAGTGGCTATAAGCACACAGAATTGAGATTTATTTCAAATAAAGCCAGGGCACATTATCAGGACAGGAAGGCAGGCTAGGCATGAGCCTGCCCGTGCCCCTGGGGTGCCAGCTGTGCTGGTGCCATCCACCAGCAGCAGGGGTCCCACGCTCTTTCAACCCTGCTGTTTTCTGCACAGTTTTCATTTCCAATATAAATTGTTGGCATTTTTACGCTTTTAGCCAAATTAGTTCTGCAATAAACAAAGAGCAGGCACACACTGAGAATAGTGGCTCCAGCTGTGAGAGCCGGGCCCCTGCCTGCTAGGAAAGAGAGCTCAGTCTGGGAAACAGGCAGTGTGGAGAAGCCAGGAAGGCGACAGGCGCCACCCATGCAGTGGTGTAACAAATGTGTCAGGGCCCTAGTTAGGGTGACCCCTCGTCCCGGATTTGTGGGGACAGTCCTGGTTTTTCACCAGCTGTCCCAGCAGATTTCAGTAACTTTGGCTCATGTCCTGGTTTTTAGAGAGGTTGGACTGGAAACAGTGAGAAGCACTTTTTTAGGTGCTCCCCAGCAGGGCTATGTTAGCAGCTGTTATAAGTAAGCAATTTAATTAACAGGTATGATGCTGGTTTTAAAAATTACATTTTATTTATTTTCTTAGCACCTCTTCTGTGTTCCTACATTGCTGAGGGCTGTCGTTCTTTGCTGCTCTGTTGATTTAACATTGAGAAATGTTCTATTTTTTGTGATTCAAGATCTGATCACCCTAGTCCTAGTGCGAGCGAGAAAACGGCCCCCTGGATGCCGTCTAAACTGTGAGCTACAGCAATAATCAGGGTTCGCCCGGTACCACTGCACATGCTGCACTAAAGGAAGCTAGGACACTCTTCACAACTGCTCTTTGAGATGTCAGGGGGCAGTGCAGCCATAGGTCACTGCACAACCACACAGACAGCTGCATTATTAAGTAGCAAAACAGCCTCCCAGCTGATGAGGGACCTTAACTGGAGGTCAAGAGGTTGGCAGAGAGAATCGGTGTGCCTGTTACCACTCAGGGGCTTAGCAAGAGTGCCATGTGACCCACTCCTTCAGTAAAGTGGTTAAAAAAAAAAAGACATGCTCGGGACTCAATGGGCTCCAATCATCCCTATGCTCCGGTACCACTGAACCTGCTGCACCACTCCTGGACAGCCTAGTAAAGCTGGAGACTAAAGAAGAGTTCCTAGTGCAGCAACCGGTTGGAGAGCAGACCAGAAGTGACAAAGATCACACCGTGCACTGGGGCACTGATCACCACACAGACGTACAATGCTCTGTCTGCTGCTGCTGTCCTCAGATTTAATAATAATGCCACTTGTAAAGCGCATGGCTACTTCTAATGAAGTATCCCAGCGCTAGGAGGCTGATTATGAAAGAAGAGTTGCACACAAACTGGAAAAGTCTAACAGGATCAAAGTAAGCACAGATTGTAAATAAGCAGGGCCCTGGCAGGAAAGAGCCTTGTAGCAATGTCAGAGAGCCTGAAAGGTGATTCCCTGTTTCACTGGCAGCCAGTGCAACTTCTTCAATGTGGCGCTAACAGAGACTCGTTTCGGGAGCCCAAGCTGCCGCATTCTACACCTGCTGAAGCCTATTCAATCGCGATTGGGTGACACCCAGGTAAAGAGCATTACAGCAGTCCAATCTGGATATAACCAGAGCCTGGACTACACTTTTCTGGGCGGAATCAGAAAGGAGGTGAAGGATTTTTTTCAAAGATCTCAGCATCCCAAAATACTTTCCTGCAAGGGCATAGGTCTGGGCATCGATGCAAAGCTTCTCATTGAATCAGATGCCAAGGTTCTTAACCTTGGGCTTTGGAGATGGTAAAGGATCAAAACTATCTGGCCACCAAATGTTGTACTAAATGTTGGGATGCTTGCCTAGTACCGGCACCTCAGTCTTACCGGCATTCAGCTTCAAAGTCCAGTTAAGTTCCATCCAAGTGGCGACATCTGACAGACATGCATGGAGAGAAGAGGGCATATGCTCACTGTTGTGGGACAAAATGGTAATGAGTTGTATGTCATCGGTGTATGAAATAATGGTAAAGCCATAACGCTCAATGACCTCGGCCAGAGGGCTGACATACACATTAAAAAGAGTTGGACTTAATGGCGAGCCCCGTGGCATTCCTTGCTACAGGGAGCGAATCGACGACCAAAATGGTTTTTGTGACACCTAAAGAGTGCGTCCCTGCAGAAATTAAGTCAACAAACGCAGTGCTTTGCCACTAATGCCACTGTTCCAAAGCTGCTTGACCAAAATATTGTGGGATACAGTATCAAATGCAGCACTGAGGTCGAGCATAAGAATGCCCACAGTATTGCCCTCATCCATAATCCGCCTTGCAGATTTGGAGGCAATAAGAAGGGTGGAAGCCTGGTTGAGTTCCATGTAGAAGCCCATTATCCTCCAGAAAACTGGTAGTAGTCTATTTACGTGCTATTCCGACAGCTGATCAAAAAGAGGCAACAGTGATATGGGCCAGTAATTTTAAGGCATAGATGGATCCAATAGCGATTTTTTGGTCTCGCCTAGGCAGCGCTTGCGCTGTCTCTTCGAGGCATGCTGTATTGAGGATATGTGCAAAAGAAACAATTGATGGACGGAATGCTGGACAATGCAAACATTCACCCCCAGTCACAAAGATCTGGGGTGAATGTTTGCATTGTCCAGCATTCCGTCCATCAAATTGTTTCTTTTGCATATGCTGCCCTAAGTGGGAAGGGTATGCCCAGACGTGGGGCCCGTGCTCACTACACCACTGGATTCAAGCTAGCCTGGCTGATGAAGGGTGATGCCCTGAAGCCGGTCCCAGGATGCTTGTTTCTGGTCGAGGGAGGACCTGGCTTGGCAGTTCGGGCTGGACTGTTCCCATAAGGAACAGGGTCAAGACTGATTTGCATATGGCTGGGTCCAAACTGGGGTGGTGTGGTGAGCAAAAGAATGATGGATTAAACCCAGATCCTTGTGACTGGGGGTGAATGTTTGCATTGTCCAGCATTCCGTCCATCAATTGTTTCTTTTGCGCATGTATTCAGGATATGGGCATGAAGCTCCGCCCACTTTCTGCCCATCTTTTTAATTGGCTCCTGTCACTGTCCTTTGTAAATGATGGTTTATCATTGTTAGGCTTAGTAGTCCCTCCTTAGTACCGCCTGTTTGCTTCTTGTAACCTCCCATGTGGACACCCCCTCTTACATGTGTTGTTACTCGGTAGGTTTTAATTACAGCCTCCGAGCACTATTTTTCTTAAATGGTTTTCTCCTGCCTGCTGATGTAGGCACGAGATGCTCTCCCACAACGCTTTTTTTTTAAATGTAGGCAGCCTGGCACGCCTCGGTATGAATAGTGGCGGCTGCGCCTTTCTTTTATTATTTGCAATGCCAAACACGGCCGCATGCCTTTCTTTTTATATTTGACCTTTTTTTTTTTAACAATGGCGGCACCCGCGCTTTAAGTAAATAAATAGGGGAAAAAAAGCATGCAGCTGCCATTTTTTCTATTTGTTTACTTTTGTTGCAATCGCGGCATCCGCACTTTAGCTTTAAACATCTTAAGCTAATGCGTGGGTGCCGCGATTGCTTCAAAAGTAAAGAAATAGATTTTTTTTAAAAATCAGTTTCTTTACTTTTGAAGCAATCGCGACACCCACGCTTCAGCTTAAGATGTTTAAAGCTAAAGCGTGGGTGCTGCAATGGCTTTGCAATGCAATAGCGCTTGCAAAACTCAAAGTTTCAGCTATTTGCCTTGCATTAATATTAGCAACGCCAATAGCTTAAACTTTCAGTAATGCAGGACCTATTACATTGCAAATGCTTGTTTTAACAAAGGAACCCCCATGGTGTGTGTCCATTGGTGCTGAACAGAGCCAGAGGACAGGGAGAGATTAATCACTTCACATACAGCAGGTTGAATAATCTCGCAGCCCGGTTCCAAGATGGCGGGAGAAATAAAATCCGCTGGAGAGCCAGATTCAATGATAGAGCAGAGGGAAGTCAATTTTGTTTTATGTGCTGCAACACTGTCGGCTCTAAGTGCTCTGATGTGGCGCAAAGGTGACAGCTTGGTATCACGTCAAACACCTCATGATTTCTTCTGTTTTAGTACCACACCCGTCTTCCCGCATCTGCTTGCGTTTTTACTCCCATTACCTTCTCTTCCTCTCTGTGCTTCCACTACAACACTGTCCCCTCCAAGCTGTTCCACCCTTCAGTGTATCCGCCTCTTACTCACCCTTATTTCAGTGTCTTTGTCTTTCTTGCCTCTTTCCTCCTTTCTGTTCTCTCCCTCTTTATCTTCCTCTTACATTACTCATCTTTATTTCACTGCCTTTGTCTCCCCATCTCTTTCCTGCCCCTCTCTTCCCTCTTTACCCTCCTCTTTGGACTCCACTCTCTTTAAGCAGACAGTTGCTGATGCAGCAAGCAGAGGATGTCTCCTGGGGGGTCTAAGGAGCCAGGCTGGTGCCAGAAGCTGGACAGGGAGAGTGAAAGAGCCCACCACGGCCTGCTCAGCCCCCAGCTCCCGCGAGGACAGGGGAGCACAGGTCCCAAGCTGTCTAATGTGTAGTGAGTAGATCATCCAGTACTTGTTTATTGTTTTTTGTTTGCGCGTGTACTGGTGCATTTACAAGGGGGGTGGGGGAGGTACACATGAAAAAGTAGTAGAGAGCCAATGAACACCATGTCTGAGTGAACTTCTCCCGCCAGAGATGGGCCAGTGAGAGACGCCTGTAGTTCGGCACCCCCAGCTTCTGGGGGGGTGGGGGGATGGAGCGGGGAGACCTCCGTAGGCAGCCATCAGTCATCCATCACCCTTCAAATGTGTGGAGCAGTAGCCCTTTGATCTTGGGTAAGGGTGTTCAGCATTGGTCCTGCAGGGCCAGATCTCTGCTGGAGTTGTAGGGATACCTACACACACAATATACATAGAGTAGAGTTACATGAACCCGTTGACAGAGTAATAAGTTCACGAAACTCGGTCTCATAGACAGGAACTTTATTTGCCATAGTATATCATCAAACCCTTTAGGAAGCAGCGCAGACCCAACCTTCTTCCACCCAGCTTCTCCACCGTTATCGCAACTCGCACCCTCAGGACATTGCCAAGCTTCCAATTCTATTATCAGTGACATAACATAGTCACGAGCACAGAAAGTATACTTTAACATAACACAGCACAGAAAGGAAAGAAAGATTGAACAGAACATAACACATCTTTCCCTTTAAATAAAAACAAAATTGTTGATAAATGGAAAAACAATAGTGGAAAGGAAGAAAAGAAAACAAAGGGAGGCTGAGAGGTTGAAAACAAAATGGTAATCTCTCACAATGAAGATGCCACAAGTTGCTTGTAAGAAAACAGGAGAGTAAAAAAACATCCTAATGCATCACATAGTCATCATGCCATTTTGGGCTGAATAAAGATCTCTTGTGAGTATCAGCACTATGCCTGTCAACCACTGCTGAACCCGAAGAACACTTGTCACCCTCCACACACTGATTAGGAGAATACACAGCTCTTACAAGTCTTGAGAAGCTCCACTCATCACCAGAATCAAGAACAACCACAATCCTCCTTACTTCACAAATTAGAAAGGGACCCATGAATTTAGATCTGCCTTTCTTGACGAACCCTGCTTTCCTCACAAACACCATATCACCTTTTTTCCAGGCTCCAGCACGCACACAATACTTGACATCAAAACGATTTTTATATTTGAACTGATGTTCTAATCTCCGCTGCTTGATAACATCATCAGACCACTTCCTGCCCATTTTGGTATTTAAATTCAACCAAGCAGGCCTAAGCTTACAATGAGGTTTCCTGCCTCTCAATGCTGCGAAAGGCGAGGTGGAAGTTACCTCATTAGGCGTGGTTCGATGAGCCCACAAAGTTTCCCTCAAGGCCTCCTGTAAGGAGATTCTGTCCAGCAAAGCACATTGAGCACAACTCTTCACAATCCTATTCATGCTCTCAACAAGACCATTGGCCTGAGAGGAATAAAGAGCAGTCTTGAGATACGGTATTGAAAGATGTCTTAAAAAAATCAGACATCTCTTGGGACACAAACTGCACCCCATTATCTGTGACCAAGCTTTGAGGAATACCTTCACATGAAAATTCTTCTCTGAGGAATTCAATTACTGCCCTGGTATTAAGGACAGAAACACACTTTGTCACTACCCATTTTGAAGTGTAATCCACAAGAACCAACACAAACCGTTCATTTTGGTTAAACAGCTCAAAAGGACCAGTAATATCCAACGCCAGCTTGGTCCAAGGTCCATCAGGAATGACAACAGGTGATAAGGGAGCAGTGTGAGTTTTCTTAGATTTATCATTGTTGGCACATTGCCAGCAGTCTTTGACCACCTCCTCTACTTCATGGTCCATTCTCTGCCACCAGTACCACTCACGCAACCTGGCTTTGGTTTTATTCCTGTCCAGATGACCCTCATGGGCTAAATTTACAAGCTTTTCCCTCAGAGCACTTGGAGGTACAGCTCTCTCCCCTCTGAACACTTTCTCATCCATAACACATAATTCATCCTTGACAGAAAAAAAAACCTTCCAATGCCAAAGGTACATCCTTCTTGTCAGACCAACCTTCCACAATAAAAACTTTAAGATTTTCCAATTTATCATCTAACCCAGCCTGTTCCCACTCACTGCCCCTTAACCCTGGCTCACACACCCAACTTACCAATCCCTCCTCAGACTTGCTCAACTCTACGTTAGCCGGCAATCTGGATAAACAAACAGCTGCATAACTGTCTGAACCTGGAATATAGTCTACCACAAAATTGTAACTAGATAGACCTTCTGTCCACCTCCTGATCCTGGGCGTGAAATTTTCTGAGTCTCTGCAAGAAAAAATTCTGTTGAGAGGTTGGTGGTCCGATCTCACAGTAAAAGGCAATACCCACCAGAAAAATTAGAAATACAAGATAGCCCAATACACAGCCAACGCCTCTCTCTCAATAACAGAATAGCGTTCCTCCGCCCCCTTCAAGGAACAAGAGGCAAACGCTACAATTTTCAACTCACCCTTATCCACCCGAGCCAGAACAGCACCCAAAACCTTAATGCTTGCATCAGTGGACAAAATTGTTTTCTTCCTGGCATCAAAATGACCCAAAGTAGGCAATTTTGCAATGCAACCCTTGATTACCTTGGAGGCCTCACCACAATCACCCGTCCTCAAAAACTGGCTACCCTTTTTAAGCAGGAACCTCAGAGGTTGAGCAATGCTAGCAAAATTCTGGATGAACTTAGAGCAAAATTCTGGTAAACCAAGAAAGGAACGTACCTGATCTTTATTATCAGGCACTGGAGTCTTCACAATGTTACTTGCCAAATCCAATTTGAGGCTTATTCCTTCTGCTGAGATGGTATGACCTAAATATGTTACAGTTGGCACCTTGAATTTAGATCTCTCCTTTTTAAGCACTAAACCAGCTTCCTGCAGACGACCCAACACTCTACGTAAAATGATGTCATGTGTAGTGAGGCGATTGGGGTAAAGAAAGACAGAGCTGGAGCCGTTATTTACTTATTTATTGTTCTCCTAGCAGGAGCGCCGGGAACCTCCGCTGACTTCAATCAGCCAGCCGACAATGACCAAAATGGCCGGGCGCGCTCCCAGCATTCCCGGTCACACGTGACCTAGGAACGCTAGAGCGCGACACTACATATCTCCTCCCTTTACAATATAATGTCACACAACTCAGTGTCTCTGGAAGACTGAATGTACCGGGTACTTATAACTCCACTTCATACTCACGGTACTTCTTGGGAAACACCACGGCTCTACCTGACCTGGTGTGTCTCAGTGGTGTCTTGATGTTAGTGTCTCTGCTGTCCCTGGGACCAGTAGCTCTAGGTGAATACTGAGTGAGACTCCTTGCCTCCGAATTTCCGTCCACCTGGCTCTCCTGCAACCCCTGGTGACTCTCGCCTCCGTCACGCTCCGGAGTGTCCAAGATACTTGTTTCCCCTGCCTTGATGTTCACTGTGTTTCCACTTGTCCTCTCTGCTTTGGTCGTCTGGTTATCTGTGTCTTGATTATCTTCTTCCTCTGCCCCTGCGGGTGTGCCTCCTGCCTTTTCCCATTGCAATACCTTGTTGCATCGTGTCATCCTGTCTTTGGACCATATCTTTCCATCACTCAATAATGCTGATCTTGCATATGCCTCACGCACTCTTAAGGGTGTACTGAATTTGCTTTCGCCCTTCCTTTTCAGTTGAGCCAGTTTCACTCTGACCCATTCTCCTTTTTCCAAAGACTCTTCCTTTACATTGCGCCGTTGGTTGTAGTGATCTGTGTAAAGCCTTTGGGCCTTCTCCAAGTTGCTCCGTACCACTGCCGGTGACCATCTACTTTGTATTGTCCTTCGTTTCCACGCTACATTATCCCTAGTGAACGGGTCACGACCCCTTAAGATCTTGAACGGACTGTACCCCGTTTGCGTAGGAGTGATGCGGTAAGCCCATATGGTACGTTGGAGTTCTACTTCCCACTGCTTTCCTGCATTAATGGCCGACTGCACAGACCCCATCACCACTCTGTTGAAACGTTCGGCGAGGCTGTTGCCCGCTGGATGATATACCGGAGTGTGCTTCGTCATGATCCCATTCCTCTCCATGAATGACTTCCACTTGTCAGACGTGAATTGTGGTCCGTTGTCGCAGGTTATGACTCTGGGGATCCCTTCTCTTAGAAAGAGGGAAGTGAGAAACTTCAGTATAGTGTCTGTATCCATTGTGTCATGCACTTCCACTTCCGGCCATTTGGAATATCGGTCCACCAGCACCACAATGTACCTGGGTGTACCCTGTGCGTTCAGGATGGGGCCCAAGATGTCAATCGCCACTTCATCCCATGGATTGACCGGTTGGTGAAACTTCCCCAGTGGCGGTCTCATCGTGGTTTGGGTCTTGTCTGCATTACAGCACTGTGCGCATTCTCTGACGTGCCTTTCCACCTGATTGTCCAGTGCAGGCCACCAATATGCTTGTTTAGCCCTCTGTTTGGTTTTTACTATGCCCAAATGTCCCTCGTGTAGTATGGTCATTATCCTTTTCACCAGCCCTTCCGGCGGCACCACCTTGTCTCCTCTTAGTAAGAACACACTCTTGTCCTCTACTGACAGTTCTTCTCTTACTTCATAGAATTTCCTCTGTTCCGATGTTAGGTGTTTTTTTCCGGCCACCCTGAGACCACGAATCTTTTTACTTCCTTGATACATGCATCGTTTTCATATGCCGTCCCCCCTTCTTGTGCGCTTATGACTGCTTCCTGATCTTCTGCGAAGGCGATGGTGTAGTCATCCTCTTCCGTCGGCTGAGGTGCGTCCTCCATGGCTGCCGCTCTGCTCAAGTAATCCGCTAGTTTGTTCTTGGCACCCGGAATGTATTCTACGTCATACACATAGTCCAACAACTTCAAAGTCATCTTTGCTATGCGCGGGGTGGCACTCGCATGACCACTGGATGTGAGTACCTTGATCAGAGGTTTATGATCAGTCCTCAACAAGAACCTCGAGCCCCACAGGAATTGACGGAACCGTTCCATTGCCCATATAACAGCCAGCATCTCCTTTTCCACTACGCTGAATTTCTCCTCTGTAGAGGACAATGATCGTGACGCGAAACTGACCGTCGTCAGCGCTCCATTCTCTGACCTTTGCATGAGGACTGCCCCCAACCCTCTGTCACTGGCATCTGTGGTAAGAACCGAGAGTGCATCCTGGTCAAACCCCTGCAAGGGTACTGCTTCACAGATGTCCTCTTTTATTTGGCTGAATTCTACATCCGACTCCTCTGTCCACACAAAGTTCGTCTTTTCTCTTAGTAACTGACGCATGCTGTGTGTTTTGGTAGCAGTGGGGTACAAACTTGCTGTAGAACTCCGCCATGCCTAGAAAGGACCAGACGTCGTCTTTGTTCCTTGGAATGGGTGCGTCCTTGATGGCTTTCATGTTGGCCGCTTTGGGGGTGATTCCTCTGTCACTAATCTCGTGACCCAGGTACGTCACAGCAGACACTCCTAGCTTGCACTTGTCCCACTCCGCTGTGAGGCCATTGAGCTCCAGGATGCGTAGCAAGTTATTGAGTTTTGTATCGTGATCAATTTTGGTCGTTCCCATGATTAGGATGTCATCCTGGAAGTACTGTACTCCGTCAGTGTCTTTAAACAGTCTATGCATCAACTTTTGGAACACTGCTGCGGCAGACGCCAGCCCAAAGGGCATTCGCCGGAATTGATAGCATCCGAACGGCGTGATGAACGATGTTAATTTCCTACTCATCGGATGCAGTGCTACCTGATGATACGCTGAGGTCAGGTCTATGGTCGAGAACCACCGAACGCCCTTCGTCTGTGCTAACATTTCGTTTATCCGAGGTAGCGGGAATTTATCCACGACGATGTTCTTGTTGAGTTCTCTTAGGTCAATGCACAAACGCACCTTGCCGTTTGGTTTCCTGGCCACCACCAGTGGAGCTAACCATTCTGCACTCTCTATTGGCTCAATCACTCCATTATCTTCCAGGCGTTGTAGTTCATGTTGCACCGCTTCCCTGCTGTTGAATGGAATGTTCCTCACCTTATGGCTCACTGGTTGTGCATTCTCCTTTAGGCATATCTTGTGCGTGAACTTTGCCAATTTGCCGATCGTGCCTCCGAAGACTTTGGGAACTCCCCTTCCATTTGTCCGCTTCATATCCCTGCGCTTGGTCGGTCATCAGCACTTGGGTCAACCCTCCAGGATTGAGTTGGATTCCTAGTCCTCCCTGGTCTATCCATCCCAACACTGATGGCCCCTTCTCTGCTACGTACAGCTTCCCTTCTGTCGTACGGCCTTTGAATTGGAACCTCAGTTTCCGGAACCCTACCATCGGTATGGGTTCTCCCGTGAAGGTGACCGGCTTGATA
The DNA here is from genome assembly GCA_963921515.1 of Calotriton arnoldi. Lineage (NCBI taxonomy): Eukaryota > Metazoa > Chordata > Amphibia > Caudata > Salamandridae > Calotriton > Calotriton arnoldi. The sequence continues at coordinate 1,254,171 of CAWUFW010002020.1, read as the reverse complement.
TCTGGGGTAGAAGATGCATACCAATCACTTGGGCGAAGTCTCTGTCCCACACTTTACGTTGTATGATGGTATATGGTGAGCCTGAATCCGCCACCGTGGAGACTGGAATTCCTCCTATTGTCACTTCACACAACGGCTTGCTTGTGCGGGAGCCATCCACGCCCAACACGTGTTCTTCGATGCACAGTACTTCCTCTTCTTCTCCTCTTCTCCCCCTTCCGGATCAGAATCCTGTGTCACGTACTTCACTGTCGCCTTCTTGGGTTTGCGCCTGCAGACCTTCTCAAAGTGTCCCATGATGCCACAATATAGACATTTGGCTCTGAAGGCCGGGCACCGTCTGTCAGATGCCGCATGAGCGATGTTACCACATCTGTAGCATCCTTTCTTTACGTCACGTGGGAACGGCGTGTTCATTTGCGTCCTCGTAGCAGGTCCCTGTTGCCATCCTGGGTTCCTCCTGGCCTGCGGTCTCCTTTCATGTTCTTGGGTCTCTGTTATTTTTCCTACAAGTGGTCTGCTGGTTGCCTCCCTTTTCGCGGCCTCCGCGCACCTCTTGGAGAGTTCCGCCTTCTTGACCAGAGCTACGATCTCTTTAAGAGGAGAATCACCACTGACCCACACCTTTTCCTGTATGGACGTGTTCACCGTGTGCATGATGATTTGGTCCCTTACGAATTCATCATGCAGGCCACCAAACTTGCAATTGATGGCTAGACCCTTCAACGCGGCCACATAATCATCTACTGATTCTCCTACCTTCTGCTTCCTCTGAAAGAAATTGAAGCGGTCAATGGCAGTGCACACTACCGGCTGATAGTGGCTATCCAGGTCGTCGATGGCGTGTTGGAATACTTCCGTGTCCTCTGGCGGACGGGTCTTCTTCACCAGGTTCCTGTATACCCTGACACCTTCAGGGCCTAGATTGTGAAGCAGGATCTTTTTTTCCGTGTACTTGGGAAAACTTCCTCCCCTTCATCCTCCAACGCTGACAAGTAATTAAGGAAATATTCCTTCCAATCCTCCCATTTCATCGCCGGTTCCCCTGGGTGTGGCAGGAAGGGTAGTGGATTCGTGAGGGAGAACGTCTGGGCACACATCCCTGCTTGCCTTACAGTTGGCGCGTCTTCTACCCTGGGTGGGGGCTCCCGGAGCACTCTGCCCTCGTAGATCTGCCACCCCGTCGAGGGACACTGCTGCCGCTCCTGTGTGATGCAGCCCTCGTTGCGCCCAGGTTCACTCTCCCTTCCTGCCAGTGATGTTGCTGGGCAGCTGGACGCGTGTTTGGGTGGCAATGTGCTCTGTTCGTCCCTCCCAGCGGCTAGGCGATCGTGAACGCCGTGGGCTATACCCATATGATCCTCCGTGCGTCGTGTTATGGCGCCGGGATAACTGTGGGGTGTCCGGGCTAGGCTCTCTGGCGGGGCACTGGTACCTGTGAGATGGTGTGCTCAAAAGAGCGTGTTGCTGACGAGGTGTAGTGCCTGGTTGATGAGGCTGGACCAGACCAGAGGTGCTGCGTCCCTTCTGTTGCCCTAATTCTCGGCACTTCTCCGCCGCCTGGCTCCAGGTGCGTTGCGGTCGCTCTCCGCGGGGGGCGTGCGGGCGATGACCGGGCCCCTGCCACGCTCCCTGCTAGATGGTATGTCGTGTAGTGCGTGCTACACACGATGCTAGTGCTCTTCGGTTCTCCGTCCCCCATCCTCGTCGCCAATTTGTAGTGAGGCGATTGGGGTAAAGAAAGACAGAGCCGGAGCCGTTATTTACTTATTTATTGTTCTCCTAGCAGGAGCGCCGGGAACCTCCGCTGACTTCAATCAGCCAGCCGACAATGACCAAAATGGCCGGGCGCGCTCACAGCATTCCCGGTCACACGTGACCTAGGAACGCTAGAGCGCGACACTACATCATGTTCCTGCTCATCACCACCATAGAACAATATGTCATCCTGAAAAAACAGAACTTTATCGAGCCCCTCAAGAAACATCTTCATAACTCTCTGAAAACATGCTGCAGCTGAAGCAAGCCCAAAAGGCACGCGAATGAAACGGAAAGCCCCCAAAGGAGTTACAAAAGAGGTAAGATGTCTGCAGTCGGGATGTAGCATAATCTGATGGTATGCTGAGAGGTGTGCCTGTCACTGTGTAGACAATCTGGGACAGCACATAAATTAACTTTGTACTTGCCACTCCAAACGCATATTCCTTTGTTCTCTCGGTTGAGGACCCTGTGGTGCAGTCATGCGTGCTCCACGCATAGAGAGCTAGAGCGTCAGCTTGCTGTTTCCATTGTAGAAAATGTGCTTAAGATGGCCGCCAACGTGCATTGTGTTGTAACTACACGTATTGTGTCATCCACGCAAGGCAGATTGGGAAGTAAGAACTTCCTTACGTTCTACACGAAGTGCCCCGTTCTTTTGAATCATACGTCATCAAATGCCTTGCGGCCTCCAGAGGAAGAAGAGCTCCACTGACGTTTAAGAAGTCCTCCGCCACACCAATTTTGCTCCAATCCAGTATGCTGTTCGTCCCCACCGACTCAACGATAAAGTGTAGCGACGCTCAGAGGATTCTCACCACTCCGTAAACTTGAGTCAAAGTAAGGTAAATCCCATAACTGCATCAGCACTCGTGGTTTCAATTCAGTCATTTACAGGTTTGATGTTAGCTGTACCAACTCGTCACCAGTAATAAGTTCACGAAACTCGGTCTCATAGACAGGAACTTTATTTGCCATAGTACATCATCAAACTCTCCAGGAAGCAGCGCAGACCCCAACCTTCTTCCACCCAGCTTCTCCACCGTTATCGCCACCCGCACCCTCATGACATTGCCAAGCTTCCAATTCCATTATCAGTGACATAACATAGTCACGAGCACAGAAAGGAAAGAAAGATTGAACATAACATAACACAGAGTCAGTGTTTGCTTTGAAACCAGGCCTGGCTCTGGCGCTCCTGGACCTGTGCTGGACACACCATAGCTATTTAGCCCTTCATAACAGCACGGCCAGGCTTGAAAGTGGGAGGTAGCTCAGTAGGTGAATGCGCCTACTGTAACAAACCGAGTGTAACATGCATTTCACGGGTTGGTATCCTGGGGCAGAGATACAGCTGTGTGTATTCACGAAAATACTGCAGTTGTACACAGCTGCAACCTCAGGTCACCTTCAGGACTCAACAGCACCATGTGGCGCTATGCACTAAAGCAGATGCGGTAAAGATGTCATTGTTAACATGAGTGTTGTCTAGAGCCTCTTAACGACTTCGAAGCACCAGATTCTAACCCTAAGGTCAGGACTTCATGACATTTGTGATTTTAGACGTTTTAAAAATGCACCTTAATAAGTGGATGTCCCTTCTTTTGATACTGTGTTTAAAATTTAATTCTGAATCGATTGCAACCTCAATGCCTACAGAAAAAGTATTTTAATATAGCCTTATAGCCTGCTGCCGAGGGCTATACCGGCTGTTAAAGGCCCTGATCCCGAGCGGCGAGGGCCTATAACGAGGGAGAGGGCCTTTAACAACCGGTATAGCCTGAGGCAGAAGGGCTATAAGGCTATTAGAACATTACACCCACTAAGGGTAGAATGTTCTACATTAAAAATGGAGAAACAAAAAGACAAACATTGGAATGTTGGAGCGCTGGGCTTATACCAGCCATTATAAGCCCAGAGCCACTCCATTGTCTTCAATGGAGCTCCCAACATTCCAATGTTCTAATATAGCCTTATAGCCCGCCGTAGCGGGCTATACCGGCTATTAAAGGCCCGCTCCAGCGTTAAAGGCCCGAGCCGAAGCCGAAGGCTATTAGAACATTCTGCCACTAGAGGGCAGAATGTTCTAACAAATAAAACAAAGGCGTCAGGGAGCGCGAGGGGATTGAAATCCCCTCAGGCTCCCTGAAGCCTTTGTTCACAGCCACAGCTGTGAACAAAGAAACATTGGAATGTTGGAGCTCCGGGCTTATACCAGCCATTATAAGCCCGGGGCTACTCCATTGTTTTCAATGGAGCTCCCAACATTCCAATGTTCTAATCATCTATATTGTTAAGCGATCAGCTATGTTGTGAAATTATTGTTATTATGGAGGTGAGAACTAATGCCAATTGGCCTAACTGGAAAGGGTAGGATGTGCCTCGCAGACTTAGGGCTCGGTTGGGGTGCAGGCATGGTGGGCGCTACTTATCGCACCAAAACAGACAGCCTGGGGTTTGGAATATAGCGCCTACTACAAGTCGAACCCTCAAAAATGGGCTAGAACATGCGGATTCTTGAAGTTCTGCCATTCTCCAGGCCTTTTCCTCTGTTAAATTTTGGCAGGTCAGACTTGCTCACATTTATAATGGAGAAATCGAAAGGTGTGGCCTGGATTATATCCAGAAATGACCGGGCGCGATGAACTCCGCGCCACTTGTATTTTTTGCAATCAATGTAGTTAAAATGAGTGTGAAGTTTATCGCACCCCTTGTAATTGTGAACCCTGCACTAAGAGGTTTTTACACAGGGATTGTTAATTAACAGGGCACTCGTAATCAGGGTCTTAGGCTGGACTATCCCCACCTTGTATTGTATAACTCTATACTGTATTTAATGTCTTTCAATAGCAGTATGCTTTCAGAGTCCCTTAGACTCGCTCAGTCCGGCCTGTCTTCTCCTCTGTAGGGCTGAGGCCAGATTTCCAGGGCAATGACTTTCATTAGCTTGGCTGTGCGCTTCTGTGTTTGTTGTCGGCCCTGGGTCCGCCTCCTGTCTCTGCCATGGGTGGAAAGTCCCCTTCAGCAGGAAAGCACCCTCGGATCCGTGCTTTCAGTTCCCTGCACGCTGAGCCTTGCACCACCTCGCGCCTGTTTGTGGCTTCTCCCTTCGTGGCTCCTGGCTTTGTCTTTCCGGCTCAAGTGAGGAAATACTCCTTCTGAATACGCTGTAAGATGAAATGTATGCATCTCTGCTTGTTAGGTCTCGGCCTGACGTAAGCAGCGCATGCGCTGCTCTCGTCATACGAGGGCTTCTTGGAATCGATACGATTCCAGAAGCTGTGCCCCAGCTCCGCCTTAAGCTTTCATTCGTGCGCGTCGTTTGGCGTCACGAATTATGCCAAAGGCAGTGCAATGATTGCACCGGAGGCATATCAATCCCTCCTTGTTGCCACCCTGTCTCCTTTTAGCCACGCCCACCGGGATTGGATCTTTTACCTGTGGCGTTAGACTATGGCCTTTAATTACTGGGGAAGCACTATTTGTTCCCCCTTCCCTCTGTCTTTCTCCCCGAGCAGACCCTTCCCTCTGTCTCTCTCAGAGACGCAGCTGCTTGTTCTGTAATATGTAGACATAAAATATGGATTTTGAAAAGTCGCGTTTATGCTGGTGTACGAGCGCGTAATGTACGTCGCTCGACAAATTACTATTAAATGAAAATTAATTCGATTTTGAGGAAAACATATAAAAAAACTCAATGTGTGCCTTTTTTTTTATTATTTAAATAGGATCATGTCGCGAAATGTTAATCTATCCAAATAGTGCAATTTTCGGTAGGACCGTCACGGGATCTAGTAACTAGTACATTGCGGTTTGTTTCTTTCAATGGAATCCGGTCCATTGAAATATGGCGCGTTCTTTTCATGTGTGGTTGAGTTGTCGGCAACGTTGTGAAAAATATACGTCACACATTATTTCTGCCCGCCTATATGTTTTATTGAAAGGGGACTAAGAGCTGCGTTTGTGCAAAGTTCTACGTGTTTTTCTATTTAACTCTTTAGATCCGTTGTCTCGAGCGGTGTGTTTAAGGAGCAGCAGTCTCCGCTGCGACGCAGACTCGTTTCCGTTGTGTGATGCGCTTGTGACGGGCTTTCCTTGTTTTGCCCATGCCCCCATCTTATTCCTTTCACCTTGATACCTGATCTCTCACCCATGCACTTATCCAGCTCCCCCTTTATGACCCACAGCCCCAGTGCTTTACACGCTTTTACTCACAGTCCAGTTTCGCCTGAACCCTCGCCCACTCTCCCTGTGCCCCCTCTCACCCATTGCTCCCACCGCTCCTTGCCTGCCTCCAAATATGAAGAGACACAACACCAAACTTCAAACTTTAGAACGCGCATGCGCAACACCAGGGGGGGATCATAGAGGACGTGGAACTACAGACCAAGACGGAAGACACGAAAGACTGTCAGAGTGGAGCTTCCGGTTATTACAGCTACATCAGATGTGCCTGGCACGAGAGCAGAACTAATGCATCAAAAAGTGCGGGGAACCGGGTCCTGCCTCAACTGCTCAAAATGTGAACAAAAAATATTGGAAGAATATGCGCAGCACTTTGGCCGTCGTGCTCCGATGCTGGAAGAAAATGTTATCCTTCAAGATCTAAAATACGGCCATCTTGGAAGGGGAAGGGGGTTAGTGGTCTGCTCCAGGCGGACATCTCAGAATGGGTTATATTAGACCGCGTTACTTAGACCGCAAATGAAGACATCTGCGTATAGATGGGGTAAACAAAAAAAAGCATTGAAAATGCAATAGGTCTCGCCTTTTATTAAGTTAAAGCCATTTGCTTTGCTATACAATACCATTAGCAAAGCAAATGGCTTTAACTTAATCAAAGGCGAGACCTATTGCATTTTCAATGCTTGTTTTTTGTACCTTTACCTCAGAGATCCCAGACTTCAAGAAAGAAACCTCCTGCACACAGAGATCAGATACAAGCAAATGCCAAGAGACAGAAAAGCATGACGCAAACAGGTCACCAAACCTAGCAGTACCCACCAGACATACAGAAAGGAGCCCATGAACAGAGACCAATAACGTTTCAGGCATTTGTGCACACAGAATAAACACCCAAAAGGCACTCGTGAACACATACTGGCCTGTACCTGTCAGTCCTGCCAAGTACCACGCATCAGGCATTAGACTAACGCATTTCAGTGTGGTGCTCCGCATCACCGCACTGAAATGCATTGTCACGCATAATGCATAGCACTCCTCAAGCCCATAGCGCTGCCTAAATTAAACTGTTACTGAAGTGGCAGCTGGCAGCGCATCGTGGCGTGAACTCGCTGCACCAGCGCGACTAGGCTTGCAGCTGAGCTAGTGGCTGCTACAATGATGTTTCAAACTCATATTGATTTTCGCGGCGCGGCTCTCAGCCTGAAGTCACGTCGAGGTAGTGCCCAATGGCTACTAATGATACAATGAAACTAGGGTGACCAACCGTCCTTTAATTTCACGGACCGTCCGTAATTTGGACCTCACGTCCGTTGTCCGTGAGGATCCCTTTTACGGACACCTTTTGCCCGTAATTTTGGGCCTTGCAGGGAGCAGAGCTGTTCCCCTGCGAGAGGCCTCAGCTCCCTGATGGGGCTGCCTCGCACTCCTCTGAGCACAAGAGCCCCGCCTATTGCCATTCTGTCTGCCGGCTGATTGTCACATACAGAATGACAAGGGGCCAGTTTGAGCTGTTACAGCATGTGGTGGCCTCCTCCTGCCATGGTCTAGGGAAGGGCATTCTGTTAGGGTTAGATGGAAGAAATGTACAAAACAAATGTACAAAAACGCCCATGCTGCTATGTGGCAGTTCATGAAAAGAAGCTGGCAAAAGAAGTTAAAAAGAAGAGGTTATGGGGGCGGAGCTTGCCGGCGACGAAGATGGCCGCCTAACAGAAGCGCTCCGCACATCTGAAAGCATTATTCGACATTAATCCTGCATTTACCCGAGGCATCGAGATCGCACGCTAGAGCGCGGTGTGGCTGCAACGATCCGCTCTGGAATGAGCCGTCCCACCTGTGCTAAGGAGACGTGTGCACGGTGAGACGAGGGTGTCGGTGCGGCGCGTCCTTTGGGCCGCGTATCCCCCGGACCCGATTTGCCTTCCTGCCGGCCGGAAGTGCGCTCAGACTGGGCGAGCGTGCAGACGTGTGCCGGTCGAGACCTGGGGCGGCGCAAGTCACCCGCGAATGAGGCCGCTGATCGCATATGGTGAAGTGCTGACTGCAACACCCTAACCCTGCATGGAGAGAGGAGGAGTGAATACGCAGCTGCTCAGATTGAGGTCCGCGGCCTGAACAGCATCGACGTAGTGGTGAGCGCGGCGGTGCGCTTGTGTGTGGGGTGGCGCTCTGGAGCCTGGCACTCGCCTGCGTGACCCTAGACTGCATAGAGCACCAGCTGTGGCCTGAAAGTGGAAAGCGGAGAGGGGTACGGGCCGCCATTTAGAATATCACCACTCAGCCTGTTAGGATCAAAGCTGCCCGGAGGAGTTTGCTTTATTCCCTGCTGTGCCCCACTGTTTGCGGTTTCTCTACACCCGGTATTGCCACCGCCACTGCAAACTCCAGCTGCCACGGACATCGTGCTTGGAACTTGCGAGCGCGAGGCGCTCTCCTGTCCTTTGGTGCACTGTCGGCCGCAATACTAGGAAGCGGGGACTCCGCTTTGCGCAGCCAAGGGGACGTTGGGCCGTCGTGTGGCCCCTGGAGGAGAGAGTAGGCTTATCCACTGCGGAGATATTGTCCATGCTGAGCGGCTGAGTGCCCTCAAGGTATCTACGTGCGAAACGCTGCAATCCTTGTGGGAAGTGTGGCAAGCTGCATTTGGCCATGGTTCCCTCATATTGGCATACGCCGGTCATAACACGTGCTAGTGCTGGTGTATACTGTGTTACCCAGTCCAGACCTGGTGGGTTATACTGCGGTTCTTAGTCATTGGCAGAACGGACAAGACGCAACAGAGACTGACGTTTGAGCAGCGCAAGCCTAGAGACCGCGCACTGTCTGCTGATGATCGACATAATGGCGGCGAGCGAGAGCAGGAGTCCCATGAAGGCGATATCAAGGCCATGCTGGCCTCAATGGAAAAGGGCTTGCAAGCTTCGCTCACGGTCTTAGGTACAAAGATTGACTCCCTTTCCTATCGTATGGATCGAATGTCTGAGATGATTGATAAACATGCTGAACGCATAGATATGGCGGAAACGCGTATCACGGAGGTGGAGGAGGCGCAAACTGATATGGATACTAGCCGCAAACGTGTAGACAGAGTGCTTCAAGTGCTGCAAGATAAGACTGAAGACTTGGAGGCGAGGTCTCGAAGAAATAACCTGCGAATTACTGGCTTGCCGGAATCGACCTCTACCGGTAACATGGAGCAGTTCACTGAGAAATTGCTAGTCCCCTTTTGGGCTCTGACACATTTTCGCCCATGTTTGTGGTGGAACGGGCGCACCGCTCACTGGGCCCGCGCCTGGTGCCCCGCCGCGGCCAATAATAGCTAAGTTGCTCAACTACCGCGACAGGGATGCGGCACTACGTGTCGCAAGGGAAAAACAGACTCTGCACTACGAAGGGTCTACGATTGCATTATTTCCGGACTTCACCATGAAGGTGCAGGAGGCGCGTCGCCAGTTTGTTCCACTCAAGAAGCAACTAAGAGACCGTAACATTGACTATGCAATGTTGTACCCTGCTCGCCTACGCGTCCATCACCAGGGCAGATCGCACTTTTTTACAGACCCAAAGATGCTGCAAAAAGTCATGAAAGACTGGACCAGGGGGCAGCGCCACAGCCCGGATAAGGATGCATCGCCTGGAGCGGTTGGAGGATCCCTGGAGGAGCAGGACTGAAATCTGCTTGATCGTTATACAGATAAGACTTATGTATCCGAAGGGAGTGTATGATGCCCTGGTCCCTTATGGGTAGATTCCTCTCTTGGGAGGCAATGGGTGGTGTCTTGGGTCTGTTCAGTTGTAATGTCATGCTGCCCAGAGTCTATCACCCGCCGTGGTTGGCCACATTATTGTCTAGTTGAGTGGCGGACTTGGTTGCCTGCTTGGATCCACTGCTAGATTCAGTAGGTGTTGCATATGCCTTTTGGTTAATGCTCAAAATCAGCTAGTCGGAGTGCGGGGGGCCGTTAACTGTCACCCAGTTGGTCGACAGTATATTGTTGGCAACCTCCGCCTACGAGTGTAACACACATTGGGGGCTTTGTTCATGTTGTTTTCCGAAGGAAGGGATAGCTGCTCTTTTGTTCATAGCAGCGCTTTGTACTTTTTGTTGAAGACACATTTTTGGGTATCTTTTCGTCAGGTCCTGGTTGGGGGGGCCCTGATGTGGGAGGGGGGTGGAGGGTTGTTGAGACTCAGATGTTGTATTGTACACAATTGTAAATGTCATCACTTGTTACACAGTACCACAGTACCATACCCTATTGAGACATGGTGACGCTAATTGATCCCGCGGCACATAGGCTGGGGGTTGGTCAAGAATCCAGGGTGGACACATTAAGAGCCCTCACATGGAATGTTAGGGGACTAAATGATCATAGGAAAGTACGTACAATCCTTTCATATTTGACAAGACACACCATAGATGTGGCCCTTTTACAAGAAACGCATCTCCCCCTAAATTCCCCCATGTTGCACAGCAGAGGCCTGCAAGGAAACATCCATGCTGCTGGTTTCACCACACATGCGCGAGGTGTGCTCACTTGGATCAACCCTAAATCAACTTTCACTTTTGTCCCGCTGTACACTGATACCGAGGGCAGATACGTCATTACTAGGTGTTCTGGGAAGGGCATGGATTTACTTATTGTCAATGTATACGGCCCAAATTTTGATAGCCCTGAGTTTTTTTACTACATTGGCGAATAGGGTGGGCAGTTGTGGCGAGAGCCGCCAGTTATGGGGGGGTGATTTCAACCTGGTTCGGAACCCTAGTTTAGACAGATCGGGTGGTCCTGAGAGACACGTCACTGCTGCTGCGAGGGAGGTTGACTGCACGCTGATTAGGTTCGACTTAAATGATGTTTGGCGTTTGAAACATCCAAACGTGGGAGGCTATACACACTATTCTGCGTTTTATAACTTACACACTCGCATCAACTATTGGCTGGCAGCTACGACACTTTGCGACAGGGTCCGCTCTTGCCAGGTGCTACCACGGACAGTCTCTGATCATTCACCGATACTGCTGGTGATAGATACCCCTAGCAGGCTCATACCCCCGTTCACTTGGCGGTTTCCTCCCTACTCCTTACTTGACGCAGTATTCAAGGAAGAACTGGCTGAGGCTATTGAAACCTTTTTCGATAAGAATGTGGGCTCCGTAGAGGACTATCAGGTTGTCTGGGAGACCTTCAAAGTCTATATCAGGGGGATTACTATGTCAAAACACTCGGGGGTACTCCGATCCATACATAATCGTTTAACAGATTTGGAGGGGAAAATCAAGATACTAGAGCGACGTCTATTGGCAGATGGGGAAGATTCAGTTAGGGGGGAGCTAGCTGGGTTGCTAAAGGACTACCATATAGCAGCCGACGACGAGATCAAACACCTGGGTAAATATGCTACTGCCAGGGCGTATGGAGAGAGTGAAAGGCCGGGGGCAGTTTTAGCGCAATCCCTTAAGAAACGCAGGGAAACGCTGCACACAGTTGAGGTTATGTCAGTTGAGGGCGAGCTATTGACCGACGCCACAGAGGTGGCGGATAGATTCCGGCAATATTATAACGAACTCTATGCCTCCAAGAACGTCGCCACAGATGATCACATCATTGATTATTTGGCTCATATATGACTCCCGTGGCTCTCTGATACTCATCGAGACGTCCTCATGAGACCCATAGAGAAAGATGAAATTCTTCTCGCCTTAACTAGTATGCGGGCAGGGAGTGCTCCGGGGTCCGACTGTCTCACGGTTACCTTCTATAGGTCATTTCTGGATCTATTGATTCCGCAATTGGTTACACTCTTTGACGACATGTGTGTTACGGGACGTATGCCTCCTTCAATGTCTGAAGCAGTGATTGTGGCTCTACTTAAGCCCGGTAAGTCTCCGGTGGACTGTGCGTCGTATCGGCCTTTATCGCTGCTTAATGTAGATACAAAGATATTCGCAAAAATTCTCGCTAACCCCCTGATCCCTCTAGTCCCGATCTTGGTTGCGCCGGAGCAGGCGGGGTTTGTCCCAGGAAGGAACTTAACTTACAACCTACGCACGATCTTTGGTGCATTGCAACACATTGAGCCAGAAACTCCAGCGGCTGCGGTCTTCCTAGATATAGAGAAGGCGTTTGATTCCGTGGAGTGGCCGTTCATGAAGCATGTACTCACTAGGATGGGAGTGAGCCCAGTTTTCCTGCAACTAGTCGGCACACTTTACAGCAGACCCACGGCCAGAATTAAAATAGGCAACGGACTCTATTCGCATATCACAGGGCACCAGGCAGGGCTGCCCATTATCTCCGCTGCTTTACGCTCTAGTGACAGAACCGTTAGCCTGCGCGCTCCGGGAATATCATCGGCATCGGGGCATAAGTTTCCCACGCTATAAAATTATAGTATCCGCATATGCGGACGATACACTTTTGTACGTCAGACACCCAGAATCTAACCTCGCGGCTGTTCTCCGTGAGGTGGTGCGCTTTGGGATTCTCTCAGGTCTACATGTTAATTGGCAGAAGTCCATCATTTTTCCGCTCACCCCGAACACCCCTCAGTTTGACCTAGATTATCCCCTGCAGTGGACTACGGAGGTGGCAAGATATTTGGGTATTAAAATACACACGGACTCCGACACGGTCTTCAGGGAAAACTATGGGACGGCCTTTAGCAAGCTGGAAGACGATGTTGAAAAGTGGATAAAGCTCCCGTTTTCGCTACTCGGCAGAATATCCATCATGAAGATGGTAGTTTTGCCACGTCTACTGTTTCTATTTACCAATATTCCCATGGTTCTCCCACGTGCCTTTTTCGATCGCCTCACCGCACTGATGATCCGGCTTGCATGGGCTGGCAAGCAACCGCGAGTGAAGTGGCAGATATTGGTTCTGCCTTACTCGATGGGAGGACTGGGAGCGCGGGATCTTACTTTATATTATAGAGCAGCACAAGGCGCGCATGCATATTACTGGATGCATGGCTCCCCGGACATACCACACCTACGTATCGAATCTGCAGTTGCTGACCCACTTCCGCTCCCAGCAATGTTATTTCAGACGACTGATCGTAGGACATGCATCTTGGATTCTATCAATGCCACGGCCCATGCCTGGCACTACCTACTACAGTTGCAGGCAGGTGCGATACTTTACTCCCCATTAACGCGGCTAGACTGGTGTGTATGGTTGTCACCCTGTAGGGAGAGGGGGGTCACGCAGGCGCTTCTCACGTTGGGTATACGCACGATCGGGGAATTGTTTGATGATGGGACAGCCAAAGGCTGGGACGAATTTAGCTCTATTGAACAGGAACACACTATTTTGATGAAATTCCAATTCCATAGAACGAGGCATGCACTGAGGGAGCTACTGGGGGCCGAGTATCTAGAACCACCGGAACTTCTGGCTCTGGCACACATTATGCGGGCGAAATCCCCAAAGCGCATAGTAGCGATTATTTATAACACATCTATGCTATATAGAGCGAACCACTACACCAAGGCGCGCTTGGCATGGCAGCGAGACTTGAACATGGACATAGCTGATACTATGTGGGCCTACTGCTGCACCAGCTCAAAGCGGATCTCACTTAACGGCAGGCACCGACTGATACACTTTAAGTATCTTAACCAAGTTTATTATACGCCGGAGAGGCTGCATAGGTACGGATTGCGGGAGAACACAACGTGATCGCTGCCATGCCCCATTAGCCGATTTCATCCACCTGGCCTGGTTATGCCCCGGTGTTGCTGCATTTTGGGTCTCCATCTTCAAGGAAATAGGGCTCATCACGAAACTAACCCTTGATCCCGACCCAGCGCTGGCACTATTAGGCTACTCTAAGCTAATCCCAAAAGGGGTACGTCGTCTGGTGGATATGGGAATGCTGATTGCCAAACGTAGGGTTGCTATTCACAGGTCTCGTAGCCCTCTCCCTGCGGTCGCACAGTGGAAGAACGACATGACATTCTGCAGTACGCAGACAGAGCTTTTCAGTAAACTTCTCCCCCCACGCAATAGACCCAAGAACTTCTGGGAACTATACAACACTTATCAGTACACCTTATCTGGCGATATGAGTGATTCGCCCATCCAATCACATAGTTAGTACGCTCGAGACACATGTTCACCCTTTCTAAATGTGTAGTCGAGGCTGCTCTCCACCCACTGTTGGTTGTGATACCAGTATTCTGGTCCACTAATTGCCCTCTTGAAGCAGTTGACTATACATGGGAGAGTTATGTATGATTTCATTAATGTGTCTACTGATTTGTTGTTTAGTCGCCAACTGCTCTTATTTGACAAATGTTACATATGTATGAACTGTGTAGCGCAATATTGCAATACTGAGTCTTGTAGTTTTGTTTTACGAAAATCAATAAAACAAATCAATATAAAAAAAAAGAAGAGGTTATAGTTCTTACACAGTCTCATCATTTCAGAGCTGAAGCATTTTTAATATTATATACAACAAAGCCATAGTTGCTGCTTTTTTATTTATTTTATGCAACTTACATCCATTGACAAAGCCAATAGTCATGGCTTGTTGTAGGTCTAATGTTACTGGATGCAATGATAGAAACAGCAAAATACCAGTCAGGCGGCACTTTATGCTCAGCACATTTTTTTAGCTTAGTTGTTTTAAGCCACACCCTTAATTACATCAGACACGCCCCTTGGAGAGACCCCCAGTTTTTTCATCCCACTTAAAGCCCTGGAAACAACACCATGTCACAGTCACCTCACGTCCTGGCACTGTGCATCATGCATGACTCATGATTTCCAAGTTTTCAGATTGCCTATGTGCAGAGGCATAGTGAACTCTCCCCCACCCCACCCCTTGTTTTAGGAACTACAGCAAGGGTGAAGTTCTTTATGGGCCTCTTCTGTCTGCAACTCAGTAGACAAAGGCTCAGCTCATAATTAATGTGAAAAGGTGGGTGAGTGAATCAGTGAAGGAATAGGTAAATGGCTGGATGGATTAGTGAAAGGGTGAATGGATGGATAATGAGAGAAAGGATGGCTGGATGTGTGAGTGGAAGAATGGATGAGGGTAAATAGATGTGGGGGTGGAAGGGTAGATGGATGGGTAAAAGGGTGGATGGATCAGTAAAAGGATGGATGAGTGAAAGGGTGGATGATGGGCGAGTGAATGGGTGGATGGATGAGAAATGATGGATGAATTGATAAGTGAAAGAGTGAATGAATGGATGGATGGATGAGTAAAAGGGTAGATGTAAGGCTGGACGAGTGAGTGAAAGGGAGGGTAGATGGATAAAAGGATGGATAGATGAGTGAAAGGGTAGATGGATGAGAGAAAGGATTGATGGATGATTGAAAGGATGGATGAGTGATAGGGTCGATGGATGGATTCATGTGTGGATGAGTAAATGGATGAGTGGGTGGACGGGTGAAAGGTGGATAGAAGGATGGGTGGCTAAGTGAAAGGGGAATGGTGAGAGAAAGGGAGGATGAATGGAAGGATGGATGAGTTAAAGCATGGATGAATGATTGGCAGAATGGATGGGCGAATGGGTGCCTGGATGAGTGAAAAGAAGAATGTAAAGATGGATGAGTGAAATAATGCATACATGAGTGAAAGGGAGGGTGGAGAGCTGGAAGAAAGGATGGATGGATGAGTGAAAAGTTGAATGGGTGGACGGATGAGTGACTGGGTGGATGGATGAGTAAGTGAAAGGATGGCTGGATGGGTGAAAGGGTGGATGTGTGAATGGATGGATGGAAGAGTGGATGGATGAGTGAAAGGATAGATTGGGTGAAAGGGTGGATGGATCATGGATGGATGAGCGAAAGGGTGGATGGAGGGATGGATGAGTGAAATGATGGATGGAAGGATAGATGATGGATAGGATTGCAAATGGTTGAAAAGGTATGGATATGGATGGGCACACAGATGGAAGGACAGAATGAATGGTGAAAGACTGAATGATGGATGAAAGAATTAATAGATGACAGAATGTAAATAATTTGAAATGGTGGATATCAGGGGTTTGATGGAAGGATGAATGGCTAGATCCTTGGACAAGAGAGCTCTTCTGGGGAGGGTTGTGATGACTTACTTTGCTTTTTTGGTGCCATAAGTGGGAGGCATTTACATTTTCTGGCTACTCCCTTGCCTATGTGTTACTATTCTGTATTTGCGGTGTGCTTAGTTATGTGTGGGATCTATACATCATGCATATGACATTTTGAGTGACACCCAACTGCTACTTGAATGTTACACTAGTAATTGTAAATGTTTGCATGTTTTGTTTTAGGTGTAAGGTTTTAGGGAGAGACTCATAGCGCCATGAGCTGTGCTTGAGATGTATATTGTGTTTGTAGCAATAGGCATGGCCTCAAAAATAAACTATGTAATAGTGTATCAACAGTGCCTTCTTTAAGAATGCTGCAGGGAAAAGCACCTTTGCGACTTCCGTCGGCTAGTGCAACTCTCTGCGAAGCCCCCATAAGCAAAGTCAGATTCCATATTTTAAGTTCCACTTGCTGAAACACCCATAATGCGTTACCTATAGTGGGTTCATCACAGCAATCCTCCCTTTAGTTCACCTATGTGTGCCGCTTTATATCCCACAATGGCACTCAGATATGAGATGCTAGTAACAAAGTCTAAACAAGCAGATCTTCCTTACCACTTCTCTCACCAAACATGCCTGCTCAGGACCATGAGTTGTAAACAAAATATCAGACTGGACAACCCAGTGCAGTAACCATATAAATAGATTATCATCATATGAAATACCACAAAAAGACCTGCACAGTTGCTCAAAGCTGCGCGCATACCAAAAACTGTGAACTGCACGATTGTCTCAACCTAATATAAACTTATTTTGACTTGTACTTAAGTGGTTATATATTTACTTACTTTTATAATATCGCGCAACTTCCTCTGATGTGTCTGTAAAACGTACCTTTTGTCCCGAAGTTTTGTCCTGAATTTTGACCTTCTGTCCTGAATTTTTGCCCTGAATTTTGACCCTTTGTCCTGAATTTTTACACTTACCATCCTGAATCTGCACCCATGCCAGTTGGTCACCCTAAATAAAACAACCCAGTCAGCCAGTCTCTGGCACCGCTGGGACGTCACGTCGTGCTGCCTGGGTAAGTTTGTTATGGGGCGGCTGGCTACCTGCGGCAATTATGGCGCTTGCAGCACTGTCTTAGTTCTTGCACCAGCCGCTGCGTGGCTAAGCTGCAGTATATGACCCGTCGCCTCCAGCTAATTCAATTGCCGAGGGAGACCGTTGGAGTAACCATTGCAGCGGCCAGGACGACTCTGTCACTGGACTGTGGAGGACAGTCTACTCCGGAGGCGGCGGCAAACCGTCAATTGCCACGGCATGAGCTTCGCAGAGTCTGAGTCCTGCAAAGTTAAAGTAAGTAGTGACACAGTATGCACTGGCTAAGCCACCCGCTGAGTGTGTGTCAATAAATAACAAATTCCTTGGCCGCGTGCTGCAATCAGGCAGCTGCATGCAGGGTTGGATTGGGATTAAAAATCGGCCCGGGCACGCTAAAAAAAAGTGGCTCACATTTGCATATTGCCTTTCCGCAAAACACTGCTTTAGCGAAATTTTATTTTAAAAAAAGGGGCGAGGGGGTAAAAAAATGCACGGATTAGTTTACACTGGTGAAACACATCTGAAAACAAGTGAGGCCACTTCTGCTCAGGCCCCCTGCCCCTGCTCAATATGCATACATTAATGGGACGGCCCAGCGAGAGAAAGGGAGTGACACCTCTGCCACTGGTAAAAGGGAGGTGATGGACGCCCATCTGCCTCCAGAAAGGCCACTCAGGCTCCCGCTGGCGGCATCCGAGCAACACAGACACCGCCCAAATCACCCCCAGGCTGCCCAAAAAAGCAGCCCACAGCTGGAACTCGGATACCGGCCCCATGGCCATTGCCCGAGTGCCCGCGTTACCAATCCGACCCTGGCTGCATGTAGTCAGTGGGTGCCGGTCGTCCATTAACATACAGTTACTTACTTCCCTGTGGCTATACATTCCTTCAAGGGGAGGCGGGCAACCCTGGCACTGATGGCTAATCCGTAAGACTTCCGTTGGCAGGGGAGGAGGGCCCATGAACGTGGCAAAACCAATTTCTAGAATCAAATCATTGCATTCTGGGAAATGTAGTTCGTTGTGATGGCATGACACATAGCAGCAGTTAGTGACAGCCTACAAAAACAGACCTCAACATCTGCACATGTGAATCAGTCTGTTTATCATTTTAATGCCTCAATGTTTTTGTATTTCAAGCGCCTTAGGTGTCTCATCCTTGCAGAAGCGAGCCAAGGAAGTGGAAGGGCCTTTTTTGTCTGAGGCTGGCCTAGGGCTTCATTTCAAGTTGTGTGTTATTAGGAAATCATGGGAAATCTTTCTTCATGCAAGTTTTTATTCCATGACTACTTCTTGTAATAATTATTTTGGCAAAGGACGAAGAATGTACCTCAAAACATACACAGCACTGCTCTTTGGCACATGATTAATTTTTGCAGACATTTTTATTATTGTGGCTCCAAGTTCTTAGCGTTTCTCGTTGTTGTAAAGGGTGTGATATGTTTCCATTATATTCATTGTGTGATTTTGCTCGCGAGAAAGTGTCACTCATAGTCGTTGAATGTCACTCATAATTACACTGAAATTATTAAAATGTCACACATAAGCAATCTGAAACCTTGGCAGCTATGATAACAGCGACCACGTGTACAGCACAAACCACAGGGCCACCTCATGATTATATCCCTCTTTAATTCATTAATGCTAATTTATTTTATTAAAATGTACATCGTCCAGATTCAAACCTGTCCACACCAGGCTCTACAGCAGGTGCATATTCCACTGAGTTACCTAACTGGTTACCGCTTGCACATCGTGATCTCTCTCTGCCCACATTGGGCCAGATGTACGACCATTGAATTTTGCTACTCGCAAATTGCAACAAATTGCTAGTCGCAATTTGTGAGTCGCAAAATTCTATGTACAACAGTGTCTCAGACACTGTTTGCGATTCCCAATGGGGTCGCAAATTGCATGCCTCATGAATATTAATGAGGTTGTCGAAATTTGCGACCCCATTGGGAATAGCTGGCACTCCCAGAGATTGTAGCCTGCTGGGGTCAGCAGACCACCATGTCTGGGACTGCTTTGTCAATAAAGCAGTTTTGTTTTTAAATGCAGCCCGTTTTCCTTTAAGGAAAACGGGCTGCATTTAAAAAGCAAAATGAAACTTTTCAGTTTCATTTTTAAGGGCAGGCAGTGGTCCCTGGGACCCCTGCCTGCTGTGAAAAAATATTTGCGCATCCATTCATAAGGGGAAGGAGTCCCCTGGGGACCCCTTCCTCTTTGCGAATGGCTTACCACCCTTCTGAGAAGGGTGGTAAACTGCGAGTGTTTTGCGACCGCAATTGCGGTCGCAAAACAATCATACATTGGGCATGGACTCGCTATTAGGAAGGGACGCCCTTGGCACGCCCCTTCCTAATAGCAAGTTGCTAACCCTATTTTGCGAGTCGCTAATAGATTAGCGACTCGCAAAATAGGGTTAGTACATTGTGCATCCGTTTTTTGCAGTCGCAAACGGGCCAAATGCCCTTTTGCGACTGCAAAAAATGGTCGTACATCTGGCCCATTGTCCTTTGAGTGGGAACAATTCTACAGTAAACACCATGAAATACCCAGACTAATTTTGCATCAGGAATGAATACTATGTTTGTATGAAAAACAAAGCACAACTTGTGTTGAATTAAAACAGAAAGCAATACCATGGATTTTAAAAACAGAAACTGGCCAGTGCTTTAAATGGAATGAAAAAAGTGGGGAGGGTGTCCTCTAAAAGCTACGAGCTGAGAGGTGTAACTAGCAGACCTTTATACCAGGCTTTGCCTATGTAATTAAGAGCAAGGCCTAACACAAGTGACCAGCATCCAGGGCTTCTCTGTGAGCATGTCCAAACCTATCACGCAAGAACAGAATCATACTCCTAAAAGAAGCTAGTTTGCTCTGCCAGTGCTTGTTGGCACTGAGTTTTTATTAATTATCAGATGAATGAGTTACAACTATATTGTGGTGCACAATTGCTCCAATTCTGGATATATGAGACTGTGAATTAAACATTACAAAGGTCTGTGGAAAGGGAGTAGAGTGGTCTTGAGTGTTTCATCACTCTCACTTTATTTATTTAATTGCAATTTTATATAGCGTGGACATGGACTGAAGGCATCAGAGCACTTTACAACAAGCAGAATACATGGGTTACAGTTATAGTAATTAAACTCAGAGGTTTGTATAGGTAGGTATGTGCAGGAGTTACCACAGCAGTTGTTCAGAGGACATATACAGTTATAAGGCATCGATGGTGGGGGTCACATAAAGGTAGTTCAGATCACGGTGGAGAGAGTACTTATGTCTGGTCAAGGGTGATTAACTAAGATGTCTGCCAAATTGGATGAGCTTGAGGTCGTTCCTGAAGGTGAGAGGAGTTGGCCTAACGGCTAGGGCGGTCGACCTCGAATCTGGGGAACTGGCTTCAAGTCTCGGCAATGACGCTGAACATACTGTGATTCTGGGCAAATCACTTAATCTCCCCGTGCCTAACAAAAAAATTGAATGTGTCCTCATGTAATGCAACTGGTGCTATGTAAAGCGCTCTGATACCCGATTTGGGTCAAGTTCGCGCTATATAAAACTCTGTAAAATAAAAAGGTGACTAGGCAGGTGGTTAGGCGGAGGGAGGCACGCAGAGAGTTCCCGATTCTTGTGGCACTACCAGAGAATGACTGGCTGATGTATCATACTCGATTGACGGTGAGGGTTCCAAGAGCAGGGACTGGGCATTTCTGGAACCCCTATTTTCTCCAGAGATTTTCAGTTTCTCGTTTAGATAGGAGGATGAGGAGGAGTGCAGCGCCCTGTGGGTAATGCAAGCACATTCCCCTAGTCATCCCTTTCCTCTACGGTCCCCCACTCTACATAAGCCACTAACAGGCTTGCCTCTGCATATTTATCTTTCTGAAAGCCCCATCTGCATGTCTCACACTTCATCTTCTTCCTGTCATTTCACTCTAACCTTCTCCAAGTACTTCCTTAAGTCACCTCCCTGTCATCACCTCCCGCTCTGTCACTCACACTCTCTCTCCCTCTCTCTCACTCTCCTCTTCTGTAAACACAGCATTTTCTTTTCTTTTGACGATGTCAATTTTTCTTAAACAATGAGAACGAGCTAAAGGTATTTACTTGGATCAACTGGAAATTCTCGCTTATCCAAGAGATATCCCTTAAAAAAAAAACTTTTCGTTTTTTAAGTAGAACCCTCACCCACCAACCTAGTTGGTGGCATGCTTCATCACAGGTTTCCCACCCAGGGGGCCGAATACTGCCTGGGTGTGCTGCGACGCCTGATTACAGCGGAGCGTTTTTTTGTTTTCTTTTTTGCTTTTTATGTGTGAACGTGAAAAATAAAAAAATACCTACAGGATACTAAGTTGATTTATTATGCAGTTCCTGAGGTGGAATTAAAAGATTTGTTTAGACGTATGTGAGCAGAAATGATCTCGTACGTCCTTTAAAATTTGTGAAAAGTACTCAAGAAATAAAATGATCTATCTGTTTCAGCCAATTCTTGCCCAATCGGTTGGCTTTCTTCAGGACCAGAAATCTCAAGTTGAATTCTCAGCTTGAGTTTGTGAAAATGACCACACACACTAAGGTGTGCTCATATGTAGTAAGATTGAACTTACAAATCTTGTCACCATAAGTTCCTTACTCGAGTCACAAGCACTATCCGTAACATGGAGCCCGGTGGGGAGGCGGTGCCTAATGTCACACTTGGTCAGCCGCCTGCAGTGATACTGTGTGGTGCAGCGGCCAGGGCAGCTGACTTCGGAGCACAGGGTTCACGGTTCGATCCCCGGCTCCGGCGGCAGCTCAGCTCAGCACCATGTGACTCTGGGCAATAGCTCACTTAATTTCCACTTCGGCCCCCAGCGCCTTGAGACCCGTAAGGGTGAGTAGCTGCGCTATATAAAAACGGACTTTCATTTTTTTTAAAAACATTTATACCTATCTCTTTGCCTTGTCCGGGGTCCTGGTGTTCTGTTATGGTGACAAGATTTGTAAGTTCAATCTTACTACATTTGAGCGCAACTTAAGTTTTTTGTAAGGGATACCCCTTGGATAAGCAAGAATTTCCAGTTGATCCAAGAAAAAACCTTTAGCTCGTTCTCATTGTTAAAGATTTGAATTTGGGGAGACAAACGAGCCCTCAGACTCTCTCCTCGCTCTCTCTTATGTTGGAAATATGTCAATTTTCAACAGCTGTGCATTCCTCCTTTACTCACATTACAACTGGCACACGGGTGACCGTCAATTTGGGCAGTCTGCAGAGGCCAAGGATTGGATGAGCAGTTTCTAAACACCTTATGACTCTCTGACAGTCGCTGTTAGAAACTCACGATGTCTTCAGCCTCAACTCCAGAGCTCTCAGTCATTGCCCATCATGCAAAGTGACGCACAGCCAGAACTCACTCAGACACCTGAGCTACTCAGTTATCAGTGTGCACTGCGCAAGTCATATGATAGATGAAAGGCTAAACTACAGAAAGCTAGACCTGTAAGGAGCAGATGATGGTAGGAAATGCAAGATGAAGTTAAACATGTACAATCTAAACAGGGGTTGTGATGGAGCAGGGGAAACGAAATATTTTTTTGTACCCCTATGAAATTAATGACCTCATAACGCTAATGATACTAACCGTTTGAAAATGCATGAATTAATCAACAAATACACTTTTAGTAGACACTACACGTGGGTAATATGCTAAATGTGCCAAATTCTAATTTATTTACAAAATGCGAAGTAATTAACGTTAGTAATGTGAATTGCGTAGTAATTGGAAGTGAATTGCATGATTTATGTTGCATAGTAGAATTGTATTGTGGCAAAGAATGCAGATGGTAAGTAGAAAGGCTTTATATGTCGCTTTCGCTAGGTAATATCTAACACAGGTTATTAGAATGGCGGGTGGTAAACAGGCTTATTTTCCATTTTTTAATTTCTATTGTGTTTGTTCTTATATTAGTTCCGTTCGGGCCTGCTAGGCCATGCTTCTAAGATGGCCGACTGGAAAGGACGAGATCGCGTGCGGTAAACAAGATGGCCCCCACGCAGCCACAGAAAGAATGCTCCAGTCACGTGCATGCGGCCTGTGTTCGGAGTGAGAGATGTCAAGGCCAATTTGACCTGCAATGAAGCAACGTGCCAAGAATTCAGCATGGATGCCTGGGAACGGATGGAGAAGACAAGCGACAGGGGATGCACTAATGTGTGACCATCCAAGATTGTTGCAAAATGGACTAACAAATTGGACTACTTTTTAGACACCATGGTCATGATTCTTATTGTGTGCTTTATTGTCCCCAAACCGGTTCGAACAAGGAGGGCGATGAGGTGACCATCAACACCCCTCCAATGGACCAATTAGCGTGATTCTTGCCCCTAAAGATTGCAACTTTTGAATGTAGTGAGCCAGAGAATAGGGTATAAGAGGGTCTGCTCTGTCGTTGTGAAAAACTTGCTTTTTATTTTTCAAACTTGATGCTGCGAGAGACTCTGTCATTTTTGGACTTTGAACTTTGACTGGGGAAGGAACGAGATCGTTGTGGGAATTCTGCCCGGGAGGTGCATCCGAGGAGGTTAGCGGGACAGTCAGTCAGTTTGGGAGTCCTATCCTGTGATCTGCGGTTCATCTTCTTTGGTGAACCATTCTTGTCATCGCCCCATGGCCGAGGGTAATGCATAATTTCTCACTCTTTCTAAACTTTTTCATAAATGTGTATTGATATTTCTAAATGTTTTGCTTAATAAAGAATTATACTTATTTGCTTGAATAATTTTAGATAAAATTATATTTTAACTCTAAAATGAGTCTGTGGTTCTTTAAAACTAGGGTTATGATTTAATAAATGTTAAAAGGTTCCAATTGTGATTGAGCTGGTCTTAATCACCATCAACTGATTCTACTAGTTGGTCCATCGACCAAATAGCGGAGTACCTTGATGTTTAGAACCGACAGGATTCGAAGTCAATGTATATAATGTATAGGTTATAATTCTGTCATTTTAATGAGGTATCCCGCTTGTCCAGCGGCTCTTTCTCCTAGACGTTAAAATCCAGAATTGGATGAATGTATGTGTGCGGTGTCATGGGCCCCACCGATATAAGTTTTGTGTAGGTGTTTTTCTGGATTTGGTGTTAAAAGGAGAAATTTATATTAGCCGCGCTGGATCAGATTTCTTGGTAGCAGAGTTATGGTTTCTATAGATTAGTTTGGTGATTTTTGAATATTTTTTTTTTTTTGTGTCTAACACTCTATGTTGAATTTGTGTTATGTTATGTATAAGTCGAAATTTTGAAGCTTCCAGAAAGTAGGAAGTGGACATGTGTGGCAAGAGAAGTCACACGGAATTGTGCATTGTCTGATTTCAAATTGGTGATAACACAGGATTGTGTTATGTTAGGGACATTTCATGTATGAATTGCGTTTGAGTGAAATAGCAACAGGTTTTCTTGTGAAACTCTGGCCTTAATTCTCAGGAGCAGTGTAGTCTCCACATGTGTTTTATCCCCAGAGAAACGGGTTCACCCCTTGCTTGAGAGAAGTGTAAGGTAGAGAGAAGTGCTACACTTATCGAACGAAACAGTATTCTTGTAAGTCGAGGATAAACTATCTCTTTTGTTTAGCGAAACAGACAATGGTAATGTGTTTTACGTTGTAACTAATCAATTTTTTGCCAAAAAGAAAAGCTAAAGAAAACTGTCGATAATTTTTGTAAAGGAGGGGTCAGTAGAAGCAGGAGTAGAACTGACGTCAACAAGAACCGCGCTGGTATTGGCCAGTTGTGTAGAACGAAGAGTGTCCGGATTGGTGCGTTGGTGTGAGACGCGCTGGGATAGGTTAGTGTGAGAGTGACGTAAAGTTTTCTAATTGGTGCGTTGGTGTGAGACGCGCTGGGATAGGTCCGAATAGCCGGACAGTAGAAAGAACAGAGTGGTGAAGAATTGCGTGTATTTGTTTTGGGAAAAAGAATAGCAAAATATGGCTTATTAGGAGTATGGTAGAGGGAAACCGTCATGGTTTGCGAAGATTAAAAACTTTTTCAAGAAAGACAAGAAGGTTGTGACTAGGGAAGGAGAAGTACTTCCTCCGCCAAAAACGCCAGCATCTCATATGATGTTGAAATATGGCTATCATACCTGCATTTGGTTGGAAAATTGGGCGAAATATACCCAAGGCGATGGAGTATTGGCATTTCCAGAAAATGGTTCGTTTAGCACAGCGGTACTTCGAAATTTGAGAGAAAAGATGATGAAACTTGAACCAAGACATAGACCGACACAGTTTGAAGCCTTAGGTGAATGGGAAGATGAGATGTATGATAGGGAAAGACACAGAGGTGCAAAGAATTATAGTTTAGTTCATGGAAGAGTATGGGGTTTGAATCATGAAGACAGGATGAGACGATGGCGGTATGCTAACATGACGGATGGTTTGTTTCCTGTCAGAACAGTTGAAGAATTTGCAGGGAGAAAATGTACGGAGAAAAAGAAACATGCAGTAACAGAGAGATACGGGTATGGAGTTAGCGACACAGAGGATGAGTTGCTGGAGGACATTTTAAATAAAAGACCCCCTCCATATCAACAGAATTCTGCGGTGGTGACACCAAATGCACCGCCAATGAGAACTGTAATAAATCAAAGCCCTGAACGAATGTCTGAAATAAATAGTCCGTTTAATAAACCAGAAACACCACAGACTGTGAAAGATGATAATGGTAATACAGCTGAATTAGCCAGAACCACAAGAGAATTGACTGAAAAGATAAGAGAACTGACAAGGAATATGGAAGCTGTGACTGTGCCAGTGACGATGGGGCCAGTAATCCTGGTATTTGAAAATCAAAGGATAGATGAACATTCCCTGACAATTCCACTAAACTCTAGTATGCAACAAGTATGAGAAGAGATGATTTCAGAAAATAGAGAAAAGGAAGATTCTGTTGGTCCATTTAGGTCAAGTCCACCTGTAAATTTGACAGTTAATGAGAGTCTGATAAATAGGATTCCTATGGGAGCCGAGTCAGCATCTGAAACCCCAGAGAGAAGTGCAAGTTGGGCAGAAATAAACAAACCCCTGTGGTTCCGACTGCAGAGGAATTAAATGATTGGGTGAGGAGCTTGCAGAAAAAAGATACGGAACCACAACTTTTGGATGTGGTCAGATTAAAGATAGACATGGAGGACTTAATCCTAGGAACTATTGGTACAGATCGGTTGAAATCCTATCAAGATGACGAATTAATGTTTATGTGTAAAAGTGTCACTTGGAGAGCTAGAAATTTGCACGAAAAATTGGAAGAAACAGCGAACGAACTAGGAGTAGAATTCGGAAAAATTAGAGGATTACAGAAACCGTACAGGGTAGATTTTAGTGAAAAAGACATAGAAAATCTGAACACTTCAGGACGATTGACGCAAATAAATGAACTGATTGTTTTATTGAGAAAATGGGGTGATGTGGATAAATGGAGAAGTAGGTGGATAAGGAGAAAGGAAGGAACAACTGATAAAGCATCATTGGCTTTTCCAGTAAAAGAGAAAGAACAAACGGTAATGGAGTATCCAATGAGAGAAACTCCAGGAGGAAGTTATGTACATGTCCAATGGTCCAGACAAGATATATTGTCATTTACGAATGACTTTCCAAGATTGAGAGAGAAGCCTGTTGAATGGTATAGACAGGTAGAAAGGTTTGTAAAAGTTTCAAAAGTATTGTGGGAAGATTTGGATGGACTATTTGAGATTGTTGTTCCAGCAGATTTATGGACAGAGTGTAAAATTACAATTGACTGACCGAAGGAAGAATATCCTAGAGATGCAAAAACGAGAGCCCCAGGTCCAGAAATAATGAGAAAATATGAACAGGCAATCACGTTTTTGAAAAATAAAATCCCACCGAAAGAAACGGACTGGGTAAAGATTGATAGAACGACTCAGGAGAGTAAGGAATCTGTACATGCCTACTACGAGAGATTATTGTTGGTTTTTAAACAGTATAGTGGTTACGAGAACTTGAGTGAAAAAGACATGAGTCATTTTGTGTATAGATTCGTGTATGGCTTGAGACCTGAAATAAGTGAAATGATTAAGCAACATATGTTATGTTGGCAGAATAGCACAGTAGATGAAGTATTAAGGTATGCAAAATATTGTAGTGACGATATTGAATGTAGACAGCGTAAACTCAAGGAAAAAGCAATGTGGGCACAAGTAAAGGTTGCAGAAAAGCAAGAAGCTCAGATGAACAGTCAGTCTAGTGATGCAGGACAGACTAAATCCAAACCGAATATTGGGAAGGGAAAAGGTCAGATGAGTATAGAAGAAGCTAAAAAGAAATGGTCATGTCATAATTGCGGAAAATTAGGGCACTGGAGAAACAAGTGTAAATTTCCTCCGAAAGCTAATACAGAAAATCAATCATTGAATCCACAGGTGCAGAGTGAGATGAGTTACCAACAGCCGCAACAACCGCAGGTAGTTACTCAACAGTGTCAGGTGCCACTACCACCTCTTCCAAAGAGTGT
Source organism: Calotriton arnoldi (assembly GCA_963921515.1). Taxonomy (NCBI): domain Eukaryota; kingdom Metazoa; phylum Chordata; class Amphibia; order Caudata; family Salamandridae; genus Calotriton; species Calotriton arnoldi. Next base: position 1,226,568 of record CAWUFW010002020.1, on the reverse strand, counting down.
AAATCCTCAAAGATACAGTACAGAGGCAGGATTCTATGGAGGAGAGCAGGTAACAAAATTGCCGCGCGCAGCTGCAATTTCGCAGTATTGGTTACGGCAGGATGGAGATGAGTCGGATGAAAGTTTATGACGGTGCCTCGGAGAGGAAGAAGAGTGCGTGCTTGGCGCAACTCTAGAGGTAGATCAGTCAGGTCCATTTGTGGATGGAAAAGTGAATGGTGTAAATGTTACATTCCTTGTGGACACTGGTGCTACCCGTTCTACTGTTAGATCAGTGGAAATTCCAAAACTTCCTCTCTCAGGAGAATCCATCCAAGTTGTAGGTGTTTCGAACAGGCAGATTAAAACCCCTCTTACAAAACCAATAGAGGTGGCGATTGGACCATTCAAAGAGATGCATTGCTTTGTGGTGTGTTATTGTAGTCCTGTAAATTTATTGGGACGCGATCTACTTTGCAAAATGAATTGTACCATCTACTGTACCCCAGATGGTATTGCTTTCCAGACCCCAGATGAGGATGTTCTGTATAAAATGACAATGGCAGAACTAGAACCAGGAGCGAATGATATGTTTCCTGTGTTTGATGCGGAGAAAATCCCTACTGAATTGAAAGGAATAGTAAGGCCTGATGTATGGGATTTCACAGGTGAAGATATTGGACTAATGAGAGAAGTTGATCCTGTAAAAATTACTGTGAAAGAAGGAACAAATTACCCAAATACCCCGCAGTACAAACTGACGCCAGAAATTATTGAAGGAATAACACCTGTAATTAATAAAATGATTGAACAAGGGATTTTGAGAGAAATAATGAGCAGCCCATGTAATTCTCCTATAATGGGATTGAAAAAGCCAAATGGAACATACAGGATAGTGCAAGACCTGAGAAAGGTAAACAAAATTGTTATTCCTTGCTGCCCAATTGTGCCAAACCCTGCTGTAATACTGTATCAAATCCCACATGATGCAGAATGGTACACAGTTATTGATTTGTGCCATGCATTCTTTTCTATTCCACTGCACCCTGACAGCCAGCCATTATTTGCGTTCCGGTTCGGAGAGCGTATTTTGGCATGGTGCCGAATTCCTCAAGGGTATACTGAAAGTCCTTCGATTTTTAATCAAATTCTAAAGAAATCCTTAGAAGACTTAAAAATGCCTGAAAAATCTGTAATGGTCCAATATATTGATGACCTATTAGTGGCATCAAAGACTAGAGAAGCATGTGTTACGGACACCATTGCTTTACTGAATCATTTGGCAGAAGGAGGACACAAGGTGTCACCTTCAAAACTGCAATTTTGTCAACAAGAAGTACAGTACTTGGGTCATAAGATTGAGAAAGGGATGCGAAAAGTAACAACAGAAAGGATAAGGATTATCAAAGGAATGAGAGCCCCAATGACACAAAGAGAGGTGAGAATGTTCCTTGGAATGGTTGGTTATTGCCGACAATGGATAAGTGGATTTTCATTGATTGCAAAACCTTTACAGCGATTGACAAAGAAGGATGTCAGAGATCCGATTGAATTGGATGAAGAGGAAATGAAGGCTTTCGAGGATCTGAGAACAAGTTTGTGTGAGGCACCAGCATTGGGAATGCCTGATTATGAGAAGGAATTTGAGCTGTATTGTAGTGAGAGAGACGGATGTGCACTTTCAGTGTTAGTGCAAAGGCATGGAAAAATGAAACGTCCAGTAGCCTATTTTTCAGCTGTTTTATACCCGGTAGCAAAGGCGTTGCCTGGATGTCTGAAAGCAGTAGCTGCTACTTGTGTGAGTCTGGAACAGAGTGAAGGCATTGTGATGGGATATCCTTTGAAAGTATATGTCCCACACTCAGTCGAAATCCTACTGACTCGAACAAAAACCCAATTCATGACACATAGTCGGCTGACTAGGTATGAAAAAGTGATCTTGGGTGCAGACAATGTAACCATTGTAAGATGCACGAGTGTGAATCCTTCCACTTCACTGCCAGATGAAGTAAATGCAGAAGTGAAGGATGATGTTGATCATAAGTGTCTGGATGTGCTTGAATTTTGCACAAAGCCTCGCCCTGATATCCGGGACGAAACTCTAAAAGAGTCAGATTATGTGATGTTTGTGGACGGGTCATGCCTGAGGACAGATGAGGGAGCGTTAAGTGCTGCGTATGCTGTATGTACGGTGGCAACCATAATGGAAGCATCTTGTTTGAGAGGAATACGTTCAGCCCAAGTTGCTGAGCTAATTGCTCTGATTTGAGCGTGCAAACTGGGAAAGAATTTCCGAATCACTGTGATCACGGACAGCCAATACGGCTTTGGAGTTGTCCATGATTTTGGACAGATCTGGTCACAGAGGGGATTCCTGACTTCCAGAGGTTCTCCTATTAGGAATGGTGAGTTTGTGAAGAAGTTGCTTGGGGCGATACAGCTGCCTAAACAAATTGCGGTGGTAAAATGCCCTGCTCACAAAAATGGAACTGATTATATTTCAATGGGAAACAAATTTGCTGATGAATTAGCTCAATATTGTGCCAGAAATACAGCTTCTTTGAATCGAAGAAGGGAGAAAGAAAGTGTTTCATGTCCCTTGCTGTTTACTAACCCAGTCGAAACATGGGATGAGGTAAGACAATTGCAGAAAGAGGCAAGTGAAGAGGAAAAAGATATTTGGATAAAATCAGGTTGCAGGCGGAGAGAAGAAGATGAGGTTTGGGTTTACAGGGACGAAAGACCAGTTATGCCTGATAGCATGATCTCTAACATGGCACGGATGTACCATGGACAGGCACACATAGGTAGAGATGCCATGATCAGACTTTTCAAACAGACTTGGTATAACCCAAAATTTAAAGCTATAGCTGAAAGCCTTTGTCAAAGATGCCTTATATGCCAACAATTAAACCCTGGAAGGAAGACGGTAGTAAGTTTGGGAGTAATAGGACGTGAAGGAGGTCCTTTTACCAGAATGCAACTAGATTTCATTGAAATGCCCCCAAGTAACAGACTAAGGTATGTCCTGGTGGTCGTCTGTTTGTTTTCTCGTTGGGTGGAAGCCTATCCGACAAGAAGGAATGATGGAGTTACTGTAGCTAAAATCCTGCTGAGAGAATTCATTCCTAGATACGGTTTCCAGTAACGATAGAAACAGATAGAGGAACGCATTTTCAGAACGAACTCATCCAACTGATATGCGAAGCATTAGACATTCGACAAAAGCTGCACTGTGCCTACAGACCAGAGGCTTCTGGAGTGGTAGAGCAAGTAAATGGCACCATAAAGAATAGATTGGGTAAGATGTGTCAAGCCACAGGACTCAAATGGCCCGACGCCTTACCATTGGTGTTAATGAGCATAAGAAGCATTCCTGACAGAAAAACAGGTTCGAGTCCTCATGAGATAATCATGGGACGAGCAATGAGACAAGCATATGTACCTGTCAACAAACTGCTGACTATAACTGATGATCTCATACTGGACTATTGCAAAGGATTGGCTGATGTGGTGCATTCTGTGTTTCATCAGGTTGGACCGGATGCGACCACTCTTGAAAGAAAACCAGCTCATGATCTGAGTCCAGGAGACTGGGTCCGCATAAAAGTCCACAGAAGAAGAAATTGCTTGGTTCCACGCTGGGACAAGCCACATCAAGTGATTCTGGTGACAACGACTGCAGTAAAGTGTGCAGGTGTGAAAAATTGGATTCATGCCAGCCATACAATCAGAGTTCCAGATCCTGAAGCTCGACCTGTAAGTCGACATCTGGAAATATTAGATACCAGCTCGGCATCTGAAGCAGAGACTGAAACCATCAGAGTTCCAGATCCTGAAGCTCGACCTGTAAGTCGACATCTGGAAGAATCAGGTACCAGTTCGGCCTCTGAAGCAGAACTTGAAACAATGTGAAAATAGTGGAGCGGTGCACTACCAAAGAGTTTTCTTTAATAAATCCAAATGTTCATTTTGTATAGTGGTTTATCAATCCTTTATTTTCAATATCAAAATGTGCAAATTCCAGCCAACTCGTTTCGTTCATACATAAAATGAACTTCTTCAGGGCAAATGGTGATGTGAAGAAGACGCAGGAACACAGAGGCAATGAAGAGCCCTTGATCTGAGATATTTCAAATTCCTGCTGTCGACGCACAAGTATTTAAATTTTAAAGGCTACCATGATAAGTGCCTGATGGTTGTATCTCTGGGGACACAGTCCTGTTATTATCGTCCGGTCGGCAGTCAGTGTTGAACCGCTTCAACACTGACTCTGATATCTCAGATCAAGGGCTCTTCATTGCCTCTGTGTTCCTGCGTCTTCTTCACATCACCATTTGCCCTGAAGAAGTTCATTTTATGTATGAACGAAACGAGTTGGCTGGAATTTGCACATTTTGATATTGAAAATAAAGGATCGATAAACCACTAAACAAAATGAACATTTGGATTTATTGAAGAAAACTCTTTGGTAGTGCACCGCTCCACTATTTTCACAGTTTTCTCTCTGCTTGGCAGCTGGCATCCAACAACGGCAGGTGCAGGAGCTGTATGTGCACACCCAATCATACTATCCATTACAATTTCTTAAACAAGAAAAGGAATAAAGCAGGGAGGTGCGGTTACTCAGATCCGCCGTTGCTCATTCATTCTCTATTGAGAACTTGAAACAAGTAAAGTTCCAGATCTTGAAGATCGGCATGTAAGTCGACATCTGGAAATATCAGATACTAGTTCAGCATCTGAAACAGACCAACCTGAATGCAGTAAAAGACAAACAGAAGAATCAGAAACCAAAAGAACTGATATTGAAACAGGAGAAATAGAACTAATAGACAGTGATGGTGAACAGCCAAGTACAAGTTACGGGAGAATTCCTCCGGAAATTGTAGAGGTAACTCAAGAAGATCTAGATTTAGATAGAAGGTTTGGGGAAATTGCGGAAGAAACACGAGGAGAATTAGAGACAAAATTTCAAGAAGAAGAAACACGGGAAAATTTAGATCTAGATAGAGAGTTTGGGGAAATTGCGGAAGAAACACGAGGAGGATTAGACTCAAAAGTTCAAACAGAAGAAACACAAGAAAGTTCAGATTCAGACAAAGAGACTGAGATCATAAAATTCAAGGTTAGAGGAAGTGAAGTGAGATCTGAAACAGAATCTGAAGAAAGTGAAGACGAAAGAAGGCAAAGAATAGGTCCAAGAAAAAGAACTTCGAGGGTGGAACGAGGAGAAAATGAAAGTGAACTGAAAAGGCCAAGAAAAGGAGACAATTGGCTCAACGAAATTAAGAAACTGAGATATAAGATAATAAATTTGAACAAAGACAATGCAGAACAAGTGGATGAAATAACAAGTCAAGAAAGACCAGGAAAAACAGATAAAAGACAATTGCAGAGACCCAAAAGAGTGAAAAGACCTCATTTGAAATACAAGTCACCTGAATGGGTATACATAGCACTGTCTGACATTAAGGAAGTGGACAGCAGTCACGAGAACCCAGACAAAGACTGTGAACAAATGGGTGAGAGTGAAATGCGCCAACCTTGAAAAGTCAAAGAGAGAAAACCGGACTAGACACACAAACTGATAAATCAAAGAAAGAAAAACGGACTAGACACATAACCTGAATAAGACAAAGAAAATTTCTGAGAAACCGAAAAGTGCGCTAAAAACGGTTGACTCCAGTCAACGTTAAGTCACTTGAGGTGTGAAAAATACATTTTCTGTACATAAATTAGGTAATTTTTCAACATGGTAGACACAGAGTAGAAGAACTAGATGTGAATTTTTCCGTAGATGGTGTAAGATGTGTTTCTATTGTACAGGTTTTCTAATGCTTATCTGGTTTATTTTGGCAATAATAATCCCACTTAGGTTAGCTGTAGAAAATACATCTGTAATTGTGAATGACACAAATAGTAACAAGAAATCTAACGTAAAGAACACTGCAACACTGGTAGATAGTACTGATTTCCATAGGGACAAGTCAATCACTGATTTTTCCAAGAATGTCTTCACGAAACTTTTGTATGAATATGTGGAGACAATGGATGTGAGAGATTGTTACGTATGTATGCAGTTACCAGCGTCTGTAACAGAAGGTGTGACATATCATCACCTACCTTTGACGTATGGGATAACTTGTAGTGTTTTGGCTAGTTTATTTTATAAAACTGGTAAATTAGAGTATTATTACACTGACATAGATGCTGTTTTTGCTAAAATTCCCGTAATCCCTGAACTAAATAAGGTGAAGATTTCAAAGACTCTTGGAGAATTTTTCCTAGAAACAAAAGAATTAACGTATGAATATGCATTTAGACATAATCTTACTTGTGGGTTAAGAAAAGAAGAAAAGGTTTTCTTGGACATGGTAGAAGACAGAAGGGCGAAATTTCAAAGAAAGGCAACAGGAGAAAAGACAAAAACTCCACCTTGGGCGTTTGAAGAGGGAAGCTATGACAAAGGGGAAACAAATGCAGCTATGGTTCTAGATTGGCCCCAACAGGGAAAATTGTGTATTAGAAGAGATAACACTTTGTATGATAACTATTTCGTGGGTTCTAGTGAGTGCCGAGATACATACAAAATTCTAGGGGGATGGGGATTCAAAGGAGGAAAAGATCCAGTATTTCCAGGGATCTATTACATTTGCGGAAATAGAGCTTACTATAGGTTGCCGGACCATTGGTACGGAACATGCTATCTAGGCCTGGTCTTTCCAAAGATATTTCATGTGGAAAGAGGAACAAAAGGAATTCACAAGATAGGTAAACCATTAACCCAAAGGAGGAGGGAAAGCTTCTCAGAAATAATAGGTGACATTTTTGGAGCATTGATACCAGCAGTGGGTATATCTTTGAATGCATACAAAATTCGGAAATTGTCTACAGTAGTAGATCGTTTATCAACTAATACTGCTGGAGGGTTCTTGATGGTAAATACCAAAATGGTTGCCATGAGAGCTATGGTGATGCAAAATCGACTTGCCCTTGACATTCTTTTGGCAAAAGAGGGTGGAGTCTGTGGAATGCTGAAAGTACAACATTGTTGCACTTACATTCCAGACAAAAGTCAGAATATACAGAAGTATATAAAGAACATTACTGATTTGCATAAAGAAATTGCCCCACTGGAGGTTGAAGGTGCTTGGGAGAGACTTGGTAAGAGTTTTTCCTCAATGAAGAAATGGTTCACAGAAATAGGTAGTTCTCTTATTGGAAAAATACTAATTCCAGTAACTTTAGTAATAATGATAATATTTGTATTGAGATTAGCATATATGTGTATTAAAAGAAGAAAAAGACAAAATAAAGTAAAAAGAGAAAATGAGAAAAAGAAAGAGAACGGGAGATGGGAGAGATCGAATTAGAAGAGCTTAAAGAGAACATGTACAAAAGGTCTAAAAGACAAGATGAAAAGAACTCGATTGTCTAAATTAACAAATGCAAGTGGACAAGAAACATTTAATATCTGATAACATTTTATAGGTTTTAGTGGTGATGTTAAAAATCACCAAAGGGGGGAATTGATGGAGCAGGGGAAACAAAATATTTTTTGTACCCCTATGAAATTAATGACCTCATAACGCTAATGATACAAACCGTTTGAAAACGCATGAATTAATCAACAAATACACTTTTAGTAGACACTACACGTGGGTAATATGCTAAATGTGCCAAATTCTAATTTATTTACAAAATGCGAAGTAATTAACGTTAGTAATGTGAATTGCGAAGTAATTAGAAGTGAATTGCATGATTTATGTTGCATAGTAGAATTGTATTGTGGCAAAGAATGCAGATGGTAAGTAGAAAGGCTTTATATGTCGCTTTCGCTAGGTAATATCTAACACAGGTTATTAGAATGGCGGGTGGTAAACAGGCTTATTTTCCATTTTTAATTTCTATTGTGTTTGTTCTTATATTAGTTCCGTTCGGGCCTGCTAGGCCATGCTTCTAAGATGGCCGACTGGAAAGGACGAGATCGCGTGCGGTAAACAAGATGGCCCCCACGCAGCCACAGAAAGAATGCTCCAGTCACGTGCATGCGGCCTGTGTTCGGAGTGAGAGATGTCAAGGCCAATTTGACCTGCAATGAAGCAACGTGCCAAGAATTCAGCATGGATGCCTGGGAACGGATGGAGAAGACAAGCGACAGGGGATGAACTAATGTGTGACCATCCAAGATTATTGCAAAATGGACTAACAAATTGGACTACTTTTTAGACACCATGGTCATGATTCTTATTGTGTGCTTTATTGTCCCCAAACCGGTTCGAACAAGGAGGGCGATGAGGTGACCATCAACACCCCTCCAATGGACCAATTAGCGTGATTCTTGCCCCTAAAGATTGCAACTTTTGAATGTAGTGAGCCAGAGAATAGGGTATAAGAGGGTCTGCTCTGTCGTTGTGAAAAAACTTGCTTTTTATTTTTCAAACTTGATGCTGCGAGAGACTCTGTCATTTTTGGACTTTGAACTTTGACTGGGGAAGGAACGAGATCGTTGCGGGAATTCTGCCCGGGAGGTGCATCCGAGGAGGTTAGCGGGACAGTCAGTCAGTTTGGGAGTCCTATCCTGTGATCTGCGGTTCATCTTCTTTGGTGAACCATTCTTGTCATCGCCCCATGGCCGAGGGTAATGCATAATTTCTCACTCTTTCTAAACTTTTTCATAAATGTGTATTGATATTTCTAAATGTTTTGCTTAATAAAGAATTATACTTATTTGCTTGAATAATTTTAGATAAAATTATATTTTAACTCTAAAATGAGTCTGTGGTTCTTTAAAACTAAGTTTATGATTTAATAAATGTTAAAAGGTTCCAATTGTGATTGAGCTGGTCTTAATCACCATCAACTGATTCTACTAGTTGGTCCATCGACCAAATAGCGGAGTACCTTGATGTTTAGAACCGACAGGATTCGAAGTCAATGTATATAATGTATAGGTTATAATTCTGTCATTTTAATGAGGTATCCCGCTTGTCCAGCAGCTCTTTCTCCTTCACGTTAAAATCCAGAATTGGATGAATGTATGTGTGCGGTGTCATGGGCCCCACCGATATAAGTTTTGTGTAGGTGTTTTTCTGGATTTGGTGTTAAAAGGAGAAATTTATATTAGCCGCACTGGATCAGTTGCATCAGTGACAAGCAGTACCACCCTCATTCTCGTACAGTTGATCTGTGCTTTTGTCGGTAAACTTAATGACATGACTAGAGGGCATGATAGGGACCCGTTTCAAAGTCAGTTTTTAATTACTCTTAGTGCTGCTCACAGTGCTTAATTTGTTAAAAAAAAATTTAAAAAACAAAAGTTGCCAAGGCCCTTGTCAAGAGGCCACTGTAACTTGCCCCACCCATTGCCCCTGCCAGTGACAGCATCAACCCAACTAATAACCATCACACGCCCGCAAGTGTGCCAATTCAGACTATTAAGGGTGTCCAACACTACAAGGATGGCTTCCTGGCAGGTATTAGACATTTTTTATATATATTGAATTTAATAAACGAGTGTTGAATTGCTCATTTCTAAATTAGACAGACAACGCAACCATGTGGCAGACTGTCATAAGTGCTGGTGTTGAAAATTAAGAGCAGGTGCCAAGCACCGGAAACCACCAGCTCAAATTAAGCACTGGGTGCGCACAATGACGGTGCCGCACATTATCAGGACTTGTTCCCCCTAAAGTGTGCCACTGGCCTGAGCACATAAGGGCCCATGCTGGCCAACCACCGCAAGGCTCAGCAGTCCCACGAGCCAGCATACACACTGCTCTGCCTCGGTTTCCTGTCCGGTACAGCAGAGCTGCCTTTCAATTGGATGATTGAATTGAATTGAATTGAAATTAAATTTGTAAAGCGCAGCTAATGCCCGGAGGCGTCTTGGCGCTATGGACAGACTGAGAACAAAAGAACATTAGTACAGGTAGTGATCAGGTAAGTTCCTTCAGGTGGTCTGTGTGAAAAGCCACGTTTTCAGACCTTTCCTGAAGCTCATCAAGGAGGGTGCTGTTTTTAGGGTAATAGGTAATGTATTCCACAGCGTTGCTGCTGATCTAAAAAGGCTCCTACCTCCCCAAGTGGCCTTCTTGAAGGGGGTGGTTGCCATGTTCCTGGCCGTTCCTGACCGTAAGGTTCTATTGGGGACATACCATTTTAGTTTGTTCCTGAATTGTGTTGGTCCTTGGTTGTGTAGTGATTTAAAAGCTAGGCAAAGGACTTTAAATTTACATCTCTGCCTGACTGGAAGCCAATGTAATTTTTTTATGGCTTCTCTCGCCGATACATTTTTGGGAATTTTTAAAATAAGACGTGCTGCCGCGTTTTGTACTATCTGCAGCCTGTTAATTAGGCCTGAATTAATGGTAAGATAGAGACTATTACAATAATCTAGACGAGAGAGGACCAAAGCCAGAGTCACTGTTTTTAGAAGTTCTTCTGGTATATATTTCTTAATTTTGTTGATTAGTCTTATTGCACAAAAGGAAATAGATGTGACTTTACTGACTTGGTCCTTGAATTTAAGTTCTTTATCAATGATGATGCCCAAATCCTTAGTTTTAGTGGAGGGTACAGGCAGCGCATCAAGTACTGGGGGCCACCAGTCAGGTGTCCAGAGGGAGGGTTTATTACCAAAAATGATAACCTCCGTCTTAGACGCGTTCAACTTCAAACAGTTGCCGTCCATCCAGTCACTCACATTCTTCATACAGATCTTAAAAGCCTCGCCCGGGTACTTTCCTCCATTTGTTAAAGACACCACAATCTGTGTGTCATCGGCATAGGAAGCTAGGGCGAATCCTGCTTCTTTTATTATCAAGGCTAACGGCGCAACATATAGATTAAAAGCGTGGGGCTCAGGGCGGAGCCCTGAGGAACTCCACATGGTAGAGAGAACTGTTTGGAGGTTGCTGACCCCATTGCTACATTTAATTGCCGATTGGTTAGGAATGATTTTAAGAGTTTAAGTGCGGTACCTTTTATGCCCGCTTCCTGCAGACGGTCAGCCAGAATCTCGTGGCTGACCGTATCAAAGGCCGCCGAGAGGTCAAGCAGCACCAGCGCGGCTGTTCCTCCTCCGTCTAAGATTACACGGATATCTTCTGTGGCTGTAATTAAGGCCGACTCAGTGCTATGATGCTTCCTGAAGCCGTGTTGTGTTTCATCCAATAGTGAGTTGGATTCAATATGTTCAGTGATTTGTTTGTTCATTGCTTTTTCAGTGCATTTGGCAGCAAAAGGGAGCCTTGCAATAGGGCGATAGTTACCGGGTTCTGAGCTATCGAGATTATCTTTTTTTAAAAGGGGGAGAATGGAGATGCGTTTCCATTGAGCGGGAAAAATACCGCTGGGGAATACTGTCTTAATGATAAAGCCCAGATATGCTGCCAGTTGTGAGGGTATCTGGTGCATTATGTTAGGTGGGCAGGGGTCGTAAGGAGAGCCCGACTTAATTGATAAAATGAGGTCTATTAATTGGTCGTCAGAAGGATTCCTGAATTCGAGAAGGTTGGCTAAATCTTTCTTAAGACTAAGTGTATGCTTGCTCTGAATGTTGATACTAGCAAATTTATCATAGATGTTAGTCACCTTCTTTTGAAAGGAATTTGCTAGTAAGTTACAGAAATCCTGATTTGATTCCATATGATTGACCTTGTTAGGTTTGACCAGCTTATTGATAACCGAAAATAGGGTTTTATTACTATCACATGCATTTTTTATGTGTTTGGTAAAATAATCTGTCTTGGCTTTTGTAATGTCTTTTTTATGTTGAGCGAGTTTAACTTTATATGCGATTTTCTCCTCTGCCGAATAATTTCTTCTCCATCTTTGTTCCTGTCTACGACATTCCTGTCTGGACAATCTCAAGTTCTCATTGTACCAGGGTTGGGACAATTTCCTTTTTATTGCTATACTGGAGATGGGAGTTATTGTATCCAATACCGTGTTAAGCCAGCGAGAGAGAATTTCGATGTTATGATCTGCTGCTGCATCCTGCTCCAGTTGGCAAGGGGTAGCGGCAATCGCCTTATCAAGTACATCTGGCTGGATTTTATGCCAGGCTCTACTGGTAGTATGTTGTACAGTTGGTCTGTATTGTACTGATGTCATGGCCATCATTGACCAGTTGACCACCCAGTGGTCTGACCAGGTTAATGGAAGGGATGGAGATATCACAAGATTCTCCCAGTTGGAGAATATACCATCTAACAAATGGCCAGCTTTGTGTGTCTGACCTTTGTTGACTAGAGGCAGTCCAAATGAGTCCATTAGATCAATAAGTTTGAATGAATTTGGATCTTCTATGTTTTCTAAGTGGAAGTTAAAATCTCCCAACACCATACATTTTTCATTAGTGATTAAGGCTTCCATAACGGGGCAGATATTATCTATGAAGCTATTCCTATCTCCAGGAGGACGATACACCAAAATTCCTTTGAGGGCAAGTGAGTCAAGTGGTTCAATGGAGAAGGTCATGGCTTCGAAATCTACTGTATGTAGTGGTTCGAATCTGGCCTTATAATTATCTCGATATAAAATCGCCAGGCCCCCACCCCTTTTAAGTTGTCTGTCTAATCTAAAAATGGCGTAACCAGGAGGTGTAGCTGCAACTATGTCGGGGCCAGAGCTATTGTCTGCCCACGTCTCTGTTAGAAAAGCTACATCTATGTTTAGTGTCAAGGCAAGATCATGGAACTCTAGTTGATGTTTCACCAGAGATCTGGTATTTAGGAGTAGACAGTTGATTATATTTTTACTTCTTGGGTGGGGCTGGGTTAAGTCTGTGGGCATCAGTGTTGTGGTACCCGAGAATGTCATACTTTCGGGTAACCGGCTGACTATGTCGGTGGTATCACATTGTCTTAAGGCCAATAGTTCCTCACGGGAATAACTGATGGTGTGGTTGGGTTCTAAAGTACCAGAGCCAGGGGTTCTGGCGGTAGGCGTGGTCGAGGCGCGGACGGGCGCAGACGGGCTTGCCTTTGGCGCGCCTTTGGCGCGCCCGCTGCGCGCTCGCGCCATTTCCTCCCCTTATAGTGCCCGGCCTGGTAGGTAGCGGAAAAACTAGACCGCTAACCTAACCAAGATGGCGGTTCTACGTGGCCCTGCCAGGAAGTGAGTCACCTCAGAGAGAAGACTGTTCCCCGGGATCTCCCTCCACAACAAACAGCCCGCTAATGACTGCGGTGGACCGGGGGGATCACAGGGCGCCAAGGTGCTGTTCCACTTCTTTAAGGTGGGTACTGTGTGCGCTAGTCAAGTGCAAAATAGCAAATGCAGAAACTTTTTTTTTTTTTTTAATTGAAAATTCGCCGCATTTAAAAACAAGTCACAGGTAATACAATGGAAATATTTAGAATGCTGCCGCCAGTCCTCTTACTGATTGGAGCTAATTTAGTCTGTGCTACGGGTGCTCTGTCCCCAGGTCATGATGGACTATGCGCTCATCCTATAATAAAGCAACTTGGCCCATGACAAACAGGAGCCAGTCTGTGCTGCAACACAGGGCCTCTGAATTCAACAGTCTACTGCCAGGAACCCTTCTGTTTTACACCTCTTCCCACCCCTCAGGCCACTGTCTGACACTGGAACATGCAAAGAAAGCTGGAAATTAGCTTCTTTTACAAATAACTGTAGCTGGTGCGGAGCAGGGTGGGCCCCCTGACCCTTCTGGGCCTCGGTGCCACTGCGCTGGCTGCACCACAGGTAGCTACACCCCTGGTCGCCACCTCTCCCTGTGTATGCTGCTGCTCCAGCGCTTCCCATATGAAACTGTAGGGCTCCCAGTTTTATGGTATTTTTTTTTTTGTCATTTCCATCTGTATTTATCCATAATTATTTTTTGCTAATTTAACTGTATTTATCCATATTTATTTTAGGTTTTGTGAAAAAATGAAGCTGAAATGTGTATATTTCTACATTTATTTAACCAGTTAATATACACTCGTGCCTGAACGCCTGCGTACCTTAATCACCGCCTCGCATTCCACGTACCCACCAGAAACCTCCACTCCGCTCAGCTGGCCTGGGCCACCGCCCCATGCATCTGCAAGACCACGGCTGGAGGAAGATCCTTCTCCTACCTCGCTGCAAAGACCTGGAACACCATGCCTCTCCACCTCACTCAATCACCGTAACTGCCTCAATTCTGGAATGACATCAAGACCTAGCCCTTCGACTGAACTGCAGGGCCCTCGATGGATCTGCTACCATCCCGCCCCCCCCCCCCCAACGCCTTGAGACCCTTAAGGGTGAGTAGCTGCGCTCTACAAGAATTTGATTGGTTTGATTGCTTGAACGCCTGACAGGTTTCAATAATATCTATCTGAGAGTTTTATATAGCGCTAGCTAGACCAGAAGGTTTCAGAGCGCTTTACAACAGTAAATATTTACATGAAAGATAACAAGTCCATACAGAGCATCTGAGTCAGAGCGCTTTACAACAGTATATGTATATAAATCATAATGTATGCCAAACACGAAGCTAGCCCAAGAGCAGGCCGTAATACTGGAGGCTTGGTAAACTCTGATCCATCTGAATGCGGGCTGATAGTCCTATGCCGGCGATTATAATGTGAGTGCTTCCCAAGTGTCTTTTTGTCAAAGAACAGGTTTACCGCAGAGGGCAAGGCCTACCCTGTTAAAAACGGCAATATAAACACACTCAGTTGATAAAATATGCACTTATAAGAAAACATGCAAATTGTAGTATCAAGGTTGTGCAAGTCTACTGCTGTTTAAGGCCCTTTACTAAAATCACTTTATTTCTTTAATCCCCTTGCCTGTCAATCTGCCCAACTATTGGCCTGGCAGTCATGATTGACAGCATTATGAATCACACAAAAACAACCCAATTTCCGTTTTTATCCACATTTAAAAATAAATACAGACAGGAAAATAAATTGTTTTCTGTCTGTGTTTATCTGTAAAAATTAGTAAAAAAGGGAAAACAGGGAGACTTAGAAACTGCCTGGTTGACAAGTCTTGGAGAAGCTGCCATGGTAATAACCGAGTCCCGTACCTCTCATGCTGATTTCACAGCTACAGCAACATGCCTATGGAGGCTGCATGTGTCATGACAACAGTACTTCCCCAGCAGTTCCTGGCAACAGGGTGTTGTTCAAAAAGCAGCTCCGGTGTTGAGCACGTTATTAAATAAAATGATGCTAGCAAGCTCCCTGGTGATTGTAATTTCCAAATTCATTGATGTGGGCAGCTCATCAAGCAGGGATCCTGGAAGACACTGTTGTGTTTTTTCGGTCCCAGTTGTTCAGAGGACATACTCTGGTACCCCTTTGCCCAGTCTGACTTTGCTTTGATCCCACAGCAGGAGCAGTGCTTAATTTGAGCCAGTGGTTTCTTGTTCTCGGCACCTGCACTTATGACATTTTTTGCCACAAGGTTACACTATTGTCTAATACAGAGACGAGTACGATAACAGTTATTTATTAATTTATTATACATTAAAAATGACTAATACCTGCCACCCAAGTCACTCTTATAGCTTTGAGGGCTTAGAATAGTCTGAATTGTCACTTTTGCAAGAGTGTGATGGCTAGTAGTTGTGTTGGTACTATCACTGGCAGTACTGGCAGGAGCAATCGGCGGTGGAAGATGCAGTGGCTTCCTGAAGAGGGCCTAACACTTATTTTTTTTACTTATTTTTTTTTACAAATTAAGTACTGAGAAGGTAAATTCTCCCAGCCCTGGTGGGGCACAAGATCATCGCTCCATGTTATGGGATGCCTGTTGCTGAGAGCAACCACAGTATAACAAATTACTTCTTACGCTACCTGCCTCACAAGGTGCTAATGTTAGCTGTTAACATGCAGTATTCGGTCACTCAACATACCCATTCTGGAATGGGGGAAGGGCGTGCCTACAAATAGGTGATCTGAAATAAATAGGTACGAAAGGGGGGGGATGAACTAGTCGCTCGTAAGTATTAACACAAAGGCAAATAAATAAGTGCTCACCGCCACCCCACCATTGAGCACACGTGTGTTTTGCGTCACTCTAGCAGGCCTAACTACCAGAGAGTTTCGTCACCACCCTCACCATGCTGCACAATGTCGCAAACACCATCCAACTCTTCATCTTGTTATCAGCCCCATTATCAGTGGCGGCTAGATGGAAGATGTGTTTTACCAGCTTTGAAAATGATCTTGTTGCGATAAAAGAGACAGAACCAGCAACAAAAGGTCCACTCTATTGCACTTGTGGTGAAGAAGTACACAATGTATCTTACCCTTGCCGACATAGCAGATGACGAGGATTACACAGTGGTAGTGTTCTGTCCTTTAGGCTAGTCCTGTCATGTATACCCCTATTTTCATACATTGTCCTTTCCACACGACAGTAACGATTCCAAACAGGTGACCTTTTACCTACTAGCTTGCTCCTGTCTCTTCGACACCAGGCTCTTAGTATTCTATCATAATCCCTGTACCTGACGTACATAAACATTTCCCCAGGAACGGCATAATTATTCTGTATAAGGGTCACCACTTTTTTCATCCTTGGCCAACAGCCCGCTGTGCATGATCGCATTTGTTTGGAAAAACATTTATGATTGTTTTCAAAACATTTATGACTGTTTTCAAAACATATCGATTCTAGAACAAACCCTGGAGCGACCACTCTAGTATATAAGACCCTCATTGCCCACTGCAAATTAGAGGAGAATTCCTTCCAAGCTGACACAGGGTCCTACATGCTGAATCTTCGACATGCAGCAGTCTGACATCCGTGCGGGGTGTCATCGTCAAAGCTTCATTCTCAACCATCAGGTGAGGGGGATGGTTCTTCCCTAGGGGTTTCTTGGCTACATATATGCATATACATGGGACACATACAGATCTAGGCTAGGTACATTTAAGCAAATTACTTAGGGCGCGCATTTTAGGAATATGCAAGTGCTACTGTTTTTATATGAACTGCTTATGTTCCTCTTATTAGCACTATGGTAGAAATGTATCTACTATTTACTATATTGGTACGAGCAATTTCTTTTGTATGCTTCTGTCTCCTGATTGTCGCAACAAATATGTTTTACACAAGACTGACGCTGGACCAATAAATACTTATTGAAATGTCCTAATCACCATCCTGTGTATTTTCTGAGAATAAGTGAGCACGAGTGACTGAGCTAAAAGTACTGTACTGTTTTCCACGATCCCTGAGGAATCAGGGTTGTCATGTTCAGTGGTTGCCAGAAACTACTTACACCACTGTAAGATACAGGGGGGTGGTAGTGGCACTGTAGAGCTAGCTGGTCTAACGGTTGACATATCCTGTGAGGGTGTCCAGAAGCGATTGGGGCACCAAGCCCTCAGTTTAGGTCATCCAAAACGCGCAGGTCCTGGGGATTCCTAGGAACTACACGACAGTATTAACTGTGGTAAGTCGATAATTCATCACCCAAGCAAACCAGGTCTATGAAAGTTTTACCTTAAGGTTAACGAAGTAAGGACTGAGTCCACTGAATCTTTTGATGCCCTCCCGCGTGAGCTGGCGAGCACGTGTAAGTTCACTAACATCGACGAAGAATGACATGCTCAATCAATACAAGGCTGTCACTCCTCAGAACCTAGGAAAGAGATACTGAGGATGGAACAAAAGCTGCTGGCCATAATGCGTGCCCTTGGGAGGGCACACAAACTTGCTATAGTGAAAGCTGCACACATTGAATCATTACTTGCTACCAAAGTAATTAAAACTGAGCCAGTTGAGACCCAAGAGGAGGCTCATGCCAGCTCTAAGAAGCTTCATGGCAAAAAGAGTGATAAGTGCCACGTGGATCCTGCGGCAACCTGCAGTACAATGGACCACAATGGCCAGCCAAAGGCAAGATGTGTTCAGCTTGTGACAAGACAATTCACTTTGTGAGAGCATGCCGATCCTCCAAGAATTCACCAGCAATCCATGAAAAACCACGATAAAACGCAAAGTTCAAAGTGCGACACCTCGAAAGGAGGAATTCTAGAGCGCTTCTCCTGGAAGACTCTGATGAAACAGCAGTTTCATATCCTGAACAAGTTCACTTGGTATCTGCTATTCATGACCCCATACCCAACAAGAAGAGGGCACATCTAGTGTGCGAACTGGTGATTCATGGCCACTCGGTAACCAGTCTTATAGACACTGGAGCCACTGTCTGAGTA
Source organism: Calotriton arnoldi (assembly GCA_963921515.1). Classification (NCBI taxonomy): domain Eukaryota; kingdom Metazoa; phylum Chordata; class Amphibia; order Caudata; family Salamandridae; genus Calotriton; species Calotriton arnoldi. The sequence continues at coordinate 1,208,416 of CAWUFW010002020.1, read as the reverse complement.
ATGGCTCACAAGGACTATCTCAATTGCGCCCATCCCCAATGCCGAGGAAAACGCCAATGAAGATACACGCCTCTAGCAGTACAAAATCTAGATCTGGTTGGACTGTTCACCACCAGAATAGGACACCACTCAAGGTTCATTGCCTCCCGTTTCTTTGTGATGAAGTCAGTTGCAGCATTGCAGAATCACTTAAATTTATCGCATTTGAATTTGGAGTGCAACAACAAAGTGATGAAATGATGCTGGAAGAGTTCAAAGGAATATTTCAAGGTACTGGTTGACTGAAAGGAAAGTAAGTGAAACTTCACATTTATTCTACTATCCAGCCAGCTGCACTCAATCACAGACTAATTTCATTTTTCATGTGCACACACAAGTAAAACAAGAGTTATAGAACCCTAAAACTGCAGGCATCATCAAGAAGAGCTCGCCCTGTGGGTATCACTGATTATAGTGTCCAGAAAGCCCAAGCAGCTGGTAGCTGTCCACCTCTGCGTGGACATGAGGATGCCAAACAAAGCCATTCTGCGAGAGCACCATACAAATCCCATGGTTCACGACATACCTGAGATCAATGGAGCTAAGAGGATCTCTAAGATAGACCTGAAGTCAAGATATCACCTGCTTTGCCTGAACAAAGAATCACGCTACCTTACAGCCTTCTCTACCGATGTGGGGCTGCAAGAGATGGAACATCGGCATTTCGAGTGCTGCAGAAAGTTTTCAAAACTGTATTTGGGAAATGTTATCAGGCCTCCAAGGGATGTTCAATGTCAGCGACGACATACTGGTATACGCAAGCTCCATTGAACAATACAATGAAAAGCTGACGTCACTACTCACAAGGATCATAGACAGTGGACTCACGCTCCACAAGGAGAAGTGTGAGTTTTTAAAGAACAGCATTGAATTCTTTGGGTACAGATTCTCCAAAGAGGAGTCTCCTCCGACCCCAAAAATAGTTAATGCTGTCCAAAGAGCCTGTGCCCCAACCAATGTGTCTGAAATGAGGAGCTTCCTACGTATAGTTACTTATTGTGGAAAGTTCATACACAACCTCACAATAAAACCCCTGCGACAGTTGCTCAAGTCACAAGCTCCATGTGTATAGGAATGTCAACAAAGTGTTCGAGGACACCAAAGTGGCACAATCAGAAAACAGAACTAGTCGTGGATACCACCCCCAACATGGTTAGGGGCTGTGTTAATAAAGGGGCAGAGCCAGGATGCATGGGTACCTGTCGCCTGTGCCAGCAGGGCCCTCACAGAACAGAGATACTCACAGATAGAACCGAGGCTACTGCAGTTCTATGGGGTTGTCGACACTTGTATTGCAACACCTTCCGAGCATGTACAGTGCATACGCCCCTCATACCTTTGTTGCAAGGCTGCTAAAGCATACCACCTCCACACATTGAGAAATAGGTGCCCCAGCAACGGAAGTACTCATTTGAAATAGTGTTCAGGCCTGGCCATGACAACGCTGCAGACTATTTGTCTCATCACTATTGAGCAGCTACCGAGGTAGAGAAAGAGCAAGCATAGGAAACTGAAGAATACGTCCAGCTGGTGACTGATGATTCTCGATAAAGGTGATCACCGTAGATGAAATACGTCAACCATCCCCAAACCGATGAGTGTTTTGGCCATGTCAAAGAGGCTCCTGCAACAACTAATCGGCGGCCTCAGATGAAGCAACAACCCCAGAAAAACGCCTGAAGCTTGCAGACACATTCAAGCCATGTACCGAATTTGTCATTAACTGTCAGTCGCGTACGTTGATTTACTCCTAATCTCTCAATGAATAGTCTGTTGGCTGCTGCAGACAGCCTACCTGACTCACCAAGGGATTATCAGGACAACAATGAGTCTGAGGCAAAAAGTGTATTTCCCTGATCTAGAACCCCCTGGTTGAAGAAATGGTTGCCAACTGTCTCTTATGCTAAGCGGTAGGGCACTCAGATGTGCCAGCTACTATCATCTCAGAAGATGCCCACTATGCAATGAATGAGACTTGCTGCGGATTTTCCAACTCTACTCGAAGGCCACGATCTCCTAGTCATGGTTGATGACCAGCGAATATCCAGAGGTGGAGCTGGTGTCACCCACATATGCCAAAGAAGTAATGAAGACGTTTGAGAAAACGTTTGACACCCATAGGTTATCGCAAGAAATATGAATTGACAACGACCCTCCATTCCAGGGCCTGAAGTAGCAGAGTACATCGGACCTCTAACCATCAAAAACCTAAATATTGCATCACCATAGCCACAAACCAATAGAGAGAGATTTATGAGAACCCGAACACTACCTAAAATAGGCTATCTACAAGTTCCTATAGGATTACCGAAACTCCCCTCACGCCAGCACCAGGGTACCTCTTATGCCTGCACTGGGTGGACACAAAGGCCATGAAGCAATCATTAACCACTCTTCGTTTACCCCTGTAGCAGGAAACGGGGAGTCCGTGCAAGCCCAGCTAAGGAAAAACTATGAGGCAATGAGCAGCTGTAGGTCTGCAAAATGGAAGCTGCTTGCAGCCAACAACCCTGTCCTAGTCCAAACCTGACATTTGTGGAGTAAGTTCACATCGCGGTTTGAACTGACACCTTGGCGAGTGTCCACAACCAAAGGAAGTATGGTCACTGCTGTGAGTGGGGACATAAGCACCACCAGGAATGTCTCCCATTGTAAGAGAATTTCAGAGAGCACCGCTCAGGACAGTGTTGTGCAGAGAAGCTGTGATGGGACTCTTTGTGACATCTGCTATAGCCAGTTATTACTAGAACTATTCATCGATAGGGCTGTCACAGACAGTTTCTGTCCCGAAGCGCACTGGGATTACATCATCCACCCAGTGCGAGCCCGTGAGACCTGGCCTATTCCCATCGGGGGTCCCAGGCTGGTCAGGGTACTATCGTTAAGCCTGACGGCTCAGAGCCACAGCTCCTCAGGGTTGAGGTAAGGGTTTAAAAAACAAACCTGTCTGGTCCTAAAGGAGTAGGTAGTGTATTACATGGTCAGGTCACACAACCTTACCCTATTTGCTCACACTCATGTGTTTCGTTTTTGTCTAAAGTTTCAGACAAGTCATTCCTAAGCATGCGCAGTGCATATGCTGACAGCTATCTCTGTCCATGTCTGCTGCTAGTATATGCTGACAGCTATCTCTGTCCATGTCTGCTGCTAGGGAAGACATGGCTTGGCAGTTCGTGCTGGACTGTTCCCATGAGGCACAGGGTCAGACTGATTTGCATATGGCCATGTCTGAACTGGGGTGGTGGAGTGAGCTAAAGAATGATGATGGATTAAACCCAGATCAGTTGACTGGGGGTGAGTGTTTGATTGGCTCAAACGTTCCGTCCATCATCCCCTTTTGTATCGCTTTGTTCGCCCTAAGTTGGCGGGGGTATGCCCAGACGTGGGTCCCTTGCTCACTTTGCCACTGGATTCAAGCAAGCCTGGCTGATGACGGCTGGAATGCCAGAAACCGGTCCTAGGATGCTTGTTTCCGGTCCAGGGAAGACATGGCTTGGCAGTTCGTGCTGGACTGTTCCCATGAGGCACAGGGTCAGACTGATTTGCATATGGCCATGTCTGAACTGGGGTGGTGGAGTGAGCTAAAGAATGATGATGGATTAAACCCAGATCAGTTGACTGGGGGTGAGTGTTTGATTGGCTCAAACGTTCCGTCCATCATCCCCTTTTGTATCGGCATGTCTGCTGCTAGTACATGCTGACAGCTATATCTGTCCATCTCTGCTGCTAGTATGTATATGCTGACAGCTATCTCTGTCCATCTCTGCTTCTAGTATAGGCTGACAGCTATCTCTGTCCATGTCTGCAGCTAGTATATGAGGATGCTATCTCTGTCCATGTCTGCTGCTAGTATATGAGGATGCTATCTCTGTCCATGTCTGCTGCTAGCATATGCTGATAGCTATTTTTGTCCATGTCTGCTGCTAGTATATGCTGACAGCTATTTTTGTCCATGTCTGCTGCTAGTATATGCTGACAGCTATCTCTGTCCATGTCTGCTGCTAGTATATGCTGACAGTATGTCTCTGTCCATGTCTGCTGCTAGTATATTCTGATGCAATCTCTGTCCATGTCTGCTGCTAGTATATTCTGATGCTATCTCTGTCCATGTCTGCTGCTAGTGTATGCTGATGCTATCTCTGTCTAGGTCTGCTGCTAGTATATGCTGACGGCTATCTCTGTCCATATCTGCTGCTGGTATTATGTAGTCCATGCAGGGCCTACTTGGTGCACAACAGAACAATCACACTGGGGTGTGCCTAAGACCTAGATATAGGTCAGATCCAATGTAAACAGTGCTTAATTTGTAAACAAAAGTAAGTGCCAGGGCCCTTGCCAGGAGGCCACTGCAGCTTGCACCACACATTGCCCCTACCATGCTGCCAATGAAAGTAACAACACAACTACTAACCATCACACTCCTACAAGTGTGACAATTCGGACTATTCCAGGCCCCAAAAGCTTTAAGAATGGCTTGGGGACAGCCAATAGTCATTTTTAATGTATATTGACTTAATAATTAACTGTTGTTGTGGTCATCTCTAAATTAGCCAAACAGCGCCACTTTGCAGCAGGCTGTCACAAGCACCGGTGTTGACAATTAAGTGCTGGTGCTGAGCACCAGAAACCACTGATTCAAATTAGGTAGGTACTGGCTAGGGCCTAGTCACCGCTCAGAGGAAAGAGCCACCCGTAGAAGATGTGGATTGGGATTGTCAGGAAGTCTTCATGCAGACTGCTCTTCTTCCCAGTCGTCCCTTCAGAACTAGGATTGGTCCAGAAGGCGGAGCAATGTTCTGCCCCAGTTAAATGAAAAAGGCACGTGGACCGTTCATTACTGCCCTGTGAGTGCAGCTGGGCTTTAACTAAACGTGAATACCTTGCCGTTACCTAGGCACTGGAACATGTCAGTCCATGTATTATTTCAACATTTTTTCAATAACCCCATGAGGCGACAGGTGGCCACTTTAATCCGCCAAGCTTGCAGTCCAATGTTAATCATGTTAACCTACCAAATAATGGGGGGTGGAGGTGGTGGGTGGGTGCCTATAAATGTATATTTACGTTAGAATGTGCATTGTACTATTAGTGTGTGTTGTTGAGACGAGAGTGTGGGTGTACATGTGTTCCCTGATGCACAGGTAGTGAAATACCAAAACTCTCTTCATGCCTCACGTGGTGTCGGTGAGTAGACAATGGCCGTGCACCATAAGCATGAGCTCATGATTATCTTGTGAAAACTGCATGGTCTATGTCAAGTTGTACGGAAAGGAACGATCAGTTCTTTAATATCTTGTTCAACAATATCACTGTCATTAAAGTGACCTCCATTGGCACATCAGGGCAGTTCTGAACTTGCACAGACACGCTTGCACGGTGTGGGTGTCTGCATTCGCTTCTGCTTTTTGCAGGCAATACTTGTGGCAATATCAGAGAAGCAACAGTAAAAACTGTCCCACCAGACGGTCATCAAACAGCCAAAAGAAGCATCGGCAATGCCAATAGGTCTGGCTTTAAATGAGTGTGGTATGGTAACATGACGGGAGGGAAGCATGGGGATAGATATGCACTGTGTTGAAGCAAAGAACTGTAGAATAATAAAGGTGTAGATTACAAGGTCAAGTGACAGTCGCACTCTCAAGCCAGGCCTAAAATCCATGTAGGTTAATGACTGCCCTCCTCCCATCTGTGCTGCTGCCAGAAAAAAACATCAGAAATAATCTGGATATCTCAGACACTTTAACAGCAATACAATGTCATGTGTGTGCCCCTGAAAATTCAAGCTCAGGCAGCCAGATAAATAAACAACATTTTCACAGCTGTGTGGAGGACATATGTTTTTCTGTGGAATCACACAACTTCTGCCCAATCAAAATGTGTACTCCTAGCCGCCAACATGTGGGGAGAGTCAAAGACCTCTCCTAGTGACTCTCACAGAATTGTTTGGTGACAGCTGGGCTGCTAAGCCAGACCATAAAAACAGGCCCACACACCGACCTGTCAGCCCAGCCTTTCGGGCACTTCCATGCCCCTCTGATGTCAAAGCATGTCAAAGTGTGTGGATAGTGAATGAATATTCATTCATTCATTCTTCAAGTGCATAATCATGCACTTCATATGAAGATCTACAGTTTGAGAGACATTTAGAGGTATACGCTTCCAATCTAGAATCATTCAAAGTGACTAAGGGCTGGATTTAGATCTTGGCGGATGGGTTACTCCGTCACGGTGGTGACAGATATCTCGTCCGCCGAAATATAAATCCCATAGGATATAATGGAATTTATATTTTGGTGGGCGGGATATCCATTACCGTTGTGACGGAGTAACCCATCCGCCAAGATCTAAATCAGGCCCTAAGAGTTTGCTGATGCTTCACTGGGTGATGTGCATGTAGGGAAAGTGCAAATCCTTATTTATTAAAATTTTCCCATGCACATTAAATATATATATTGTCTGAGTACACTGGGATTCTGTGACACATTTCTGAATACTGTGCATTCCAAGCTCTATAGAAAATGGATGAATATAATCTATAATTGAAGAATGCACATTAGTTGATGCAGGGTGGACTATTATACATGACATGTTTTACAGATGATTTTGTAGTGATGATTTTGTAGTGATTTTGTTGAACACTTATGTCAAAGTAAACAGACAATGACACAAACAGAGATGTTCAGGGCCCATGACTGGATTCATGGATGTCTGTGTACTACTTCTGTTAACTGCTGAGAGTAACATGCTCAGAGGATACACTACAGAAGTAAAGTCCTTCCTGAATCCTTGACTGGTGAGCAAGTCAATGTGTAAAGATAGTAACCAAGTGTTGTTTCTTTATACACACAAAGCATAGATACATTTTCTCAGCGTGTAAGTGTACAGTTCTATGTGCATATCCAATCTGGTGAGATTAGATATTACCAGAAAAGTTAATGAAAGGAGTTCTATGGAGCATTCTTGAAATGGGCCCTGAAGAACATATGTTGTAAACAATCTATGACATATTGGACCAATGTCCAACTTTCTTCATAAACGCCACAAACTCAAATCTATGAATTGTAGTCCAAGACCGCCAAAGTTGAAATTTTGTATGGAAAATCCAAAGCAAACCTAACATACCACAATAAAGCAAAAAACAGAGCGAGAAATATAATGAGTGTAGGAACAAAATACAAGTTAGAGGAGGCAGGGAGAGAATAAGCCAGAAAGTAAAATGGGACAGTTGGCGACCGAGGAACGTATCAACACAGTGAGAGTGTAGGCAGTAGTCTCTTACCGAAGGCCGGAAGGGGGCCGCAGGTGGGGGGTCCATGCTGTACTGCTTCGCTGCCGGAACACTCTTCCTTCGGGAGCGAGCAATGTGATAATCTAGAAAAAGGAGACACAAGGATCAGAACACTGACAATATACAGTAAATTTACAGTGTTTAAATTGGCTGCTAGACGACATCAAGACCTTTCAACAAGGTAAGACACTAAGGGCCTGATTTAAATCTTGACGGACGGGTTACTCCTTCACAGCAGTGACGAATGACCCATCCGCCAAAATAAATCCCATAGGATATAATGGAATTTATATTTCGGCAGATGGCATATTCGTCACCATTGTGACGGAGTAACCCCTCCACCGAGATCTAAATCAGGCTCTAAGTCTGCCAGGAGCCTGCTGATACAAGAACCAGTCACCAAACCGGCTAGAAGGCATCAAGACCTTTCAGTAACTAGCTGGAAGAAGGGTAAGACACCACGTCTGCCAGGAGCCTGTTGAAACGAGGACCGGTCACCAAACTTGCTAGAAGGCAGCAAGACCTTTCAATATCTAGCTGGAAGAAGGGTAAGACACCAAGTCTGCCAGGAGCCTGCTGAAACAAGGACCAGTCACCAAACCTGCTAGAAGACATCAAGACCTTTCAATAACTAGCTGGAATAGGGGTAAGACACCAAGTCTGCCAGGAGCCTGCTGAAACAAGGACCAGTCACCAAACCTGCTAGAAGACATTGTTATATTCCCGTGTTAGGCCCATGTAGCGAAGCAGCTTACTTTTTTACATTTTTCTCACAATAACATTTTCAGCCATGAACTTTTGCACATATTTGCTTGCATGACAATGTTGGATTAGTTTCCCCGAAACTAAACTTGTTTACACATCTAGCTTAACAAAACATTATCACAATGCCCTGAACATAATGTACAAGGTCTCGTTTCGTACTATGTACAAATGTCATCTCTATCTTCATCCACGGGGCGACAGGGTTCTCTACATATCCATAACAACACTAATCTATACGCACATCGCAAGGCTGCTTTCTATTCTAAAAGATGAGCATCCCAATAGACTAGCAGAAGAGGCAGTCTAGCTGACATCAGAGGTCCTTGCATGCTGGGAATCCACCACGCAGTGGTCTGCCATCTCGAGAAGTGTGTCCAGTTCATGACCAGAACAGGGTTCTTCATTCTCTCCCACCAGGTAATGGGGTTGGATCGTCCCTTGGGGGGGATTCTTGGCTCTACACCTACATACACTCTAAGTACAGTTACAGTAGAGTTCACATAGGAGTACGCTTGATTACTGTCTTGTTCTATATGCCTGCATATATACATAGTTTTAGCACCATGGTAGAACTATATCTACTATTAACGCTTTTGGTGCTTGTAATCACTTTTATCTGCTTCTATCTATTAATCATTGCAGCACATGTATTCTATACAAGAATAACGTTGGTTCGATAAATATATTGAAAACGTCCCACTGTGTATTCTCTGTATACTTCTCTGAGAATAAGTGAGCACGAGTGACCGAGCGAAAGGTTCTGTACTGTTTTGACGATCCCTGAGGGGTCAGAGTTGTCATGTTCAGTGGTTGCCAGAAACCATTCACTTCCCTAGGTTAGGAGGGGTGACAGTGGTGGCACTGTGAGCTAGCTGGTCTATAGGCCAACATATCTTGCAGGGGTGTCTGAAATCAGTCTTGGCACCTAGCCCCTAGATTATGTTGTCCAAACAATGTGCAGATCCTACGAATTAGTAGGTACATCAAGACCTTTCAATAACTAGCTGGAAGAAGGGTAAGACACTAAGTCTGCCAGGAGCCTGCTGAAACAAGGACCAGACACCAAACCTGTTAGAAGACATCAAGACGATTCAATAACTAGGTGCATGAAGGGTAAGACACCAAGTCTGCCAGGAGCCTGCTGAAACAAGGACCAGACACCAAACCTGCTAGAAGACATGCACACCTTTCCACAACCAACTGGAGTACTGGCAAGACACAGAATCTGAGACAAGGCAGGTGAAACACGAACAGGAAACGACATCTCTAAACTAGATGCAGAACAAGGAACAGACACCAAGTCTTCCAGTTAACCACTACACAAAGACCAGGCATAAAGCTGCCAGTAACCTGACAGCGGTGAGGCTGAGACACCAAACTTGGTAGTAACTTGTAGGAACCAGATCTAACGCATGAACTGGCCAGCATCCTCCTGAAAAAGGGCCAGGGGCCAGACTTGCCAGTACTGGTGGTGAATGACCTTTAATAGTGACAGAAGAACAAGTTACGTACCTTCGGTAACGCTTTTTCTGGTCGATACAGTTTCTGCCTGTGGATTCCTCACCTTTTGAATTTACCCCTGTGTCACCCATTTTTTCCGTGCCTTCGAGGCGAACGGGTGGACCGACAACATAATTGGAGTATACACAGTATACAATATATACATAAATACACACAGCATAAAGAAAAATAGGAAAAGCTAAAGAAACAAAGCATTTCCTAAGCACCAATAGCAAGGCAACCAAAAGACATAGAGAAATAACCATGTCAAATAACTAAAAACTCTCTTGGTATACGAAGGTGGACAACGGGGAGGAAGGTGGGACAGTGAGGAATCCACAGGCAGATACTGTATCCACCAGAAAAAGCGTTACTGAAGGTAAGTAACTTGTTCTTCTGATGGATACATCTGCCTGTGGATTCCTCACCTTTTGAATTGAATCCCACAGCAGTCCCGCTCCCGGAGGAGGGTGTCCACCTACTCATACCAAAAAATCCTGCAGCACAGAACGTGCAAAATGGCCATCCCTCCTAACCTCTGAATCCAAGCAGTAATGCTTCGCAAAGGTGTGGAGGGAGGCCCAAGTTGCTGCCTTACAAATGTCAACAACAGGAACACCTCTAGCCAAAGCAGGAGAAGAAGACTTAGCTCTGGTGGAATGAGCTCTAAAACCTTCAGGCGGTTCCTTCTTGGCCAAGGCGCAGCAGATCTTGATGCACAAGATGATCCACCTGGAGAGTGTTCGTTTGTGAACAGCTTTGTCTTTCATTCGTCCAATGTAGCCCACGAAGAGCTGATCGTCCAGCCTTAGCTCTCTGGTTCTGTGCAGGTAGAAGCTGACAGCCCTCTTAGGTCCAGGCGGTGAAGACTCTCCTCCTCCTTGGAAGGGTGAGGGGGAGGATAGAAGGTAGGTAAAGTAATAGACTGCCCTAGATGGAAAGGAGTAACCACCTTAGGCAGGAAAGCAGCCCTAGTCCTGAGAACCATCTTTTCTGCATGAATGGTTAAAAACGGAGATTTAGAACTAAGAGCCTGAAGCTCACTTACCCTCCTGGCCGAGGTTATAGCGATCAGAAAGACCGTTTTGAAAGAAAGAAGCCTCAACGGGCAACTATGAAGAGGCTCAAACGGAGAACCCATTTGGAAAGTGAGTACAAGATTTAAATCCCACTGAGGCATAATGAAGGGAATGGGAGGAAACCTATTGGTGAGGCCCTTAATGAACCTCATAACAATGGGAGACTTAAATAAAGACGGCTGGTCCGGCAAACAGAGGAAAGCTGACAAGGCCGACAAATAACCCTTTACCATGGCCACAGCACAACCCTGCTGAGCCAAGGAAAGAGAGAAACTGAGCACATCAGACAAACGGGCCTCCAAAGGATCAATGGACCTCTCTCCACGCCATTTCACAAATTTGGACCACCTGGAGGAATAAATAGATTTGGTGGAGTGTCTCCTGGATGATAAAATAACGTCCACCACATCCGATGGGAGAGAGAAAGAACTCAGGTTGCCCCGTTCAATCTCCAGGCATGAAGATGCAGGCTCTGGAGGTGGGGGTGTAGAACCTGCCCCTGCGACTGCGAGAGGAGATCTGCCCTTAGAGGGAGACGGAGCGGAGGGTGCGATAAGAGGTGAAGTAGATCTGTGTACCACACCCTTCTTGGCCAATCCGGGGCGATCAATATGATGACTTTGGCCCGGTCTTGGCGAATCTTCCTCAGAACCCCAGGAATCAAGGGTATGGGAGGAAACGCATAAAGGAGCTGCGAACCCCATTCCAACTGAAACGCGTCCCCCAACGCTCCCTGCATCGGAAACTGGAGACTGCAGAACGACGGGCAGTGCGCGTTCTCGTGAGTGGCAAATAGGTCCAACCGAGGAAACCCCCACATCCTGAAGATGTGATGGACCACCTCCGGATGAAGCCGCCACCCGTGATCGGCCGAGAAACGCCGACAGACTGTCCGCACGCACATTTAGCACTCCTGCCAGATGATTTGCCATCACACAAATCTGATGGTCCTGAGCCCAGGACCAGGGTCGCAGAGCCTCTCTGCAGAGACGATGCGACCCTACTCCTTCCTGTTTGTTTATGTACCACATCGCAGTAGTGTTGTCCGTCAGGACCTGAACCGACTGACCGTGAAAGGAGGGAAGAAAGGCCTTGAGAGCTAAACATATCGCCTGCAATTCCAGCAGGTTGATATGAAACAACCTTTCCTCCGGAGACCAAAGGCCTTTGATCTCCAGATCCCCCAGATGAGCACCCCACCCTAGAGTGGAGGCCTCCGTGATTACTGTGGCTACCGGTGAAGGAAGATGAAAGGGCTTTCCTTGCGACAGATTGCCCTCCACACTCCACCAAGACAGATCCGCTGCAGTGTCTCTGGAGATCCTGACCATCTCCCTGAGATCTCTGTTGTGCTGATACCACTGCCTGCGGAGGCACCACTGGAGTGCCCTCATGTGCCAGCGTGCATGGTTGACCAACAGAATGCAGAAAGCGAACAGAGCGAGCAGGCATAGGACCTTCAGGACTGGAACAACCGCCCCATCGTGAAACAAAGGAATCATCTCTTGAATGTCGAGAATCCTCTGCGGAGGCGGGAAAGCTTGACACGCAACCGTGTCCAGTCCTGCCCCTATGAACCGGTTGCGCTATGAGGGCACCAGGTGAGATTTGGGCACATTTATCGAGAAGCCCAAGTCGAACAACAGCCGTGCTGTCACGTGCAGATGATGAAGCACCATCTCTGGCGACTTCGCTTTGAGGAGCCAGTCGTCCAGATAGGGGAAAACAGGAATCCCCGACTTCCTGAGATTAGCTACCACCACCGCCATCACCTTTGTGAAGACCCGAGGCGCGGAAGTAAGACCGAACGGAAGGACTGCAAACTGGTAGTGCTGAGACCCTACCGTAAAACGGAAAAACTTCCTGTGCGACTTTAGGATGGGAATGTGAAAATATGCATCCTGCAAGTCGATCAACACCATCCAGTCCTCTTGTTGCAGCGCCTGAAGAACCTGAGCTAGGGTCAACATCTTGAATTTCTCCTGTTTGAGGTAAAAATTCAAGACCCTGAGGTCCAGGATAGGCCTTAATCTGCAGTCTTTCTTGGGAATCAGGAAATACCGGGAGTAGCATCCCTGACCCCTTTCCTGCTCCGGGACCACTTCTATCGCACCTTTCTGTAATAAGGCAAGAACCTCCTGCTGCAGAAGCAGCAAATGGTCCTCTGAACACCAGCACTGGCGAGGAGGGTAAGGAGGAGGAAACTCCCGGAAGGGAAGGGCGTACCCATTTTCCACAAGATTCAAAACCCAAAGGTCTGAAGTGAAAGATTTCCAATCTTGAAGAAAATGGGACACCCGACCCCCTACAGGACCAGCATGCTCCAAGATGGGGATCTAGAGCTGCTTTCCTGTGGTACCAGTGGTGGGGGCAGGAGAGGAAGAAGAGGAGGAGGAGAGTTGACGGGATGCACCTCGCAGACGACCTCCGCCCTGTCCTCTGTAAGATCAGTACAGAGGATTCTGCTGCTGCTGCTGCCGAGGCTGCTGACGGCCACGAAAGGAAGCCGCCTTACCAATGATTTTGCAGGGGCTCTACTGTCTTTAAATCTCTGCAGCGCAGAATCAGCCTTTTCACCAAAAAGCTTGGATCCATCGAACGGTAGGTCAAGGAGAGTAGCCTGCACATCTGGAGAAAACCCGGAAGACCTGAGCCAGGCATGCCTCCTGGTGGCAATAGAGGAATCCATCACCCTGGCCACCGAATCAGCAGTATCCAGACCAGACTGGATAACTTGATGGGCTGCAGCCTGCGTATCCACCAGCACTCCCAAAAAGGAGCCCCGATCATTGTCTGATAACTTGGGAGCCAACTGCTTGGCCGAATCCATTAAGGCGTGAAAATACCTCCCCAACAAGCACGTAGCATTGGTGGACTTCAACGCCATACTTGAGGAAGAGAAGACCTTCTTGGCAGACTGCTCCAATTTCTTAGAGTCTCTGTCTCCAGGAGCCTGAGGAAAAGATTCCGCAGACTGTTTAGAACCGGAAGCCTGCACCACTAAACTTTCCGGTGAAGGATGTGCAGAAAGAAAAGCAAGATCACCAGGAGCAGGCCTGTACCTCCTTGCCACAGACCTTGAAACAGCAGGAGCAGAAAGGGGCTTCCGCCACACCTCTAGAATTGGCTCAGTCACAGCCTCATTAAAAGGCAAAAGAGGTTCAATCACAGAAGATGGGGAATGTTATACTTCCATAAGAATATTTGGTCTGAACTCAGCAGTGGGTAACTGAAGGTCTAAAAGTTCAGCAGCCTTCCTAATAACAGCATGGTATGGTGCCACATCTTGAGAGGGCAAGGCCTTTGGTGATGAAAGCTCCCACTCTGGGAAGTGTCTAGACCACTCACCTCTTGAAGGCCCTCAAACTCATCAACAGTCTCTTCAATTTCACCTTCTTCAGCCTCCTCCCGCTGTAATTCCTCCTCTTCCAACAGTCTTTGGGCTTCTCTTCTTGACCGCAACTTCGGGACCGGTGTCGGCGGCGCCAAGCACGGCGCCGGAGACACCGGCATCGAAGGAAGAGCCTCTGATGTGGGCAACGGCGCCGATCGGAGTCGAGAGGAAGAAGGACCACCAGATGGCGCCGGAGACTGTGAAAGGGTGTTGACAACCTCGGAGCCGGAAACTGCCAGGACAGCGCCGTCGGCATAAAGGGCACGAAGGGTGCCTGGGCATATTGCTGAGGAACGCCCAAATTGATTGCAAGCGGACCCACGGGGCCCGACGGCGCACCGGTAGGGTAAGCTGCTCTGGCAAACATGCCGTACATCGCATTAAGAAAATGCGAAGGATCCGACCCAGTCCAGGAATGGGTGGATAAGGAGCTGAGCCTGAATCCACTCGAGGCCGAGTAGGCGTCGGGGACGTCGGACCCAAAACAGGAGAGGCCGCAGGCACAGGAGAAGACATCTTAGGCTCCTGAGAATCTCTTGGCACCGGAGATAACATTGGCGCCGGAGAAGCCTTCGGCGTCGGTGACTGCGCAGGAGAACCCCTCGGCGTCGGAGAGTGAGCCAGAGTCGGGGAAGGCAACGGCGAGATGAAATCTTTAGAGCGACATCGCGAAGCCGGAGACGGCGACCTCGAAGCTCTACCCTTCGATGAACGACGTCGGGAACCGTGCCTTCTCTTCTTCTTGTGCTTCCTCGACTTCGAAGTATGCGAGGTCGACGACTTCGATTTTGATCTCTTTCGGCCCCTCTTCTCCTTTCTTGCCTTCGCCATAAAAAGCTTCGCCTCACGCTCCTTCAAAGCCTTCGGATTCATCTTCCGACAACTGGAGCAGCCTCCGACGTCGTGGTCCGAAGAAAGACACCACAAACAGTCTTCATGGGGGTCAGTGATAGGCATATGACCCCCACACTCTCCGCAAGGCTTGAAACCAGACTTCTTCGATGTCGCCATAGCACTGCTGCACCAAGGGAAACAGCAGCAACAAAGTAACCTGCGAAGAAAATGGAGAGTCCCAGAAAACTGTTACGCGTCGACGGCGCGGAAAAAAAGGAACTGACGACAGCACATCGACGAGGCCTTTTTGTGGCTCCGGTGACGTTATACGGAGTCGTGAGCGGAGCCGTACCATTATGACGTCCTCGTTGACGTGGGAGAGGTAGAAAAAATTTCCGTGGAATGCTGGCGCTGGGGTAAATTCAAAAGGTGAGGAATCCACAGGCAGATGTATCCATCAGAATGTATATTACTGGTGCAAACTGAGCGAAACAAGTGTCCGAAGTCAGTCAGCCCGCAACCTTCAGGGGGATTTGGGGGGATTTGTGTAACGAGAAAACACGGGTCCAAAACCGCATTTTATATTATCATGTTAAAAACAAATAACCCCAAAATGCATATGTCATAGAGGCAGCTCTGAAGGGGGCACTCCAGAAGTATTTCAATAACTTCATGGCATGACCTACAAGTCTCATCCGCCGCGATATATTGGAGAGTTTATGGCTCACCTCAACAATGACTAAAAAGCGTAAGGTATGCAGTCAGATCATATAGCCTAGATATGCAATTTAACCTATTTCCTTCCCTTTTTCAACGAGTAGATATCATGCCCCTTCACATCTACATGAAACATACTTTCATTTTCCCATCTCGCCCCTCCCAAGGATCCATTTACTTAAAAGGGGAATCATGAGACCGTTAAAAGTTACTCGGATCTCACAGTCTCACGCTATGGACAGAAGAGCTGTACACCAAGATATCCTAGCAGAGCTATCGCTCAGGTTAGACAGATGAAATAGGATCAGACACTTCCCAACAATCTTACAGCCTAAAGCTTTAGACAGTACGAATGATGAGAATCTCATGAACAGGGTTACCAACATAAAGGATAAAATGTCCACACACGAGACAGGAAATCATATTCACAGCAGTAAGTGTTCTCTGGAATCAAGGCAATAAGTACCCAAACTGACTACAAATTATCACTCAAATATCAGCTTTAAATACATTTTGAAAATACACTAACTTTGTCCTGTTAACTCGCTTCCGACAGTCTGAAAATATATTAAATTTGGCCTCAAATACATGTTTTTAATTTTTGAAAAAGAAAGACTTTTTTCCTTAAGCACCAAAAATGTATCACCCCTGTAACAAGCAATTATCAATCTAAAAAACATGTGCCAGAAGAGAGAGACTTGTAAGTGAAAACTAATCAGCCCTACAGATTACACAACACTCATTGGATCTGTAGGGCACAGTGGTTCTCGCACAATGTAGCACACATTGTCCCAGTGCATACATCAAACCCTGACACCGCACCCTACTCGCACAGCTTGCACTTCCAAGCATAAGGCACTTTTAGCCTCTCTGCTCACAAACACTGCCCTTTCTTGTGCCTAGCCTAGATAACTGGCACAAAACACTGGTTCACATATGTCCCAACTTGTGCCCTGAGGTCCTCCTTCAGCGCTAGATGCTTGTCTATTCATCAAAGCAGGTAAAAAAAAATTAAAAAAATTAAAAAAATATCACGTCTTCACGCCACATACTTTAGAACTGATTTAAAATTGTAAAAAAAAAACTCACTGAACAAAAAAACTTTACATCGATTCATTACACTAGGTGTTGAAGAGCTTTGTGCAAACAGATGCAAAGCTTTCACACCTTCGTCATGTGAAACATCTAACGATGTTAGATTACACGCACTGCAGAGCCACGCACGCATGCAACTCCAAAGTGTGGCATGTAATTGGAACACGCAGATAATACTCATCTGTGTACACATCTGGCCAAGGTCACACGTTAACAGCGTAGGCTTTACGCCCCTCGCGCCTGCTGCTCGTCTACAAACTGCCCAACGCACCCCCCTTCGGAGAGCTTCTCAAAGAGCCCTCTCTGCCCCAAGACCTCTCTGCCCTCAAGCCTTCCCTGCCCCCAAGCCCTCCTTGCCCCCAAGCCCTTTCTGCCTCAAGACCTCGCTGCCTCAAGACCTCTCTGCCCCCCAAACCCTCCCTGCCCCAAGCCCTCCCTGCCCCCAAGCCTTCTCTGCCCCCAAGCCTTCTCTGCCCCCAAGCCTTCTCTGCCCCCAAGCCCTCTCTGCCCCCAAGCCCTCTCTGCCCCAAAGTAGTCTCTGCCCCAAAGTAGTCTCTGTCCCAAGCCCTCTCTGCCCCCAAGCCCTCTCTGCCCCCAAGCCCTCTCTGCCCCAAGCGCCTCTCTGCCCCAAGCGCCTCTCTGCCCCAAGCGCCTCTCTGCCCCAAACCCTCTCTGCCCCCAAGCCTTCTCTGCCCCCAAGCCTTCCCTGCCCCCAAGCCTTCCCTGCCCCAAGCATTCTCTGCCCCCAAGCCCTCTCTGCCCCACGCCCTCTCAGCCCCCAAGCCCTCTCAGCCCCCAAGCCTTCCCTGCCCCAAGCATTCTCTGCCCCCAAGCCCTCTCTGCCCAAAGCCCTCTCAGCCCCCAAGCCCTCCCTGCCCCCAAGCCTTCTCTGCTCCAAGCCCTCTCTGCCCCCAGGCCCTCTCTGCCCCCAGGCCCTCTCTGCCCCAAGCCCTCTCTGCCCCAAGCCTTCCCTGCCCCAAGCGCCTCTCTGCCCCCAAGCCCTCCCTGCTCCAAGCACTCTGCCCCAAGTCCCTGATATACAAGGGGACCGCACAGACATGCACAAACACTTCTGCTCCCCTCGGGTACTCTCTGTAATATGGCCCCTGAGGGAGCAGGTCCTCGTGCCAGCTCCCCTTGCGCCAGTCTCCTGTCCAGCTTGCCTGCAGTCCACTATCCTCTGCTGCCTTTGGTTTTTTGCCTCCTCTACTCGTTTTTCTGGTCTCTGTTCTGCCTTTTCTGCTCATTTCTCTGCCCTCTACCCTCGTTTCTCTGACAGAGACGTCACACCCACAGCGCCCAGATACCCCTAGGGGTGACAGTGCTGCGCTATACAAATGCTGATTGATTGATTGATTGATTGATATTGTGTAACCTACAGCACTGTTGATCCAACAAGTAATAGTAAAACACCTCCAGTCGCAATTAGTAATGCGAGAGGAGCATCTGTGTAACACATACAAATTGATAATCTTAAAGCGCTGTTTCTAGACACTTTAGTTTCTAGACACTTTAGTTATGCAGGCTGCTATAAGAGTCCTTCTCTGTATGGGAGACTCCAAGTCCCCCTCACAGAGGGCTTGAAGATTGTCCAAGGGTAACAGCATATCACCAAGCAGTCTTCTATAGAGACAGGTGACAGTCTTATAGGTTCCAGCCGAAGTGACCACATATTGTCATCCCCCAGCATGAGGTGGCTCAAACAGGCCCATCTTTTAGTGTCTGCGAATAGCTGCCATGACCGCACCACGCAGGAGGAAGTGACCCCCTGGAGAGATCATACCTCTCGCTAAATTCACCAAAGGGAAGCAGCAGTTTGGCCTCGAAGAGGGTCCCGAACGACTTTGTACCGCCGTCACCCAGTTCGCCAATCCCCGCCAGTCTCATCCATCTGGGAGTACAAACAGGCAACAGCACCCGAGGAGATAGCTGGCTAAGATCAGAGACATAAGGGCCCAATTTCCGCCCTGCAATGAACCTGCTCACCATCCACTGTGTCAGCCACTGAAGCTGCGCTGCTAAATAGTAGGTCTCAAAATCGGGAAGAGCCAATCCTCCCTCCACCGTAGGTTAAGTTTGCGAAAGAATCCTGGAGGAATCCAAACCGTCAAGACCACCAAATAGTACAGCAAGTGCGGAAGAGGTATCATTTATAGCAATGCAACCCTCCCTGCTACTGAGAGAGGGGGTGTGGTCCAAAAGTCAGCACTGGAGCGGAGCGCATGAACAGCTTTATCCACATTGCCCTCTAAGAGGTCCATCAATCATGATAGATCTAAACTCCCAGATAAGGCAGGCATCTGGGTTCCCAAGGCAACGCCCTCCAGTTCTCCTCGGCAATGCCGTGAATGCTAGCATGGGGAATAGGCAAGATTTCTGCCAACTGACCCACAATTCTGAGAGCGAGTTGAACTGCGCCAGGAGCTCGCGAGCTCCCGCCAAAGCTTCCTCAGCGTCGTGCGGGAACCGCAGAAGGTCATCTGCGAATAATGCAATTTGGCGGGTCTGCTCACCCACTGTTATACCCAGATAGTCATTCCCAGCCCTGGCATAGCAAGCCAGTGACTCCATGGCCAAGGCAAAGAGTAAGGGTGACAGAGGACAGCCCTGTCTGGTACCAAGGTCCACTCTGTAGCTCTCCGAGATGATACGACCCATCCGGACCATAGCGGATGGGTCTGCATATAGAAGGCGTGTCCAATTCACAACCTCTGACTGAGGACAAAGTGCATCATCACACTATACAGAAAGACCCATTGCAGGCTATCAAATGCTTTCTTGATGTCTACTTCAAAAATCACTGCCTCCTCTTTGTCATATGTATTTGTCTCAAGCAGCCGAAGTCGTCTCCGGATGTTGAGGGCTGTATTGCGGCCGGGGGTGAATCTCGCATGATCCCTGTGTAGGCATATTGTGCAAGAGGCGGGTGGCTAAGATCCTGCTCAAAATCTTATAATCGATGTTTACCATTGATAATAGCCGATAGGCCCTCTTGTGATAGGCTGGCTTTCCACGCTTCAGTAGGGTCACAATCAGGGCCTCTCACATAGACGTTGGAAGCAGCCCCATATTTCTAGCCGCTTTATATAAGTCTACCAAACTGGGGCTAAAATTCTCTATATAGGCGGAGTAGAAGTCCACCGGTAAGCCATCTGTGCCAGGGGTTTGGGTACCAAACCCTTCATATCAAGGTTTCTAAGAATAATGCTACATCTTTAGCTGTGAAAAAGGTTTATAAAAAATATATAGTCCTTTGTTCACAAAAAAAACAATCAATATTTTCAGAGCCCCAGTATTTCTTGTACAGTAAACCACTTCACCAGACTCTTTACATCTTTAGCTGTGAAAAAGGTTTATAAAAATATATAGTCCTTTGTTCACAAAAAAAACAATCAATATTTTCAGAGCCCCAGTATTTCTTGTACAGTAAACCACTTCACCAGACTCTTTACATCACATGGTGCTGAGCAGGGCTGCCGCCCGCCCCGGGAATCGAACCATGAACCCCGCACTCCGGAGTCAGCCGCTCTGGCCGCTGCGCCACACTTCCTACTTCTTGTAAGGATTCTATCCCATCCCTTCACCATTAAGTACCACCTCCTACCTCTTTAATGGCTTCTGTCCCATCCCCTAAGTCCTCATCCTTAAGTGCCACCACCTCTTGTATGGATTCTGTCCCATCCCCAAAGGCTTCATATGTACGTACCACCCACTCTTGTATGGCTTCTGTCCCATCCCCTAAGGCCTATCCCTTAAGTACTCCCTCAGCCCTCTTTTATGAATTGTATCCCATCCCGAAGGCCTCTCCCTTAAGCTCTTGTAAGCAGTCTATCCCATCTCCTGGGGCCTCTCCCTTAAGTACTTCCTCCTACCTCTTGTAAGGCTTCTATGTTATCCCCTAAAGACTCAACTTTAGGGGACCGCCTAACGCATTGTCTGAGAATCGAGACCTTCGCGTGGACTTGCGCACACCTCACATGGTGTGTCTACCAAGGGTAAGCTCCCTGCAGTGACCACCTACCCCCTTGTCTGAGAATCTAGACATTCACATGTACTTGTGTACACCTCACCTGGTGTGTCTACCAAGGGTCAGCTCCCTGCAGTGACCACCATGGCTGTACTGCTCCTGGGGCCCTGCCTGCATGTGTAACCCCGAGTCTGAGAATCTAGACCTTCACAAGTACTTGTGCATACTTCACCTGGTGTGTCTACCAAGGGTCAGCTCCCTGCAGTGACCACCATGGCTGTACTGCTCCTGGGGCCCTGCCTGCATGTGTAACCCCGAGTCTGAGAATCTAGACCTTCACAAGTACTTGTGCACACCTCACCTGGTGTGTCTACCAAGGGTCAGCTCCCTGCAGTGACCACCACAGTCGTACTGCCCCTGGGGCCCTGCCTGGGTGAGTAACCCCAAGTCTGAGGATCTAGACCATCACACGTACTTGTGTACACCTCACCTTGTGTGTGTACCAAGGGTCAGCTCCCTGCCGTGACCACCATGGCTGTACTGCGCCTGGGGCCCTGCCTGCATGTGTAACCCCAAGTCTGAGAATCTAGACCTTCACAAGTACTTGTGCACACCTCACCTGGTGTGCGTACCAAGGGCCAGCTCCCTGCAGTGACCACCATGGCTGTACTGCACCTGGGACCCTGCCTGCATGTGTAACCCCGAGTCTGAGAATCTAGACCTTCACAAGTACTTGTGCACACCTCACCTGGTGTGTCTACCAAGGGTCAGCTCCCGGCAGTGACCACCATGGCTGTACTGCCCCTGGGGCCCTGCCTGCATATGTAACCGAGAGTCTGAGAATCTAGACCTTCACAAGTACTTGTGCACACCTCACCTGGTGTGTGTACCAAGGGCTTGCTCCCTGCAGTGTCCACCACGGCTGTACTGCCCCTGGGGCCCTGCCTGTATGTGTAACCCCGAGTCTGAGAATCTAGACTCTGTACTGTGTCACAAGTACTTGTACACACCTCACCTGGTGTATCTACAAAGGGCCAGCTCCCTGAAGTCCACCACAGCTGTACTGCCCCTGGGGCCCTGCCTGCATGTGTAACCCCGAGTTTGAGAATCTAGATCTTCACGTGGGCTTGTGCACACCTCACCTGGTGTTTCTACCAGGGGTCAGCTCCCTGCAATGACCACCAAAACCCTTGTCTGAGAATCCACAACTTCACATGCACTTGAGCACACCTCACCTGGTGTGTCTACCAAGGGTCAGCTCCCTGCAGTGACCACCACAGCTGTACTGCCCCAGGAGCCCTGCCTGTATGTGTAACCTCGAGTCTGAGAATCTAGACTCTGTACTGTGTCACAAGTACTTGTACACACCTCACCTGGTGTATCTACAAAGGGCCAGCTCCCTGAAGTCCACCACAGCTGTACTGCCCCTGGGGCCCTGCCTGCATGTGTAACCCCGAGTTTGAGAATCTAGATCTTCACGTGGGCTTGTGCACACCTCACCTGGTGTTTCTACCAGGGGTCAGCTCCCTGCAATGACCACCAAAACCCTTGTCTGAGAATCTAGACCTTCACATGTACTTATGCACACCTCACCTGGTGTGTCTACCAAGGGTCAGCTCCCTACAGTGATCACAATGGCTGTATCACCCCTGGGGCCATGTCTGCATGTGTGACCACTTTGGTGTGTCTACCAAAGGTCCGATCCCTGCGATGACCACCTAACCCCGTGTCTGAGAATCTAGACCTTCACATGGACTTGTGCACACCTCACCTGGTGTGTCTACCAGGGGTCAGCTCCCTGCAGTGACCACCTAACCCCTTGTATGAGAATCCTGATCTTCAAATGGACTTGAGCACACCTCACCTGGTGTTTCTACCAGGGGTCCGCTCCCTGCAGTGACCACCTACCCTCTTGTCTGAGAATCTACACCTGGTGTGTCTACCAAGGGTAAGCTCCCAGCAGTGACCACCTACACCCTTGTCTGAGAATCTACACCGTCACGTGGACGTGTGCACACCTCTCCTGGTGTGTCTACCGGGGGTCATCTCCCTGCAGTGACCACCTAACCCCTTGTCTGAGAATCAACAACTTCACATGGACTTGAGCACACCTCACCTAGTGTGTCTACCAAGGGTCAGCTCCCTGCAGTGAACACCTAACCCCTTGTAAGAGAATCCTGACCTTTACATGGACTTGTGCACACCTCACCTGGGGTGTCTACCAGGGGTCAGCTCCCTGCTGTGACCACCTATCCCCTTGTCTGATAATGCACACCTTCACATTGACTTGTGCATAACTCACCTGGTGTGTCTACCAAGGATCAGCACCCTGCAGTGACCACCACGGCTGTACTGCCCCTGGGCCCTGTCTACATGTGTGACTCCTTGTCTGAGAATCAAGACCTTCACATGGACTTGTGCACACCTCACCTGGTGTGTCTACCAGGGGTCAGCTCCCTGCAGTGACCACCTAACCCCTTGTATGAGAATCCTGACCTTCAAATGGACTTGGGCACACCTCACCTAGTGTGCCTATCATGGTTAGAACGGCTTGCAGTGAACTCCACACCGGAAAACTGTCTTTTTTATTGCGGTGTTTGAGTGAGAACACGCCCGGGTAAAACACCATGCAGCATTAATAATTAACAGGGAAGCGGTTTGATCTCAGAAGTCAGTCAGACCCTGCCATCTTCTAGCCTTTGAGAGCATGGTATGGATGGGCACTGACGAGAAAGAGAGGTCAGGTGAATTCTGTGCCAAATCCTGACTGTTAGTGGCCTTCTTAAGGGCAGGAGTGGGGATGTGTGGAGCTGGCACGTCTAGGGGGCAGGGCTGCAATTTCGTGACTGCACTGCCAAGCCTCTGTGTAACCTGGCATGACCAGTATTCGATGCACACTCTCTATTTCTCTCTCACACACACACACAAGCACGCCCTCCTGACGTGTATACACACAAACAAGCACGCCCTCCTCACGAGTGTATACACACACACAAGCACGCCCTCCTCACGCGTGTATACACACAAGTACACCCTCCTCACACGTGTATACACAAGCACGCCTTCCTCACACGTCTATACACACACACACAAGCACGCTCTCCTCTCACGTGTATACACAAGCACGCTCTCCTCACACATCTACACACACACACACAAGCACATCCTCCTCATGCATGTATACACACACAAGCACGCCCTGCTCACGCATGTATACACAGTTTAGTTTAGTTTAGCCATTTATAAAGCGCCTGGTTACACCGCCGGTGCGTCCCCGCGCTATAATGGTACTCTGAAAGACAGGAGGGACAATGACTGCGGAGACACCCCTGTATCCCCTAGATAGTTCCGCTATTGGAGAAGAGCCAAGTCTTTAGCTGTTTGCAAAATTTCATTTCGCATTGCTCGACTCTTAAATCCATTGGGAGAGAGTTCCATAACCTTGCTGCTTGGTATCTAAAGGATCGAGCCCCCATTCTGGCTTTAAAAATTCTGGGGACAGTGACCAAAGCCCTGTCCCTGGATCTCAGATTTCGACTCGGACAATACTGCACTAGCATGGAATGCAGGTACCCCGGGCCTTTTTTTTTGCAGTATACGATGACCATAGCACATAGCCTTGAACACTATTCGTTTCTCCACTGGCAGCCAGTGTAGTTCTGTCAGTGCTTTCTTTATGGAGGCTCTTCTTGGCAGGCTAAGAACCAGTCGCGCTGCTGCATTTTGTACCTGTTGGAGTTTTTTAATCCCTTCTTTGTGGCCCCCAGGTACAAAACGTTTCCATAATCCAACTGTGAGGTAATCACTGCATGTACAATGGTTTTCCTCGTTCTTGTAGGCAGCAGATCTAGAACCTTTCTTAAGATTTTCATGGTTCCATAACATTTTCCTGCAACATTGCGGGTTTGCTTATCGAAAGTCAGATTCGAATCGAACCATACTCCAAGATTTTTTACTTCTATTTTCGGAAGAGGAAAATCTCCCAGTGAAACTGGCCACCATACTGGTGACCAGATAGACGGAGTCCTGCCCATAATCATCACCTCCGTTTTGCTACCATTGAGCTTCAGGCAGTGTTCAAACATCCACTTAGATACTTCTTCTAAGCATCTAGAAAATTGGATTGCCGCCTGTTCCTCTTTTTGAGATAGCATAACAATTAACTGAGTGTCGTCGGCATACGACACAATAGACACCTTATATTTCTCAACTCGTTCGGCAAGGGGTCCTACATATAAATTGAATAAAGTAGGACTCAAAATGGATCCCTGCGGAACCCCCTGAGGCAGAGGCATTTCCTTAGATCTAAGAGATTGCTGCTCAACTTGGAAACTCCGTGCTGACAAAAAAGATGACATCCATCGCCAAGCGTTTCCTTTGATACTACACTCCTCCAATCTCTGGAGTAATATCGTGTGTGAGACAGTATCGAATGCAGCACTTAGGTCCAGCATAATCAGCGCGACTGTCTGACCTTCATCGGCAAACTTTCTCAACGTTTCCGTAGCCATTAGCAACGCCGACTCAGTTGAATGATTGGCCCTAAAACCCGATTGAGAAGGGTGGAAAAGATCATTTTGTTGATATGATCAACAAGTTGTCTATTCACTAATTTTTCCGAGATCTTTGCAACAAACGGGAGTAGGGAAATTGGGCGTAAATTTTCCAGTACGAGCTGGTCTATAGTTGATTTCTTTTTCAGAGGTCTGACTATTGCCTGTTTCCATTTTAGGGGGACCTCTCCTGTTTGAAATGAACATTCAATAAGTTCCGAGATATATGGCATGAACAGATCCTCACCCTGCATTAATCTCTCTGGGTATGTAGGATCCAATGGAGATCCGGATTTAATACTTCTTGCAGTGGTTTTCAGTACTTCTAACTCCTGTATTTTAAAAACCTCCAGGGGTTCCCTCTAAAATCAGACAGATATTTCATTTCTGTGTCCAACCCTAATTGTGCTTCCACTGGGAAGGAATCATATATTTTAGACACTTTATTAGAAAAAAAGTCCGCCACTTTATTACAGTACTCCACAGAAGCACTTGTATCATTGTCCGCACTCTTATATGTTTCCAGAGATTTCAGAATAGCGAACATTTCTTTGTGGGAGTTGCTGGCTTTCTCAATTTTATCTGTATAAAAATCACAACGTGTTTTTTTTAATAGGGTATGGTATTTTTTCAATTCCTCTTTATAATTCTGTTTGATCCTGTTGTCATACTCTTTCCGCCATGCTCGTTCAATCTTTTTACAGACTGACTTTGCTTTTTGTAGAGTTTCATTATACCATGGCTGAGAGGCTTTTTGTCTTCTTGGTAATTGTGTAGTCCAAGGGGCTGTCTCATCCAGAGCTTGTGTAACCCAATATTCAAATTGACTGTTTGCTCGATTCACCTCTTTATCTAATGTAATATTAATTTTCTTCAATGCCTGTGTAAAGGTATAAGGGTTGAAATTGTTCCATTTCCTCCTCCTTAATCTCTGTATGGCTACCACTGTCTTCTGCCTCTTTATGTTTACCCAAAACGGAATCAGAAAATGATCAGTCCACGGGATCGGCCATGGTGTTTCCGCCTCTAATTCCATAAGATTTGAAAAAATTACATCGAGGGTGTGACCTCCTCTGTGTGTTGGTTGATCTATTATTTGTACCAAATTCAGAGCTAGTAGGTCATTACTTATGGATTGCGCTTCTCTATTTTGCTTATTATCCAGATGTATATTTAAGTCACCTAAAATTATGAACTTATTGTGTCTGATGACTAACTCTGCTACCTTTTCCTCTAGGCTAGATAGAAACTGAGCTACTGGGCCGGAGGACGATAGATTAGGAGACCTGCCAAGGTGCTCTCTTCTGCTTCTGATAAAGTAAAGAAGAGGACCTCGCAATCTCATACGTCGGCTTCTTTGATAGTACATTTCAGCGTGGTCTTATAAATTATGGCAATTCCTTCGCCAATGTTATTTGTTCGATCACGTCTTACCATAGAGTATCCATCAGGTATTGCATCTAACACATCTGGGGTGGAGCTATCGTTTAACCATGTCTCAGTCAAAAATAATGCATCGAGATTTCTTTCTCTCAGTAGATCATAGATCTCATGTTTATGTTTGGGCAATGATCTACAGTTTAATAGGGCCATATGTAGTTTATCCCTCACATTCGTGTTCAAGACGTTAGAAGACACCATCTTGCCGCAATGTTCGCACTTTAATATTGTAGTGATGCCTACATTCATCTTATGCTTGCATTGTGCATTTCCAGGTAGGGATAGTTTAACTAGTTCTTCTCTAGTATACATAATTCTCTTTTGAGATAGCAGCCTACCAGATTGTGTGGCCCCTGGCCCCGGTCGGGCGCGGACGGGCGCAGACGGGCTTGCCTTAGGCGCGCCTTTGGTGCGCCGGCGGTGCGCGTCCGCTGCGCGCGTCCTCGACACGGTTCCGGTTTTGTAGCGTCCTGTTTCACACCACTAGCCCTCCAACCTCGACCCTCCCAAGATGGCGGTCCTCCGGTCTCGAACCTGGCAGGAGCACCCGGAGCAGCCCCACAGAGATAGCAGCAAGTAATGTTTAAAACGAACTAATATGTTTTAAAAATAGCGTGCCACAGTAAAATAGTCAAATTCAAATTTAAACAACCAACAACTTATTTAAAAACGGAATTACAAAGTGCTAGCAGGGTGGTAGCATTTCAGCACTGACTCCCCCTTCTCACCAGTAACCACTGCGCGTCCTCAACAGGGTTCCGGTTTTGTAGCGTCCTGTTTCACACCACTAGCCCTCCAACCTCGACCCTCCCAAGATGGCGGTCCTCCGGTCTCGAACCTGGCAGGAGCACCCGGAGCAGCCCCACAGAGATAGCAGCAAGTAATGTTTAAAACGAACTAATATGTTTTAAAAATAGCGTGCCACAGTAAAATAGTCAAATTCAAATTTAAACAACCAACGCACACACAAGCACGCCCTCCTCACACATGTATACACACACACAAGCACACCCTCATCACACGTATATACACAAGCACGCCCACCTCACGTCTACACACACACACACACACACACACAAACACAAGCACGCCCTCCTCACGAGTGTATACACACAAGCACACCTTCCTCACATGTGTAGACACACAAGTACGCCCTCCTCACGTGTATACACACACACACACACACACACAAGCACGCCCTCCTCACGTGTATACACACACACAAGCACGCACTCCTCACATGTCTATACACAGACGCACACCCTCCACACACGTCTATACACACACACACACCCTTCACACACATCTATACACACACAAACAAGCCCTCCTCACATGTGTATACACACACACAAGCACGCCCTCCTCACGTGTATACACACACACAAGCACGCACTCCTCACATGTCTATACACACACGCACACCCTCCACACACGTCTATACACACACACACATGCACACCCTCCACACACATCTATACACACACAAACAAGCCCTCCTCACATGTGTATACACACACACAAGCACGCCCTCCTCATGTGTATACACACACACACAAGCACGCACTCCTCACATGTCTATACACACACGCACACCCTCCACACACGTCTATACACACACACACACACCCTTCACACACATCTATACACACACAAACAAGCCCTCCTCACATGTGTATACACACACACAAGCACGCCCTCCTCACGTGTATACACACACACAAGCACGCACTCCTCACATGTCTATACACACACGCACACCCTCCACACACGTCTATACACACACACACATGCACACCCTCCACACACATCTATACACACACAAACATGCCCTCCTCACATGTGTATACACACACACAAGCACGCCCTCCTGACATCTGTATACACATACACAAGCACGCCCTCCTCATACGTGTATACACAAGCACGCCCTCATCACACGTATATACACAAGCACGCCCTCCTCATGCATGTGTACACACACACACGCAAGCCCTCCTCATGCGTGTATACACACAAGCACGCCCTCCTCACACGTGTATACACACACAAGCACGCCCTCTTCACACGTGTATACACACACAAGCACACCCTCCTCACATGTCTATACACACACACACACCCTCCTCACACGTGTATACACACACACAAGCACGCCATCCTCACACATCTATACACACACACAAGCACGCCCTCCTCACACATCTATACACACACACACAAGCACGCCCTCCTCACACATCTATACACACACACAAGCACGCCCTCCTCACACGTCTATACACACACATGCAAGCACACCCTCCTCACACATCTATTTACACACACAAGCACATCCTCCTCACCCGTATATACAAAAGCACGACCTCCTCACACGTCTACAGACACACAAGCACGCCCTCCTCACACGTGTATGCACGCACACACAAGCACGCCCTCCTCACACGTGTATACACACACAAGCACACCCGCCTCACGTGTATATGCACACACACACAAGCATGCCCTCCTCACACGTCTATACACACACACAAGCACACCCTCCTCACACGTCTATACACACACACAAGCACACCCTCCTCACACGTCTATACACACACACACAAGCACACCCTCCTCACACGTCTATACACACACAAACACACCCTCCTCACACGTGTAAACACACACACAAGCACGCCCTCCTCACATGTCTATATACACACACCTGCAAAAACAACAGTTGATGGACAGAATGCAGAACAATGTCATACATTCACCCCAGTACAGAGATCTGGGCCTAAATCCATCGTTTTTTTGCTCACCATGCCATTCCAGTCTGAACCCAGCCATATGCAAATCAGTCTTGACCCTGTGCCTCATGGGAACAGTCCAGCCCGAACTGCCAAGCCAGGTCCTCCCTGGACTGGAAACAAGCATCCTAGGACCCTGCTGCAAGGGAATGAACTCCACCCTATCCAGGATACAGCGGGCTGGGAGCGCACCTGTGTACTGCGAGGGAATGAACTCCACCCTATCCAGGATACAGCGGGCTGGGAGCGCACCTGTGTACTGCTGCAAGGGAATGAACTACACCCTATCCAGGATACAGTGGGCTGGGAGCGCACCTGTGTACTGCGAGGGAATGAACTCCACCCTATCCAGGATACAGCGGGCTGGGAGCGCACCTGTGTACTGCGAGGGAATGAACTCCACCCTATCCAGGATACAGAAAGGCTCAAGTGCATCTGTGTACTGCTGCAAGAAAATGAACTCCACCCTAGCCAGGATACAGCGGGCTGGGAGCGCACCTGTGTACTGCTGCAAGGGAATGAACTCCACCCTATCCAGGATACATTGGGCTGAGGGCGCACCTGTGTACTGCTGCAAGGGAATGAACTACACCCTATCCAGGATACAGTGGGCTGGGAGCGCACCTGTGTACTGCTGCAAGGGAATGAACTCCACCCTATCCAGGATACAGCGGGCTGGGAGCGCACCTGTGTACTGCTGCAAGGGAATGAACTCCACCCTATCCAGGATACATTGGGCTGAGAGCGCACCTGTGTACTGCGAGGGAATGAACTCCACCCTATCCCGGATACAGTGGGCTGGGAGCGCACCTGTGTACTGCGAGGGAATGAACTACACCTTATCCAGGATACAGTGGGCTGGGAGCGCAGCTGTGTACTGCGAGGGAATGAGCTCCACCCTATCCAGGATACATTGGGCTGAGAGCGCCCCTGTGTACTCCGAGGGAATAAACCCCACCCTATCCAGGATACATTGGGCTAGGAGCGCACCTGTGTACTGCGAGGGAATGAACGACACCCTATCCGGGATACAGTTGGCTGGGAGCGCACGTGTGTACTGCGAGGGAATGAACTCCACCCTATCCAAGATACATTGGGCTGGGAGCGCACCTGTGTACTGCAACGGAATGAACTACACCCCATCCAGGATACAGAGAGGTAGAGGTGTACCAGAGTACTACAATGGAATGAACTACACCCTAGTCAGGATACGTAATAATACTAGTACAGCTGTGTACTGCACGCTGATGTATCTCACGCTATCCAGGATACAGAGAGTGTGTATAACCCCTGTGTACACAAATCAATGTATAAGACTAACATTCGACTGAAATCAATGCACACGTCACAACGGTCCACCACTATATTAACTCTCCACACTCCTTCCTATAGCCCACATCCAGGTGAGAAACCACTGACTTGAATAATTCCTTCAGAAAAGAAAATCAATCAGACAAACAGAGATGCCACAAACATCCTCAGTGTCAAGTCAAACACACCTTCCTTCCCAACTGCATCTGACCAACCACTTCCAAAATCTCTCCTTAGAAGCCATCACCTGTAATAATGACATCACATCTCTTTCAGTCCTAAAAACACTTCCCTGAGTTCCCAAACTCTCCACGAGTCTCTCACATCACATCATGGCATTGTGAAAGCATCACTCCCTGACAATTCACACACACACGCACAGTCGCCATCTTGTAATGGTTTTTCATAAAGGTTAAATAATAATTACAAGATGGCTGCCAAGCGTTTGTGCGCATGGACGGCTGCGATCTTAGAATAGTTTCTGAGCTGGTCCCAGTGCCCTTTTCATCGGCTTCTCTAAAGTGCCCAAGGTTTTCTCTACTTGGGTGTCTTCCCAGAGCAGACACCAGTCTCACAGGCCATCAGGCCACAGGTGGTATTAGGCCTCACCTTTTCTAAAGGTGAATTTCATTGTTTCTACCTCCTGGTACTTTAGGCTGAAGCCTAATCTGGATACTGGCCTTCCTGAATATCCGTAGACCAAGGGTGGTGGTTGCTCCTCTCTCTCTTGACCCGCACCCTCTGGAGCAGACTGTCAACTTCTCAGGCAGACTTGGCTTAGAAGAAATGTAATGATTGTTTATTTATCAGCCGTAGCTTTGGAGAAAGGACATGAACTTGGGCATTCACTAAAGTGTCAGATGTCCCCTCATCCTCCTCTTGGCTTCCCTGCCTCAATGCTCGTGGGATGGTGTTAGAGTCTGCTAGCCTCTTCCGGTTCAGAGATGTCCTGTACCCAAACAGAAAGTTTCCAAATGTAGCCCACACGCTTTGGGAGAAAACCTTCTGCCAGTGGGACAACATTTATTAGTTTTTTTCCAAAGAAAATTCATCACTTTGGGGGCAGCGTTTGGAGAACAACAAAAGAGCAGACAAGTCCTCCATGCTGGCAGAACATAGAACAGCTACCGTCATCTGGAGCTACTTCAGGGAAGCAAGCAGTGGCAAAGCCAAATAGGTCTGAGTTTAATGCGCTCATGCATGCAGGGTTAGCACATTAGAGCAAGAAACTTGAGAGGGAGCCAACAGAAGCAGACAGCAGACTACAGTTGTAAAATTGCCCCTCTTGCAGTTCAATGCAAGCACTGGAGTGAAGGCGGAAGGATACATCCAAACAGCCAATAGCATTAGGTGAGAGATGTATACTCCACTGGGCTGAGCCAAGATGTGATTAACAAAGTCTGCAGCAAACCCAGACCTAAAACAAAAGCCCACTGCACAGCGGCAAACTCTAAATTTGACGGGCCAGCACCTGCTACTGCGGCAGATTGAATGCGTTACCTCTTGCTCCCAGTGGCCAGTAGACACTGTGCCATATTTATAATTGAAAAATACAGTCATCTTTTTTAAATGGGAGAAATTTAAAGAGAAGAATTTTTTTTCTATGAAACAGTAAATCTTAATGTTTTTCTCCACTTTCAATTAAGCCAATCACATATTAAAGTTTTATGAAGCACGTTTCTTTACTTTCAATTCCTCCCATTTAAACAAATGGGTGTATTTTTCTGTTATACATATGGCACCTTGTCTACAGGCCACTGGGAGCAGGATGCCTGGTGTTTGTAAATGTGACACTGGGAAATGGGATTCAATTTAAGTGATGAGTTTTATTGAAGTAAACATAAAAAAGTGTTGCCTTTACACACAGCATCAAACTTACTCCCAGTAGGTGGCAGACACAGTGCCATATTTATAACTGAGAAATGCAGCAATTATTTTAAGTGGTAGAAATTTAAAGAGCAGAAAAATGTTCCATACTAAGGACATTTTTGCAGAACATTTTATGCACTTTAAATTTCTCCTATTTAAAAAAATGGTTATATGTTTGCATTATACGTGTAATGGTGCCACATGATGAAAAAGATTTCCAGTTCCAAAGTACATACGACACAGGCTCTCAGTCACCCATACACATTTATCCCATTCATACGGACACATGTTCATACATCCCCAAAGACCACACTCTCTCTGAGACCCTTGGCTGTCCTGTCATAGTGGCCCCTACTCAAAGTATTTTGTTCTAACCATAGAATCGGGCTCCATGGACATTAGGTTTAAAGTCAATGGAGCTGGGCATAAGGGTGTCTGGTAACAATGCGTGAGTTGCTCGGCCTTCAGTAGCTCACAATGATTGTCACTGATCAGTAGCTCTCACTATTGAAAGGGGTGGAGACCCCTGACCTAGTGACTGCTCAACTAGTGCTTCATAAATTGGATTAAGCTTTTCGAGGAGGGTGAAGTGGACAAACTCGGATTTTATTTCTGTCTCTGTTAAGATGTGCTTCTGAGCCAGTGATTGGAGCTGGGAGGTGGAACAATGTAATCTGTTTTTAGATGGAGCACTCCATGCCAAGCAGGAAAAAAACAATATACCCGAACAATTAGAAATCAGGCAGAGGCTGCCGGAGTGACAGACTGCAGCAGTAGCACAAAGGTAGCGCCTGCTCAGAGGCTGGGCTTTCAGCAGTAATTGCTTTCGGTGGGTGGGTTATTTAACAATAACTAGAAGAAAAACAATCAAGGGACAACATCATGAGCCACAAAAAAAAACAGCTTATAAGAAACAGCAGGAAAAACTCTTTCAGTGTGATGGCTGCACATGAAGGGGCTGCGCCTGGGGGAGAGATTGTGAGCTTTCTCTCTCCCTCCCCAACCCACACCCCAAAGAGGAATGAGCAAAAGGCTCTAAAACAGGAAACATCTGGGATACACAATAAAACAACAATAAAGACAGCCAGTATGGCACTTAGGAGGCCCTTGGATGAAGTGCTCGTGTGGGAGCTCTGAACAGCAGGGGTGCACTGGTGGTAGGTTCAGTGAGACCTAGGGTGCACCTCAGTGCACTGGTGGTGGGTTCAGTGAGATGTAGGGAGCATCTTAGTGCACTGGTGGTGGGTTTAGTCAGACCTAGGGGCACCTCGCTGCACTGGTGGCGAGTGGAGCTGACCTTAGAATGCCCCTTGCTGCATTAGTGGTGGGTTGAACCGGACATAGAATGAGCCTCTGTGCACAGATGGTGAGTGGAGCCGGACTTTGAATGCACCTCGGTACACTGCTGGTGGGTTGAACCGAACATTAGGGGTGCCTCTGTGCACTGGTGGTGAGTGTAGCCAGACCCATGGGGTGACTCAGTGCCCTGGTAGAGGGTGGAGCCAGTCTTAAAATGCGCCTCTGTGCACAGATGGTGGGTGCAGCCAAACCTAGAATGCGCCTCAGTGCCCTGGTGGTAGGGGATGTCTTGGTACACTGGTGGTGGGGGGTGTCTCGGTACACTGGTGGTGAGTGGAGCTGGTTTCAGATTGTGCCTCGGGCTGCAGGCCCGTCTAGTCAGACCTAGAATGCGTCTCTGTGCACTGTTGGTGCCTTGGTGCACTGGTGGTGGGTGCAGTCAGACCTATGGGGTGCCTTGGTGCACTGGTAATGGGTGCATTCGGATCGAGAGTGTACCTAGGTGCACTGGGGGTGGGTTCAGCTGGACTTGAAATGTGCCTTGGTGCACTGATGATGGGTGCCGTCAGACCTAGAGAGTGTCTCGGTGCACTGGTGGTGGGTGGAGCAAGACCTAGGGGGCACCTCGGTTCACTGGTGGTTGGTGGAGCCAGACCTAGAATGTGCTTCTGTTCACTGGTGGTTGGTGGAGCTGGATCTATGGAGCGCCATAGTGCACTGGACTGTGGGTGCAACCGGTCTTAGGAAGTGTCTCAGTGCATTGGTGGTGGGTGGATCCGGACCGAGTGTGTGTCTCTGCGCACTGGTAGTGTGGAGACCTCAGTGCACTGGTGGTTGGTGGAGCTGGCCTTAGAGTGTGCCTCCGTGCACTGATGGTGGATGAGGCCTCTGTGCACTGGTGGCAGGTGGGTAGAGCTGGTCTTAGAATGTGTCTCAGTGCACTGGTGGTGGGTGGGGCCTTCGTGCACAGGTGGTGGATGGAGCTGGTCTTATAGTGTACCTCAGTGCACTGGTGGTGTTTGGGTCTCAGTGCACTTGTAGAGGGTGGAGCTGGTCTTAGAGTGTGCCTCGGTGCACTGGTGGTGGGGAGGGTGGAGCTGGTCTTAGAATGTCCCTCAGTGCAATGGTGGTGGGTGGAGCCTCAGTGCACTGGGGGTGGGTGGGGCCTCAGTTAACTAGTGGTGGGTGGAGCTGGTCTTCGAGTGTGCCTCAATGCAAAGTGGCACCACCTGTGCTCAGGCCTTTAAATTAAATGCTACTAGTTGGCATGCAGCACTGATTGTGTCACCCACTTAAGTAGCCCCTTTAAACATGTCTCAGACCTCCCACTGCAGAGCCTTGTGTGTGCAGTTTTAAATTGCCATGTCGACCTGGCAAAATAAACCTTTTGCCAGGCCCAAACCTTCCTTTTTAATATATATAAGTCACCCCTAGAGCAGGCCTTGGACAGTCGAGCGGGCAAATTGCAATGTATTTAAAAAGTTGGACGTGTACTCTTAAGTTTTACATGTCTTAGTAGTGAAAAACTCTTAAATTCGCTTGTCACTACTGCAAGGCCTAGCTCTCCCATAGGATAACATCAGAGTTACCTTATTCATTTTATAAGTGTAATTTCCAAATGGGAACAGGTCACCACTTCATGTCTGGTGTCTCTGGAATTGTGATTTGAAATCCTAACTTACGGTGTAGTCAGATTTTACATTACCGTTTTGAAAATGCCACTTTAAGAAAGTTGGCAATTATATTGCTTTAGCCATCTGGTGCCTGCAGCCTGTCTCCGAGTCACAGGGCTGGGTGTAGTGGCAGTTGAGCTTTGTATATTCCTCCTAGAGAGCCACACACAATGGGCAGTTTAGGTGTGACTGGATGGACCATTACTGGCAGGATGGGAGTGAGGAGCTGGATCCAGCCCCACTTACACTTGAATAGGCTGTGTCCTCTCTCCACACAAAGGGCTGCATACCCCTTGTAGTTAGTATGCAGCCAGGAAGGCAGGGCACCTGTGCACTTCAGAGGCATGCCCGTAGAAGCTTCTCCCTACTTCAAAAGCACAACTAGGTATAAATACTGGACCTCAGACACCAACTCTTCACTACACTTCTGGACGTGTAGCTTCTCTGCCAGGAAGGACTGCTGTGCTGCTGACCGGACTGCTGCTCTGAAGGAACTGCTGCCCTGTTGTGCTGACGTGCTGCCCTATTGCCCCCTCAGTCTTGGACCCTTGAAAGTGGGCCTAAAGTGCTTGCCAGCACCTGTGGATCCAGCAGAACCAACACATCTCCTCTGTTACGCGCCACTACCCCGAGCATAACCAGCGCATCTCTGTTGTTGCACGGATTGGACCCTTCGCAAAGACCTGCATCGCTTCCACCTCCTGCAACGCCTTCAGAACTACCACAGAGTGACGCATCCTTGGCGAAGGTCCTCGCAACCCTCATTGACGGCAGCCTCAATGACTATGCTGGACTCCACATCGCAGCCTCGCAGCTTTTCGGAACCAACGTATTGCCCCAACTGCACACAACATCCTCGATGCCATACTTCAAATCGCAAGCCCCGTCAATGGGACTCTCGACGACAATGCCGGCCCTCACATCGCAGCCTTGCCGCATCTCAGAACCGACGCATCACTAAGGCTGCGCGCCACGTATTTGACACAAATCCTCACAATGTCCCGCAAACCCGGATTTACAGTACTTTTGTTCAGTGGGCCTAACTGGGCCCTGTAACTGGACCGCGCTCGATTGTGGTCGGCCTGAACTTGTGACTTTGTCCCAATCCTGGGCGACCAGATATCCACAGTGATGCTTTGTGCATTTTGGTAAGGGTGGGCGGAGTTCGCGGAGTTTCACTCCGCGTAATTCTGCGGAGTTACCTGAAAACTCTGTGTGATTCCGCGTAGTTCAGCTCCTCACGAAGTGAAAACACAGTCCTGCTTGGAGACTCCTAATTGCTCTAAAACGCTGCACACACACACACGCACACCTTCTCCCCTGCCCCTTTCCTTGGGGTGTTCCATACAAATGGCGAGCAAAGTATCTGATGACGGGCTGGATAAGCAGATGCCGGAGTGCTTCCCTCACTGGCTCCTTTCACCACGGGACTCTGGTGCCGAATCACACAGTAAACCACACCCTTTCACTGTAGCAGAAATGTTTGCAGCAGCACCGTAATCATACTTGCAAAAGTAAAATTGTGAAATTTGTAATAATGTTTGCAGCTCTGTGCGCATGTGTCTCCGTATCGTCGTAACCATCGATCCCGCAGCACCCTGCACCTGCGCAATAAGGTTCACGCTCCCTCTCCACTGCGACCCTAAGGCTGCTGCATCACCATAATGGGTACTTACAGTTGGTACTCTCTGTTCTTTCGTACCAAGAGAGTCCATGGAAAAAAGAAATCATGGAGGCAGCAGCTGTGGCCATAGGCTCCAGGCGGGGCAGCATTGGCGGTCGAAGCACGGCGGGCTGCCTGCGATCACACATAGGGGCAGAGGGAGTAGCATAACCTCCAGAGTGAGGAAGAGCCAGGAGTTAGACTGACGTCAGAGCTGCACTGGGCCGCCAAGACAATCGCACAACAAGCTGCGTTGTCTTTGAAAAAAAAGCCCCAAACAAGTCCAACCCACAAAGAAAACTGAGAGCACAACTTGGTCAGCACTTAGTCGGCACGCTGCAAAACCCAGGGGCTGGAGGAACTGCTCCGCAGAGATATTGCTCCCGCACTTGGGCAGTAAACTCCGCTACGCTGGGTCGGCGGAGTTTTTGCCAAAACTCTGCACTCTAAGTGAAGTACGGAGTATGCAAAACGGAGTTTAGCACCCACGGTTACTTTTTGGTGCTATTTTTACTAAAATCTTTAAACTTGAATATCTCCAGTTCTACTTATTGGATTTTTGTCGTTTTGGACTGGTTTTATTTATTAAAAGACGTTTTATTTTTCTAACTTGGTGTGAGATCCTTTTTGTGTGGTATTTACACATTATTACTGTTTGAAGTGTTGCACAAATACTTTACACATTGCCTGTAAGTTATGCCTGACTGCTCTGTGCAAAGCTACCAGAGGGTTGAGCACAGGTTAATTTAGGATTGGCCATGCGCCTTACCCTGACAGGGATTGTGGTTTCTGCTTGACCGGGGATCACACCCTAATCAACCAGCAACCCAATTTCTCACAATAAGTAAATTTGAATCATGTCTAGTTTTCGAACATGAATCATGCGTGAGTACAGTCACAGGTAATCAGGGAAAAGGCTGATTTCAACTGACATTCTTAATATATTCCTATAACATTATTTTGTGATAGTCCAAACTGGTGTAACTTAATACCAAATGCAGATGAAATTTACAACTGGTGCAAGTTACACTTATCTTCATAAATCGGGATCCAGGTGAGAAATGTTCTCAGAGAGGTGAAGTGGCATTCAGTCCGACCAGACTGGTCCGCGAAGCAGCTTTTACCCTCTAGTGGCTCATAAAGGGGTCTCCAACTACCTCACTCCTGTCTCTTGGGGGACGACAGCCTCTGGGCTGCAAGGCCGGGCAGACAGAAAGAAAGGCAGGAACAGTACATGGATGTTCTGCAGTCCAGGGATTTAACCTTAGAAAAGGGTGGATTTCAGGCCTTTTCTAAGGATGGGGCTCCTAGATGGCAGACTTGCCTTGCCTGGACTAGAGGACAGGAAGGAAATGTAAAGTTTTCAACTCTGAGCTTCCAACAAAGGATTCCAGCAAGGACAGAGACCGAGCACATCGCCCCTCCCCTCCCCTTCTATTGAGTTCTCTTCCAGCTGTCACACAGTCTTACAACAGCTGTTCAAATACCAAATAAAACAAGAATTGGAAATGCAATCGGTCTCGCATTTGTTTGAGCTGGAGCTATTGGCATTGTAAATGGCAATACATTTTTCTTATGTGTTATGGAGTGTATGTATGTGGTGTGTAGTGGAACTTTATGGGTTGGATTGGATTAGTTAGTTGTGTAATTGTGTGGTGTGGAATGGTGTGGTGTGGAGTAGATTTGTGTAGTGGCATTATGTGGCATGGTGTGCTTTGGAAATATATGGTTAGCAATTATGTGGCATTCAGTGTAGTGGCATTATGTGGAGTGGGATTGTGTGTTGTGGAGTGGTAAGTAGTTCAGTTCAATTATGTGTTGTGCTGTTGAATTTTGCGGCACGATGTGGAATTGTGTGGTGTGGATTGGATGTATGTGTTGTGTAATTGTGTTGTTGAGTTGTAATATGTGATTTGGTGCTAAATTATGTGGTGTGAACTGGAAATGTGTGGAGCTGAATTGTGTGGCATGGAACTGTGTGTATAGCTTTGCGTTTTTGGTGACGGAAAATAACAAATAGGTAGGAGCTAAGCATCAGATCTCTGTGTTTAAAAAAAAAAAAGGAAGGAGTTGGAGCTATTGGCATTGTAAATGTAAATGTCTCTTACCTATGTGTTATGGATTGGAGTGGATGTATGTGGTGTGTACCGATTATGTGGGTTGGATTGGACTAGTTAGTTGTGGTATTGTGTGGTGTGAAACTGTGTGGTGTGGATTTGTATAGTGGAATTAAGTGGTATGATGTGCAGTTATTTATGTTGATAGCAATTATGTGTTTTTGAGTGTATTGGAATTATGTGGAGTGGGACTGTGTGTAATTATGTGGAATGGTATTTTGTGTTGTGGAGTGTTATGTAGTGGAGTTTAAAGAAGACATTATGTACAATTGAAGGATTATTAAAAAAAGAATTAACAAAAAATGTCTTCTAGTTTTTTTTGTCCTTGCAATGCTGGCAACCTCTTCCTGCCGGTTGTAATGCTTGTTTATTATAGTTATTTTTTTTGTCATGAATTAAGGGACATAAACAATAGGAGGGTGGCGATTGAGAAATAGTACCTGAATTACAACACGAGCAGTGGACGGGTACTAGGAGAGAATCAACAGATGCCAGATTTCAAGAGCACACTAAGGTGGTGCTAAGTAATGCTGAAGTGGGGCTGAGGTGGTGGTGTGCTGGTACAGATGTGATGCTCAGGTGATGCTAAATGATACTCAGGTGGTGCTGAGTGATGCTGAGGTGGTGCTGAGTGATGCTGAGGTGGTGCTGAGTGATGCTGAGGTGGTGCTGAGTGATGTGGGGGTGGTGCTGAGTGACGCTGTGGCGCTGAGTTATGCTGAGGTGGTGGGCTGCGCTGGTGGTGCTAAGTGATGCTGAGTTGGTGCTGTGTTGAGGTGATGCTCTGCTGATGCTGAGGTGGTGGTGGTGCACTGATGCCGAAATGGTCCTGTGCTGATGTTTATGTTGTGCTGCGTTGGTGCTGAGGTGGTGCTGCGCTGATGCTGAGTTGGTGGTGAACTGATTAGGAGGTGATGCTGAGGCTCTGCTAAGTGATGCCGAGGTGCTGGTTCATGCTAAGGTGGTGGTGGGGAGTGATTTGGAGTTAGTGCTGTGCTGAGGTGATGCTGCGCTGATGTTGAAGTGGTGCAGTATTGGTGCTGAGTTGCTGCTGAGGTGGGGCTGCTTTGGTGCTGAGGTGGTGGTGTGCTGGTGGTGGTGCATTGATGCGGAGATGGTGCTGTTCTAATGCTGCGCTGGTGCTGAGGTGGTACTGAGTCATGCTGAGGTGGACCGGAGTCATGCTGAGGGGGTGCTGCTGCACTGGTGCTCAGGTGCTGCTGCACTGATGAGAAGGTAGTGCTGTGCTGAGATGGGGCTGTGCTGTTGCTGAGGTGGTGGGGTTTAGGTGGTGCTGTTCTAATGTGAAGATGGTGCTGCACTGGTGGTGGCTCACTGATGAGGAGGTGGTGCTGTGCTGATGAGGAGGTGGTGCACTGGTTCTGAGGTGGTGCTGAGCTGGTGCTCAGGTGGTGCTGAGTGATGTTGAGTTGGTGCTGTGCTGAGGTGGTGGTGTGCTGATGCTGAAGTTCTACTGCATTGGTGCTGAGTTGCTCCTGAGGTGGGGCTGCGTTGGTGGTGGGGCACTGATGCTGACATAGTGTTGTGCTAAAGCTAAGATGGTGCAGTGCTGATGTTAAGGTGGTGCTGCGCTGGTGCTGAGTTGGTACTGCGCTGATGCTGAGTTGGTGCTGCACTGGTGGTGGTGCACTGATGAGGAGGTTGTGCTGCGCTGAAGCTGAGGTGGTGCTGAGGTGATGTTGAGGTAAGGCTGAGTGTTGCGGATTCCTTCATCACCACCACCCTTTAACAGTGTCCCTTAAGGCTCCATAACCACTAACGTTCAGATGCATTTAATTAGTTATAAAGCGCCACTCATACCAGTGTAGGGTGTCAAAGCACTTTGCATCACACACAAATTACACAGAGACAATCATACGTGTATAAATTAGCGTAAAGGAAATGTTACATAAGACAGAGGACTACAGGTGTAGGAGTCACAAGTCATGCATATTGGTAGGCAGCATTGCTAAAGAGTGCTTGGGCCCCAGAAGCACAAACTCAGAATTGAAAACAGAACACCACAGTTGGGGGTTCTCTTAAATAAAAAGAACCGATTTCTACCCAGATGAACCCTTTTTGCAACATTAATATCTGCTCTAATCTATACTTTGCAGTGCATGCAGTTCTTTGATGAAAGTTATAAATTCACTGTTCTAGGTTAGGATGTTAACTTTCAAGCTGCAAGTAACAGAAAAGCAGTAACCCACTGACCTATTTACATTTTATGCACTTTGTGTTCCGCATGGTACACTTTCTTTGCAGCCGGCATATTCACCCTCTGCTACCTTGCAATGAGTCAAAACTTCTTCCACGAGACAACTCTTTCTCTCCAGCAAGAATATTAATTACTGGAGTTTTCTTGACATTTTTATTGTCTGGGATTGCTCGAGGCCAGGAATGTGTCTGGGAGTGCTTTTAAAAGCAAAATAAACTTGGAAACATGGCCCCTCTGCTCTGAAGTCAGTATCCAGTGCGATCACACTGCCCTTGTGCCGGCCCTGCGTTCTTGTTCTGCATTTATTTAATGTACTACATTCAAATGTACATTTACAGGGGACATTCTTCCAGAAAGAAACATTTTGGCCTCAGCGCTAAACCAAGAGCAGAGACTTCCAACCCCTCAGCCAGCAGCCAAGCACAGGTCCTGGAGGGAAGGTAAGAACACAAGCAGCATGCATATTAAAGTATCATTTGAAGCGTTGATTTAATGGAACTGAAACAATGGCTGTTTAAGTAGTGGTTTAACTTTTTTACATGATTTGGAGCTGCAGTAGCTAGATGGCATGCTGTAGCAGTGTTTTTGTGCCTGTTTCTGGAGGAAATTAAAGGAGGCAGACTTAGACTTAAAACCACAATAATTAATTGCTTACATTCCAAGCCAGCCTGGGAGCTGTCTTCAGGAAGAATACAAAGAATGCCAGCCACATGGAAGGAACTGAGAGGGTTAATGCTGCAATAAAATGTAAGCATCTATGGGTCTGAGCAGCCACAGTGTAACAGGAGGTTGAAAACATAATAAAATAGTCCCCCCACAAGCAGATCAACAGAACAAAGCGTAATGATATTGTACTAAGTCCCTGCTCCTTAGAGGAAAAAGGAGGGACAAAGAGGCAGTACTGGCCACTAGTAAGCAAGGATTTTTAAAGGACATTGAACCAAACAAATGAGAAGCAAGGCATGGCATTTGGCCCACAGAGATATATGTATACTAAAGTATACAAGAGGTCGTACGCTTACGCTCGACCT
Organism: Calotriton arnoldi; assembly: GCA_963921515.1. NCBI lineage: Eukaryota > Metazoa > Chordata > Amphibia > Caudata > Salamandridae > Calotriton > Calotriton arnoldi. Next base: position 1,165,772 of record CAWUFW010002020.1, on the reverse strand, counting down.
AAAAACAGCACAGCCAGTCAACATACTTTCACACCAATCAGACGTCAAGTCACCTCTAGCATGCTCCTATCCAAAGGCGAATGAGCAGCAAGGAGGGTCATTCACACTGCCAGCCAATCAACATGTCATCTTCACTCAGGCCGCCAGAGGGCACTGCAATCAAAGTCACAAGGTAGACAGTCAACCACGTCACACATTTGCCACTAGGTGGCACTCAAATGCTTCAGGCGGAAAGCCTTGGGTTTTGCCAATGCATGTATTTTGGTGAAGTTATTACGCATTTAGATTGCTCTGCAGTAGCAATCCCCATGGCCTACCAAAATAACAGGTAAAAAACAAGTTACTTACCTGTACACTGTGGTTCTCCAGTATTGATATCTTTTATAGATTCACATGCTTGAATCTTCCCCATCGTCATGGTGGGAGTCCCACGGTAACAGTAGAAATAGTAGTACTGAATACATTACATAGACCTCCATAGAGAGAAAATTCAATTGAGCACTCTATCAACTTCATTTTATAACATCCAAAGTTCGGCCAATCACAGCAGAGACCTCAGAGTAACCCTCTCCACAGAGCCACCACACCTCAGATTTCGAGCACAAGTGTGCAAATATATTTACATATTACTCTGAGGTAGAATGGTGAGCCTAACCGGGGAGGAGGGCTGGTCGCATGTGAATCTATAAAAGATATCAATACTGGAGAACCACAGTGTACAGGTAAGTAACTTGTTTTTTCTCCAGTATTGTATCCTTTATAGATTCACATGCTTGAATCCGATTAAAGAGCAGTACATCTATATATGAATAGAAATAACAATGAAGGCGATCAATCCCACCCTGACAGTACCAGAAAAGAGTACATATATAACCAGAATTCTCTTAATGCAAGTAGAAATAATCAAATAGATTATACAAGAATAAACACAATAAGTAGATAAAGAAATCAGGATGGCTACAAGCCTCCTACCTTAGGCAAAGAGATGACGAAGAGCCGCTTGTCCCACGGCTATATCTGCCTTCCGCCAACCATCTAGGCAGTAATGCTTTGTGAACGTGTGCGTCCTCGCCCACGTTGCTGCCCTGCATATGTCAGGGAGAGAAGCCCCTGCAAACAGGGCTGAAGAAGTTGCGACCTTTCTCGTCGAATGGGCCTGCACTCTTGCAGGCAATGGATGTCCAGCCTGCTCATGGCAGAAAATAATAGCTGAAGTGACCCAGCGAGCAATACTGGCCCTAGTTAGGGCGAGTCCCTTCCTGAGTGCAAAGTAAGAAAGCAGCAGCTGAGAAGACTTACGAAAGGATTTTGTCCTTTGCAGGTAAAATTTCAAACAGCGTTTGATGTCCAGAGAATGGAGAGATTTTTCCGCCACCGAGGACGGATTTGGAAAAAATGTAGGCAGAATTATAGGCTCGTTGAGGTGATAAGATGATGGTACTTTAGGTATGAAAGAAGGATTCATACGCAGAATAACCCTATCTGCTAAAAATTGAAGAAATGGTTCCTTTGTAGAGAATGCCTGGATCTCGCTGATATGTCTGGCTGCCAAGAGAAAGGCCACCTTCCAGGAGAGAAATTTTAAGTCACATTTGTGTATAGGTTCAAATGGAGAACGCGTTAGCTGTGACAGGACCGTATTTAGTTGCCATAGCACTGGAGGGGATTTCACCAGTGGTTAAGTCCTGAATAGACCTTTTAGAAATTCCTTAATAAGTCTATGAGACCACAATGAAGATTGATCCAGACGTCGTCTGTATCTAGAAATCGCAGCAAGGTGGATCTTAATGGATGAATGTGAGAGTCGCGCCTTGGCTAGGTGTAAGAGATATGGTAATACTTGCTCCGGTGTGGATGAAAGAGGATGTAAAGAATGAAAACTGTACCACACACACAACCTTTTCCATTTTGCAGACTAACATTTGAGAGTGGAAGGAGCTCGAGAATTTTGTAAAATTGCTTTGCGATCATTGAGTATGTTCAAACCCTCAAATTCAATGAAGTGAGAAGCCAAGCTGATAAGTGAAGAGAGGGAATTTGCGGATGTATCACTTGCCCCTTGTCCATGTAAAGAAGATCCTCCTTTGGAGGAAAGAGAATCGGAGTGCACTCTGATAGGCGAAGAAGCTCTGTGTACAAAAATTGCCTTGCCCATCCGGGAGCGATGAGAATTATGCGGCACGGCTCCCGTTTTATTTTTTGGAGAACTCGAGGAATGAGAGGAAACGGTGGAAAGGCGTAGGCAAATTTTCCTGTCCAGGAGAGCAGAAAAAGCGTCTCCCCACGATCCCGGCTGAGGAGTCCTGCTTGCATAAAAGGTGCACTTTTTGTTTAGGTACGTAGCGAACAGATCTAACGTTGGAAAGCCCCAAGACCGGAAGACCATCTGCAACATATGGTCGTTGAGCTCCCATTCGTGGCACTGTTTGGACACCCTGCTGAGAGAGTCGGCCCACTGATTGTGCACTCCTGGCACGTGCTCCACTCGGAATGAAATTTGGTTGAGGAGAAGCCATTCCCAAATCCCTTGCGCTTGAAGAGAGAGAACCTGAGATCTGGTGCCACCCTGTTTCTGGAGATAAAACATGGTGGTGTCCGTCCGGACCAGAACTGGAGATCCCCGAATCCGAGGCAAGAATGCTTTGAGGCCTAGGAACACCGCTCTTAACTCTAGAAGGTTTATGTGGCATTTAGATTCCTGTTTGGACCATTTTCAGTGCACTTGAAGCTCTTGGAGGTGAGCTCTCCAGCCCTCCATGGACGCATCCGACGTCATCACAAACTGAAGAGTTGAGTGAATGAAGGACAGGCCCTGAGTCATGTTTTCCTCCATCTGCCACCAAGACATTGCAGTTTTCATAGCTGTCGAGATTTGAATCGTGTCGTTGAATGGCCCATTGGATTGAACCCATTGAGTGTCCAGGTGCTCCTGCAGTGGGCACATACGAAGACGGCAATTTGGAATTCGTTGAATGCATGAGGACATCATTCCCAGCATAGATTTGTACTTTCTGACAGAAACTGACCTTTTTGACGATAGAAGGCGTGTCATTCCCTGGAGACGCAAGACCCTTTCGAGAGTTGGAAAGGCTTTGCCGAGATTTGTATCGATGCAAGCTCCTAGGAAAGTCAGAGAATTGGAAGGAATGAGAGAATACTTTTCTAGATTGAGGTGGAGACAGAGACTGGAAGAGAATCCGGCAAGTTTGAGTACAGTACCTGGCTGCCTGAAACGAAGGAGCTTTTATTAACCAATCGTCCAGGTAGGGGAATACCTGGTGACCTGAGCGTCTCAGAAAGGCAGCTATCGGTGCCATGCATTTGGTGAAGACTCTGGGGGCCGACTTCAAACCGAAGGGAAGCACTCTGAACTGATAATGGCACCCCGCCACGTCGAACCTGAGATATCTTCGATGCTTGGGGTGAATGAGGATGTGAAAATAAGCATCGAGAAGAGCGAGAGATGACAGATAATCCCCTTTTTCCATAAGAAGAAGGATGTCCTGCAGAGACATCTTGAAATATTGGTTTTTGATTAATTTGTTTAGTAACCGGAGGTCCAAGACCTGCCTCCATTTTCCTGTCTTCTTTATGATTAAGAAGAAGTGGGAATAAAACCCCGATTGCGCTGATGTAAGGGTACCTTTTCTATGGCGCGTTTGGAAAGAAGAATTTTTATTTCCCTCTTGAGATCTGGCAGATGACGATGTAGTACCTTCGGAGGAGGGGTAGTTGGAGGATACTGAACAAACTCTAGGGTATGACCGTGACGGAAGACATCCAAAACCCATCTGTCCGACGAGATGGACGTCCAATTTATTAAGAATTTTTGAGCACGTTGGTTCGAATTGTTGTGGGACTGTAGTGGCGGGGGCCTGGAGAAACTCATTGCCTCTTGTTAGAATCCTGTTGTCTTCCGGCAGATTGCTGCCTTTTACTTCCAGTGGGCCGCGAAAAGAACGATGCAGTGCCGGACCTGTAAGGTTGGTTGTACGCCTGATAGGTTGTTTGAGGGTAATGTTGGAACCGCTGTTGGAACTGCTGTCTGGATTCGTACTGCCCTCGAACTCTGCCCCAAAAGGACTGGAAACAACGTTGTTGTAGCGTTGCCAGGGATTTAGCCGTGTCTGTGTCCTTTCTTATAGACTGAAGGGCTTCATCTATATGATTTCCAAATAGGCATTCGCCGTCAAAAGGCATATCTAACACCTTAGCCTGAACCTCAGGATGGAAGCTAGTTGCCTTCAGCCATCCCTGACGCCTCAGCACCGCTGCTACTGCCATTTGCCGGAATGAAGTCGAAGAGATATCCGTTGCAATCTCTATCATCTCAGTGGAAGCTCTTTCCCCTTCCGATAAGATATCCCTTGCTTCCTTTTTCTTATCTTCAGGAAGATGTTCTAAGAGCGAAGAGATGTCCCACCATATCTGTCGGTCGTACCTACCCAGAATGGCCATAGCGTTGGAGGCTCTTATAGAAGTGGCTGCCAGGGCGGCAAACCTCTTTCCTATGTTGTCCAGCCGACATCCTTCTTTATCCGGAGGTGCAGAACACTGAGATGCCGGGTTTTTAGCTCTTCTTTGAGCAGCCTGCATGATTACTGAATCCGGTCTAGGATGACCGATGAGGCATGTGGGTGAATTATCCGGGGCTTTGTACTTCTTATCCAGCTTCGGAATTACCACTAGGATAGAAGCTGGTGTCCGCATCAGTTTTAGACCCTCCTGCCATAAGTAATCCACTATGGGAATTGCCCTAATGGATCGTTGAGTGCCTGGCTTAAAGTCATATAAGAAACACTCAGTTTGTTTAACTGGCATGCAAAGCGCCTCGAGGCACGTTCTAAAAGGTCATGAAAGCTCCTGATGTTAGCAGGGGGAATGTCTGCAGGAGGAGGGATAGGAGATGACGGTGTAGGGACTACATAATCATCCCATTCGTCCTGGGTGTCAACATCAGTGTGTATCTCTCCTTCCTCTATCTGTTGTTGGTCCACATTTTGTGAATCATCAGGAATAACAATAGGAGGAGGCAAAACCTTTTCCCTCGTGGGTCTAGGAGTTTCTCGTCCTGCGTGTTCCACCGGGGCCTGTTGAGGCGGTGGAGGATGTTGCGGAGCATTTGCCTCAGGAAAGCGTCTGTAGTAGTCATTTAGCATGTGACGTATGTCTGTTACCAACGACACTGGAACGTTAATAGATGGTTCCCTAAAATGGCGAGGATCCTCTTCCTCATAGGGATAACGCTCTTGAAAAGATTCTGGCTGCTGAACAGTAGCCGAGTCAGTGAAAGAATACTCTCCTGCAAGGTATGAGGATGGATTAATGTCCTTCAAGTCCTCATCATCATCAAAGTCCTGACATTTAACTTTTAGCTGGGAAGGACTATATGCAGGGCAAAATGTGCGGTCATCCTCAGACTCCTGGAAGTCAAGCAAACGTGTAGGTGGCAACGGAGAAATTTTTGAAAAATCCTGAACCTTAGAAAGTCCAAAATGGATTTTTTCTCCCGTTGACGCTGACACCACCACCGTCGGCGGAAAGGAGGGCAACGTCGACGGAGTGGTCGTAGATGGAGAAATTCTCGTTGACAAAGGTCTCGTCATTGGAGATGGTCTCGTCGACGATGACGCCGTCGTCAGAGTTAACTGCGGGCCCGTCGACGCAGCGGCCGTCCACGTAGGGACCGTCGACGTTGTCGCCATCTCTGTAGAAGCCATCGACGGCGAAGGAATCACCTCAGGTCTGACAGAAATAGCTCTCGTCGACGACGCCGTCGACGGACAAGAAGAAAGATCTCTCACAGGTGTTATAGAAGCAGAAACTGGAGAAGAAGATGATTTTAAAGTTCCTTCTACCTGTTTTCTGTGGCGTTTCTCCTCAGATTTTTCCTGCTCCTGTGATTTCGATCTCTTGGAGTCCCCTTGATGAGAAGAGGAGCTACCTTCTTTTCTTTTCCTGGAGGAAGAATGGGGCTTTTCCTCAGTGTCAGAGCCAGATTCAGAAACTGCCTTTTTCTTCTGGAGCCAAAGGAGCAGTCTTCCTTCCCTATCCTTGAGGGTTTTGGCCGAGAAGGTGCAGCAGTATTTGCATTCCCTGGGCTTATGGTCAGGGTAGAGGCAATAGAGACATTGCTTGTGGGGATCTTCTGAGAAAAGTCTAGATTTGCCACAAGACTTACAGGGCCTAAACAACCCTGTTTTATCTGGCATTATGAAAGTCACAGAAAGGAATACCTTGAGCTGAAAGCTGGAGGTCAAAAGTTGAAAAAAACCAACTGTCACTGAGCAGAGCTCAGAGAGACTCCCAATCGCACGACGTGTGGTAAGAAATCAGAGGTGTGGTGGCTCTGTGGAGAGGGTTACTCTGAGGTCTCTGCTGTGATTGGCTGAACTTTGGATGTTATAAAATGAGGTTTATAGAGTGCTCAATTGAATTTTCTCTCTATGGAGGTCTATGTAATGTATTCAGTACTACTATTTCTACTGTTACTGTGGGACTCCCACCATGACGACAGGGAAGATTCAAGCATGTGAATCTATAAAAGATACAATACTGGAGAAAATAAACGTACACTATAAAATGCATTCTCCTCCTGGCCCTCTAGTAAAATACCTCACTCCACATTCAGGAAGATGCTGTGGACACCATCCTGTACCATGGAGCACAAACTGTTAACCTACAATTAATGAAACAGAAGCTCAGGCTCAGAAGAGGTCAGGGGTCACCCCGGATTACGCCATGTTATGTTATGCTATGTTATGTTATATTACGCCATGTTATGTTATATTACGCCATGTTATGTTATATTACGTCATGTTATGTTAAAATTATGCCATGTTATGTTATATTATGCCATGTTATGTTATGCCATGTTATGTTATGCCATGTTATGTTAAAATTATGCCATGTTATGTTATATTACGCCATGTTCTGTTAAATTATGTCATGTTATGTTATATTATGCTATATTATGCACATTTGTATAGCACACAGTACACCACTGGCATAGTACTGCAGTGCTTTTGCTCGCTCTGGGGTGACGTCCCAACACAAAGTAGTGGAATATTGACCTTTAAACATTTAGTTACAAAAGAAGAAAAATTATTGAAAACCAAAATATCAACAAGGTAAGTATACCATACTGTTGTAGAACAATATTCTGTAGTTGATATTTTGCATAAACCCTTTCCATAGAGTTCCAGGGCAGCCATCCAAACCCGACCAGGCTTTCAGAGGCACCAGTCTCAGCCTGTGGAGAAGGCAGTGGTGCTTAACCTGTGGTCCAGGGACCCCTGGGGTCCGCGACGCCTACGCGGGGGTCCTTGACTGCATAGAAAATGAAACAATTTTAACAGATTAATGAAGATTATATAAATAAAGAAGCAAAACTGAAAATTTAAAAACGTTCTGTAAATGTGAAGGAATTTGAAATTTTAGGCTAAAAATGATTGTGGCCTCAATTGAATTTCGAAAGGCTCCAACCTTCCCATAAAAATACAGTTTTGATTTTGTTTTTATATTTCCTTCTGAAATAAATAAAATATTTTATCATTTGTGAATCTGTTTAATGAATGTTTCTTTCTGTATTTTTGCGTATTGTTTTCTGGTTCAAATCATCGAAAATGCACTTATATGTATATACTTTTTATTAATCTGTTAAATATTATTTCCTTTTCTATGCAGGTGTGGACCCCCTGGGTAGGCTTCGCGGAACGCCAGGGGTCCATGAACCACTCGCCTACATCCACTGGTCAGCCCTTGCTGTTCCTTCATTACCACCCGCCTGTCTGCGTGAATGACTGTATGCCTGTACGGACGTGGGCTGGGTGGGTGAGTGTGAGGGAGAGGGCCTCTTTGTTGTGATCTGTATGCTTGAACACCTGTGGGGTAGTCTGGTTGGGTATTTGTTAGTCTTTTTGTGTACAAGGGCGTCTTGTACATGCGTTGATTGCGTGATTATCTGCTTTATCTGAATTCTATACCAATGTTGGCCAGTTTTTTTGTGTGACTATGCACAAAATCGTAATCTGTTGGGTTTGTAAATGCGTGTTGATTTTATAAATTTTTTGAAGAACATGTAAATACACATTTATATACACATATAAATGCATATTGGAATTTGTGGAGATACAAATACATTTTGTGGACATTTGTTTTTTGTACTTGGTTGTACTCCGGTGCAGTGGTCTGTGGAAGGTGTAGTGTGTTAATGTTTTATGTTAATGCTTCCTGGTAAAGCCACGCCTCCCAAGGTGTTCCAGGGGCTACTTCAGGGCACATGGGCCATACACTGGATGGGAAGTCAATATAGAAATGAACATGGCACAAGGGACAATATTTCTACAGCAAGCAGTGGATAGTGTGGAGTGCTAGAGAAAGCCGAGGACTGCATGGGCAGGGAGAGGTTAGAGCTTACGAGAGGGCGCTGCGGACTGCACAGGCAGGGAGAGGTTAGAGCTTACGAGAGGGAGCTGCGGACTGCACGGGCAGGGAGAGGTTAGAGCCTAAGCGGAGGAACCGAGAACTGCACAGGCAGGGAGAGGTTAGAGCTTACGAGAGGGCGCTGCGGACTGCACGGGCAGGGAGAGGTTAGAGCTTACGAGAGGGCTCTGCGGACTGCACGGGCAGGGAGAGGTTAGAGCCTACGAGAGGGAGCCGAGGACTGCACGGGCAGGGAGAGGTTAGAGCTTACGAGAGGGAGCCGAGGACTGCACGGGCAGGGAGGGGTTAGAGCTTACGAGAGGGCGCTGCGGACTGCACAGGCAGGGAGAGGTTAGAGCCTACGAGAGGGAGCTGCGGACTGCACAGGCAGGGAGAGGTTAGAGCCTAAGCGGAGGAACCGAGAACTGCACAGGCAGGGAGAGGTTAGAGCTTACGAGAGGGCGCTGCGGACTGCACGGGCAGGGAGAGGTTAGAGCTTACGAGAGGGCGCTGCGGACTGCACGGGCAGGGAGAGGTTAGAGCTTACGAGAGGGCTCTGCGGACTGCACGGGCAGGGAGAGGTTAGAGCTTACGAGAGGGAGCTGCGGACTGCACGGGCAGGGAGAGGTTAGAGCCTACGAGAGGGAGCTGCGGACTGCACAGGCAGGGAGAGGTTAGAGCCTACGAGAGGGAGCTGAGGACTGCACAGGCAGGGAGAGGTTAGAGCCTAAGCGGAGGAACCGAGAACTGCACAGGCAGCGAGAGGTTAGAGCCTACCAGAGGGAGCCGAGGACTGCACAGGCAGGGAGAGGTTAGAGCCTACCAGAGGGAGCCAAGGACGGCACAGGCAGGGAGAGGTTAGAGCCTACTAGAGGGAGCCGAGGACTGCACAGGCAGGGAGAGGTTAGAGCTTACGAGAGGGAGCCGAGGACTGCACGGGCAGGGAGAGGTTAGAGCTTACGAGAGGGCGCTGCGGACTGCACGGGCAGGGAGAGGTTAGAGCTTACGAGAGGGCGCTGCGGACTGCACGGGCAGGGAGAGGTTAGAGCTTACGAGAGGGAGCTGCGGACTGCACGGGCAGGGAGAGGTTAGAGCTTACGAGAGGGAGCTGCGGACTGCACGGGCAGGGAGAGGTTAGAGCCTACGAGAGGGAGCTGCGGACTGCACAGGCAGGGAGAGGTTAGAGCCTACGAGAGGGAGCTGAGGACTGCACAGGCAGGGAGAGGTCAGAGCCTAAGCGGAGGAACCGAGAACTGCACAGGCAGGGAGAGGTTAGAGCCTACCAGAGGGAGCCGAGGACTGCACAGGCAGGGAGAGGTTAGAGCCTACCAGAGGGAGCCAAGGACTGCACAGGCAGGGAGAGATTAGGGCCTACTAGAGGGAGCCGAGGACTGCACAGGCAGGGAGAGGTTAGAGCTTATGAGAGGGAGCCGAGGACTGCACGGGCAGGGAGAGGTTAGAGCTTACGAGAGGGCGCTGCGGACTGCACGGGCAGGGAGAGGTTAGAGCATACGAGAGGGCGCTGCGGACTGCACGGGCAGGGAGAGGTTAGAGCTTACGAGAGGGAGCTGCGGACTGCACGGGCAGGGAGAGGTTAGAGCCTACGAGAGGGAGCTGCGGACTGCACAGGCAGGGAGAGGTTAGAGCCTACGAGAGGGAGCTGAGGACTGCACAGGCAGGGAGAGGTTAGAGCCTAAGCGGAGGAACCGAGAACTGCACAGGCAGGGAGAGGTTAGAGCCTACCAGAGGGAGCCGAGGACTGCACAGGCAGGGAGAGGTTAGAGCCTACCAGAGGGAGCCAAGGACTGCACAGGCAGGGAGAGGTTAGAGCCTACTAGAGGGAGCCGAGGACTGCACAAGCAGGGAGAGGTTAGAGCTTACGAGAGGGAGCCGAGGACTGCACGGGCAGGGAGAGGTTAAAGCCTACGACAGGGAGCCGAGGACTGCACGGGCAGGGAGAGGTTAGAGCCTACGAGAGGGAGCCGAGGACTGCACAGGCAGGGAGAGGTTATAGCTTACGAGAGGGAGCCGAGGACTGCACGGGCAGGGAGAGGTTAGAGCCTATGAAAGGAAGACGAGGACTGCACGGGCAGGCGGAGGTTTAAGCCTACAAGAGGAACCCGAGGGCTGCACAGGCAGGGAGAGGTCAGAGCCTACGAGAGGGAGCCGAGGACTGCACAGGCAGGGAGAGGTTAGAGCTTACGAGAGGGAGCCAAGGACTGCACGGGCAGGGAGAGGTTAGAGCCTATGAGAAGGAGCCGAGGACTGCACAGGCAGGCAGAGGTTACAGCCTCCGAGAGGGAGCCAAGGACTGCGCAGGCAGGGAGAGGTTAGAGCCTATGAGAGGGAGCCGAGGACTGCACAGGCAGGGAGAGGTCAGAGCCTACGAGAGGGAACCAAGGACTGCACAGGCAGGGAGAGGTTAGAGCCTACCAGAGGGAGCCGAGGACTGCACAGGCAGGGAGAGGTTAGAGCCTACCAGCGGGAGCCAAGGACTGCACAGGCAGGGAGAGGTTAGAGCCTACTAGAGGGAGCCGAGGACTGCACAGGCAGGGAGAGGTTAGAGCTTACGAGAGGGAGCCGAGGACTGCACGGGCAGGGAGAGGTTAAAGCCTACGACAGGGAGCCGAGGACTGCACGGGCAGGGAGAGGTTAGAGCCTACGAGAGGGAGCCGAGGACTGCACAGGCAGGGAGAGGTTATAGCTTACGAGAGGGAGCCGAGGACTGCACGGGCAGGGAGAGGTTAGAGCCTATGAAAGGAAGACGAGGACTGCACGGGCAGGCGGAGGTTTAAGCCTACAAGAGGAACCCGAGGGCTGCACAGGCAGGGAGAGGTCAGAGCCTACGAGAGGGAGCCGAGGACTGCACAGGCAGGGAGAGGTTAGAGCTTACGAGAGGGAGCCAAGGACTGCACGGGCAGGGAGAGGTTAGAGCCTATGAGAAGGAGCCGAGGACTGCACAGGCAGGCAGAGGTTACAGCCTCCGAGAGGGAGCCAAGGACTGCGCAGGCAGGGAGAGGTTAGAGCCTATGAGAGGGAACCGAGGACTGCACAGGCAGGTGGAGGTCAGAGCATGCAAGAGGGAGCCGAGGACTGCACAAGCAGGTGGAGCTTAGAGCCTGCAAGAGGGAGCCGAGGACTGCACAGGCAAGGAGAGGTTAGAGCCTCAGAGAGGGAGCCAAGGACTGCACAGGCAGGCAGAGGTTAGAGCCTACGAGAGGGAGCCGAGGACTGCACAGGCAGGGAGAGGTTAGAGCCTACGAGAGGGAGCCGTGGACTGCACGGGCAGGCAGAGGGTACAGCCTACGAGAGGGAGCCGAGGACTGCGCAGGCAGGGAGAGGTAAGAGCCGACGAGAGGGAGTCAAGAAGGACTGCACAGGCAGGGAAAGGTTAGAGCCTTCAAAAGGGAGCCGAGGATTGCACAGGCAGATGGAGGTTAGAGCCTGCAAGAGGGAGCCGAGGACTGTACTGGCAGGGAGAAATTAGAGCCTATGAGGGGGAGCTGAGGACTGCACAGGCAGGGAGAGGTTACAGCTTACGAGAGGGAGCTGAGGACTGCACAGGCAGGCAGAAGTTAGAGCCAACAAGAGGGAGCCGAGGACTGCAGAGGCAGGTGGATGTTAGAGCCTACGAGAGGGAGCCGCAGACTGCACGGGCAGGGAGAGGTTAGAGCCAACAAGAGGGAGCTGAGGACTGCACGGGCAGGGAGAGGTTACAGCTTACGAGAGGGAGCTGAGGACTGCACAGGCAGGGAGAGGTTAGAGCCCACGAGAGGGAGCCGAGGACTGCACAGGCAGGGAGAGGTTAGAGCCCACGAGAGGGAGCCGAGGACTGCACAGGCAGGGAGAGGTTAGAGCCAACAAGAGGGAGCCGAGGACTGCACAGGCAGGTGGATGTTAGAGCCTACTAGAGGGAGCCGCGGACTGCCCGGGCAGGGAGAGGTTACAGCCTACGAGAGGGAGCCAGGGACTGCACAGGCAGGGAGAGGTTAGAGCTTAAGAAAGGGAGCCAAGCACTGCACAGGCAGGGAGAGGTTGGAGCAGAGGTCTTCAAACTTTTTGATGCAGAGACCCCCTTGTCAAACATTTTTATGCATAAGGACCCCCTTCTAACGAAAATTTCTAGAGCCTGGTACTCCTCATCATAGACCACTATCGACAACCATAAACACCCCTAATTCCCATAGCAAATCATTTTTACGGTGGGGAAATAATATTAAACAGTGTTTAGCAAACCAAAGGTCAGTGAACGTGTGGGTGTAGTCAAAGGTGTAGCTAAAAACAAAGGGCCTCATTTATGAGTAATTGGCGTAGGGCAGCGCCGCAAGTCTTCTTGCTGCGCTGCCCTATGCCAATGTGAAAGGGCAGGAATGCACAGTATTTATGAAATACAGTGCATTCCTGTCCTTTTCCTTGCGTTGGCGCATAAATTGCTGCCTAGCACCAACATAGACAGGATTGTTTTTGAACAGGAAGGGGACCTTCCTTCAAAAAACAATCCCGAGAGGCGTTTCCTCTTTCGATGTGTGCTGCAGAATGTAGCACACATGGAAAGAGGAAAACGAGGAGAATTGAAAACATTAATCCTCGTTATGCCTCCTCTGGGGAGGCGTTAGATTTTGGCGCTGCCCCAGGTTTACGTGATCTTGTAAATGTGGGGCAGCATCAAAATCCATGGGTGTTGCGTGTGAATCCCACGCAAAGCCCATGGAACACCTCCTTGACGCAGAGTAAGGCAACGCAGTGACTTGCGCTGCATTGTCTTACTCCCTATTTACGAGGCCATGCAAAGCCATGCAGGCTGACTTTGCACAGCCTCATAGGTATGGTTGAGATGCTTGCGCCACCGGAGCGACAAAAAAAGTGATTCTCTGGCGATGCAAGCCTCTCATAAATAAGCCCCAAAATATTCTGTACGTTTTTTAGGTCTTTCATTATCGGGTATCTACATATAAAATAATGGGCAGCATAAATGAAAAATAAATGTAAAAAGTTGTTACTCAGTGGGAAATGCACTGTAGTACATTATGAAACTTCTATTAGTTAATGCACTGCAGAGGTCTGCGTGTAACCAGAGAGCCACAGAATTAAATCTTGATTGGTGCAGTGGAGAATAGTGACGTGTATTTTTAGTGCTATGAGGCCACAGCCTATTACAGAAAGCACTGTAAATATGTAAGTCATTTCTTTATACTTGCATTACACACAGTAGAAGATAGAGTGCTGCAAAATGTGCAAATAGTTTTACAATAAAATGGGGCTTCCAAAATGTAGATTTTAGTAATACCAGAGCGTATGTAATGCAATTTTCTTTTTACATAACTGTCCCTTCAACACACCTTTAGGGGTACTAAGGGATGTGTTAATGCAGTTAATTCTTTGCACTACCACTCAAAAAAACAAATCTTTGTCATCCCAAAGCTTGGAGTGATTTGATCAATTAAAGCCAGAACCAGCTCCCAAGCACCCTTTACATTTGCAGATTAACTGATAGGCACATTTGCATTTCACTCAGGCAAGCAGGCACCCTGGCATGAAAACTTTTCCCAGCACAAGAGACCCAATTGATGTAACTTCAGCTGATAACGATCTAAATTAGCTATCCCAGGACTGCTGTCTTTATCCAAAACGAAAGCAAACGTTTTGGATTGCAGGCGCAATTGAAGCTGGGGAATGCGCGACCACCTTCCCAGGCCTCCACTCCTCCCCTGTGGGTCGCACCCCACAGATTGAAGACCTCTGGGTTAGAGCCTATGCGAGGGAGCCGAGGACTGCACAGGCAGGTGGAGGTTAGAGCCTACGAGAGGGAGCCGTGAACTGCACAGGCAGGGAGAGGTTAGAGCCTAGGAGAGGGAGCCGAGGACTACACAGGCAGGTGGAGGTTAGAGCCTGCAAGAGGAAGCCGTGGGCTGCACAGGCAGGGATAGATTATAGCCTACGAGAGGGAGCCGTGGACTGCACAGGCAGGGAGAGGTTAGAGCCTACGAGAGGGAGCCGGCGACTGCATGATCACGGAGAGGTTAGAGCCTACGAGAGGGAGCAGAGGATTGCACAGGCACGTGGAGGTTAGAGCCTGCAAGAGGGAGCCGAGGACTACACGGGCAGGGAGAGATTAGAGCCTACGAGAAGGAGCCGAGGACTGCAAGCCAAGGACTGCACGGGCAGGGAGAGGTTACAGCCTACGAGAGGGAGCCGTGGACTGCACAGGCAGGGAGAGGTTAGAGCCTAAGAAAGGGAGCCAAGCACTGCACAGGCAGGGAGAGGTTAGAGCCTACAAGAGGGAGCCGAGGACTGCACAGGCAGGTGGAGGTTAGAGGCTACGAGAGGGAGCCGTGGACTGCACAGGCAGGGAGAGGTTAGAGCATATGAGAGGGAGCTGCGGACTACACAGGCAGGGAGAAGTTGGAGCCTACGTGAAGTAACTGAGAACTGCACAGGCAAAGAGAGAGGATAGAGCCTCCGAGAGGGAACCGAGGATTGCACAGGCAGGCGGAAGTGAGAGCCTAAGCAGAGGAACAGAGAACTGCACAGGCAGGGAGAGGATAGAGCCTACCAGAGGGAGCCGAGGACTGCACAGGCAGGGAGAGGATAGAGCCTATGAAAGGAAGACGAGGACTGCACGGGCAGGCAGAGGTTTAAGCCTACAAGAGGAACCCGAGGGCTGCACAGGCAGGGAGAGGTTAGAGCCTACGAGAGGGAGCCGAGGACTGCAGAGGCAGGTGGAGGTTAGAGCCTGCAAGAGTTAGCCAAGGACTGCACAGGGAGGGAGAGGTTAGAGCCTATGAAGGGGAGCCAAGCACTGCACAGGCAGGGAGAGGTTAGAGCCTACAAGAGGGAGCCGTGGACTGCACAGGCATGGAGAGGTTACAGCCTACGAGAGGGAGCCAAGGACGGCACAGGGCGGGAGAGGTTAGAGCCTATGAAAGGGATCCAAGCACTACACAGGCAGGGAGAGGTTAGAGCCTGCAAGAGGAAGCCAAGGACTGCACAGGCAGGGAGAGAATTGAACCTATCAGAGGGAGCCGAAGACTGCACAGGCAGGCAGAAGTTAGAGCCTATGAGAGGGAGCCAAGGACAGCACAGGCAGGTGGACGTTAGAGCCTATGAGAGGGAACCGAGAACTGCACAGGCAGGGAGAGGATAGAGCCTACGAGAGGGAGCTGCGGACTGCACGGGCAGGGAGAGGTTAGAGCCTACGTGAGGGAGCCAAGGACAGCACAGGCATGCAGAGGTTAGAGCCGACGAGCGGGAACCACGGACTGCATGGGCAGGGAGAGGTTACAGCCTATGAGAGGGAGCCGAGGACTCCAAAGGCTGGGAGAGGTTAGAGCCTATGAAAGGGAGTCTAGGACTGCATGGGCAGGCGGAGGTTAGAGCCTATGAGAGGGACTCGAGGGCTGCACAGGCAGGGAGAGGTTACAACCTACGAGAGGGAGCCAAGGACTGCGCAGGTAGGCGGAAGTTACCACATACAAGAGGGAGCCAAGGACTGCACAGGCAGGTAGAAGTTACCGCGTACTAGAGGGAGCCAAGGACTGCATAAGCAGGAAGGGTTTAGAACCTACAAGAGGGAGCCAAAGACTACACAGGCAGGCAGAGGTTAGAGCCTATGAAAGGGAGCCGAAGACTACACAGGAAGGGAGAGGTTAGAGCCTACGAGAGGGAGCCAAGGACTGCACAGGCAGGGAGAGGTTACAACCTACGAGAGGGAGCCAAGAACTGCGCAGGCAGGTGGAAGTTACCGCATACAAGAGGGAGCCAAGGACTGCACAGGCAGGTTGAAGTTACCGCGTACAAGAGGGAGCCAAGGACTGCATAAGCAGGAAGGGTTTAGAACCTACAAGAGGGAGCCAAAGACTACACAGGCAGGCAGAGGTTAGAGCCTATGAGAGGGAGCCGAAGAATGCACAGGCAGGGAGAGGTTAGAGCCTACGAGAGGGAGCCGAGGACTGCACAGGCAGGGAGAGGATCGAGCCTACCAGAGGGAGCCGAGGACTGCACGAGCAGGGAGAGGATAGATCCTATGAGCGGGAGCCGAGGACTGCACGAGCAGGGAGAGGATAGATCCTATGAGCGGGAGCTAAGGACTGCATGGGCACAGCAGTGGCAGCTCCTCCGCAGGACCCAGATGACACACGCCAATTGCAACACTCGCAATTGTATATATTTGATTACCTGCCCTTGCTCCAAAAACTACGTTGGCATGACGACCAGGACAGCTAAGACCCGTATTATGGAACACAGGAGTAACATCAGGTGTGGTAGGACTACCACCAAGATGCTTTCCCTCTATATCGAATATCAACACACTCATGATGATATTAAGTGGACTATACTGGAAGCTTTCCCCAACATCACCCAACAGGCACTTTTTAATAAAGAACAACGTTGGATCTTTCGTCTTTCTACTAGCTCCACAGGGCTCAACGATGATATCCCATGGGCGGAGGTTAATCAATGAGCACTCAGGGCTACTGACCCCACAGTGTTCCTTCACCCGCAGGTCAACCAACTTCCCCCCCTCTACCCCCTCCCAGAACAACTCCCCCTCCCATGGTGTTCCCGGGAATAGGTCTTTCCTGGGCTTGATCCATATGCACCAGTAATCTACCCAATAGCCTCTGTACATGAGCACTGACTGATGCAACACCACAGGTGACTACCACTACCGGTGTCACCTATAGTGATCGCTGTGATAAGCCTCCTGCACTGATTTGTATCATGGAGACATTTAACATTCGTGTATACCCCATAGACTAGACTAGAAGTATTGGAATTACCTTGTAATTGGAGCCCCTTGCCATGGGCGACTACACGCTGCACTCTACACGTATTTGGGTGACCCTTGATCATTCTAAGATGGCACCCACTTTAGTGCTAGTTATTAGGAACCAGTTCACCATTCCAACATGGCGCCCAAAGCCGGTTTCTCCAGTACTCTCTCTCTTATCACAACACGAGACTAATAGTTTAATAGGTTGCCTGCCGTAGTGGAACGCGACATCGTCCCAGGAGTCCGGTCGTGGGTAGGTCCCACGCATGAGTCATAGACTAGATGGTGAGTTCCAACGCCCGTAGTCCGGACCTACCCCTGTGGGACAGGAGCCATACTTTTTGGTCCTTAGCCGCACTCTGCCTTTTGAGAGCAGCCTGTCCCCGGGAAGGAACGCGACGCTCCTGTTAGTTTTTTTCCTCGTGTTTTTTCCCCCTTTTAGAACACCACATTTCTTTTAACTTAACGTGGCCGACGGGCCGCTAGTGGCTACAGCGGCATAGGGACGAGTTGCCAGCTGCCCGCGTCTGCAGCCCAATATGCCTCCTTCTGAACTTTGCTATTTCCAAACTTTAACGTGGCCGGTGGGTCTCGTATGGCCATAGTGGCAACAGGACATGGCGTAAGCAGCCCGTGCCTCACCGCCCGCCGCTTCTTGACAAAGAGCCCGACACCACCTTTGTCGGCTCTTTTTTGGCAACCTCGGCACTTGACGCTGGGTGGGAGGGCCTCGCGACCTTGCGGGCCGTGATGCGTGTCTATTGCCCCCCACTGTTTCGCTGCCATCTGTTCTCGGCGCACCAATGTCATTCACATTCCTATGCCAATGTTAACATATAGAATTACCTACTCGTACATTGGGGGTGATAGACTCCGTTCACCCATTGGAAAACCTCTATTAATTTTTCCTGTATATAGGACCAACACTGTCAAGAGGCAGTATCTGTACATCGACCTGTCATTACGATGCTGGCAGTCGTACAGCCCGGTGCTAGCCACTGATATGGGGACATGGGTTAGTTTCCTGTGTTCCGACCGATGTTAGTGATACCACTAGGGCCCCCTGACATAGCGGTCAACAGACACACTTAACCTACAACCACACTGATTTTTTACCTTACTTACCTTGTTCCACTGCCAATATAGCCTGTACCATAGTCTTCACTATTGGCTCCACTTTTCCTTAGGTTACTCGCATCTGCCACTGCTGTGGATGACCGTAGAGATCCTGGTTGAAGTTCTAGCCCTCTCTCCCAGAGGTGAGTTTCCTCCTCTAGGTTAGCATTGACCATGGGCAACCCTGGTAGGGCGGAAGGGCTCTACTGTTCCTAACGGGCTGCGCCTGTAGATACACAACTACCAAGGTGCTGAATCTTCCCCTACAGAGTCAATGGGTATGTAACTAGCATGTTTCTTACTTGTTTTTTACTTGTCTTTTCATTGTGTTGCACCTGTTGTATCACTAACACTGGTGCTCCCTCACGAGTTTGGTCTTTAAACATGACCACTGCAAGTCACATCATGGTTAAGGAAGCAATGTGAATTTCACTAGTTACAAGATATACTCCATGAGTTCTTAATGATAGCTTGATGGCTGTGTTTGTTTCCCCTTTTGTTTCCCCTTTTTCACTCTCCAGGTTCGCAAGAAGGACGAATTACATAGCACTATATGCTTGCCCCCCCGCCTTTGGATTGACTTGAATCCATTTATTAGTTACGGTGGTACTTAGGATATCCCGATGACCGTCACCTACACTTAAGAGTAGATCAGGTTTTTCTCCCCCGGTCCTGAAGAAACGCCACACATCCACACGGAGTATTTTAGGCGTGAAACATGTCGACCTTTTAATGCACTCACATTCGTGATTACACACATTGAGCTGTAACAGGTTGAATTCCCCCTGCCAGCCGAGACTTTTGTAGTCTTTTTAATCATAGCATAGTGTCCAGTCAATAAAGGTTCCCTGGAGCACTGATAGCTATTTTTATTACACGTACTGCACCACTCAATGCCCCTCCACCCCCACACATAGGGCCTCCTCGTGTTCTAATCTAAAGACCTCCGGCAAAGAGCCCCCCTGAGGGGCCCCCGTTGGGCATTGCAGCGCCGGCCCAACGAGGAGCTGCCCTATGATGAAGCATGACACCTCTCGGGGTGTGTGAGGGCCCTTGCTCCTTATTGGAGCTCTCCCCTCTCTGATCCTTCACTTACCTGGTTCCCCTCCATTCCCTTCTCTCTCCGCCCTCCCCACCCTGTCCTTCCCCCCCCTTTCCCCACCCTCACCCCCCTTTTTTCTATCTCCTTTAGGATCTGCATACCACTCCTTGATCCACTTGCTATTAGGCATGTATGCTGGACCTGCCTCTCAAAAAGCCCTTGTTCCTCGATTTTGTTTAATAGCTCCTCCGCTAAGGCAGAGGAGCTATGCCCCACTGTTTTTTTGCAGTGAAATAAAGGGAAAATTAAATGATAATAACTCTTGTTATTATCATTTTATTTTCTTCTACTTCTGCAGCTTTGCGTGAGGGGCCGGGGGCAGCGGAGGAGTGGTAGCACCCTCCTAAGTGCGCAATGACTGCTTGGCCGGCCTTCTCGGGCCGCCCAAAACAGTCTTGAGCACTTTGCATGTTCTCCATGCAGGCTGCAGTAGAGCCTGCATGGAGAACATGCCCAGGCTCCCAGACAGCATCTGAGCGGCGAAACACGGCACTCAGACCAATCACAACGCTGCGTTGTGATTGGCTGACTGGGTGCCTACGTGTGCTTCCTGTTGAGGCCGAGCGAGGGAGGACTACGGAGAAGAGACGCAGTGAGGAAGCGGCAAGAAGGAATAGTTTCTTACCTGTAACTCCAGTTCTCTTGTAGGGGTATTTCCGTGATAAGTCATAAGCATTTGAATAGTCCCGCCCACGTGCGGGGACCCCGGAGCACTTCATTAGATATATCTTCTTAAGTTGTTATCTTTCTCCTTTCTTCGGGAAGGCCTGTAAAGACACTTAAGAGATAGAAAGACAATAATGCAGCCTAACTAACTAGGCTACACTGGCCATTACTTCATCTTGAAGTGAAAAAAGGTAGCCAGTGATTTTTAAAAAATTTCAATTTATGGAGTTTAATACATATAGAAAACTCCCCTTCACAAAACCCCTTTTTTCATGATAGAGATGAAAAGGTTAGACAGAGAAGCCCCCCATAGGCTGCCATTATATGTCTGAAAATGGATACCGTGCCTTTAAGAGTCTCCAGAGACAACCAGTATCCCATGATGCACAGCTAGTGGCAGTTACTTCAGTTCTTTTTGAAGGCGTAGAGAAGTGAATGCCTAAGCTAGATCCTGGATAAGTCTGCTTCTTCCACCGGGGAGGAGGGAGGGTTGCCTATGACTTATCACGGAAATACCCCTACAAGAGAACTGGAGTTACAGGTAAGAAACTATTCCTTCTCTTGTAGGGGATTTCCGTGTATAGTCATAAGCATTTGAATAGACTAGCAAGCCCATCCCATAAACACCCAAGCGGTGGAAGAAAACAGAGAAGTGACATTTCCTTTTAGGCAAACAGATTCCGAAGGGAAGCCTGTCCAACCTGAGCATCTGCCTTGGCATCAGTGTCCAGGCAGTAGTGTTTTGTGAATGTATGGATTGACTTCCAGGTGGCAGCCTTACAGATTTCTGAAATAGGTATATTACGGAGTAAAGCCACAGTAGCAGCTTTTCCTCTGGTAGAGTGAGCCCTGGGCTTACTAACAAGAGTTATGTTCGCTTTCTGATAACACAGCTGAATACAGGACACAATCCATCGGGAAATGGACTGTTTGGAGGTAGCTAGACCCATATGGCTAGAGCCATAGTTTACAAATAACTGATCTGCTCTACGAATATCCTTAGTCTTGTCCAAATAAAACTTCAAAACTCTCCCGACATCTAGGGAATGAAGGGACCTCTCGGCAGGAGAAGAGGGGTGCTGAAAAAAAGTAGGTAGTAAAATCGTTTGATTTACGTGGAAATCCGAAACCACTTTAGGAAGGAATCTCGGATGTGTTCTCATAACCACCTTAGAGGAATGGAAAACTGTGTATGGTTCTTCATAACATAGTGCCTGGAGTTTGCTAACCCTGTGGGCAGAAGTAATAGCTACAAGGAAAGCTGTCTTCCAAGACAGATGCTGGAGAGAAGCCCTATGAATGGGTTCAAAAGGTTCCTGCATCAGTCGAGAAAGAACCACATTAAGCTCCCAAGGAGGAGAAGGACGTCTGAAGGGAGGAAACACTTTCCTCAAACCTTCTAGAAAATCTCTAATGACTGGGATTTTGAAAAAGGAAGTTTGTGAAGGGCATTTCCTATAAGCAGTCAGAGCTGCTAGGTGCACTTTAATGGAAGGAATTTGAAGGCCCGATTGTGCTAAATGTAGCAAGTATGGGAGGATAACATCTTCCTGGCAGGACGTAGGATCTGCCTTCTTCGAAGAGCACCAAATGCAGAATCTCTTCCATTTATACGCATAAGAAGTGCGTGTGGATGGCCTTTTAGCTTCTTTAAGTATCTTCATGCAGTCCTAAGGTAAATTCAAATGTCCATACTGCACTAACTCAGGAGCCATGCCGCCAAATTCAATGACGAGAGGTTGGGGTGCACCATCTGTCCGCCGAACTTCGTGAGAAGGTCCGGCTGACAGGGAAGCCGGAGATGCGGCAGGAGAGACCGGTGGAGAAGGTCCGTGAACCACCACTGACGCGGCCACTCCGGAGCAATGAGGATCATCTTGGCCCGTGACTGCGAGAGCTTGATGAGGACTGCCGGGATCAGGGGTATCGGAGGAAAGGCATAGAGAAATCTGCTTGACCAATTTATCCACAGGGCAATCCCCAGAGTTCCCGGTTGGTAGAACCTCGAGGCAAAGTTTCGGCATTTGTTGTTTTCTGCGGTGGCGAACAAATCGACCTCTGGAGTTCCCCATCTTTTGAAGATATCTCGCACCACCTCGTCGTTTAAGACCCATTCGTGGTTTTCCTGAAGGAGTCTGCTTAGAGCGTCGGCCTGAGCATTTTGCACATCTGGGAGGCGAGTTGCTGTGATGGTCAGATTTCTGGCTAATAGCCATTTCTAGATCGTCTGGGCTTTCCGAGATAACAGTCGTGATCTAGAAACCCCCTGCTTGTTGAGGTAGAACATTGTTGTCGTATTGTCCGTCTGGACAAGCAGGGAACTGGAGTGGAATGATGGTTGAAAGGCTTTCAGAGCCAAATGAACTGCTCGTAGCTCCAGTAGATTGATGTGGTATGTGGATTCCTTCGTGGACCACCTGCCCTATATCTGAAGGTGGTAGGTGTGTGCACCCCAGCCAAGGAGAGAAGCATCCGTTACTATGGTTTGTTTCGGTATCTCCTTGTGGAAGGGGATCCCTCATAGGAGATTGCGGGGAGAACACCACCATCTGAGAGACTGGAGGGCATGCTTTGACAGCTGAATCCTGTCTTCCCAATCCCCTATTCTCT
Source organism: Calotriton arnoldi (assembly GCA_963921515.1). NCBI lineage: Eukaryota > Metazoa > Chordata > Amphibia > Caudata > Salamandridae > Calotriton > Calotriton arnoldi. The sequence goes on along the minus strand of CAWUFW010002020.1, from coordinate 1,143,081 downwards.
GGTCCCATTGATCCTCCAAACATTCCTGCAAGGGTCTCATGTGGAGTCGTGCATTTGGAGTGAGGAAGATACAGGATGCCATGGAGCCCAGAAGAGAGGAGACCTTCCTCACTGTTGGACAGGACATGGTTATGAGAGCTTGAGCCTACCGAAGGATCAATAAGCGTCTCTCCTCCGAAGGATACACGTTTGCCGTGCGAGTATCGATGGTTGCTCCCAGATACTGAAGACACTGGACAGGTGTCGAGACGGACTTCGTTTGGTTGATGTGGAGACCCAAACGAAGGAGAAGACTGGAGGTCCAATTGAAGTGTAGTCGAGCTCCCCGAGACGTGGACGCCTTGTTCAGCCAGTCGTCTAGGTAGGGGTAGACGAACACCTTGTGCTTCCTCAGATGGGCAGCCACTACTGCCATGCATTTTGAGAAGGTCCTGGGAGCTGATTTCAGGCCAAATGGAAAAACACAGTATTGATAGTGGTTGTTCCCTACTGTGAATCTCAGGAACTTGCGATGCTTCTTTGCTATGGGGATGTGGAAGTATGCGTCTTGCAGATCTATTGCGCATAACCAATCCCCCTGATGAATTTGAGGGGAGATTTGATGTAACGCTAACATTCGGAATTTTTCTCTCCGAACCCACTTGTTTGCGTGTCGTAAATCGAGAATGGGTCTGAACTCGTTCTTGTCTTTCTTTTGGACCAGAAAGAACCTGGAATACAGTCCTGTTCCCTGCTGTGCGAGAGGAACGGGTTCTACTGCCCTTTTTGTAAGAGAATGTTGGCCTCCAATTGTAACTGACGTAGTTGGTATCGTGAGTGTGTTGGAGGGATCGATGGAGGAGGGCTGGTGAAACGTAGCGAGTATCCATTGCGAACAATATTCAGCACCCAATTGTCCTGAGTTATTTTTTGCCACTCTGCCAGGAAATTTTGAATGCTTCCCCCTACCGGAGTGGGTAACGGCAGAGGGGGAAGAAAGGCTCCAGGGCTTAGAACCAGCAGGTGCCTTATTCCCTTGTGCAGGGCCTCCCCGTCCTCTAGGTTGACGTTTCTGGAACGGTTGGAACGACCGCTGATATGATTGTTGCTGATTGGTCTGTCGGCCCTGGTATCTCTGGAACCTCTGGGAAGAGTAACGCCGTTGGAAAGGGCGGAAAGTTTTGCGCTGTTCCTTAGGTTTTTCAAGACCTACTGCTTTCAAGGTCTCCATTTCCGCCTTTCATGCGGGCCATCTCCTCATCCGCATGCGAGCCAAAGAGGGTCGTGCCAGAAAAGGGGAGATTCATGATCCGCTGTTGAGCCTCAGGCTTAAGCGAGGTAAGGCGAAGCCATGAGTGTCTTCGGAGAGCCACTCCGTGACAATAGCCATGTGCTGAAAGGAGTGATGTATCCGCCGCTGCACTTATTACTTGGTTGGAAACCATCAGTCCTTCGTTTAATATCTCAGTAAAATCCTCCCTCTTGTCCCTAGGCAGGAGGTCTGCGAACTGCTGAAGGGACTCCCAAAGGGAACGGTCATACCTGCCGAGCAGGGCTGTAGCTCTAGCCGCCTTCATTGTAGTGGCTGCTGTGTTGCATACCTTCCTCCCCACCGAATCTATTTTACGGCTTTCCTTATCAGGCGGTACTGTTGACGTTGGAGCCGTAGCATGTTGCTTCTTAGCCGCCACAACAATGACCGAGTCTGGGGTGGGGTCCGCCCGGAGGAAAGTGGGATCTTGCTCAGGAGGGCGGTATTTTTTCTGTAGCCTGGAAGGAGCAGATTTGATGGAAGAAGGTGTTAAGAATAATTCCATCGCCGGTTCCAATAAACCTGGCACCAGAGGGAGCAAGGGGCGAGAAGCTTGTCTCTGCTGGAGAGTCTCGAATATGACTGAAGTTGATGGCACAGGGGTGGACAATGGAATATTTAGTTTGGATGCCCCTCGCAGTAGAACCTCTTGAAAGGTGGTAATGTCGTCAATAGGAGACACCCTTTGAGGAGGAGAATCCGAAAGTGTAGGAGAATATCTCCCAGTACTTGTGGAGGACGTGTCTCTGGTGTGCCGGGATCAAGATCTCTCATAACGATGTCGGTGATGAGAGCGTGTGGAAGAACGTCGGTGGCTGCGGGATCGATCTCTCGCACGGGACCTAGACCTCCGTCCTCGAGGCGCAGCAGGAGTCGTGGGCCGAGGAGTGATAGGCCCGGAGGAGGCGGAGGAGGAGGAAGTGGAGGCGGTGGAGGAGGAGGAGGAGGTGGAGGCCAGGTAGGTCGCTCCCCCACCACACAGCTCCGCCTGTGTTGTCTGCCCGCTGCTTCTGCAGGTAAGATCGCCCTCCGCTTGTGGCCCCGGTGCCCGCTTTGTCTGCTTGTCTCCCCTTTTCCTTTCTGTGCCCCTCGCTGCCCCACTGTCGTTGTGCCCGTGATTTTGTCTGCTCTCCCCTTGTTTTCCTTTCTGTGCCCCTCGCCGCCCCATTGTCGTTGTGCCCGTGATTTTGTCTGCTCTCCCTTGTTTTCCTTTCTGTGCCCCTCGCTGCCCCACTGTCGTTGTGCCCGTGATTTTGTCTGCTCTCCCCTTGTTTTCCTTTCTGTGCCCCTCGCCGCCCCATTGTCGTTGTGCCCGTGATCTTGTCTGCTCTCCCCTTGTTTTCCTTTCTGTGCCCCTCGCTGCCCCACTGTCGTTGTGCCCGTGATTTTGTCTGCTCTCCCCTTGTTTTCCTTTCTGTGCCCCTCGCTGCCCCATTGACGCTGTGCCCGTGATTTTGTCTGCTCTCCCTTGTTTTCCTTTCTGTGCCCCTCGCCGCCCCATTGTCGTTGTGCCCGTGATTTTGTCTGCTCTCCCCTTGTTTTCCTTTCTGTGCCCCTCGCTGCCCCACTGTCGTTGTGCCCGTGATTTTGTCTGCTCTCCCTTGTTTTCCTTTCTGTGCCCTCGCTGCCCCACTGTCGCTGTGCCCGTGATTTTGTCTGCTCTCCCCTTGTTTTCCTTTCTGTGCCCCTCGCCGCCCCATTGTCGTTGTGCCCGTGATTTTGTCTGCTCTCCCTTGTTTTCCTTTCTGTGCCCCTCGCTGCCCCACTGTCGTTGTGCCCGTGATTTTGTCTGCTCTCCCCTTGTTTTCCTTTCTGTGCCCCTCGCTGCCCCACTGTCGTTGTGCCCGTGATTTTGTCTGCTCTCCCCTTGTTTTCCTTTCTGTGCCCCTCGCTGCCCCACTGTCGCTGTGCCCGTGATTTTGTCTGCTCTCCCCTTGTTTTCCTTTCTGTGCCCCTCGCCGCCCCATTGTCGTTGTGCCCGTGATTTTGTCCGCTCTCCCTTGTTTTCCTTTCTGTGCCCCTCGCTGCCCCACTGTCGTTGTGCCCGTGATTTTGTCTGCTCTCCCCTTGTTTTCCTTTCTGTGCCCCTCGCTGCCCCACTGTCGTTGTGCCCGTGATTTTGTCTGCTCTCCCCTTGTTTTCCTTTCTGTGCCCCTCGCTGCCCCACTGTCGCTGTGCCCGTGATTTTGTCTGCTCTCCCCTTGTTTTCCTTTCTGTGCCCTCGCCGCCCCACTGTCGTTGTGCCCGTGATTTTGTCTGCTCTCCCTTGTTTTCCTTTCTGTGCCCCTCGCTGCCCCACTGTCGTTGTGCCCGTGATTTTGTCTGCTCTCCCCTTGTTTTCCTTTCTGTGCCCCTCGCCGCCCCATTGTCGTTGTGCCCGTGATTTTGTCTGCTCTCCCCTTGTTTTCCTTTCTGTGCCCCTCGCTGCCCCACTGTCGTTGTGCCCGTGATTTTGTCTGCTCTCCCCTTGTTTTCCTTTCTGTGCCCCTCGCTGCCCCACTGTCGCTGTGCCCGTGATTTTGTCTGCTCTCCCCTTGTTTTCCTTTCTGTGCCCCTCGCCGCCCCATTGTCGTTGTGCCCGTGATTTTGTCTGCTCTCCCCTTGTTTTCCTTTCTGTGCCCCTCGCTGCCCCACTGTCGTTGTGCCCGTGATTTTGTCTGCTCTCCCCTTGTTTTCCTTTCTGTGCCCCTCGCTGCCCCACTGTCGTTGTGCCCGTGATTTTGTCTGCTCTCCCCTTGTTTTCCTTTCTGTGCCCCTCGCTGCCCCACTGTCGCTGTGCCCGTGATTTTGTCTGCTCTCCCCTTGTTTTCCTTTCTGTGCCCCTCGCTGCCCCACTGTCGTTGTGCCCGTGATTTTGTCTGCTCTCCCCTTGTTTTCCTTTCTGTGCCCCTCGCTGCCCCACTGTCGTTGTGCCCGTGATTTTGTCTGCTCTCCCCTTGTTTTCCTTTCTGTGCCCCTCGCTGCCCCACTGTCGCTGTGCCCGTGATTTTGTCTGCTCTCCCCTTGTTTTCCTTTCTGTGCCCCTCGCCGCCCCATTGTCGTTGTGCCCGTGATTTTGTCTGCTCTCCCCTTGTTTTCCTTTCTGTGCCCCTCGCTGCCCCACTGTCGTTGTGCCCGTGATTTTGTCTGCTCTCCCCTCGTTTTCCTTTCTGTGCCCCTCGCTGCCCCACTGTCGTTGTGCCCGTGATTTTGTCTGCTCTCCCCTTGTTTTCCTTTCTGTGCCCCTCGCTGCCCCACTGTCGTTGTGCCCGTGATTTTGTCTGCTCTCCCCTTGTTTTCCTTTCTGTGCCCCTCGCTGCCCCACTGTCGCTGTGCCCGTGATTTTGTCTGCTCTCCCCTTGTTTTCCTTTCTGTGCCCCTCGCCGCCCCATTGTCGTTGTGCCCGTGATTTTGTCTGCTCTCCCCTTGTTTTCCTTTCTGTGCCCCTCGCTGCCCCACTGTCGTTGTGCCCGTGATTTTGTCTGCTCTCCCCTTGTTTTCCTTTCTGTGCCCCTCGCTGCCCCACTGTCGCTGTGCCCGTGATTTTGTCTGCTCTCCCCTTGTTTTCCTTTCTGTGCCCCTCGCTGCCCCACTGTCGTTGTGCCCGTGATTTTGTCTGCTCTCCCTTGTTTTCCTTTCTGTGCCCCTCGCTGCCCCACTGTCGTTGTGCCCGTGATTTTGTCTGCTCTCCCCTTGTTTTCCTTTCTGTGCCCCTCGCTGCCCCACTGTCGCTGTGCCCGTGATTTTGTCTGCTCTCCCCTTGTTTTCCTTTCTGTGCCCCTCGCCGCCCCATTGTCGTTGTGCCCGTGATTTTGTCTGCTCTCCCCTTGTTTTCCTTTCTGTGCCCCTCGCTGCCCCACTGTCGTTGTGCCCGTGATTTTGTCTGCTCTCCCCTTGTTTTCCTTTCTGTGCCCCTCGCTGCCCCACTGTCGTTGTGCCCGTGATTTTGTCTGCTCTCCCCTTGTTTTCCTTTCTGTGCCCCTCGCTGCCCCACTGTCGTTGTGCCCGTGATTTTGTCTGCTCTCCCCTTGTTTTCCTTTCTGTGCCCCTCGCTGCCCCACTGTCGCTGTGCCCGTGATTTTGTCTGCTCTCCCTTGTTTTCCTTTCTGTGCCCCTCGCCGCCCCATTGTCGTTGTGCCCGTGATTTTGTCTGCTCTCCCCTTGTTTTCCTTTCTGTGCCCCTCGCTGCCCCACTGTCGTTGTGCCCGTGATTTTGTCTGCTCTCCCTTGTTTTCCTTTCTGTGCCCCTCGCTGCCCCACTGTCGCTGTGCCCGTGATTTTGTCTGCTCTCCCCTTGTTTTCCTTTCTGTGCCCCTCGCCGCCCCATTGTCGTTGTGCCCGTGATTTTGTCTGCTCTCCCCTTGTTTTCCTTTCTGTGCCCCTCGCTGCCCCACTGTCGTTGTGCCCGTGATTTTGTCTGCTCTCCCTTGTTTTCCTTTCTGTGCCCCTCGCTGCCCCACTGTCGCTGTGCCCGTGATTTTGTCTGCTCTCCCCTTGTTTTCCTTTCTGTGCCCCTCGCCGCCCCATTGTCGTTGTGCCCGTGATTTTGTCTGCTCTCCCCTTGTTTTCCTTTCTGTGCCCCTCGCTGCCCCACTGTCGTTGTGCCCGTGATTTTGTCTGCTCTCCCCTTGTTTTCCTTTCTGTGCCCCTCGCTGCCCCACTGTCGTTGTGCCCGTGATTTTGTCTGCTCTCCCCTTGTTTTCCTTTCTGTGCCCCTCGCTGCCCCACTGTCGCTGTGCCCGTGATTTTGTCTGCTCTCCCCTTGTTTTCCTTTCTGTGCCCCTCGCCGCCCCACTGTCGTTGTGCCCGTGATTTTGTCTGCTCTCCCCTTGTTTTCCTTTCTGTGCCCCTCGCTGCCCCACTGTCGTTGTGCCCGTGATTTTGTCTGCTCTCCCCTTGTTTTCCTTTCTGTGCCCCTCGCTGCCCCACTGTCGCTGTGCCCGTGATTTTGTCTGCTCTCCCCTTGTTTTCCTTTCTGTGCCCCTCGCCGCCCCATTGTCGTTGTGCCCGTGATTTTGTCTGCTCTCCCTTGTTTTCCTTTCTGTGCCCCTCGCTGCCCCACTGTCGTTGTGCCCGTGATTTTGTCTGCTCTCCCCTTGTTTTCCTTTCTGTGCCCCTCGCTGCCCCACTGTCGTTGTGCCCGTGATTTTGTCTGCTCTCCCCTTGTTTTCCTTTCTGTGCCCCTCGCTGCCCCACTGTCGCTGTGCCCGTGATTTTGTCTGCTCTCCCCTTGTTTTCCTTTCTGTGCCCCTCGCTGCCCCACTGTCGTTGTGCCCGTGATTTTGTCTGCTCTCCCCTTGTTTTCCTTTCTGTGCCCCTCGCTGCCCCACTGTCGTTGTGCCCGTGATTTTGTCTGCTCTCCCTTGTTTTCCTTTCTGTGCCCCTCGCTGCCCCACTGTCGCTGTGCCCGTGATTTTGTCTGCTCTCCCTTGTTTTCCTTTCTGTGCCCCTCGCCGCCCCATTGTCGTTGTGCCCGTGATTTTGTCTGCTCTCCCCTTGTTTTCCTTTCTGTGCCCTCGCTGCCCCACTGTCGTTGTGCCCGTGATTTTGTCTGCTCTCCCCTTGTTTTCCTTTCTGTGCCCCTCGCTGCCCCACTGTCGTTGTGCCCGTGATTTTGTCTGCTCTCCCCTTGTTTTCCTTTCTGTGCCCCTCGCTGCCCCACTGTCGTTGTGCCCGTGATTTTGTCTGCTCTCCCCTTGTTTTCCTTTCTGTGCCCCTCGCTGCCCCACTGTCGCTGTGCCCGTGATTTTGTCTGCTCTCCCCTTGTTTTCCTTTCTGTGCCCCTCGCCGCCCCATTGTCGTTGTGCCCGTGATTTTGTCTGCTCTCCCTTGTTTTCCTTTCTGTGCCCCTCGCTGCCCCACTGTCGTTGTGCCCGTGATTTTGTCTGCTCTCCCTTGTTTTCCTTTCTGTGCCCCTCGCTGCCCCACTGTCGCTGTGCCCGTGATTTTGTCTGCTCTCCCCTTGTTTTCCTTTCTGTGCCCCTCGCCGCCCCATTGTCGTTGTGCCCGTGATTTTGTCTGCTCTCCCCTTGTTTTCCTTTCTGTGCCCCTCGCTGCCCCACTGTCGTTGTGCCCGTGATTTTGTCTGCTCTCCCCTTGTTTTCCTTTCTGTGCCCCTCGCTGCCCCACTGTCGCTGTGCCCGTGATTTTGTCTGCTCTCCCCTTGTTTTCCTTTCTGTGCCCCTCGCCGCCCCATTGTCGTTGTGCCCGTGATTTTGTCTGCTCTCCCCTTGTTTTCCTTTCTGTGCCCCTCGCTGCCCCACTGTCGTTGTGCCCGTGATTTTGTCTGCTCTCCCCTTGTTTTCCTTTCTGTGCCCCTCGCTGCCCCACTGTCGTTGTGCCCGTGATTTTGTCTGCTCTCCCCTTGTTTTCCTTTCTGTGCCCCCGCTGCCTCTCGCCATTCCCGCCGCTGCGTCCCCTGCGGCCCCGCCCCCCTGACTGCCCATTCGCTGCCCCTGCCTCCCGCCTCCCCGCTGCTCCTCCCTCCCACCTCCCCATAAATGGCGGCCGCTGCGCGGCCGCGCCGCTGGCGCGCCGAAGGCGCGCCTAAGGCAAGCCCGTCTGCGCCCGTCCGCGACTTGACCGCGCCCAGCGCCAGAACCCCTGGATCCCACCAACGCAACACTACTCGACGGACCTACGACGCCGCCACACTCACCGCACTCAATGCCGGCCGGAACCCTGCCTGCTACCGAGCTTCACCGAGACGCACCCACGGACCCTTCACCTGCCAAACCTGCCGATTCACCTGCCCCCGGACGTGCACCACCTCCGCCAAGTCGAGCAACAGCAGCAACCACCTGAAATGCATCCTGCTGAACACCCGCTCCGTCCACAGGCACGCCGTGGAACTCTGGGACCTGCTCGACGCAACAGCACCGGACATCGCCTTCCTCACCGAAACCTGGATGAACGCCTCCTCAGCGCCCGACATCGCCATAGCCATCCCGGACGGATACAAGATCACCCGGAGGGACCGCGTCAACCAGACGGGAGGAGGCATCGCCATCGTACACAAGAACACCATCCGCATCTCGACTAACTCCGACGAGACCTTCTCCGCCGCCGAACACCTACACTTCCAGATACACACTGACCCCAAGACCACCCTCCGAGGCACCCTCATCTACAGACCCCCGGGACCACGCACACTATTCAGCGAAGACATCGCAGACTTCATCAGCCCGCACGCCATGCCCTCCGCCGACTACATCCTCCTAGGGGACCTCAACTTCCACCTGGAGAACAGCAACGACAGAAACACCACCGCCCTGCTGGACAACCTCGCCAACCTCGGACTCAAGCAACTGGTGAACACGCCCACCCACTACGCCGGCCACACGCTTGACCCCGTCTTCTCGTCCAGCAAGCACATCTCCTTCAGCCACGCCACCGGACTCCACTGGACCGACCACAGCTGCGTCCACTTCAGCTTCAGAAAGACTGCGACCCACCACCACCCGCAACAGGCTCCCGCCGGAGCTGGAGCAAGATCACCGCCGAGCAGCTCACCGCCTCCCTCAGCCAGAACACACCCACCAACACAACGGACCCAAACGAAGCAGCCAGCAACCTCGCCAAGTGGCTGACCGCCTGCGCCGACGACCTCGCACCACAAAAACCCTCCCAGCAGACCCGGAAGCAAGAAAACCCCTTGGTTCACCAACGAACTCAAGGAATCCAAGAAGAACTGCCGCACTCTCGAGAAAACCTGGCGACTCGACCAGACCACAGACAACAGGACCGCCCTCAAGCACGCCACCCGCAAACACCACCAGCTGATCCGTGCCACCAAGAAGTCGGCACTCAAAGAACGACTGGACAACAACGCCCATGACAGCAAGGAACTTTTCAGCATCGTCAAAGAGTTCTCCAACCCCAGCGCCGGAAACAACGACATCACCCCTCGCAAGACCTCTGCAACTCACTCTCCGCGTTCTTCCACCGCAAGATCACCGACATACACAACAGCTTCGACGCACAAACAACGCACCCTACCGCCGAACCAACGCCCGCCACCACCACCCTCTGCAACTGGACCCCGATCAGCACCGAAGACACCACCCGCACGATGAACTCCATCCACTCCGGATCACCAACCGACCCCTGCCCACACCACGTCTTCAACAAAGCCGACGCCACCATCGCACCCCATCTCCGGGACATCATCAACTCCTCCTTCCACACCGCCACCTTCCCGGAGAGCTGGAAGCACGCCGAGCTTACCGCCCTCCTGAAGAAACCAACGGTGGACCCCACCGACCTCAAGAACTACCGTCCCATCTCGCTCCTTCCGTTTCCGGCCAAAGTCATCGAGAAGACCGTCAACAGACAGCTTGCCGCCTTCCTCGATACGAATGGATCCCTCGACCCCTCGCAGTCCGGGTTTCGGACCAACCACAGCACCGAGACCGCCCTTATCGCAGCCACCGACGACATCAGAACCCTAACCGACAACGGGAAACAGCTGCCCTCATCCTCTTGGACCTCTCCGCGGCGTTCGACACCGTCTGCCACCGCACCCTAGTGAAGCGCCTCAGCAACATCGGAATCCGAGAGAAAGCACTGGAATGGATCATCTCGTTCCTCGCCGGAAGAACCCAGAGAGTCCGCCTCCCCCGTTCAGATCCGAAGCCACCGAAGTCATCTGCGGCGTTCCACAAGGATCCTCACTCAGCCCAACCCTCTTCAACGTCTACATGAGCCCCTCGCAGCCATCGCACGCCGACACAACCTCAACATCATCTCCTACGCCGACGACACCCAGCTGATCCTCTCCCTCACCAACGACCCCACCACCGCCAGAGCCAACCTACACGACGGGATGAGAGACGTCGCCGACTGGATGAGGAACAGCCGCCTTAAACTGAACTCAGACAAGACGGAAGTCCTCATCCTGGGCTCATCACCCTCCGCCTGGGACGACTCCTGGTGGCCCCCGGCCCCTGGGCACCGCGCCCAAGCCAACGGACCACGCACGCAACCTGGGCTTCATCCTGGACTCCTCCCTGTCGATGACCAGACAAGTCAACGCCGTCTCATCTTCATGCTTCAACACCCTGCGCATGCTCCGCAAGATCTTCAGATGGATCCCCACTGAAACCAGGAAGACCGTCACCCAGGCACTCGTCACCAGCCGACTGGACTATGGGAACACCCTCTACGCCGGAACCACAGCCAAACTTCAAAAGAGACTCCAGCGCATCCAGAACGCCTCCGCACGACTCATCCTGGACATCCCCCGACACAGCCACATCACCGGACACCTGAAAGACCTGCACTGGCTCCCCGTCAGCAAGAGAATCACGTTCAGACTCCTCACCCACGCACACAAGGCCCTCCACGACCTGGGCCCAAAGTACCTCAACGACCGCATGACCTTCTACACGCCCACACGCCAGCTACGATCAACCAGCCACGCCCTCGCCACCGTACCACGCATCCGCAGAACCACCGCCGGAGGAAGATCCTTCTCCTACCTGGCAGCCAAGACCTGGAACTCCCTCCCCACTCACCTTCGGCGAACCCAGGACCATCTCTCCTTCAGGAAGCAGCTCAAGACCTGGCTGTTCGAGCAGTAACTTACCCCCTCCCCCAGCGCCTTGAGACCCTCCCGGGTGAGTAGCGCGCTCTATAAATGCCGTGATTGATTGATTGATTGAGGCGGCGAAAGAGGAGGAGGATGTTCCACTGGTCCAGGAGGAACAGAATGAGGTGGTGTCCTCGTTGGTGAATATGTTCGTGAGTACTCAGAATCCGAGGAATAAATCAACCTCCTCCTTTTTCGAGCTGCCTGAAGTGAGGAAGGAGCCAAAGATTAATTGTAAGATCTCCCCCTCGACATCGATCTACTTGTCGACGGCGATCTTCGACGCCGTCTCGACCTTGAACTCCCTCTCGACGTCGACAGACTCACTGTTGAACGAGTCTGAGATCGGTGTCGTCTTGGCGTAGATCGCCGGTGACTCTTCGACATCGACCGTCGGTGACTCTTCGAAGTCGACCGTCGGTGACTCCTCAACGGCAACCGTCGGTGCCTCTTCGACGGCGATCGGCGGTGACTCCTCGACGGCGATCGTCGGTGACTGCTCGACGCCGACCGACGATGGTGAGTCGATGTCGATCGACGCTGATGCGTCGACATTGACCGAGGAGACAATGTCTTCGACGGCGATCTCTGCCGTGATGAAGAACGAGATCTCACCGATCTTCTCCTCGAAGTGGAGCGTCGACGTCACTTCGACTCAGAGCCCTGAGTCGACGGTGAACATATCGTCGCCATACCTGCCCTCGACGTCGTCGTCTTCGACGTCGACCAGGACCAGTGTCGTTTTTCCGCTCTTCTTTGCCTGGGAATCCCCCCAGAGGCTGAAGACAGGGTTTTGGTAGAGGGTTGACCCTCTCCTCGCCCAGAGGTCCCACCTGTGGATGTTGTTTGCTGTTTTCTTCGCTCCTCCACCCCTTGGAGCCGAATCTTCTCCCTGTCACGCAGGGTGCGCCTGGAAAAGGTTTTGCAGATGGGACATGTATCAGGAACATGAGACGCAGGCAAACAAAGAATACACACTCTGTGTGAGTCAGATTTGTCCTTTTTCCTTCCACAGTCAGGGCACTTGTCAAAAAGGGAAGGCATTTTGACTAAAACTGTGGAAAATCTGTCAGAAAAAGACAGCAATAGGTAGAGAAAGACCAAAGACGTTGAGTGAAGTTGTAAAAAAGTAAATTCTGAAGGAATTTTTGATGAAAAACACCAAATGAGGTAGAGCTCAATGCTCCAGGGTCCTGCTAACACGAGCCGGAAAAAAGAACTGAAGTAATTGCCACTAGCTGTGCATCATGGGATACTGGTGGTCTCTGGAGACTCTTAAAGGCACGGTATCCATTTTCAGACATATAATGGCAGCCTATGGGGGGCTTCTCTGTCTAACCTTTTCATCTCTATCATGAAAAAAGGGGTTTTGTGAAGGGGAGTTTTCTATATGTATTAAACTCCATAAATTGAAAATTTTTAAAAATCACTGGCTATCTTTTTTCACTTCAAGATGAAGTAATGGCCAGTGTAGCCTAGTTAGTTAGGCTGCATTATTGTCTTTCTATCTCTTAAGTGTCTTTACAGGCCTTCCCGAAGAAAGGCGAAAGATAACAACTTAAGAAGATATATCTAAAGAAGTGCTCCGGGGTCCCCGCACGTGGGCGGGACTATTCAAATGCTTATGACTATACACAGAAATTCCCTACAAGAGAAGGTAAGCTTTAATTTTTTTTATATCCGCTTCCCCCTGCATCCTCCCCCCCTCCCGCCCCTTGCCCTCCTACCTCCGATCCATGCCGGCCGCCGCTGGGGCAGAAAGAGGTTAGAGCCTACCAGAGGGAGCCAAGAACTGCACAGGCAGGTGGAAGTTACCGCCTCCGAGAGGGAGCTGATCTACTGCACAGGCAGGGAGAGGTTAGAGCCTACGAAAGGGAGCCGAGGACTGCACAGGCAGATGGAGGTTAGAGCCTACGAAAGGGAGCCGAGGACTGCGCAGGCAGGGAGAGGTTAGCGCCTACGAGAGGGAGCCGAGGACTGCACAGGCAGGCGGACGTTTGAGCCTATGAGAGGAAGCTGAGGGTTGCACAGGCAGGGAGACCTGGGTACCTGCGAGAAAAGTGAGTTTTGAGGAAGAGACAGATGATCAGGGAGTAGTTTCACAATTAAGTCCGGATCAGATGTGTGCAGAGCTTGGAAATGTCACCGCCTCATGACTATGGAAAGCTGTATCCGTTCTTTCTCCAAGGGGCGGACCTTAGCCTCACACAACCCCATTACCGCCCCATGGGAGCACAGACTGACCTATTTTCATCATGCTGCAGGTGCAGAGCCGCGGATACAGCACGTGATGAAAGATGCTCGGTGTGCATGCGCCCTCAACCGTGCACAACCACAGAAATCTAGATACTGGATCACAGCCCACAGCACATATAAAAATATACACGCCGAAGGCCCTCACATAGACAGGGCTGCCGAGTGCTCACCGCATTACATCTGACACCTCCAGTTAATCTCTGCATGTTGACGACGTTAACAAGACCTGACTTATCTGGTGAAAGTAAAACTACACGTTCCAGAATGAAAAATGCTGTTAGAGAAAAAACACAGGACTGTCAACAAGACAACACCTCTAGATACAAACACAACACGTGAGCAATCAACGGCAACTGCTCAGGGTGGCACACTGCACCATAAACACATAGCCAAGGTAAAACACCTAAGGCCGGCAACATCAACGCAAGGCAAAGGGAAAGTGGCAGGTGCATGTCTTCAATACACGACAAGAGGGAACAGGGAGCGGTGCAGCACCCTACTGCACACAAATAACACATACCCTTCACCTACAGCTGCAGCACAGTGCCAGTGCTGAGACAACAAACAGGAGACTGAAGCCACTGTGCACCCCACACACATACTAACAGCAAAGCCACAGCTGGTGCCATTTTTAGTTAGCAGTGAGGTGACAAACTCATGCACACAGCTCAATACCAAAAAATAATGTCCACAAACCAATGCCAATCACGACAAAGGCTACAACTGCATGTGCTCCTTCTGCACGGCAGCAGGAGAGAAGCATGGGGTACATTGCAGCACTGTCCTGCACACGCATTAATACCCACCATCTCTACTGCTGCACCACCCTTTTGCCTGGGACAAGAGTAGAACTGGGTGACACAATGGCGAAAGGATCTCTTTGACCAAAGTGGTGGGAAGGCAAATACAGGCAGGACCTACACATAGGTCTATCATTTCAAAATCAGACACCGTCAGCAGATCCGCTGCCTTTTCCATGGGAAGATCTGGTTGGGTGGCAGCCTTAGGGTTTGTCAATGTTGGTTTTGTGATGTTTTTTGTAAAACTTTATTATTGGAGAAGCTGTTGGATACTCGCCGAAATAAAAACAAATTGGATGAATACAAAGGCATTTTTTGTTTGAAAAGGCACACACAGAAGTACCTGGCACTTAAGGGAACTACTTAGTCTGCAGTTGTGCTAACTGTGAAGGGCAGAATGCCATCACTCACAGTGAAGGCAGCCAATGGCTGAAGTGGGCTGACCCATGGCGCCATGCTGTATCCTGAAGTGGGAGGAAGAAACATGTGAACGACACAATAAGCGACCAATGGATGAAAAGGGCTGGTTGAAAATCTCTATAAGTATATTATATATATCGTTTTTGTGAAATCACCAGGCCTTGGCTAATGACAGACCTAAAAAACAATGTACACATTTCTTTAGCCTGTGTGCCCGTGCACTGCCCAATCATGGCACACAGCACCATTAAAGACGACGCAACCACCAGCACACAACACCACCACAACACCACTCCAAGCACAAGCAACACTCGTTCGTTCACATTCAACACAAAGCCAAAGATAATTACAGAGTTTGTTGCAACACTTTCCAACCAACAGTTACTGCATTCTTTGTAGCCACTAAATAAACAGCAGCGGCTCTGGGCGAGCAATGGTTTCACCGTGTAGCAATGGTTTCACTGTGTAGCAATGGTTTCACCGTGTGGCAATGGCTTCACAGTGTGGCAATGGCTTCACCGTCTGGCAATGGTTTCACCGTCTGGCAATGGTTTCACCGTCTGGCAATGGTTTCACCGTCTGGCAATGGTTTCACCGTGTGGCAATGGTTTCACCGTGTGGCAATAACTTCACAGTGTGGCAATGGCTTCTCAGTGTGGCAATGGCTTCTCAGTGTGGCAATGGCTTCTCAGTGTGGCAATGGCTTCACAATGTGGCAATGGGACACAACGGAGCCAGACACATTGCATCTTAACAAAAAACGAGTAAATGATCCCTGTGTGTGAGCACAGCCATGACAGCCCTATGGTATATTCACAGGTTGGGGTTGTTAGCAGAAGCCCCATCACTGACTAGCTTGGTGACCAGAGGAGGACTGTAGGCCAGCAGCACGAACCAGTAAGTCGATAATAGGCCTTGGACTAATGTTTTTATTACTTTTTTATTTGAATCTCTGGTTAAGATTGGAGTGATTCAATATGTGTCTCTGAGAGTTTAGAGTCTTCTGCAAATAATCCGGGGCCTCAAATCTGAGAGAGATTTCGGAGGGTTCCAGTGTAGAAAGTTCCAGAAAGTGAAAACAATATTCCTAATTTCTATATGTGGTGGGGTAAATGCATTTCATATGGAAAAGAAAACACTTAAAAAAATATGTTTTGAAACGTCTCTAATTTCTCAACCATACGCATTCGTGTCAGAAAATGTATCAAATGTCCCGCATTGTCGCAGAAAATGTGTGGGGAACAAAGCATTTTAAAAAAATATACACATAAAAAGATAAAAATGAAATAAATTCTTCAGTTTCCCAGATCTACCTATGAAAATGTAAGGGCAGTAAGGATGAGAAAGCACATAAAAATGGAAAATTGAAACCTGACAGTGACTCTTGACTCTCACATTTTGAGACCTGATCGACCCTCGAATGACTTCGCATTGGAGGGATTTCAAGTGCAGCAATATGGGTTGGTCGAGTACTGACCTCTCTAAGTAAGCAGCGAGTCTCTCGATACCCGGGGTACTAGGCTAACAACCAGCTTTAAACCCTTCGTGTGTATTGTTTTTTATCATTACTCGGCCCTTGCCTTAACACATAGCCCTTTGAGAAACTGCATGCCCAAACACAAGGTCACATATAAATAAATATATTCATGCATCCATAAAATGATGCGTAAATTAGTACTTCTCAGGAATCAAACCTTGAGGTCCTGTCAGGAAGGATTACAAAGCAGTCTGGAGATAAGCATTTCCACACCGATGCGCTCCCACACTCTCGTGCTGATGTTGTCGGAGGATAGGGCGGTCAGAGAAGGGTTTATTCCACACCGAGTTTCTGGTTCATCTACTTCAGAAAACGGACAGTTCCTCAAACAGGCTGGAGACGGACACAAGACAAGTAGGTAAACAAGGGTGAGGCTGGAGACCAACATGTGTGATGAGGTGGGATGAGGCTAACGCCCCTGCTTAAAGAAGATTGCCACATTTACAGTGTTTCAGAGGTGGTCAGTAGGAGTGGGCAGTAAACTCTTCTCCGCTGGCGGAGTTTGCAGAGTTTTGCCCACTCCGCGCTTCGCCTGGAATGTAGAGTTCTGGAAAAACTCTGCGAACCGCTGCATGGTGGAATTTTTCTCACATGCGGCTCACTAGCATTAGGTTGACAAGTGATAAAAATTGAGTGCCAGTACGAGTCCTGGTGCGATTTCTCAACACAGGCAGTCGCAGCAGGTCGCTACCGTTCGCGTTGAACATGCTACCACTCGAGTAGAAAATCTAGCAGAAGCAGAAATAAACTGTGCGCTAGTGCCCTTATGATGCATGGACATTTGGTGAATTTGGGACTCCAATATGCACTGCAGTGTTATGAGCCCCAATGTCCCCCAATATAGGCCTAGGAGCGGCACGACCTTTTACCTACATTTGTCCTACCTTGCTCTTCATAACGTCTCTGGCGCTGACCTTTTACCTAGTTAGGTGCCGAATAAATGTTGTGTGGTTTTCTTCGAAAACTAGTCTCATTTATTATGCATGAGGATTCTTAGTATCACAGCAGGATTACCATCTTCTGCATAATAACTCTGTACAAAAATCACAGCTATCGTCATCCTTGGACGACAGGCCCACAGTACCATGACACATCTAGGTAGAACCCCTGAGGGTACCTTTCGGGTATATAAGTACCACATCTTCGCTGGGCTAACAAGAGGAGAAGCTTCCATGCTGACACGAGATGCTTAAGTCCCTGCACGTAGACACTACAGCATGCAGTGGTCTGACATCCCTCGCGGGGTGTCCAACTTGAGACCAAGACAGGGTCCTTCGTTCTCTCCAATCAGGTAATGGGGTTGGCTCTTTTCTAGGGAGATTCTTAGCTATACATCTACATACATGCTAGGTACACTTAGGTACATTTAGTTAGGGTTTGCTTCTTAGGAGTACTCCTGATTACTGCCATGTATCTATATGCCTGCATATATTCACTGTTTTAGCACCATGTTAGAATTCTACCTTTTATTTACTCTGTTGGTGCTTATAATCGTAAATATATGTTTCTGTCTAATGGTTGTTGCAGCACACGTATTTTATACTAGAATGATGCTGGTTCAATAAATGCTGATTGACACGTTTATTCTGTATATCTCTCTGAGGCGAAGTGAGCACGAGTGACTGAGCGAAAAGTACTGTACTGTTTCCACGATTCCTGAGGGGTCAGGGTTGTCATGTTCAATAGTTGCCAGAAACTATTCGCTCCTTGGTAAGGTTGTGGGGCTTATAGTGGCACTGTGAGCTAGCTGGTCTACAGACTAACATATCCTTTGTCTGGAATCAATCTGGACACCAATTCCTTAGTTTATGTTGTCTAAACGCACAGATCCTATATAGATTTGTAGGAACTACACAACATGACTCCCAACATTGGTTTGGTTCTTATTTAACGGTCAAATCTGAGTAGTCCAGTCGTGCTTTCTCAGAGACCCCTACTCACATTAACCCAGAGACGTCTGGCGTGGGGAGGGAATATTCGCCGCAGCTGAGTAGGTATACCATATGTATTGGCTGTAGGTTTATTCAAGCTTGAAGAATTATAGTTGCCTAGATTGTGCACAAACCTTATCTCTATTTCCTTGAAATTCCTTTCGCAATGTCTGCCCAGGACGGTGCTGCAAATGCAGGGGCAGAAGAGCAGGAAGGTGGTGCTCTGAACATTTCAGAAAATTGTGAAAATGCACTTACTTTAAAATTAGCAGATTTTGGAGTCCCAGCATTAGGTGGGACTGTTGCCTTCGTGATTGAGGCACACGAGGCATTCAGAACAGAGGTGTTCTATTTTTGGGTTAAGTTCCCACCTGCAGATGCATGCACACATACGTTTCATACCTATACTCCAGATGAACCACCTGAAGAATATTCTCCATACGTGGACATAGAAGTCCTGTTAACTTAACAAGAGCATATAAATTGGTTTAAAGGTGCCCTCCCACATACCAAAGAAAAGGTGAGAGTGTAGTGTTGTGTCTAGTATGCAGTGCAGTTTGGTATGTCAGCCATACCTCGGTAGGATAGCTCTGATCAGACAGAAGGCCCTCCCACATACCAAAGAAAAAGTGAGACTCGGTCCGCTCAGCAGAGACAGAGCGACTTGGCCAGTCCTAGCTGCTTACACACCTCATCCAGAGATAGATACATTACAAGCAGCAGATTTGCTAATACTCCACAAAGAAATAATAAACTTTTACAGAAATCTTACACAGTTCGTTATGCGAACACTCACACTTCAGCCTACAAGGGTTACTCAAGCAGGTCAACTACAAGGGACCGCAACTAAAATCACCCCACAAGTGCTGAACACGATTATGGGAAGAATGCCCACTAAACATGAGCATATGCCATTCTGGATAGCACAGAAAATAGCACAGCTTGAGACAGTGTTTCCACACACAGGCCCGCAAGAAAAACACAGAATACTGAGAATTTGCTTGCCAATGGGAATAGCTCCCCCGACAGAGGATTGTACCACATGGGGTACAGTTTTCGCTGCCATTTATACCAGAATGCATGGTACCCCCTCAATAGCAGTCATACCAGAAGTATTTAAACAAATACAGAATGAGTACAGGGAGGAACCGGCCCTGGACTTAGGGATGAAATTTTGCCTAGGTATCGACAATTATGTTAGCCAACATAAAAGGGGAGGCAGCAGCGGTGGCTATACGCCAATGCCTGAGGGAATGCACTCCTGCATAACAGGAGTGAGAATTACCAAAAATGATCATATGCTTCACTGGATAGTAATAACTTGGGGGCTAGACCTGTGAAACTGCAATTATTGGGTAATCCTGAAAAGGATAACTCGAAGCAAGCACCTGACTCTTCAAAAAAGAAATGGGATAATAAACAATCAAAAAACAAGCAGAATGCATCACAATCATGGGGTGGGCCTCCTCAACGGGAGCCCTCTGAGAGGAAATATAACCTTAGAAATAGAGATAATATTAAAAAACCTGACAGGTATCAGGATACTGATACACGTTCCTCTTGTTCCTTTCAGGGTTCATCCAAAAACTCCGAGAGGTTAGGACGGTCAGAACGCAGATCAGAAGATCGAGTCAAGTGTGGAGGGCTTGTGTCCTGTGGATGCAATTATTATGGAGGGAGAGCGGTTGTAGCAGATATTCAGTCTGGGGTGTTAGTGTCACTAGGATGTAGTGTTGTGTCTCTAGTATGCAGTGCAGTGTCTCTAGTATGCAGTGCAGTTTGGTATGTCAGACATACCTCGGTAGGATAGCTCTGATCAGACAGAAGACCCAACCACACCAGCTCGCCCAACCCAAGAGCGGACTTTATGTTCTTCTCCTTGTATTTCTGGCAAGGTTGCTGAACACACAGCAACCCTCATCAATGCTCCGGGGACTGGAAGAGACTGGTGACTCCCCAGAGAAAGAGGATTTTAGGAACACCCATAACATCCTATGGGGGCCTGACAGAACGTATGCAATTTACCCAGAGTCCCACATTCTGTCTACTTCAAAAACCCAGGATCTGCAAGTACAGGCTAATAATCAACCTGTCTTAATAAGTGGCATCCAGACCGTGCCCTCAATTACCAAGAGTACACTCATTGCCAGGAAACCTGCCATGAAATGACCTTTAGCATTTGGATGCATACATCAAACTTATGACTCGTATGCATTGTTCATTCCCAGCAGCCCTTATTGCTTGAGCCACCTGGAGGGAGCTGGGTGGCTGTTAGGCTAGGCAGAGAATTGGAAACTACCGCCTCTCCTACTAATATCTCAATGACTCACTTTCTACATAAGAGAACACATACAAAGCTACTTACACCTTGAAATCTCCTGTTCTCATTCTGTTAGGCCAGTACTTTGACTTTGCTCCTTCAACAGCAAGAGGAACATAGACTGAAGGTCAAGAGTATGCCAAGAATAAAGCCCATTTTGTTGAAGACTAAACAGCAAGAGCAACTTATGTCCCCTAAAACTATCAAAACTCAACCGAAAATGGCTCCACAAACACAATCCACCTCATATGTACGACAAGGTGCTCTCAAACAGTCAATAGGATCTAACCTAAATTGTTTTTAGGTATTAGACCCATCTAGAAACCAACTTGATAATGAGGGGGTTGTTATCCTTAATATTTCTCCATCTCTCCTCAAATATTTACAGACCCATCTCTGTTCATAGACAGAAGACTCAGAAGACCAAATTACCTAATCCTCGGCTCCTGCGTCAATGAAAACTATGTTCAAAATGAACCTAAAAGAAGTCAAAACTAGCAAAAACATTCAATCTGAACAAGCATCCAGATTAGATGCTTCAACACGAAAGGTTCATACTATTATTGAGAAACTAACTTTCATCGTTGAAGCATGCACGAAGACTCAAACAGGAGTAACCCGGCTAGAAAATACATTAAACAAAATCATACCAGTACTCACCACATCAAATAAAAATTCTCACATGTAAATGCGGAGACATGGAAAATAGATCCTAATGCTCAAATATACAAATTGTAGTTATCCCAGAGAGAGCAGATGGTGATGCAAATTCCAATATGAGTATGTGGGTCACAGATCTTCTCAGTCGTTGTGTGCTAAACAAAGAGCACTCATCCCAGGAAACAGAAAGCCTCTTCTAAGGCCAGGGAACACAGAGTATTTCCGGGCACACCAAGGCATGGTGACAGACCCTGAACCATCACCACTTTTTTCTAAGATTTTAACACCAAGGAGAAGATTCTGTCCCTCGCCTGAGAAAGATTATGGATTCCACCAAAGAAAGGTTTCTCTTTTTCTGCAATTCCCATCCTAGCCTGGGAAACCTCCTTGTCCCAGTGGGATATGAGGACTCTCCTTCCAGAATTCCATTTCCTATAATTCCAACAATGT
This sequence comes from Calotriton arnoldi, assembly GCA_963921515.1. Lineage (NCBI taxonomy): Eukaryota > Metazoa > Chordata > Amphibia > Caudata > Salamandridae > Calotriton > Calotriton arnoldi. The sequence continues at coordinate 1,121,848 of CAWUFW010002020.1, read as the reverse complement.
TAGTTGCCAGTTCCTCGCTCAAAATCAAATGGCAAGGCTCTTTTTCAGACTTTCATGGCTGTATCACAAGCAAGAACCTTTTGTTCACAACTCTGTTAATTATGTTTGCCTTTACACCAGCATTGCTAACACATTTAAAATCACTACTTTTGATATGGCCACCATCACCTTGAGGTAGGGGTTAGGTCTTATCTACCCATGGAGATGCACACATCCTAGGCTCAGAGCTTATGCATTTTCTTCTCATGTACATCATCGCTAGTCTACAAAAGAATACTTTTAAATGAGCAATCAACTTGGAAAATGTCCAAGGTCCCCTACCGTGCTATTCTAATATAAGACCACTCTCAACCCTCTGTACACATCACTATTCAAGGGCTCCAGGGCCCCTACTCTTTTTCAGCTTAGCAACAAACATTACTAAAAGATCCTCTCTCTGTTGTCTACATGGGAAAGGCCATTAGTAATTTATAAACAAAATTGCCTTTACTCAGCTTCTTGTCCCATTGTATGGGACACTCTAAAAGTAGTAATGTATGGACATTCTCTACAATTCCTCTCTTAGAGGAAAGACAATTGAGAACATTAAGGGAAATCACAAGGTAGTACCCTGTCCGCCAAACCCTCGGACCGTCAATGAAAAGCTTCTTCCGACTGAGTAGGGACCTTCGAACAAAGACATTACACTGCCTAGCCTGTTTAGGGTGGACATTGTAATGTCTCTTTCTGTCCATCACCGTCAGGAAAAACCTGGAGGTGGTGGGGGGGACAGAAAAAACACAATGACGACACCCACAATCTGAAACAACGACCGAGAACACTTGCCTTTTAGATTCATTTACCTATTCGGAACAACCCTCAATTTCTCCAGATTTTCATAATGGCTACAAGTTCACCTTGGTTAAAAAGCGACTTTCAATTTCTTCACCAACTGTACGACCAAGGGGTTCTTAAATAATTCCAGATACTAAGAAGGGAATTTGCGATCCTACATTACAAGTTTTTTTAATATTTACAGATCCGTGGCTTCCTGACCAAAAACCAGAGCATAATCCAGAGATAATCACCTGAGATCTGGTTAAACGTACATAAAACACCACAGCTCAGAATCTGAGGCATTCTCTAATAACCTAGAAGATTATATTGTGCTGTGGGCCCTGAAATGGCCAGATTTGTTAAATATGCAAATTACCCCAGATATGTTTCCAAGTCCTATAAAAATGTTTTTCAAGTATCTAAAAATAGACGTATAATTTCCCCAAACAGGCTCCATGAGTCCAAGCTATCACTCGATTTTTAGGTCACACCTGCCACAATTCTTATGTGGCACTCAAATTCCAGCTCAACCAGGCAATGTGGCAGATGCCAGACCCATGACGCTGACTGAGCACATATGTTCGCCACCTGTCCAACATTAAAATTATTCTGGAAAACAGTTTTTGTTGGTCACGCAATAAACTCAACCCAACACTAATGATGATGGGAGTTACGTAAACCAGAAACATGATTTTGTATGTTCGCCTGTGCTATTGGCACGCTTGCAAATCGCATGCCAACGACGGGCCCTGACCCTGAGAGACATGTCCTGCTGCAGTGAGGTTTAGTACACTATTATAATAAGGGCTCCCGGTTTTATGGTACCTATTTTCTTGACATTTTCATCTGTATCTATCCATATTTATTTTTTGCTCATTTTTGCTGCAATTATCCATATTCATTTTGTGTTTGGTGAAAAAAATTAAGTTGACACTAGTATATTTCCACATTTATTAAACCGAGAAAAGTACACTTATATTTGAATGCCTGACAGGTTTCAATTATATGAACACCCGTAGAGGATAAATCAATAGCCTTGTATGAAAACAAACATTTTAGTATCATACATGTTCACATCTGCAGCTGTTTCAATGTCATTCCTAAAATTTCTACCTTTTAGCTCCCTTACTTGTCATGCCTGGCAGCCATGACTGACAACATTTACAATCACTCAAAAAACATTATAATTTCCATTTTTATCCACATTTTAAAAAAAATACAGACTGGAAAATAAATTGTTTGCTCTCTAAATTTTTCTGTAAAAATCAGTAAAAACAGGGAGCCTTATTAAGACTGTAGCATATAAATACACAGACGTTTTAAACAGATTTGGGGAAATATAAAAAAGACCAGTTTCTCCAAATATTTCTATGTAATGGGGGAGAGGGGAGATATCAATGAGCACACGTTGTTTTCCTTTATTAAAGTCTTGATTTCAATCTTTGTTATTTTCTTTCTATAGGAGACGCTACGTCATATATACAGTAAAGGAACATTGCTTATATACCTTGAGGATTATACATAATCCATACATACTGTGCTTGTTTTTCTATCGCTCTCTCATTCCACACTGACCATATGTATCTTGTAATGAAATAATGATTCACTGAATTCATGAACTGAATTTTGCTTTGATTACGCTCATTTCTTCTCTCCTGTTCAATTAAAGAGTAGCTCGTTTGTGACCTTATTGTGTAGTGCAGTGCATTGTGGGTCGTTGCTAGGATGCAGTGCAGTGGGATACTGTCCCTAGGATGCAGATAGTAAAGTATTACGTACAGCCGCATTTACAACCATTGCAGTGTAAACGCTGCACCGCAAACATAGACGAAGGCGTCTAATGATGCAATATTACATCTCTGTACGTATTCCATGAGGTTTGCAAGTAGAGAATGAACACCAAACAGAACCCCAGAACAACGTCCTCATTCGCCCATTTACATTCACATGAACGCCCAGCTGGTGTACATGCAAACACTAGTAAATAGGTAAAGCGTTCTTCAGCCAGACCTAAAATAAACGTGACAAGCATCAAACATACAAAGATGAAGTTATAAATGAGCAGGCCTCTTGTCGAATGTCCGATCAAGACATAAGCAGGCACGCTTGGAGTACCGTCCTGTTGCTTGAAATAATACAGGGGTTAAAGGGCCCCTGTTACTTTAAATGCAGTGTTGTCAGACAGAGCTGGAAGATGGTGCGAGGTGGCAGGCTGCACGAGACAAGAACAGTCAGATTGACATAACATTGGATCTTTCTTCCTGAACTTGCATGCACCAGGGGTGACTTGTTTCCGCTTTTAAAGATCAAAAGGCGGTGTTAACCAAGCATCGATGCGGTCATAAGACAACAGACACACAGGCCCTAGGCACCACAGGTCTTTACTCGATGTCCTCCATGCAGGGTCTTCACAAGCGGAGGGAAGGCGGGGCTCTTTGCCCTATATCCTGCACACTGAGGCCCTTTTTCATGGTCTGGCATAACAGCGCAGATGTCGCCAGACAACTATATGAGAATCACTAGGAGAGGGGCTTTGTCGCCATCCTGCTTGTTAGGACCAGGTGTACATGTTTTAACTGGGCAGAAGTTGTGTTCATCCACAAATAAGTGCTTGCCCTCCACACAGCTGTGATCACTTTGTTTATCTAGCTGCCTGAGCTTGAACTTTCAGGGGCCCACACATGACATTGTTATGATATTAAAGTGTCTTAGAACACTAAATAGTGTATGGTGTTTTTCTCTGGCAGCAGAGACTAGAAGAGGGCAATCATTAACCTACTTGGATTTTTAGGTCTGTCTTGACAGTGCGACTGTCACCTTACCTTGGGTGATAAACCTAAAAGAGCTTACAGAGTCCTACTGAGGGAGGGGCTTGGACTCCACTCACATGTTGGTCCCATGAGTACATGATTAGACTGTGCGTGCTTCCACTAAAACTAATGCTTGCTTTGCACTTTTTTTGCTTGTGGCAAAGTTTATACTCAAAGCAGGTTGGTTATGATGGCAGCCACTGATCACGTGCATAGGCCTGGTCTGTTTAATATGAAATGTTAAATGTTATGAGAAAGGCACTAGGCCTGCTGTATTTAGTGGGAAAAGCATCTGCTAAAGACGATGGGCATTTAGGTGCGATGTGTGATTAGTCTGCATTAGAGCCTACATGGAGGTATTTTGTTTTGTGGAATCTCTCGGATTTCTGTCGAAGGCACGGGTTAGGACGTCTCACAAACCCGGGGGGAGTGGCTTCACTATGCTGACACTTGTTAGTCCCTGTTGAGAAGGTTTATATCTTGTTTCTCGAGCTGGATTTTTCTACATATTTGTACTTTTATCACTGTCTGACGGTTGAGACTTTATGTGCGATTGCATAGGCATGTGTTGGGTAAAGTTTACAACCAAAGGGTGAAGGCTCATTCAGTTCATTGGGAAAAGCATGTCAGATTCGTAAGTTTGATCTGCTTTTATGAAATGTTGTGACAAAGCCAGTAGGCCTGACCTACTTATTGTGAAAAGCATGTGTAAAAGACAATATGCTTTTGTGCTAAAGCCTGTAGGCAGGGACTTTGTTACGTGGAATTTCACATATTACAACTGCAATTTTGCAGATATTTGTAATTTTTTTAATGTATGCCTGGTGACTGCCCGCTTATGTGTACTTCAGTAAGCCTGAGTTCTATATAGTGTCAAGTCATTGGTAAAAGCAGGAAAGGTTTTTATGTGTGATCTGTTTATAATAAAAAAGTTATGACAAAGCAAGTAGGCCTTACTTACTTATTGTGAAAGACAAACAGTGTTTAAGGGTAGATTGTTATTACGCTGTGCTAAAGCCTGTAGGCAGGCATTTTGTTACATTGACTCTTGCAGATTACTGTAGTGGGCAAAGGTTTTGTTGCTGGTGACGCACCTGAACAAACCATGGGAATAGATGTTTTGCACTATGGTGACTCTTATTAGGCTCTAGTAGTAGGCATTGTGTATTGTTTTGACAGCTGTATTATACTACGGTATGATGGTTGCCTTTTGGGAAGGCTTATGAACCAACACAGCAGGTCTGGGTTACTTATGGTGACAAAAGGTTATAGGCTTGATTGTTTATATTGAAATGATATGATAAAGGCAGTAGGCCTGACATGTTGCATGTGAAAAGCATGTTAAATTCAATAGGCAGTTCAGGGTAGAATGTTAATACTCTGTGCGAAAGCCTACATATAGGTATTCTGCTCCATGGAATCCCACAGGCTACCATAGTAGACAAGCACTTTGATGCTGGCTACAGCTCTCTGACAAACCTTGGTATAGAAAATGTGTATTGTCAGAATCCTTGTTAGGCCCTCTTAAAAGAGGTAGTATTTTGTTTTGCCGACTGTAATATTCTATGCTATGTAATGTTATGACTGTACGCCTGTAGGTTGCTTTGTGGGAAAACGTATGCTCAGTACAGGAGGCCTCAATTGGTGATGGTGATGAGCTATTGATAACATCTGCTGGCCTGATTGGTTCACTAGGACAAATATTACTGGACGTGCTATGTTATGCGTCATGTCATGTAAAGGCATAGACTGAAATACTCGACTGCAAAAACTGGATAAAAAAAACTCAAAATCTCAAACTAGCCACCTTGCAAAAAAAATATATAAATAAATACCAGCTTACAAAGATGTTGATCTGGTTTAATTTCCTAAATGCAGCCAAAGTGCCTTCCCACCTACTGCAGAATGAGATTAAGTTACTAGCATATTTCATGGAAAAAGCATGATAGGGGAATAAAGTGTGAAGTAACTTTTGTAGGCAGACTTTCATCAATGATACTTATTTTGTACCAATGATTTTAGTCTATATTTTTTTCATGATGTCTTCTAGCCACTGGGGCCTCCTCATAAACTGCATTTTGTAGTAAATTAAGTAATACTACAGTAGTGCTGCTCACACACTACAAAATGCAATTCACAAACCTATGGCCTAGAACCTCTGCCTCGCCTATCTTTTCTGTGTGACGGGCTGCACCACGGTAGCCGGGATCTTTGCAGATGTAGGTATACGTTTTAGTAGTAAATGTGAGAGGGACAAGGGAGAGTGGCAGGAAAGTTGTGAGTGCCTACCACTAAATAGGAGGCAATTAGGAACATTTAAGGAGTGATTTAAGCAGAGACAAGCTAATACATATACTCAAACACAAATGAGTAAGAAAAAAATTACTATCCACAAACTACACTGCTGAAGTTGCCAAAACAGGCTCAAATGTACTTCAGCCCAGCCTTGGACTAAGTTGAGCACCACATATGGCCAACTACTGGAAGTGCAAAACACCCGTAGAAAACAACAGAGACAGGGTAATAAAATAACACACTGTAGGAGCGGATGTTAAATAAATGACATTTAACTTATAAATATTTTAGTCTTAAGATCATATAGATAACTAATTGTTTTATTATTTTACAATTTCATAATAAACAATTTAATAAGCATAATTTGTAACTAAATTTAGTTAATATTAAATCAAAATAAAATGCTTAAAATGTTAGTGAGGGTGTTTTTACCTATTTTTAAAAAAATGCATTTATAATTTTAAACAACTTTATTTTAAAGTTTTCACAAGCTCACATAGGTCATCACCAGTCGACATCTTGTACAGATATATTCAGTTAGAAGTATAGCTGGATGATAGAATACAGATAATTTCCACGTAAGAATACAGGCTCCACATCTTCTGGGACATAACCGCCATGTATCCAATCTCGCTCTTCGATCTACCCAACTTTCATCTATGCTACCCCTGGGGTAGGATCTCGCCTAACATTCCAAAGACAGGAGCTGCCAAAAGAGGTTAGTCGAATATCTCCGCTGCGAACAAATGCATTTATAATTTGAAATATAATATTTAAATAAACAAATTATTTAAAATACATTCAATTTGATGAGTTACTGTGCAGTAACATGTTTGTTTTTATTAACATATTTTTAAAGAATAATAAACTTCAATAACTTTGCCTATACTTTCTCTGTGGCGGAGATCGCCCGCCTGTGTGTGCAAAGTTAGTAATAGTTGCTTTACACTCATAAACCCTGTTGTAGAGGTGTAGAGGCTCCAGCCCCTGATGCGAGGGGGTGGAAACATGTGAGTGTAAATCAAGGTGTAAATCTACTCTTGGAAATGGTAAAAAGCAAAAGAGAAAAACGGTGGAGCGTTACACATACACACATTCAGTATATATATGTATATTTACAATGGTGACTAGGCCCATCTATTGTCAGATACTATCATGTGGGTCATGTTGATGTGCTGTAGTTTGCTTTTAATGTTAATTTCTGTTTCGTTTGAGGCTATGTTAATTGTAGTTACAGGCATTTCGTATTATAATACGTGTAGTACTAGCTTACATAATGTTATGTTTTATGCAATGTCATGTTTAGTGTAGTCAGGCGTTTCATGTTATGTACCGTGCTAGGTCTCATCAAATGTCCTTCTAGGCACTTCACGTCATGTTTTGTTGTACTAGGTTAAATATGTTGTTTATGATATGCCATGTTGTGTGTTTTCCTAGGTCATGTTATGATTTGCTATAGGCTGTTCATGTTATGTGATGTGTCGGCTGTGCTCGGTTACATTATGATAAGTGTTGTGTTTATTCATTCTAACTAACTTCCTTCCATACTGTTACCCCTGGCACCCCAATGTCGCTCCTTTATGTTTTCTGCAGCAGTTTTTACCCGGGTGTGTCGCTGTGACCAGGGCTGGCATTTAGCATGGGCGAGCTGGGCCCAGGCCCAGGGCACACATTTTCTGAGGGGTGCATGGAGCTGTATGCATTAAGGTTATGCCAGCAGCAGCGCCTTCTCATCTTGCTCCAGTCCAGCCTTGTTCTTGCCCCTGCCTCTTCGTTTCTCTCTGATTTACCAGTCTAAAGTGGTTTTAGTCCTTCATTATCAAACGATGGGAGATGTTTAAACACCCCACTGACCCCTTCCTTGCCCTCCCGTCACCCTCTGACCCCTGCTGACACCTCAACAAAACCATCCTCTGCTGAGGCAGCCAAGTTCTCGGTGCTTGAGGTGAGCTGGGGGAGGTGTTCAGGGGCTGGTCCCTGCTCATCCAGGTGCTGACCCATGGACACAAAAGCCCGCCCACACCATCATTTTATTTTATTGACTACCATCCGCAAGGGCGCCGCATTTCTCTCCGCCCACGCCGCTACCTCAGCAAAGGCTGGCTGTGACGTACTGACACATCCGGGTCTCATTCTGCCATCAACGTAAGATGATGACGCAGCTCAGTTACCTGGACGTCATGACCAAAGCATTAGGGACTTGGGGTGCGTCGAGGATGCCGCTGGCCATGGCATGACAGGGGTGCAGGCCTGTGTGTGTACAGGCAAGGGGCAAAGTACACACTCATACTGCCCAAGCAAACACTTCACCATAGAGGCAAGACTCACAGCAAGGCAAGGTTTATTCACTTTTGAAACCTTAGTATGGGGCTTAGAACTCACCCCTCAGTTTGGACCCCCTTGACCTTTAAATTCACGTTTCTTGGCGCATCAAGGTGTAAATTCAGATTTTCATCTCATGTAATCTACATGGGAGAGTGACAGCTCTTGCCCCCAGACTGCAATGAACCGACGTTTCCTCTCCTGTGAACCCCCCTTTGCGCTCACCCATCCGTGTCTAGACAGCAGCTCCAATCACAAACACGCAATTTTCCGTCTCCCTCTGCAGTCAAAAGTGAATTTCAATTTCAAATCTCCATCAGTCAAAAACTCCTCCGGCCTCAAAGGCTGCTCGTGTATCTCAGCCACGACGTGACGTCGTCAATTAAAAGCTCCCGGTTCATTAGCATGAATCCTTTCCATCATTATCAATAGTGGAGCTGTTCTGGGGAGCAGTCGTACACTTCTGTAACCACATTTCTGCTGCTGCTATTTCTGGTTTACGGGGACTGACTGTTTTAGGAGCTATTCTGTTTTGAAATAGCACTAGTCTTATATAGCCCGCTGCCGGGGGCCATACCGGTTGTTAAAGGCCCTGAACCAGAGTTCTAGGCCTGAGCCGCAGGCCAGGACCTATAACGAGGTAGAGGGCCTTTAACAACCGGTATACCCCGAGGCAGAAGGGCTGTCAATGAATCGACTTGTAGAGCATGGCCAATCACACGCAAGGGTATCCAGGCACTGGGGATCTTGCTGCGGAAGCTCAGTTGAACAGCCAGGTCTTGAGTCCTTTCCTGATTGCCAGTAGCAAGGGTGAGGTCCAGAGGTGAAGAGAGAGGTCGTTTCCTGGACCTGGCCACTAGGTAGGAGAAGGAACGACCTCCGCTGCAGCTTCGACATATGCGAGGAGTGTGAGCCAGGTGAAGGGAGGCAGAGCGAAGTTGTCTGGAGGGTTGGTGGAAGTTCAGTCAGTGTTTGAAGGAAGCCGGTCCTTTGTTGTGCAGGGCTTTGTAGGTGTGGGTCAGTATCTTGAAGTGGCATCTCTTCTGAATGGGGAGCCAGTGGAGCAGCATGAGGTAGGGGGTGATGTGGGTCTGCTTGGGGATGTTGAGGATGAGTCTGGCGGCAGAATTCTGTATGGTCTATAGTCTCTTAAGGAGGCGCGAGTTGATTCTTGCATAAAGTGTGTTGCCTTAGTCCAGCTGGCTGGTGACTAGGGCTTGTGTGACGGTTCGCCTGGTGTTGACAGGAAGCCATTTGAAGATCTTGTGGAGTATGAGAAGAGTGAGGAAGCAGGCAGAGGAGATTTGTTGAACCAATTTTTCATGGTGAGTTTGCTGTCCATGATAATGCCGAGGTTGCGGGCATGGTCTGTTGGCGTGTGTGAGGGTCCTAATTCGGAAGGCCACCAGGAGTCTTTCCACGGAGATGTGTTGCTCCCGAAGATCAGCACTTCAGTCTTTTCTGTGTTGAGTTTCAGTCAGTTGTCCTTCTTCCAGTCTGCGATGTTCGTCATGCACCTGTGGAAGTTGGCCCTCGTGGTGGAGGGCTTTTCTAATAGCGAGAGGATGAGCTGAGTGTCGTGAGCGTAGGATATGAAGTTTAGTTCATGGGTTCTGGTGAAGTCGGCCAGGGGGGGTCATGCATGTGTTGAACAGGGTGGGACTGAGGGATGAGCCTTGAGGGACGTCACAGATGATGCTTTTGTGTTCAGAGCTGAAGGGAGGCAGGTGGATTATGTGTTCTTCCAGTGAGGAAGGAAGCGATCCATCTGAGGGCGTCTCCTTGGATCCCGATGTGGTGGAGTATCTTGAGAAGTGTGTGGTGGGATACAGTGTTAATTGCTGCTGAGAGGTCAAGGAGGATAAGAGCTGCTGTTTCTCCTCAGTAAAGGAGGGCGTTGATGTCGGTGGTGGCGATGAGGGTGGTTTCGGTGCTGTGGTTGGCGTGGAATCCAGACTGGGAGATGTCCAGAAGGTTGTTGTTTTCCAGGTGTCCAGTGAGTTTGAGGTTGATGGCTTTTCGAGGACTTTGGCGGGAAAGGGGAGCTGAGAGATGGGATGAAACATTTTGAGTTCGCTGGGGTTGGCCGACTGTTTCTTGAAGAGAGGATTGACTTCAGCATGTTTTATAGCTTTAAGGCTATTAAAACATGTTCTCAATTAAAAAGGGATAAACATGAAGACAAACATTGGAATGTTGGAGCTCCAGGCTTATACCAGCCATTATAAGCCCGGAGCTAATCCATTGTCTTCAATGGAGCTCTCAACATTCCAATGTTCTAATATAGCCTTATAGCCCGCTGCCGAGGGCTATACCGGCTGTTAAAGGCCCTGATCCCGAGTTATAGGGCGAGGGCCTATAACGAGGGAGAGGGCCTTTAACAACCGGCATAGCCTGAGGCAGAAGGGCTATAAGGCTATTAGAACATTCCACCCACTAAGGGTAGAATGTTCTAAATTAAAAATGGAGAAACAAAAAGACAAACATTGGAATGTTGGAGCGCTGGGCTTATACCAGCCATTATAAGCCCAGAGCAACTCCATTGTCTTCAATGGAGCTCCCAACATTCCAATGTTCTAATGTGTGTTAATACACACTGATAAAGAGGCCAATCAATCCCCTTCTTCAAAAAAACATATACGAACAAAACAACACACAAATAAACCAATAGTAAGGATTAACTTTTGGCAAATGCCACCCAAGTTCCAAACATTTTCGAACACTTTCTATCTTACCTTCCACTAAATTTTAAATCTCAACACAATTTATTTGGACTACTAAAAAGTAAAACAAACATTCATTTATTTTAGTATTTATTTCCTTTAAAAGTATTGTGTAGCAGTATTTGTGTTTCTGGTGGGACATCTCACCACATTAATTACACCCTCTCTCCCTTGAGCATCCTCAAGGTGCACCCTCTATTCATCCAACTCCAGGGTTGGCACAATCCTCCGAACTGGTGAAGCCCCCAAGAGTGGGGTCTGCAGATAGGTATGTTTGCTCCAATGACCTGCAGTGCCTGTGAAACAATGGCGCATCGAGTGCCTGGCAATGACGCTACCCCAGTGCTCGATCTGCTGGCACAGCTCCTGGAGAGGGTGCCAGCTATGAGGCACTCTTAGCCTGGCAGGCACACTGACTTCGGAAGGAGGTTGTGTCGTGTGTGGAGGAGGGAAGAGAGGCCAGACGTGTGTGGAGAGGGGAAGAGAGGCCAGCTTCCGGCTCTGTCGGTGGTGCAGCAAGGAGCCTGGCACAAGCTACAGGCTGAGGGTTTGTACCCCTCACAGCTCTCAGGAGACCGGCTGCTACCCGTGGGACTGTAATCATCAACGGAATTGTTGCAATTCAGAAAAGCTTTGAAGACCTGGCTCTTCCCTAAGTAATTCTGCTTTCAGCTTATGTGCTTTTTTTACACCAGTAATGCTCTGCCTACACATGAGCTCTCAGCGCCAGGATATCCGTTTGGTGATAATTGCACTTTACAAATGTCATAAATAAATAAAATAATCTATCCTCTGGGGTTATCGGTGCCATCCGGAAATTAGGACCTGCTTTCTTCATTCATGCACATTCCTGCAAACCCACTACCCGCGCTGCAGCCGTTGGTCGAGCAATTTGATGTCAAAAGGCGAGCCAGGGTGAAGGAACATGCATCCTGGTGGCTGTGTCCTAGCGGAGCATAATGCCTCACCCATTCCGAGGTTCTGTTGCGGAACGGATGCTTCATGGGGCACTGCAGAGACTGTATCTGGAATTCCAAAGTCCTGCCCGGGAAGGGTCCAGCATAGGAGCGCGGCAGGGAGATTCCCGGTCACTCTGAGGTCCTTCCTGGAGAAGCATCCCATGGAACAGCTAGTGAGAGTAGGATTGCTATTACATCAGAGCCTTGCGCTGTTTGAGTTCCTTCTGTAAGAGCGCCAATATTCAAGGGCCAACCTAAAATGAAATGAAATCTGTGGTTCTTCTGGCTTTGTTTCCTACGGGGCGACTGACGTCCTGGTGTTCATCTGACACACTTCAGTATCTCAGCTTCCCTTCTGCTCCAAAACCTAGACACCACTCTTAAGTGGCTCCTCCGCTGCTGCTCCGGTTTCAGCCCTCCTTACTGCTCTCCAGTTTAGATCCCACCGATCCCTAGAAGCAGCCTCTACCTCCCTAGGTGTTATGGGTAATGACCAGGGCACAAGTCCTAAAAAAAGAAGTGGGGGGACGCTGACGTCACGACAGGAAGTGACGTCACGAAAGGTGGCTTGCACCATCAGACTCATTGCCTCCCCTCGCTCACCCCTTAGATGCGATTGCATCAGAGAAGCCAGCGCGTGAGCAGCGTTCTGAATGAGCTCCGATCTCGCCCCAGAGAGGCCAAAGAGTGAATGTGTGGCTCCATTTGCTCCAGTTATCGAGCTCCTGGTAAAATAAGTAGGGGGACGCCGTCCACCTGCGTGGTACCCCGACTCGAGCCCTGGTAATGACCCTTTTCTCCACAGGTATTAGGGGTAAATGACTAGAAGGCTTGCACCGAGACAGGTGAGCATGCTGTCATGTCTTTAATCCTTTTTTCCTAGGTATTACGGGAAAGGACTAGAATGCTTCCACTGACAGTCGAGCATGTTGCAGTGTTTATGACCCTTACCTCCCCAGGTATTATGGGTAAATGACCAGAATGCTTCCACAGTGCTGCTGTGTTTGTGACCCTTATCTCCACTGGGAGCACAGATGAAGCACTCGACAGGCTCTCCTTCCAACATTCAAACTGCTAGGTCGAAGTCTCCTGCTGCATTACTGTTTGCCAGAAAGTACTGCATTGTGACCTCTAGGTTCACCACCCCCCAAGGTGATGATATTTTTCTTTTTAGGTCGAGCCTACAGCGCGCATGCGCTATCGGAAAGACCTGTTGCAATCAAGAAAACAATGTTTTTCCCACCTTCTACTTACCATAGGTTCGCTCCGCTGTCGTTCTTCTTTACTGCCTCCTAACTCGTTCATTTTGCCAATATGTCACTTCCATTCAAGGGTGAGGTGCACCGGTAAAGTACAGTTTCCTTACGCTTTCCTTCTTCAGCTGTTGTGTGGAAGAACTCTTTCTTTTCTTACTTTCCACCGCGCTCGTTGCTGCTTGTATTTACTGTCCTTGTATCTGTGATTACGTTTTAATTTACAGAGGTAGCCAGTGAAGCGTTCCTGCTCTGCCGACGGCAACTGCCCCCCCTCTTTCTTCCTCTTCTTCCCTCTCTTTCTGTCCATGTCTCGCTCCTCCTTACTTGCTGAAAACCGTGACTTCAAGAAACGGCTCTTACCCTCTCTCCCCTCCCCGTTCCTTCATTCATTCCCCTGTGAAATGACCCTTGTATTTTGCTCAAGTCTTATTAATAAAGTGAGATTCTACTTTTATGTCGGAACACCAAGCACTCCATGTGGCTGCTCTCTGGCTTGTAGAGCAATGAATTAAAAGGAAACCTGATTTGACATGATTGAATTGATGATGGCTCAGTGCTGCTCCAAATTGTTTTATGCACAAAGTAACTTATGTATAAGGCGAGCAAGAGCAATGGAAACTAGAACTGAAGTAATCAAGGAAAGGTCACCGGAAACACTACTGCAAGCTCCTTTAGGCCTGGCCAATGACGGTCACAAAAAAAGCTTCTGAAGTAAAACATTTCTAAAAGCTGGGCTTTTACAAACATTTACACCGCCATTTCACCACCATGGTGACTTTACTGACAAGGCACATTTTCATGATGAACAGATCACCCCTCTTCCTCCGCAATATAGCTGGTAATGTACATACATTGCCTAATGTGTCTATTTCATGCTTTTGAGTGCTATCTGCAGCACAAAAGTTTAAATGCTGGAGGACTGTCTTGGCGTTTCATCTTCCCAGTGTCGATAATATCTAGACCGGACAGATTAGCAATCTTATACAACAAAACATAACAGCAGCATTACGGCATCAAGTTTCATTGACAAATAATTGCACCACGATACTGCTATGGTGCAGGGCTTCTATAAAAAGATGTTATTATTTCCGGTTCCTGTCCACTGCATGGCATGGCGGTATATCCGCATAAATCAGAAATGCTGTCAATTTAACAAAGTAAAACATCTGTTTCTTGTTCTGTTTTTTTTTGGATATGTTGTCTTTTTCTGACATGTTTCTGTTCGGAAGTGCAGCCTCCGGAGGGAGGGGAAAAAAAGTTCACAATACTAAAAATATGATTAACTATATAAAGCAAGACAGAGTGGTTGTTGCAACGTGCCAAGATTGGTTGTATTCACACCCAAACACATTATTGCACTTTACAGAGTTTGCCACTGGAGCGCTGGTTTCGTTTGTTTGAATTTCACCATAATGTGAAGAACTGGAACGAGGGACGTACGGAGAGAAGAGAGACGTCATCTAATTGTCAGCAGAAAGTCTTAAAATGAACGGACTTGGACCCTTGTATTCATAGTTGCCAACTGTCTTGTTTTTGCAGACAATCCCGGCAAGTTGGAGACTGTCCCGGGTAATATTGTTGCAGAAACGGTTCCTCTTCATTACACACAGGTACGCAAACAAGAACTTTCTATTTGCAGCAGCCCGGTGCTGCAAAGTGTCCCTGGAAATATTTTTCAAATTTTGGCAACTATGTGCATTTTTCTCAAGTCTTAATAATAAGGTGAGATTCTACTTTTATGTAGGAATACCGAGCACACCATATGGCTGCTCTCCACTTCAGATAGCAATGATATAAAAAAAATATAAAAAAAAATTTGACACAATTGAAATAACGGCTTGTTGCTGCTCCAAATCGTTTTATGCACAAAGTAACTTATGAATAAGGCGAGCAAGAGCAATGGAAACTAGAACTGAAGTAATCAAGGAAAGGTCACGGAAACACTACTGCAAGCTCCTTTAGGCCTGGCCAATGACAGTCACAACAAAAAGCTACCGAAGTAAAGCATTTCTAAAAGCTGGGCGTTTAGAAACATTTACACCGCCATTTCACCACCTTGGAGACTTTACTGACAAGGCACATTTTCAAGAGCAACAGATCACCCTGATTCTCTACAATATAGCTGGTAATGTACATATGTCTATTGATCCTCAAAATGTAATCATTTTTGTCATACCCATTTCTTTCATCCCTAACTGCCTTGTCTTACTGACATTAACTGAATAGTGTCAGCCTTGCCCTGAAGGATTGTTGGAGTCCATTCACATTCATTTTTATAACCAACCAAGAACACAAGTTCACTCCACACCACACAATTCCACCCAGCACAATTTCACAACTAACAATTCCAATCCAACCCACATAATTCCACTCCACACTACATACATCCACTCCGCTCCAAACTAAAACACAGGGGTACAAGACATTTTCATTTACAATGCCAATAGCTCTAACTCTCGCAAATGCGAGGCCTATTGCATTGCAAATGCTTGTTGCTGTTTAGTAGCACTCACACTCAAAGGTAATCAGATTTAGTTTTCCATCCCTTCCTTCACACCTCACCACCAGAGTAAAAACTCTGACCCCCACACAGACATTGCACTTTTGATGAGTCATCATTTCCCCCATGCTGAATTCTCCATAAACAAAAATCATCTAATTTCCTGCCTCATTGGTCCCCACTACCCTTGATGGGTACCTTAATATCTTCTACCTCAAGTAGGGATTCAGAGGTGCATGGGAAGAGCTTGTTCAACCTGAGAGTGCCCAGATCCCTGAGACAACAACTTTCCTCGAATCGCAGCTTGAGAGATGCTTTAAGAGAGGAGTATTGGAGCACAGAGCCTGGACAATCTCTCCTTGAAGCAAGAGGGATCCCTCCCATAAGTAAATCATCTGTATGACACCAGTGGTGGCTACCATGTACGGCGGGTGGGGGGGGAGCAGGTGTAAAAAAAAAAAGACCTTCACTGCGACGCAACCTTTTTCTTCAGTCTTCTGGCAGCTGGGTTGGAGAACTTTAAAATGCTCATGTCTGACTGACCATCGCCAGGCGGCCGGCCAAAGGGACATGCAAATTTTAAAGCACACTGCAGAGCTCCCTGCTGCTTCCACTCAGCAGCACTGGCCCCACCCCATCCAGACCCTTAGTTCAGGACGGGTTGCTGAAAAATAAAAATAAATAAACTTTATTACGATTTTATTGTTCATCCCTGGCTTGTGGTTTTTCTTAGTGGGGCGACGCTCCTCCGCTCAAACACAAAGAGCTCAAAGCATCCCCTCTGCTTCACAGGAAGGCAATGAAGACATTTCCTGGCACTAGAAACCTGATCAAACTTCTTGTCCATAAACTTCTGAATGAGTTGCAGCTTGGCGAAGGAAAAGTTAGGAAAGCCAAGACATAAGGCCCAACTTAGTGTTTGGTGGACAATGTATTCCTTTTTTAATTTTTTTTATTTGTCAACAAGAAGACAACAAAGTAAACACAATATTAAATACATAGAGATAACAAAATAAATAAATAAATAAAAAGTACTCAAATGAGAACACATCTCAAAAAGCAAAAACAAGCAGGGATAAATCATTAAACGAATAACATTATCAAAGCATGACAGCTTTCAAAATTCAGCATGTTAATATTAGAACAAAGACCCCCATATTGCATTACATTTGGTCAAGGAACGAATACCCCTTGTTTTAGCCAACGCTTGTTCCATAACAAACGTTTCCCTGACTAACGACCACCAATCGCTAATACAGGGAGGTTTTGGAGAAATCCATACCCGAGCTATTGTCAACCTAGCGGAGACCAGCAAAATGGAAAGTAAACAATTAAATCTATAATTCGTGTTCCTAAAGCCCATCATAATTTCCATAACCGTGATAGGCAACTCTATCCCCAACCTCTGGGAAAGTACTTGGCCCACCTTCTGCCAAAATATCGCCAATTCCGGGCATGTTACAAACATATGCGTTATGATAGCTGCATACATATCGCATCTTGGACATTTCGTCCGATCACTACCCGTACTATTAGAAACCCATTTAGCGATTTTTTTCTGGCGTATAATATTGTAAACAGATGGTACGAAATTGTTGTAGTCGCAGGTTAGTGGAGTGAACTGACTTATCGACAATATTTAGAGCTTGCTCAATAGTAGTAGGCGTGACTGCTACCCCCAGAACTCCAGCGCTCCGCTAGTCTGTCACAATCGCCTAGCCTATAACTGCAAAAACATTTATACATATTACTGATCTGTGATTTTATCTTCCCACTATGCAAGCGATCCCAGATTTCGGAACAAGATACACTCATTAGATTTAAATGCCGCAGAAAATAATCCCGAATCTGATAATATTTGAAAAGCATATAATCTGGTAACTTATACAATAGCTGTAAATTCTCAATAGAAACAAAGCCATTATGATCATAAAGATCCCCAAGGGATATTACCCCATAACTAGCCCACCGTTTGCTAGCAGCATCTTGAAACACCTCCGGCAAACTCGGGTTGCCCCAGAGGGGAAGTTTATCATGATAGAGTAATACATTGCATCTAGAAGATATAGCGCGCCAAATGAATGTACTATCTCGTATAGTCTTAAACTTAACTCTCTTGAAGTAATTCGGGTCATTCATTCTTTATAAATACATACTGCTCTCCTCACCCAACATAAACTGATGGTAAAAAATAGTGCATGCAGGGTTGAGGAAGCTGCGGAAACGACCAGCGAAAGTTGACCAAAAATACATTTTAAAATCAGGAAAATCTAATCCTCCCTGCTTAAAAGAAAGTTTTAGCAAATCTATTGCACAACGTGCTTTTCTATAGCCCCATATGAAGCTACTTAACACACCCTCTAGCTTCTTAAAAAATGAATTAGGGACCCGCAAAGGAATAGAGCGGAACAAATACAAAAATTTAGGTAAAGTCTTTATTTTTATAATGTTAATTCGCCCGATAATACCTATGGGCAACTTATGCCAGTTTTTTAATGATTTAGTTGTCTCTTTCAATAAAGATTCATAATTCAAGGAGAATATCCTATCAATCTGTGCAGATAGCTTAACCCCTAAATAGGTAACTACAGAACAAGCCCCATGAATTAATGCAGCTGGTTGAAATTAAGAAGTATTTGAGTCTTTTTAACGTTTAGCTTATACCCCGATATAGAACCGAACTTGGCTGCTTCATCCTCTATGGCTTTTATCGCACCAATGGGTTCAATTGTAAAAACCGCAATGTCATCCGCGTAAGCGATAGCCTTGAGTGAATTAGCACCTGAGACTAAAGGCCGAATTTGAAGATTACATTGCAGAGCACTAATAAATGGCTCAATATACAGAGCAAAAAGCAGAGGTGAAAGGGGACAGCCCTGACGGGTACCACACAAAATCGGGAAAGTTGATGACTGTAAACCTAAATATACTAGTTTAGCTTGAGGTTTATCATATAAAGCTTGTATCCATTGTTTAAATTGTCCCATAATCCCAAATGTTGCAAGTATGACCCAAAGAAAGTCCCACCCCACCCTGTCAAATGCCTTTTCGGCGTCCAACAGGATCATACAAAGAGGGGTTGGCGTCTTGCTTGTCATATCAAAGGCCCCAACCGCCATATTAACATGAGCAGTGGTGTCCCTACCTTGAATAAACCCATGCTGGTGAGGGGATACAAGACCAGGCATAACTGGAGCAAGACGGTTCGCCAATATTTTAGCAAAAATGTTTGCATCAGCATTAATAAGCGATATTGGCCAGTACGAACCACATTCATCCGGAGTTTGCCCCTCTTCAGAAAAAAAACAATCTGCGTCATGTTCCATGACTCGGGTACCTTACCATTTGAGCCAATAAACCGTATAACCGAACCAAATGGTATCATCAAAACGTCTTTTAAGAGCTTATAGAATTCGACAGGTATAGAATCTTCTCCAGCCGCCTTTCCAGATGGTAAAGCAGAAATTGCCAATTCTATTTCCTCCTTTGAGATGTCTTTTGCCAATATCTCAGATGTCTCTACCCCCATACTTGATAAAGCTCTACCCTGGATATATCTTTGTATATCTTCATCCTTTGGTTCAATTGTTGGGGTATATAGCTCCTGGTAATACTTAGAAAATTGTTCCAAAATCTGCTGTGGATGAGAGTGGAGTATGCCATTTATCCCTTTAATAGCTTTCATGTGAGTTTTTGCCCTATCCTCTGCAACCTTTAAAGCCAGAATCTTACCTATTTGTTCGCCATATTCATATTGCGTAAGACGATATTTGTTAAATCTTACCGCAATTTTTCCATGAATATCTTCTTTATAGCTAGCCTAAGATCCATTAAAGTAAGCAACAATTGTTCTTGATCATTAGTGCCCCGTAAAACTGCCTCTGCATGTCGTTCTTCCGCATTACATATAGCTTGGATAGCCTCCTTACTTGCAGATCTACGCTCTTTATTATGTTGCCATATATATTGTTGTGTTATGCCCCTTATAACTGCTTTACATGTATCCCACACCACAATCGGTGAAGCTGACCCTATATTCTCATAAAAAAATTATTCAAGCCGTTTCCTGATACTAACCAGATACTCCCCATCTGAAAATAAATACCTAGGAAAAGAAAAAGGTCTAAGCATCTTGCACTCAGCTATAGCCCTGAACGAAAGTAATATGGGATTATGATCAGAAGTGACTCTCGGGTATATATTTCCATATCTGCCAACCACAATATGTGATCAGACACCCATGCCATATCAATACGGGAATAGAGTTTATGCGGGGCAGAATAATACGTATACCCTGGTATAGTTGGATACAGATTTCTCCACACATCTCTAATAGACTGCAGCCGACCCAACTCCCCAATTGCTACTCGAGTCTTCCGCATCCTATGAGTAGCTCCCCACCTTGTTGTGTCTATGCCGTAATCCAAAACACAGTTAAAATCTCCCATTACAACCCGCTCCCCCTCCCAATTCAGCATTTCCATATTCAGAGCATCAACAACAGTGGGGTCATCAATGTTAGGACCATACAATGAGCACAAAACATATTTCTTTCCCCTTATCTCCATCTGTACGATTGCCCATCTACCTCTCTGATCAGCCAATGTTTTACATATCGTACATGCAAACCACTTGTGTTTTAGTATAGCAACCCCCGTGTTGAAGTACTTTGTAATGTACAAACCACAATTTCAAACCCTAATTGTTTTAAAAGACTGCGATCTTTATATGAGAGATGAGTCTCTGTTAGCATAACTACCTGGGGATTATACATTTTTAGCTCTTCACAGACTAATTGCCTCTTAATTCTGCTATTTAGGCCTGCAACATTCCAAGCAAGACATTTAATCCACTCCATTACAAAGATTATTCCCTCCCGCCTTTTTAATAACAAACTTAATTGAATTTGTTTCGCTTTCATAAACTCTATTTACAGACTTACTTCTTAGTGCCCTCGTGTTGACCTTTTTTTTTTTTTGCTCTCCAATAACCCCACCCCACCCCTTTCGCCCTTGGCGAACTCACCATCCTCCCTGCTTCGTGAAGGAGGAATCTTCCCCTTCTAACAGCTGCCGCTGGTTATGGCAGCTACCTGGAGCCAGTACACCCCGGCGGCTTCCGAGCCAAGCCCACACCCAATACGGACATACCATTTGAAACTTAGCAATTCTGAAAAGCCGATATAGAGATATAAATAAGAAGAAGAGAAAGGGAGAAAAAAGACAAGGAAGAGAAAACCAAGTTGGGGATAAGAAAGGGAATATAAAAAGCATAAAGAGAACATAAAAAAGAAAATGAAGAGCCTGAAGAAGAAAAAGCCCCAGGAAACCCCAAGAGCCCAGAGAAAAAACAAAAAGAAAAGCTATATTCCACTCCCTACCCTAAAGTATGCACACAGTGAAGACGCCCTCCCCTCTCCTCCACCCTGAGTAAAAACCTCAAACTTTATTCGACCCCTTATCCAACACCTCCTTTTGCCATCTACCGATAGCTACTTTTGCTTCTTGTTCCAATGAAAAAAAATACGATTGACCCCCCGTAAAGCCTTCAAGCGTGCTGGCTCCTGTAAAAATACGTGTGCCCCGGTGGCTTTCAACGGGTCAATCAACTGCCGTAATTTCCAACGCCTGTCCATTGTCGACAATGTATTCCATCACAAACGTGGCAGAGTATCCTATCCGCCAATCCCTCGGTCCACCCACTCTATTCACAGTTGGGAGGACCATCATCTTTCTGATGGCGGTGCCACGTATGTCTCTACTGGGCTGGCGGAGTAGGGCCCACTAGAGTAAGGACATTGGGCTGCCCTCCTTAGTTAGCGCAGATGGTCCGATGTTTTTTTTCTACCTTTCACCACCAGGAAAAACCTGCAGGTTCCAGACAGAAAAAAAAGGAAAATGACCTCACATCCTTGAAGAAAACTCCCAGGGGTTTTCTTTTCCAAAAACGAACTCATGCTTTGCAACTTTGTTTTTTAAAACAAAAAGGTTTGGTGAGCGCCTGCCAGAAAGATGGCAGCCGCACACCAACCCTGCAATGCCATCTGAGGTACCACTGTGAATGTGGTTCCTCTGAAGCCACAGCGACCGCCCCTGGGCTGGTGGAGATCTCTAAATATGGTGGGCAGTAGTCTGTCAGGATGGAGGACGTAATGTCCTCAACCAACGTCCTCCACCATCCTGACAGATGGCTGATCGCCACCAAAGTTGAAATCAGGCCCATAGTCTGTTGCAAGAGTCTAAGGGAGATAAAAATACAAAGAGGTGGACATTACGGAGAGCTTTTTGGGCTAAAAGGGAAGCATTTTTCCTATCGTATTAAGCATGGGAAAGCAGGAACCGGAGACGGGACTGATCTACGCTTTCAAAGGACTTTACTCTGCCTGTGGATACTGGAGGACCCTGGACGTCAATCAGAGGGAGCATCTGCTGCCCCTGCAACTCCTGGCTTCTGTGTACTGATGCCTTTAAAAGTGTATTTCCCATCAATAATGCATGCTTGAAACATCCAGATCACGCATGACACTGTGATGTTGAAAGGTATCGTTTTTCAACCATTTACAAGCATCACTTAAAGACTGTTCAGGATGTAATACAAACACGAGAGAAGTGCATCCTACTGTGCCACACCAAGTGGAAACACGTTTAAGTCCACACAAAGAACCTTTTTCACATCTTAAAAATGCTTCTACTTTTTCAACTTGCATCTTATTTAAGTGAAAAGGCAGTGCTATGTTCTAGCTTTCATTCTAGCTAGCTACACAGATGCAAGTTAGACACCTGTAACCTGAGCTTCAGAAATATGTACAACTTAGGCAGAAACCATTTATCATTCCTGCAGCTAGACAGGTCTAATAGAGAATGACCACCATGCCCCATCATCATCTACAACAATCCTTAACTCATCCAGAGCCATAATCAACCTCTACTCGGGTGAAATCCTACCTGCCAGATATTTTGGCTCTCTGAGTTACACGGACAGCTGCTTAGCCATGATTTCTGAGAATCCAAATCATCAAAAACTCATTCGGTTGAAAATAAAGTTCATAGAAACACCTTTCGGTCGAAAATAACAGAAAAACACGGAAAACAGTTCCAAAATAATAATTCATTTAAATAAAAAAACTTGCTTTAAGTAAAACAAAAAAAGAAATGTGAACCCCTAGGAAATTATGGTTGGAGAGCATAGATTCAATATTAAAGCAGAAAAATAGATTAGTAGATAAAAGTGGGAAGCAGGGTACATGGAACGTGGTTATGGAAGAAGTCCCCACTTAAAGAAAACCTGTGTGTGGGGGATGGGGGGGGAGACAGAGGAGCAAGGGGAGGGGGGATAAACTAATTTTAAAAATGGGTGAAGAAAGTAGGGTGACCCTCCCCAAAAAGTACAACAAACAGGAACAGGGTAGAGGAAAAAAGGAAGTGAGGAGAAGGAAGGAAAACATGTGAGGGAAAAAAACAGCAGAAATGGGGTATCAAATTAAACACATTCTATGGATTGGTTTATACCAATATGTAACTGGCAATTATCTTTGAAATCTAGACTAAAGAGTTTAGGTGAAATGGTTTAACAAAATGAGTTTTTTTGGTTTCTTTTTTTAAGGAAATTGCATCCAATCCACTTGATACTTTGGCCAGACCACCACTGGAACCAGTTCACTTTGACAGCATTAGGCAGGGTGTCTATTGGCCAAGCACGCAGCACATTACGTTGCTCACTCTAGTGTTCAAAGCCTTTCACAGCACAGCACCCCGTTACCTCTCACAGAGGGTTACACGCCGCTTCATTTCAAATACGAAGGCTTACACTAGGGAGGACCTCGTTAGATTAAACCCGCGTGGGGGAATTGATGGGTGCCCCTGTATTCCCTTCGAGGTTATGCCCAACCGCCTTAGAAGTATTTGCCCTAACTGCAACACACTTCTGCCACACATTCTGGATCTTCCGGCCACTGGCCCTAACGACAGAATAGGAAGGAGAGATAATATAGTGGACCAACCTCCTCTTAGTTGTATGCTGCTGAATGCCAGATCTCTCGTTAAACACAGCATGGCGTGTGCGTTGCTCATTGAGGAACAAGATATTAAATTGGCCTTCAGAACTGAATCCTGGTCTGATCAGGCGCCCGGTCCTGATTTAGCTAACGCGACCCCTCTGGGATTCCATTGTCACACTTTGGACAGACTTCATGGGAGAGGAGGGGGACTAGCAGTCATTTACCATGATTCACTGAAGCCCGTTTTTCACACTGCTTCAAATGCCACGTGTGAGGCTCTCTCATTTAGCTTACGCACCTCACACCATAGCACCTTTAAGGGGATACTCCTCTATCGCCCTCCAGGCCCACAGGGGTGGATTTTTAGAACTGCTGGGGACACTGCTCGAAGAAGGGCTATGTGCAGATTCCTTTACGGTGCTAGGGGATTTTAATTTCTATCTGGAGGATCAATCCAACTTAGACACTATTACATTGGGGCAAGTGATGGAGGCAGGGGAATTGAAGCAGTTGATTGGAGTACCAACACACAACAAGGGGCACACGCTGGATGGGATCTATTCTAATAATCCTACACTGGCAGTCTCGTCAGTACTCCCTTTGGTGTGGTCCGATCATTGCGCCATCCTCTTTAAGGTGAAAGAGTCTAAGGACCACAAACTTAGATCAGAACCCTCAGGGACCATTGGAAAAAGAGTTTGGAAACGTAGACTGCGTAGAGTTAGGAGAGGCACTGAAAAATACCAAGTCTCCTCTCCCTGTAGAGGTAGACAAAGCTACCTCTGCATTCACGGAGTGGCTAGAAGTAGCATGTGACAAACTCGCCCCGTTAAAGTGTGGACTCCTAAAAGGGCTCATCCATCTGCCCCCTGGTTTTCGGATGAACTAAAAAACCAAAAACAGGCCTGTAAACGTTTAGAAAGGGTGTGGAGGAAAGGCTACAATAACGTGGACAAAGAAAGTTATAAGCTAAGCCTTAGACAATACAAGGATAAACTGTTGGAAACCAAAAAAAAGTTCTTTGCTGAACAAATCTCCCAGGCTGAATCCAATGCCAAAGAGCTCTTTAAAACCATCACCAAACTAGCGTCCCCAAAGCCCCCAAGAGCCAAAGTAGCCCAGACCTCTGTGAAAAATTGGCCAAATTTTTCCAACAAAAAGTGGAATCTATCTTTTCCTCATTTAGCCTAGCTCAAAGGGGGATAAGGACGATGCCTCCAAACATAGAACAAAACAAACCAGCATTAGTCAATTTCTCTCTGTTAGAGACACCAGATACAATCAAACTTCTGAGTTCCATTCGGTCTGGATCCCCGATGGATCCATGTCCGGCATCGGTATTAAAGCAAATCCCAGAAGTTATAGGATCGACCCTTACACCATTGTTGAACAACATAATTACAACGGGCAAATTCCCCAGCAATTGGAAGAAGGCTTCTATCCTTCCCCTATTAAAAAAACCTACCCTGGACCCTAGCGATCCAAACAATTATAGGCCAATGTCAAGACTCCCGCTTCCCGCCAAGATTATCGAAAAAGGCCATGAACACCCAGCTCAGCACATTTCTGCTAACTAACAATCTACTCGATTCATCGCAATATGGGTTTAGAGCAGAACACAGTACCGAGCTGGCCCTAATCAAATCCACAGAGGAGGTGCGAGAGGCGTTGGACAGAGGAGGAAAGGCAATTCTGATTATGTTAGATCTGTCAGCAGCCTTTGACACGGTCCATCATGAAGTTCTGATGGACCGGTTGTCTGAAGTAGGAGTACATGGTGCCGCTTGGAACCTTCTACAATCCTTCCTCTCTGGAAGAACGCAAACAGTGGACCTGGACAATCATAGGTCAAAGCCTTTCTCACTCCCGTGTGGGGTGCCACAGGGGTCATCGATAAGCCCGACACTCTTCAATGTGTATGTGATCTCTTTGGCGGGCCTAATTAAATCCAACGGTTTCCAAATCACCTCCTACGCAGACGACACGCAAATAGTGTTGTCAATTAGAGACGGGGAGGAGAAGGAAACAGGGGCTCGCTTTCATGATTGCATGAGGGCCATCTCAGGATGGATGTCGTCCAACTGCCTGAAATTAAATTCAGGCAAAACAGAGGTTATTATGTTTGGAAACAACCCTAACCTGTGGACGTCAGATTGGTGGCCAGCAGAGCTGGGCCTCTGCCCTTCTCCCACCAGGAAAGCAAAAAACCTGGGGGTGATTATGGACAATAAGCTCTCTTTTGGCGATCACATAAGCTCGGTGGTCTCGACATGTTTCTTAATCCTGAGAATCATAAGGAAAATAAAGTTCTTTCTTCCGGAGAGCAGTCTCAGGACAGTGATCACGGCCCTTATTATGGCACGGATTGACTACTGTAACAGTCTATATTTAAATGCCCAAAAACAGCATGTTAACAGGCTTCAAATTGCACAGAATGCTGCAGCCAGAATGCTAACAGGTACTCCCAAATTCGTCTCTGTAAAGAAGGAGCTAAAACAACTACACTGGCTCCCTGTGAAGTTAAGGGTACGCTTTAAAGCGCTCTGCATGGCCTTTAAAGCCCTCAATGGAATTGGCCCCAACCATCTGAGGCAAAAATTCAAATGGTATGTCCCCATAAGGAACCTTCGGTCTACAGGAGCGAAACAAGTCCTAGTTCCTCTGATTAAAAGGCCAGTTGGGGGGCAGAAGTTTCATCACTTGTGCCTCTAAGGCATGGAATGAGCTCCCATTCCATTTGAGGAACTCAGCAGATCTCCTTTCCTTCAGAAGGGGGCTGAAAACTTGGCTTTTCTCACAGTAAAACCCCCATCACTGACGACCAGCAGGTATGCTCAGCGCCAGGACACCCTTGGGTGTAACCCGGGGGTAACCGTGTGCTATATAAGCTCAAATAACATAACATAACATAACACCACACCATGCTCTCTTCGCACAGCCAATTTTAATCTTCTAACCGTACCCAAGCCCCTACGAGGGTCGGATCCTTCAATCTCCACTAGCCTCTTCACTGGAGTGCCCTCCAAACCAACTCAGATCACTTTTTCCCTCATGAAGCTGACATGTGCCCTCAAACCTCTCCCATTCACCATAGACTTGTGACACCCTTTGGCCTCTGCCCTTCCCCAGTCCATTGTCAGCCCAGACACTGCACCTAACCCTTGCCCAGATGTCGATGCAATTAAATATTTGAAACTTCTAACAATACAGGTGAAAATGTATATTTTTGCAAACACCCACTTGTACATTTTCTTATGTACTTTTATTGAGTTTTATGACAAATAAGCACATGTCCGGAATTTTTTTTAATTCAGTCAAATGTTCAGTAATACATAGTACAGTATCTGTGGATCTGAATGTTACAACACAAGAATAGTATTGAAAAACGCCGTACATTGTCGCATATATGATTCTGGGACCGTGTTATCAAAATAACCCTGGTGGCGTAACAGTTGTGCGTGCCTTCTTTTTGCTCGTCTGAGGCACTTTGGTATTACAGAAAGGTCTGCTGATGCTTGCACAGCCGCTTCTGTAATAGAGATTGCGCTGGCTCACACGATCCTAAGGGAGCGTTCTCTTATTTGCATGGGGGCATGGCTTCATTCAACTATTATAGATGCAGGAGCAGAGGCAAAGGAGCTCTTAGGAGACGCAGGGACTATGCTCCACATACAGGTCCCGCACAGTCAATGCACTTCCCTGGATGTGGCATGCGGGCGCAGTCACTCACTGCACCCGCATACATCTCTGTCTCCCTTTCAAAAGTAAAGCCGGCTGGGCTGCCGCCTGCACATTGAAAGCCAGAACAGCTGCTTCAAACAGCTGGTCCAACCTTTCACTAATGTGCTGCCCCCTGGGCAGGAGCGATTGCACATTTGTTCACATTCATTGTGGTACGTGTACTTGTCCCTGGATTCTGACAGGGCACAATGTTATTGCCCATACGCAACACTGGGAAAGAATCTGACATTCCCTCCTAGGGGCTTAAAAAGCATTTCTCTAGATGTATCCTGGATGGGGTCTTTTTTTGGTATTTCCAAACATGTCTCTTAACAGAAAATACATAGAGAAGCAAGAAGCAATGTTTGTGCCCTTTCTCAGGGTGAGGCCCTGAACAGGTGGGTTTTCCAGAATGCAACATTCTAGTCGTTGCCTGGAAGGGATCCTGCACTGGTTAGTTGATGATTCTAGCAGGCACCCTTCTATTCGTTCCTTAGAAAGGGTTCTAAACTGGTTAGTTGAGGACTATGCCAGGCAGCCTTATAGTTGTTCCCTGGAAGTGGTCCTCAACTAGTTAATAGAGGGTTTTAGAAGGCAGCCTTCTAGTCTTTCCACAGAAGGGGTCCGAAACTAGTTGGCTAGTTGACTCTACCAGGCAGTCTTCTGGTCGGTCACTGGAAGGGTGGCTAAACTAGTTAGTTGGTGATTCTGACAGGCAAACATCTAGCCATCCTGGTTAGCATGATTTTTTCAGGCAGCCTTCTAGTCATTCCCTAGAAAGGGTCCTACACTGTTAGGTTTCAGAGTCTAACAGGCAGTCTTCTAGTCATTCAGCGATTTTGACAGGCAGCCTTCTAGCGATCCCTGGAAGGAGTCCAAAACTCTTTACTTTATGATTCTTGCAGACTGTCCTTTAGTCAGTCCCTGGAAGGAGTCCAAACCTCTTTACTTTATGATTCTTGCAGACTGTCCTTTAGTCATTCCCTGGAAGGAGTCCAAAACTCTTTACTTTATGATTCTTGCAGACTGTCCTTTAGTCATTCCCTGGAAGGAGTCCAAACCTCTTTACTTTATGATTCTTGCAGACTGTCCTTTAGTCATTCCCTGGAAGGAGTCCAAAACTCTTTACTTTATGATTCTTGCAGACTGTCCTTTAGTCATTCCCTGGAAGGAGTCCAAACCTCTTTACTTTATGATTCTTGCAGACTGTCCTTTAGTCATTCCCTGGAAGGAGTCCAAACCTCTTTACTTTATGATTCTTGCAGACTGTCCTTTAGTCATTCCCTGGAAGGAGTCCTAAACTCTTTACTTTATGATTCTTGCAGACTGTCCTTTAGTCATTCCCTGGAAGGAGTCCTAAAGTGCAGTTGCGGCAGCCAAATGACAAAGGCAGGGAGCCGGGGGGAATTGTTTTATTTTTTTTATCTTACCTTTTCCCCGCAGCCTTTGACACCAACGGCTGCCTCCCGCCTTGGAGCTCTCCCATCAGGCTCTGGGAAGGCAGAGGCTGCACAGCCAATCCAGTCGCTGCTCTGCTGGGAGAGCAGTGTCTGGATTGGTCTGAGCGACCTGCTCTGCCGCTCAGACACTGCCTGTGAGCCTGGAGCATTTCTCCAACACGGCTGTGAACACAGCCGCGTTCACAGCAGGGTTGGAGAAATAGAAGTGCGCATGTATGTTTGGACGGCCGGCCAAACATAGATGCGCACTTCTAAGTTCCACCACTAGCCTGTCATGGCCTGGCCCACCCCGCACTCCACGCATGTCAAATCCAGTCAAAGAAAAATACAATTATATTGTTTCATTATCATTTTATTTTTCTTTGACTGGCTCTGATGAGCTGGGCGCCGCTCCTCCGCCATTACGGAGGAGCCGCCCCTGCTAAAGTGGTTGGCTGAAAATTCTAATAGGCACTCTTCTAGTCATTCCCTGGAAGGGGTGCTAAACTGGCTAGTTGAGGATTCTAGCAGATAGACTTCTTTTCAATCACTGGAAGGGAACCTTAACTGGTTGGTGATTCTAGCTTGCAGGCTTCAGAAGGGGACCTAAATTAAGGAGTTGGTGTTTCTGGTAGGCAACCTTCTAATCATTCCTTGGAAAGGGACATAAATTGGTTAGTTGGTCATTCCAATAGGCAGCCTTCAAGCTATTAATTGGAAGGGGTTGTTTTAGCAAATTCGGCTTTTCTGCGTGATCACCCCGTTTTTTTTGCCTTTTGCTGGAAGCTATATTTTTGCTGGTTTTAGAACTCTATGCACTTTACCCCTGCTAATGAGTAGTAAAGTGCCTGTGCTCCCCCTATAAACATGGTTGAATTGGCCTATTCCTAATTGGTATATTTAACTTACCTACAAGTCCCTAGTATCTGGTACAATATGTACCCAGGGCCTGTAAGTTAAATGTCACTAGTGGACTGCAGCACCAATTGTGCCATCTACTACAATGAAAGTGTAAAACATGGCTTCAGGCCTACCAGAGTAGCCTTTCTGTAGCATTGTAAAAACTGCAATTCGACTTGTCAAAATAAACCCTTTTGACATATCAAACCCTACTTTTTAAATATTTATGTCACCCTATGCAGGCCTTATTACCCATAAGGCAGGGTGCATGGACATTAAAAATAGGTCATGTAGATATAGTGTTAATCAAGTCCATACAGTGAAAAAGCCACAGAAACTATTTTCTTTGTAGCAAGGCTGGCTGTTCCCTAGGAAAACAGGGGGATGCAAAACTAATACTGTATCTCGGCAATGGGACTAGCTAGAAAAATAATTAACCAACTTTTTAATAGTTACTAAAATCCAATTCAATGTTTATTTAGAAAGCTACATTTTCCCTGCCTAAAGTCTCTGTAGGCCTATTTGCATGAGCTTCAACTGTCACCAGGCAACCTCGATGAGGTGTTAAAACTGCTCCCAGAGCAGGACAAAGGTCTTAAGTGTAGGGAGGTGTTGGTGTTGCCTTGTCAGGATGGCCAGTAGGCTGAGCCCAGGATCTTGATTAACTTCAAAGAGGGCCCCTGTCACAGGCAAATATTCGCTGACACCTGGGCAATGACCTTCCTTTGTCCTTCCAGCCCCTCAGGCTCCAATTACTATTAGCATCCTTTTTGACATTACAGTGTTAAATCTTTTTCGAGTGTTAAAGCCAGCTTGGCAGGTCTGAGAGGTTTACATAGAACATTTGGGGAGCACTTCAAAGGAGGGAAGCAGGATGCCAAAACAATTTGTGTCTCTACTGTCTGGTTCCTGGAAAACCTTGTTTTTGTCTACCAGACTTCTGTCTCATGGTTTATTGGGGATACAGAGTAAGCTTCAAATTGGATTTTGTTGTTAGATGTGGGAGGACACTAAGATTACCATATTACACTCTGCACACACCCCCAGTCCTCCTCAGAGCCCAAGTTTAGTAGGGCTGAAGACTTTCTCCATCTTGAAAATGCCCAAAGTTGGTAGGGATGGCCTCTGGAACTTTCACCCTATTGTTTAGGGCATGCCAAGGAACCATTTCCACCCACTAGCTTATGCCAGACACAATTATGGCACCTCCAGGCACCGACATCAGAACACTCCTGGACCTGAGGAAGATCAGAAGAGGGCTGAATCTGCTGCCTGCAACCAGAGACGACCGGTGAAAGGCTGGACCTTCTCTCTCTTGTACCCACGGCAAAGAAGTGGACTCCAGGGGTCATAAGACTGACCTGTTAAAGCTACAGGGACACAACAAGCTAAAGAGGTCTCTACCTGCAACTGCCCACCTGACCAGTGGCAAATGGACCTAGATTGGACCCTGGTGTTTGGCTTCTGCATGACTCCCAGTCCATCTCTAAGGGCCTCCACTGAGGTCCTTGGGGCTTTACAAGCGTACTCCTGTGGTGGTTTGGGACTTAAAGGACTAAAGCCAGAAGGTAAAAAATGTGACCAGGGTGAAACAGGTCCGTTCCATGCTTTATCGCGCTGTGCGTCAGATTGCGCCTAGGTCCTGGTCTACCACGACCATTGACTATCATTGGCACTTTCTGCTTCTCTACGCCGTTTTTACTTAAAACTTTAAAAATTCATATCTCCAGTTCCCCATATTGGATTTTTGTGATTTTAGTGTCATTTTGTTATTAAATTCAGATTGGGGGTTTTATTTTGGTACACACATTGCCTGTAAGTTAAGCATGTCTGCTCGGTGCCATTCGTACCAGGGATTCAGCTCAGGTTAATTTAGTGACTTTGAGGATTCACCCTGACAAGGGTAGTGCCTTTTCCTTGAGATGGGTAGTCACCCCCCAAAAAATAATAATCTAATTTCTTACAGTTGTAAATTGGTTAGTTGGTGATCCTAGCAGGCTGCATTCTGGAGGGGACAAAAATTCACAAGTTTGTGTTTCTCACAGGCAGTCTTCAGGCCATTCCTTGGAAGTGGTCCTAAATTGGTGAGTTGGTGATTCTGACATGCAGTCTTTTAGTCCGGGCCAGGGCATGGAATGGTGAGTCTGTTATTCTAGAAGTTTGTTAGTTGTTCCATGGAAGGGGGCCTACATAGAGGAGTTGGTGATTCTAACAGCAACCTTCTAGTAAATCCTTGAAAGGTGCACTAAATTAGGGTGTTGGTCAAACTAACATGTTTTCTTAATCTTTTTCTCTGAGAGAGGACCTAAATAGAATGTATTATTTATTTTTAAATTACAGAGCGCACTTACACTAATGGGTAGAGCTTCTTGGTGCCTATGATACCTCTGACAGTGACAAAAACATGTGGTCAGTGAGCATAAAGATAGATTTTAAGCAGCTTCCTAAACTTGTAAAATGCTAGTTCAGCTCTGATTGAAAATGGAAGAGAATTCCATAGAGTACACACAGTACCTGGATGCACCTATACCAACACTTATCGGGGCATTTTCCTGAAAGCGCTGCCATTGTCCTGAATTCCCTATTTACCCCCTTGGAACCTGATTGGATAAGTCTAGCGTGTATAACAGATGCGCTCATGAACACACCATGTGAGCGGAGCTGAATGTCTGCCATTCATAATGACCCAGTCCAGCCTACATTAAGATGACACTAGACAGCTGCCTAGGACACCATCGGCAAGGGAGCACCGGATACCTTTAGAAGCATGAAATATGCCCATATTACCAATGGAAGAAGGTGGCAAAATTGATCAAAATGTTGCCTTGCTTACTAAGGGCAATGCCCTTGCACCTGCCCTGGTGATGTCAGCCTAGGTTTCATAGCACAAATGACTGTCCCCCTTATGCTGTCTGTAGGGAGATGAGCACAATGCCCAGGATGCACTGATGTCCTGGGTAGCCGTACCACCCCACCACTGTTGCCGGGGAATATGCACACATGTATACAAACTGCTCTTATCTCACAATCTCCTTGAAACCCCTTCCATTTTATGTTCACAGTGCTTTGTTTCTTTGTGTAAAACAAATTCCTCAGTGTTCACCTCCCTTAAATGTTTACACTCCTCCATCTTTACAGCTCACTGCTTATGCTTCCAGTCACACTTCAATGTGAACTGAACATCCTCAATGTTTACAATTCCATTCTCGGGCCTCGATTCACAAACTACATTTTATAGTACGTTTACCAGTACTACTTCTAAAGTACTACAAAACGCAATTCACAATCCTGTGTGTAGAGACGTCCTTCTCCAGAATTAAATATGATAATACTAATGAGGGTGTCTTTTTTTTCATTTCGGCTAAAAATAATGTGTATATTAAATTAACATACTTAATTTAATAAAACATTCATTTTGATGAGTAGATGTGCTGTAACATTTTATTAGTTGTAGGTTAATAATAATCTTAAATAAATGAGTCCAATGTTGACCCTAGCAATCTAGCAAATTATCATCCTATTTTGTTGCTCCCGCTCCTGGGCAAGTAACTGGAAGCTTTGAAAAATACCCAACTTTCAGCCAATCTGGAGGAAAATCAGATACTGCACCCATCTCACTCTGGGTTCAAACCCTCCTTAAGAACTAAGACTGCCTTGGTTGCAGTGGCTGATTCCATCAGACTCTCTCTGGAAAAAGATATTCCATCAACACTGGTGTTACTAGATCTATCCGCAGCCTTTGATACTGTGTCACACAAGGCTGATTTAAAGGTTGCATGAGATTAGCATCTTTGGTACAGACCTCCAGTGGTTCCAGGACTTCTTAAGAAATGGATCTCAGACTATAGCGCTGGGCACCTTCAAGTCTCTCATTATGTCGATTGACAAGGGGGTACTGCAGGGCTCATGTTTAAGCCCCACGCTGTTTAACATCTATGTGGTCCCCCTAGCTACCATCGTCAGATTCTTTGGATTGGAAATTATATCATACGCTGATGATACTCGGCTTGTTATCTCCTTCAGGGAAGACCCGGACAGCATCTAAGACCAGTTCTCAAACTGTATGAAACCTATAGCAGACTGGATGGCAACCAACTGACTGCAATTAAATACCAAGAAAACTGAGATCATGCTTCTTGGAAAGGCACAGCAACTTTGGACCTCAAAATGGTAGCCTACAGAATTAGGCCCCGCTCCTATACCCAAACAGGTAGTGAAGAATATTGGCCTTAAAATAAATCAGTATGTCTATGAAAGACCAGTTCATTGCCACTAGCGGCAGTTGCTTCAACTTGATGAGTCTGTTGAAAAAAGCTTTTACCTCTCTTCCCCTCTCCGTTAGGAAAACCATTGTTCAGGCATTGATTAGTAGCAAATTGGACTACAGCAATGCTCTACTTGCATCGGCCAATGAGATCTTAATGTCCAAATTGCAGGTGGGTCAAAACACTGCCTTGCGACTAGTGTGTAACCTTCCTTCCTGCCCTTCGTCTGCCCCTCTACTGAAAGCCGCACATTGGCTACCTATTAAGAAAATGAATTTTTAAAATCTGCTGCTTTACGCATAAGTCATTAACAGGACACAGACCTAGCTACCTACGTCAGAAATTGAACTGTTACTGTCCAATCAGGGACCTGCACTCTAAGGACAAAGCCCTGCTTATCGTTCCTCGTGTTCGATTGACTAGATGCGGGGGCAGGTCTTTTTCTTACCTCGCCCCGTTTTATTGGAATGTCTTGCCCACCATATTCGCATCTGTCCTGATTACATCAAATTCAGGAAACTGCTTAAAACAGTCTTATTTTAAAACTCTGTTCTAGGTTTTGCCTGTGTCTATTGTCAGCGCCGAGATACCTCTTCGGAGGTGATTCGAGCGAAATAGTAAGCTGTATTAACATAACATAATACTTTAAAATAACAAATATTTTTATAAAGAATTACTGAACTTTATTATTTTTCTCTACATTTTACCATAATGAGATCTTCACCCTGGTGGCATAGAGCTCTGCCTAGGTGTGATATGTTACTATTAATATCTTTACACTAATAAATTCAGTCTTAGTTGTCTCTACCTTGTGATCCAATGGGGTGGAGACATGCAAGTCTAAATCTACACTCGGAAATGGTGAATAGCAAAAAAAGTATAGACTTACACCTAAGTGCAAGGGTAAATATAAACATTAGTAAATCTCTTCATGTGTATTTAACTTTGTGAATCTGGGTACATTTTAACATTAGTACATTTCTGCATCCACTTGCCTTTGTGAATTGGGCTCCGAGTTTTGAAAAATGTTCTCCACAATCTTTAGAGCCCAATAATATTTTTATTATCATCTTCAATAATTGTTTTTTTGCAATTTTATTTATATAGTATTAACTTAACCCAAGGCCTTAGAGTGCTTTACATAAACACCAGAAGGCACTACAGAAGGTCAGATTCAATTATATTTCTTTATTTTTTTTTAGACAAGGGGAGATTAAATGATTTGTCCAGAATCCCAGGACTCTGGTTCCCCATCACCAAAGCTGGCAGCTCTGGCCATCAGGCCACATGTCCACCCCTTGCATCCCTCTCTGTCCCTCTCTAAGGTTTACATCCTCGCTGTAATGTTCACAGCCTCTTCTCAATGTTTACAACCACCCTAAGTGAGCAGAACCTCCCTCAAAACTGGTAGCACCTTACTGTTTAAATTTCAGCCGTCACCGTTTACTACCCCACCTAACACAGCCAACCTCATAATCTTTACAGTTTATAAGATTCAACAGTACTCCTCCCTATCCCAAAGGGGTACAGGCCTTCTATAGTAGGTGCAGTGCCTCCCCAATCCTTCTCAGTGAGTACAATCCCTTCTATATATTAACTATCCTTGCCCAATGTTTACAGCTTTTCACTTCCTACAGTATCACTCCATACAGATCACGGCCCTTTCCCAAATGTTTACATATTGCCTGTAATATGCTCAGCCCCCCTCGCTCCCCCCGTTCCTAAATGTGTCCTGACATTGTTCACTGGCAACAATTCTTTGTCTACTGAAATGAGCTAATATGTACTGCCCCATCAATCTTTCCAGCTTCTGAGTGATTTTTGGCATCTTTAGCATCCCTCCTTATTGGCCTACACCCTGTCCCAAATGTTTACAGCCCCCTTTGTAGTAGGTTTAACGCCTCCCTGATGTTTAGAGTCCCTCCTCTGTGGTAACAAACCCTTCTTCGATATTTACTGCCTTACCCATGATATATGGCCCATCAATGTTTACAGCTTCTCAATTTCTACAGTAAACTCCCCTTTAGTCGCGAATCCTCCCCAATGTATACTCAGTACCTCCACGGTGCTTACTGTCCACAGCAATATTTACCGCCCCACCAATCTTAGACAGCACAACTCCTTCAGGTCACATATCTTATCCCAAATGTTTACAGTCGCTCCTCAGTGTTTTACAATCCCATAGTCAGTGCTTACTTTACATACTCAATCTTTATGACTCACAGATCTTTACAGCTACTCACAAACGAGTGCATGACTTCCTATTGGTCATAGCCCATCCCAAAAGTTTACAGACCCTCTGTAATATGCACAGTACCTCCACAATGGTAACTCTTCTTCCTCAGTGTTTTCATTTTATATCTACTGTTTACAGTATTTACTGCCCCACCATTCTTTAGAGCTTCTCAGTTTCTACATTCCATTACCTGCTAGTCTAAGCTTCTTCCCAATGCTTACAGCTCTTGCCAAGTCTCCCCAATATGCATCAACTAACCATTGTTTACAGCCCCTTCGTACGTAAACGTCCCTTATGCCGAGACCACTTCCATAATGAGCATGTATCCCAAAACACTCATTCTACCCCTTTTCAAACACACTGTTCCCAGATGCTCATATCTCCATGGTCACAGCCCCATCCCCCGGGAAGATACCTCCAGCCTACCACCACAGTAACTTCAGATAATGAACCAGCAGTTTGCATCTCAGTCCTACACCCAGGCTAACATCAGCTGTCTGCAGCCATCAAACAACCTTTATCCAAAACTCGCGTTAGGTTCAGAGTTCACTAATGTTCAGATTCAAGCTATATTCACCATACGATGCCCTTAGACTGCAGCTTCTTCACAGTCTACACCCATGCATCCCTCCAGACTAGAAGATCCTCAGACCATAGTTCTACCCTACAGTTCACACTTGCTCTCAAGGGTCCTCAGACTGCAGCTTCTTGACAGTCTACACCCATGCATCCCTCCAGACTAGAAGATCCTCAGACCATAGTTCTACCCTACAGTTCACACTTGCTCTCAAGGGTCCTCAGACTGCAGCTTCTTCAGAGTCTACACCCATGCATCCCTCTTGACTAGAAGATCCTCACACCATAGTTCTACCCTACAGTTCACACTTGCTCTCAAGGGTCCTCAGACTGCAGCTTCTTCAGAGTCTACATCCAAGCATCCCTCCAGACCAGAAGATCCTCAGACCATAGTTCTACCCTACAGTTCACACTTGCTCTCAAGGGTCCTCAGACTGCAGCTTCTTCACAGTCTACACCCAAGCATCCCTCCAGACCAGAAGATCCTCAGACCATAGTTCTACCCTACAGTTCACACTTGCTCTCAAGGGTCCTCAGACTGCAGCTTCTTCAGAGTCTACACCCATGCATCCCTCTTGAGTAGAAGATCCTCACACCATAGTTCTACCCTACAGTTCACACTTGCTTTCAAGGGTACTCAGACTGCAGCTTCTTCAGAGTCTACACCCATGCATCCCTCTTCACTAGAAGATCCTCACACCATAGTTCTACCCTACAGTTCACACTTGCTCTCAAGGGTCCTCAGACTGCAGCTTCTTCAGTGTCTACATCCAAGCAGCCCTCCAGAAGATCCTCACACCATAGTTCTACTCTACAGTTCCCACTTGCGTTCAAGGGTCTTCAGACTGCAGCTTCTTCAGAGTCTACACCCATGCATCCCTCTTGACTAGAAGATCCTCAGACCATAGTTCTACCCTACAGTTCACAATTGCTCTCAAGGGTCCTCAGACTGCAGCTTCTTCAGAGTCTACACCAAAGCATCCCTCCAGACTAGAAGATCCTCAGACCATAGTTCTACCCTACAGTTCACACTTGCTCTCAAGGGTCCTCAGACTGCAGCTTCTTCAGAGTCTACACCCATGCATCCCTCTTGACTAGAAGATCCTCACACCATAGTTCTACCCTACAGTTCACGCTTGCTCTCAAGGGTCCTCAGACTGCAGCTTCTTCAGAGTCTACACCCATGCATCCCTCTTGACTAGACGATCCTCAGTCCATAGTTCTACCCTACAGTTCACGCTTGCTCTCAAGGGTCCTCAGACTGCAGCTTCTTCAGAGTCTACACCCATGCATCCCTCTTGACTAGACGATCCTCAGACCATAGTTCTACCCTACAGTTCACGCTTGCTCTCAAGGGTCCTCAGACTGCAGCTTCTTCAGAGTCTACACCCATGCATCCCTCCTGACTAGAAGATCCTCAGACCATAGTTCTACCCTACAGTTCACACTTGCTCTCAAGGGTCCTCAGACTGCAGCTTCTTCAGAGTCTACACCCAAGCATCCCTCTTCACTAGAAGATCCTCACACCATAGTTGTACCCTACAGTTCACACTTGCTCTCAAGGGTCCTCAGACTGCAGCTTCTTCAGAGTCTACACCCATGCATCCCTCTTGACTAGAAGATCCTCAGACCATAGTTCTAACCTACAGTTCACACTTGCTCTCAAGGGTCCTCAGACTGCAGCTTCTTCAGAGTCTACACCCATGCATCCCTCCAGACTAGAAGATCCTCAGACCATAGTTCTACCCTACAGTTCACGCTTGCTCTCAAGGGTCCTCAGACTGCAGCTTCTTCAGAGTCTACACCCAAGCATCCCTCCAGACTAGAAGATCCTCAGACCATAGTTCTACCCTACAGTTCACACTTGCTCTCAAGGGTCCTCAGACTGCAGCTTCTTCACAGTCTACACCCAAGCATCCCTCCAGACTAGAAGATCCTCACACCATAGTTCTACCCTACAGTTCACACTTGCTCTCAAGGGTCCTCAGACTGCAGCTTCTTCAGAGTCTACATCCATGCATCCCTCTTGACTAGAAGATCCTCAGACCATAGTTCTACCCTACAGTTCACACTTGCTCTCAAGGGTCCTCAGACTGCAGCTTCTTCAGAGTCTACATCCAAGCATCCCTCCAGAAGATCCTCACACCATAGTTCTACCCTACAGTTCACACTTGCGTTCAAGGGTCCTCAGACTGCAGCTTCTTCAGAGTCTACACCCAAGCAGCCCTCCAGACTAGAAGATCCTCAGACCATAGTTCTACCCTACAGTTCACACTTGCTCTCAAGGGTCCTCAGACTGCAGTTTCTTCAGAGTCTACACCCATGCATCCCTCTTGACTAGAAGATCCTCAGACCATAGTTCTACCCTACAGTTCACAATTGCTCTCAAGGGTCCTCAAACTGCAGCTTCTTCAGAGTCTACACCCAAGCATCCCTCCAGACTAGAAGATCCTCAGACCATAGTTCTACCCTACAGTTCACGCTTGCTCTCAAGGGTCCTCAGACTGCAGCTTCTTCAGAGTCTACACCCATGCATCCCTCTTGACTAGACGATCATCAGACCATAGTTCTACCCTACAGTTCACGCTTGCTCTCAAGGGTCCTCAGACTGCAGCTTCTTCAGAGTCTACACCCATGCATCCCTCTTGACTAGACGATCCTCAGACCATAGTTCTACCCTACAGTTCACGCTTGCTCTCAAGGGTCCTCAGACTGCAGCTTCTTCAGAGTCTACACCCATGCATCCCTCTTCACTAGACGATCCTCAGACCATAGTTCTACCCTACAGTTCACGCTTGCTCTCAAGGGTCCTCAGACTGCAGCTTCTTCAGAGTCTACACCCAAGCATCCCTCTTGACTAGACGATCCTCAGACCATAGTTCTACCCTACAGTTCACGCTTGCTCTCAAGGGTCCTCAGACTGCAGCTTCTTCAGAGTCTACACCCAAGCATCCCTCTTGACTAGACGATCCTCAGACCATAGTTCTACCCTACAGTTCACGCTTGCTCTCAAGGGTCCTCAGACTGCAGCTTCTTCAGAGTCTACACCCAAGCATCCCTCTTGACTAGAAGATCCTCACACCATAGTTCTACCCTACAGTTCACGCTTGCTCTCAAGGGTCCTCAGACTGCAGCTTCTTCAGAGTCTACACCCATGCATCCCTCCTGACTAGAAGATCCTCAGACCATAGTTCTACACTACAGTTCACGCTTGCTCTCAAGGGTCCTCAGACTGCAGCTTCTTCAGAGTCTACACCCAAGCATCCCTCCTGACTAGAAGATCCTCAGACCATAGTTCTACCCTACAGTTCACGCTTGCTCTCAAGGGTCCTCAGACTGCAGCTTCTTCAGAGTCTACACCCAAGCATCCCTCCTGACTAGAAGATCCTCAGACCATAGTTCTACCCTACAGTTCACACTTGCTCTCAAGGGTCCTCAGACTGCAGCTTCTTCACAGTCTACACCCATGCATCCCTCCAGACTAGAAGATCCTCAGACCATAGTTCTACCCTACAGTTCACACTTGCGCTCAAGGGTCCTCAGACTGCAGCTTCTTCAGAGTCTACATCCAAGCATCCCTCTTGACTAGAAGATCCTCACACCATAGTTCTACGCTACAGTTCACGCTTGCTCTCAAGGGTCCTCAGACTGCAGCTTCTTCACAGTCTACACCCATGCATCCCTCCAGACTAGAAGATCCTTAGACCATAGTTCTACCCTACAGTTCACACTTGCGCTCAAGGGTCCTCAGACTGCAGCTTCTTCAGAGTCTACATCCAAGCATCCCTCATGACTAGAAGATCCTCAGACCAGAGTTCTACCCTACAGTTCACACTCTCTCTCAAGGGTCCTCAGACTGCAGCTTCTTCAGAGTCTACACCCATGCATCCCTCTTGACTAGAAGATCCTCACACCATAGTTTTACCATACAGTTCACACTTGCTCTCAAGGGTCCTCAGACTGCAGCTTCTTCAGAGTCTACACCCATGCATCCCTCTTGACTAGAAGATCCTCACACCATAGTTCTACCCTACAGTTCACACTTGCTCTCAAGGGTCCTCAGACTGCAGCTTCTTCAGAGTCTACACCCATGCATCCCTCTTGACTAGAAGATCCTCACACCATAGTTCTACCCTACAGTTCACACTTGCTCTCAAGGGTCCTCAGACTGCAGCTTCTTCAGAGTCTACACCCAAGCATCCCTCCAGACTAGAAGATCCTCACACCATAGTTCTACCCTACAGTTCACACTTGCTCTCAAGGGTCCTCAGACTGCAGCTTCTTCACAGTCTACACCCAAGCATCCCTCCAGACTAGAAGATCCTCACACCATAGTTCTACCCTACAGTTCACACTTGCTCTCAAGGGTCCTCAGACTGCAGCTTCTTCACAGTCTACACCCAAGCATCCCTCCAGACTAGAAGATCCTCACACCATAGTTCTACCCTACAGTTCACACTTGCTCTCAAGGGCAGACTGCAGCTTCTTCAGAGTCTACACCCAAGCATCCCTCTTGACTAGAAGATCCTCACACCATAGTTCTACCCTACAGTTCACACTTGCTCTCAAGGGTCCTCAGACTGCAGCTTCTTCAGAGTCTACATCCAAGCATCCCTCCAGACTAGAAGATCCTCACACCATAGTTCTACCCTACAGTTCACACTTGCTCTCAAGGGTCCTCAGACTGCAGCTTCTTCAGAGTCTACATCCAAGCATCCCTCTTGACTAGAAGATCCTCACACCATAGTTCTACCCTACAGTTCACACTTGCTCTCAATGGCACTCAGACTGCAGCTTCTTCACAGTCTACACCCAAGCATCCCTCTTGACTAGAAGATCCTCACACCATAGTTCTACCCTACAGTTCACACTTGCTCTCAAGGGTCCTCAGACTGCAGCTTCTTCACAGTCTACATCCAAGCATCCCTCTTGACTAGAAGATCCTCAGACCATAGTTCTACCCTACAGTTCACACTTGCTCTCAAGGGTCCTCAGACTGCAGCTTCTTCAGAGTCTACACCCAAGCATCCCTCCAGACTAGAAGATCCTCAGACCATAGTTCTACCCTACAGTTCACACTTGCTCTCAAGGGTCCTCAGACTGCAGCTTCTTCACAGTCTACACCCATGCATCCCTCTTGACTAGAAGATCCTCAGACCATAGTTCTACCCTACAGTTCACACTTGCTCTCAAGGGTCCTCAGACTGCAGCTTCTTCACAGTCTACACCCAAGCATCCCTCCAGACTAGAAGATCCTCAGACCATAGTTCTACCCTACAGTTCACACTTGCTCTCAAGGGTCCTCAGACTGCAGCTTCTTCAGAGTCTACACCCATGCATCCCTCTTGACTAGAAGATCCTCAGACCATAGTTCTACCCTACAGTTCACACTTGCTCTCAAGGGTCCTCAGACTGCAGCTTCTTCACAGTCTTCACCCAAGCATCCCTGCAGACTAGAAGATCCTCACACCATAGTTCTACCCTACAGTTCACACTTGCTCTCAAGGGTCCTCAGACTGCAGCTTCTTCAGAGTCTACACCCAAGCATCCCTCTTGACTAGAAGATCCTCACACCATAGTTCTACCCTACAGTTCACACTTGCTCTCAAGGGTCCTCAGACTGCAGCTTCTTCAGAGTCTACATCCAAGCATCCCTCCAGACTAGAAGATCCTCACACCATAGTTCTACCCTACAGTTCACACTTGCTCTCAAGGGTCCTCAGACTGCAGCTTCTTCAGAGTCTACATCCAAGCATCCCTCTTGACTAGAAGATCCTCACACCATAGTTCTACCCTTCAGTTCACACTTGCTCTCAAGGGCACTCAGACTGCAGCTTCTTCACAGTCTACACCCAAGCATCCCTCTTCACTAGAAGATCCTCACACCATAGTTCTACCCTACAGTTCACACTTGCTCTCAAGGGTCCTCAGACTGCAGCTTCTTCACAGTCTACATCCAAGCATCCCTCTTGACTAGAAGATCCTCAGACCATAGTTCTACCCTACAGTTCACACTTGCTCTCAAGGGTCCTCAGACTGCAGATTCTTCACAGTCTACACCCATGCATCCCTCCAGACTAGAAGATCCTCAGACCATAGTTCTACCCTACAGTTCACACTTGCTCTCAAGGGTCCTCAGACTGCAGCTTCTTCACAGTCTACACCCATGCATCCCTCTTGACTAGAAGATCCTCAGACCATAGTTCTACCCTACAGTTCACACTTGCTCTCAAGGGTCCTCAGACTGCAGCTTCTTCACAGTCTACACCCAAGCATCCCTCCAGACTAGAAGATCCTCAGACCATAGTTCTACCCTACAGTTCACACTTGCTCTCAAGGGTCCTCAGACTGCAGCTTCTGCAGAGTCTACACCCATGCATCCCTCTTGACTAGAAG
Source organism: Calotriton arnoldi (assembly GCA_963921515.1). NCBI lineage: Eukaryota > Metazoa > Chordata > Amphibia > Caudata > Salamandridae > Calotriton > Calotriton arnoldi. The sequence goes on along the minus strand of CAWUFW010002020.1, from coordinate 1,078,639 downwards.
ATCCTCAGACCATAGTTCTACCCTACAGTTCACACTTGCTCTCAAGGGTCCTCAGTCTGCAGCTTCTTCAGAGTCTACATCCATGCATCCCTCTTGACTAGAAGATCCTCACACCATAGTGACTGCAGCTTCTTCAGAGTCTACATCCAAGCATCCCTCCCGACTAGAAGATCCTCACACCATAGTTCTACCCTACAGTTCACACTTGCTCTCAAGGGTCCTCAGACTGCAGCTTCTTCAGAGTCTACACCCAACCATCCCTCCAGAAGATCCTCACACCATAGTTCTACCCTATAGTTCACACTTTCTCTCAAAGGCCCTCAGACTGCCTTTCCATACTAGACCCTCGCAACCGCATGGCTGAGTAACCCTCAGACAGGAGGCCTCCAAGACTCATGTCAACCTCAGGTCTTAATGATCGGAAGACTACTCCTCCCTATAGTCCTCTGATAACCTCAGGTCAAAGAGCACTTACCCTGCCAACCCTGAAATATGTGAGGTTCGGGCAAAGCTTGCTTACCTGCTTCCAGCTCTATGTCCTCCGTCTGCAGCAGCTCATAGGGAGGCGAGGAGCAGATGAGCTGCCAGAGTTTGGCAAAGCATGGGCATTCTAGACCCACACCAGCACACCAAGGCCAGTAGGCCCTCTGCCAGGGTTTACACTCGAAAATGCGAGCCAGCATGCGCCGTCCTTGCACGCCTGATCCCAGACCAGACTGCCAGTCCACTCAAGGGAGGCCAAGTTAGCCGTCCTAAAGGATCCTTCCAAAATCAAAGCATTTTCTGTCAAGAAGGAGCATCTTCAAGTTCCATAGGTCCCTTCACAACAATGTAAGGATCTACAGGAAGGTCAAAGAAATCAGCCCTGCAGGAAAGCCGAAGTGACCTCTTCCTCCGGAGAGCTCTGAACTGGCAGGTTCTAATGGAGAATGTGATGTGAGCTCTCAGACAACAGACACCCTTTCCGTGCACAGAGATGGAAGGATCATGTGGTATGAGATGTCAAGGGAAAAGCACAGGTTTCAAATGTTCAGGTCAGGTGAGATCTCAAGGGATAAGTACAAGTTCTGAAGGTGTCTGTGATGTTTCAGTTCAAGGCTTGAAGACACTTGCCCTGCAAGTGCGTGGAATGAACAAGACCCATGAGTTTAGAAAAAGGACATAACTTACATCAAATGAGTGATGAAACTTATTTGAGACGCTCAAGAATCTTTTTACTTCCCAACTGTACTAGCACTGACACCGATAGAGTAGTGACCTGCACTTTTTTCTCACCCAAGCCAATTTCTACAAAAAAAAAAAAGGCCAGCAGACTTTGAAAACTACATCTGAGGGTTCCTTTGTGTCTCGACATCAAGTCCTTCACACCCATAAAATTCACTTTGGAGAACCTCATGGATAGGCTCTGCAACTCACACAGATTTTAATGATGAGCAGTGACTTCAGCGTGGGGTCACCCTCACCTTAGGCATGTGGCATCTATATGAACAGGCCTCCAATCCAATCCTGTGGCCACTAGTTGCTGACAAACATTCACTGTCCCTCTGGCATCAAACTGGGAGTTGCCATAGCCCAAACATAGTCATTTGCACAACCAACAAAGACACTGTCCTGTGGATGCTCTCTGGAGCTGCCTGTGGTAATGTCAAGTCTTTGATCCAAAGTGGAGCTTCTGCTTCACATCTGACTTCCAGGGCAGCGGCATGAGTGAGTCGCCCATCATCACCCGACCTGTGGACTCCTCCTACTATTTAGTGATTGTCACCCGCTTCTCCTAGTCCATGAGATTCAGGTTAGTCCATTGGTGCACCTCTAGCTATCTTCCCATCACCCTCCCACGCCTAGCCTAGGGAATTCTTTCTCTCAACCTAACACAACTTCTTCTCTGGGGAGTAGGCACTAGAAATCATACGCCGAACATGGATCTGTCCTCTTTCTTCTGTTCCCCAAGGGGCTCGGAGGTGGCTGTCTGCATACTCGAGGAGAGGACTCTGAGCTTAGCATTGCTGCCAGAGGGTTCCCCACTTTGTCTTCTCTGGTAGACAATCACACTCTTACTTTGAGGGGGGAATAGTGAGTGGGAAACTATTTTGTCTCTTTGCAGTCTCCCGCTCTCTCCCTTTTCCTGAGTAAATGAACAGTATGTTCTCTCTCTGCTGCCAAAATCCACGCAGAGGATGAGAGAACGGTTTGCTTTTTTATGGCACCCCCAAAGAGCTGGATTCTGTCATGTGTAGGATGCGGTCTGCAGTGATTGTCATTGCTCCATGATCAGAGTGTAGGGAATGTGCAGATCAAAACCCGAAGAAGCACAAAGTCCACCGGCTTCGAGCCTGCACCAGGTCTGCTCCCTTTCACACCCGTTCTTGCCTCACACTCTAGTTGGTCATTTCAATCTGGTCTCTTCCCTGTCTCACACGATCTTTGGCATCAAGCAAAGGTTGTTCTCTGGCAGATGGTGCTTTGTTTCAGGTAAATTTGGGTTTCAGAAAGATGTGTGTTAATGCTGTTGGTTAGTCCTGGGTGATGGATTGGCATGCTTGATGGTCAGTCCCGGAGACTGGAATGTTGTCCTGTGAAAGACTTGTTCCAGTGTCAAGCGGTGACTAGGTTGACATAATGTAAGGCCTAGGGTGATGGTTGCTTGAATTCAGGTACTTAAAATCCCCAGAAGAAGTTTGTTTCAGGTGACTGCTTTCATGCAGTGATTGATCTCAGTTATGTTTGGCCTCAGGTAAGGATTCAGTTTCAAGTAATTGACTGCACCGGGTGCTGTTTTGGGTGATTCACTGCTCCAGATGTAGTTTTGGGAAACTGACTACCCCAATGGTGTATCAGGAAACAATGCTCCGGATTCTGTTTCAGGAGTTAAGCAGACCTAAATGTGTTCCTAACGCAAGTGTTGAATTTATTCAGGTGATGGTTGGTTTAAGCAACTCGCCTACTGGTAGGTGAATGTTAGACCTGGCTTAGGGCCAGGTCCTGGAGATGGTTAGCTTTGTGCAATGGCTTATCTGAGCAGAGAATGTGTCGGAGTGGTGACAACCAACCCAGGGTGTGATTGATGTTAGGAAATGTTCACAGGCATTTGAAGTCTAGTCTTATGCAAGTGTGAGCCTCAGATGAGAGCTAGCTTGGGTCAGGGGCAGGGCTAAGTAATATTTTTAGTTGGGCAGCGCATTTCTGGTGATGGGAAGGGCGGGCTGATTCTTTGTGCTTTCTGGAAGCAAGTTTGAAAGTTTTGTGAATATGAATTCTTGGCAATGAAGAATGCCTGTGGTGGTTTGGTTATTCTTGTGTAATCAGGATTCTTATCAATAGTATTTTTATGAGTGCTAAGTAGTTTGGGTTAAGTTCTGTGTGAGGTTGGGTCTTGGCTATAGGAACATATGGAGTTTCTAGTTGATCATGTGTTAAAGAAGGACTTGGTGATAGCTGAGGTCAGGGGATGTATAATCTGGGGTATGATTGTGTTGTCTGATGTAAACACTGCCCAGCTGGTCCTGGTGAAAGATGGTCTCAGATGACTGATGGTCTTGAATGGACGTAGATCTCAGGTTCTGAATCTTGAACTTTGTCAAATGACTGCTAGTCTCATGTGATACTTGACCCCTGCTGATGGTGGGCCTTTGTGGTTAGCAGCCCCGGGGAGATGAGTAGGGTCAGATGGTCTCAGGGGAGAAACAGGGCTAGGAGATGGGTGGCACCTGGTGATGGTGGGTAGTTGATTATGGTTGGTCTCAAGTAATAGTTTGCCCTTAGATATCTGGCTGCAGGTGATAGATGCGTATGGTTATTTTTAGCGTTTCTGTAGTACAAACATGTTCCCATGTGATGGATAGTTCCAGTGGCTTAGTGGAAACAGCGATCTGGCAGATGATGAATTTGGATGATGCCTTCACCTGCTTTTGGGAAGACCTGGGTGATTACTCATCACAAAGGATGGGCTGGTGGCGGATTCAGCAGCCTGGCGCGAAGGATACTCCCTGATGTTACAGCAGTTTGTTGATGGCACCAGGAGATAGCTGGTGTCTGTTGATGAATAATCTCTGGAAATGGCTTGAGCCTGGGCATCTGAGGTTTCGTGGTCACAGGTAATGTCTAGTATTAGTGTAGAAGTGCACTTTATATGTTCTATTTAATTAATTCACTCATTAGATAACAGGCAATCACACACCATAGCCCTTTAGTCTCCTTAGTTCAAGGTAACAAGGTTATCATTAGACTCATGACAAAAATTGCTGGATTCCAAATCATGTCTCCAAATATCTCTAAGCACAAGAAATGGTCAGTCAATAGGGCTACGGAGTAGGATTAGTGAGGTGTTTTGTTCTCAATATCAACCAAATGCTATAGGTTCCTATAGGCTTAGAAAGCACACTCCATACTCAACAACGTATATGCTGTCTGGGCCAGATGAAGCCTGGTACAAGAGGCAAGATCGCAGGGTTATGGTGAGGCCTAGTGCATGCTCAGTGCCTTGCTGCACGATGAGAAGCTTGGCTGTAATGAGAGTTTTGGTTGAAGAGAGAAAGACTGATTCAGGGGCAGATGAGTCCAAGACCCCACAGATGAGAAGTTGGGTTCCAGATGTTAGGCTTTGCTCAAATTGAGAAATTGATCAACCTAGTTCAGTGAGGACTTGGTTGTAGGGAGGGGCGCAACTCAAGATACAAAGCTTCTTTCAAGATGAGCTTGGTTTGAGACGGGAGGCTGGGGTCAAGAAGGGAGGCTTTGCTAAAGATGATAAACTTGGTTTAAGATGGAATATTTTTGGTTAAAGGAGACACATTTGGCTTAATATGAGAGGTTTGTTCAAGCCGAGTTGGTAGGTTCAGAACAGCTGGAAGGTTGGATTACAATTTAAGTCTTGGGTAGAGAGGGGAGACATGATTAGCACAATGGGAGGCTTCATGAGGAATGAAAGAGTTGGTTTCTGATAGAGGAAGTGGCTCAGGAGGAGAGACTTGGTTTGTAAGACAAGTACTGGTTCCGAAAGGGATGCTTAGTTTGAGAGTAGAGGCTTGGTTTGAGAAGGAGGTAGTGAGAGAGGATGGGTTTGGTTAAGAGGGGAGGTTTAATTAAGATGGGATTGATCAAGAGGGGGGTTCAACTCAAGGCAGTAGGAGTGGTTCACGAAGAGAGGCTTTACTCAAGCACTGGCAGGATTAGCAGGACCCCGACATTTAAGCGAAAGCAGCCAGAGAGTCTTTGTCAGATGTCGTGTGTATAACTTTGTAATCTGCAGTTTTAACTCAATCCACTACTTCCAGCAATGTCGGAAGTGTGGTCAAGAGTGTGTTTTTGTGTGCAAGCATGTACAAACAGTTTCAGAAATGCCTACTTCCCGGGGTGTGTTAGATTCTGAGTTAAAGGAAATGCCAGCATAATAAGCTTCCAAATAAGACAATTTACGCAGGACCTTCTATCACCAGTGATTAGGATGAGAGCATGGTTTAGCCATATGGGAATTTATGACCCAGATAGGCATCACCAAAGTGGGAAAGTGGTGTGAGGGAAAGAAACCAAAAGATGGTGCAATGATCTGGCGAACCTTATACTCCCGGTTGAATGGCTGGAAGCACTATAGAAATGCAGGTGGAAATGCCCCAAAAATGAACTTGTCAGTAAATACCCTGGTAGCTGTGACTGGAGTATGCTCTGGTTCTAGATGGAGGCGACTGGAGGATCTTCTGATCCCAGGTAGGTATGATCAGAGATAGCTCTAGTCCCAGGTGAAATGAATGGTGAATAAGTTGGTCCCAACTTAATATGGCTGGAGATCACTCTGACCCTAAATGTTTAGGAACCTCAGTTCTGATGTGTTTGACGTGGTCCCCAGATGAATGTGATAGAAAGAGACTCAGGTGACATCAACCTATGATTAGGGGATGTGTCAGTCCCAGCTGGATATGGCCAAAAGATGTACCGGTGGGACCTGATTGGAGAATGCCACGATCATTAGTAGTTATGTTTGGAGGTTATCCCGATCCTGGGTGGAAATGATCAGAGGATATGATCATAAGATAACCCAGTCCTTGGTGGATCTGAGCAAAGGATGCTCTGCTGCCAGGTAGATATGATCATAAGATAATCTCGTCCTTGGGGAATATGAGCAGAGGATGCTGTGGTGCCCAGATTAAATGACCATAGGATAACCCAGTTCTTCGTGGATATGAGAAGATGATGCTCTGGTGCCAAAAAGATATGACCATAAGATAACCCAGTCCTTGGTGGATCTGAGCAAAGGATGCTCTGCTGCCAGGTAGATATGATCATAAGATAATCTCGTCCTTGGGGAATATGAGCAGAGGATGCTGTGGTGCCCAGATTAAATGACCATAGGATAACCCAGTTCTTCGTGGATATGAGAAGATGATGCTCTGGTGCCAAAAAGATATGACCATAAGATAACCCAGTCCTTGGTGGGTATGAGCAGAGAATGCTCTGGTGCCAAGAGGCTATGATCCTAAGATAACCCAGTCCTTGGTGGATATGAGCAGAGGATGCTCTTGTGCCAGGTGGATATGATCATACGGTAACCTAATACTTGGTATACATGAGCAGAGAATGCTCTGCCAATAAGATATGGTCATAAAAAAATCCAGTTTGTGGGGAATATGAGCAGAGGATGCTTTTATGGTAGGTGGATCTCAAAGGATGCTCTTGTCCAAAACCGATGATCAGAGGATATTCCAGTCGCAGCTGGATATGATATGGGGCTGCTCAAGTCCCAGATGGATCAAATCTTTGAATGTCCTTTAAATTGACAGGGATATGTTTGGAGGATATTCCGGTCCTGGGTGGATATGAGCAGAGGATGCTTCGGTCCCTGATGGATCAGAGGAGAAGATGCTTCTTTTACGAGTGGATATGATCAGAGGATGCTCTGGTGCCCGATGGATATGATCAGAGGGCGCTCTGGTGACAGGTGGATATGATCAGAGGGTGCTCAGGTCCTGGGAGGATCGGAGGACACTCTGGTGGAGGTGGATTTTCACAGCAGATTCTCTGGTGTCAAGTGGATCTGACCTGAGGATGCTCCTGTCATAGGAGGATGTGGTTAGAGGGTGCTCCAACTTTGAATGCAGAAAACCCAGAGAATGATGCAGTCCTGTGTGAATATGATCACAAGATACTCCCATCCCAGATGGATATGATCTGAGAATCCTTTGGTCCTAGGAACGTATAATGAGAAGATTTTCCATTCCCAGATATATACATGATCAGAGCATGCTCCAATTACAAGTGGGGATGATATTTGAATGCTCAAGTGGATAGAATGATTGGAGATTACTCAAAAGAAGCTCTGGTCCCAGGTGGATATGATTTACGGATCCTCTGGTATCAGGTGAGCATGAACTGAGGATCCTTTGTTTCCAGGTGGGTTATAGCAGATAATGCTCTGGTCCCAAGTGGACTATATTGGACAATGCTCTGGTTTAAGGTGGATCAGATTAGAATATGCTCTGATTACAAGGGGGTAGGATTGTAGGATGTTCTGGCCTAGCTGGCTATTATTTGTGGATACTCTGGTCCGAGGTGGATATTACTGAACGATGTTCTGGTCCCAGGCGCACATGATTGGACAGTGCATCGGTTCCAGGTGGATATGATTGGACAATGCTCTTGTCTCAGGAGAATATGATCAGTGGATGCTCCAGTACTGGGCGGGTATGAAGAGAGGATGCTCTGGGCCAAGTTGGAATTAATCAGATGCTGCTGTGGTCCCTGGAGGATATGGTCGGTGGATGCTTTTGTCCCGGGAGGATACCATCAGAGAACGCTCTAGTCCTAGGTGGATATGAACAAATGAAGCTCTGGTCCCAGGTGGATATAATCAGAGGATGCTCCAGGCTTTGTTGGATATGATCGGATGATGCTTTGGTCCCAGCAGGATATGACTGGAGAAAGCTCCGGTCACAGATGAATTTGATGAAGGGATGCTCCAGTCCTAGGTGGATATGAGCAGATGATGTGCTGATCCCAGATGAATATGGTCAGTGATGCTCCAGGCCCAGGTGGATATGACTGATAGATGTTCTGGGAGTACTCCTGTTTAGGTGGCTTTGATCAAATGATCCACCGCTCCCAGGTACAGATGGTTGAAAAATGCTCCAGTGACTGGAGGATATGACTGAATGATGTTCCGGTCCCAGGTGGATATGATGCTCCAGTCGTCCGTGGGGTTGAAGGTGGAATGCTGCAGTAACTGGTGGGTATATTCGGACAGTGCTCCGGTCCTGGGTGGATATGATCAGAGGATGCTCGAGGATCAGGTGGATTTGATTGAAGGATATGGGTTAACTGGATACAAGAATGCTCCAGGATCAGGAGGCTATGAGTGGAGGATCCGGGTGGATGGGATCGGCGGATGATGTTTTGCTAGGATGATAGTACTAGAGGATGCTCCAGTCTGAGGTGAATTTGACCTAAGGCGGGTCTGGTCAGTAGTGTCTCTGATTGGGGAGCGTCTCCAGCCCAAGGTGGATATGATGCTACAGTCACAGGTGAGTGTGAAGGAGGAATTCTGCAGTGACTGGAGGATATATTCAGAGAATCTGCCGCTTCCAGGTACAGATGGTTGGAGAATGCTCCAGTGACTAGAGGATATGACTAAATGATGCTCTGGCCCAGGGTGGATATGATCAGAGGATGCTCCAGGATCAGGTGGATGTGATTGGAGGATCTGGGTGGAATGGATCAGATGGAGATCCTACCCTAGGATGATAGTACCAGAGGATGCTACAGTCGCAGGTGGGTTTGACCTAAGGAAGGTCTGGTCCCTGGTACCCTTGAAGGGGTGGCGCCCCAGCCCAAACTGGATATGACTGGAGAAGGTTCCTGTTCTGGTAGTTAAGATCAGAGGACCCTGCTCTCGTCATGGGTGGATATTATTGAAGGACAGGTGTGTTTGATTCGGTTGCCTCTGGTCCCAGGGGGATACGATCGAAGGAAGGTCAGATCAAGAGTGGATAGGATCAGAGGGTACACTAATCACTGGGGTAGTTGATTGGTTGACATCTGGTCCGGGGGATATGATCAGAGAGTGCTCTGGGCGCAGTGGCTAGGACAGAAGGATGCTCCGATCACAGGTGGATTCATTGGAGGATGCCACAGCCCTCAGACTGAGCTAGATATAAATGTTACACAACAGTTGTAAGAAGGAGACTGACTCATGTCCTCAGTGGGAAGGGTATGATGGTGCTCAGGTCTTGGGGGTAATAACTAGAAGGTGGTGATCTCGAAGGTGAAGAACTTGGAGACTGTGGAGCATCCCTTGCTGGTTTTGGCTAAGGGAGGGAGAACGTCGGGTGACAGTAATGTCTGATGACAGAAGTGGCGAGTGTCGTGAAGATGGTATGTTATGTTACATTATGTTATGCTGTGCTATGCTATTTGGGGGGTCGCTAGAGTCGTGTGAATGGGGAGGGAGCTAAGGTCTTCTGAAAGATGAGGGGCGTACTAGGGTCAGGGGGTGGGGATCTGAGGTCCGAGGATATAGGGGTGTGGCATAAGGTACAGTTTTGGGGAGGTCACCTAGGTTCGGGGATCGGGGTCATTGATAACCGGTAATAGAAAAGGGGGGGGGGCGGGGTCTAAGGTCCAGTGACGGAGGAGAGGGCGCTACAATCGGTGATACAAGTGGATGGGGGGTCCTTAAGGCGCGGTGAAGGGGGGATCCAATGACGGGGGAGCGGGCTAAGGCCTTGTGAGAGAGGAAGGGGGCACTGAAGCCCGGTGATGCAGAAGGGAGTCTTGCAATCCAGCGATGCTGTAGGCGGAGTCGTCCCCAGATGGCCTCACGAGGGGGCTTCCCCTCGCACCCCTCCGGGTGGAATCCGAGGCGACTTTGGCTCTAGGAGTGTAAATAGGGCCGCACTGGGAAGGGCGGACAGCAGCAGCAGACCCTTGTGGAGTTGTGGAGGATGGGGGGGGGTCTTAGAATCCTGTAAAGGGCTGGGGGGCTCGGTGCCTGGTGCCTAGTGCAGGATAGACAATGAATGGAGGTCTCAGGGCCCTACGGTGAAAGGAGGTCTCAGGACATGTTACTGAAGGTCTCAGGGGCCTACAGTGAAAGGAGGCCTCAGAGTCTGTCGCTGGAGGTCTCAGGGTCTGTCACTGGAGGTCTCAGGGTCTGTTGCTGGGTGTGTCTCGGGGCCCTGCGGTCAAAGGAGGTCTCAGGGCCTGTTGCCGGGTGTGTCTTGGGGGTCCTACAGTGAAGGGAGGTCTCAGGGTCTGTCGCTGGAGGTCTCAGGGTCTGTCACTGGAGGTCTCAGGGTCTGCTACCGGGTGAGTCTTGGGATTCTACAGTGTATGGAGGTCTCAGTCTGCTGGTGGGTGTGTCTCAGAGTCCTACAGTGAATGGAGGTCTCAAGGTCTGCTACCGGGTGTGTCTGCGGGTCCGTTACTGGAGGTCTCAGGGTCCGTTTCTGGGTGTGTCTCGGGGTCCTACCGTGTATGGAGGTCTCAGGACATGTCGCTGGATATCTCAGGGCCTGCTGCCGAGTGTGTCTCGGAGTCCTACAGTGTATGGAGGTCTCCGGGTCTGTGACTGGAGGTCTCAGGGTCTGTCTCTGGAAGTCTCAGGGTCTGCTACCGGATGTGTCTCGGGGTCCTACAGTGTATGGACGTCTCAGGGTCTGTCACTGGACGTCTCAGAGTCTGCTTCCGGGTGTGTCTACGAGTCTCTTGCTGGAGGTCTCAGGGTCCGTTGCTGGGTGTGTTCTCAGGGCCCTACAGTGTATAGAGGTCTCAGGGTCTGCTGCCGGGTGTGTCTCGGAGTCCTACAGTGTATGGAGGTCTCAGGGTATGTTGCTGAGTGTCTCAGGGTCTGTCGCTGGAGGTCTCAGGGTCTGCTGCTAGGTGTGTCTTGGGGTCCTACAGTGAATGGACGTCTCAGGGTCTGTCACTGGACGTCTCAGAGTCTGCTTCCGGGTGTGTCTACGAGTCTCTTGCTGGAGGTCTCAGGGTCCGTTGCTGGGTGTGTTCTCAGGGCCCTACAGTGTATAGAGGTCTCAGGGTCTGCTGCCGGGTGTGTCTCGGAGTCCTACAGTGTATGGAGGTCTCAGGGTATGTTGCTGAGTGTCTCAGGGTCTGTCGCTGGAGGTCTCAGGGTCTGCTGCTAGGTGTGTCTTGGGGTCCTACAGTGAATGGACGTCTCAGGGTCTGTCGCTGGAGGTCTCAGAGTCTGCTTACGGGTGTGTCTACGAGTCTCTTGCTGGAGGTCTCAGGGTCCGTTGCTGGGTGTGTCTCAGGGCCCTACAGTGTATAGAGGTCTTGGGGTCTGTTGCCAAGTGTGTCTCGAGGTCCTACAGTGTATGGAGGTCTCAGGGTCTGTGGCTGGATGTCTCAGAGTCAGCTCCCGGGTGTGTCTCAGGGTCCTACAGTGTATGGAGGTCTCTAGGTCTGTTGCTGGAGGTCTCGGGTCTGTTGCTGAATGTGTCTCAGGGACCTACCGTGTATGGAGGTCTCAGGGTCTGTCGCTGGAGGTCTCAGGGTCTGCTGCCGAGTGTGCCTCGGGGTCCTACAGTGTAATGAGGTCTCAGGGTCTGTGGCTGGAAGTCTCAGGGTCTGTGGCTGGATGTCTCAGGGTCTGTGGCTGGATGTCTCAGGGTCAGCTCCCAGGTGTGTCTCGGGGTCCTGCAGTGTATGGAGGTCTCCGGGTGTGCCGCTAGAGGTCTCAGGTTCTGCTGCCAGGTGTGTCTTGGGGTCCTACAGTGTATGGAGGTCTCGGGGTCTGTGGCTGCAGGTCTCAGGGTCTGCTGCCGGGTGCGTCTCGGGGTCGCACAGTTTATGGGAGTCTCAGGGTCTGTTGCTGAGTGTCTTGGGGTCAGTCACTGGAGGTCTCAGGGTCTGCTGCTGGGTGGGTCTCGGGGTCCTACAGTGTATGGAGGTCTCTGGGTCTGTGGCTGGAGGTCTCAGGGTCTGCTGCCGGATGTGTCTCGGGGTCCTACAGTGTAAGGAGGTCTGAGGGTCTGTCTCTAGAGGTCTCAGGGTCTGCTGCCGGGTGTGTCTTGGGGTCCTACAGTGTATGGAGGTCTCAGGATCTGCCACTGAAGGTCTCAGAGTCTGCTTCCAGGTGTGTCTGCGGGTCTGTTGCTGGAGGTCTCAGGGTCCGTCACTGGAGGTCTCAGGGTCTGCTGCTGGGTGTGTCTCGGGTTCCTACAGTGTATGGAGGTCTCAGGATCTGCCACTGAAGGTCTCAGAGTCTGCTTCCAGGTGTGTCTGCGGGTCTGTTGCTGGAGGTCTCAGGGTCCGTTGCTGGGTGTGTCTCGGGGTCCTACAGTGAATGGAAGTCTCAGGGTCTGTGTGGTGTGTCCCGGCTTACATACTCCGAGGTGGGGCTGCTGGTAGGAGCACTGTCTGGGCACATGTGGTGGGAAGAGGTGCTTTGGGGCCTTGCTGGGTGATCTGTTGGCAACCGACTGAGTCGCGGGGGGAGGGAGGGGTGAGGGCGACGAGGGAAGACGCTCCGGGGAGATGCAGAGATGCGCTGTTGGGTGCAGGGTTCTTGCGGGGGAAACTGGGGGGCTGCGGTAGATGCTGCAGTGAGAGGCACGAGAACAGGATGCTGTGGTGAATGCAGGGTCGCTGGAGTGTGGTAATGCTGCGGTGGATGTGCGTCTTGCCTCCAGTGAGTAGCAGGGATGGACCAGAGGGATGTTGCGATGAGTGATGCTCTGCCACAGGGATGGACCAGAGGGATGCTGCGATGAGGGATCCGCTCAACCACAGGGATGGACCATAGGGATGCTGCGATGAGGGATCCGCTCAGCCACAGGGATGGACCAGAGGGATGCTGCGATGAGGCATCCGCTCAGCCACAGGGATGGACCAGAGGGATGCAGCGATGAGGGATCCGCTCAGGCACAGTGATGCGCCAGTATGATGCTGCGATGAGAGATCCGCTCAGCCACAGGGATGCACCAGTCGGTGGCACGGATGCTGCTGGGATTCTCAGCTGAAGCGCTCAGCCGCCCTACTAAACACTGCGGTGGGAGTTAGGGATACTACAGTGACGCTCTGGTGAAATGCGGAGATGCTACAGTGTTGTTCGGGGAAATGCAGAGATGCTGCAGAAATGACGCGGTGGATGCTTCGGAGAAATGCAGGGATGTTGCAGATATGCCCCAGTGTAATGCAGGAATGCTCCGCTGGGATACCAGATGCTGCGCCGGGAGGCAGGGAAGCTCCGGTGGATGCTACGCCGGGAGGCAGGGATGCTCCGATGGATGCTGCGCCGGGAGGCCGGGATGCTCCGATGGATGCTGCGCCGGGAGGCAGTGATGCTCCGGTGGATGCTGCGCCGGGAGGCCGGGATGCTCCGATGGATGCTGCGCCGGGAGGCAGTGATGCTCCGGTGGATGCTGCGCCGGGAGGCCGGGATGCTCCGATGGATGCTGCGCCGGGAGGCAGTGATGCTCCGGTGGATGCTGCGCCGGGAGGCAGGGATGCTCCGGTGGATGCTGTGCCGGGAGGCAGGGATGCTCCAGTGGGGTGCAGAGATGACCCGTGAGATGCACAGATGCCCCGGTGGGATACAGAGATGCCCCGGTGGATGCCGCGATCCTACGGTGGGTTGCAGAGATGCCCCGGTGGATGCTCCGGTCGGATGCAGTGGTGCACCGGAGGATGCTGCGGTGGGATACAGTGATGCTGTGGTCGTGGTGGGAGGATTCCCCTGTGGATGCTGCGACGCCGCGGTGGATGCTGCGGTGGGATACAGGGATGTCCCGGTGGTTGCTGCGACGCCCCGGTGGATACTCCGTGGAAGAACCACTGAGACGCACAGATATGAAGGCTTCGATGGACGCCGGTGGCGCACAGATGGCGTGGATGCTGCTGCCAGCCCCTGGTGGCTGCGGGGGTGGGGGATGCTCTGCTGGGTGAAGCTGCTGGTAGCCCCCGGTGCTGGACTCGGAGCAGGGTTCCGTCTTTCCCGAGTTCCGGAGGGAGCATCAACGCCCTCCCCAAATCGGGCAGATGTTAGACTGCAGCTCGCCGAGGACGGGTACTTCCGGCCCCCCTTCCATCCTCCATCTCTCCCTCTCTCAAGCCAGCTCTTCTTCACCCCTTCTGGTTGCCATAGAGACGGAAGAAGCATGGATAATACGGAGCTCGAAAAAACATGTTCACGCATCCAAGCTGACCTTCGTAAAATGTGCGTGCCGTGCCCTGGAAGAACGTACGACCAGTCCAAGCGAGAATGGACGTTTAGTGCCCTGGGAGAACGGACGTTCAGTACTCTGGGAGAATATACAGACAGACCCTGGGGGAGTGGGAAGCCAGTCCCCTGGGGGAATGGACGTTTAGTCCCCTGGAAGAATGTACAGCCAGTCCCCCGAAGAATGGGTAGTCAGGCACCTGGGAGAATGCCTATTTAGTCCCCTGGGAGAATGTACAGCCAGTCCACGGATCAACCTCCTGGGAGAATGTACAGCCAGTCCCCTGGACAAATGGGAACCCAGTCCCCTGTGAGAAAGGGCAGCCTGACCCTCGAAGAATGGATAGCCAGTCCAGTGGGAGAATGTACAGCCAGTCCCCTGGGGGAATATACAACCAGTTTCCTGGAAGAATGTACAACCTGTCCCCTGGGGGAATGGACGTTTAGTCCCCTGTGAAAAATGTACAGCCAGTCCCCTGAGAGAAGGGGCATCCAGTCCCCTGGGAAGAATGTACATCCAGTCCCCTGGGAAGAATGGGCATCCAGTCCCCTGGGAGAATGTACATCCAGTCCCCTGGGAAGAATGTACATCCAGTCCCCTGGGAAGAATGTACATCCAGTCCCCTGGGAAGAATGTACATCCAGTCCCCTGGGAAGAATGTACATCCAGTCCCCTGGGAAGAATGTACATCCAGTCCCCTGGGAAGAATGGGCATCCAGTCCCTTGGGAAGAATGGGCATCCAGTCCCTTGGGAAGAATGGGCATCCAGTCCCTTGGGAAGAATGGGCATCCAGTCCCTTGGGAAGAATGGGCATCCAGTCCCCTGGGAAGAATAGGCATCCAGTCCCTTGGGAAGAATGGGCATCCAGTCCCCTGGGAAGAATGGGCATCCAGTCCCCTGGGAAGAATGGGCATCCAGTCCCCTGGGAAGAATGGGCATCCAGTCCCCTGGGAAGAATGGGCATCCAGTCCCCTGGGAAGAATGGGCATCCAGTCCCCTGGGAAGAATGTACATCCAGTCTCCTGGGAAGAATGGGCATCCAGTCCCCTAGGAGAAGGGGCAGCCTCGAAGAATAGACAGCCAGCCCCCTCTGAGAATGTACAGCCAGTCCCCTGACCAGTCTCCTGGGAAGAATGTACATCCAGTCCCCTGGGAAGAATGGGCATCCAGTCCCCTGGGAAGAATGTACATCCAGTCCCCTGGGAAGAATGTACATTCAGTCCCCAGGAAAGAATTCACACCCAGTCCCCTGGGAAGAATGTACACCCAGTCCCCTGGGAAGAATGGGCATCCAGTCCCCTGGGAAGAATGGGCATCCAGTCCCTTGGGAAGAATGTACATCCAGTCCCCTGGGAAGAATGGGCATCCAGTCCCCTGGGAAGAATGGGCATCCAGTCCCTTGGGAAGAATGTACATCCAGTCCCTTGGGAAGAATGTGCATCCAGTCCCCTGGGAAGAATGTACATCCAGTCCCCTGGGAAGAATGTACATCCAGTCCCCTGGGAAGAATGTACATCCAGTCCCCTGGGAAGAATGGGCATCCAGTCCCCTAGGAGAAGGGGCAGCCTCGAAGAATAGACAGCCAGCCCCCTCTGAGAATGTACAGCCAGTCCCCTGACCAGTCTGCTGGGAGAATGTACAGCCAGTCCTCTGGAAGAATGTACATCCAGTACCCTGGGAAGAATGTACATCCAGTACCCTGGGAAGAATGTACATCCAGTCCCCAGGGAAGAATGTACATACAGTCCCCAGGGAAGAATGTACATCCAGTCCCCAGGAAAGAATGTACATCCAGTTCCCTGGGAAGAATGTACATCCAGCCCCCAGGAAAGAATGTACATCCAGTTCCCTGGGAAGAATGTACATCCAGCCCCCAGGAAAGAATGTACATCCAGTACCCTGGGAAGAATGTACATCCAGTCCCCAGGGAAGAATGTACATCCAGTCCCCAGGGAAGAATGTACATCCAGTCCCCTGGGAAGAATGTACACCCAGTCCCCTGGACAAATGGGAACCCAGTCCCCTGTGAGAAAGGGCAGCCTGACCCTCGAAGAATGGATAGCCAGTCCAGTGGGAGAATGTACAACCAGTCCCCTGGGGGAATATACAACCAGTTTCCTGGAAGAATGTACAACCTGTCCCCTGGGGGAATGGGCGTTTAGTCCCCTGTGAAAAATGTACAGCCAGTCCCCTGGGAGAAGGGGCATCCAGTCGCTTGGGAAGAATGTACATCCAGTCCCTTGGGAAGAATGTACATTCAGTCCCCAAGAAAGAATTCACACCCAGTCCCCTGGGAAGAATGTACATCCAGTCCCCTGGGAAGAATGGGCATCCAGTCCCCTGGGAAGAATGGGCATCCAGTCCCCTGGGAAGAATGTGCATCCAGTCCCCTAGGAGAAGGGGCAGCCTCGAAGAATAGACAGCCAGCCGCCTCTGAGAATGTACAGCCAGTCCCCTGACCAGTCTCCTGGGAAGAATGTACATCCAGTCCCCTGGGAAGAATGGGCATCCAGTCCCCTGGGAAGAATGGGCATCCAGTCCCCTGGGAAGAATGGGCATCCAGTCCCCTGGGAAGAATGGGCATCCAGTCCCCTGGGAAGAATGGGCATCCAGTCCCCTGGGAAGAATGGGCATCCAGTCCCCTAGGAGAAGGGGCTGCCTCGAAGAATAGACAGCCAGCCCCCTCTGAGAATGTACAGCCAGTCCCCTGACCAGTCTCCTGGGAGAATGTACAGCCAGTCCTCTGGAAGAATGTACATCCAGTACCCTGGGAAGAATGTACATCCAGTACCCTGGGAAGAATGTACATCCAGTCCGCTGGGAAGAATGTACATCCAGTCCCCAGGGAAGAATGTACATCCAGTCCGCTGGGAAGAATGTACATCCAGTACCCTGGGAAGAATGTACATCCAGTCCGCTGGGAAGAATGTACATCCAGTCCCCAGGGAAGAATGTACATCCAGTCCCCAGGGAAGAATGTACATCCAGTCCCCAGGAAAGAATGTACATCCAGTCCCCAGGAAAGAATGTCATCGAGTCCACAGGGAAGAATGTACATCCAGTCCCCAGGAAAGAATGTACATCGAGTCCCCTGGGATGAATGTACATCCAGTCCCCTGGAAAGAATGTACATCCTGTCCCCTGGGAGGAATGTACAGACAGACCCTGGGAGAATAGGCAGGCTGAACCTTGAAGAATGAGTAGCCAGACCCCTAAAGAATGGACAGTCAGGCCCCTGAGAGAATGCCGGTTTAGTCCCCTGTTCCAATGTACAGCCAGTCCTTTCCGAGAATGTATGGTGGTCCCCAGACCAGTCTCCTGGGCGAATGTACAGCCAGTCCCCTGAGAGAATGTGCAGCCTGTCCCCTGAGAGAATGGACAGCCATTACCCTGGGGGAATGGATGTTTAGTTCCCTGGGAGAATGTACAGCTGTCCCCTGGAAGAATGGACATGTAGTGCCCTGGGAGAATGTTCATCCTGTCCCCTTAAAGAATGGATGTTTAGTCCCCTGGGAGAATGTACTGCCTGTCCCCTCAGAAAATGTACAGCCAGTTCCCTCGAACAATGGATAGTCAGGCCCCTAGGAGAAAGTTGGTTTAGTCATCTGGGAGAATGTACAACCAGTCCCCTGGGAGAATGTACATCCAGTCCCCTTGGACGAATGTACATCCAGTCCCCCGTGGAGAATGTACATCCAGTCCCCCGAGGAGAATGTACATCCAGCCCCCCGGGGAGAATGTACATCCAGCCCCCCGGGGAGAATGTACATCCAGCCCCTCGGGGAGAATGTACATCCAGCCCCCTGGGGAGAATGTAAATCCAGCCCCCTGGGGAGAATGTACATCCAGCCCCCTGGGGAGAATGTACATCCAGTCCCCTGGGAAAAATGCACATCCAGTCCCCTGGGAAGAAGGTACATCCAGGTCCCCTGGGAAGAAGGTACATCCAGTCCCCCTGGGAAGAAGGTACATCCAGTCCCCCTGGGAAGAATGTACCTCCAGTCCCCCTGGGACGAATGTACCTCCAGTTCCCCTGGGAAGAATGTACATCCAGTACCCCTGGGAAGAATGTACATCCAGTCCCCCTGGGAAGAATGTACATCCAGTCCCCCTGGGAAGAATGTACCTCCAGTCCCCCTGGGAAGAATGTACATCCAGTACCCCTGGGAAGAATGTACATCCAGTCCCCCTGGGAAGAATGTACATCCAGTCCCCCTGGGAAGAATGTACATCCAGTCGCCTAGGGGAATGGGTGTTTAGTCCCCTGGGAGAATGTACAACCAGTTCCCTGGGAGAATGTACATCTAGTCCCTGGGAAGAATGTACATCGAGTCTCTGGGAAGAATGTACATCTAGTCCCCTGGGAAAAAAGTACATCCAGTCGCCTGGGAAGAATGTACTTCCCGTCCCTTGGGAGAATATACCGACAGACCCTGGGAGAATAGGCAGTCTGACCCTCGAAGAATGGACAGCCAGTCCCCTGGGAAGAATCTACATCCAGTCGCCCTGGGAAGAATCTACATCCAGTCACCCTGGGAAGAATGTACATCCAGTCGCCCTGGGAAGAATGTACAGCCAGTCCCCCCCTGGGAAGAATGTACATCCAGTCCCCTGGGAAGAATGTACATCCAGTCCCCTGGGAAGACTGTACATCCAGTCCCCTGGGAAGAATGTACATCCAGTCCCCTGTGAGAAGGGGCAGCCTCGAAGAATAGACAGCCAGTCCACTCAGAGAATGTACAGCCAGTTCCCTGAGCAGTCTCCTGGGAGAATGTGCAGCCAGTACCCTGGAAGAATGTACATCCAGTCCCCTGGGAAGAATGTACATCCAGTCCCCTAGGAAGAATGTACATCCAGTCCCCAGGGAGGAATGTACATCCAGTCCCCAGGGAGGAATTTACATCCAGTCCCCAGGGAGGAATTTACATCCAGTCCCCAGGGAGGAATTTACATCCAGTCCCCAGGGAAGAATGTACATCCAGTCCTCTGGGAAAGAACGTACATCCAGTCCTCTGGGAAAGAATGTACATCCAGTCTCCGAGAAAGAATGTACATCCAGTCCCCTGGGAAGAATGTACATCCAGTCCCCTGGGAGAATTTACAGACAGACCCTGGGAGAATAGGCAGGCTGAACACAGAAGAATGAGCAGACAGACCCTGAAGAATAGACAGTCAGGCCCCTGAGAGAATGCGGGTTTTATCCCCTGTGCCAATGTACAGCCAGTCCTTTGGGAGAATGTATGGCCAGTCCCCAGACCAGTCTCCTGGGAGAATGTACAGCCAGTCTCCTGAGAGAATGTACAGCCTGTCCCTTGGGAGAATGGACATTTAGTCCCCTGAGAGAATGGGCAGCTAGTCCTCTGGGGGAATGGATGTTTAGTCCCCTGGAAGAATGGACGTTTATTCCCCTTGGAGAATGTTCACCCTGTCACCTGGAAGAATGGACATTTAGTGCCCTGGGAGAATGTTCACCCTGTCTCCTTAAAGAGGGGATGTTTAGTCCCCTCAGAAAATGTACAGCCAGTTCCCTCGAACAATGGATAGTCAGGCCCCTGGGAGAATGTACAGCCAGTCCCCTGGGAAGAATGTACATCCAGTCCCCTGGGAAGAATGTACATCCAGTCCCCTTGGAAAAATGTACATCCAGTCCCCTTGGAAAAATGTACATCCAGTCCCCTGAGGAGAATGTACATCCAGCCCCCAGGGGAGAGTGCACATCCAGCCCCCCGGGGAGAGTGTACATCCAGCCCCCCGGGGAGAATGTACATCCAGCCCCCCGGGGAGAGTGTACATCCAGCCCCCCGGGAAGAATGTATATCCAGCCCCCCGGAAAGAATGTATATCCAGCCCCCCGGGAAGAATGTATATCCAGCCCCCCGGGGAGAATGTAAATCCAGCCCCCTGGGGAGAATGTACATCCAGTCCCCCGGGAAAAATGTACATCCAGTCCCCCGGGAAGAATGTACATCCAGTCCCCCTGGGAAGAAGGTACATCCAGTCCCCCTGGGAAGAATGTACATCCAGTCCCCCTGGGAAGAATGTACATCCAGTCCCCCTGGGAAGAATGTACATCCAGTCTCCCTGGGAAGAATGTACATCCAGTCGCCCTGGGTAGAATGTACATCCAGTCGCCCTGGGAAGAATATACAGCCAGTCCCCCTGGGAAGACTGTACATCCAGTCCCCTGGGAAGACTGTACATCCAGTCCCCTGGGAAGACTGTACATCCAGTCCCCTGGGAAGAATGTACATCCAGTCCCCTGGGAAGAATGTACATCCAGTCCCCTGGGGGAATGGAGGTTTAGTCCCCTGGGAGAATGTACAACTAGTTCCCTAGGAGAATATACAGACAGTCCCCTGGGAGAATGGGCATCCAGGCCCCTGGGAGAATGTACAGCCAGTTCCCTGGGAGAATGTACAGCCAGTTCCCTGGGAGAATGTACAGCCAGTCCCCTGGGAGAATATATAGCAAGTACCCTGGGGGAATGGATGTTTAGTCCCCTGGGAGAATGTACAGCCAGTTCCCTAGGAGAATGTACAGCCAGCCCCTGGGAGAATAAGCATTCAATCCCCTGGGAAGAATGTACATCCAGTCCCCTGGGAGAATGTATAACCAGCCCACAGGGGAGAATGGACAGCCAGTCCCCTAAGAGAATGGACAGCCAGTCCCCTAGGAGAATGCACAGCCAGCACCCCTGGGGAATAGACCGCTAAGTCCCCCGGGAAGAATGTACAGCCAGTCTCTTGGGAGAGTGGACAACCACCCGCTTACCCTCCCCGGGAGAGGGGACAGCCTGTCCCCTGGGAAGAATGTACATCCAGTCCCCTGGGAAGAATGGGCATCCAGTCCCCTAGGAGAAGGGGCAGCCTCGAAGAATAGACAGCCAGCCCCCTCTGAGAATGTACAGCCAGTCCCCTGACCAGTCTCCTGGGAGAATGTACAGCCAGTCCTCTGGAAGAATGTACATCCAGTACCCTGGGAAGAATGTACATCCAGTCCCCAGGAAAGAATGTACCTCCAGTCCCCAGGGAAGAATGTACATCTAATCCCCAGGGAAGAATGTACATCCAGTCCCCAGGGAAGAATGTACATCCAGTCCCCAGGGAAGAATGTACATCCAGTCCGCTGGGAAGAATGTACATCCAGTCCGCTGGGAAGAATGTACATCCAGTCCCCTGGGAAGAATGTACATCCAGCCCCCAGGAAAGAATATACATCCAGTCCCCAGGAAAGAATATACATCCAGTCCCCAGGAAAGAATGTACATCCAGTCCCCAGGAAAGAATGTCATCAAGTCCACAGGGATGAATGTACATCCAGTCCCCAGGAAAGAATGTACATCGAGTCCCCTGGGAAGAATATACAACCAGTCCCCTGGAAAGAATGTACATCCTGTCCCCTGGGAGGAATGTACAGACAGACCCTGGAAGAATAGGCAGGCTGAACCTTGAAGAATGAGCAGCCAGACCCCTAAAGAATGGACAGTTAGGCCCCTGAGAGAATGCCGGTTTAGTCCCCTGTTCCAATGTACAGCCAGTCCTTTCCGAGAATGTATGGCGGTCCCCAGACCAGTCTCCTGGGAGAATGTACAGCCAGTCCCCTGAGAGAATGTACAGCCTGTCCCCTGAGAGAAAGGACAGCCAGTACCCTGGGGAAATGGATGTTTAATTCACTGGGAGAATGTACAGCTGTCCCCTGGAAGAATGGACATGTAGTGCCCCGGGAGAATGTTCATCCTGTCCCCTTAAAGAATGGATGTTTAGTCCCCTAGGAGAATGTACAGCCTGTCCCCTCAAAAAATGTACAGCCAGTTCCCACGAACAATGGATAGTCAGGCCCCTGGGAGAAACTTGGTTTAGTCCTCTGGGAGAATGTACAACCAGTCCCCTGGGAGAATGTACAGCCAGTCCCCTGGAAGAATGGGCTTCCAGTCCCCTGAGAAGAATGTACATCCAGTACCCTGGGAAGAATGTACATCCAGTCCCCTTGGAAGAATGTACATCTAGTCCCCTGAGGAGAATGTACATCCAGTCCCCCGGGGAGAATGTACATCCAGCCCCCTGGGAAGAAGGTACATCCTGTCCCCCCTGGGAAGAAGGTACATCCTGTCCCCCTGGGAAGAAGGTACATTCACTCCCCCTGGGAAGAAGGTACATCCAGTCCCCCTGGGAAGAATGCACCTCCAGTCCCCCGGGGAAGAATGTTCCTCCAGTCCCCCTGGGAAGAATGTACATCCAGTCCCCCTGGGAAGAAAGTACCTCCAGTCCCCCTGGGAAGAAAGTACCTCCAGTCCTCCTGGGAAGAAAGTACATCCAGTCCCCCTGGGAAGAAAGTACATCCAGTCCCCCTGGGAAGAATGTACATCCAGTCGCCTAGGGGAATGGGTGTTTAGTCCCCTGGGAGAATGTACAGCCAGTTCCCTGTAAGAATGTACATCTAGTCCCTGGGAAGAATGTACATCTAGTCCCCTGGGAAGAATTTACATCTAGTCCCCTGGGCAGAATGTACATCTTGTCCCTTGGGAGAATATACCGACAGACCCTGGGAGAATGGGCAGTCTGACCCTCGAAGAATGGACAGCCAGTCCCCTGGGAGAATGTACATCCAGTCCCTCGGGAAGAATGTACATCCAGTCCCCTGGAAAGAATCTATATCCAGTCCCCTGGGAAGAATGTACATCCAGTCCCCTGGGAAGAATGTACATCCAGTCCCCTGGGAAGAATGTACATCCAGTCCCCTGGGAAGAATGTACATCCAGTCCCCTGGGAAGAATGTACATCCAGTCCCCTGGGAAGAATGTACATCCAGTCCCCTGGGAAGAATGTACATCCAGTCCCCTGGGAAGAATGTACATCCAGTCCCCTGTGAGAAGGGGCAGCCTCGAAGAATAGACAGCCAGTCCACTCAGAGAATGTACAGCCAGTTCCCTGACCAGTCTCCTGGGAGAATGTACAGCCAGTACCCTGGAAGAATGTACATCCAGTCCCCTGGGAAGAATGTACATTCAGTCCCCTGGGAAGAATGTACATCCAGTCCCCTAGGAAGAATATACATCCAGTCCCCAGGAAGGAATGTACATCCAGTCCCCAGGGAGGAATTTACATCCAGTCCCCAGGGAAGAATGTAAATCCAGTCCTCTGGGAAAGAATGTACATCCAGTCTCTGGGAAAGAATGTACATCCAGTCTCTGGGAAAGAATGTACATCCAGTCCCCTGGGTAGAATGTACATCTAGTCCCCTGGGAGAATTTACAGACAGACCCTGGGAGAATAGGCAGGCTGAACCCAGAAGAATGAGCAGCCAGACCCTGAAGAATAGACAGTCAGGCCCCTGAGAGAATGCGGGTTTTATCCCCTGTGCCAATGTACAGCCAGTCCTTTGGGAGAATGTATGGCCAGTCCCCAGACCAGTCTCCTGGGAGAATGTACAGCCAGTCCCCATGGAAGTATGTACCTCCAGTCCCCAGGGAAGAATGTACTTCTAGTCCCCAGGGAAGAATGTACATCCAGTCCCCAGGGAAGAATGTACATCCAGTCCCCAAGGAAGAATGTACATCCAGTCCGCTGGGAAGAATGTACATCCAGTCCCCTGGGAAGAATGTACATCCAGCCCCCAGGGAAGAATGTACATCCAGTCCCCAGGAAAGAATGTACATCCAGTCCCCAGGAAAGAATGTCATCGAGTCCACAGGGATGAATGTACATCCAGTCCCCAGGAAAGAATGTACATCGAGTCCCCTGGGAAGAATGTACATCCAGTCCCCTGGAAAGAATGTACATCCTGTCCCCTGGGAGGAATGTACAGACAGACCCTGGGAGAATAGGCAGGCTGAACCTTGAAGAATGAGCAGCCAGACCCCTAAAGAATGGACAGTCAGGCCCCTGAGAGAATGCCGGTTTAGTCCCCTGTTCCAATGTACAGCCAGTCCTTTCCAAGAATGTATGGCGGTCCCCAGACCAGTCTCCTGGGAGAATGTACAGCCAGTCCCCTGAGAGAATGTACAGCCTGTCCCCTGAGAGAATGGACAGCCAGTACCCTGGGGGAATGGATGTTTAGCTCCCTGGGAGAATGTACAGCTGTCCCCTGGAAGAATGGACATTTAGTGCCCTGGGAGAATGTTCATCCTGTCCCCTTAAAGAATGGATGTTTAGTCCCCTAGGAGAATGTACAGCCTGTCCCCTCAAAAAATGTACAGCTAGTTCCCTCGAACAATGGATAGTCAGGCCCCTGGGAGAAAGTTGGTTTAGTCCTCTGGGAGAATGTACAACCAGTTCCCTGGGAGAATGTACAGCCAGTCCCCTGGAAGAATGGGCTTCCAGTCCCCTGAGAAGAATGTACATCCAGTCCCCTAGGAAGAATGTACATCCAGTCCCCTTGGAAGAATGTACAACCAGTCCCCCGAGCAGAATGTACATCCAGCCCCCCGGGGAGAATGTACATCCAGCCCCCTGGGGAGAATGTACATCCAGCCCCTTGGGGAGAATGTACATCCAGCCCCCTGGCGAGAATGTACATCCAGCCCCCTGGGGAGAATGTACATCCAGCCTCCTGGGGAGAATGTACATCCAGCCCCCTGGGGAGAATGCACATCCAGCCCCCTGGGGAGAATGCACATCCAGCCCCCTGGGAAAAATGCACATCCAGTCCCCTGGGAAGAATGTACATCCATTCCCCCTGGGAAGAAGGTACATCCATTCCCCCTGGGAAGAAGGTACATCCAGTCCCCCTGGGAAGAAGGTACATCCAGTCCCCCTGGGAAGAAGGTACATCCAGTCCCCCTGGGAAGAAGGTACATCCAGTCCCCCTGGGAAGATGGTACATCCAGTCCCCCTGGGAAGATGGTACATCCAGTCCCCTGGGAAGAAGGTACATCCAGTCCCCCTGGGAAGAATGCACCTCCAGTCCCCCTGGGAAGAATGTTCCTCCAGTCCCCTGGGAAGAATGTACATCCAGTCCCCTGGGAAGAATGTACATCCAGTCCCCTGTGAGAAGGGGCAGCCTCGAAGAATAGACAGGCAGTCCACTCAGAGAATGTACAGCCAGTTCCCTGACCAGTCTCCTGGAAGAATGTACATCCAGTCCTGTGGGAAGAATGTACATTCAGTCCCCTGGGAAGAATGTACATCCAGTCCCCTAGGAAGAACATACATCCAGCCCCCTGGCGAGAATGTACATCCAGCCCCCTGGGGAGAATGTACATCCAGCCTCCTGGGGAGAATGTACATCCAGCCCCCTGGGGAGAATGCACATCCAGCCCCCTGGGAAAAATGCACATCCAGTCCCCTGGGAAGAATGTACATCCATTCCCCCTGGGAAGAAGGTACATCCATTCCCCCTGGGAAGAAGGTACATCCAGTCCCCCTGGGAAGAAGGTACATCCAGTCCCCCTGGGAAGAAGGTACATCCAGTCCCCCTGGGAAGAAGGTACATCCAGTCCCCCTGGGAAGAAGGTACATCCAGTCCCCCTGGGAAGATGGTACATCCAGTCCCCCTGGGAAGAAGGTACATCCAGTCCCCCTGGGAAGAATGCACCTCCAGTCCCCCTGGGAAGAATGTTCCTCCAGTCCCCTGGGAAGAATGTACATCCAGTCCCCTGGGAAGAATGTACATCCAGCCCCCTGGCGAGAATGTACATCCAGCCCCCTGGGGAGAATGTACATCCAGCCTCCTGGGGAGAATGTACATCCAGCCCCCTGGGGAGAATGCACATCCAGCCCCCTGGGAAAAATGCACATCCAGTCCCCTGGGAAGAATGTACATCCATTCCCCCTGGGAAGAAGGTACATCCATTCCCCCTGGGGAGAATGCACATCCAGCCCCCTGGGGAGAATGCACATCCAGCCCCCTGGGAAAAATGCACATCCAGTCCCCTGGGAAGAATGTACATCCATTCCCCCTGGGAAGAAGGTACATCCATTCCCCCTGGGAAGAAGGTACATCCAGTCCCCCTGGGAAGAAGGTACATCCAGTCCCCCTGGGAAGAAGGTACATCCAGTCCCCCTGGGAAGAAGGTACATCCAGTCCCCCTGGGAAGATGGTACATCCAGTCCCCCTGGGAAGATGGTACATCCAGTCCCCCTGGGAAGAAGGTACATCCAGTCCCCCTGGGAAGAATGCACCTCCAGTCCCCCTGGGAAGAATGTTCCTCCAGTCCCCTGGGAAGAATGTACATCCAGTCCCCTGGGAAGAATGTACATCCAGTCCCCTGTGAGAAGGGGCAGCCTCGAAGAATAGACAGGCAGTCCACTCAGAGAATGTACAGCCAGTTCCCTGACCAGTCTCCTGGAAGAATGTACATCCAGTCCTGTGGGAAGAATGTACATTCAGTCCCCTGGGAAGAATGTACATCCAGTCCCCTAGGAAGAACATACATCCAGCCCCTGGCGAGAATGTACATCCAGCCCCCTGGGGAGAATGTACATCCAGCCTCCTGGGGAGAATGTACATCCAGCCCCCTGGGGAGAATGCACATCCAGCCCCCTGGGAAAAATGCACATCCAGTCCCCTGGGAAGAATGTACATCCATTCCCCCTGGGAAGAAGGTACATCCATTCCCCCTGGGAAGAAGGTACATCCAGTCCCCCTGGGAAGAAGGTACATCCAGTCCCCCTGGGAAGAAGGTACATCCAGTCCCCCTGGGAAGAAGGTACATCCAGTCCCCCTGGGAAGAAGGTACATCCAGTCCCCCTGGGAAGATGGTACATCCAGTCCCCCTGGGAAGAAGGTACATCCAGTCCCCCTGGGAAGAATGCACCTCCAGTCCCCCTGGGAAGAATGTTCCTCCAGTCCCCTGGGAAGAATGTACATCCAGTCCCCTGGGAAGAATGTACATCCAGTCCCCTGTGAGAAGGGGCAGCCTCGAAGAATAGACAGGCAGTCCACTCAGAGAATGTACAGCCAGTTCCCTGACCAGTCTCCTGGAAGAATGTACATCCAGTCCTGTGGGAAGAATGTACATTCAGTCCCCTGGGAAGAATGTACATCCAGTCCCCTAGGAAGAACATACATCCAGTCCCCAGGGAGGAATGTACATCCAGTCCCCAGGGAGGAATTTACCTCCAGTCCCCAGGGAGGAATGTACATCCAGTCCTCTGGGAAAGAATGTACATCCAGTCCTCTGGGAAAGAATGTACATCCAGTCTCTGGGAAATAATGTACATCCAGTCCCCTGGGAAGAATGTACATCCAGTCCCCTGGGAAGAATGTACATCCAGTCCCCTGGGAGAATTTACAGACAGACCCTGGGAGAATAGGCAGGCTGAACCCAGAAGAATGAGCAGCCAGACCCTGAAGAATAGACAGTCAGGCCCCTGAGAGAATGCGGGTTTTATCCCCTGTGCCAATGTACAGCCAGTCCTTTGGGAGAATGTATGGCCAGTCCCCAGACCAGTCTCCTGGGAGAATGTACAGCCAGTCCCCTGAAAGAATGTACAGCCTGTCCCTTGGGAGAATGAACAGCCAATACCTTTGGGGAATGGATGTTTAGTCCCTTGGAAGAATGGACGTTTAGTCCCCTGAGAGAATGGGCAGCTAGTCCTCTGGGGGAATGGATGTTTTGTCCCCTGGAAGAATGGACATTTAGTCCCCTTGGAGAATGTACAGCCTGTCCCCTGGAAGAATGGACATTTAGTGCCCTGGGAGGATGTTCACCCTGTCCCCTTAAAGAAAGGATGTTTAGTCCCCACAGAAAATGTACAGCCAGTTCCCCCGAACAATGGATAGTCAGGCCCCTGGGAGAATGTACATCCAGTCCACTGGGAAGAATGTACATCCAGTCCCCTTAGAAGAATATACATCCAGTCCCCTTGGAAAAATGTACATCCAGTCCCCTTCGAAAAATGTACATCCAGTCCCCTTCGAAAAATGTACATCCAGCCCCCGGGGAGAGTGTACATCCAGCCCCCCAGGAAGAATGTATATCCAGCCCCCCGGGGAGAATGTAAATCCAGCCCCCGGGGAGAATGTACATCCAGTCCCCCGGGAAAAATGTACATCCAGTCCCCCGGGAAGAATGTACATCCAGTCCCCCTGGGAAGAATGTACATCCAGCCCCCCTGGGAAGAATGTACATCCAGTCCCCCTGGGAAGAATGTAAATCCAGTCCCCCTGGGAAGAATGTACATCCAGTCTCCCTGGGAAGAATGTACATCCAGTCTCCCTGGGAAGAATGTACATCCAGTCTCCCTGGGAAGAATGTACATCCAGTCCTCCCTGGGAAGAATGTACATCCAGTCCCCCCTGGGAAGAATGTACATCCAGTCCCCCTGGGAAGAATGCACAGCCAGTCGCCCTGGGAAGAATGTACAGCCAATCCCCCTGGGAAGAATGTACATCCAGTCCCGCGGGAAGAATGTACATCCAGTCCCCTGGGAAGACTGTACATCCAGTCCCCTGGGAAGACTGTACATCCAGTCCCCTGGGAAGACTGTACATCCAGTCCCCTGGGAAGACTGTACATCCAATCCCCTGGGAAGACTGTACATCCAATCCCCTGGGAAGACTGTACATCCAATCCCCTGGGGGAATGGAGGTTTAGTTCCCTGGGAGAATGTACAGCCAGTTCCCTAGGAGAATGTACAGCCAGTCCCCTGGGAGAATATACAGCCAGTCCCCTGGGAGAATATACAGCCAGTCCCCTGGGAGAATGGGCATCAAGTCCCCTGGGAGAATGGGCATCCAGTCCCCTGGGAGAATGTACAGCCAGTTCCCTGGGAGAATGTACAGCCAGTCCCCTGGGAGAATATACAGCCAGTCCCCTGGGAGAATATACAGCCAGTCCCCTGGGGGAATGGATGTTTAGTCCCCTGGGAGAATGTACAGTCAGTTCCCTCGGAGAATGTACAGCCAGCCCCTGGGAGAATAAGCATTCAATCCCCTGGGAAGAATGTACATCCAGTCCCCTGGGAGAATGTATATCCAGCCCACAGGGGAGAATGGACAGCCAGTCCCCTAAGAGAATGGACAGCCAGTCCCCTAAGAGAATGGACAGCCAGTCCCCTAAGAGAATGGACAGCCAGCACCCCTGGGGAATAGACCGCTAAGTCCCCCGGGAAGAATGTACATCCAGTCTCTTGGGAGAGAGGACAACCACCTGCTTACCCTCCCCGGGAGAGGGGACAGCCTGACCCCTGGGAGAATGGACAGCCAGTCCCCTAGGGAAATGAACAGCTACGCCCCTGTTGGAATGGACAGCTACGCCCCTGGGGGAACGGACAGCTAAGCACCTGGGAGAATGGACAGCCAGTACCGTGGGAGAATGGACAGCTAGTACCCTGGGAGAATGGACAGCCAGTACCCTGGGAGAATGGACAGCCAGTACCCTGGGAGAATGGACAGCCAGTACCCTGGCAGAATGGACAGCCAGTTCCCTGGGAGAATATACCGCCAGTTCCCTGGGAGAATGGACAGCTAGTCCCTTGAGGTAAATAGCAGTCGGACCCCTAAGGGAAGACATGGCTTGGCAGTTCGGGCTGGACTGTTCCCATGAGGCACAGGGTCAGACTGATTTGCATATGGCCATGTCTGAACTGGGGTGGCGGAGTGAGCTAAAGAATGATGATGGATTAAACCCAGATCAGTTGACTGGGGGTGAGTGCTTGCAATGTTCAACACTCCGTCCATCATCCCCTTTGGTTTTGCTATGTTCGCCCTAAGTTGGCAGGGTATGCCCAGACGTGGGTCCCTTGCTCACTTTGCCACTGGATTCAGGATAGCCTGGCTGATGACGGCTGTAAGCCAGAAACCGGTCCCAGGATGCTTGTTTCCGGTCCAGGGAAGACATGGCTTGGCAGTTTGGGCTGGACTGTTCCCATGAGGCACAGGGTCAGACTGATTTGCATATGGCCATGTCTGAACTGGGGTGGCGGAGTGAGCTAAAGAATGATGATGGATTAAACCCAGATCAGTTGACTGGGGGTGAGTGCTTGCAATGTTCAACACTCCGTCCATCATCCCCTTTGGTTTTGCTATAATCCACATACCACATACAGCATGGATATTCAGTCCCCAGGGAAAATGGGTATTCAGTTCTCTGGGAGAATGTACAGCTAGCCCAACAGGAAAATATAGTTTAGCCCCATGAGCTAATTAACATCCAGCCCCATGTGAAAAGATATCATGTACTTTGAGAAAATGTACATCTAGTCCCCTGGGGTATGAACAGTCAGTTCCATAGGAGAATTTACAGCCAATCTACTTGGAGAGTGGACATTCAGTCCGGTCACACCACATTCGGGGGACCCCAGGCAGGCAGAGGTTATGGGCCTCAAGAGTGGTGGTTGAAGTTGTTTGCCACTTGTGTCCCTCGGGCCCGTCTTACTAAGGCTCTGCAAACAGACCCAAATACAACCCTTTCTGCTCTTGACTTTCAGGGAAGCGAGGGAGAGCAGTTACAAGCTTCTCAGGGAGGTAGTGTGGAGAGCAACAACTCAGAACTCAGCAGGCTAAGGCACTTGACTCTCAGGAAAGCAAGGGCAAGCAGTCACAGGCTTCTCAGGGAGGCAGTGTGGAGAGCAGCAACACAGACTCAAGAGGCTAAGGCACTTGACTCTCAGGGAAGGAAGGGTGAGCAGTCACAGGCTTCTCAGGGAGGCAGTGTGGAGAGCAACAACTCAGAACTCAGCAGGCTAAGCTCACGCTTGTTTTCTGGTTACCATTGCACTTTTAGCGGTGTGAGAGACACAGTTTGTGGTCCTGTGCTGAAGGCAGCAGCTCCTTGCCTGTAGATACAGTCTGTGGTCCTGTGCTCATGGCAGCAGCTCCTTGCCTGTAGATACAGTGTGTGGTTCTGTGCTCATGGCAGAAGCTCCTTGCTCGGGAGACCCTCAGTGTCAACCTTGCTTTGGGCCAGTGATCAAGGGTGAAGTCGGTGAGGCAAATCTGCATGACAACCCTTATCTTTGGCAGCAGTGGCTTTCCCAGCGGCTTGCAGACTGGAGCTCAGATTCAGCAGTTGTGGCCTGTGGGCCAAGTCATTGGCAGTGATGTGTCTTTGGCAATTGTGGTCTCTGGGCTGATCAGGGCTACCTGCTTTTGGTGGCAACGCCGCTTCATAGCCCAGGATACACTGCTGGACGACACCATGATACTTGATCTTAAAAGATCTTAATGCAGCTCACAGAAGACCTATGCAGAGAGACCAGGGAGGCCCCTTCACAGCATGGGTTACTCCTAACTGTGCTTTCTGTGAATGTCGGCTTTTACTGGATGCTCCTCACGCTAAGAACTTGCTGGGCTTCTCCTGGACAGTCTCCTTTCCTTCAAGACCAGGCATTATCCTTCTTCTCAGCAGGCTTCTAGGCACTTCAGGCAGACTCTCAGCGCCTCCAAAAGGAATGCCAGACTTCAGGTGAAGCCCTTCAAATACTCTGTAAAGCAGTGCAGCCTTTTTTTCTTCTTTTTTTAATTGAATTCTATTATGAACGTATTATAGAATCCAGTACAAGCACATAAATAAGCACATGCCAGTAATATCTGAAGTACAGCGCTCAATAATAGTCCTCATACAGGTAGGGATCACGTGATAAAGTCATCCTTGTGATCCAGCACAATATAATCCCCATTTAACCCCTTGGCTCAAGGTAGCATCTTTCGTAGTTTCTCCTTTAGTCCAGTTACCCACAACCTCCATGGCCACAGAAGGTCAACCCTGAACTGGTCTATCTTTACTTTCTACAGTTCCACTCGCCCATTCCATCTCCATAGCCATGATATCCGGACTTAGGAGGTAGGCGTACAGGGACCCCCATATGTCCTTAGGTCGCTGGGTTTGCGGAATCATAGCATAGTAGAGTTCCAACTGCTCGTTACAGTAAACCATGTCCCGCAACCAGTCCTGTACTCTGGGTGTGCAGTCTCCTCTCCACCAGTGAAACAAATCACCTCACGGGGCTCGGTACATTTTTTTGTCTATCAAAGTAGTGCCATTTTAGGGGTTACATTTATACCACAGGCTACCATAGTTGGTAATATGTTACCCACTTCTTGCCGGTATTCCGCCACAGCCTGGCACTGCCTCGCCAGATGCAAAGAATCTGTCTCAGGGGTCCTGCACCTAGTGCAGTGGGAGCGCTCTCTGAGTTTAGTTAGGAATAGTGTGTGAGGGATGCAATAAAGTCGCTGCATATACTTAACATGACTGAGTCACAATCTTACATTAGGCGACAGTTCCCCAGTTTTGCCACAGCAATTGGCCCATTCAAAGTCTGAGCGGTCCCACCCAGATAAATCCCCCACTTAGCTATGGCCTCGGGGTTCAGCTTGGATGGAGGAGTATAGGTTTGTCACCAAGTGTTTACTGTGAGGACGAGCAGGAATAATGTTAGCATTTTCGACTCGGGGGTTCTTGAGGGAAGGTCTGGTAGAACTCTCTGCACAGTGCTCGAAGCTGGTAATATGTAAAAATGTCCAGTGGAGAGGGCTCCTGCCCCTTTAACTTCGCTGGGCATTCCAGAAACCGGCACAATGGGAATATGCCACCCAACGTACGTAGCCCCATCCATATAGTTGTCGGAGCGTAGTTGCACTACAGGTAAGCGAGGTTAATGGGTATTGATTTAGGGAGTGTTTAGGGGAATAGAGTATTGCATAGCTAAGTCGCCTGCAAAATGTATCCCATGCTGCTTGCATGCATGCTACTGTATCAATCTCCGTTCGGCTACCTTGGGCCTGGTTAGATCTCGGCTGACTTGTTGCTCGGTCACAACAGTGACAGGTATCCCGTCCGCCGAAATTTAAATCCTATAGGATATAATGAAATTTATATTTCAGCGGACAGGATATCAGTCACAGTTGAGACGAAGTAACCCATCCGCCAAAATCTAAATTAGGGCCAGAGAGGGGTCTGTCCCAGCCACGCTATCATCGGGGTGGGGTGCGCGCTGCTATGCTCAATCGCCAGGTGTGCCATAAATGAGGAAGGGCAAATGTACATAATGCACCTGATCACACATATAGTTGAGTTTGAAGTCTGGGGCAGCATGAACGGCCGTTGATAAGGCAGTGTCAGCGTTAAACATCGGACCCGTGGCCGCTTGCCCACCCAGACCAACGATACCAAGTGTGAATTTAGTATTATAAAGAATTGCTGGGTCAATGGTATCGGGATAGTATAGAAAAGGTATATTAGCCTGGGCAATATGGCCATTCTGATCAATGCAGTTCTACCCATCAGCGATAATGGAAGCAATGCCTAGCGACAGATCTGTTCCTCAATGAGCGTCATAGTAATCCCGTACTTTTCCTTCATACAGTAGGTTTGTCCTGATTGATCCGGACCACTAAACATTTAATAGAGATGGTAGGCCAGGTCAACGGGAAGTCCAGCTCGTAGGGTTGTGCGGCAACGTGAGTGGGAATATTATGGACTTGTTCCTGTAACCGCACAGAATAGAGTAAATTCCTGTATGACTGGGCTGAGGTTCCACCCCCGGTCTGACAAAACATGATGTCGTCTGCATAGAATGAGACTATTAAGTTACAAGGCAAAAGCGCCAGCCCACATTTCCTGTGCAGTTAAAGAATCATGCAAGGTAAGGGCTCTGTGGCAATCACATTGAGTATGGGGGAGAGGGAGCATCATTGTGGAGTGCCCCGACCAATGGTGAATGGGTCGGAGAGCAGGCCATCTAGTCTGATCCGAGCGGTCAGGGCAGTGTATAGCAAATGCACCCAGCTGATGAGATTCTTGGATATACCCATTCACGACAGGATTGCAAATATCTAGTGTCCATTCAATCGAATCAAAATCTCTGGCTGCATCTAGGAACACAGCCACTGTTCCTGACTTGGGTCCAGTTGATGCACAAGAGCAAAGAGGGTTATCAAAGTGTGCATGGTGGATCTACCGGGTATAAATCCTGCCTGGTCCAGAAGGGCCAGCGTAGGCAGTAGGAGGATTAGTCTATTGCAAATTTGTTAGGCAGGATTTTTGTGTCTATGTTTATTAGTAAAAGGAACAAATGATGGACGGAATGCTGAACAATGCAAACATTCACCCCCAGTCACAAAGATCTGGGTTTAATCCATCGTTCTTTTGCTCACCATACCACCCCAGTTTGGATCCAGCCATATGCAAATCAATCTTAACCCTGCTCCTCATGTGAACAGTCCAGCCCGAACTGCTGGTTTCCGGTCCAGGGAGGATCTGGCCTGGAAGTTCGGGCTGGACTGTTCCCATGGGGAGCAGGGTCAATACTGATTTGCATATGGCTGGGTTTAAACAGGAATGGCATGGAGAGCAAATAAACGATGGATTTAGGCCCAGATCTCTGTACTGGGGTGAATGTTTGACATTGATCAGCATTCTGTCCATCAATTGTTCTTTTTGCATATGTTTATTAGTGACAGTGGCTGGTATGAGTGTGGGCGATCAGGCGGTTTACCTGGCTTGAGGAGTGTTATGGGTATTGGTTCCCTCAACGATGGCCGCAACGTACTCTGCAATGCCTCGTTGCAATGTCGCTGGCTGAAGTGCCAGCAAAGTCGCATATTGTTTATAAACTTCAGCTGGGAATCCGTCCCCACCCAGAGCCTTGCAAATTGGTAGTCCCACTTCTGCAGCTCGCATTTCCTCCAATGTGAGAGGCACCTCCAGGAACGGTCTCTGAGGTCCTTCTATCCATGCAATGGCTATACATTCAAAACACTGTTTAATCTCGTTCTGTGTTCAAGTTATACGAGACGTGTAAAGGCCAAAGTAGTAGCAGTGGTGGCCGACACAATGAAGAGATGGTGGGGCGGATGTAGAGGGGGCGGGGAAGAGATGGTGGGGCGGAGGTAGAGGGGGCGGGGAAGAGCGGGAGGGTTGACTGTAGGGGGGGTACTAATGAATATAAAAAGAAAAATTACCTGAAGCTGCCGGCTGCATTGCTCCTCGTGCCTCAGTGTTCTGCTGTGCTGCTTTTTGGTCCCAGCAGGCACTGGGGCAGCATTAGACTCCCTGTGCAATCCCTGCGCTGCTCTCTTTCTATGAGAGCAGCGCAGGGATTGGCCTGAGCGGGCTGAAAAAACCCTCCGCTCAGGACAGGCAGTCTGTGCTGTTTCTCCAGCCCAGCTGTTCAATACAGCAGGGTTGGAGAAACCAAAGTGGACATGTGTGTTTGGCCAAACACACATGTGCACTTAGAAGTGCACATAGCACTCCTCCTCCCCCCTCTCATGCACCGGTCCAGCCCCTTCCTGGCTCAGAGCCGACAAATGAAAAATAAAAGATTATGGTATATTGTTTTATTTTTCACTTGCTGGCTCTGAGCCAGTGGGGCAACGCTCCTTCCCCATTGCGGAGGAGCCGCCCCTGAGTAGTAGTCCAGTAATTCCAGCTGTATGTCTTCGGACACGTGGAAGAGGGTGCCGTCATCTTTTGTAGCTGTGTGATATCTGGCGTGCGTCTGTCAGGTCGCGCTAATATAGCATGAGTTCCACAGGGTCTCTCCGCCTCCTCGTATGTTCTGGCCTTCGTAGGTTTGTGGAGATGTCCAACCTCCATTTTCACAGCATCTTTGAATTCTGTATGCTTCGGTACGATTTCCCCCAGCAAGTGGGAATTAGGGATGGTGGAGAAGTTCACCTCTAATATCTTGAGCTCCAGCTCTATCTGATCGAGGCTGGTGCAGTGTGGATGCATTCTGTGCTGTTTAGCGATGTAAATACTGCGCACATATACCTTAAGGCCTCTCAGTCTCAGAGCATACCCAATGATTGTACCGAGCCGTCATTGTCTCTGAAATAATTCTGGATTTCACTCCTTAGCTCCTCTGCGAATGGACTGTCGAGTGGGACTGGGGGGAGATGCCAGGTGAAGGTGCCGTGTGTGGAAGCCGGACTTTCTATAGTGAGTTTGGTAGGCGTGAGGTCGGATAGTGTACAGGGCAGATGTTCACCTCCCCTATCCACCCACATATATCTAGCATGCCCAGCCAGTAGTCCAGTGGACACATGCGGCCCCTCCATCCTAGTGGTTAATCTGTGTCTTCAGATATCATGTGGCCCATGTATATCCATAATGCTCAACAGTGAAATAGCAGTCGTGTGGTGAGTACGTGCTGCGGGATTAGAAGAACCCAGCTGCCTATTTAGCACGAAGGAGAGTCTCATCTCCAAAGTATGGTATGTGTCAAAAGCATATACATTTGCATCAGAGATCCAGATAAAATCAGGGTCACCCATGTTGGGGATAGATGAGTTGAGGAGCATGAAGTGTTTGCCCCATCACTGCCTGGAGGATGTTGTATCCCTCCTGAGGGTCATTAACCTCATATAGTAGTTTGAACGCTAGCTCATGTTCTCACCAGTAGCACTGTTACCCAGGCGTAGGAGCAATAGTTGGAAAATGAGCAGTGACCACTCCTTTGGATACCTAGGAGGGGTGTGCTTGTGCCCTAATGTGCTTCTTTTGAAGCAAAGCAATATCAATCTTCTGATGATTTAAGTACACCAGTACCGGTTGCACCTTACAAGGGTTATTTAGCCCTCTTATGTTCCACGTGAGGAACATGAGAGATGAGTGCCTGCCTCAGATATCAGTGTGTACCCAATATAGGAGGTGGAATGTTTTGGCACTGTGCATCAATAGTGTTGCCCGAGTGATGTAAGTTAGATGAGTATGTGATGAGCGCTGTGAGAACTTGTGTATGCTCATTTGAATACCTGGCTGTGTATATTTCCACCCCCCCCCCCCCCCATCAACACTAACCACCCCAACCTTCTAGTGAAATTTCCTCTAACAACCAGAACAGTAACCAACATTCACATAAAAACAGTGTGAACATTCCAGTATCTACTTTCTTGTCTCAAATTAGAGCTTATCCCTAAAGGGAGTCCAGAGTGCTGGCCTATGCACACCTCCTGCATTGGGGGTGTCTGCCGGCACGATATAGAGGACAGCAGTAGGGCTCAACATCACAAACAAGTTATTGTATAGTCCAACAGGCTACCCAAGGCTAGTTGCTTACATTTCTCCAGCCACGTGACACGGCCCATGAACCCCCACCCCCCCAAGTAGTTATCAAGCAGTCTAATCTCAGCTATGTAATGGCCGAAGGATGGGAAGGCGTCGCCTCCTGGTCTGCAGCAAAGTTCGCCTGGTCCAGACATCGAGGTATATTGCAGTCTTCTAGTGTCTCATGTAGATCCAGCAACATGCAACTGTCCAGGGCATGCCTCCTTGCCCTATATGCAAGCAGGAATCCAGTCCTTCATTTTCTGTTGCTAGCATCCTCCTCCGGAGTCTGTACTACAAAGAACGTCGCTGACCTCATATCCTTGATGAGCTTTTTTACAAATGGGTCAACTTTCTATGGTGATGCAGATACACAAGTCTTTTCTCCATGGACTACTTTGAGACATGCAGAGCAAGGCATTGTATACAGCAAGCCAGCTTGGTACAGGTTGCATTTGATGTGCAGGTACTCCCGGCGGGCCTCCTGTACAGCTAGGGTAAAGTCTGGGAATATTGAGAGGGTGGAGCCAGGTGAAGTACTGTATCAATGTCACGATTATTGAACAGTCAGGCCATAAACGGGTGTGGGGTTGCCCCAGGCGGAGGCCTAGGGCTGACTGGGTGGTGTGCTCTCTCTCTCCCTCTACTGTGGACAGTGGCGAAAAACGATCAGTTCCTAGCAACATTTGTAGCAGGGCTTCCACATAGTCCGCCATATTGCCAGTGTTTGTCATTTCAGGTAGGCCCACTAGAAGCAAGTTGTTGCGCCACAACCTGGCTTCCAAATCCTTATTTTTCACTCTAATAATGTTGAGTATCTTGCTCATGTCCAATAATTGTTCATTGTATCCGGTTATGTCATCCTCAAAGCTGGAGATTCGGTCCTCAGCAGCAGTGATGCGTTTGTTGTGCTTATCAATTGTGGATGTTAGTTTGTCCACTCAATCTGTCAGTGTATCAATTTTGTTGTCTATGAATGTTAAACTCTTTTGGATGTGAGAGGGCAATGTTTTTACGTCTATATCAACTATTTCCAATGTGAGTTCCTGTGCCATAGCCTCCCTTTCACTTGAGTGCACTCTGCCAGCATCTTTTGCTTTGAATTGCAACTTAGCTTGCTTGGCATCAGACTTCCCCATCATTGCAGTTTCTGAAGTACCTGTTTAAGGCAGACAGCCTGTCGCTTGTCTCATTCAGCCCAGCAGGTTAGCAGTTGTTATTTGTGGGGGTAAGGTGTTCCTTTCTCCTTTTAGAGGCTGTGGCCTTAAAGAGGGATGTCCGTCAGTTTACTCTTGGGCCCAGCAGGGGGGGGGATTTACCCCCAGCCACCACCAGCCAGTATCGCTGCCATGCATGGATGGTGCAGCTCTCGTTGTCCGTACATTGAGTCTGGGGGCTCAATCCATGTACACCTGCGCCCCAGGTCTCAGCGATTCATGCTGGGCAGCGGTTACTCAAAGTGGCCTCAGCTTCCTTCTGTGGTGTTGCCACGCACTCCACCAGGCCATCGGAGTCTTTCTTTGGATGGGCTCACAGTGGGCAGTCAAGCACCACCCCCGACTATCCCGGGAGAAACAAGGAGGCTCTCCTCAACCAAACCCCTGCAGGCTCCCCTCAACTACCCCCTCCCCGCTGCCAGATACTCACCGGGATTCAGCACTGCGCATTTAATAGCACCCACACCTCACTCACTGCTCTGTATCTGGTGCAGCTGACAAAGTTCTCTTCCAGGCTTCTCCAGGGCCCCAGGGCAGTTCCGTCCCTACCGCACTCCCCCGGGGGGCTTGACAACTGCCTCCGCAACCAAGGGGATTTTAAGCAGCTCTCATCAAGTGGGCAGCCATCTTGGTCCAGGCCAGACTTCTCCACACTCCATGCACACAAATTCTCCTGTGGCTTCTGGACTAAATCAGCACCAGGATTATGGCCTGTAGGGTTACATGGTTCCATGTAGGCCTTTGGTAGTGGTCTAGAGTTCCGATATTGCCCAGATTCAGACTGATAGTGGTGCTGGCACAGGGAGCCTCACGAGAATGCGGCCATCTTGGAGCCAGGCACTCTGCCCCCCCTCACCGCACCCCCAAGGAGCACTCCATTCATTTATCAAGAAGAATTTGGCACTGGAAAAAAGTAGGGGTTTGAATGCCACTTTTATTCACATTTTCCAGCCAGAGAATGTGGATGTGCTGGCTAGGGTTTCAGAACTGCGTTGGGTTGGTTCTCTTTCAAATGTCATTTTTAGGCTGCTCCTCCGACACACCCTTTGTGCAGTATGACATGGGCCACTGGAATTCTGGAAGTTATGCGACAGTGTTGACTAAATTATGCGGCAAGAAGAGGCAAATTACAAGGCATAATGTGGTACTTTTTTTTATACTACTACTTTATTTTGTCATTAATACACAGGATAATACTGTCTGGGCAAATATTTCACCTCATTAGTACCAGTTTAAATACCAAATACAGAAATAAGAAACTAAAAGATAACCAGTTAACCTTTTGTGAAAGACCGTACACTGGGCGACAACACGTCACCTCGTTTTTAGTAACTTTTGATCTGTTTGAGCTAGAAACAATTTTGAGAATGATGTCTCTCAGCAGGTAGCAGTGGGTCTGGCACCAAACACAAGTACCCACAAAATAAGTATGCAATCTCTGCACCTGGATGTTGTTAGCCTTCCTAAAGCAGTAATCAGAGTCAGAAAAAATAAATGTCCTCACCTTCCCTTAAACAACAGAAACTGCAGTCCCACCCCTCACCCCTGCTATCTACCCAATGGCGTTGCTCAAGAAGAACTAATCAGCATTAATTTGCTAACAAGGCATTCATTTAATTTCTAAGGGAAGCTCTGTTTCCATCCTCTTTCTCTCCCCTATCTTGGTCTCCACACACAGGAATGCACACAATACACTTCCACTGGCTGGGGGAAGCAGTCCATATCCTCCATCTTATGCCATGCTAAACCAGTGACATCCAAACCCTCAGGCACCAGCATTCAGACTCGCACAGGGCCCGATTCACAAATTGCATTTTGCAGAACGTTTACTAGTACTAAAATTGTACAACTAGGGGGCGTGGCCAACTGTCGAGGAAGATGGCTGCACACTAACGAGGCTCCGGCACCCACGCCCGGCATCCTACTCATCCGTAGCACAATCCGAAATTGAGAGCTGACATCAAGCAGCCCGACACCTCGACTCCCCCATGGTGTCTTCCCAGGCCACGAAAATCGAGCATTTGCCGCCCGGTAACAAGAAAATAGGACCGGGCGGCAGACTCAAGAGGTCTCCGTCAGCAGCTCTCCGCATACGGCACGGCAATATCGGATCGCCAGCGGCCACAGTGACGGAGCACTGCGGGCCCAGCGGACAGGAGATTGACCCAGGGTGCGGGCTCGGAGCGGAAGACAAACCCATTCCGCGGAGAAGGGAAGGCGGGCTGGCCTGCCGGCCTGCTGGGCCTGCCTGGAAGTGCACTGCTGCATAGAGTGAAGTGCGGAGAAGAAACGGACTGCCCGGTGCATCTGTGAGCGGGTGAAGGGAGACAACGTTGGTGCTGGCCGCTGAGGCCCAGGCGATAGAGAGAGCGAGTAAGGTGAAGGCCTGCACCGGGCGAACTGGCGAAGACGAACGGGCACGGCCCGGGCCGGGGAGCTGACCGGCGCCACCGAGCAACGCCACAAAACAACTGCGTGTTGGACCGCTTCATCTGGAGAGCAGGGTGGAGGAGCAAGTCTGAGCCCAGGTATGGGGGCAATCGAGGGGGAGACACCGGGGATTGAGACACCCTGCCCGGCCCCCAGAGGTGGGACCACTTAGCCACCTACTGCTGCGGTATTAGTCTTATGCCCAGACCAGGGAGCACACACGCGAGGCCCTCAGTGTAAGCAGGCAGTGACCGGACCCCGAGCAAGAACCAACGCGATGCACCAGCATAGGAGGTGCAGCCACAGCACCCAGTAGCCACAGCTGCAGGAGGGGGGTATGCGCCTGGGGAGGGGGGGACGAGCTGGTGAAAACCGAATGGCGGACCAGGGCCTTTCCACATCGGCCCGTGCAGGCGGCAGTGAGTAACTGGTGGACTCCGGTCCCCCTAGGTGCCCCATTGAAGAGACCTAGAGCGCAGCAATGGTAAGAGGAAAAGGAGGCCGCGCCTCGCTATAGACAAAGTTAGACAAGTACACATGGCGACAGGGAAATGGCGATCAAGCGAAAAGCACCGGGGACACACAAAATGAAGGAGCACCGTCGCCACGAGAGGGGAAACAAGATGACTTGACATTACAAGACATTATGTCCGCTATCACGACGGCGCGCACCTCTCTAGAATCCAGGATAGATTCGGTCTCCTCCGAAGTTTCCCTAATCAGGGCAGACATTTGTAACACAAACGCCAGAATTAAAGAAGTAGAGACCACCACCAAGTCCCTGGAGTCGGACACATTCTTACTTAAAAAGCAAGTCAGCGAGTTGCAAATAACTTCAGAAAGAATGGAAAGCCGACTGGATGACTACGAGAGGAGAGCTAGGCGCAAAAACGTCTGAATCCTAGTCGTGCGAGAGAAAGCAGAGGGCCCAGCAGCTGATCTCTTTGTAGAAGATCTAGTCATGAACCATCTAAAGGCCCGGGCTTTTCCAGATACTTCTCGATAGAAAGAGCACACAGGGTGCCGGGGAGGGAGGCCAAAGCCAGGCGCACCCCGCGACCCATTCTGGCACAAGTGCTTAATCTCCGCGCTAGAGATGCCATTCTCCAGGCGGCACGTAAAAACCCAACGATCAGTTTTGAAAATAGTACTATCACCTTTTTGCCCAATTTCACGTTGAAAGTTCAGAGACAACGCCGCAGTTTAATGGAAATCAAAAAGGCCCTACGGGAAAAAGGACTAAAATACGCTATGTTGTTCCCTGCAAAGTTGAGAGTCGAAGTGGACGGTAAGGTGTGGTTCTTCGCTGGTCCAGAGGAGGCATGGGACTGGCTGGAGGGCTGGCGCACTGTCGGAAAGCGCACACAGACTGGCGGGCGTGAAAGAACAACCCAGGCCCACAAGCAGAGTGCGGCATCAGATGACTCAGGCTCAAGCTCAATGGCACAGATTCGAAATAGGGACACTAAAGACTGAACAGTAATAAGTTGGGATCTGGAGAGAGTCAGAAACAAAGTGGACTTACACTGAGAACTCCTCAAATTAAAAGACAGTCAGTACCGAATCAGTATGCAACAGAAGTACAAAAAAGATGTGGGGAGGAGAGATAGCCTTCCGCCACCAAATTATTAATAAGCTCAAACTTAGTTTACAGATGCCGGGGTGGGGCTCGGACCACGCACCTAAGAGGTTCAGGGGTGGGGCACAGGCACTCTGCAATGTTGGAGAGGCGGGTGGTTATAGATCCGCTGTGCAGGGAGGGGGTGTTGGGTTAGTTACAGGTGGGGAAGGGGGGTACTTAAGTTATGTTTCAGCTTCGTCACTGCAGCGGGGAGGGGGGAAAGCCCAATAATCCTGGGGCTTACAAGGTGCGGCGAAGGGGATTCTTGGTCCTGGACTCCCCAGCAAAAAGAGAGCTACACATATAATCCAAGACGTCGCCGTCAAAACCACATACACACACCTCCATGAATAGCAAGACAGGAAGGGAGATACAGTTCCTCACATGGAATGTCAACGGGCTAGGAGACAAACTCAAACGGGGTATTGTTCTCCAATACTTAAAACGTCAGACCCGAAATAGTCCTATTGCAGGAGACCCACCTTGTCGGCAACACCTGCAAGGCCCTAAATCGGTGGGGATACCAACTTATAGCCCAAGCAGGGTTCACCTCTGGCTCCCGAGGGACAGGCATCCTTATCCGCAAGACCTGCCCATTCATGGTCCGTAAAACGTGGGTGGATACCCAGGGTAGATTTGCAGCTGCAACGGGTACATGGGAAGGGAAACCCCTGAGCGTAATGTCAATATATGTTCCCCCTACACTACAACAATCCACATTAGGAGACCTAAGCAAATTTATCCTGGACCTCCCAGTGGGCACTTTGGTAATTGGAGGTGACTTTAACCTAACGTTGAACGGAATGATCGATAGACGGCCCCCAAGACGAGACCCTCGCACTGGGTCAAAACCAGCAGACTTCCTCTCGGGCCTTGGCCTTGTCGACATTTGGAGGCAACTCAATCCGACATCCCACCACTACACCTTCCACTCAGGAGCTCATGACAGTCAATCACGCATCGATTACCTATTTACACACACGATGGACGCCCCTGACTTCGTTGAGGCCAAGTGTCTGGCGAGGGGTATCTCCGATCATTCCCCAGTCCTGACCCGGATGGTGTTGGACTCTCAACCCACACACACAACCCTCAATATTAACCCATGGTCACTAAAAATCCCACATATTAAAACGGAATTGCTCGAGGACACTGGCTTCACTGCAATCTCTGCAGATTGTCATAAAAGGCAGAGCGCTTGCTCTGATGGTGGAGCATAAAAAGGAACTAACGAGGCGTATAGAGACACTTGAGGGGGATATTCTGGAAGATGAAAAGAAACTGACACATCCCAACGACGATTCAGTTAAACAAACCCTTGATGCCAAGAAACAAGACTATAGACAGCTTCTGACAGAGGCAGCTAAGGCTAGACAAAAAACCATATACCATAAGATGTATGAACACGGGGAGAGGACGTGTAAGCTACTAGCCTGGCTTGAGAAGAGAGATCAGGCAACCTGCTGGGTCCACTGCTTGAGTGGGCACGGGGGGAAGAATTAATAGACCCTCAGGAAATAGCAGAGGCATTCGCCACCTGCTTTGAAACAATTTACACATCCACTACCACATCCTCTTCTCTTGATTCTCGAAACCTCCTAGCCACAATCCCGGTCACCGTCCTGTCTCCCGAAGAGCGGTAGACCCTGGAGAGAGACTTAACGGAAGAAGAGTTACAAGCTGCAATCCGGGACATACGCTCTGGTAAAGCCATGGGACCCAACGGGCTCCCAATTGAGTTCTTTAAACTAATGGCTACTAAGTTGACACCCTACCTCCGGGCCATGTACCTAGATAGCTATCAGAAAGGTATCCTACCAGACGAGATCAGACTTGCCTCGATAGTAGTGATACATAAACAGGGCAAGCCAATGGAAGAGTGCGGTTCATACCGACCCATCTCACTGCTCACCACAGAGGCAAAAATCCTCGCCAAAGATTTGGCGAACAGACTCCTCCCTATAATAAAAAAACTGGTACATCCCGATCAATCAGGCTTCATGCCGGGTCGTAATACTGCCCTCAATCACCGTCGCCTGCATGGAGTGCTGGGCAGGGCGGACACGATACGGGATGATGCAGCACTGCTGTCACTCGATGCCAAGATGGCATTTGACACTATTGAATGGCCCTTCCTATTTGCTGTTTTGGAGCG
This sequence comes from Calotriton arnoldi, assembly GCA_963921515.1. NCBI lineage: Eukaryota > Metazoa > Chordata > Amphibia > Caudata > Salamandridae > Calotriton > Calotriton arnoldi. Next base: position 1,034,111 of record CAWUFW010002020.1, on the reverse strand, counting down.
AATGGGTTTCGGACCTAACTATATGAAATGGATTACGCTCCTCTATACCAATCCCAAAGCGCAAATAGTAGTTAACCGCCATACGTCCCGGTATATCCAAATGAGTAGGGGAACTCGTCAGGGATGCCCCCTGTCGCCGCTTATTTTTGCACTGGTTTTAGAACCATTGGTGGTGTGGGTGAGGGGGAACCCCCTAATAAGGGGACTAAAATGGACAGAATACCACGAAGACAGAATCTCTCTGTATGTGGACGATATTCTACTATATATAGCAGCCCCGACGGCATCAATTCCACACATCCTTCACATATTCCGGATCTTCGGCAACCACTCAAGATATACCATAAATTGGACTAAATCTATACTACTCTTGATCCACGGTCCAAGGGCTGGGAGGTCCTCATGGCAACTGAGGGATTTCGCTACTTGGGGATCTATGTGACCCCTGACCCATAGCTCTTTTACGATGTTAATTTACAAGGGCCTTTGACCCGCTTGCAGGCCGATGTCCGACATTGGCGAACCCTCCCCCTTACTCTCCTGGGAAGGGCAGCTCTTTTTAAAATGCTAGCATTGCCTCGCTTTTTGTACGCATTGCAAAATACCCCCTTCAAGGCTCCAGACTCCTATTTTACTAATATTGAGAGTGCAGTACGGACCCTGTTGTGGGACGTGAGGTCACCGCGCATCGCATTGCAGACACTGACCTGGGGATGGTACGACGACAGGATTGCCTTACCTGACCTTAAACTATACTACTGGTCGTCCCAATTGACGGTAATAAATCGATGGATCCATGGCCCACAGACTGATCCCAGCCATCAGACAGATGTATGGCTAATGGGGCAGGGTGGACATCGCAGAGCTCAATATTCGAAACCCAAGCACCAATACCACACAGGCCCTACAGCCCGCACTATAGAAATCAGGCACATGGTTAATAAAAAATTAGGGTGGCACAAGAAAATTACCCAAGTAACACCACTCTGGGAGGCCGAGTGGCTTGGCGGATTGGGCACCTGCCCTGAGTTTGACAAGTGGGATCTAATTGGCATCTCATCAGTGGGAGATTTGTGGAATAAAAACGAGCTAATCTCTTTTGCCGACCTACAGAATGAATATCAATTAGCGCTGTCCGAAACTTTCAGATACCTGTAAATTAGTCATGCCCTGAAGGCCGCAATCCCTGGCGGAGAGACTCTCCCAGAGGCATCCCTACTAGAAAACAGATTGCTACTCGACCCTATGCCCCAGAAAGCCATATCCCTAACCTACCAGAAATTGATTAATAATCGACCCGACTTATTAACACGCCTTAGGCAACAATGGGAAGCAGATGTGGGGGACCTAGAAGACGAAGACTGGTGGGACGCGCTGGCCTCCCCCGCGAAATAGCTATCCACATGAGACTAAAATTGGTCCAACTTAAAATCCTGCACAGAGCCTCTCTTGCAGCGGGAACTCTGGTCAAAATGGGGAGGAGAACAGACACACTTTGCCTCCGACACTGTTCCCAGGAGGGGACCTTCTCCCACATGTTTTGGGACTGTCCTGTTATCCAGCCCTTCTGGAAGGGAGTCAAGTTCAGACTGGCAAGAGTGGGGGGGGAGAGAACTCACCGCCTCCCCGAAGCTATGTTTACTAAACCTATGGGAGGCCACCAATCTAACTCACACTGAACAATCCTGTGTTACCTTGGGGCTGGCCCTTGCTAAACGAAACATTGCACAAAAATGGGGAGTTGAGGAACTACCGACAATGGGAAGATGGGAGGCTGACATGGACAGATCCATGATAGCAGAAAAAGACGTCTTCAAAAATAGAGGATGCCCTAAAAAGTGGGACCGTAAGTGGGCGGCGTGGAATACATATCGGGGTGAGATCTGTCTGTCTCCTGCAATTGAACTGCGCCGGAGAGAAGGGGGGTTGCGCGATCCAACTGGAGGAGGGGGAGAGGTACAATAAAGCTGAGGAAATCTAGGACTGAAGTACCCAATGTAATGAACACCTGTGATGTACCCGAATACTATCATACCACTTGCTGTAATGCTGAGATTTTGTTTTTTGTTGTTTTATCTAATAAAAAGACTATTTAAAAAAAAATTGTACAACTAAAGAAGTAGAAAATGCTGTTTTAAATGTACGAGTGTAAATCTCCACCTTCACCTCTCCTATCTTGTCTATGGGAAAATTCTCACACATGTAAGTTTTACCAGTTAGTAGTAAATACTAGAAGGATCAGGGAGTGGCTGGGAAAAAAGGCATACTTACTACTAAATGGGAGGGGTTTAGTGAGGACTAAGGAGGGGTTAAGAGATGGTTAAGTAGGGGTTTAGGGACGGATGTCCACCCACCCACAATAGAGTAAGGCCACACTTATTAACAAACTGCACTTCTAAAGTTACTAGAGCCCAAAAGAGACCCAAACCAGTAGTAAATTACTCAAGCTCATAGCTGAAGTAAATGCAGCACCACCCATTTATTTATTTTAAAGATTTATAGATCGCACAGCTACCCAACAGGGTTTCCCGGCGCTGAGCAGGATGAGTGAGGTTGCGGCAGGATTGGAGGAGGGAGTTAAACCTGACTATAAAGGAAGGTCTATCGCTTTTTACGGAAGGCTAAGAGCGACTGACAGATCCTAAGTTTCAGAGGAAGAGAATTCCACAATTTAGGTCCAAGGTAAGAGAACGAGCGACCTCCCATATGGGTCCGCCGTACTCTAGGAACTGAAAAAAGAGAAAGGCTGGCCGATCTCAATTGGCGGGAGGGTAGGTAAGGCTGGACAAGGATTTGAATGTATGAGGGTGCCAAGCCATGCTGAACTCGAAACATATAACATAGGGCCTTGAACTCAATACGTTTGTTTACCCTGAGCCAGTGGAGTTGATGGAGCAGAGGAGAGACAGAGGCGTGACGGGGCAACCGAAAAAGCAGGCGAGCGGCCGCATTTTGAATGAGTTGAAGATGGCGAACAGACGCCTTGCCGCACCCAAGTAAAGTACATTGCCATAGTCAAGTCTGGAGATCACCAAAGCCTGCAGTACGGTTCTTTGGGCGGCAGGTGGAATTAACCAAAGAATCTTTTTTAGCCACTTAAGGACCACAAAGCAAGCTGCGGTGACTCCAGACACTTGGGCTTCAAGAGAAAGCTTACCATCAACGGTAAAACCCAAGTACTTAACCTTCGTGACCGGAGCAGGTAAAGGTCCCAAAGAGGCGGGCCAATGACTAGCTCCCCAAAGTTCAGGATTGTTCTCCAGGATGAGGACCTCAGTCTTAGAGCCATTCAACTTTAAAGCATTGCTGGACATCCATAAGGAAATGTTACGTAGTCCAAGCTGGAGTAGTGAGGGGTCCTGATGTTGAGGAGATGAAAGAGAGAAAACGATCTGAGTATCATCTGCGTAAGAGAAGATGGTCAAACCAGATTTTTCTGCGATGTCCACCAGGGGGCGAACATAAAGGTTAAAAAGCAGAGGACTCAGAATCAAGCCCTGCGGTACTCCTGATATTAAGGCTACTGATTTAGATTTAGTTGTATGTGAAAAGACCTGAAAGGAGTGATCCTGTAGAAAAGAGGTCAGCCACTGCAAGGCCACACCTTCAATGCCTGCAGCTTTAACCCCTTCGATGCTCATGACGAGCTGGACTCGTCATGGCACACAGTGCTCGTGTGCTCATGACGAGTCCAGCTCGTCATGGGACCCAACACAGGAAATCCCTCTGGTGCGGGCACCAGAGGATTCCCTTTCTCCCCTAAAGCCTCGGGAGCTGGGGAAGAGCTTCCCAGCTCCCGAGGCCCCCTGGTTTCCCTGAAATGACGATCGGCGCGCACGTTGCGCTGAGTGTCATTTCAGTGAAACTGAAACTGAAATGAGCCAAGAGGCTCATTTCAGTTTCAGGCTGTACGTGCTCAGGGGGCTATCTCAGCCCCCTGAGCACGTAGAAACTCAGGAGAGGTATCGTTGGAAGGGGAGAATCTCCCTTTCCAATGGTACCCTCCCTAGTGGATCCCTCCTTGGGGATCGCCCCAGGAGGGCGATCCCCAAGCAGGGATCCACCCACTAGGCACCAGGGAGGGGAGCGGCCCCTTGGGCAAGGGCCTTTGCTCCCCCATAAAATATTTGGCATGATTAGTCTTTCTGCCCCCGGAGTAGAAAGCCCACTAGACATCAGGGAATTAAATGGGAGGTTTATTAGGGGTGGGGGCTGCCCAAAGCGGGCATGCGATGCCCCCACCCCCCTGCCACAAAATTAGTCTTTCTGCCCCCTGGGGGAAGATGGGGCAGTAGCCCCCAATCTGCCCCAGGGCAGAAAGCCCACTAGATACCAGGGATTTTTTTTAAATTATAGTTAGGGGTGGGGCTGCTCAATATGGGCATGCCAATGCCCCCACCCCACCCGCCGCAAAAGTACAGTCTTTCTGCCCCTCCTGGGGGGCAGATGGGGGCAGTAGCCCCCAATCTGCCCCAGGGGGGCAGAAAGCTCACTAGATACCAGGGATTTTTTTTAAATTATAATTTGGGGTAGGGGCTGCCCAATATGGGCATGCCAATGCCCCCACCCCGACGTAAAGGTACAGTCTTTCTGCCCCTCCTGGGAGGCAGATGGGGGCAGAAGCCCCCAATCTGCCCCCGAGGGCAGAAAGCCAACTAGGCACCAGGTTTTTTTCCCCCCTCGATACATTTAGGGGTGGGGGTTGCCCAAGATGGGCATGCCAATGCCCCCACCCGTCCCCCACGAAATTCCAGTCTTTCTGCCCCCCCCGGGGGGGCAGATGGTGGCAGTGGCCACCAATCTGCCTCCACCCGGGGTTCAGAAACACCTAGATGCCAGGGATTATTTTTTATAGGCCCGGGGTGGGGGCTGCCCAGAATGGGCATGCAAATGCCCCACCCTACCCTCCAAAGAAAAAAAAGACTTTCTGCCCCCAGGAGGCAGATGGGGTCAATAGCCCCTGATCTGCTCCCCCGGGGAGGGGCAGAAAGCCCACTAAGCGCCAGGGATTTTTTTTATATAGGTAGGGGTGGGGGCTGCCCAGAATGGGCATGTCAATGCCCCCACCCCAAAGAAAATGCTACAGTCTTTCTGCCCCCCTGGGAGGCAGACGGGGCAATAGCACCTTATCTGCCCCCGAGGGCAGAAAGCCCACTAGCCACCAGGGATTTTTTTTTTACAAAGTTCGGGGTGGGGGCTGCCAAGAATGGACATGCCAATGCCCCCACCCACCCCAAAAAGATGTCACTGTCTTTCTGCCCCTCCCAGGAGGCAGATGGGGGCAGTAGCCCCTGATCTGCCCTCGGGGGCAGAAAGCCCACTATGTGCCAGCGATCATGCTGGCTTTTTTATACGCAGGGGTGGGGGCTGACCAGAATAGGCATCCCAATGCCCCCGACCCCCAAAAGAATAGCCACAGTCTTTCTGCCCCCTCGGGGGCATATCGAGGCAATAGCCCTGATTTCCCCCTCCCCAGGGCGGCAGAAAGCCCACTAGGCACTGACTTTTTCGGAATGTGCCTACCTGTTGAATTTGGTGCCTAGCTCTGCCGGCACCCAGGGAAACCTAGCAAACCTATACATTTTTTTAAACTAGACACCCAGGGGAATCCAGGATGGGCTGACTTGACTGGCTCTCACCAGGTTCTGTTACCCAGAATCCCTTGCAAACCTAAAAATTTGTCCAAAAAAACACATTTTCCTCACATTTCTGTGGTGGAAAGTTCTGGAATCTGCGTGGATCCACAAAATTCCAGCCACCCCGCATTCCCCAAAGTCTTTCGAGAAAAATGATACCTCACTTGTGTGGGTAGGACTAGTGGCCGCGACAGGAAACGGCCCAAAGCGCAACATGGACACACCACATTTTCACAGTGAAAACGGACCCTTTTTTGCAAAGTGCCTAGCTGTAGATTTTGAACCCTAACTCTGCCGGCACCTAGGGAAACCTAGCAAACCTATACATTTTGAAAACTAGATACCCAGGGAATCCAGGATTGGGTGACTTGACTGGCTCTCACCAGGTTCTGTTACCCAGAATCCCTTGCAAACCTAAAAAATTGGCAAAAAAAACACATTTTCCTCACATTTCTGTGATGGAAAGTTCTGGAATCTGCATGGATCCACAAATTTCCACCCATCCCGCGTTCCCCAAAGTCTTCCGAGAAAAATGGCACCTCACATGTGTGGGTAGGCCTAGTGCCCGTGACAGGAAACGGCCCACAACGTATTGAGGCGACCTCAAAATGGCCTATCACAAAACGACCTGGTTTGCAGGGGGTCCCATGACGTTTTGGCCTGGGGCTCGGCGGCCACCTAGGGAAACCTACCAAACCCACACATTTCTGAAAAGTAGACACCCGGGGATTCCAGGGAGGTATGGCTTGCGTGTATCCCCAACGTTTTCTTACCCAGAATCCTCTGCAAACCTGATATTTTGCTGAAAAAATCACTTTTTTCACACATTTTTGTGTGGTAAAGTTGTGGCGTCACGGGGCTGACACAAATTTCCTACCACCCAGCGTTCCCCCAGGTCTCCCGATAAAAATGGTGCCTCACTCGGGTGGGAGGCCCAAGTGCCCGTGACAGGCAAGGGCCCAAAACATTTTGTGATAGGCAATTTTGATGTCGCCTCAATACGTTGTGGGCCCTTGCCTGTCGCGGGTACTTGGGCCTCCCACCCGAGTGAGACACCATTTTTATCGGGAGACCTGGGGGACGCTGGGTGGTAGGAAATTTGTGTCAGCCCGTGATGCCACAACTTTACCACACAAAAATGTGTGAAAAAGGGATTTTTCAGCAAAATGTCAGGTTTGCAGGGTATTCTGGGTAGAAACGTTGGGGGATCCACGCGAGCCATACCTCCCTGGAATCCCCGGGTGTCTACTTTTCAGAAATGTGTGGGTTTGAGTAGGTTTCCCTAGGTGGCCGCCGGCCGGGCCAAAACGTCATGGGACCCCCTTGCAAAACCAGGTCGATTTTGTGATAGAGCCATTTTGAGGTCGCCTCAATACGTTGTGGGCCCTTGCCTGTCGCGGGTGCTGGGCCTCCCACCCGAGTGAGGCACCATTTTTATCGGGAGACCTGGGGGAACGCTGGGTGGTAGGAAATTTGTGTCAGCCCAGTGATGCCACAACTTTAACACACAAAAATGTGTGAAAAAAGGGATTTTTCAGCAAAATGTCAGGTTTGCAGGGGATTCTGGGTAAAAAACGTTGGGGGATCCATGCAAGCCATACCTCCCTGGAATCCCCGGGTGTCTACTTTTCAGAAATGTGTGGGTTTGGTAGGTTTCCCTAGGTGGCCGCCGAGCCTCGGGCCAAAAACGTCATGGGACCCCCTTGCAAAACCAGGTCGTTTTGTGATAGGCCATTTTGAGGTCGCCTCAATATGTTGTGGGCCCTTGCCTGTCGCGGGTACTTGGGCCTCCCACCCGAGTGAGGCACCATTTTTATCGGGAGACCTGAGGGAACGCTGGGTGGTAGGAAATTTGTGTCAGCCCCGTGATGCCACAACTTTAACACACAAAAATGTGTGAGAAAAAGGGATTTTTTCAGCAAAATGTCAGGTTTGCAGGGGATTCTGGGTAAGAGAACGTTGGGGGATCCACGCAAGCCATACCTCCCTGGAATCCCCTGGGTGTCTACTTTTCAGAAATGTGTGGGTTTGGTAGGTTTCCCTAGGTGGCCACCGAGCCCCGGGCCAAAACGTCATGGGACCCCCTTGCAAAACCAGGTCGTTTTGTGATAGGCCATTTTGAGGTCGCCTCAATACGTTGTGGGCCCTTGCCTGTCGCGGGTACTTGGGCCTCCCACCCGAGTGAGGCACCATTCTTTTCAGAATACCTTGGGGAACGCGGGGTGGGTGGAATTTTGTGGATCCACGCAGATTCCAGAACTTTACACCACAGAAAAGTGAGGAAAATGTGTTTTTTTGGCCAATTTTTTAGGTTTGCAAGAGATTCTGGGTAACAGAACCTGGCGAGAGCCAGTCAAGTCACCCCATCCTGGATTCCCCTGGGTGTCTACTTTTCAAAAATGTATAGGTTTGCTAGGTTTCCCTAAGTGCCGGCAGAGATAGGGTTAAAAAACTACAGCTAGGCACTTTGCAAAAAAAGGGTCATTTTTCACTGTGAAAATGTGGTGCGTCCACGTTGCTTTGTGCGCTGGTTGCTGTCGCGGGCACTAGGCCTACCCACACAAGTGAGGTACCATTTTTTTCGGAAGACCTTGGGGAACGCGGGGTGGGTGGAATTTTGTGGATCCACGCAGATTCCAGAACTTTCCACCACAGAAAAGTGAGGAAAATGTGTTTTTATGCCAATTTTTTAGGTTTGCAAGGGATTCTGGGTAACAGAACCTGGTGAGAGCCAGTCAAGTCACCCCATCCTGGATTCCCCTGGGTGTCTACTTTTCAAAAATGTATAGTTTTGCTAGGTTTCCCTAAGTGCCGGCAGAGCTAGGGTTAAAAAACTACAGCTAGGCACTTTGCAAAAAAAGGGTCATTTTTCACAGTGAAAATGTGGTGCGTCCACGTTGTGTTTTGTGCTGCTTCCTGTCACGGGCACTAGGCCTACCCACACAAGTGAGGTACCATTTTTTTCGGAAGACCTTGGGGAACGCGGGGTGGGTGGAATTTTGTGGATCCACGCAGATTCCAGAACTTTCCACCACAGAAAAGTGAGGAAAATGTGTTTTTTATGCCAATTTTTTAGGTTTGCAAGGGATTCTGGGTAACAGAACCTGGTGAGAGCCAGTCAAGTCACCCCATCCTGGATTCCCCTGGGTGTCTACTTTTCAAAAATGTATAGTTTTGCTAGGTTTCCCTAAGTGCCGGCAGAGCTAGGGTTAAAAAACTACAGCTAGGCACTTTGCAAAAAAAGGGTCATTTTTCACAGTGAAAATGTGGTGCGTCCACGTTGTGTTTTGTGCTGCTTCCTGTCACGGGCACTAGGCCTACCCACACAAGTGAGGTACCATTTTTTTCGGAAGACCTTGGGAAACGCGTGGTGGGTGGAATTTTGTGGATCCACGCGGATTCCAGAACTTTTCACCACAGAAAAGTGAGGAAAATGTGGTTTTTTTTGCCAAGTATTTAGGTTTGCAAGGGATTCTGGGTAACAGAACCTGATGAGAGCCAGTCAAGTCACCCCATCCTGGATTCCCCTGGGTGTCTACTTTTCAAAAATGTAAAGGTTTGCTAGGTTTCCCTAAGTGCCGGCAGAGCTAGGGTTCAAAAACTACAGCTAGGCACTTTGCAAAAAAAGGGTCATTTTTCACTGTGAAAATGTGGTGCGTCCACGTTGCGCTTTGCGCTGCTTCCTGTCGCGGGCACTAGGCCGACCCACACAAGTGAGGTACCATTTTTTCGGAAGACCTTGGGGAACGCGGGGCGGGTGGAATTTTGTGGATCCACGCAGATTCCAGAACTTTCCACCACAGAAAAGTGAGGAAAATGTGTTTTTTGCCAATTTTTAGGTTTGCAAGGGATTCTGGGTAACAGAACCTGGTGAGAGCCAGTCAAGTAACCCCATCCTTGATTCCCCTGGGTGTCTACTTTTCAAAAATGTATAGGTTTGCTAGGTTTCCCTAAGTGCCGGCAGAGCTAGGGTTAAAAAACTACAGCTAGGCACTTTGCAAAAAAAGCGTCATTTTTCACTGTGAAAATGTGGTGCGTCCACGTTGCGCTTTGCGCTGCTTCCTGTCGCGGGCACTAGACCTACCCACACAAGTGAGGTACCATTTTTTCGGAAGACCTTGGGGAACGCGGGGTGGGTGGAATTTTGTGGATCCACGCAGATTCCAGAACTTTCCACCACAGAAAAGTGAGGAAATGTGTTTTTTTGCCAATTTTTAGGTTTGCAAGGGATTCTGGGTAACAGAACCTGGTGAGAGCCAGTCAAGTCACCCCATCCTGGATTCCCTGGGTGTCTACATTTCAAAAATGTATAGGTTTGCTAGATTTCCCTAAGTGCCGGCAGAGCTAGGGTTCAAAAACTACAGCTAGGCACTTTGCAAAAAAGGGTCATTTTTCACTGTGAAAATGTGGTGCATCCACGTTGCGTTTTGCGCTGCTTCCTGTCGCGGGCACTAGGCCTACCCACACAAGTGAGGTACCATTTTTTGGAAGACCTTGGGGAACGCGGGTGCGTGGAATTTTGTGGATCCACGCAGATTCCAGAACTTTCCACCACAGAAAAGTGAGGAAAATGTGGTTTTTTGCCAATTTTTTAGGTTTGCAAGGGATTCTGGGTAACAGAACCTGGTGAGAGCCAGTCAAGTCACCCCATCCTGGATTCCCCTGGGTGTCTACTTTTCAAAAATGTATAGGTTTGATAGGTTTCCCTCAGTGCCGGCAGAGCTAGGGTTCAAAAACTACAGCTAGGCACTTTGCAAAAAAAGGGTCATTTTTCATTGTGAAAATGAGGTACGTCCACGTTGCATTTTGAACCATTTCCTGTTGTGGGCACAAGGCCTACCCACACAAGTGAGGTACCATTTTTATCGGGAGACTTAGGGTAACACAGAATTGTAGAGCAACTGTTATTACCTATTGACTTTCGATGCATTTCTGCCTTCCAAATGAAAGACAATGTGTAAAAAATAAGTCATTTTGAAAAATGACCTATTATTCTCATGCTAGTATGGGTACACCCAATTTCGGAAATGTGCAAATATCTACTGTTTCTAAAATCTACATTTTGTTCCCATTTCAGAAATACATAGGTGTCTTTCATAACAATTTTTCCATGTATACATTTTCCCAAAATAATTGCTATATACCCGGTACATAATAAAAAACCATTGCAAGATGCTGCTCAGTTATTGGCTCTGGGTTCGTCGGGTTCTTGGTGAACCTACAAGTCCTATATATCCCCACAACCAGAAAGGTCCAGCGGATATAACGGTATATTGCCTTCAAATAGCTGTCATAATTAGAAGAAGTTACAGGTGAAAACGTTGACACAAATTGCTGTTTTTTTCAACTAATTTTCAATTTTTCCTTTATTTAACTGTTAGTTTCTATAAGGAAAACTTTAAGGATCTACACAAATGACCCCTTGCTGAATTCAGAATTTTGTCTACTTTTCAGAAATGTATGGCTTTCCAGGATCCATTATTGGTTTCATACCCATTTCTACCATTAACTGGAAGGAGGTTGAAAGCACAAAAAATAGCAAAAATAGGCTATGTCCCAGAAAAATGCCAAAACTGTGTAAAAAAGTTGGTTTTCTGACAAAAGTCTGCTTGTCCCTGAAAGCTGGGAAGATGGTGATTTCAGCACCACAACCCCTTTTTGATGCCGTTTGCAGGAAAAAACAAGACGCTTTCATCTGTAGCCCTTTTTTCGCATTTTTCCCAAAAAAAACAAAATTTAGCTGTATTTTGGCTAATTTCTGGGTCCCCTCCAGGGGAATCCACAAACCCTGGGTACCGTTACAATCCTCATGATGTTAGAAAAAAAGGACGCAAATTTGGCATGGATACCTTATGTGGTCAAAAAGTTACAGGGGCCTAAGCGCGCACTACCCCAAATAGCCAAAAAAAGGCTTAGCACAGGGGGGGGAAAGGCCTAGCAGCGAAGGGGTTAAGGCGATCCACCAGGATGGAATGGGCGACTGTGTCGAAGGCTGCGCTCAAATCCAACAAGATGAGCGCTGCCGTTCCACCCCCGTCAAGCTGCTGCCTGAGATCCTCCGTCACCCCAAGCAGAGCTGATTCGGTGCTATGACCAGGACGAAAACCCGACTGAGATGGATGGAATAATTTGTGCAATGTCACATGTGCGGAGAGTTGAGAATTGATGTGTCTTTCCAGTATTTTGGAAAAGGTTGAAAGAAGAGATATGGGTCGGTAATTTGACCAGCAGAGGGGGTCCAGGCCGGTCTTTTTCAGTAAAGGGAGCACAAGTGCGTGTTTCCAATTTCGAGGCACCTGCCCATAATTTAAAGAGGAATTGAGGAGAGTCAGAATCACACCAAGGGCAGACTCATCCAAAAGTCTGAGCTTAGATGGAGGCAGCGGATCAAGTGGGGAGCCGGACTTAATAGTTTCATGTCCCATGACCAATCACTGGTTCCGCAACACCCTCCAATAGAAAATAATGGACGTAGGGACTTAAAATAAAAGTCTATAAGAAATAATGTTAAATTATAGTTAATTATTTAAAAGAGTTAAAAATATAAATAAATATAATTTAATGTTTAAAAAATAACTGAAAAAAACGTTAACTATAAAATATTTTAAGTTTTTTTAATTTAAAAATTAATGTAAGATTACATTTTAATAAAATATAATTAAAGTACTTGTAATTAATTCCTTACATCACTTTAAAAGAATTATTAATGCATGACAATTTTTTCACTTTAATTAGGAATTTATTTTTTTAATTAAACTTCCGGAAAAAACATCTTTAAGGACACAGTACATTCAACTACTTGGGATTTTAAAGTGTTCTACAAAATAAAAGAACACAAAAAACTGAAGGAAACAAACAAATAAATTAAAACGACATCTTCAGAAGTCAAGCAACACCAGAGGAAACCCCAACATAGCTCCAAGAATGATCAAGGCTGCTCAACTGAAGCTCAGAGTAAATCCAATTTAACACATGAAAACCCTATTTTCACTCAGAAAGGTCAAAGGAAATCAAGCAGAGGTCATTTTAACCCAAACAACCTAGCGAAACCGAGAACATATAATCGAGCTCCAAAAATCAATGCCAATGGCTCTCAAAGAAAAGTCAAAGTTACTAATAAATTGACAAGACTCCAGGAACAACCCTGTGGCATCTACATGACCCCCCTCGCAACCATCGTCAGAAACCACTGACTCAACATCGTCTCTTATGCCGATGACACCCAGCTCATCCTCTTCCTCACCAAGGAACCCGACATCACCAGGTGCAATTTCCAAGAAGGGATGAAAGCCGTTGCGACATTGATGAGCAACAGCTGCCTGAAGCGCAACGTGGAGAAAACAGAAGTCCTCATCCTCGGCTCCAGCCCCTTCGCATGGGACAACACCATGTGCCCCCCCCGCCCTCGGACACCCACCCAACCCAAAGGACCACGCACGCAACCTCAGCATCATACTCGACTCTTCACTCACCATGAACCGCCAGATCAACGTGGTATCCTCTGCATGCTTCAACACCCTCTGCCTACTTCGCAAGATGTTCAAGTGGATCCCCCCGACTTCAGGAAAACCATCACCCACGCACTCATCACCAGCAGACTGGACTATGGAAACGCTCTCTACGCCGGAGTCAACAAAAACTCCTCTGGAAACTCCAGACCATCCAGAACGCCGCAGCCAAACATATCCTCGACATCCCACGACATGACCACATCACCCAACACTTCCACGACCTCCACTGGCTCCCCGTCGAAAGAAGAATAACCTTCAAACTGCTCACACGCCTACAAAGCCCTCCACAACACCGGACCCCAATACCTCAACGACCGAATCTCCTTCCACACCCCCAAGAGAAACCTCCGCTCAGCCGACCTCGCCTTAGCCACCGTCCCTCGTTTCTACAGGACCAGAGCAGGTGGAAGATCCTTCTCCTACCTTGCAGCCAAGACCTGGAACGAACTCCCCCTTCACCTCCGACAAAGCCCGACACTGCACCAATTCAGAAAAGACCTCAAGTCCCTGCTCTTCAAATGACCCCAACGGAGCTGCTCACACCCCTCCTACTTCAGCGCCTTGAGGGCGAGTAGTGCGCTCTACAAAACCCTGATTGATTGATTGACCCTCTTCTGCAACCTCCACCATCATAACTAACTGATTTCCATTATCAAGATGATGAAATCTTATGTACGTTTTATGCAAACTATGAGCTGAATTTATGTTAAAGATGCTCAAATAAATAGATAAGCATATAAGTAAGTACATTTTTAAAAAACGGCCGTCCTAACAAGGAGAAGGCAAATATTCACACTACCGTGTGAATAAGTGAAATGTGCCTTTTTCGCAGTTCGGGTGTGGAGCAGAGTTCAGCAAGAGAAACCACCAAAGGTGCTCCATGGGCAGACTTGAAAAAAACATAACTGTGCACAATTGCAGTTGAGCTATTCTTATTCAGGCTGCCTATATGTCCCAAGACTGCGAAAGAAGTTCAGAGAGGTGCCGGGTGCCTACAACGTTTCTGCAACCCCCAGCTAATAAGAATGGTCTAACCTCAAAGACCAATTCTGAATAGCTGCCCTCAACAAATCAGAAACAGGATGATTCTGACTGTTGTTTGTATGGCAACAAAATATTGTGAATAAAATATTGTCTTATAGAACTAACTGGTCTTAAATACAGTTTACAACAATATCCCCCATTGAAGTTAATACTAGAAAATCAACACCCAATGTCAAGATATTTTTGCAAATGTTATTTATTACACAATATTTAAGTCTAGCAATATTTTGACACACAACCACTAGCAGGCATTCAGAATAGGATCTCACACCTTGTTACAGTCTGGCTGTGATGAGATGGGGTGACTGGCAAGCTCCCAGTGGTTAGTGACTCTCTTTGAGATACCCCAGAAACTTTTCTCTGTCCACAGGTGTAAACCTTAATCAATGAGACAAAAAAATCTAAACAGTGATTTACTTCTATTTAATAAGGACCCCCCCCCCCAATCATAGAAAAGGCAACAATGTCTGCATTTCATAAACAATGGGTCTTGTATGCAGAGAAAAATAGATATATAACACCACGTGTAGACAGCGATAGAACTCAAAGGCGAGAAATCACATTATAAGAAGAAAACCAGAAAAATATCTATGCTGTTTATGGATAGGTCAATTCAACTAGAGAGAATAGATTCAAATAAAATCAATTTGAATATAGCCCTGACACTGGAGCCTATGTAAAATACTCTGACCTTCAAGACCAGTCAATGAGATCCCAAAATTAACACGTGAGCAAGACAGAAACACAAAATGCAAATGAATCTCAAGGAAATGCATTAAAAAAAAGAAAAATCAGCAGCCAAATGAAAAGCTAATTTACATTTAAATACACAACAGAAAGATGAAGAAAGTTGAGAAGACAATCTTGCAGGAAATCCAATAGAACAGATAAGCACAGTAAAGTTAACAAAAAGTCAATGGAACTTGCAGAGACAGTAATGACACATAAGGGAAAATGTTTAGCACTGAAGTGGAAAACAATGTAAACCAAATAAAGCCAATGTAACTGAAGTGGAGCCACCATAATTCATGAAAACCAAGATCAAGAAAAGCCAAGCAAAATCAGGAAAGGCCAACCAAAATAAGAAAAGCCAACAGAAATAAAGAACAAGCATTTGCAATGCAATAGGTCTTGCATTTACGCGAGTTTAAGCTATTGGCATTGTAAATGACAATGCCAATAGCTTAAACTCGCGTAAATGCGAGACCTATTGCATTGCAAATGTTTGTTTACCTTTAAAACTGAGCGCGGCGCCGCTTCAAGGACACCGCGCTCAGTGTTAGTTAAAAAATACATAAACAACCCGAGCGCGGTGACCTTTACGCGGCGCAGCGCTCAGTTATAAAGTAAAAAAAAAAAATAAACAAACCGAGTGCGGTATCCCTGAAGCGGGCACCGCGCTCACTATTAAAGTTAAAAAAATTTTTTTAACAGAGCGCGGTGTCCCAGAAGTGGACGCCGCGCTCCAACATGAAAGATAAATAAAATTAAAATGGAAAATGATCGCGGTGTCCCTAAAGCGGGCGCCGCGATCATCATGCAAATTCCCAAAAAAGCAGCAGCCGTTGTCCCCATCAGTGCCAATAATAACAAAAATAGTGCTCACCCCCTAGATAAAGCAGGACGTGTAACGAGCCAAGTAAAAGGTCCACTCGTTATGGGCCATAACAAATGGAGACAAGGCGGTACCAAGGCAGGACTAACAAGCCCATTTACGAATCAGAAGCCACCATTTAAGAAGGACAATGACACAAAGCCAATGACAAATATGGGCGGAGAGTGGACGAGGCTTCCACAGCATACCCTACTACAGTATGCCTCGCAGAGCGAGCAGCGCATGCACGCTGCCGCTAGGCTCGACCTAAAAAACAACAGTAATCGGGAGAAACAGACAGTACTCAATAACAGCAAACAGCTCCAAAAAGCCAATAGAGTCCATAAACATGCTAAGAGAACTCAAGAAAAGACAAAGGAACTAAAAAAACAACGCAGGATGTTGAATGGAAAAAAATAAAATCGCCAAAAACACTGGATTTTATTTTGTAAAATAGCTTACATAATATATATTCACCAAACACCATGCCCCAAACTAAGTCATCCAAATGGGGGTAACATACATTACCAGTCCCCAAACATCTCCTGCAACACCCTCTCTCTCTCGCTTCTAGCAACATCTAACCCTTCCTTACAGCGCACAATCCCCAACCATAATTACCCACGGTTCTCCAAACCCACTCACCAACCCCTTAGATATTTCCACTACCTTTCAAAAGGGCGACTCAACCTTCAGCTCTTTATCCACAAATCTATATGTTTTTATTGCTTTTGTGCTCTAGGTTTGGGAATATTTGCCAAGTATTTTTAATGATAACTTTTTTTAGATGACTATTTTAAAGAATGGTTTCTTCTTGACCTCGATAATTTGACCATCAACTGCTAAATCAAAAGCATTCGCACTTGAGGAAAAGCTGCTGCTGACGCCCAGAGACAGAATCTCAGCTCAAGACACACATCAAGAATCAAAGACACGTCAATGGGACTGGAGGAAAAGTCAGCGTAGCTCAAGAAACCACATCAAATCATGGAACTCAGGAAAACAAATGGAGCTCAGGATGGCTCAGAAAGCGATATGATCACTACTGTGATGGGCAGGCATGAGTTTGATTCCTGACAAGGACAGCTCAATCTTTCATCATTCCGAGGCTGACAAACTGGGTCCCCCCTTAGCTTGGGTAACAGTAACATCTGCTAGTAACAGTATTAATGAATGGGAAACATACATTAAAGCAGTGAAGCTCTAGGAAGGAGAAAATAGGGTAAGGTGATAGAAATCTATAGCAACCGACGGAAGGGAAACCCAAAGCAACTAAAGGAAAGCTAATTGAAATTAAGATAACACCAACAGAACTCAAGTGAAAGGCAAAGCAACTCGGGAAAGTTAATATAGCTGAAGTTAAAAGGGGGGGGAGCCTGAAATGGCAGTCGCATGAGCCTGCAGCTACGCGCCTGCCTACCATATATCCTGCTATATTGGTGACAGCCGGGTCCCGGGCGCTCGGTGGAGGAACCCCCGGGGACCGGCAAGAACTCCGGAACAGGTTTTGGGCTGCTCACTGCCTGGGGAGCGTGAATAGCTGAGCCCAGAAGGGGATGCTCCGGATGACACGGGCCCAAGATGGCGGCATAGGTGCCGGAGAAACGAAGCGATCTGGGCGAAACCAGGGCCGCGAAAGTCTAGCCCAACGCAGCGTACAGCACCAGCTGTGACCCCCTGGCGGATTGAAGAGAGGCACGAGAGTAGGCCTGGGCGGTAAATTCCGTTCCGCTCGCGGAATTTGCGGAATTTGGGTAATTTCGCGTTCCGCGGAGAACGCGGAATTACCAAAAATTCTGCGATCCGCGGCTTCGCGGAATTTTTTGCTTGTTTGCGCTTTCAAAATGCGTGTTCGCGAGATATTTCTCCCCGAGCACGCAAACAGCGTTCGCGAACAGGAAAAAAGCATCGCGAACGGGCGGAACAAGCATTTCGCGTGTTCGCGGAACTTTTGCGTGCTCGCGGAGATTTTCTACCATTTCGCGGAGCTTTGCGTAGCACGACTACGCAAATTCCGCCCACCCCTACACGAGAGTCAGCCTGCCGGATCGCAGACGGAGCCCTGGAGGCAGACCACAGCCCCTGGTGACGGAGAAGAACTGTGCCACCGTGAGGAGCGGAGGCCTGGGCGACGAAAGACAACAAAGCGGAACCCATGCGGCGGGGGAGCCGACCAAAATGCTGGTGTGAGGAGGGGAGGAGTTGCGGTGACCCCTCGGGGCTCGGCTCGGGGCCTGGGGTAAACAAAGAATAGAGAAGATTCGCGCTGCCAGAGACTGCGAACTCCGGGGAGCTGAGTAGACCGAGGGCCTTGATTTGTCCGGGACGCTACACGAGTGAGGCCTTGAATTCGCAGTGGCTCACCACGATCTAGAGGCGGGAGCCACGGGAGAGCACCGAGCACAGCCCAGGGCCGGGCCCAGTGGACTACAACTCGGAAGCCTGCTTAGAGGAGGACGGACTAAGTAGGCTTTCTATAGACAGTGTAGGATCAATTATCCAGTATTGATGTGCAGCACAGATTAGTAAATTACTACTTCAGTCCCTTACAACACTGAGGCACTTGTTAAACATCTATAGTGCTATGTCACATTTGTCATGGTTTTATCTCATAAAGGACACATGCAGCGTCTCCAGGTTATATACACTTCAGCATTTTGATAAATGTGTCCATAGGCCAATATCAATAGCATGTTGATAAATGGTTGTCATTCATGTAATGTGATATGTTATTTCTGCAAAACATGATTCGTTTACACAGCTGAATATGTATGATTAAGATACCCACTGTATAATACACTAAGGATATGTTGCATTAGGTTGGGGTTATGTTGTTTTCGTTTTAATTATTTCACCTCACCAGGGCACTTTTTTTTAGTCAGGGTGAATGTCGGGTGCATTGTGGATCATTGAGTGGTTTTAGTGATGGCACTTTGGTGAACATTTTTCGTTGAAAGACTTTGCGTTTTATTTTTGGTTGTTTTATTGGCATCTTTATAGTCCTTAAAGTCGCTGGCATAAAGGTTTATTGAATTCGTTCATTGGTGTATGAGGTTTGTAGTAACTAGGAGTAATAAATCTATAAGATAGTGTGTACACCTCGGTAACCGCAGTGTCATTTCAAAATGGCAGACGCTAAAACAGCAGTATGTCGACAGGATGCGGTGGGTGGAGTTTCCACGTTGCCATAAGGCTGTCTTTATTTGGTTTACGGTTCGATGCCATTCGAATGGCAAGCTGAAGAGGCGAGCAATGTGTGAGCGTCTGGAAACGGATAATTCTAAGTTAACCTTTGGCGTCTAGCGGAGAGTTCAGCGAGAATCTTTAAGTTATGCAGCAATATCGATATGTTGATTTGGTTTTGACGTGGATTTGTATTTATTTATTTATCGCGCAGGTGTTGTTCCTGTTGTTTGCATAAATACAGGTATTTAGGCATGAGACACTAAAGATTTTTTCACCATTCACGTTGTTTGGCAAATGGCGGTTATATTAAGGTAAAGTGGGTGATCTATGTATTTGTAGGACTTGTGACTTCGTTTTTATGTTGTGAGAAGCTACATGCATCTACCCGTTATTGTAAGTATTACATTGGAGGTCATTTGCCTCGAATTGTAAGGATAACGTCGAGTTACGTTCACATATATTTAAGCATCTCTACGCATGACCTTGCACAGCATGTTTTGTGTTTATTTAATCATGTGTTGAGGGGCACGTATACTGCTGGCGGCAATACGGGGTTCGATAGCTGTAGATATAAATGTAGTTGATTGTGGCATTAGCGTTTTAAACCAGTAAGAGAAGGCAACGCCACAATTTGAGGCATTAGCAGTGTTGTGAACACCTGGTGATGATGGTGGTGTTGTGTAATCTGTGTTTAAAGCAAGTCACTGTGCACATCAATTTTGATTTACCATCTAACGGTGAAAGAGGCATTTTGGTGGCACAAGATGAATGGAATTAGAGTGTATGCACTTCATTGTTTACATTGTATTTATTTGTTTTTGTAGTGGCCCCTGAGGAAGGGACATTGCTTCCCGAAATGCATAGGCCATCACACCAATAAATTGGGAGCTACGCCAAAGAAGAACGCTTTCAAATTGATGATATGTTCAAATTGATGATATGTACATATGTTTGTGCATTGTATATTGTTTTGTACATTGAAAGTGCTAAAAGCACGTATTGCTTTCTTTCTTTGAAAAAGTGTTGGTAACGATCAAATAGAAATGATAAGAAATAAGAGAAACATGTTCAACAAATGATTGAGTACGTGTTTATTATCAACATTTAAAACTTATGTGTACAGAGTTTATAGTTGTTTATCTTCACAGCAGTGCACATAGTTACTCAGGCACAGGTGTACCTGAACACATATAAAGTCAATTAATGGTGAGGGACTGGCAGCCCTCAAACACTGTGTAGCACGCAAAAGCAAATTGAGTTAGCTAAACATTGTGAAATTGAGAAATTCACTAAAAGGAAGAGAAAAAAAAGTTGTGCGCTTCTGGAACTTTGATTTGTTTCTAAGTAGGGTTCATACCACACCGGACCCGAGAAAGTCCCCAGCAGGCGGGCTTTGGCCTCAGTCTAGATATATTGGAAATAAATTTAGTCTTGGATTTAAGAGCGGTGCAGCCAACAGGGGAGGGGTGCTCACGCCCCGCAGCACACAGGACTTATCTGATGGTGGTGGAGTGTGTGGCGCTGGACACAGACCAAGCCCAAGGAGACCCAGGAACTACCTTGGTTTAGACGGTTAAAAGAAGAGCGGTACGCCACCCAGAGGTACACCTGAACCCAGATAGCCAGCTGCTGGGGCTAGACGACCCCGTCCCGGAGAAGGTCTGGGGGCATATCACTGTGCTTGCGAGCCAAAGCATTACCCCAAAACGCACCTTCGTTACGA
Organism: Calotriton arnoldi; assembly: GCA_963921515.1. Taxonomy (NCBI): domain Eukaryota; kingdom Metazoa; phylum Chordata; class Amphibia; order Caudata; family Salamandridae; genus Calotriton; species Calotriton arnoldi. The sequence goes on along the minus strand of CAWUFW010002020.1, from coordinate 1,013,417 downwards.
TAGCACCAAGGGGGATCCTCCCAATACAATGGGCAAACCTAGAGCGAGACAAACTGGGCCCACCCAGGAACAAGAAGAGACCTCACATGACAGAATGCAGAGAGACCCAGAGGACCCAGTGCAACAGCAATTGACTAAAATATTGGAGGCAATCGCTGACACGAAGGCCACCTTGCATCAGGATATAAGCACGGTATCAGTAGGGTTGGGTCTCCTTCGAACTGAACATAAGAAACTGGCTGAGAGAGTGAAACACACAGAATCCATACTTACAGAACTGGAGCCAGCCCAAAAAGAACTGCCCACGCGGGTGGAAGACCTAGCAGATAGGGTCCGCTTGCTGGAGAAACGAGCTGAGGATGCTGAAGGTAGGAACAGGAGGAACAACATCAGGGTCTTGGGCCTACCGGAAGGAGTGGAAGGCAGCGACATGGTGGCCTTCCTGGAGCAGTGACTCTGGACAGTGGTTGCACCTGAGGGACTATCAACCTTTTACTCCCTGCAGAGAGCGCAACGTGTCCCAGCTCGGCCCCCGGCCCCAGAGCCGCCCCTGCCCCCGGTGGTGGCTAGGCTCCTCCACTTCAGGGATGGAGACACCCTCTTGCAAAAGGCTCGGACTGAGGGCCCGTATGAGGTGGGCAACAACAGAGTCTCCATTTTCCCAGATTATACGTTGGATGTCCAAAAACGACATGCCTCCTTTCTTGAGGCCAAGAAAGCACTGAGAGAAGAAGGACTTCCCAGCACGTCTGCGTATACTCCTTAATGGGAAAACTCATTTTTGCGATGACCCGAGGTGATGACCCGAAGGAGGGAGCACAGCGAGACCCTTTTTGCCACCTTGGATATAGAATGGAAAGCAAATGGGCAGCACAGGGACAACATGTTTTTTTTTTTTTCTTCAATGTCTCTTTTGCTGATGCTCTGGTCCAGAGTTAGTGAGCACTTTACTATCTGTGATGAGATAACAGGAGCCTGGTCCTTGGCTGATCAGGTTACATAGCATTGGACTGATTAGGCCGCGTGGCCGCTATCTATATGAATTTAGTCAATCCATGTTGCTACTAGAGGAATCTGTTCCATTTACTAGTGGTTCAATTGAATGTCATGTTTGTCGACTATTATGATCTAATGTAATGCTGTGAATAGAGGGAGTTGTACCATACACCAGGTGGGTAATTGGGCCACTCGGCCAGAACTTTTGTTTTTGTTTTATCATCATTTAACAAATTTCTTCTATGTTCTCTATTTCACAACAGAATTGTTAGACATATCATGCATGATCTTTTTGAACACGAGTGCAGTATCAAAATGAATTATGATATTCCTCTTTTGTACATTTCCTTTGACTTTATGAGAGTTCAGCATTTTGGGTATTCACCCTGTATTAAGTGACATATCACTTTTCTCTTTTTACCTGTCTTTATTACATCACAATTTGGCTGATTCACCCAATGCCCTTGACCCAAGGTCTCCCTGCCTGCTCATCTTTGACAAAAAAGTGCAGTAAAACATCCAGGTGTGCCCATTCACTTTTAGGGGCCTCCGGACGTCAAGACACTGAAGGCAGATCCAGGAAACAGCTTAACCACAAAGAAGGTGCTGTGCAACCAGACAAGCATGTGTCTATGTGAAAAATCATTGTTATGTGGGATAGATTGTACAGAGGCAGCACAAGTCTTAAATCAAGGCTCTCTGCTATCATAGTGCCAGCTCTCTGGTCATAAGCAGTAGGATCTACAAATTGGCCATTTTGCAGTTGCACTAGAAATCGTGATGCAAAGCAGGCAACATTCATGCACCAACTGTCTGCCTTGCATTCCATAACACTTCAAAAAAATAGACCAATTATTTGTCACAAGGCTTAGAAGAAAAGCAAGTCTGCCCACCGCGCTCTTCTACTCAATCTAGCGTACTGAAAGCGTAGACCAGGCCACCCTAAGCAAGATGAGTCCTGGGGCCTGCTCTTCAGCATGTTTGGGAGGTGCTCTTGATCAAGCCAGAAATATTAGACCAATCAGTGCAGACATCTCATTCTCCCTCCAACTGCCTCTTCTTGCGGTGGGTCCACAGATAAATATGGATCATGATGAAGCATGGAAGGCATGAAGTCACTAGAAGTGGGTAAAGTTGTGCTTCTCTGGGCTCTCAGGTAATACCACTGCATACCTTTTACACATGACCATAATTTTAATTTCAGCGATTACTGCCTCCAACCAAGGTCAAATTGCCACAACACACACTGAGTGACAAGACATCCCGGAGAAGAGGAATCAAACAAGGGCCCTTGTCTTTCACGTTTCCTTCCATTCATTCTGCCTTCCCCCAATCAACCATTATGCAGCCACATGACCAACAAACCAAGCTAAAACAATTATCAAACAGATTTAACTAACTCAGTTCATGAAAGACTACCCACAACTAGGCACAAAGACATACACGCAACAAACAACTATTTATGCAGACAATTAGATATTGAAAACGCTGGCTGTAAGGAAAATTTGTAAAGGAAGTTATTGAATTAGGTAGGATTCATGCTGCATTAAATGTATTTGTAAAGCAGGTTTCCACCATTTATTAGGTGTTCTATGCATACTTCCACCTTTGCAAGTACTACTGGTAAGGCACACCCACTGACAACATCAAGCACAGCAGAATTCAAAGCTATGTTGCCTGTTAAACTCTTGTAGCTTCGAGTATTTTTATCAAGCACTGTTCGTATTTCAACCAACACCAACAATATTCATTAGACTCACTCTCCACAAGGATGCCATACCTCTAGAGTTTTATAAGGTATTTAAAGATATAATAACTGGAATTCCAGAAGGTGGTTCAACACATTTATATGGGGGGGATGCACCAGATACATGGAATATCACCAACATTACTGTATTTAAAAAAACAAAAAAAGATAAACCTCTCGGAGGATATGGGGTCCTATCGACCCATATCCTTGATTAATACAGATGCAAAATTGTTTGCTAAGATTCTGGCCATGCATCTGGCCCCTGTAATCTCTTTCCTAGTTTCCCCACAACAACACAGGTTCATCCCGAACTGCAGAAGAGCGGTTGTTCTCCCCACCTCCTCTCCCTCCATCCGCGTATCAACACTGCCGCTGAAGAAGCTGCCACAAAAGGGGAGGCCAATGACAGAGCACAGACCCCCCCCCCGAGGAGCCATCCCAGTGCGCACAAACATCTACTGAGGCATACAATGCAATGCATAACTGACTATATCTTACTGAGTGTGGCCTGACCCCAAGATGGCGCCCGTGTTCGATCGTGAGGAAACAATCCTAAGATCTAGAGACAACACCACCTACAGAGTCTTGGAGATCAACAGACTCGATCTGCCTGACCTTAAGATGGCTGCCAAGCTACACTCCCTTTCCTATCCTACCACCCTCGCCAGCTCCACCAGCCCTTCTCTGGACTCTAGACTTTTTGTCCCTTCCTGATTCTCATCTTTATACGGCAGAGTCCGAAATGTATGACTGATTCCCGGTGGAGCTGCCCCGACAACTATAGGGGAGACAGGCTCTGGCACACCGCTATGACCGTCACCTACCCAGCCGGACCTCGGACTTATGTCTCGTCTCTTTCTCCGCTGCTGACTCTTGGTCCCTTCCCGATTCTCAATTTTATCCGGCGGAGTACGAAATGTATGACCGATTCCCGGTGGAGCTGCCCCGACAGCTATAGGGGAGACAGGCTCTGGCACACCGCTATGCCTGTCACCTACCCAGCCGGACCTCTGACTTATGTCTCGTATCTTTCTCCGCTGCTGACTCCCTCCCGTGGACTCCCTGCTCTCCCTGGCCTTTTTCTTTTTTTTCCCCTCTCTTTTCTGTGGATCTTGTTTTTCATGGTCGCTAATAACTCCTGTATTGAATTTGTAACCTCTCTAATTAATGTGATCATTTTTGTAATTTGTAACACAATGTTTCCTTATGTTAAGCGCTAGACCTAGTTTTTTGGCCGATGCCCGGTGGAGCTACCTGATAGCTATAGAGGAGATGGCCCCCTTGGCCGTCACCTACCCAGCCGGACTTTGGGCAGACCTTCCTTCGTCTCGCCTTCTCCCTCCCACCCCTTTACCCTACCCCCTTTCCCCCACTGTGCGCCATTTTTTCGTCCCCTATGCTTTTTAAATGTTTTTCCGTTGAGACCTAGATATTTGGCCGATGCCCGATGGAGCTACCTGATAGCTATAGAGGAGATGCGCTGTGGACTTCCCCTCGGCCGTCACCTACCCAGCCGGACTTTGGACAGACTCTCCCTCGTCTCTCCACCCTATTTCCCTCCTACCCCTTTACCCTACCCCCTCTCCCTTCTAAGCTCCATTTATCTCGTCTTTACGCTCTTGAAATGTTTTTCTAGTAACTGATGTAATTTTGTAACTTTGTGGAACCCTATGTAAAGCGCTCTGATACCTCCGGGTCTAGCCAGCGCTATATAAAACAAATAAATAAAATAAATAAATAAAGTCTGCGTGGGAATGGATTCAAGCCTACAGAACCGAGGGCCCCCAGGCATTTCAGAGCAATAGGGTACCACCACAGGCTCGGGAACCCAGGAAAAGACCCAGGAGGCGACCAGGGAGTGGTGCCCCAAAGAAGCAGAGTTCTTGGCAAACTGAAAAAGAGAGGGCAGAGGCACTGCAGGCGGTAGCAGCAATTATGCAGGACAGAAAGACTCCCTCAGAGGCTGGGACCCGCTCCTCGAGGGAGACTGAGGGGATTGAATCAGACTCTTCCCACAGTGACAGCGTGTCGCCGCTAGTGGTAACCCCAAAGCCAGCGGATGAGATTATTTAATATTGGGTTTGGTCCCTGTCCTGTGTGGGCTCACGAGAGGGCAGGGGACTCCGGCAGGTTGCCCAGGATCCCGGTTGGTTCGGCCAGTCTATGGCCGATGCGCTGCATGTGATTTTCACTTCCTTTGTCATGTTCTTGATTCTGCCGCATCCCCCCTTAGATCCTTACCTTGCTGGGTTTGGGCCTTAATGAGTACCTGATGTTGCATATAAGGTTTGGGCGGCTGGCTGTTGCTAGACTGTCCTGGGATTTGGGAGTTGTTCAGCATGGGGATTTTGTTATTGGTTTAGGTTACACAGATTGCAGGCTAGGGTGGCTAGGTATACTCAGGGGACTAAGTAAACGGGAAGGCCGCATAGAGGGGCCATTGAGGGACACACCACAACCACGTCTCCTACACATAACTCACTGAAGTTCATAACATGGAACATTAGGGGGATGAGGTCTATGGCTAAGCGACACAATATACATTCCTATTTGAGACGTAGAGAAATACATATAGCCTTTCTCCAGGAGACTCATCTAATCAAAGATGAAGCTGTGAAACTGCGTGGACAGTGGAGAGGGCAGGTTTTTGCAACCACCTTCTCAGCCTATGCTTGAGGAGTATTGATCTGGATAAGACCCGGAGTCCCCTTTGATCTTTAACATGCCTCAATAGATAGCGAAGGCAGATATGTTCTCCTGACAGAGAGGTTAGCAGGCTGGGAGATAATGCTGGGCAACATTTATACACCTAACCTGGATCAGGTTGCCTTCCTCACCTCCCTTTCAGCTAAAATGGCCGAACACATGAGAGGCCAAGTGATGTTAGGTGGGGACCTCAACTGTGTCGCGGGCACCGTGGCTGGCCGCTCGCACCCCCCTCTCCCAGGTGCACAGACCCACCGCACAGCTTCAGGGTTTCGGGATTGGATAAACCATTGGGGAGTGGAGGACACCTGGAGGGTACAGCACGAAGCAGACAGGGAATTCTCTTTTTTCTCCCAGATCCATCAAGTACACACCAGACTTGACACCTTCCAGCGCACACCGGCTTTCAGCAGCACCATCACCCACACTGAGTATCTAGGACGCGCTCTATCTGACCATAGTCCACTATTGATGACCGATATGATAAGATCTGGAAAGGCGCCCTCCGATCCCATCATGGAGGCTTAATCCCCTGACGCTGGAGGAAGCACCATTTAGGGCATCCCAGAGTACACTTATCTAAACTTTCGTTCCCACTAACGCCCACACAGCCTCTTCCGCCTTAGTGGAATGGGATACATTTAAAGTGGTAGTGAGGGGTCACTGTATGGGTCAGTCCACTGGGGCACAGAGAGAAATACGCCAAGAACTACTAGACTTAGGGGGGAAGCTACGTCAACTGGATAATGCTCAGGGCATTGACCCCACTTCTCTGTTAAGATTGCAGGAAACGCGTGCGAGCTACAATGAAATTCTAGAAAGATTGAGATGCCACAATTACAAGGAACATCTGGACAGAACACAGAGAAAGGAGGGGAGGGCTGGTCATCTCCTGGCATGGTTGATCAAAGCGGAGACCAGTGGGTCACCAATCACACAACTGCGGGCAGAAATGGGTGACTTAATTTAGAACCCTAAGGAAATTAACACTTTATTCCAAGAATATTACGAGAGATTGTATACCGCCCCCATAGCGGTCCCACAGACATTTATCCGAGACTTCCAAGGACCCCTGCCACTTCGGACAGTAGACAGACAGACATAAGAAGAATTGGGGGGCCCGGTGACTCTACAGGAAGTTTATGTGGCCATTGTAGATATGGCACCTGGTAAAACACCAGGACCTGACGGCCTTCCGGCTGAATTTTACAAGAGATACGCAGTCAGCCTAACGCCGCGACTAGTGACATTATACGGGGAGTCTCTCAGACTCTGCAAGCTCCCTGAAACTACCCAGAGTGCGCTTGTGATTCCCCTCCCTAAAACTAAGGAGCTAAGTGCAGAGTGGTAGATTATAGGCCCCTCTCTATGCTTAATTTAGAATTAAAAATTCTTAGTAAGGCGAGCAGGCTGCTTCCGCACATGAAATCTCTTGTCCATCCTGACCAGAATGGCTTTATCCCCTCCCGTAGTACCTCCTACAATCTGCGTAGACTCTATTCTGTCCTTTACCACTCGGAAGCGCCACTCATGCAGCAGGCTGCAGTACTCTCAATTGACCTGGAAAAGGCCAATGACACGGTCTGCTGGGAATACTTGTTCGAAACAATGCTGCGTATGGGCCTTGGGAGTGGATGGGTGAAGTGGGTACAGCTCCTCTAAACATCTCCCACGGCGAGAGTCAAGACGGGCAAAATGATATCTAGTCAATATAAGATATCCCGGGGAACTCGGCAAGGATGCCCTCTCTCTCTCTCCCCTCCTGTTTGCCCTAGCAATTGAACCGTTGGCTGAGAGGATCCGTCAGGGTGGTGAAGGGATGGGCATCAGGATGGGGGAGCGGGTACACATTATCTCTCTTTACGCCGATGACCTGCTGATTTACCTCCGAGAAGCGGTGAAGGACGTGGCCTCGATAATGCAGCTCCTAGAGCGGTTTGAACACATATTGGGCCTCCGGGTTAGTAAAGAAAAGATGTATTTATTCCCAGTGGCGGGTCTTATACCTAGATCTGAGGCCCTGAGAGCTGATATTAATTGGACCCCTCAGTAGTTTAAATATCAGGGCATTCATATCTTCCACTCTCTGGAGGATCTGAAAGAGGGAAATCTGAATAGAGCAATGCAGTCCCTTCAGTACGATGTTCGTTTTTGGAGCACACTGCAGTTGCCCATAATGGCTAGAATTTCCTTATCCAAAACGGTTATGCTGCCCGACTTCTCTATTTCTTTGTCAACCTTACAATCCTGATGCCCCCAGGGTGGTTCCGCCCATTGAACTCCCTACTACGAGAACTGGTGTGGGGAGATGGGCGACGGAGAGTGTCATTGATGACATTACAACGCACTATGACTGAAGGTGGGTTGGGGGTACCGAATTTCGAACTTTATATGTTAGCTGCCCAAATGCAATGGCTGGCGCAATGGCTGGAAGGAGTGAATGAGGAGGGCACCTGTTTAATGGAGCCTGGCGCCTTCCCTAACTTTCTGTTGGCGAAGCTGCTAGACCCAACAATTACTGTCCCATATCGATCGATATTGCAAAACACAGCTTTGCAAGCCTGGAAAAGATGCCTGACCAAAATGCCAAGGACCCCGAAATATACCCCTATGCTACCACTAGTGGGCCTGCCCCATGGGACCCTAAGACGATCTTCTCACCTGAACAGTTAGCACACTGGACAGCAGCAGGACTGGAGAATGTTGGGGATTGCTATCTGGAGAAAACATTGATCCCGTTTGAGGAAATGGTGGAGAGCTGTGGTCTCTCCCGGGACAATTCCTACAGTACGAGGCCCTGACTCGCACCTTTGGACAGTTGTGGGGAGGGAGGAGCCTGAGACTCACCCAGTGTTGCACTCACTGATCACCCTGGGTTCCGCAGGGCACCAAGTAAAGTGGTTTTATGCCACCCTGCTCGCCACATCCCACACCCCATTGCCTGAACTGCGAAGCAGATGGGAGAGGATTGTAGATGGGGAACTCTCAAGACGTAGACTGGGGCAAAATCCTGCAATCCCCTAAGAAGGTCTCCCGGAATACTCGCTTTAAATATACACAATTTAATTTTATACACATGACTTACATGACTCCTCAACGTCACTTATGGAGGGGAAGTACGGAAGTGCCCAAGATGTTCCCACATAAACGCAGATTTTAAACATATGACATGGGAATGTCACAACACACGTATATTTTGGAAAGCAATTTTAGCTAAGATCAAAGATGTCTTGGGAGGAGAGTTGGCCCTTACAGTGCGAGTATGTTTGTTGGGACTTTTTCCCCGACCACATAAACGCAAGGTTGGGAATAGACTGATAGACTTGGCCATGGGGTTAGCTAAGCGAAGAATTTCCTTAAAATGGAAATCTGCGAATGGACCCCAGTTTGCTGCTTGGAACCGCGACATGATTAACTGCGCTGGGGCTGAAAGCTGAGCGCTAGGCTGGGAGTAATCCAGGGGAGTGCGGAAGCACCCCATAGCTGATCTCTGGAAGGAAGCATTGGTGTCATGGGTAACGCCGACACAATCAGGTAGTGAGGGAGGGGAGAGTGGCGGCGAACCGGAATAGGCAGAGATAAAACATAACAATCTAACCACCTCGTCCCTATAATGAGATATGGGGGTAGACTCTAATATTGGACACCAGTGATGTTTATAACCAGGAAAGGGATGCGAAGCCATGAAGGATGCTAGTATGTTATGAGGTACCCTCTTAGCCCGTTTAGGAGCCCATAGATGAGCTCCATGAACTGTATACCCTGAGTAGGACACTTATTTCTATATATATGCTACCCACCTGCACCAGTTTTAGTTAATTGTTAGAAGTTATTGTTTATTCCTCACATATGAAGGATGTTGCTATGTATTAGAATGGCGCTGACAACTGCCAACCTAGAAGGGACTGTATAGACTGCGAAACACATTGTGGAATAGATATCGGTTTATTAAAAGCTAGACCATGCCAATAGGCTGCATTCCGGTCCCAAAATCCGTGTACACTTACAATTCGACATGTATCCTGTGAGCTTGAAAATGTATAATTTGATGTAACACAGTACTGTACAAGATAATTGTGTTTGAAGAATAGATGGAATTGTGTAAACGACAATGTTGAATATAAAATGCCAATAAAAATAGGTTTTTTAAAAAAAAACTGAAGTTAAAATCGAAGAAACTGTTTGAAAAATCAATAAAACACATGGAAAGTGAAAATAACAAAGAAAAGCAACCAATCAATCAATCAATCACGGCATTTATAGAGCGCGCTACTCACCCGGGAGGGTCTCAAGGCGCTGGGGGAGGGGGTAAGTTACTGCTCGAACAGCCAGGTCTTGAGCTGCTTCCTGAAGGCGAGATGGTCCTGGGTTCGCCGAAGGTGAGTGGGGAGGGAGTTCCAGGTCTTGGCCGCCAGGTAGGAGAAGGATCTTCCTCCGGCGGTGGTTCTGCGGATGCGTGGTACGGTGGCGAGGGCGTGGCTGGTTGATCGTAGCTGGCGTGTGGGCGTGTAGAAGGACATGCGGTCGTTGAGGTACTTTGGGCCCAGGTCGTGGAGGGCCTTGTGTGCGTGGGTGAGGAGTCTGAACGTGATTCTCTTGCTGACGGGGAGCCAGTGCAGGTCTTTCAGGTGTACGGTGATGTGGCTGTGTCGGGGGATGTCCAGGATGAGTCGTGCGGAGGCGTTCTGGATGCGCTGGAGTCTCTTTTGAAGTTTGGCTGTGGTTCCGGCGTAGAGGGTGTTCCCATAGTCCAGTCGGCTGGTGACGAGTGCCTGGGTGACGGTCTTCCTGGTTTCAGTGGGGATCCATCTGAAGATCTTGCGGAGCATGCGCAGGGTGTTGAAGCATGAAGATGAGACGGCGTTGACTTGTTTGGTCATTGATAGGGAGGAGTCCAGGATGAAGCCCAGGTTGCGTGCGTGGTCCGTTGGCTTGGGTGCGGTGCCCAGGGCCGGGGGCCACCAGGAGTCGTCCCAGGCGGAGGGTGATGAGCCCAGGATGAGGACTTCCGTCTTGTCTGAGTTCAGTTTAAGGCGGCTGTTCCTCATCCAGTCGGCGACGTCTCTCATCCCGTCGTGCAGGTTGGCTCTGGCGGTAGTGGGGTCGTTGGTGAGGGAGAGGATCAGCTGGGTGTCGTCGGCGTAGGAGATGATGTTGAGGTTGTGTCGGCGTGCGATGGCTGCGAGGGGGCTCATGTAGACGTTGAAGAGGGTCGGGCTGAGTGAGGATCCTTGTGGAACGCCGCAGATGACTTCGGTGGCTTCGGATCTGAACGGGGAGAGGCGGACTCTCTGGGTTCTTCCGGCGAGGAGCGAGATGATCCATTCCAGTGCTTTCTCTCGGATTCCGATGTTGCTGAGGCGCTTCACTAGGGTGCGGTGGCAGACGGTGTCGAACGCCGCGGAGAGGTCCAGGAGGATGAGGGCAGCTGTTTCCCCGTTGTCGGTTAGGGTTCTGATGTCGTCGGTGGCTGCGATAAGGGCGGTCTCGGTGCTGTGGTTGGCCCGAAACCCGGACTGCGAGGGGTCGAGGATCCATTCGTCTCGAGGAAGGCGGCAAGCTGTCTGTTGACGGTCTTCTCGATGACTTTGGCCGGAAACGGAAGGAGCGAGATGGGGCGGTAGTTCTTGAGGTCGGTGGGGTCCGCCGTTGGTTTCTTCAGGAGGGCGGTAAGCTCGGCGTGCTTCCAGCTCTCCGGGAAGGTGGCGGTGCGGAAGGAGGAGTTGATGATGTCCCGGAGATGGGGTGCGATGGTGGCGTCGGCTTTGTTGAAGACGTGGTGTGGGCAGGGGTCGGTTGGTGATCCGGAGTGGATGGAGTTCATTGTGCGGGTGGTGTCTTCGGTGTTGATCGGGGTCCAGTTGCAGAGGGTGGTGGTGGCGGGCATTGGTTCGGCGGTAGGGTGCGTTGTTTGTGCGTTGAAGCTGTTGTGTATGTCGGTGATCTTGCGGTGGAAGAACGCGGAGAGTGAGTTGCAGAGGTCTTGCGAGGGGTGATGTCGTTGTTTCCGGCGCTGGGGTTGGAGAACTCTTTGACGATGCTGAAAAGTTCCTTGCTGTCATGGGCGTTGTTGTCCAGTCGTTCTTTGAGTGCCGACTTCTTGGTGGCACGGATCAGCTGGTGGTGTTTGCGGGTGGCGTGCTTGAGGGCGGTCCTGTTGTCTGTGGTCTGGTCGAGTCGCCAGGTTTTCTCGAGAGTGCGGCAGTTCTTCTTGGATTCCTTGAGTTCGTTGGTGAACCAAGGGGTTTTCTTGCTTCCGGGTCTGCTGGGAGGGTTTTTAGTGGTGCGAGGTCGTCGGCGCAGGCGGTCAGCCACTTGGCGAGGTTGCTGGCTGCTTCGTTTGGGTCCGTTGTGTCGGTGGGTGTGTTCTGGCTGAGGGAGGCGGTGAGCTATGCAACCAGAGCATAAGAATCCGCAACGCAGTTTAGAGCCTGACAAAACCATGAAAGCCAATGGAATTTAATGGAACACAAATACACTCAATCAGTAATCAAAGGAACTTAATGAATGAGCAGAGGGATTGAACTGCAAGCAAATTTAAGTCAAGGGAATCCAAAGAAATGGAAGAAAATGTAGCGGAACACAAGAAAAAAATCATGGGCATGTTGTAAAATCCAATCAACCACATAGAAAAGTGAAAATTACTTATGGGAAAGATAAATGAGAGTCAATTAAAATATAGGAACTCAATTTAAACTCAATGAATTGAAGGAATAGTCATGGAACTTCGTTAAAAGTCAATGGAACACAAGGAAGGATAAGTGGAAATCATAAAAGCCAATGTACTCAACTACAAGTCAACAGAGTGCACAGAAAAGTCAGTGAAACTCAGTTAAAAGCTAAAGGAACTCAATTATAAGTCAATAGAATTCAAGGAAATGTCTTCAAATTCAACTAAAATTCAATGAAAATCAATTAAAAGTCAAGGGAACTGAATGAAAGGGGCATCAAACTCAAGTACAAGTCAATGAAACTCCAACAAAATTCAAGGGAACTCAAGTAAAGGCCAGTGAAACTTAATAAAGTCACAGAAACTCAATTAAAAGTCAAGCAAACTGAAGGAAAGGCAATCACGCTCAAGTCAAAGTCAAATAAACTCAATTATAGGTTAAGGGAACTCAAGTAAAGGTCACACTCAAGTAAAAGTCCTCAAAACTCACATAAACGTCAAGAAGACTCCATGAAAGGCCAGTGGAACTCTGTTAAAAGCCGATGGAACACCAGTAAAAGACACTCCAACTCAATTAAAGATGAATGGAACTCAAAGGAAAGCAAAAAGCAAGTGGAAGTGGCTGAAAAATCAGTGGAATCCAATTAAACACCAATGGATCGTGATTAAATGCCAATGGAACTTAGGAATACTCAGAGCAGTTCTGAAGAAACCAGAGATCAACCAGTGGACATTGGGGAGAAACAAAAGACCTCAGGCAGTGACAAAAGTAGTAAAAGGAGCAGCCACTAGTCCTCAGGGAGCAACAAAAGAAACAATAGCAATCACTGGACTTCAGGGATAACACAGGGAATTAAGAGAGCACAGAATAGTTTCAGGCAGCAACAAGGTTAACACAAGGCACACCCAGTGAAAGTCAGGGAAGGTGCATGTAGCATACATTAAGATTTACCCACAGGAGTAGAAGGGTCACTAGGATCTGCTGGAGTGTACCCCATTTATCTTGTGTGCGGCACCGCACACGGTTGGACCAGTGGCAACGGTGTAGTGAATTTGTGGTAGGGCCGTGGGTCCCCGCGATGCAAGAGGACAACACCTACCTGAGGAACCCTGTTCAGCCCAAGGTCTAGGTATGTCTATGAAGTACATGATGCCTCCATTTCGTACATTTTGCCTGGGGGCTCAGCCTTTGTTGCCATGGAAGACATCGAAGAGGAGAAGGAGGGTGGTGGCCGGTGGGCATGGGTGTTATCACTGCTTATCCCCAGAGAAACACATAAGATAAGGTTAAGCAGGCAAGGCTAGTTTGCCAAGTTACTGTAACTGACTAACCCTACATGGTCACCATACTTACCTATTTTTGGTAGTCAACCCTTGAACAAATCAAACAGTGTCTTTTCTCTCCTTGATATTTCTCTGTGGCACCAATGTCGACATGTCTGAACAGCAATCTTTGCATTTAATCGGCCACTCCTCTGGGTGCTAATGTATGCTGCACATCTGCGAGTTGTCAGTCAGGCTGAGACTAGTGAGATGATAATTAAGCTGAGAGCAATGAGTTGCAGCAACTAAACTAAGATCTGTGAGGAGTTGTGGTGGCTGGGGACTGTGATGTACTGGGGGAAGCTAAGGCCTGTGTTGTACTGGGTGAAGCTGAGATCTCTGAGGTGTTGCTTAGGCAGTGATGATCTGTGAGGTGCTGTGATTATGAGGCTGAGAGTTGGAAGGTGTTGTTGAGTCTGAGAAGTATTAATAGGTCTAAAACTAGTGAGTTGGTGTGGCTGAAGTCTACTAGGTGCTGGAGTAGTTGAAATCGGTGGTGTTGGAGTGGTTGGAATCGGTGGTGTTTGAAATTGGTGAGGTGTCAGTTAAGTTGAAATGTGAGAGGTGTTCGTGTGGCTGAAGTCTACAAGGTGTTGGTGAGGTTGAAATCGGTAGTTTTGGAGTGGCTGAAATCTACGAGTGTTGGCTAGGTTGAAATCAGTGGTGTTTCAGTGGCTGAAATCGGTGGTGTTGGAGTGGTTGAAATTGGTGGTGTTGGAGTGGTTGAAATCGATGGTGTTGGAGTGGTTGAAATCGATGGTGTTGGAGTGGTTGAAATCGATGGTGTTGGAGTGGTTGAAATCGGTGAGGTGTTGGAGTGGCTGAAATCTACAAGGTGTTCGCAAGTACCAAGGTGACAGTGGTCAAACTGCTCAGCTTGCACATCACAAATTCAGGGTAAGTTAGGAAAACAGTAGAAGTAATAGTGACAAACACTATGCCACCCACCTAGCGTTAACAAATGTATGAAAGAGAACCTTCAAATATTCATAAAGCAATAGTGTATCCAGAGCACCACACAATTAGAGCATCTTGATCTGCCAATCTTGCAGGTCCAAAGGCTTTTTATTTCAAAACACAAGGGATTCAGTAACACACATATTGGATCCAAAGTTGAAAACACCCTGTACAATCTTGTAGGTCCGAAGGCTTTTATTTTCAAGACATCAAACAAGTTGAAATCCAAGGATGAATCAGCCGACACATATTTCGTTCTTTGACGACTTTCTCAAGGCTATTTATTTGAAATTACACATACTTTATACACTGTTAAATAAAAGTTTGCTACATACAGTAATAATAAGTTATATATTTCTTATTACCCATTCCCTTGGTCAAAGGGCAAAGAAAAAAGAAGAACAAGTGTAAAAGTGAACAAAAAATGAAAAAGAAAAACAAAGTTTATACGTACGAGAAGCCAAGGCTACAGTTTGAAATGATGACCGGATGAACCAAGAGAGGCCTTCGGTGTGACCCCCATTAACGAATATTTAGAGTAATAAGAAGAAAAGACCCAAAACCTTCATAGTTAAAAACAGGAAGATTACAAGGAAAACAATACCAGTGTGACCTGAAAAAACAGTCCTATTCATGAAAGACCTAGAAATAGTGACCCAATTCTGGGTATTCAAATACATTCACAAATATATACCTTATTGGTCTCAATAAGAAAGGAGCAAGTCCATTCCAATAACGTCTGCTACAAATAGTCGAGAAACCCTCAGAGCCCCGAGGACAAAAATAGAAATATTCAAGGAACTCTTAAGCCAAAAAACCATAAAGTACGTCAAGTACACTGGAAATAGAAGAGACAACAACTATAAATGTCCAAGAAGAAATTACGAAATTGTTGACACAGTCAATACTTTCCATGAAGAAATATAAAAAGTTCCAGGCAAACCGTGTGTTATTGATAGTATGCACCGATAAAAGCTTTGTTGCAACAGTTATGAGTTAAAAAAAAATCGTACAAACAAACGCCACCATACCTGAAAGTAAGTAGCACCGCCAAAGTCAGAAAGCAGGCTGCTGTATAGAGGGCTATGATAAGCCAGTATTACAATAGTCACAGTGGCTACGAAAAAATTTAAGAAAAACATGGTAAAAGTCTTGTATGACGCAGTACCCGCCCTCATTGTTCTCTCACAGTATTAAGTCCACAGCAAAAACTTACCCACACCGTCGGATATCCGGTCAGTTTCGACGCGTGCGTGGTGCAGTCACAGACACGTGTTTCGTCGTTTGACGACTTTCTCAAGACTTAATTGTCTCAATAAGAAAAGGAGCAAGTCCGCTCCAATAATGTCTGCTACAGATAGTCGAAAAATCCTCGGAGCCCAGAGGACAAAATAAGAAATATTCAAGTAACTCTTAAGCCAAAAAAATAAGTAATGTGATGCAAATGTGCTTGGTACAGTGCGTCAAGTCACTAAAAGTAAGTATCACCACCAAAGTTAGAAAGGCTGCTGTATAGAGGGCTATGATAAGCCCATATTACAATAGTCACAGGGGCGACACCGTTGGATATCCGGTCAGTTTCATATCATATCATAGCCCTCTATACAGCAGCCTGCTTTTTGACTTTGGTGGTGAGTAATAAGAAATCTAGAAATTATTGTTAGTGTATGTAGCAAACTTGCATTTAACAGTGTATAACGTATGTGTATTTATAAATTAACAGCCTTGAGCAAGTCATCAAACCACAAAACACGTGTCGGCTGTGTCATCCTTGGATTTCAACTTGTTTGATGTCTTGAAAATAAAAGCCTTTGGACCTAAAAGATTGTACTGGGTGTTTTTAACTTTGGATTCAATATGTGTGTTACTGAATCCCTTGTGTTTTGAAAATAAAGCCTTTGGACCTGCAAGATTGGCAGACCAAGATACTCTAATTGTGTGGTGCTCTGGATACACTATTGTTCTACTAGGTGCTGGAGTGGTTGAAATCGGTGGTGTTGGAGTGGTTGAAATCGGTGGTGTTGGAGTGGTTGAAATCGGTGGTGTTGGAGTGGTTGAAATCGGTGCTGTTGGAGTGGTTGAAATCGGTGGTGTTGGAGTGGTTGAAATCGGTGCTGTTGGAGTGGTTGAAATCGGTGGTGTTGGAGTGGTTGAAATCGGTGGTGTTGGAGTGGTTGAAATAGGTGAGGTGTTCGCAAGGTTGAAATCGGTGAGGTGTTGGCCAGGTTGAAATCGGTGTGGTGTTGGCCAGGTTGAAATTGGTGAGGTGTTAGCAAGGTTGAAATCAGTGAGGTGTTGGTTAGGTTGAAATGTGAGATGTGTCAGTGTAGCTGAAGTCTGTGAGTTGTTGTTTAGCCTGACATATGTGAGGTGTTCCATCAGGCTGATATGGTGGGTTAAGCTCAGCTAAGTGTGGTGCTGGATATCTTTTGATCTGTGAATGCAAGACCTCTGGGACGTACTGAGTAAGGGTGAGCAATGCGAGGAGTTTGGTTAAGATAAAATGCATAGGGTGTTGATTAGGCTTTGATCGGCGAGGTGCCAGTTAGGCTGTGGAGGTGTTGCTTAGGCAGACACCTCTGAGGTGGTAAAGAGGACATATGTGAGGTGCTTCAGCTGAGGCCTGTACGGCGTTGGTTAATCTGAGACCTGTGCAGTGTTGGTTAGGCAGAGACCTGTAAATTGATAGGTAAAGCTCTGTCAAGCATTGGTGTTATTAGGCTGAGGTCCGGGATGTGTCGTTTACGCTTTGATCTACGAGGTGTTAGATGTACTGATATCGGTCAGGTCTTGGTTCAGTTAAGCTCAATGAAGTGTTGGTCTGTGTGGTGTTTCGTCAGACAGAGATATAAAAATATATTTAATAAAGCTGAGATCTCCGATGTTATATTGTCACTCAGGTCTGTGTGTTGCCGGGTGAGAGTGAGGTCCGAGAGGTGTTGTTCAGTCTTTGATCTACTAGGTTTGGGTAAGACTGAAATCCATGAGGTATGGATTGGATTGATATCCTTGAGGGGAGGGTTAGGTGGAGTTTGGTGAGGCCTTGTTGAAGCTGAGCTCTGTAAAGTGTTGGTGTATGAGGTGATTACTAGGCTGAGATCTATGAAGTCTTGGATAAAGATGAGATACGTTTGTTGGTGACTAGGCTGAGACCTCTGCGGTGTGGTTTAGGCTGAGACCGGTGCAGCACTGGTTAGATTGAGACCAGTGCAGTGTTTGTTAGGCTGTGACCTGTGAGAAGTTGCTGAGGCTGAGACCTGTGCAGTCTTTCTTACGATGAGGCCTGAGCACTGTTGGTTAGGCTGAGACCTATACCTGTTGGTTAGGCTAAGACCTGTAGCAGGGTTACTTAGGCTGAGACCTGAGCAGCTTTTGTTAGGTTGAGTCATGTGCAGTGTTGCTTAGGCTGAGGCCTGTGTGGTGTTGTGCGCCGTTGGTTAGGCTGAGACCTGTGTGGCACTGGTTAGGCTGAGACCTGTGTGGCATTGGTTAGGCTGCGACGTTTGAGATGTCGGGTAGGATGTGACATGTGATGTGCTGGTTAATCTGAGACCTGTGCAGTGTTGGTTAGTCTGAGCCCTGTGCAGCGTTGGTTAGGCTGTGACCTGTAAGGTGTTGGTTAGGCTGAGGCCTGTGGGATGTTGGTTAGGCTGAGGCCGATGTGGCATCGGTTAGGCTGAGCCCTGTGCAGAGCCGGTTAGGCTGAGCCCTGTGCAGAGCCGGTTAGGCTGAGCCCTGTGCAGAGTCTGTTAGGCTGAGCCCTGTGCAGAGTCTGTTAGGCTGAGCCCTGTGCAGAGTCTGTTAGGCTGAGCCCTGTGCAGAGTCTGTTAGGCTGAGCCCTGTGCAGAGTCTGTTAGGCTGAGCCCTGTGCAGAGTCTGTTAGGCTGAGCCCTGTGCAGAGTCTGTTAGGCTGAGCCCTGTGCAGAGTCTGTTGGGCTGAGCCCTGTGCAGAGTCTGTTAGGCTGAGCCCTGTGCAGAGTCTGTTGGGCTGAGCCCTGTGCAGAGTCTGTTGGGCTGAGCCCTGTGCAGAGTCTGTTGGGCTGAGCCCTGTGCAGAGTCTGTTAGGCTGAGCCCTGTGCAGAGTCTGTTGGGCTGAGCCCTGTGCAGAGTCTGTTAGGCTGAGCCCTGTGCAGAGCCGGTTAGGCTGAGCCCTGTGCAGAGCCGGTTAGGCTGAGCCCTGTGCAGAGCCGGTTAGGCTGAGTCCTGTGCAGAGCCAGTTAGGCTGAGCCCTGTGCAGAGCCGGTTAGGCTGAGGCCTGTGTGGCATTGGTTAGACTGAGACCTGTGCGGCGTTGCTTAGGCTAAGGCCTGTGCGGCGTGGCTAAGGCCTGTGCGGCGTTGCTTAGGCTGAGGCCTGTGCGGCGTTGCTTAGGCTGAGGCCTTTGCGGCGTTGCTTAAGCTGAGGCCTGTGCGGCGTTGCTTAAGCTGAGGCCTGTGCGGCGTTGCTTAGGCTGAGGCCTGTGCGGCGTTGCTTAGGCTGAGGCCTGTGCTGCGTTGCTTAGGCTGAGGCCTGTGCGGCGTTGCTTAGGCTGAGGCCTGTGCGGCGTGGCTGAGGCCTGTGCGGCGTTGCTTAGGCTGAGGCCTGTGCGGCGTTGCTTAGGCTGAGGCCTGTGCGGCGTTGCTTAGGCTGAGGCCTGTGCGGCGTTGCTTAGGCTGAGGCCTGTGTGGCGTTGCTAAGGCCTGTGCGGCATTGCTGAGGCCTGTGCGGCGTTGCTGAGGCCTGTGGGGTGTTGCTTAGGCTGAGGCCTGTGGGGTGTTGCTTAGGCTGAGGCCTGTGGGGTGTTGCTTAGGCGGAGGCCTGTGCGATGATGCTTAGGCGGAGGCCTGTGCAGTGTTGCTAAGGCTGAGGCCTGTGGAGTGTTGCTAAGGCTGAGGCCTGTGGAGTGTTGCTAAGGCTGAGGCCTGTGGAGTGTTGCTTAGACTGAGGGATGTGTCCTTCTGCTAAAAGCTGTGCAGAGTTGGCTAGGCTGAGGCCTGTGCGCTGTTGGTTAGGCTGAGACCTATAGGCTGTTTTTGAGGCTGAGACTTGTGCAGGGTTGCTTAGGCTGATACCTAAGCAGCTTTTGTTAGGTTGAGGCCGGTGCAGTGTTGCTGAGGCCTGTGTGGAGTTGTTTAAGCTGAGACCCGTGCAGCGTTGGTTAAGTTGAGACCCGTGCAGCGTTGGTTAAGCTGAGACCCGTGCAGCGTTGGTTAAGCTGAGACCCGTGCAGCGTTGGTTAAGCTGAGACCCGTGCAGCGTTGGTTAAGCTGAGACCCGTGCAGGGTTGGTTAAGCTGGAACCCGTGCAGCGTTGGTTAAGCTGGAACCCGTGCAGCGTTGGTTAAGCTGAGACCTGTGCGATGTTTTATAGGCTGAGACCTGTGCGATGTTTTATAGGCTGAGACCTGTGCAATGTTGGTTAGGCTGAGACCTGTGCGGTGCTGGATAGGATACTCTGTTTGAGGTGTTGCAGCAGGCTGGTATGTGTGAGGTCTGGGTTAGGCTGTGGTCTGTGGGGTGAGATGTTGCTGAGGTAGAGTCCTGTGTGAGATGTGTGTTGGGCTGAGATCAGTGAGGTGCTGGTAAGGCGGAGAGCTCTGTTTGGGGTTCTCTTCCGGTGTGCACAGCTTCAGCTCCCCCGGGCCTCCTCTCCTCATCTCACCTCTCGTCTGTGTGACATCACTGCTTGCACAGATGAGGGCTGCTCTCTTCCCAGCTCGCAGGGACCGGTGGAGGATGCTCGCTCTGTCTGCCAGGGAGGGACACCTCTGGTGCTGAGGCTCAGAAGGGAGCGAGAAGTGCGGCTAAGAGACATGTAGGCGACGGACGGAGGCAGGAGGCTGCGCCTACCTGCCAGAAGAGGTCTGTGCACTGGGGCGTCCGCCTGTGACAGGGAGTGATTCACTGCAGCGCTAAGATATTTATAGACAAAGAAGGAAAGGTGGGGGAGATAGACAGTAGGAGGGCAGTGTGTGAGGACAGTGTGGCAGAGAGGGGCTCGAGCAGCCGGACAGAGGGGTGGGGCGGCCAGTGGAAGTGAAGTGAGAAGTATCTCTGTGTGATGGGAGTCCTCGCCTGTGCCAGGAATGGTGCTGTGTGTGTCTAGCTCTGCAGGGCTCGGCTCTGTGCGCCTGGGCAAAGGGATGTACTATGTATCGGGCTGTGTGACAGTGCCCGACTTCAAAGGCGCCTGCTCCAGGTGTACTCTGTACCTGGCTATGCGGGGAGTTGGCTCTCTGTGCGCCTGCACGAGGTGCTGTTCTGTGTATCTAGCCATGTGGGGGCTCGGCTCTCTGAGCGCCTGCAGAAGGTGTACTGTGTATCTGTCTATGTGAGTGCTTGGCTCTCGGGGCGCCTGCACCAGGTATGCTGTGTATCTGGCTCTCTGTGGACCTGCACCAGGTGCTGTGCTGTGTATCTGGTTATGCGGGGGCTTGGCTCTCTGTGCCAGGTGCTGTGCTGTGTATCTGGCTATGCAGGGTCTTGGCTTTCTGTGCACCTGCGCCAGGTGTGCTCTGTATCTGGCTTTGTAGGGGCTTGGCTCTCTTTTAGCCTGCACTAGGTGTGCTGTGTATCTGGCTATGTAGGGGCTTGGCTCTCTTTTAGCCTGCTCCAGGTGTGCTCTGTATCTGGCTTTGTAGGGGCTTGGCTCTCTTTTAGCCTGCACTAGGTGTGCTGTGTATCTGGCTATGTAGGGGCTTGGCTCTCTTTTAGCCTGCTCCAGGTGTGCTGTGTATCTGGCTATGCAGGGGCTTGGCTCTCTGTGCTCCTGCTCCAGGAGTGCTGTATATCTGGCTATGCAGGGGCTTGGCTCTCTGTGCGCCTGCACCAGGTGTGCTGTGTATCTGGCTATGCAGGGGATTCGTTCTCTGTGCTGCTGCACCAGGTTTGCTGCGTATCCAGCTATGAAGGAGCTTGGCTCTATGTGCGCCAGTTCCAGGTGTGCTTTGTGTCCGGCTATGCAGGGGATTGGTTCTCTGTGTGCCTTTACCAGGTGTGTTGTGTATCTGGCTATGCGGGGGCTTCGCTCTCTGTGCTCCTTCTCCAGGTGTGCTACAAAGGAGCTTGGCTGTGCACCTGCACCAGGTGCTGTGCGGTGTATCTGGGTATGTGGGACCTTGGATCTCTGTGCACCTGCACCAGGTGCTGTGCTGTGTATCTGGCCAAGCCAGGCTTGGCTCAATGTGCACCTGCACCAGGTGCTGTGCTGTGTATCTGGTTATGCGGGCGCTTGGCTCTCTTTTAGCCTGCACTAGGTGTGCTGTGTATCAGCTATGCAGGGGATTGGTTCTCTGTCCGCCTGCACCAGGTGTGCTGTGTATCTGGCTATGCAGGGGATTGGTTCTCTGTGCGCCTGCACCAGGTGTCCTGTGTATCTGGCTATGCAGGGGCTTCTATCTCTGTGCGCCTTCTCTAGGTGTGCTGTGTATCTGGCTATGCAGGGGCTTGGTTCTTTGCGCGCCTGCAGCAGCTGCTGTGTATCTGGCTATGCAAGGCTTCGCTCTGTGCGCCTGCACCAGGTGCTGTGTATCTGGCTATGCAGAGGCTTGGCTCTCTGTGCTCCTGCTCCAGGTGTGCTGTGTATCTGGCTATGCGAGTGCTTGGCTCTCTGTGCACCTGCACCAGGTGCTGTGCTGTGTATTTGGCTAAGCTGGGCTTGGCTCAATGTGCACCTGCACCAGGTGCTGTGCTGTGTATCAGGTTATGTGGGGGCCTGGCTCTCTTTTAGCCTTCACTAGGTGTGCTGTGCATCAGGCTATGCAGGGGGTTGGTTCTCTTTGCGCCTGCAACAGGTGTGCTGTGTATCTGGCTATGCAGGGGCTTCTATCTCTGTGCTCCTGCTCCAGGTGTGCTGTGTATCTAGCCATGTGGGGGTTTGGCTCTCTTTTAGCCTGCACTAGGTGTGCTGTGTATCTGGCTATACAGGGGCTTGGCTCTCTGTGCGCCTGCGGCAGGTGTGCTGTGTATCCGGCTATGTAGGGGCTTGACTCTCTGTGCGCTTGCACGAGGTGTGCTGTATATCTGGCTATGCAGGGGCTACTCTCTGTGTGCGCATGCACCAGGTGTGCTGTGTATCTGGCTATGTAGGGGCTTGGCTCTCTGTGCTCAGCTCCAGGTGTGCTGTGTATCTGGCTATGTGGAGTCTTGGCTCTCAGTGCGCCTGCACCAGCTGTTGTGTATCTGGATATGCGAGGCTTGGATCTGTGCGCCTGCACCAGGTGCTGTGTATCTGGCTATGCAGGGGCTTGGCTCTCTGTGCTCCTGCTCCAGGTGTGCTGTGTATCTGGCTATGCGAGTGCTTGGCTCTCTGCATGCCTGCTCAAAGTGTGCTGTGTATCTGGCTATGCAGGGGCTTGGCTCTCTGTGCTCCTAGTCCAGGTGTACTGTGTATCTGGCTATGTGAGAGCTTGGCTCTCTGGCTATGCAGGGACATGGCTCTCTGTGCGCCTGTTCCAGGTGTGGTGTGTATCTGGCTGTGCAGGGGGTTGCCTCTCTTTGTGCCTGCGCCAGGTGCAGTGCTGTGTATCTGGCTATACGGTGGCCTGGCTCTCTGTGCACCTACACTAGGTTTGCTGTGTATCTTGCTATGAAGGAGCTTGTCTCTATGTGCACCTGCACCAGATGTGCTGTGTATCTGGTTGTATGGGGGGCTTAGCTCTAGGTGCGCTTGCACCAGGCGTGCTGTGCATCAGGCTACGCAAGGGCTTGGCTCTCTGTGCACCTTCGCCAGATGTGCTGTGTAGCTGGCTGTGAGTATACCCAGCTCAGTGTGAGCCTGCACCAGGTGCTGTGTATCTGGCAATGCGGGGGCTTGGCTTTGTGTGCAACTGCGCAAGGTGTTGTATTGAGATGTGATGTAGGTGTGGGTAGTTCAAGTGCAGTACGGAAGAGTGTCTTCCCTTGGACATTATGCACTCAATTTTCAATGTCATTTATTCTGTGTGTGTGTTTGTGCAAGATGTTTGCTCCTTACAGGGTATTGAGTACAATAAAGAATCAGGAGTATCAGGGACTAAGAAGGCTAATTAATTCATCTTCACTAGGGGTGTGGCCTATGTAACTAGGGGTGTGGCCTAATACACTTCCACAAAGACCAATGAAAGGCCAAAAGTCCTCAAAGGAGTGAGTACAGTTCAGTGAAAAACCAATAGAACTCAATAAAAAACAATGAAACTCAACAAAATAATCAGTGGAACGCAATCAAAAATTGGTGCATTGATATGAACTCAACAAAATACCAATGAAATTCAATGAAAATTCATTGGAACTCAAAAAGCCAACGAAACCACATGTAAAGTCAATGCAACTCAATGAAACTGCAATGGGCTTCAATGAAAAATCAGTGTACTGATTGTGAACTGAGCTTAAAAAACAAGTGAAACTGAACGAAAAGCCATGTAACCCAATACAAAGCCACTGGAACTTAATGAAAAACCAGTGCTCCACATTAAAAGCTAATGTGGTCCAATATGAAGTCAACAGAACTCAACAAATTGCCGATAGACCTCAATGAATAGGAGAGTTCAATAAAAATATCAACAGAACATACTGAAAAGCCAAGGAAACTCAATGGATGGTGAGAGAAAGTCAATGAAAAATCAATATAACTCAATAAAACGCCTTTGGAACTCAATAAAAAAACAACGAACCCCATATAAAGTTAATGCAACTCAAATGAACTGAAATGTACCTCAATGAAAGGTTAGCGCACTCAATTGACCTTAAAACACCCGTGAAACTGAATGAAAAGCCACGAAACCCAATACAAAGCCTTTGGAACTCATTGAAAAGGCAGTGCTCCCAATGATAAGCTAATGTGGACCAATATCAGGTCAACAGAACTCAATGAATGAAAGACAAGGAAATTCAACGAATGGTCAGAGAAACTCAATGAAAAGTCAATGTAACTCAATGAAAAGCCACTGAAACTCAATGAAAAGCCAATGTAACTAAATGAAAAGCCACTGAAACTCAATGAAAAGTCAATGTAACTCAATGAAAAGCCACTGAAGCTCAAAGTAAAGTTAGTACACCTCAATGAAAAGCCAGTTGAGCCTACTGAATAATAATGGAACTCAATGAAATACCAATAGTCCCAAATGAAAAGAAAATGGAACTTGATGAAAATTCAACGGCTAAAGGCCACAGTAGCTCAATGAACCCATAAGGCTCAAGGAAAAGCCAATGGATCTCAACGGAAAACCGAGGGAAAGCAATGGATAGCCAGTGAAACTACATGAAAAGTCAATGGGCCTTAACACATGCTGCAATTCTCAACATCCACAACTTTTTCTAACTCATATAACCAGCTGATAATCAAAGACTCATCAAGATCCTAAAAGAACTACAAAATGGTAGGGAAGTGCAAAATGACCTCTAACGCAAGCAAAAATTCATAGCAAACAAGTGCCTGTGCTTGAACAGCACCAAAATGAAGATCGTACATGCTGTCCCCGAAAAACCGGAGAATCTTGAAACAACCCCACGTTCGAGGCCCTCCTGGATGCCATCTCAATTAGTCAAAACCTTGGAGTCATTTTTAACACCGAGCTACACTTCTCTGTTCAGGTCTATTGTCATCAAGAATGGGTTGTGCCAATAAATAGTGCCCTTAGAGAGCTTTTGTGGGACGGAAAGCCACCAAGGATCGCCAATCAGAAACTAACATTAGGGTGGTATGATGGGGGAATCGGCCTCCCAGACATCAAAAAATATTACTGGGCGACACAACTTGCCGCGATAAATCAGTGTACATACAGGACACAGGGGGACCCTGGATTCCACATTGATAGATGGCTCCTCCTGGGGGGTAGCTTGGCAAGGGCACTATATTCAAACCCAGCTAAGACGAAACTGACGGGGCCTACGGGACACGCAGTCCAAATGTGGCTGGCAGCTAGAAAGAGCTTGGGCTGGGAGGGCAGGATCACGCAGGCCACACCACTTGGGACACTGACCAACTAGGCAAAGTGAGACAAACCTGTGGATTTGACCGTTGGGACTTAATAGGTATTTCGAGGGTGGGAGACTTATGGAAGGGGGGTGGAGTGATTCCCTTCGCCCAATTGCAACTAGAATATGAGCTGGCTGACACTGAATACTTCAGGTACTTGCAGATCCGACATGCTTTGTTAGCGGTGATAAAAAGGGGGGAGACACCACCAGAATTCTCCCCGCTAAAAGATAGGGTCTTAGACGGGGATCTCCCAGAAAAAGCCATATCGCTGATATATAAAAAACTAAACAACAACATGACGGACCCTCTACTCTGACTTCGAATAAAATGGGACTATGACGTCGCTGGGCTCGATAATGAGGAGTGGCTTGAGGCTCTGGCCTCTCCTAGAGAAATTGCCATTTCCTCAAGGCTCAGACTAGTGCAATTGAAGATACTTCATAGAATATACCTTGCTGGACCAACGATGGTAAGAATGGGATATGACACTGAGACCGGGTGCTTCAGGAAATGTGGACAGGAGGGCACTTTTATACACATACTCTGGGAGTGTATAACTATCCAGAGATACTGGTCAGCGGTAGCGGGGTGCATGGAAAGAGTACTGGGACAAAGAATCGACTGTAACATCAAATTAAGTCTCCTAAATATCTGGGGCCCAACCGACTTGACTACTAAAGAAAGAATATGGGTGACTCAAGGACTGATAATTGCTAAAAGAAATATAGCAAGAAAATGGAAGGCGCAGGATCCACCAACGTTGGATGAGTGGGGGAGAGACATGGACTGGTGTATGGTGACAGAGAAGGCAATATATGAATCTAGGGGTTGCCCCGCTAAGTGGACGCATGTCTGGGAAAAATGGAATGAATATAGGGGAAGAATATGCGATCCCCCACAACTCAGAAGAGGCGAAGATCCTACGGATCTGCCACAAGTGGGTCGAGAATAAATTGTAATCAATTAGCATGTGTTCGCAGGTTTGATGTCCACCATGTGCCAATACAAGACTGTAATTGTTCATGATTGTATGATGCAACAGAGTCCACGGAGGTCTCCAGGCCAAGACCTTCAGCAAACTACCAATAGCCCAAAAGTTTGCTGCTCAACTCACTCTTACCTCGAAGGGCTCCAATCACATCACCCAGCTTTAAAATGACTCCTCTGGGTGCCAGTCAAATTAAATCTCGAATTTAAAACCCTCTGCCTGGCACATAAAGCCTTGCCCTCACTACCACCAAGTACATTTCCAAACCTTTCTTTCCCTACATCCTTACCACACACCTATAGTTAGCCTCCAAACACCACCTCACAATTCCCATCATTGTTTGGGAACGTCTCTACATCATGAAGGCTCCACCATCTGGATCTCCCTAACACTACATCATCATCATGGAATCAACATCAGATCCTATTGATAGCAACTGAAGTCCTAACTCTTGCCACACATTTGTGTCTTAATTATATTTAATTGGCCTTTAGATCCTCCTTTCCCTCTTCTTGTCCATCTAGCACTCTGTAGTTCCTTTGCTCGCATGAGTGCCTCAGGAAAAACAACAAAATGAAAGAAACAAAGAGATTGGAACTTAATTAAAAGTCACTGCCACTCAGTGAAAAACTCTAATGGAGTCTAATACAATGCAATTGGAACTACAAAGATGCAAGTGGAACTCAATAAAACACCAATGAAACTTAAAACAAAGCAGAGAAACAAAAAAATACAATGGATTTCAAGAAACAAACAATGACATTAAATAAAGATCAAAGTAAGTTAAACAAGATGTTGCTTGATACCTTCTTTACTGTAAAACCAGAGAATAGGAACTCTTTGAAAGGCAAAAGGCCAGATGTACAAAGCATTTTTCCAGTCGCAAATGCTTTTTCAAATGTAAAAAATCTGATTCAGTAACTTGCATTTTGAATTTGCGATTCATAATTTGGAAGGGGTTTGTTTAGGGCGTGCCTTCCAAATACAGAATCGGTATGGTATATATTACTATTTGGCAACCGAATTCCCATCACAAAAAAGTAATTCTTTATCACCAGTTTAAAACTGTTGGTAACCCATTCACAAAGGGCAAAGGGATCCCCAGACAGTGCTCAGGCAGTGCCTGGGAGCCTGCGGTTTTTCTCCAACCTGGCTGTGCAACACAGCAGGGTTAGAGAAATAGAAGTGTGCATGTTTGTTTGACCGGCCTATGACGACTGGCCAAACTGACATGCGCACTTCTAAGTGTCCACCACTCCGCTCTGTCATTTCTTGGCCCTGCACGCATGCCTCAGCCAGAGCCAGTCACAGAAAAATAAAATGATATTATTGTTTTATTATGATTTTATTTTTCTAGGACCAGTGGGGCGACGCTCCTCTGCCATTACGGGGGAGCCGCCCCTGCCTGCTACAGGACACTGCTAAGAGCCAAACCATTAGTAAGATTAATGATTGGAAATCTTTAACTGAATTGAAGAGGTCACAAGTTAAAACCCTACTTAATGGGGCAATTATGACTAAGTATATGCGTGGGAATGCAGCACCCAGAGGACTCACTGTAACCAACAAGCCCCGCATTTTTCTTGACCATACTGAGTTTTTTTTTAAATGGCCCTTAGTGGCTTGGAAGTGCACCAGGGATGGGTGCGTACTGATTGTATAAACAGCAAAAAGACTTTCTGATGCATTGTTAGTCATGATCAAGATCAGCGAATCGGCATTAAAAACTCCCCTCTCCACCGCCATGCTCAAAAAGAAGCTTGATGAGGCAAACAAGGACAACAGAGTTCAAAGACTTTCATGCCCAGTCCAAGATTGCAAATCTCCAGAAGGATCTGAAATGTTTCTCAATGGATGGGACTTTCCCCTACTTGAAACCATATTATGAATATAAAGGTATGGAAAAATCAGACATCATCAAATGACAATACCTCATCGGAATCTGACTGGAGTGACAGTGAATGTTCAAAAACCAGACGAGGCGGAAGAGATCAACAGAGGTTGATACCAACACAGAAAAAACAATCCACCTTACGTCCCTCTAAAATTTCAGCAACCTATATTTGGATGGAATCTGTGTATTAATCACCCACAAATTACACAACCAGCAGTCTCTTGGTTCCCTCAGACTACCTCACCTTTATTAGGCAGAGGCAGGGGCACGGGGGCGGGGTAGAGAAGAGAGCAGTGGGTACATTGGTCGACCCAGAGGACACCGAACAGAGCATGTCAACACCACAAGCAGGCACTAGCAAACTTTAACTTCAGTAATAAACCTAAGTGACCATGTGTACGCGGAGACTCAACTACAAGTATTGAATATTGAAGTATGGACATTGTACAGACACCAAAAGGAGACGTATTTGGCTTGAGAAAAGACATTTTTGATTGTTATCAAAAGGTGAGATTGAAGGGTGTTTTTTGCTAATAAGGAAATGGAACAAATGGAAATTGAGAGGAACAAAGGCCCCATCAGAAAATATGCCCCATGAGTTATTGTCCTGTGAACAAGCAGTGACTAAGGGCCTTGACACTCAGAGATAAACCAACTAAACACTTCCACAACCTGACAAAGGTGGAACGAGGCTTTAGGAGAACATGGGAAACTTGATTCTGTGATCATCAAGCCCCTGATAAGAGATAGAGCCAAGGTAATAACGCCCGTCCAGATGTATAGAGAAGAATGTCTCAGACAACTACATGACACTAGGAATTACAGAACACTAGAGAGTCCTCAAAAGACATCATGGAGGATGTGGAATACTGTGTAAAAAATGCAGAAGAGAACAAATGGATCATCGAACAGCAAGAATAATTCCTCCTTGAAAAACAACCACGAGTTCCTTATTTCTATATCATCCCAAAAGTGCACAAAGGAAAGATTGCACTCCCATGGAGACCAATTGTTTCTGGAATTGGCTCAGTATTGGAAGAACTAATGAAGTTTGTTGATCACTTCTTCAGGCCATGCATCACCCAGATGCCATGGTGAATGAAAAGATACAAAAACTATGGTAAACATCCTGGAAGGCATCAGGTTTGATCTGTCAATACTGGCAGCTTGAGATGTGGAATCATTATACACCAGTGTACTCCAAGAGGAGTCACTGAGAGTAACAGAATAACTATTGACAGGAACAACCTGGAACTCCATCACAACCATAGACTTCACTCTAGATTGTGCTCACACGGCACTGGCTCGCAACTTCCTCAAATTTGAGAATGAGTTTTTTCCCACAAACTCATGCCACTTTTATGGGCAGCACATTTGCCCCACGTTTAGCATGCCTGTATGTTCATCACTTTGAAACGGAGTATATGCTGAGCCATGCCAGCCCCTTTAGGAAACACACCGTGGTATGGAAACCATATATAGATTATATTTTTGTAATCTGGGGAGCCACCAATAAACAGGCTAAGGAATTTTCAATATATATCAACAACATCAATCGGTACCTCAAGTTCAGTATCACTATGAGCAAGGAAGAGATCTCATACTTGGATCTACTGATAAAGCCGCAAGATGATACATTGAAATGTGAAGTATATTACAAAAACACGGATAGGAACAATCTTCTCCATTTTGACAGTTTCCATCCAAGGTTACTCTGAGAAAATGTATCAGTCGAGCAGTTTCTGAGATTCAGGCAGGACTGTACCAAGAAATGGGATTTTGATACACATGCTGATAAATTCACTATCAAACTGCTAGAAAAACAGTACCCACTACAAATCATAAAGGAGGCAGAAAAAAGAGCTAGGAACAACTCTTGCGATCAACTGCTACAATCTTCCAGTAGACCGGCAATGGCCCACCTTGTATGTGTTACCACGTATGGGGAACACTCGACTCAATGAAGAGAATCATCAATAAGTATTGAAAGACTCTCAATTAAAGATCACTGACCTTTGAAAAACCAATGTTCTCTTTCAAGAGAGGCAAGTCATTGAAAGAAAACTGGTACATACCCAACCAAGAAATCATCCTACCAATACTTTGACAAACCTATGGAATACACCCAGCGTTTCTGGGCATTCCCCTTGTGGTCACTGTAATATATACTCGCTTACGGAAAGCAGCAAACAAATTGACCTTGGTTTGAAAATGCCTTGTGCTCTGAAATACCATACCAATTGTGAATTAAAGAACATGGTATACATTTTGATTTGTAGCTGCGGTCTCAAGTATGTGGGGATGACAACAAGAAAAGTGAAACTAAGAATTAATGAACATCGGAACGCATTTAGATGTAAAAAGGACGAAACTAAGCTGATGAGACATTTTCTCTCAGTGAGAATGGTTTCAGATGGTATGTTAGGGACAAATGGTGTGTTCAAGCACAAATATGGAAAGTACATTATTCAAATTTAAACTATCGATTTAGCGCTTGCAAACATCCGAGAATGGCGTAAACGATGTGGTGGCATGGATTCAGGTCTAGAATACTACCTACACAATCCGAGCACATAAGATGAGCCCTTACCCCACTCTTTCCATTACAAGTCCACATTGGAAACTTCCAATGAGTCTATCTGGTACCATAACACCTAGCTATCAATCTAGAGCATATATATTTCCTTCAGAAGAAAACGTTTCCATTCCCGAAAGTGACTTAATTCCATTGTCCTATCATACAATATGGTTTCGGAAACATAATGAATTGCAGAATTACCATGGCACAGCTCTAACCGGCACATCTAGGCATAACACAAACTTCATTGAGGGTCATTGGATTGATGTGTTATGATTAAGTCAGCTTTGTACTCATAATAGCCCAAAAATGTGACAAATATAAAAGTTTTACAAAAGATCTGTAAGATTCCCACTATGGCCTTTAATAAGTTAAGATACATGCATATCAGCAACCCTCATCTCGCGAATGAAAATAGTGTATTCCCTATTCATGTAAGAGTGAAATACTGCCTCATCACAGATTCTTGGACTCAGAGGGCCATATATACAGATTTTTTTTTTTATTACGTTAATTTTCTCTCATCATTTGATAGGGTACACATGAAGATATTGTTTTTCAACAATTGAAGCGCACATTTTAAGACTTTCTGCCCATCATCGAGATGATGGACTACAATTCCCATGACAGGAC
The DNA here is from genome assembly GCA_963921515.1 of Calotriton arnoldi. NCBI lineage: Eukaryota > Metazoa > Chordata > Amphibia > Caudata > Salamandridae > Calotriton > Calotriton arnoldi. The sequence continues at coordinate 981,987 of CAWUFW010002020.1, read as the reverse complement.
TCGGCTATGGAGTACTGATGCAGCGTGATGACGCGGCCCAATGCCTATCCCAGCGACCTCATCCATCATGTGTGACCTTGCACCAGACACAGAGGCAGCGTCTACGTCAGACTGATGAGGGATCGGTAGGTTGTTTACAGCTCCCTACCGATGACGAGGTAAGGAGACAAAGGGCCAAGTTACAACGCGTAATGGCGACTTTCCAGACACTGCGTTAGGGTTGCCATACATGAGCTTGCTGATTTGATACTGTTACTGTTGGGGCAAACTATTATACAGTGGTCCAGAGAGTCACCTTATATGCAAGGCACAGGTTCCAAATGCACGTACATGTGTTGCATGATGACTTCCGCATTTGAAGATGAATTACCCCATAATGTACTGATCATGACAAGTACTTCTGACAAAATTCATAAGAGAATTTTGTACGGTGGGTGCTTTTTGGCACAGTCTCTACAAAGTTACTGAGCATGATGTGACATTTTCATCAAGAGAGGTTCTTGCCAAAAAACACCTTTTCAAGAGACTGGCTGTTTTAAACATCAGAGTATTCATCATTGTTATTGGCAAACTAGCCACTCTGAAACCCGCCGAAAGAGTGAGACCAGTTATGGAGCATACGCCTACAATTACATATGTAAGTACCAAAATCAGGGTACGCTCAACTGAACAGACAGGCGCAATCTTAAAGGCGACTCATAACATTTGTGCTTCTTCAGTTTCAATGTAATATGTTGTCCTGGTCATTCGACAAATTGGTGGTCCTTTGAGCAAATTCAATCTATTGACAGTGTTGATACATATATCTTCTCCTGCAACATGGCATTTTGAAAAAAGTGAGTAACTACAGTACGAAGCCCCCGTCATGTCCTTGACCCATAGGGAGGGTAAGTGAGAGAAGTGAATGAGAGTATGCAGACCAGCATGAACACAAGTTTGCTAAGCTTCGCTATAGTGTTAAGAGCCTCACTATGCACTTGGATCACACTGGGGCAATGCTGGGCCTCAAACCTCAGCAGAGGGGGTGTACACGCCTCTGCGCGGCGCCAGAGGCCCGATCAGGGCAACTCCTGCCCAGGACTGATGTGCTGTGCCAGGCTGCCCTGTTAGTCACTGCCTGGAGACTCCTACCCAGGACTGATGTGCTGTGCCAGGCTGCCCTGTTAGTCACTGCCTGGAGACTCCTGCCCAGGACTGATGTGCTGTGCCAGGCTGCCCTGTTTGTCACTGCCTGGAGACTCCTAGTCAGTGCTTTAAATGGGCCGGTACTCACCGGTACGGAGTACCGGCACTTTTTAATTTTCGCCCCTTGAGTACCGGAACTTCTTCTAGGACAAGGAGAGTACCGGTACTCATGGGGGCCTTGCCTAGACACAGGTGGTGCTGCTCGCATTTTCTCCTGCCTCGGCAGCACTTTTCACATGACCTGCTCCGATTCTGCAATCTTGAGCTGAGCTCGCACAGGAGCGCCAGAACAGCAGCTCTTGTCACCTGGACACAGCAATCTTGTTGTGCTTCTCTGCAACTCTTCTAGCAGCGTGGGGCGGCAGGGTGTTTGGTTTACCCTTTGATCCTGCACAGTGGGAGTTTAGAGTCCATCATAAAACTAATGGACGAGGATGTGGGGCGCATTCTTTAGGCAGTACAGCTTTTTAGCATGCCATTGTTTTAAATGACTGAAAATGTTAGTTCATCAACAATTTAAATTAGGCATTTTTACTTGCATGTAAATCCCCGCCCTTGCTGCCACTTGTATGATTCCCCTCAAACAAAAAAACACCTTAAAGGCAACACAATTTTGTTTGGTTTGGTGCATTTAAACGACAAGACGACCCGCAAGTGCTACTGTTGTTGCCTTTTCAAATAGATCTACAGTACATTAGGAGGTGCAGAGGCAGAACGAAGGGGCGAGCCAGGGTGCTTTATCAAGAGCGCAGAGTTCCTGTGTCAAGCCCATACAGTAGACCCTTGGGTTTAAAAGGCAATTGAGCAGACCTGGCTGATGACGGCTGTAAGCCAGAAACCGGTCCCAGGATGCTTGTTTCCGGTCCAGGGAAGACATGGCTTGGCAGTTTGGGCTGGACTGTTCCCATGAGGCACAGGGTCAGACTGATTTGCATATGGCCATGTCTGAACTGGGGTGGCGGAGTGAGCTAAAGAATGATGATGGATTAAACCCAGATCAGTTGACTGGGGGTGAGTGCTTGCAATGTTCAACACTCCGTCCATCATCCCCTTTGGTTTTGAATTGAGCAGACCCCCCACACCCTCACCAACCCCATTAAACTCATGAGACAATAGACGTCCTTCAATTTCTAAATGCTGGGCGCTCGGTGTGCGTAAGAGAAGAGGGCAGGAGGCACTTATCTGCCAAAAGTATAGTTTGTAGGTTTTATTATTCGTAGCTCGACCACTTATCAAACTGTAATCTTAGGCAGATGACTTGTTTCCTCAAACTGAACGTAAATGTTGCTTTGAGATGGCCGTGTTTCATGTGTCCGGTAATAAAGGTCAGCAAAGGTGCGAGGAGTTCCCCTTCAAACTTTTGACCCTCTTTAGTAACCTGTATAAATGCTGAAAGGCTGAATTTTTATCAGGGCAGACAAAAGTTACCTAAACATTGGTGGTTTTGCGTCCAGTTGTATACAGTTGAGTGGCCTCTTTGGTGACCGGCACCATTGTAGCAATCTCAGCAGAGAGGCCAAAAACTGAATGAGCCCCAGTGCTCTCCATTTTGGCAGACTTACCTCAGCAGAACGCGAGGGTGGGGGTGCATGTTTTTGCAAATGTGGCTCGTCTGTGTTCTCGTCTGGTGCCTTTCACACTTCCCTAAATGCCCCAAGGGCTGCGAGGCTTTCAGCCGACAGTGTGCACTCACACAACTGGGCAAGTCAATTCTTGTGGCTGATGCCCAGGTGTATTGACATGGCCTGCCAGGATGGCTATGATGCCACTGCCAGTGGAGGTGGCCTTTCCAACAACAGCGCCAATCTGAAGACTGCGCCATTCTGACCTTCTCGGTGGCCCTTGCTGCCACTTGTATGATTACCCTCAAACAAAAAAACACCTTAAAGGCAACACAATTTTGTTTGGTTTGGTGCATTTAAAACCCTTGTTTCATATGGGAAACCATACATAATCCAAATGAGACAGGCAGCTCCATTGAATGCCTTACACTTTCAGACAGTTCTAGATTTTTGTTGGTAATGCTTTTGCATGCTGGGACTCGTAGTTCCCCTTTCTCATAAGTAAGGGTTTCTAAAAATTCTAGCATGCAAAGTTTTGATGGCAAAATTCAGAGACAGTTTTGAACATACCATTATTTGTAAATGCTTTATAAATGATTATTAGGGCAATAACCATTGGACAGATACTTCTGATTTTTTCACAATGCACTTGGATTTCTTGCATATAAAGTTTGGAAAGGTTGAAAACCTAGCCCCGCCTCTGGCTCCGCCCCCAGTCCCGCCCCACACTCCACCCCCCAGTCAATCGCTCCTTTTGGAGAGTACCTGCTCTTATTTTTTTCCATTTAAAGCACTGCTCCTAGTCTGCCCCCAGAGTCCGACTGATGCCCCCATGCCTCTGTTAACGCCCGTGCCCAGACTCGTGAATGGCTTCCTGCTTCCGAGGCGCTTCAGTGTGGGGGAGGAGGGTGGATTCAGCGGCCGCGATGTAGCGCCGAGACGTCAATTATGGGGGCTTTCAAAGGCACAGGGTTGCTATCTGAGGTTTGTCTGTACTCCCTGAAGAGCGCTGGGTCACCGTGCAATGAGCACTAGTGATCCCGTGAGAGAGTTGCACACTTGAGTGGAAGCAGAGTTATTTACCAGATAGCTCATCTAACAGGGAGGGAGCTGCGAGGCAGTACGTCCGATCCCATTTCTGCGGTAGTTTTGGATCACAGAAACTTATGACAGAGCCGGAAATGTTCACGGCAAGACTTCAGGACCCTGGACAGCGCCTCGAGGTTCGTTCCTGTTCCAAACCGAATTATTATTATTTTAGGAGCACGCCAGGCGCGGGCGCTGAAGGAACAGGCTGTCACTCACACCCCTGCATGAGCGAACACTGGTCCCCACTGCCACCGCTGCTGCGTGTTTCATTCTGCTTACAACTGCACCAGTATACTGTGGAATTCATGCACTCTATTACATGGTAAATTTAGTTTCTTTTAAAAAAAAATAGAAAAGTTATGGAAGGCAAGGTACTCTATATAAATGCTGATATCACCTGCTTCCCCCATTTAATAAAAAGGCCCGTCTCAGTGAGATTTCAGAAGTGGTTCAACATCTTTATTGAAGGAAAGTTCACTGATTAACAAAAACCCAGGTCTAAGACAGCCCAGGAAAGTCACATGGCAGAAGTGACGTGCAGACAGAGCCCGCACCTCGCAGGCTTTATATATTTTCACTACCCTCAGGAGGCAGCGGATCAGATGGGCTGAGAAACAAGACATTGTAGAGGTTCATAATGCTAAGGGTTTTTAAAATCATCCACTCTCATGCCAGACATTGAACAATGATTACCATAACACCCCTTTCCAAGTACTTTACAACCAGCCTATTTACAAAACGACCACAGTGCATCACTGGGCATGCTGGCGTATCTAGAGGGGGTGGAAGCACTTTTGTGCATATTTAATAGATTATATTGCGCATAGATGATAAAAAATAATACAAATACATATCATCATAAACAATAATACAATAAAAACGGTTAAAAACCCCTGGGTTGTCAAATAAACCCCAATTCATTAACAAACAACCTCCCTGGACAGGAAACTACAAGAGACAATAAGGTTTGTCTTAACACTGTTAATTTGAAACTGTTGTAGACAGCACACAGCAGGAGAAAGAACTTCCCTGTCTTTTTTGTAGTTGCTGACTCTCTTCAAATTTAACAAAAATATTCTGCGTCGACGCGTTTCGGTAAAGCTGTGTTAATAAAGCCACCTTCTTCAGGACTATTAATTTTACAGTCCTGGGCAGGAGTTGCCCTGATCGGGCCTCTGGCGCCGCGCAGAGGCGTGTACACCCCCTCTGCTGAGGTTTGAGGCCCACCATTGCCCCAGGGTGAGCTCAGACTACAGCCCCCAGGGCAGCTAATGGGCAAGAAAGGTGGTGGGAGGGGCCTCGTCACGCATCAGGCGTACCAATCACAGGTGGTGCAATGTTCGGAAAAAATTCTGCAACGGGCTGCAAAGCATGCCAGGCTTAGATAAACTGCAAGGGAGAGGGTGCAGACGTGCAGTGTGCCCGTCAGCAATGGGTAGAGATGGGCAGTGTACCCGTCAGCAATGGGTAGAGATGGGCAGTGTGCCCGTCAGCAATGGGTAGAGATGGGCAGTGTGCCCGTCAGCAATTGGTAGACATGGGCAGTGTACCCGTCAGCAATGGGTAGAGATGGGCAGCGTGCCTGTCAGCAATGGGTAGAGATGGGCAGCGTGCCAGTCAGCAATGGGTAAAGATAGGCAGCGTGCCCATCAGCAAGGGGTAGAAATGGGCAGAGTGCCCATCAGCAAGGGGTACAGATTGGCAGCGTGCCCGTTAGCAGTGGGTAGAGATGGGCAGTGTACCTGTCAGCAATGAGTATAGATGGGCAGTATGCAGCCAGCAATCTATTCCGGGAATAGATAAACTGCGAGGGTGGGGGTACAGACGGACAGCGTGCCCATCCGCAATGGGTAGAGATGGGCAGTGTGCCCATCAGCAATGAGCAGAGATGGTCAATGTGCCCATCAGCAATGAGCAGAGATGCAAAATGTGCCTGTCAGCAATGGGTACAGACGGGCAGTGTTCCTGTCAGCAATTGGTAGAGATGGGCAGTGTGCCCGTCAGTAATCTATTCCAGGAATAGATAAACTGCAAGGGTGGGGGTACAGTCAGCAATGGGTAGAAATAGGCATTGTGCCCGTCAGCAATCTATTCCAGGCATAGATAAACTGCAAAGGAGGGGCTACAGATAGGAAGCATGCCTGTCATCAATAGGTAGAGGCGGGCAGCGTGCCTGTCAGCAATGAGTAGAGATGGACAGTGTGCCTGTCAGCAATGAGTAGAGATGGGCAGTGTGCCAGTCAGCAACGAGTAGAGATGGGCAGTGTGCCAGTCAGCAATGAGTAGAGATGGGCAGTATACCTGTCAGCAATGAATAGAGATGGGCAGTGTGCCCGTCAGCAATGGGTATAGATGGGCAGTATGCAGGCAGCAATCTATTCCGGGCATAGATAAACTGCAAGGGTGGGGGTGCATTCGGACAGTGTGCCCTTTAGCAATGGGTAGAGATGGGCAGTGTGCCCATCAGCAATGAGCAGAGATGGGCAATGTGCCCGTGAGCAATGAGCAGAGATGCGAAATGTGCCTGTCAGCTATGGGTACAGACGGGCAGTGTTCCTGTCAGCAATTGGTAGAGATGGGCAGTGTGTCCGTCAGTAATCTATTCCGGGAATAGATAAACTGCAAGGGTGGGGGTACAGTCAGCAATGGGTAGAAATGGTCACTGTGCCATCAGCAATCTATTCCGGGCATGGATATACTGCAAGGGAGGGGCTACAGATAGAAGCGTGCCTGTCAGCAATGGGTAGAGACGGGTAGTGTGCCCATCAGCAATGGGTAGAGATGGGCAGCGTGCCCATCAGCAATGGGTAAAGATGGGCAGCATGCCCGTTAGCAATGGGTAGAGATGGGCAGAGTGCCCATCAGCAATCTATTTCAGGCATAGATAAACTGCAAGGGAGCTGGCACAGATTGGCAGTGTGCCCATCAGCAATCTATTCTGGGCATAGATAAACTGCAAGGGAGGAAGTACAGATTGTCTGCAATGGGTAGATTGGCAGCGTGCCTGTCAGCAGGGGGTAGAGATGGGCAGCGTGCCCGTCAGCAATGAGTAGAGATGGGCTGTGTGCCCATCAGCAATCTATTCCAGGCATAGATAAACTTGAAGGGAGGAGTTACAGGTGGGCAGTGTGCCCGTCAGCAATGGGTACAGGTGGGCAGTGTGCCCATTTGCAATTTATACCGGGCACAGATGCACTGCAAGGGAGGGAGTACAGACGAGCAGTGTGCCTGTCAACAATGGGTTTAGATGGGCAGTGTGCCCGTCAGCATGTATGTCAGGCATAGATAAACTGCAGGGGATGGGTGTATGTGAACTGTATGCCCAGCAGCATTGCAAGCAATGTGCGCGAGGTGTAGCAAACAGGTATCTCCCACACCCCTTAAGTACAGTGATGGTGCAGCACACGGGTACACATAAACACCCCTTACTACAGTGATGGTGCAGCAAACGGGTGCTAACACCCCTTCAGTCGAGTGATGGTGCAGCACACACCTGTGGCACCAGGATGCCATCCTCCCAGCCTCTCCGCGGTTGGACAGCTGCGCAGCATCACTTCCGCCTAGGCAGGCAGAGAGCCTTCCTCCGCCTCTTCTCCTCCCACCAGGCTCTCCCCAGTAGTTGAGTCACTCCGCTACCAATGGCGCTGCACTTTCCTGCACACGGGCGTGCGCCCACGCACTCCTTGGCACGCCCAGGCATCGTGTGGGTGTACGCAGGGTCAGGTGTCCAGCCCGTGGTGCTGCAAGCGCCACACATTCCCGGCCATGCCAGGGGCGTGGGAGGGTTCAGGGCAGGCAAGGGCCTCCTGCCTCGGTGCCCACTCCCTGCCAAGGCAGTAACACCGTGCATCCTATCCCAATGCCCAGCCGCAGTGCCGCTCTCAAAGCTCGCCATGCTGGCACCTTCATAACACCCCCCATGTAGAACCATAAATACCTCAGTGCCACCCTGGGTGCCCACTCATCCCCCTGTACCACAGTGCCAAGACAGTAGCGCCGTCCATCCTTATCCCAATGCCCAGCTGCGGTGCCGCTCTCATCCACCCTACCACCATGCTGGCCCCTTCCCAGACCCCATACTTGAATGCCCCCTCCTCACATATACCCCAGTACCACCCCGCTGCCATCATTGGCGCCCTTGGAACATCTCACCCCTCTATTCGCGAAGTGGTACCCGGCCACCTCCCCCACGCTTAACTCCGTGTCCCCTGCCCACACCCCTACTCCCCCCGTACCTCACTCACTCAGTGCAGCCGGGCACATCCCACCCCCCGTGCCTGCCTCGGTGCAGCCCGGACACATCCCACCACCCGTACCTCCCTCAGTGCAGCCCGGGCACATCTCAGCCCCCGTGCCTCACTCAGTGCAGCCCGGGCACATGCCACCCCCGTCCCTCCCTCAGTGCAACCCGGGCACATCTCACCCCCGCACCTCACTCCCTCAGTGCAGCCCGGGCACATGCCACCCCCGTACCTCCCTCAGTGCAGCCCGGGCACATGCCACCCCCGTCCCTCCCTCAGTGCAACCCGGGCACATCTCACCCCCGCACCTCACTCCCTCAGTGCAGCCCGGGCACATGCCACCCCCGTACCTCAGGCACATGCCACCCCCCGTGCCTCACTCAGTGCAGCCCGGACACATCCCACCACCCGTACCTCCCTCAGTGCAGCCCGGGCACATGCCACCCCCGTACCTCGGGCACATGCCACCCCCCGTGCCTCACTCAGTGCAGCCCGGACACATCCCACCACCCGTACCTCCCTCAGTGCAGCCCGGGCACATGCCACCCCCGTACCTCGGGCACATCCCACCACCCGTACCTCCCTCAGTGCAGCCCGGGCACATGCCACCCCCGTACCTCGGGCACATTCCACCCCCGTCCCTCCCTCAGTGCAGCCATGGGGACCCCGCACCTCAGCTCTCACCTCACCTCAGCGCCGGCCCCCGGTCCGCCCCGCCGTGCCCCCCGCGGCCGCCGCGGGGGCCCTCAGCCCATGGCCCCCGCTGCCTCAGCTGGCGCTCCCCGGCCGCGCCGTCCTCCCGCTCGCGCTCCAACCGGCCATGCTCGCGCAGCGCCGCCCCCAGCATGGCCGCCGTTGCTAGGAGACGGGGCGCGCGCGGCGCCTGTCAGAGCCGCTCTGAGGAGGGAGGAGAGGTGCGTGAGGTGGGGGGGGTCAGTTACAGCCCGCTCTAGGGAGAGGTGCGTGAGGGGGGGTCACGACAGCCCGCTCTAGGGAGAGGTGCGTGAGGGGGATCCAGTTAGAGCCCGCTCTAGGGAGAGGTGCGTGAGGGGGGGATCAGTTAGAGCCCGCTCTAGGGAGAGGTGCGTGAGGGGGTCAGTTAGAAGCCCGCTCTAGGGAGAGGTGCGTGAGGGCGGGGGGGTCCAGTTACAGCCCGCTCTGAGGAGAGGTGCGTGGGGGGGGTAGTCAGTTACAGCCCGCTCTAGGGAGAGGTGCGTGAGGGGGGGTGAGTTAGAGCGCGCTCTGAGGAGAGGTGCGTGTGGGGGGGTCCAGTTACAGCCCGCTCTGAGGAGAGGTGGGAGAGGGGGGTCCAGTTACAGCCCGCTCTGAGGAGAGGTGCGTGGGGGGGGAGTCAGTTACAGCCCGCTCTAGGGAGAGGTGCGTGAGGGGGGGTCAGTTAGAGCCCGCTCTGGAAGAGGTGCGTGGGGGGGGTTCAGTTAGAGCCCGCTGTAGGGAGAGGTGCGTGAGGGGGGGTCAGTTAGAGCCCGCTCTGAGGAGAGGTGCGTGGGGGGTCAGTTAGAGCCCGCTCTGAGGAGAGGTGCGTGAGGGGGGTCAGTTAGAGCCCGCTATAGGGAGAGGTGCGTGAGGGGGTCAGTTAGAGCCCGCTCTGAGGAGAGGTGCGTGTGGGGGGGTCAGTTACAGCCCGCTCTGAGGAGAGGTGCGTGAGGGGGTCAGTTAGAGCCCGCTCTGAGGAGAGGTGCGTGAGGGGGTCAGTTAGAGCCCGCTCTGAGGAGAGGTGCGTGAGGGGGTCAGTTAGAGCCCGCTCTGAGGAGAGGTGCGTGGGGGGTCAGTTAGAGCCCGCTCTGAGGAGAGGTGCGTGAGGGGGGGTCAGTTAGAGCCCGCTATAGGGAGAGGTGCGTGAGGGGGGTCAGTTAGAGCCCGCTCTGAGGAGAGGTGCGTGTGGGGGGTCAGTTACAGCCCGCTCTGAGGAGAGGTGCGTGAGGGGGTCAGTTAGAGCCCGCTCTGAGGAGAGGTGCGTGAGGGGGTCAGTTAGAGCCCGCTCTGGGAGAGGTGCGTGAGGGGGTCAGTTAGAGCCCGCTCTGAGGAGAGGTGCGTGAGGGGGGTCAGTTAGAGCCCGCTCTGGGGAGAGGTGCTTGAGGGGGGGTCAGTTAGAGCCCGCTCTGAGGAGAGGTGCGTGGGGGTGGTGGGGGGCACTTAGAGCCCTCTCTGAGGAGAGGTCCATGAGGGGTGGAGGGTCAGTTAGAGCCCATTCTGAGGAGAGGTCCATGAGGGGGATCAGTTAGAGCCCACTCTGAGGAGAGGTGCGTGAGGGAGGGGGTCAGTTAGAGCCCGCTCTGAGGAGAGGTTCATGAGGGGGGGGGGTTAGTTAGAGCCCGCTATAGGGAGAGGTGCGTGAGGGGGGTCCGTTAGAGCCCGCTCTGAGGAGAGGTGCGTGAGGGGGGGAGGGGGGTCAGTTAGAGCCCGCTCTGAGGAGAGATCCATGAGGGGGGGGGGGTTAGTTAGAGCCCGCTATAGGGAGAGGTGCGTGAGGGGGTCAGTTAGGAGCCCGCTCTGGGAAGAGCGGTGAGGTGCGGGGGGGGCACAGAGTGTGAGAGGTGGGGGGGGTCAGAGCCGCTCTGAGGAGAGCGGTGAGGTGGAGGGGCACAGAGTGTGAGAGGTGAGCGTGGAGGTGGGGTAACAGGATATGAAGAACTGGGGGACACGATGAGGCATGGGAGTGAGGTCACAGGATATGAGGAGTTGGGGGGCACTAGGTGATGAATACTGGGGGGCACGGGTAGAGCAATGAGAGTAGTGTCACAGGATATGAGGAGCTGGGGGGCACTGGATGATGGATACTGGGGGCACGGGTAGAGGAATGGGAGTAGTGTCACGGGATATGAGGAGCTGGGGGGCACTGGATGATGGATACTGGGGGCACGGGTAGAGGAATGGGAGTAGTGTCACGGGATATGAGGAGCTGGGGGGCACTGGGTGATGGATACTGGGGGCACGGGTAGAGGAATGGGAGTAGTGTCACGGGATATGAGGAACTGGGGGCACTGGGTGATGGATACTGGGGGCACGGGTAGAGGAATGGGAGTGGTGTCACAGGATATGATGAGCTGGGGGGCACTGGGTGATGGATACTGGGGGCACGGGTAGAGGAATGGGAGTGGTGTCACAGGATATGATGAGCTGGGGAGTACTGGGTGATGGATACTGGGGGCACGGGTAGAGGATTGGGAGTGGTGTCACAGGATATGAGGAGCTGGGGGGCACTGGGTGATGGATACTGGGGGCACGGGTAGAGGATTGGGAGTGGTGTCACAGGATATGATGAGCTGGGGAGTACTGGATGATGGATACTGGGGGCACGGGTAGAGGAATGGGAGTAGTGTCACAGGATATGAGGAGATGGGGGGCACTGGATGATGGATACTGGGGGCACGGGTAGAGGAATGGGAGTGGTGTCACAGGATATGAGGCGCTGGGGGCACTGGGTGATGGATACTGGGGGGCACGGGGTGAGGAATGGGAGTGGTGTCACAGGATATGATGAGCTGGTGGGGCACTGGGCGATGGATACTGGGGGCACACGTAGAGGAATGGGAGTGGTGTCACAGGATATGATGAGCTGGGGGAGTACTGGATGATGGATACTGGGGGCATGGGTAGAGGAATGGGAGTGGTGTCACAGGATATGAGGAGCTGGGGGGCACTGGATGATGGATACTGGGGGCACGGGTAGAGGAATGGGAGTGGTGTCACAGGATATGAGGAGCTGGGGGCACTGGATGATGGATACTGGGGGCACGGGTAGAGGAATGGGAGTGGTGTCACAGGATATGAGGAGCTGGGGGAGCACTGGATGATGGATACTGGGGGGCACGGGTAGAGGAATGGGAGTGGTGTCACTGGATATGAGGAGCTGGGGGGCACTGGATGATGGATACTGGGGGCACGGGTAGAGGAATGTGAGTGGTGTCACAGGATATGAGGAGCTGGGGGGGCACTGGATGATGGATACTGGGGGCACGGGTAGAGGAATGGGAGTGGTGTCACAGGATATGAGGAGCTGGAGGGGCACTGGGTGAGGGTACTGGGGGGCACGGGATGAGGAATGGGAGTAGTGTCACAGGATATGAGGAGCTGGGGGGGCTCTGGGTGATGGATACTGGGGGGGCACGGGTAGAGGAATGGGAGTGGTGTCACTGGATATGAGGAGCTGGGGGGCACTGGGTGATGGATACTGGGGGCACGGGTAGAGGAATGTGAGTGGTGTCACAGGATATGAGGAGCTGGGGGGCACTGGATGATGGATACTGGGGGCACGGTTAGAGGAATGGGAGTGGTGTCATAGGATATGAGGAGCTGAGGGAGGCACTGGTGATGGATACTGGGGGGGGCACGGGGTGAGGAATGGGAGTGGTGTCACAGGAAATGAGGAGCTGGGGGCACTGGGTGTTGGATACCGGGGGCACGGGTAGAGGAGTGGGAGTGGTGTCACAGGATATGAGGAGCTGGGGGCACTGGGTAATGGATACTGGGGGCACGGGTAGAGGAATGGGAGTGGTGTCACAGGATATGAGGAGCTGGAGGGGCACTGGGTGAGGGTACTGGGGGCACGGGATGAGGAATGGGAGTGGTGTCACAGAATATGAGGAGCTGGGGGCACTGGGTGATGGATACTGGGGGCACGGGTAGAGCAATGGGAGTGGTGTCATAGGATATGAGGAGCTGAGGGGGCACTGGATGATGGATACTGGGGGCACGGGTAGAGCAATGGGAGTGGTGTCATAGGATATGAGGAGCCGAGGGAGGCACTGGGTGGTGGATACTGTGGGGGACGGGGTGAGGAATGGGAGTGGTGTCACAGGATATGAGGAGCTGGGGGGGCACTGGATGATGGATACTGGGGGCACGGGTAGAGGAATGGGAGTGGTGTCACAGGATATGAGGAGCTGGGGGCACTGGGTGATGGATACTGGGGGGCACGGGTAGAGGAATGGGAGTGGTGTCACAGGATATGAGGAGCTGGAGGGGCACTGGGTGAGGGTACTGGGGGGCACGGGATGAGGAATGGGAGTAGTGTCACAGGATATGAGGAGCTGGGGGGCACTGGGTGATGGATACTGGGGGGCACGGGTAGAGGAATGGGAGTGGTGTCACTGGATATGAGGAGCTGGGGGCACTGGGTGATGGATACTGGGGGCACGGGTAGAGGAATGTGAGTGGTGTCACAGGATATGAGGAGCTGGGGGCACTGGATGATGGATACTGGGGGCACGGTTAGAGGAATGGGAGTGGTGTCATAGGATATGAGGAGCTGAGGGAGGCACTGGTGATGGATACTGGGGGGGGCACGGGGTGAGGAATGGGAGTGGTGTCACAGGAAATGAGGAGCTGGGGGCACTGGGTGTTGGATACCGGGGGCACGGGTAGAGGAGTGGGAGTGGTGTCACAGGATATGAGGAGCTGGGGGGCACTGGGTAATGGATACTGGGGGGCACGGGTAGAGGAATGGGAGTGGTGTCACAGGATATGAGGAGCTGGAGGGGCACTGGGTGAGGGTACTGGGGGGCACGGGATGAGGAATGGGAGTGGTGTCACAGAATATGAGGAGCTGGGGGGCACTGGGTGATGGATACTGGGGGGCACGGGTAGAGCAATGGGAGTGGTGTCATAGGATATGAGGAGCTGAGGGGGCACTGGATGATGGATACTGGGGGCACGGGTAGAGCAATGGGAGTGGTGTCATAGGATATGAGGAGCCGAGGGAGGCACTGGGTGGTGGATACTGTGGGGGACGGGGTGAGGAATGGGAGTGGTGTCACAGGATATGAGGAGCTGGGGGGCACTGGGTGAATGATACTGGGGGCACGGGTAGAGGTACAGGAGTGGTGTTACAGGATATGAGGAGCTGGGGGCACTGGGTGATGGATACTGGGGGGCATGGGTAGAGGAATGGGAGTGGTGTCACAGGATATGAGGAGCTGGAGGGGCACTGGGTGAGGGTACTGGGGGGCACGGGATGAGGAATGGGAGTGGTGTCAGAATATGAGGAGCTGGGGGGCACTGGGTGATGGATACTAAGGGCACGGGTAGAGGAATGGGAGTGGTGTCACAGGATATGAGGAGCTTGGGGGGCACTGGGTGATGGATACTGGGGGGCATGAGATGAGGAATGGGAGTGGTGTCACAGGATAGGAGGAGCTGAGGGAGGCAGTGGGTGAAGGATGAGAGTGGTGTCACAGGAAATGAGGAGCTGAGGGAGGCAGTGGGTGAAGGATGAGAGTGGTGTCACAGGATAGGAGCTGGGGGTACAAGGTGAGGAATGACGGGGGGCACAGTGAATAAGGGGAGGTCAGAGGGACGGAGCAGCAGAAGGGCACAGGGAGTGAGGGATGGTGTAGGAATTGAGGTCTAGGGCACAGGGAGTGAGACCTGGGCCAGGGAGGGATAGGGATGGGGATGGGGCAGGAGCGTGGACAGGGTATTCGGATGGGGCAGAGGGTGAGGGGTTCCCAGGAAGTGGGATGGGGCAGAGTGGGCATGAGTGCGGAAGAGGGAGTAAGGGGTGGGGCAGAGAGTGTAGTGGGGAAGAATGTGAGGGATGGGGCAGAGAGTGGGGTGGGGCGGGGCAGAGAGTGGGTGAGGGATGGATAAGGAGAGGGGTGGGACAGCAGGGGGTGAGGGATCATGAATATGGTGTGGAAATCATTCTCTTCTGTAGCACGCGCGTATCTGAAACAATATGTACTGTGCGCAGCTTCATAGGCAGTAGTCATGGAAAACATGTTCTGCGCTTAAATGACCCCAAATGACTTGATCTGATCAAAAGCTCCAGCATAAATAAAACATAGCTCAAGCTTAACTATCAAATTAACATGTTTTGGCCCTACAAAATTTCTTCTAAGCAAAGCTTCTACATTTAAAACATTTTTTCTAAACTGTATGTTGGAGTGGTATAGATGCATTTCTCTTCTTGGAGACAAGCAGTCTGAAAATATGCAGATAGCGATTTATCCTCACAGTCAACTTTGTTTCACAGCACATTTCAACCGCACATTCTTTTCTTGTGTTAGATTAGGCAGCAGCCGATAAATTGAAGTGGAATTTTAAAGAGAATCATCACAAAAACCAGCAGCACCTTAGTGGTGACTTTTATGGTAAGGGCACATTGGACATGCCATGAGGACATCTCGGCAGAAAAGGTGTCCTTGATCCCTGAAGTACAGATAGAAAACAGAAGGCAAGGAACATGTTGGGTCTACAAGGACAAGAACAGAAGAGCGCAATGCCCTTCAGCCTGTCACAGGGGCTCGTGGGGCAATGATGAGCTGCCCTGAGCAGTCAGTTAAGCACCAAGGTAAGAAGTTGTAGCCTGATGGTCAAGAAATGTCCTATCATGGACAAAAGCCATAAAGCTACACAAGAACTCAATCATCACACACCAGCACTGGCATACCACAGCCTGGTCAAGAAATCTCACTGTGGACTGAATCCACAAACCTAAACAAGAAATCAACCATCATACACCAACACTGGAACACTACAGCCTACTCAAGAAATCCCTCTTTATGGACTAAATCCACAAACCTAAATCTAGACAAGAAATAGACCGGTATACATCAACACTAACAACCACAGCCTGGTCAAAAGCCAGAAACTTAAACAAGAAATGTATCATTATAGACCAATGTTGGAACCCTCAGCCTGATCTATACATTTCTCACTGCGAACTAAGCACAAAACCTAAACCTAGAGAAGAAACCAGCATACACCAACTCTGCAACCCACAGCCTGGCCAAAGGCCTGAAACCCAAACCTAGACAATAAATCAGCCATCATAGACAAAGTCTGGCTCCTACAGCCTGGTAAAAAAAATCACTCAGCATGGACTAAATCAACAAACTAAACCTAAACAAGAAATCAACCATGATACACCAGCACTGCAACCCACAGACTGATAAAGATTCCATCACTGTGGACTAAAGCCAGAAATCTCAATCTAAACAAGAAATCAACCATCATGCATCCATATTTCAACCCAGCTCACTCACTCAAGAATTGCCTCACCGTGAACCAAACCCACAAACGAACCTGGCCAAGAGATCAATCATTCTGCACTAGCAATGGAACCTACTGCTTGGCCAAGAAATCATTCACCCATCATACACCAACTTCGTAACCCTCACAATGCCCAAGAAATCTCTCGCCATAGACCTAGGTCATAACTCTCAGCTCCAATTACTTTCTGCTCAAGAAATCCATCTAGGTCGAAACCCTCTTCTTAAACACAAAGCCCTCATTCTATCTAGGCTGCTAGAAACAGCTTAGTCAAGAAATCCATCAACTTTTGACTTATACCATAACTCCCCCAAAAATACCTGTTAGAATGCTCCACCTGGCCACGCAGTAGTTGACCCTCACTCTCCACCCCATCACACCCTCTCCTCACTGTGGCTAAACACATTAGACTCACACCCACTCATAACAGAATGAGCAAACAGTCCCTTAATACCCCATCAGGTTCCAGTACCAACTCATGACAGATCCATGAGACCTTCCATGAAATTCTTGACTACCCACTGCCACCGGGCCAGAACCTTCAGCCTGGCCAAACCACGACAGACAAGTCCAAGAGCTGAACGCAGTACTTCAGAGATGTGCCACAAAATGACTGATGACAATTCTATAGATGTGGCCTCCAGAAATGGACACAATGCCACTGATAAGGCTCTTGAACTGTGTGCAATCCTGAAGAGGCAGCCTCTAGAGCTGGGCACAATACTCCAGATAGCGTCCAGAACTGGACCTAGGCACCAGATGTGACCTTCAGAACCAAACACAATATAGCACACGAGGTCTCGCGAACCGGAAACAGTGCTCCAGAGGCAGCCTCCTGAATGGTGCACAACACGGCAGATAGGACCTCCAGAACAGGACACAATACTGTGGCCATCAGCACATGATATGGATCCATGATAGGACATAATATAGATGCCCTCCAGAACTGTACACAATACTCCAGGTATGGCCTCCAGAACAGGACACAATACTACAGATGTGGCATATGCACTGGCAACATACCACAGAGATGCCCTCCAGAGCTGGATACATTACTCCAGAGGTGCCCTTCCAAATGAGACACAAATCTCCAGAAGTGGCTTCATATGTAGCCTATAAAACGTAGAAGAGTACACCAGATGTGGCCATCCAGAACTTAATCTGCCAAATGTGACCCCAGAACTGGACACAAGGCGGCCGGCGTGGGCTTCAATATAGGCCTTCCAGAGCAGGGCAGAATGATACAGATGTTTCTTTCAAAATGGTCAGAGTCCTGCACAGTCACGTGGCACCTAGAACAGGACACACAATAATGCACACGTGGCCTTGCCTGAAACGGACTCAGTGCTTCAGATGAGCCCTGCAGACCTGGACACTATAATTAACCTAAGGACTAGGTTTGAATGAATAAAGTGCGAAGAACCGGAGAGCAGAATCCATTGTGGGCACAGGGCACCCTGAATTCCAAAGAAACCGGGGCGCTGGAGGGAGAATGGGTGCGGGAATGTGAATCTGTGGGATATTAGAGTGACCTGCTCGGGCTGCTCACCCCGGGAAGGAACTCCCTGGAACGCGTCGCACCTGGCGCACAGATTTCGTGGCGGCATCGGGGAGCCCCCGACAGCGCTTGGTACCGGCCCCCCTCGCAAAGTGGAGCAGGCTTCCCTCTCCAAGAGCCCGCAGCCTCACTTCCTTTGGGGACGTTCCCAGGGCGCCAGCAAACAAGGTCTAAAAATATATTTAATGAATGCGTGCGCATGTCGTCCGTTGACACGAGCCACCATGCCTGCGCACAGCTGGCGCCCGGAAAGTGTGTCACACTGCGCCAACTCCACAGCGCAGGCGCTATCATCTGGGGGTACCTGGTGTAGAGGGACCTATGGGAGAGCGCGCAACAGGGTAGAGGTACCTATGGGAGAGTGTGCAACAGGGTAGAGGTACCTATGGGAGAGCGTGCAACAGGGAAGAGGTACCTATGGCAGAGCGCGCAACAGGGTACAGTGACCTATGAGAGAGCGCGCAACAGGGTACAGGGACCTATTGGAGAGCGCGCAACAGGGTAGAGGTACCTATGGGAGAGTGTGCAACAGGGTAGAGGTACCTATGGGAGAGTGTGCAACAGGGTAGAGGTACCTATGGGAGAGCGTGCAACAGGGAAGAGGTACCTATGGCAGGGCGCGCAACAGGGTACAGTGACCTATGAGAGAGCGCGCAACAGGGTACAGGGACCTATTGGAGAGCGCGCAACAGGGTAGAGGGACCTATGGGAGAGCGCGCAACAGGGTACAGTGACCTATGAGAGAGCGCGCAACAGGGTACAGGGACCTATTGGAGAGCACGCAACAGGGTAGAGGGACCTATGGGAGAGCGCGCAACAGGGTACAGTGACCTATGAGAGAGCGCGCAACAGGGTACAGGGACCTATTGGAGAGCGCGCAACAGGGTACAGGGACCTATGGGAGAGCACACAACAGGGTAGAGGGACCTATGGGAGAGCGCGCAACAGAGTAGAGGTACATATGGGAGAGCGCGCAACAGAGTAGAGGTACCTATGGGAGAGCGCGCAACAGGGTAGAGGTACCTATGGGAGAGCGCGCAACAGGGTAGAGGTACCTATGGGAGAGGGCGCAACAGGGTACAGGGATATATGGGAGAGCGCGCAACAGGGTACAGGGACCTATGGGAGAGCGCGCAACAGGGTACAGGGGCCTATTGGAGAGCGCGCAACAGGGTAGAGGTACCTATGGGAGAGTGCGCAACAGAGTAAAAGTACATATGGGAGAGCGCACAACAGAGTAGAGGTACCTATGGGAGAGCGCACAACAGAGTAGAGGTACCTATGGGAGAGCGCGCAACAGGGTAGAGGTACCTATGGGAGAGCGCGCAACAGGGTAGAGGTACCTATGGGAGAGCGTGCAACAGGGTAGAGGTACCTATGGGAGAGCACGCAACAGGGTAGAGGGACCTATGGGAGAGCGCGCAACAGGGTAGAGGAACCTATGGGAGAGCGCGCAACAGGGTAGAGGGACCTATGGGAGAGCGCGCAACAGGGTAGAGGTACCTATGGGAGAGCGTGCAACAGGGTAGAGGTACCTATGGGAGAGCGTGCAA
The DNA here is from genome assembly GCA_963921515.1 of Calotriton arnoldi. NCBI lineage: Eukaryota > Metazoa > Chordata > Amphibia > Caudata > Salamandridae > Calotriton > Calotriton arnoldi. The sequence continues at coordinate 962,786 of CAWUFW010002020.1, read as the reverse complement.
CAGGGTAGAGGTATCTACGGGAGAGCGTGCAACAGGGTAGAGGTATCTAAGGGAGAGTGTGCAACAGGGTAGAGGTCTCAATAAGAGAGCGTGTGATAATTTGATAATTTAGAGTTACCTATGGGAGAGCTTGCGACAGTGTAAAGTTACCTACGGGACAGCGCAGAAGAACATAAAGTTACCAATGGGAGCGCGCGCAACACAGTAGAGGTACCTATGGGAGAGAGCGCAACAATGTACAGTTAACTATGGGAGGGCGCACGCCAACGTAGAGTTACCTATCGAAGAGCATGCAAAAATGATGAGTTACCTATGGGAGAGTGGGCGACAGTGTAGAGTTACTTATGGAAGAGCATGCAACAATGTAGAGTTATCTATGAGAGAGAGCGAGTACATCAACGTGAAGGTACCAATGGGAGAGCCGCATCAGTGTAGAGTTCTCAATGGGAGAGTTCGGAACAGTGTTAAGTTACGTGCACGTGACCATTCAGAGTTAATTATGGGAGAGGGCAACAGTGTAGAATTACCTATGGCAGAGAGTGCGACAAAGTAGAGTTACCTATGGGAGAGAGCACAACAATGTAGAGTTACTTATGGGAGAGCGCACGACAGTGTAGAATTACCTATGGCAGAGAGTGCGACAAAGTAGAGTTACCTATGGGAGAGAGCACAACAATGTAGAGTTACTTATGGGAGAGCGCACAACAGTGTAGAATTACCTATGGCAGAGAGTGCGACAAAGTAGAGTTACCTATGGGAGAGCACAACAATGTAGAGTTACTCATGGGAGAGCGCACAACAGTATAGAGTTACCTATGGCAGAGAGTGCAATGGAGTAGAGTTACCTATAGGAGAGAGCACAACAATGTAGAGTTACTTATGGGAGAGCGCACCACAGTGTAGAGTTACTTATGGGCGAGCGCATAACAATGTAGAGTTACCTATGGGAGAGCGCACAGGCACATAGAGGTAACTATGGGAGAGAGTGTGATAACGGAGGCGTACCTATTGGAGAGAGTGTGACAATGTAGGGTTACCTATGGGAGAGCGCACGACAGTGTAGAGGTACCTATGGGAGAGAGCACGACAACATAAAGTTACCAGTGAGAGAGCGCACAACAGAGTAGAGTTGCCTATGGGAGAGCACCCAACAATGTAGAGTTATCAATGGAAGAGCTCAGAACAGTCTAAAGTTACGTATGGGAAAGCACGTGACAATTCTGAGTTAATTATGGGAGAGCGCAGCAGTGTAGAGTTATCTATGGGAGAGCGTGCAACAATGTAGAGTTACCTATGGGAGAGCCTGCAATAGTGTAGAGTTACTTATGGGAGAGCGTGCAACAATATAGATTTACCTACGGGAGAGCACAACAATGTAGAGTTAACTATGGGAGAGTGCACAACAGTGCAGAGTTACTTAGGGAGAGTGTGTGACAATGCAGAGTTACCTATAGGAGAGCGCACAACAACGTAGAGGTACCTGTGGGAGAGCGCACAACAACGTAGAGTTAACTATGGGAGAGAGCATGACAACGTAGGGTTACCTATGGGAGAGTGTGCAACAGAGTAGAGATACCTATGGGAGAGTGCGCCACAACATAAAGGTACCAGTGGGAGAGCATGCAACAGGGTAGAGTTACCTATGGGAGAGCACGCGACAACATAAAGTTACCAATGGTAGACTGGGCGACAGGATGGAGTTCCGTATGGGAGAGTGCGCGACAATGTAGAGTTACCTATGGAAGAGCACGCGACAACACCAAGTCATCAACGGGAGAGCGCACAACAGGATAGAGGTACCTATGGGAAAGCACGTAGCAGGGTAGCGGTAACTATGGAATAGAGCACCACGATATAGAGTTACCTATGGGAGAGCATGCAACAACATAAATTTACCAATGGGAGAGTGGGCGACACAGTAGAGTTACCTGAGGGAGAGCGCGCAACAATGTAAAGTTACCAATGGAAGAGTGGGCAACAGGGTAGAGTTCCCTAAGGGAGAGAGCTCAACAACGTAGAGTTACCTATAGGAGAGCACGCAACAGGGTAGAGGTACCTATGGGAGAGCACACAACAACATAAAGTTACCAATGGGAGAGTGGACGACAGGGTAGAGTTGCCTATGGTAGAGCGTACGACAGGGCAGAGGTACCTATGGGAGAGCGCGTGACAATGTAGAGTTACCTATGGGAGAGCGCACACAAACGTAGAGGTACCTATGAGAGAGAGCGTGAAAACATAGAGGTAACCGATGGGAGAGAGCATGACAACGTAGCGTTACCTATGGGAGAGCGTGCGACAGGGTAGAGGTACCTATGGGAGAGTGCACGACAGGGTAGAGCAGAAGAGTATGGACAACATAAAGTTACCAATGGGAGGGTGGGTGACAGGGTAGAGGTACCTATGGGAGAGCGCACAATAACAAAGTTACCAATGGGAGAGCGCGCAACTGGGTAGAGGTACCTGTGGGAGAGCATGCAACAACATAAAGTTACCAATGAGCGAGTGGGTGACGGGGTAGAATTGCCTATGGGAGAGCGTGCAACAGGGCAAAGGTACCTAATGGAGAGCCCGCAACAATGCAGAGTTACCAATGGGAGAGTGGGCGACAGGGTAGAGTTGCCTATGGGAGGGCGCGTGACAACATAAAGTTACCTGTGGGAGAGTAGGTGACAGGGTAGGGATACCTATGGGAGAGCGTGCAACAATGTAGAGTTACGATTCGGATCTGGGGAAGAAGGGCTATACTAGAGGGGGAACATGACGGCCAACAGGTAGTGCCGGCTGAGAGCTCTCCTCACTCCATGGCGCATTGTTCGAACTCACGTAAGTGTTGCAGTGGGCGGGAGCCCCGGTGGAGGCTCTCTGCTTCAGGCCACCTGTTTTTCTTCTGTGGGACAAACGTGGCGCATGATGGCTTTCCCCTCCCGGCGTAGACCTCCTGCGGCGCCGGTAGCTGGAGCATGCGTATGGGCGGAGGCTGCGGCGCGGCTCGATAGAGGCCGGTGCGCCGCTGCAAAGATTGGCTTCTGGGGTACTTTGAGCAGTGTCAGAACACAGACAGGTTAACCACTAACCTTATATACCGGATACAGCAGGAGCGATGGATGATGCTTAGTAACCCTATCCCCACAATGGAATTCCCTGTGAGCAACAAATCCGCTCAACAAGTAACACCACCTCAGGGGAAAAAGGGAAAAGTAAATAAGGAGAAAAAGAAACAGGTAGCAATGTGGCTGCAAACACCCTCGGGAGAGTTGGCTCAGAGTTGGGAGCTTCACTCCAGCTGCCTAACCCGTGAGCTCTGAAAACAAAAGACAAACATAACGTAAGGGAAAACTAGGAATCTAGCAGCACAGGGAAGTATAGGTCAGGTTGGTATCTACCAAGTTCTAACACTTACATGTAAGTATCTTTGTTATTTATTACCAAGTCCTGGCTGGTGACCGCCACTCCCTCTAGACTAGCTGCCGCTCTCCGAGCCTTTCAACGGCTCCAAGCGCACTCTTGCTAGGAATGGTTCACCACAATCACGGGATAAAGAAAACGACGCTCTCCGAGCCTTTCAACGGCTCCAAGCGCAATGAGGTTCAGGTCAAAAATCATCGGGGAAAATAGGAAAAGTTGGAGCTCAAAACTGCTCTTCTTGTCTTGTAGGGTCTTTTGGCAAGGAAACAAAATCATAAAAGTAAGTAATGCCGCGATGGCTTTCCCAACGGCTCTAACGCGCACACCAGCGCTGGTGTCTCAGTACATAAAGATGCCGTACTCTGGCACGAACTTGTGAAAAAGCAGAGCTTCTGCTTTTATCAGGAAATGCCGTGGTTGACTTACCCCAGATTCAGAATGCGCACTCCGGCGCTTTTCTAAGTACCACTGGCCGCGCACCAACGCGGCGCGTGAGGGTCTCGGTGTTTAGGAGTTCGTTTGTAGACTGCTGCGTTCCTCCTTAGCGTCTCGCTGGTTTGCAGGGCTGATCCGGATTGACAAGCACCTGAACGCGGTTTGGGCGGAGCTTATATAGCGTCCGGTTAAAGGCCCACTGACGCGTATTTCAGGGCATTATGCGAGATGTAGGCATACGGATAATATCACCGTTCGGGGGGTGCTTAACCAGCCCGCAAAGTGCATGCAATCAATGCCGATGTCTGACAGAACCCCCTCTCAACGGCCGGCGTCTCGACGGTCCACCAGGTTTGGTGGGATACCTGGCATGAAAGCGTCTTAACAGGCCAGGGCAATGAAGATTAGAAACCGGTTCCCATGATCGATCCTCGGGTCCATAACCCTTCCAATCAATGAGATAATGCACCTTTCCCCTTATGCATTTGGAATCGAGCACCTCCCTCACCTCATACTCCTCTTGACCATCTACATCTAGGGGCTGTGGTTTTGGGACCAATCTAGTGTGAGGGTTGCAGGGCCTTAACAGGGACACATGGAACACAGGGTGAATGTGCCATGAGGAGGGAAGTAATAGTTTCATCGCCACAGGATTCACTATGCCCACAATGGGATAGGGGCCCACGAACTTAGGTTTCAGACGTGTGTTCCCTTTTATTCTCAGGTGTTTTGTGTTCAGCCATACTTTATCACCTATCTTATAGGAAGGCCCTGAGGATCGCTTTTTATCAGCGTAAAGTTTGTCACGCAATTGGGCTGTAGCTAACTGTGTCTTGGCAGATCTCAACACTGCCCTCAAATGTGCATGGTGTTCTTGGATGGTAGGGTGGTTAGTGTGTACGGGCCACTCAAAGGGTAGCATGTTCGGATGGTAACCAGTTAAACAAAAGAAGGGGGAACAACCTAGAGAGGAGTGCTCAGCGTTATTATACGCAAACTCAGCCATCCACAGAAGCGTGCTCCATTCTTCCTCGTGAAGTAACGTGAAGCACCTGAGATATTGCTCCAAAGTTTGGTTCAGCCTCTCCGTTTTGCCGTCTGTCTGCGGATGATAACTAGTAGACAGACGGGCTTCCACCTTCATTATGTCACACAGCGCCTTCCAAAATCGTGAAGTGAATTGCGTGCCTCTGTCAGTAATGATAATTGCTGGGATCCCATGTAAACGTACCACATGCTGCAGAAACGTTTGGGCCAACACCACGGCGGTGGGCAACGTCTTCATGGCGATGAAGTGACCCATCTTGGTCAAATGGTCTATAAGAACCAAAATGGTGTTATTTCCTAGACTAGGCGGCATGTCTACTATGAAGTCCATAGACAGCGTGTGCCAAGGTGCCGGAGGAATAGGGATGGGCTGAAGCAGTCCGCTTGGTTTTTTGTGTTGAGCCTTTCCTTGAGCACAAACGGCACATTCCGATACGTACGCTGCTGTGTCAGCTCGTAAGGACGCCCACCAGAAGTGTCTGTTCATTGCTTGTCTGGTTTTGGATGTTCCTAAATGGCCCCCCAGAGTGGAATCATGAACCCATCGCAAGGCCTGTTGCTGTAACTGCGCTGTTGGTAGATACAGCCTTTTGTCTTGATACAGTAGGCGATGCCGAGATGAACGGTGTTGTGGGTCTTCAGCTACCCACGCTAGCTCTTCTGTCCCAGTAGTTTGTTTTCTTACTTCCTCTATAAAGTCATGCGTCGTGGCCGACGCTTGTTGATCCACCGGAAAGGAGGCGTTCTGCAATATCACAGGGTTTTCCTCAGCTGGTACTTGGCAAGTGTCGAGGGGGAGACGTGATCGTGACAGAGCGTCTGCTTTCCCGTTTTGCGGCCCTGGTCGATACTTGATCACGAAGTCGTAATCAGCGAAGAATAAAGTCCATCGAAGTTGTCTGGGAGTCAAGGCTCTGGCAGTTTTTAGGAACAATAGGTTCCTATGATCGGTGTAGATTTCGACGGTGTGTCTAGCCCCCAACAGGTAATGCCTCCACTCCTCACACGCCCTCTTTATAGCCAAGAGCTCTTTGTCCGTAATGCTATAGTTAATCTCACAGGAGGATAACTTCTTGGAGAAGAAGGCAACGGGATGCAGCTGACCTGTCTCAGGGTGTCTTTGGGAAAGAACGCCCCCGATCGCGTAGTGTGACGCATCTGTTTCCACCACGAAAGGACGACTCGCATCGGGATGGCGCAAGACAGGGGCTTTCGTAAAGCAGCTTTTTAATGTTTGAAAGGCTGCTTCAGCAGGCTCAGTCCAGAGGAAGGATGCTCCCTTCCGCAGTAGATGTGTTAGGGGTTGTATTATACTAGAGAACCCTCTGATAAAGCGCCGGTAAAAGTTTGCGAAGCCTAAAAAGCTCTGCAAGGCTTTTACGCTGGAAGGAGATTCCCATCGGATGATAGCCTGTGTTTTCTTGTCGTCCATGCATAATCCACCAGGCCCTATGATATAGCCCAAGAACTTTACCTCAGAGGTGTGGAACAAGCTTTTCTCCAGCTTGGCGTAGAGTGCATATTTTTGCAAACGTTCCAACACTGCAGTAACGTGACCAACATGTTCCTCCATGGAAGTTGAGTAAACCAGAATATCGTCTATATAAACGATGCACGATACGTCCAGAAGACCCCTCAACACTTCATCCATGAAGAATTGGAATGCGGCGGGAGCGTTGCAGAGGCCGAAGGGCATAACCCGGTACTCATACAACCCAAACTTTGTCCTGAAGGCGGTCTTCCACTCGTCTCCTCGTCTCACTCTCACTAGGTGGTAGGCACCCCGAAGGTCTAGTTTGGTGAATATTTTCGCTGTTTTTAACTGATCCAACAGTACGGGGATTAATGGTAGAGGATACCTGTTCTTTATGGTAGCGCTATTGATCGCCCTATAGTCGATGCAAGCCCTTAAGCCACCCTCCTTCTTTGGTATGAAAAAGATCGGGGAGGAGGCTGGAGACGAAGAAGGACGTATGAACCCAGATGATAACATTTCGTCTAGGTACTGCTTCAGGTAAGTAGTTTCAGCCTCCGTCAAAGCGTATATCCTTCTACAGGGTATACTGGCTCCTGCCTCCAGATCAATTACACAATCATAGTCCCTATGTGGGGGTAGCCTTCCAGCTTCTTGTTTATCAAAGATGGCATGGAATCTTTCGTACTCTTCCGGTAAGGTAGTGGCACCACACACGAACTGCTCCTTACAAGCACTAGCAAGCTGACCCGCTGGACTAGTTTCCATTTGGGTGATTTTAGCAGTGTCTTTTGTGCAGTGTTCTCGGCAAAAGGCAGAGTTCAGTGTGACGGTACGAGCTGCCCATTGAACCAAGGGGTCATGAAGCGTTAGCCAGGGCATCCCCAATATGAGCTTAAAATGGGGGGCATCGATTAAATCAAACTGTATATACTCAACATGTCTGGCTCCAATTTGCATCAGTATAGGTCGTGTGTGAAAACGTACCGGGCCTGACGTCAGGGCTGTGCCATCCACCGCTTTTACTTTTTCAGGTGTCTCTTTTCGATCACACGGAATACCAAGTTCTTGGGCATACCGTTGATCTATGAAATTGCCTGTAGCCCCGAATCCAACAGTGCATGAACCACAATTGATGACCCAATGGGCAGGTCCAACAAAACGCAGACGTTCATATGGGCTACTGAGGTTTGTATGGTGTTGGCCACTGCAGGAAAGACCTCTTTCTCACTAGGCCTCAAACAAGGGGTCTCATTCTTGTTCGGGCATGTCAGTTTCCCAGGTTCTCAAAGGTATGTTCCACCACATATTTTGTCTCTTGGTTCCTGAGTTTCCCTTAATCACCGTTTGTGTTCGGGCCTTGCAGTCTCTAATAAAGTGGCCTGGTTTTCCGCAATACAGACACAGTTTTTGTCTCCGTCTTTTCTCTCTTTCGGCTTGACTAAGGGGTCCCCTTGTTCCACCGATTTGCATGGGTTCGGACCCTTCCATTGGGGTCGGCCGTTCATCTAGTGCAGGTTTTGGACGAAAGGGAAGGAACCGGGTGTCAGCACGTTGTTTGTCTCCTTTCCTTTCCTGAAGTCTGTGGTCCAACTGTACGGTTAAGTCAATCAATTCATCACAGGTAGCGGGCATCTGTACTACTTGGGCCAATACGTCCTTAAGCTCACCTCTTAACCCTTGGTAGAACAAAGAGGTTCTTTTCTCCAGCGGCCATTCTGTTTCCACAACTAGTCTGTTAAAGGCGGTTATATAGCTAAGCAGGTCCTGTGTGCCTTGTTTAAGGGAAAGAAGCTCTTTGTCCAGCGATAATTGATGTGCCTTTCGGTCAAACAACCTGCGCATGGCCCCACAGAAGTCCGAAAAGTTATATAGAACGGGGTCGTCTCGTTCTATCAGAGGAAAAGACCAGCTAGCAGCATTGCCTCCCAAGTATGACATGACAAAAGCCGTCTTGGCTTGGTCATTAGAGAACACAGTCGGTTTACATAGGAAATGCAGTTTGCACTGACCCAAAAAGACCCCAAATTTCTTTGGATCCCCAAAGAATCTCTCAGGAGGGGCAAGGGGTATCTGTAAGGGTTGCATGACTTGTATGGAGGAAGGGCCTGTCTGAGAAGGAGTGGAAGCAGACGGATGAGAGAAGAACCCGGTGTCTGGCTGACCCCCTTTTACTGCCTGGGCTCCCCATCTTGATACAGGGTCTTGTGACGAAGGTGGGGGTGGTAGAGTCCAATCTTTGATGTAGGAGCTCCCTTTGGTCACAGCAGGGGTCTGACGAGAGAGGCCCGCTACTTCCCGCCTCATGGTGCCCATCTCGTTTTTAAGTTCTAGGCTCTCACCCCTGAAGGCCTCCACCTCCATTCTCAAAACGGTTAAGGTTTCTAACACTGTGGTAAGAATAGTGTTCGTATCCATCACTCAGGCTGTAGGTATCCGTGGGCTTGTCAATCTGTCAGAACACAGACAGGTTAACCACTAACCTTATATACCGGATACAGCAGGAGCGATGGATGATGCTTAGTAACCCTATCCCCACAATGGAATTCCCTGTGAGCAACAAATCCGCTCAACAAGTAACACCACCTCAGGGGAAAAAGGGAAAAGTAAATAAGGAGAAAAAGAAACAGGTAGCAATGTGGCTGCAAACACCCTCGGGAGAGTTGGCTCAGAGTTGGGAGCTTCACTCCAGCTGCCTAACCCGTGAGCTCTGAAAACAAAAGACAAACATAACGTAAGGGAAAACTAGGAATCTAGCAGCACAGGGAAGTATAGGTCAGGTTGGTATCTACCAAGTTCTAACACTTACATGTAAGTATCTTTGTTATTTATTACCAAGTCCTGGCTGGTGACCGCCACTCCCTCTAGACTAGCGTCGCTCTCCGAGCCTTTCAACGGCTCCAAGCGCACTCTTGCTAGGAATGGTTCACCACAATCACGGGATAAAGAAAACGACGCTCTCCGAGCCTTTCAACGGCTCCAAGCGCAATGAGGTTCAGGTCAAAAATCATCGGGGAAAATAGGAAAAGTTGGAGCTCAAAACTGCTCTTCTTGTCTTGTAGGGTCTTTTGGCAAGGAAACAAAATCATAAAAGTAAGTAATGCCGCGATGGCTTTCCCAACGGCTCTAACGCGCACACCAGCGCTGGTGTCTCAGTACATAAAGATGCCGTACTCTGGCACGAAATTGTGAAAAAGCAGAGCTTCTGCTTTTATCAGGAAATGCCGTGGTTGACTTACCCCAGATTCAGAATGCGCACTCCGGCGCTTTTCTAGGTACCACTGGCCGCGCACCAACGCGTCGCGTGAGGGTCTCGGTGTTTAGGAGTTCGTTTGTAGACTGCTGCGTTCCTCCTTAGCGTCTCGCTGGTTTGCAGGGCTGATCCGGATTGACAAGCACCTGAACGCGGTTTGGGCAGAGCTTATATAGCGTCCGGTTAAAGGCCCACTGACGCGTATTTCAGGGCATTATGGGAGATGTAGGCATACGGATAATATCACCGTTCGGGGGGTGCTTAACCAGCCCGCAAAGTGCATGCAATCAATGCCGATGTCTGACAAGCAGCAGCAGTAGGTGAGTCTACTGGGGAAGCTGGCTTCTGTCGGTCGCCACAGCTGCCTTTTGCCCTCGAGCCTATTGATGGCGATGAGGGGGATGCCGACCCCAGAGCACCCATGAGCACAGCGATCAAGAGGTCCTGGGGTAAAAGACATCAACGTGGAGGCCCCAGTGACACAGATACAGGCTTGTAAGGCAACAACAAAGGGGCTGGTGGGGGGCTGGCAGATCCTGCTTTATCCTCCTTAGATCAACCGCTTAATAGATATGTACTTAGGCGCAGGCATATTTGGGAAAAGGGAGACTCAGGGATTCCACCTCATGAAATAACTCTTGCATCTAAAAAAAAAAAATCTCTCCGACAACTAAGGATGGACAGTCCTCCGTATACCTGCGCCCAGAAAACCCCAGTAGAGCAACCAGTATTAAAGGCGGCAGGGAAGAAAGGGTCAAAGAAAGCAGAACGTGTCAAAATCACTCCTTCCCTGCGCTCCTATTTAAGGGTCCAGTCGAAAGGGGAACAGACTGTTTTGCCTCCGGCTCCTCTTATTCTTCATCCCTCACTGCATTCTGAGTCAGGACTTAAACCAAAAATACACAAAAGTACAAATAAAATGGAGGATTCTGGCACAAGAAAGCAGACTTAAAGACACTCTTGTTTCTGGGAACCGATTTCAAGCGTTAGCAGAAAGATGACCTGGTGCAGGACCAGGAGCTCCCAAGGGCCCTTGTCCCTTGGCCCCCAACTCAAGATCTTGGTGTCCAGTAACTAGGAGGGGAGAGTCAGAAGGGCAACGAGAATTTGTTGTCTACGTTGATAGCTGAGGTTAGGGAGAAGTTGGCAGTGTCCGAAAAGAATCAGCAAAAATCCAGGACACATGTGAGGCCCTTGAAGTCAAGATTAACTCCATAATGGACAGAGTGGGGGCGTTGGAAACATCTTTTGTAGAACTCACTAAGGAGGTGGAAGTAAATCAAAAAGAAATTCCGATGCTGAAAACCGGGGATAAGGACCTCTTAGATAAATTAGAGACCCTTGAGAATAACGCAAGAAGAAACAATCTTAGGTTACTGAACATACCAGACGGCCTTGAGGGTAATAACATCAAAGGATTTTCAATTAGCCTCTTGAAAGAAGTTATGCCAGATATAAATGTAACTAAAGTGGAAGAGGATATACAGAGGGTCCACCGAGACCCGTTTTCCAGAGGACCAGCCAGGAAAACGCCAAGAAGAATCCTGGTTAACTTTAAAACATACACTCTTAAAGAGAAGATCCTCTCAGACACTCTTTAAGGTAGGGTGCTACGCGAAGGGAGACTGGTCCTTCCACATTAGATCAGACATTTCCAGAGCTACACAAGACAGGCTGTGGGAACGAGGCAAATATTTCCAGGAACTTAGGGAACTGGGAGCTACAGCACACATTCGTTTTACTGATTCCATTAGAGTTATGTGGAACAAATGTATGCATAACTTTAGAGACCCTAAGGAAGTAAAATCATTAGTTGATCAAATTAAAGTGCAACAGAAGTAACTGAAACACCAATGCCGTGGAGCAAAAGATGAGCTTGACTAGGTAATCTTTTAGAATACCTGTAGTCAATAGGGAGGGTTCCCCAGGGTGAAGTGGGTGGGTCACAAGTTAAAACAAAACATAAAAAATAATATTTTTAATAATCACTGGGTGTGGGAGAATGTGGGAGAAAAAAAAGTCCTCATTGGATAAATCAGATTATGTGTATACAGCAGATATACATCCTTATCTAGGTCAGCCCGTGGCACCAAACTTAACCCATGGTGGAATCAGGGGAAGGTATACCCCTCAGGGTTTTAACTTGGAATGTTAGATGCCTCCGGGTCAGTCCTAGAAGGAGGAAAATTTTAGGGTATCTTAGGCTGTCGAATTGCGATGTTATTTTTATACAAGAATCTCATCTACTAAAAGAGGAATGGGACGATATACTAAAAGGTCAGAAATTGATTGATTATTGTATGTGCACTTCCCAGGCATGCTGTGTAAAGGAGGCGGCGCTTCTTTTTAAGAAATCCATTAAAGCTATTTTGGGGGAATGTGTGGTAGACCTAGTAGGGAGATGGGCAATTGCAAATGCAAAAATATACGGTACTTGGATAGCACTGGTAGGATACTATGGACCAAATTCAGAAGACTGCACCCCCTTCGTGGTTTATATTACCAGTTTTTAGATCTTAACGTCCCTATTATATTGGTTGGATATTTAAACATAATAAGAGACCCTGTCTTGGATAAATCCTCCAGAAGAGAAACCGCAAACTTACCCAACATGAGAGGTCTGCTGAAAAAGTTGATGGAAGACATAGGCCTTGTGGATATTTGGAGGCTAAAGGGAAGTAAAGGGGGGGACTCAGGGGGAAGGTTTACTTTCCACAATAAGAAATATGGGCATCGGTCCAAAATAAACTTCTTCCTGGTAGATACTATCACCAGTAAAAATACCACCAAAGTTATTCACATACCAGAGCATTTATCCGATCACTCTGCGGTAAGCTTAGAGATCATGTTAGAGAGTAGGCCCGCTCCTCGGAGATGGACTGTTAATCAAATATTACTTTCGGACCCACAGGTAATAGAGAGGCTGAAAGAAGTCACAAATGAATTCTTTTTTTTAATAAAGCGTTCGCCTCACTACACACTGTCTGGGATACATATAAGGCCTTTTTAAGAGGCATCCTAATTGGCCTAACGGGAACCCAAAATAAGAGAGTAAGGAAGGACATTAGTCTACTTGAATCCTCAATACAGACCCGATTAAGAGAGGCTGAGTGCCCCTGATACCCAAACCTCAATAAATATTGAAGAACAATTACGGAAGGCAAGGCTTAAGACCCTCACGGGTGAATAGCGCGCTTACAATTCCCTGATTGATTGATTGAAGGCTAGAGTTGGCGGACTATCTGGAAGCAAGAGTAAGGAAGAAATGGGAGGCTAGAAAACGTTCCCACTATGAATATGGGGAGAGTTGTGGAAAGCTACTTGCCTGGAAAACCGAAACAGAGCACATGAGGAACTTGATTAAGACCATTAGAAGCGAGGAAACGGGTAAACTAGTCTCGGATGAGGAAGAGATTGAACACGCCTTTACATAGTTTTTTCAAATCCTATATACAGAAGACCTGGAGGTAGGGGATAATCAAATTAAGACATATCTTCAAGAGCTAGATATTCGGCCCGTACAAGCGGCCTCTAAGGATGAACTAAATGTTGACATTAGCTCGGAAGAAGTTTTAAAGATAATTAGAAATTTAAAAAGAGGAAAAGCAGCCGCCCAGATACTCTCCCAAATGAAATTTATATGATTTTAAAAACGGCTCCAGGTTTTATTGTTTTTTTTTTTAACATTTACGTCTGTATTTATCCATATTTATTTTTTGGCCATTTTATCTGTATTTATCCATATTTATTTTGTGTATGCGTATAAAAAAGTTGAAAAACTGTACATTTCCATATTTATTTAACTGATCGATGCGCACTCATACTTTGATGTCTGTCGTGTTTTAGCTGTTTAAGCTGTCAAATTTTACATAACAATACATCCACTGGTAAATACTAGCATTATACCATAAATGTATGTTGGCATATGCCCTTATTTAAAGAAATTTCATCCTGTTTTTTTAATTCCCCATGCTGTCCATCTGCTCAGCTGCTGGCCTATAATTCATGAAAGACAGCACAGAGTCACTTAAATGAAGCATAATTTTCTGTATTTTTCCACTTGTAAAAATAATTCAGACAGAAAACACATTGTTTTCTGTCTGTATTTATCTGTAAAAATCCGTAAAAATGGAAAACAGGGAGCCTTAATTTTAAAGGAAGAATTGACACCCATCCTGACAGAAATGTTTAATTCAGCCTTTGTGAATAGACTGGACTTTCCGCGCTCCTGGGATGAGGCTACCATAAGTATAATTTTTAAACAAAATAAGGATCCCAGGGTCTGCGAATCCTATAGACCAATTTCTCTTTTAAGCTGTGATTATAAAATCTTTACACAGATTTTTACAAAGAGGTTAGAAAAGGTGGTCAATGTCCTAGTTCATAAAGATCAAGGGAAGGCAACTACATTAATTGACTCACGATTTAATAGATGAAATAGACTTGGCCGGTAAAGAGCATATACCATTGACAGGGTTGACTTTCGATACAGCCAAAGCCTTTGATAGGGTCAGTTGGCCCTTCCTCTATAATGTAATTAAGTAGTTTGACTTAGGCGAGGCATTTCTAGTGGCAGTTAGATCCCTTTATAAAAATCCCACGACTAGGATCTTAGTTAATGGTAATTTAACTAAACAGATAAAAATCAGAAGAGGGACCAAGCAGGGGTGTCCACTTTCACCACTCCTTTTTAATCCCTATATAGAGCCGCTGGCAAACAAAATAAGAGCAAGTAAAAATATAGCTCCTTTTGTTTGCAACGGGTGGGAGAAAAAAATTGTTTTGTACGCCGATGACTTGTGGTTTATACAGGAGATTTAGCAAAGTCCTTTTCAGCAATATGGATCATTCTGGAAGACTTTGGGAAGGTTTCTGGTTACTGCATTAATCAACAAAAAACTGAGATTATGAAATGGACTACCCAATATTTTAGTGATTTGACAACACGGGAAATAAGGTATTTAGGAATTCAAGTAGTGCATGATTTAGAGAAATTAGCTCAGCTTAATTTTAATAAGGTAGCCTCCGGAGTTAAAAACTGCTTAACTTATGGGAGAGCGCCCTCTTCATTTATAGGAAGATCTAATCTGTTAAAAATGTCTATCCTCCCTAAATTTACCTTCATTTTCAACGCAATCCCCCTAGAATTTAAACCAGTATGGGTCAAGAAGCTTCAGGGAGACTTAAGCAGTTTTATATGGAGGGCTAAAGTTGTGAGAATTGCTTGGAGGAAGCTACGTAGGAAGAAGGAACAGAGTGGCATCGCAAGCCACGATCTTTTTCAATATTACCATGCCTTTCACTTAAAGAATATACGGCGGCTACTTACGGATAGTTCCACCTTTCCCCCATTATTCAGAGCCTTAACAGCTGACTTTTTGATGAGTGCGGACTTTTTTCTTTTTAAATTCGGCCACCCAAAGTATTTTAAGAAAGTGAGACTCAAGATCCTCACTGCTGCCTGTAAGTTGTGGTATCAAATTAGACAGTCATTAGGAATTTCCTATTATAGTAGCTCTGCCCCGATATGGAATTCTCCCAGTACACCGCCCTGCCTCCTGGACAAATTTGCCACCCCTCTGATTGACGGGGGTATACATAAATGGGGTAAACTTATAGAAGACTTTCAAATGGTACCCTGAGAGTGCCTAGTAGAAATCACTGAGGGTAGTCTATCGAAATTTAAATATTATCAACTAGTAAGTCGGGCAAAAGGGCTAGGTAAAGGGGGCAAAGGTAACCAATATTGGGAGGACAGGATACAGAAACATCCACTTCTGCGAAAAGAAATTTCAGAGTGGTACTGGATGCTGGTCTAGGCTGGAGAGGACGAGTTTACCCTGCCCAACAAGATCTGGATACCAAGACGTTGAATCCATGTGGCAAGTATCTATGTCTTTTTTGTGGTTATCTATAAAATCTGTGCCTCTCAGGAAAAACCATCTGTTTACAGTCCATAAGGCTTACAGGACGCCAAGGAAGTTGTCGAAGCTGGGTACCCGGGAGGCAAGGAAGTGCCCCAAGTGCGGTGAAGAAAAAGCTGATGATGTCCACATGTTTCGGCAGTGCCCCCTGATTAGGATCTTTTGGGAAGAAGTGGGTAAGGTCCTTGCAGAGATTATGGGTCAAGAGATTAAGGTAATCCTGTCATTGGTTATTTTTGGGGTGGTCAGTGGGGAGGGAGACCCACTGAAACATATTAAGACACAGAAATTGCTCATCTTTGTGCTGATTCTGCTTTCACGAAGAGAGATATGCTTAAAGTGGATTCCCCTCCCCTCCCCCCGGTCTGGGAATGGTTAAGCACAGCACAAAGGATTTGTAATTTAGACCGGAGTGGCCCCCATTCTAAAAGAATAAATTTCTGGGAGATTTGGGAAGATTGGCTTAAATTTCGCTCCTTTGGCAAGAATCTTTAACCACCCTCCCAGTTTGCAAATCCTAACTGTCCTATGATTAAACATCAATGCAACAATGGTCAAAGGGGAGCCGGATCGGCATCCATGGCTAGAGCCCCCCTTTATCGACCCCCACCTGCGTTTGAGGCTCAGGCTCTTGACCTGGTTGATTGCGAGCCGCGTGATTTCCACGAAGCCCCCCGAGGGAAGACTGGGGCTCCCAACAGTGTCATAGAATCTTCTGGCCCGGCACGATGAACAATGAGGACAAAACACATTTTAAAAAACAAAACAAAAACAATGTAGAGTTACCTATGGGAGAACACGCAACACCATAAAGTAACAAGGACTGCCGGCGCGCCTGCCAACACGAACCATGTCCTACTGTTATCCTGCGACCTTCTGTTGGGAATTTTTCCCGGGTAACCCGCCGCAACACCGGCCTCGCCCTGCAGTGTACCGAGAGGCTCTGTCCTGCCTCGCAAAGCAGTTTGGCTATCCTTGTGGGGGCGTTTTCTTGTGTGGAGCAAACGACTCCAGGGGCAGATTGTGAGCAGCTTTGTCGGGCCTACGGTGATTCGGAAGGACGACCGAAGTCTCGGAAGGGGTTGCGACCCCTAGAAGACGTCCCATGTGAGGCGCAAGAAAGGTGGATTGCCTCCCTCGGACCCTGCGACGGGTAACCAATAGGAGGGCCTACCAGGAGGCGCTGAGGCTGCTGCTGGTACATACCCGCTCGCCCGCAGTGAAGGTGCGCGGGCAGCGGCCTCTCGGCATGGTACTGGCAGCCCCCTGGCCTGAGGGAGCCTGCTGGGGGAAGAGCAGAGAGGCCTGATTGATGCTGTCCTGAATGTATCCTGAGGAGAGGATCCCTTCGCCTGCTGGGCCCATGTAAAGAGTGGCAGGGATACGAGAGTTGTGCTATTTGAGCCCCCAGAGTAGAGGTGATTACCGGGGTTGAAGAGGGACGACAAGTGGAACAGGTGCCACCCCCCACCTGCGCTATAAAGGTCTCCATGAAAATGTATGTAAATACCCTGTGAACTCTGGTGGCGTGACCACCTGCAAGAGACAAGTTCAGTGGTTGCTGGAGTTGCACGGTGGAGGGGACAGTGGGCCTCATGGGCAGAGAAATCGCCAGCTTTGGCCATTGGGTAGTACACCAACGATAGCAATGCACACCTGGAGAGACTGTCCCTCTGGTGAATAAGTTCCTATGGAATGAGAGGGCCTCTGATCTTCGGAGAGACTGCCTGCCTAAGGGGATGCCAGTTGCTGCTCCTCCTTGTGATACCTGGATGGTGCTTCGCATGGTCCTCTTATGCTAAACCCTGGGTTTCGTGATTAACAGCATAGACGCCCGAGATCTGAGGGGAGTGTATAAAGTACAGAGTAGTGAGAAGATCACTGTGTGGACCCATGCTTATATTAGGAGTTGTGGTGCCTAGGTAACAACAGTACTGATGGAAAACCTGATAAAGCTCCTTGAGGCATCTCTGATCTGCTCGTTATGAGTGTCTAGTGGTTGTCAGCTTGCCGAGCTCAATGATGGTGAAGGAGAAGGGAAACCGTGCAACCCAGGCCAACAAAATTCGTAACTATGCACAACCGGTATCTCTGGGTCCCGGAGCCCAAGAGGTAACCCCGGATGGGAACGAAGAAATAGTACTGCAAATGACGACTCCCTACCTTGCGGAATAGCTGGCGGTGATTAGGAATTCACGAGATGAGATGGTCCATAAAATTGACTCTGTTGCCATTGATGTTAATTTGTTGCGGTTTGATTAACGTAAGGTATCTGAACGTGTGGCCACTACAGAATAAATGTGAGCGCCTTGCAGGAGAAGGTCTGTATGCTCCATGACACTGTTATCGGTCTCCAAAAACAAGCAGTACGCTTGGATGATCGTGTAGAGGACTCAGAGTGGGGATCCCGCAGAAATAATCTGCGCGTTGTGGGGGTCCCGAGAGGGCAGAAGGACAATCTGCCAAACTCTTTTTTGAAGAATGGATCACTACCACTCTAGTGCCCAAAAGACTCTCTAAAGTTTTCACTATTGAGCGAGCGCACAGGGCCCTAGCGCCTCTGCCTAGACTTGGCGCACTGCCTCTGGTAATCATAGCTCGGTTGTTCAATTTTAGCGACAGAGATGCAATCCTACAGACCACCTGAACCCGGAGGCCTTTGCTGTTTGAAGGACATCCCATATCCATCTATCTGGATTACACAGGACCAGAGGAAGACGTTCCTCTCTGTGAAAAAACACCTTCAGGAACTTAATTTTAAATACAGCGTCCTCTTTCCTACTAAATTGAGAGTTGAAAACCAGGGGAAAGTCATGTTCTTTTTCTCGGCAGAAGAGGCCAGTGACTGGTTGGACAACCGAGGCAACCAGGTGATTGCCTAGTGTCCCCGATTGGGTTGACTCAGCCATCAGCATCAGACTGATCTGGCCGTGGTCGAAGATGACAAAACCGCTGGACGACCCAGAACACTAGTGCGGGATCAGAGAGGATTTGGGTTTGCTCAGATGGTAGTTTAGAAGCTACAGAGGTTGTCCCTGACTCTGATGTGGCCTCCCTGGAACAGCATGGAGACCAGGACCCAAATGAGAACACTTCCATTTGAATCTGTGGTCCGGACCCATGAACGCTTGAAATGACTGGGTTTTGTCTGTTGAATTAGGTCAGTGGTACTGCTGTTGGGAGGGTTAAAGGATCAGAGATGACTTGTGGGAGGCATATTAGCCTGTGCATCAGGAGCGTTATGCACGGTGCTCTCTATAGGTGCATGGGGGATATATAGCTGAAGTATATGCATGTTTGGGAAAGTAGGGGGATCTTCCCCCTAATGGTTATGTGATCTGTGTTGGTGGGGGTGCTTAACCCACTAGATGCGATCAGCCGCGTGGGGGAGCTAGAGTGTTCAAGCCTCGCACCCTCCCGGCTGCTTGTCCTCTTGCATAGCACAAGTTCGTGAAGGAGAGGAAGGGGGTTTTAGTGTTTTCTTTATTCATTTTCTGTTCAATGGGTATGGGGAGGCATTCGCTAATTCCTAACTTGTCTGACTATAGACCGGGTGTGACTGAGGTACTGTCCATGGGGTGGGTTATGACTTGCTGGTTGTGGTTTGGTTTGGGTTGTTAACTTTTGTGTCCAGGGACCATGCTTGGTGTATTCATTAAGTCCCTTTATTGGTGGTGTGTGAACGAATATGTTATGTATACAAGAACGAATATGTTATGTATACAAGGGGAGGTGGACCAAAGTTATGTGAAGAATGGCTGCCTCCATGAATAAATTAATTACCCGGAATGTCCGTGGCATAGCCACCTTTGAGAAACGAAGGCGAGTGTTTGCTTATCTGAAGTGCTATGGGGTGGATATAGCGTGCCGGCAAAGGACGCATGTCTGGGATGACTGCCTCCCATGCTTAAGGAAGCGATGGCGAGGGCAGATTTATGCCACCTCCTATTCTGGATACACATGAGAAACACTTATTTGGGTGGCTCCGGGGGTTTCCTTTAAGCATTTGAAACATGTAATGGACCCGGAAGGGCGATATATTGTTTTGCATGGAACGCTTGCGGGCCAGGAAAGTTGTTTTTATTAATGTCTATGCCCCTAATACGGACTGTCTGGATTTCTTTCCTGCAGTGATGTCGGCGGCAGCTCCCTATCTGGGTGCAGCAATGGTATTAGCAGGGGATTTTAACTGTGTTATTGATGGGACGCAGGAACAGGAGCCTCCCTGAGCCCATACCAAGCCCCGGCACACTGGAGCACTTCAGGACTTGCTAGATGGTCTGCACTTGTGTGATGTCTGGCATGAACATCACCCTGAGAAACGTCTGTGTTATTGCCATACTCTGGCGATGAGTACCTTTAGCAGCTTGGATTACTGCATTTTTCTCGACCGATTTAGGGCCCATGGTTTTGGGGATCACCTGTTTGACACAATATCTTTCGGGCCACTTGCCTGTCTTGTTAAACCTTGTTGGAGTACCTGACCAGCCTGCGATACACCTTTAGCGCCTCCATGAGGAGGCCATAACAGACTCCGCCTTTGTAGCAGTGGTCACGGATGCGCTGGAACATTATTTTGAGGAGAATTGGGGGTCTGTGTCCTGTTGGGTACTTGATTGGGAGGCCATGAAGATTGTCCTCCGGGGAGTATGTATTAAAACATCCTACGGGGTTCGGTGTCAGTTAGAACAAGATATCAAGACCCAGGAAACCAAACTGGGCAAATTGGAGGCAGAGCTGCCTTCAGCTTCTCGTAGACTATCTGAGTGGTGTGACACCTGAGAGGCTTTTTTCCTGGAGGACTGGCGTAGGTTGGAAAAAACATACACACGGCTTATCAGCAGTGACTGCATATAGAGGGGGATAGGACAGGAGCTTTTCTGACCCAATTGATTAGAAGCTAGACCCCTGAGGCCCCTGTCCTACTGTTACATACAAAAGCTGGAGACCTAGTCTATACACAATGAGCGATAAATGAAGTATTTGCTGCCCATCTCAGTGAGGTGTATGTGGAGCGAACATTCCTTTCGCAGGAGGTGGTGCAGAGTTTTCGTGCATCTGTTGAGCTCCCAAGGCTTGACTCGGATTTTGCAGAGGCTGTGGATGGCTCGATCAGAAAAGAGGAAATCCTTTTGGCAATCAGGTGTCTCAAACCTGCCAAGACCCATGGTAGGGACAGGCTGCCGGCAGAATTTTATCATAAGTTTACTGCATTAATTACAGACCGACTCCTGGAAGTATATAATGAGGCACTTGATACCAATCCTCTACTGGCCTCCATGCACGAAGCCCTGGTAGTCTTGATACCAAAGCCTGACAGGGACCCTTCATTTGCCACATCATATATGCCGATATCTCTCCTGAATATTAATGTAAAAATCCTGAGTGTAGTCCTGGTGGCCCGACTCCTTCCTCACAAGCCCCTCCTTATACACTCGGATCAATCTGCTTTTATTCTGAAGCGCAGAACCGCAGAACCGCTCATAATTTGCGAAGATTGACGCATATGTGGGACGCTCCACGCCTCCTAGAGCATGACTTTGCTCTGGCACTCCTAGATATAGAGCAAGCTTTTGATTCTGTAAACTGGTCTTTTGTCTGGCGTTTGCTCCAACATATTGGACTGGGTTCTGGATTCATCCGATGGGTTTGCTTGCTCTATTCTACTCAATCTGCTAGGATATGATCCGGGGGAATGGTTTCCGATCCATTTAGGATGTACTGGGGCACCCTTCAGGGGGGCCCTCTGTCACCGCTTTTGTTCGCGGTCGCTATGGAGCCGTTGGTGGAGACCCTGTGTTTCAAAATGCGATTATGGGGTATATCTCTTAGGGAGACCAATCATGTGGTCTCCCTTTATACCGATGACACTTTAGTGTACCTTCGACAACCAGCTTATTTGACACATATCCTGCTTAAGTTCTGCAGACATTTGGAGATATCTCGGGATTCCAAATTAACCCGAAGAAATCTAAGTTGATTCCCTTGGGGAGACAGGTGGGAGTGCCAGAGGACGAGTTGCCTGAAGTGGGGTTTCCCTGGGTGACCTCGGGGGCTCAATATCTGGTGGTTCATCTGGCCCACATGGCTCCAGCCTATTTAGAACTTAATGTCAGAAGAGTGGTGGAGGGAATACGGGTTTCAATCAGGTTCTGGAAGGACCTACCTCTGTCTCTTATGGGCAGGATTGAGATAACGAAAATGATAATCTTAGCGCACTGTCTCTATGCCCTGCAGCACATCTTTTACATGGTCCCCAGACATTATTTTCTCACGCTAGACAGCTTGATTGTGGACCTCCTGTGGGGTTTCAGGCGTAGGAGAGTGGGACTTACCACCTTACAGAGAACGTGGAGTCAGGGAGGACTTGAGGTTCCCCGCCTGGAGATTTACTACTTGTCAGTTCAGCTGCAACAAGCAGATAATTGGATGGATAATAATGACAACTGAGAGAAACAGCTTTTAGCGGGTACATATGGTGGACGACCTTTGCCGACCCTCTTGATGCTGGGCTCCGGAGTCCCCTCATCACTCCCTTATATTATACAACATGTAGCGATCATATGGGAGGGTGCTGTCAGGTGGGTTTTTCGCTGAGCCCCATGCACCGGATATGCGGTGATGCCCTTCTCTTGCATTGCAGAGTCAATGTCGGCACAGCGTTGAAGGATGGAGGTTGCAATTTATTGGGGTAGCTATACGTTGATCAGCGGTTTATTACACAAGAAGAGGGAATGGCTTCCTTTAATTTGAGTGTTGGACAATATGTACAATGCAAGAAAATGTTGAGCATTGCGCGATAGTTGTGGCCGTCCTTTTTCCGAGGAGCCTCCTAAAACTAATATCTTAATGGTCATGTTGTATATGACCTAGGTACGTCGATTGATATCCCATCTCTACCAAGCTCTACATCATGATTTGCAGCGGGCGGAGCTTCCTATACAGGAGAAATTGGATACTTTGTTGGTGAAGCCCTTATCGGCAAGGGAATGGGTGAAGGTTCATGAGGGTGTCTGAATGGTTAGTTCTAATGCACGTTTCAAACTCCTGCAATATAATTTTGTGCATCAGACTTATCTACCATCCCATAATTCAAGAGTTCACAGACAAACTGGCAAATCATTACACGGCCAAAGCAGACACGTTGGACTCCTACTTAAAACAGAGACAGAGCATCAGCACTAACCCTTTTACAAAGCTACAATCCAAGAATACTGTAACCCAGCCTCTCCGTTCCTTCCAACACATTTCACACAAAGAATTTATGGACCTGGTCAAAGCAAGCAGGCCTGCTTGCAGCCCTTCTGATCCATGTCCACCGCAAACCTTCAAGACAATTCTTCTAACAACCTCTGCTGCCACTCCAGTAAGGAGAATCATCAACAACTCCTCAACTACCAGAATATGTCCTGAAGAACTCAAAAATTCATACATTCGCCCATTACTGAAGAAAACAAACTTGGACCCGCTGAACCCTGACAACTACAGACCGATTTCAAATGGCCCTTTCCTGAGCAAACTGATAGAAAGAGCAATGTTCACCTAGATGTCACAATTCATTGAAGAGAATGCCATACTTTCAGACTTCCAAACGGGATTCTGTCCAGGAAGAGGCACAGAATCAGCCCTCCTTGCCATCTGGGATGACCTGAAGAACACAGTTGACTGCAACGGGGTCGCTGCGCTACTTCTTTTGGATCTCTTGGCTGCCTTTGACACGGTTGACCATGACACTCTGATACAAAGACTCTACGAAGCCGGCATAGAGGGGACTGCTCTAGACTGGATCACGTCCTTCCCCTGCGACAGAACTAATGTCATCCTTACCTCGACTTTCTCATCCAAACTCTATTATCTCGCCCATGCTTTTCAACATCTACATGAAGTAATTACCAGCACTGATCAATCAGTTTCACCTCATGTGCTATAACTATGCAGATGACACACAAATACTCCTTCAACTGCAATGCCCCAAAGATATTGGAAACTCACCAATTTTCAGTTGTCTCAGAGCCGTGGATCAATGGATGACGTGGAGCCATCTCCAATTGAATGCTTCCAAAACAGAAATACTCACGTGTGGTGATTAGAAACATTATGACCCACTCGCCGCGTGGCCTGATGATCTGGAAACACTGTCTAAAATATCGAAGGAAGTTAGAAAACTCGGAATGACTTTGGACTCCAAGCTGTAGATGAATGCCCAAGTGGACAAACTAGAAAGATCAAGCTTTGTTACTATAAAAACTATGCGACAAATCTTCCCCCATTTGGGATTTCCATACAAGGACCAGGCTCCCATCTCCCTTGTTTTGTCCAAACTCGATTATGCCAATAGCCTCTACCACGGTTCATCTTTAACAACCATGAAAAGACTACAACGGATTCAGAACTCAGCTGCCAGACTACTTTTACATATAAAACCGCAAGACCACATCTCCCCTGCCTTGAAAGCCCTGCATTGGTTACCAGTTGCCAGACGATCCACATTCAAGCTGCTTTGTATCACAGACAAAGCGATACATGGAACGGGACCGCTCTTCATCAGGAATAAAATCACCAAACACATTCAACAAAGGAACCTCCGCTCTAGAGTGGCACCTCGCCTCAAAATCCCAAGATACAAGAAAAAAACAATAGGTGGCCCATCATTCTCTGTTCAAGCAGCCAAACTATGGAACTCTTTACCCTCCAACATAAGATCCACGGATAACCACTTTATCTTCAGAAAACTACTCAAGAATTGGCTCTTCCCCACATAACCACCATATCCAAACAGATAGAAATATACAGCATATCTCTCTGTAAGCATTTATTTGTATTATAGATATGTACCTATATATGTATATTGCTTTGTATAAACATGTAGAATAATTCTGTTTAAAAAAAAATATATTATATATAGATATTCATTAGTTCTGCTTAACAAATGTACATAGTACTGATAGTTACATTATTCTATGTTTTTAACATGTATATGTGACTGCATAAATAAGTAAATCTTTCTATCATAACTATTTATCTACGATTGCCTACAATGTATGTGTATATATATATAGCTAATTTAAAGTACAACAACACTTGAAAGCCAGAGTTTAATCTACATATACTACCTTCCATATCTTTATTACTTTTGGATCTATATATTTATAACTTTTACTTATTTATTACTTTTCTTCTAATTCAGCATATCCAATGCACTACCCTATTTTCCACCCTGTACCGCTCTCAATATATCCTCTACCTCAACTCTGACTCATCTTAAACCTCTTTCTACTATCCTTTCAAATGCAATACCTATTTCTTACCCTATACCTCTATCAGTATATCCATTACCTCCACTCTCTCATTCATCCCAAACCCCATACCACTACTGTGATCCCCAAAATAACCCTTTCGAGACTCTTCCATACTCCACCCCTCTTTCCATCATCTCATACCTCTTTTTACTATTCCGATCCCCCAAAATAAGCCTTTCTAAACCTTCCCTCCGACTCTTCCCCTCCACCTCCCTTTTACTCATTCGTCTCCACCTCCGTTTTACTCATCCCAAGCCTCCTCCTACTGCTATGAGCTCCAAAACAAAAACAAACAAAAAAATTCTAAATCTTTTCCTTCTATCCCTCTAATATCCTTTTCAATCCAAATAACAGACTAACAGGTCCACCACTCAAATTACTTTTATATTTCACTATACTAATTCTATGGCAGGACCGGAGGCGAGGATTATGCTCTACTTTCTTTATTTTCCGTCACCAGCAGTATTCAACTTTAACAGAAAAAAACTCTCTTTCCCATGAAACACCGGTAAAGGTCAGTCCCAGAGGTCAACCAATAGGCAGCTGTACACGTCCTGAAAGATCCGGGGCTGCTGGGATACCTCCTCTTTCTTTTCCTGCTCCACCAGCAGTTTAGTCGTTTTTTCTGTATCCTAGCTATTGTGGCTTAATGTTTATTTCTGCTTGCTTTTATTGTGTACTGCCCGTTTTTTTCCTTACAGCGCGAGCGCTTTCCTTGCTGGCGGCGATCTCGCCGCATCCTTGGCAGCCGCGGGAGCGTCTCTCATCGCTCCTTTCGCGGCCGTGTTCTGCGGGCTCTGCGGTGGCGCTGACGGCCGCTAGAGGGCGCCCATGTAGCGTGACTCGCGTCTCTTTGCTCGGCGGGAGCGCGTCTTCCTGTCAGGCTTTTCCTGTCAGTGCGTTCCCCGCCGAGCTGCAGCCCGCGCCTGGAAGCCTTTACGCCTGTGCGTTCACGGGTCTGTAATTTAGCAGCCTGATGCCCGAATCAGGGTCTGTAGCGGTGATTTAGCCAACAAGTGCCTTCTGAAAGGGAATACAAGTAAGGCTGTCAATCGAGTGGGGCTCGGCCCAGGCATACTATTACCCCTTGATTGGTGGGTGAGGAGCCCCCAGGGTCCTTGTTGCCCATATTCTTGCGCTTGCGCAGGCCAAATAGAGGGTTTTTCAGGCCCGCCAAAGCTTTAGGAGCACTGGTTCGCCAAATTTCAGTGCTGGGTGTACGGCCAGTGTTGGTACTTAGTTGCCATGGAAGGGGATTATGTTGAGGAGGAAACCTTACAGGTTCTGCCCCTAGATGATGACTTTTGTGACGCGGTGGACGCCTCCATCCACCAGGCAGTCGCAGCGGCCATGGGGCCCTTCGAAAGGCGTATTATGCAGATTGCTTACTCCTATGCAGGAGGCCCTGCCTCGGGGGAAGGCCCCCCCCATCCCGCGCCCCCCCACTAGGGACACTAGATGAGGTGATCCCCTTGTCCCCGCAGGGGGGGGGACGACAAAGATGATGACTCCCCTACCGAGTCTGTTGAGGAACCGGGCCCTTCTAGGCCCTGGCGTCCAGCCACGAGTGGGGCGGAGCCTCCACCGGACATGCCAGTCCCGGAGGATCTCCTGCACCCTCGTTCCACGGAGTGGACTCCGGGAGATAAGGTGGCCCAGTTCGTAGCGAGCCGCATGAGGAAACCATTAGAAAAGGAGGTTAGGGCCTGTTTAAGGGCAAAATGCCCGCGTCCCGCCCTCGCGGGCAAAGTGGCGATCACACCTGAAATAGATGCCAGAATGGCCACTTTTCTTCAGAAATATATTTGTGATCCCAAAAAGGGATTGATAGGTCCTGGAAAGCTTGTCAGGACAAGCTTTTGGATGCTTGCGGCCCTCTCACGAAAATCTTGGGTCTCGCGGAGGAGCCCAAAGCTTCCGGTTCCGCGCTTTCTCCTGAATCCGTGTCAGGATGGGCCCAGCGTGCCATTGTGTTCCTGGGCAATGCTAATTGTGCCCTCTCGGCCGAGAGGAGATGCACTTTGTTGTTGAAAGTGGACCCCAAGCTTGGGGATTTGGCTTCCTCGGAGGCAGGGGCTATGGCTGACGGGGGACTCTTCGGAGAACCTTTTGTGAAGGAACTCACTAAGTTTGTCTCAACCTTCACCACTTTGGATAAGGCGCAGGCTTCCATCAAAAGAGTGTTCCACCCTAAGGCTTTCATCGGGGCCGGTCGTGGCAGGGGGCGCTTGACTGGCCGTTTCTACACCCAAGCCCCTACCAGAGGCTTCAAGAAGACGCAAGAGCAGCCCAGACAGGAGTTCTTCCAGTCAAGGAGAAACAACAGGGGCAGAGGCTCCAGAGGCGCAACCAGAGGTCATTTCCAGACCCAATCAGGTGAGACTCTTCCTTTACCCCCAATTGCAGGTAGGGGGCAGGCTGGCACTGTTCACGAACAATTGGGAGGCTATCACTTCCGATTCATGGGTTTTGCAGACCATCAGGGGTTTTCACATAGAGTTTTACGGGACCCTGGTACAAGAGTCCCACCCCGTCCTTTGGTGTTTACGGCAGCCCAGAATGCCCTGGTAGACAAAGAGGTACAGGACCTCTTACGCAAAGGGGCGATTGTTTACTCCTCCCTCCATCAAAGGGGTTTTCTAAGCAAAATTTTCTTAGTGGACAAAACGGACGGGGGTCAACGCCCGGTAATCAACCTAAAGGAGTTCAACAGCTGGTTGGTGTACCGCCATTTCAAAATGGAGGGGATCCACCTGCTGCGCGACCTCCTGCGCCCAGACGACTGGATGGTGTGACTAGATTTAAAGGACGCATACCTGGCCGTCCCGATTTTCTCTCCGCACCGCAGGTTTCTTCAGTTTCAGTGGAGAGGGCAGGTTTACGGGTTCACAACACTCCCTTTCGGTCTATCCTCCGCACCTTGGTGCTTCACCAAGGTGCTCAAGCCCGTGATAGAGTACCTCAGGGCTCGGGGTTTCCGCCTCATTATATACTTAGACGATCTCCTCCTTCTGGCTCAGTCCCCAGCATTGCTTGCAGATCAGCTGCGAACGACTGTAGCTCTGTTGCAGAGCCTCGGGTTTGTTATCAACGAGAAGAAGTCCCTTTTCACCCCGGCCCAGCAAACTACGTTCCTGGGTTTTGTCATAGACTCAGTCAACAAGACGTTAAGTCTCCCTTCCAGGAAGGTTTCCAAGATTCGTCGGGAGCTCAGGCGAACCCTGGCCCAATCCACCATTTCCCTCCGGCAGGTCGCCAGGATTGTGGGCCTCCTATCGTCCTCCATACAGACCATCTTTCCGGGGCCTCTCCACTAATGAGCCCTTCAGAGGCTCAAAGCCACCCATCTCAGGAAGGGCCTGCAATATGCGGAGCAGGTTCCTCTCACGGACGAGGTGAGGTTGGAGATGCGGTGGTGGCTGGACCATATGGAAGCCTGGAACGGGCGGGCCATTTTCGGCTCGGTTCCGGACATCGTCATAGAGTCGGATGCCAGCAAATCAGGCTGGGGAGCGCGCTGCGGGAACTCCTTTACAGGAGGAAAGTGGTCCATGGACGAGCAACGGCTTCACATCAATTGCCTAGAACTGTTGGCGGGCTCCTTCGCCATCAAGTGTTGGACGAAAGACAAGGTCAGCTGCAATGTCCTCCTCAAGATGGACAATGTCTCTGCTGTCCGCTACATAAACCACCTGGGTGGCACAAAATCCAAGGTGCTAGCGGATATGGCCAAGGAATTCTGGACCTCTTGCCTCGAGAACAACGTCTCTGTGACAGCGGAATACCTTCCGGGAGCATCCAATGTGGTAGCGGACTGGTGCTTCCGGGTTTGGTCGGATGTGAGCCTCTGGCAACTGGAACCCAGACTTTTCCAGAGGTTGCACGCCCTTTGGGGCCCCTTCTCGGTGGATCTTTTCACCTCTCGCCTGGATCACCAGCTTCCAAGGTTTTCAGTTGGAAGCCGGACCCTATGGCGGCGGCCACGGACGCCTTCCTTCAGGACTGGTCGACGGAGGCGGACTACGCCTTTCCCCCGTTCGCCATGATAATGCGCCTCTCAGCTCAGGTCCGCAGGCAGCGAGCGAAGGTGGTGTTGACCACGCCTTATTGGAGATCGCAAGTATGGTTTCCAGTTCTTCTGGAACTTTCCTGGGATTCTCCGATCCTTCTACCCCGCGATCAGATGATTCTCTGCGATCCCCAGGGGGAGCCTCACCCCCTGATCCTGCAGAACTGGATGCCCCTTATGGCCTGGCGGATTTCAGGCAACGTTGGAGACTCCAGGGCTTATCAGGAGAAGCTCAAAACATCCTGGCAGCAACATGGGCGGACGGCACCAACAAGCAATACAGATCAGCTTGGTCCAGATGGGTGGGTTGGTGCCTTGGGAGGAATCAGGATCCTGTGGGATGCGAGGTGGTCCACATTTTGAACTTCCTAGCCTCCCTGGCTTCAGAGGGTTTGGCGTACCGCATGATTAATTCTTATAGATCGGTAATCTCAGCGGGCCACGACCCGGTGCAGGATAACACGGTGGGCGAACATCCGTTTGTCTGCAAACTGATAAGAGGCATTCGCTTATCCCTGCCACCTCTGCCTAAATATTCTAAGTTGTGGGACGTCAACAAAGTGTTATCCCTTTTTAAGTCCTGGCAATCGAATAAGTATCTTTCCCGCAAGGAACTATCAGCGAAGTTGGCCATGCTTCTATGCTTGGTCTCTTGTCGGAGAGTCTCTGACCTGAGAGCCCTGGACCTCAACGGTCGGGTTTTTACTCCTCAAGGAGTCACCTTCCATATTTTCCACCGCACGAAGTCGGACTCCAGGGTGATTTCCTACCCAGCTTCTGATAAGCACCCTAAGCTGTCTGTTGTGCGTTGCCTGAAGGCTTATGAGAGTATGACGGACGAACATCGACCCCATGGAGAGAACCAATTACTGATATCTCTTAGGAAACCCTTCAAGGCTGTCTCTTCTCCCACCATCGCAAGATGGATCAGATGGGTCATGCGGGAAGCAGGCATTGACATTTCGCACTTCGGTGCTCACTCGGTCAGAGGAGCAATGGCCTCCAAGGCCTTTTTTCTCTGGGCACGCCTCGAAGATATTATCAATGCTGCTGACTGGTCATCAGACTCTATGTTTAAAAGGTTCTATTTCAAACCAGTCGTTGACATGGCTTCCCTTGTGGTGGACAAGCTTTGAACGAGCATAATCCTCGCCTCCGGTCCTGCCATAGAATGAAGAATTTCCTAGTAGACACGAAAGAAAGTTTCAATTCTATTAAGGACACGGAGGCGAGGATTATTCCCGCCCGGAGTTTCCTGCGGATTCAGTCATCACCCACCCTCGACTATGGATCAGTACTCCGTATGGTATAAGTATGAATCAGTGGTTATCCTCATAAAGTGTGTAAAGTGTATTTACTCAGACAGTAGTTTGCATTTCAACTTGGCATGTGGTTTTTCCTAGTATTCTAGTCTTCATCATGTACTATGTTCCTTCTGTAAGCCTTGTTGTTAAGCTCCGATTCATCTCCGTTTCCTTTGGCTTCTTGTAGGATCCGAGCCTGCTAAAACGGACTAGTGGGCTTCGATGAAGGCCAGATGGTCGCAGTCAAGAAAGAGGAGGTATCCCAGCAGCCCCGGACCTTTCAGGACGTGTACAGCTGCCTATTGGTTGACCTCTGGGACTGACCTTTCCCGGTGTTTCATGGGAAAGAGAGTTTTTTTCTGTTAAAGTTGAATACTGCTGGTGATGGAAAATAAAGAAAGTAGAGCATAATCCTGGCCTCCGTGTCCTTAATAGAATTGAAACTTTCCTTCGTTTCTACTAGGATATTTTTCGTTCACCACTAACACTTTATGGGTTCCAGGGTAGCGCGCTATGTGCCGAAAAAGCATTTAAACACCCCATCAGGGGTAGCAAGTGCTATATAAATGCAAACCTTTTTCCCTTCTCTATCCCTCCACAATATTTCTCAATCCAAATAATTGACTAACATATCCACCACTCAAATTACTTTCATATTTTCACTATACTAATTCACAAATAATCCTTTATGGGTTCCGAAGTAGTGTGCTACTCGCCGAAAAAGCGCTTCAACACCCCATCAAGAGTAGCAAGCTCTATATAGATGCAAACCTTTTTTCCTCTTCTATCCCTCCACTATCCTTCTCAATCCAAATAACTGACTAACATATTCACCACTCAAATTACTTTCATATTTTCACTATACTAATTCACCACTAATCCTTTAGGGGTTCTGAAGTAGTGTGCTACTCGCCGAAAAAGCGTTTTGACGCATCGTCAGGGGTAGTAAGTGCTATATAAATGCAATTACAATACAATAAAATACAATACCTATGCTACATGTAATCTACCCTACCCGCCTAGAGGAATGCCCTCTCTGTAAGACCTTAGGGGCTGATTTTATTCACTTGGTGTGGACTTGTCCATCGATGACTTCCTACTAGCAGGAAATACTTACCTGCCTTGATGAGGCTTTGGAATAGGAAGTTCCCATGGAAATCCGACAGGTGTTGTTCGGATTACTTCCATCTCCGGCAAAAAAGAAATTAAGTAGGAAATGTGTCCTTTTAGGCGTTCTTTTGGCGAAGCGACATATTGCTTCTACATGACTTAGGCCCACCCTCCCCACTTGTGAGGCGCGGTTTCGGGAAGTCTGTGAATGGGCGATCGCAGAGGAAGTGCGGATGAGACATGTACGAAGAGACAAAAAATTTGAAGACAACCTGCTAGCCTGGTCGTCTATGCTGTCTGAGTTGTGGGAGCCGCAGGCACTACCTGTTTCCGGTAGCGCCACTGAGGGGTTGGCATCTCCCAACCCAGACGTGTGGAAAAAAAACAAAAAAACCTAAAAAAAAACCATAATGTTACCAATGGAAGAGTGGGTAACAGGGTACAGTTACCTATGGGAGAGAGCGCAGCAACGTAAAGTTACCTATGGGAGAGCGCGCAACAGGGTAGAGGTACCTATGGGAGAGCACGCGACAATATAAAGTTACAAATGGGAGAGTGGGCGACAGGGTAGAGTTACTTATGGGATGGAGCGCAACAGCGTAGAGTTACCTATCATAGAGCACACAACAATGAATAGTTACCTGTGGGAGAGTGGCCGACAGTGTATAGTTACTTATGGGAGAGCGTGCAACAATGTAAAGTTACCTATGGGAGAGCTCGCAACAGTGTAGAGCAGTGATACTCAAAGTACGGCCCTGGGGCCCCATGCGGCCCTCCTTACCTTCACATGCAACCCCCAGAAGAACAACTGCACTGGGGTGCTGTTTACTTGATCGAGCAGTAACAATCAGAAAGATGTTAAATAATTGGTAAACAAGTGTTTATTTACACTAACTGAAGTAAAAGAGAAGAAGCAAATAAGATGTCCTGCACCACTTAGATAAGCATTATTTTTTTAAGACATTTTGCAACAAACGTATAAAAATATGATAGTCTCTTCAAAACTCAAAAAGTGTATTTCATTTAAATGAAAATGCGTTTCACCATAGTACATCAGATTATATCAGTGCATTCAGAAGTATGTTTAAAACTGATGGTTTTCAAAAATGAACGTAGAACATTCATGCCTCTACCCACCTTGAGAACAATGTTAATAGTGAACTAAGAGGCTAGTCAGTGGTCACATAGAACCTTCTGCGAGGTCTGGGCTGCTATTATACTTGGACAATATTATAGTTTATTAAATCAAACACATGAGATGGGTTTGTACAGCGCATATTCTGAACTCATGCATTTCAAAGTGCTCTTACATGTCACAATGAAGAAAATGGAGACAAAGTGAAATTATACCATTGTCTAGGATCACACAATTTGTTCATGTGGGGAGGCCAGGATTGATCCCAGGTTTTCTGGTTTCACATTGTGCAATTCTATTTCATTCCAATACAATAATCAAGTTATTTCCTACTTACACTTGAATCTCCCAAGCTAGCAATAGCGCCCACCTTAACACCTCTCCTCACAAAGTCCCACTCCCACCCTGCTGGCATCAATGCGGCCCTCGGGCACTCTACAGACCACACGTTGTGGCCCCTGGGAAAATGTTTGTGAGTACCCATGGTGTAGAGTTATCTTGTAATACAAACGAAGTCCAGGTAGCCGTAGAGTTACTTACAAGTGTAAGGTTTATTAAGTCTTAGTTACAGGATATTAAGATGGTAAATAGTCCATAGGAAGTTTAGCCCCACCAGGAGCAGCCTCCTTGCTGCTCAGCCCACACACTCCACTGACAGTCTCTCAACCACACCAGGCACTCCAGCATTCCATTACCTCCCCAAGCACTCCAGCATTCCACAGCATCACACCCATACTGGCCGAGGGAACAGGTAACTAAGAGAAAGGATGCATAGTAACAATTCGAGTCACAACACATCTCCTTCCCTTAGGGAAAACAATTAATAATATAAAACAATGTACCATGGAAATACACATCATCTAATATCATAAGCACAAGAGAAGCACATACAAGTTAAAACTAACTAATTCCTAATTGAAAGGACCAAAGAAGGAAAAACAGCAAAACAGTCCTATGACATTACATACATTACAATTACATCAATGCACGACTAGGAGAATTTAGAAACAGTCCTATGACATTACATACATTACAATTACATCAATGCACGACTAGGAGAATTAAGAAACAGTCCTATGACATTACATACATTACAATTACATCAATGCACGACTAGGAGAATTTAGAAACAGTCCTATGACATTACATACATTACAATTACATCAATGCACGACTAGGAGAATTAAGAAACAGTACTATGACATTACATACATTACAATTGCACCACTGTAGAACTATGCAGTACTAGGAGAATTAAGAACACCAAAGTGGTGTAACACCCTCACTCACCCCCTTCTGCACACAACATGAAAATTAAAGTACCACGTACACACCACCTAGGGCACACGACCCTACACCCATTGTGCACCTGAAGGGACAAAAAGTCTCAGGCAACGCTCAACATATGCTGTACCAGGGTACACGACCCTGCAACGCAGCACTAGGGTACACAACCCTACAACACAGCACTAGGGTACACAACCCTACAATGCAGCACTAGGGTACAAGTACACACCACCTAGGGCACACAACCCTACACCAATTGTGCGCTTGAAAGGACAAAGTCTCAGGCAAAGCACACACCCAGGGTACATGACCCTGCAACGCAGCACTAGGGTTCATGACCCTACAACACAGCACTAACTCCAGCATTCCACAACATCACATCCATACTGACTGAGCAGCAGGGAACAGGTATCTAAGGGAAAGGATGCATAGTGACAATTCAAGTCACAACAAGTTACCCATGGGAGAGTGCGTGACAGCATAGAAGTACCTATTGGCAACCGCAACAGTGTAGAGTTACTTATGGGAGAGCGTGCAACTATGTAGTGTTACCCATGGGAGAGCGTGCAACAGTGTAAGGCTACTTATAGGTGAGCGCGCAACAACGTAAAGTTACCTATCGGAGAGTACCCAACAACTTAGAGGTACCTATGGGAGAGCGCACGAGAATGCAGAGGTGACTATGGGAGAGCACGCAACAAGGTAGAGGTACTAATAGGAGAGCGCACAACCACATAAAGTAACCAATGGGAGCGTGGGCAACAATGTAGAGTTACCTATTGGAGAAAGCGCAACAATGAATTGTTACCTATCGTAGAGTGGGCATCAATGTAGAGGTACCTATCACAGAGCACGCAACAACGAAGAGTTACCTGTGTGAGAGTGTGCGACAGTGTAGAGTTGCCTATGGGAGAGTTCGCAACAGTGTAGAGGTCCCTATGGGAGTGCTTGCAACAATGTAGAGTTACCTATGCGAGAGAGAGTGCGATAATGTAGAGTTACCTATGGAAGAGCGCACAACAGTGTAGAGTTACTTATGGGAAAGAATGCAAAAACACAGAGTTACCTATGGAGAGAGCCCAACAACATAGAGTTACCAATGAAAGAGCACACGACAATGTAGAGTTATCTGTGGAACAGCTCGCAACAGTGTAGAGTTACCTATGGGAAAGCGTGTGGCAATTCTGAGTTAACTATGGGAGAGCGCAACAGTGTAGAGTTAGCTATGGGAGAGAGCACAACAATGTAGAGTCACCTATGGGAGAGTGCACGACAGTGTAGAGTTACATATGGGAGAGCGTGCAACAATATAGAGTGCGACGAAGTAGAGTTACCTATGGGAGAGCGTGCAGCAGTGTAGGGTTACCTATTGGAGAGAGCACGACAGTGTAGAGTTACCAATGGGAGAGCGTGCCATAGTTTAGAGTTACCTATGCGAGAGAGCACAACAATGTAGAGCTACCTATGGGAGAGCCCACAACAACATAGTTACTTATGGGAGCACACACACCAACGTAGAATTACCTATCAGAGAGCACCCCACAACATAGAGTTACTTATGGGAGAGCGCAACAACTTAGAGCTACTTATCAGAGAGCATGAGAACGTAGAGTTACCTATGGGAGAGCGCGCAATGACGTAGTGGTACCTACAGGAGAGTGCTCAACAGTGTGGATTTAACTATGACAGTGTAGAGTTACTTATAGGAGAGCATGCAACAGCGTAGAGTTACCAATGGGAAAGCGTGTGGCAATTCTGAGTTAACTATGGGAGAGCGCAACAGTGTAGAGTTATCTATGGGAGAGCCCACAACAACATGGAGTTACTTATGGGAGCACGCACACCAACGTAGAATTACCTATCAGAGAGCACCCCACACCATCGAGTTACTTATGGGAGAGTGCAACAACTTAGAGCTACCTATCAGAGAGCATGAGAATGTAGAGTTACCTATGGGAGAGCGTGCAACAATGTGGAGTTACCTATGGGAGAGAGTGCTACAATGTTGAGTTACCTGTGGGGAGCATGCAACAGTGTAGAGTCACTTATGGGAGAGCGTGCGAAAACGTAGAGTGACCTATGGGAGAGAGCCCAACAACATAGAGGTACCACTGAAAGAGCACCTGACAATGTGGAGCTATCTGTGGGAGAGCTCGCAACAGTGTAGAGTCACCTATTGGAAAGCGTGTGACAATCAGAGTTAACTATGGGAGAGCGCAACAGTGTAGAGTTATCTATGGGAGAGCCCACAACAATGTAGAGCCACCTATGGGAGAGTGCGCAACAGTGTAGAGTTACTTATGGGTGAGCGTGCAACAGTATAGAGTTACCTATGGCGGAGAGTGCGACGGAGTAGAGTTAACTATGGGAGAGAGCACAACAATGTAGAGTCACCTATGGGAGAGAGCGCGACAGTGTAGAGTTACTTATGGGCGAGGGTGGTACAATGTAGGGTTACCTATGGGAGAGCCCACAACAACATAGTTACTTATGGGAGCACGCAAAACAATGTAGAATTACATATCAGAGAGAACTCCACAACATGGAGTTACTTATAGCAGAGCGCAACAACTTAGAGATACCTATGAGAGAGCGTGAGAATGTAGAGTTACCTATGGAAGAGCGCGCAATGACGTGCTCTACGGGAGAGTGCTCAACAGTGTAGATTTAACTATGACAGTGTGGAGTTAAATATGGGACAGTGTTCAATAGTGTAGAGGTGTCTATGGGAGAGCACACAACAACATAAAGTTACCAATAGGAGAGTTGGCGACAGTGTAGAGTTACCTATGGGAGAGAGCGCAACAACGAAAAGTTACCTATCATAGACTGCGCAACAAAGTAGAGTTATCTATCACAGAGCGCGCAATAACTAAGTGTTACCTGTGGGAGAGTGGGCGACAGTGTAGAGTTACCTATAAGAGAGCGCATGACAGTGTAGAGTTACCTATGGGAGAGAGCACAACAATGTAGAGTTACTTATGAGAGAGTGCACAACAGTTTAGAGTTACTTATGGGAGAGCATGCAACAATGTAGAGTTACTTATGGGAGAGCACGCAACAATGTAGAGTTACTTACGGGAGAGCGCACAACAGTGTAGAGGTACCTATGGGAAAACACCTGACAAGGTAGTGTTATCTATGGGAGAGTATGCAACAGTGTAGTGTTACCTATGGGAGAGCAGGCGACAGTGTAGAGTTACTTATGGGAGAGCACGCAACAATGTAGAGTTACTTATGGGAGAGTGCGCAACAGTGTAGCGGTACCTATGGGAGAACACCTGACAAGGTAGTGTTATCTATGGGAGAGTACGCAACAGTGTAGTGTTACCTATGGGAGAGCAGGCGACAGTGTAGAGTTACTTATGGGAGAGCGAGCAACGATGTACAGTTTCCTATGGGTAAGATTGCGACAATGTAGACTTACCTAACAGAGAGAGCCCCATAACGTAGAGTTACACAGTGTAGAGTTACCTATGGGGGAGCATGTGACAATTTGGAGTGACCTATGGGGGAGTGCGACAGTGTAGAGTGACCTATGGGAGAGAGCGCAACAATGTAGGGTTATCTATGGGAGAAGACGTGACAATTCAGAGTCACCTTTGGGAGCGTGCACAACAATGTAGAGTTACCTATCAGAAAGCGCCCCACAACATAGAGTTACCTATGGGAGAGTGCAACAATGAAAAGAAAGAGCGACAATGTAGAGTTACCCATGGGAGAGCGCGCAATGGTGTCGCGGTACCTACGGGAGAGAGGGTAGCAATATAGAGTTACCTATGGCAGTGTAGAGTTGAATATGGGAGAGTGTTCAACAGTGTAAAGGTATCTATGGCAGAGCGCACAACAATGTAGAGATACCTATAGGAGAACATGCAGCAATGTGGAGTTACATAGAGGAGAGCGCACAACAATGTACAGTTACCTATGGGAGAGCACACAACAGTGTAGAGTTACCTGTGGGACAGCACGCGACATTGCAAGTTACCTATTGCACACGATAATGTAGAGTAATCTATGGGAGAGCACATGACAGTGTAGAGTTACTTATGGGAGAGCTTGCAACAATGTAGAGTTACCTATGGGAGAGCGCACAACAACGTAGCAGTACCTATAGGAGAGCGTGCAATAGTGTAGAGTTACCTATGGGAGAGTGCGCAACAATGTAGAGTTACCTATGGGAGAGTGCCCAACAACGTTGAGGTACCTATGGGAGAGCGTGCGACAATGTAGAGTTATCTATGGGAGAGTTCGCAACAGTGTACAGTTACCTTTGGGAAAGCACATAACAATTCAGAGTTACTTATGGGAGAGTGCAACAGTGTAATAGATTTACCTATGGGAGACAGCACGACAATGTAGAGTTACCTATGGGAGAACCTGCTACAATGTAGAGGTACCTATGGGAGAGCATGCAATAGTGTAGTTACTCATGGAAGAGTGCGCAACAATGTAGAGTTATCTATGAGAAAGCACATCATTCAGAGTTACCTATGGGAGAGCATAACAGTGTAGAGAGAGTTACCTATGGGAGAGAGCATGACAGTGTAGAGTTTCCTATGTGAGAGCGTGCAGCAGCGTAGAGTTACTTATGGTTGAGTGCGCAACAACATTGAGTTACCTATGGTAAAGGGCACAATAACATAGAGGTACCTATGAGAGAGCGCTCAACAATTTAGTAATCCATTGAAGTGAATGGTAGAGTCTAAAATATTCCATTGAAGAGCATGCTATAATCTAGATGAATCTATTAAAGTGAACACTATAATCTGGATGAATCCATTGAAATTGCGTGCTATATTCTAGAGTAATCCATTGAAGTGAATGCTATAATCTAAAGTAATCCATTGAACTGAATGTTATAATCTACAGTATTCCACTGAAGATGTTTGTTTTAATCTAGAGTAATCCATTGAAGTGAATTCTATAATCTGGAGTAATCCATTGAAGTGATTGTTATAATCTAGATTAACCCATTGAAGAGCCTGCTATAATTTAGATTATTCCATTGAAGAGCGTGCTATAATCTAGAGTAATCCATTGAAGTGAATGATATAATGAAGGGTAATCCATTGAATTGAATGTTATAATCTAGATTAACCCATTGAAGAGCGTGCTATAATCTAGAGTAATCCATTGAAGTGAATGTTATAATCTAGATTAACCCATTGAAGAGCCTGCTATAATTTAGATTATTCCATTGAAGAGCGTGCTATAATCTAGAGTAATCCATTGAAGTGAATGTTATAATCTAGATTAACCCATTGAAGAGTGTGCTATAATTTAGATTATTCCATTGAAGAGCGTGCTATAATCTAGAGTAATTCATTGAAGTGAATGTTATAATATAGAGTAATCAACTGAAGGGCATGCTATAAACTAGAGTAATCCATTGAAGTGAATGTTATAATCTACAGCATTCCATTGAAGAGAGCGCTATAATCTAGAGTAATCCATTGAAGTGAATGCTATAATCTACAGAGCTGCATTGAAGTGAATGCTATAATCTAGGGTATTCCATTAAGGAGTGTGCTATAATTTAGATTATTCCATTGAAGAGCGTGATATAATCTAGAGTAATTCATTGAAGTGAATGTTATAATCTAGAGTAATCAACTGAAGGGCATGTTATAAACTAGAGTAATCCATTGAAGTGAATGCTATAATCTACAGAGCTCCATTGAAGTGAATGCTATAATCTAGGGTATTCCATTGAAGAGTGTGCTATAATATAGAGTAGTCAGGTGAAGTGAATGCTATAATCTAGAGTAAACCATTGAAGTGAATGTTATAATATAGAGTAATCCATTGAAGTGAATGCTACAATCTGCACAGCTCCATGGAAGTGAATGCTATAATCTATGGTATTCTATTGAAGAGTGTGCTATAATATAGAGTAGTCAGTTGAAGAGAATGCTATAATCTAGAGTAAACCATTGAAGTGAATGTTATAATATAGAGTAATCCATTGAAGTGAATGCTACAATCTGCACAGCTCCATGGAAGTGAATGCTATAATCTATGGTATTCTATTGAAGAGTGTGCTATAATATAGAGTAGTCAGTTGAAGAGAATGCTATAATCTAGAGTACTCCATTGAAGTAAATGTTATAATCCAGAGTAATCAATTGAAGTGAATGCTATAATCTAGAGTAAACCATTGAAGTGAATGCTACAATCTGCACAGCTCCATGGAAGTGAATGCTATAATCTATGGTATTCCATTGAAGAGTGTGCTATAATATAGAGTAGTCAGTTGAAGTGAATGCTATAATCTAGAGTACTCCATTGAAGTAAATGTTATAATCCAGAGTAATCAATTGAAGTGAATGCTATAATCTAGAGTAAACCATTGAAGTGAATGCTACAATCTGCACAGCTCCATGGAAGTGAATGCTATAATCTAGGGTATTCCATTGAAGAGTGTGCTATTATATAGAAGTAGTCAGTTGAAGTGAATGCTATAATCTAGAGTAAACCATTGAAGTGAATGTTATAATATAGAGTAATCCATTGAAGTGAATGCTACAATCTGCACAGCTCCATGGAAGTGAATGCTATAATCTATGGTATTCCATTGAAGAGTGTGCTATAATCTACAGAGCTCCATTGAAGTGAATGCTATAATCTACAGAGCTCCATTGAAGTGAATGCTATAATCTATGGTATTCCATTGAAGAGTGTGCTATAATCTACAGAGCTCCATTGAAGTGAATGCTATAATCTACAGAGCTCCATTGAAGTGAATGCTATAATCTATGGTATTCCATTGAAGAGTGTGCTATAATCTACAGAGCTCCATTGAAGTGAATGCTATAATCTATGGTATTCCATTGAAGAGTGTGCTATAATATAGAGTAGTCAGGTGAAGTGAATGCTATAATCTAGAGTAAACCATTGAAGTGAATGTTATAATATAGAGTAATCCATTGAAGTGAATGCTACAATCTGCACAGCTCCATGGAAGTGAATGCTATAATCTAGGGTATTCCATTGAAGAGTGTGCTATAATATAGAGTAGTCAGGTGAAGTGAATGCTATAATCTAGAGTAAACCATTGAAGTGAATGTTATAATATAGAGTAATCCATTGAAGTGAATGCTACAATCTGCACAGCTCCATGGAAGTGAATGCTATAATCTATGGTATTCTATTGAAGAGTGTGCTATAATATAGAGTAGTCAGTTGAAGTGAATGCTATAATCTAGAGTACTCCATTGAAGTAAATGTTATAATCCAGAGTAATCAATTGAAGTGAATGCTACAATCTGCACAGCTCCATGGAAGTGAATGCTATAATCTATGGTATTCCATTGAAGAGTGTGCTATAATATAGAGTAGTCAGTTGAAGTGAATGCTATAATCTAGAGTATTCCATTAAGGAGTGTGCTATAATTTAGATTATTCCATTGAAGAGCGTGCTATAATCTAGAGTAATTCATTGAAGTGAATGTTATAATCTAGAGTAATCCACTGAAGGGCATGTTATAAACTAGAGTAATCCATTGAAGTGAATGTTATAATCTACAGCATTCCATTGAAGAGAGCGCTATAATCTAGAGTAATCCATTGAAGTGAATGTTATAATATAGAGTAATCCATTGAAGTGAATGCTACAATCTGCACAGCTCCATGGAAGTGAATGCTATAATCTATGGTATTCCATTGAAGAGTGTGCTATAATCTACAGAGCTCCATTGAAGTGAATGCTATAATCTAGGGTATTCCATTGAAGAGTGTGCTATTATAT
This sequence comes from Calotriton arnoldi, assembly GCA_963921515.1. Classification (NCBI taxonomy): domain Eukaryota; kingdom Metazoa; phylum Chordata; class Amphibia; order Caudata; family Salamandridae; genus Calotriton; species Calotriton arnoldi. The sequence continues at coordinate 921,291 of CAWUFW010002020.1, read as the reverse complement.
AGAGTAGTCAGTTGAAGTGAATGCTATAATCTCGAGTAAACCATTGAAGTGAATGTTATAATATAGAGTAATCCATTGAAGTGAATGCTACAATCTGCGCAGCTCCATGGAAGTGAATGCTATAATCTATGGTATTCCATTGAAGAGTGTGCTATAATATAGAGTAGTCAGTTGAAGTGAATGCTATAATCTAGAGTACTCCATTGAAGTAAATGTTATAATCCAGAGTAATCAATTGAAGTGAATGCTACAATCTGCACAGCTCCATGGAAGTGAATGCTATAATCTATGGTATTCCATTGAAGAGTGTGCTATAATATAGAGTAGTCAGTTGAAGTGAATGCTATAATCTAGAGTAAACCATTGAAGTGAATGTTATAATATAGAGTAATCCATTGAAGTGAATGCTACAATCTGCACAGCTCCATGGAAGTGAATGCTATAATCTATGGTATTCCATTGAAGAGTGTGCTATAATATAGAGTAGTCAGTTGAAGAGAATGCTATAATCTAGAGTAAACCATTGAAGTGAATGTTATAATATAGAGTAATCCATTGAAGTGAATGCTACAATCTGCACAGCTCCATGGAAGTGAATGCTATAATCTAGGGTATTCCATTGAAGAGTGTGCTATAATATAGAGTAGTCAGTTGAAGTGAATGCTATAATCTAGAGTAAACCATTGAAGTGAATGTTATAATATAGAGTAATCCATTGAAGTGAATGCTACAATCTGCACAGCTCCATGGAAGTGAATGCTATAATCTAGGGTATTCCATTGAAGAGTGTGCTATAATATAGAGTAGTCAGTTGAAGTGAATGCTATAATCTAGAGTAAACCATTGAAGTGAATGTTATAATATAGAGTAATCCATTGAAGTGAATGCTACAATCTGCACAGCTCCATGGAAGTGAATGCTATAATCTATGGTATTCCATTGAAGAGTGTGCTATAATATAGAGTAGTCAGTTGAAGTGAATGCTATAATCTAGAGTACTCCATTGAAGTAAATGTTATAATCCAGAGTAATCAATTGAAGTGAATGCTACAATCTGCACAGCTCCATGGAAGTGAATGCTATAATCTATGGTATTCCATTGAAGAGTGTGCTATAATATAGAGTAGTCAGTTGAAGTGAATGCTATAATCTAGAGTAAACCATTGAAGTGAATGTTATAATATAGAGTAATCCATTGAAGTGAATGCTACAATCTGCACAGCTCCATGGAAGTGAATGCTATAATCTATGGTATTCCATTGAAGAGTGTGCTATAATATAGAGTAGTCAGTTGAAGAGAATGCTATAATCTAGAGTAAACCATTGAAGTGAATGTTATAATATAGAGTAATCCATTGAAGTGAATGCTACAATCTGCACAGCTCCATGGAAGTGAATGCTATAATCTAGGGTATTCCATTGAAGAGTGTGCTATAATATAGAGTAGTCAGTTGAAGTGAATGCTATAATCTAGAGTAAACCATTGAAGTGAATGTTATAATATAGAGTAATCCATTGAAGTGAATGCTACAATCTGCACAGCTCCATGGAAGTGAATGCTATAATCTAGGGTATTCCATTGAAGAGTGTGCTATAATATAGAGTAGTCAGTTGAAGTGAATGCTATAATCTAGAGTAAACCATTGAAGTGAATGTTATAATATAGAGTAATCCATTGAAGTGAATGCTACAATCTGCACAGCTCCATGGAAGTGAATGCTATAATCTATGGTATTCCATTGAAGAGTGTGCTATAATCTACAGAGCTCCATTGAAGTGAATGCTATAATCTACAGAGCTCCATTGAAGTGAATGCTATAATCTAGGGTATTCCATTGAAGAGTGTGCTATAATATAGAGTAGTCAGTTGAAGAGAATGCTATAATCTAGAGTACTCCATTGAAGTAAATGTTATAATCCAGAGTAATCAATTGAAGTGAATGCTACAATCTAGGGTATTCCATTGAAGAGTGTGCTATTATATAGAGTAGTCAGTTGAAGTGAATGCTATAATCTCGAGTAAACCATTGAAGTGAATGTTATAATATAGAGTAATCCATTGAAGTGAATGCTACAATCTGCGCAGCTCCATGGAAGTGAATGCTATAATCTATGGTATTCCATTGAAGAGTGTGCTATAATATAGAGTAGTCAGTTGAAGTGAATGCTATAATCTAGAGTACTCCATTGAAGTAAATGTTATAATCCGGAGTAATCAATTGAAGTGAATGCTACAATCTGCACAGCTCCATGGAAGTGAATGCTATAATCTATGGTATTCCATTGAAGAGTGTGCTATAATATAGAGTAGTCAGTTGAAGTGAATGCTATAATCTAGAGTAAACCATTGAAGTGAATGTTATAATATAGAGTAATCCATTGAAGTGAATGCTACAATCTGCACAGCTCCATGGAAGTGAATGCTATAATCTATGGTATTCCATTGAAGAGTGTGCTATAATATAGAGTAGTCAGTTGAAGAGAATGCTATAATCTAGAGTAAACCATTGAAGTGAATGTTATAATATAGAGTAATCCATTGAAGTGAATGCTACAATCTGCACAGCTCCATGGAAGTGAATGCTATAATCTAGGGTATTCCATTGAAGAGTGTGCTATAATATAGAGTAGTCAGTTGAAGTGAATGCTATAATCTAGAGTAAACCATTGAAGTGAATGTTATAATATAGAGTAATCCATTGAAGTGAATGCTACAATCTGCACAGCTCCATGGAAGTGAATGCTATAATCTAGGGTATTCCATTGAAGAGTGTGCTATAATATAGAGTAGTCAGTTGAAGTGAATGCTATAATCTAGAGTAAACCATTGAAGTGAATGTTATAATATAGAGTAATCCATTGAAGTGAATGCTACAATCTGCACAGCTCCATGGAAGTGAATGCTATAATCTATGGTATTCCATTGAAGAGTGTGCTATAATATAGAGTAGTCAGTTGAAGTGAATGCTATAATCTAGAGTACTCCATTGAAGTAAATGTTATAATCCAGAGTAATCAATTGAAGTGAATGCTACAATCTGCACAGCTCCATGGAAGTGAATGCTATAATCTATGGTATTCCATTGAAGAGTGTGCTATAATATAGAGTAGTCAGTTGAAGTGAATGCTATAATCTAGAGTAAACCATTGAAGTGAATGTTATAATATAGAGTAATCCATTGAAGTGAATGCTACAATCTGCACAGCTCCATGGAAGTGAATGCTATAATCTATGGTATTCCATTGAAGAGTGTGCTATAATATAGAGTAGTCAGTTGAAGAGAATGCTATAATCTAGAGTAAACCATTGAAGTGAATGTTATAATATAGAGTAATCCATTGAAGTGAATGCTACAATCTGCACAGCTCCATGGAAGTGAATGCTATAATCTAGGGTATTCCATTGAAGAGTGTGCTATAATATAGAGTAGTCAGTTGAAGTGAATGCTATAATCTAGAGTAAACCATTGAAGTGAATGTTATAATATAGAGTAATCCATTGAAGTGAATGTTATAATATAGAGTAATCCATTGAAGTGAATGCTACAATCTGCACAGCTCCATGGAAGTGAATGCTATAATCTATGGTATTCCATTGAAGAGTGTGCTATAATCTACAGAGCTCCATTGAAGTGAATGCTATAATCTATGGTATTCCATTGAAGAGTGTGCTATAATATAGAGTAGTCAGGTGAAGTGAATGCTATAATCTAGGGTATTCCATTGAAGAGTGTGCTATAATATAGAGTAGTCAGGTGAAGTGAATGCTATAATCTAGAGTAAACCATTGAAGTGAATGTTATAATATAGAGTAATCCATTGAAGTGAATGCTACAATCTGCACAGCTCCATGGAAGTGAATGCTATAATCTATGGTATTCCATTGAAGAGTGTGCTATTATATAGAGTAGTCAGTTGAAGAGAATGCTATAATCTAGAGTAAACCATTGAAGTGAATGTTATAATATAGAGTAATCCATTGAAGTGAATGCTACAATCTGCGCAGCTCCATGGAAGTGAATGCTATAATCTATGGTATTCCATTGAAGAGTGTGCTATAATATAGAGTAGTCAGTTGAAGTGAATGCTATAATCTAGAGTACTCCATTGAAGTAAATGTTATAATCCAGAGTAATCAATTGAAGTGAATGCTACAATCTGCACAGCTCCATGGAAGTGAATGCTATAATCTATGGTATTCCATTGAAGAGTGTGCTATAATATAGAGTAGTCAGTTGAAGAGAATGCTATAATCTAGAGTAAACCATTGAAGTGAATGTTATAATATAGAGTAATCCATTGAAGTGAATGCTACAATCTGCACAGCTCCATGGAAGTGAATGCTATAATCTATGGTATTCTATTGAAGAGTGTGCTATAATATAGAGTAGTCAGTTGAAGAGAATGCTATAATCTAGAGTACTCCATTGAAGTAAATGTTATAATCCAGAGTAATCAATTGAAGTGAATGCTACAATCTGCACAGCTCCATGGAAGTGAATGCTATAATCTATGGTATTCCATTGAAGAGTGTGCTATAATATAGAGTAGTCAGTTGAAGTGAATGCTATAATCTAGAGTAAACCATTGAAGTGAATGTTATAATATAGAGTAATCCATTGAAGTGAATGCTACAATCTGCACAGCTCCATGGAAGTGAATGCTATAATCTATGGTATTCTATTGAAGAGTGTGCTATAATATAGAGTAGTCAGTTGAAGTGAATGCTATAATCTAGGGTATTCCATTGAAGTAAATGTTATAATCCAGAGTAGTCAGTTGAAGTGAATGCTATAATCTAGAGTAAACCATTGAAGTGAATGTTATAATATAGAGTAATCCATTGAAGTGAATGCTACAATCTGCACAGCTCCATGGAAGTGAATGCTATAATCTATGGTATTCCATTGAAGAGTGTGCTATAATATAGAGTAGTCAGGTGAAGTGAATGCTATAATCTAGGGTATTCCATTGAAGAGTGTGCTATAATATAGAGTAGTCAGGTGAAGTGAATGCTATAATCTAGAGTAAACCATTGAAGTGAATGTTATAATATAGAGTAATCCATTGAAGTGAATGCTACAATCTGCACAGCTCCATGGAAGTGAATGCTATAATCTATGGTATTCCATTGAAGAGTGTGCTATAATATAGAGTAGTCAGGTGAAGTGAATGCTATAATCTAGGGTATTCCATTGAAGAGTGTGCTATAATATAGAGTAGTCAGGTGAAGTGAATGCTATAATCTAGAGTAAACCATTGAAGTGAATGTTATAATATAGAGTAATCCATTGAAGTGAATGTTATAATATAGAGTAATCCATTGAAGTGAATGCTACAATCTGCACAGCTCCATTGAAGTGAATGCTATAATCTAGGGTATTCCATTGAAGAGTGTGCTATAATATAGAGTAGTCAGTTGAAGTGAATGCTATAATCTAGAGTAAACCATTGAAGTGAATGTTATAATATAGAGTAATCCATTGAAGTGAATGCTATAATCTAGAGTAAACCATTGAAGTGAATGTTATAATATAGAGTAATCCATTGAAGTGAATGCTACAATCTGCACAGCTCCATGGAAGTGAATGCTATAATCTATGGTATTCCATTGAAGAGTGTGCTATTATATAGAGTAGTCAGTTGAAGAGAATGCTATAATCTAGAGTACTCCATTGAAGTAAATGTTATAATCCAGAGTAATCAATTGAAGTGAATGCTATAATCTATGGTATTCCATTGAAGAGTGTGCTATAATATAGAGTAGTCAGTTGAAGAGAATGCTATAATCTAGAGTAAACCATTGAAGTGAATGTTATAATATAGAGTAATCCATTGAAGTGAATGCTACAATCTGCACAGCTCCATGGAAGTGAATGCTATAATCTATGGTATTCTATTGAAGAGTGTGCTATAATATAGAGTAGTCAGTTGAAGAGAATGCTATAATCTAGAGTACTCCATTGAAGTAAATGTTATAATCCAGAGTAATCAATTGAAGTGAATGCTACAATCTGCACAGCTCCATGGAAGTGAATGCTATAATCTATGGTATTCCATTGAAGAGTGTGCTATAATATAGAGTAGTCAGTTGAAGTGAATGCTATAATCTAGAGTAAACCATTGAAGTGAATGTTATAATATAGAGTAATCCATTGAAGTGAATGCTACAATCTGCACAGCTCCATGGAAGTGAATGCTATAATCTATGGTATTCTATTGAAGAGTGTGCTATAATATAGAGTAGTCAGTTGAAGTGAATGCTATAATCTAGGGTATTCCATTGAAGTAAATGTTATAATCCAGAGTAGTCAGTTGAAGTGAATGCTATAATCTAGAGTAAACCATTGAAGTGAATGTTATAATATAGAGTAATCCATTGAAGTGAATGCTACAATCTGCACAGCTCCATGGAAGTGAATGCTATAATCTATGGTATTCCATTGAAGAGTGTGCTATAATATAGAGTAGTCAGTTGAAGTGAATGCTATAATCTAGAGTACTCCATTGAAGTAAATGTTATAATCCAGAGTAATCAATTGAAGTGAATGCTATAATCTATGGTATTCCATTGAAGAGTGTGCTATAATCTACAGAGCTCCATTGAAGTGAATGCTACAATCTGCACAGCTCCATGGAAGTGAATGCTATAATCTATGGTATTCTATTGAAGAGTGTGCTATAATATAGAGTAGTCAGTTGAAGTGAATGCTATAATCTAGAGTACTCCATTGAAGTAAATGTTATAATCCAGAGTAATCAATTGAAGTGAATGCTACAATCTGCACAGCTCCATGGAAGTGAATGCTATAATCTAGGGTATTCCATTGAAGAGTGTGCTATAATATAGAGTAGTCAGTTGAAGAGAATGCTATAATCTAGAGTAAACCATTGAAGTGAATGTTATAATATAGAGTAATCCATTGAAGTGAATGCTACAATCTGCACAGCTCCATGGAAGTGAATGCTATAATCTATGGTATTCTATTGAAGAGTGTGCTATAATATAGAGTAGTCAGTTGAAGAGAATGCTATAATCTAGAGTACTCCATTGAAGTAAATGTTATAATCCAGAGTAATCAATTGAAGTGAATGCTACAATCTGCACAGCTCCATGGAAGTGAATGCTATAATCTATGGTATTCCATTGAAGAGTGTGCTATAATATAGAGTAGTCAGTTGAAGAGAATGCTATAATCTAGAGTAAACCATTGAAGTGAATGTTATAATATAGAGTAATCCATTGAAGTGAATGCTACAATCTGCACAGCTCCATGGAAGTGAATGCTATAATCTATGGTATTCTATTGAAGAGTGTGCTATAATATAGAGTAGTCAGTTGAAGTGAATGCTATAATCTAGGGTATTCCATTGAAGTAAATGTTATAATCCAGAGTAGTCAGTTGAAGTGAATGCTATAATCTAGAGTAAACCATTGAAGTGAATGTTATAATATAGAGTAATCCATTGAAGTGAATGCTACAATCTGCACAGCTCCATGGAAGTGAATGCTATAATCTATGGTATTCTATTGAAGAGTGTGCTATAATATAGAGTAGTCAGTTGAAGTGAATGCTATAATCTAGGGTATTCCATTGAAGTAAATGTTATAATCCAGAGTAGTCAGTTGAAGTGAATGCTATAATCTAGAGTAAACCATTGAAGTGAATGTTATAATATAGAGTAATCCATTGAAGTGAATGCTACAATCTGCACAGCTCCATGGAAGTGAATGCTACAATCTAGGGTATTCCATTGAAGAGTGTGCTATAATATAGAGTAGTCAGTTGAAGTGAATGCTATAATCTAGAGTATTCCATTAAGGAGTGTGCTATAATTTAGATTATTCCATTGAAGAGCGTGCTATAATCTAGAGTAGTCAGTTGAAGTGAATGTTATAATCTAGAGTAATCCACTGAAGGGCATGTTATAAACTAGAGTAATCCATTGAAGTGAATGCTATAATCTACAGAGCTCCATTGAAGTGAATGCTATAATCTAGGGTATTCCATTGAAGAGTGTGCTATAATATAGAGTAGTCAGTTGAAGTGAATGCTATAATCTAGAGTAAACCATTGAAGTGAATGTTATAATATAGAGTAATCCATTGAAGTGAATGCTATAATCTAGAGTAAACCATTGAAGTGAATGTTATAATATAGAGTAATCCATTGAAGTGAATGCTACAATCTGCACAGCTCCATGGAAGTGAATGCTATAATCTAGGGTATTCCATTGAAGAGTGTGCTATAATCTACAGAGCTCCATTGAAGTGAATGCTATAATCTAGGGTATTCCATTGAAGAGTGTGCTATAATATAGAGTAGTCAGTTGAAGAGAATGCTATAATCTAGAGTACTCCATTGAAGTAAATGTTATAATCCAGAGTAATCAATTGAAGTGAATGCTATAATCTATGGTATTCCATTGAAGAGTGTGCTATAATATAGAGTAGTCAGTTGAAGAGAATGCTATAATCTAGAGTAAACCATTGAAGTGAATGTTATAATATAGAGTAATCCATTGAAGTGAATGCTACAATCTGCACAGCTCCATGGAATTGAATGCTATAATCTATGGTATTCTATTGAAGAGTGTGCTATAATATAGAGTAGTCAGTTGAAGAGAATGCTATAATCTAGAGTACTCCATTGAAGTAAATGTTATAATCCAGAGTAATCAATTGAAGTGAATGCTACAATCTGCACAGCTCCATGGAAGTGAATGCTATAATCTATGGTATTCCATTGAAGAGTGTGCTATAATATAGAGTAGTCAGTTGAAGTGAATGCTATAATCTAGAGTAAACCATTGAAGTGAATGTTATAATATAGAGTAATCCATTGAAGTGAATGCTACAATCTGCACAGCTCCATGGAAGTGAATGCTATAATCTATGGTATTCTATTGAAGAGTGTGCTATAATATAGAGTAGTCAGTTGAAGTGAATGCTATAATCTAGGGTATTCCATTGAAGTAAATGTTATAATCCAGAGTAGTCAGTTGAAGTGAATGCTATAATCTAGAGTAAACCATTGAAGTGAATGTTATAATATAGAGTAATCCATTGAAGTGAATGCTACAATCTGCACAGCTCCATGGAAGTGAATGCTATAATCTATGGTATTCCATTGAAGAGTGTGCTATAATATAGAGTAGTCAGTTGAAGTGAATGCTATAATCTAGAGTACTCCATTGAAGTAAATGTTATAATCCAGAGTAATCAATTGAAGTGAATGCTATAATCTATGGTATTCCATTGAAGAGTGTGCTATAATCTACAGAGCTCCATTGAAGTGAATGCTACAATCTGCACAGCTCCATGGAAGTGAATGCTATAATCTATGGTATTCTATTGAAGAGTGTGCTATAATATAGAGTAGTCAGTTGAAGTGAATGCTATAATCTAGAGTACTCCATTGAAGTAAATGTTATAATCCAGAGTAATCAATTGAAGTGAATGCTACAATCTGCACAGCTCCATGGAAGTGAATGCTATAATCTAGGGTATTCCATTGAAGAGTGTGCTATAATATAGAGTAGTCAGTTGAAGAGAATGCTATAATCTAGAGTAAACCATTGAAGTGAATGTTATAATATAGAGTAATCCATTGAAGTGAATGCTACAATCTGCACAGCTCCATGGAAGTGAATGCTATAATCTATGGTATTCTATTGAAGAGTGTGCTATAATATAGAGTAGTCAGTTGAAGAGAATGCTATAATCTAGAGTACTCCATTGAAGTAAATGTTATAATCCAGAGTAATCAATTGAAGTGAATGCTACAATCTGCACAGCTCCATGGAAGTGAATGCTATAATCTATGGTATTCCATTGAAGAGTGTGCTATAATATAGAGTAGTCAGTTGAAGAGAATGCTATAATCTAGAGTAAACCATTGAAGTGAATGTTATAATATAGAGTAATCCATTGAAGTGAATGCTACAATCTGCACAGCTCCATGGAAGTGAATGCTATAATCTATGGTATTCTATTGAAGAGTGTGCTATAATATAGAGTAGTCAGTTGAAGTGAATGCTATAATCTAGGGTATTCCATTGAAGTAAATGTTATAATCCAGAGTAGTCAGTTGAAGTGAATGCTATAATCTAGAGTAAACCATTGAAGTGAATGTTATAATATAGAGTAATCCATTGAAGTGAATGCTACAATCTGCACAGCTCCATGGAAGTGAATGCTATAATCTATGGTATTCTATTGAAGAGTGTGCTATAATATAGAGTAGTCAGTTGAAGTGAATGCTATAATCTAGGGTATTCCATTGAAGTAAATGTTATAATCCAGAGTAGTCAGTTGAAGTGAATGCTATAATCTAGAGTAAACCATTGAAGTGAATGTTATAATATAGAGTAATCCATTGAAGTGAATGCTACAATCTGCACAGCTCCATGGAAGTGAATGCTACAATCTAGGGTATTCCATTGAAGAGTGTGCTATAATATAGAGTAGTCAGTTGAAGTGAATGCTATAATCTAGAGTATTCCATTAAGGAGTGTGCTATAATTTAGATTATTCCATTGAAGAGCGTGCTATAATCTAGAGTAGTCAGTTGAAGTGAATGTTATAATCTAGAGTAATCCACTGAAGGGCATGTTATAAACTAGAGTAATCCATTGAAGTGAATGCTATAATCTACAGAGCTCCATTGAAGTGAATGCTATAATCTAGGGTATTCCATTGAAGAGTGTGCTATAATATAGAGTAGTCAGTTGAAGTGAATGCTATAATCTAGAGTAAACCATTGAAGTGAATGTTATAATATAGAGTAATCCATTGAAGTGAATGCTATAATCTAGAGTAAACCATTGAAGTGAATGTTATAATATAGAGTAATCCATTGAAGTGAATGCTACAATCTGCACAGCTCCATGGAAGTGAATGCTATAATCTAGGGTATTCCATTGAAGAGTGTGCTATAATCTACAGAGCTCCATTGAAGTGAATGCTATAATCTAGGGTATTCCATTGAAGAGTGTGCTATAATATAGAGTAGTCGGTTGAAGTGAATGCTATAATCTAGAGTAATCCATTGAAGTGAATGTTATAATCTAGAGTAATCCATTGAAGAGAGCGCTATAATCTAGAGTAATCCATTGGAGTGAATGCTATGTTTTAGAGTATTCCATTGAAGAGAATGCTATAATCTAATAATCCATTGAAATGAATGTTATAATAATCTAGTGTGATCCATTGAAGAATGTGCTATAATATAGAGTAATCCATTGAAGTGAATGCTATAATCTAGAGTAATCCATTGAAGGACGTGATATAATCTACAGTAATCCAGTGAAGTGAATGCTATAATGTAGAGCAGTCCATTCAAGAGCTTGCTATAAACCAAAATTACCCACTCTTCAAACAGAGAATTACAATCTGTTTTTATATATTCTAAAGATACTCATTGGAGAGTGTGCTACAATCTTTTGATACCCATCAAAGAAGCACATGGACACCATTTTGGGGCTGCTGGGGGTCGAATCTGCAGCCCTTGGGTTGCCTCCTGCCATGGGGTCTGCAGGGAACACAGACGTGTATATGTTTCATTGCATACATTAATTTAGCAGTGAAACAGATATAGGGTGAAACAAAATGTTGCCATCCTACAGCTTGAGAATGACACGATTTGTGACCCGGGGCTCCGACTTGAGGAGCCGCTGAAATGGCTTTGTGGCTTGACCTAGAAGGCATGAAAAAATTAAAGCAAAAAGTACAACACGTGCAAATTAATGTATTAATTATTGGTAGAGGGAGCCTGGAACAATGGGTGTCTCCATGGTTCTGGTTGTCCCTGAGCACATGAAAGTAGGGACTTGGGAGACAGCACAGGCAAGAGAGGTCCCTGAATCAGCTCCCTTTTGCTGCCCCGAGCAGCAGGTCTTCCGCTTGCCGCCCTCTGACCCCTGCCTTAGAGCCTTCTCCCTTGTCTGCCTCATTTTCCACCACTTTTACCTCGCTTTCTGTTGCTTTTTGCCTCTTTTTCTACTGCTTTCTGCTCCATTTTCTTTTGCCTTTTGCCTCTTTTCAACTGATTTCTGCCAGTTTCTCTGTTGCTTTCTGCCTCTTTTTCCACTACTTTCTGCTCCATTTTCTGTTGCCTTTTGCCTCTTTTCAACTGATTTCTGCCAGTTTCTCTGTTGCTTTCTGCCTCTTTTTCCACTACTTTCTGCTCCATTTTCTGTTGCCTCTTTTTCTACTGATTTCTGCCTGTTTTCTTGTTGATTTCTGCATATTTCCACTGATTCTGGCCGTTTTGCTGTTGCTTTTTTGCCTCTTTCTACTGATTCTGCCTGTCTTCCCTTCATCTTACCTCTTTGTTTTCCTGCTTCCCGCCTCCCACAAGCCCCGCCCACCTCCACCCAGCACCCCTCCCTCCTCCTAGGACCTACTTAATGGAGGCTGCAGCGTGCACCGAAGGCGCGCCCAAGGCAAGCCTGGCTGCGCCGGTCCGTGCCTGGACCGTGCCCAGACCGTGCCAGGAACCCTGGTTCTCCCGCCCACCGCATGTACATCGCCGAAGAGCTCTGAGCCTTGAACCTCTGACTCCGCAACAACAACTGCTGCTGCACTTCTCCACTATCAACGGCAGAACCTTTCACCTGCCTGCACTGTTTCTTCTCCTGCGACACCGGAGCACCCGCATGAACGACCACCACCACCACACTGACCATGACTGCTTCAGAGCAACTCGACTGCCTCCTCCTCAACACACGCAAGAATGCCACCGAAATCTGGGACATCATCACCACCCTCACTGTGGACGTCATCTTCCTCACTGAGACCCAGCTCACCCCCGCATCTACTCCCGGCATTGACTCAGCAATACCTGACAGCTACAAGATAGCACACCGGGACTGCATCAACAAACACGGAGGCGGGATCTCCATTATCCACAAAGAAAATATCCACTGCACCACCAATGAAGACGACACCACCCCAATCATCGAACACTTCAATTTCAAACTCCAAACAGATGGCAAATCCACCATCAGAGGCACCCTTGCTTACAGACCTCCAGGATCACGCCCCAGCTACTGCAATGCCATTCCTGACTTCATCGCCCCACTCGCCATTGACTCCCAGGGCTAAATCTTCCCCCGAGACCTCAAATTCCACCTTGATGACCTCAAAAATACTAACACCTCCGATCTCCTCGAAAGCATGAGCAACATTGGCCTCACCCAACTAGTCACCAGCCCCACACACAACGCGGGACACACTCTTGACCCCAGCTTCACAGCCAGTGACAGAGTCAAGTACAGTCATGTCACTAAACACACCTGGACAGACTAGGCTATCATCCACTTTGTCATCACCAGACCCCCCCCCTCGGCACCACCCCTGAGACAACCAGCACCCCCCGCCACAGCTGGAGCAAAGTGTCAGAGAGCCAGTGGACCTACGCCCTTAACACCTCCCAGCCTGACAGCCCACCCAAACCTCTTACGACTGTCAAGAAGTTCACTGTCCGGATCACCAACTGCGTCGACAGAGTCGCCCCCATCAAGCCCAGTGAACACAAAAGATCCACCAAACAGGCTCGATAATACACCATGGAGCTGAGAACCGCGAAACGCATCTGCAAGCAACTAGTAAGAAAATGCCTCTCCAGCAAGGAATCCACAGAAAGAGCCACTTTTATGACTGCCCTCGACCATTACCACCAGCTCCTGAAGGAGATGAAAAAAAATGCCCTGGCGGACCGCATCGAAGGCTGCTCCAACCATAGCAAAGAACTCTTCAACATCATCAGAGAGTGTTCCAACTCCTCAGCCATCCAAAAACAACATCACTCCTTCCCAGGAACTTTGCGACACCCTCTACAATAATTTCGAACCCCAGCTCACCCCTGCTGACCTCTTCAGCCACCTCACTCCCACTGAAACAAGACCCAACTGCATACTCACCACCTGGAACCAGCTTACCACACAGAACACCACAGCAATCATGAACTATGTCCACTCAAGAGCCCCTGTGGACCCCTGCCCTCACCACATTTTTAACCTCTGGAGCAAGAAGATCATCAGCAAGCTTGCCACCCTTTTCAATGTTTTTATCACCATGGCCACCTTCCCCATTGAATGGAAACACGCAGAAGTCAAACCCCTGCTCAAGAAACCGTCCGCCGACCCCAGTGAACTCAAAAACTACCATCCCATCTCTCTGCTCCCCAATCCTGCCAAAGTACTTGAAAAAGTAATTAACTGCCAACTCACTAAACACCTATAGAACAACCATCTTCTGGACACCTCGTAATCCATATTCCGCACCAACCATACCACTGAAACCACCCTAATCGCTGCCACTGATGAAATCAGAGCCCTCCGCAACCAGGGAGAAATGACAGACCTGATCTCCTCGACCTCTCGGCAGCATTCGACACCATATCCTGATCAAAAGACTATATCATATTGGAATCCAAGGAGGTGCTCTCAAGTGGATCACCTCCTTCCTCACCCTAATAACCCAGAGAGTTCAGTTACAACCGTTCACCTCGGAACCTAAGGACATGATCTGTGGCATTCTTCAAGTCTCGCTCTTCAGCCCCACTATGTTCATCACCCATATGACCCCCGCCCCCGGCCAACATCGTCAGAGACCATGGATTTAACATCATATCCTACGCAGACGACACCCAGCTCATCCTATCACTCTTAGAAATCTCCACCACCACGAGAGCCAACTACCACAGCTGTATGATGAGCTTTGCCGACCGGATGAAAGACAACTGCCTGAAACTCAACACAGACAAAAGAGAAGTGCTGATCTTCGGGAACACCTCCCCGTGGAAAAACATCTGGTGCCCTCGGAACTGGGACTCTCACTCACACTGACAGACCATGCTCGCAATCTCAGCATTATCCTGGAAAGCAAACTCACCATGAAAATCCAGATCAACGCTGTCTCGTCTTCCTGCTTCCTCACTCTTGGCGTGCTCTGGAAAACTTCAAATGGCTCCCCATCAACACCAGAGGCACCATCACTGAAGCCCTAGTCACCAGCCACCTGGACTATGGCAACACTCTCTAGGCAGGAATCACCACTCACCTCCTGAAGAGACAGCAACACATACAGAACACCACAGCCAGACTCGTCCTCGACCCCTTCAAACAGACCCACATCACCTCCACCTCAAGAAACTCTACTGGCTCCCCATATAGAAGAGATGTCTATTCAATATGCTGATCCATACCTACAAGGCCCTGTACAACCAAGGACCAGCCTATATTAGGCCCCGCCTCAACTTCCACCAACCCTCCAGACACCTGTGCTACGCCTCCCTCTTCCTTGCACACACCCCCCGCATCCGCCAAAGCAACAGTGGAAGACGTTCCTTCTCCTACCTCATGGCTAAATCCTGGCATGACATCCCTCTGCACCTCCGGACCTCCACCTCATACCTAGAATTCTCAAAGGCATTCCAGACCTAGCTGTTCAACTTAGCCCAGCAAAGCAGCACAACTCTTAGGCTTGGATACTCTCACAGGTGATTAACTGCGCTTTATAAATCCTGATTGATTGATTGATTGATTAGAGAGAGAGAAAGAGATGAAAAGGGGAAGCAGAAAGGAGAGAGAAAGAGGACACTGCAGGGAAATGACAGAGAAGCAGCTAGAGAGGTGTGTGTGCGAAAAAAAGAGATAATGATCTGAGAGAGAACAAGAGAAAGACAGTGATATGTGTGAGAGACGGGAGACAGGTGAGAGGGGTAATAAAGGTACAAAGGCTTACGAGAAACCTTGAGGAGAGACATGGAAATGGAAAAACAGGTGAGAGGTGATGGAGACAGGCAGCCAAGAAAGAGCCCAGTAAGACAGAGACAGGGGGCCTGTGAGATAGAGGTGATATGGGAACAGATTAGAAAGAGACAGCTGAGAGCAGACAGGTGCAAAAAAGAGAGCTCAGAGAGAGCATCAGATGAGACTCGACAAAGGTGACAAAGGAAATTCAGAGAGTTAGGGAGAGGGGAGTTGGGTTAAAGAGAGGCAACAAAGACAAACTGGTGAGAGACCAGAGAAAGAGGGGAGACTTGAGCGAGAATGAGACCAATTAAAGAGACAGGCTACAAAGAGATAACTGAGAAAGTTGGGAAGGATGTACAATTGAGAAATGCACTGTAGTTTGTATAGAGATAACTGAGCAACAACAGAAGACAGTTACGAGAGAGCAGATAAAGAGACAGGTAAGACAGTTGAAATACAAAAAAAGAGGAGTAGACAGATGAGAGATAGGGGTGATTAAAAGAAGGAGACAGTTTATAGGGAGAAGACTGAGAGAGCGAAGTGGAGAGGGATAACAGGTGAGAGAGAAAGACGTGTGATAGAGACAGGAGAAGTAGTGAGACAGGCACGAGGGACAGATGACAGATGGAGAAGATATAGGTCAGGAATATAGCTCAGAGAGCAGAGGAGACATGTCAGAGAGAGTTAACAAAGAGAAGGACAGGTGGGAAAGATACACCTGAGAGAGTGGTAATAAAAAAACAGATGTGTTAAAGAGATGGCAGAGAGGGGAGAGAGGGGAGAAAGGGACAGGCAATAAAGAGGCAACGACCTGTAGGAAAGATACAGCTGGCAAATAGAGGGAGGGAGACATGTGACACAAAGACATGATACAGAAAAGAGACAGAAAGATGACAAGATAGAGAGACAGACAGGAGAGGAGAGAAACATTTCAAGAAAGAGGAAAAGAGGGCAGGTGTAAGAGTGTTGCGATTAGAGACAAGCAAGGGAGAGAAGAACAACAGGAGATGATGAACAAGAGAAGTAAACACAAGGAGATGATGGACGGAGCTCTGAAACTTTTCAGACACTCACCACCAGTCACAGATCCATCATCATTTTTTAGCTCACTTTGCCACCTCAGTTCAGACCCAGCCCTATGCAAATCAGTCTTGACCCTGTTCCTCATGGGAACAGTCCAGCCCGAACTGGCAAGTCAGGTCTTCTCTGGACCAGAAACAAGCATCCTGAGACTGGTTTCGGGGTAACACCCCTCATCAGCCAGGCTAGCTTGAATCCAGTGGCAAAGTGAGCAAAGGACCCACGTCTGGGCACACCCTGCCAACTAGGATGAACGAAGCAAACACAAGGAGATGATGGATGGACTGCTGAAACATTTCCGACACTCACCCCAGTCACAGATCTGGGTAGAATCAGGACAAGAGAAGTGTCACGGCACAGTTGTGCAGATAAATTAGCAAGACAAAAGTTGACAACAGAGAAAGAGAACTTTGAGAAGAGAGAGAAAGGGAAAGAGAGAAGATGGAGAGACAAGGAAAGCAGACTTGTTCTAAAGCCAACAAATGGTTGTACTTCCCTCTAGCACACATGTTGATGAAGGCCCTAGCTTACAATAGTTGTGCCTCTGCATTTTATGACCACCTTTCACATATGATGATTGTAACTCAGTAGGGGATATCAATGCTCCTGGCATATTTTGACGGCATCCTAATTAAAATATAGGTGATATCTCAAATAGTCAATTAGCTGCTTTTGCAACTGTTATGTCTTTTTGTCATCCTAGCACTTATATCACAGTTTCTAGTTGTAAGAAATTGAAGTATTAGTTGAGAGGGTTGAGAACCCACCTCAAATAATAATCACAATCCTTGTCAGGGTGAACCCCAAAAGTCATTAAATAAATGTGTGCTTAGCCCTCTGGTAGCTTGGCATGAAGCAATAAGTCTTAACCTAGAGGCAATATGTAAAGTATTTATGCAGTACTCAAATAGAAATAAAGCAAAAACATAACTCAAGAAAAGTCTCAAACCAACTTAGAAAATTAGAAAATAGAAAGTATTTTAGTAAATAAAATGACATCAAAACTACAAAAAAAATCCAATAAGTAGAACCAGAGATATGAATTTGTAAAGTTTGAATTACATATAGCACCAGAAAGTGCAAACCACGGCTTTCTGGTTATGCTAGACTGGGTCAAGCTCAAAAGTTAAAGCTGAACGCAGTAGAGCACTGGTTAGATCCTTCGACCAGCTTAATTCCGGTGGAAAGTTTACCTTCTGACTCAGAAATATTTCTAGAGAAATAGTGGTTGTTGACGATTCATCGGCAGGGCAAGCTGGATCTAAAGTCGTACTCAACGATGATGGATTGTTGAAGAGCGGGGTCTCGGTGCGGTCGTCGTGGAAGGTGGGAAATATCAGAGTGGGCAGAGTCTGAAGTTTGTGCCCAGGAAGGTCTCAAAGTCGACAGGTTGCAGCCCGAAACCGGTCCTAGGATGCTTGTTTCCAGTCCAGGGAGGACCTGGCCTGGCAGTTCGGGCTGGACTGTTCCCATTGGGCGCAGGGTCAAGACTGATTTGCATATGGCTGGGTCCAAACTGGAATGGCATGGTGAGCAAAAAAACGATGGATTTAGGCCCAGATCTCTGTACTGGGGTGAATGTACAACATTGTTCTGCATTCTGTCCATCAATTGTTGTTTTTGCATTTGTCACCCCGAGTGGGACAGGTATGCCCAGACGTGGGTCCCGTGCTCTCCATGCCACTGGAGTCAAGCTATCCTGGCTGATGAGGGCTGAAAGCCTGAAACCGGTCCTAGGATGCTTGTTTCCAGTCCAGGGAGGACCTGGCCTGGCAGTTCGGGCTGGACTGTTCCCATTGGGCTCAGGGTCAAGACTGATTTGCATATGGCTGGGTCCAAACTGGAATGGCATGGTGAGCAAAAAAACGATGGATTTAGGCCCAGATCTCTGTACTGGGGTGAATGTACGACATTGTTCTGCATTCTGTCCATCAATTGTTGTTTTTGCAGCTGCTCAGCATGAGTCACAATATAGCCCTCTACGTTCGGACCTAGAAACTTTCTGAAAGTCAGATCTCCTTCAGCGGGGCAAACAGCAAATTGAATCTGACCAGCAATTTGACATCGACTGCAATCCCGTTTTCCCACCAGTTTTTTAGAGGAAAAGTTGGCAAAAAGGTTCTAAGTCCCAGCTTTTGCAGTTTGGTCAGGAAGAATCCATTCTAACACCAGCCAAGGGTCCAGGACCTGGGATGCACCACATGAGAGTTAGGATTCACTCCAACAGAGACCAGCAGCAGGGTCCAGGGCAGTTCCAGTTGTAACTGTTCAGCTGGACAGTTGTAGAGAGAGAGGCCTCTGGAAGCTTGCCATGTCCCTGAAGCTCAAAAGGGAGATCAGCCTATTGAACCCTGGGCCCCCAGGACTGTTGTCCACACTCTGGAAGCAATCCACATCTCACTATATGGGTGCCATTCAGCAGTCAGGTGACACTGGACACTGAAAGGAATGCACTTTTGGCTTAGGTAAAGAAATAACAACTCTCTAAAAGTGTCATTTCTAAAATAGCAATATAAAATCTGACTTGACCTTTAAGTTGGATGTTAAATTGAGTCCTTAAATAATTTCTAGCTGCTCCCAAACTTAAATTGTAAGTTGTTATACAGTAACCCAGTGGTTTCCTATAGAAGAGTCCGCCTTGCTTCAGTGAAAAAACTCTTTTGTGTGTGTGTGGTGGGGCGGGGGGGTAATGCCAGGACATGAAAAGCATTAAATATACATGTTATACTTTTTAAATACCAGGCACCCTAGCCTATGAGCTTCTGGGGCGTACTTTAGCGGTGAATTCTAAGTATTAAAAAGGATGGTTTAAGCCTGGCTAAAGGTTTATCTTCCCAGGGCAAAATGGCGGTTCAAAACTGCATACACAGGCTGCCTGGAGACCTGTTTTATTGTGCTGCATTAGTGGGTGGAGAAATAAGTCCTGCAACCCACTAGTAGCATTCATTTACAGGCCCTGTGTACATGTAGTGCTATATACTAGAGACGTAGAAGTAAATTAAATGTGCCAATTAGGAATACGTCACATTTACCATGTTTAAAGGGATAGCACAAGTACTTTACCACTAGTTAGCAGGTGTGAAGTGTGCAGAGTCCTATGGCCAACAAAAATAAGTTCAATAAACGAATGTAAATATATGGGGGAATGAGATGCAAGCAATGGTCATTTCCAACACTAGTTTCAGTGAAGCCACTTTCTGTGGCATTATTAGAGTAAAAGGTTATGTGACATCACATCCTAGGATGACATTAGGTCAAAAGTCATGATAGTATTTCCTTTGATGTCACTTGGGTTATAGGGTGTGTAATGCCAATTATGCTATCCCATGCATTTTAGGTAATCGACGTCCATGTACAATCCAGAGTTGCCTATAGAAATGCACACTGCGTTCCACTGTTATCCATCAAAGAGCATACGTCAGACCCATTTGGGGAGCCACTGGGCAGACAGGAGGTGCCGGGCTACAACCATGGTTGCCACTAAAAGTTATTTGCCACTGGAATCCTGAGGTCCTTCTTGCTATTTTTCTGTAAAATTGGCCAAAAGCCTTTCCATTCTTAACTCTCAGGTTAGCGAGCAGGCACAGGCTTCTCGGAGAAGTAGTGTGGAGAATAAGAGCTCAGAACTAAACAATCGATGAAAAGATACAATAAAGTTTTACTTTGCCAAGTTCTAGTCTTCTAAGTACAGTTAGGGGAATGCAATACAGAGTTAAAATGCTGCTTGTGATTCTAGGCACTACACCTTTCTGTGCTGACGCCTGCTAACAGAGGTTCTCCAGCGCATGTGATCCCTAGCGTCTAATTAAGGATACGCAACTGGCAAGGCTCTGGTGCAGTGGCTTAATCACCCCCTCAAGGCATAAACGTGCCCACCAGTTCTGTTCCCTTTTCCTGTTGTGTAATATTCATATGGAAAATGTCTTGGTTTGTGCAGCAGTTTCAGCCCCCTTCTCACTCTGTCATTTGCATACAGTTCTTATGGCCCATGGGTACTTGCTTCTGGCAGTTGGAGTCCTAGTGGGTGTGGGACTGACATTGGCAGGAGTCCGGCTCCCATGGTAGTGGCTTTGGAGTTGTTGGGGCATTAGAGGCAGGCTAAAGGCAGACGAGCGGCAAGCCTGGAGACTTCGGGAGGTCTTGGCATGGTTACCTTCTCCGGCATCTTCCCATCTTTGGCAGTTGTGGCTGCCCCACCCTGGGTGCAGAAAGGACACAGGCTTGTTAGGTGCCGCCTCTGAGCCAATCTTGGCATCGCAGATGACTTTGGGTCTGATTTAGATCTCGGCAAATGGGTTACTCAGTCGCAACAGTGACTGATATCCCGTCCGCCGAAATATAAATCCCATTAAATATGATGTGATTTATATTACGGCTGACAAGATATCTGTCACCATTGTGACGGAGTAACCCATCCACCGAGATCTAAATCAAGCCCTTTGGCAGTTGTAGCCACTAGACTTTTGAGGGTGCACACTTTGGCATTGCTGGAGCATTCTGTCTTCAGATCTCGGCAGCAGCACCAGCCTTTCAGCAGGGGGTGTTGGGGGGCATGATCTTGCTTGGTGCTTGTTTCCTACAGAAAACTTGATGTAGTTCACAATCAGAAGCGTATAAGAGGCATGGGGGACCCTCTTCCACACTTGGGTCACTCCTGCCTTCTCTCTCAAGAAATCTCTTGCTGTCGCCGGCTATTCCCCACCGCAAAAAAGCTTAGCTTAGCTTTTCCTTCTCTGCATTCTCTTCTGTTGTATGGCCAGGCATACTGCTTCCTTCTCTTAGCAGGCATACAGGCATGCTTCATGGCTCTAGCCAGACCCTAAGCTCCTACAGCAAAAAGTGCAGACTTAAGGTGATGTCCCCTCACCTTTGGGAGCACAGCTGGCATGCAGACCCCAGCCCTGGACACACAGCTGTCTGAGTAGTCAGCAGAGCACTCTCTACTTTGGTCATAAAGAATCTGGAACTGGAACCAAGTGGGGTGTTTTGGATTCCATATTTATACACTTTTTCGAGACTTGGAATGTGAACCCACAGTCTAGGGGGTCAGAGTGGGTTTGGGTTGGTTCTCTTTCAAATGTCATTTTCAGGTTGCCCCCCAGACACAACCTTTGTGCAGAGTGATGGCTAACACTGCAGGTAGCACTGGGGCTGGCTCAAATTAGGAGTTTTCAAAGAATGGGCCCAAAGAAGCGTGCACCTGGTTGTCATAAAGCTTCTTAAAGCCATAATCAGAGACAGATAAAAGGGCAGGCCCTGTATAGAAACTTCCTCACCTTGAACAAAAGAAACTGTAATCCAACCCTCACAATGTACTAAAGGGCTGTGATGATGATGATGGAATTTATAAAGTGCCGGAATCGCCCCCGAAGGGGTATCTCCACGCTGGAGGAGAGGCGTATGCCAGGTCAGAGCAATCAGTTACAGAAAAGTTCTGTCTTTAGGAGTTTCCTAAAGTGGAGGAGATTGGTGCAGTTACGTAGCTCAACAGGTAATGCAAATGTTTTGCCCCAGCTCAGAGTTTTCTGTAGCGGGGGACAACGAGCAGACCTTTTCCCCCTGAACGAAGCGATCTACCAGGTAGATAGGGCTTAAGTTTTTCCGCCAGGTAGCTTGGGCCTCCGCCATGAAGTGCTTTGTGGACTAGACTGCAGATTTTGAACTTGATTCTCTGGTGGATGGGAAGCCAGTGAAGATGCCTCAGCAATGGCCGGGGTGAGGTTCTGGGGGGCATATTAAGAGCCAGGCGAGCTGCTGTATTCTGAATCACCTGCATTCTATTTAGAAGGGATTCGTTGGCGGATGCAAGAAGAGCGCAGCAGTAATCGAGGCGACTGATTACCAAGGCCTGAATCAGGGTCCTGCGGACTGATAGAGGAAGCATCTGGAACACTCTACGGAGAAGACTCAGAGTGTGGAAACAAGTACCTGAGGTGGCCATGACTTGATCTCTCATAGTTAGAGAGTGGTCCTGTCGGACACCAAGGTTTTTAGCCATAATCTTAGGGGTGGGGAATAGGCCCAACTCTGCGGGCCACCAGTCGGGGGAGTGAACCCATGTTCTCTGATGATCTTAGCAAGGGGTGCCATATACACATTGAACAGGGTAGGGATAAGGCATGAGCCCTGCGGTACCCCCTTAGTGAGCTTCAAGGTACGAGACCAAAAAGGACCCAAGTTGACAGTTTGAGTACGCTGGCCCAGAAAACTTGCGAACCACTTTAGCACCAGTCCCTATATACCAATCTCATTCAATCTGTAGATTAGCTTCTGGTGAGAGACTGTATCAAAGGCCGCGGACAAGTCCAGCAGCACTAGCAGCACTGCCTTGTTGATATCCAGGGCCAGTTTGATGTAGTCTGTGACACCTATGAGGGTGGTTTCAGTACAGTAGAGTAGTTAGGTCTGAAACTGGTCTGAGAGGGATAAAGGTTACCTTGAGATTCTAGGTATCCCATAAGCTTAGTATTGCTATGCCTTTCCAGGAGTTTACTCATGAGTGGGAGGAGCGAGATAGGGCGGTAGTTAGCCAACATGGCTGCGGGTAGATGTGCCTTTTTTCGGATCGGTAGCACTTGTGCCGCCTTCCATTCAAGTGGAAGTATCCCTTCGCTCATAGAGACATTCAACATAGTGCAGATGGAGGGGGCTAGTTGCGTGGCGAGTGAGGCAAACAGATTGGCTGGCATGATGTCGAGTCGTGAACCAGATTTGACTGTTCTCAACATCGCTTCTACTTGAGGTACCTGCAGAGCGGGAAAATTCTCTAGGCAGGCATCCTTCACTCTTAGAGATGTAGGCAGCAGGACAGAGTTATCCAGGGGATTAGAATCACTGGGAAATTGATTGTATATTATATTGATTTTTTCTTCAAAGTAATTGGCTATATTATCACAAAGTGCCTGAGAGGGGGGAGTCAGATTGGTACAGGCTATGAGATTAGTAAAGGAGCTGAGACCTTTGTAAAGTTCTTTAGTAGAGTTGCCGGCTTGATTTAGCCTTGAGGTGATGTGGACTTTCCGTGCCTTTTTAATATTCACCGTTTGAGTTTTTCACCATATGTTTTCCAATTTTTTACAGTTCGATTTTTTTCTTCGTAGTTCGGAGGTGTAACAGGCAGCATGTTTCCTTTGAGGATTAACGTGCTGCTGTTTTAACGGCGCCAAAATATCTGTAACTAATGTTATGGCCTCATGGAATACCCTGAGTCTAGTGTCGATATCCACCGGTTCTTCAAATGAGGGCGGTACGAAGCCTTTCCCAAAGGAATCGTGTGTAATCTTATGCCCTTGTCTTCTAAAATTATGGAGGGGGTAGGTGGGGGTGCTGCTTGGTTGAAAGCCTCTAAACTGAAAGTAGATTAGAGAGTGATCTGACCAGATCACTGGGCAGGGGGGTTCTGCAAATATGCGGGGAGAGTTGGTGAGGATGATGTCGAGGGTGTGGCCGGCCGAGTGAGTAGGGCCTGCATTAATCTTTACTAAACCTAGGGAGGCCATATCTGCAAGAAAGCTAACAGCTTCAGTATTCACACTGTCTTCACTGTGAATGTAAAAGTCCCCTAGCATCAAAAAGTGTTTGGAAGAGATAGTGTGAGGGTCAATTTTTTCCATCATTTTAAAAGTAAAATTTTTAAGAGGGCCGGTAGATGAGCGCGCCCTTCAAACAATCCTGGGGCGTAAGTTTAATCTTAAAAATACAGATTTCTATGTCATTGTCAGAGGCGGAGTCAAAGATGGAGATTTTCAGTGCTTCTTTGTATATGATGGCAATGCCTCCACCCACTTTACTCTCCCTGTCCAATCTGAGTATACAATAATTTTCAGGAAGGGCTAGGGTAATGGCTGGAGTCGAGGAGAGTTTAAGCCAGGTGTCCGTGAGGAAACCTAGTTCGGGGGAATCGGAGTTTATTAAATCCCATAATTCAGTGGCGTGCTTAGGCAGGGATCTTACATTGGCTAAGAAACCTCTCCAATTAGGAGTAGAGTTAAAGGTTATTGGACTGATTGTGGGCTGGGGCGGAATGGCTACTGATTCCAACTTGTGCTCCGGAAGGACTAATCAGCCGTCCATTGTCAGCCATCCTCCACATCTCAAAGTCTTGGTCTCCAACCTTCAGTCACAGAAATGCAGGCAATACACTTCCACTGGGGGAAAATATACTCATCCTGCACCTTGTGCCATGTTAAACCAGGGGCATCCTACATGGATCCCACTGGCCCCATTAATCAGACTCATAAAAGACAGAGTATACTACCTTACATGTGCTACAAACATACTGCACCTACACACATACTCAACACACACAGAAAATCTCAGTGCAAGGTTCTGGGTGTCACATAACAGTGGAACTTTATAGGAGAGGGATCAGTAGACCACACTGTCATCCAACACAGAGAAAAATAGTCTGGTCACAACACAGCACCCCCGCTGCTTTACGTGATATACTCAGGACAAGAACAGTAGTCATTGCCTAATATGAGAATAAGCTTGATGTACCCCTCCAAGTCACAGGACTAGTCCTGAACACCAGGGGCAGGCCTGGGTCTCTGAACACACATAGATTAGCATGATGCCGAGGACTAAAATAAAAAGTCAGGATACCTGTTTCACATACATCCAGGCCCTCAGGGTAGGACTACATGCTTGTTTACCATGCAGAGAACCTTCCTTTCCCTAGAGTATGTTAAACTCCAGAGATACCAACTGCAGGACTATTAATATCCACTGAATAGTGCACTACAATCCAGAGTTATCAATTGAAGGGCGCACTACTATCTCAATATACTCATGAACCAAACATGACCATCAAAGTGCATTCTAAAGTCGAGTTGCCTCTCAAAAACTGCCTTATAATCTAAAGTTAGCCATAGAAAAGTGCACTACAATCTAGAGTTACTTATCAAACAACATGCTACAATCTAGAGATATGTGCTGTATAGCACTTTACTATCCACCAAAGAAAATACTAAATTCACAGATACCCTTCAAGGAGCACACTACAGTCTATTGCTACCCATCTAAGAGCACACTACGATCTACTGTTACTCATCTAAGATCATACTACAATATACTGTTACCCATTTAAGAGCACACTACGATCTACTGTTACCTATCTAAAGGCAAACTACGATCTACTGTTACTGATCTAAGAGCACAGCATGATCCACTGTTATCAATCTAAGAGTACACTACAATCGGCTGTTACTGATCTAAGAGCATACTACCATCTACTTCTCCCCATCTAAGAGCATACTACCATCTACTTCTCCCCATCTAAGAGCATACTACTATCTACTTCTCCCCATCTAAGAGCATACTGCTATCGACTGCTACCCACCTAGGAGCATACTACAATCTACTGTTACTCATCTAAGATCAAACTACAATTTACTGCTACTCATCTAAGATCATACCATCATCTACTTCTCCCCATCTAAGAGCATACTACTATCTACTGCTACATACCTAAGAACATACTACAATCTACTGTTACCCATTTAAGAGCACACTACGATCTACTGTTACCTATCTAAGAGCACACTACGATCTACTGGTACCTATCTAAGAGCACACTACGATCTACTGTTACTGATCTAAGAGCATACTACCATCTACTTCTCCCCCTCTAAGAGCATACTACCATCTACTTCTCCCCATCTAAGAGCATACTACCATCTACTTCTCCCCATCTAAGAGCATACTACTATCTACTGCTACATACCTAAGAACATACTACAATCTACTGTTACCCATTTAAGAGCACACTACGATCTACTGTTATTCATCTAAGAGCAAACTACAGTTTACTGTTACTCATCTAAGATCATACTACCATCTACTTCTCCCCATCTAAGAGCATACTACAATCTACTTCTCCCCATCTTAGATCATCCTGCAATCTACTGTTGCCCATCTTGAAGCACACTACGTTCTACTGTTACCTATCTAAGAGCGCACTACGATCTACTGTTACCGATCTAAGAGCACAGCATGATCCACTGTTACCGATCTAAGAGTACACTACAATCGGCTGTTTCTGAACTAAGAGCACTGTATGATCCACTGTTGATGATCTAAGAGCATACTACCATCAATTTCTCCCCCATCTAAGAGCATACTACCATCGACTTCTCCCCCATCTAAGAGCATACTGCTATCTATTGCTAACCACCTAAGAGCATACTACAATCTACTGTTACTCATCTAAGAGCATACTACAATCTACTTCTCCCCATCTAAGATCATACTGCAATCTACTGTTACCCATCTAAGAGAACACTACGAGCTACTGTTACTCATCTGAGATCATACTACAATCTATTGTTACCCATCTAAGAGCACACTAAAATCGGCTGTTACAGATCTAAGAGTACTGTATGATCCACTGTTACCGATCTAAGAGCATACTACCATCTACTTCTTCCCATATAAGAGCATACTACAATCTACTTCTCCCCATCTAAGATCCTACTGCAATCTAGGGTTAACCATCTAAGAGCATACTGCCATCTACTGCTACTCAACTAAGAGAACACTGCAATATGCTGTTACCCATCTAAGAGCACACTATGATCTACTGTTACCGATCTAAGAGAACAGTATGATCCACTGTTACCGATCTAAGAGCATCCTATCATCTACTTCTCCCCATCTAAGAGCATACTACCATCGACTTCTCCCCATCTAAGAGCATACTGCTATCTACTGCTACCCACCTAAGAGCATACTACAATCTACTGTTACTCATCTAAGAGCATACTGCCATCTACTGCTACTCAACTAAGAGAACACTACGATATACTGTTACCCATCTAAGAGCACACTATGATCTACTGTTACCGATCTAAGAGAACAGTATGATCCACTGTTACTGATCTAAGAGCATACTACCATCTACTTCTCCCCATCTAAGAGCATACTACCATCTACGTTTCCCCATCTAAGAGCATACTACCATCTCCTGCTACCCTACTATACTACAATCTACTGTTACTCATCTGAGATCATACTACAATCTATTGTTACCCATCTAAGAGCACACTACGATCTACTGTTACCGATCTAAGAGCACACTACGATCTACTGTTACTGATCTAAGAGCACAGCATGATCCACTGTTAACGATCTAAGAGTACAGTACAATCGGCTGTTACTGATCTAAGAGCACTGTATGATCCACTGTTACCGATCTAAGAGCATACTACCATCGACTTCTCCCCATCTAAGAGCATACTGCTATCTACTGCTACCTACCTAAGAGCATACTACGATCTCCTGTTACTGATCTAAGAGCACACTACAGTTTACTGTTACCCATCTAAGGGCATATTACGATCTCCTGTTACTGATCTAAGAGCACACTACAATCTACTCTTACTGATCTAAGAGCACAGTATGATCCACTGTTACCCATCTAAGAGCAATCTACCATCTACTTCTCCCCATCTAAGAGCATACTACTATCTACTGCTACCCTCCTAAGAATTTGCAACACTCTACTGTTAATCATGTAAGAGCACACTACAATTTACTGTTACTCATCTAAGATCATACTACCATCTACTTCTCCCCATCTACTACAATCTACTGTTACCCATCTAAAAGCACACTATGAGCTACTGTTACCCATCTAAGAGCGTACTACAACCTACTGTTACCCATCTAAGAGCACACTACAATCTACTGTTACCCATCTAAAAGCACACTATGATATACTGTTACCTATCTAAGAGCACAGTATGATCCACTGTTACCCATCTAAGAGCATACTACCATCTACTTCTACCCATCTAAGAGCATACTGCTATCTACTGCTACCTACCTAAGAGCATACTAACATCTACTGCTACTTATCTAAGAGCCTAATACCATCTACTTCTCCCCATCTAAAACCACACTACGAACCACTGTTACTCATCTAAGATCATACTACCATCTACTTCTCCCCATTTTAAGAGCATACTATTATCTACTGCTACCCATTTAAGAGCACACTACAATCTACTGTTACTCATCTAAGATCATACTACCATCTACGTATCCCCATTTTAAGGGCATACTACTGTCTACTGCCACCCATCTAATAGCATACTACAAGCTATTGTTACCCATCTAGCACCATGCTACAATGAACTGTTGCTCATCTAAGAGCCTACTACAGTGTATTGCTACCCATCTAAGAGCATACTGCCATCTACTGCTACCCATCTAATAGCATACTACAATCTACTGCTACAGATCTAAGAGTACACTACAATCTACTGCTACCCATCTAAGAACGTACTACAATCTACTGTTACTCATCTAAGATCATATTACAATCTACTGTTACCGATCTAAGAGCACAGTATGATCCACTGTTACCCATAATAGCATACTACGATCTACTGCTACTCATCTAAGATCATACTACAATCTACTGTTACCCATCTAAGCGCATACTGCCATCTACTGCTCCCCATCTAAGAGCATACTACAATCTACTGTTACCCATATAAGAGCATACTACAATATACTGCTACCCCCTCTAAGATCACACTACAGTCTACTGCTACCCATCTAAGAGCATACCACCATCTACTGCTACCCATTTATGAGCACACACCAATTTAGAATTACCAAACTAAGAACACACTATAATTTACTGTTACCCATCTAAGAGCATATTAGAGTCTATTGTAACCCATACATGAGTATACTACCATCTACTGCTACCCATCTAAGATCATACTACAATCTACGCTACTCATCTAACAGCATTCTACAATCTACTGTTACCCATCTAAGAGCATACTACAATCTACTGTTACCTATATAAGAGCATACTACAATCTTCTGCTACCCATCTAAGATCATACTACAGTCTACGGCTACCCATCTAAGAGCATACTACCATCTACTGCTACCCATCTAAGAGCATACTTCAATCTACTGTAACCCATACAAAAGCATACTACATTCTACTGTTACCTATATAAGATCATACTACAATACTACAATTTACTCTTACCCATATAAGAGCGTACTACAATTTACTCTTACCCATATAAGATCATACTACAATCTACTCTTACCCATATAAGAGCATACTACAATACTACAATCTATTCTTACCCATATCAGAGGATACTACAATGTACTATAACCCATCTAAGAGCACACTAAATTTTACTGTTACCCATCTAAGAGCATACTACAATCTACAGTAACCCATACAAGAGCATAATACAACACTACAATCTACTCTTACACATCTAAGAGCATACTGCCATCTACTGCTACTCAACTAAGATCATACTACAAGCTATTTTAACCCATATAAGAGCAAACTGCAACACTACAATCTACTCTTACCCATATAAGAGCATACTACAATCTACTCTTACCCATATCAGAGCACACTACAATGTACTATAACCCATCTAAGAGCATACTACAATCTACAGTAACCCATACAAGAGCATAATACAACACTACAATCTACTCTTACACATCTAAGAGCATACTGCCATCTACTGCTACCCATCTAAGAGCATACTGCCATCTACTGCTACTCAACTAAGATCATACTACAAGCTACTTTAACCCATATAAGAGCAAACTGCAACACTACAATCTACTCTTACCCATATAAGAGCATACTACAATGTACTATAACCCATCTAAGAGCACACTAAACTTTACTGTTACCCATCTAAGAGCATACAACAATCTACAGTAACCCATACAAGAGCATAATACAACACTACAATCTACTCTTACCCATATAAGAGCATACTACAATCTATTCTTACCCATATAAGAGCATACTACAATGTACTAAAACCTATCTGAGAGCACACTATAATTTACTGTTACCCATCTAAGAGCATACTGCAATCTATTCTTACCCATAAAAGAGTATACTACAATCTACTCTTATCCATATAAGGGCATACTACAACACTACAATCTAGTCTTACCCATATAAGAGCATACTACAATGTACTATAACCCATCTAAGAGCACACTAAACTTTACTGTTACCCATCTAAGAGCATACAACAATCTACAGTAACCCATACAAGAGCATAATACAACACTACAATCTACTCTTACCCATATAAGAGCATACTACAATGTACTATAACCCATCTAAGAGCACACTAAACTTTACTGTTACCCATCTAAGAGCATACAACAATCTACAGTAACCCATACAAGAGCATAATACAACACTACAATCTACTCTTACACATCTAAGAGCATACTACAATGTACTATAACCCATCTAAGAGCACACTAAACTTTACTGTTACCCATCTAAGAGCATACAACAATCTACAGTAACCCATACAAGAGCATAATACAACACTACAATCTACTCTTACCCATATAAGAGCATACTACAATCTATTCTTACCCATATAAGAGCATACTACAATGTACTAAAACCTATCTGAGAGCACACTATAATTTACTGTTACCCATCTAAGAGCATACTGCAATCTATTCTTACCCATAAAAGAGTATACTACAATCTACTCTTATCCATATAAGGGCATACTACAACACTACAATCTAGTCTTACCCATATGAGAGCATACTGCAATCTACTGTAACGCATACAAGAGCATACTACAATCTACTCTTACCCATATAAGAGCATACTACAATACTACAATCTACTCTTACCCATATAAGAGCATACTACAATGTACTATAACCCATCTAAGAGCACACTAAGCTTTACTGTTACCCATCTAAGAGCATACAACAATCTACAGTAACCCATACAAGAGCATAATACAACACTACAATCTACTCTTACACATCTAAGAGCATACTGCCATCTACTGCTACTCAACTAAGATCATACTACAAGCTACTTTAACCCATATAAGAGGAAACTGTAACACTACAATCTACTCTTACCCATATAAGAGCATACTACAATCTATTCTTACCCATATAAGAGCATACTACAATGTACTAAAACCTATCTGAGAGCACACTATAATTTACTGTTACCCATCTAAGAGCATACTGCAATCTATTCTTACCCATAAAAGAGTATACTACAATACTACAATCTACTCTTATCCATATAAGGGCATACTACAACACTACAATCTAGTCTTACCCATATAAGAGCATACTACAATGTACTATAACCCATCTAAGAGCACACTGCCATCTACTGCTACCCATCTAAGAGCATACTGCCATCTACTGCTACTCAACTAAGATCATACTACAAGCTACATTAACCCATATAAGAGGAAACTGCAACACTACAATCTACTCTTACCCATATAAGAGCATACTACAATCTATTCTTACCCATATAAGAGCATACTACAATGTACTAAAACCTATCTGAGAGCACACTATAATTTACTGTTACCCATCTAAGAGCATACTGCAATCTATTCTTACCCATAAAAGAGTATACTACAATACTACAATCTACTCTTATCCATATAAGGGCATACTACAACACTACAATCTAGTCTTACCCATATAAGAGCATACTACAATCTATTCTTACCCATATAAGAGCATACTGCCATCTACTGCTACCCATCTAAGAGCATACTGCCATCTACTGCTACTCAACTAAGATCATACTACAAGCTACATTAACCCATATAAGAGCAAACTGCAACACTACAATCTACTCTTACCCATATAAGAGCATACTACAATCTATTCTTACCCATAAAAGAGTATACTACAATACTACAATCTATTCTTATCCATTTAAGGGCATACTACAACACTACAATCTAGTCTTACCCATATAAGAGTATACTACAATCTACTGTAACCCATACAACAGCATACTACATTCTACTGTTATCAATATAAGAGCATACTACAATCTACTGTAACTCGTACAAGAGCATATTACAGTCTAATGTTATCAATATAAGAGCATACTACAATCTACTGTAACTCGTACAAGAGCATATTACAGTCTACTGTTATCAATATAAGAGCATACTACAATCTACTGTAACTCGTACAAGAGCATACTACAGTCTACTGTTATCAATATAAGAGCATACTACAATCTATTGTAACTTGTACAAGAGCATATTACAGTCTACTGTTATCAATATAAGAGCATACTACAATCTACTGTAACTCGTACAAGAGCATACTACAGTCACCCTTATAAGAGCATACCACAATCTACTCTTACCCATGTAAGAGCATACTACAATCTACTCTTACCTATATAAGAGCATACTACAATCTATTCTTACCCATCTAAGAGCATACTATCATCTACTGCTACCCATCTAAAAGCATACTACAATCTACTGTAACCCATGCAAGAGCAATCTGCAATCTACTGTTACCCATATAGGAGCATACTACAAATATACAATCTACTCTCACCCATATGAGAGCATACTGCAATCTACTGTAACCCATACAAGAGCATACTACAATCTACTCTTACCCATGTAAGAGCATACTACAATCTACTCTTACCTATATAAGAGCATACTACAATCTACTCTTACCCATCTAAGAGCATACTATCATCTACACTTACCCATCTAAGAGCAAACAACCATCTCCTGCTACCCATCTAAGAGCATATTACCATCTACAGAAACCCATATAAGAGCATACTACAATCTACTGCTACTCATCTAAGAGCATACTACAGTCTACTGCTACCCATCTAAGAGCATACTACCATCTACTGCTACCCATCTAAAAGCATACTACAATCTACTGTAACCCATGCAAGAGCAATCTGCAATCTACTGTAACCCATGCAAGAGCAATCTGCAATCTACTGTTACCCATATAGGAGCATACTACAAATATACAATCTACTCTCACCCATATGAGAGCATACTGCAATCTACTGTAACCCATACAAGAGCATACTACAATCTACTGTTACCCATATAGGAGCATACTACAATTATACAATCTACTCTCACCCATATGAGAGCATACTGCAATCTACTGTAACCCATACAAGAGCATACTACAATCTACTCTTACCCATGTAAGAGCATACTACAATCTACTCTTACCTATATAAGAGCATACTACAATCTACTCTTACCCATCTAAGAGCAAACAACCATCTCCTGCTACCCATACAAGAGCATACTACAATCTACTGTTACCCATATAGGAGCATACTACAAATATACAATCTACTCTCACCCATATGAGAGCATACTGCAATCTACTATAACCCATACAAGAGCATACTACAATCTACTGTTACCCATATAGGAGCATACTACAACCTATTTTTACACGTATAAGAGCATACTGTAATACTACAATGTACTCTTACCCATCTAAGATTATACTATAATCTACTATAACCCATACAAGAGCATACTACAATATACTGCTACCCATATAAGAGTTTACTACAATAAAATACTACAATCTACTCTTCCCCATCTAAGAGCATACAGCCATCTACTGATACCCATCTAAGATCATACTACAATCTACTGTAGCCCATACAAGAGCATACTATAATACTACAAACTACTGTCACCCATATAAGAGCATACTACAATCTACTGTAGCCCATACAAGAGCATACTATAATACTACAATCTACTGTAGCCCATACAAGAGCATACTATAATACTACAATCTACTCTCACCCATCTAAGATCATACTACAATCTACTGTAACCCATACAAGAGCATACTATAATACTACAATCCACTCTCACCCATATAAGAGCATACTACAATCTACTGTAGCCCATACAAGAGCATACTATAATACTACAATCTACTGTAGCCCATACAAGAGCATACTATAATACTACAATCTACTCTCACCCATCTAAGATCATACTACAATCTACTGTAACCCATACAAGAGCATACTATAATACTACAATCCACTCTCACCCATATAAGAGCATACTACAATCTACTGTAGCCCATACAAGAGCATACTATAATACTACAATCCACTCTCACCCATATAAGAGCATACTACAATCTACTGTAACCCATACAAGAGCATACTATAATACTACAATCCACTCTCACCCATATAAGAGCATACTACAATCTACTGTAGCCCATACAAGAGCATACTATAATACTACAATCCACTCTCACCCATATAAGAGCATACTACAATCTACTGTAGCCCATACAAGAGCATACTATAATACTACAATCCACTCTCACCCATATAAGATCATACTACAATCTACTGTAGCCCATACAAGAGCATACTATAATACTACAATCTACTCTCACCCATCTAAGATCATACTACAATCTACTGTAGCCCATACAAGAGCATACTATAATACTACAATCTACTGTCACCCATATAAGAGCATACTACAATCTACTGTTACCCATATAAGAGCATACTATAATACTACAATCTACTCTCACCCATATAAGAGCATACTACAATCTACTGTAGCCCATACAAGAGCATACTATAATACTACAATCTACTGTCACCCATATAAGAGCATACTACAATCTACTGTTACCCATATAAGAGCATACTATAATACTACAATCTACTCTCACCCATATAAGAGCATACTACAATCTACTGTAGCCCATACAAGAGCATACTATAATACTACAATCTACTGTAGCCCATACAAGAGCATACTATAATACTACAATCCACTCTCACCCATATAAGATCATACTACAATCTACTGTAGCCCATACAAGAGCATACTATAATACTACAATCCACTCTCACCCATATAAGAGCATACTACAATCTACTGTAGCCCATACAAGAGCATACTATAATACTACAATCTACTGTCACCCATCTAAGATCATACTACAATCTACTGTAACCCATACAAGAGCATACTATAATACTACAATCCACTCTCACCCATATAAGAGCATACTACAATCTACTGTAACCCATACAAGAGCATACTATAATACTACAATCCACTCTCACCCATATAAGAGCATACTACAATCTACTGTAACCCATACAAGAGCATACTATAATACTACAATCCACTCTCACCCATATAAGAGCATACTACAATCTACTGTAACCCATACAAGAGCATACTATAATACTACAATCCACTCTCACCCATATAAGAGCATACTACAATCTACTGTAGCCCATACAAGAGCATACTATAATACTACAATCCACTCTCACCCATATAAGAGCATACTACAATCTACTGTAGCCCATACAAGAGCATACTATAATACTACAATCCACTCTCACCCATATAAGATCATACTACAATCTACTGTAGCCCATACAAGAGCATACTATAATACTACAATCTACTCTCACCCATCTAAGATCATACTACAATCTACTGTAGCCCATACAAGAGCATACTATAATACTACAATCTACTCTCACCCATCTAAGATCATACTACAATCTACTGTAGCCCATACAAGAGCATACTATAATACTACAATCTACTGTCACCCATATAAGAGCATACTACAATCTACTGTTACCCATATAAGAGCATACTATAATACTACAATCTACTCTCACCCATATAAGAGCATACTACAATCTACTGTAGCCCATACAAGAGCATACTATAATACTACAATCTACTGTCACCCATATAAGAGCATACTACAATCTACTGTTACCCATATAAGAGCATACTATAATACTACAATCTACTCTCACCCATATAAGAGCATACTACAATCTACTGTAGCCCATACAAGAGCATACTATAATACTACAATCCACTCTCACCCATATAAGAGCATACTACAATCTACTGTAACCCATACAAGAGCATACTATAATACTACAATCCACTCTCACCCATATAAGATCATACTACAATCTACTGTAGCCCATACAAGAGCATACTATAATACTACAATCTACTCTCACCCATACAAGAGCATACTACAATCTACTGTAGCCCATACAAGAGCATACTATAATACTACAATCTACTGTCACCCATCTAAGATCATACTACAATCTACTGTAGCCCATACAAGAGCATACTATAATACTACAATCTACTGTCACCCATATAAGAGCATACTACAATCTACTGTTACCCATATAAGAGCATACTACAATCTACTGTAACCCATACAAGAGCATACTATAATACTACAATCCACTCTCACCCATATAAGATCATACTACAATCTACTGTAGCCCATACAAGAGCATACTATAATACTACAATCTACTCTCACCCATATAAGAGCATACTACAATCTACTGTAGCCCATACAAGAGCATACTATAATACTACAATCCACTCTCACCCATATAAGAGCATACTACAATCTACTGTAGCCCATACAAGAGCATACTATAATACTACAATCCACTCTCACCCATATAAGATCATACTACAATCTACTGTAGCCCATACAAGAGCATACTATAATACTACAATCTACTGTTACCCATATAAGAGCATACTACAATCTACTGTAACCCATACAAGAGCATACTATAATACTACAATCTACTCTCACCCATATAAGAGCATACTACAATCTACTGTTACACACTGAGGTTCAAACTACACTCCAAAGTTACTCATCTAAGAGCACTCTATTGGCCATTGCTATCCATTGAAGAGCATGAAAAAATCCAGAAATACTCATTAGAGAGCACACTACTATCCAAAGGTACCCAAGAAAGAGCCCCTAGGATTCAGACATGCCACCAAAGTACGTGCTCTGATCCAAAGACACACATCATAGAACGTCACAACTCAGAGATACCCATCAAAAAGCAGGCTTTTACCCAGAGATACCTTTTGTAGGGTGCACTACATTCCAGAGTTGTCCACTGCAGAGTTCGCTACAATCCAGTGACACCTATCTGAGAATCCCTCTGATTCCGATATGACCTTCAAAGTACGGCGGCACTTGTCCTGGAACACGCTCCAGCCCAAAAATACCCACAGCAGAGCCACAAGATTCAGACATGGCCACCAAATTCCATGCTATAATAGAGAGGTACGCTTTTAAAAGCCCCTTTGCTTAAGATATGTTTATCAAGGTGTGTGCTGTAATCCAACAATACCCTCTGAGGAGTAGTCTAATACCCAAAGATAGCCACTAAAGAGCCTGCACAGTCCACACATGCCCTTCAAAGTGTATGCTTTAATCCAGAGATACCCAGAGTAACTGTTATGATCCAGAGACACCCATTGCTGAAGGCACCATAATTCAGAGTTAGGTCCTGATTTAGATCTTGGCGGACGCGTTCGTTCGTCACAATGGTGACAGCTATCCTGTCTGCCTAAATATAAATCCCATTATATCCTATGGGATTTATATTTCGGTGAATGGGATATCCATCACCATTGTGATGCAGTAACCCCGCAGCTAAGATCTAAGGGGCTGATTACGATGGCGGGCGGAAGCACATCCGCAATGCTGGGGGTGGCGGAAAATGCCCTTTTCGCACTCCATCGGCGGTCCTTGCGTCCGCCGCATTACGATGGGCAAAGATAGCCCATTTCCCATCCGCTGCGGTGTTTCGGGAACCGCCAGGAATCCCCTTCTGCAGCGGTGGCGGACGGAGCCAAAAGAGAGGTACAGCAGTGCGGAATGCGGTCACGACCGCCGGTCAAATCACGATGCCTCAAACAGCCCACCACACCGCTGCGGAGAATCCGGCCATTTGAGGATGGCGGTGGCAATACTGCGGATAGCTCCATGTGTTCCAGACCGCTGGGGAAACGGCGGTCTTTGGCCTTTCAGCAGCAAATCCGACCGCCGCGGACGGATTTTCAGCTTTTCCGCTGCTGAATCCTGGAATCCGACCGCCGCGGTAGGGTGTTTCTGGCGGTGCATCCTAATCTGGCCGACGGTTTTGCCACGGTACCTGAGGGTGGAACTTTCCCGCTAGCACGGCGGTCGGAATGCTTTTCCGTCCGCCATCATAATGAGCCCCTAAATCAGGACCTTAGCCATTAAACAACTGATAGAATTCACAGGTATGTATAGGAGAGGCTGTACAATCCATTGATACCCTGCAAAGAGCTGTCTACAATCCAGAGACATGTATTATATAGATGCTGGAATCCAGAGTCAGCCAATAAAGAGCCTCTGCTATCCAGACATACCTATTGTACTGGGTGCTGCAGCCCAGTGACACTCATAGAGGAGGATAAATGCCCATCTGTCCAGAGTTATCTGTCAAATATATCCTGCAATCGAGACACGCTCATTAAGGTGCATGATATAATCCATTGAAGAGCCCCTTCAATCTAGAGCTCCATTTTGATGAACCTCTGGAAATCAAACTTACCCTTCAAAGTGTGGACTATAATGGAGAGGTGCCCACTGAAAAGCACTTTTAATTCAAAATCATACCATGAAGAGTCTTTACAATCCACTGATACCCACAGAGCAGAGCACTATCATCTAGAGATATGTAGAGATATGCCTTGCAGAGAGCTCTGAAATTCAGTGATTCCCATTGAAGCAGCACTAGAGATATGTATTGCAGAGTGCTCTAGAATTCAGTGTTTCTCATTGAATGAGAGCTAGAGATATGTATTGCAGAGAGCTCTAGAATTCAGTGTTTCCCATTGAAGAAGGGCTAGAGATATGTATTGCAGAGTGCTCTAGAATTCAGTGTTTCCCATTGAAGCAGAGCTAGAGATATGTATTGCAGAGAGCCCTAGAATTTAGTGTTTCCCATTGAATGAGACCTAGAGATATGTATTGCAGAGAGCTCTATAATTCAGTGCTTCCCATTGAAGAAGAGCCAGAGATATGTATTGCAGAGTGCTCTAAAATTCAGTGATTCCCATTGAAGCAGCACTAGAGATATG
The DNA here is from genome assembly GCA_963921515.1 of Calotriton arnoldi. NCBI lineage: Eukaryota > Metazoa > Chordata > Amphibia > Caudata > Salamandridae > Calotriton > Calotriton arnoldi. The sequence continues at coordinate 881,641 of CAWUFW010002020.1, read as the reverse complement.
TATTGCAGAGTGCTCTATAATTCAGTGTTTCTCATTGAATGAGAGCTAGAGATATGTATTGCAGAGAGCTCTAGAATTCAGTGTTTCCCATTGAAGAAGGGCTAGAGATATGTATTGCAGAGTGCTCTAGAATTCAGTGTTTCCCATTGAAGCAGAGCTAGAGATATGTATTGCAGAGAGCCCTAGAATTCAGTGTTTCCCATTGAATGAGACCTAGAGATATGTATTGCAGAGAGCTCTATAATTCAGTGCTTCCCATTGAAGAAGAGCTAGAGATATGTATTGCAGAGAGCTCTAGAATTCAGTGTTTCCCATTGAAGCAGAGCTAGAGATATGTATTGCAGAGAGCTCTAGAGTTCAGTGTTTCCCATTGAAGCAGAGCTAGAGCTATGTATTGCAGAGGGCTCTAGAATTCGGTGTTTCCCATTGAAGCAGAGCTAGAGATATGTCTTGCAGAGTGCTCTAGAACTCAGTGTTTCCCATTAAGCAGAGCTGGAGATATGTATTGCAGAGAGCTCTAGACTTCAGTGTTTCCCATTGAAGCAGAGCTAGAGATATGTATTGCAGAGGGCTCTAGAATGCAGTGTTTTCCATTGGATGAGACCTAGAGATATGTATTGCAAAGAGCTCTAGAATGCATGTTTCCCATTGAATGAGAGCTAGAGATATGTATTGCAGAGTGCTCTTGAATTCAGTGTTTCCCATTGAAGAAAAGCTAGAGATATGTATTGCAGAGAGCCCTAGAATTCAGTGTTTCCCATTGAATGAGACCTAGAGATATGTATTGCAGAGAGCTCTAGAATTCAGTGTTTCCCATTGAAGCAGAGCTAGAGATATGTATTGCAGAGGGCTCTAGAATGCAGTGTTTCCCATTGAATGAGACCTAGAGATATGTATTGCAAAGAGCTCTAGAATGCATGTTTCCCATTGAATGAGAGCTAGAGATATGTATTGCAGAGTGCTCTTGAATTCAGTGTTTCCCATTGAAGAAAAGCTAGAGATATGTATTGCAGAGAGCCCTAGAATTCAGTGTTTCCCATTGAATTATAACTAGATATATGTATTGCAGAGAGCTCTAGAATTCGGTGTTTCCCATTGAAGCAGAGCTAGAGATATGTCTTGCAGAGTGCTCTAGAACTCAGTGTTTCCCATTAAGCAGAGCTGGAGATATGTATTGCAGAGAGCTCTAGACTTCAGTGTTTCCCATTGAAGCAGAACTAGAGATATGTATTGCAGAGGGCTCTAGAAAGCAGTGTTTCCCATTGAATGAGACCTAGAGATATGTATTGCAAAGAGCTCTAGAATGCATGTTTCCCATTGAATGAGAGCTAGAGATATGTATTGCAGAGTGCTCTTGAATTCAGTGTTTCCCATTGAAGAAAAGCTAGAGATATGTATTGCAGAGAGCCCTAGAATTCAGTGTTTCCCATTGAATGAGACCTAGAGATATGTATTGCAGAGTGCTCTTGAATTCAGTTTCCCATTGAAGAAAAGCTAGAGATATGTATTGCAAAGAGCCCTAGAATTCAGTGTTTCCCATTGAATGAGACCTAAAGATATGTATTGCAGAGTGCTCTTGAATTCAGTTTCCCATTGAAGAAAAGCTAGAGATATGTATTGCAGCGAGCCCTAGAATTCAGTGCTTCCCATTGAAGAAGAGCTAGAGATATGTATTGCAGAGAGCTCTAGAGTTCAGTGTTTCCCATTGAAACAGAGCTAGAGATATATATTGCAGAGGGCTCTAGAATTCGGTGTTTCCCATTGAAGCAGAGCTAGAGATATGTCTTGCAGAGTGCTCTAGAACTCAGTGTTTCCCATTAAGCAGAGCTGGAGATATGTATTGCATAGAGCTCTAGAATTCAGTGTTTCCCATTGAAGCAGAGCTAGAGATATGTATTGCAGAGGGCTCTAGAATGCAGTGTTTCCCATTGAATGAGAGCTAGAGATATGTATTGCAGAGTGCTCTTGAATTCAGTGTTTCCCATTGAAGAAAAGCTAGAGATATGTATTGCAGAGAGCTCTAGAATTCAGTGTTTCCCATTGAAGAAGGGCTAGAGATATGTATTGCAGAGAGCCCTAGAATTCAGTGTTTCCCATTGAATGAGACCTAGAGATATGTATTGCAGAGAGCTCTAGAATTCAGTGCTTCCCATTGAAGAAGAGCTAGAGATATGTATTGCAGAGAGCTCTAGAGTTCAGTGTTTCCCATTGAAGCAGAGCTAGAGATATCTATTGCAGAGGGCTCTAGAATGCAGTGTTTCCCATTGAATGAGAGCTAGAGATATGTATTGCAGAGTGCTCTTGAATTCAGTGTTTCCCATTGAAGAAAAGCTAGAGATATGTATTGCAGAGTGCTCTTGAATTCAGTGTTTCCCATTGAAGAAAAGCTAGAGATATGTATTGCAGAGAGCTCTAGAATTCAGTGTTTCCCATTGAAGAAGGGCTAGAGATATGTATTGCAGAGAGCCCTAGAATTCAGTGTTTCCCATTGAATGAGACCTAGAGATATGTATTGCAGAGAGCACTAGAATTCAGTGCTTCCCATTGAAGAAGAGCTAGAGATATGTATTGCAGAGAGCTCTAGAGTTCAGTGTTTCCCATTGAAGCAGAGCTAGAGATATCTATTGCAGAGGACTCTAGAATTCGGTGTTTCCCATTGAAGCAGAGCTAGAGATATGTCTTGCAGAGTGCTCTAGAACTCAGTGTTTCCCATTAAGCAGAGCTGGAGATATGTATTGCAGAGAGCTCTAGAATTCAGTGTTTCCCATTGAAGCAGAGCTAGAGATATGTATTGCAGAGGGCTCTAGAATTCAGTGTTTCCCATTGAATGAGACCTAGAGATATGTATTGCAAAGAGCTCTAGAATACAGTGTTTCAAATTGAATGAGAGCTAGAGATATGTATTGCAGAGTGCTCTTGAATTCAGTGTTTCCCATTGAAGAAAAGCTAGAGATATGTATTGCAGAGAGCTCTAGAATTCAGTGTTTCCCATTGAAGAAGGGCTAGAGATATGTATTGCAGAGAGCCCTAGAATTCAGTGTTTCCCATTGAATGAGACCTAGAGATATGTATTGCAGAGAGCTCTAGAATTCAGTGCTTCCCATTGAGGAAGAGCTAGAGATATGTATTGCAGAGAGCTCTAGAATTCAGTGTTTCCCATTGAAGCAGAGCTAGAGATATGTATTGCAGAGAGCTCTAGAGTTCAGTGTTTCCCATTGAAGCAGAGCTAGAGATATGTATTGCAGAGGGCTCTAGAATTCAGTGTTTTCCATTGAAGCAGAGCTAGAGATATGTCTTGCAGAGTGCTCTAGAACTCAGTGTTCCCATTAAGCAGAGCTGGAGATATGTATTGCAGAGAGCTCTATAATTCAGTGTTTCCCATTGCATGAGAGCTAGAGATATGTATTGTAGAGTGCTCTTGAATTCAGTGTTTCCCATTGAAGAAGAGCTAGAGATATGTATTGCAGAGTGCTCTTGAATTCAGTGTTTCCCATTGAATGAGACCTAGAGATATGTATTGCAGAGGGCTCTAGAATTCAGTGTTTCCCATTGAATGAGAGCTAGAGATATGTATTGTAGATTGCTCTTGAATTCAGTGTTTCCCATTGAAGCAGAGCTAGAGATATGTATTGCAGAGTGCTCTTGAATTCAGTGTTTCCCATTGAAGAAAAGCTAGAGATATGTATTGCAGAGAGCTCTAGAATTCAGTGTTTCCCATTGAAGAAGGGCTAGAGATATGTATTGCAGAGTGCTCTTGAATTCAGTGTTTCCCATTAAGCAGAGCTGGAGATATGTATTGTAGAGGGCTCTAGAATTCAGTGTTTCCCATTGAAAAAGAGCTAGAGATATGTATTGCAGAGAGCTCTAGAATTCAGTTTTTCCCATTGAATGAGACCTAGAGATATGTATTGCAGAGAGCTCTAGAATTCAGTGTTTCCCATTGAATGAGAGCTAGAGATATGTATTGCAGAGAGCTCTAGAATTCAGTGATTCCCATTGAATGAGAGCTAGATATATGTATTGCAGAGAGCTCTAGAATTCAGTGTTTCCTATTGAATGAGAGCTAGAGATATGTATTGCAGAGAGCTCTAGAATTCAGTGATTCCCATTGAAAAAGAGCTAGAGATATGTATTGCAGAGAGCTCTAGAATTCAGTTTTTCCCATTGAATGAGACCTAGAGATATGTATTGGAGAGAGCTCTGGAATTCAGTGTTTCTCGTTGAAGCAGCGCTAGAGATATGCATTGTAGAGTGCTCTAGAATTCAGTGTTTCCCATTTAAGCAGAGATAGAGATATGTATTGTAGCGGCTCTAGAATTCAGTGTTTCCCATTGAAGCAGAGCTAGAGATATGTCTTGCAGAGAGCTCTGGAATTCAGTGTTTCCCCATGAAGCAACGCTAGAGATATGTATTGCAGAGAACTCTGGAATTCAGTGTTTCTCGTTGAAGAAGACCTAGAGATATGTATTGCAGAGAGCTCTAGAATTCAGTGTTTACCATTGAAGCAGAGCTAGAGATATATATTGCAGAGGGCTCTAGAATTCAGTGTTTCCCATTGAAGAACCACTACAGTCCACTGTTATCCATTGCAGGGTCCCTACAATCCACTGATGTCCATGGAAGAGTGTGCTCCCACCAAGGTGCCGTACATTCCAAACATACCCCTCAAAGTGCATGTAATGGCCTTAAGTTACCCGCTGAAGAGCTGTCTCAATCTAGAGCATTCATTTGGTGAACACATTCAACCGAGACCTGCCCATAATAGTGTTCACTATAATCTACAGGTACCTATAGCTCAGACACAGAGGCGTGCACAGAAGTGCGCACTACAATCCAGTTATCCATTGAAGAGAGTTTATAGTTCACTGATACCTATAGAAGAGCTTGCCTCAATTCAGGGACATCCAGTGTAGGGTGTGCCCAAATCCAGCGTTACCTATTGAAGAGCCCTTCCAACCCGACATTGTAAGAGCTCTTCAGTGGCTCGTCACAGGGCCTTTACAGTCTAATATGTATGTCGAAGGATGTGCCATAATTCAGAGTTACCCATCAAAGAATGTGCTCTAATCCAGAGTTATCTATTGAAAAGCTTTTACAAGTCAGAGTTATTCATCAAACAGACCTTGTAATCTGGAAACGCCCATAGAAGGATGTGCTACAACCCAAAGTTATTCACTGAAGGGCCCCACAATCAACATTCATCCAATAGCTCTGAGCATCCAGAAACCCATTGGAATACAGAGGTACCCATTCACCATCCCCTAAAATCCTGACACGCCCACAAACTGCTTGCTATAATTCAGAAACACTGAAGAACCCCCATAATCCACTGAACCCATAGAAGAGAGTTCTGCAATTAATCTCCTGATGGAGGACCAGGGATCCGAAATGCATTGAGGATTTTTATGTTCTACACAATTTACAATTGAATATTTCCTGGGATGGAACCACAACAATTTAGCAACTTTCTAAAGCAATGAAAGAAAGGTAATAAAGCTTCAATGAACAGCTTTATTTTTTGTGAATTTTGATTTTTATGAATTTTTTAAATCAACAAATACATTGATTTAAAAATCGATAATTAAGAGAGGAACCCATATTGGGACCACAAGGAGTGTGAGGGGAGACAGTACACCAGAACTGGGATACTGCATTCAGGAAATTTGAAAGGACACCCTGATCAGTGGGTGATACCCCATCAGCACCCAAATTGTTTATTTGTTCATTTACTCGGATCAACAAGGGAGTGCACAGATAAGTTTACATTGTTCTTCAATTAAGTTAGGCCTGCAAAAGTCATCCTACAATCGAGGCATGTCCATGAAAGTGCATGTTGTGGTACAGAGCTGCCTATGAGAGTGCCTCTTTAATCCAGAGTTATCCTTCGATTAGCTCCTCCATACTCTGATTTCCAAGGACGGGCTTGCCATAGTCCAGAGATACCCATTGAATTGTACACTATAATCCATCAGTGTCAATCCTGGAGACCTTACAATCAAGACATACCTATTGACAGACATGCTGTGATTCAGATAATGTCCATCAAGGATACCTACAATTATGAAAACACATCAAAGCATAGAGATACCCATTGAAGGTTCTCTGTAATCCAGACATGCCCTTTGAAGAGCGTGGTAAGATCCAGAGATGCAATGCTGAGAATACTCATCAACACTGGAGTCCTGAGAATACTCATCCAACACTGGAGAACTGAGAATACTCATCCAACACTGGAGTACTGAGAATACTCATCCAACACTGGAGTACTGAGAATACTCATCCAACACTGGAGTACTGAGAATACTCATCCAACACTGGAGTACTGAGAATACTCATCCAACACTGGAGTACTGAGTATACTCATCCAACACTGGAGTCCTGAGAATACTCATCCAACACTGGAGTCCTGAGAATACTCATCCAACACTGGAGTCCTGAGAATACTCATCCAACACTGGAGTCCTGAGAATACTCATCCAACACTGGAGTCCTGAGAATACTCATCCAACACGGGAGTACTGAGAAAACTCATCCAACACTGGAGTCCTGAGAATACTCATCCAACACTGGAGTCCTGAGAATACTCATCCAACACTGGAGTCCTGAGAATACTCATCCAACACTGGAGTCCTGAGAATACTCATCTAACACTGGAGTCCTGAGAATACTCATCCAACACTGGAGTACTGAGAATACTCATCCAACACTGGAGTACTGAGAATACTCATCCAACACTGGAGTCCTGAGAATACTCATCCAACACTGGAGTCCTGAGAATACTCATCCAACACTGGAGTACTGAGTATACTCATCCAACACTGGAGTCCTAAGAATACTCATCCAACACTGGAGTACTGAGAATACTCATCCAACACTGGAGTCCTGAGAATACTCATCCAACACTGGAGTCCTGAGAATACTCATCCAACACTGGAGTCCTGAGAATACTCATCCAACACGGGAGTACTGAGAAAACTCATCCAACACTGGAGTCCTGAGAATACTCATCCAACACTGGAGTCCTGAGAATACTCATCAAACACTGGAGTACTGAGTATACTCTTCCAACACTGGAGTACTGAGAATACTCATCCAACACTGGAGTCCTGAGAATACTCATCCAACACTGGAGTACTGAGTATACTCATCCAACACTGGAGTACTGAGAATACCCACCACAGTGCCCAATATTGCACATATACCAATGAAAGAAGTCCCTACAGTTCAGAAATGTCCATCAAAGAGATCTGATTAAAAAAATGACACATTAGAGAGACCCCTAATTAATGAAAATAACAATAAAAAACTCGCCTGAATCTAGAGCTATCCAGCAAAGAGCAAGATACTATCTTGATATACTAACTTATTAGCTGCTAAAGTCCCCACTGATTAGCCACTAAAATCCTGAGGTATATATTGAAGAAAACATACAATTCAGAGATGTCCATTGAAGGTGTTATAGAATCCGGAGACACCCATCAGAGAACTTCTACATTCCAGGCATACAAATGAAAGTGCACGCTACAATCCACAGACATCAACTTAAGAGTGTAATGTAAATGAAATATACCCATCAAAGAGCTCTTGCAAAGAGGTCCTACATGCAGGTATATCCACTGGCATTCCCCTATGTTCCAGACATACCCACAGAACAGCCCTTAGAATTTAAAGATATACACTGAATAGCCCCCACGTTTCAGAGATATGAATTTACTATGAATTTATTTATTAACTGTACAATTAATTAAAATCATTACAGTAAAAAACTATCGACATGTAGAAAGATAAAAAGAGTAAAAGTAGTAAAACCTTCAGTTTGTGATTAGTAAATGTGCCGCCCCCAAAACCCCCCGGCGCGCACTCGGGCAGCCGGCACCTAGATTTGTAATCATAATCGAGTGCCCTTGCGCAAGTTTGTGGAGTCCCCAATGTTCCAAAAGAAAAAATAGTCTACTTAAAAAGTTTATAAGCAGTTCGCCTTGGCTCTTCAATTAGAGTCCATGTAATAGCGCAATATTAATGGGGCGAGTGAAGGGGTGCAAGAGCCTCAGTGCTTGTTCGGGGCCCGACTGCTTTCTTCCACTGATTTTGCAGTACTCGACACCGGAGTTTGATTGTATTCATTGGCAGCCTTTAGGGCAATCCTGAAATGATGCGTGAATTTCCCCAGTCTTGCTAGGGTCATCGTGTTTGTTGTGGAAAAGCACAAGGCTGACGCTTCACTGCAGGACTATATTCCGTGGGTAATACAAATCGGGCGCAGGAGTCGCCGGCGTTCGTTGTTGAGGATGGGGCAGCAACAAAGGAGGTGCAACCAAGATTTCCTCGTGTAAGAGCACAGTCTACAATTTGTGGTTTCCACCCTGCGGGCCCATGCAGGGTTAAAATCAGCGATTCCTAGTGTGCTTAGTCTCATGAAGAGAATTTTGCTTCGGGCTTGTGGTGTGAGAGCCTCGCTTAGGTAAGGTTGTGCTTTACCTGCCATGTAGGAGTTGTTCAGCGGGTCTAAGTGGGAGCTTGTGCAGAGAGATTTGAGGTCAAGATCAAAAGATATTTCGCACACTTGTCTGTTTATGGCTTTTTTCCAAGCGTTCAGTGGAATTTCCAGCAACGGTATACTCTCTTCTTCGATGTTTAGTATGTTGATCGCTTTACTAAGGCTGGTGTGCCAGGCCGACCGAGCGTGGCCCCTCGAAGATAGATCTCAATTGATGTTTTAGAGAATCGGCTGGAGCCCTTAGAATCCTTAGATAAAGCTTTATGATCTCCCCCTGGCACATCAAATCTGGCCTCGCCAAACCTAGCTCCAGTCTTAACCTTGATTTCCTCGCTGACCTCGGGATGTGGAGCACTGCTTTGTATGCTTTGGCTTGGGCTGAGTTGAGGAGGGCGTCCTGTGACCCGGGGAAGGCCAGGTGGCCATAACTAATGGCTGGGAGCAGTTTCGCTTTTAAGACGGTCAATATTGGTCCGGCAGAAGGGCTTATCAGGTGTTGGCTCAGTTGCTTTAGCAGGTGTGTGACCTTATTGGCCTTGGAGGACTGTTGTTTCAGGTGGACGTTCGCCTTGGCCCGTTCCGTGAGCCAAACCCCTAGGTAGTTATACGAAGCCACTGTGTTAATATGCAGGTTTCCCATTAGCCACTGTGCTTTCTTGATCAGATGGTAGCTCCCAAAGATGACGACCTTGGTCTTCCCCTGGTTAACTGTCAGGTTGTTCTCGTTGTTGAAGCGATTCAGTGCGTTTAAGGCTCTTTGTAGGCCCACCTTCGTGTGGTCCATTATTGCTGTGTCATCGACGTATTGTAACACCGGCAGCCTCACACTTCCTAGTCTTGGTGCTACTAGGCTGGCTTCTTTCAGGGTGTCCCCCACATCCACGCTGTACAAGTTAAATAGGATGGGGGCCAGCACGCATCCTTGTTTCAGCCCATTATTCGTTGTTATTTTGGGGGACACTCTGCTGGCGCTTGTTTTAATCCGTACCCAGGTGTCCTCGTATAGCGATCTAATTGCCTTCAGGAGGTTTGGTGGAATGCCCCAGTTTTCTAGTTTCCACCATAGTCTTCAGAGATATACAACAAACAGCCTCTTAAATCCAGAGATGTCTACAAAACAGTCTCAATCATCCAACACTATCCACTGATGACCTTGGTACAATCCACTGAAAATACAAAAAATAATGCGGCGGAATGGATCAGAAAAGGGATTCTTTTTTTAAGGAAAATTAAATTAGTCCCTCACATGGAAATTAATATCCAAAAACTTCTTATTTAAAAACCAACACCAGAACGTGGTCCAAAGGGGTATTTATATTTATATATATTTTGGAATGGGACAATACACACAAATATATATACACAAATTATATATACAAAAACAACACATATATCTGTAAATCAACATCAATCCTTGTTACCCTATTTGCTATTACGGATGCAAAAAAATCCAGAAACAATAATTATCAATAGCAATCCGTATACAACGAAAGAAGATAGCCCTAGAAAACAGCACAACCGAGGGGAAATTTTTTACCACTAGCGAGGTAGCACTTCCTGGTAAAGAAACTCGCTTGTAAGGGGAGGTACCAGCAACTCCCAGAGTCGGAGTTTCAAAGTCGAAATGATTTCCTGGTCAAACGAAGCATTATACCACGACACGGGAGAGAAGAACCATCTGCACCGGTACGACTCGATCATGTGGATCACGATGCTAGTGATTTCAGCGGAACAAATAATATTCACAACGGACAATTGTACTTCAGGCACTGCGTTATCCGCGTCTCCGAGACAGTCGGATTTAATAGAGGTCTCCTTTTGCCCCAGTCCTGATGAGGCCCAAAACATATGGGCTGAAACGCGTCGACTCCACAGTTTGGAGAAGCCCTTCAAAAGTTTGAATTAATTGTAAAGAAATTATTACACAGTCCAATTTCGAAAGAGGGTCAAAAATTTCCCCTCGGTTGTGCTGTTTGCTAGGGCTAACTTCTTTCGTTGTATACGAATTGCTATTGATAATTATTGTTTCTGGATTTTTTTACATCCGTAATAGCAACTAGGGTAACAAGGATTGATGTTGATGTACAGATATATGTGTTGTTTTTTGTATATATAATTTGGGTATATATATTTGTGTGTATTGTCCCATTCAAAAAATATATATAAATATAAATACCCCTTTGGACCACGTTCTGGTGTTGGTTTTTAAATAAGAAGAAGTTTTTGGATATTAATTTCCATGTGAGGGACTAATTTAATTTTCCTTCAAAAATAATCCCTTTTCTGATCCATTCTGCCGCATTATTTTTTGTATTTTCAGTGTCTTTCTACCCAGATGCGGTCGGAGTACTAGGGCAAACCCCCTTCATATGAATACTTGGTACAATATAAGCATCTTTCTCAACAACCAAACTACAATAAGGAATTCTAAGAGTCCCTACAATACAGAGATACACACTGAAGAGCCTTTACATTTTGGTGCTACCCATAGAAGAATGTCAGGACTTATCCTAGTTCCCAAGGCATCCATATGCACGCTCCCTACTAGCTTGGAGACTACATACTCTACTCACCCATAACAGCTGGTCGAGAAATCAAAGCCAATCAATCAATAATCAATCCAAGACATCCAGAAAAAGCAACAAATGTTGGACAGCCAGACTCCAGATATGGGTGGTTGAGTTAAACTTGGTACCTACACTCTCCATACTCTTCCCTGCACACCTCACTAGTAGTGACCATCTACCTATGTCAAACTGTTGGCTGTGCGTTGGACGAGCCGACCAGTGGCCTGAACTATTCTACCTTGGCATTAACATCGAAACACAAAAATATAGTCATCATCCTCTCTTCACTGTACATAGGCAAGACATTCAAAACTGCCTGAAGAAGGAATGCAGGCACTATAGGAAATCTAAAAATAAAATGTTTAGAAAATTGATAAAATAAGGCCTACCTTCTACTAAAAGTGATTTGAGTTTTGGTTTCTGATACACTAAAACACAGTTATTACCAAAGTAAAAGTGAGATTTATTTTATTGTATTACACAAATTGTAATTTCTGGAAATGAAGCATTCAGAAGAAAACAAGTGTTCAGTTGCAATGACTCCAAAACAGGATTCTAACAAAGGCAGAGATTACCAGTGAGAGTAACAAGGTACCAATGTTATAAAATGCAGCAACATTACTCTATGAGATAGTGTCAGTGAATGGTAGTGCAGCACTAGTGAGAGTTACATCTCACTACTGTCCTATGGAAACCTGATTGCAGTTGTTGTAGTGTGATTTGAAGGGACAGCTCTACTGGCTTTAAACAGGCCAATCCCAGGGAGACCATTTTCCATTCCTTGTGTTCAACAACTGCATACCAACTATCCATGAATGACAAATATATAGTTTTGTTCCTTCGAAGAAGCCCTCATTAGTTCACTCAAAAAACGACAACTCACTCTCTACACTACATTCAACCCGCAACCAAAGTAAGCATACTTGTGATTACTTTCAAGAACACTATAAAAGCCAACAACAAATCCATGCTTCAATGAAACCACTAATCCTTAAGAAAACCCTATTTCTAAGTGATACCCAGAATCTGTTAGCGAAAAATGCTCCTGACACAAACAAGAGAGAAAATGACTCACAATGCAAACCCAAAATGGCCCTATTGAATTGAAAGGCATTAGCTTAGAGCAGTGCTTCCCAAACACTTTAGAACCATGACCCAAATTTTAGAACAACAAACATTTGCAATCCACCTAACTTTAACAGACATTAGGCTCACACTTTTTTAATGTAACTATAGCGTGGTGTGGTAGCACACTATCATTTACAGACAGCACATTTTCTATTGGAATGGCCACTAAATTTGCAAAGACACACAGTTTTACTGATAAAACTATATTGCACACAAATGGTAACGTGTGGAAATCGGGTTTCAGTCAATATCTATCATTTGTGCATCTCCAAGTACAGTGTCTTGATTTGTTTTGATCCTATTAAAATCTTTGTTTCCATCACACTTCAGAATTTCAAAAAAGTGCTTAATTTTTAATTTCCTAACTGTCGAATGTTACAGTTAATTTTCAAGCGTTTACATTTTGTTGTGTGTTACTAAAAAATTACAATGTACAGCCTTTCCTTCCACTCTCCCTGTAACCCAGCAAGATTGTCACATAATTCACTTTACTTTTCTTTCTTCGACTGAAAAGTAAGAGACGTTTGTAAACACCAATCCCCATGTTAATAAAATAAATATCAATTTGTCAGAAGACATAGCCTGACATTTGACCTCAAACTTTGAAGTGCAAGAAATGTGACATGATTAAGGCGGCTTTGTTTATTGCTTGCAACCCTCCAGTGGGTTATGACCCATAGTTTGGGAAACATTAGCGCGGAGCACATAAATTTTGTCTCAACAACCACTACTTCACTTTATTAGCATAGAAAAAATCCATTGAGGGAAACTCTTTTTTAAACTAAGGGTGGGCAGAACTCGCAGAGTTTTACTCTGCGGAATTCCTCTGAGTTACCTAAAAACTCTGCGAGATTCTGTGGAGTACTGCGAGCAGCGGAATTCCGGCCCATTGCACTTCTAGTGCTGATTGTTAGTGCCAGGAGCTTGTCTGGTGTTGCAAAATTACCGCAAACAGCACTACGGGGCATGCCAGACGGCACTGCTGTTTTCTGCCACTCAAGTAGAGTTTGTATTCGAGCCGCAGCTTTTGCAACACGAGCTGCAACTTTCTCAATGTAAGCGGCTGCGACCTGCCGCAACCACCTGTGTTGAGAATTCTCGCCTGGAGCCGATCCAGCGCTCATTTAGTTTTCGCTTATGCTCACCAAATGAGCGTTGGCTAGCCGCATGCGAGAAAAACTCCGTCATGCATTGGTTGGCAGAGTTTTTGCCAAACTCTGCGCTCCAAGTGGAGCGCGGAGTGGGCAAAACTTCACACACTCTGCCAGCGGAGTGGAGTTTACCGCCCACCCCTACTTTAAACCTGTATCAAATGGGTTCCATCCATTTAATGCCTCTGGATTCTTTGGTTTTTGATTATCCAGTTTTGGACTTTTACTGAGTGATTCTCAATACCGGAGTCTTTGTATTGATTTAAGGACTTCAGGCACCTGTGCTTTTGTACATAGGCTCTGGATTACGGGACTCCTGTTGGTTGTTTCTAAAACGTCAGTGGCACTATATAAAAGGTGGCATAAGATTTCACAATGTTTTATTGACAATGATAATGTTGACAATGAAGGGTTAATGTTTAAATGAAGGTTAGCAGAAGATGGTACCATCCAGAGTGATTTCCATGGTGACGTAGTAATTTTGTATGATCTATTTCTGCTTTTTATTGAGGTGGTGACACTCTGACAAAGCCAGTAGGCCTGCCTTTTTGGTAATAACACCACTTCATATTGTGTTTAGTATAGGTGAGGGTATTGTGGTCTTAGGGTTCTTGGCTCACTGGGGTTGAGAACTATTCTGAGGGTGTTTCCATATATATCTCCTCGATGACAGAAGCAAGGAAAGTTCATCACTGTAATGGATGATATGCACTTTAAAGAGTCAAGCCTTGAGCTCTTTTCTGAATAACATGAGTGCATGAGGGACCTGAGTGCTAGAGAAGACAAGTTGTTTTGAATTGCAAAACATACTTTACATAGCATGCTCCTTAAGTGATTTATATTTTCCAGCCTAGATACTGATTCATAACCAACCAATAACAAATCAGAGACTACCTCATAAGTACATTTTCCATCAAGTTTAAAGACTTTCTGTGCTTTCTTTGGGTTACATTCCTTCACTCCTGACCACCAATCCAGTGATTTCCTGGCTCCTTATGTTGGATTGTCTTCCAAGATAGGCCTAATTCACAAACATTTTGCTATGAGCAGGTTGGACTAAGGCTTGTAGTACTCCTGGTGTACACCTAAAGGGTAACAGGGTACTCTACAAGATAACACAGCATAACATGTCACAGCAGAATCTTTGTGAATGGGGCTTATTGGTTGTTGTGGTTGGAAGAATGCACAATTAGTCAATGGTCTGTATGTGGTGCAACAAGTCTTAGAGCAGCAGTAATTATAAACCTCCCGGCGAGGGAAAGCAATCATAAAGTTATGCGTGTGGATTCTCCACACTCACGGTGGAATCTCTCGCTGCAGTGCTCAGTGCGGAGATTCCACCATGAGTGTGGAGAATCCGCACTTGTAACTTTATGAGTTGTTAGTCCCTTCGTAAATCTGGCCCCTTGTGATTAAGACTAAAGTAGTGTTGAGTATGGTCTTCACTGGGGTCAGGGTACAACCCAGTAGGTAGAGGGTACCATCCAGGTGCAAGAGCACTAAGGTTTAAATAATTGTTGAGAGCTCTTTTTTTATGGTGGGGTGGATGTAGTTTGCCTTTCAGTAGCAGTAACAATTGATACTCCGGTGTAATTTTTGATGACGTGTTTTGGAGTGGATGCTGAAGGTGATGGTAAAGCTGAGTGATTTTGTATCTGACGAGAGATGCAGTGTGAATCCATTGCGTTGCAAGTTGGACTCCCAATCTAGATTTTGGACTTTTTGTTTCATTAGCAGGGAGGATGAATTTGGCATCGGTTGAGCTCAATTTTGAAGAGGCACTTTACCTCCATGCCCGGCTGATGCAGATACAGTATTTGAGATGACTGATGTCTTTCGTTGCTGACACTTTCAGGTACACTTGTGTGTAATTCAGCATAAATGGCCTTGCACTCGAAAAACACAAATGAACAATATATGAAGGAAATTAATGTCCATAGTATAAAGCAATTTAAACTGTAGTTAGATAACTTCCCAAACTAAAAAACGAAAAGAATTGTATTTTTGATTGTAGAAGACGATGTCCTTATTCTTTTAATCCATTAATATTTTCTTGTGTGTCATCTTCATATTTGTGAATCGTGATTCATTGGTTGGTGATGAGAGTTTCTGACTGGTTCTATTTCGAGGTTGAAAATCACTGATGAGAGACGGGATCCTTCCAGGACTCTGTGGGTCACTGGTATCTGTTGAGATCCAGAGGGATACGTCTGGTTGAGTTGGGATCCACCAAAGAAATAGGACGAGAATCAATCAACTGTGGTGCTGGTGAATCACATGTGCTTTCTGAGGATGGTGATGAAGGCTTGGTGGACAACAGTCCAAGGGCAGCTCAGAGTTTGACTAAGTTGAGGAGGCAGGTGATACCGTTGTCTATGATATGGAGTTTATACTCTGTGGCCTAGGTGGGGCTTGGTGCTGCAGTGAAAAACACATTGATAGCCATACAGATTACAAGATTAAAGGCGGATCTAAACAGCTTTTTCTATGATTAATTTTTACTGAGTGGGAAATCCTCGATGAGTCTGTAATAGGCTACTTCATCAGTGTCTATTTTGGATTTCATGATGGGCGGAAAGATTTGCCCTATTTCAGGGTATTTGAGATGATGCCTTGCATGAGGGAAGTGTTTAATACGTGCCACAAGTATCATAGCAGAGAAGGGATTTCACGATGGTTGAGGGAAGAATATCATCTTTGAGATTTTTCTCTAGAAAGAGGAAAGGATGTCTCTGAGGTCATTGATTTGGAGTGTCTTGAAGGAGAATTATTACGTGATGCCCGACTAGGGACTGGGTGGCATGACAGTGGTTTGTTTGGACCTAGTGACATGTTGTCTGAGTTTGTCAGTCATTTCTTTAAAGGGCTTATTGATTGAATTAGGTGTTACGGTGGTGGGCCTGGCAGTTATTTGATGTAGGCTTTACAAGCAAGTGGGTTATTAGTTGGGAAGGATATGAGTCCTTCACAAGTAGTAAGTTCACACCCTTCCCTTTACTGAGAACCAAGTACCCCATTGCAGCACTTGACTCTCTCAGGGTAGTGAAGCAGAGCAGTCCAATGCCTCCTCAGGGGAGGTAGTGTGGGCTAGAACCCCAGCTCACTGGTACTCAACAAATGACACTCAATAAATCATTGTCCCAGCAGTGCTTTTTCTTATTAAAAGGAAAAAGGAAAAGTACTTTATTACACACACCATACTGAATATTTCTTGTACCTGGCCCCATTGGCAAGGTCACCCCTATCTTTTTGCTTTCTGTTGCTGGCCCTGTTTTTGTTGGCACTATTACTATGTGCACTTTTACCCTGCTAAGCAGTGGTAAAGTGCTTGTGTCCCTCCCTAAAACATGGTAACATTGGCACACATAAAATTAGTACATTTAACTTATAAGCCCCTAGTATATGGCAATATATGTACCCAGGGCCTGTAAATTAAATGCTAATTGTGGGCTGCAGCCCCCAACAAAGTAGCCTTTTAAAACATGCCTCAGGCCTGCCACTGCATTTAAACAACCATTTCAGTCAAGCAAAATAAACCTTTTCCAAGGCCCAAGCCTTCCTTTTTAATACTTATAAGTCACCCTTAAGGTAGGCCCTAAAGGTTCATAGGGCAGGGTGCATTGTATTAAAAATGAGGACATGTGTGTTCAAGTTTTACATTTCCTTGAAATGAAAATGTCATAAAGTCATTTTTGTAAGGCTATGTCTCACATAGACTAACACTGGGTTACCTTATTACACTTAATAAGTGCTAACTTCAATTTGGGACCAGCTAGAAAATACTGTTTCCATTCAAATGAATTGTAATTTTAAATCCCCTTTAAAAGTAAACCCTGAGTCACATGACAGAGCTCCATACTATCCAGGGATACCTATTCACCAGATCTTACGGTCTAGAGACAGCATCAAAAACCCCCATACTGTCCAGGGATATCTAGTCACCAGATCTTACGGTCTAGAGACAGCATCAAAGACCCCTATACTGTCCAGAGATACCTATTCACCAGATCCTAAGGTCTAGAGGCAGCATCAAATACCCCCATACTGTCTAGGTATACCTATTCATCAGATCTTACAGTCTAGAGACAGCATCAAGGACCCCCATACTGTTCAGGTATACCTATTCATCAGATCTTATAGTCTAGAGACAGCATCAAAGAGCTCCATACTGTACAGGTATACCTATTCATCAGATCTTATAGTCTAGAGACAGCATCAAAGAGCTCCATACTGTACAGGGATACCTATTCATTAGATCTTATGGTCTAGAGACAGCATCAAATGGACCTATATTGTCCAGGGATATCAATTCACCAGATGTTACAGTCTAGAGATAGCATCAGAGAGCACCATAGTGTCCAGGGATACCTATTCACCAGATCTTACAGTATAGAGACTGCATCAAATACCCCCATACTGTCCAGGTATGCCTATTCATCAGATCTTACAGTGTAGAGACAGCATGAAAGAGCTACATACTGTCCAGAGATACCTATTCACCATATCTTATAGTCTAGAGATAGCACCAAAGAGCACCATACTGTCCAGGGATGCCTATTCACCAGATCTTACAGTCTAGAGACAGCATCAAAGAGCTCCATACTGTCCAGGGATACCTATTCACCATATCTTATAGTCTAGAGATAGCACCAAAGAGCACCATACTGTCCAGGGATGCCTATTCACCAGATCTTACAGTCTAGAGACAGCATCAAAGAGCTCCATACTGTCCAGGGATACCTATTCACCATATCTTATAGTCTAGAGATAGCACCAAAGAGCACCATACTGTCCAGGGATGCCTATTCACCAGATCTTACAGTCTAGAGACAGCATCAAAGAGCTCATACTGTCCAGAGATACCTATTCACCAGATCTTACAGTCTAGAGACTGTATCAAAATCCCCCATACTGCCCAGGTATACCTATTCACCATATCTTATAGTCTAGAGATAGCACCAAAGAGCACCATACTGTCCAGGGATACCTATTCACCATATCTTATAGTCTAGAGATAGCACCAAAGAGCACCATACTGTCCAGGGATGCCTATTCACCAGATCTTACAGTCTAGAGACAGCATCAAAGAGCTCCATACTGTCCAGGGATACCTATTCACCATATCTTATAGTCTAGAGATAGCACCAAAGAGCACCATACTGTCCAGGGATGCCTATTCACCAGATCTTACAGTCTAGAGACAGCATCAAAGAGCTCCATACTGTCCAGGGATACCTATTCACTATATCTTATAGTCTAGAGATAGCACCAAAGAGCACCATACTGTCCAGGGATGCCTATTCACCAGATCTTACAGTCTAGAGACCGCATCAAAGAGCTCATACTGTCCAGAGATACCTATTCACCAGATCTTACAGTCTAGAGACTGTATCAAAATCCCCATACTGCCCAGGTATACCTATTCACCAGATCCTACGGTCTAGAGACAGCATCAAAGCCCCCCCATACTGTCCATGGATACCTATTTAACAGACCTTACAGTCTAGAGACAGCATCAAAGACCCCCTTACTGTCTATGTATACCTATTCACCAGATCCTACGGTCTAGAGACAGCATCAAAGACCCCCCATACTGTCCATGGATACCTATTTAACAGACCTTACAGTCTGGAGACAGCATCAAAGACCCCCTTACTGTCCATGTATACCTATTCACCAGATCTTAGAGTCTAGAGACAGCATTAACCAGCTACATACTGTCCAGGAATACCTATTCTACATATCTTACAGTCTAGAGATAGCATCAAAGACCCCATACTATCCAGGCATACCTATTCATCAGATCTTACAGTCTAGAGACCGCATCAAAGAGCTCCATACTGTCCAGGTATACCTATCACCAGAACTTACGGTCTAGAGACAGCATCAAAGAGCTCCATACTGTCCAGCGATACCTATTCAAGAGATCTTACAGTTTAGAGACAGCATCAAAGAATACCATACTATCCAGGGATACCTATTCACCAGATCTTACAGTCTAGAGACTGTATCAAAATCCCCATACTGCCCAGGTATACCTATTCTCCAAATCCTATGGTCTAGAGACAGCATCAAAGACCCCCATACTGTCCGTGGATACCTATTCATCAGACCTTACAGTCTAGAGACAGCATCAAAGACCCCTTACTGTCTATGTATACCTATTCACCAGATCTTAGAGTCTAGAGACAGCATCAAACAGCTACATACTGTCCAGGAATACCTATTCAACATATCTTACAGTCTAGAGATAGCATCAAAGACCCCATACTATCCAGGCATACCTATTCATCAGATCTTACAGTCTAGAGACCGCATCAAAGAGCTCCATACTGTCCAGGTATACCTATCACCAGAACTTACGGTCTAGAGACAGCATCAAAGAGCTCCATACTGTCCAGCGATACCTATTCAAGAGATCTTACAGTTTAGAGACAGCATCAAAGAATACCATACTATCCAGGGATACCTATTCACCAGATCTTACAGTCTAGAGACTGTATCAAAATCCCCCATACTGCCCAGGTATACCTATTCTCCAAATCCTATGGTCTAGAGACAGCATCAAAGACCCCCATACTGTCCGTGGATACCTATTCATCAGACCTTACAGTCTAGAGACAGCATCAAAGACCCCTTACTGTCTATGTATACCTATTCACCAGATCTTAGAGTCTAGAGACAGCATCAAACAGCTACATACTGTCCAGGAATACCTATTCAACATATCTTACAGTCTAGAGATAGCATCAAAGACCCCATACTATCCAGGCATACCTATTCATCAGATCTTACAGTCTAGAGACCGCATCAAAGAGCTCCATACTGTCCAGGTATACCTATCACCAGATCTTACGGTCTAGAGACAGCATCAAAGAGCTCCATTCTGTCCAGCGATACCTATTCAAGAGATCTTACAGTTTAGAGACAGCATCAAAGAATACCATACTATCCAGGGATACCTATTCACCAGATCTTACAGTCTAGAGACTGTATCAAAATCCCCCATACTGCCCAGGTATACCTATTCTCCAAATCCTATGGTCTAGAGACAGCATCAAAGACCCCCCATACTGTCCGTGGATACCTATTCATCAGACCTTACAGTCTAGAGACAGCATCAAAGACCCCCTTACTGTCTATGTATACCTATTCACCAGATCTTAGAGTCTAGAGACAGCATCAAACAGCTACATACTGTCCAGGAATACCTATTCAACATATCTTACAGTCTAGAGATAGCATCAAAGACCCCATACTATCCAGGCATACCTATTCATCAGATCTTACAGTCTAGAGACCGCATCAAAGAGCTCCATACTGTCCAGGTATACCTATCACCAGATCTTACGGTCTAGAGACAGCATCAAAGAGCTCCATTCTGTCCAGCGATACCTATTCAAGAGATCTTACAGTTTAGAGACAGCATCAAAGAATACCATACTATCCAGGGATACCTATTCACCAGATCTTACAGTCTAGAGACTGTATCAAAATCCCCATACTGCCCAGGTATACCTATTCTCCAAATCCTATGGTCTAGAGACAGCATCAAAGACCCCCATACTGTCCGTGGATACCTATTCATCAGACCTTACAGTCTAGAGACAGCATCAAAGACCCCCTTACTGTCTATGTATACCTATTCACCAGATCTTAGAGTCTAGAGACAGCTTCAAACAGCTACATACTGTCCAGGAATACCTATTCAACATATCTTACAGTCTAAAGATAGCATCAAAGACTCCATACTATCCAGGCATACCTATTCATCAGATCTTACAGTCTAGAGACCGCATCAAAGAGCTCCATACTGTCCAGGTATACCTATCACCAGATCTTACGGTCTAGAAACAGCATCAAAGAGCTCCATGCTGTCAAGAGATGACCACCAAAGTGCTTTCACAAATCTTGGATAACCAAAGAATAGCTCCCCACTAATGTAGCAAGAGCCGTCAAAGAACTTCTGCAATGCAAAGCTAAGCAGGCGAAGAGACCAGTACAACCCAGAAGTACCTTTTGGTGAGCTTCTACAATCAGACATGCCTCTGAATGGCACCTACGAGCCAGACAGTTTGATCATTAGGGGGTGTATTATGAGCTTCTTATTTTACATTTCTGACTTTACAGGCAATTTGTCAGCATCACAATCCTATGTGTCTTGGAGTCAAGCAGGAGGAACTGTTAACACAAAGCTCCATATGTATCTGTTGTCCATATATTGTGTTGGATGACAGTTGCAATCACTCAACCAAACCTGCATTGTTTTTTTAAAACGTTTTATTGATCATTTACATTTTACAAACATTACAGTACTCAACTTGACACATCTTGTAGCCACTTCAGACCCCTCTTCTCCCCTTGATGAATACACAGACCAATGCCCAGTCCCCCTACATGTCCCCTCAGTGTTCCAGGGTTGGTTCACAGTGTATTTTCCCATGCTCTCAGATTCACGCCACTCCCCCCACCTCTTTCTGTTTCTCCCGCAAATGGGGAAGTTAGTCTCCATCTCTGTGTTCTTATCATGGGCCCCATACTTTCTCAAGTTTCCTCGGGCAACCCCGGCTTTGTAGACTGATTTCTCTGCCGATATACACCAGTCCATGTTGGTCGCCCATTGTTCCACAGTTAGGTTATTTCTGCTGCCCAATAGCTGCACTATGTCCCTTCTAGCCACCATGAGGACAGTGATGCACAACAACAGAGTTGAGTCATCATTGTTGAATGTGTGAAACCATTTAGGTCACAATCCCATCCTCCCAGTATCATCAATTGACGATTGCCTCCTTAATCGTTTCTAGAACATGCAAAGGGGTAACCACACAGGATTCTCTCATAGCACCACAGCTTGGCCATCTCTTGGCTTCATCGTGAGTGCCCAACCTTAGTGCAGAAGAGCTCACTTTCTCAGAATACTGTTAGCCACTTAAATGAGTCGCCTGACTCATGGGCCAAGGGCTGGTTTTATAGACCCTCCAAATATCTGCATTTTTAACAATCTGCATTGAAATTTGCTATGTCTGAACTGCCAGCAGCGAACAACTCTTTCACTGGTGGCAGATCCACATGATCTGACACAGGAGCCTCCTCAATCAAGATGGACTCCTCATGAGAGGAGGTAACTCAAACCCTCACTCCTTGCCAGGTCCACCCTATGCTCTGTCTTTAATAAAAACATATTTTATATAATTACACTGCTCAGAATGCTTCTGCCTAGGATTGGATCACAGTAGTTACCACCCCAGACCTAACGGTGAAGACCAGCTGTTTAGGGACAGTCACTTGGAATTCAGCTAAATGCTTTTGTCATTCTGGGAAACAAGCATCCAGGATGAACCCTTGAACCACTAAATCCAACAGTCCTTAGAGTATCTTCACTCTGTACTGACCAATGTCTCTGAGCCTCCTAAGGTCTAGTGCATGCATCCTCCTCTCAAAACATTTCAAAATGTATTATTTTGTGCATTCATTGCCCATCTGCAAAAATGGTCTCAATTTCTTATGGCATCGCTGCCATCCGTAAGCCTCCTATGCTGCTCCACTCCAGCAGCCTTATCTTCTTCACGCCTTTCTGCATGCTGTGGACCAGCTGAAATACTAAATGCCATTCAAGGATACCACTCCCACAAAAGGAGGTATCCTCTAGCTTTTGGGTGTCGCAGGTTCCAGGCTGTGTTGGGCCTCCTACAGTCATGAGATTATAGTGCAGCGCCCCCTCCAGTCCAGAGATAGCCACCACAGAGCTCCCTACAAACCAAGGACATCTACTGCTGGTCCCCTATATATTGAAGTCCCCACAAACGCCCCAAGAAGCAGAGTGGGTGTGACTGGTTTTGTGGCTGTGCGCAAGAGTCTAGTACATATGCCACTGAGCTAATACTACAATTTATGTAAGTCTGGGAGATGCTGCAGTTATGGTCATGTCCTTTGTAGTAATAGGCAAAATAGTGATGATGGAGTGATGGATACGGACATGAGACATGTTAGTAGGGATTCATTGTCTTGGTTGAAGTGCCTGTGGTAGAGGTTTGTGCAGCGTACCTGGGAGGTAGATGTAAGACTGGTAGATGTTGGAGTGGTGATCAAAGACATGGTGGAAGTACGCATGGTAGGTGTTTGAGAAGTACACTTTGGTAGCCATTGCCATGGGGGTATGGTTCCAGAATATTGTAACCAAAATATCGTCTGACAGAAACATTCTGTCCGAAATATCATTGCCAAAATGGAGTTAATTATAGAAAATCTAAACCAATGGGAGGGTGTTCTTGTAACGGAAATTTAGTACACAATACTTCTGTCACACAGT
Source organism: Calotriton arnoldi (assembly GCA_963921515.1). Lineage (NCBI taxonomy): Eukaryota > Metazoa > Chordata > Amphibia > Caudata > Salamandridae > Calotriton > Calotriton arnoldi. The sequence continues at coordinate 857,989 of CAWUFW010002020.1, read as the reverse complement.
ATTTCAACAATATTTTGAGAGGCAAAGGAGATTTAAGCGTGATAGATATCACAGTTGTGCTTGTGGAAGGGTGTGGGACTCGATAACGATATCTGTGAAAGTGGCGGTTGTCACAGTGGTGCACGAGGGATGATGAGAGCCTTAGCCACCGTAGACTTAAGTATGTTAGATATTGGAATGGTTGGTGTGACGTGTTAGAAGCAAGCGTGATAGTTCTTGGTGTGGGACGCATGGTAGGCAGTGGGTCGTATTCACACTAGGTGTAAGGGTGGTAGATGTTGGAGGGGTGAGCTGCAGGCATGGGAGAGGTAAGCGTGGTAGATGATAAAGGGGTACATGGAGGCATGGGTGATGTAAGCTTGGTAGGTTTCACAGTGATGCACGTAAATACAGTCAGTATAAAAGTGATGTATGTTGCAGGGGTGCATATGGGATGCCATGGCTTTTAGACACAGTAGGTGTAAGTGAGGTAGGTGTAGCAGTGGTGCACATGTGAGACAGTGAGTCTTAGATGTAATAGGTGTAGGTATGATACAAGTGGGGGTCATGGGTTTTAGACACAGTAGGTGTATGTTAGCCTGTGGGCTAATGCAATCGAAGTTGTAAGGGACATACATCTTGCAGTAGTGAACATGGAAGGTAATAGATCTTAGACATGGTACGTGTAAAAGTGGTGGATGTTGCAATGGTACACATGGGATGCTTGTGTGTGGTAGACATGGAAGATCTAATAGTAGTAGGTGGCGCAGTGGTGCACTTAAGAAGCTGTGAAACTTAGAAACTGTAATTGTAAGGGTGATAGGGGGCGCCATGGTTCACATAGGACGCTGTGTGTAATGGACACTGTAGGTATAGGAGTGGTAGATATGTATGCAAGTATTTAGTATTTGTACAGAGGAAACCTCGCAATAAAGGCAGCGGAGCACAGTACTGGGTCAAAAGCAAGCAAAAAGCCAATTAAGGATAGGAGAGGTAGCTATTTATTGGATTGTTACTGCACTGTAATGTGGTGTTCTTTAAAGAGGGGAGTCTTCAACTCTTTCCCAAGTTGAAGCAGGGTTGGGGCAATGTTGAGGGATACAGGGATTTTGTTCCAGATTGTGGGTGCAAAGATGGAAAAGGCTGCTGCTTTTTCCCCCTCCTTTTTATACTTCTTAGTCTCCAGTCTGATGGTGGCCTTGTTGCAGGCATGCCGAGAGTTACCATAGCTTGTCTGAAAGATAAGGAGGGGTGCTGGTCATGATGGCTTTGTAAATGATGCCGCTGATTTTATAAATGGAGTGGCTCGGCAAGGGGAAGCAACGGAGTTTCATTAGGATGGAGATAACATGATCCTATTTTTTTCAGTGAATAAGACATGCTACAGCATGTAGGACACCGCTAAGGGGTGCCACTGTGGAGTCTGGGAAGCCTAGAAGCAGGGCATTACCACCATCCAGATGCAAGAGTATGGGGGCTTGCACAGCAGTTCTGAAATCACTTTCTGGAAGAAACATTTCCACTTTCTTTAGAAGAGAGAGCTGGCATCATGCTGTCTTTGTTTTTTGGACAAGGTATTTCTTGAGGGTGAGGTTGGTGTCCAAGATGAAACCAAATGACATGGCATCTGATGGAAGTTGGGGATTGAAGCCATCAAGGTTCATGTCACTGAACCTGGTTTGATATTATCTGTGAGCAGAGCCCCTTGGGGCTCCATGTAGAGGTTAAAGGTGAGAAGAGACAAAAAGGGAACCCTGGGAGACTCCGTAAGTGATAGGGATCTTTTGAGACCTGAAGGAACCCATGTTAACATCCTGGTGTCGAGAGGAAGGGTAGCAGTAGAACCAGAGCAGGACATTGCCGGTGAATCCCATTCAAGACTGCGGAGCATGGATGAGGAATGGATGGTAAATGGGTCATTTTTATTTTCAGTCAGGAGGACATTGTCTATAATGTGTAGGGTAGTGGTCTCCGTGCTGTAGCATGATCTAAAGCCAGATTGGTAGTCATAAAGGAGATAGTTAGCATTGATGTCTTCTTGAAGTTGAGCGTAGTCTGCTTTTTCAATGGTATTGCCGATGAATGGTAGGTGAGTAATGGGCTGGTAGTTGGCAAGTTCATCAGGGTCTAATGTAGGTTTCTTTAGAATTGAAAGGATCTAGCCAGTCTTGAGAGCTTCTGGGATGATGCCTTTAGTGAAGGAGGCATTGACAATGGTAAGTAAGGATAAGAGAACTTCCCAGAAGAGAGCTTTAATTAAAGATGATGGTAAGACATCGTCTTCATAGGGAGTGGCTTTGAGGGAGTCGTATATGTCAGCTGGATCTGTGAAAGACATGGTTTTGAAGGATGACCATTGTGGGACTCTACGGGAAGGCGTGGGCATTACAGGAGAAGTGGACTTGTTGTTGACATACTGTCAGATTTACTTTATTTTTTCACTGAAGAAGAGGTTGTTGGCATAGCACTTCCATGTGGAGTGTAGGATAAGTGGCTCTGGCTTGAGATCGACATATTCTTTGATTGTCCTGACAAGTGTTCTGCTTCTGGTGGTGACTTCATTGATGGTGTTCATATAGTACTTTGCTTTGGCTGATGTGTTGCGCTGAGGTACTTCAGTATTATGAGGTCATCTGGATTTCTGTTTTTCTTCCATTTACTATTCTGTTTGTGGATGGAGCATTTATTATCAGAAAGGCCTTTAGAGTACCAGGGTGCTTAAGGTTTTGACCTGCTCTTGCATGTTTCTGTTGGAGCGTCGATGTTCATATAGTTTTCCAAAAATGCGTAGAAGTCGATTAGAAGGGTGTTGGCATCGGACATGGATTTGGCAGAGCTTTGTTTTGTGCCTGCTGTAAATTGTGTTGCGGAAACCCATTGATCCTGTTACCACGATGAATGGCGGACTTTGAGAGACTGTTCACTCTGAGAACGAGTAAACAGTTGATTTATTTGTGATGAGGAACTTCATTAGGCACTAAACTGGTGGAGCTGATTACATTTTGTGAACTTGGGAACGAAGTCTAGAACTCAAAGGAAATTTGATAACCTTATGTGAATAATTAAACATATTAGGGCCTTATTTATAGGGTTTGGTGCCTTGCAGCGCTGCCCTACTCCAAAGTAAAAGGGCAGGAATGCACGGTATTTAAGCAATACGGTGCATTCCTGTCCTTTGTCCCTGCGCTGGCGCAGTTTCGGCAGCCCAGCGCCAACGTAGGCTCCCTTCGTAGGTGCCTCCGTTGCTTGCAGGATTGTTTTTGTGCAGGAAGGGAGAACTTCCTGAACAAAAACGATCCTAAGAGGCATTTTCCTCTTTCCGTGTGTGCTGCAGAGGAAAAAACGAGGAGAAATAAACTTAATTCTCCTCGTTACGCCTCACCTCGGGAGGCTTATGGATTTGGTGCTTCCCATGTTGACATCACCTTGTAAATCTGGGGCAGCGTCAAATTCCATGGGTGTTGAGTGAGAAAACCCGCAGTAACACCCATGCAACGCCTCCCAGGCACAGAGTAAGGCTACACAGCGATTTGCGCTGCATCGCCTTACTCATGATTTATGAGGCCACTCAAAGCCACGCAGGGGGGCTTTGTATGGCTTCAGAAATTGGATGTAGAGCCCTGTGTCATGCATGTACCAATTTACGTGGTTCAAAAGTGACGCAGGACTCTCATAAATAAGCCCGTAAATACTGTGGCCTTGAGAAAGGAGTCTTTCCAGAAATACGTGTCGGCTGGCTATACTTTCCGAAGTTTGATGGGCATGAATGTATCTGAACTTACGGAGGAGACCATTAATTAAAGATGATATACCTTGAATCATTAACAACGCAGTTTGTTTGGATTTATGAACTTGATATTGAACGTGTGGTATTTAACTTCCTGTGGAGTATATAAGGATGAGAGGTGAGTTCTTGCATTTAGACTGTGGAGTGAGAAGTCTTGGAAGAACCTGATGGTTTCACCTTATTTTTTGGGCTGACCTTAGTTTGTTGGTGGAATGGTGAGCAGAAAAATCAGGATGGCACTGGAGGTGTAAGTGTGGTGCGTGTAACAGTGGTGCATGTGGGAGGCCATTGACCCAGCAAACTGTAGGTGTAAGTGTGGTAGGTGTCACAGTGGTGAATGTGGGAGGCCTTGAGTCTTGCACACTGTAGGTGTAAGTGTGGTAGGTGTCGCAGTGGTGCAAGTGGGGAGCTGTGGGTCTTACACACATAAGGGTAAGTGCGGTAGGTGTTGCACTGGTGCATGTGGGAGGCCATGAATCATGTGCACATGTGGGTGTGTGTGATAGGTGTCACAGTGGTGCATGTGGGAGGCCTGGAGTCTTGCACACTGTAGGTGTAAGTGTGGTAGGTGTTGCACTGGTGAATGTGGGAGGCTATGGACCTGGCCCATTGTAGGTGTAAGTGGTGAATGTGGGGAGCTGTGGGTCTTACACACATAAGTGTAAGTGCAGTAGGTGTTGCACTGGTGCATGTGGGAGACCATGAATCATGTGCACATGTGGGTGTGTGTCATAGGTGTCTCAGTGGTGCATATGGGGAACCGTGGGTCTTACACACATAAGGGTAATTGTGGTAGGTGTTGCAGTGGTGAATGTGGGAGGCCCTGAGTCTTGCACACTGTAGGTGTAAGTGTGGTAGGTGTCGCAGTGGTGAATGTGGGAGGCCTTGAGTCTTGCACACTGTAGGTGTAAGTGTGGTAGGTGTTGCAGTGGTGAATGTGGGAGACCTTGGACCTTGCACACTGTAGATGTAAGTATGGTAGGTATCGCAGTGGTGAATGTGGGAGGCCTTGGACCTTGCACACTGTAGGTGTAAGTGTGGTAGGTGTTGCACTGGTGAATGTGGGAGGCTATGGACCTGGCCCATTGTAGGTGTAAGTGGTGAATGTGGGGAGCTGTGGGTCTTACACACATAAGTGTAAGTGCAGTAGGTGTTGCACTGGTGCATGTGGGAGACCATGAATCATGTGCACATGTGGGTGTGTGTCATAGGTGTCTCAGTGGTGCATATGGGGAGCCGTGGGTCTTACACACATAAGGGTAATTGTGGTAGGTGTTGCAGTGGTGAATGTGGGAGGCCCTGAGTCTTGCACACTGTAGGTGTAAGTGTGGTAGGTATCGCAGTGGTGAATGTGGGAGGCCTTGAGTCTTGCACACTGTAGGTGTAAGTGTGGTAGGTGTTGCAGTGGTGAATGTGGGAGGCCTTGGACCTTGCACACTGTAGGTGTAAGTGTGGTAGGTGTCGCAGTGGTGAATGTGGGAGGCCTTGAGTCTTGCACACTGTAGGTGTAAATGTGGTAGGTGTCGCAGTGGTGAATGTGGGAGGCCTTGGACCTTGCACACTGTAGGTGTAAGTGTGGTAGGTATCGCAGTGGTGAATGTGGGAGGCCTTGGACCTTGCACACTGTAGGTGTAAGTGTGGTAGGTGTTGCAGTGGTGAATGTGGGAGGCTTTGGACCTTGCACACTGTAGGTGTAAGTGTGGTAGGTGTCGCACTGGTGCATGGAGGAAGCCATGGCCCTTGCACTGTACACACTGTAGGTATAAGCGTGGTAGGGGTTGACCAGGTGGACGTGAGAGACTGTGGGTGGGGTACAAGGTAGGCCAAGCCATGGCCCTGGACACGACGACAGGTGTAGAGGTGTCGCAGTGGTACACGTGGGAGGCCGTGGAACAAAGCCCGGTTCGGTGGTGGTTCTGCGTGGGATACACCTGTTCAGCAGTGTAATTCTTTAGGCCTACGTTTCTTCCATAGCCGCGTGGGGCGGCGTGGAATGAAATGCGCCCATGTGGGGGGCCACTCCACACAATCAGACGTTCTCGGAACATTATTCGCCACGGAAAAGACATAGGCGGGGGAGGGGCGAGCGGGCACCGCGCAGGACCAAAAAAAGAGATTTTCCCCTCTCCATCTCCGCGCCGTCACCATGGAAACCTTTTAAGCCAACTTCTCGGGAAGACAAAAATCTTTTTTTAAATGCAAACGCTAAAGAGAGACAGGAAGAGGAGGGTGAACTGGAGAGGTGGGGGTGCTACTAAGCGGTGTGTTTAGTGCATGATTAGCGAAGCCTCGTAGCGCTATGGTGGCCGCTGTCGCCATAGCCAGTGACGGCTGAGATCCGTACCCGTGACACTCCCTAAGTTTGCACGCATCTCCTGCATCAGGTGCATTAACCCGCTGAGCAGTCTTTAGCGGAGGGCCAGCTTCCCCCCGAACCCCTCCCCTCGGTACTCTGAGCATTAACCTCCAAGTGCTGCGGCGCCGAGCTGTCTCTCCTCATCCTCCGCTCCCCTCCCGCTCTCCTGACTCCTACATACACCGCTATTCGTGTCCCCTCTCCTCCCATCTCATCTCAGTGACACCACCTCTTCCCGAGGCGCACGTCCATTGGTGGAGGAGGGGAGGGTGGGGTGACCTCCCACACTTCATGTTTCTTTTTCCTGGGCTCCCCGTGTGCAGACGAGTGTAGGAGGGCAGCATTTGGGAGGGGCGCAGGGGGTGCCTGGGTTTCCCACAGGCTCATGATGTAATTGCGAGGTTTGAGGGGCGTAGGCCGTCGGACACACGCTGCGGGTGTATGGACGAAGCCTGGGTGCTGGGGCAGGGCAGCCGATTTCAGAAATAATTACAGGAACTCTCAGGGATTCGGAGAAGCTGGTTTTTGTGACAGGAAAGACCTCTTTGAATTTAGACTGCATTCCTCTGATACGAACATCTTTTTGCGATGGTGCCCGACAGCCACCCTGATTATTAGACTCTTTCTCAACCCCTGAGATGAGACATCTTTGTGTGTTGGAGCCTGGCTCCCTGATTTTAGACACTGTCATCTCCTGAGATAGACATCTTTAGGTGCTGTGACTCGGCTCCCTTGATTTTACACTTTCTCATATCCTGAGATAGACATCTTTGTGTGATCAAGCCCGGCTCCCAGATTTTAGACACTTCCTCATCTCCTGAGATAGACCTTTGTGCCACCGACGACATCCACTCCCTCCTCGACCAGGGTGAAACCGCAGCCCTCATCCTACGGGACCTCTTGGCCACCTTCGATACCGTTTCCCACCACACCCTATTAACGAGACTCCACGACGCCGGTATCCGCGACAAGGCCCCCAACTGGATCCACTCCCTCCTTAGCAGCCGAACACAGCGAGTCAGACTGCCTCCGTTCCTCTCAAAACCTACAGAGATCAGCTGTGGAGTGTCCCAGGGCTCCTCCCTGAGCCCCACCCTCTTCAACGTCTACATGGCCCCCCTCACGGCCATCGTCAGAAACCATGGACTCAACATCGTCTCCTATGCCGACGACACCCTACTGTTCCTCTCCCACACCCACAAACACACAGCCGCCAGAGTCAACATTCACAGCGGGATGAAGGCCGTTGCCACCTGGATGAAAGACAGCTGCCTCAAGCTCAACACAGACAAGACCGAAGTACTCATCCAGGGACCTGCCCCCTCAGCCCGGGATGACTCCTGGTGGCCCACCGCACAGAGAACCTCTTTCAACCCCACGGAGCATGCACGTAACCTCAGCTTCAACTGGACTCCTCGCACCCAATGAACCGCCAGATCAACGCCATTTCCTCATCCTGCCTGGCTCCCTGATTTCAGACACACTTTCTCATCACCTGAGACAGACATCTTTGTGTGATGTGAGCCCGGCTTCCTAATTTCAGACACTTTCTCATCTCCTGAGATAGACATCTTTGTGTGATGGATTCTGGCTCTCTGATTTCTGAAACACTTTCTCGTCTCCTGAGATAGACATCTTTGTGTGATGGATTCTGGCTCTCTGATTTCTGAAACACTTTCTCATCTCCTGAGATAGACATCTTTGTGTGATGGATTCTGGCTCTCTGATTTCTGAAACACTTTCTCATCTCCTGAGATAGACATCTTTGTGTGATGGAGTCTGGCTCTCTGATTTTCGACACACTTTCTCATCTCCTGAGATAGACATCTTTGTGTGATGGAGTCTGGCTCTCTGATTTTCGACACACTTTCTCATCTCCTGAGATAGACATCTTTGTGTGATGGAGCCCGGCTCCCTGATTTTAGACACACTTTCTTATCTGCTGAGATAACCATTTTTGTGTGATGGAACCGGGCTCTCTGATTTGAGACACACTTTCTCATCTTATGAGATAGACATCTTTGTGTGATGGAGTCTGGCTCTCTGATTTTCGACACACTTTCTCATCTCCTGAGATAGACATCTTTGTGTGATGGAGCCCGGCTCCCTGATTTTAGACACACTTTCTTATCTACTGAGATAACCATTTTTGTGTGATGGAACCGGGCTCTCTGATTTGAGACACACTTTCTCATCCCCTGAGACAGACACCTTTGTGTGATGGAGCCCGGCTCCCTGATTTTAGACACACTTTCTTATCTACTGAGATAACCATTTTTGTGTGATGGAGCCCGGCTCCCTGATTTTAGACACACTTTCTTATCTACTGAGATAACCATTTTTGTGTGATGGAACCGGGCTCTCTGATTTGAGACACACTTTCTCATCTTATGAGATAGACATCTTTGTGTGATGGAGTCTGGCTCTCTGATTTTCGACACACTTTCTCATCTCCTGAGATAGACATCTTTGTGTGATGGAGCCCGGCTCCCTGATTTTAGACACACTTTCTTATCTACTGAGATAACCATTTTTGTGTGATGGAACCGGGCTCTCTGATTTGAGACACACTTTCTCATCTCCTGAGATAGACATCTTTGTGTGATGGAGCCCGGCTCCCTGATTTTAGACACACTTTCTTATCTACTGAGATAACCATTTTTGTGTGATGGAACCGGGCTCTCTGATTTGAGACACACTTTCTCATCCCCTGAGACAGACACCTTTGTGTGATGGAGCCCGGCTCCCTGATTTTAGACACACTTTCTTATCTACTGAGATAACCATTTTTGTGTGATGGAGCCCGGCTCCCTGATTTTAGACACACTTTCTTATCTACTGAGATAACCATTTTTGTGTGATGGAACCGGGCTCTCTGATTTGAGACACACTTTCTCATCTAATGAGATAGAAATCTTTGTGTGATGGAGTCTGGCTCTCTGATTTTCGACACACTTTCTCATCTCCTGAGATAGACATCTTTGTGTGATGGAGCCCGGCTCCCTGATTTTAGACACACTTTCTTATCTACTGAGATAACCATTTTTGTGTGATGGAACCGGGCTCTCTGATTTGAGACACACTTTCTCATCTCATGAGATAGATATCTTTGTGTGATGGAGCCCGGCTCCCTGATTTTAGACACACTTTCTCATCTCCTGAGATAGACATCTTTGTGTGATGGAGCCCAGCTCCCTGATTTTAGACACACTTTCTCATCTCCTGCGACAGACACCTTTGTGTGCTGCGGCTCGGCTCCCTGATTTCAGACACTTTGTCATCTCCTGAGATAGAGATATTTTTGTGATGGAGCCCGGCTCTATGATTTTAGACACTTTCTCATCTCCTGAGATGGACATCTTTGTGTGATGGGGCCCGGCTCTCTGTTTTCAGACAATCTTTCTCAACTCCTGAGATACAAATATCTTTGTGTGATGGGACGGTTACTTATTTTAGACACACATTCTTATGTCCTGAGGAACAAACATCTTTGTTTGATGGAGCCCGGCTTCCTGTTTTTAGGCACACTTTCTTATCTCCTGAGATAGACATCTTTGTGTGACGGAGCCCAGCTCCCTGATTTTAGATGCACTTGCTCAACTCCTGAGTCTACATCAATGGTCAACCCCCTACCCTGCTGAGAGATCTCAACGGAGCCCACTGCATATCTAAGGGATGGTAGTAGTAAGGAGGAACAAATGATGAAGCATGTCTTTGGAAGTGGGTGAGGGAAGTGGCCCACAGAGCTAGGATAAATCCAAGCCCATCCAACTCATCCAGGACAATAGGCCTCGTGATTGACAACATAATCTCAATGACCATCCAAGTCAACAAGGCCGCACCCACCTGCTTCCACACTCTCAAGCTACTCAGGAAAGTATTTAGATGGCTCCCACTGGACACTCCAAGGCCCATTACACAAGCTCAGATCACCAGCAGACTGGAGTATGGCAATGCCCTGTACGTCTGCATCATCTCATAACTCACCAGGGGCCTCCAAGTGGTACAGAAAGCTGCCTCAAGACTCATGCTCAAACTACCTCACCGCACTCACATATCCAAACACCTCAAAGACCTCCACTGGCTCCCTATTCGCAGACGTGCCCTTTTCAAACTCCTCACACGCAGCTACAAAGCACTACACAACCAAGGCCCAGCATATCTCAACAACCGCATCCTATTTCAACCACCCAGCCAGACACCTACGATTGGCCAACCATCTCCTCGCCCACATCCTCCAGATCCATCCATTGGCCGTACCTTTTCTTACCTCGCCCTGAAAGCCATCTCTCCAACCACATCAGAGCTGCCAGCTCTATCCTGGAGAATACCTGGCTCTTCCAGTTGGCTGCAGATAGGTCTGCACCGCTTCTTTGGTGCTAGGATGGCACCTGGATGACAAGTGCTCCATCAAAACAGGGTAACTGAAGCGGTGTGCCTGCGTTCATGTAGACCTGCATAGAGGGAGACGTCTCAGGCCCTCCCACACCAACGTACCCCTCACAATCGAAGCGGTATGCCTACGTTCATTTACACCTGCATAGAGGGAGACGTCTCAGGCCCTCCCACACCAACGTACCCCTCACAACCGAAGCGGTATGCCTACGTTCATGTAGACCTGCATAGAGGGAGACGTCTCAGGCCCTCACACACCAACGTACCCCTCACAATCGAAGCGGTATGCCTATGTTCATTTACACCTGCATAGAGGGAGACGTCTCAGGCCCTCCCACACCAACGTACCCCTCACCCCCATTCAGTGTCTTTGAGATACTAACACATTCATGAAGTTTTCAGACAGGGTCAGTCCATGGTACCCAAAACAGATTCAGATTAAGGGACGAACCCCAGGACTCCTGGGAACTGTGTACATCTGTTAATAGGAACAGAGGCCTTCTACACCACAAGCAATGTAATCGAAATACACAAGCCCGAATTCTGAAAAGGACTGTCAGAGTATTCCTTGATAGGGCTGTCAGCGCCCTGGCGGCTTCTTCCTAATGGTTCACAAGGGGCTCTCTGTCGGCTCTCTCTGAGGACTCACTGTGGCCGTCAGTCTCATGGACCCTAGCTGACTGCGGGTGGTCAGTGCCCTGGCGGCTTCTTCCTAGTGATTCACAAGGGGCTCTCTGTGGGTTCTCTCTGAGGACTCACTGTGGCTATCAGTCTCATGGACCCTAGCAGCATAGGCTGACTGCGGGTGGTCAGTGCCCTGGCGGCTTCTTCCTAGTGGTTCACAAGGGGCTCTCTGTGGGTTCTCTCTGAGGACTCACTCTGGCTGTCAGTCTCATGGACCCTAGCAGCATAGGCTGACTGCGGGTGGTCAGTGCCCTGGCAGCTTCTTCCTAGTGGTTCACAAGGTGCTCTCTGTCGGCTCTCTCTGAGGACTCACTGTGGCCGTCAGTCTCATGCACCCTAGCAGCATAGGCTGACTGAGGGTGGTCAGTGCCCTGGCTGCTTCTTCCTAGTGGTTCACAAGGGGCTCTCTGTGGGTTCTCGCTGAGGACTCACTGTGGCTATCAGTCTCATGGACCCTAGCAGCATAGGCTGACTGTGGGTGGTCAGTGCCCTGGCGGCTTCTTCCTTGTGGTTCACAAGGGGCTCTCTGTGGGTTCTCTCTGAGGACCCACTGTGGCCGTCAGTCTCATGGACCCTAGCAGCATAGGCTGACTGCGGGTGGTCAGTGCCCTGGCAGCTTCTTCCTAGTGGTTCACAAGGGGCTCTCTGTGGGTTCTCTCTGAGGACTCACTCTGGCTATCAGTCTCATGGACCCTAGCAGCATAGGCTGACTGAGGGTGGTCAGTGCCCTGGCGGCTTCTTCCTAGTGGTTCACAAGGGGCTCTCTGTGGGTTCTCTCTGAGGACTCACTCTAGCTGTCAGTCTCATGGACCCTAGCAGCATAGGCTGACTGTGGGTGGTCAGTGCCCTGGCGGCTTCTTCCTAGTGGTTCACAAGGGGCTCTCTGTGGGTTCTCTCTGAGGACTCACTGTGGCTATCAGTCTCATGGACCCTAGCAGCATAGGCTGACTGTGGGTGGTCAGTGCCCTGGCGGCTTCTTCCTAGTGGTTCACAAGGGGCTCTCTGTGGGTTCTCGCTGAGGACTCACTGTGGCTGTCAGTCTCATGGACCCTAGCAGCATAGGCTGACTGCGGGTGGTCAGTGCCCTGGCGGCTTCTTCCTAGTGGTTCACAAGGGGCTCTCTGTGGGTTCTCTCTGAGGACTCACTGTGGCTGTCATTCTCATCGACCCTAGCAGCATAGGCTGACTGCGGGTGGTCAGTGCCCTGGCGGCTTCTTCCTAGTGGTTCACAAGGGGCTCTCTGTGGGTTCTCTCTGAGGACTCACTGTGGCTATCAGTCTCATGGACCCTAGCAGCATAGGCTGACTGCGGGTGGTCAGTGCCCTGGCAGCTTCTTCCTAGTGGTTCACAAGGGGCTCTCTGTGGGTTCTCTCTGAGGACTCTCTGTGGCTATCAGTCTCATGGACCCTAGCAGCATAGGCTGACTGCGGGTGGTCAGTGCCCTGGCGGCTTCTTCCTAGTGGTTCACAAGGGGCTCTCTGTGGGTTCTCTGTGAGGACTCACTGTGGCTATCAGTCTCATGGACCCTAGCAGCATAGGCTGACTGCGGGTGGTCAGTGCCCTGGCGGCTTCTTCCTAGTGGTTCACAAGGGGCTCTCTGTGGGTTCTCTCTGAGGACTCACTGTGGCTATCAGTCTCATGGACCCTAGTAGCATAGGCTGACTGCGGGTGGTCAGTGCCCTGGCGGCTTCTTCCTAGTGGTTCACAAGGGGCTCTCTGTGGGTTCTCTCTGAGGACTCACTCTAGCTGTCAGTCTCATGGACCCTAGCAGCATAGGCTGACTGTGGGTGGTCAGTGCCCTGGCGGCTTCTTCCTAGTGGTTCACAAGGGGCTCTCTGTGGGTTCTCTCTGAGGACTCACTCTAGCTGTCAGTCTCATGGACCCTAGCAGCATAGGCTGACTGCGGGTGGTCAGTGCCCTGGCGGCTTCTTCCTAGTGGTTCACAAGGGGCTCTCTGTGGGTTCTCTCTGAGGACTCACTGTGGCCATCAGTCTCATGGACCCTAGCAGCATTGGCTGACTGAGGGTGGTCAGTGCCCTGGTGGCGTCTTCCTAGTGGTTCACAAGGGGCTCTCTGTGGGTTCTCTCTGAGGACTCACTCTGGCTATCAGTCTCATGGACCCTAGCAGCATAGGCTGACTGCGGGTGGTCAGTGCCCTGGCGGCTTCTTCCTAGTGGTTCACAAGGGGCTCTCTGTGGGTTCTCTCTGAGGACTCTCTGTGGCCGTCAGTCTCATGGAACCTAGCAGCATAGGCTGTCTGCGGGTGGTCAGTGCCCTGGCGGCTTCTTCCTAGTGGTTCACAAGGGGCTCTCTGTGGGTTCTCTCTGAGGACTCACTGTGGCTCTCAGTCTCATGGACCCTAGCAGCATAGGCTGACTGCGGGTGGTCAGTGCCCTGGCGGCTTCTTCCTAGTGGTTCACAAGGGGCTCTCTGTGGGTTCTCTCTGAGGACTCACTCTGGCTATCAGTCTCATGGACCCTAGCAGCATAGGCTGACTGCGGGTGGTCAGTACCCTGGTGGCTTCTTCCTAGTGGTTCACAAGGGGCTCTCTGTGGGTTCTCTCTGAGGACTCACTCTGGCTATCAGTCTCATGGACCCTAGCAGCATAGGCTGACTGCGGGTGGTCAGTGCCCTGGTGGCTTCTTCCTAGTGGTTCACAAGGGGCTCTCTGTGGGTTCTCTCTGAGGACTCACTCTGGCTATCAGTCTCATGGACCCTAGCAGCATAGGCTGACTGCGGGTGGTCAGCAGTGGCGGTGCGTCCATTGGGGGCGTTGCCCCACTAATGCCACGGCCCCATCGTTCTACTTCTGATGCTAATTGCAGCAATCTTGCAATTAGCGTCAGAAGTAGAACACGGCGCTGAAGGGGGTGGGGCTGCGGCAGCACTGTCCGGGTTGAGTGACAGCAGACAGCGCAATAGTGCGCATGTTCGTTGTTGGGCTGATCATTTTTACGATCAGCCCGAACATGTGCACTAGCCTTCCCCTTAAGAGACCGAGGGTTGCTTCATGCGCAGCCCCCGGTCTCCTAACGGGCAGGGAGTATGCCTGCCCTCAGCCAATCCTGGCGCTGCTGGAGCAGCGTCTGGATTGGCTGAGAGCCAGGGGTTGCCAGCCACTCACGCTAGACATTGAGAAGGCGCCATTCCAACGCACCGGACCCCGGCCCAGGAGCAGACAGCAGAGGCGTCGCGGACTCGCCCGGTCAGGTAAGTTTACGTTTTTTTTCTTTTTAAACTTTATTTTTAAACCCCCCTCCGGCCCCCACCCCCCTCCCCCGCAACCCCTTCTCCCCCGCGACCATTGCGAGCCGCGACTGAACGTGGCATACAATCCCTGGATAGATTGTAGTAACATACGTAGTTTATTGGTTGCCGATCATGAAGGGACAAGAGTTTATATAATGCGGCATTGCACAGTCGATTATTGCACAAACACCCTCACCTCCGAACTGCTGCTGGACATTTATTTGACAAGGTGTTAATATGCACAAATCGTCATGTGATTACTGTAGATGCAAAGCTTTACATCCTCAGTCGGATCGGATCCATTCCCTTGATAATCACGAGAAAGGAGCACTGCGGTGCTTGGAAGAGGCTTATGTTATTATGACTATCTTTTCATTCCTGAATCAACGGTAACCACGCTGTAAAGCCACCCTGCTTCAGAAGCAGGGTGGCTTTACAGCGTGGTTACCGTTGATTGTGCCTGGAAGGCTTCGTTTAAGGGAGCTGTTTGGTTTACAGCATGTTGGTTTGTGTGCCCCCTTCTTATGGTTGTCTTTGTGGTAATGGTAGTTGTGGCGCGACTACCGGGCACCTGTTTATAGCTGTCTGCAAGTAAACCATTCCTTAATAGCCTCCTCGGAATTTGCTAACGCGTGTCCTTGCAGGATATAAAAAAAAATAACTAATGTTTATTTTAGTTTGGCACACATCCTCTCTTTCATTCAAAGGAACGACTTTGTCTTCGTGTCGAGCCTTACTAATGACTGGGGACTCCTGTGGTAATGAAACGCCGAATACCTGCTAGTACGCTCATGTTTTGATTGACCACAGGTTTCCAAGATAGATTTCTGTTTTGCCAGCTTTAGTTTGTCAAACATGTGTCTGTTTTCTTTTCAGATAAAGAAAATACACCATTGTCGTTTAAAACTGCATTCTCCATTTTTTGTGTATTATCCAAGGTACAAACAAGACCAACTTAAGGAAAGTCCCCTATGGAACCAGTTAATATAACCTTTATTACACTTTACCCTGTTTCTTTTCTATGCATTGCTTTACTGAAATGAAAACTCCGTGCTGGTGAGCTGAGCTGTGCAGTGTGCCTCCACTCCCCGTTAGAGAAGAGTGGGTTATTTTTCACAGCTCCTGTAACCCCATCACAAACAACCTCAATAGGTTTATTTACAGGAGGACATTGAAATGTTTTTTGTTTTACATTGCATTCAAGAGGTTCCCATATTTGATTGTTATTTATGGTTTACAAGAGCCCAACAACGTAAGCCTGCTGGCTAGGAGCTTGCATTGTAAAGTTATACAAGCTGGCATTTTAAGAGAACTGAAAAGAGTTGCATGCCACAAGTTACTTTGCTTTTGGATGGTGTGATTATTCCCCGGTCTCCGTCATTCTCCTTTCTCTCTGTCCTATGCAAGATGGGTAACACTAATGCTCCGAGTATTTGAGAAAATGTCAGGAACCACATCCCACTGCCCTCGCATGCGGTGCATATGGGGTCTATAGCTCACGGTCACTGCTTGCAACCATAAGATACGATGGCGCACTTTAATCTCTGCATTTCTATAGCTTTGCCTGATTTGATGGTGTTTGTTGCTTTGGCACAAATTTATCATAATGTTTTCCTTCATTGTAAAAGAGACATTTTTTGGGGAGGTTTCAGTACAAAGAAACTATTGGGTCTCCAGAGGTGCCAAAGCACATTTCCCAATCATGTGCAGATATAATGAGCGTTACAGGAACTTAGGCCTTCGCAGTGGTCAACTACATTTCCAAAAGGCACATATATATAAACATCTATGCACAGCATGGCAGGAAGTTGGAGTCATTTGCTATTCAAACACACCTCACACTCGTTTGCTCCACAGGGCTTCCTGCTCTTTGGTGCATTGTATCCGGACAACTGTATTCTGGTTTTCCTAGATCCAAACCTTTCATATATCTTTAAATTGCTTGTGGTTTGAAAGCTTGCTTCACAGTAGACTGTTGCACTAACAAGAATTCACCTTTCCGAGGATTTACGCAAATAGGGTAGGAAAGAAAAGGAGGGAGTTTATGGATGGAAAGTTTTAAGATTTATTAAAATCTTAATCGCTGCCTTTGTAATAGGAGACCGATAAAAGTAAAAAGGGGAAGGACTCAAACTCACCTCCGGGATAATTCTTTACAGACTTAGTGGAAAGGCAGAGGGAAATATGACATCCCTTTATTAATGTAATAACTGCACTTTCACAATTGCTTCTTGCTTCTCAAATTTGCTTGAAAATGCACCATTTACCCACTCTTTTTCAAAATTTTCTCGGGGAGAAGCTTAAGATGTTCGGGCTCGCTCGCTGCGCTCGCTCGCCACAGTGCACTCCGACAGAAAGTTTACGCTCACCACTTTCAAATGTCACCAGCCACCACTGGTGGTCAGTGCCCTGGCGGCTTCTTCCTAGTGGTTCACAAGGGGCTCTCTGTGGGTTCTTTCTGAGGACTCACTCTGGCTATCAGTCTCATGGGCCCTAGCAGCATAGGCTGACTGCGGGTGGTCAGTGCCCTGGTGGCGTCTTCCTAGTGGTTCACAAGGGGCTCTCTGTGGGTTCTCTCTGAGGACTCACTCTGGCTATCAGTCTCATGGACCCTAGCAGCATAGGCTGACTGCGGGTGGTCAGTGCCCTGGCTGCTTCTTCCTAGTGGTTCACAAGGGGCACTCTGTGGGTTCTCTCTGAGGACTCACTGTGGCCGTCAGTCTCATGGACCCTAGCAGCATAGGCTGACTGCGGGTGGTCAGTGCCCTGGCGGCTTCTTCCTAGTGGTTCACAAGGGGCTCTCTGTGGGTTCTCTCTGAGGACTCACTGTGGCCATCAGTCTCATGGACCCTAGCAGCATAGGCTGACTGCGGGTGGTCAGTGCCCTGGCGGCTTCTTCCTAGTGGTTCACAAGGGGCTCTCAGTGGGTTCTCTCTGAGGACTCACTGTGGGTATCAGTCTCATGGACCCTAGCAGCATAGGCTGACTGCGGGTGGTCAGTGCCCTGGCAGCTTCTTCCTAGTGGTTCACAAGGTGCTCTCTGTCGGCTCTCTCTGAGGACTCACTGTGGCCGTCAGTCTCATGGACCCTAGCAGCATAGGCTGACTCTGGGTGGTCCGTGCCCTGGCTGCTTCTTCCTAGTGGTTCACAAGGGGCTCTCTGTGGGTTCTCTCTGAGGACTCACATTGGCTATCAGTCTCATGGACCCTAGCAGCATAGGCTGACTGCGGGTGGTCAGTGCCCTGGCGGCTTCTTCCTAGTGGTTCACAAGGGGCTCTCTGTGGGTTCTCGCTGAGGACTCACTGTGGCTATCAGTCTCATGGACCCTAGCAGCATAGGCTGACTGCGGGTGGTCAGTGCCCTGGCGGCTTCTTCCTAGTTCTTCACAAGGGGCTCTCTGTGGGTTCTCTCTGAGGACTCTCTGTGGCTATCAGTCTCATGGACCCTAGCAGCATAGGCTGACTGCGGGTGGTCAGTGCCCTGGCGGCTTCTTCCTAGTGGTTCACAAGGGGCTCTCTGTGGGTTCTCTCTGAGGACTCTCTGTGGCTGTCAGTCTCATGGACCCTAGCAGCATAGGCTGACTGCGGGTGGTCAGTGCCCTGGCAGCTTCTTCCTAGTGGTTCACAAGGGGCTCTCTGTGGGTTCTCTCTGAGGACTCACTGTGGCTATCAGTCTCATGGACCCTAGCAGCATAGGCTGACTGCGGGTGGTCAGTGCCCTTGCGGCTTCTTCCTGGTGGTTCACAAGGGGCTCTCTGTGGGTTCTCTCTGAGGACTCACTGTGGCTATCAGTCTCATGGACCCTAGCAGCATAGGCTGACTGCGGGTGGTCAGTGCCCTGGCGGCTTCTTCCTAGTGGTTCACAAGGGGCTCTCTGTGGGTTCTCGCTGAGGACTCACTGTGGCTGTCAGTCTCATCGACCCTAGCAGCATAGGCTGACTGCGGGTGGTCAGTGACCTGGCGGCTTCTTCCTAGTGGTTCACAAGGGGCTCTCTGTGGGTTCTCTCTGAGGACTCTCTGTGGCCGTCAGTCTCATGGACCCTAGCAGCATAGGCTGACTGCAGGTGGTCAGTGCCCTTGCGGCTTCTTCCTAGTGGTTCACAACGGGCTCTCTGTGGGTTGTCTCTGAGGACTCACTGTGGCCGTCAGTCTCATGGACCCTAGCAGCATAGGCTGACTGCGGGTGGTCAGTGCCCTGGCGGCTTCTTCCTAGTGGTTCACAAGGGGCTCTCTGTGGGTTCTCTCTGAGGACTCACTGTGGCTATCAGTCTCATGGACCCTAGCAGCATAGGCTGACTGCGGGTGGTCAGTGCCCTGGCGGCTTCTTCCTAGTGGTTCACAAGGGGCTCTCTGTGGGTTCTCTCTGAGGACTCACTCTAGCTGTCAGTCTCATGGACCCTAGCAGCATAGGCTGTCTGCGGGTGGTCAGTGCCCTGGTGGCTTCTTCCTAGTGGTTCACAAGGGGCTCTCTGTGGGTTCTCTCTGAGGACTCACTCTGGCTATCAGTCTCATGGACCCTAGCAGCATAGGCTGACTGCGGGTGGTCAGTGCCCTGGCGGCTTCTTCCTAGTGGTTCACAAGGAGCTCTCTGTGGGTTCTCTCTGAGGACTCACTCTGGCTATCAGTCTCATGGACCCTAGCAGCATAGGCTGACTGCGGGTGGTCAGTGCCCTGGCGGCTTCTTCCTAGTGGTTCACAAGGGGCTCTCTGTGGGTTCTCTCTGAGGACTCACTCTGGCTATCAGTCTCATGGGCCCTAGCAGCATAGGCTGACTGCGGGTGGTAAGTGCCCTGGTGGTTTCTCTCTAGTGGTTCACAAGGGGCTCTCTGTGGGTTCTCTCTGAGGACTCACTCTGGCTATCAGTCTCATGGACCCTAGCAGCATAGGCTGACTGCGGGTGGTCAGTGCCCTGGCTGCTTCTTCCTAGTGGTTCACTAGGGGCTCTCTGTGGGTTCTCTCTGAGGACTCACTGTGGCTGTCAGTCTCATGGACCCTAGCAGCCTAGGCTGACTGCGGGTGGTCAGTGCCGTGGCGGCTTCTTCCTAGTGGTTCACAAGGGGCTCTCTGTCGGCTCTCTCTGAGGACCCACTGTGGCCGTCAGTCTCATGGACCCTAGCAGCATAGGCTGACTGCGGGTGGTCAGTGCCCTGGCGGCTTCTTCCTAGTGGTTCACAAGGGCCTCTCTGTGGGTTCTCTCTGAGGACTCACTCTGGCTATCAGTCTCATAGACCCTAGCAGCATAGGCTGACTGCGGGTGGTCAGTGCCCTGGCGGCTTCTTCCTAGTGGTTCACTAGGGGCTCACTGTGGGCTCTTTCTGAGGACTCACTCTGGCTATCAGTCTCATGGACCCTAGCAGCATAGGCTGACTGCGGGTGGTCAGTGCCCTGGCTGCTTCTTCCTAGTGGTTCACAAGGGGCTCTCTGTGGGTTCTCTCTGAGGACTCACTCTAGCTGTCAGTCTCATGGACCCTAGCAGCATAGGCTTACTGCGGGTGGTCAGTGCCCTGGCGGCTTCTTCCTAGTGGTTCACAAGGGGCTCTCTGTGGGTTCTCTCTGAGGACTCACTGTGGCTATCAGTCTCATGGACCCTAGCAGCATAGGCTGACTGCGGGTGGTCAGTGTCCTGGCTGCTTCTTCCTAGTGGTTCACAAGGGGCTCTCTGTGGGTTTTCTCTGAGGACCCACTGTGGCTGTCAGTCTCATGGACCCTAGCAGCATAGGCTGACTGCGGGTGGTCAGTGCCCTGGCGGCTTCTTCCTAGTGGTTCACAAGGGGCTCTCTGTGGGTTCTCTCTGAGGACTCACTGTGGCTATCAGTCTCATGGACCCTAGCAGCAAAGGCTGACTGCGGGTGGTCAGTGCCCTGGCGGCTTCTTCCTAGTGGTTCACAAGGGGCTCTCTGTGGGTTCTCGCTGAGGACTCACTGTGGCTGTCAGTCTCATCGACCCTAGCAGCATAGGCTGACTGCGGGTGGTCAGTGACCTGGCGGCTTCTTCCTAGTGGTTCACAAGGGGCTCTCTGTGGGTTCTCTCTGAGGACTCTCTGTGGCCGTCAGTCTCATGGACCCTAGCAGCATAGGCTGACTGCAGGTGGTCAGTGCCCTTGCGGCTTCTTCCTAGTGGTTCACAACGGGCTCTCTGTGGGTTGTCTCTGAGGACTCACTGTGGCCGTCAGTCTCATGGACCCTAGCAGCATAGGCTGACTGCGGGTGGTCAGTGCCCTGGCGGCTTCTTCCTAGTGGTTCACAAGGGGCTCTCTGTGGGTTCTCTCTGAGGACTCACTGTGGCTATCAGTCTCATGGACCCTAGCAGCATAGGCTGACTGCGGGTGGTCAGTGCCCTGGCGGCTTCTTCCTAGTGGTTCACAAGGGGCTCTCTGTGGGTTCTCTCTGAGGACTCACTCTAGCTGTCAGTCTCATGGACCCTAGCAGCATAGGCTGTCTGCGGGTGGTCAGTGCCCTGGTGGCTTCTTCCTAGTGGTTCACAAGGGGCTCTCTGTGGGTTCTCTCTGAGGACTCACTCTGGCTATCAGTCTCATGGACCCTAGCAGCATAGGCTGACTGCGGGTGGTCAGTGCCCTGGCGGCTTCTTCCTAGTGGTTCACAAGGAGCTCTCTGTGGGTTCTCTCTGAGGACTCACTCTGGCTATCAGTCTCATGGACCCTAGCAGCATAGGCTGACTGCGGGTGGTCAGTGCCCTGGCGGCTTCTTCCTAGTGGTTCACAAGGGGCTCTCTGTGGGTTCTCTCTGAGGACTCACTCTGGCTATCAGTCTCATGGGCCCTAGCAGCATAGGCTGACTGCGGGTGGTAAGTGCCCTGGTGGTTTCTCTCTAGTGGTTCACAAGGGGCTCTCTGTGGGTTCTCTCTGAGGACTCACTCTGGCTATCAGTCTCATGGACCCTAGCAGCATAGGCTGACTGCGGGTGGTCAGTGCCCTGGCTGCTTCTTCCTAGTGGTTCACAAGGGGCTCTCTGTGGGTTCTCTCTGAGGACTCACTGTGGCTGTCAGTCTCATGGACCCTAGCAGCCTAGGCTGACTGCGGGTGGTCAGTGCCGTGGCGGCTTCTTCCTAGTGGTTCACAAGGGGCTCTCTGTCGGCTCTCTCTGAGGACCCACTGTGGCCGTCAGTCTCATGGACCCTAGCAGCATAGGCTGACTGCGGGTGGTCAGTGCCCTGGCGGCTTCTTCCTAGTGGTTCACAAGGGCCTCTCTGTGGGTTCTCTCTGAGGACTCACTCTGGCTATCAGTCTCATGGACCCTAGCAGCATAGGCTGACTGCGGGTGGTCAGTGCCCTGGCGGCTTCTTCCTAGTGGTTCACTAGGGGCTCACTGTGGGCTCTTTCTGAGGACTCACTCTGGCTATCAGTCTCATGGACCCTAGCAGCATAGGCTGACTGCGGGTGGTCAGTGCCCTGGCTGCTTCTTCCTAGTGGTTCACAAGGGGCTCTCTGTGGGTTCTCTCTGAGGACTCACTCTAGCTGTCAGTCTCATGGACCCTAGCAGCATAGGCTGACTGCGGGTGGTCAGTGCCCTGGCGGCTTCTTCCTAGTGGTTCACAAGGGGCTCTCTGTGGGTTCTCTCTGAGGACTCACTGTGGCTATCAGTCTCATGGACCCTAGCAGCATAGGCTGACTGCGGGTGGTCAGTGTCCTGGCTGCTTCTTCCTAGTGGTTCACAAGGGGCTCTCTGTGGGTTTTCTCTGAGGACCCACTGTGGCTGTCAGTCTCATGGACCCTAGCAGCATAGGCTGACTGCGGGTGGTCAGTGCCCTGGCGGCTTCTTCCTAGTGGTTCACAAGGGGCTCTCTGTGGGTTCTCTCTGAGGACCCACTGTGGCCGTCAGTCTCATGGACCCTAGCAGCATAGGCTGACTGCGGGTGGTCAGTGCCCTGACGGCTTCTTCCTAGTGGTTCACAAGGGGCTCTCTGCGGGTTCTCTCTGAGGACCCACTGTGGCTATCAGTCTCATGGACCCTAGCAGCACAGGCTGTCTGCGGGTGGTCAGTGCCCTGGCAGCTTCTTCCTAGTGGTTCACAAGGGGCTCTCTGTGGGTTCTCTCTGAGGACTCACTGTGGCTATCAGTCTCATGGACCCTAGCAGCATAGGCTGACTGCGGGTGGTCAGTGCCCTGGCGGCTTCTTCCTGGTGGTTCACAAGGGGCTCTCTGTGGGTTCTCTCTGAGGACTCACTGTGGCTATCAGTCTCATGGACCCTAGCAGCATAGGCTGACTGCGGGTGGTCAGTGCCCTGGCGGCTTCTTCCTAGTGGTTCACAAGGGGCTCTCTGTGGGTTCTCGCTGAGGACTCACTGTGGCTGTCAGTCTCATCGACCCTAGCAGCATAGGCTGACTGCGGGTGGTCAGTGCCCTGGCGGCTTCTTCCTAGTGGTTCACAAGGGGCTCTCTGTGGGTTCTCTCTGAGGACTCTCTGTGGCCGTCAGTCTCATGGACCCTAGCAGCATAGGCTGACTGCAGGTGGTCAGTGCCCTTGCGGCTTCTTCCTAGTGGTTCACAACGGGCTCTCTGTGGGTTCTCTCTGAGGACTCACTGTGGCCGTCAGTCTCATGGACCCTAGCAGCATAGGCTGACTGCGGGTGGTCAGTGCCCTGGCGGCTTCTTCCTAGTGGTTCACAAGGGGCTCTCTGTGGGTTCTCTCTGAGGACTCACTGTGGCTATCAGTCTCATGGACCCTAGCAGCATAGGCTGACTGCGGGTGGTCAGTGCCCTGGCGGCTTCTTCCTAGTGGTTCACAAGGGGCTCTCTGTGGGTTCTCTCTGAGGACTCACTCTAGCTGTCAGTCTCATGGACCCTAGCAGCATAGGCTGTCTGCGGGTGGTCAGTGCCCTGGTGGCTTCTTCCTAGTGGTTCACAAGGGGCTCTCTGTGGGTTCTCTCTGAGGACTCACTCTGGCTATCAGTCTCATGGACCCTAGCAGCATAGGCTGACTGCGGGTGGTCAGTGCCCTGGCGGCTTCTTCCTAGTGGTTCACAAGGAGCTCTCTGTGGGTTCTCTCTGAGGACTCACTCTGGCTATCAGTCTCATGGAACCTAGCAGCATAGGCTGACTGCGGGTGGTCAGTGCCCTGGCGGCTTCTTCCTAGTGGTTCACAAGGGGCTCTCTGTGGGTTCTCTCTGAAGACTCACTCTGGCTATCAGTCTCATGGGCCCTAGCAGCATAGGCTGACTGCGGGTGGTCAGTGCCCTGGTGGTTTCTCTCTAGTGGTTCACAAGGGGCTCTCTGTGGGTTCTCTCTGAGGACTCACTCTGGCTATCAGTCTCATGGACCCTAGCAGCATAGGCTGACTGCGGGTGGTCAGTGCCCTGGCTGCTTCTTCCTAGTGGTTCACAAGGGGCTCTCTGTGGGTTCTCTCTGAGGACTCACTGTGGCTGTCAGTCTCATGGACCCTAGCAGCATAGGCTGACTGCGGGTGGTCAGTGCCGTGGCGGCTTCTTCCTAGTGGTTCACAAGGGGCTCTCTGTCGGCTCTCTCTGAGGACCCACTGTGGCCATCAGTCTCATGGACCCTAGCAGCATAGGCTGACTGCGGGTGGTCAGTGCCCTGGCGGCTTCTTCCTAGTGGTTCACAAGGGCCTCTCTGTGGGTTCTCTCTGAGGACTCACTCTGGCTATCAGTCTCATGGACCCTAGCAGCATAGGCTGACTGCGGGTGGTCAGTGCCCTGGCGGCTTCTTCCTAGTGGTTCACTAGGGGCTCACTGTGGGCTCTTTCTGAGGACTCACTCTGGCTATCAGTCTCATGGACCCTAGCAGCATAGGCTGACTGCGGGTGGTCAGTGCCCTGGCTGCTTCTTCCTAGTGGTTCACAAGGGGCTCTCTGTGGGTTCTCTCTGAGGACTCACTCTAGCTGTCAGTCTCATGGACCCTAGCAGCATAGGCTGACTGCGGGTGGTCAGTGCCCTGGCGGCTTCTTCCTAGTGGTTCACAAGGGGCTCTCTGTGGGTTCTCTCTGAGGACTCACTGTGGCTATCAGTCTCATGGACCCTAGCAGCATAGGCTGACTGCGGGTGGTCAGTGTCCTGGCTGCTTCTTCCTAGTGGTTCACAAGGGGCTCTCTGTGGGTTCTCTCTGAGGACCCACTGTGGCTGTCAGTGTCATGGACCCTAGCAGCATAGGCTGACTGCGGGTGGTCAGTGCCCTGGCGGCTTCTTCCTAGTGGTTCACAAGGGGCTCTCTGTGTGTTCTCTCTGAGGACCCACTGTGGCCGTCAGTCTCATGGACCCTAGCAGCATAGGCTGACTGCGGGTGGTCAGTGCCCTGACGGCTTCTTCCTAGTGGTTCACAAGGGGCTCTCTGCGGGTTCTCTCTGAGGACCCACTGTGGCTATCAGTCTCATGGACCCTAGCAGCACAGGCTGTCTGCGGGTGGTCAGTGCCCTGGCGGCTTCTTCCTAGTGGTTCACAAGGGGCTCTCTGTGGGTTCTCTCTGAGGACTCTCTGTGGCTATCAGTCTCATGGACCCTAGCAGCATAGGCTGTCTGCGGGTGGTCAGTGCCCTGGCGGCTTATTCCTAGTGGTTCACAAGGGGCTCTCTGTGGGTTCTCTCTGAGGACTCACTCTGGCTATCAGTATCATGGACCCTAGCAGCATAGGCTGACTGCGGGTGGTCAGTGCCCTGGCGGCTTCTTCCTAGTGGTTCACAAGGGGCTCTCTGTGGGTTCTCTCTGAGGACTCACTCTGGCTATCAGTCTCATGGACCCTAGCAGCATAGGCTGACTGCGGGTGGTAAGTGCCCTTCTTCCTAGTGGTTCACAAGGGGCACTCTGTGGGTTCTCTCTGAGGACTCACTGTGGCCGTCAGTCTCATGGACCCTAGCAGCATAGGCTGACTGCGGGTGGTCAGTGCCCTGGCGGCTTCTTCCTAGTGGTTCACAAGGGGCTCTCTGTGGGTTCTCTCTGAGGACTCACTGTGGCCATCAGTCTCATGGACCCTAGCAGCATAGGCTGACTGCGGGTGGTCAGTGCCCTGGCGGCTTCTTCCTAGTGGTTCACAAGGGGCTCTCTGTGGGTTCTCTCTGAGGACTCACTGTGGCTATCAGTCTCATGGACCCTAGCAGCATAGGCTGACTGCGGGTGGTCAGTGCCCTGGCAGCTTCTTCCTAGTGGTTCACAAGTTGCTCTCTGTCGGCTCTCTCTGAGGACTCACTGTGGCCGTCAGTCTCATGGACCCTAGCAGCATAGGCTGACTCTGGGTGGTCAGTGCCCTGGCTGCTTCTTCCTAGTGGTTCACAAGGGGCTCTCTGTGGGTTCTCTCTGAGGACTCACTGTGGCTATCAGTCTCATGGACCCTAGCAGCATAGGCTGACTGCGGGTGGTCAGTGCCCTGGCGGCTTCTTCCTAGTGGTTCACAAGGGGCTCTCTGTGGGTTTTCGCTGAGGACTCACTGTGGCTATCAGTCTCATGGACCCTAGCAGCATAGGCTGACTGCGGGTGGTCAGTGCCCTGGCGGCTTCTTCCTAGTTGTTCACAAGGGGCTCTCTGTGGGTTCTCTCTGAGGACTCTCTGTGGCTATCAGTCTCATGGACCCTAGCAGCATAGGCTGACTGCGGGTGGTCAGTGCCCTGGCGGCTTCTTCCTAGTGGTTCACAAGGGGCTCTCTGTGGGTTCTCTCTGAGGACTCACTCTGGCTTTCAGTCTCATGGACCCTAGCAGCATAGGCTGACTGCGGGTGGTCAGTGCCCTGGCGGCTTCTTCCTAGTGGTTCACAAGGGGCTCTCTGTGGGTTCTCTCTGAGGGCTCACTGTGGCTATCAGTCTCATGGACCCTAGCAGCATAGGCTGACTGCGGGTGGTCAGTGCCCTGGCGGCTTCTTCCTAGTGGTTCACAAGGGGCTCTCTGTGGGTTCTCTCTGAGGACCCACTGTGGCTATCAGTCTCATGGACCCTAGCAGCACAGGCTGTCTGCGGGTGGTCAGTGCCCTGGCGGCTTCTTCCTAGTGGTTCACAAGGGGCTCTCTGTGGGTTCTCTCTGAGGAATCTCTGTGGCTATCAGTCTCATGGACCCTAGCAGCATAGGCTGTCTGCGGGTGGTCAGTGCCCTGGCGGCTTCTTCCTAGTGGTTCACAAGGGGCTCTCTGTGGGTTCTCTCTGAGGACTCACTCTGGCTATCAGTATCATGGACCCTAGCAGCATAGGCTGACTGCGGGTGGTCAGTGCCCTGGCGGCTTCTTCCTAGTGGTTCACAAGGGGCTCTCTGTGGGTTCTCTCTGAGGACTCACTCTGGCTATCAGTCTCATGGACCCTAGCAGCATAGGCTGACTGCGGGTGGTCAGTGCCCTGGCTGCTTCTTCCTAGTGGTTCACAAGGGGCACTCTGTGGGTTCTCTCTGAGGACACACTGTGGCCGTCAGTCTCATGGACCCTAGCAGCATAGGCTGACTGCGGGTGGTCAGTGCCCTGGCGGCTTCTTCCTAGTGGTTCACAAGGGGCTCTCTGTGGGTTCTCTCTGAGGACTCACTGTGGCCATCAGTCTCATGGACCCTAGCAGCATAGGCTGACTGCGGGTGGTCAGTGCCCTGGCGGCTTCTTCCTAGTGGTTCACAAGGGGCTCTCTGTGGGTTCTCTCTGAGGACTCACTGTGGCTATCAGTCTCATGGACCCTAGCAGCATAGGCTGACTGCGGGTGGTCAGTGCCCTGGCAGCTTCTTCCTAGTGGTTCACAAGTTGCTCTCTGTCGGCTCTCTCTGAGGACTCACTGTGGCCGTCAGTCTCATGGACCCTAGCAGCATAGGCTGACTCTGGGTGGTCAGTGCCCTAGCTGCTTCTTCCTAGTGGTTCACAAGGGGCTCTCTGTGGGTTCTCTCTGAGGACCCACTGTGGCTATCAGTCTCATGGACCCTAGCAGCACAGGCTGACTGCGGGTGGTCAGTGCCCTGGCGGCTTCTTCCTAGTTGTTAACAAGGGGCTCTCTGTGGGTTCTCTCTGAGGACTCTCTGTGGCTATCAGTCTCATGGACCCTAGCAGCATTGGCTGACTGCGGGTGGTCAGTGCCCTGGCGGCTTCTTCCTAGTGATTCACAAGGGGCTCTCTGTGTGTTCTCTCTGAGGACTCACTCTGGCTTTCAGTCTCATGGACCCTAGCAGCATAGGCTGACTGCGGGTGCTCAGTGCCCTGGCGGATTCTTCCTAGTGGTTCACAAGGGGCTCTCTGTGGGTTCTCTCTGAGGACTCACTGTGGCTATCAGTCTCATGGACCCTAGCTGCATAGGCTGACTGCGGGTGGTCAGTGCCCTGGCGGCTTCTTCCTAGTGGTTCACAAGGGGCTCTCTGTGGGTTCTCTCTGAGGACTCACTGTGGCTATCAGCCTCATGGACCCTAGCAGCATAGGCTGACTGCGGGTGGTCAGTGCCCTGGCGGCTTCTTCCTAGTGGTTCACAAGGGGCTCTCTGTGGGTTCTCCCTGAGGACTCACTGTGGCTATCAGTCTCATGGACCCTAGCAGCATAGGCTGACTGCGGGTGGTCAGTGCCCTGGCGGCTTCTTCCTAGTGGTTCACAAGCGGCTCTCTGTGGGTTCTCGCTGAGGACTCACTGTGGCTTTCAGTCTCATCGACCCTAGCAGCATAGGCTGACTGCGGGTGGTCAGTGCCCTGGCGGCTTCTTCCTAGTGGTTCACAAGGGGCTCTCTGTGGGTTCTCTCTGAGGACTCTCTGTGGCCGTCAGTCTCATGGACCCTAGCAGCATAGGCTGACTGCGGGTGGTCAGTGCCCTGGCGGCTTCTTCCTAGTGGTTCACAAGGGGCTCTCTGTGGGTTCTCTCTGAGGACTCACTGTGGCTCTCAGTCTCATGGACCATAGCAGCATAGGCTGACTGCAGGTGGTCAGTGCCCTTGCGGCTTCTTCCTAGTGGTTCACAACGGGCTCTCTGTGGGTTCTCTCTGAGGACTCTCTGTGGCTGTCAGTCTCATGGACCCTAGCAGCATAGGCTGACTGCGGGTGGTCAGTGCCCTGGCGGCTTCTTCCTAGTGGTTCACAAGGGGCTCTCTGTGGGTTCTCTCTGAGGACTCACTGTGGCTATCAGTCTCATGGACCCTAGCAGCATAGGCTGACTGCGGGTGGTCAGTGCCCTGGCGGCTTCTTCCTAGTGGTTCACAAGGGGCTCTCTGTGGGTTCTCTCTGAGGACTCACTGTGGCCGTCAGTCTCATGGACCCTAGCAGCATAGGCTGACTGCGGGTGGTCAGTGCCCTGGCGGCTTCTTCCTAGTGGTTCACAAGGGGCTCTCTGTGGGTTCTCTCTGAAGACTCACTGTGGCTCTCAGTCTCATGGACCCTAGCAGCATAGGCTGACTGCGGGTGGTCAGTGCCCTGGCGGCTTCTTCCTTGTGGTTCACAACGGGCTCTCTGTGGGTTCTCTCTGAGGACTCAATCTGGCTATCAGTCTCATGGACCCTAGCAGCATAGGCTGACTGCGGGTGGTCAGTGCCCTGGCGGCTTCTTCCTAGTGGTTCACAACGGGCTCTCTGTGGGTTCTCTCTGAGGACTCACTGTGGCCGTCAGTCTCATGGACCCTAGCAGCATAGGCTGACTGCGGGTGGTCAGTGCCCTGGCGGCTTCTTCCTAGTGGTTCACAAGGGGCTCTCTGTGGGTTCTCTCTGAGGACTCACTCTGGCTATCAGTCTCATGGACCCTAGCAGCATAGGCTGACTGCGGGTGGTCAGTGCCCTGGCGGCTTCTTCCTAGTGGTTCACAAGGGGCTCTCTGTGGGTTCTCTCTGAGGACTCACTCTGGCTATCAGTCTCATGGACCCTAGCAGCATAGGCTGACTGCGGGTGGTCAGTGCCCTGGCGGCTTCTTCCTAGTGGTTCACAAGGGGCTCTCTGTGGGTTCTCTCTGAGGACTCACTCTAGCTGTCAGTCTCATGGACCCTAGCAGCATAGGCTGACTGTGGGTGGTCAGTGCCCTGGCGGCTTCTTCCTAGTGGTTCACAAGGGGCTCTCTGTGGGTTCTCTCTGAGGACTCACTGTGGCTATCAGTCTCATGGACCCTAGCAGCATAGGCTGACTGCGGGTGGTCAGTGCCCTGGCGGCTTCTTCCTAGTGGTTCACAAGGG
This sequence comes from Calotriton arnoldi, assembly GCA_963921515.1. Taxonomy (NCBI): domain Eukaryota; kingdom Metazoa; phylum Chordata; class Amphibia; order Caudata; family Salamandridae; genus Calotriton; species Calotriton arnoldi. The sequence goes on along the minus strand of CAWUFW010002020.1, from coordinate 828,492 downwards.
GCTCTCTGTGGGTTCTCGCTGAGGACCCACTGTGGCCGTCAGTCTCATGGACCCTAGCAGCATAGGCTGACTGAGGGTGGTCAGTGCCCTGGCGGCTTCTTCCTAGTGGTTCACAAGGGGCTCTCTGTGGGTTCTCTCTGAGGACTCACTGTGGCTATCAGTCTCATGGACCCTAGCAGCATAGGCTGACTGCGGGTGGTCAGTGCCCTGGTGGCTTCTTCCTAGTGGTTCACAAGGGGCTCTCTGACAGAATGTGCCAGCACAGGAGACATGCTGCTTTCAGAGGACAGTTTCAGAGTTTCCTCTTTCCTCTGCAGGAGCCTGCATATGTGCATGAAAATGGGTCTCAGACCTGCTACTAACCAAAGCAGGCCCCCAAATATTTCATTTATCTTTATAAAAGTCTGTTGTGTACATTTAAAGTGTTTCAAATGTTTGAAAATTGTTTTAAATCGAGCAATCCTTTACAGTCCTCACTGAGCGGCTCATTTACGAGGCCTGCGCACCGCCAGAACGTCCCCTTTAGTGACGCTCCGGTGTCGCACAGGACTTAGTCATATCTACAAGGCGAGGTAAAGCCACACTGCGTGGCTTTTCATGGCCTTGTAGATATGGAGTGAGGCAACGCAGCCTCACACTACGATGGGGAGGCGTGCCATGGGGGTTACGGTGGGCAATACCCATGGCATTTGACACATTCTCAGATTTACAACAAGGGAATGCATCAAAGCCTACGCCTCCCCAGGAGGCGCAACGAGGAGAAATAACACTATTTCTCCTAGTTTACACATAGAAAGAGGGAACCACCTACATTGATTGTTTTTGTGCAGGAAGTTGTCCCTTCCTGCACAAAAACAATCACCCCTAAAATGCAGACCCTTGCACCATGGTGCAAGGGGGACTGCGTTGGCACACAGCAGCCCATTGAGCGCCAGCGCCTGGAAAGAGGACAGGAATGCGCATATCTGATAGATACGGCACATTCTTGCCCTTTTCTTTTGCCGTAGGGCGCACAGCAGGAAGGCCTGCGGCGCTGCCCTACGGCAAAATATTGTAAGTGAGGTCCCATGTTTTAAACAACTGCTTCACTGTTTCGATAAACGCGTGGCGGTCTTAGTCTTGGCACATTGATTATTTATTGTTTGTTTTAATCAACCAATCCCTTTGCTGGCCTAAATGTGCTAAAAGTGAATATTTTTCAGGTATATGGTATCTAGTAGACAGTATCTGGAAACATATATTGACAGGAGAGGCTCTCGTTACCTAATGTACTGACCAGTGCCATGCACGTCTACACTCCTAGACTTCCTCCTACATTGTTCAAATAGAGGGCATCAAATCTGTGTGAACAAAAACATGACAACTGACTCCCACAACTTGCTCCTTCACCAAGTGTGCATGTTATAGTCTCAGGCCGGCTCTAGTAATGAAAAGGCAGAGTTGTGCTTGTAGCTAATTAGAAATAACATGTGTAACATTAACTGACAAACGAGAAAAAACATTGACAATATTGTTTTGGCTAGTCTGGAATCTAATCACCAGTCTTCAGCATGGCATACATTGTATAAAGCAACCTTTCAATATATAGGCAGTATCACAAGTTTGTGCCTGGTGGCTGCGTCTACCTAGTAGCCGCATGTTACCTGGTGGCTGCGTGCTGCCTGGTGGCTGTGCGTTGCCTGGTTGTTGCGTGTTACCTGATGGCTGCGTTAACTGGTAGCCGCATGTTACCTGGTGGCTGCATGTTGCCTGGTAACTGCGTGTTACCTGGTGGCTGCGTGTTGCCTGATAGTTGCATGCTACCAAGTGGCTGCATGTTGCTTGATAGCTGTGTGTTACCTTGTGGCTGCGTGTTACCTGATAGCTGCGTGTTACCTGGTGGCTGCGTGTTGCCTGATAGCTGTGTGTTACCTGGTGGTTGCGTGTTGCCTGATAGCTGCGTGTTACCTGGTGGCTGCGTGTTGCCTGATAGCTGTGTGTTACCTGGTGGTTGCGTGTTGCCTGATAGCTGCGTGTTACCTGGTGGCTGCGTGTTGCCTGATAGCTGTGTGTTACCTGGTGGCTGCGTGTTGCCTGATAGCTGCGTGTTACCTGGTGGCTGCGTGTTGCCTGATAGCTGTGTGTTACCTGGTGGCTGCGTGTTGCCTGATAGCTGCGTGTTACCTGGTGGCTGCGTGTTGCCTGATAGCTGTGTGTTACCTGGTGGCTGCGTGTTGCCTGATAGCTGTGTGTTACCTGGTGGTTGCGTGTTGCCTGATAGCTGCGTGTTACCTGGTGGCTGCGTGTTGCCTGATAGCTGTGTGTTACCTGGTGGCTGCGTGTTGCCTGATAGCTGTGTGTTACCTGGTGGCTGCATGTTGCCTGATAGCTGAGTGTTACCTGGTGGCTGCATGTTGCCTTGTAGCTGCGTGCTACCTGGTGGCTGCATGTTGCCTGATAGATGCGTGTTACTTGGTGTCTGCGTGTTCCCTGGTAGCTGTGAGTCAGCTGCATGTTGTGATTTAGCTGGGTGTTACCTGGTGGCTGTGTGTTGCCTGATAGCTGTGTGTTACCTGGTGGCTGCGTGTTGCCTTGTAGCTGAGTGTTACCTGGTGGCTGCATGTTGCCTTGTAGCTGCGTGCTACCTGGTGGCTGCGTGTTGCCTGATAGCTGAGTGTTACCTGGTGGCTGCATGTTGCCTGATAGCTGAGTGTTACCTGGTGGCTGCATGTTGCCTGATAGCTGGGTGTTACCTGGTGGCTGTGTGTTGCCTGATAGCTGAGTGTTACCTGGTGGCTGCATGTTGCCTGATAGCTGGGTGTTACCTGGTGGCTGTGTGTTGCCTGATAGCTGAGTGTTACCTGGTGGCTGCATGTTGCCTGATAGCTGAGTGTTACCTGGTGGCTGCATGTTGCCTTGTAGCTGTGTGCTACCTGGTGGCTGCGTGTTGCCTGATAGATGCGTGTTACTTGGTGTCTGCGTGTTCCCTGGTAGCCGAGTGTCAGCTGCATGTTGTGATTTAGCTGGGTGTTATGTGGTCACTGTGCTTTACATAGTGTCTGTCTGCTGCATGATGCATGGCTCAGAGGTGGTCTCGGGCTGCACATAGAGGTCCCACAGCCTCCACTCAATAATTACACTCAGACACCACTGCATGGAAAGTGCTTCGGGTACTTCAGACACCAACCCATTGCTACACCAGCTCCTGCAGCACATACAATACTCCAGGTGCTGCCACCCCTGCACAGCGTCCAACCAGATCCACTCCACGCCCCCTGCACGTACTCTGCTCCCGGTACTACCGTTCCCCCACGACCCACCTCTGGAGGTGGGCAAGCCAAGCCAGGCTCTGTTTTTTACTTGCCATATCTTTTGATGGCTCACCTCGTGGTTTGGATCTTACAGGCGAGCCGCACCCCTGGCTCCGCTCTCCATATGAAATTGCTGCCTCGCCCACCACTACCCACCGCCCGTACAGTCGCACAAGTTCCCCTGTACCCACCTTGTACCTCCCACTGTCCGCACCCCACACAACACCACAGAAGATCCCCTGCATGGAGCCCTTGCCCCTTCTAAGGCCCCCACTCCACGGTCATACAAGATCACGCTCTGTTCTCCTGGGCCTTTCCACAGCCTCCCACCAGCACCCCAGCCCCCCAACAACTGCACGTACTGTGTTCCTGATCTCTTCTGTAGCCCCCCCCCCCACAACAATGGTCAAAGTGGGCGGGATCAGGGGGGCACGCCATACCCATAGTTTTTTAATTTATGAAAAACAGTTCCTCTAGTTTTTGTAAAAAGACAACCAGCCTGGGACGGTTCATTTCGATAATTTAAATGCTTCAGCTGAAGTGATGTTCATTGAGACTTCTGTGCTGTGAAACTGAGCTAGGTGCAGGCAGCTAAATAAGCCTTCCTGCCAGGGTGCCTGCCTGCCTGAAAGAAATGCAAATGAGTGCAACGAGTTAATCTGCTAATGTAAAGGGTAATATGCAAATGTAAAGGATGCTCTAGAGCCAGTACTGGCTTTAATTGATCGAATTTGTGATGACAAAGATTTGTTTGTTTTGAGTGGTAGCGCAAAGAGTTAATAACTGAGCTGTGCAGTGCGTGCTTTTAATTGTATTTATATATCGCTTACTACCCCTGACGATTATGTACAGGCTGGGTATTACTAAAATCTATATTTTGGAAGCACCATTTTATCTTAAACCTTTTTGCACATTTGGTAGCAGTCTATCTTAATGACTGTACTAACCAAGATTTCATTCTGTGGCTCCCGGTTACACACAGACCCCTGCAGTGCATTAACTAATGAAGGTTTCATAATGTACCATAGTCCACTTCCCACTGAGTAACATCTTTTTTAAATGTATTTTTCATTTCAGCTGTGCGGTATTTTATACGTATGTACCTGACAGTGAAAGACCAAAACAACTTACAGAATATTTTGTTTTTAGCCACACCTTTGACCCCGCCCCAACGCACACTGGCTCCGCCCCCATTGCATGCAGTATCACAGTTCCCATTCTTTTTTAATGCACTTTGACCACTGCACAAGCACCTCAGCCCCCCAGCCACTACATGTACGGTGTTACTGGTCCCTTATACTGGCCCCTCTCCCCCCACAAACAGCCCAGCCCGCCCACCCCTGCACGTACCGTGCTCCGGGTACTGCCGCCCCTCCACGGGGACGCTCACGGTACGGCGCAGGAGTTTGGCCCTGGAGTCGCTTCTCCGCTCTCGGTTTAGCAGCAACGGGTGAACCTGAAAGAAAAGAGGTGCAGGTGTCACTGGAGCAGCAGTGGGAAGAACCCCCAAATCCCTCTGAAAGACTGAGCTGTGGTTCAAGAAAGAGCCGGGTCTGGTGGCTTAGTGGACTGATGCATCCACTGTAGATGCCTATGTTTGACCTCATGGTAACAGGTTCAAATCCCGGGGACCACTCAGCTTTTCATCCTTCTAAGGTCAATAAAATGAGTACCATTGAGTTGGGTAACAATAAACATCTATTATTCAGCACCAGCATACCCTTCTGGGTGAACGTACGCTTCACAAATACACATGCTATGTAGGTAAGAGGTGGTTCTTAAGATGCAGGAAAAGCTGGGTGAGAATGTTTAATTGCCGACTAAGGGGCAGGGTACCCGACCGGCACCCCTCTGAGGGCTTGTGGAGTCAGGGCACAGAATGGCCCATATGTGGAACATGGTCCAGGGACCCTTGTGAAGCCAGAGTGGGGCCTAGGATAGAACACTACCTTGTGGAGTGAGGGAGCAGAAGGTTCCATGTGTGGAATAGAACCCTGGGGCCCCTCGTAGAGTCAGGGAGCAGAGGGCCCTGAGGTGGAGTCAGGGCAGGGAGGGTACCTTGTGTGGAACAGCACCTCAGGGCCTCCTGTGGAGTGGGGAGCAGAGGGGGCCATGCGTGAAACAACACCCCAGAGCAACTTCCACAACGGGATAAAGGCAGTCGCCACCTGGATGAAGGACAGCTGTCTTAGACTCAGACAAGACCGAAGTCCTCATCCTGGGCTCCTCCGCTTAGGACGACTCTTGGTGGCCCGCAGCGCTCGGAATCTCCCCCACACCCACAGACGACGCACAAAACCTCAGCATCATCCTGGACTCTTCACTCTCAATGAACCGCCAAATCAACGCAGTTTCATCCTCCTACTTTCACACGCTCCGCCTCCTTCATAAGATCTTCAAATGGATCCCCACCGAGTCCATGAAAAAGGTCACTCATGCGCTCGTCAGCAGCAGACTCAATAATGGCAATGTACTCTATGCCAGCACCACCCAGAAACTCCCACAAAAAATTGCAGACCGTTCCAGAGCGCCTCCCCCAGACTCATCCTGAATATCCCATGCTGCAACCACATCACCGGCCACCTGAGAGGCCTTCACTGGCTACCTGTCAACAAAAGAATCATCTTCAAACTTCTCACCCACACCTACAAAGCCCTCCACAACACCGGACCTGCTTACCTCAACCACCACCTCTTCTTTTACACTCCCACAAGACATCTCAGCTCCGCCCAACTGGCCCATGCCACAATCCCACAAAACGTAAGACCACGGCTGGAGGAAGATCCTTCTCCTACCTCACTCCGATGACCTGGAACTCCCTGCCTCTGCACCTCAGGCAATCAACATCACTGCCAAATTCAGGAAAGACCTCAAGGTCTGGCTCTTCGACTGAACCGCAGACTCACCACCCCCCACTCAGTGCCTTGAGACCCTCACGGGTGAGTAGTCCCGCTTTATAAGATCACTGATTGATTGATTGATTGATTGATTGATTGATGTGTGGAACTGTACCCCGGGGATGCTTGTGGAGTCAAGAGCAGAGGGGCCCATGTGTGCAATAGAACCATGGGGCCCCCTGTAGACTCCGGGAGTTCAGGGCCCCTGTGATGGAATCAGGGCAGGGAGGGTACCTTGTGTCGAACAGCACCCCAGGGCCCGTTCTGGAGTGGGGAGCAGAGAGGCCCTTGTGTGGAACAGCACCCCAGGGCCCCTTCTGGAGTGGGGAGCAGAGAGGCCCATGTGTGGAACAGCACCCCAGGGCCCCTTCTGGAGTGGGTAGCAGAGAGACCCATGTGTGGAACAACACCCCAGGGCCCCTTCTGGAGTGGGTAGCAGAGAGACCCATGTGTGGAACAGCACCCCAGGGCCCCTTCTGGAGTGGGGAGCAGAGAGGCCCATGTGTGGAACAGCACCCTAGGGCCCCTTCTGGAGTGGGTAGCAGAGAGACCCATGTGTGGAACAGCACCCCAGGGCCCCTTCTGGAGTTGGGGAGCAGAGAGGCCCATGTGTGGAACAGTACCCCATGGCATCTTGTAGAGTCAGGGAGCGGAGGACCCCAGGGCCCCCATATGGTGTCAGGGAACACAGGGGCCCATGTGTTGTACAGTTCCCTGAGGCTGGTTGAGGAGTAAGGGAGCGGAGGGGGCCATGTGTGGAACAGTACCACATGGCATCTTGTGGAGTCGGGGACGGGGGGGAAGGGCAGGGACCCTTGTGGAGTCAGGGAACAGAGGGGCCCACATTTAAAACTGTACCCGGGGGCCCTGTGGAGTCAAGAGTGGAGGGGTCCATGTGTGAAACAGACCACGGGCCTCTTGTGAAGTCAGGGCATAGAGGGGTCCATGTGGGGTGCTGTACCCTGGAGCCTTTTGTGAAGTCAGGGCACGGAAGGGGCCATGTGTGGCACTGTACCCCGCAGCTCCTTGTGGTGCCACAATATTGAGTCGCCCAGTTGTGGGGCTTTACACCAGAGAGGCACTTAGACCCTCACTAACAGCTGGCCAGATTGAGCTGATTGATCTGGGGGCCCAGACTCTCCCATTCCAGACAGCATCCTGCACCTAAATCCAGTCATTATGAGCTTTTTCTCTTTGGAATGTGGAATAACCAAGTAGACACAGCAATATGGCTGTTTCCCTGACTGCGGGGACAGATCTGTTGACAGTTCCTACCTGCTCAAAGTGGGTGTTACATGTCAGCAGCAGACTGGTGTGGCGTGGGGACAGTGGCTTGGGGGGGGGGGGAGGGGGGCGGGCCAAGGTGAGACTGTGGCCTACTTGGGAGGCAGCTGTCAACTGTACCCAATCAGTGTTTTATAGAGCGTCTTTGATGCACAGCTTTGATTGTTGCATCAAGCTCAAAAGTGTTTATTGAATTTCTTCAAATACATGTGATTACTTTAAATGCATCCTTTATTTAATTTCGCTAAACAAATTGTTCTTAAAACAACCTGCTGACGCGTTTCGTTCCACCTCAGCGAACTTCTTCAGGGCTGTTATCCAGAATAACACATAATTACAATCATAACATCACTCAAACTAAATGTATTCATACTAAAAACAATAATGATGTCACCTCTGCCACCCCGCAAAATGTGAACATGTACCCCTGAGTCTTCTATATCTCAAATATATTCATTAGCCTTGAGCTAAATGGGGATCCCCTAAAAAACTGGGAGTACCTGAAAGACTGCCCCTTCCCCCGTGCCGCAGGGGCTGCAGCAGCCTACATTACACCCCTCTTGGCAACATAGAACTGAACGTTGACCCCATATTGTTTGGTATTATGTTTGTTCGATTTATCTTGGTCTCGGACATGCTTACAGCCAAGGCGTTGGTCATTCATTTCAAGTACAGATTTATTTGGATTAAAATGATGCATATACTTTTAGAGGAACCCGTGTATACTTGAAGAAATCCAATAAAGGCATTGCACCTTGACGGGACAATCAAGGCAATCCATCTAAGACTTTATAAAGACTGTTTGGGTAGTGCCTCTCCCATTTTAGAGTCCTACGTGGCAAGCCCAGACGTGGGTCCCGTGCTCTCCATGCCACTGGCGTCAAGCTAGCCTGGCTGATGAGGGGTGATACCCTGAAACCCAGGATGCTTGTTTCCGGTCCAGGGAGGACCTGGCCTGAAGTTCAGGCTGGACTGTTCCCATGGCGAGCAAGGTAAAGACTGGTTTGCATATGGCTGGGTCTAAACTGGAATGGCATGGGGAGCAAAAAAACAATGGATTTAGGCCCGGATCTGTGTACTGGGGTGAATGTGTGACATTGTGTCAGCATTCCGTCCATCAATTGTTCTTTTTGCATCCCCATTATAGAGTCATTATTGAGCAACAGGCTGTTTTTAGCTGGCTCATGGAGGTGGGCACTGGTTGCTGAAGTACAGATAGTAGAATTCGATTATGCGGCACAGACACCACATTGGATGGTGTCCAGTTCGCATCCCCAAGGCAGCAGATAGTGGTTGAAGGGATCATTGCAGGCCCCCCAATGTCATATTCTGCTTGGTGACTCTTAGGGCCTGATTTAGAATTTGCAAAGAGTGTACTCGTCCACAACTGTGGCAGAGTACCCTGTCTGACAAAGTGATGATCTGCCCAGTGGCGTAACAGTAGCCCCCGCAGTGCTGGTGGGGTCCCTGTGCTTCAGGGGCCCCCTTCATGATTGTGCGTGGGCCCCTGGCTTGAGAGCTCCTGACTGGGTCTGGAGCTTGGGGGACTCTCCATGCACTTTGCAGGGGGGGGCTCAAGTTTCTTTACTCCACTGGGCCCACCCACTCTCTGTTTTGAGCCGGACAGACCACTATGTTTCCAATGGTGATGCCCCTGCTGGCTCTGCCGGTGGAAACCCTACACCGATGGCCCGACAGAGTAGGGGCTGTTGGTATAGTTGCATCACACCACTCTATTTAAAGCAGAGTTTCTGTTATGGGATTTCAAGTCGGGACCACCAGAGAAACCCTAACAGAACTCAACTGAAATAGCTTGCCCTCCACGCCGAGCGGCCACCTAAAACGTGGCGACTGTTTGGCAAGCTTTCAGTGCCTTCAGAGGAGCCACTGGCTCGGCACAGAGATCTCAGCAGGGCCGGCGGAGACCTCAAAATACGGTGAGCAGTAGTCAGGCCTGGGGGGCGGAGGTGATAACCTTCGCCACTCTGATGGACCCTAAGGTGCTCTTATTAGGTCTCGCCTAGCGTTGGAGCGCGCATGCGCTCCTCGCTCTGCGAGGCGTCTTGTAATCGCTAAGATTTCTGAAGGGGACTTGAAGCCCCGCCCATCATTTTCATTGGCTGGCGTCATCATTTATGCTAAACGCTGGCCTCCGATTGAAAATGAGGCTTCTTTGTTACCGCCCTGTCTCCTTTTGGCCCCGCCCATCCCAACTGGATCATTTCCTTGCGGCGTTATACGGTGGGCTTTATCTGGTGGATGAGCACTATTTTTTTTTAAAATGGACACTGATGGGGACAATGGCGGCTGCAGCGCTATGGGACACTGCGCTCGTTTTTTTTTTTTTTTTAAACTTTAAGACTGAGCGCGGCGCCCGCTTCTGGGACACCATGCCCAGTTTATTTATTTATTTTTTAAAACTGTAAGACTGAGCGCGGCGCCCGCTTCTGGGACACCGCGCTCGGTTTATGTATTTATTTTTTTAAACTGTAAGACTGAGCGTGGCGCCCGCTTCTGGGACACCGCGCTCGCTGCTACAAACTGTACAATGCTCTGCGGTAAAGGACAGACTGGCCTCAGTCTTTCAGTGCTCAGTGGAGGGTGGAGTTTGAGCGTGCAGTGCGGACAGGACATTTTTAGGAATATGTTCCACGGCGCCAGTGTGTGCCAGGTGCACCATTTCACAGTAAAACAGCCCAAGAGACTCATACAGTAATCCAGAAAGAAGAAACCAATGAAGAGAAAGATTCAAAAATTGAGGTTTGATATTGTCACAGCTCTGATCACCTGTGTAGAAGGAGCACAGGCCTCCCGTTACCCACACCAGGAGAGTGCCACCATGCTACACCTGCTGCAGCGCCAACCACAGGCACTGCGCACCGCATCACGCACCTCAAAGCTCGGCGAGTCACTGCATGTCACACCGCATCATCCCGACTCCATCTTTTAAATATCGACTTTGATGCTTTCAAAAAGTCAAGTATTGGAAATATTTCTTATGCGCCTCCTCTGCATACGTTCCAAGAAGCGAACACTTCCGGGGAGCGTTCTGGTTTCACAACAGATCCCCGAAGTGCCTCCACACCCAGGCATTTCTGGAGCTGCAAATCATTCTCAGACAGTTTTTGACATCTTCGGGCTTATCGCACGAATCTCCTTCTATGCAGAATGTCTCCATTGATGACCCACCCCAGCCCCCCATAACACACTTACATCCCACGAGGCACCGCTTGCAGCAGCTACATCAGCTTTGCCTTTGCCAATAACATGCAGCTTTTAAAAACCAAGCATTTGCAATGCAATAGGTCTCGCATTTATGCGAGTTTAAGCTATTGGCATTGTAAATGACAATGCCTTTTATTTATGTTTTAAAAACCAAAACATAAATAAAAGGCATTGTCATTTACAATGCCAATAGCTCAAACTCGCGTAAATGCGAGACCTATTGCATTGCAAATGCTTGTTTTTAAAAGCAGCCCATGCCCCCTTTGAGTCGCTTCAAAGAGGAAGCTGTCCTCAGTGGGGACAGACTCCACTTTGCAAACTGTTTATCACCCGAAGTGGGTGCTGGTAACCTTTCAATGGTTTACGGCCACAATTGCGGTCAGGAATCATCAACACATAGCGCTGCGACTAGTCACAAGTAGAAGGAGGACGCCCCTTTCACGCTCCACCTCTGTGCGAGACAGACAGGTCAATGGCTATTTTACCGGTTGGAAATAAGTTTCCAACTAGGAAAATGACTTTTGCCCTTTGCAACCACGGATTCTCACGGCTGCAAAGGCTGTGATTTTGTGGCTTCAGGCCCTAGGTTAGCAGGCGCGCGCCCCTCCAGCTCCTAGAAGCCATCACCAGGTGGAAGAGGATCCTGGGTAAAATGCTCTGCGAACCTTTTGACCTGTATTCACATCACTGTTTATTGTCATTTAAACCAGCCTGAGGCGCATCCATCGTTTGTGGTCTGATCGTGTCCGACAGCTCCTTTCCAGCATCAAATAGTAATTGTCTACAATTGACTCCAGGAAATTGTGTCTGACTGTGTAAGAGGAATTTCTTCTGTGTATGGCCCGCCCTGGAGCACTCAGCACTCTGCCTGAGGGGTGAGGGGGAGACGAGGGTAAGCAGCCAAGCCAGCCTCAAAAGCAGCCAAGCCAGCCTCAGGCACAGAGAAGGCCTAGATGTCTGTAACAGGGGACTAGGGTCCCTGCAAAGGACTCACTGCCCTTCACTCGTGGCAGAGTGAGGAACGCGAGCCTGAGAAACTGAAGTCAGAGAAAACTTTTGCTTTAGCACCCCCAGCCTAAGAAACCATAGTCTGAGAAACTTGAGCCCAGGGAACTGCAGCCCGGCAGACTCAGCCCTTAGAAAATGGAGCCTGAGAAACGGGAAACCAAGGAACTGGTGACCGAGAAACTCTAACCTGTGAAATCCAAGACTTAAAAACCTCCAGTCTGAGAAAGTACAGATTAAGAAACTTCCGCCTAAGATTCTCACCTTGAGAAACCCCTACATTAAAACCGCAAGCCTGAGAAATCCAAGAAACTCCCAACTGAGAAACGTATATCGAAGAAACCGTAGCCCGGCAAACTCCAGCCTTAGAACATGGCATCTGGGAAACCTGAGACTGGGGAACTGGAAACTGGGAAACTCCAACTGAGAACCTCCAGGCTGGAACACTCCAGACTCCGAAACTGAAGTCCAAGAATCTACGACATGAGAAACTTCAGCCAGAGAAGCTAGGGCCTGAATAACTCCAGCCTTAACATCTCCATCCTGAGAAATACAAGCCTGAGAAAGTATAGAATGAGAACCTCCAGCCTAAGAAACCTTGCCAAAGCCAGTGTTAGAACTAGGCCTGGGCGGTAAATTCCGTTCCGCTCGCGGAATTTGCGGAATTTGGGTAATTTCGCGTTCCGCGGAGAACGCGAAATTGCCAAAAATTCCGCGACCCGCGACTTCGCGGAGTTTTTTGCTTGTTCGCGCTTTCAAAAATGCGTGTTCGCGAGATATTTCTCCCCGAGCACGCAAACAGCGTTCGCGAACAGGAAAAAAGCATCGCGAACGGGCGGAACGAGCAATTCCGCGTGTTCGCGGAACTTTTGCGTGCTCGCGGAGATTTTTTACCGTTTCGCGGAGCTTTGCGTAACGCGATTCCGCAAATTCCGCCCACCCCTAGTTAGAACCATCAGGCTGAGACATTTGAGCCTGAGAAACTCTAGCGTGAAACACTGCACCTCAAGAAACTCCAGCCTGGGAAACTTATGTCTAAGGAACACCGCACTGAGGAACTCAAATCTGGCAAACTGCGGCCTAACAATCGAGCGCCTGAGAAACTCCAAACTCAAGCCTGACACACTCCTTCCATAAAACGTGGGCTAAAGAAACGGAAGCTTGAGAAACTTGAGCCTGACAAACTGCATCCTTATAACATGGAGCCTGAGAAACGTGATACTGAGGAATTGGAGCCTGCGAAACTCTAACCTGGCAAATAGCAGCCTTAGTACATCCAGCCTGATGAATTTAAGCCTGGAAAAGTACAAAATGAGAAACCCCAGCCTAAGAAACTCCACCTGGACAAACCCTAGCCTTAGAACCACCAACCTCAGGAATTTAAGCTCAAGAAACTCCAGCATGGGAAACTGCACCTCGAGACACTCCCGCCTGAGAAATGTATGTCTAGGAAACCTGAGAAACCCCAGCCTGGGAATCATGAATAGCAAAACGTCTGTCTTAGAAATCCAACCCTGGCAAACTCGAGACTGAAAAACTGTAGCTTGAGAAACGCCTGTCTGAGAATCTTGAGCAAGAAGGCCTAAGTTTGAGAACATCGAGACTCAGAAACTCAAGCCTTAGAAATACATACCCACGAGACTCCAGCCTAAGATACTCAAGTCATAAAAACTCAAGCCTGAGAAATTTCAGCCAGAGAAACTGTAGTCTGAATAAAGAGCTTGACAAACTGATGCCTGAGAACCCCAAAGATCAGGAACTAGATGTTGAAAAGTACAAGTCTGATAAACTGCAGCATGAGCACCCCAAAGATGGTCAACTCCAGCTTGAGAATACAAGTCTGAGAAACTCCAGCCAGAGAACCCCCAAAATGAGCAACTCTAGCTTGAGAAATACTAGTCTGAAAAACTACACTTGAGAACCCCAAAGATGAGAAACTAGAGCTTGAGAAATACAAGTCTGAGAAACTACACTTAGAACCCTGAATAGTAGAAACACCAGCCTGTGAAATACAAGTCTGAGAAACTGCAGCCCGAGAATCCCCAAAGATGAGAAACACCAGCTTGAGTATACAAGTCTGAGAAACTACAACCCGAGAACCCCAAAGAGGGAGAAACTCCAGCTTGAGAAATGCAAGTCTGGGAAACTACAGCCCGAGATCCCCAAGAATAGATACAACAGCTTGAGAAATTACAGTCTAAGAAACTACACTTGAGAACCACAAAGAGTAAAAACACCAGCTTGAGAAATACAAGTCTGAGAAACTACAGTCCGAGAACCCCAAAGAGGAGAAACTCCAGCTTGAGAAATACAAGTGTGAGAAGCTACAGCTCTAGAACCCCAAAGAGGAGAAACACCAGCTTGACAAATACAAATCTGAGAAACTACAGCCCGAGAACCCAAAGAGTAGAAACAGCAGCTTGAGAAATACAAGTCTGAGAAACTACAGCTCGAGAACCCCAAAGTTGTGAAACCCCAGCTTGAGAAATACAAGTCTAAGAAACTACAGCCCGGGAACCCCAAAGATGAGAAACCCCAGCTTGAGAAATACAAGTCTAAGAAACTACAGCCCGGGAACCCCAAAGACGAGAAACTGCAGCTTGAAAAATACACGTCTGAAAAACTACACTTAGAACCACAAATATATGAAACACCGGCCTGTGAAATACAAGTCTGAGAAACTGCAGCCAGAGAACCCCAAAGATGAGAAACTCCATCTTTAGAAATTTGAACTAGAGAAATTACAGCCTGAGAATCCAAAGGTGAGAAACTTCAGCTTGAGAAATACAAGTCTAAGAAACTACAGCCCGAGAACCCCAAAGATGAGAAACTCCAGCTTGGGAAATACAAGTCTGAGAAATTACAGCCTAAGAACTCCAAAGACGAGAAACTGCAGCTTGAAAAGTACACGTCTGAAAAACTACACTTAGAACCACAAATATATGAAACACCGGCCTGTGAAATACAAGTCTGAGAAACTGCAACCAGAGAACCCCAAAGATGAGAAACTCCATCTTTAGAAATTTGAACTAGAGAAACTACAGCCTGAGAATCCAAAGGTGAGAAACTTCAGCTTGAGAAATACAAGTCTGAGAAATTACATCCTGAAACCCCCAAAGATGAGAAACAACATGTTGAGAAATACAAGCCTGAGAAGCTACAGCCCAAGAACCCCAAAAATGAGAAACTAGTGCTTAAGAAATACAAGTCTGAGAAACTATAGCTCAAGAACCCCAAAGAGGAGAAACACCAACTTGAGAAATACAAGTCTGAGAAACTACTCTTGAGAACCCCAAAGAGTAGAAACACCAGCGAGAGAAATAAAAGTCTGAGAAACTACAGCTCAAGAACCCCAAAGATGAGAAACTTCAGCTTGAGAAAAACAAGTCTTAAGATACTATAGCCCGAGAACCTCAAAGATGAGAAATTCCAGCTTGAGAAGTACACGTCTGAAAAACTACACTTAGAACCACAAATAGTAGAAACACCAGCTTGTGAAATACAAGTCTGAGAAACTGCAGCCCGAGAACCCCCAAAGATGAGAAACTACAGCTTGAGAGAAAAAAATCTGGAAACTACAGCTAGAGTACCCTAAAGAGGAGAAACTCTAGCGTGAGAAATACAAGTCTGAGAAGCTGTAGCCTGACAACCCCAAAGATGAGAAACTTGAGCTTGAAAAACCACAGCATGAGAAACTCAACTGGGAGAAGTTCCTGCCAGTAAAAGCGACAATACTCACCAAAGAGCGACAGAGCTCCCCCGCCAGTGACATTGAGAGGGCTCCCCACCATTGTCAGTGGTCCCCAGCAGCAACACAGTGACATGACCCCCAGCAGTGACTGAGGTCCCCACTGGTGACAGTGTTCACCAGTAGTGAGTGTTCACCACTGTTTGACAGTGTGCCCCTCCATTGACAATATTATCAACCAGTAACACTGCTCCCCACCAGTGTCTGTGCTCCCCACCAGTGACAGTGCTCCCCACCAGTGACAGTGCTCCCCACCAGTGACACTGCTCCCCACCAGTGTCAGTGCTCCCCACCGGTGACACTGCTCCCCACCAGTGTCAGTGCTCCCCACCAGTGACAGTGCTCCCCACCAGTGTCTGTGCTCCCCACCAGTGTCAGTGCTCCCCACCAGTGACACTGCTCCCCACCAGTGACACTGCTCCCCACCAGTGACACTGCTCCCCACCAGTGTCAGTGCTACCCACCAGTGTCAGTGCTCCCCACCAGTGACACTGCTCCCCACCAGTGTCTGTGCTCCCCACCAATGACAGTGCTCCCCACCAGTGACAGTGCTCCCCACCAGTGTCAGTGCTCCCCACCAATGACAGTGCTCCCCACCAGTGACACTGCTCCCCACCAGTGTCTGTGCTCCCCACCAGTGACAGTGCTCCCCACCAGTGACACTGCTCCCCACCAGTGACAGTGCTTCCCACCAATGAGAGTGCTCCCCACCAGTGACACTGCTCCCCACCAATGACAGTGCTCCCCATCAGTGACAGTGCTCCCCACCAGTGACACTGCTCCCCACCAGTGACAGTGCTCCCCACCAGTGACAGTGCTCCCCACCAGTGTCTGTGCTCCCCACCAGTGACACTGCTCCCCACCAGTGTCAGTGCTTCCCACCAGTGACAGTGCTCCCCACCAGTGACAGTGCTCCCGACCAGTGTCTGTGCTCCCCACCAGTGACAGTGCTCCCCACCAGTGACACTGCTCCCCACCAGTGCCTGTGCTCTCCACCAGTGTCAGTGCTCCCCACCAGTGTCAGTGCTCCCCACCAGTGACACTGCTCCCCACCAGTGTCAGTGCTCCCCACCGGTGACAGTGCTCCCCACCAGTGTCAGTGCTCCCCACCAATGACACTGCTCCCCATCAATGACAGTGCTCCCCACCAATGACACTGCTCCCCATCAATGACAGTGCTCCCCACCAGTGACAGTGCTCCCCACCAGTGTCAGTGCGCCCCATCAATGACGGTACTCCCCACCAGTGTCAGTGCTCCCCACCAGTGTCTGTGCTCCCCACCAGTGACACTGCTCCCCACCAGTGTCAGTGCTACCCACCAGTGACAGTGCTCCCCACCAGTAACACTGCTCCCCACCAGTGTCTGTGCTCCCCACCAATGACACTGCTCCCCACCAGTGACAGTGCTCCCCACCAGTGTCAGTGCTCCCCACCAATGACAGTGCTCCCCACCAGTGACAGTGCTCCCCACCAGTGTCAGTGCTCCCCACCAGTGACAGTGCTCCCCACCAGTGACACTGCTCCCCACCAGTGACAGTGCTCCCCACCAGTGTCAGTGCTCCCCACCAGTGTCAGTGCTCCCCACCAGTGTCTGTGCTCCCCACCAGTGACAGTGCTCCCCACCAGTGTCTGTGCTCCCCACCAGTGACACTGCTCCCCACCAGTGACAGTGCTCCCCACCAATGACAGTGCTCCCCACCAGTGACAGTACTCCCCACCAGTGACACTGCTCCCCATCAATGTCAGTGCTCCCCACCAATGTCAGTGCTCCCCACCAATGTCAGTGCTCCCCACCAGTGACAGTGCTCCCCACCAGTGTCAGTGCGCCCCATCAATGACGGTACTCCCCACTAGTGTCAGTGCTCCCCACCAGTGTCTGTGCTCCCCACCAGTGACACTGCTCCCCACCAGTGACACTGCTCCCCACCAGTGACAGTGCTCCCCACCAGTGACAGTGCTCCCCACCAATGACAGTGCTCCCCACCAGTGACACTGCTCCCCACCAGTGTCTGTGCTCCCCACCAGTGTCAGTGCTCCCCACCAATGATAGTGCTCCCCACCAGTGTCTGTGCTCCCCACCAGTGACACTGCTCCCCACCAGTGACAGTGCTCCCCACCAGTGACAGTGCTCCCCACCAATGACAGTGCTCCCCACCAGTGACACTGCTCCCTACCAGTGACAGTGCTCCCCACCAGTGTCTGTGCTCCCCACCAGTGACACTGCTCCCCACCAGTGTCAGTGCTTCCCACCAGTGACAGTGCTCCCCACCAGTGACAGTGCTCCCCACCAGTGTCTGTGCTCCCCACCAGTGATAGTGCTCCCCGCCAGTGACACTGCTCCCCACCAGTGTCTGTGCTCCCCACCATTGTCAGTGCTCCCCACCAGTGTCAGTGCTCCCCACCAATGACCCTGTTCCCCACCAGTGTCAGTGCTCCCCACCAGTGACAGTGCTCCCCACCAATGACACTGCTCCCCACCAGTGTCAGTGCTCCCCACCAGTGTCAGTGCTCCCCACCAGTGACACTGCTCCCCACCAGTGTCAGTGCTCCCCACCAGTGACATTGCTCCCCACCAGTGTCTGTGCTCCCCACCAGTGACACTGCTCCCCACCAGTGTCAGTGCTCCCCACCAGTGACATTGCTCCCCACCAGTGTCTGTGCTCCCCACCAGTGACAGTGCTCCCCACCAGTGACAGTGCTCCCCACGAGTGTCTGTGCTCCCCATCAATGACAGTGCTCCCCACCAGTGTCAGTGCTCCCCACCAGTGACAGTGCTCCCCACCAGTGACACTGCTCCCCACCAGTGACAGTGCTCCCCACCAGTGTCTGTGCTCCCCATCAATGACAGTGCTCCCCACCAGTGTCTGTGCTCCCCACCAGTGTCAGTTCTCCCCACCAGTGACAGTGCTTCCCACCAGTGTCGGTGCTCCCCACCAATGACACTGCTCCCCACCAGTGAGAGTGCTCCCCACCAGTGACACTGCTCCCCACCAATGACAGTGCTCCCCATCAGTGTCAGTGCTCTCCATCAATGACAGTGCTCCCCACCAGTGTCGGTGCTCCCCACCAATGAAAGTGCTCCCCACCAGTGACAGTGCTCCCCACCAGTGTCAGTGCTCCCCACCTGTGTCAGTGCTCCCCACCAGTGTCTGTGCTCCCCACCAATGTCAGTGCTCCCCACCAGTGACAGTGCTCCCCACCAATGACAGTGCTCCCCACCAGTGACAGTGCTCCCCACCAATGACAGTGCTCCCCACCAGTGTTGGTGCTCCCCACCAATGAAAGTGCTCCCCACCAGTGTCAGTGCTCCCCACCAGTGACAGTGCTCCCCACCAGTGACACTGCTCCCCACCAGTGAGAGTGCTCCCCACCAATGACAGTGCTCCCCACCAGTGTCGGTGCTCCCCACCAATGAAAGTGCTCCCCACCAGTGACAGTGCTCCCCACCAGTGACAGTGCTCCCCATCAATGACAGTGCTCCCCACCAGTGAGAGTGCTCCCCACCAGTGACACTGCTCCCCACCAATGACAGTGCTCCCCATCAGTGTCAGTGCTCCCCACCAGTGACACTGCTCCCCACCAATGACAGTGCTCCCCACCAGTGTCGGTGCTCCCCACCAGTGTCAGTTCTCCCCACCAGTGACAGTGCTCCCCACCAGTGTCGGTGCTCCCCACCAATGACACTGCTCCCCACCAGTGAGAGTGCTCCCCACCAGTGACACTGCTCCCCACCAATGACAGTGCTCCCCACCAGTGTCAGTGCTCCCCACCAGTGACAGTGCTCCCCACCAGTGACACTGCTCCCCACCAGTGAGAGTGCTCCCCACCAATGACAGTGCTCCCCACCAGTGTCGGTGCTCCCCACCAATGAAAGTGCTCCCCACCAGTGACAGTGCTCCCCACCAGTGACAGTGCTCCCCATCAATGACAGTGCTCCCCACCAGTGAGAGTGCTCCCCACCAGTGACACTGCTCCCCACCAATGACAGTGCTCCCCATCAGTGCTCCCCACCAGTGACACTGCTCCCCACCAATGACAGTGCTCCCCACCAGTGTCGGTGCTCCCCACCAGTGTCAGTTCTCCCCACCAGTGACAGTGCTCCCCACCAGTGTCGGTGCTCCCCACCAATGACACTGCTCCCCACCAGTGAGAGTGCTCCCCACCAGTGACACTGCTCCCCACCAGTGACAGTGCTCCCCATCAGTGTCAGTGCTCCCCATCAATGACAGTGCTCCCCACCAGTGTCAGTGCTCCCCACCAGTGTCAGTGCTCCCCACCAGTGACAGTGCTCCCCACCAGTGTCAGTGCTCCCCACCAGTGACAGTGCTCCCCACCAGTGACAGTGCTCCCCACCAGTGACACTGCTCCCCACCAGTGACACTGCTCCCCACCAGTGACAGTGCTCCCCACCAGTGACACTGCTCCCCACCAGTGACAGTGCTCCCCACCAGTGACAGTGCTCCCCACCAGTGACAGTGCTCCCCACCAATGACAGTGCTCCCCACCAGTGTCTGTGCTCCCCACCAGTGTCAGTTCTCCCCACCAGTGACAGTGCTCCACACCAGTGTCAGTGCTCCCCACCAATGACACTGCTCCCCACCAGTGAGAGTGCTCCCCACCAGTGACACTGCTCCCCACCAATGACAGTGCTCCCCACCAGTGTCAGTGCTCCCCATCAATGACAGTGCTCCCCACCAGTGTCAGTGCTCCCCACCAGTGTCGGTGCTCCCCACCAATGAAAGTGCTCCCCACCAGTGTCAGTGCTCCCCACCAGTGACAGTGCTCCCCACCAGTGACAGTGCTCCCCACCAGTGTCGGTGCTCCCCACCAATGAAAGTACTCCCCACCAGTGACAGTGCTCCCCACCAGTGTCAGTGCTCCCCACCAGTGTCAGTGCTCCCCACCAGTGTCAGTGCTCCCCACCAGTGACAGTGCTCCCCACCAATGGCAGTGCTCCCCACCAATGACAGTGCTCCCCACCAATGACAGTGCTCCCCACCAGTGACAGTGCTCCCCACCAATAACAGTGCTCCCCACCAGTGACAGTGCTCCCGACAAGTGACAGTGCTCCCCACCAATGACAGTGCTCCCCACAGTTCATTTACAGGTATTTAAATTATGTAATGAAAAAAACCTCAAGTATGCCAGGCAAGATCGTCAGATAGTTCACCTTACAAAATCCTACAAAATTGCAGTCAGAGAAACAAACGTAAACACCAATCCCCATCTTAAAAGAATAAGCAGCAATTTGCCAGAAGGCATAGCATGACATTTGACCTCTGTCTCTGAACTGATAGCAAACGGACAACAGTAGCGGCTGCCACTTAACAGCGGTGGGGGGGGCAGGTCGCGGGGAGAGGGGTAGGCCAGGGGGTGGCAATGAAAGTAAAAAATAAAAACACTTACCTGTGTGCCACCGCCGCCTCTCGGTCCTCTTCGCCCGCTTGCAGGACTCCAGGGCAGGAAGCAGGAACAGGAAGCACCCAGGCTTTCAGACTCCCCTAGCCAATCACGACTCTGCTGATAGCAGCGGTGTGATTGGTCTGAGCACCGTGGTTCGGCGCTCATAGAGGGAGTGGGAGCCTGGGCATGTTCTCCACCTAGGCTGTAATGCAGCCTGGGTGGAGAACATGCAAAGTGCGCATGAATGTTTGGCCAGCCCTAGACCGCCGGCCAAACATTCATGCGCACTTAGGAGAGTGCCACCATTCCTCTCCCTGTTCCAATGACACAGGCCAGCCCTGCCCCACCCCTAACCAGCTGAGAAAGGACAGAAAATTAAAATGATAATAATGCGTTATTATCATTTTATTTTTCCTTTTTTCACCTGCTCACAGAGCAGTGGGGCTACGCTCCTCCGCCTTAGCAGAGGAGCCGCCCCTGACGGACAAGATAAAAACAAAAAGTTAAGGGATCTAAACACAAAGCTATCAGCGGCTGACCATAGGTTCTGCACCTCAATCCCTTTCGCATTTAATTTAATTTATTGTCCCGTGCATCCTCTTCCGGCAACTTGAAGCCGTTTAGTGCCACTGGAAACCAGAAAAATAGATGTACGCCACAAAGGAAGGTGCACCAGAAATGGATTCAATATTGCCAATGTCAGTTCATCATCTTCTTCTATTAGTGAAAGTTATTGCACGTAAGTTAAAATCAGCCATCAGCCAACGCGTTTCGTTCCTGTCACAGTAGGAACTTCATCAGGGCTTCAAATATTAAATACTGTCACTGCCAAATGACGTGCAGCACTGCCCTGCGCCAAATTGCAGTAAATGAGGCCCTCAAAACCCAGCAGCTGCACCATGGAGAATATCTAAGGGTTGGGAAGTGTGCTCTCCAGCGCCACACAGTGGATAATTCTGTCCCAACAGCCTCTCTTAGGTGGCCCCAGGCAGCAGCCATTGGTGGAGTGTAAGAATGTCTCTGAATTGGGCTGCTCCCCTCAACTTTAGGTGAGAGTGAAACCTACACACCCCCAGCACAGCAGGGTCGGACTAGGACAGAAAGTATACCTAGGCACCCAAAATAAAAATGGCCCCCATTTGCAAAATGGGTAATAAAAAAAGTTGGCCCACACTTGTAAATCAAGCAACTCTGAACATTTTAAGACATAGTGTCTGGGAGCCACCAACATTTTTGCTTGTTGGAGGCAATGTTTCTAGTAATATTCGACCACTCCTAGAATTAGACTGGCATACTTTTCTCATCTAAGTTGATTTAAAAGAATTACAACTCAGCAAGTGGGGTTAACAGCAGCACCCATACCTGGTGTCATTTTGTGGAATCTTTCTTTGCCTTGACTGTCTATGGACCAGTTGCTGACCACGCAAACTTGAACAGAGCTGGAAATCTCATTGCTGTCTCTTCATGACGGGCATTCAAAACTTGCACTCAGATGATGCAGTCTGGGGGGGAGGAGCCAAGGAGACAGCCTGACCCAGAGATCTAACGGCATAGTCTTGGGGCGACTGTATCATCAGCAAATACTGTGTGGGCTGGAAGGGAGAGTTGGAGCAAGTGAAAAGGCCTGGGGCAAATACTGTGTGGGCTGGAAGGGGAAGTTGGAGCAAGTGGAAAGGCCTGAGGCAAATACTGTGTGGGCTGGAAGGGGAAGTTGGAGCAAATGAAGAGGCCTGGTGAAAATACTATGTGGCCTGGAAGGGGAAGTTGGAGCGAGTGAAGAGGCCTGGGGCCACCCCCGTTCCAAGACATGGACTCATCCCGGGCGGAGGCTGCCTGCTGTGTAGTCACTGCCCCCCACCACCTGGTAAGTGGCAGGCACTGAAAGGATTGGCATATGCCCCCTCCCCCTTCTGACTGTGGCTTCTAACTAGGGGCATTAGGGGAGGTAGGGCATTGCAGAATCTCCAATCTGCCTACCATGCATGAGGTACCCCCCACCAAAGGCATGAGCACTCTACTAGGAGTGTGTTGAGGAGCTATTTTTTCTAGGTTTTTTTTGTAAAATATTGCAAAAAAAAGCTGCCAGTAGCCTCACAGTTTCTTGGATCAGATATGAACTAGGGGTGGACGGAACTCACGCGGTTCTGCTAGATTCCGCTGAGTTCCGCAAGAGACAGAATTGGGTACGTCATAGTGCTCGAGCTGATTTTTAGTGCAGGGAGCTTGTCCCACACTGTACAATCAGCGTGAATGGCACCTTTGAGGCGCACCAGAGGGCATTGTTTCTTTCTGGCGCTTGAGTAGATTTTCTACGCAAGCGCAGCTTTCTCAACGCAAATGGCAGCTTTCTGAACACGAGCGGTAGCGGCCTACCACGACTACCTGCGTTGAGAAATCTTGCCTCAAGGCAGCCGAGCGCTTGATTTTCTCACTCTCGCTCGCCAACTTAACGTTGATGAGCAGCGTGTGAGAAAAAACTCTGCCACGCAGCGGTTGGTGGAGTTTTTCTGGAACTCTGCACTCCAAGCAGAGTGCGGACTTGGGCAAAAATCTGTGAACTCCGCCAGAGGAGCAGAGTTTACCGCCCATCCCTAATACAAAGGAGACTGAAAATGGATTACGTTCTGGGTAATAACTAGACGGGTCTGGGAGTGGTACTATCACTGAAGTCTGTATGATGAAAGACAAGCAGAGCCTATAAGATGAAGCGGGGGTAAGCCAATTATAGGCATCTGGCCAACAGGTGCAGCAGAGACCAGACTAGGGGCAGCCATGCCAAGCACTTGAAAGGTAATTTCTTGAATTTCTTGGACCAAGTTGGAGGGATGGATAGTAAATTAAGAGTGGAAGATGCACCTGGTGGGAATTTGAGCGGCAAACAACGTAGAGAGGTAGTCAGAGCTCGACCACGCAAGACTTTGCGGATGAAGTGGTTGAGGCCGATGTATTTGAAATGTTTTCTTTCCTATACAGTGAACCCACTGAGGGCCTTCTGCGCAGGCGTGATATGGTCGTGTTGTT
The DNA here is from genome assembly GCA_963921515.1 of Calotriton arnoldi. Classification (NCBI taxonomy): domain Eukaryota; kingdom Metazoa; phylum Chordata; class Amphibia; order Caudata; family Salamandridae; genus Calotriton; species Calotriton arnoldi. The sequence continues at coordinate 804,619 of CAWUFW010002020.1, read as the reverse complement.
TCAGGCTGGTCAGGAGATGCACATGATGGCTCTACATTCTCTGGGGTCTGGATAATGTTAGCCCACAATAAGTGCTACTACAATAGTGAAGGTAAGAAAATGGTTCATGTGGAGCTGAAGAACTATTATCTTCTCTCAAACGTTAAAGGGTATTTTTTTTTTTTAATTGGCTCTGAAAGGAAGAAAATGCATATAAAAACATCTTGTTTGTCTGGTGCTTCCTGCCTGGCTCGACAACTCCCCCACTACTGTGTCAGACATCCGCATATATCAGGGCTTGACAGGACCTGCCAGGCAGGCAGCATCTCTTCCCTTCACCCCTTTCAGAGTTCGCTCTGCACAGGGACGCGACTATCGCCTGTTTGTCCAAAGACCCCGCCCGCCTACATCCAGCCAATTAGCTGCTGGTATTTCTTGTGGGATTGATCAATGGGCATTCTTCTTGCATTCAGTGGCTGCGCAACTAGAAGCACAAAAGCATTGGAGATGGGGGTACGGGGACGGTGTGTGAGCAGCAGCCTTGGTGGGTCGGGTGGTAGTTGTTTTATTTTCAAATTACCACGTCACTACCTGCCGCGGCAGACCCAGGATGACATGATCCAGCTCCTTTTCTACCATGGGAGACACTCAGTGCACACTGCCCTATGCATCTTGTGCAACCTACCAATACTATCACCCGCAGAGTTGCGTGGTCGATCAAACAGGACTTGTAGAGCACGACGAATCACCTGTGAGGGTACCCAGGCTCTGAGAGCCCTGGGACCTGGTGATCATCCTAGTCATTATAAAAAGAGGTTCATAACATTGGCCTAAACACAGCTGAACAACTGGCCACAAACTCAGCCCTCACATTGCCAGTCAGACTGGCCCTTCTGCCGCGGCCAGCTTGCCTTATAGGCCAGTCCGGCAGTAGTGGCTGCTACCAACTAGGGGTGGTGGGGCGGGGATGTGGGTAGGGTGAGGGGGGAACGAGGGAGGAGGGAATAATAAAATAAATTGCACTTACCTCTTGCCTGCTGGCTGCCGCCTCTTCTTTCTCTATCTTCATCTCTCCAGGAAGCACACAGCCTCCCAGAATCCCCTGACCTATCACAACACTGCCTTAGCAGCGTTGTGATTGGTCTGAGCGCCGTGGTTCGGGTCTCAGACAGGGGCTGGCAGGCTGTGCATGTTCTCCACCCAGGCTGTAATACCGCCTGGATGGGGAACATGCAGAGTGCGCATGATGCTTTGTCCCGCCAGAGACGGCTGGCCAAAGCATCATGCGCACTTTAGGTGCTGCCACACTCCTCCCCCAGTGACGCGCGGAGCCCAGCCCCACCCGCCTGGCTTCAACTGCAAGCTGAATACAAAAAACAAAATGATAATAACGAACGTTATTATCATTTTATTTTTTGTATTCAGCTTGCAGCTGAAGCAGTGGGGCGCCGCTCCTCAACCTTAGTGGAGGAGCCGCCACTGCAGTCCGGCCATGCAGCACAGGGGAAAACATGTGCCTTTGGCAGGATTCCTAACAGGTGGGACATTGTGGGCAGGAAAACGTGGCTGAGCCCGGCAACCCTCTCGCAGTCACCTTGAACAGAAGCCACGGATGGTGGCACTGGATGATGTGGGGTGGGTCTTGTGCATTTCAGCAAAGAACAACTTGCTGTGGAGCAGGTGGAGGGCTAAGGTAGGTTGAGACAATGGCTCGGCCCTAGGAGGGGAGGAGTTCTCAGAGAAGAGGAAGCTGCCAAGCAGTGCCAGTTCACCCATCGTCTTGAGTGGCAGCAAGAACATATCCCACTGCCAGAGAGTCACTGAAACTGTCCTGCTTGTTTTTTTTTTAAGTATGTGAGCTGGACGCGTCATTATAACAGTTCGGACCTCCACCATGGCTCGGTTAGTCTGTTTCACTTGGCAGCTTCTTGGTTCCTGAAGGGCTGGGAGCCAGGGCCGGACTGGCTACCGGGCGTTTTTTGCTGGGGTGGCAGGGTGGGGTCCAGGTTCATTGCTGAGGGGGCTGATTTTGTTGCTGGGGAGCTGCCGGCGCTTCTTAATGAACAATACAAAACAAATAGCTTTAAAGCGTACTTTTTAAAACATTTGTTTTGCATTGTTTATTAAGAAAAGCCCGGTAGCCAGTCCGGCCCTGCTGGGAGCTGGTCCTGAGCTGAGGCTGGTGGCCTCCCCTCCTGTCACTAGGGGGGCACCTGGTGGAGAGGAGACCTTACGATGTCTCCTGCAGGGGTGCTTCAGGCAGGTGGTGCAGTGCACAACAGGACAGGCAAGTATTGGGCAGTTCAGGCAGTGGTGGGGCCTATTTGGCACTTGGACATGGGGCAGATTTACTCAAATCTCATGCAAAGCCGTGCAACAGGCAAAAAAAGCTTCTCTGCATTGCTCGAGAAGGAGAGCGCCATATTTACAGAAATATGGCACACTACTCCCCTCTCCCTAGCGCCGGCGATGAAATTAGCTGCTGTGCGCCATGCACACACTTTTGCACCATAGTGCAAGGGTGCCTGTGTGAGTCTAGCATAGGTTTTGTTCTGGAAGGATACTATGCTCAGACTAACTTTAAACATTTTCCCACTTGTTATGTGTGCTGTACAGTGCAGCACACAAACAAAGTCAGAAAAGGAAGGAGACATGAAAGCATTTCTCCTTCATTGCGCCTATTTAAAATGGGCGCTATTTTCTCAAGCTAAACCCTGCCTACTTTTTAAAGTAACCTTGAGTGGTTGCATGTGTAATGCCCATGCACCACCCATGGTACGCCCCCTTGGTGCTAAGTAATACAAAGCAGCACTATGCTCTGCTATGCACTACTTTTGAGTGTTTTTCAGTGCTAATAAAGTTTAGTGCTGGAAAGTAAATTAGTAAAAAGATTTAGCATAGTTTTGCATCAATTCTGTTATGCAAACACTGCGTTAAATATTTGTAAATAGACCCCCTAGTGTTACAATGCCTCTATCCCGTGGAGCTGTGATTCTGAGTGGGAACTGGTTTTCTCGGCCCCACCACTCCTCCCAGAAGTTAGAGAGTGTTGGGGTATTTTTATGGGAGGTAAGGGAGACAGTTTAGGGGTAGTCTCGAGGTTGGGGGGGAGCTTTTCTGCGAAGTTCAAGTTTTTCCTAGCATGTTGGTGCTTTTACCCTTTGCTTAAATTGCTTTTTTTTGTTGTTTTTCCCATGTTAAAAGTGTTTAATTTGTAAAGGAAAGAGTGTCTGTGCCCGAAGCTCTACTCAGAAGCTTGCGGCCGTTGAAATTAAACTTCGGCGTGCCAAATACCAAGGCTTTTTGTCCACCTCATGCCTCTGATCCACTGCCATCTCTCTTGCAAGTTCCTGCTATTTTTCTTCGTTTTTTCTGTCTTTTCTGTCCTCCGTCTTTCCACTTTGTGTGTTTTTCCCTCTCTTGCGTTTGGTAGATACCTGATGCAGGAAAGTGCCAGTCCCCAAACATAAGTGCCGGTCCCCAAACATAAGTGCCGGTCCACAAACATAAGTGCTGGTCCCCAAACATAAGTGCCGGTCCACAAACATAAGTGCCAGTGGCCTCCACCAGCAACCACCAGCTCAAATGCAGGCTGCCCGGGGTCCACGAAGGAGACCCGCTAAGAGGGCGGCCGCCTTAGTGCCACAGGAGGGCACAGGAGGCAGCCTTCCAGTGTTTGGGACCCTCAGGGGTCCAGGTGCCGCGTCACTTCCGGGGAGGGGGCGAGGTACATATACCTCTCCCCGCCCCCTGGGCGCCCTCTTGGCCCATTCCCCTGACGCCGTTTCAAAATATGGCAAACACCGTTGGGGAGGCCACGGTGTAATTTGGCTCATCAGGTGGCAGGCGGCGAGGGGCTGCCTGCCTTGGGATCGCCCGTAAGATAACCCACCATGTTGGCATATTTGTAATGCTAATAAAACTGCAGCAGTTTTCTCCACAAAGAAGGTGTCTTGTTTGGTTATTTCTATAGGAGATTGCTGTATGGTGGGGTGGCGAGTGTTGCCGATATTGGCACTATGAAGCACAGCTTTCACCTGTTGGAACGGGCACTTTGTGGGATGGAATCGGCCAGGATTTAGGGTTTAGGAGCTGCCTTAGGACAGGCTGTAGCTGGAAATGACTAGGCTGATGCACTGAATCGAAAGGGGTGGAGCGTCGAAGGACCGACATGTGATGTTAGAAAGGGCGAGGGGGAAGTGCAGGCTGTGACGTAGGAAGCGAGTGCAGAGACTGGTTAACAAGGAAGAGAGTGGTGCATGAAGGTGACGTGTGATCAGGGGTGAAAGGGTGGTGCACGGTGAGCGAGCGAGATGATATTGGGTGAAGTGCTTGTTGAATTTGCTGGTTTTTACAAAGAGGTGGGAGGCTTAGTGTTGGGGGGGTGGTTTAACATTTGAACTAGAAAAGTGGGAACTGTTTGTGTATTGTTTTATCTGAGAAGCCAGCTTTAGACCTGCCCTAATAAAGTGGCCTTTTGCTCTCTATTGAGTTCTGGTCTTTCTGCATCCTCTTGTCTGAAGAGGAGCTGCCTTAGTCAAGTCTGCATCCAGCAGGAGAAGCTCATGGCGCTGGCCCCAGCAGGGGGAAGACAGACTACAACCAGGAAGAAACTCTTAAAATCCATGCAGCTCTTCAGAGTACTGGCTGGAGGGGCCTAGTACTTAAGTGAACTTGAGGTTCAAATGTTCTGGCCACTTAAGACTCAGGGGCAGCTTTCTTAACACTATAAAGTGGTGTTTTGGGATTTACATTCCAGCTCAAATCCAGATTTGCATTGGAAAGTACCTCTAAAGTAAACTTATGTTGCAATTTATGCTACTTTGCACTACTTTACATTAAGGAAATGTTCCATTGGTGGGACGTGGTCATTGTCATGCAACCACTAATGGATTTTAACATAAAGTCCTATTTACTAAAAGGGGCAGCCAGGACTTTGTGCCAAAAATTAACACCTCCTCGAGGCAGGCATAAAGTTTAAGAAAAGTTTTCTTTTCTCCAAATGTTTCCAAATGTGAAAGTGTGCTGCACTCTATAGCACACATACAAAGTGGAAAAGGTCTTAAACTATGTCTAAGCTTCATATATTGTGCTGGAAGAGGACACGTCTGTAGGAAAGTGCCCCTATTTGCATGGTTACCCCCTAATGTTTTGCCAGATCCCTGATGCTAACTTGACTGAGTACGTGCTGGGACCCTGCTTACCAGGCCGCAGCACCTGTGTTCTTTCCCAAAACTGGACCTTTGTTTCCACAATTGGCACACCTCTGAGCCACATGTAAGTCCCTTGCAAACGGTATCCCTGGTACCAAGGGCCTTGTGACCAGAGAGGGCCTCTGAGGGCTGTAGCATGTATTATGCCACCCTCAGAGACCCCTCACCTTAACACCCCCACCCTGTCATTGCAGACAGCGTCTTTTTGTGCAGACCAAACTGAAGAGCCGACATGGCACTCATCCCTGTGTGCAATGCCCACCCATGCCTGTGGCATGGGTAAATCACCCCTCTAGCAGGCCTCACAGCCCGAAGGCAGGGTGCACCATACTACAGGCGTGGGCATAGCTGCATGAGCAATATGCCCCTACAGTGTCTGTGCCAGTCACAGACATTTTAAGTGCAGTGAAGCCATTTTGAGTACATGGGCTGGGAGTTTGCCAGCACAAACTCCACAGCTCCATGATGGCTTTACTAAAAACTGGGAAGTTTGGTACCAAACTTCTCAGCATAATAAACCCACACTGATGCCAGTGATGGATTTATTATAAAATACACTCAGAGGGAATCTTAGACATGCCCCCTGAAAAACTACCAACTCCTAGTGTATTGGCTGACCGGCCCCTACCAGCCAGCCACCACCAGACAGGTTTCTGACCTCATGGGGTGACAGCCTTTGTGCTCTTGGAGGTCAGAACAAAGCCTGCTCTGGGTGGAGGTGCTTCACACCTACCCCTGGCAGAAACAGCAACACTTGGCAGTGAGCCTCAAAGGCTCTCAGCTTGTGATGTGCTGATTTGGGCACCTCTAACCAGTGAAGATGCCCGCCCCCTGTCCTAGCTCCTCTTTTGGCAGCAGGGCAGGCGTAAAAATTAGTAAGCAGAGTAGGAGTGTCCCCCTTAGCCTGGCACACCCCTAGCGTCGCCAGGAGCTAAGGTGAGCCCCTCTCTTAGAAATTCTCCATCTTGAATTGGGGAATTAGGCCAAATAGGAACAGGGATGTGCCCCTCTCCCAAAAGGAGGGGGCACCCAAAGGGTGCAGTCACCCTAGGGGACAGTAGCCATTAGCTACTGCTCCCCAACCTCAGTAACACCCTTGAATTTAGCATTTAAGGGCTCCTCTGAACCTTGTTCCTCAGATTCGATAACCTACGAAGAAGAAGGACCAAAGAGCCATGCAGCAGTGGAGAAGAAGACGATGACTGATTTGGCCCCAGCCCTACCGGCCTGTCTCCTCCTCCAGTGACCCAGCTCCAAAAAACCGGCATGATCCACAGCCAGCAACCTCCAAGAACCTGCGCTGTCTTCAACAAAGACTCTTGTCTCCTGTGGACACCAGATTTGTCCAGCAAGAAACCAACTCAAGGACTCCGGATCCAGGCGGATCCGCAGCACTTGCACTACTCTGCACCCGACGCCCTCTACCCGAGTCCAGGTAACCCACCAACCTAGTGAAGTCTACCCAGCGATCCTGACTTGGGATCCCGCATTGGACGACCTCTCCGGACCTCCTCCTCGATGCCTACAGCCTCAAGCTGAAGGGTACTTCCGAACGCAACAGGAGCTGGTGAGAAAAACCGGACGCCGAAAGACACCCCTGCACCCGCAGCCCCCTGGCCTAGGAGTGCTAAACCGACAGTGACCTGGCATCCCCCCACTATCCAGCTTACCTCTCCAGTTGTGGGATTCCTCAAGCCAGACTTTGGAACTGAGCCTGCATCTGTTTTCCACAACCGAGGATCTCTATTGGTTTCAACGGGGCCCCTGACACCTTCTTTGCACTCTGCACCCGGCCGCCCCTGTGCCGCTGGTGATGCAGTCTCAGTGCTATTTGGTGGCCCCTGGAGTGCTGTACTTCACCCCCAGGGCCTGTGTCCCTGACCCACAGGTACACTCCTGTAACTGGTGCCTCTTCGAGGTGCCCCCAGCCTCCGTAGGATAACATTGGGCCCAGTGACCTCTGCACCTGGCCGCCCCAGCGCCACTGGTGGTGGTGCAGTACCTACCTTGAGCCGACCCTTGCCCAGTGTTGACCAAAACCCCTTGAGACTGAAACTCACAACCGCTTACTTACCTGTAAGTCACTCACCTGTCTTTTTCCCATAGGATTGCATTGGTCTCTCACTGTATTGTACTAAGTATGATTCTGCATACAAAGTATCTTTATCTGTACTGACAAGCATTTCATGCACATGTAAAGTATTGTTTGATGCAATACAAACCTCTTGCCAGTAATTTGAAAGTATTGCATAAAAGTACTTACCTGTAACTGAGTTCAACTTTGTTCCTAGAAATAAAAGTAACTAAAGTAATATTTTTGTACAAACATTGGCCTGGAGTTAGTCATTGAGTGTGTGTTCCTGCCTTGTATGAGTATATCCACCAAATGCATTCACACTGCCCTCTGATGAGCCGCACTGCTCAGCCCGGCTACCACTAAATTGAGAGTATGGTATTATGTACTTTAACCTCTGCTATACCTGGGACTCTCTGGACTCTGTGCACACTATACCTCATTTTAGTATAGTATATACAGAGCCAGCTTCCTACACCGTCCTGTACAAAACCTATGCTTCACATCACATACACCCCTATGCTTCACATCACCCACCCCTATGCTTCACATCGCATAAACCCCTATGTTTTACATTGCACACACCCCTATGCTTCACATCACATACACCCCTATGCTTCACATCGCATAAACCCCTATGTTTTACATTGCACACACCCCTATGCTTCACATCACACACACCCCTATGCTTCACATTGCGCGCACCCCTATGCTTCACATCGCGCACACCCCTATGCTACATACCCCTATGCTTCACATGATACACACCCCTATGCTACACACCCCTATGCTTCACATGACACACAGCCCTATGCTTCACATGACACACAGCCCTATGCTTCACATGACACACAGCCCTATGCTTCACTTCGCAAACACCCCTATGATTCACATCACAAACACCACTATGCTTCACATCGCACACACCCCTATACTTCACATTGCACGCATCCCTATGCTTCACATCACGCGCACCCCTATGCTTCACATCGCGCACACCGCTATGCTACACACCCCTATGCTTCACATGACACACACCCCTATGCTACACACCCCTATGCTTCACATGACACACAGCCCTATGCTTCACATGACACACAGCCCTATGCTTCACATCGCACACACCCCTATGCTTCACATCACACACATCCCTATGCTTCACATCGCACACACCCCCATGCTTCACATTGCGCACACCCCTATGCTTCACATTGCGCACACCCCTATGCTTCACATTGCGCACACCCCATGCTACTTACCCCTATGCTTCACATGACACACACCCCTATGCTACACACCCCTATGCTTCACATGACACACAGCCCTATGCTGCACATCACACACACCCCTATGCTTCACATTGCGCACACCCCTATGCTACACACCCCTATGCTTCACATGACACCCAGATTATCTTTACTCCTGGAACAGATACTTTCACCCGTACAATCTGGCTTCATTGCTCACAGATCCACTGCCCTAAATCTTCGAACGCTATTCTCGGTCATCAATAGAATCGAACCGAGTGTCCCCGCTGTGATAGCACTTCTTGACGCGGAGAAGGCTTTCGAATCCCTGGAGTGGCCCTTCCTTGTCGCCACACTTCGCAAGCTAGGTCTTCCAGCGAAGTTTATCGCATTAATTGCGCTACTGTATGCGTTGCCCACGGCTCGGATCCAGGTGAATGGCTTCCTATCACCCCCAATTCCCATTTCGAGAGGGACCCGTCAGGGTTGTCCCTTATCCCCGCTACTTTTTATAATAGCCATGGACCCCTAGTTCGGCACTTACAGGAAAAGCACATGTTCCGCGGTCTTCAATTCCACCCGGGACCCCTGCTAATGTCCATATACGAGATGACATATTGCTATTTATTAGACACCCCCACACTAATCTGCAGCCTATATTTGATGAAGTTAACCGCTTCGGGGCCATGTCCGGGTTACGGATCAATTGGAACAAGTCGGAGCTATTTCCAATTACTGACTCCACCTCCCCCGGGGAGATGGAGCTACCACTTCGATGGGCTGGGGATACCACTAAATACCTAGGCATTATACTGCATAAACACATAGAACAGGTTATACGCCTCAACTACGGCCCAGCTATTACGCAACTCAGTTCGCAAATTGAAAGATGGATCCAGTTGCCATTTTCTATGACAGGGCGCATCGCCCTTATTAAAATGAAGGTTTTGCCCCGGTTCCTATACCTCTTTGTTAGTATTCCCATCCCACTCACTAATACTTTTTTCACACAGCTACAAGGCCTGCTTGTGCGACTGATATGGGGGGGACGCAGACCAAGGATAGCATGGGACACCCTGACGTTACCCTACGACCGGGGCGGGTTTGCAGTTCCAGACTTCCACCTTTACTATTTGGTTGCACAGGTGGAATTTGCTTATCATTGGTTCCACCCCGACGATCGGATACCCAACACCAAACCTGAGAAAGACCTGGCCTCCCCTTCTCCGTTAGGGGCGATATTTCCACAGAGTATTCCACTAGACCCTAATGACATACAACCCCTGTCTACCACTTGCTGTGCCTGGCGTAGGCTTAGCTGGAAGCTGGGTACCGGCTCCCTGTACTCCCCAGAGAACCCGCTTCTGCCACTCACATCTGAGATAGTGGTGCAGCGTACACTTAGCAAGCTGAAGCTTTATCCCATCGGCTCCCTTTTTCCGGACGGATGGGCAATGACCATGGCGGACCTCACTGCATGCTCTGATTTGACCAATATGGACAAATTCGTGGCGACCAGACTGCTCGGAGCACTTCGCTCGACCACTCCTACATTCCCATCTCCCCCCATGGAATTCAAACCACTTACACAACTCATCACTGACAAGGAAGGCGACCACCTCGTCACCAAGTTATATAGAGCATGTCTGAAACTTAAGCAGGCACGAGATAGAGACGATGGGAAGAAGATTTGAGCCAACCCCTGACGGATAAAGAGTGGGCCTGCTGTCATGAGCCAATCCAAAGGGTCTCTCCCAGGCACAAACTCCTTCATTTTAATTTCATACATAGGGCGTATATTACACCGCATCAGCTCACTAAATATGACAACACTAAACCATCCAGCTGCCCCAAATGCCACGCACTAGAGGCAGATTTTGTCCATATGACTTGGACATGCCCCCGTATAGCCCCTTTTCGGATAGATGTATTTCAAACGATCTCGGACATAGTTGGTACCCCACTTCCTCCCTCTCCCAAACTAGCCTTGTTGGGCATAGTCAATACCATAAAACTATGCCACTGAAGATTCGTCACTATTGCACTATTGCTGGCAAAAAGGGAGATTGCAGTACACTGGGGGCAAAAACTAACCCTACGAAAGACATGTGGATACGCAGCAAGTCTTACTGTGATATGCAGACAGAAATCTATGCAACTTTGCAACCACCGGCCTCACGACCCAAAGATATCTGGCATATCTACCGCTGTTACGTGCGACAGACACAATAGACATCCCCGTCCTCCTCCCCCGAACATCAGCCCACTGTTGAGGGACCCACTCCCCCCACGCATGCAGATCTTAGCACCACGATGGCCCCCTGACAGACAGGACAAGTTTGCGGTGCACACTTGGCGAGGCACACCCGTCTTCTGAGGCGAACTGCGAGATACCCATGGTTCAATACCAAGAGGATAAGACCTGCTTTTACCCCAACTTTTCTTAAAAAATAGCACGCGATGTTGTCGATATACATGTGCGAGAGAGCCCCCTCCCCTCCCCCACTCACTCCTCCCCCCCATAGGGATCTTTTTGTTGATTTAGTTATTTGGTTTCAGTTACGGATAACTGCGGCAACACATATCACATAAGCCGCCATGTGACGGCAACTATGATCGGTAAACACTGTAAGTTATTGTATGTTTTTGTTATCATAATCAATAAAACCAAATTAAAAAATTTAAAAAATGCTTCACATGACACACACCCCTATGCTACACACCCCTATGCTTCACATGAAACACATCCCTATGCTTCACATCGCACACACCCCTATGCTTCACATCACACTCACCCCTATGCTTCACATTGCACACACCCCTATGCTTCACATCGCACACACCCCTATGCTTCACATCGCAAACACCCCTATGCTTCACATTGCACACACCACTATGCTTCACATTGCACACACCCCTATGTTTCACATCGCACACACCTCTATGCTTCACACACCGCACACCCCTATGCTTCACATGGCACACACCCCTATGCTTCACATCGCACACACCCCTGTGCTTCACATCGCACACACCCATGTGCTTCACATCACACACACCCCTATGCTTCACATCGCGCGCACCCCTATGCTTCACATCGCGTGCACCCCTATGCTTCACATCTTGCACACCCCTATGCTACACACCCCTATGCTTCACATGACACACACCCCTATGCTACACAACCCTATGCCTCACATGACACACAACCCTATGCTACACACCCCTATGCTTCACATCACACCCCCCGATGTTTCACATTGCACACACCCCTATGCTTCACATCACACACAGCCTTGCACCATGTTGTGTGCCTTGGCATGAGGCAATCTAAAGTGCGGCAGAAGAGGGAGAGTGAGGTACACCGCCACATCTTAGTAGATATGGCACTAGTCTGTTCTCCCCCTTTCACAAAACACAGCGCAGCAACCCTTTTACTGCCACACAGTGTTGCGTAAAAACACAATATCAATCAATCAATCAATCAATCAATCAGGGGATTGTAAGCGCGCTACTCACCCGTGAGGGTCTCAAGGTGCTGGGGGGGGAGGGGTATGCTGCTCCGTTCAGCTGAAGAGCCAGGTCTTGAGGGTCTTCCTGAAGGTGTTCAGGGAGGGGGCGTGTCTGATGTCTGCCAGTAGCTCGTTCCAGGTCTTGGCTGCGATGTGAGAGAACGATCTCCCGCCTGATCTGGCTCTGTGGATCCGCGGTGTTTCGGCCAGTGCGAGGTTGGATGATCACAGGTTTCTTTTGGGTACGTGGAAGTTTATTCTGTCGTTGAGGTATTTGGGTCCGTTGTTGTGCAGGCACTTGTAGGCGTGGGTGAGGATTTTGAAGGTGACTCTCTTCTCCACGGGGAGCCAGTGGAGTCGCCGTAGGTGTTGGCTGATGTGTTCATGCCGGGGGATGCCGAGGACGAGTCTGGCTGCGGTGTTCTGTACCGTTTGCAGTTTGCGGAGTAGGGACTTGTTGATGCCGGCGTAGAGTGCGTTGCAATAGTCGAGTTTGCTGGTGATGAGTGCGTGGGTGACTGTTTTCCTCGATTCGGGGGGATCCATTTGAAGGTCTTTCGGAGAACGCGGAGGGTGTTGAAGCAGCTGGAGGTGACGGCGTTGACCTGTCGGTTCATGGTGAGTGATGAGTCCAGTATGATGCCGAGGTTCTTGGCGTGGTCCGAGGGGGTAGGTGGGCTTCCGAGGGCGGTGGGCCACCAGGTGTTGTCCCATGCTGATGGGGTGGTTCCAAGGACGAGGACTTTTGTTTTCTCGGCGTTGAGTTTTAGGCAGCTGTTGGTCATCCAGACTGCCACTTCTTGCATTCCTCTCTGGAAGTTGAGTTTAGCGGTGGTGGGGTCTTTGGTGAGGGAGAGGATGAGCTGGGTGTCGTCGGCGTAGGATACAATGTTGAGGCCATGTTGTCGGACGATGTCTGCGAAGGGGGCCATGTAGACGTTGAAGAGGGTCGGGCTAAGAGATGACCCCTGTGGTACTCCGCAGGTGATGTCAGTGGGGGCGGAGAGGAAGGGCGGTAGTCTGATCCTTTGGCTTCTTCCGGTGAGGAACGAGCGGATCCAGTCTAGGGCAGTTCCTAGTATGCCCGCCTCGCGTAGTCTGGTGATTAGTGTGCGATGAGAGACGGTGTCAAAGGCTGCAGACAGGTCGAGGAGGATGAGGGCCGCGGAGTGGCCCTGGTCCAGGAGGGTGCGGATGTCGTCTGTGGCGGCGAGTAGGGTGGTCTCGGTGCTGTGGTTAGCTCCGAATCCGGATTGGGATGGGTCGAGGACGGCGTGTTCTTCGATGAATCGTGTCAGTTCCCTGTTGACTGCTTTTTCTGCCACTTTGGCTGCGAAGGGGAGAAGCGAGATGGGCCAGTAGTTTTTGAGGTCGGTGGAGTCCGCCGTGGGTTTCTTGAGCAGGGGCCTGACTTCGACGCGCTTCCAGTCGTCTGGGAAGGTGCCTGTTTTGAAGGTGGTGTTGATGGTGTGTTGCAGTTGGGGTGCGATGGTGTCCGCGGCTCTGTGGTAGATGTGAGGGGGGCAGGGGTCGGTGGGGGCCCCCGAGTGGATGCCTTTCATGGCTGCGACTGTGTCCATGGTCGTGATTGGTGTCCAGTTGGAGATGGTGGGCTGGCTGGTGTCTTGGCGAGGTGAGGGGCTGGCTGAGGTGTCTTGTGGGCGGTCGGTGAAGTTGTCATAGAGTGTTCTGATCTTGAGGTGGAAGAAGGTTCCGAGCTTGTCGCAGAGGTGCTGGGAAAGGGTGATGTCTGTGGTTTCGCTGTGTGGGTTGGTGAATTCAAGGATGACGTTGAAGAGTTCCTTGGAGTTGGCGGAGTTGTTGAGGATTTTGTTGTGGATGAAGTTCCTTTTAGTTGTTCTGATTTGTCTGTGGTAGTCCGTCATGGCATTCTTGTAGGTGGAGTAGCTGTCGGCTGTCTTGGTATTCCTCCAGTTCTTTTCCAGGCGTCTGCAGGTGCGTCTGGCTTCTTGTAGGGTGGTGGTGAACCAGGCTGCTTTTCTGGGGCGTTGTTTGCCGGGGTTGCGTAGCGGGACGAGCTCGCCTGCGCAGTTGGCGATCCACGTGTGGAGTTCTCTGGCTGCCGTGTTTGCGTCGGATGCATCCCCAAAGAGCATTTGTGGGCTCACTTAGGCACATTTGGAGAGGCGGCTGAAAGGAAGGTACGCGTGCGTGTATTCCAAGCACAGCCAGACAGGAACAAACTCCGTCCAAGAGGAAGCATTCCTGGCACGTGGGCAGGGGCACGAAAGTCAGGTGGACAGGCTGGTATCACTCGAGCAGGAGGTCACTCCTGCGTTAAAGGCCTCTGACCACACGCCCAAGGGACAAGATCTACATAGGTTTGATAAAGGTGCAATCAGAAGAGCACATCCCATGGCACCCCTAAATACACCTGGACTGTCTGGACAGTCACCCTATAACAACTCAAAGGAGGATACTCTGTCATTGGGGGTCCCACTCCCCAGCGGCAGGGCGGGCGGGCCTCTGTCGGGGACACTTAGAGCCTGTGGTGGGCTCGGGGTGAGGAAAAGAAAGGCCAAACAGGGGAACTTCTTCGGCGAAAAAACATAACTAAATAATGCACACAACTGTGAACTTTAGGGTTACGCCCCAGTGACAGCGGCCCCTCAGTGAGCGTGCTTCAAACTCAATGGCACTGCTGTCCCCCCGTGAAAGTGACACATCTCCCAGCTCACCATGCTCCCCTTTTACTACCGGTACCACCAGTACTTTAAATAGAAGTTCGGCAGTGCAGGTACTCACTGCCTCAGAGTACCTCTTTGCTAATGAGATGTGGTGGGACTCTCCCAGTACACGGACTGCTCCAGAGATGAGAAGTGCCGGTAATCTCCGTTTCAAATGAAAGAAGTGCAGGAACTCAGTACCTGCCAGCACCTGCCCCTTTAAATCCCTGGGTGCCACCTTTCAACATCAGTCCTCCAGTGACAGAGCCATCACCTCTTTAATGCCGCTTCACTCAGTGCTTAATTTGAGCCGGTGGTTGGAGGTGGGGCCCACTGGCACTCGTTTTTGAGGACCAGGGCTTATTTTTCATCATCAGACTTTGACCCAGAACAAAAGAGAGAAAGGTAGAAAAGAGGGAAAAATGAAAGAGCATTCAGGAAAACAGGGGCAAAGGGAAAAGACAGGGATGAAATGGGCCTGAGATGGTGAGGTAAAGGGGCTGGAAGTGTAGGGGGTGGAAGAAAGAAGCATGAGGTGCTCAAGGCATGGAAGCCTTAGCCTTCCACAGAGCCAGACACAGGCTTCACTTTGGGCCCGTCACTTATTCTTTTACACATGAAGCACAGTGAGAAAACTGCCTCTTAGTGACAGGGCTGCCCTATTCAATTACTGCCCCCTGTCTCATTAGGCCCCGGCTCAAACACTGTCTCTCAGGCCTTATGTTGAGTCCTCTCTCAGTGACATCCGTCTCTCACTCCACCCTCAGTGGCAGTCCTTTAACACTCCACCCTCAGCAACAGTCCTCTCTCACTCCACCCTCAGTGACAGTCCTCTCTTACTCCACTCTCAGTGACAGTCCTCTCTCACTCCACCCTCAGTGACAGTCCTCTCTCACTCCACCCTCAGTGACAGTCCTCTCTCACTCCACCCTCAGTGACAGTCCTTTAACACTCCACCCTCAGCAACAGTCCTCTCTCACTCCACCCTCAGCAACAGTCCTCTCTCACTCCACCCTCAGCAACAGTCCTCTCTCACTCCACCCTCAGTGACAGTCCTCTCTTACTCCACTCTCAGTGACGGTCCTCTCTCACTCCACTCTCAGTGACAGTCCTCTCTCACTCCACCCTCAGTGACGGTCACCTCTAACTCCACCCTCAGTGACGGTCCTCCCTCACACCACCCTCAGTGACAGTCCTTTCTAGTGACGGTCCTCTCCCACTCCACCCTCAGTGACGGTCCTCCCCACTCCACCCTAAGTGACGGTCCTCTCTCACTCCACCATCAATGACGGTCCTCCCTCACTCCACCCTTGGTGTCGGTCCTCCCTCACTCAACTCAGTGCAGTCGTCTCACACTCCGCCCTCAGTGACAGTCCTCTCTCACTCTGCCCTCAGTGACAGTCCTCTCTCACTCCGCCCTCAGTGACAGTCCTCTCTCGCTCCGCCCTCAGTGACAGTCCTCTCTCACTCCACCCTTGGTGTCGGTCCTCCCTCACTCAACTCAGTGCAGTCGTCTCACACTCTGCCCTCAGTGACAGTCCTCTCTCACTCCGCCCTCAGTGACAGTCCTCTCTCCCTCCGCCCTCAGTGACAGTCCTCTCTCACTCCGCCCTCAGTGACAGTCCTCTCTCGCTCCGCCGTCAGTGACAGTCCTCTCTCACTCCACCCTCAGTGACAGTCCTCTCTCACTCGGCCCTCAGTGCCGGTCCTCTCTCATTCCACCCTCAGTGTCTGTCCTCTCTCACTCCACCATCAGTGACGTCCCTCTCTCACTCCACCCTCAGTGACAGTCCTCTCTCACTCCACCTTCAGTGACAGTCCTCTCTCACTCCACCATCAGTGACGGTCCTCTCTCACTCCACCATCAGTGACAGCCCTCTCTCACTCCACCCTCAGTGCCTGTCCTCTCTCACTCCACCATCAGTGACGGCCCTCTCTCACTCTGCCCTCAGTGAAAGTTCTCTCACTCCACCCTCAAAGACAGTCCTCTCTCACTCCACCCACAGTGACAGTCCTCTCTCACTCCACTCTCAAAGACAGTCCTCTCTCACTCCACCCTCAGTGACGGTCCTCTCTCACTCCACCCTCAGTGACAGTCCTCTCTCACTTGGCCCTCAGTGCCGGTCCTCTCTCATTCCACCCTCAGTGTCTGTCCTCTCTCACTCCACCATCAGTGACGTCCCTCTCTCACTCCACCCTCAGTGACAGTCCTCTCTCACTCCACCTTCAGTGACAGTCCTCTCTCACTCCACCATCAGTGACGGTCCTCTCTCACTCCACCATCAGTGACAGCCCTCTCTCACTCCACCCTCAGTGCCTGTCCACTCTCACTCCACCATCAGTGACGGCCCTCTCTCACTCCTCCCTCAGTGAAAGTTCTCTCACTCCACCCTCAAAGACAGTCCTCTCTCACTCCACCCACAGTGACAGTCCTCTCTCACTCCACTCTCAATGACAGTCCTCTCTCACTCCACCCTCAGTGACGGTCCTCTCTCACTCCACCCTCAATGACGGCCCTCTCTCACTCCACCATCAGTGACAGTCCTCTCTCACTCCACCCTCAGTGACGGTCCTCTCTCACTCCACCCTCAATGACGGCCCTCTCTCACTCCACCATCAGTGACGTCCCTCTCTCACTCCACCCTCAGTGACAGTCCTCTCTCACTCCACCTTCAGTGACAGTCCTCTCTCACTCCACCATCAGTGACAGCCCTCTCTCACTCCACCCTCAGTGTCTGTCCTCTCTCACTCCACCATCAGTGACGTCCCTCTCTCACTCCACCCACAGTGACAGTCCTCTCTCACTCCACCCTCAAAGACAGTCCTCTCTCACTCCACCCACAGTGACAGTCCTCTCTCACTCCACTCTCAAAGACAGTCCTCTCTCACTCCACCCTCAGTGACGGTCCTCTCTCACTCCACCCTCAATGATGGCCCTCTCTCACTCCACCCTCAGTGACAGTCCTCTCTCTCTCCACCCTCAGTGACAGTGTTTCTGCCTAATAATAGTGTCCCCTCTTCGGTGGCATGGTCACCTTTTCTGGCTGTGCGCTCTCTAGTAAGAGAGCCTTCCTTCAGTGACAATGCAGCTGCGCTCAGTGAGAGTGTTCCAATCAGTAACAGCCCCCCCTCCCGACAAGCCTGCTGTCTCAGTGACAGTGCTTTCCTAAGTCGGAGGCTCTCCCTATGTGACAGCACGGCCCCACATTGCGACAGTGTCCTCTAGAGTATGAGGTCCCTCACAGCTACCCACTCGGTAACTCTGCCCGCTCAGTACTTTCACTCAGCGCTCCCTCCCTCAGTGACAGGGCTCCCCTTCAGTGACAGGGTTCCCTCCCTCAGTGACAGGGTTCCCCTATAGTGACGGGGTTTCCTCCCTTAGTGACAGGGCTCCCCTTCATTGACAGGGCTCCCCTTCAGTGACAGGGTTCCCTCCTTCAGTGGCAGGGTTCCCTCCCTCAGTGACCGGGCTCCCCTTCAGTGACAGGGCTCCCCTTCAGTGACAGCGCTCCCTCCCTGAATGACAGGACTCCCCTTCAGTGACACGCCACCCTCAGTGACAGCGCTCCCTCCCTGAGTGACAGGGTTCCGCTTCAGTGACATGCAACTCTCAGTGACAGAGCTCCCTCCCTCAATGACAGGGCTTCGCTTCAGTGGCAGGGTTCCCTTCTTCAGTGACAGGGCTCCCCCTCAGTGACAGGGTTCCCTCCTTCAGGGACAGCGCTCCCTCCCTCAGTGACAGCGCTCCCTCCCTCAGTGACAGGGTTCCCTCCCTCAGTGACAGGGTTCCCTCCCTCAATGACAGGGCTCCCCTTCAGTGGCAGGGTTCCCTCCCTCAGTGACCAGGCTCCCCTTCAGTGACAGCGCTCCCTCCCTCAGTAACAGGGCTCCCCTTCAGTGACAGGGTTCCCTCCCTCAGTGACCGGTCTCCCCTTCAGTGACACACCACCCTCAGTGACAGGAAACTCTGATCGTGCCTCCCCACTCAGTGACAGTGCCCTCTGAATGCTATGCCTCGACCCTCAGTGACAGGACTCACCCATCACATGGACAGCCTTACAAGTTCGGGAGGAGACGTGCACGGGTTAACGTTTCCCAGCATGCAACGGGCTGAGTTATTGGTGGAAATGCTGTGCTGACAGGATAATTATAATCATTATTCCGAGAAAACCCTCACGGTGAGCACTGAATCCAGTTCTGTGGGAAAGAACCTGCGCTCTCTGCATCCAGTACTGTGTGCAGGAACCTGCGCTCTCTGCATCTAGCCCCGGGTGCAGGAACCAGCGCTCTCTGCATCCAGTACTGTGTGCAGGAACCAGTGCCTTATGCATCTAGCCCCGTGTGCAGGAACCAGTGCCTTCTGCATCTAGTACAGTGTGCAGGAATCAGCCCTCTCTGCATCTAGTACTGTGTGAAAGAACCAGCGCTCTCTGCATCTAGCCCCGTGTGCAGGAACCAGCGCTCTCTGCATCCAGTACTGTGTGAGGAACCAGCGCTCTCTGCATCTAGTACTGTGTGCAGGAACCAGCCCTCTCTGCATCCAGTACTGTGTGCAGGAACCTGCGCTCTCTGCATCTAGCCCCGTGTGCAGGAACCAGCGCTCTCTGCATCCAGTGCTGTGTGAGGAACCAGCGCTCTCTGCATCTAGTACTGTGTGCAGGAACCAGCCCTCTCTGCATCCAGTACTGTGTGCAGGAACCTGCGCTCTCTGCATCTAGCCCCGTGTGCAGGAACCAGCGCTCTCTGCATCTAGCCCCGTGTGCAGGAACCAGCGCTCTCTGCATCTAGCCCCGTGTGCAGGAACCAGCGCTCTCTGCATCCAGTACTGTGTGCAGGAACCTGCGCTCTCTGCATCTAGCCCCGTGTGCAGGAACCAGCGCTCTCTGCATCCAGTACTGTGTGCAGGAACCTGCGCTCTCTGCATCTAGCCCCGTGTGCAGGAACCAGCGCTCTCTGCATCCAGTACTGTATGCAGGAACCAGTGCCTTATGCATCTAGCCCCGTGTGCAGGAACCAGCGCTCTCTGTATCTAGTACCGTGTGCAGGAATCAGCCCTCTCTGCATCCAGTACTGTGGGAAAGAACCAGCGCTCTCTGCATCCAGTGCTGTGTGCAGGAACCAGCGCTCTCTGCATCCAGTACTGTGTGAAAGAACCAGCGCTCTCTGCATCTAGCTCCATGTGCAGGAACCAGTGCTCTCTGCATCTAGTACTGTGTGCAGGAATCAGCGCTCTCTGCATCCAGTACTGTGGGAAAGAACCAGCGCTCTCTGCATCTAGCCCCGTTTGCAGGAACCAGTGCTCTCTGCATCTAGTACCGTGTGCAGGAACCAGCGCTCTCTGCATCTAGCCCCGTTTGCAGGAACCAGTGCTCTCTGCATCTAGTACAGTGTGCAGGAATCAGCCCTCTCTGCATCTAGTAATGTGTGAAAGAACCAGCGCTCTCTGCATCTAGCCCCGTGTGCAGGAACCAGCGCTCTCTGTATCTAGTACCGTGTGCAGGAATCAGCCCTCTCTGCATCCAGTACTGTGGGAAAGAACCCGCGCTCTCTGCATCTAGCCCCGATTGCAGGAACCAGTGCTCTCTGCATCTAGTACCGAGTGCAGGAATCAGTGCTCTCTGCCTCTAGTACTGAGTGCAGGAATCAGCGCTCTCTGCATCCAGTACTGTGTGAAAGAACCAGTGCTCTCTGCATCCAGTGCTGTGTGCAGGAACCAGCGCTCTCTGCATCCAGTACTGTGTGAAAGAACCAGCGCTCTCTGCATCTAGCCCCATGTGCAGGAACCAGTGCTCTCTGCATCTAGTACCGTGTGCAGGAATCAGCGCTCTCTGCATCCAGTACTGTGGGAAAGAACCAGCGCTCTCTGCATCTAGCCCCGTTTGCAGAACCAGTGCTCTCTGCATCTAGTACCGTGTGCAGGAACCAGCGCTCTCTGCATCTAGCCCCGTTTGCAGGAACCAGTGCTCTCTGCATCTAGTACCGAGTGCAGGAATCAGTGCTCTCTGCATCTAGTACCGTGTGCAGGAATCAGCGCTCTCTGCATCCAGTAATTTGGGAAAGAACCAGCGCTCTCTGCATCCAGTGCTGTGTGCAGGAACCAGCGCTCTCTGCATCCAGTACTGTGTGAAAGAACCAGCGCTCTCTGCATCTAGCCCTGTATGCAGGAAATAGTGCTCTCTGCATCCAGTACTGTGTGAAAGAACCAGCGCTCTCTGCATCTAGCCCCGTTTGCAGAACCAGTGCTCTCTGCATCTAGTACCGTGTGCAGGAACCAGCGCTCTCTGCATCTAGCCCCGTTTGCAGGAACCAGTGCTCTCTGCATCTAGTACCGAGTGCAGGAATCAGTGCTCTCTGCATCTAGTACCGTGTGCAGGAATCAGCGCTCTCTGCATCCAGTAATTTGGGAAAGAACCAGCGCTCTCTGCATCCAGTGCTGTGTGCAGGAACCAGCGCTCTCTGCATCCAGTACTGTGTGAAAGAACCAGCGCTCTCTGCATCTAGCCCTGTATGCAGGAAATAGTGCTCTCTGCATCCAGTACTGTGTGAAAGAACCAGCGCTTTCTGTGTGTAGTACCGTGTGCAGGAACCAGCGCGCTCTGAAGCTAGTACCATGTGCAGGAACCAGTGGTCTCTGCATCTAGTACTATGTGCAGGAACCAGCGCTCTCTGCATCTAGTACTGCGTAAATAAACCAGCACTTTCTGCATCTAGTTCCTTGTACAATAACCAGCTCTCTCTTCATCCTGTACTATGTGCAGGAACCAGCGCTCTCCGAATCTAGTACATTGTGCAGGAACCAGCATTCTCTACATCTAGTACCATGTGCAGGAACCAGCGCTCCCTACATCCAGTACCGTTTGGAAGAACCAGCCCTCTCTGTGTCTAGTACTTTGTGTAGGAACAGGGTCGTAACACAGGCCCCTGCATCCCCCGCGTTGCGGGGGGGCCCCCAGCTGCAGGGGGCCCCCTCAGCACAGTACTCAGGTCTGAGCGCTCCGGATAACATCCGGAGCGGGGGCCCTCCGGATAACATCCGGAGCGGGGGCCCTCCGTGTAGATTGCAGGGGGGCCCTTTAAACTTTCGTTACGCCACTGTGCAGGAACCAGTGCTGTCTGCATCTAATGCTGGGTTAAAGAACCAGCGCTCTCTTCATCTACTACTGTGTGCAGGAACCAGCGTACTCTACATCTGGTACCATGTGCAGGAACCAGCGCTCTCAGCATCTAGTATTGTGTGCAGGAACCAGTGCTCTTTGCATCTAGTACTGTGTGCAGGAACCAGCTCTCTCTGCATCTAGTACGATGTGCAATAACCAGCGCTCTCCGAATCTAGTACTGTGTGAAAGAAACAGCCCTCTCTGTGTCTAGTACTGTGTGCAGCAACCAACGCTCTCTATATCCAGTACTGTGTGTATGAACCAGCGCTCTCTGCCTCTAGAACCATGTGCATCAACCAGTGCTCTCTGCATCTAGTACCATGTGCAGGAACCAACGCTCTCTGCATCTAGTACCATGTGCAGGAAGCAGTGCTCTCTGTATCTACTGCTGTGTAATCGAATGAGCGCTCTCTGCTTATAGTACGATGTGAAAGAACTAGCGCTCTCTGCCTCTACTACTATGTGCAGGAACCAGGGCTGTCTGCATCCAGTACTGTGTGCAGTAACCAGTGCTCTCTGCATCTAGTACCATGTGCAGGAACCTGCGCTCTCTGCATCTAGTACCATGTGCAGGAACCAGCTCTTTCTCCATCCAGTACTGTGGAAAGAACCAGCGCTCTCTGCATCTAGTTCCGTGTGCAGAAATCAGCGCACTCTGCATCTAGTATTGTGTGTAGGAACAAGCGCTTTCTGCATCTAGTACTGTTTGCACGAACCAGCGCTCTCAGCATCTAGTACCGTGTGCAAGAATCACAGCTTTCTGTGACTAGTACTGTGTGCGGGGACCAGCGCAAATGTTCCTCTAAGTAAGCCTGTCTGCTCTTTGCCACTCTACCAGGACTGAGAAAAGGATTACTTGTATGAATCCGAGGTCCACTTACGGACAGCGTGTTAATATTACATGATAAGGCCTCCCAGCCATACCACATAATATTGCCACCTTGCTAGATACAGGAATCAGCACCCTCTGAATGCAGTGCCCGCCTTACCTAGCCCTGCGTAGAGGAAACTTTAATCTCCCACCACCACCATCTCTACAAGACGCAGTACTCTTGTTGGCTAGTACTGTGGTGAGAAAGCTGCAGTTACTCCAGTATTGGAACTTTCATAGATTCACATGCTTGAATCATTCTCCGTCGTCGAGATGGGAGTCCCCGGTACATCAAAATAGTAGTGCAAAGCTAATACAAAACAGAAAGCAGGCCTAGGCCCATTTCCATTTTGTAACATATCTCCATTGTTTTGTAAAAGAGACCAAAAGACAATTCTGAACCAATCAGGACCTCTCACCCTCTAGAACACTCCTAAGAGAACCTTAGACCTTCAGATTTTCTACAGCACGTTGTGCTAGGGAGTCTCCCCTGAGCTCTGCTCAGCTTCTTCTTCTACTTCAGTAAAGTTTGATAGAGTTCTTTGCTTCAATCAACATTTTCTACTGCAGTACCATCTTCTTCAGTACTGATTTACAGGATTCTGGCACAGCCATGTCAGATACGGGAAAAAAGAGTCTTTTTAGAGCCTGTGCCACCTGCTCTAAGAAAAGACTTCACACAGATGACCCTCACAGTGACTGAATTTATTGCCTGTATCCCAACTATGAGGCAAATTATTGTAAGGTATGTTGTACCTTTTCTAATAAAACTTTGAGGGATCGTGAGGGGCGCCTTCTTATATGGCTCCAGAAACTTAAAGCCAGAAAATAAGTGATCTCGAGTGAGGACAGTGATGAGGCGTCCTCTTCATCATCCAGATTCCATTAGACGGGAAGATCACCTCACGCCCATTCTTCTGGCGAGCGTCCAAAGAAAGCCCTCAAAAAGGCCTCTCATCTCCTCACAAACCTGAAAAAGAGAGAAAAGGACATTCTTCGGGGGACAGAAGATCATAATAAAAGGCTAGTTCTGAGCCTCCTACTACACCCCCTTGAGGCAGGCACTCTTTCAAGATGCCTTCCTCTGTGGCTCCTGAAGTAAAGCTGTCGACGAAAAGACCATCGTCGACAAGACCGTCGACAAAGAAGCCCTCACCGTCGTAGGCTAGTACGGAGGTTCACCAGTCTTCGACTTTTAAACAGAAGGCGAGTGCCGTGCCGTCGTCGATGCCAGTGCCAATGGCTCTGTCGTCATCGAAGACTTCCGGTTTGTCACCATCGATTAAGCTGTCAACGACGACATCATCATCGACGAAACTGGGGGTAACGATGACGACTACATCGGCTACGCTTACGGCGGCTATGAAGGCGTCGACGACTTCAATGGTGGCAACGATGATGACGGTAACGACGACATCTACGGCAACGATGCCGTTGATTATGGTTTCTGAATTGCCGCTGATATCCACTTCTCTGATGTTGGTGTTGTCAGCGATACCGTCGAAGGGGGAAAAAACACCAGAAAAGACAGAGAAACCTAGAACGAGGCAGAATACACCAGAGGTTACCTCACCCAGCAAGGTTACACATCTGTTGCCATCTCATCTGTTGGAGGAGCAGGATTCTGAGGAAGATGATGAGGACGAAGGTCCTTTTGGTTACGCAGCAGCCCATACCAACTGCATGTTAAGTGTCAAGAGGATGATTTTGAGGAGTAATTTGGAGAGCATCAATATTATATTCCTCAGCAGGAATACCATCTGGACTATCAAAAAGATGTAGACTGCATGCCATCATCGTTGCTAACAGACCTGCAATTCATGTTGGCTGACTATAGAAAGAGTTTTTTGCCAACACCTGCGCCTCCTGAACAGTTTACATTGGTTCCTAGGCCACGATCTATCCCATCTACTTCTAAGAGGGTTCAAGATTTACAGTTGGAACCGCTCCAGAAATCACCACCATCAGTTCCTCAACAAGATGCTGGAACTACAGATGATGACCAGGAAGAGGGGGAACTCAGAGATCCACATCGAGAATGGGACGACTACCTCATTCCCACGCCTTCTTTTCCCTCTCCTGTACCCACTGACTCGCCACCAGAGGATATTGGTGGTTTTCACAACTTACTGGAAAGTGCAGCTAAGAGGTTTGATCTACCAATGCCAACATCTCAAACTGACTGTTTTTTATATGACTTTAAAGAGCCCTTTAGAAAATTGGTAAGAGCTATCCCTATTGTAAGCCAGATATGGGAGGAAGGGCTCAAGGTCATGAAAACGCTAGCGACTGTGACGCCAGTGCTATCCAGATTGGAGAAAAAATACAAGACCCTGGAGCATGCTCCTGCCTGCCTGGTGGGTCATCACAAACCAGACTCAGTAATCTCTCAGGCAGCGCAGAAAAAATCCAAGAACCCTTCTGCGCCCATCACCACACCTCTAGATAGAGAAAGCAGGTGCTTGGATAATGCTGGTAAGCATTTTTCTTCAATGTCATTCTAATAGTCAGAGCAGCCAATGCTCTTGCCATTCTAGGTCGATATGATCGACAAATGTGATGTGAACTTGCTCCGCATGTGTATCAACTTCTGGAAGACAGTAAATGGGAGGTGAGGAAAATTCTCCAGGAAAGAGAGAGCATCTGCGGAGGTGATAGATTGTGCAATGGATATCGCCACTACAGCATTCAGGTCGCTGGGAGGTGCGACAGTGTTGCACCGTCAAGAATGGCTCAGGACCCCTTCGTTTAGGCCGGAAGTACAAAATAAGATTCTTGACCTTCCATTCGATGGAGAAGCATTATTTGAGAAGGACATCGATTATGCGCTTCAGGATATTCAGAAAGATACCGACACGGCGAAAGCGTTGGGGACGCTTCAATATCGAAAGTTGCCCTTTTGGGGAGCGAGAGGAAGGGGCCTTCCTTCCTATAGAGGTGGATATCAGCAATACAGGTATCCCTCCTACACTACTTCTCCCCAACCAAATCGACTGCAGGATGTTCAACGACAATGGCTCCTGTGGACTAATGGCAAGAAAATCTCAATAAAATAACGCACTATGGCAATGTAATGGGTTATTGTGATGTCAAAAAGAGAAGGAGTCGAACACACCTTAGATTAGTATTTCATTCATAATTCTTGTTTATATAGTTCTTTGAAGCAAAATTACATTCATGACATTTAACAATCAATTAATTGTAGTGAGTGGTGTCCCAGTGAAAAAAAGGAACCTAAACAAATAAACCTAAATAATTTGTGACATATTCGTGACATATATACAAGGTTTCCTATATTTCATGAAAGCGACCATTGAAAGATATATATTATATAAACCACGCTTTTATACAATGATAAGTGCTGGCTTGTAATGATTCGCTTTGAAAAAACTGTTGACGGCGTTTCGACCCTGTGTGCAATGTAGGGTCTCTTCAGGACCTAAGATAGTAGGGACACCTGAAGGAAGGGTTTGCGCAGCCTCGTGTGGAATTTGTGGCACCGTGAGTAAAGTGAAAAGGAAGGATACTCACATTGGACCCGGCCGGGCACCCATGTGAGGGTAGCTGTCGGCTGGCAAAATTCGGTTACCACAATAGGAGGATTCCGCAGGTATGGAATAGAAGGGCACGGTGAGTGTGCAGATCAAGCACGAGCCGATAGGGTTTTTAAGTAGAAGTAGCAGGCTTCTTCCATGTGTTATGGCTCTTGATAATTATTTAAGACGGCTATGCGCCTCTTTGTGTCGCCAGTTGATAAGTAATGGGGGTCTTACTCAATAATCAGTATGTTCGTGCCTGCATCAAGGATATCTGTGGAGCAGAACAGCATCTGTCTGTCTGCCTTGGTTCAAAATATACCCCCAGAGGAAGAGCAGGGTGTTAGGGAAGATACCTCACGACGTCAAAGACGGATTTCAGGCTCCGGCTATTTTCTTCCCAACTTATCCACCGATTTCCTTGGGGGGGCAAATTTCTTTACACCTTCATCAGTGGCAAAAAATAACTACGGACCGATGGGTCCTCAACCTGATACAATTCGGCCATACCTTAGAGTGCCTTCATATCCCACCTTGTACACCTCCAGGTTGGCAAGAAGTAAAACACCTATATCTCCTGCGTTTGGAAATTCTTGTAATGCTCCGAAAAGGAGCACTAGAACTGGTGCCAAACTCCCAGAGGGGGAATTGTTTCTATTCCTGCTTCTTTTTGGTATGGAATAACTTCAGACAATGGCATCTGATCCTGGATTTAAGGACTCTCAACACCTACCTCAAAAAGCAGTCCTTTCGCATGGTCACTCTTCAGGACATTTTATTACTCCTAAACCCAGGGGATTACATGACCACCTTAGACTTACAAGATGCATGTTTTCACATCCCCATCTATCCCTCCCACAGGGAGTGCCATTGGTTTGCCTTAGTCAGAAGCCATTACCAATTCAAGGTGCTGCAGTTTGGTCTAAAATTGGCTCCAAGAATATTCACCAAATGCCTGGCTCCAGTAGCAGCCTTTCTAAGGAAGCAACTGCATCAAGTGTTTCCTTACCTGGACGACTGGCTAATCAAGGCACCCTCACATTCAGCAGTCCAGTCATCCACAGAGGCATGTACAAGACTGTTCGCCGAGCTAGGCCTAACCCTGAACGAAGGAAAGTCGACCCTGCGCCCTTCCACAAGCATCACCTGTCTTGTGGATTGTTACCTGCCTTGTTATGTTGGCCTAGGCCTGGCTGCCATGATGCTTTTCTTTGCGCACGTTACACTGAGCCCGGCCTCCCTCGCTCTTTGCTCGTGCCAAGTTCTTTTGCACTGTCTGCATTTTCTGTTGTTCACCTTTTTGGGCTCAGTCTGCACAAACATGTACAAGGTCACATAACAATGTATTTTGGTTCTTCCTGATATGGCCAGTCTCGCGCACCCAGACATAACATTATGTGCAATTGCCATGAAGAATTTGATATGCTTTTAATACTGTGGTTTACTAGCGCTTAACACACTTGGAGAAATCCCTTTCGGTGAGAAGAGCTATGATGTCCTGCTGATGTAATTCTGCATTTAGAGACTGAGGTATGGGGGTTCGCTAGTCAAAGCCCAGAGGTCTTCTATTACTATAATAAACTATCTTACTGCAAGGGGAGGGTGGTAATGTTATTTATACGTTTATCCACTGAGCTCTGAGATGCTTTCCCCGTTTGTATTCTATGGAATTGTAACCATGCTGCTTATATTAGTCATATGCATTATGCTATTAGTACTGACACGTGTACTGTACATTAGAGCACGTAAGTTGGAATAAACATTTTAACCTATCCAGTGTCTCTTACTACGCACCTTGTGGACAAGTACGAGTGAGTGACGAAAGAGTGTTCTTGCTTCTGTGAGTCCTGAGATAAAGATACCGTGTTCTGGGTTGTCCAAACATTAGTACTTGGGTGCTAATGGGATGCTAAGCTAGTTGGGTTGGGGTTTTTGGGTGCTACGGTATATGGTGGCAAACCACTGTATTCCGGGGTCCCATTTTCCTGTGCATAGCTCTGTGTATGTGCAGAAACCTTATGACATGGCGCGACCACCGTGGGGCAGCTTATCTGCGAGACGCTTGAGTAGTACTTGTGCTTGTCCACAAACCCCTCGCGTACGCTTCCGGAGGCGTATGTGATGGTGATACCTCCTATATTGAATGTTTTATAGGTTCTTTCAAGCTTGAAGTTATTAAAAAAGGTTAGTAAGCAGACCCATTTTTGTGCTCCCTGTTAGGTTGTCGGATATAATTGTTTAGTCATGGCTAGTGTGGCGATAGCTGCACATAGTCGAGGAGCACTCCGAGACCACTTAGCTGTGTATGGAGTGCCCGATACAGGGGTCGAGTTGGTCTTTGTGGTTCAAGCCGATCCGGCTTATCACTTTGAAGTGTTTTACACTTGGATCACTTTTGAAGCGGTGGATGCAGGTGATAAGCTGTTTCATGAATATAAACCCACCGCTATTCCTGCTGCCTATCGACCCTATACTGCTCTTGAAGTGCCTCTCACGGCTTGGCAGCACCGTGTTTGGTTTAATGGCGCCCTACCACAACCAACTACCGCAGTTCGTTTAGGCCCCTTGTCAATTCAGGGGGCCACTTGGCCTGTATTGGCCGGGTATACCCCACATCCGAATTATCTGGCATTACCGCTTGCGGAACTGCGCACTATGCATACCGAATTGGTACGAGTGCATCGAGCCCTAGTGACATACGTTACAGGTAGCCTCCATGGAGCTGCTCCTGTAGTCGCAGGCCAACCAGCTATTGCAGCTGGAGTGACTATAAGTCCTGTCATGGTAAATTCTGTGATGGGCAAACGTCCACAAAATAAGGACGACTATCCTTATTGGCTTGCCGAAAAGTTCGATCAGATAGAAGCGGTGTTTCCACATACGTCCCCAGTGGATAAACATCGCATCCTTACGATAAGTTTGCCAAAAGACATAATCCCCGATTTGACATCATGTGAAAACTGGGGTAAGGTATTCGCAGCAGTTTATTCAAAATGTTTTGGAACTCCTTCCATGACGGTTCTACCCTCTGTAATTAAAAAAGTACAGGATGAACATGGCCCTGAAGCGGCTGTGGAATTAGGGATGAGACTAGTGGGAGTGTTTGATGTAGTAGCTGAGCTGATCCTTGGAAATGTCAAGGGCGATGCTATGAACTTTCAAGTAGCGAATGCTTTGGCTTTGGTCCCAGAGTTGGACAGGCCTCGCGAATTACCGAAAATAATAGCCCGGGCTTATAAAACAATTGGAAGAAATAGCCTAGGCAACAAGCCTTTTGTAAAAATGCAAACTCAATCGCAAACACAAGTTATACAAACAAAAAGTGCATCTGAGAAAGATGATAAACCGGTCTTCACTAAAAAAAGTTGGAGACAGAAAAAACAGGGTAAGCAACAAAAGAAGCCGGGGTCGAGAGGCGCTTCCCCAGTTTCGGTTTCTTCTGAACGTACTTATGATTTACGTGATAGGTCAAGGATTAAATCACCAGAAAGGTTTCAGAGCTCTGATACGCGTTCTCCTCGTTCTTCACAGGCCCAGACGTCGTCACAGGCTGGTGGAGGAGGACGGCAAGATAGAGGAAGGGGCCGAGAGGCTCCCCAGGAGCGAGACCAACCTCGACAACAAGTCAGAGGGAAAGCAGAAGATTTTCATCTTCCTCGACCGCAATTTCAGAAGAAAAAGGTTGCCGCTGTC
Organism: Calotriton arnoldi; assembly: GCA_963921515.1. Classification (NCBI taxonomy): domain Eukaryota; kingdom Metazoa; phylum Chordata; class Amphibia; order Caudata; family Salamandridae; genus Calotriton; species Calotriton arnoldi. The sequence continues at coordinate 774,650 of CAWUFW010002020.1, read as the reverse complement.
ACAGCGAAATATGCCTCAGACCGTGAGAACGAGACTCCAGAATTGGACGTGGGCAGTGACCCTCCTAGACAGCGCCGCGGAAGTTACCATAGTGCGGGAGGCGCTACGTCCTCATATGGAGGCGACAGCAACTGAAACATTCGTTACTGTAGAGACAGCTGACACGAGAGTGGCACCCCCTGACAGACTATATAATATAGTCATACAAATTGAAGGTGACATACCGCGTGAAATAAAAGGGATTTTTTGGGAAAATCTAACCTCTTCATATGACATTTTGTTAGCAGAGGTGGATTGGCCACCCCCATTCGTTTTAGCTGCACATAAAGGAGAGGAGGTAATCCTTCCAAGCTTTTCACGGCATGTCCCAAAAGACAAAGCTGAAGCACTTGCAGCTGAGTGGGCTGTGTACCTGGCACCAGCGTTATACCGCAACCATGTGGGATGGGATGAAGAATCACCTCCTCATGCAATACCTTTGCGGTCACTACCGCAGCCACAACCCCAATATCCCATCAAACGGCAGGCAAAAGGCCCCGTCTCCGAAATTCTGACACAGTTGGAATATCAGGGAGTAATTGAACCATGCGTATCACCTATGAACAATCCCCTTTTCGTGGTTTCTAAACCCGATGGATCGTACCGCTTAGTTTTGGATTACCGGCATTTAAATACTCATTGTCGGAACTTTGCGGTGCAAAATACACACAGTTCTGCGCTTGTAGACAGTCTTGTTCGTAAAAAATACAAAACAACACTTGACCTTTCAAACGGTTTCTACACGCACAACCTAGCCCCGGAGAGTGGTCAATGGACCGCATTCACATCCGGTGGTAAATTATTCCAGTTCCGGCGATTACCCATGGGCTATAAAAATAGTCCGGGTATATTCGCCGCCCGTGTTGTTTCTTTGCTAAATGACATTGATCAAGACGCATGTTCGTACGTTGATGACATCTATCTGACAGACGACGAGTTATATCAGCATCTGTCCCGTGTGGACCGCATTATTCTTGAATTTGCGGAGCAGGGTTACAAATTTAACTTTGCTAAGTCACACATTGCTGAATTTACCGTTCTGTTCTTGGGCTATGAGCTCAATAACGAAGGTAAGGGCTTAGCCCCCCATTTCTTGGAAAAATGTGCACATTTGTGCCCCCCAAATACTCTGAAGAAGCTTCAGTCTTTGCTGGGTTTCCTGAACTTCGGGCGTACTTACATTCCCGAATATGCCCAGCGTATCAAGCCTTTGTATGCTTTGATACAACCTACTTATTCAAGGTCTTGCTGGCTGCCTGAGCATACCTCAATTCTGCAGTCTTTGCAGACAGACCTTTTAGAGTCTAAATATCTTTTGACTCGTGATAACCACACAAACCTGGTGATTAGAATAATTCCGGGGGCGGTGGGATTCACCTATTTAACCTTTAATGAAGGTGATACAGTACCTATCGCATACAAGTCACATCTGTACACTTCCGCTGAATTGCGCTTTACATCTGTTGAAAAAGTACTGACTGCAGTGCAAATGGCGATTCTAAAAGAACGCGCACTGGCACAGGGTAAGCGGATTCTGGTGGTAACACCCTGTCCTGCCCTGGAGGCAGTAACAAAGGCAAGTGTACCGAACTCAAAAACAATGCATCCCCGTTGGATACAATGGGCTACATCTTTGACGTCTTCGGACGTCACTTTTGTTTTTGATTCTTCTCTTCAGACTCAGGAGTTTTTGCAGTATGAATTCGTTCATCCTCCTCCTTTGTTTTTACTACCGCTTGAGGATTACAAATGTGTGATCTACACCGATGGTTCGGCGCAACCGGCCACTGGGTCCAAGCACGCTTATTCAGCTGCATGTGCTATTGTTGCGGGTTCCTTTGTGAATGGAACGTTCAAATCCTCTGTAGTGCACACTCGCACACTTGGAGATAGTACCGCACAATTGGCCGAGCTGCATGCATTGCTACTTGCACTTGAGTTCGCTTCACAGGATGAGACCACTCTTATTGTATGTGATTCTTTTTACTGTGTACAATCTTACAATGACAATCTGTTTTTCTGGTCGAAAAACGACTACAAGGACGCAAAAGGGAGCACAATTAAGCATAAAATGCTTTGGGTTCGAGTGGCAGAATTGCAACAACGTCTGCCCCTCACACAGGTGGTTCACACCTTAGGCCATCAGCGGGTGGGCGCACACGCTATTGGTAACGATCTGGCAGATGAAGCTGCCCGTTCAGCAGTAGTCACGTGTTCAGTAGCAGCGGTTACCAGGTCCATGTCTAAAATAGACCCTGTTATATTAGCAGCTATTGCTGCAACCAAGGAAGGTGATAATTACCCTACAGGTTTCCCTTCCAAGTATTCTTACAAATTAAGTCCCGATCAGGTTCCTTATGTAACTATACCTGACGTTGGAGATCGGCTGATCCCCAACGCGGACCGCAGGAGTGCCTTGATATCAGCTGCACACGAAGGCATGGCTTCGGCACATGCAGGTGTTTCAGCTACGGTTTCCATCTTGCAGCAGCGTTATTGGTGGCGTGGGTTATATAAAGACACCCGTGCTTTTGTGCTTTCTTGCGACGTTTGTCAACAGATTAAGCCTTCCACGGTAACACGTCCACCACAAACACCGCTCTGCATTGCTAACAGACCCTTTGGGTGTGTTTACTTGGATCACTGCGGTCCATTCTCATCAGACACTGCTTATAAATACATCTTAGTGGCAGTGGACTCGTGCACACGGTTTCTCTGGGTCTGGCCACAACGGAGTGCTGACGCCCGAAATGTGATCAGGGATTTGCGTGTCTTTGTGGGAATTTTCGCATGCGGCACCTTCCATTCGGACCAAGGTCCAGCGTTTGCCTCTAGGGCTTACAAGGATGCAATGGCTTCGCTTGGGGTGCGGGTGAAATTTTCGTCTCCGTATAGGCCTGAGGGCAACTCTATCGTTGAACGAATGAACCGTGACTTAAAGCAATCCTTAACAGCTAGGGTTTTAGGTACTGGCAGGAACTGGCTGGCCCATTTGTATACCGTTCAGCGTGCACTTAATAATCTCCCTAGAAGACCTCTGGGTGGGCGGACCCCATACGAAATGCTCTTTGGCATAAGAATGTTTGTGCCTGACCTTGAGGGTCCAGACATCGCGGCGCAATCCGCCAAGTTTGATGTAGATAACCATTCTGCTATGTTACAGGACTTACAAGAAGCCCGAGACAAACTTGCAACTACACATTTACCTTCAGCCACAGATCCTGCGTTGCAGATTCCGGTAGCCGGCTGGCTTCCGAAAATTGGAGAACTGGTTCGAGAGAAGGTTGAAAACAAAAAAGAATTTGGCTCCTCTTTTCGTGCACCGGTTCCAGTTCTTGGCCTGAAGGGAACACGTACAGTCATTTTACCACCGCTTCCTGGTCGCAAAGAGAACAGATACATCTCAGTTGAAAATGTCAAGCTACAGCGCCTGGCCGATCCTGAATAGTGTCACACCAGCGGTCTCTTGTCCTGCCATTTATCGGACATATGTTCATAGTCCATCTGCACGAACGATCGCTGATGCTGTAATTGAGATGGTTGATTTGCCTGAAACTACGATTGATCCCCAACTCTCCACCAATATCAACGAGGACGAGTATACTTATCCTGCATCAGAATCGGTGGCACATCAACCAACAACGCCACTAAGCCCGACTCGTTATTCCTTTGATTCGGATTCCACATCTTCAAAAGTTCCATCCAAGTTCAGTATTTTTATATCCTGGTTTAGAGACAATTTTTTGATTCCCCCTGGACATACATCTGGTTGGTACTTTTCTTGATATTTTTGTTCATGTCCATTGGCTTTGTCACAGTGTTTTTTCTACTAATTAATGGTCACTATTTACCTGAACGCTCTGCTGTAGACTATGTTTCTGGAACTTTGGCTCCTCATTCCTCGTCTCACATCATGAAGCGTGACCACACATTTGTGAACATTTCAGCCTTCCCAGTTGCTGATGGCATCGTATGGGATGCAGTGAACTATCAAATCCATGGTCCGACGGAAATTATTAATGTACCTAATGTCCTTCGTGTTTCAATGGGTGATGTAGTACAAAATAATATTCATTCTGATGATTGGGATGTGCATGCCGTTGAAGCTTTGTTTGCTGATTTAAAATATTATGCATCTTTTAATGCTGAAGATCTATATATGAATTCTGCTAATTATGCCGATTTGTATTGTTACCAACATTGGGGTAATCATTTTCTCCATAAGCCAAGTGCCCTGCGTAGTTCTGTTAACTACACCCAATGGGAACATTGTCCAAACCCCTTGCCAGGTAGCTCTCAAACTCTTCGAAATAAGTTTAATTATTTTACTGATTTTAATCGGTCAAACCCTGCATCCTATTATTTTAGACTTAATAACACATCAACTCAGAAAATTATGTTGACACACACCAAATTGCTATATTCAGGTTCCTTTCTGAGTGCCCTAGCTGTGGGTGGTTATGAGTACTGGGATAATACAGTGGATTTAAAATCTATTTGGGGCTCCAAGCCATGGCAGGTACAGGGAACCGAGGCGTTGCATCGTGCTTGCCTCATCCCTACCCAAATTATGTTCCTAAATGCTTCCATCTATCAGACTACATGTTGGGGCTTAGCAACCACTAAACAATTGAATACGCCATCAATACCATCCCTGTCGAGTTTTCCAAATGAAAGCTCACGATTCAATATGTCCCTCGTGTCCCTGCAGGCAATGTTACAAAACAATTCGTTTAATGTTTCTGAGCTGGTTCAGTCACCCTGGTTAGTATGGCCTATATCATCTAATGCATGTCAAATGCGTTTTCATGATACTGGTGCTAGCTACACACAGAATAGGCCTGATCCGAGGTTTACTGATGCCCGTACTGTCACTACATACTCTGTTGGTAAATTATGCAAACAATGGCTGCAACATTCGTCCCTTGATTCTGTTAAACAACATTTGTCCCTCCTTACAGGCAATATTGATCTGTCCGACTTTGTTTTGGGACCTCGTGGTCCCCGACCTAAAAGATTCATTTATGAAACATATAATGAACTCTGGAAGCTATCACAAATGGAAGCTGCTTCCCGTCTTCGGGAAATAGATCAAGCAAATATGGAAAAGGTGCTTGCTGTTGTTGACAATAGTATTAATACCCTGTCTTCTCGCATTTACACTTTAGAGAATATTGTGTCCTCTGTTGTTGATATTGTACAAGATGATGTTTCTGTGTTATATCATGGTCAGAATCAATTGCGCTCAGTTATGCAGTTTGCATGGACTTTACAAACACTTAAGTTAGGTAAAGTGCCTTGGCATTTCTTGAACACCTCTGCCTTATTTCTACCTTTTAACTTAACTGATAAACAGCAATTTATGTCCATGAAGGATGCAACTTACAATCTATTACATATCGAAAAGGTGGATCCATTGCCGTTCTCTGTTGCAGAACTCGATTCTGCTGTATGGCTAGTCCATGGGGTTATAGCTTTACCATTTTCCTTGTTTGAATTTGACTCGTGCATGAAACATTATCCTGTGGGCCGTTACCGGCCATTGGGCAGTGCTTTCCTGCATGAACTCTGGTCCTTGCCTTTCATGTATAAATGCCTTCGGGACGGCAAGGAAGTCTTTCTCACGGGGAGTACTGCGACTCGACTATAGGTCATTCGCTTATTTGTAAACACATTAAATTGCATGGCTCATGTAGCGTTTCCTCTCCTAATCTTGCTTGTGTACTGAAAGGTATTCCTGCTCCTGTTATTTCTCCTACTTTCACTCTCCTTTCCAATGGTAGTTATTTACTTTTAAATAACGAAAACTGTTGTGGCCTGCAGGCTGGCATTCCTTACATTGTAACAGTTTCGCACAGGGTTGTCTGCTGCAAAAATGTGCTTTTTCCTCCCCCTCATGGCAAGGTTGATATCTCTATTTGGCCTTCCATCCCTACCATGGAAGCAGATTTCAATAGACTGAGCAGAATAAAGGCACTATTATTAAACGAGGAAGTTATGCTCACGTCCGCCCGGGAGACATTCATTCTCCAGGTGGCGAGTACCCACAGTGAAATACAGGCCCTTTTGAACACTAATCTCCCCCAACATTTTGGGGAGTTAATACATCGTATTTTTAACGCATCTAACACTGAAGGCCTAGTACACTTTTTTAAGGTCGTTGGGTCGGGCTTGGTGTCCTCCTTCCAAACTATTTTTGGTGTCATCCCGGCTTTCATACATTCTATATTTTCCAGTGTCTTTGGCGGTTTCCCATTGATCCTCGCTTTAGCGGCTGGTGTCTTGCTCTTAATTTGCTTTCTGCGCAATGGCTGCTCCCCGATGGGACCTGCTCGATCCAGAACGCCTCCAGCTGCTCCGTGAGCGCCTTTTGGCCGGTTTTGGTGTCTTGCCATTGGCGACACTGAGTGTGTCGTATACTCTTTCATTTCGCTTTGCGTATTTCACTTGCGTGCAACCTGTGATGACTTGTGTCCGCTGTCCTTTCACCTGGACTCTGGATTATTGCCTCTCCAATTCGTCATTGTCTGTTCCGGATTTTGTTCAGTTGATGGGTCCCTTAGAGGCCCATGAGCAGGACTGTTCCGTTGCTGGCTGTATGGCGCGTGCGGCTGCACTGGGGATTTTGGCGCAATGGGATATCTGGGCGGCTGCCCAGGGTCTCCTACAACGAAGCTGTTTCAATTATCACGCAAGCTGTCCCGCATTGCTTCTGGATGCTCCCTTTGCTGAGGAGCATTCCTGCTCTTTTGAACTCATGGATTGGATGGCATCTATGTTTTTTGACGATTCCAATGATGAACTCTTGGAGGGTATGGCTTTTTTCTGCACTTTCACCTTCATGGATTGACCTGCCCTTCGCCGTTTGGGCGCTCCCTGCGCTCCGACGGCTATTTTTCTCCTCTGATAGGCCTCTGTCCTGGCCGCTGGACTGACCAGGGGAGGGTGTCTTGTGGATTGTTACCTGCCTTGTTATGTTGGCCTAGGCCTGGCTGCCATGATGCTTTTCTTTGCGCACGTTACACTGAGCCCGGCCTCCCTCGCTCTTTGCTCGTGCCAAGTTCTTTTGCACTGTCTGCATTTTCTGTTGTTCACCTTTTTGGGCTCAGTCTGCACAAACATGTACAAGGTCACATAACAATGTATTTTGGTTCTTCCTGATATGGCCAGTCTCGCGCACCCAGACATAACATTATGTGCAATTGCCATGAAGAATTTGATATGCTTTTAATACTGTGGTTTACTAGCGCTTAACACACTTGGAGAAATCCCTTTCGGTGAGAAGAGCTATGATGTCCTGCTGATGTAATTCTGCATTTAGAGACTGAGGTATGGGGGTTCGCTAGTCAAAGCCCAGAGGTCTTCTATTACTATAATAAACTATCTTACTGCAAGGGGAGGGTGGTAATGTTATTTATACGTTTATCCACTGAGCTCTGAGATGCTTTCCCCGTTTGTATTCTATGGAATTGTAACCATGCTGCTTATATTAGTCATATGCATTATGCTATTAGTACTGACACGTGTACTGTACATTAGAGCACGTAAGTTGGAATAAACATTTTAACCTATCCAGTGTCTCTTACTACGCACCTTGTGGACAAGTACGAGTGAGTGACGAAAGAGTGTTCTTGCTTCTGTGAGTCCTGAGATAAAGATACCGTGTTCTGGGTTGTCCAAACATTAGTACTTGGGTGCTAATGGGATGCTAAGCTAGTTGGGTTGGGGTTTTTGGGTGCTACGGTATATGGTGGCAAACCACTGTATTCCGGGGTCCCATTTTCCTGTGCATAGCTCTGTGTATGTGCAGAAACCTTATGACACACCTTCTTAGGGGCAATATTGGACACCACAATAAACAAATCATTTCCCTCTCTCAAGAGGCAAGCAAAACTAATATCACTGGCTCGGTTATTCACAAGAAGAAAATCACTTTCAGTACGCCCCTACAAGTCTCTCGTGGGAACAATGCCATCTTGCACCCCTCTTATTCCCTTCTGCCGATTGAGAATGCGCCCATTACAGGAAGAGCTGGATTTGCAATGGTGTCAGGCAGTAGGTTCTTTCGGGGATGTCATTACATTCACGCCAGATATGATCAACGCCATCTCTTGGTGGACCCGGCGTCTGAATATTTCCGTCTGTCTCTCTTTTCTCACCATGCCAACTCCATACGTGATCACCAGCGATGCCTCCCTGGAAGGTTGAGGAGCTTTCCTGCAAGACCTCCAGGTCAGTGACCGATGGCAGCATCAAGACCAGCATCTTCACATCAATTTGCTGGAGATCAGGGCAGTGAGATTGGCATTGCAGGCATTCCTGCCAAAGATAAGGAACACTGCTGTGTTGGTCAGAATGGACAACACAACGGCGAAGCATTATCTCAACAAGCAAGGCGGCACCAGATCCTTACCCCTCTCTCAGGAGGCTAAGTGCATCTGGAAGTGGGTGATGCAGAACGGAATCTCTCTGAAGGCGGAACATCTTCCGGGAGATCAGAACACAACAGCAGACACATTAATCAGGCTCAAATCGACCTGACACGAGTGGGAGATCCATCAAGAGACACTCAACTGCATTTTTCTCAGATGGGGCAGGTCAACGGTGGACCTCTTTGTGACGTTGCAGAACAAGAAATGCCGGTACTTTGCAAGTTGGCATCACCAACCGGGATCCTGGGGGAATGCATTTTTGATGGAATGGTCAGGCATCTTTGCCTAAGCTTTTCTGCCAATTCCCCTCCTGCCACGACTGCTCATGAAGATCAAGGCAGAGCCCTGCAGGATGATCCTAATAGCCCCATCGTGGCATGTCAACATTGGTTACAGAACTTCTCCTTCTTTCGGAGAGACAACCTTTTCTTCTGCGTCCCATTCCATCTCTTCTGACGATGTCCCAGGGACAAGTGCTGCATCCAGATCCCAAATCGCTTCGATTAGCGGCATGGCTCCTGAACACAGTGAATTTCAGCATCTAGAAATCCCTTCTGAGTGTAGAGGTGTTCTTTCAAATGCCCGGGCACAAAGCACTAATAGAACGTACAAGATGAAATGGAAAAGATTCGGTATATTGTGTCAAGATTCAAATGTCCATCCTCTGCAGTCCTCACCCCATGAGATCCTTCCGTACATCCTGCTGTTAGCAAAATCCGGATTAGCACACACCTGGATTAAAGTCCATCTAGCTGCTAGATCCCGATTTAGGAGGACATCTTCAGGACCATCATTATGGTCAGAAAGGATCATTAAACAATTCATGAGAGGCCTATTCCGTACCTTTCCACCAGTTGAGCCTCCACCACCTCTCTGGCATCTTAATATAGTATTGTCACAACTCATGAAACATCCTTTTGAACCCATACATAAGGTGGACCCTAAGTGCCTATCATGGAAGGTTGCCCTTCTTCTGGCGCTGACATCTGCCAGCAGAGTTGGGGAAATTCAGGCGCTGACAATACAGGAACCATTTCTACAGTTTAGGGATGATAGAGTAGTCCTTCATACTAATCCCAGGTTCATCTCCAAAGTTCAGTCGGACTTTCATTTGAACGAGCCTCTTATCCTTAAAACCTCCTTTCCACGACTAACAACTGCTGCAGGAAGAGCTCTTCATTCTCTAGATATTCAGCGCAGTCTGAAATTGTATCTACCAAGAACCAAGACATTTCGCAAATCAACCCAGCTTTTTGTATCCTTCAGTGCACCCAGGAAGGGCTATATCTATTCAAAGGGGGGATTGCTCATTGGATCTCGAGTGCAGTCCAGTATTGCCATCAAGCGGCAGGAAAGCCTCTGCGGGCACGGGTGCGTGTTCACTCTACAAGAGGGGTCTCTACTTCTACTGTTCTTTTTGCCGGTGTACCTATCCAGGACATCTGCAGGGCGGGGACCCGGAAGTGTACCCACACCTTCACCAGACATTACTGCTTGGATGCCGCAGCTCACAGTGATGTAGCAGCGGGCCAGGCGGGGCTGAGGAACCTTTTCCAGTGACGGTGAGCTCTCTCCTTCACCCCTCCTTCCTTTCTGCTGTAAGACTACGCACATTTTAGCTATACATATATATACATATATATGTTCATGGTCTTTATCTTTCACCTTTATAAGGTCTTATTTATAGTATGTTTAAAGTATACAAATGTTTATGTATGCAATCATTATCAGTTGTAAGAGTGATGGTTTAAGTTAGATCTCCTTCTCTACAGATTGACAATTTGGATTGGGCACACTTAAAGAGAAACAAGAAAAAAATGCGCTACTGACTGCTAGCTACTCTGATTCAAGCATGTGAATCTATAAAGGTTCCAATACTGGAGTAGGAAAATAAGTTACTGACCTGTAACTGTAGTTCTCCAGTATTGGAGTACTGTCTGCATCTAGCACTGTGGGCAGGAACTAGCGCTCTCTGCATGAATCTAGTACTGTGTGCAGGATCCAGTGCTCTCTGCATCTAGCACTGTGGGCAGGAACTAGCGCTCTCTGCATGAATCTAGTACTGTGTGCAGGATCCAGTGCTCTCTGCATCTAGCACTGTGGGCAGGAACTAGCGCTCTCTGCATGAATCTAGTACTGTGTGCAGGATCCAGTGCTCTCTGCATCTAGCACTGTGGGCAGGAACTAGCGCTCTCTGCATGAATCTAGTACTGTGTGCAGGATCCAGTGCTCTCTGCATCTAGTACTGAGTACAGGAACTAGCGCTCTCTGCATGAATCTAGTACTGTGTGCAGGATCCAGTGCTCTCTGCATCTAGTACTGAGTACAGGAACTAGCGCTCTCTGCATGAATCTAGTACTGTGTGCAGGATCCAGTGCTCTCTGCATCTAGCACTGTGGGCAGGAACTAGCGCTCTCTGCATGAATCTAGTACTGTGTGCAGGATCCAGTGCTCTCTGCATCTAGCACTGTGGGCAGGAACTAGCGCTCTCTGCATGAATCTAGTACTGTGTGCAGGATCCAGTGCTCTCTGCATCTAGCACTGAGTACAGGAACTAGCGCTCTCTGCATGAATCTAGTACTGTGTGCAGGATCCAGTGCTCTCTGCATCTAGCACTGAGTACAGGAACTAGCACTCTCTGCATGAATCTAGTACTGTGTGCAGGATCCAGTGCTCTCTGCATCTAGCACAGAGTACAGGAACTAGCGCTCTCTGCATGAATATAGTACTGTGGGCAGGATCCAGTGCTCTCTGCATCTAGCACTGAGTACAGGAACTAGCGCTCTCTGCATGAATCTAGTACTGTGTGCAGGATCCAGTGCTCTCTGCATCTAGCACTGAGTACAGGAACTAGCGCTCTCTGCATGAATCTAGTACTGTGTGCAGGATCCAGTGCTCTCTGCATCTAGCACTGAGTACAGGAACTAGCGCTCTCTGCATGAATCTAGTACTGTGTGCAGGATCCAGTGCTCTCTGCATCTAGCACTGAGTACAGGAACTAGCGCTCTCTGCATGAATCTAGTACTGTGTGCAGGATCCAGTGCTCTCTGCATCTAGCACTGAGTACAGGAACTAGCGCTCTCTGCATGAATCTAGTACTGTGTGCAGGATCCAGTGCTCTCTGCATCTAGCACTGAGTACAGGAACTAGCGCTCTCTGCATGAATCTAGTACTGTGTGCAGGATCCAGTGCTCTCTGCATCTAGCACTGTGGGCAGGAACTAGCGCTCTCTGCATGAATCTAGTACTGTGTGCAGGATCCAGTGCTCTCTGCATCTAGCACTGTGGGCAGGAACTAGCGCTCTCTGCATGAATCTAGTACTGTGTGCAGGATCCAGTGCTCTCTGCATCTAGCACTGTGGGCAGGAACTAGCGCTCTCTGCATGAATCTAGTACTGTGTGCAGGATCCAGTGCTCTCTGCATCTAGTACTGAGTACAGGAACTAGCGCTCTCTGCATGAATCTAGTACTGTGTGCAGGATCCAGTGCTCTCTGCATCTAGTACTGAGTGCAGGAACTAGCGCTCTCTGCATGAATCTAGTACTGTGTGCAGGATCCAGTGCTCTCTGCATCTAGCACTGTGGGCAGGAACTAGCGCTCTCTGCATGAATCTAGTACTGTGTGCAGGATCCAGTGCTCTCTGCATCTAGCACTGTGGGCAGGAACTAGCGCTCTCTGCATGAATCTAGTACTGTGTGCAGGATCCAGTGCTCTCTGCATCTAGCACTGAGTACAGGAACTAGCGCTCTCTGCATGAATCTAGTACTGTGTGCAGGATCCAGTGCTCTCTGCATCTAGCACTGAGTACAGGAACTAGCACTCTCTGCATGAATCTAGTACTGTGTGCAGGATCCAGTGCTCTCTGCATCTAGCACAGAGTACAGGAACTAGCGCTCTCTGCATGAATATAGTACTGTGGGCAGGATCCAGTGCTCTCTGCATCTAGCACTGAGTACAGGAACTAGCGCTCTCTGCATGAATCTAGTACTGTGTGCAGGATCCAGTGCTCTCTGCATCTAGCACTGAGTACAGGAACTAGCGCTCTCTGCATGAATCTAGTACTGTGTGCAGGATCCAGTGCTCTCTGCATCTAGCACTGAGTACAGGAACTAGCGCTCTCTGCATGAATCTAGTACTGTGTGCAGGATCCAGTGCTCTCTGCATCTAGCACTGAGTACAGGAACTAGCGCTCTCTGCATGAATCTAGTACTGTGTGCAGGATCCAGTGCTCTCTGCATCTAGCACTGAGTACAGGAACTAGCGCTCTCTGCATGAATCTAGTACTGTGTGCAGGATCCAGTGCTCTCTGCATCTAGCACAGAGTACAGGAACTAGCGCTCTCTGCATGAATCTAGTACTGTGTGCAGGATCCAGTGCTCTCTGCATCTAGCACTGAGTACAGGAACTAGCGCTCTCTGCATGAATCTAGTACTGTGTGCAGGATCCAGTGCTCTCTGCATCTAGCACTGAGTACAGGAACTAGCGCTCTCTGCATGAATCTAGTACTGTGTGCAGGATCCAGTGCTCTCTGCATCTAGCACTGAGTACAGGAACTAGCGCTCTCTGCATGAATCTAGTACTGTGTGCAGGATCCAGTGCTCTCTGCATCTAGCACTGAGTACAGGAACCAGCGCTCTCTGCATGAATCTAGTACTGTGTGCAGGATCCAGTGCTCTCTGCATCTAGCACTGAGTACAGGAACTAGCGCTCTCTGCATGAATCTAGTACTGTGTGCAGGATCCAGTGCTCTCTGCATCTAGCACTGAGTACAGGAACTAGCGCTCTCTGCATGAATCTAGTACTGTGTGCAGGATCCAGTGCTCTCTGCATCTAGCACTGAGTACAGGAACTAGCGCTCTCTGCATGAATCTAGTACTGTGTGCAGGATCCAGTGCTCTCTGCATCTAGCACTGAGTACAGGAACTAGCGCTCTCTGCATGAATCTAGTACTGTGTGCAGGATCCAGTGCTCTCTGCATCTAGCACTGAGTACAGGAACTAGCGCTCTCTGCATGAATCTAGTACTGTGTGCAGGATCCAGTGCTCTCTGCATCTAGCACTGAGTACAGGAACTAGCGCTCTCTGCATGAATCTAGTACTGTGTGCAGGATCCAGTGCTCTCTGCATCTAGCACTGAGTACAGGAACTAGCGCTCTCTGCATGAATCTAGTACTGTGCGCAGGATCCAGTGCTCTCTGCATCTAGCACTGAGTACAGGAACTAGCGCTCTCTGCATGAATCTAGTACTGTGCGCAGGATCCAGTGCTCTCTGCATCTAGCACTGAGTACAGGAACTAGCGCTCTCTGCATGAATCTAGTACTGTGCGCAGGATCCAGTGCTCTCTGCATCTAGCACTGAGTACAGGAACGAGCGCTCTCTGCATGAATCTAGTACTGTGCGCAGGATCCAGTGCTCTCTGCATCTAGTACTGAGTACAGGATCTAGCACTCTCTGTATCTAGTACTCTGTACAGAGACAAGACTTCTCTGCATATTGAACTGTGTACAGGCACCAGCAGTTTCTGCATTTAGTACTGTGTGCAGAAACCAGTGCTCTCTGCTAGTACTGTGTGCAAGAACCAATGCTCCCTGCTAGTGCTGTGTGCAGAAGAGCTCTCTGCTAGTACTGTGCAGCAGGAACCAGCGCGTTCTGCTAATACTGTGTGCAGGAACTAGCACTCTCTGCTGGCACTGTGTGCCGGAACCAGCGCTCTCTGCTAGTTCTGTGTCCAAGAACCAGCGCTCTCTGCTAGTACTGTGTGCAGAAAGGCTCTCTGCTAGTGCAGTGTGCAGGAACCAGCACTCTCTGCTAGTACCGTGTGCAGGAACCAGTGTTCTTTGCTAGTACTGTGTGCAGGGACCAGCCCTATCTGCCAGTACTGTGTGCAGAAACCAGCACTCTCTGCTAGTACAGTGTTCAGGGACCAGCACTCTCTGTGAGTACTGTGTGCAGGAACCAGCGCTCTCTGCTGGTACTGTCTGCAGGAACCAGTGCTCTCTGCATCTAGCACTGTGTGCAGGAAACCATGCTCTCTGCTAGTACTGTGTGCAGGAACCAGTGCTCTCCGCTAGTACTGTATGCAAGAAACCAGCGCTCTATGCCAGTACTATGTGCAGGGACCAGTGCTTTCTTCTAGTATTGTGCGCATGGATAAGTGAGCTCTGCATCTAGTACTGTGTGCATGAATCAATGCTCTAGTTTGTGTACAGGAAGCAGCGCTCTCTGCTAGTAGTGTGTGCAGGAACCATTGCTCTCTGCTAGTACTGTGTGCAGAAACCAGTTATCTCTGCTAGTACTGTGTGCAGGAACCAGTGCTCTAGTATGTGTGCAGGAACCAGTGCTCCCTACTAGTACTGTGTGCAGGAACCAGCACTCTCTGCTAGTACTGTGTGCAGAGACCAGTGCTTTCTGTGAGTACTGTGTGCAGGGAACAGCCATCTCTGCTTGTACTGTGTGCAGAGACCAGTGCTTTCTGTGAGTACTGTGTGCAGGGACCAGCGCTCTCTGCTTGTACTGTGTGCAGAGACCAGCACTCTCCGTTAGTACCGTGTGCAGGAGCGCTCTCTGCTAGTACTGTGTGGAGGAACCAGCGCTCTCTGCTAGTACTATGTGGAGGAACCAGTGCTCCCTACTAGTACTGTGTGCAGGAGCGCTCTCTGCTACTACTGTGTTCAGGGACCAGCGCTCTCCGTTAGTACTGTGTGCAGAGACCAGCGCTCTCTGTTAGTACTGTGTGGAGGAGCGCTCTCTGCTAGTACTGGGTGGAGGAACCAGTGCTCTCTGCTAGTACTATGTGCAGGAACCAGTGCTCTCTGCTAGTACAGTGTGCAAGGACCAGCGATCTCTCCTAATACTGTGTGCAGGGACCAGCACTCTCCGCTAGTACTGTATGCAGGAACCAGCACTCTCTGTTAGTACTGTGTGCAGGAGCGCTCTCTGCTACTACTGTGTTCAGGGACCAGCGCTCTCTGTTAGTACTATGTGCAGGGACCAGCGCTCTCTGTTAGTACTGTGTGCAGGAGCGCTCTCTGCTAGTACTGGGTGGAGGAACCAGCGCTCTCTGCTAGTACTATGTGCAGGGACCAGCGCTCTCTGTTAGTACTGTGTGCAGGAGCGCTCTCTGCTACTACTGTGTTCAGGGACCAGCGCTCCCTGTTAGTACTGTGTGCAGGAGCGCTCTCTGCTAGTACTGGGTGGAGGAACCAGCGCTCTCTGTTAGTACTATGTGCAGGAACCAGTGCTCCCTACTAGTACTGTGTGCAGGAGCGCTCTCTGCTACTACTGTGTTCAGGGACCAGCGCTCTCCGTTAGTACTGTGTGCAGGGACCAGCGCTCTCTGTTAGTACTGTGTGCAGGAGCGCTCTCTGCTAGTACTGAGTGGAGGAACCAGCGCTCTCTGCTAGTACTATGTGCAGGAACCAGTGCTCTCTGCTAGTACAGTGTGCAAGGACCAGCGATCTCTCCTAATACTGTGTGCAGGGACCAGCACTCTCCGCTAGTACTGTATGCATGAACCAGCAATCTCTCTTAATACTGTGTTCAGGGACCAGCGCTCTCTGCTACTACTGTGTTCAGGGACCAGCGCTCTCTGTTAGTACTATGTGCAGGAGCGCTCTCTGCTAATACTGTGTGCAGGGACCAGCGCTCTCTGCTAGTACTGTATGCAGGAACTAGCACTCTCTGTTAGTACTGTGTGCAGGAGAGCTCTCTGCTAATACTGTGTGCAGGGACCAGCGCTCTCTGCTAGTACTGTATGCAGGAACCAGCACTCTCTGTTAGTACTGTGTGCAGGAGCGCTCTCTGCTACTACTGTGTTCAGGGACCAGCGCTCTCTGTTAGTACTGTGTTCAGGAGCGCTCTCTGCTAATACTGTGTGCAGGGACCAGCGCTCTCTGTTAGTACTGTGTGCAGGAGCGCTCTCTGCTACTACTGTGTTCAGGGACCAGCGCTCTCTGTTAGTACTGTGTTCAGGAGCGCTCTCTGCTGATACTGTGTGCAGGGACCAGCGCTCTCTGTTAGTACTGTGTGCAGGAGCGCTCTCTGCTACTACTGTGTTCAGGGACCAGCGCTCTCTGTTAGTACTGTGTTCAGGAGCGCTCTCTGCTAATACTGTGTGCAGGGACCAGCGCTCTCTGTTAGTACTGTGTTCAGGAGCGCTCTCTGCTAATACTGTGTGCAGGGACCAGCGCTCTCTGCTAGTACTGTATGCAGGAACTAGCACTCTCTGTTAGTACTGTGTGCAGGAGAGCTCTCTGCTAATACTGTGTGCAGGGACCAGCGCTCTCCGTTAGTACTGTGTGCAGGGATCAGCACTCTCCGCTAGTACTAAATGCCAGAACCAGCACTCTCTGTTAGTACTGTGTGCAGGAGCGCTCTCTGCTACTACTGTGTTCAGGGACCAGCGCTCTCTGTTAGTACTGTGTGCAGAAGCACTCTCTGCTAATAGTGTGTTCAGGGACCAGTGCTCCCTGTTAGTACCGTGTGCAGGAGCGCTCTCTGCTAGTACTGGGTGGAGGAACCAGCGCTCTCTGTTAGTACTATGTGCAGGAACCAGTGCTCCCTACTAGTACTGTGTGCAGGAGTGATCTCTGCTACTACTGTGTTCAGGGACCAGCGCTCTCTGTTAGTACTGTGTGCAGGGACCAGCGCTCTCTGTTAGTACTGTGTGCAGGAGCGCTCTCTGCTAGTACTGGGTGGAGGAACCAGCGCTCTCTGCTAGTACTATGTGCAGGAACCAGTGCTCTCTGCTAGTACAGTGTGCAAGGACCAGCGATCTCTCCTAATACTGTGTGCAGGGACCAGCACTCTCCGCTAGTACTGTATGAAGGAACCAGCACTCTCTGTTAGTACTGTGTGCAGGAGCCCTCTCTGCTACTACTGTGTTCAGGGACCAGCGCTCTCTGTTAGTACTGTGTGCAGGAGCGCTCTCTGCTACTACTGTGCTCAGCGACCAGCGCTCTCTGTTAGTACTATGTGCAGGAGCGCTCTCTGCTAGTACTGTGTTCAGGGACCAGTGCTCTCTGCTAGTACTGTGTGCAGGGATCAGCACTCTCTGCTAGTACTGTGTTCAGGGACCAGTGCTCTCTGCTAGTACTGTGTGCAGGGACCACTGCTCTCTGCTAGTACTGTGTGCAAGGATCAGCACTCTCTGCTAGTACTGTGTGCAGGGACCAGTGCTCTCTGCTAGTACTGTGAGCAGTGACCAGCACTCTCTGCTAGTACTGTGTGCAGGGATCAGCACTCTCTGCTAGTACTGTGAGCAGTGACCAGCACTCTCTGCTAGTACTGTGTGCTGGGACCAGTGCTCTCTGCTAGTACTGTGTGCAGGGACCAGCGATCTCTCCTAATACTGTATGCCGGAACCAGCACTCTCTGTTAGTACTGTGTGCAGGAGCGCTCTCTGCTAGTACTCAGTGGAGGAACCACTGCTCTCTGCTAGTACTGTGTGCAGGGGTCAGCACTCTCTGCTAGTACTGTGTTCAGGGACCAGTGCTCTCTGCTAGTACTGTGTGCAGGGACCACTGCTCTCTGCTAGTACTGTGTGCAGGGATCAGCACTCTCTGCTAGTACTGTGTGCAGGAGCGCTCTCTGCTAATACTGTGTGCAGGAGCACTCTCTGTTAGTACTGTGTTCAGGGACCAGCGCTCTCTGTTAGTACTGTGTGCAGGAGCGCTCTCTGCTAGTACTGTGTTCAGGGACCAGCGCTCTCTGGTAGTACTATGTGCAGGGACCAGCGCTCTCTGTTAGTACTGTGTGCAGGAGCGCTCTCTGCTAATACTGTGTGCAGGAGCGCTCTCTGTTAGTACTGTGTTCAGGGACCAGCGCTCTCTGTTAGTACTGTGTGCAGGAGCTCTCTCTGCTAGTACTGTGTTCAGGGACCAGCGCTCTCCGTTAGTACTATGTGCAGGAGCGCTCTCTGCTAATACTGTGTGCAGGGACCAGCGCTCTCCGTTAGTAATGTGTGCAGGGACCAGCGCTCTCTGTTAGTACTGTGTGCAGGAGCGCTCTCTGCTAATACTGTGTGCAGGAGCGCTCTCCGTTAGTACTGTGTGCAGGGACCAGCGCCCTTTGCGTGTACTGTATGCCGGAACCAGCACTCTCTGTTAGTACTGTGTGCAGGAGCGCTGTCTGCTAATACTGTGTGCAGGAGCGCTCTCTGTTAGTACTGTGTTCAGGGACCAGGGATCTCCGTTAGTACTGTGTTCAGGAGCGCTCTCTCCTATTACTGTGTGCAGCGACCAGTGCCCTTTGCTTGTACTGTATGCCGGAACCAGCACTCTCTGTTAGTACTATGTGCAGGAGTGCTCTCTGCTAGTACTGTGTGCAGGGACCAGCGCTCTCCACTAGTAATGTGTGCAGGGACCAGCGCTCTCTGCTAGTACTGTATGCAAGAACCAGCACTCTCTTTTAGTACTGTATGCCAGAACCAGCGCTCTCTGTTAGTACTGTGTGCAGGGACACCCTCTGCTAGTACTGTGCACAGAAGCACTCTCTGCTAGTACTGGGTGCAGGAACCAGTTCTCTTTGCTAGTACTGTGTGCAGGGACTACTGCTCTCTGCTTGTTCTATGTGCAGGAACCAGTGCTCAATGCTAGTACTGTGTGCAGTAACCAGTACTGTGTGCAGAAGCGCTCTCTGCTAGTACTGTGTGCAGGGACCAGTACTGTGTGCAGAAGCGCTCTCTGCTAGTACTGTGTACAAGGACCAGTACTGTGTGCAGAAGCGCTCTCTGCTAGTTCTGTGTGCAGGGACCAGTACTGTGTGCAGAAGCACTCTCTGCTAGTACTGGATGCAGGAACCAGTTCTCTTTGCTAGTACTGTGTGCTGGGACCAGCGCTCTCCGCTAGTTCTATGTGCAGGAACCAGTGCTCACTGCCAGTACTGTGTGCAGGGACTAGCGCTCTCCGCTAGTTCTATGTGCAGGAACCAGTGCTCACTGCTAGTACTGTGTGCAGGAACCAGTACTGTGTGCAGAAGCGCTCTCTTCTAGTATTGTGTGCAGGAACCAGTACTGTGTGCAGAAGCGCTCTCTGCTAGTACTGTGTGCAAACATCAAAAATCTCCTCATCTCACATTGCTGCAACCAGCAGTTTTGGCCTCAGCAGTCTCAGTCTAGAGCGGTCTCAGCACATAGCACTCTCTGCCTCTAACACTCCCTTCTTCAGCACTCTCCGCTCTCAGTAAACACAAAGGCTTCCCTCAAACACTGTCTCCCAAGCCCCTTTCTAGAGCCCTCTCTCCCACTCTAATGCTCTCTTGTGGCACGTTCTGCCCACAGCACCCTCTGCCGCCCCTCTCTTTGCCCCCTGAGGTCAAGGCCTTCAGCACCCCCTCTCTCTATGCCCCAGCAGCCTCTGCCTCCAACACTCTCTGCCCAGTACTCATAGCCTCCAGCACTCTCTGCCCTCTTTTACACCCTGCTTCCCTTCACACAACTCCCAACACAATCTGCCTCCTGCACTTTGTGTCTCGTTTCTCTCTGCTCACAGCTCTCTTTTCCTCAGCACATTCTTCCTCCAAGAAGCTCTTTCTCCGTTCTCTTTGCCTTCAACTCCCTGTGCCTCCTTGAACTCTCGCTCCCTCCTCTCTACTCCTAGCGCTCTGTGTCTCCAGCAAGCTCTACTCACAGCCTACTGCCTCCCTTCTCTATTCTCAGCAGTCTGTGTCTCTACCAGTCTATGCTAACAGCTCCTTGCCTGAAAATGCTACTTTTAGAAAGTTTATATTTTCTTTTCCCAACCATTTGGTGCCTGTATCCTGGTTCACATGACTAGCTGTAGCTGGCAGTTGGTCTTTGTGTAGACAGTGAGACAAAGGGGGGATATGTTTTGACAGGATGGGCCATCTCTGACTTGATGGGGGGGCGGAGCTGTCACTTATAACTCTTGCACATCACAAAGACTCTGCCTTAGTTTACTCACAAGGGTTCAAAGGGTTTCACACTAGTCTTTTGTGCCCCTAGACAATCTGGGGCCAGGAGAGGGAGGCAGGAAATTCCAGACACCTCTGTAGGAAAGGAGTCTAGAAGTTTCTCCCACTTTAACGTGGGCACCAGGTATAAATATTGGACCCTCAGACCCAACCCTTCAGTACACCTCTGGACCAGTGGAAGACTCAGAAGGACTGCTAAGTTGCTCTGCTGCAAGAAGAAGAAGGACTGCTACTCTGCTGCCCTCCTGCCTGAGTGAGATGGACTGGACCTGCATCTTTGATCCAGGATCACAAGACAGATTGCAAGGGTTAGCTGGCTGACTTTCTGATCAGAACCTTAGGGACTGAAAGGTCTCCAACCACCTTGAACCCTGCACCTGGACTCTGCCTGCTGTGAGTCCTGACCCCCAGCTCCGCATCGGAACTGCCGCTGAGCAACGCATCCCCGACGCAGGAACACGCAGCTCTTCTGAACCATCGCTGCATGACGCCTCCTTGACACAGGACTTCGCATTGTTGCCCCACAGCTTCTCGGAACAGCATGTGCGTGACGCATCCTCAACAATGGACCTCACATCACAGCCCTGCAGCTCCACAGATCCACCGATGTGTGACGCATCCTCAACGCAGGATCTCGTAGCACAGCCCTAGAGCTCCTCAGAACTGCCGCTGCACGACGTATCCTTGACACAGGACCTCGCATCATAGCCCCGCAACTCCTCAGACCAACCGTTGTGTGGTGCACACTGGACACGGGATCTCACAATGTTCCACAATCAGGATTTAAGGTACTTTGTTCAGTGGGCTTAATTTGGTCCCTGCATCGGGGCTCACTCCATCGCCGTTGGCCTGAGCTTGTGCGTGACCAGATAACCACAGTTGACGCTTTGAGCTTTTTCGTGTTATATTGACTTAAATCTTTAAAATTGCATATCTCTGGTTCTGATTTGATTTTTGTTGTTTTGGTCTTAGATTATTTATTACATTTTAATCTATTTTTCTAAATTGGTGTGGAATCTTTCTTCTATTGTGTTTTCATCTTATTACTGTTTCAATTCCTGCACAAATACTTTAAACATTGCCTCTAAGATAAGCCTGACTGCTTAGTGCCAAGCTACCAGAGGGTTGAGCACAGGTTAATTTGAGGTTTGCTTGTGTTTCACCCTGACAAGAATTGTGGTTGCTACTTGAGTAGGGTTTCACCCCCTCAACCAGTAGCCTAATTTCCTACATCCCTGCACTCTGTGCCTCTAGTGGTCTCTGCTCACAGCACTCTGCCTTCCTTTTCCCTACTCCCAGCACTCTTTCCCTCCAGCAGTCCCTGTGCACAACACTCTGCCTCTCTTGTGTCTACTCTTAGGACTCTGTGCCTCCAGCAGTCTCTACTCACAGCACACTGCCTCCCTTCTCTATACTTCCAGTACTCTGTGCCTCCAGCAGTCTCTGTGCACAACATTCTGCTTATTTTGTGTCTACTCCCAGCTCTCTGTGCCTACAGCAGTCGCTGCTCACAGCACTCTACCTCCCTTTTCTCTACTACCAGCACTCTGTGCCTACAGCAGTCTCTGCTAATGGCACTCTGCCTCTGTTCTCTCTACTCCCAGCATCCTGTGCCTCCAGCAGTCTCTGCTCACAGCACTCTACCTCCCTCTCTCACCTCCCAGCACTATGTGTCTCCAGCAGTCTCTGTTCACAGCACTCTACCTCCCTCTCTCTCCTCCCAGCACTCGGGGGCCGATTCCGATCTCGGCCGGTAGGGCTCCGAATCGGATTCGGATTTACCGGATCCGATTCGGAGCCCTTTTTCCCGACCGAATCGTACGCGGGTCCGGCCGAGCGAGTACGATGCAGGCACCCGCGAAAACTCCGACCGACTCGAACGCGGCTTCAACACGCTCCGACCGACTCGCATGGACACGACTCGCACCACGCTATGGAGACGTTTCCCGGCCGGGTAAGTACGATGCGCGCCGCGAGCAGTCCGATCGACTCGCGCCGTCCGGCTCGAAAAAGCTGTCGGAGCCGGCCTTTGGGGTCCGCGTCGGACCCCCTGTACGCGTAGGCGCGCGAGTCGCACACAGGGGGACCCATGGGTCCCCCTACCTGTGCGTGTACGGCGCGAATCGCTTCGCCGCGTACACGCTGTAGGGGCGCCCTTGTCCGCCTCGCACCCATTGAGTCAATGGGAGCCCGCATACGCGTTGTACGACAGGCTCCCATTGACTTCAATGGGAGTCCGACCGACTCGAGTCCGATGGCATGCGTGCGCATCGTACTCGATCGGTCGGACTGCCCGAGTCCGATTCGGTCGGAAATCTCTCCGGGTCCGGCTCGGTCGGAGAGATTTCCGGCCCGAATCGGAATCGGCCCCTCTGTGTCTACAGCAGTCTCTGCTAATGGCACTCTGCCTCTGTTCTCTCTACTCCCAGCATCCTGTGCCTCCAGCAGTCTCTGCTCATGGAACTCTGCCTCTTTACTCCCAGCACTATGTGTCTCCAGCAGTCTCTGCTCACAGCACTCTACCTCTGTCCTCTCTACTCCCAGCACTCTGTGCCTCCAGCAGTTTCCACTGACAGCACTCTGCCTCCCTTCTCTATACTTCCAGTACTCTGTGCCTCCAGCAGTCTCTGCTCACAGCACCTTGCCCCTGTCCTTTCTACTCCCGGCACTCTGTGCCTCCAGCAGTCTCTGCTCACAGCACCTTGCCTCTGTCCTTTATACTCCCTGCACTCTGTGCCTCCAGCAGTCTCTTCTCACAGCACCTTGCCTCTCTCCTCCCAGCACTCTGTCACCTCCAGCAGTCTCTGCTCACAGCACTCTACCCCTCTCCTCTCTACTACCAGCTCTCTGTGCCTCTGTCCTTTCTACTCCCAGCACTCTGTGCCTCCAGCAGTCTCTGCTCACAGCACTCTGCGCATTTCTCTCTACTCCCAGCACTCTGTCCCTCCAGCAGTCTCTGCTCACAGCACTCTACCCCTCTCCTCTCTACTACCAGCACTCTGTGCCTCTGTCCTTTCTACTCCCAGCACTCTGTGCCTCCAGTAGTCTCTGCTCACAGCACTCTGCTTCACCTCTCTCTACTCCCAGCACCCTGTGCCTCCAGCAGTCTCTATTCACGGCGATACACCCTGACATACAAACAGAGTGGTGCACCCTGACATACAAGTAGAGTGGTACCCCCTGACATACACGGAGAATGGAACACAGTGACATACAAACAGAGTGGTGCACACTGACATACAAGTAGAGTGGTGCACCCTGACATACAAGTAGAGTGGTACACCCTTACATAGAAACAAAGGTGTACACCGTTACATACAAGTAGAGTGGTACACCCTGACATAGAAGTAGAATGTTACACCCTGGCTTACAAGTAGAGTAGTACACCCTGACATACAAGTAGAGTGGTACACCCTGACATACAAACAGAGTTGTACACCCTGACATACAAGTTGAGTGGTACACCCTGACATACAAGTAGAGTGGTACACCGTGACATACAAGTAGAGTGGTACCCCCTGACATACACGTAGAATGGAACACAGTGACATACATGTAGAGTGGTACGCCCTGACATACAAGTAGAGTGGTGCACTCTGACATACACATAGAGGTGTACACCCTGAAATACAAGTAGAAGTGGTACACCCTGACATACAGGTAAAGTGATACGCCCTGACATGCAAGTAGAGTGGTACCCCCTCACATACAAGTAGAGTGGTACTCCCTCACATACAAGTAGAGTGGTACACCCTCACATACAAGTAGAGTGGTACACCCTGACACAAAAGTAGAGTCGTACACCCTGACGTAAAAGTAGAGTGGTACGCCCTGACGTACAAGTAGAGTGGTGCGCCCTGACGTACAAGTAGAGTGGTACGCCCTGACGTACAAGTAGAGTGGTACATTCTGACATACAAGTAGAGTGGTACGCCCTGACGTACAAGTAGAGTGGTACTTCCTCACATACAAGTAGAGTGGTACACCCTGACATAAAAGTAGAGTGGTACAGCCTGACACAAAAGTAGAGTCGTACACCCTGACGTAAAAGTAGAGTGGTACGCCCTGACGTACAAGTAGAGTGGTACGCCCTGATGTACAAGTAGAGTGGTACGCCCTGACGTACAAGTAGAGTGGTACGCCCTGACGTACAAGTAGAGTGGTACGCCCTGACGTACAAGTAGAGTGGTACACCCTGACGTACAAGTAGAGTGGTACGCCCTGACGTACAAGTAGAGTGGTACTTCCTCACATACAAGTAGAGTGGTACACCCTGACATAAAAGTAGAGTGGTACACCCTGACATAAAAGTAGAGTCGTACACCCTGACGTACAAGTAGAGTGGTACGCCCTGATGTACAAGTAGAGTGGCACGCCCTGACGTACAAGTAGAGTGGTACGCCCTGACGTACAAGTAGAGTGGTACACCCTGACGTACAAGTAGAGTAGAGTGGTACACCCTGACATAAAAGTAGAGTCGTACACCCTGACGTACAAGTAGAGTGGTACGCACTGATGTACAAGTAGAGTGGCACGCCCTGACGTACAAGAAGAGTGGTACGCCCCTGATGTACAAGTAGAGTGGTACGCCCTGAAGTACAAGTAGAGTGGTACGCCCTGACGTACAAGTAGAGTGGTACAGCCTGACGTACAAGTAGAGTGGTACACCCTCACATACAAGTAGAGTGGTACACCCTGACATAAAAGTAGAGTCGTACACCCTGACATAAAAGTAGAGTCGTACACCCTGACGTACAAGTAGAGTGGTACGCCCTGACGTACAAGTAGAGTGGTACACCCTGAGATACAAGTAGAGTGGTACGCCCTGATGTACAAGTAGAGTGGTATGCCCTGACGTACAAGTAGAGTGGTACACCCTGACGTACAAGTAGAGTGGGACGCCCTGACGTACAAGTAGAGTGGTACTCCCTCACATACAAGTAGAGTGGTACACCCTGAGATAAAAGTAGAGTGGTACACCCTGACATAAAAGTAGAGTCGTGCACCCTGACGTACAAGTAGAGTGGTACGCCCTGACGTACAAGTAGAGTGGTACGCCCTGATGTACAAGTAGAGTGGCACGCCCTGACGTACAAGTAGAGTGGTACGCCCTGACGTACAAGTTGAGTGGTACGCCCTGACATACAAGTAGATTGGTACACCCTGATGTAGAAGTAGAGTTGTACCCCCTGACATACACGTAGAATGGAACACAGTGACATACATGTAGAGTGGTACGCCCTGACATACAAGTAGAGTGGTGCACTCTGACATACACATAGAGGTGTACACCCTGAAATACAAGTAGAAGTGGTACACCCTGACATACAGGTAAAGTGATACGCCCTGACATGCAAGTAGAGTGGTACTCCCTCACATACAAGTAGAGTGGTACTCCCTCACATACAAGTAGAGTGGTACACCCTCACATACAAGTAGAGTGGTACACCCTGACACAAAAGTAGAGTCGTACACCCTGACGTAAAAGTAGAGTGGTACGCCCTGACACAAAAGTAGAGTCGTACACCCTGACGTAAAAGTAGAGTAGTACGCCCTGACGTACAAGTAGAGTGGTACGCCCTGACGTACAAGTAGAGTGGTACGCCCTGACGTACAAGTAGAGTGGTACACCCTGACGTACAAGTAGAGTGGTACGCCCTGACGTACAAGTAGAGTGGTACTCCCTCACATACAAGTAGAGTGGTACACCCTGACATAAAAGTAGAGTCGTACACCCTGACATAAAAGTAGTGGTACACCCTGACGTACAAGGAGAGTGGTACGCCCTGATGTACAAGGAGAGTGGCACGCCCTGACGTACAAGAAGAGTGGTACGCCCCTGATGTACAAGTAGAGTGGTACACCCTGAAGTACTAGTAGAGTGGTACGCCCTGACGTACAAGTAGAGTGGTACGGCCTGACGTACAAGTAGAGTGGTACACCCTCACATACAAGTAGAGTGGTACACCCTGACATAAAAGTAGAGTCGTACACCCTGACATAAAAGTAGAGTCGTACACCCTGACGTACAAGTAGAGTGGTACGCCCTGATGTACAAGTAGAGTTGTACACCCTGATGGACAAGTAGAGTGGTACACCCTGATGTACAAGTAGAGTGGTATGCCCTGACGTACAAGTAGAGTGGTACACCCTGACGTACAAGTAGAGTGGGACGCCCTGATGTACAAGTAGAGTGGTACTCCCTCCCATACAAGTAGAGTGGTACACCCTGAGATAAAAGTAGAGTGGTACACCCTGACATAAAAGTAGAGTCGTACACCCTGACATACAAGTAGAGTGGTACGCCCTGACGTACAAGTAGAGTGGTACGCCCTGATGTACAAGTAGAGTGGTACGCCCTGATGTACAAGTAGAGTGGCACGCCCTGACGTACAAGTAGAGTGGTACGCCCTGACGTACAAGTAGAGTGGTACGTCCTGACATACAAGTAGATTGGTACGCCCTGACGTAGAAGTAGAGTGGTACACCCTGACATAAAAGTAGAGTGGTACACCCTGACATACAAGTAGAGTGGTACACCCTGACGTACAAGTAGAGTTGTACGCCCTGACGTACAAGTAGAGTGGTAGGCCCTGACGTACAAGTAGAGTGGTACACTCTGACATAAAAGTAGAGCGGTACACCCTGACGTACAAGTAGAGTAGTACACCCTGACATATGCATAAAGTGGTAAACCCTGACATACAAATAGTGTGGTACACCCTGACATATTTCGGTGCACAGACAGAATATCGAGTTTTAAATGTCGACATACACAAATATCGAGTTGGAAATATTGTGATGCAGAAATATCGACAGCAAGAATATTGTGGTCAAGAATATCGACTTGGAGGTAAGAAATATCGTTTTTGAAAATATCAAAATCATTAATATCGTTTGCAAAAATATAGTTGTTTAAAATATCGATGTTTGAATTAGTGTTATGTATTTTAGGGGCCCATTACGATGGCGGGCGGAAGCACTACCGCCGTGCTGGCGGATGCAAAAACCACCAGTTACCGCCAGCACGCAGCAGTCCACACGCCCGCCCAATTACGATGCGAAAAGCAGGCCAAACACCGCCGGCAAGCCAGCAACACCGTCCGCCATCAAAGTGCGCCCGCACACGTAGCGGCGCAGCACAACTGACACACACCGTCCGACGAAACACGTCCCGCCCGGCGCATAAATTACGATGCCGCAAACAAACGGCTCCCACGGCAAAGAGACACCGCACGTGAAAGAGAGGCGGAAACACGGACGCAGAGCACGGACAACGAAGAAGCGGCACCCCGGGCATGAATCCAGCACTGCAGGCCCTTCCCATGCTTCTGCTGATGCACCACCAAGGACGCAACGTACCGCGGAGACGCAGGTAGGCACACACACAACAAGTGCACGCAAACAGCGCACACAGTGCAAGGGCGGAAAAGCGGACAACCCCCCACCAGCGCGTGTACACTACACATCCACCATCGCATCCACATATGACACACAGGCCAAATCGTAACATCGCAGAACACATGTGTACACACCACCTGGGACTAGGAACCAACCACCCAGTCACGGCCCCAAAGCGCCGATGACGCCGCCACACATGCGCACAACGCAGAGGCCAACCGCAGCGCCATGCATGCGTCGCACACAGACACAGGGACACAACCAAGCAGCACACACACCAGCCCCACCCCGAACGCACATGACACGTGACAGGCCGGCCACAGACATGTCCCCAACGCCCAATTCACGGACAACACCCAACGCCACACAACCGACGCACACATGTCAGTGAAGACACGCAACAGCAGGACACACCCCAGTGTAACAAACATGGCGTAGCACACAGCGGCGGCAACACCAACTAGGAGAAGCAGGGCCCCTTCGGGAAGAGGAACGCCAGTACCACACTGAAAAACCCATACCACCCTGCACATATGAACAAGACACATGAAACGGAACACCAAAGAACCCGGGGACCGACAACAGGTGGCCCAAGAATTACATCCACACACAAGGCCCAACGCAGAGCGGAAAGGCAGCCTGCCGCCCACACAAGGGAGAGCAGACAGCACTGAATGACCTTCCATTCCAACACCGAAACCACAGCCCTACGACAGAAGCCGGTGAATACAGCCATTGTCCAAGAATAGACCAACACAGGCATGCCGAGGAGACCGACCACACGGCAGATAGCGCATATCACAGAAGCACACAACGGACGGGGAAGAAAGAAGAAAACACTCCCCCATGTCGGCCACATGCAAGTTAATTGGAAGGAGTCACACAGCACTGACCTTGAACTGTCTGAGAAGCATGTGGGAAGAGGGCCCGTGTCCTCCAAACAAGCCAACAGAACACAAGTCCTGTCTCCCCACGACTACACAGAGCTCACAGCAACCCCGGAGCGTGCACATTGCAGACTGCACACACAGCCGGAGCACGCCACCTCTACGAACCGCTGCGAAATGGCAACCGCAACACACCTACCCAACTACGCCGAAGAGCTCAAGCTGTACCAAACCAGCACGATACATACATTGGGATGCGATCTCCTGTCCCTGCTGAACGTAAGTTACCGACTGACTTACCGCATCACATTGTTCAGCTGCGTCATGCCCGTCTTCTACTGTCGGAGGTGTCCCTACCAGCATCCCGTCGAGATATGCCTCTCCAACCCGGCATGTCTGAAGGCGGACCTGCTACCACTACTCCTCCCTCTGGACGCACACGACAGGGCCTGCTCTGCCTATGGGGGCATGGCGTATGTGGCCAACATCGCACGCGCACTGAAATGGAACCACTGTGCCTCCACACGACGGATCATCGAGAACAGCTACATCGAATGTCACCCAGCATGCCCCATCATGGTCCTCCAAGGGACAACCTACGAACAACACCTTGACAGCCACCATCCGCTTCATTGGCTGGCAAACATGTACACCACCAATGACATGGAAGCCCTGCTGGACGGCATCGCATACCTGACAACCTGTAAATACGTCGGACCACAACGCAGGTTCCCCGAGTGACCTATGATGTCCAACCCCGCACCCATGCTTAGCTTCCGCACGGACTGGCCAGTCACCACCACAACAGCCATACCAAACGACCGGCAACTGTAACCACACCATCAACGACATCGCCATGACATCAGATATGACCGGGACATGCACACTGTTCCCCATCACATCCAGGAACACCGCATGCATCGTGGGAGGCAGTGGCATGGGCTCTGTGTATCGCACCCACATGGACGGAACTGCACGAACAACCAGGACACGACATGGATCCAGCGCACATGGACACACACACCGCTCAGTGGACATGAATAGGTCGCCTGGAGTCTGTGGGTGCTGCACCCCTCCCACCCCCGCCCCGGGAATCCCATACCAGGACCTTTGCATGGACGACAAGTGCATACAACAACAACACGACCCCAGTGACTGTGACATGTCCAGTAACCACCACAGTGCAACAACAAGTGGCACGCCGCTGCATGCACGCAAGCACATGCCCTGATGTCATCTCACATGCACGCGTGCATGAGGAACAACACGCAGCAAACCTGTCACATGGAACTGAGATGGACTGTGCCCATGATGCCGAGCGGTCTGGTAGGCTACATGTATACCGTCTGTGTCAAAGTCCGCAGCTCCGCAGCTATACGTAAATGTACATTAGCACAGCCTTGGCCAAGCAGATGTAACCCCACACCCTATCCCATTTGTAATCATGCTCAGTATATCCTCAACATGTATTCCGCTGCCAGTAGTGTCCACTATACTGCATCACAGAGGACAGAAGACTCAATATAATGTTTGAAACCAAAACTGCCTCCGCTGACTCATTTCACAAGTACGAATGAGAGAGGATGAGAGTATGTGAAGTACACAGCAGTCGTGACATGACCATGTAGTTCACTGGCATTGGATGTCAACGCAAATGAGTAGCACTACTGTGGAAGACACACATGTGTCGTGTGAAGTCGTATGGACGCAGTGCTCAGGTGGGTGGGTGCGACGGGTAGATGCGCACATGCCAAGTTGGAGCACGCCGTGTTGGGAGGGCTCATGAACAGTACACCACCGCTTCCCTGGGCATTGTGAGAGGACACCTGTCGGGGGGAGTGAACACGTGTGTGCACAGCAGCCGGGCACACGTACAAAGCGGTACCAGGCGCACCTCAGCCCACCCTCTGTGGACAAGCTGGATCCTGTTGTGCGCCCGCCATGCCCCTTGACAAGGCACACACAGCCCCAGTCGACCAGGTGTAACCCCAACATAGTCAATCCGCACAGGCGATACAGGGCACGGGATGGCAGTGGAGCATGGTGTGTGAGAGGTCTCCTCGCGCTCCTCCTGGTCATATCACGCAGGCAATAGAACCTCAACGTCTAGCATGGCACAAGTCAGATGGAAGTGTAGGGGGGACGCACCACAGCACGAGCAGCACTGACGTCACGGGAGGTGGCTCGCACCATCCCATCCATTGCCCATCATACCAACCACGCCACATGCCATTGCGACTAAGTGCAAGCGCGTGCGCCACCACCCCTGAGCCCTCCCCAGAGAGGCCAAAGAGTGAATGTGTGGGCCATCAGCCACAGACGGACGCGGCATGGCCGCAAGGGCAGCCACAGCCACTGGGTGTCGCAGGTGGCGGATCCGGAAGGCGAAGACTGTGATGCATAGTCCATGCAGGCCGGGTCTCCATTTGGGGCACCACGCAGGTGGACGGCGTCCCGCCACACATCATACCCTGAGACAGCCCACTCGTGCAACTGGACCCACACATACACTCCTTGCCCTCTCTGGTGCGAGCTTGGGGCTGCCTGTGCAAGCGCTAGCCTCGCAGGTGAGCATGCATATTGGGGGGCGAGGGGAGGACATGAGGGCTGGGGCGAAGATGACTGTATCACTGTCAGTTAGTACAAGGGATGACCCAGATGTGGAAAGGAAGAGACGTGTCCCGTGTGTACTGCAACTAGTCGCCAATCCAACTACCCCCCCATGTCCGGAATGTAAGCCCGCACCTAGGCCCGCCCATCCGCCACATCGAACATACCACCAGCACGACTACCTTCCCATTCGAAACACTGACTGGGGGTGGCGACCAGTGAACAATCATGTGTAGCCTACCCACGCGTACATGTGGGCCCTCCATGATCCATGTCACCTGCGGCAAAGACATGACATGCGCAATGAGGGAAGTGAGGAGAGCTGTCCGCCCCACGCGCAGAAGGTGCATCAGCTCCACAGACCCAGCAGCGAGTCCAGCAGGGGTCACATGTGCAGGGGCAGCTGTGCCTGGTGTGAAGGCACATGCATATAGACAGCACATCGACCAATGTGTAGTCTGCCCACATCCACAGTCCATCATCATGCGGACATAGGAATTGAACACAGGGCAACACATCTTAGCTGGTGCACCCACCGTGACCAACAATGCGCAATCATCGACGTACCCGCCCTGTGCATGGCCCCCACCCAACGGAGGCACATCCAGTGCCACCATCCCACACACACAAGCCTTCCACGGAACATGCTGTGTCCAATGGTCAGTACAGAGTCAGCGCCCATCTGGTGGATCCTGAACAGGAGACACATGCACACACATGCCAGCTCCCACTATGTACGACTGCCACCTGGCACGTGCAATGTAACCTCTCACCTGTGACGTGTGACTGCAAGCACACAGCCGTCTTGGCATGGGGCTGTCAATGTGGACACCAGTCAATGTTTCGGGAGCTGTGATCCGTACAGTGCTGTACATAGGGTGCAGTGCTGACACCTACTACTGTCTCATATCCCCTCGTGCCACAGGTCCCACTTGTATTGGCCGCTCAGCCCGTGCCCACATCGTCGTCGTCGTGTGCCATACTCATCCAGCCTCGGAAGCAGTACCATGCTCAGCAGACACTCATGTTGCCGTGGCGTTGCCGCTTGACGAATATGCAGTCAGTCCCCATCAGCACGCCCCGCAAGTCATTGGGGCCTAGATCCCCATGTGCATGCACATGGCAGTGGTATGTCTCACTTGCCATTGCCATTGTTGGGAGACCTGTGTAAGTGTATTGTGGCCGTGCCGTCCCAGCTTGACAGCTGGGCTGTGGCTCATGTGCTTGCTCAGTCATGTCAGTGATGTGTATGCGAAATTGCTATGTGCCGTGTTGCTTTGACATGTGTCCTCTGCCATTTAACCCAGGCGGAGACCGAACATTGACCGCCCATACCAATTGCTGGCGGACATGGACGATACAGAGGTAATCAGGAAGTTTCGGCTGGACAGGCCAACTCTGCATCGACTGTGTGCCATGTTAGAGCCCCATCTCCGTCCCCGCAGGGTGTATCCGACTGCTGTCACCCCCACGGCTAAGGTGATGGCCGCCATGCATTTCTTCGCCACTGGGTCATTCCAGCACACAGTGGGCAGTGGAGGAGGGATGTCCCAGCCCATGTTCAGCAAGGTGCTGAGGGATGTACTGGCAGCCATGATGCTGTACCGGAACAGGTACATCCGCTTCCCCAGGGCTCGTGAATTGGCGGCAGTGAAGGGTGCATTCTATGCCCTTGGCAGAATCCCACACGTCGTGGGAGCCATTGACTGCACACATGTTGGCCTTGTTCCACCACAGGCCACTGAGCACCTGTACCGCAACAGGAAGCACACGCACTCCCTGAATGTGCAAGTGGTGTGCCTTGCGGACATGGTGATCACCCACGTGTGTGCCAAGTTTCCAGGCTCGGCCCATGACGCACACATAATGCGCAACAGCATCTTGCCACGACTGATGGCCAATCTGCAACAGGATCGTGGCTGTATTGTCGGTGAGTATGTGGAGTGGTGTAGCGTGCTGGTTGTGCGATGCTGTCCCCTGTCCAGTTGGAATAGCAACGGTTCTCTGTGTCCCTCACACCCAGGTGACTCTGCGTATCCGAATGGGGCATGGCTGCTCAGTCCATTGAGGAATCCTCGCACCCCAGCAGACGATCGCTACAATGAGGCACATGGGAGGACCAGACGTGTGGTCGAGCGTACCTTTGGCCTCCTCAAGTCCAGGTTCAGGTGCCTGGACCGCACCGGAGGTGCACTGGCGTACTCCCCACAGAAGGTGTGCCAGATAGTGGTGGCGTGCTGCATGCTGCACAATCTGGCCATTCGGAAGCAGATCCCCCTCATTGTGGATGACGGAGATCAACCAGGGCCCCAGCCCGCAGACCAGGACAGCTCGAGTGAGGTGGACAGCGGAGAGGAGGAAGCTGGGAATGTGCGCCAGCAGCTCATCGCCCGCTACTTCACTTGACGGTGAGTGTCCATGTACGACGGATGATGTGTCTGTATCTATGCAGGTGTGTGTGTGCTGTGTCAGGGTGGCCGTATGTTCACTGCGTGCAGTGTGTCAACGCTCCATGGCCAGGGTAGTATGCCACTGTTGGTGACTGTGGCATTGTGCCCTATTGCTCTGTGCGATGTGTGTACATTGCTTGTAGTTGTTGACATGTACTGTGTGATGGGTGTGTGACACACTCATTGAATGTGCTCCTGTTCTGTCTCCCACCCCTAGGTCCCTACAGGCCCTCCGGATTCCATTTCCATGCCACGCATCAGGTGCCTTTCCGCCCAAGGTGGCCGTTGTATTCCGTACAATAAAGACACAGGGCACAAACAGCAGTTAGTGAAAAAGGTGCATTTATTACAAACTGTGACATGTGATTGTGTGTAAGGTGATGACAAAAGTGGTGCGTGCAGTGACAATGAGCTGTCGGTCATGGCTGCGTGATGATCAGGGTGTACCCACTGGTTCTATGTCCATAGTCCAACACACACATGCCATCCAGATGGCTGTGTGGAGTGGGATCGTAGAGCAAGTCAATGCAGTGGCTGGTCAAGGAAGGCTGGCGGAAGGCTGGCTGGCTGCCTCACTTGCGACTGGAGCGTGCGAAGTCCTCCCGGGAGATCTGTTTCCTCTTCGGACGGCCCCTTCCACGTTTGGGAGGGGGTGTGTGGTGGCGACCTGCTGGTGGTGGGTGAGGTGTGCTCACTGGCTGTGGACGCAGGGGAAGTGGACACTGCTGGCCGACCCTGCGCCCTAGCAGGTGGTGGCGGAGGTGGTGTTGCTGGCCTTGCCTGTGACCCCACCGCCACCACCAGCTGGCCCATGAGGTCCACGAGTTGGTCCATACGGGACACGAATTGGCCCATATGGGCGTCCATGGACCTCAGCACCCCCAGCACCTCCCGCGTGTCAGTAGCAGACCTGGCCCATTGTCCTTGGGCCTCTTCATAGGCCCCAAGGACTCTGTCCATTTGAGGCAGGGCATGGCTCCCAGGGGAGACTGGCGTTTCCCTGACCCTGCTCCTCCTACCAGTCCTGCTGCCACCGGCCTGCCCACTAGCCACATTGCTCACCACGGTCCTCGCTGTGGCTCCCAGGGTGGATCCAGTCGGCCGGGCCACCACCTGCGCTGGGGCTGGTGCCAGCGAAGACGTGGTGGTGGTGGAGGCGGTGGTGGTCGGTGCGGCGATGGTGGCGGTTGCGGCAGTGGTAGTGGCCGCAATGACCGTGGGTGTGGCCGCAACGACAGTGGCAGCAGGGGACTGGGACTGTTCAGCATCCCTGGATGATGGGTTGGTGGGTAGGAGGGGTCCTGGGGAGCGGCTGGGCCCTGCCACGCCAGATGGGCCAGCTTGGTAGTCCGTGTCCGAAGAGGTGGACAGATCCTCCAGATCCGTGTGTCCTCGTTGGGGGCTTGTAGGCTGGCTGTGCTGGCTGCTGTCTCCATCCCCAGCGTCCAGCAGTTCGTCACCTGTGGAGAGAATGAGATTTGTTATTGTGTTGCACCTGGCGAAGTATGTATTAGTCGTCTGACATTGGCAGTTCGTGCAATCTCGTACATGGGTTTCCCGGAGGCGAGTGTGTGGCTGTGGCATCTGTAGGTGTGTGTGCTAGGCAATGGGACTGTGTGCTGTGCACATGTGGCATGGGACGGATTGGCTATGCCGATGGGTGTGTTGCTGTGCTCCTACTTATTGTGACTCTGGTGTATGCGGGCTCCAGGCCCATCCTGGGTCTGGTTTGTACTTTGCTTTTGGAGTTCATATGGAACGCTTAGGAACGCATATGGCAACATGGGGGCCATGCCCCAGATTCGCATTTGGGATGGAATATGCTTTTGGGGTTCAAATGGAACGCTTAGGAACGCATATGGCAACATGGGGGCCATGCCCCAGATTCGCATTTGGGATGGAATATGCTTTTGGGGTTCAAATGGAATGCTTAGGAACGCATATGGCAACATGGGGGCCATGCCCCAGATTCGCATTTGGGAGGGGATATGCTTTTGGGGTACATGCTGTGAGCCATGGGTGCCGAACGTGACATGTGTTGTGGCAGCATGACAGTGCATGGTCTGAGGTGTGTGCATGCCTGACATGCCCTGCATATTTGCTGTCTGTTGTGGTTACTGGACATGGCATTGGACGCATCGTTATGAGTGAGTGATAGTTGTGTGCCAGCCAACGTATTGCAGTTGTCCCATCTCCTTGGTGTGCGTGCTGCCCTGTGCCATGTGCATCACTGCAGTGCTCGGGGGGTGTGGCCCATGTTGTGTGTTGTTGCTCACAGTGTGTCGTGCGCTTAATTGACTTCTGGCACATGGTTGGTCATGGGCATGTGTCTTAGCGTGACTGCTGTATGTGTGGCAGCTGTGCGGATGACATGCCTTTCATGAGACTGGGGCTGACGGATGGGATGGATGGTATGTTGTATGTGCATGGTGTGTCTGTGTGTTTGATGGGTTCAGTGGTGTTCGTGTGCATTTCTGTTGTTCCGCTCTGTTGCGTCTAGTGTTGTTTGTCTTACATAGGCGTAGTTGTGGGGTGTGTGGTTGACAGGCAGTAGGGGCTACATGGACAGGACTTCAATGGTGTTTCGGTTGTGTGTGATGAGTTGCACAGTGGCTGCCGTGTGGGACTATGTTCAGTGTGGCTTGTGCATGCAGACGTGGCTCCTTGGGTGTTGCTATGTCTGTGATGGGTCATGTGGGGTGTGAGTCTGCTGTTCATGTCCGTGTGCACATTGTTCACTTGTTCGTGACGGTGGGCGGTGCTGCGTGTTCGTGTGCTACGTGATATGTGCCATGTGTTGGTGGTGTTATGGTCCTCATGCCTCCAGTAATCCAGCCCTGTCCAGTTTCCCACCTGCAAGTTGTTCGTGCGTGCACTGTACTGGATGCCACATGGCTCTAAGCGGGGGTGCTCCATGTTGCAGGTCTGTGGGGGTGGGGGGTGTAGTGGGTCGTGGGGGTGGCTGTACACCCACTGACACCGATTGCTGTGGACCGTGATGTCTGCCTTTCGGCTGTCGTTGTGCACTGCGGTGGCTGACACGTGGGTGTGGGGTGTGGGGGATGCTCCTCCTTGCTGTGCTGTGGGACTGGGGGCCTGGTGGGTGTTGTACTTCAGCTGTCCCCCTCCGACCCACTGCACTTTGTGTTCCTGCCACTTACCTGTTACTTGTCGGTTGGTGCAGCTGTGCCTGACACATGGGTGTGGGAGTGCTCCACCTTGCTGGTCTGTGGGAGTGGGGGCCTGGTGGGTGTTGTACTTCAGCTGTCCCCCTCCGACCCACTGCACTTTGTGTTCCTGCCACTTACCTGTTACTTGTCAGTTGGTGCAGCTGTGGCGGACACATGGGTGTGGTGGGTGCTCGTTGTGGCGCTTCTGGCATATTTGGGGACCTGTTGGTGGTTACGTGGCTGGCTTAGTGTACACATGTCCCCACGCATCTTACAGTTGTTCGGTTTGGCCTGTGTGTGGTAGTGTCTGTTGCATGTGCGTGTGATGTGTTGTGTATTGTGTGCTGGACATGGGGGTGTTTGTCCCTGGGAGCTGTGGCATGGTGGTTGCGCATGTGTGTACATAGCGGTGTGCTGGTATACATTAGTTTGTACTTACCAGCCTCCACTCCCCTGCTAATCCGGCGAGGATCTCCGGATGTATTACGACTCGCACCTTCTCCTCCCACGCTTTGAAGGTCTTAAAGAGCGCGGGATTCCCTCCGCCAGTGACGGCAGCCAGCTCTCTGTTTTTGCCCTCCTTCTTCTTGACCAGGCTCTTTACGTCATTCCAACGTTTGTTTATCTCGGTTCTGTTCCTGGGCAGGGTCCCGACTGCATTGACCTGGTCTACGATCCGGGTCCACATTCTGTTTCTGGTGGCTAGTGGTGTGTGCTGGACCATGTTCCCATAGATTTGTGGGTACACCTTGATGATCTCGTCGACCATGACCGTCAGCTCCATGGGCGTGAACTTGGGCATCCTTTGTGGTGCCATGGTGTTTGTGGTGCTGGTGCGGTGTGTGTTGTGTAATGTGCAGGGGGTTTGTGGTGCCGGTGTTTGGTGGTGGTGGTGGTGGTGGTGGTGATGTGTGCGTTTCTGTGGTGTGCTGCTGTCCTTGCTGTGTCACTGTGTCCTCTCCTCTCCTCTCCGGTTTGCAATGTAGCAAGGGGTTGTGGTCTGTGGGAGTGCTGCTTTTGTACTCACCTATGTGGGTGTGTCCTCATGGTCTGTTGTTTTCAGGTGTGTTGTGTCTGGGGTTCTGGCCTTTGTATTTTTTGTTTGTCCGGGGGGTGTTTTCGGGATGTGTACTGTGCTTGTGTATTTGTGCGTGCCTTGCTGTGTGGACTTGTTGGCCATGTTGTGTGCGGATGGTTTCTGTGCAGGTACGTGGGCGCCATGGCTTCTGCCGTGTCGATTCTCATCGGCGTTGTTTGCGCTAGCGGGCGGTATATTTGTTGTTTTTCCGCGCTCATGGCGGTGCGATCGTAATTTCACGTGCGGTGTGTCGGCCGTGTGGGCGGGCGGTTTTGTGTTGTCGTGCGTGTTTCCGTCCGTGGCGGGCGGTTTGACTCCGACTCGGACGATGGCGGGCGGTATTTTGTATGATTTTTCCGCCGATGGCGGTTTTCAGTTTGTGTACTCATAATGGCGTGGTCGGTGTTCAGGCGGTGTGTGCGGGCGGATTTTTGCCGCTTCCATGCCTGGCGGATTTTTTTACGCCGGGTATCGTAATGTGCCCCTTAGTATGTATTTTAAAAGTATGTGAACTATTTTTTTGTATAAGTATTGCTTTTGTTTTTTAATATATGTGTTAAATTTTTAGTAGTTAATTTTATTTTAATTAAATTTTGCGTTTTTTAGTTCTGTAGCGGGTTGTGGGTTTATAGGGGAATAGGGTGGGAAGTAATTTAATTATAATACATTTATTAAGATTTTTTATTTATTTAATTTACATTTTATAGTGTTAATTGTGGGAATTAATTTATTATTAATTATTTAATTGGATGTTAATTATTATTAATTAATTAATTGGTAATTATGTTAATTGTGTCATTTTTTTGGAGCGGGTTGTGGGTTTATAGGGGAATAAGGTGGGAAGTAATTTAATTATAATACATTTATTAATATTTTTCATCTATTACTATTTATTTGATTTATATTTTATAGTGTTAATTGTGGGAATTAATTTATTATTAATTATTTATTAATTGCTTGTTAATTATTAATAATTAATTAATTGGTAATTAATTATGTTAATTGTGTTATGTTTTTTAGGAGCAGGTGGTGGGATTTATAGGGGAATAGGGTGGGAGTAATTTATTTATAATTAATTAATAATTATTTGTAATTAATGCTAATTAATTAATTACAATTTAAATATGGCAATTTTGTTATTAATTTTAGATGTGAGTTGTGGGGTTTATAGTGGGAAATGGTGGGAAGTAATATCTTTTTAATTAATTAATAAGTTGTTATTAATTGATATTTATTTATTAATGTTAAATTAGTTATGGAAACTGTATAATGATTTTTAGGTGTGGGTTGTGGTGTTTATTGGGCTAGAGGGTGGAAAGGTATTTATGTTTAATTAATTAATAAATAGTTTATCATTAATATTAATTCATCAATTCATAAATATTTATGGTAATTGTTTATTTTTATTTTTTGGGTGGGTTTCGGTTTTATACGGGTAACGTTTGGGGAGTAAATACATTTTTATCTGTTTTAATTTGTTTTTTAATTAATTATATTTCTTTAATTGATAATTAATTATGTTAATTATGGAGGTACATTTCTTTTTAAATTTAGATTTGTGTTGTGAATTGTGTGGTGTTATAGGGTAGGAAATAAAAAAAGATTGCATTCATGTAATAATTAATGATTTTGATTATAAATAATTTCTGTTAAAAATAGTTATTTGTTTCTAATTATTTTTAAATTTAAAAAAAATCTTTCTAGGTATTTGTTGGATCTTTTTAACATTATAATATGTTTTTATCTTTTGTAAATTTTTTATATTTTTATATATGTTTTTTTTTTTTTTTTTTAAATCTTTTGTGTTGTAGTTGATATTTTGTTTGTTTTTAATTTTGAACTGACTCCAATGGGAATATTAATTTTTACTCCTCTGCTATCCAACACTTTCCCTACTGTTGCACTCACTGGAGTGGGAATAATAATTTTTACCCCTCCGCTATCAAACACTTTCCCTACTGTTGCACTCACTGGAGTGGGAATAGTATTTTTTACCCCTTCGCTATCCAACATTTTCCCTACTGTTGCAACTACTGGAGTGGGAATAGTTATTTTTACCCCTCCATTATCCAACACTTTCCGTACTGTTGCACTCAATATAGAGTGGAAAATTTAAGTTTAAAGACTATTAAGTATTTTAATGTTTTAATTTATAATATAATGTTTTTTTTATTAGATTTTATGTTATCAGTGTATGTATATATATATATATATATATATATATATATATATATTTATTTGTACATTTTTATATATTTATACAATTTAAAAATAAATTAAAATTAATAGTTTTTGTTTTAAAGTAAATATATATATATTACAT
The DNA here is from genome assembly GCA_963921515.1 of Calotriton arnoldi. NCBI lineage: Eukaryota > Metazoa > Chordata > Amphibia > Caudata > Salamandridae > Calotriton > Calotriton arnoldi. Next base: position 734,330 of record CAWUFW010002020.1, on the reverse strand, counting down.
TTTATATATGTATGTTTAAATTTTTTTAAATGTAATTTATTTCTTATGTTTGTTAAAATGTATATTAAATCCAAATAATTTTTTTAAAGTTCATTTTATCATTTAATATATTTAAAATAATTTTTTTAATATATAAAAAAATCGATATTTTGTACATCGATATTTTTTTTGATATTTTTATACTTACTATTATAAATATAGGATGTCGATATTTTTGACATCGATATTTGTGTATGGGGATATTTTGGGCATCGATATTCTATCAGTGAACCCCCGAGAACGGGGTTTTTTCTGGAAGAGTGAGAGGGGGTGGCGGGATCTGAAGGACGAGTGGCTGCGGTGATGATCGGCCCAGGAGGGGCACACGTGGGAGTTCAAGGGTGAATAATACGTGCAAGTGTACCTTGGCGGGTCACTCACTCTTCGGCCGTCTGTGCATGGTAATGTTGACGGGTGGGAGGATTTTCAAGGCTCTTAGTGGGGATTTCACGGCAGATTGTAAGGCAGGGGCCAAGGGTTGTTGCCTGCGTTGTGCCCCTGTGTCATTAAAGCGGCCATGTCCACACACACTTGTGTAGGACGGTCCCTGGTTGCGCTGTCTCAGACGACGGATGGCGTTTGCTGGCTTTCCGAGGGAGGGCACAGTCCCCTTTATGGACTGAGCCTCTGGGATACAGTCCCTCCTGTTTCCCAAATCCGGGGCTCCTTCTGTTCCCCTTGAATGTGTGTTTGCGGGTACATGCGGTGCATAATGTGAATAATGTCCTCTGGTGTTATGTGTTGCATGAAGCACATTATGAGGTTCCCTGCACATGCTAAGGCCGTTCCAGCTCCCCTGTCCCAGAGCAGGCCACAGGGCCGTGTCTCCAAGGCCGGGACTTGGTTCACCCTTGTGGTGTCTGCTTACAATACAGATGCAGACCAGGGCCCTCCCTGGCACCCCTCTGTGACCCCGGGGGCAGATCTGCCCGCACAGCTGTCTGGAGTTAGTGTAACCCACTCGGGGGTTCTACGGCTGCCCCATTTACCCACCTTGGACCCTTCCCCCCACCCTTAGTGTCCCCCAGGACTCCACATGCCCTTCAACTGATGCACATTTTTTAAAGCAGGGGAGGAAAGTCTGAACAGGTGCACTCTGCTTTGGTTGGCAAGGTTCAAACGTGTACTCTGCTTTGGCTGGCCAGGTTCAAACGTGCACTCTGCTTTGTCTGGCTAGGTTCAAACGTGCAATCTGCTTTGGTTGGCTAGGTTCAAACGTGCACTCTGCTTTGGTTGGCTAGGTTCAAACGTGCACTCTGCTTTGGTTGCCTAGGTTTAAACGTGCACTCTGCTTTGGTTGGCTAGGTTCAAACGTGCACTCTGCTTTGGTTGCCTAGGTTCAAACGTGCACTCTGCTTTGGTTGCCTGGGTTCAAACGTGCACTCTGCTTTGGTTGCCTAGGTTCAAACGTGCACTCTGCTTTGGTTGGCTAGGTTCAAACGTGCACTCTGCTTTGGTTGCCTAGGTTCAAACGTGCACTCTGCTTTGGTTGCCTAGGTTCAAACGTGCACTCTGCTTTGATTGGCTAGGTTCAAACGTGCACTCTGCTTTGGTTGGCTAGGTTCAAACGTGTACTCTGCTTTGGCTGGCCAGGTTCAAACGTGCACTCTGCTTTGGTTGCCTAGGTTCAAACGTGCACTCTGCTTTGGTTGGCTAGGTTCAAACGTGCACTCTGCTTTGGTTGGCTAGGTTCAAACGTGCACTCTGCTTTGGCTGGCCAGGTTCAAACGTGCACTCTGCTTTGGTTGCCTACGTTCAAACGTGCACTCTGCTTTGGTTGCCTACGTTCAAACGTGCACTCTGCTTTGGTTGGCCAGGTTCAAACGTGCACTCTGCTTTGGTTGGCTAGGTTCAAACGTGCACTCTGCTTTGGCTCGCTAGGTTCAAACGTGCACTCTGCTTTGGTTGGCTAGGTTCAAACGTGCACTCTGCTTTGGTTGCCTAGGTTCAAACGTGCACTCTGCTTTGGTTGCCTAGGTTCAAACGTGCACTCTGCTTTGGTTGCCTAGGTTCAAACGTGCACTCTGCTTTGGTTGGCTAGGTTCAAATGTGCACTCTGCTTTGGTTGCCTTGGTTCAAACGTGGACTCTGCTTTGGCTGTCCAGGTTCAAACGTGCACTCTGCTTTGGTTGGCCAGGTTCAAACGTGCACTCTGCTTTGGTTGCCTAGGTTCAAACGTATACTCTGCTTTGGTTGGCCAGGTTCAAACGTGCACTCTGCTTTGGTTGGCTAGGTTCAAACGTGCACTCTCCTTTGGTTGGCTAGGTTCAAACGTGCACTCTCCTTTGGTTGGCTAGGTTCAAACGTGCACTCTGCTTTGGTTGGCTAGGTTCAAACGTGCACTCTGCTTTGGTTGCCTAGGTTTAAACGTGCACTCTGCTTTGGTTGGCTAGGTTCAAACGTGCACTCTGCTTTGGTTGCCTAGGTTCAAACGTGCACTCTGCTTTGGTTGGCTAGGTTCAAACGTGCACTCTGCTTTGGTTGCCTAGGTTCAAACGTGCACTCTGCTTTGGTTGCCTAGGTTCAAACGTGCACTCTGCTTTGATTGGCTAGGTTCAAACGTGCACTCTGCTTTGGTTGGCTAGGTTCAAACGTGTACTCTGCTTTGGCTGGCCAGGTTCAAACGTGCACTCTGCTTTGGTTGCCTAGGTTCAAACGTGCACTCTGCTTTGGTTGGCTAGGTTCAAACGTGCACTCTGCTTTGGTTGGCTAGGTTCAAACGTGCACTCTGCTTTGGCTGGCCAGGTTCAAACGTGCACTCTGCTTTGGTTGGCTAGGTTCAAACGTGCACTCTGCTTTGGTTGCCTAGGTTTAAACGTGCACTCTGCTTTGGTTGGCTAGGTTCAAACGTGCACTCTGCTTTGGTTGGCTAGGTTCAAACGTGCACTCTGGTTTGGTTGCCTAGGTTCAAACGTGCACTCTGCTTTGGTTGCCTGGGTTCAAACGTGCACTCTGCTTTGGTTGCCTAGGTTCAAACGTGCACTCTGCTTTGGTTGGCTAGGTTCAAACGTGCACTCTGCTTTGGTTGCCTAGGTTCAAACGTGCACTCTGCTTTGGTTGCCTAGGTTCAAACGTGCACTCTGCTTTGATTGGCTAGGTTCAAACGTGCACTCTGCTTTGGTTGGCTAGGTTCAAACGTGTACTCTGCTTTGGCTGGCCAGGTTCAAACGTGCACTCTGCTTTGGTTGCCTAGGTTCAAACGTGCACTCTGCTTTGGTTGGCTAGGTTCAAACGTGCACTCTGCTTTGGTTGGCTAGGTTCAAACGTGCACTCTGCTTTGGCTGGCCAGGTTCAAACGTGCACTCTGCTTTGGTTGCCTACGTTCAAACGTGCACTCTGCTTTGGTTGCCTACGTTCAAACGTGCACTCTGCTTTGGTTGGCCAGGTTCAAACGTGCACTCTGCTTTGGTTGGCTAGGTTCAAACGTGCACTCTGCTTCTGCTGGCTAGGTTCAAACGTGCACTCTGCTTTGGTTGGCTAGGTTCAAACGTGCACTCTGCTTTGGTTGCCTAGGTTCAAACGTGCACTCTGCTTTGGTTGCCTAGGTTCAAACGTGCACTCTGCTTTGGTTGCCTAGGTTCAAACGTGCACTCTGCTTTGGTTGGCTAGGTTCAAATGTGCACTCTGCTTTGGTTGCCTTGGTTCAAACGTGGACTCTGCTTTGGCTGTCCAGGTTCAAACGTGCACTCTGCTTTGGTTGGCCAGGTTCAAACGTGCACTCTTCTTTGGTTGCCTAGGTTCAAACGTATACTCTGCTTTGGTTGGCCAGGTTCAAACGTGCACTCTGCTTTGGTTGGCTAGGTTCAAACGTGCACTCTGCTTTGGTTGGCTAGGTTCAAACGTGCACTCTCCTTTGGTTGGCTAGGTTCAAACGTGCACTCTGCTTTGGTTGGCTAGGTTCAAACGTGCACTCTGCTTTGGTTGCCTAGGTTTAAACGTGCACTCTGCTTTGGTTGGCTAAGTTCAAACGTGCACTCTGCTTTGGTTGCCTAGGTTCAAACGTGCACTCTGCTTTGGTTGCCTAGGTTCAAACGTGCACTCTGCTTTGGTTGCCTAGGTTCAAACGTGCACTCTGCTTTGGTTGCCTAGGTTCAAACGTGCACTCTGCTTTAGTTGCCTAGGTTCAAACGTGCACTCTGCTTTGGTTGCCTAGGTTCAAACGTGCACTCTGCTTTGATTGGCTAGGTTCAAACGTGCACTCTGCTTTGGTTGGCTAGGTTCAAACGTGTACTCTGCTTTGGCTGGCCAGGTTCAAACGTGCACTCTGCTTTGGTTGCCTAGGTTCAAACGTGCACTCTGCTTTGGTTGGCTAGGTTCAAACGTGCACTCTGCTTTGGTTGGCTAGGTTCAAATGTGCACTCTGCTTTGGCTGGCCAGGTTCAAACGTGCACTCTGCTTTGGTTACCTATGTTCAAACGTGCACTCTGCTTTGGTTGCCTACGTTCAAACGTGCACTCTGCTTTGGTTGGCCAGGTTCAAACGTGCACTCTGCTTTGGTTGGCTAGGTTCAAACGTGCACTCTGCTTTGGCTGGCTAGGTTCAAACGTGCACTCTGCTTTGGTTGGCTAGGTTCAAACGTGCACTCTGCTTTGGTTGCCTAGGTTCAAACGTGCACTCTGCTTTGGTTGCCTAGGTTCAAACGTGCACTCTGCTTTGGTTGCCTAGGTTCAAACGTGCACTCTGCTTTGGTTGCCTAGGTTCAAACGTGCACTCTGCTTTGGTTGGCTAGGTTCAAATGTGCACTCTGCTTTGGTTGACTTGGTTCAAACGTGCCCTCTGCCTTGGCTGGCCAGGTTCAAACGTGCACTCTGCTTTGGTTGGCCAGGTTCAAACGTGCACTCTGCTTTGGTTGCCTAGGTTCAAACGTATACTCTGCTTTGGTTGGCCAGGTTCAAACGTGCACTCTGCTTTGGTTGGCTAGGTTCAAACGTGCACTCTGCTTTGGTTGGCTAGGTTCAAACGTGCACTCTTCTTTTGTTGGCTAGGTTCAAACGTGCACTCTGCTTTGGTTGCCTAGGTTCAAACGTGCACTCTGCTTTGGTTGGCCAGGTTCAAACGTGCAATCTGTTTTGGTTGCCTAGGTTCAAACGTGCACTCTGCTTTGGTTGGCTAGGTTCAAACGTGCACTCTGCTTTGGTTGCCTAGGTTCAAACGTGCACTCTGCTTTGGTTGCCTAGGTTCAAACGTGCACTCTGCTTTGGTTGGCTAGGTTCAAACGTGCACTCTGCTTTGGTTGGCTAGGTTCAAACGTGTACTCTGCTTTGGCTGGCCAGGTTCAAACGTGCACTCTGCTTTGGTTGCCTAGGTTCAAACGTGCACTCTGCTTTGGTTGGCCAGGTTCAAACGTGCACTCTGCTTTGGTTGCCTAGGTTCAAACGTGCACTCTGCTTTGGTTGGCCAGGTTCAAACGTGCACTCTGCTTTGGTTGGCTAGGTTCAAACGTGCACTCTGCTTTGGTTGGCTAGGTTCAAACGTGCACTCTGCTTTGGTTGGCTTGGTTCGAACGTGCACTCTGCTTTGGTTGGCTAGGTTCAAACGTGCACTCTGCTTTGGTTGCCTAGGTTCAAACGTGCACTCTGCTTTGGTTGCCTAGGTTCAAACTTGCACTCTGGTTTGGTTGGATGGGTGAAAAGGTACACTCTGCTTTGATTGGCTGGGTGAAAAGGTGCACTCTGCTTTGATTGGATGGATATAAAGGTGCACCCTGCTTTGATTGGCTAGGTTCAAACGTGCACTCTGCTTTGTTTGCCTAGGTTCAAAAGTGCTCTCTGCTTTGGTTGCCAAGGTTCAAACGTGCACTCTGCTTTGGTTGCCTAGGTTCAAACGTGCACTCTGCTTTGGTTGGCTAGGTTCAAATGTGCACAATGCTTTGATTGGCTGGGTGAAAAGGTGCACTCTGCTTTGATTGGCTGGGTGAAAAGGTGCACTCTGCTTTGGTTGGCTGGGTGAAAAGTTGCACTCTGCTTAGAGTGGATGGATATAAAGGTGCAATTTGCTTTGGTTAGCTGGGTGCAAAGCTGCATTCTGCACTGATTATGCTGGGCGTGGAGGTGCACTCTGCTCTAATAGGTTCGGGTTCTGTTTTTACACTCTGGCCGCATCATGATTGGCTCCGGATTTCCGCTAGTGGCCCAGCCAGCAAGAGGGAAGATAAAAATTTAGGCTCAGACCTGTTTGTTGATGAATATCGTTTACGCAGTAGGGCAAGCATTCTCCTGTTTCTTCGGCTGACAGTAAAGGGAGTTGCCCAGCCATACATGACCACCTTTCTTAGAACAAGCATTGGCATAGCCAATAGGTCTCGCCTTTGGGACCTTATAAGTGTTTAGCCATGCAACAGTTGCATAACTAAGGGGGTCATTAGCATGTCGGGCGGATCACCACCGCCCGCATGGCGGTGGCGATCCGCCCGACATATTCCTCCGCCCGCATGCAAATTTCCCCCCGCCACATTACTATGGCGGGGGGGACCCCGGCGGACGGAAAGACCGTCCGCCGGTTTTCCGCCCGGTCGATGAGTCGACCGGGCGGAAAAGCAGTTAATATGGTGGCGGTGTCTAGTAGACACCACCATCCATATTATGAAGCATGCGGGGTAATGCCTTTCCGCGGCGGCAACGCCGCCACGGAAAGGCATACGGTCTTCTACATTGGGGGCCCGTAGCGGGCCCCTAGGGATTCTGGGGGTGGGGGTGCACATGGGGGTACCTATGGTGCTCCCTGCATTTCAATGTACAACGTGGCAGGCACCGCGCGGTGCCTGTCACGTTGTGCATTGAAAAGCACAACTTGCATTTTGGCATTGCGGCGGGCGGTGCTTTAGCACTGCCCGCCGCAATGTCAGATATGTGGGATGCGCCCGCCAGTGTGGCGGGCGCATCCTAATGGCATGTGCGGGACCGCCGCATGCATTGCGGGCGGTCCCATTTCCCGGGGGTATGGCGGGCGGACAAAGTCCGCCCGCCATGCTAATGACCCCCTAAATACTTATAAGGTCCCAAAAGCGAGACCTATTGGCTACACCATTTGCTTGTTACTTTCCTATAATCGCGGCACCCGCGCTTTACTTTTAACATTAAAAGTAAAGCGCTTTAACATTAAAAGTAAAGCGCGGGTGCCGCGATTATAGCAAAAGTAAAGAAATAGATTATTTTTCTATTTCTTTACTTTTGCTACATCGCGGCACCAGCGCTTTACTTTTAATGTTAAAAGTAAAGCGCGGGTGCCGCGATTATAGCAAAAGTAAAGAAATAGAAAAATAATCTATTTGTTTACTTTTGCTATAATCGCGGCACCCGCGCTTTACTTTTAACGTTAAAAGTAAAGCGCGGGTGCCGTGATTATAGCAAAAGTATACAAATAGAAACAAGCATTGGCACGGCCGCGCGGCCGCAAAGCCACGAAAGTGAAAGTGATCGCGATGCACTTAATGACCCGTGACGGAGGAAATACAGATGGCGGCTGCGCGCGTGCACGCTCGCATGAACGCAAGCTGGTCGCCAGCAAAAGCCACTGCTGTTTGCACTTCCAAAACCCGCTTACTAAAACTCTCGCCGAGTGCAGCGCTAAGCGCTGGCTCAGGCGAGACCTAAAAAACTACTGGCCATCATTTTATTAAGTTTTGCTATTAACAGCCAAGAGCTGGTAGGAGAAAAAAATGTGTGTGAAATTGTCAGGATTCTTTCGGAACATGGCAATTATCCCTCTGTTTGTTCTAATAATCATTCCGAAACAATTTAGACAGCGGTTCACATACTTTTTAATTAGTTACACATATGTTTTAACTGATACTTTTGAACTGGTTTCACATACCTTTTAACTGGTTTTCACATACTTTTAACTGATACTTTTTAATGGTTTCACATACTTTTAACTGGTTTCACATACTTTTAACTGATACTTTTTAAATGGTTTCACATACTTTTAACTGGTTTCACATACTTTTTAATGGCTACTTTTCAACTGGTTTCTCATACTTTACTCGTTTCACATACTTTTTAACTGAATTCACATACTTTTTAACTGATTTCTCATACTTTTATAGTGGTTTCACATACTTTTTAACTGATTTCACATTCTTTTGAACTGGTTTCACATACTTTTTAACTGGTTTCACATACCTTTTAACTGATTTCACATACTTTTTAACTGATTTCACATACTTTTTAACTGGTTTCACATACATTTTAACTGATTTCACCTACCTTTTAACTGATTTCATATACATTTTAACTTATACTTTTTAACTGAATTCTCATACTTTTAAAGTGGTTTCACATACTTTTTAACTGATTTCACATTCTTTTGAACTGGTTTCACATACTTTTTAACTGGTTTCACATACCTTTTAACTGATTTCATATTCTTGTTAACTGGTTTTGAATACCTTTTAAGTGATGTCACATTCTTTTTAACTGTTTTCACATACCTTTTAACTGGTTTCATGTACCTTTTAACTGATTACACAAATATTTTAACTGATTTCACATTCTTTTTAACTGGTTTTATATACCTTTTAACTGATTTCAAATACTTTTTAACTGTTTTCACATACCTTTTAATTGATGTCACGTACTTTTTAACTGATACATTTTAACTGAATTCCCATACTTTTTAACTGGTTTCACATACGTTTCAGCTGATACTTTTGGACTGAATTCTCATACTTTTTGACTGATTTCATATATTTTTAAACTGATTTCTCATACAAGGCACCTTGCAGCTCTGACCAGCCCGTGGCCCGTGCAGGTAAGAGCGGTGGGGCTGAGTTGGGAGGATTCGACACACAACCACAAGGGAAAATTAAATAAATAATTAATTTACCCTTGTTGTCGTCTGTCGAAATCCCCCCCACCCAGCCCCACCGCTCTTATGTGCATGGGCCGCGGCTGGCTCTGACCTATGCCAATGTGAAAGGGCAGGAATGCACCATATTTATGCAATACGGTGCATTCCTGTCCTTCCCCCCTGCGCTGCTGCACAATGTGATGCCAAGTGCCACAACAGTCACCCTTGCACGATGGTGCAAGGGTGCCTGCGTTGCGGGCAGGATTGTTTTTGTGCAGGAGGGGGCATTTTTATGCACAAAAACAACCCTGGGAGGCGTTTTCCTCTTTCTATGTGAGCTGCAAAATGCAGCCCACATAGAAAGAGGAAAAAATTAGAAGAAATAAAAATATTGCTCCTCGTTACGCCTCATCTCGGTAGGCGTACGGATTTGGCGATTCCCCAGGTGTACATGATTAAGTAAATCTGGGGCAGCGTCAAAATCCATGGTTGTTGCATGGGAAAGCCCATGTAACGCCTCCCAGGTGCAGAGTAAGACAACGCAGTGACTTGCGCTGCTTTGTTTAACTCCATATCTATGAGGCCATTCAAAGCCACGCAAAGTGTGGGCTCATAGATAAGGTTGAGGGGCTCGCACCGCCGGGCGGCGCAATCCTTTCATAATAAGCCCCAAGGTGTTTTGTAAAGTGTTAGATGTCATCTTGCTATGACCGCGGACTGTGGACCGCTGGACCTGTCATTTAACAAGGAAGTCCTTGGAGTATCTTCCTTGACCATAGGTCAAGGCCTGGACTAGACCATGACCCTAGTCAAGGCCTCGTGTAGTAGCCGGTGGCAGCTTTGAGGCTCTGAAGTTGTATGACATGAACCAAACACATTAAAGGCAGTGTCCAGCCAGAGCTATTGTTATTGAACAATGTTTTCTATTAGTGCACTCATGATATGCAGTCCTATTAAAAAAGATGTGGAAACACACATAGGAGAAGGGTCCAGCACCCAGTGGGGGTGGGAGGGGGGGCATCAGTGGAGATTGTTAACCTCAAGTCAGTGAACTCACGCCCATCTTCGACAGCCTCCGGCCTCCGTCCTGCTGCCATGGCTCTGGTTACAGTCCACAGTCCCTGGGAAAGAGGTGCCTGACAGACTGTATCAGAGAACCCAGTCAGCTATGATGGGCCTGCACCTTGTCCTAGTCTATCAGCAGCCCTGGGTGCAAAAAGAGACAGCTCTGTGGGTTTTAGCCAAGACTGCCGAGAATCTGCCATTGAAAGCTCGAAGCACAAAAATATAAAACCCCCAAAGTGCCCCCAACTAAAACAAACCTGAGATTCCCACCCACAGAAACAGTGCTGGTTCTGAAGACAAAGTCCATTGAACCCCACTTAATCTGGCCATTGGGGCTCCGGTGGACGATGCCAGCAATTGCTCCTGCATACTGTGTCCATTTCCAGTCACAGCTGGGAGGCAACTGGTCACAGGCTTGGGGGCTCACTCCTGGTGCGGCCCTTAGAATCCACTTGTGCCTTTCATCTCCAACATCCATGCGGCCCCTGGCTCAAGAGGTGGTTCCAATGGATAAGAATCAGGGTGATCAGTGGCAGCCACTCTTCTTGTGAGTTAGATGTCTTAGTTTTACTTCCTGTACCTGGGCAGCAAGGTCAAGGGTCAGTTCCCCTCCACACCAGCACAGTACAGCTTCTACTTCTTCCAAGGAAGGCAGCAGCATCAGGTCTCCTTGCAGAGTCCTGCCTTTCTCTCACCCAGTGCTTAATTTGTACCAGTGGTTTATGGTGCTCGGCACCGGCATTTAATTGTCAACACCGGCGCTTTTGACAGTCTGCCATAAGGTGGCGCTGTCTGGCTAATTTAGAGATGACCACAACAACAAGTAATTATTAGTTCAATATACCTTAAAAATGACTATTACCTGCAGCCGAAGCCATTCTTATAGCTTTGGTGGCCTGAAATAATCCAACTTGACACACTTGTGTGAGTGTGATGGTTAGCAGTTGTGTTGTTACTATCATTGGCAGCATAGCTGGGGAAATGTGTGGTGCAAGCTGCATTGGCCTCCTGACGAGGGCCCTGAAACTTATTTTTTTTTTTTAAATTAAGCACTGTTTCCACCCTTGAGGAAGAGAGCCACTGCCAGACCCTATTCATATCCAGACACCCCTCTGAGCTTCTTCAGAGGAGTACAGGCCCAGGCCCCAAAGGGCCAGTATTTATCCACAGCAGCAGCTCTGATGGGGTATCAGAGCTAATCAATGAAAACAACAGGAGCCCTTTCTAAGCTGCGTTTAATGAGCCCCTATACAGATATTTATTGGGTCCCAACAGCAGGCCGAAGCCTGTGCGAGACAGATCAGACAGAAAGAGGGGCCGGAAGTGGTCTGACAGGGGGCTGTAGGCAAACAACAAAGGGGGGGACATGTGGCGTACCGGCCAGAGCTGCCGACTGTGGAACGGGGGAACCAGGTTTGAGTCTCGGCATCGGCTCAACATCCTGTGATTCTGGGCAAATCACTTTATCTCCCTGTGCCTACCAAAAATGAATGTGTCCTTGTCTAATGTAACCGGTGCTCAAATAAAGCTCTCCAGTACCTTCGAGTCGAGTTCGCGCAATATAAAACTGCTATAAACCCCCCCCCGTCTCCCAAGGACACTGTAACCATCTATGGCAGGACGCCTTGAGAGGGGAAGGAATGCCAAGGCCAGCAGGGATCTGAGCAGCCTTGCATAAAACCATCCTTCAGTTTGGGTTCACACCCTTCCTGCAATTTGCACCCTATGGACATATACCTTGCACTCACGACTCACTCAGATGGAAGTGAAGATCCCTCTCATGGGAGACTGGCATGAACCTTTAGCCACGGGAGGTTGTTATGCATCACCCCAGGAAGGAGACATTAAGCTCCCTTCACCCCCAGTCCCCACAAACCCTGGTTAGGGAGGAAAGTAGTCAGCCTTTTAAAGATGGTTGCACTTCAGGACCCCACCTCGAGCTCAGAGCCCCACGCTGGGGTCTGACCATGAGGTTGCTTACATATATGTACTCTTTACAACTCTATAATGATTTATGGACGTATGGGGAAGGAGACCATGTAGCTGCGTTGCATGGGTCCTCCATGGAAACTCCTTTAAATGAGGCCCAAGAGGTGGACACATTTCTTGTTGACCTCCCCTGAATGCGAGTGTCCAACCCTGTCCCTCTGTTCTCTGTAAATAAACTACAACTGCCCTTCTTACATCCAAGAGATATAAATCAAGTTCCTGTCATGATCGGGGATTCAGAGAAAATGTAAGCAAAACAACCTCTTTCATTCTGTTAGCCAGTGATGGAATTTTTGGTAAACATTTTGGACCAATTCTTAAAATAATCTTGTCAATAAAATCTGTAAGAATGGGTCAGATTTGAGAAACAAACCCAATTCACCAATTCTTTTGGCTGAAGCCAAGGCAACTAAAAATAGAACGTTGAGTCAAAAATGTAATCTCTAACACATCTAAAGGTTTGAAAGGTATGAGCTGAAGAGCCTTTAAAACCAATGGTAAATTTCAAGATGGAGCAGGGCATAATTCTTTAGGCCTGTTTAGAAAAAAACTCTTCATAAGACGAGTAATTAATGGTTCCAAATGATCCAAAAACGGACCTCTGCATACCTTTAGGGCGGCCCATTGAGCTCTCAGAGTAGATGGAGCTAATCCCAAAGAAAACCCATCTGACAAAAAATCCAATACCCTCATAGGATCGACCGACACTAGGTCCCATAATTTGTCCGTACACCACTTATCAAAAGACCTCCAATGTCCAATGTAAGAATTTAACGTTGATGGAGGTCTGTAACAATTTAACGACCTCTGATGAACTACCCCTCTCTAACACACTACCCTCTCAACATCCAGGCCTGAAGGTGTAACTTCTGTAATACTCCTAGAGGGAGAGGAGTTCCTACAAGAAGGTAAGGGTGCAGCGGAATTTCCCACTGAGGCTGTACGGGCATTTCCAAAAACTGGGGAAACCAAGTACGTCTCTCCCTCCCTGGAACTATCATGAGTACCAAAGCTTTGTCTTCTCTGATCTTCTGAAGCGCTTCAGGCTATCATGGGAATGGGTGGGATGCGTAGACCAGATCTTTCGGCCATCTGGAAGACATTGCATCCAATCTCCACGCTTCTACACAGGGAATAATCGTGCAAACGCATGGGAGCTGGGCATTGTCTCTGCTGGCAAAGAGGTCTGCTGTCGGACACCCAAACCTCTTCTGCAAAGTCTGGAACACCTCCCTGGTAAGTGAAATCACACTCATTGGGGGGGGGAATCAGACTTAGATGGTCTGCCGCCCAGTTCTGGTTCCCCGGGAGATATACTGCTCTCGGGGAACCCAGATTATCCTCTGCACATGAGCAAATCTTCAGAGATAAGAACCAAAGGGAACGCACTCTACAACCTCCCTGATTGATGCATCCCATCACCTCCTTGTTGTCCATCCTCACTTGAACCTGGTGACCTGTGATGTGTGAAGCAAACCCCAGAAGAGCCAGCTGGACTGCCTCGAGCTCCATGAAGTTTGAGGAGCATGCTGCCTGTAGCTAATCCCATTCCCCCTGTATTGACAGGATACCCAAAGTGCCCCCCCCCCCCCACAACCCAACTTGCTGGCATCTGTGGTTTACCACCTGAGTTGGGATTATTTGAAATGGTAGGCACGTGGTTACATTCAAGTCCTCCAGCCACCACCCCAGTGCCCTCTTGAAGTTCTGCAGAAAGAAAAGTACAGGATGTGAAAGGGGTGGGATTTCCTTTTCTATGATTAAGGAGGAAGACGCCATCTTGGGAGGGAGTAACTTGTACTTTTTTGTGATTTGGAAGGTTTTGGAGCAGTGAGTAGCCGGGGTATTCTCCTCGCTCTTACTCCTGTGCGCCTCTCCCGCCCTCGCTCTCCGTCCGCACCCATCCTTCTCTCCCTCTTTCTCAGTCCTTCCTACTCCAGCTCCCTCACACTCCCCGTTCTACAGCTTCTTCCGCTTCTTTCGCACCTGATTTTTTCATCATTCCTCCCTATTTGTTACCCTCCCCTGCTCCCTGCGTCCATAGTCTCCCGTTCTCTACTCCCTCTTTCCTGTCTCTCTCCTTCTAGCCCTCTCCCGCTACCCCCTCTCCATACCCTCTTCCTCCGGCCCCTTTCCTCTCACCTTCTCCTTTCTGGCCTTAACCCACTCTTTCTTTTCCTGTTGTCAGATTCCTCCCTCTCTCCTATTCTCTCTCCCCCCTCTCTCTCTCTCTCTTTCTCTCTCTCTTACTTATTCGTGGGCTCTCCCACTCCTACACCTTTCCCTGCACCACTGTGTCTCTCTCTCTTGCACTCTCTCTCTCATCGCTTCTCGGTCTCTCCTGATCCTTCCCCTCTCCCTCCCTCCTCTGCTCGCCCTTCTCTCTCTCTCTCTCTCCCCCTCCTCTCTCTGTCATTGCTTCTCGGTCTCTCCCCTGCTCCCTCTCTCTCTCTCTCTTTCTCTCTCTCTTCCTCTCTCTCATCGCTTCTCGGTCTCTCCCCTGCTCTTTCTCTCTCTCTTTCTCTTTCTCTCTCTCCTCCTCTCTCTCATCCCTTCTCGGTCTCTCCCGCTCCTTCCCCCTCTCCCTCCTCTGCTCTCTCTCTCTCTCTCTCTCTCCCTCCCCCACCCCTCCTCTCCTCTCCTCTGCTCACTCACTCTCTCTCTCTCTCTTCCCCTCCCCTCCTCTCCTCTATCTCGCTCCTTCCTCTGTCCCTCCCTCCCTCCTCTGCCCTCTCTCTCTCTCTCTCCCCACCTCTCTCATTGGTTCCCCGTCTCTCCTGCTTCTCTCCTCCCTCTTCTGCTCTCTCTCTCTCTCTCTCATTGCTTCCCCGTCTCTCCTCCCTCCTCTGCTCTCTCTCTCTCTCTCGTTGCTTCTCGGCCTCCCTCCCTCCTACCCCCACCCTTCCATCTGCACGCTTGTATCCTCATGGTTACAGGGTGGGGAGAAGGCACGGTGTCAGCTGCGGGCCCAGCTTGCCGCACTCCCACATACACTCGCTCCTCGGCAGCTTCCAAAACCGAGCAGGAAAAAGGCCCGGCTCTCAGAGGCGTCTGTGGCTTCCAGAGCTGAGGCTTGGAAACCCGCCACTGGGAGGAGACTGCACCTCCTGGGGCCCCCGGGGGCCAGGCCCACATCTGGGGCCAAGTGGTCCCCTGTAAGACGAAGAACCTGTCATTTAACCCCACCCTCCATCGGTGACTCCCCAGTAGGTAATGTGCACTCTCTGGCCCATCCAAGCACGTGGCAGGTAAAAGCATCTTCCAAGATGGCGGCACCTGAGGAGATGGGGCCCAAAGGAGACCCTCGAGGGCACAGTACATCATAGAGCCCCTTCTGCCCACCTGATGAGGCTGCAGCAGTCGATGGCACGTGGTATGTTAGAGCCTCACTTACCATAACCAAAATTGAGGCACCAAAAGGCACAATGTGAGATGGAGACCTACAGCAAACAAGATGGCGGCACCCAAGAAGATAGGACCCAAAGGAGCCCCCAGAGGGCACAGTACATCATAGAACCCCTTCTGCCACAAGATGAGGCTGCAGCAGTCGATGGCACGTGGTATGTTAGAGCCCCACTTGCCACAACCAAAATGGATGCACCAAAAGGCACAATGTGAGATGGAGACATATAGCAACCAAGATTGTGGCACCGAAGAAGATAAGTCAGAAGAGAACATCTTCCACCACAACCAAGATGGTGGCAGCCAAAGGCACATGGTGTGAGAGTCCTTCCACCACAAGTCTTACAGTCCATCAAGAACACAGCTCCTTGTTCCTCAACTTAGAAGGTGTGAAAAAAGAGGACATGGTAAGAACAAGCCTTGCTCTCGGCAAGCAAGATGGCAGCACCCAAGGCAGTGCAGCATGATGGAGTCCCTCCCAACACAACCGAGGTGATGGCAAACACAAAATCCAAGGTGGCGGTACCCAAGGTACATGGCAAGGCAAATAGGTTGACCAGAGTTTGAAAATCAAAAACCGGGACAGGCCAAACATAGAAGTAGGACTAAAAGTGTGTGTGTATATATATATATATATATATATATATTTATTTAAAGAAAGAAGCACCCTCGTGCCCGGCACTCTGGGCAGTAAGGATCTAGGCTCTTGACAGGCTAAAGTGCTCCAAACATCCACCTCCTCCAACGGGTCCGACGCGTTTCGGAACACCTCCCTTCCTCATGGACCTGTTCAAATGACGAAGCGGCAAGCGGCTGCATGAAACCCTTCTTTATCTTTATTGCACAGGAAGTCTGTCACAAGTGCGAAAAAACAATGTATGCTGGAACATGCAGTCCGTAAAAATAATCCCCCAGTGGGGTGCCCACCGCTGCGTTTGAAGCCAAAGTTCTTAGAAGGGGTGAAAGACTTGGCAGGATAGCGGTTTGGGTGGCCTGGAGGTTGTCTTGAGGAGGGCTGTATGCGGTGTTCTTTCACCCCTACTAAGAACTTTGGCTTCAAAACGCAGCGGTGGGCACCCCACTGGGGGATTATTTTTACGGACTGCATGTTCCAGCATACATTGTTTTTTCGCACTTGTGACAGACTTCCTGTGCAATAAAGATAAAAGAAGGGTTTCATGCAGCCGCTTGCCGCTTCGTCATTTGAACAGGTCCATGAGGAAGGAGGTGTTCCCGAAACGCGTCGGACCCGTTGGAGGAGGTGGATGTTTGGAGCACTTTAGCCTGTCAAGAGCCTAGATCCTTACTGCCCAGAGTGCCGGCCACGAGGGTGCTTCTTTCTTTAAATAAATAGTGGCTTTAACCCGGCCACGGCATGGCACCGCTGCGATACCCTTGCGGATACCGCTCCTGTTACACTTGGCAGGATAGCGGTTTGGGTGGCCTGGAGGTTGTCTTGAGGAGGGCTGTATGCGGTGTTCTTTCACCCCTTCTAAGAACTTTGGTTTCAAAACGCAGCGGTGGGCACCCCACTGGGGGATTATTTTTACGGACTGCATGTTCCAGCATACATTGTTTTTTCGCACTTGTGACAGACTTCCTGTGCAATAAATATAAAAGAAGGGTTTCATGCAGCCGCTTGCCGCTTCGTCATTTGAACAGGTCCATGAGGAAGGGAGGTGTTCCCGAAACGCGTCGGACCCGTTGGAGGAGGTGGATGTTTGGAGCACTTTAGCCTGTCAGGATGTATGACGATACCACGCATGCATTACATCGCATGCCATTAGATCGCGGTTTTAACAACGCAAGTCGTTACAACGACTTGCGTTGGAGGGCGCTGGACTTAGGAGTAGTTTAATTTACTATTCCAACTCCAGCCTACGTACAGTAGGGAAGGTGTTGCATAGTAATTTAAACTACTCCTTATCCTATAGCGCCCTCCAGTGCAAGTCGTTGTAACGACTTTCGTTGTAAAAACCGCGATCTAATGGCATGCGATGTAATGCATGCGTCCTAAAGGTTGTTTCCCGCCTGTCAAGAGCCTAGATCCTTACTGCCCAGAGTGCCAGCCACGAGGGTGCTTCTTTCTTTAAGTAAATAGTGGCTTTAACCCGGCCACGGCATGGCACCGCTGCGATACCCTTGCGGATACCGCTCCTGTTACACTTGGCAGGATAGCGGTTTGGGTGGCCTGGAGGTTGTCTTGAGGAGGGCTGTATGCGGTGTTCTTTCACCCCTTCTAAGAACTTTGGCTTCAAAACGCAGCGGTGGGCACCCCACTGGGGGATTATTTTTACGGACTGCATGTTCCAGCTTACATTGTTTTTTCGCACTTGTGACAGACTTCCTGGGCAATAAAGATAAAAGAAGGGTTTCATGCAGCCGCTTGCCGCTTCGTCATTTGAACAGGTCCATGAGGAAGGGAGGTGTTCCCGAAACACGTCGGATCCGTTGGAGGAGGTGGATGTTTGGAGCACTTTAGCCTGTCAAGAGCCTAGATCCTTACTGCCCAGAGTGCCGGCCACGAGGGTGCTTCTTTCTTTAAGTAAATAGTGGCTTTAACCCGGCCACGGCATGGCACCGCTGCGATACCCTTGCGGATACCGCTCCTGTTACACTTGGCAGGATAGCGGTTTGGGTGGCCTGGAGATTGTCTTGAGGAGGGCTGTATGCGGTGTTCTTTCACCCCTTCTAAGAACTTTGGCTTCAAAACGCAGGCGGTGGGCACCCCACTGGGGGATTATTTTTACGGACTGCATGTTCCAGCATACATTGTTTTTTCGCACTTGTGACAGACTTCCTGTGCAATAAAGATAAAAGAAGGGTTTCATGCAGCCGCTTGCCGCTTCGTCATTTGAACAGGTCCATGAGGAAGGAGGTGTTCCCGAAACGCGTCGGACCCGTTGGAGGAGGTGGATGTTTGGAACACTTTAGCCTGTCAAGAGCCTAGATCCTTACTGCCCAGAGTGCCGGCCACAAGGGTGCTTCTTTCTTTAAGTAAATAGTGGCTTTAACCCGGCCACGGCATGGCACCGCTGCGATACCCTTGCGGATACCGCTCCTGTTACACTTGGCAGGATAGCGGTTTGGGTGGCCTGGAGGTTGTCTTGAGGAGGGCTGTATGCGGTGTTCTTTCACCTCTTCTAAGAACTTTGGCTTCAAAACGCAGCGGTGGGCACCCCACTGGGGGATTATTTTTACGGACTGCATGTTCCAGCATACATTGTTTTTTCGCACTTGTGACAGACTTCCTGTGCAATAAATATAAAAGAAGGGTTTCATGCAGCCGCTTGCCGCTTCGTCATTTGAACAGGTCCATGAGGAAGGGAGGTGTTCCCGAAACGCGTCGGACCCGTTGGAGGAGGTGGATGTTTGGAGCACTTTAGCCTGTCAAGAGCCTAGATCCTTACTGCCCAGAGTGCCGGCCACGAGGGTGCTTCTTTCTTTAAGTAAATAGTGGCTTTAACCCGGCCACGGCATGGCACCGCTGCGATACCCTTGCGGATACCGCTCCTGTTACACTTGGCAGGATAGCGGTTTGGGTGGCCTGGAGATTGTCTTGAGGAGGGCTGTATGCGGTGTTCTTTCACCCCTTCTAAGAACTTTGGCTTCAAAACGCAGCGGTGGGCACCCCACTGGGGGATTATTTTTACGGACTGCATGTTCCAGCATACATTGTTTTTTCGCACTTGTGACAGACTTCCTGTGCAATAAAGATAAAAGAAGGGTTTCATGCAGCCGCTTGCCGCTTCGTCATTTGAACAGGTCCATGAGGAAGGGAGGTGTTCCCGAAACGCGTCGGACCCGTTGGAGGAGGTGGATGTTTGGAACACTTTAGCCTGTCAAGAGCCTAGATCCTTACTGCCCAGAGTGCCGGCCACAAGGGTGCTTCTTTCTTTAAGTAAATAGTGGCTTTAACCCGGCCACGGCATGGCACCGCTGCGATACCCTTGCGGATACCGCTCCTGTTACACTTGGCAGGATAGCGGTTTGGGTGGCCTGGAGGTTGTCTTGAGGAGGGCTGTATGCGGTGTTCTTTCACCTCTTCTAAGAACTTTGGCTTCAAAACGCAGCGGTGGGCACCCCACTGGGGGATTATTTTTACGGACTGCATGTTCCAGCATACATTGTTTTTTCGCACTTGTGACAGACTTCCTGTGCAATAAAGATAAAAGAAGAGTTTCATTCAGCCGCTTGCCGCTTCGTCATTTGAACAGGTCCATGAGGAAGGGAGGTGTTCACGAAACGCGTCGGGCCCGTTGGAGGAGGTGGATGTTTGGAGCACTTTAGCCTGTCAAGAGCCTAGATCCTTACTTGCCAGAGTGCCGGCCACGAGGGTGCTTCTTTCTTTAAGTAAATAGTGGCTTTAACCCGGCCACGGCATGACACCGCTGCGATACCCTTGCGGATACCGCTCCTGTTACACTTGGCAGGATAGCGGTTTGGGTGGCCTGGAGGTTGTCTTGAGGAGGGCTGTATGCGGTGTTCTTTCACCCCTTCTAAGAACTTTGGCTTCAAAACGCAGCGGTGGGCACCCCACTGGGGGATTATTTTTACGGACTGCATGTTCCAGCATACATTGTTTTTTCGCACTTGTGACAGACTTCCTGTGCAATAAAGATAAAAGAAGGGTTTCATGCAGCCGCTTGCTGCTTCGTCATTTGAACAGGTCCATGAGGAAGGGAGGTGTTCCCGAAATGCGTCGGACCCGTTGGAGGAGGTGGATGTTTGGAGCACTTTAGCCTGTCAAGAGCCTAGATCCTTACTGCCCAGAGTGCCGGCCACGAGGGTGCTTCTTTCTTTAAGTAAATAGTGGCTTTAACCCGGCCACGGCATGGCACCGCTGCGATACCCTTGCGGATACCGCTCCTGTTACACTTGGCAGGATAGCGGTTTGGGTGGCCTGGAGGTTGTCTTGAGGAGGGCTGTATGCGGTGTTCTTTCACCCCTTCTAAGAACTTTGGCTTCAAAACGTAGCGGTGGGCACCCCACTGGGGGATTATTTTTACGGACTGCATGTTCCAGCATACATTGTTTTTTCGCACTTGTGACAGACTTCCTGTGCAATAAATATAAAAGAAGGGTTTCATGCAGCCGCTTGCCGCTCGTCATTTGAACAGGTCCATGAGGAAGGGAGGTGTTCCCGAAACGCGTCGGACCCGTTGGAGGAGGTGGATGTTTGCAGCACTTTAGCCTGTCAGGATGTATGACTGATACCACGCATGCATTACATCGCATGCCATTAGATCGCGGTTTAACAACGCAAGTCGTTACAACGACTTGCGTTGGAGGGCGTTGGACTTAGGAGTAGTTTAATTTACTATTCCAACTCCAGCCTACGTACAGTAGGGAAGGTGTTGCATAGTAATTTAAACTACTCCTTGTCCTATAGCGCCTCCAGTGCAAGTCGTTGTAACGACTTTCGTTGTAAAAACCGCGATCTAATGGCATGCGATGTAATGCATGCGTCCTAAAGGTTGTTTCCCGCCTGTCAAGAGCCTAGATCCTTACTGCCCAGAGTGCCAGCCACGAGGGTGCTTCTTTCTTTAGGCAAATAGTGGCTTTAACTCGGCCACGGCATGGCACCGCTGCGATACCCTTGCGGATACCGCTCCTGTTACACTTGGCAGGATAGCGGTTTGGGTGGCCTGGAGGTTGTCTTGAGGAGGGCTGTATGCGGTGTTCTTTCACCCCTTCTAAGAACTTTGGCTTCAAACGCAGCGGTGGGCACCCCACTGGGGGATTATTTTTACGGACTGCATGTTCCAGCTTACATTGTTTTTTCGCACTTGTGACAGACTTCCTGGGCAATAAAGATAAAAGAAGGGTTTCATGCAGCCGCTTGCCGCTTCGTCATTTGAACAGGTCCATGAGGAAGGGAGGTGTTCCCGAAACACGTCGGATCCGTTGGAGGAGGTGGATGTTTGGAGCACTTTAGCCTGTCAAGAGCCTAGATCCTTACTGCCCAGAGTGCCGGCCACGAGGGTGCTTCTTTCTTTAAGTAAATAGTGGCTTTAACCCGGCCACGGCATGGCACCGCTGTGATACCCTCGCAGATACCGCTCCTGTTACACTTGGCAGGATAGCGGTTTGGGTGGCCTGGAGATTGTCTTGAGGAGGGCTGTATGCGGTGTTCTTTCACCTCTTCTAAGAACTTTGGCTTCAAAACGCAGCGGTGGGCACCCCACTGGGGGATTATTTTTACGGACTGCATGTTCCAGCATACATTGTTTTTTCGCACTTGTGACAGACTTCCTGTGCAATAAAGATAAAAGAAGCGTTTCATGCAGCCGCTTGCCGCTTCGTCATTTGAACAGGTCCATGAGGAAGGGAGGTGTTCACGAAACGCGTCGGGCCCGTTGGAGGAGGTGGATGTTTGGAGCACTTTAGCCTGTCAAGAGCCTAGATCCTTACTTGCCAGAGTGCCGGCCACGAGGTGCTTCTTTCTTTAAGTAAATAGTGGCTTTAACCCGGCCACGGCATGACACCGCTGCGATACCCTTGCGGATACCGCTCCTGTTACACTTGGCAGGATAGCGGTTTGGGTGGCCTGGAGGTTGTCTTGAGGAGGGCTGTATGCGGTGTTCTTTCACCCCTTCTAAGAACTTTGGCTTCAAAACGCAGCGGTGGGCACCCCACTGGGGAATTATTTTTACGGACTGCATGTTCCAGCATACATTGTTTTTTCGCACTTGTGACAGACATCCTGTGCAATAAAGATAAAAGAAGGGTTTCATGCAGCCGCTTGCCGCTTCATCATTTGAACAGGTCCATGAGGAAGGGAAGTGTTCCCGAAACACGTCGGACCCGTTGGAGGAGGTGGATGTTTGGAGCACTTTAACCTGTCAAGAGCCTAGATCCTTACTGCCCAGAGTGCCGGCCACGAGGGTGCTTCTTTCTTTAAATATATATATATATATATATAAATATATATATATGAAACGCTAACCGTTACGAATACAGTCATGCAATGTGCTTTCCAACTCCATTACACATGTCAATGCTTTAAAAAGATAAATGTTGATTACTTTGAAGTGCACGGCAGGCCAATTATGTATTTATAATTCTATCCACTGTTATTGTATCCACTACAAGATGGCGGCAAGTTTACATGGTCTAACCATTGGCTCCTAGTGGTATGCATAGTCCAACTTCAGTGTCTACACCGTGTATGTAATGAGGTTGTAATTCACTTTGTGTTTGTGTGATCAATGCCGCTTGACGGCCGAAACGCGTCACGTTTTGATTTGTGAAGGAATAAATCGACTATTTTGAAGTCTTGCTGTGGTCTCTGAGAGCGCGTTATATTGCCTCGTACTTGGATTTCATTACCGATTGATCCACCGGTTTTCGCGCCACCTCCCTTTGGTCTCCGGTTTCCAGTAGGAGTACCCGGGTTCTTGGATTCATATGGAGGAAACCCATGAGTCAGACCGGCCGACCGATTCTTGGACCATCAACAACACGGTGAGTGTGGGGGCGTCTCAGGGGGGCATGTACATGGGTGTGTGAGGTGGTGGGATTGCCGTTGTCGGAGGACGCGGAGGGCTTGCTACGTCTACTCCTGGTGTGCAGTGTTCTTCTCTGGCTGGCGCCCATACTCACTGTCTTTGACGCCGCACGCCAAAGGAGGCATAGTACCCGTTTTTCACTCTTTACTCACCATTACTCTCTCTCTTCACTTGGAGTCCTACCAACACAGAGAGTACCACAAGACGGCAGGCACGGACGGCAGGAGGAACTTTTATTATGAAAGGGAGACCATTAAGACTTTGAATTAGGTATCAGGGTGGTGACCGGCACACAGTGAAGTGGCACACGATGGAAGATGACAGCAACAGACGTGCTGTTGCACAGACACTCTTTGCCAGAGCCCCTGGTAAGGGAAAAATCACAGGCACTCAGACTATTCGCGATGCCACAGTGATAGAACTATTAAGGAAACTGGAAAAACTCAGCAAAATCGAGATCTCAAAATGGTGGGAGGCAATCTCCCTCCAGGATTACATCGATAAAAGAGATGATATCTAGAGGACTCAGAATCTACACCACTCCATCGTATGAGTCCCCGGACCCTAGGATGTTGGAGGAATGGGCAGCAAATTCAGCCAGAAGTTCTAAAACCATGTTCGAGATTCTGGTTAAGTACGCATGGCAGGACAGGGAGATGATCATTGAAGAAATCAAACAACTGAAGGACGAGCTCAGCAACAATCCCGATCAGGATACCATTTGCAAATTCTATGATGAACTAAAACAGAGATTAATTAACTACGAGGATGACATAAAGGCCAGAAAGCAACGGAAACTACGCCGGGATTGTGTAGATTACGAGACAGGAAAAATCTTAACATACAGTCGGAAATATGACCACCTGTACGAAGAGGTTGGATCCAACACAATGACAATGAATTCCAACAGAACAACTACAGAAGACAGTAGAACAAACATGAGTGATGCAGATACTGACAATTCAGCTACATCAATAACATCATTAACATCAGCCAGCTCTATATCCAGTACTGAGGCGGAGATAAGACCAAAGACCAAAGACTTTTTTAGACGAATACCGGCTTCTTCGCAGGGGCCGGCAAACGACCCGCACAACTCCAAAACCCAAGAACAGAAATACGAATCCCTGGGGAAGGGGAAGAGGAAGAGGCCGGGGTACTGTCGAAAAAGGAGAAGGCGAGACAAGCAGAGGCAGAGGAAGAGGGAACTTCAGAGGGCGCATGGGAACCATTGCAACTCGCTCAACCACAGCTTTGTAATGGATGATGCAGAGGTAAACTGCACCATTGTGAACCTTACCAACAAACCCCTCAGTGACGTAGAAACTAGAACATTGTGCCTAGGCCTATCTTTTTGCCCCACGGAACCTCTCAACTATGTCAATACTCGTATTGACCTTTTCAAATTCTGCCGCAAACTCAAACTGAAGAAATGGCATAAACTAAAACCCAATATCAGTAGAGAACTGTGTTCCAACTTGACCCTCAATGAAGAACTCAATATCAGTGATATCGATACCCTCATGACATTACACGAACTGGGCAGTGGAGGGACTAGTGACAATCATGATGTGTACCAGACATTGAGAGAGTTTGAAATTAGTTATGATAAAGCGGCAATTACTAAATTCAAACCCAAATCTACGTTTTTACCGAAAATGCCACACGACAATATCGACACTTTTCAAGACATTGTATCTGATCAATTGTTAAAATTTAAACAAAAAGCATGGTTTAAAAAATGAGTGCCATTATCGTGCAATCTCACAATAGCACAAAAGACTGCCCTTGCCAATCTAGCCTCCGATAGCTCCATTGTCGTAAGGCCTGCAGACAGGGGGCAATGTGGTTATTATGAGTAGGGATATGTACGTAGCAGAAGCCACCCTTCAACTTAGTGACCCTTTGTTCTATGCCCTTACCAACAGAAAGGAGTACACCAAGAGCATTATAGGCTTCTGGAACAATTTAACAGAGTGGAGGGACAAAGGCCTACTAGAATGGGAAGAATATTGCTTTTTAAAGAAAGACTTTCCCAAACTCCCAGTTCTATACCTCCTACCTAAAATTCATAAAGACCTTGTCAACCCTCCAGGTCGGCCCATTGTGTCCTCCAGGGATAGTGCATTAGAGAACGTATCAAGAAATGTTGATCACTTTCTGAAAGATCAAGTAGTTCTCCTACCTTCCTACGTGAAGGACACTAAGGATTTTCTCATCAAAATCCAAGGGGTTGAATGGCAAGATGATTTCCTCCTAATCACGATGGACGTTAGCTCACTATACATGATCATTGAGTATGAATTGGGCATCGCGGCCTGTAAAAAATACCTCTCTAAAAGATCCATCAAACATCTGGAGCACACAGATATGATCATTGCCATGATCAGGTTCTGTCTCAACAATAATTTTTTTCTCTTCAATGGAGAAATATACAGACAAATCCTCGGTACCGCCATGGCAACATGTTTCGCTCCCAGTTTTGCGAACTTGTTCCTAGGGGCGTGGGAAGAGGAGTTAAGAAAAGGCACTGAGTTCAGGAACGACTTTGGCAGGGTCATCTTATGGCTGAGGTACATAGATGACCTCTTCCTGATATGGAAGGGGACAGCCGCTGAAGCCACTGGTTTTATACAGAGATTGAATAACAAGTGCAATTTGGTACTTACCAGCAACATCAGTGACAGAGCAGTTGAATTCCTAGATATCAAGGTGGAAATAATAAATCACGCCATCCACACGAGTCTGTTTAGGAAAGCCACGGCTGGGAACAGTCTGCTCCATGCCATGAGCAGCCATCCCGACAGGCTCAAATGGAGTATCCCTTATGGGGAACTCCTCAGAGCGAAGCGGAATTGCAGCTCTGAGGAAGCCTTCCAAACAGAGCAAGATATCATGCTCATGATATTTGCTGAGAGAGGGTATCCCAGATGGGTCCTCCGTAGGGCAGTTGAAAAGGTCAAAGCAGTAAGTAGAGCCACCATTTTAGAGAACAAAGAAAGCATGGGAGACAACGATACTGATGATGTCACAAGGGTCATTCTTACTTACAATGGCGGTTTCAAGGAAATTCAGAAAATCTTAGTCAGGAACTGGGATATGTTGAAGAAAGATCCCATCATAGGCACTACGATCCCAGATAGACCACGCATCACCTACAGAAAGGGACGCAGCATGAGAGACATTTTGGTGCACAGTGATATCACCACTAGTGAGGAAAGAGGCATTAACTTGCAAGGCTTCTTCCCGTGCGGACACTGCAAAGCGTGCCGCCGTAGCCGCATGCGGAAGGAGTTCTCCAACACCAATAGTAATGTCTCCATACCCATTTGCCAATTCCTCACATGCAGCTCTACATTTGTAGTTTATGTACTTGAGTGTCCATGCAACCTGCGCTATGTGGGCAGTACTACTCACATGGCCAAAAAGCGTGTTTTGGAGCACATGAGGGCCATTACTAACAGGGATCAACACTATCCCATAGCCCGACACTTCGAGTCACACCATTACTCAGACAGTGCTAAACTGCAATATTTTATCCTTGAGCAAGTAGAAATCCGACACAGAGGAAGTAATCGAGAACGCCAATTGAGGAAGCGAGAATCTAGGTACATCATTGAATTAGGAACACGTTGTCCGAGAGGGCATAACATTGACGAAGAAATCGCCATACACCTACACGAGGAATAGTTGTCTGATCCTTTCCTGACCCTGTATGTATTTTTGATGTAGGTTGTTCATATGTATATAGTATATGTTTTTCCAGGAGTGTATACATGAGATTGATTGATGAGATGTAGTAATCTTGTAGTAACCCAGCTCCAACACCAACGACATCCCGCCGTTGCAACCCCTGTGCGATTCCCTCGCCACCTTCTTTCACCGCAAGATCGCCGACATCCACGACAGCTTCAACACCCAGACAACCCCAACTAAGATCGATACACCAGACCCGCCACACACCATCGACCACGACCCCCTGCCAGCCTGGGCCAGCGTGAACATCGAGGACACCATCAAGACCATGAGCACAATACACTCCGGCTCCCCATCAGACCCTTTCCCGCACCACATCTTCAACAAAGCCAGCAGCTCCATTGCACCCCACCTGTGCAACATCATCAACCTCTCCTTCGAGACCGCGACCTTCCCAGAGAGCTGGAAACACGCAGAGATCAACGCCCTACTCAAAAACCCAAGGCGGACCCGAGAGACCTCAAGAACTTCCGGCCCATCTCTCTGCTTCCGTTCCCAGCCAAGGTCATCGAGAAGATCGTCAACAAACAGCTAACCCGATACCTCGAAGAAAACAGCATCCTGGACCCATCCCAATCAGGGTTCCGCAGCAACCACAGCACTGAGACTGCCCTCATCACCGCCACCGACGACATCAGGATCCTGCTGGACAATGGTGAGACCGCAGCCCTCATCCTGCTGGACCTCTCCGCCGCCTTCGACACTGTCTGCCACCGCACTCTACGCGCACGCCTCCACGACGCAGGGATCCGAGACAAGGCCCTGGAATGGACCACCTCCTTCCTCGACGGCAGAACCCAGAGAGTCCGCCTCCCACCTTTCCGATCCGAAACCTCCGAGATCATCTGCGGCGTACCCCAGGGATCGTCCCTCAGCCCAACACTGTTCAACATCTACATGGCCCCGCTCGTACGCATCGCCAGACAACACGACCTCAACATTATCTCCTACGCCGACGACACTCAACTGATCCTCTCCCTCACCAAGGACCCCCTCGCCGCCAAAGCCAAACTCCATGAAGGAATGAAGGCCGTCGCCGATTGGATGAAGATCAGCCGACTAAAGCTGAACACGGACAAAACGGAGGTCCTCATCCTCGGCTCCAACCCTCAGCCTGGGACGACTCCTGGTGGCCAACGACGCTGGGAGCAGCCCCGACACCCACCGACCACGCACGCAACCTGGGAGTCATCCTCGACTCAACGCTCTCCATGACCAAGCAAGTCAACGCAGTCTCCTCCTCCTGCTTCAACACCCTCCGCATGCTTCGCAAGATCTACAGGTGGATCCCGACAGACACAAGAAGAACAGTCACCCAGGCCCTCGTCAGTAGCAGACTGGACTATGGGAACGCCCTCTACGCGGGAGCCCCGGCCAAGCTCATCAAGCGACTGCAACGCATACAAAACGCCTCCGCACGACTGATCCTCGACGTACCACGCCACAGCCACATCACCCCCCACTTGAGGAACCTGCACTGGCTCCCCGTCGACAGGAGGATCACCTTCAAACTCCTCACCCACGCACACAAGGCACTCCACAAAACTGGCCCAGCCTACCTCAACAGACGACTCTTCTTCTACGTCCCCAACCGCCAGCTCCGCTCCGCCGACCTCTCCCTCACCACCGTCCCCCGCATTCGAAGAACAACCACCGGCGGCAGATCCTTCTCACACCTCGCCGCCAAGACCTGGAACACCCTTCCACTAAGCCTACGAAAGACCCAAGACCTGCTGACCTTCAGGAGGCTACTCAAGACCTGGCTGTTCGACCAGTAGCAGCATCCCCCCCCCCTTCCCTCTCCCCAGCGCCTTGAGACCCTCGCGGGTAAGTAGTGCGCTCTACAAATTCTGTGATTGATTGATTGATTGATTGATTGTGTTTTAAGATTTTAACTTTCTATCTTTCTCCTCTTACAGGAGGAAAGGAAGGGACTAACTGGATGGAACCGGTATTTCTACATGGGTCCCTACCCTTTTCCTCGTGGCATCATTCTCCTGATGTTCCGGTCACCACAGCTAAGACATTTTCTTTTGTTATTCTTTTATTTCTCTTTTCTTTTCTTCACCTGCACATCCATGTGCTTCACTGTTTTCACGTTTGTACTTTGTATATTCTGTTGCCTCATTCTACATGAACATACCACGTTTAATCCCACTTGGGGAAAGTATTTAGTGGCACTGACCATGCTATCTTGTGGTTTATGCACTTTGCATTGTACTTCCAAGAGAGATTTGAGACTACACCAGGCACGATTGTAAGCCTCCGTGCAGCAAAGACCTAGGCATTGTATTCGTTAGGTCTCATGCACATGACATGTTTCATTTATTTTTACACACTATGTGGCATGCACTATTTTGATTACCGGCTCTGCGTCTTATGATATATACATTCAGGTATACACTCCAAGATGGCGACCGAAACTGTAGGTTAACGCTAACCGTTACGAATACAGTCATGCAATGTGTTTTCCAACTCCATTACACATGTCAATGCTTTAAAAAGATAAATGTTGATTACTTTGATGTACACGGCAGGCCAATTATGTATTTGTAATTCTATGCACAGTTATTGTATCCACTACAAGATGGCGGCAAGTTTACATGGTCTAACCATTGGCTCCAAGTGGTATGCATAGTCCAACTTCAGTGTTTACACCGTGTATGTAATGAGGTTGTAATTCCCTTTGTGTTTGTGTGATCAAGGCCACTTGACGGCTGAAATGCGTCACGTTTTGATATATGAAGGAATAAATCGACTATTTTGAAGTCTTGCTGTGGTCTCTGAGAGCGCGTTATATTGCCTCGTACTTGGATTTCATTACCGGTTGCTCCACCGGTTTTCGCGCTGCCTCCCTTGGGTCTTCGGTTTCCAGTAGGAGTACCCGGGTTTTTGGATATATATATATAAATATATTATCTACTGGCGGTCGCCAGTAGATAGTTATAGTTAGGACCTATTTTCCATAGGAAATTCGCAACATTCTATTTCCAATACCTTTGGCGCCGGTTGACGAATCTTCGCGAAATTCTCAAAACTTATGGCCCGCTCCGGTCCGCTCCTATCCTGAAAGTTTCGGGTGATTCGTCAAGTGGGGGCCGAGAAAAAGGGGGGTCCCAAAACGTGTTTTCCCCATGCAATTTTCCATAGGAACCTTTAGTCGCAGCTACAGCCCGAACTGCTGAACGGAATTACACCAAATTTGGCAAAAAGGTAGCCCTTGGTTCAGTGTCATGCCTTTTGGTTAAATGGTGTAAATCCGTTCAGTAGTTGCTGAGAAATTCAAAAAATAAGAGTCAAAAATCAATTTCCCATAGGGAACTTTGTGCAAGGCTACAGCGGAAACTACTGAACGGATTTACCCCAAATTTGGCATAAAGGTACTGCTTGGCTCAGAAAGCGACCTTTTCAAAAATGGTGTAAATCCGTTCAGTAGTTTTTTAATTTTAAAGGAAAAAGAACTATATATATCTGGGCGGAGCCTAACCACACATGTCATCGTGAGATCTGATTGGCTGTTAGCATTTCATCCTGGAATTGCTGGCAGCCATCTTGGGACCAATATAAATGATAGTACCCCATTGAAATGCATTGTAGTGAATAGAAGATTTTGAGGGTCACCAAAAGTAGAACTTATAAAGGGTGATAACAGACTTTAGTTACATTAGAATTCATTTGTTGATGGTACCATACTAATTTTAGGAATTGTGGTGTGTTCTAGGGTGATTTTACCCTGTGAAAAACCTTCTGCTGGGATTTCATGAATCATGTTTGAGAGAAAACAATTTTCTCATGCTTGTCCCACAGAGGTTTGGAAGGTGCTCCAGAAGCTAAAATGAGAGCATATTTTCTGTAAATTCACATTATCTTTCTCAGTCATGTGAGAATGAAGTCTGACATTCTCAGTAAAACATGTAAATCCAACAAGGGCAGAGACTGTCAGTTGATTCCTTTGTGTTCTACTGCAGCTTCCCAGAGTGTTCTAAAGAACAACTAGAGTGCTAACAACCTTACCTATGACAAAAGTATGGCACACCTGAAGCCATCTTGATTGGAATAAACTGGTAACACTTAAAACATTTAATTTAAAAAGGAACAAAATGATGGGGTTCATTTTGTCTTAGAAATTATGGTTAGTGCTGTAGAAAGAAAAATTAGGACATGTTTTAAGTGAGATCTCAAATATCTTCCTGTTATATTTCAACAGGAGCAGCCTGCCAGTTGATTCCTTTGTGTTCTACTGCAGCTTCCCAGAGTGTTCTAAAGAAAAACTAGAGCGCTAACAGCCTTACTTATGACAAAAGTATGGCACACCTGAAGCCATCTTGAATGGAATAAACTGGTAACACTTAAAACATTTAATTTAAAAGGAACAAAATGATGGGGTTCAATTTGTCATAGAAATTATGGTTAGTGCTGTAGAAAGAAAAATTAGCACATGTTTTAAGTGAGATCTCAAATATCTTCCTGTTATATTTCAACAGGAGCAGCCTGCCAGTTGATTCCTTTGTGTTCTACTGCAGCTTCCCAGAGTGTTCTAAAGAACAACTAGAGCGCTAACAGTCTTACTTATGAAAAAATTATGGCACACCTGAAGCCATCTTGATTGGAATAAACCGGTAACACTTAAAACATTTAATTTAAAAAGGAACAAAATGAGGGGATTCATTTTGTCATAGAAATTATGGTTAGTGCTGTAGAAAGAAACATTAGGACATGTTTTAAGTGAGATTACAAATATCTTCCTGTTATATTTCAATAGGAGCAGCCTGCCAGTTGATTCCTTTGTGTTCTACTGCAGCTTCCCAGAGTGTTCTAAAGAACAACCAGAGCGCTAACAGTCTTACTTATGACAAAATTATGGCACACCTGAAGCCATCTTGATTGGAATAAACCGGTAACACTTAAAACATTTAATTTAAAAAGGATAAAAATGAGGGGGTTCATTTTGCCATAGAAATTATGGTTAGTTCTGCAGAAAGAAAAATTAGGGCATGTTTTAAGTGAGATCTCAAATCCTCTTCTATTTCATTAGAAAATTCTGACATGCAGACTGAAACAATCACTTTCAATACCAGCAGTAGACTTCCAGTTAACTCCCTGGTGAGCAGTAGCTTTACTACAGTGATCTAATGAGCAACTAGAGTGCTAACATTCTGAATTTATGGCAAATGTGTGACACATCTAAATGCCTTCTTGATGGAATCAAAGTAAAAACTGAAAGCATTTCCTACTGAGGAGACTGCAGTAAATGAGGAAATTAGGAAACTTCATAACAAATAAGTATCCCAAGATGGCCACCAGAGAAAAAAGAGCCCAAATGTAGCACAAATATCACCCACATGTAGCCCACATATAGCCCAATGACAGAAGTGTGGAAAACACTTTTTATTTTTAGTTTTTTGCAGTTTTATATAGTGCAGACTGGTCAGGTATTGGAGCGTTGCATCTTACTTGGACCCCTTATTGCGTATTTTGCACTGAAGTACATGAGATTGATCTTGCGAAACATTGAACTTTACTATTCTGTTAACCTGAAGTTGCTCTGAACCGGGCTTTGTAACACCCGTTTTTACCTACTGGTTTTAATTAATTCTCACTGTATTGTATTAAGAAAGAGGATTTACGTTTTTATGTACACTTTTATGATCTATGTTTCTAAATCAGATCGAATAAAGTTTAATGAATGTAATTGAAGTCTCCCAAGATGGCCACCAGAGAAAAATGAGCCCAAATGTAGCACAAATATCACCCAGATGTAGCCCACGTATAGCCCAATGACAGAAGTGTGGAAAACACTTTTTATCCTTTGTTTTTTTGCAGTTTTATATAGTGCAGGCTGGTCAGATATTGGAGTGCTTTACATGAGCATTGGTTACATCATACAAGGACAAACTCATTTTGGTTGTAGGCATGGGGAGATTAAGTGATTTGACCAGAATCACAGAATGACGAGCTGAAGCAGAAACTCCAACTTGGTAACACCACATTTTCTCCCCTAAGCGTAACATTTAATCAAGTGGTCAACTGGATAAAAAAACATAGAGATAATTGAGAACTGCTTGGCTCAGAAAGCGACCTTTTTAAAAATGGTGTAAATCCGTTCGGTAGTTGCTGAGAAATTGTAAAAAAACTAATATCGATATCTAGAGGCGCGGTGGATCCGCGAACCCTCCCGACCACGAGCTTCATTTTAATTGGCTGCCAACACTCCAAACCAGGAAGTGTTGGCAGCCATCTTGTGACTCGGTAGAACCAAGTCACAAGAAAACAGGAAAACAAAGGTGAAAAAGAAGAAAAAGGGGCAGGGTAGAAACACCCTGACCCCCTAGGCCTGCTCAGGGGGTCCCACAAGGACCCCCAGGGACTAAAAAAGCATTTTGGCGATGGGGTCGCTGGGGTCGCGAATCCCGCCGAAATGTAAAAAAAAATGAAGCGCGGGATACTGCGCTTCATTTAATTGAGACCCCCGGGTGGGCCAGGTCCCGGGGGCATTGCCAACAAATATATGCAGGGCCCGCGGGGGCCCCTGCAGCCCCGGGGACCGCCACCTCCGGGGGCTTGTTTTTTTAATGTTTGGGGGGGCTTCCAAGGCCCCCCCAAGACCCGGGAACCGCCACCGCCAGGGCTTTTACCAAATAGGGACCCTCAGGATTCAAGGGGAATTAATCCTCCAACTTACCCTGAGCACTACTGATGCAGTCCAGCCATCGCCCTGTCACTACCCATGCACTCCTCCAATCAACCAGCGAGCACCATGTACTTATCCAATCACTCCGCCAAAACACAAGCACTTATAAATTCACCATCCACTCTCCTTG
Source organism: Calotriton arnoldi (assembly GCA_963921515.1). Classification (NCBI taxonomy): domain Eukaryota; kingdom Metazoa; phylum Chordata; class Amphibia; order Caudata; family Salamandridae; genus Calotriton; species Calotriton arnoldi. The sequence goes on along the minus strand of CAWUFW010002020.1, from coordinate 700,960 downwards.
CAGTACTCTAATCATCCAGTCAGTACCCATGTACTCATCCAATGACCCAGGCACTAACTCATGGCAAATACAGAGGAGGTCATGCTAATCACAGGGGTACCCCAACACATAGTGTTCCCTAGTGTATGTAGGTGTTTTCACTGTATTCTAAGTGTCTTTTACCACCAGAGACAGAGTCAGTTACCACCAGTACCCATCAGCAAAAAGTTGGGGGCACAGGAGTACTTTCTACTCCTCTGTTGGTTCTTTCTGCACATCTCTTCCTTCTTCTTGCACTTTTCTTCGTCTTTCTGGACTTCTGTTGCCTCTTTCTGCATTTGTCTTCCTTCTTTCTGCGCTTTTCTTCTTCTTTCTTCACATGTCCTACCTCTGTAGGCATAGTTAGAAACTAGCATTTAAAAAATCTTTGAAATTCACTTAAAAAACCATAGGTTTCAGGCATGTTATAGTTAGAAATTAGCATTTAAAAAACCTTTGAAATTCACTGAAAAAACCATAGGTTTCAGGCACGTTATAGTTAGAAATTAGCATTTAAAAAACCTTAGAAATTCACTGAAAAAACCATAGGTTTTAGGGAAAGTTATAGTTAGTTGGACATTTCACTCGTACAAAACCAGAGAAATTCCCCCGTTATAGTTAGTTCAGCTAACTATAACTCGCGCCCCCGCAATGCACTGCTGATGACGTCACATATGACATCACTCATGACATGGTCAGTGACATCACTGATAACATCACTGATGACAACTCAAATGACATCACTGATGACATCACTGATGACATCATCCATGTGATAATTTGATGCATCTTCTCACACCCTAATGTAACCTTTGATACACCAACTCTAAATAACAGACTGCCATTCTCAAAACCATAGACACTCCAGCAGCAATAACTACATACCCACTCACTGATTCTTAGGTCTAAACACATATCCACTCACTCACCCGTACAGTCACTCATACTTACAATCACTCAGTACAGGACTATCATATGCACTCATACGCCTATATAGATACACACACACCACCACTCATCCATAGAGGTACTCACACACCTAGTCAGTCATGCAAATAATTAATCACACTCCCATTTACTCACCTATACAGTTATACACACACCAGCTCACTTACTCATACAAATACTAGGACATTCTTATGCTCTTATACAATCACTGATACAAGCACACACTCATCCATACAGTCACTCTCATAATCACACACTCTCACTTATAGCTATTTATATATTCCAACACACATATATACTGCCTTTCACATATGTAGTTACTCACACATGTACCACTGAGATATACATTCACTCACTAACACACCCATACACACACTCACACACCCACACACCCATACAGTCCATCACAGATGCACTCTTGAAACCATGCACCCAGTGAATCACCCACTCACACATCTATGCACAGAGTCACACACACCCCACCCATACAAACACTCAGGCATCCATACAGATACTCAGACAACCAATCAATAACCCATATAGACACTCATGTAGCTATTCACAAACCCATGCAGCCGCTTACACACCAACAGACAGACGGATACAGACATTCACACAGTTTAGTCACTAACCCGTGCATTCAGTAAGATACATTTAATCACTCACTTATAGAGTCAGTCACACACCTACTAAATCATCCATTCAGACACTTATACACCCACTCATTCTTCAATACGCCTTTCCCTATATATATTAAACATATTTAAACTTTACAGAAACACACAGTCACTAGATGATGTCATCAGTGATGTCATCAGTGATGTCATTTGAGATGTCATCAGTGATGTTATCAGTGATGTCACTGACCATGTCATGAGTGATGTCATATGTGACGTCATCAGCAGTGCATTGCGGGCGCGCGAAGTTATAGTTAGCTGAACTAACTATAACGGGGAATTTCTATGGTTTTGTACGAGTGAAATGTCCAACTAACTATAACGCCCCTGAAACCTATGGTTTTTTCAGTGAATTTCTAAGGTTTTTTAAATGCTAATTTCTAACTATAACGTGCCAGAAACCTATGGTTTTTTCAGTGAATATATATATATATATATATACATATATATATATATATATATATGTGTATATATATATATATATATATATATATATATATATATATATATATATATATATATATTACCTATAAATGATGGCATTGATCTTATGAGGACAAATTAGAGCACACTACCATAGACAAAACACACAAAGAGATGTAGAAACCTGAGTTTAGCTGGGGATATGTTCTTTTCCTTTCAAGATGATTATGGGGAAGCTGACGTGAATCGAAGATAAGCCACTTCTAGAGATTTAAGAGCACCCGAGAACGGGGATGTTCTGCGTAACAGTCGCCTCTCCCTTTCAGAATAATGAATAGTGGTAGGATGTATTCTTTAGACAAAAACTGCTGTCGCAAGTTATGCTACTATAGCATCATCCTTACATGACTGTACCACCATGATCAAACATTCTGTCACCAATTGCCTCTTGAAGTGTGCATGTTTTCGATATGTTTATACAAAGAATGTCACAAGGCATAAACACACAATAATATCAGAATGTAATGAAATTCGGGGTACTAAACCCAACTGTGAGCTATGATTCCCAGTTTACCTATTTTACCAACACGTGGTACTACAGCCAAACACTACATTGTTATTCCTAATGAAAGGTACAGTGCGCATCAAATTGCTGGTGAAACCGACAATCCAGCTGGTAATTACGTTACCACCGTAATATTGTCCTCGACATGCATCATTGAAATGGAATCATGATTGTTATTAATTCTTGCCTCTTCTCTTCATTTATTTTCACGTGCAGTTTGGCCGTATGTATTTTAAATGAAGCTTTTCAGTTCTGTGAACAATTAACAGAATGAATATGAAAATGTATTAGATGGAACTACAAATGCATAGTCTTTTCATTATTTCTATTTCAAATGTTGCATTGTGTCTGACGCATTGACTATATGAGACCCGGAACTCACCACATGGTCATTTGACCAAGACCCTGTGTGAGGCCGAAACATGTCTATTGCTGCCGAATAAACACCTTGTTCATACATCCCAATCTGGAGTAGATCGTAATTTTTACCAGAACCGTTAAGAATTCCTCAACTGTAGAGATATATATATATATATGGGCGCAACGAGGTGGGCCAGGATTGTGCAGTATATATATATATATATATATATATATTCCAAAATTCAATAGCGATGGAACCCGCGCCACTTGTGATGGCGGGCCGTAACAGGGTCGCAAACCCTCGTAAATCCAACAAACACAGCGCCGTCTCAACTTCTCAAAGACAACACGTTAAGGCCCATCTTTCTTTCAAGCGTGATTTAATGCAGCAAAATCACCCTACGCGTTTCGGAGCGTGCTCGTGAGCAAGGAGCGGACGCTCCGAAACGCGTAGGGTGATTTTGCTGCATTAAATCACGCTTGAAAGAAAGATGGGCCTTAACGTGTTGTCTTTGAGAAGTTGAGACGGCGCTGTGTTTGTTGGATATATATATATATCTCCTACTGGCTGTTGCCAGTAGGTAGTTATAGTTAGGACCTAGTTTTCATAGGAAAAGAGTTTTTTGTTTTGCCAATAACTTTGATGCCGTTTGACGAATCTTCACGAAATTTTAAAAACTAGTATGACTGTCGGTTCAGCTTGTGTTTTGAAAGTTTCGGGGTGATTTGTCAGGTGGGGGATGAGAAAAAGGGAGGGTCCCAAAACGCTTTTTTCTCCATGCAATTTTCCATGGGGATTTTAGTCAAGACTACAGCCCAAACCGCTGGATGGAATTGCACCAAATTTGGCAGAAAGGTAGCTTTTGGTCCAGAAAGCGACCTTTTTGTGAATTGGTGTAAATCCGTTCAGTGAATTTTGAGATATTAAGGAAAATCCTAATTTTTAAATATATAGGGGATCGAAGGCTTCGCACACCCTCGCGATCTCATGCTGAGATCTGATTGGCTGCCAACACTTCAGCCAGGAAGTGTTGGCAGCCATCTTGGGACTCTGCTTCAGTCAAGTCCCACAAAACACATTTAAAAAAAGAAAAGGGGGCAAGGTAGGAATACCCTGACGCCTTAGCTCTGGTCTTAGGGTCCCAGATGAACCCCGACAGGGCTACAAAGCACTTTAAACAAAAATGTTGCTGCAAAAACACGACAGAGCCGCAAATCCGAGGAATTTCTTTTTTGAATACAGGCCCTGGGTGGGCCAGGTCCATGGCATTTTTTTAAACAAGGAGGGGGGCGCATGGGGCCCCCCTCCTGAGCCTCATTGAACCCCGGGGACCACCACTGCCCCAGGGCTAAAGAAACATTAATGGGGGGGCGCATCCCCCCAAGCCCCGGGGACCACCACCTCCCTGGGATTAAATAACACCCACAAGTAAGTCCCTTGCAGCGAGATTGTTCAGACCTCGTCGGAGGCCTGCCCCCCTTTCTCAACCACTCAGCAAAGGGGCCTCCTGGGGCACTACTGGTTGGGGGATAAAGTCCCCATGGCTGCTGAGGGTCGTTGGGGGCCAAGAACCCCCTATTGTTGACGCATGTAAGTCCCCCACAGCGGGATTGCTCAGACCTTGTCTGAGGCCCCATCCCCTTTCTCAACCACTCTGCAAAGGGGCCTCCTGGTGCGCTACTGGTTGGTGGGTAAAGTCCCCTTGGCTGCTGAGGGTTGTTGGGGCCAAGAACCCCTATTGTTGCCACATGTAAACCCTCCACAGCGAGATTGCTGAGACCTCGTCAGAGGCCCCGCCTCCTGTCTCAACCACTCTGCAAAGGGGCCTCCTGGTGCACTACTGGTTGGGAGATGAAGTCCCCTTAGCTGCTGTGGGTCGTTGGGGTTAATGAACCCCTATTGTTGCCACAAGCAAGTCCCCCACAGTGGGATTTCTCAGACTTCATCGGAGACCCCGCCCCCTTTCTCAACCAGTCTGCATAGGGGCCTTCTGGAGCACTACTGATTGGGGGATGAAGTCCCCTTGGCTGCTGAGGGTCATTGATGGCCAAGAAACCCTATTGTTGCCACATGGAAGTCCCCCACAGCTGGATTGCTCAGACCTCGTCGGAGGCCCTGCCACCTTTCTCATCCACCCTTGAAAGGGTCCTCCTGGCGCACTGCTGGTTGGGGGATGAAGTCTAGGGGTGAGCGCGCCAGTAAACTCCGTTCTGTCGGTGGTTGGCCGAGTTTTTGCCAAACTACGCATTCCAAGCAGAGTGCGTAGTGGCAAAACTCTGCAGACTCTGCCAGCAGAGCGGCGTTTACCGGTCACCCCTATCAGAGACTCACACACCCACTCACAGACCCACTCAGACACTCATATACCCACTTGCAGCCCCACTTATACTCTCTCACACCCACTTACAAACCTACCCAGACACTCATACACCCACTGAGACACTCATGCTCTCACTCACACACTTAGTGTCAAAGGTTAGTGGTTACCGTTAGGAAATGAAATTTAAAAAATCCTCACAAATTCACTTAAAAAACCTAAGGTTACAAGGATGTTATAGTCAGGAAATAGAATTTAAAAAAACATAGACGTTTACTGAAAAAAACAAAGGTTACAGGGACATTATAGTTAGGAAATAGAATAACAAAAACCTTAGAAATTCACTTAAAAAACCAAAGGTTACAGGGATGTTATAGTTAGGCTCAGATTTCACTCATACAAAACCAATGAAATTCAGCAGTTACAGTTAGCGGAGCTAACTATAATTTATGCCCCCGCAATGCACTGCTTATGACCTCACATATTACATCACTCATGACATGGTCAGTGACATCACTTATGACATCTCTGATGACATATCAAAGGACATCACTGATGACATATACACAGAGAAACTCACATACCCACTCACACCCCCATACAACTTCTTATACCCCCACTCAGACACCCACACAACCCCTCACATACCCATTCACAGACACATACCAGTACTTACACAATCACTCACTTATCCATAGAGCCACTCACACACTCTCTCACTCATAGATCCTGATCATACAAGTAGTCACTCACCTATATAGCCACTCACACAGCCACACACTCACCCATACAGCTACTGACACCCCCTGTGATTAATCCATGCAACCACTCACACACCCACACAATCACTTACATTCCCATTCACACATCCATACAAGCACTCACACAGCCACTCACTCACCCATACAGCCAATCCCACAGAAACTCACTCTTTTTTTTCCCCAAAGTTTTATATAACGCAAACTTGACCTGAAGGTATCGGGTATCAGAGTGCTTTACACGAGCACCAGTTGCGTTACACAAGGACACATTCATTTTCTTTTGTTTGTTAGGCACAGGGAGATTAAGTGATTTGCCCAGAATCACAGGATGTTGAGCGTCGTTGCCGAGACTCGAACCCAGTTCCCCAGATTTGAGGTCAACCGCCCTAGCCGTTAGGCAAAATCCTCTCCCCATTCTTCCATACAGCCACTCACACACCAACTCGTTTAACCAAACATTCACTCAAACAGCTACTCACTCACCCATACAGCCACTTACACACCCAGTCACTCACTCATACAGCCATTCATACACCCACTCATTCACCCATACAGTCACTGACATATCCACTCACCCACCCATACAGCCACTCACACAGGCACTCACTCACCCATACAGCCTCTCACACAGCCACTAAGTCACCCACACAGCTACTTAGACACCCATCTATACACCCATACAGCCACTCACACACCTGTACAGTCACTCAGACACCTGCTCAAACATGGATACACACAGTCACACAGTGACTTATAAACTATGTTAAAAAAAGAAATCACTCAGTAGCACACAAAGTATACTAATTCAACTTTTGTGTTTTGTGATACCTTTGTATATATGTTTAACACACAAAAACCTTTAGAAAACACTCACACTCACTGGATGATGTCATGAGTGATGTCATTGGCCATGTCATGAGTGATGTAATATGTGAGGTCATAAGCAGTGCATATTGGGGGCGTAAGTTATAGTTAGCTCAGGTAACTATAACTGCTTCATTTTACTGGTTTTGTACGAGTGAAATCTGAGCCTAACTATAATGTCACTGTAACCTTTTTCAAAGAAGTTTTTAAAATTCTATTTCCTAACTATAACATCCCTGTAACTTTTATTGTTTTCAGTGAGTACATATATATATATATGTAAGCACTTTTAGTCCTCTACTTCTATACGTTTTACATGTTTTAGAAATATTATATACATTACACACACGCAAGCTGTGTGCCACTGATTTTAAAACACCGCCACAGGACCTCCTCCCTGCCCCCAATACCCTCCTCCCCTCTGCTGGGAGCAAGAACTGAGGGTCCAGCTGAGCTCCTGCTGCGCTGCTTGAAGGAGGCTGTGCAGCGCAGCATCAGGGTTAATTACCTCTATTTCACACTACAGCAGTGGCATGTGAAAGTGTAAGAATGTGCAGTAAAGCCAATACTCACTCCACCTTGTTCTTAAAACTGGGACATGTATTTAAAATTTTTAAAAGTGTCAGGACACCTGAACAGGCTTTTCTAAATTGCAACTGTCCGGGGAAATCCGGGATGTCTGGTCACCCTAAAGACGGAGTACCTTTCACCACAACCAAGATGGCGGAACACCAGAATACATGACAAAACACAGTCTCGAACCAGCACTAAAACAGAGACAAACAAGAACACATTTTGATGCAGAAATAATGTGACAGAACCAAAAGCACATTTCAAGAGAGACTCTTTGCAACAAGACGGCAGCACTTAGGACACACCATGAGGGTCTGGGAGATTAATTTTAGTGGTTCAGTTAGCAGATGTGGGCCCATGAGACTAGATATCCCACTTGAGACATTCATCTTGGCAGTAAGGGGGCACCAGGGTCATGTAAGTAGCACAAGTTTCTGGTGGCACCCAAGGTGATTGAACAGGAGAGCAGGCGTGATTTTGAGTATAGCGGGTGGCCCTGACCAGACTACTGCCTACCATATTGTGAGACCGCCGCCGACCCTGCAGAGATCTCTGTGCCTACCGAGGAGCCGCCGCCACAGCAACTCCTGTAATGGCATTGTCAGTTTGCTGAACGGCCGCCATGTTTCGGGCAACCACTCAGCAAATGTCTTTGGTTTTCAAAAACAAACTTCCCAAGCGGGAGTTTGTGATTAATAAAAAAAAATAATGACCCTGAGAGTTTTCTCGCTGGATGAGGGAGTAATTTGCATTTTTTTTCATTTGGGGGCAACCAGTATCTTTGATATTCCTGTACTAAAAAAAAATAATAATAATCAGACCATCCACTCTAAATAGGGTGGGAGATCTGCTGCATCCACGTTGACAGACTTCAACTCCGTCGGGCTGTTGGGGTAGGGATTTGTGCAAGCAGGTCCAGCGGGGGCACAGCCATCAGAAACATGACAGTCCGCCCCACTCAAAAGAGACAGGGAGGACCGCGAGTTTCATAGACGGGCACGCAGCCACACTTGTGATGGAGTATCCTGTCTGCCAGCCACGAAGGGCCTGATTTAGATCTCAGTGGACGGGTTACTCCGTCTTAACGGTGACGGATATCCCTTCTGCCGTAATATAAATCCCATAGGATATAATTGGACTTAGAATTGGGTGGATGGGATATCCGTCACCGTTGTAATGGAGTAACCCGTCTGCCGAGATCTAAATCAGTCCCACAGTTTCTTCTACAGCAACTAATGTGTCATTATCCACACACAGTTTTCAAGAAAAAAAACCCATTGCCCACAACCAAGATGGCGGCGCTCACTCACCTCATCCTCGTCGAGCATAAGCAACTGGTTTCCAGAGATGATGCAGAATCGGGGGTTCCAGGGAGGGCGGTCGTAGGGTGAGTGGACGTAGGGCATTCGGTGCATTGGAGCTGCTCGCACATCTGCAAGAGATGAGAGGCGATGAGGCGGAGACCATCACTGACGCAACACCCCTCAAAATGTGTCAGCAAAACATCTCTGAAGTAGCAAGGTCATGCTCACCCATCACGTGACTGCTGGACTAAGCTCAACACAGGCAACAAAGTTACAAACTTCAAAAATACACGTTTGCTACATGTCACATCTTTTTCAGGGATTGTCACTTTCACCACACACATCTCAGACTCCTCCACAAACACCATCGACAGTGCCCCCCCCACCAGAGCCACCAGAGCCACAATCTCAAGAGCTTCGATAATATCTGATTTCTGCTGTCAGAGATTCCAAGCCCAGCAAGTTATATTTGTCAATCTTCTTTTTCACTGCCCTAACCCTTTTAAATTATGAATGACGTCATATTCCTTGAAATCAAACGTCACTAATTCCACCTGGACTGTGAATGTGTGTTATTACTGTGACATCATGGGGAGCCCTTGACTGCTCGGCCGCAGCTCCCAGTGGAGTCAAGCACAGGGAGGAAGTGTTACAACTGTCCCCCACACCTGGGACACCAGTGATGCTGGCACCAGTGCCCTCCAACTGCACTACGCTGGGGCCACTGGTCGCCCCTGGACCGAGCACACCAGTGGGGCCAGGTAAGCACAGGCACAGATCCATACATCCCCCTATATGAACTGCCTGCACTCAGTACCTGCAGAAATAAGGCTTCTCTGCACACTTGGCAAGAGCTATTCTGTCTCTGTAGGGTCTGTGTACACCCTGTACTTGAGGCCACAGGGTCTGTGTACACCTTGTACCTGAGGTTATAGGGTCTTTATAAACCTTGCACCTGAGGCTATACAGTCTGTGTACACCTTGTACCTGAGGCCAGATGCCAACTCAGTATATTCCCTGTACCTGAGGCCACAGGGTCTGCGTGCACCCTATACTTTAGGCCATAGGGCCTTTGTACACCCTATGCCTGAGGCCATAGGTTATTTGTACATCCTGTTCCCGAGGCCAGAGGCGAGGTCTGTGTACGTTCAGTACCTGGGCCCATGGTCTGTATGCATCCTGTCCCCGAGGCCAGAGGCGAGGTCTGTGTACCTCCAGTACCTAGGCCCATGGTCTGTGTGCATCCTGTACCCGAGGCCAGAGGCTAGGTCTGTGTATCTTCTGTACTTGGGCCCATGGTCTATGTGCATCCCGTACCCGAGGCCAGAGGCGAGGTCTGTGTACGTCCAGTACCTGGGCCCATGGTCTGTGTGCATCCCGTACCCGAGGCCGGAGGCGAGGTCCGGTCTGTATGCATCCCGTACCCAAGGCCGGAGGCGAGGTCTGTGTGCCTCAAGTACCTGGGCACATGGTCTGTTTGCATCCCGTACCCAGGGCCGGAGGCGAGGTCTGTGTGCCTCCAGTACTTGGGCCCATGGTCTATGTGCATCCCGTACCCAAGGCCAGAGGCGAGCTCTGTGTACGTCCAGTACCTGGGCCCATGGTCTGTGTGCATCCCGTACCCGAGGCCGGAGGCGAGGTCCGGTCTGTATGCATCCCGTACCCAAGGCCGGAGGCGAGGTCTGTGTGCCTCCAGTACCTGGGCCCATGGTCTGTTTGCATCCCGTACCCGGGGCCGGAGGCGAGGTCTGTGTGCCTCCAGTACCTGGGCCCATGGTCTGTATGCATCCCGTACCCAAGGCTGGAGGCGAGGTCTGTGTACGTCCAGTACTTGGGCCCATGGTCTGTATGCATCCCGTCCCCGAATCCAGAGGCGAGGTCTGTGTACATCCAGTACCTAGGCCCATGGTCTGTATGCATCCTGTACCTGAGGCCCGAGGCGAGGTCTGCGTGTGTCCAGTACCTGGGCCCATGGTCTGTGTGCATCCCGTCCCGAGGCCAGAGGCGAGGTCTGTATACTTCCAGTACCTGGGCCCATGGTCTGTATGCATCCCGTACCCGAGGCCAGAGGCGAGGTCTGTGTGCCTCTAGTACCTGGGCCCATGGTCTGTATGCATCCTGTCCCCGAGGCCAGAGGCGAGGTCTGTGTACGTCCAGTACCTGGGCCCATGGTCTGTATGCATCCTGTACCCGAGGCCAGAGGCGAGGTCTGTGTACGTCCAGTACCTGGGCCCATGGCGTCTGTGTGCATCCCGTCCCTGAGGCCAGAGGCGAGGTCTGTGTGCCTCTAGTACCTGGGCCCATGGCGTCTGTGTGCATCCGGTCCCCGAGGCCAGAGGCGAGGTCTGTGTACCTCCAGTACCTGGGCCCATGGCGTCTGTGTGCATCCCATCCCCGAGGCCAGAGGCGAGGTCTGTGTACGTCCAGTACCTGGGCCCATGGTCTGTATGCATCCCGTCCCCGAGGCCAGAGGCGAGGTCTGTGTACGTCCAGTACCTGGGCCCATGGTCTATATGCATCCTGTCCCCGAGGCCAGAGGCGAGGTCTGTGTACGCCCAGTACCTGGGCCCATGGCGTCTGTGTGCATCCTGTACCCGAGCCCAGAGGCGAGGTCTGTGAACGTCCAGTACCTGGGCCCATGGTCTGTATGCATCCCGTCCCCGAGGCCAGAGGCGAGGTCTGTGTACGTCCAGTACCTGGGCCCATGGTCTGTATGCATCCCGTACCCGAGGCCAGAGGCGAGATCTGTGTATGTCCAGTACCTGGGCCCATGGTCTGTATGCATCCCGTCCCCGAGGCCAGAGGCGAGGTCTGTGTACGTCCAGTACATGGGCCCATGGTCTGTATGCATCCCGTCCCCGAGGCCAGAGGCGAGGTCTGTGTACGTCCAGTACCTGGGCCCATGGCCTGTATGCATCCTGTACCCGAGGCCAGAGGCGAGGTCTGTGTGCCTCTAGTACCTGGGCCCATGGTCTGTACGCATCCCATCCCCGAGGCCAGAGGCGAGGTCTGTGTACGTCCAGTACCTGGTCCCATGGTCTGTATACATCCTGTACCCGAGGCCAGAGGTGAGGTCTGTGTATGTCCAGTACCTGGGCCCATGGTCTGTATGCATCCCGTTCCAGAGGCCAGAGGTGAGGTCTGTGTACGTCCAGTACCTTGGCCCATGGTCTGTATGCATCCCATCCCCGAGGCCAGAGGCGAGGTCTGTGTACGTCCAGTACCTGGTCCCATGGTCTGTATGCATCCTGTACCCGAGGCCAGAGGCGAGGTCTGTGTGCGTCCAGTACCTGGGCCCATGGTCTGTATGCATCCTGTACCTGAGGCCAGAGGCGAGGTCTGTGTGCCTCTAGTACCTGGGTCCATGGTCTGTATGCATCCCGTCCCCGAGGCCAGAGGCGAGGTCTGTGTGCGTCCAGTACCTGGGCCCATGGTCTGTTTGCATCCCGTACCCGGGGCCGGAGGCGAGGTCTGTGTGCCTCCAGTACCTGGGCCCATGGTCTGTATGCATCCCGTACCCAAGGCTGGAGGCGAGGTCTGTGTACGTCCAGTACCTGGGCCCATGGTCTGTATGCATCCCGTCCCCGAATCCAGAGGCGAGGTCTGTGTACATCCAGTACCTGGGCCCATGGTCTGTATGCATCCTGTACCTGAGGCCCGAGGCGAGGTCTGTGTGTGTCCAGTACCTGGGCCCATGGTCTGTGTGCATCCCGTCCCGAGGCCAGAGGCGAGGTCTGTATACTTCCAGTACCTGGGCCCATGGTCTGTATGCATCCCGTACCCGAGGCCAGAGGCGAGGGTCTGTGTGCCTCTAGTACCTGGGCCCATGGTCTGTATGCATCCTGTCCCCGAGGCCAGAGGCGAGGTCTGTGTACGTCCAGTACCTGGGCCCATGGTCTGTATGCATCCTGTACCCGAGGCCAGAGGCGAGGTCTGTGTACGTCCAGTACCTGGGCCCATGGCGTCTGTGTGCATCCCGTCCCTGAGGCCAGAGGCGAGGTCTGTGTGCCTCTAGTACCTGGGCCCATGGCGTCTGTGTGCATCCGGTCCCCGAGGCCAGAGGCGAGGTCTGTGTACCTCCAGTACCTGGGCCCATGGCGTCTGTGTGCATCCCATCCCCGAGGCCAGAGGCGAGGTCTGTGTACGTCCAGTACCTGGGCCCATGGTCTGTATGCATCCCGTCCCCGAGGCCAGAGGCGAGGTCTGTGTACGTCCAGTACCTGGGCCCATGGTCTATATGCATCCTGTCCCCGAGGCCAGAGGCGAGGTCTGTGTACGTCCAGTACCTGGGCCCATGGCGTCTGTGTGCATCCCGTACCCGAGCCCAGAGGCGAGGTCTGTGAACGTCCAGTACCTGGGCCCATGGTCTGTATGCATCCCGTCCCCGAGGCCAGAGGCGAGGTCTGTGTACGTCCAGTACCTGGGCCCATGGTCTGTATGCATCCCGTACCCGAGGCCAGAGGCGAGGTCTGTGTATGTCCAGTACCTGGGCCCATGGTCTGTATGCATCCCGTCCCCGAGGCCAGAGGCGAGGTCTGTGTACGTCCAGTACATGGGCCCATGGTCTGTATGCATCCCGTCCCCGAGGCCAGAGGCGAGGTCTGTGTACGTCCAGTACCTGGGCCCATGCCCTGTATGCATCCTGTACCCGAGGCCAGAGGCGAGGTCTGTGTGCCTCTAGTACCTGGGCCCATGGTCTGTACGCATCCCATCCCCGAGGCCAGAGGCGAGGTCTGTGTACGTCCAGTACCTGGTCCCATGGTCTATATACATCCTGTACCCGAGGCCAGAGGTGAGGTCTGTGTACGTCCAGGACCTGGGCCCATGGTCTGTATGCATCCTGTACCCGAGGCCAGAGGCGAGGTCTGTGTACGTCCAGTACCTGGGCCCATGGTCTGTATGCATCCCGTCCCCGAGGCCAGAGGCGAGGTCTGTGTACGTCAAGGACCTGGGCCCATGGTCTGTATGCATCCTGTACCCGAGGCCAGAAGCGAGGTCTGTGTACGTCCAGTACCTGGGCCCATGGTCTGTATGCATCCCGTCCCCGAGGCCAGAGGCGAGGTCTGTGTATGTCCAGTACCTGGGCCCTTGGTCTGTATGCATCCCGTTCCAGAGGCCAGAGGTGAGGTCTGTGTACGTCCAGTACCTTGGCCCATGGTCTGTATGCATCCCATCCCCGAGGCCAGAGGCGAGGTCTGTGTACGTCCAGTACCTGGTCCCATGGTCTGTATGCATCCTGTACCCGAGGCCAGAGGCGAGGTCTGTGTGCGTCCAGTACCTGGGCCCATGGTCTGTATGCATCCTGTACCTGAGGCCAGAGGCGAGGTCTGTGTGCCTCTAGTACCTGGGTCCATGGTCTGTATGCATCCCGTCCCCGAGGCCAGAGGCGAGGTCTGTGTGCGTCCAGTACCTGGGCCCATGGTCTGTATGCATCCTGTCCCCGAGGCCAGAGGCGAGGTCTGTGTGCGTCCAGTACCTGGACCCATGGTCTGTATACATCTCGTACCCGAGGCCAGAGACGAGGTCTGTATACTTCCAGTACCTGGGCCCATGGTCTGTATGCATCCCGTACCCGAGGCCCGAGGCGAGGTCTGTGTGCCTCTAGTACCTGGGCACATGGTCTGTATGCATCCTGTCCCCGAGGCTAGAGGCGAGGTCTGTGTACGTCCAGTACCTGGGCCCATGGTCTCTATGCATCCTGTACCCGAGGCCAGAGGCGAGGTCTGTGCATGTCCAGTACCTGGGCCCATGGCATCTGTGTGCATCCCGTCCCCGAGGCCAGAGGCGAGGTCTGTTTGCCTCTAATACCTGGGCCCATGGCGTCTGTGTGCATCCCGTCCCCGAGGCCAGAGGCGAGGTCTGTGTACGTCCAGTACCTGGGCCCATGGCGTCTGTGTGCATCCCGTCCCCGAGCCAGAGGCGAGATCTGTGTACGTCCAGTACCTGGGCCCATGGTCTGTATGCATCCCGTCCCCGAGGCCAGAGGCGAGGTCTGTGTACGTCCAGTACCTGGGCCCATGGTCTGTATGCATCCCGACCCCGAGGCCAGAGGCGAGGTCTGTGTACGTCCAGTACCTGGGCCAATGGCGTCTGTGTGCATCTCGTACCCGAGGCCAGAGGCGAGGTCTGTGTACGTCCAGTACCTGGGCCCATGGTCTCTATGCATCCCGTACCCGAGGTCTGTGTACGTACAGTACCTGGGCCCATGGTCTGTATGCATCCCGTCCCCGAGGCCAGAGGCGAGGTCTGTGTACGTCCAGTGCCTGGGCCCATGGTCTGTATGCATCCCGTACCCGAGGCCAGAGGCGAGGTCTGTGTACGTCCAGGACCTGGTCCCATGGTCTGTATGCATCCTGTACCCGAGGCCAGAGGCGAGGTCTGTGTACGTCCAGTACCTGGGCCCATGGTCTGTATGCATCCCGACCCCGAGGACAGAGGCGAGGTCTGTGTACGTCCAGGACCTGGCCCCATTGTTTGTATGCATCCTGTACCCGAGGCCAGAGGCGAGGTCTGTGTACGTCCAGTACCTGGGCCCATGGTCTGTATGCATCCCGTCCCAGAGGCCAGAGGCGAGGTCTGTGTACGTCCAGTACCTGGGCCCATGGTCTGTATGCATCCTGTACCCGAGGCCAGAGGCGAGGTCTGTGTACGTCCAGTACCTGGGCCCATGGTCTGTATGCATCCCGTCCCCGAGGCCGGAGGCGAGGTCTGTGTACGTCCAGTACCTGGGCCCATGGTCTGTATGCATCCCGTCTCCGAGGCCAGAGGCGAGGTCTGTGTACGTCCAGGACCTGGGCCCATGGTCTGTATGCATCCTGGACCCGAGGCCAGAGGCGAGGTCTGTGTACGTCCAGTACCTGGGCCCATGGTCTGTATGCATCCCGTCCCCGAGGCCAGAGGCCAGAGGCGAGGTCTGTATACGTCCAGGACCTGGGCCCATGGTCTGTATGCATCCTGTACCCGAGGCCAGAGGCGAGGACTGTGTACGTCCAGTACCTGGGCCCATGGTCTGTATGCATCCTGTCCCCGGGGCCAGAGGCGAGGTCTGTGTGCCTCTAGTACCTGGGCCCATGGCGTCTGTGTGCATCCTGTACCCGAGGCCAGGGGCGAGGTCTGTGTGCGTCCAGTACCTGGGCCCATGGTCTGTATGCATCCCGTCCCCGAGGCCAGAGGCCAGAGGCGAGGTCTGTGGGCCTCTAGTACCTGGGCCCATGGTCTGTATGCATCCTGTACCCGAGGCCAGAGGCGAGGTCGGTGTACGTCCAGTACCTGGGCCCATGGCGTCTGTGTGCATCCCGTACCCGAGGCTTTAGGCGAGGTCTGTGTACATCCAGTACCTGGGCCCATGGGCTGTATGCATCCCGTCCCCGAGGCCAGAGGCGAGGTCTGTGTACGTCCAGTACCTGGGCCCATGGTCTGTATGCATCCCGTCCCCGAGGCCAGAGGCGAGGTCTGTGTGCCTCTAGTACCTGGGCCCATGGCGTCTGTATGCATCCCGTCCCCGAGGCCAAAGGCGAGGTCTGTGTACGTCCAGGACCTGGGCCCATGGTCTGTATGCATCCCGTCCCCGAGGCCAGAGGCGAGGTCTGTGTACGTCCAGTACCTGGGCCCATGGGCTGTATGCATCCCGTCGCCGAGGCCAGAGGCGAGGTCTGTGTACGTCCAGTACCTGGGCCCATGGTCTGTGTGCATCCCGTCCCCGAGGCCAGAGGCGAGGTCTGCGTACCTCCAGTACCTGGGCCCATGGCGTCTGTGTGCATCCCGTACCCGAGGCTTGAGGCGAGGTCTGTGTACGTCCAGTACCTGGGCCCATGGGCTGTATGCATCGCGTCCCCGAGGCCAGAGGCGAGGTCTGTGTACGTCCAGTACCTGGGCCCATGGTCTGTATGCATCCCGTCCCCGAGGCCAGAGGCGAGGTCTGTGTGCCTCTAGTACCTGGGCCCATGGCGTCTGTGTGCATCCTGTGATTATGGGCATCCGGTTATGTCTGTACTCTGTGCCCGAGGCTCTAGACCGTGTCTGCTGGAGCAGGGTTCAGAGTGGGGCTGGGGCCATCAATGTTGCTGCAACAGTGGGGGATTATTAGTGTTATGTTCAACCTGGTAATGTGTCCTAAGGACCTCGCCTGTGCCCCACTCTGTGACTGCATGGGGATGCAGGCTGTGGGGTCTTGGAGTGGCAGCTGCTGTGGGTGCCTGCCTTAGCGACGTCACAGGATGTTGCTATCAATTAAACTTTAAGTTCATCTACCCCATCAGCCTCCTACAGTTACCTCACTGAAGCCACAGGGTTTGTGAAAGATGAAAGCACTATATAAAGGAAAGCTCAGCAGATGAGCCAGGTCCACTCAGCCGGATTATGGTGGGGTTACAGTTTGTGTCTAGTGCATGTTGAAGCAGATTGTCCGAAATATAGGAGTGAAGCATGGAGGGCAGGGTACTGCCATGTGCAGAGAGCAGTAAAATGTCTGCTTGAAATGGCCATTACATTTGCCTCACGCATGTAGTGTTACCACTGCGCACAAATAATCAATCATTTGTGGAAACGTGCTTTTTTATCACTTAATTCAAGTGGCTTGATCTGTTCTGACCCTATTAAACGCTTCGGGCCTGATTCACAAAGGTGAACTGAGACAAAAGTCAAACTTTACAACTTTTGGTATTCACAAAGGGCATTTACGAGTAGTAAAGTTAGACTTTTGTTTCAGTTTAACTTACGTTTTGGTCTCAGTTAGACTTAAGACCAAAATTTAAGTTAAATTGAGAACCTTCATGTTCAGCACAATTTATTATTAAACAAAAATAGGCCTTATCTACCCCTGACCGGAGGGGGGGGGAGGGGGAGTGGGGGCGGGAGAGAGAGAGAGAGAGAAAATGAATTACGGTTCATTTACAAGAATTTCAATCTTGTTGTGCATTACAAAATTCACTTACTTTGTAGTAAGAGAAGGGGAAATAAACAACAAAACCCAAAATAAAAGAATGACCAGCTGTTTGTCTGAAGGTATTACCTGACATTTGACCTCTGTCTCTGAATACACAATAAACGTGACAAGATAAAAACAAAATTGAAAGGCCTCTTTGTTGATCATTCGCCCTTCGACCTGCTAAATTATTCTGGGGGTGCTGCAGCACCTTCTGAACCCCTCGTTCCTACACCCCTGGACCACAGGGATTACCTGTATTCTGTGCCTGGTGATGTCGGGTCTGTGTGCACGTTTTACCTTTGGTGATAGGTTCTGTGTCATGGTTCTGATTCAAATATAGAATTGGTGTTCACCCTGTACCTGGAGAAATAATCTGACAACACCCTTGTCTACCGGCAAAGGGTCAGTATGTACTCTGTACTACAGCCCACAGTGTCTATATAAACCCTGACCGTGAGGCCATCGAATGTTTACACCCTGCACCGGGGGCAGCAGGGCTTGGCTGCTCTCTGTACTTGAGGCCATACTGCCTGTGTGCAACCTGCACCCGAGGCCATAGAAACTTTAAATCCCCATGTCTTAGGCCTAGGGGTCAGAGTACACCCTGTACCCGAGGCTGTAGAAACTTTAAGGGTCGCAAGGGGTCGCAGCTGCGACCCCTGGCACTGCCCCAATCTCTTAGGCCTTAGGGCCAGACAACAGCCTGTACATGGCACTCTGTGCATGGTGAGATAGGGTCTGTGTATACCCTGTACCCGAGGCCATGGAAACTTTAAACCCCTATCTCTTAGGCCTAGGGGTCAGAGTACGACCTGTACCCAAGCCCATAGAAACCTTAAACCCCCATCTCTTAGGCCTCGGGGTCAGAGTACACCCTGTACCCAAGGCCATGGAAACTTTAAATCCCCATCTCTTAGGCCTAGGGGTCAGAGTACACCCTGTACCCGAGGCCATGGAAACTTTAAATCCCCATCTCTTAGGCCTAGGGGTCAGAGTACACCCTGTACCCGAGGCCATGGAAACTTTAAATCCCCATCTCTTAGGCCTACGGGTCAGAGTACACCCTGTACCCAAGGCCATAGAAACTTTAAATCCCCATCTCTTAGGCCTAGGGGTCAGAGTACACCCTGTACCCGAGGCCATAGAAACTTTAAACCCCTATCTCTTAGGCCTATGGGTCAGAGTACGATCTGTACCCGAGGCCATAGAAACTTTAAACCCCTATCTCTTAGGCCTATGGGTCAGAGTACGATCTGTACCCGAGGCCATAGAAACTTTAAACCCCTATCTCTTAGGCCTAGGGGTCAGAGTACGACCTGTACCCAAGGGCATAGAAACCTTAAACCCCCATCTCTTAGGCCTCGGGGTCAGAGTACACCCTGTACCCAAGGCCATGGAGACTTTAAATCCCCATCTCTTAGGCCTATGGGTCAAAGTACACTCTGTACCCGAGGCCATAGAAACTTTAAACCCCTATCTCTTAGGCCTAGGGGTCAGAGTACGACCTGTACCCAAGGGCATAGAAACCTTAAACCCCCATCTCTTAGGCCTCGGGGTCAGAGTACACCCTGTACCCAAGGCCATGGAAACTTTAAATCCCCATCTCTTAGGCCTAGGGGTCAGAGTACACCCTGTACCCGAGGCCATAGAAACTTTAAATCCCTGCCTCTTAGGTCTAGGGGTCAGAGTACGACCTGTACCAGAGGCCATAGAAACTTTAAGCCCTCATCTCTTAGACCTAGGGGTCAGAGTACGACCTGTACCCGAGGCAATAGAAACTTCAAACCCCTAACTTTTAGTCCTTGGAGTCAGAGTACACCCTGTACCCAAAGCCGTGGAAACTTTAAACCCTCATCTCTTAGGCCTAGGAGTCAGAGTACACCCTGTACCCGAGGCCATAGAAACTTTAAACCCTCATCTCTTAGGCCTAGGAGTCAGAGTACACCCTGTACCCAAGGCCATGGAAACTTTAAACCCTCATCTCTTAGGCCTAGGGGTCAGAGTACGACCTGTACCCAAGGGCATAGAAACCTTAAACCCCCATCTCTTAGGCCTCGGGGTCAGAGTACACCCTGTACCCGAGGCCATAGAAACTTTAAACCCTCATCTCTTAGGCCTAGGGGTCAGAGTACACCCTGTACCCGAGGCCATGGAAACTTTAAACCCTCATCTCTTAGGCCTAGGAGTCAGAGTACACCCTGTACCCAAGGCCATGGAAACTTTAAACCCTCATCTCTTAGGCCTAGGAGTCAGAGTACACCCTGTACCCGAGGCCATAGAAACTTTAAACCCTCATCTCTTAGGCCTAGGAGTTAGAGTACACCCTGTACCCAAGGCCATGGAAACTTTAAACCCTCATCTCTTAGGCCTAGGGGTCAGAGTACACCCTGTACCCGAGGCCATGGAAACTTTAAACCATCATCTCTTAGGCCTAGGAGTCAGAGTACACCCTGTACCCGAGGCCATAGAAACTTTAAACCCTCATCAGAGTACCCGAGGCCATAGAAACTTTAAACCCTCATCTCTTAGGCCTAGGAGTCAGAGTACACCCTGTACCCAAGGCCATGGAAACTTTAAACCCTCATCTCTTAGGCCTAGGGGTCAGAGTACAACCTGTACCAGAGCCCACAGAAACTTTAAATCCCTACCTCTTAGGTCTAGGGGTCAGAATCCGACCTGCACCAGGGGCCACAGAAACTTTAAATCCCTACCTCTTAGGTCTAGCGGTCAAAGTACGACCTGTACCAGAGGCTGTAGAAACTTTAAACCCCCATCTCTTAGGTCTAGGGGTCAGAGTGCACCCTATACCCAAGGCCATGGAAACTTTAAACCCCCATCTCTTAGGTCTAGGGGTCAGAGTACACCCTGTACATGGCACCCTGTACGTGGCGAGGTATGATCAGAGTGTATCCTGTACCTGGGCCCTTGTGTGTACCCTGCACCTGGGTTTATGAGGACTGTGTGCTCTCTGTATCTGGGACCATGAGAT
The DNA here is from genome assembly GCA_963921515.1 of Calotriton arnoldi. Lineage (NCBI taxonomy): Eukaryota > Metazoa > Chordata > Amphibia > Caudata > Salamandridae > Calotriton > Calotriton arnoldi. Next base: position 680,234 of record CAWUFW010002020.1, on the reverse strand, counting down.
CTGTGTGCCCCCTGTCAATCAATCAGTCAATCAGCATTTGTATAGCCAGGGGTATCTGGGCACTGTGGATGCGACGTCAGAATAAAAGTCAGAAACGAGCAGAAAGAGGCAAAAAAAAGGGCAGAAACAAGCAGAAAGAGGCAGAATAAAGAACAGAGGCGAGCGGACCTGTACCTAGGTGTTTATGGTTCACGTGCACCCTGTACCTGTAAGATAGGTTCTGTGCACACCCTGTTCTTGTTTCCTTCTTTTATGGGTGCGCCTTTTACCTGGGGCCCTAGATTCTTGGTACGCCCTGTTCCTGGGCCCATGGCGTACTAATGGCTGTACTTGAGCCTTAAAGTCTGGGTGCACCCCGTACCTTGGTCTTAGGGTCTCTGTGCCCATTACACCTCGGGCATTAGGCTATGTGTACACCCTGTAGCTGGGCCTTAGGGTCTGTGTGCCCATTACACCTCGGGCATTTGGCTCTGTGTACACCCTGTAGCTGGGCCTTAGGGTCTGTGTGCCCATTAGACCTCGGGCATTTGGCTCTGTGTACACCCTGTAGCTGGGCCTTAGGGTCTGGGTCCACTCTGGACCTGAGACTTTAGGGTTTGTGCACACCATGTAGCTGAAGCCAGAGGGTTAGAATGTACCCTGTACCTGGGCCACCCTATACATGGAACAACCTGTATCTGGGGCCTGTATACGCCCTGTGCACGTGCCTTAGAGATATGTGCACGTGGATATGGGCATTAGGGCCTGACTGCAACCTATACCTGGCAAGGCGTCATTTAGGGGTCGCTGGGGTCGAGCTGCAACCCCTGGCTTGCCCCTTGCTGCCCCTGGCACTGCTTTTGCGACCCCTGACCAAAGATGTGGCAAAATCAGTGCCAGGAACAGAGGGGCAGCTTGTTTTCTGTCTATTATTTATTGCGCTAAATAGTGAATAATGCAAAATGTTCACTATCAGTCATAAAGAATGGAGTACAGTTATCCGGAATATGACCCTCCCTGGCAGCTGAGGCAAGTAAAAAATGCTTTTAAATGTATGTTGTGTGCGTAATTGCAGGCCCGCGTGTGTATGCGTGAATGTGTAACCATGTGTATGTGTGTATGTAAGTAAAGGTCAATCGGCGTGTGATGTCACTTCCGCCACCATTGGCATTTTGGTGAATTGACGTTCTTGGTGCCATGAGGTTTGTCCGAACCGTGTACCGGGGGAGGCTGCTGGTTAAGTTAGCAGATGTGGCCACATGGTCTGTGTGGACTCAATCCCTGGAGACGTGGGTCCTCAGGCGTCCAATGTCGCAAGACTGTTATTTGCCTGCCTGTTCCCCGACACAGAAAGACCCCGTTGTGCGGTACTTTGCGGTTTTAAAGAGAATTAATTAATATGTTCTGAAATATGTTAGAAAAACACATTCCCTCCTAGAGGAGGTACACAACGGCTCTACTTCAGAGCAATGCTGCTACCTGGTGGCCAAGTGCTGGAACTGCACAAAGGTTTTGAATGCACCAGTCAAATGAGTTACGAATAAATTCCTAGCGTTTTCTTTTATTTCGGTCTGACTGCTGGGAGCGGGTCTGTGTCCAGGTACTCAGGGGACCCGATGTTAACACATCCGGGAGCCGAGGCACTGGGAGAGCGTGATTTGTTCATAATTAGTCACCGCTTGTGGACCACTGAAGAAGCCAAGATAAGAGCTCAGGATTCCCAGCTCCAAAGATAACACTACATCCAGGGCCGGACTGGCCGTTGCGGAATCAGACGACTTAATTTCATCTCATGCGTAATGAGACCAGGTACTAATGTGACCATGAGACTGCATCTCAATGGAGGAAGCAGACAGCGTCATGTCATCTCACGTATAATGAGACCACATACTAATGTGACCTTGAGACTGCATCACAATGGAGGAAGTAGACGGCGTCATGACATCTCATGCCTAATGAGACCAGGTACTAATGTGACCTTGAGACTGCATCTCACTGGAGGCAGCAGACGACGTCATGACATCTCATGCGTAATGAGACCAGGTACTAATGTGACCATGAGACTGCATCTCAATGGAGGAAGCAGACGGCGTCATGTCATCTCACGTGTAATGAGACCACATACTAATGTGACCTTGAGACTGCATCTCAATGGAGGCAGCAGACGACGTCATGTCATCTCATGAGTAATGATACCACGTACTAATGTGACCATGAGACTGCATCTCAATGGAGGAAGCAGACGTCGTCATGACATCTCATGCGTAATGAGACCAGGTACTAATGTGACCTTGAGACTGCATCTCACTGGAGGCAACAGACGACGTCATGACATCTCATGCGTAATGAGACCAGGTACTAATGTGACCATGAGACTGCATCTCAATGGAGGAAGCAGACGGCGTCATGTCATCTCACGTGTAATGAGACCACATACTAATGTGACCTTGAGACTGCATCTCAATGGAGGCAGCAGACGACGTCATGTCATCTCATGAGTAATGATACCACGTACTAATGTGACCATGAGACTGCATCTCAATGGAGGAAGCAGACGTCGTCATGACATCTCATGCGTAATGAGACCAGGTACTAATGTGACCATGAGACTGCATCTCAATGGAGGCAGCAGACGGCGTCATGACATCTCATGCGTAATGAGACCAGGTACTAATGTGACCTTGAGACTGCATCTCACTGGAGGCAGCAGACGACGTCATGACATCTCATGCGTAATGAGACCAGGTACTAATGTGACCATGAGACTGCATCTAAATGGAGGAAGCAGACGGCGTCATGTCATCTCACGTGTAATGAGACCACATACTAATGTGACCTTGAGACTGCATCTCAATGGAGGCAGCAGACGACGTCATGTCATCTCATGAGTAATGATACCACGTACTAATGTGACCATGAGACTGCATCTCAATGGAGGAAGCAGACGTCGTCATGACATCTCATGCGTAATGAGACCAGGTACTAATGTGACCATGAGACTGCATCTCAATGGAGGCAGCAGACGGCGTCATGACATCTCATGCGTAATGAGACCAGGTACTAATGTGACCATGAGACTGCATCTCAATGGAGGAAGCAGACGGCGTCATGTCATCTCACGTGTAATGAGACCACATACTAATGTGACCTTGAGACTGCATCTCAATGGAGGCAGCAGACGACGTCATGTCATCTCATGAGTAATGATACCACGTACTAATGTGAACATGAGACTGCATCTCAATGGAGGAAGCAGACGTCGTCATGACATCTCATGCGTAATGAGACCAGGTACTAATGTGACCATGAGACTGCATCTCAATGGAGGCAGCAGACGGCGTCATGACATCTCATGCGTAATGAGACCAGGTACTAATGTGACCATGAGACTGCATCTCAATGGAGGAAGCAGACGGCGTCATGACATCTCATGCCTAATGAGACCAGGTACTAATGTGACCATGAGACTGCATCTCAATGGAGGAAGCAGACGGCGTCATGACATCTCATGCCTAATGAGACCAGGTACTAATGTGACCTTGAGACTGCATCTCACTGGAGGCAGCAGACGACGTCATGACATCTCATGCGTAATGAGACCAGGTACTAATGTGACCATGAGACTGCATCTCAATGGAGGAAGCAGACGGCGTCATGTCATCTCACGTGTAATGAGACCACATACTAATGTGACCATGAGACTGCATCTCATCTGAGGAATCAGACAACATCATGTCATCTCATGCCTAATGAGAGCACATCTCATGCGTAATGGACCACGTACTAATGTGCCCATGAGACTACATCTCAATGGAGGCAGCAGACGACGTCATGTCATCTCATGCCTAATGATACCACGTACTAATGTGACCATTAGACTGCATCTCAATGGGTAATGAGACCACGTACTAATGTGACCATGAGACTGCATCTCAATGGAGGCAGCAGACGATGTCATGTCATCTCATGCGTAATGATACTACGTGCTAATGTGACCATTAGACTGCATCTCAATGGGTAATGAGACCAGGTACTAATGTGACCATGAGACTGCATCTCAATGGAGGCAGCAGACAACGTCATGACATCTCATGCGTAATGAGACCAGGTACTAATGTGACCATGAGACTGCATTTCAATGGAGGAAGCAGACGTCGTCATGACATCTCATGCGTAATGAGACCAGGTACTAATGTGACCATGAGACTGCATCTCAATGGAGGAAGCAGACGGCGTCATGACATCTCATGCGTAATGAGACCACGTACTAATGTGACCATGAGACTGCATCTCAATGGAGGAAGCAGACAACGCCATGTCATCTCATGCGTAATAATACCACGTACTAATGTGACCATTAGACTGCATCTCAATGGGTAATGAGACCACGTACTAATGTGACCATGAGACTGCATCTCAATGGAGGAAGCAGACGGCGCCATGACATCTCATGCGTAACGAGACTACATGCTAAAGTGACCATGAGACTGCATCTCATCTGAGGAATCAGACAACATCATGTCATCTCATGCGTAATGAGAGCACATCTCATGCGTAATGAGACCATGTACTAATGTGACCATGAGACTGCATCTCAATGGAGGCAGCAGACAACATCATGTCATCTCATGAGTTATGAGACCACGTACTAATGTGACCATGAGACTGCATCTCATCTGAGGAATCAGACAACATCATGTCATCTCATGCGTAATGAGACCACATCTCATGCGTAATGAGACCATGTACTAATGTGACCATGAGACTGCATCTCAATGGAGGGAGCAGACGACGTCATGTCATCTCATGCGTAATAAGACCATGTACTAATGTGACCATTAGACAGCTGTATCTCAATAGAAGAAGCAGACGACATGTCATCTCATGCGTAATGAGACTACATGCTAAAGTGAATATGAGACTGCATCTCATCTGACAAATCAGTCGACGTTGTGACATCTCATGCATAGTGAGACCACGTACTAATGTGACCATGAGACTGCATCTCATTCGAAGGAGCAGACAACGTCATGTCATCTCATGCGTAACAAGCCTACATGCTAAAGTGAACATGAGGCTGCTCTCATCTGAGGAATCAGACGACGTCATGCTATCTCATGCATAAGGAGACCACGTACTAAGTTGACCATTAGACTGCTGCATCTCAGTGAAGAAACCAGACGACGTCATGTCATCTCATGCATAATGGGACTACATGCTAAAGTGAACATGAAATGCATCTTATCTGAGGAATCAGACAACGTCATGTCATCTCATACATAATGAGACCAGGTACTAATGTTACCATTAGACTGCATCTCAACTAAGGAACCAGACAAGGTCATGTCATCTCATGCATAATGCAACTACATGATAAAGTGAACATGAGACTGCATCTCATTTGAGGAATCAGACGACGTCATGTCATCTCATGCGCAATGAGACCACGCACTAATGTGACCATGAGGCTGCATCTCAATGGAGGAACAAGACGATGCCATGTCATCTCATGAATAATGAGACCACGTACTAATGTGACAATGAGACTGCATCTCATCTGAGGAATCAGTGAACGTCATGTCATCTCATGCATAATGAGATCACTTACTAATGTGATCATTAGACTGTTATCTCATGTGTAATGAGACTACATGCGAATATGACCATGAGACTGCATCTCATCTGAGGAATAAGACTTCGTCATGTCATCACATGAATAATGAAAATGGAGGAACCAGGGAACATCATATCATCTCATGCGTAATGAACGAAATGCTAATGTGACCAGGAAACTGCATCTCATCTGAGGAATAAGATGACGTCATGTCATCTCATGCATAATGAGACAATATTCTAATGTGAACATGAGGCTGCATCTAAATGGAGGAACAAGATGACGTCATGGCATTTCATGCATAATGAGACCACGTACTAATGTGACCATGAGACTGCATCTCATCTGAGGAATGAGACGTTATGTCATCTCATGCATAGTGAGAATATGTACTAATGTGACCATGAGGCTGCATCTAAATGGAAGAACAAGATGACGTCATGGCATTTCATGCATAATGAGACTATATACTAATGTGACCATGAGGCTGCATCTCAGTGGAGGAACGAGACGTTATGTCATCTCATGCATAATGAGAATATGTACTAATGTGACTATGAGGCTGCATCTAAATGGAGGAACAAGATGACATCATGGCATTGCATGCATAATGAGACCATGTACTAATGTGACCATGAGACTGCATCTCATCTGAGGAATGAGACGTTATGTCATCTCATGCATAATGAGAATATGTACTAATGTGACTATGAGGCTGCATCTCAGTGGAGGAACGAGACGTTATGTCATCTCATGCATAATGAGACCATGTACTAATGTGACCATGAGGCTGCATGTATCTCAACTAAGGAATCCAACATCATGTTGTCTTCTTTCTAATATGATGACAGACTAATGTTACCCTAAGACTGCATCTCAACTAAGTCATCATCTCATTCCTACTGAGACCACACACTAATGTAACTATGACATCGCAACTCAACTGAGGAACGACACATCATACTAATGTAACCATATGACCACATCTCAACTGAGGACTGAGACAATGTTCTTAAAATAACCATGAGACTGCATCTCAAATGAGGAATGAGATCAAATATCAAAACAGCAATGAGACTGTATCTCAACCGAGGAAAGAGAAGTCATAGTAATGTAACCATGAAATCTCACCTCAACTGTGGAATAAAAGCACATATTAATGTTAGCATGAGACAACATCTCAATTCAGGATTGAGACAACACATTCATGTAAACATGAGACAGAATCATAGCTGAAGAGTGAAAAAGAATACTAATGTAACCATGACACCGGACCTCATCTGAGGATTGAGACCACGCATTAATGCATCTCAATTCTGGATTGAATCATCTCATTAATGTAACAATGAGATGGCATCTCAACTGAGGAATGAGACGAGATAATAATAAAACTATGAGACCGCATCTCAACTGAGCAACGAGAGGACATGATAATATAAAAAAGACAGCAATTCAACTGAGGCATAAGACAGCATATCAATGTAACCATGAAGTCACAGCTCAATTTAAGAATGAGACAACATGGTTACGTAACCAAGAGACAGCATCTTAACTAAGGGACCAGATAACATATTACTGTAACCATGAGATCATATCTCAAATTAAGAAAGAGACAACATGATAAGGTAACCATGAGATAGCATTTCAACTAAGCAATGAGATGACATATTATTGTAACCATGAGATCACAGCTCTATTTAAGAATGAGACAACGTGTTAATGTAACCATGAGACAGCATCCAACTAAGGCATGAGATGGCATATGACTGTCCCCATGAGATCAGAGCTCAATTTGAGAATGAGACAGCATGGTAATGTAACCATGAGACAGCATCTCAACATATTGATGTAACCAAGAGGCCACTTTTCAACTGAGGAATGAGACAATGTTATTAATGTACGGATGTGACCAGAACTCACCCAAGAAATTACATGGTGATCTAATCTAATGTAACCATTAGAACACATCATAACTGATGAGTGAGACCACATTTTAATGTAAACTTGAGATCTCATCTCAACTAAGGAAGGAGATAACAGATTAGTGTAACCGTGGCACTATATCAGAACGTAGGAATGAAACATGTTAATGTAACCATGAGACCACATCTCAACTGATAATTGAGATGACATACTAAAATACCATGAGACCACAAATCAATTTAGGAATGAGGGGGCATAATAATCTCAATCAAGGAATGAGACCACGTTACTAATGTAACCAAGAGACAGCGTCTTAACCAAGGTATGGGACAACATTATTAGTGTCGCAATGAGATGGCATTCCAACTGAGGTATGAGGACACATGAGACCGCATCACACATGAGGACTGAGACCATGTATTAATGTAACCATGAGAGCACATCTCAGTTTAGGAAAGAGACGGCATATTATTATAACCACAAGACCACATCTTCACTTAGGAGTAAAATGGTATATTAATGTAAAGATGAGACAGCATGTCACCTGGGGAATGAGGCTCTGCATTAATATAAAGAAGAGACAACATGTCACCTGGGGATTGAGGCTCTGCATTAATGTAGCCATGAGTAAGCAAATCAACCGAGGAATAAGAAGACCTATTTATGTCACTATGAGACTGTATCTCAACGGAGGAATAAAACCACGTTTTAAAGTAACGTGATGCCATGCTACTGTAACCACGGGATGGCATCTCGTAAGGAATGTGATGCCATACTACTGTAACCACGGGATGGCATCTCGTAAGGAATGTGATGCCATGCTACTGTAACCACGGGATGGCATCTCGTAAGGAATGTGATGCCTTACTCACGTAACCACGGGACGGCATCTCGTAAGGAATGTGATGCAATGCTAATGTAACCACGGGGCGGCATCTCGTAAGGAATGTGATGCCATGCTACTGTAACCACGGGATGGCATCTCGTAAGGAATGTGATGCCATGCTACTGTAACCACGGGATGGCATCTCGTAAGGAATGTGATGCAATGCTAATGTAACCACGGGGCGGCATCTCGTAAGGAATGTGATGCCATGCTAATGTAACCACGGGACGGCATCTCGTAAGGAATGTGATGCCATGCTAATGTAACCACGGAACGGCATCTCGTAAGGAATGTGATGCCATCCTAACGTCACCACGGGACTGCATCTCATAAGAAATGCAATGCCATCCTAACGTCACCACGGGACTGCATCTCATAAGAAATGTGATGCCATGCTACTGTAACCACGGGACGGCATCTCGTAAGGAATGTGATGCCATGCTACTGTAACCACGGGACGGCATCTCGTAAGGAATGTGATGCCATGCTACTGTAACCACGGGATGGCATCTCGTTAGGAATGTGATGCCATGCTAATGTAACCACGGGACGGCATCTCATAAGGAATGTGATGCCATGCTACTGTAACCACGGGACGGCATCTCATAAGGAATGTGATGCCATGCTACTGTAACCACGGGATGGCATCTCGTAAGGAATGTGATGCCAAGATAATGTAACCACGGGATGGCACCTTGTAAGGAATGTGATGCCATGCTACTGTAACCACGGGACGGCATCTCGTAAGGAATGCGATGCCATGCTAACGTAACCATGGGATGGCATCTCGTAAGGAATGTAACGTCACCACGTGACTGCATCTCGTAAAGGAATGCGATGCCATACTAACGTCACCACAGGACTGCATCTCGTAAGAAATGCAATGCCATCCTAACATCACCAAGGGACTGCATCTCGTAAGGAATGCGATGCCATGCTAACATAATCACGGGACTGCATCTCATTAGGAATGCGATGCCATCCTAACATAACCATGGGACTGCATCTCGTAAGGAATGCGATGCCATGCTAAGGTAACCGTGGGACAGCATCTTGTAAGGAATGCGATGCCATGCTAAGGTCACCACGGAACTGCGTCTCGTAAGCAATGCGATGCCATGCTAACGTCACCATGGGACTGCGTCTCGTAAGGAATGTGATGCCATGCTAACATCACCACGGGACTGTGTCTTGTGAGGAATGTGACGCCATGCTAACGTCACAACGGGACTGCATCTCATGAGGAATGTGAGGCCATGCTAACGTCACGACGGGACTGCATCTCATAAGGAATGTGAGGCCAGACACACGTAACCACGGGAGTGCATCTCGTAAGGAAGGTGATGCCATGCTAACGTCACAACGGGACTGCGTCTCGTGAGGAATGTGGCGCCCTACTAATATAACCACGGGACTGTATCTCTTGAGGAATGTGATGCCATACTAACATAGCCACGGGACTGTATCTCTTGAGGAATGTGATGCCCTACTAACGTAACCACGGGACTGCATCTCTTGAGGAATGTGACGCCCTTCTAATGTAACCACAGGACTGCCTCTCGTGAGGAATGTGATGCCATACTAACGTAACCACGGGACTGCATCTCTTGAGGAATGTGACGCCCTACTAACGTAACCACGGGACTGCATCTCGTGAGGAATGTGACGCCCTACTAACATATAACAAAACAATGGGAGAGCAAGGGAAATATGGGGTGCGTCCGTATCCCCGGTATAATGATAAGTTAAACAAAGAAGGACGAACCCTCTGTGTGGATGTGGTACAATCACTAGGCTGGTTGGTACATGGACCCACTAGGTTAGTTTAAAAAGACCCCTCACACACCAACCTAGTTGGTGTCATGCTTCATCATTGGGGTCCCAACCGGGTGGCCGAATGCCGCCCGGTTGTGCTACGACTCCTGGTTACAGCGGAGCTGGTTTGGTGTGAGTATGTGATGTGATGTGAACTAAAAATATCTCTGAGAATCCTTGCCTGTAAACTTTATTAGTGGCGGCTCAGGATATGGTTAAAAAAGAGTGTAGTGCAACTAGAATCAGAGGTTATTATCCCTAGTTGACTATGTGGATGGTCTACATGTTTCAGCCCGCAATAGGGATTATGAGGGGCTTTCTTCAGGACCGAGTGGTGAAAAAGTGAGTGGCAAAGTGAGTAGTGCCACGTGAGAAAAATGAGAAAGTACCTACACACGCGCTAAGGTGTGCGGGCTGAAACATGTAGACCATCCACATAGTCAACTAGGGATAATAACCTCTGATTCTAGTTGCACTACACTCTTTTTTAACCATATCCTGAGCCGGCCCAAACCATCTTCAAAACCAGCTGCATCATTTACAAAACCATCACGACCAATGTATGGTGGATCTCGGCACACCCACAACCAGGACACCTTCAGACTGCAGACTAAGAAGTGTTGAAAAGAAAGCAGGCCTTTTCCATCTATGCACCAGGATCTGGAAGAACATCCCCGTGTCCGCTGCTCCAATTTAGAAGAGTAGAAGATGTACATCTTTCAATCAATTAATCGAACATGACTTGTATAGTGCGGCTTATCACCCGTGAGGATATCCAGACGATGTAGAATCGACATCATAATGCATTAACCGTCCACACCGGGCTTCCTATCCTCTTACTCGTTGACTTTATGCTAATCTTTGACCATGGAGAACACTCCGCAGCCTTTTGGATAGGTTTGTGCTACAAAAATGCCATATAAGTACATATATGCAAATGAGGAATAAGACAATCTACTAAAATAATAAAAATATTATGCCTCAACTGATGAGATGAATGAGATCACACTTTAATGTAAATACAAGACCGCATCTCGAATTAGGAAGGAGAGGACATATTAATGTAACTGCGAAACTGCATCTCAACCACGGAATGAGATGACACATTAATGTAATCATGAGACTGCATCGCAGACTTGGAATGAGATGACACATTAATGTAATCATGAGACTGCTTCTCAGCCTTGGAATGAGATGACACATTAATGTAACCATGAAACTGCATCTCAACCGCGGAATGTGATGACACATTAATGTAATCATGAGACTGCATCTCAGCCTTGGAATGAGATGACACATTAATATAATCACGAGACTGCATCTCAGCCTTGGAATGAGATGACGCATTAATGTAATCACGAGACTGCATCTCAGCCTTGGAATGAGATGACGCATTAATGTAATCATGAGACTGCATCTCAGCCTTGGAATGAGATGACACATTAATGTAATCATGAGACTGCATCTCAGCCTTGGAAGGAGATGACACATTAATATAATCATGAGACTGCATCTCAGCCTTGGAATGAGATGACACATTAATGTAATCATGAGACTGCATCTCAGCCTTGGAATGAGATGACACATTAATGTAATCATGAGACTGCATCTCAGCCTTGGAATGAGATGACACATTAATATAATCACGAGACTGCATCTCAGCCTTGGAATGAGATGACACATTAATGTAATCACGAGACTGCATCTCAGCCTTGGAATGAGATGACACATTAATGTAATCACGAGACTGCATCTCAGCCTTGGAATGAGATGACACATTAATGTAATCACGAGACTGCATCTCAGCCTTGGAAGGAGATGACACATTAATATAATCACGAGACTGCATCTCAGCCTTGGAATGAGATGACACATTAATGTAATCATGAGACTGCATCTCAGCCTTGGAATGAGATGACACATTAATGTAAACATGAGACTGCATCTCAGCCTTGGAATGAGATGACGCATCTCGTAAGGAATGTGATGCCATGCTACTGTAACCACAGGATGGCATCTCGTAAGGAATGTGATGCCATGCTAACGTAACCAAGGGACGGCATCTCGTAAGGAATGCGATGCCATGCTAACGTAACCATGGGATGGCATCTCGTAAGGAATGTAACGTCACCACGTGACTGCATCTCGTAAAGGAATGCGATGCCATACTAACGTCACCATAGGACTGCATCTCGTAAGAAATGCAATGCCATCCTAACATCACCAAGGGACTGCATCTCGTAAGGAATGCGATGCCATGCTAACATAACCACGGGACTGCATCTCATAAGTAATGCGATGCCATGCTAACGTAACCACGGGACTGCATCTCATTAGGAATGCGATGCCATCCTAACGTCAGTACGGGACTGCATCTCGTAAGGAATGCGATGGCATCCTAACGTCACCACGGGACTGCATCTCGTAAGGAATGCGATGCCATCCTAACGTAACCATGGGACTGCATCTCGTAAGGAATGCGATGCCATGCTAACATAACCACGGGACTGCATCTCATAAGTAATGCGATGCCATGCTAACGTAACCACGGGACTGCATCTCATTAGGAATGCGATGCCATGCTAACATAACCATGGGACTGCATCTCGTAAGGAATGCGATGCCATGCTAAGGTAACCGTGGGACAGCATCTTGTAAGGAATGCGATGCCATGCTAAGGTCACCACGGAACTGCGTCTCATAAGCAATGCGATGCCATGCTAACGTCACCATGGGACTGCGTCTCGTAAGGAATGTGATGCCATGCTAACATCACCACGGGACTGTGTCTTGTGAGGAATGTGACGCCATGCTAACGTCACAACGGGACTGCCTCTCATGAGGAATGTGAGGCCATGCTAAAGTCACGACGGGACTGCATCTCATAAGGAATGTGAGGCCAGACACACGTAACCACGGGACTGCATCTCGTAAGGAAGGTGATGCCATGCTAACGTCACAACGGGACTGCGTCTCGTGAGGAATGTGGCGCCCTACTAATATAACCACGGGACTGTATCTCTTGAGGAATGTGATGCCATACTAACATAGCCACGGGACTGTATCTCTTGAGGAATGTGATGCCCTACTAACGTAACCACGGGACTGCATCTCTTGAGGAATGTGACGCCCTTCTAATGTAACCACGGGACTGCCTCTCATGAGGAATGTGATGCCATACTAACGTAACCACGGGACTGCATCTCTTGAGGAATGTGACGCCCTACTAACGTAACCACGGGACTGCATCTCGTAAGGAATGCGATGCCATGCTAACGTAACCATGGGATGGCATCTCGTAAGGAATGTAACGTCACCACGTGACTGCATCTCGTAAAGGAATGCGATGCCATACTAACGTCACCATAGGACTGCATCTCGTAAGAAATGCAATGCCATCCTAACATCACCAAGGGACTGCATCTCGTAAGGAATGCGATGCCATGCTAACATAACCACGGGACTGCATCTCATAAGTAATGCGATGCCATGCTAACGTAACCACGGGACTGCATCTCATTAGGAATGCGATGCCATCCTAACGTCAGTACGGGACTGCATCTCGTAAGGAATGCGATGGCATCCTAACGTCACCACGGGACTGCATCTCGTAAGGAATGCGATGCCATCCTAACGTAACCATGGGACTGCATCTCGTAAGGAATGCGATGCCATGCTAACATAACCACGGGACTGCATCTCATAAGTAATGCGATGCCATGCTAACGTAACCACGGGACTGCATCTCATTAGGAATGCGATGCCATGCTAACATAACCATGGGACTGCATCTCGTAAGGAATGCGATGCCATGCTAAGGTAACCGTGGGACAGCATCTTGTAAGGAATGCGATGCCATGCTAAGGTCACCACGGAACTGCGTCTCGTAAGCAATGCGATGCCATGCTAACGTCACCATGGGACTGCGTCTCGTAAGGAATGTGATGCCATGCTAACATCACCACGGGACTGTGTCTTGTGAGGAATGTGACGCCATGCTAACGTCACAACGGGACTGCATCTCATGAGGAATGTGAGGCCATGCTAAAGTCACGACGGGACTGCATCTCATAAGGAATGTGAGGCCAGACACACGTAACCACGGGACTGCATCTCGTAAGGAAGGTGATGCCATGCTAACGTCACAACGGGACTGCGTCTCGTGAGGAATGTGGCGCCCTACTAATATAACCACGGGACTGTATCTCTTGAGGAATGTGATGCCATACTAACATAGCCACGGGACTGTATCTCTTGAGGAATGTGATGCCCTACTAACGTAACCACGGGACTGCATCTCTTGAGGAATGTGACGCCCTTCTAATGTAACCACGGGACTGCCTCTCGTGAGGAATGTGATGCCATACTAACGTAACCACGGGACTGCATCTCTTGAGGAATGTGACGCCCTACTAACGTAACCACGGGACTGCATCTCGTGAGGTATGTGACGCCCTACTAACATATAACAAAACAATGGGAGAGCAAGGGAAATATGGGGTGCGTCCGTATCCCCGGTATAATGATAAGTTAAACAAAGAAGGACGAACCCTCTGTGTGGATGTGGTACAATCACTAGGCTGGTTGGTACATGGACCCACTAGGTTAGTTTAAAAGACCCCTCACACACCAACCTAGTTGGTGTCATGCTTCATCATTGGGGTCCCAACCGGGTGGCCGAATGCCGCCCGGTTGTGCTACGACGCCTGGTTACAGCGGAGCTGGTTTGGTGTGAGTATGTGATGTGATGTGAACTAAAAATATCTCTGAGAATCTTTGCCTGTAAACTTTATTAGTGGCGGCTCAGGATATGGTTAAAAAGAGTGTAGTGCAACTAGAATCAGAGGTTATTATCCCTAGTTGACTATGTGGATGGTCTACATGTTTCAGCCCGCAATAGGGATTATGAGGGGCTTTCTTCAGGACCGAGTGCTGAAAAAGTGAGTGGCAAAGTGAGTAGTGCCACGTGAGAAAAATGAGAAAGTACCTACACACGCGCTAAGGTGTGCGGGCTGAAACATGTAGACCATCCACATAGTCAACTAGGGATAATAACCTCTGATTCTAGTTGCACTACACTCTTTTTTAACCATATCCTGAGCCGGCCCAAACCATCTTCAAAACCAGCTGCATCATTTACAAAACCATCACGACCAATGTATGGTGGATCTCGGCACACCCACAACCAGGACATCTTCAGACTGCAGACTAAGAAGTGTTGAAAAGAAAGCAGGCCTTTTCCATCTATGCACCAGGATCTGGAAGAACATCCCCGTGTCCGCTGCTCCAATTTAGAAGAGTAGAAGATGTACATCTTTCAATCAATTAATCGAACATGACTTGTATAGTGCGGCTTATCACCCGTGAGGATATCCAGACGATGTAGAATCGACATCATAATGCATTAACCGTCCACACCGGGCTTCCTATCCTCTTACTCGTTGACTTTATGCTGATCTTTGACCATGGAGAACACTCCGCAGCCTTTTGGATAGGTTTGTGCTACAAAAATGCCATATAAGTACATATATGCAAATGAGGAATAAGACAATCTACTAATATAATCAAAATATTATGTCTCAACTGATGAGATGAATGAGATCACACTTTAATGTAAACACAAGACCGCATCTCGAATTAGGAAGGAGAGGACATATTAATGTAACTGCGAAACTGCATCTCAACCACGGAATGAGATGACACATTAATGTAATCATGAGACTGCATCGCAGACTTGGAATGAGATGACACATTAATGTAATCATGAGACTGCTTCTCAGCCTTGGAATGAGATGACACATTAATGTAACCATGAAACTGCATCTCAACCGCGGAATGTGATGACACATTAATGTAATCATGAGACTGCATCTCAGCCTTGGAATGAGATGACACATTAATATAATCACGAGACTGCATCTCAGCCTTGGAATGAGATGACGCATTAATGTAATCACGAGACGGCATCTCAGCCTTGGAATGAGATGACGCATTAATGTAATCATGAGACTGCATCTCAGCCTTGGAATGAGATGACACATTAATGTAATCATGAGACTGCATCTCAGCCTTGGAAGGAGATGACACATTAATATAATCATGAGACTGCATCTCAGCCTTGGAATGAGATGACACATTAATGTAATCATGAGACTGCATCTCAGCCTTGGAATGAGATGACACATTAATGTAATCATGAGACTGCATCTCAGCCTTGGAATGAGATGACACATTAATATAATCACGAGACTGCATCTCAGCCTTGGAATGAGATGACACATTAATGTAATCACGAGACTGCATCTCAGCCTTGGAATGAGATGACACATTAATGTAATCACGAGACTGCATCTCAGCCTTGGAATGAGATGACACATTAATGTAATCACGAGACTGCATCTCAGCCTTGGAAGGAGATGACACATTAATATAATCACGAGACTGCATCTCAGCCTTGGAATGAGATGACACATTAATGTAATCATGAGACTGCATCTCAGCCTTGGAATGAGATGACACATTAATGTAAACATGAGACTGCATCTCAGCCTTGGAATGAGATGACGCATCTCGTAAGGAATGTGATGCCATGCTACTGTAACCACAGGATGGCATCTCGTAAGGAATGTGATGCCATGCTAACGTAACCAAGGGATGGCATCTCGTAAGGAATGCGATGCCATGCTAACGTAACCATGGGATGGCATCTCGTAAGGAATGTAACGTCACCACGTGACTGCATCTCGTAAAGGAATGCGATGCCATACTAACGTCACCATAGGACTGCATCTCGTAAGAAATGCAATGCCATCCTAACATCACCAAGGGACTGCATCTCGTAAGGAATGCGATGCCATGCTAACATAACCACGGGACTGCATCTCATAAGTAATGCGATGCCATGCTAACGTAACCACGGGACTGCATCTCATTAGGAATGCGATGCCATGCTAACATAACCATGGGACTGCATCTCGTAAGGAATGCGATGCCATGCTAAGGTAACCGTGGGACAGCATCTTGTAAGGAATGCGATGCCATGCTAAGGTCACCACGGAACTGCGTCTCGTAAGCAATGCGATGCCATGCTAACGTCACCATGGGACTGCGTCTCGTGAGGAATGTGATGCCATGCTAACATCACCACGGGACTGTGTCTTGTGAGGAATGTGACGCCATGCTAACGTCACAACGGGACTGCATCTCATGAGGAATGTGAGGCCATGCTAAAGTCACGACGGGACTGCATCTCATAAGGAATGTGAGGCCAGACACACGTAACCACGGGACTGCATCTCGTAAGGAAGGTGATGCCATGCTAACGTCACAACGGGACTGCGTCTCGTGAGGAATGTGGCGCCCTACTAATATAACCACGGGACTGTATCTCTTGAGGAATGTGATGCCATACTAACATAGCCACGGGACTGTATCTCTTGAGGAATGTGATGCCCTACTAACGTAACCACGGGACTGCATCTCTTGAGGAATGTGACGCCCTTCTAATGTAACCACGGGACTGCCTCTCATGAGGAATGTGATGCCATACTAACGTAACCACGGGACTGCATCTCTTGAGGAATGTGACGCCCTACTAACGTAACCACGGGACTGCATCTCGTAAGGAATGCGATGCCATGCTAACGTAACCATGGGATGGCATCTCGTAAGGAATGTAACGTCACCACGTGACTGCATCTCGTAAAGGAATGCGATGCCATACTAACGTCACCATAGGACTGCATCTCGTAAGAAATGCAATGCCATCCTAACATCACCAAGGGACTGCATCTCGTAAGGAATGCGATGCCATGCTAACATAACCACGGGACTGCATCTCATAAGTAATGCGATGCCATGCTAACGTAACCACGGGACTGCATCTCATTAGGAATGCGATGCCATCCTAACGTCAGTACGGGACTGCATCTCGTAAGGAATGCGATGGCATCCTAACGTCACCACGGGACTGCATCTCGTAAGGAATGCGATGCCATCCTAACGTAACCATGGGACTGCATCTCGTAAGGAATGCGATGCCATGCTAACATAACCACGGGACTGCATCTCATAAGTAATGCGATGCCATGCTAACGTAACCACGGGACTGCATCTCATTAGGAATGCGATGCCATGCTAACATAACCATGGGACTGCATCTCGTAAGGAATGCGATGCCATGCTAAGGTAACCGTGGGACAGCATCTTGTAAGGAATGCGATGCCATGCTAAGGTCACCACGGAACTGCGTCTCGTAAGCAATGCGATGCCATGCTAACGTCACCATGGGACTGCGTCTCGTAAGGAATGTGATGCCATGCTAACATCACCACGGGACTGTGTCTTGTGAGGAATGTGACGCCATGCTAACGTCACAACGGGACTGCATCTCATGAGGAATGTGAGGCCATGCTAAAGTCACGACGGGACTGCATCTCATAAGGAATGTGAGGCCAGACACACGTAACCACGGGACTGCATCTCGTAAGGAAGGTGATGCCATGCTAACGTCACAACGGGACTGCGTCTCGTGAGGAATGTGGCGCCCTACTAATATAACCACGGGACTGTATCTCTTGAGGAATGTGATGCCATACTAACATAGCCACGGGACTGTATCTCTTGAGGAATGTGATGCCCTACTAACGTAACCACGGGACTGCATCTCTTGAGGAATGTGACGCCCTTCTAATGTAACCACGGGACTGCCTCTCGTGAGGAATGTGATGCCATACTAACGTAACCACGGGACTGCATCTCTTGAGGAATGTGACGCCCTACTAACGTAACCACGGGACTGCATCTCGTGAGGTATGTGACGCCCTACTAACATATAACAAAACAATGGGAGAGCAAGGGAAATATGGGGTGCGTCCGTATCCCCGGTATAATGATAAGTTAAACAAAGAAGGACGAACCCTCTGTGTGGATGTGGTACAATCACTAGGCTGGTTGGTACATGGACCCACTAGGTTAGTTTAAAAGACCCCTCACACACCAACCTAGTTGGTGTCATGCTTCATCATTGGGGTCCCAACCGGGTGGCCGAATGCCGCCCGGTTGTGCTACGACGCCTGGTTACAGCGGAGCTGGTTTGGTGTGAGTATGTGATGTGATGTGAACTAAAAATATCTCTGAGAATCTTTGCCTGTAAACTTTATTAGTGGCGGCTCAGGATATGGTTAAAAAAGAGTGTAGTGCAACTAGAATCAGAGGTTATTATCCCTAGTTGACTATGTGGATGGTCTACATGTTTCAGCCCGCAATAGGGATTATGAGGGGCTTTCTTCAGGACCGAGTGCTGAAAAGTGAGTGGCAAAGTGAGTAGTGCCACGTGAGAAAAATGAGAAAGTACCTACACACGCGCTAAGGTGTGCGGGCTGAAACATGTAGACCATCCACATAGTCAACTAGGGATAATAACCTCTGATTCTAGTTGCACTACACTCTTTTAACCATATCCTGAGCCGGCCCAAACCATCTTCAAAACCAGCTGCATCATTTACAAAACCATCACGACCAATGTATGGTGGATCTCGGCACACCCACAACCAGGACACCTTCAGACTGCAGACTAAGAAGTGTTGAAAAGAAAGCAGGCCTTTTCCATCTATGCACCAGGATCTGGAAGAACATCCCCGTGTCCGCTGCTCCAATTTAGAAGAGTAGAAGATGTACATCTTTCAATCAATTAATCGAACATGACTTGTATAGTGCGGCTTATCACCCGTGAGGATATCCAGACGATGTAGAATCGACATCATAATGCATTAACCGTCCACACCGGGCTTCCTATCCTCTTACTCGTTGACTTTATGCTAATCTTTGACCATGGAGAACACTCCGCAGCCTTTTGGATAGGTTTGTGCTACAAAAATGCCATATAAGTACATATATGCAAATGAGGAATAAGACAATCTACTAATATAATCAAAATATTATGTCTCAACTGATGAGATGAATGAGATCACACTTTAATGTAAACACAAGACCGCATCTCGAATTAGGAAGGAGAGGACATATTAATGTAACTGCGAAACTGCATCTCAACCACGGAATGAGATGACACATTAATGTAATCATGAGACTGCATCTCAGACTTGGAATGAGATGACACATTAATGTAATCATGAGACTGCTTCTCAGCCTTGGAATGAGATGACACATTAATGTAACCATGAAACTGCATCTCAACCGCGGAATGTGATGACACATTAATGTAATCATGAGACTGCATCTCAGCCTTGGAATGAGATGACACATTAATATAATCACGAGACTGCATCTCAGCCTTGGAATGAGATGACGCATTAATGTAATCACGAGACTGCATCTCAGCCTTGGAATGAGATGACGCATTAATGTAATCACGAGACTGCATCTCAGCCTTGGAATGAGATGACACATTAATGTAATCATGAGACTGCATCTCAGCCTTGGAAGGAGATGACACATTAATATAATCATGAGACTGCATCTCAGCCTTGGAATGAGATGACACATTAATGTAATCATGAGACTGCATCTCAGCCTTGGAATGAGATGACACATTAATATAATCACGAGACTGCATCTCAGCCTTGGAATGAGATGACACATTAATGTAATCACGAGACTGCATCTCAGCCTTGGAATGAGATGACACATTAATATAATCACGAGACTGCATCTCAGCCTTGGAATGAGATGACACATTAATGTAATCACGAGACTGCATCTCAGCCTTGGAATGAGATGACACATTAATGTAATCACGAGACTGCATCTCAGCCTTGGAATGAGATGACACATTAATGTAATCACGAGACTGCATCTCAGCCTTGGAAGGAGATGACACATTAATATAATCACGAGACTGCATCTCAGCCTTGGAATGAGATGACACATTAATGTAATCACGAGACTGCATCTCAGCCTTGGAATGAGATGACACATTAATGTAAACATGAGACTGCATCTCAGCCTTGGAATGAGATGAAGCATTAATGTAATCATGAGACTGCATCTCAGCCTTGGAATGAGATGACGCATTAATGTAAACACAAGACTGCATCTCAGCCTTGGAATGAGATGACGCATTAATGTAATCCCGAGACTGCATCTCAGCCTTGGAATGAGATGACACATTAATGTAATCACGAGACTGCATCTCAGCCTTGGAATGAGATGACACATTAATGTAATCATGAGACTGCATCTCAGCCGTGGAATGAGATGACACATTAATGTAATCATGAGACTTCATCTCAGCCTTGGAATGAGATGACACATCAATGTAATCATGAGACTGCATCTCAGCCTTGGAATGAGATGACACATTAATGTAATCATGAGACTGCATCTCAGCCTTGGAATGAGATGACACATTAATGTAAACATGAGACTGCATCTCAGCCTTGGAATGAGGTGACACATTAATGCAAACATGAGACTGCATCTCAGCCTTGGAATGAGATGACATATTAATGTAATCATGAGACTGCATCTCAGCCTTGGAATGAGATGACACATTAGTGTAATTATGAGACTGCATCTCAGCCTTGGAATGAGATGACACATTAATGTAATCATGAGACTGCATCTCAGCCTTGGAATGAGATGATGCATTAATGTAATCATGAGACTGCATCTCAGCCTTGGAATGAGATGACACGTTAATGTAATCATGAGACTGCATCTCAACCGTGGAATGAGATGATAAGTTACTGTAATCATGAGACTGCATCTCAGCCTTGGAATGAGATGACACATTAATGTAATCATGAGACTGCATCTCAGCCTTGGCATGAGATGACGCATTAATGTAATCACGAGACTGCATCTAAGCCTTGGTATGAGATGACGCATTAATGTAATCACGAGACTGCATCTCAGCCTTGGCATGAGATGACACATTAATGTAATCACGAGACTGCATCTCAGCCTTGGAATGAGATGACACATTAATGTAATCACGAGACTGCATCTCAGCCTTGGAATGAGATGACGCATTAATGTAAACACGAGACTGCATCTCAGCCTTGGAATGAGATTACGCATTAATGTAAACACGAGACTGCATCTCAGCCTTGGAATGAGATGACGCATTAATGTAAACACGAGACTGCATCTCAGCCTTGGAATGAGATTACGCATTAATGTAAACACAAGACTGCATCTCAGCCTTGGAATGAGATGACACATTAATGTAATCATTAGACTGCATCTCAGCCTTGGAATGAGATGATATGTTAATGTAATCATGAGACTGCATCTCAGCCTTGGAATGAGATGATGCATTAATGTAATCATGAGACTGCATCTCAGCCTTGGAATGAGATGACACATTAATGTAATCACAAGACTGCATCCCAGCCTTGGAATGAGATGATACATTAATGTAATCACGAGACTGCATCTCAGCCTTGGAATGAGATGACACATTAATGTAATCATGAGACTGCATCTCAGCCTTGGAATGAGATGATGCATTAATGTAATCACAAGACTGCATCTCAGCCTTGGAATGAGATTACGCATTAATGTAAACACGAGACTGCATCTCAGCCTTGGAATGAGATGACGCATTAATGTAAACACGAGACTGCATCTCAGCCTTGGAATGAGATTACGCATTAATGTAAACACAAGACTGCATCTCAGCCTTGGAATGAGATGATACATTAATGTAATCATGAGACTGCATCTCAGCCTTGGAATAAGATGATGCATTAATGTAATCATTAGACTGCATCTCAGCCTTGGAATGAGATGATACATTAATGTAATCATGAGACTGCATCTCAGCCTTGGAATAAGATGATGCATTAATGTAATCATGAGACTGCATCTCAGCCTTGGAATGAGATGATGCATTAATGTAATCACGAGACTGCATCTCAGCCTTGGAATAAGATGATGCATTAATGTAATCATGAGACAAGATCTCAGCCTTGGAATGAGATGATGCATTAATGTAATCACTGAGACTGCATCTCAGCCTTGGAATGAGATGATATGTTAATGTAATCATGAGACAAGATCTCAGCCTTGGAATGAGATGATGCATTAATGTAATCACGAGACTGCATCTCAGCCTTGGAATGAGATGATATGTTAATGTAGCCATGAGACAAGATCTCATTTTAGGAATGAAACAAGATATCAATGTGACCATGAGACTGCATCTCAAATTAGGAATAAAGAGACAGGTTAATGTAACCATGAGACTGCATCTCAACTCATGAGTGAGAGGACATACTAATGTAACCATAAAGCCGCATCTTAACTAAGGAATGAGACAACAATAATGTAACTATGAGACCTCATCTCAACTGATGAATGGGAGCACATTTTAATGCAATGAGATGATTTAGTGTTCGCAAACCTTGCGATTCACAAAGCAACAGGGTTTGTGAATGCAAAATGGTTTTTAAAATGTACTTAATCCCTTTTTGTGAGTCAAGAATGCATATCTGACTCCCGAACTGTATTCAACAACCCATCCCAAATGACAATCAGGAAGGGATGTTCCATCCTTTTTGTGATTCTGTATGGTTTGTGTCAGTGCCTGCAACTGCAATTCTGGTCGCAAAGCGTCGGCAAGTTATACCAAGGAGGTGGTAACTGATTTGCAAAGGGGAAAAGGTGCCCTGGTCACTGTTTCACTGGTGAGAATGCAGTCGTATGGCCTGCTCCCCCTAGGTCTTCACAAATAGGAGACCTTTTCTGTTTTATAAGCAGCACTGGTTCCTTAAAGGAACAAAGGCTGCTTTAGAAAGGTTCACCATTTGGGAATGCAGATTCAGGCATGGTGGCCTTCTGTTCCATGGTGGTCTTCTGTTCCATCCAAGGAGCCATCTCTGTCTTTACAGCTAACTGCAGGGGTCGCAAGTAGCGACCTGTCTGATTACTCGCTGAGAAACACTTTTCTGAAAAAAACTTGAAACCAGTTAGAACCAGTTTTCTGGGAAGAACGTAGAACCTGGTTTTTCAGACAGATCTAAATTCCGAAGAGATTGTGTAGTTAGGCCTGCAGCCGGAGTAAGAATCCTAGCGCGGAGACACTCTGGATGGAGTAACCAGACGCTCTACAAATTACTCATTATTAATTAATATTCATTAGGCAGCTCATTCTGTTACCCCGAGTGACTTGAGGTTTTACGATGCTCCCGCCTAGTACAGCGCTCACATTGCAACACCAGGACCAAGTCACAAAAAGGTGGTGTTGGGTGTGGGACCACCTTCTGTGTCCTGTCATCTGGCCCCATGAGACTGCATTGCACATGTAAATGAGACAACGTGTTAATATAACCATGAGACTCCAGTGATAATTGAGACCACACACCAAAGTAACCTTGAGACCCAACCGATTTATGAGACAACTTAATAATGTAACCACAAGACAACATCTCAACCGAGGAATGAGACAACACACTTTGCCCCATTTGTACTGTGCCCGCATTTGTCTGTTTTCTCGCCCCTTTTCTTCCTTCTGTACCCCCGTTGCCCCATTTGTACTGTGCCCGCATTTGTCTGTTTTCTCGCCCCTTTTTTTCCTTCTGTACCCCCGTTGCCCCATTTGTACTGTGCCCGCATTTGTCTGTTTTCTCGCCCTTTTTTTCCTTCTGTACCCCCGTTGCCCCATTTGCACTGTGCCCGCATTTGTCTGTTTTCTCGCCCCTTTTTTTTCCTTTTGTACCCCCGTTGCCCCATTTGTACTGTGCCCGCATTTGTCTGTTTTCTCGCCCCTTTTTTTCCTTCTGTACCCCCGTTGCCCCATTTGTACTGTGCCCGCATTTGTCTGTTTTCTCGCCTCTTTTTTCCTTCTGTACCCTCGTTGCCCCATTTGTACTGTGCCCGCATTTGTCTGTTTTCTCGCCCCTTTTTTTCCTTCTGTACCCCCGTTGCCCCATTTGTACTGTGCCCGCATTTGTCTGTTTTCTCGCCCCTTTTTCCTTCTATACCCCCGTTGCCTCTCGCCATTCCCGCCGCTGCGTCCCCTGCGGCCCCGCCCCTGACTGCCCATTCGCTGCCCCTGCCTCCCGCCTCCCAGCTGCTCCTCCCTCCCACCTCCCCATAAATGGCGGCCGCTGCGCGGTGAGGAGAGCGACCCTTGACCTTGCCAGGTAGGTCGCTCCCCCGCCACACAGCTCCGCCTGTGTTGTCCGCCCGCTGCTGCTGGTAAGAACGCCCTTCCCTTTTTCCTTCTGTACCCCCGTTGCCCCATTTGTACTGTGCCCGCAATTGTCTGTTTTCTCGCCCTTTTTTTTCTTCTGTACCCTCGTTGCCCCATTTGTACTGTGCCCGCATTTGTCTGTTTTCTCGCCCTTTTTTTCCTTCTGTACCCCCGTTGCCCCATTTGTACTGTGCCCGCATTTGTCTGTTTTCTCGCCTCTTTTTCTCCTTCTGTACCCCCGTTGCCCCATTTGTACTGTGCCCGCATTTGTCTGTTTTCTCGCCCCTTTTTTTCCTTCTGTACCCCGTTGCCCCATTTGTACTGTGCCCGCATTTGTCTGTTTTCTCGCCTCTTTTTTTCCTTCTGTACCCCGTTGCCCCATTTGTACTGTGCCCGCATTTGTCTGTTTTCTCGCCCCTTTTTTTCCTTCTGTACCCCCGTTGCCCCATTTGTACTGTGCCCGCATTTGTCTGTTTTCTCGCCCCTTTTTTTCCTTCTGTACCCCCGTTGCCCCATTTGTACTGTGCCCGCATTTGTCTGTTTTCTTCGCCCCTTTTTTTCCTTCTGTACCCCCGTTGCCCCATTTGTACTGTGCCCGCATTTGTCTGTTTTCTCGCCCCTTTTTTCCTTCTGTACCCCCGTTGCCCCATTTGTACTGTGCCCGCATTTGTCTGTTTTCTTGCCCCTTTTTTTCCTTCTGTACCCTCGTTGCCCCATTTGTACTGTGCCCGCATTTGTCTGTTTTCTCGCCCTTTTTTTCCTTCTGTACCCCCGTTGCCCCATTTGTACTGTGCCCGCATTTGTCTGTTTTCTCGCCCCTTTTTTCCTTCTGTACCCCCGTTGCCTCTCGCCATTCCCCGCCGCTGCGTCCCCTGCGGCCCCGCCCCTGACTGCCCATTCGCTGCCCCTGCCTCCCGCCTCCCAGCTGCTCCTCCCTCCCACCTCCCCATAAATGGCGGCCGCTGGCGCGCCAAAGGCGCGCCTAAGGCAAGCCCGTCTGCGCCCGGTCCGCGACTGGACCGCGCCCAGCGCCAGAACCCCTGGCCCCCGCAGCAGCCAACCCACCCACCGGACCCACGACACCGCCACCCTCAACGCACTCAACACCGGCCGAATCCCCGGCTGCCACCGTGCCACCCCAGGACGCACCCACGGACCCTTCGCCTGCCAATCTTGCAAGTTCTCCTGCCTCCGGACCTGCACCGCACCCGCCACGCCGAGCACCAGCAGCAACCACCTGAAGTGCATCCTGCTCAACACCCGCTCCGTCCACAGACACGCCGTGGAACTTTGGAACCTGCTCGACTCCACATCACCAGACGTCGCTTCCTCACGGAAACATGGATGAACGCCTCCTCAGCGCCCGACATCGCCATCGCCATCCCGGACGGATACAAGATCACCCGAAAGGACCGCGCCAACCAGACCGGAGGAGGCATCGCCATCGTCCACAAGAACACCATCCGCATTACGACCAACTCCGACGACACCTTCACAGCCGGCGAACACCTGCACTTCCAGATACACACCGACCCCAAGACCACCCTCAGAGGCACCCTCATCTACAGACCCCCAGGACCACGCACACAATTCAGCGAAGACATCGCCGACCTCATCAGCCCGCACGCCCTCCTCTCGGCCGACTACATCCTCCTTGGGGACCTCAACTTCCACCTAGAGAACAACAACGACCGCAACACCACCACCCTGCTGGGCAACCTCGCCAACCTCGGACTCAAGCAACTGGTGACCACCCCCACACACCACGCCGGCCACACGCTTGACCCCGTCTTCTCCTCCAGCAAGGACATCTCCTTCAGCCACACCACCGGACTCCACTGGACAGACCACAGCTGCGTCCACTTCAGCTTCAGCAGGACCACCACGCACCACCACCCGCAACAGCTCCCGCGCAGAAGCTGGAACAAGATCACCACCGACCAACTCACCACATCCCTGAGCCAGAACCCTCCCGCCAGCTCAACGAACCCCAACCAAGCCGCCAGCAACCTCACAAGATGGATCACCAACTGCGCTGACATCCTCGCCCCATTGAAGACCCCCCAATCAGACCCGGCAACAAGAAAGCACCCTGGTTCACCGACGAACTCAAGAAATCCAAGAAGAACTGCCGGGCCCTCGAGAAAGCATGGCGCAGAGACCCGACTGCAGACAACATGACCACCCTCAAACACGCCACCCGAAAACACCACCAGCTGATCCACACCACCAAGAAAACCGCATTCAAGGAACGACTGGACAACAACGCCCACAACAGCAAGGAACTCTTCATCATCGTCAAAGAGCTCTCGAACCCCAGCGCCGGAAACAACGACATCACCCCTCGCAAGACCTCTGCAACTCGCTCGCCTCGTTCTTCCACAGCAAGATCGCAGACATACACAACAGTTTCAGCACACAGCCGACGTACCCTACAACCGTTCCAACGTCCCCCACCTCCACCCTCCGAGCCTGGACCCCGATCAACACCGAAGACACTATCCGCACGATGAACTCCATCCACTCCGGATCACCAACCGACCCCTGCCCTCACCACATCTTCAACAAGGCCGACGCCGTCATCGCACCCCACCTCCGGGACATCATCAACACCTCCTTCGACACCGCCACCTTCCCAGAGAGCTGGAAGCACGCCGAACTCTGCGCCCTACTGAAGAAACCGTCAGCGGACCCCACCGACCTCAAAAACTACCGCCCCATCTCGCTCCTTCCTTTTCCTGCCAAAGTCATCGAGAAGACCGTCAACAGACAACTGGCCGCCTTCATCGAGACGAATGGATCCCTCGACCACTCACAGTCCGGCTTCCGGGCCAACCACAGCACCGAGACCGCCCTCATCGCAGCCACCGACGACATCCGAGCCCTGCTCGACAACGGGGAAACAGCGGCCCTCATCCTCCTGGACCTCTCCGCAGCGTTCGACACAGTCTGCCACCGCACCCTAGTGCAACGCCTGAACAACGTCGGAATCCAAGAGAAGGCACTGGAGTGGATCATCTCCTTCCTCGCCGGAAGAACCCAGAGAGTCCGCCTCCCCCGTTCAGTTCCGAGGCCACCGAAGTCATCTGCGGCGTACCACAAGGATCATCACTCAGCCCCACCCTCTTCAACGTCTACATGAGCCCCCTCGCAGCCATCGCACGCCAACACAACCTCAACATCATCTCCTACGCCGACGACACCTAGCTGATCCTCTCCCTCACCAACGACCCCACAACCGCCAAAACCAACCTACATGAAGGGATGAAGGACGTAGCCGAGTGGATGAGGAACAGCCGCCTGAAACTGAACTCAGATAAGACGGAAGTCCTCATCCTAGGATCATCACCCTCCGCCTGGGACGACTCCTGGTGGCCCCCTGCCCTGGGCAACGCACCCAAACCAACGGACCACGCACGCAACCTGGGCTTCATCCTGGACTCCTCCTCTCAATGACCAGACAAGTCAACGCCGTCTCCTCGTCTTGCTTCAACATCCTACGCATGCTGCGGAAGATCTTCCGGTGGATCCCCACCGAAACCAGGAAGACGGTCACCCAGGCCCTCGTCACCAGCCGACTGGACTACGGCAACTCCCTCTACGCCGGAACCACAGCCAAACTTCAGAAAAGACTCCAACGCATCCAGAACGCCTCAGCTCGACTCATCCTGGACATCCCCCGACACAGCCACATCGCCGGACACCTGAGAGACCTGCACTGGCTCCCCGTCAGCAAGAGAATCACGTTCCGACTCCTCACCCACGCACACAAAGCTCTCCACAACCAAGGCCCCAGATACCTCAACGACCGTCTGACCTTCTACACTCCCACCCGCCAGCTACGATCGACCAACCACGCCCTCGCCGCCGTCCCCGCATCCGAAGAGCCACAACGGGAGGAAGATCCTTCTCCTACCTGGCTGCCAAGACGTGGAACTCCCTACCCATCCACCTCCGCCTGACCCAAGACCACCTCTCCTTCAGGAAGCAACTCAAGACCTGGCTGTTCGAACAGTAGCGGACCCCCCTCCCCCTAGCGCCTTGAGACCCTCCGGGTGAGTAGCGCGCTATACAAATGCTTGATTGATTGATTGATTGATTGATTGACACTGATGTAATCATGAGACTGTATCTCAACTGAGTAGTAAATTATTCCATGACCACTGCCTGTACTCCTCAGAGCATCCCAGTTTATGAATAGGATCACATATTAATGGAACCATGATACTGCATCTCAATTTAGGATTGGGACCACATAATAGGTGGCATAGGATGTGGCACAGCGGCCAGAGCTGCCGACTCAGGAGCTGGAAATCCGGGTTCGAGTCTGGCGTCGGCTCAACATCCCGTGATTCTAGGCAAATTACTTAATCTCCCCGTGCCCATGGACAGCGCCTGGATACCCTCATGAGTAATAAGCAGCGCTATATAAATCAACGAATTGAATATAATAATGTATCTATGAGGCCGCATCTCAAAAAAGGAATCAAAATGCAAATGAGACAGCATCAAGATATAACCATACAACAACTTCTCAACTTACAAACCATATATTAACGTAAATATTAGACTACATATTTACTTAGGAATGAGACCACATGTTAATGTAACCACAAGACCTCTTCTTTACTTATAACTGAGAGCACATATTAACAGCTTTCATCTCAATTTAGGATTGAGACCGTGTTGAGGTTTGCTGTTGACAGCTTTTAAATTCACTTGCTTAATTCGTTTTTAAATTGCTGTGCTGATTTTTTATATTCTGTGTGCACTTTTGAGGGGCTCAGGGACTGTTTGGGGCTACCTGCTACAACTTCGGGGCTCTCACTTTACCTTTGTTCCTGCCTGGGGATATTCCATCTCCAAAAGACACACAATTGATGGACGGAATGCAGAACAAATCAAAACATTCACCCCCAGTCAAGAGATCTGGGTTAAATCCATCATTCTTTTGCTCACCATGCCACCCCAGCTTAGACCTGGCCATATGCAAATCAGTCTTGACCCTGTGCCTCATGGGAACAGTCCAGCCCGAACTGCCAAGCCAGGTCCTCCCTGGACCGGAAACAAGCATCCTAGGACCGGTTTCGGGGTTTCACCCCTCTTCAGCCAGGATAGCTTGATTCCAGTGGCACAGCGAGCCCAGGACCCACGTCTGGGCATACCTGGCGCACTTAGGGCGAGAAAGCAAAAGACACACAATTGATGGACGGAATGCAGAACAAATCAAAACATTCACCCCCAGTCAAGAGATCTGGGTTAAATCCATCATTCTTTTGCTCACCATGCCACCCCAGCTTAGACCTGGCCATATGCCAATCAGACTTGACCCTGTGCCTCATGGGAACAGTCCAGCCCGAACTGCCAAGCCAGGTCCTCCCTGGACCGGAAACAAGCATCCTAGGACCGGTTTCGGGGTTTCACCCCTCTTCAGCCAGGATAGCTTGATTCCAGTGGCACAGCAAGCCCAGGACCCACGTCTGGGCATACCTGGCGCACTTAGGGCGAGAAAGCAAA
Source organism: Calotriton arnoldi (assembly GCA_963921515.1). Lineage (NCBI taxonomy): Eukaryota > Metazoa > Chordata > Amphibia > Caudata > Salamandridae > Calotriton > Calotriton arnoldi. The sequence goes on along the minus strand of CAWUFW010002020.1, from coordinate 649,343 downwards.
AGACACACAATAGGATGCTTGTTTCCAGTCCAGGGAGGACCTGGCTTGGCAGTTCGGGCTGGACTGTTCCCATGAGGCACAGGGTCAAGACTGATTTGCATATGGCTGGGTTCAAACTGGAATGGCATGGTGAGCAAAAAAACGATGGATTTAGGCCCAGATCTCTGTACTGGGGTGAATGTATGACATTGTTCTGCATTCTGTCCATCAACTGTTGTTTTTGCATTTGTCACCCCGAGTGGGACGGGTATGCCCAGACGTGGGTCCCGTGCTCTCCATGCCACTGGAATCAAGCTACCCTGGCCAAACGTTTAGAGTTCAAGGCCCTTTGCATTACATTTAAAATTCTGAACTTTTCATCCCCAGGTATTCTGGCCAATCTGCATACATTTTACACCCCTTCCCGCCAACTTCGTTCGATGGGGCAGCATCTGGCGGTTGTCCCTCGGGTGAGGAGGGTCCGTGCTGGAGGGCGCTCCTTTCGTGCTCTTGCTTCAAAACTCTGGAATGCGCTCCCCACTTCTATCCGCAGCCTAAAGACCTATTTGGCATTTCGTAAAGCTATCAAGACGTTCCTCTTCCCTCCGTTGTAGGCTGTCTCCCTGCTAGAAGCTGTGCAGTTTTCTGCCATCAGCGCCGGGACGCCCCTTTGCTGGGGCAGCCGCGTTACAAGTCCGTATAACATAACATAACATATTACCATAGCTACGAGGCCACATCGCAACATAAAAACGAGACCACATAATAACATAGCTGTGGGACCACATTTTAACTTAGGAAAGAGCCTACATATTAATTTAACCATGAGGCCACATTTCAACTTAGAAATGAGACCACATTAACGTGGCCATGAGACTGCATCTCATCTGAGCTAGCAACACCGAAGGCTCTCGCAACAACAGACCACAAGTGAGCTATTGAACCGCATCTCAACATAGCCACTAGTAGAATTAGAACATTCCTAAAAATACCACTTTGTAGCAAATTCCACTTCACAGCACATCACACTTCACACCACCATTTCTCAGCACATCCCTTAAACCACACCTTAGGGTACTACTTCTCAGCACATCACACCTCACACCACCATTTCTCAGCACATCCCCTAGACCACACCTTAGGGTACTACTTCTCAGCACATCACACCTCACACCACCATTTCTCGGCACATCCCTTAAGCCACACCTTAGGGTACTACTTCTCAGCACATCACACCTCACACCACCATTTCTCAGCACATCCCCTAGACCACACCTTAGGGTACTACTTCTCAGCACATCACACCTCACACCACCATTTCTCGGCACATCCCTTAGACCGCACCTCAGGGTACTACTTCTCAGCACATCACACCTCACACCACCATTTCTCAGCACATCCCCTAGACCACACCTTAGGGTACTACTTCTCAGCACATCACACCTCACACCACCATTTCTCGGCACATCCCTTAAGCCACACCTTAGGGTACTACTTCTCAGCACATCACACCTCATACCACCATTTCTCGGCACATCCCTTAAGCCACACCTTAGGGTACTACTTCTCAGCACATCACACCTCACACCACCATTTCTCAGCACATCCCCTAGACCACACCTTAGGGTACTACTTCTCAGCACATCACACCTCACACCACCATTTCTCGGCACATCCCTTGAGACCGCACCTCAGGGTACTACTTCTCAGCACATCACACCTCACACCACCATTTCTCAGCACATCCCCTAGACCACACCTTAGGGTACTACTTCTCAGCACATCACACCTCACACCACCATTTCTCGGCACATCCCTTAAGCCACACCTTAGGGTACTACTTCTCAGCACATCACACCTCACACCACCATTTCTCGGCACATCCCTTAAGCCACACCTTAGGGTACCACTTTGCGTCAATTCCAGTTCGCAATTCTAACTCAGTGGTGTACTACCAGTACATCCAACCAGATGTATATTACCGGCTTGGGGTAAACAACTAATTTAGAGGAACACCAGAAGTGCAGTGTGACCAAATGTTGTCCCACCAGACCCTGTGATGAGGGCAGGTGGGCATCACAGTCCACACAATAACTACATGTAACCAAAAATAAGGGTGAGGTAAGTTCTTTAAACCAGGCACGTTCTATATGGAATCTGGGCCCCATCAACCCCCCCAGAGAAGTGAAACTGAAAATGTGGTGAAAGAGTGAAGTGACTGCCTTCAAAGCAACTGCTGGAGAAGTCCATGCAGTGCTTCAGCGGTAACCAATCCGTTCCCAGATGAAAGCGCACAAGCACCAGCCAATGAGCAGCTAACACAGGGTGTCTACTAATCCCAGTCTCAACACTCAAGGAATCTCTCAGGAAGACAAGTCTGGCGCCCAAGTGAAAATAAGAAGAGCATTGAGGCTTCCAAGCAGGATGAGAGGAGAGAAGGGGCAAGAGGAGGATGAGAGCAAGTCTCTGGGGAAAGCAAATGACATGGAAGTCACAGGAAAAGCTCCCACCATTGAAATGGTTCCTACCAATGCTTTAGAGATGACTGCCAGCTTGGTGGTAATTTAAAAAATGTGGTGGGCTGGGTAGTCTTGGCCTAGCGGATATTGAGCCCTCCGCTAGGCCAATGGAAACTACTCAGTCTACCAAATTATGAATTGGCCTTTATTTACTATTTGTGGCAACACGTGCCTGAACATGGTCGGATAGGATTTTCTGGTTGGATTTGCTTAAAAAATGTTATCTTCAGACTTGCAAATTATGCTGGAGGTTAGAATTCTTCACTGGTGCAAGCCTGGATGCTTCAGCCGACTAGGGTCCCACAAGGTTCACTACTCTGAGCTGTAGCCTTGAAATTATAGCAATACATCTCTAAGCAGGAAAAAATACAAAGTTGAAGGCATTGTGGGGGAATTCTTTTCAGTGAGCTTGGCAGATTGCCCTTACTCTCCAGCAGAAATTTTGTTGCGAAGTCTAAAGTTTTCCACATGTTCTGGTACCTTGCCGAAATGACCTCAGATCTTCAGGATTAACACCTCAGACTCCAATCCACGTTTTCCAGTTGCAAGGAGCGCCCCCACATCTTAGCTTCCAGGTCCATAAGAGATGTCCACTTACAGCTTCTCCACTGACATTCTTCCAAAGAAGCTGTAACTTCCTCTACCTCAGGACTTTCTGCTCTATTCTACCTCCAGAGGGAGGCTCCAAGGGAGGAAATAGATGTCACGGAGAATATCTTGACCCGCTTTTTGGCAGGAGACCGGTGCCACCGAACCTGGAGCAAAAGGCTAGAAGCAAAATTTCAGGCACCACAGGAGGCAAGTCTCCTCCATGGTCTCCATCAGGTAGGCAGGGCTTCCTCAGGGCAGCAGACAGGAAAGCTGTCTCTTCTTTCACCATCCAGGCGGATTCTCCCCTTAGACTGCGTCAAACAGGGTGTTTGAAAGCATAAGTCAGTCGTCAGTGATGATGAGAACCTCACCAATGCAAATACATTTCCAAATATAATCACTCTCCCACAGAGCTCCTGCACTAAGGGGCCAATCATAGCAGGACACCTTGATTTAGGTAAAGGGCATCTTTGAAAATTTGACAAACGTTCACACTAGGAGCATCTGGAAAAAAGGACGGAAATAGGTAGACATATAAATTTGGGTGGGATCAGAGAAAGATGTGGACATTCATAGGAGAAACAGGGAGAGACCAGACCCAGAGCAGAACCACCGACCCACCCTTAATGGAATGGGTCAGTCACCAGGGCAGACAGGCGATTACTCAATGGTACAGAATTATACCTGCATTATTTGAACCTCTTTTGTCTGTGTCCCACCACCTGAGGGAAAGAAGAGGGTTTGGAGCAACTGAGCAAGCGCTTCACAGTGACTGGGTCGCCGGTAAGTGTGCTCTCCGTGATTGATCAAGGACTTATGATACGCACAACACCCTTTCATGTCATCATCCATACCTAAACATTATTGCCCATATTCACATTACTTTCCCTGATAACAAATATCTGTCTAAGAGCATCTCAGCTACCCACACTAACAAACAAAAACAAAAAATTGTTCACTCATTGAAAACACTGCAGACGAGAGGACTCGACTTGTCGCAAGTTTGAGAGTCAACTGAGAGAGTTGCCAAGCTCACAGACAGGACACTTCTAATCAATTTTTATGTTCTGAATATTGGGGTGATTGTCATTAGATCTTATCCATCCTTCGCCTGGATTGGGAAGGTGTATCCCATCTTAAAACTCCAATCTCGGATGTTAGAATAGAACAATCTGGTGTATTAAAACTGTTTAAAAGTAGTTTCAGAAATCCTAGTACAATTCAGTTCTCAAGTTGTGAGTACTTTGCACCATACTTCTCATTCCAGTCCTAGCTAGTCTCTGAATCCTAGTATCAGACCCTACATTTCTGCACCATTTACCTAACATTACACTCAGAACCCAAAGACTACTTGATACAAGTGCTGAACCCTACACTCCAACACCCTATACAGCGCCAAGAAACCTATGGTGAACGTGCGCTTTACAAGATCCATATAACATAACATAACATTAAAATAAGTTCAACTCCTATTGAACTCCTACTTTTGACAGCATCCATTCCAAGAACCTATATCTTACCGTTTACTCAAGCCCTCATGCTGTCGAACACTACTACCAGACCCTACACTCAACCTGTGAAAGCTGCTGGATATTATTATCAGACCCTGTATTCCTAGACCTTATATGCTACACCACACTTGACCTCTACACCAGTGCTTAATTGGTGTAAAATCATTTACATTATTAACAATAGCGGCCAAGGTGTGCACAACTTGTTTGAAATTTAAAAAACTTGAACACACTGAGGGGCATATTCTCAAGAACGTGTGATAACCACCGCAAGTATAGCGTAACGCAACTTTGCATATCGCAGTCTATCGTGGGAAAACAACGCCGTGTTAACGTAGTATTCCCAACCTGGCGGCACCATGCGATAGTCCCACGATAACGCGTCAAATGACCGCGTTAAAATTAACGCGACGCCTCAAAAATGCGAAACACCAACGTGAATAAAGTTGCGATGAGGCCAACCGCGATACAAAAATCAGCGATAACCAGCGACAGGCCTGCAATTCCCACGCGCATGCGGGAAAATGCACTATAAAAGCTGAACAAGAAAAACACACCATAAATAAAATAAACTGCGCAGCAACATGGATGCACCCGGAACGAGTGCCCAGGTCAACGCGAACCCCACAAGCCCCACAGACCACCAGCAAGGAACCTCGGGATCGGGGAAGGCCAAGGAGAAGAGGAAGAGGAAGACGGGGTACAGTCCGCATGACAACCGGATCGTCGTCACGGAGGTCACAGAGCACTAACAACAACTGTCCGTCACCTCCACCGTGTCATTGGCAACACAGACGGAAAAATGGCATTCCATCGTGAATGCAGCCGGAGTGTCGAGGAGGCCAAGATGCGCTGGCATGATGTGAAAAGCCAAACCAAGCAGAAACCCGCTGCCAACAGGAAGGCAGCAACGGCGAATGGAGGTGGGAGTCCTGCACCACAGGAGGAGCTGGAGCAAATGGTGGCCACAGTCATCAGTGTGGAGACGGTGCAAGGAGTCGGGAGTCCGGACACTGCTCGACATGACCTGACACAACATCAACAGGGTGAGTAACGAACAGGGACCGTGGGGACGGGGGGGACGGGCACAATGGCACACATGCACAACGACGTGTAGCACACCGCACAATGACCCTGGGTCATGTCCCTGATCCCCGTGGCACACTGCAGCACACATACAATCATCAAGTAGGCCCCCGTCCACCATGTGCCCAAAGGGGTCCCACCCCACACATCACCAATTCCACAACACACACATGCACCCGTGCGAAACACAGCAAAGATGCGTATGTGAGAGCCACACTGACAATGCAAGTGACACCACATGACGAGCAGCATGGCTGGAGTACAATCACCATGACATTGTGCACGCCATGAGACTGAGGTGGCTGAGTGTGGACCACATCCGGAAAGGAGCAGGTCACACTCTGACACATCCACGTGCACAAACAACCACTGACGTCAACAATACATCTGCAGACAAACAATGCACAAGAGTACAAAAACCGTCCAAGAGCACAAATGACCCAAGTCACCAACATCACATCACCTTAAAAGCACAAAAGCCAAAGGCACACCGCCTCCAAGGGATAAGGGGCAGCAAAATCACAGCTGCAGGTGCAACTCTCACACAATGCAGCACACACACATAGCAATGACAGCACATCCACATGGACGACAATGTGGTACACAGTGCAACACTTACACTGCAGAACAGAGGACACAACTGGATCCGCCTGTGCGTAGAAAATGGCCAATCACATCTGAAATAGCAGGAAACTGTGAGATGCAAATGTACGTGTACAACCTCACCTACGTCATGTAGTCCAAATGTCCACTGTCCCGCATCAAATAGTCCACCCCTCCCAAACAGTCACAATGTACATTGTCATGCAGTCTGTATGTAAACTTGAACAATGCGTCAACATACATGCCAACACAATGTCAACAAGCATCTCCTCCAGCAGAGCAGACCAGACAACTCTACAGTGATGCTGAAGAGGACCTCCACAATTCCGACACCGACGCCCTACAACAGTCCATGGACATCTTAGGCAATCGACCTCCAGGAGCAGGGCAGGCCTGCTGCATCGAGGATACCCCACCCCCTGCACATACAACACAGCTGGACGCACCCACCACCCCGGCTTGCTCCCAGCAGCCCACCGAAGCACACATCGCATTCCAAGGCCAGGTGTCAGACTGCCAGAAGGGGGTGGCCGAACATGTGCGGGTGGGGTACTACCTCATGGAAGCCGAACTAGATCACATACGTGGGTGTCTAAGTCCCATCAGGGACCACCTACACTCCCCAACAGAGACCCACACTGCGACAGAGACACATGCCTTTGCACATTTCCAGTACTGAACCACACCCAGAGCCACGGGATAATCATCCACACCCCCACGCTGGACTGGCGTACGCCGGCCCAGTTCACTCCTCTTACGTATTGAGTGGGGGACGACAAAGCTACATGTGCAATGTCTCACCCGCTGCCTGCGGTGACATGGCTGCGTCCTCTGTACACGGCACAATGTAATGTTGTAGTGCCCGGGGCCCTAATGCATACATCATGAGCACACGGACACACTCAGATAGTTCGTTGAACTGGCTACGGGCACGTGCGCTCGACACCTTTATTGGCATGGTCACATGTACAGTGACGCATGTGCTGGATGTGTGTGGGGTGAGTGTAAGCCAGCCCTCATGGAGTCATTGGTGCTGTGAACAGTGATCACAATTAAAGCGGAAACAGAAAACACCAGCATAACAGAAACAACTGTGAAGCATCATGGTGGTAGCCGGAGAAAGTACAGTGTTCACCCAACATGCAAGCAGAATGGTCCATGATTTGTGGTGCACTGAGTTAGTGGCACCTGAAGAGCTGAGCAGGGTATCAAGCTGATGATGGCACCCACGACAGGTGTGAGCAACTGTGATAGTGTGGCAGTAAGACACTTCCGACTCTGGCACCTGTTGTTTGGAGTTGGTGCTGGAGGTGGTGGCGTGTGCATCCTGCGGTGATGCGACGTCCGGGCAGGTCAGGACTCGATTTGATGTGTGAGCCCAGGTGGACCGCAGTTGAGGCCGGAGGCAGCGGATAGCGCAGGGCCACAGACACATGGCCTTGATGACCCCCAGTCCATCGACCCAGAGGCCATCCAATATGCTATCAGACAGGGGCCATGACTTGAGCTGCACAGAGTTAGTGGCCCCGGATGCACTGCGGCCGGCACAGGCACACCGCCACGGGACGGTGACTTGCGGTGCAGTGAGATAGGGCCACACGAGGTGAGCGGGTCTTCGTCGATGTCGAAGGTGAATGTAGCGGAGGTTTGTGGGGGACAGTGGAAGGTGTCCTCCAGGGCATGATGCAGAGGGCGGAAGCGGCAAATGGAGGAGTGGAATGCTACAGCCTCGTCTTTGCCACAAAGTCAGTATCACCGACATGATGATGAAGACAACCCCCAGTCCATAGACTCAGTTGCCACCAAAGTTCAACCAGAAAGTGTCCATGGATGTCGGGGAACAGACTTAGTGGCACCGGAGCTGAAAGGGGATGCAGTCTGCGATGAGGCCAGTACAATGATATCAAGTCTGCCATAAATGAATCATGACTGAATTCCCAATGTGTGACCTACTCGACCGCAGTGTAGGCCGAAGGCGTAGTCATCAAGGGCCCACAGCCACGTGTCATTAGCCCGCGATGCACAGAGTTAGTGACACCAGAGCAGTTGTCGGCAGTGTCCGATCACCTCCGTAACGATGATCCTTTTCTCCTCCGGACTGAACCGCGTCTTCCTCTTACTCGTCTCCTTGCGTACAATGATATGAACTCCGCCATGCAGAAATCAAGACTCAGTTCCACGTGTGTGACCTACTCGACCGCAGTGTAGGCCGAAGGCAGTAGTCAGCAAGGGACCACAGACAGGTGTAGTTCGAATGCTATGCACAGAGTTGGTGACACCAGAGCAGTTGTCGGCAGTGTCCGATCACCTCCGTAACGATGATCCTTTTCTCCTCCGGACTGAACCGCGTCTTCCTCTTACTCGTCTCCTTGCGTACAATGATATGAACTCCGCCATGCAGAAATCAAGACTCAGTTCCACGTGTGTGACCTACTCGACCGCAGTGTAGGCCGAAGGCAGTAGTCAGCAAGGGACCACAGACAGGTGTAGTTCGAATGCTATGCACAGAGTTGGTGGCACCACATCGAAGGGAGTACAGTGATATAAACTCAGCCATAAAGTGTGTACTCTGCCATTGCATAATCAAGACTCAGTTCCAAATGTGTGACCTACTTGACCGTAGTGTAGGCCGGAGGCAGCGGTAGAGTACATCAACGAGAAAGGAGTAAAGCGGGCCTGTGTCGCGGAGGCCGTGATGGTCTGAGGAGGCTGCCAAGGTCGCGGGCTTTGGGCTTGGAGCTTGCGCCGGCACGTGGTGGGCCCTCTTTGACACACGCCGGTGTCGGCAGGTGAGCAGTGAGGCCTGGCTGCGCAGGGGCGGGCATGACGGGTTCGGGGACCAGCGGCCCGGGGTGCAGCAGGCGCACAGGATCGCAGGCCACACGGCTCACGGCGACGCCCTGGCAGACATGTTGGGCATTCCGGAAGAGAACCACGCCCAGAGCTACGTGCTTTTTATTCACACCCTACGCTGGCCTGGCGTACGCCGGGCCAGCCCACTCCGCACACGCTTACAGGGGGGGACGTCACTAGCTACATTTCCGCGATCTTCCCCACTGGCTGGGGTGACATGGTTGTGTCCACTGTCCACTACACTCCAAACACCAGCAGTGCATGTAGACATGGATATGTCTGTGGTCTGCATACTGCAGTCTGTCCAGCACATCTCCGCCACACTTGGCATTGTGTACATTCTCATTCATGGGTCACTTGCCTCCTTCGCACATGCCTGGTTCCCACCTCTCCCCACATTCCGCTATTGTGTGGCTGAGGTGCCATGCCATTGATGGCTCATGTACATGGCTAACCAAGGTTGCCACAGTAAGTTGTGCTGTCGTGTCTGGTGGGTGGGCATGTTGTTTGGCATGTTGTATGTGATTTTGTGACGTGTGCAGTGCCAGAGTTCTCAGTTGCATGATTGTGGAGTTGAGGTGTGTGGTGTGTTCATTTGGTACTTGCCAACGAGCAGTGCATTCCCATAGTTGCCATCCTGGGAGCGCTGGTTGATGTTGGACTGTCGGAAGATGAAGGAATCATGCACACTGCCTGGGTAGTTGGCTACAACATTGGTGAAGAGTCCCCTGTGGTCCACTATTGCCTGCACATTGATAGAATGCGTGTGCTTTCTGTTGTGGTAATTGTGTGCAGTGTCGGCAGGGGGCACAAGTAGGACATGTGTGCAGTCGATTGCCCCCAACACGTGCGGGAATCCAGCTATGGCATATAGTCCTTGCTTGGTCTCCAGCTGTTCCTGCGCATTGTGGGGGACGTATAGGTACTGGGGTACCTAGCTGATGATGGCATCCAGGACAGGTGTGAGGAACTTGGATGGGGCTGGCTGTGAGACTCCTCCGACTCTGGCGGTTGTTGGTTGGGAGGTACCAGAGGCCAACAGGTGCAGCACAGCCAGCAGCTTTGTCTGCGGAGGGATGTTGGTTGTCCGCTGTGTTGGGTACCGTCAGCATGTGGGCAATGATGTTCAGGATGCGGAGGATGGTTGGCCTTTTGAGCCTGTAGTGGGCATTGACATTGTCTGGTGTTAGGTCTGTGAGGCTGTTGCATTTCCTGAAGGTCCGCTGTCTTTGTCTGCGCTGCCTCTGTGGTGGTCCGGGGGGTGGGGACAGGGGGATCCTGGGGGGGGGGTGGCGGTCCTGGGGGTGGTGGCGGTGGGTGTTGTTGCCCTCTCGGGGCTCCGGGATGCATGGTGAGTGGCTCCATGACATCTGTTGTTCTTCATGTGTGGCTCTGGGCTGGGCTCCCTTTGATGGTGCAGCTTGTCGTCCGACTTTACACCAGGTCAGAGCAGATGTTAATTTCCTGCTGCTAACGCGCCTTATCGCCTGTTTTGTGGTCTTATTGCAAATGTGGCTGGTCGTTGAGAATGTTGAGGTGTGGTGTTGTCGCGGATTTTTGCTCGGGAACGCCTACTCTGCATCTCATTAGCGATAGTTGCCGGGGTCATCTGTGGCGATGTTTTTTGCGGATGCTTTCACAAGTAAACTGGTGGTATCACCAGCTTGTGAATGGGGCGTTAAATTTATCGCGACTTTGGCTGCGATAAAGTGCCGATAACTCGGCGATAGCTCCTTGAGAATATGCCCCTGAGAGTTGCGAAGTTCCCATTAAAACAAAGCCGAATGTAAGCACAGACATATTACGTGCACTTCTGGGACGCATGGACAGTGAGGAAATCTACATAAAATAACACGCTGCCTTCATCCGACCGTCATGTTGGAAAGGACATTTCCCCTTTCATTTGATAATTACATCGCAAGTTACATAACATTTATAACAGTAATGAATTTCCAAGTTTCCTCAATTTATTTTTTGTGCGGTTTCTTCTTGTTATTTTCCTAGCTTTTTACTGCAACTCGACTTGGGTGAATTGCTAGAGCATCAGGGCATGAGTTCAGACTGATGCTGGACAGTGCTGACAATAGGCAATGCTGATGCTCCAGCGCCGCCTTGTAACTCGCCCCCATTGACCCGCTAGTGTTGCACTTCCAACGTGGGTTTCTTGCTCACACACGAACGGGAACTTTTGGGTAAGATTGATAGAACCCCCCCCTTAAGTCCAACACCTCTGAAAAGTAAGAATAACTCTGCCGTCAAAGCACTAACCGAGCTGTACAGGTCGCAGATCAGAATTCATTCGTTCTCCTGCAGACACTGAGCAGCCAGGAGGTACATCGGTGTCAGGGTAAAGAATGGACCCACTTTCATATGTTTTATACTTGACTTGATGGGTTCTTGGCTAAGGTGTAAGCAGCATGTCAAAAGCACTCAGGTACAAAAAAGCTTAAGTGGCAGTGACCCACAGCCGGGTGTCACCACCTTCACATTAAAATAAATACACCAGCCTGTTTGCCGCAGCTCTCCTTTTACAGGCTTTTGCTTTATTACAGTTAAAAAAATCAAGTTCTTTTGCAAGACACTATTTTAGTTTTTATTTGCATGAGAAAACACAGTATTACTTTATATGCATGTGTTGTGATTTAATTTGATTTAATGCCTACGGACTATGTCATGAAAACACATCAATAGGGTATTTTGTTTTATTTTGTTTTCAGTTCTTTTGTGAATTGGTATTGCAGCGTGTTTTACTTCATCCAGAAGGGACACCCAGCGGCAAAGGGGTTTCCCTTGCAGCTTTTACAAGGGACATCTATTGGTGGAGTGTTGCCATTGCAGCCTCTTTAAAGGGACCTCTTTGTACACTGAGCACGCTTCCTCTGTCCAGTATATTAAGGATTACTCCTTCTGCATAGCACCTCCTGATCTGTGGGCGTGTGCAGAAGTGATGGATAATGTGCTGCATATCTAAACACTCATAAGGTTCCAAAGGCAAACACATAATAAAATACATTATCATTTACAATGCCAATTACTCTACCTCGCCCAAATGCGAGACCCATTGCATTGCAAATGCTTGTTATTTTTAGTTGAGGGTCTTTACCAAAATAGGGATAGCGCCAACATTGGATATTTTTAATTCTCCTAGTACACAACAATTGTTCACTCAGTGTAAGCACAGAAAATGAATGATTTCTCAAGATTGCTCATTTAAGCATAAGGCTCAATAGTTTAATATTGGGCTGTGTCTGGCACTGTACTTATAATCAGAGGTTAATTGAAAGCTAGTATTAGGCCTTTATGGTTCTAGCGTGAGAGAGCCGCTTCATGGTATTTACCTCTCAGTGTTTTTGGCAGTGAAATAAAAGTTAATATTTTCAGTGGCTGGAAAGATACATTAAAAAACAGCGCGTTGTGCCACGCTGCTTCTAAAAAAATATGTTAAGTTGTGTGCACTCAAGAAAGTGAAAGCGCACTGAATGTTGCAGGAAAGCATGTTGTGCCTGTAGTAGGAGAAACTATTTAAACAAAATAGTGCTTACAGACTAAACAAGCCCAATCCTTCTTAGAACAAAGCCCAAAACCAAACTAACATCCTACTAAAATCCTACTAAAATAAAGCCCAAATGACGGTCGACATCGAAAATTGCTAAAAGCCTAAAAAAGATCAGCTATGGTGCCGAAACTACCCAAAGGCAAACAGAAAAAGCAGGAAACCAAGAAAAAAGCAGTCCCCAAAGAACAGATAAAGAACTGTCACATGATGAGACAGTACTTCTCTACCTCTACTCTACCTCTTAGAACTCTCGGCAGCATTCGACATGGTCAATCATGACGTGTTGGTTGAACGCCTTGCCTCGCTAGGGATCAGAGATAAAGCACTCCTCCTACTCAGATCTTTCCTGTCCAACAGGACGCAATCAGTGGCTCATGATTTATTCATCTCCCCGGATTTTTCACTTCCTTGTGGAGTCCCTCAGGGCTCGTCACTGAGCCCCACTCTTTTTAACCTGTACGTCACCCCCTTGGCCAAACTGATAAGAAGCTTCGGTTTCTCTCTGGTGTCCTACGCTGACGACACACAGAGTATTGTGTCTATCAACAGCCTGGCTACGGATACGGCTTCCCGGTTTCAAGACTGCATGGGTCATATAGGGAACTGGATGCAGGCTAACTGTCTGAAACTAAATACGTCAAAAACAGAAGTCATGCTGTTCGGCATCACACCAAGTATCTGGTCAGACAGCTGGTGGCCAAGTGACATGGGTTCTCCTCCAATACCAGCCAACAAGGTAAAAAACCTCGGTGTTCTCTTCGACTCCAAGCTCTCCTTTGAATCCCAGATTAATCAGACTACAGCTGCTTGTTTTTTTATTCTTAAAATCCTAAAAAAGGTACTCCCGTTCATCCCATTTGAACTAAGGAAAACAGTGGTCATGGCCTTAGTTGGCTCTAGGCTGGACTACTGCAACGTCCTTCTTACTAGCGCGAGCAAGCGCAGCATAAATAAACTTCAGGTGACGCAGAATGCCGCTGCCAGAGTCTTGCTTGGGCTTACCCGCTTTGACTCGGCCTCTAAAGCTCTTGCCGAGCTCCATTGGCTACCTATCACCAAACGCATTCAGTTCAAAGCTCTATGTATTGCGTTCAAGGCTACACACGGCAAAGGCCCCAGGCAATTATCGCAACTCTTCAAGCCCTACATCCCGGCCAGATCACTGAGATCCTCAGGCAGTGGCAACCTAATTAGCCCCAAGATGCGTAAAGTAAGGTGGGGAGGCAAAAGCTTTGCATATACCACCACCAAACTCTGGAACTCCCTGCCTACCTCTCTTAAAAATGAACCTAACCTGTTACAGTTCAGGAAGCGTTTAAAGACTTGGCTTTACTAACTTACTTTACTAATCGACCTCACTGCCTGCATGTCTATCCAGCGCCTAGATACCCTCGGGTCTGTGTAGCGCTTTATAAATTGTTCATTTACTTAGTCCCTGCTGCATGGGAGGAACGGAAGAGAAAAAGGAGGGACAAAGATGTAGGACTGACCACTGGCAAGCAAGGATTTTTGAAGGACTCTGACATAGACAAATGAAAAACAAAAGCAAGCAATGGGTGGAGTTGGAACTCCACAAAGCAATTACCACAGGTCACTAAGCGACAACGCAAGCGCTGCCTAGGCTCGACCTAAAAAACAACAGTGGCTTGCTTTCAGGTCTGTGATGTGCCATCACGATTAAAGAATTTACAAATTCAATGTTGTCATTAATTAACCAGATTACTATAACTGATTAAGGAAAATTATCTCAGTGACTTGTTGATTGAAAGTATTAACAAAATAAACAAAATGATTTTATAATGTGGCTGACATTATTAAGGAATAAAAGAGATCTCTTAAGTATTCAACTGTTACATAAACACAGTGCAGCTCTAGCTGGTGCAACAGCACCACACATTTTTAATCCAAAAGGAATAAGAAATTACCAGTTACGCTTTGAAGACAACAACTGACCAATGAGCACAAACTTCATGTGTGACTTTGACAACTGATAATATGATCAAATGTCAGAGAACATTCATAATCTGATGAAACATGAAACACAGAACGAAACTGAAGAAAATGTATCCCCAAAATTAAAATGCGCGGGATGGATTCGCAAACAACAGTCGTTTTAGGGATCAAGATTTTTGAGCTATGAAAGTGCTCTTGTGCTAGCGTGAGATAAGAGAGGTTTGGGTCCCAAAGTATTCTAGGTTGTAGTGCCAGAGGGATTGACCAACTGACACATTTAAAAGCTGGAAAAAATGCAAATCTTGTCACTTTGACTTTCGACAAATATCAAAGAAGGAAGAGGAAAAGGTGATGTAAGAACCTCATTCCCTGTCACTGGAGAGTGTAACAAAGCCAGCAGTGGACACATGACTTAAAGGAGACATCAAGAAGTCACTTAAAGAGAGGAAAAAGGAAATGCCTGGATCCAAGCCGGCTACCATCCACAATATATCCAGCCTCATTCATTCATGCTACATGCTGGCAAAGGACAGGACAAGACTGGATAAAGGGAGGGAGCTGCACAAGGGTAGATCATGACGCGGTAAAACTTTGTATCGAATGACACTGGGACGGCCTTTATGCAGTGTATCTATGATTAATAAGTTTTGTTATGGAGATTCATATTTGGTGCTAGAAACCACACCCTTCAATCACAAATATTAGAAATGTTTATGATAATTACTCACACACCAAAAGTCAGGATCAGTGGCATTAAAGATCTGATAGAATAAGATATTAGGTCGACAGACATCAGTCATTGGGTGTGGAACTCTTCATTTTCAACTGTGCAATTTGAATTTGTTAAGTAACTCTTCACACTGAAGGGAGCACAATCCATAATGGAAGTGAATCCAAAGGTTTACTGTCAAATTTTGGCACTAAAACGAATCATCCTTATTTTTTCATGTTTGTCAACAAAAAAGGTACCGGACGACTCCCTCAAGCAACAATTCAGAGTAGGGATTTGTGTGTTAGGAATGTCAAAATTCTTGAATGACGATCTATGGGAAGCATTCTGGGCATTCCCAATTCAACCCCGAACGTAGCAGATGAGATAGTACGATTGCTCTCAATCAAAAGTATGGGTAATAGGAATTACATCATTAAGAACAATGTGACTGACCTGTGTTAATAATAGTTAGGAAACCTTAAAATCAGAATCAGATTAAAAACCAATGTTGGAATACACTTAATGCAGCAAGAAACAAACACATTGCAAGAAACAAGCAAACAATCCGAGAAGCAGAAAAGGTACTCCCGGTCTAAAGGAACAATTAAGTGATCTGTTACACAAGGGCATTTTTTCAAGAAGCATCTGTACTTCAGGAGCTCATCAATATTTGATGTCAGTGCACATCATCAATGTACACATTTCTAAAACTACACGTAACATTGATGCACGCAATTGATGCAGATATAGATCATCATCAATAGATCCAAACAATATATATCATAAATATATCCATTCAATGTGAGTTATTAAAATATCCATTCAATGCCCATCAGCAATATATCCCTTCAATGTGCATCATTAACATATCCTTTCAATGCACATTATTAATATATCATTCAATGTGCATTATTAATATATCCATTCAAAGCACATTATCAATATGTCCATTCAATGTGCATTAGCAATATATCCATTCAATGTGCATCATTAACATATCCTTTTAATGCACAGTATTAATATATTCATTCAGTGCCAATCATCAATATAACCATTCAATGCACATCATCAATATATCCATTCAATGTGCATCAGCAATATATCCATTCAATCCACATCAGCAATATATCCATTCAATGTGCATCAGCAATATTTCCATTCAATGTGCATCAGCAATATTTCCATTCAATGTGCATTATTATTATATCCATTCAACGCACATCATCAATATATCCATTCAATGTGCATCAGCAATATTTCCATTTAATGTGCATTATTAATATATCCATTCAACACACATCATCAATATATCCATTCAATGTGGATTAGCAATATATCCATTCAATGTGCATCATTAACATATCCATTCAACGCACATCATCAATATATCCATTCAATGAGCATCAGCAATATTTTCATTCAATGTGCATTATTAATATATCCATTCAAAGCACATTATCAATATATCCATTCAATGTGCATCAGCAATATATCCATTCAATCCACATCATCAATATATCCATTCAATGTGCATCAGCAATATTTCCATTCAATGTGCATCAGCAATATTTCCATTCAATGTGCATTATTATTATATCCATTCAACGCACATCATCAATATATCCATTCAATGTGCATCAGCAATATTTCCATTTAATGTGCATTATTAATATATCCATTCAACACACATCATCAATATATCCATTCAATGTGGATTAGCAATATATCCATTCAATGTGCATCATTAACATATCCATTCAACGCACATCATCAATATATCCATTCAATGAGCATCAGCAATATTTTCATTCAATGTGCATTATTAATATATCCATTCAGCGCACATCAGCAATATATTCATTCAATGTGCATCATTAACATATCCACTCAATGCACATCATCAATATATCCATTCAATGTGCATCATTAACATATCCACTCAACGCACATCATCAATATATCCATTCAATGTGCATTAGCAATATATCCATTCAATGTACATCATTAACATATCCTTTCAATGCACATTATTAATATATCCATTCATTGCCAATCATCAATATTGCCATTCAACGCACATCATCAATATATCCATTCAATGTGCATCAGCAATATTTCCATTTAATGTGCATTATTAATATATCCATTCAACACACATCATCAATATATCCATTCAATGTAGATTAGCAATATATCCATTCAATGTGAATCATTAACATATCCATTCAACGCACATCATCAATATATCCATTCAATGAGCATCAGCAATATTTTCATTCAATGTGCATTATTAATATATCCACTCAACGCACATCATCAATATATCCATTCAATGTGCATCATTAACATATCCATTCAACGCACAACATCAATATATCCATTCAAAGTGCATTAGCAATATATCCATTCAATGTACATCATTAACATATCCTTTCAATGCACATTATTAATATATCCATTCATTGCCAATCATCAATATTGCCATTCAACGCACATCATCAATATATCCATTCAATGTGCATCAGCAATATTTCCATTTAATGTGCATTATTAATATATCCATTCAACACACATCATCAATATATCCATTCAATGTAGATTAGCAATATATCCATTCAATGTGCATCATTAACATATCCATTCAACGCACATCATCAATATATCCATTCAATGAGCATCAGCAATATTTTCATTCAATGTGCATTATTAATATATCCACTCAACGCACATCATCAATATATCCATTCAATGTGCATCATTAACATATCCATTCAACGCACAACATCAATATATCCATTCAATGTGCATTAGCAATATATCCATTCAATGTACATCATTAACATATCCTTTCAATGCACATTATTAATATATCCATTCATTGCCAATCATCAATATTGCCATTCAACGCACATCATCAATATATCCATTCAATGTGCATCAGCAATATATCCATTCAATCCACATCATCAATATATCCATTCAATGTGCATCAGCAATATTTCCATTTAATGTGCACTATTAATATATCCATTCAACGCACATCATTAATATATCCATTCGATTTGCATCAGCAATATATCCATTCAACGCACATCATCAGTATATCATTCAATGTGAGTTATTAATATATCCATTCAATGCACATCATCAGTATATCCCTTCAATGTGCATCAGAAATATATCAAACAATGTGCATCATCAATATATCCATTCAATGTGCATTATCAATATATCCATTCAATGTGTAATATTAATATACCCATTCAATGCACAACATCCAAATATCCATTCAATTTGCATCAGCAATATTTCCATTCAATGTGCATAATTAATATATCCATTCAATGCACATCATCAATATATCCATTCAATGTGCATCAGCAATATTTCCATTCAATGTGCATTATTAATATATCCATTCAACGCACATCATCAATATATCCATTCAATGTGCATTAGCAATATATCCATTCAATGCCCATCATCAATGTATCCATTCAATGCCATCATCAATATATCCATTAACATGCCCATCTTCAACATATCCATTCAATGTGCATCAGCAATATTTCCATTCAATGTGCATCAGCAATATTTCCATTCAATGTGCATTATTATTATATCCATTCAACGCACATCATCAATATATCCATTCAATGTGCATCAGCAATATTTCCATTTAATGTGCATTATTAATATATCCATTCAACACACATCATCAATATATCCATTCAATGTGGATTAGCAATATATCCATTCAATGTGCATCATTAACATATCCATTCAACGCACATCATCAATATATCCATTCAATGAGCATCAGCAATATTTTCATTCAATGTGCATTATTAATATATCCATTCAGCGCACATCAGCAATATATTCATTCAATGTGCATCATTAACATATCCACTCAATGCACATCATCAATATATCCATTCAATGTGCATCATTAACATATCCACTCAACGCACATCATCAATATATCCATTCAATGTGCATTAGCAATATATCCATTCAATGTACATCATTAACATATCCTTTCAATGCACATTATTAATATATCCATTCATTGCCAATCATCAATATTGCCATTCAACGCACATCATCAATATATCCATTCAATGTGCATCAGCAATATTTCCATTTAATGTGCATTATTAATATATCCATTCAACACACATCATCAATATATCCATTCAATGTAGATTAGCAATATATCCATTCAATGTGCATCATTAACATATCCATTCAACGCACATCATCAATATATCCATTCAATGAGCATCAGCAATATTTTCATTCAATGTGCATTATTAATATATCCACTCAACGCACATCATCAATATATCCATTCAATGTGCATCATTAACATATCCATTCAACGCACAACATCAATATATCCATTCAAAGTGCATTAGCAATATATCCATTCAATGTACATCATTAACATATCCTTTCAATGCACATTATTAATATATCCATTCATTGCCAATCATCAATATTGCCATTCAACGCACATCATCAATATATCCATTCAATGTGCATCAGCAATATTTCCATTTAATGTGCATTATTAATATATCCATTCAACACACATCATCAATATATCCATTCAATGTAGATTAGCAATATATCCATTCAATGTGCATCATTAACATATCCATTCAACGCACATCATCAATATATCCATTCAATGAGCATCAGCAATATTTTCATTCAATGTGCATTATTAATATATCCACTCAACGCACATCATCAATATATCCATTCAATGTGCATCATTAACATATCCATTCAACGCACAACATCAATATATCCATTCAATGTGCATTAGCAATATATCCATTCAATGTACATCATTAACATATCCTTTCAATGCACATTATTAATATATCCATTCATTGCCAATCATCAATATTGCCATTCAACGCACATCATCAATATATCCATTCAATGTGCATCAGCAATATATCCATTCAATCCACATCATCAATATATCCATTCAATGTGCATCAGGAATATTTCCATTCAATGTGCATCAGCAATATTTCCATTCAATGTGCACTATTAATATATCCATTCAACGCACATCATTAATATATCCATTCGATTTGCATCAGCAATATATCCATTCAACGCACATCATCAGTATATCATTCAATGTGAGTTATTAATATATCCATTCAATGCACATCATCAGTATATCCCTTCAATGTGCATCAGAAATATATCAAACAATGTGCATCATCAATATATCCATTCAATGTGCATCATCAATATATCCATTCAATGTGTAATATTAATATACCCATTCAATGCACAACATCCAAATATCCATTCAATTTGCATCAGCAATATTTCCATTCAATGTGCATAATTAATATATCCATTCAATGCACATCATCAATATATCCATTCAATGTGCATCAGCAATATTTCCATTCAATGTGCATTATTAATATATCCATTCAACGCACATCATCAATATATCCATTCAATGTGCATTAGCAATATATCCATTCAATGCCCATCATCAATGTATCCATTCAATGCCATCATCAATATATCCATTAAAATGCCCATCTTCAACATATCCATTCAACGCCATCATCAATGTATCCATTCAATGCCCATCATCAATATATCCATTCAATGCACATCATCAATGTATCCATTTAATGCACATAAAGCAATGTATTCATTCGATACATCAAACATCCAAAAGTTGATAGGAGGAATTTTTGGAATTTGTCTAAGCACTGGCAATCACTCGGGTAGCATTCCAATCCATCGTTTTTCGCCCACAATGGCACCTTACCTTAGTTTGCACCCAGACACATGCAAATCAGTCTTGACCCTTCTCCAATAGGAACAGTCCAGCGCGAACTGCCAGGCCAGGTGCTCCCTTAACTGGAACCCAAGCAACCCAGTACCGATTTCGCTCTGATTATGGCTCGTCAGTTGGGTGTAGATTGGTTCCATTGGCACAGTCCTCCCATCACCTTTTGTGTGTTCCATTAACTAGACACATCAATATATTTAATCACTGCCCATCATCTATATTTTTATTCAATGCCCACCATTAATGTAGCTGCTTATTGGAAATATATGTAAGGATTAACGTAACCGATCAATGTATAACCCTTGATGCATCCATTCACTGAAACTGCAGGAAAGCATAATGTACCTAATCAATGGAGATAGATCATTCATTGATTCTTTCACTCTGCATCATTGATGTATTCAATATTTGCAAATCATTAATTGCACATAATTCCGTACAACTATTCAATGTTTCCCTTCAGTACACATCGCCAATATATCTCTTCAATGCACATTATTAATATATCAGTTCAGTGCACGTAATCAAAATACGTACTCTGAACCTCTTCAAAATATCCATCTGACAGGTATCAAAGATTCACAATTTATCTTCCTATAGTGAGAAAGGACAATAGTATTGAATCTACTTTCCCTACTATGCATCCATTATAATGCTCTTATTTACCAGATTTTATCTGCGTCAAGGCACTGCCTATGAATGGAATCAGTAGCATATACATTCTATAGCAGCACAGGGGTGCATCTAAATAGCCAACTGATGTGGAACCAGGTCATTAGTACAAATTCTTTGCAAATGCCTGAAATCGGCATCAGGTGCAGAGACGAGTAGCCAAACTACTGCACTTGCAGTTTCTGGAGTTAGCCTCAGGAGTCTTGGAAGTAGGAGGGTTTTCAGCACTTGTTTCAACCGTCCATAGTCAGGATTTCTTCTGCTGCTGAGGATTGGAGTTCTGTACAGTAACAATTTGGATTATTTGTTAAAGAGGTTGAGAACCCAATTTAAATGATAATAGCAAAATTCACTAAATAAACCTGTGCTTAACCCTGAGGTAGATTTACACAAAGCAGTCAGGCTTAACTTAGAGACAATGTGTAAAGTATTAATGGAGCACTCAAACAGTAATAAAGTGAGAACACAACACAAGAAAACTCCCAGACCAATTTAGAAAGAATGAGAATATTCTAATATATAAAATGACACCAAAACAACAAGAACATGCAATAAAGAGAACCAGATTTATGAATTTTTGAGGCTTGAATTAAAATAGCACCAAAAATTGCAATGCGCCATCTGTGGGTATCTGGTCATGCTGGACCAGTTCCAAGTCAAGAGCTAAGGCTGACTGTGATGCATCACCAGTTGGATACAGGGACCAGGTTCGTCCGTGGAAAGTTCACTTTCAGACTTAGAAAGATTTCTGGAGAGAAAAGTGGTTGTTGACGTGTTGTCGGTGAAGCAAGCTTCAAGCTGGATCCGGGGTATGGCTTGACGATGATTGGGAGACATTGTGCAAGGTCTCAGAGTCAACCAGTGACTGCTCGGTGTCAGGCCAGTGAAGTTGTTGACAAAGGTTGTCAGCATCCATCGGGTGCTGCTCAGCATCGAGTCTGGTGAATCCAGCAAGCAAGTGCTTCTCGTTGTCCAGTCCGATGAATTAGTTGATCGGGTGCTGCTCAGCATCAAATCTGTCGAAGCTTGCAGGTAGGCAGGGAGGAGTACTCTCCGGCCACAATCAAGGGTCCAGGACCTTGGAACAGGATTTGTGGGGGTCAGGACTCACTCTCAAAGAGACCAGCAGAGGGGATCAGATCAGGTCCAGTTGCGACTGGTCAGCTTTAGAGCAGGAAAAGGACTCAGGAAGCTTGTTGTGTCCCTGTAGCTCAAACAGGAGGTCAGCCAACTGACAATTGGAGTGACTTCTGGTGTCTTGGGTCCAAGGAAGGCAGGTCCAGTCTTCCTTCAGGTTCTTTAGACAGCAAGAAAGTCCTTCTTCTGATTCTTCACAGGGCCAGTAGTGTTCTGCAGAGAGGTTCTAGGGCTGCCACTTTTATACCCAGTGCCATCCTGTGAGGGAGAAAACCCTTTGTCCACTCCCTAAACCAGTTCTGGTCAGTTCCTACCAGCACTCTAGGTTTTGTGCCAGTCTGAGTAGAGACACAAAAGGGAGGCAGGCTTAGGTGTGAGCTTCATCTGCCAGTGAGAGGGAAAGCACCCTTTGAAACAAGGAAGAGGCTGGGCAAAGTCCCTAGGCCACCCTGTCAATGGATGAGAACCCTCCCCACATGCAGAGCACTTTGTCCAATGTCTGGGAGTAATAGACAGGAAACACAGGGAGATGATGGACAGCGCGCTGAAACTTTTCAGACACTCACCCCCAGTCACTATTAGATCTGGGTTGAATCCATCATCGTTCTTTAGCTCACCTCGCCACCCCAAATCAGTCTTGACCCTGTTCCTCATGGGAACAGTCCAGCCCAAACTGCCAAGCCAGGTCTTCCTTGGACCGGAAACAAGCATCCTGGGACCAGTTTCAGGGGTTACCCCTCATCAGCCAGGGTAGCTTGAACCAACTTGGGGTGAACAAAGAAAACACAAGGAGATGATGGACGGAGTGCTGAAACTTCTCAGACACTCACCCCCCAGTCACAGATCTGGGTTGAATCCATCATCATTCTTTAGCTCACTTCCCCACCCCAGTTCAGACCCAGCTATATGCAAATCAGTCTTGACCCTGTGCCTCATAGGAACAGTCCAGCCCGAACTGCCACGCCAGGTCCTCCCTTGACCAGAAACAAGCATCCTGGGACCAGTTTCGGGGTAACAACCCTCACCAGCCAGGCTAGCTTGAACCCAGTGGCAAAGTGAACAAGGGACCCACGTCTGGGCATACCCTGCCAGCTTAGGGAAAACAAAGAAAAGTAATAAACACCTGACCACAGGGGAGCAATCAGGGGTCAGGTGACATTGTGGACACTGGCAGAAAAGCTTTTTAGTTTTAGGCAGGAAAATGACAACTTTCTAAAAGTGTCATTTCCAAAATAATAAATTGAAATCCAACTTGATCGTTAGGTTGGATTTTAAATTACTATTAAAATGAGTCTTTGAAACATTTTCCTAACTGCTTCCAAACTGAATTTAGCATTTATTAAATGTAATAGTGTAAACCAGTGTTAGTCTATGGGTGCCTTGCCAAAGTGAAAAACAACTTTGGAGATTTTTCACTGTCAGGACATGTAACACATTAAGTTTACATGCCATACTTTTAAATAACATTCACCCTGCCCTCAGGACGTTTTATGGCCTACCTTAGGAATGAATTATAAGTATCAAAAAGTATTAAAAGGAAAGTTTCAGCCTGATAAAAGTTTTTTTTTGCCAAGTTGAAATGGAAGTTCAAACTGTACTTCCAGGCTGCGGGGGCAGGCCTGGAGACATATCTTACAGCGCTGTTTTAGTGGGCGGCACAATGAGTGCTACAGCCCACTAGTAATATTTACTTAATAGGCCCTTGGTACATGAAGTACCATGTACTAGGGACTTACAAGCAAATTAAATGTGCCAATAAGGTATATACCAATTTACCACGCACTTTACCACTGGCTAGTGGGAGTAAAGAGTGCAGAGTCCTAGGGCCAGCAAAAACGAGTTCAGCAAAACAATGCAAACATCTGGGGGAGTACCAGGCAAAAGATGGTCATTTCCAAAGTCTTGAAAGATCATCAGCATTGGCTTGGTCTGTCCCAGGGCAATGTTCCACCGTCTAGTACCTGTGGGGAGATGGACCACCTCAACAGTTTCATCTGCATCATCCATCTTAGGGGTCTGTGGTCTGTCGGACCTGGAAGTGAGTCTCAAAGAGGTATGGTCTCAACTTCTTTAGTGTCCAGACCAGTACAAATGCTTCCTTCTCAATTCCACTCCACCTCTGTTCCCTGGGAAGCAGCCTCCTGTTGAAGAAGGATACAGCTTGGTCCAATCTCTCATTGTTTAGCTGTGACACATCTGTCCAGACTAAGAACTCTTTAGAGAAGTCAGAGGACTTGAGCACTGGTGCTGTGCACATGGCTTCCTTAAGGGTATCAAATGCTTTCTGGCACTCATTCGTCCCGATCACCTTCTTTGGCTACTTCTTAGAAGTCAGCTCTGTTAAGGGGGCAACAATGGTGCCATAACCCTACACAAATCTCCAGTAAGGCCCTCGCACTGATCCCATCTGGTTCTTGGTCAAGTGGTGTTACCAGGCCCTAATGGTCTGTAGCTTGGGCTAAAGAAGTTGGATTTGGCTCCATCAACTTGATGGCCCAAGTACACGACTGGTCCCTGCCCGATCTGGCAGTTACTGGCCTTAAAAGTCAGGCTTGCCTTTTGCAGGGCCTGAAGGTGGCGCAGGTGGTCATATCAGCTGGAAACTGAAAACAGCAATGTCATACAAGTAGGCTCCACTGAAGCTTTCTAGCCCAGCCAGGACATGGGTGACCAATTTCTGGAGGGTGAGAGAAGCATTCTTTAACACAAAGGGCATCCCTTGAACTGGGAATGGCCCTCTGGACTCTGGAGTATAGAATGCTTACCTCTCCTTACCCACCTCATTTAGGGCAATCTCGCAGTATCCTAATGTCAGATCAAACATGGTCAGGAACTTCGCAGCCTCCAACCCATCAATGAGCTCATCATCTCTGGGGATATGTTGAACATCAGTCTTGGTGACTGAATTGAGAACCCTTTAATCCACACAGAACCTCCGTTCTGGGGTGGTGCCCCGTGGGGTAGACTGGGGTACCAGTACCACTGGACTGGACCAGAGGCTACAAGAGGGCTCAATCACCCCCAAATCCAACATTTTGGAAACCTCATCCTTTATGCTGGCTCTCACTTTATCAGACTACCTGTAGGTCTTATTCTTGACCAACATGCTATCTCCTGTGTAGATATCATGGGTACACCAGTCAGAAAGGCCCGGGGTCAGTGAGAAATGCTGAGAGAAGTGTTGCAGCAACTGGCAAAATTATCTCTCCTGTTCTTGAGTCAGTGTGGAGGAGAGGATGACATCATCCACTGATCCATCTTTCTCATTGGGAGACAGGATGTCTGGGAAAGGTTCCTCTCCTCCTCCACCATCTCCTCCTCACCGCCATCTATCACTAAGAGCATGGTGACTCTCAAAATGGGGTTTGAGGCAGTTCACGTGCATGGGTTCCTGGATGTCTTGAGGTCCACCAGGTAGGTCACCTTGCCTTTCTGTTCTTTCACCTCAAAGAGCCCGGTCCACCAGTTCCTCAAGTCCTGGGGTTCTACAGGCTCCATCACCCACAACATTTGGCCAGGTTGAAATGCTACCAGAGTGGCCTACTCATCATACCAGTGTTTCATTACTTCATGGCTAACTTCCAGATTCTCAGTGGCCTTTTTCCAGAAGTGCGTCATCTGAGATCTGAGAGCCAACATGTAGCTTACTAGGGTTTTCTTGAGATCTTGCTCCCACCCCTCCTTAACAAGACTAAGAAATACTCATACGGGATGGCCAGCAGAAGTTCAAAAGGACTGAACCCCATTCTCTTCTGAGGCACTTTCCTGTAGGCAAACAGACATCATGACAAGAGGATGTCCAATAAACGCTTCAAGGGCTCTGGCAGGCCCATAATCATGACTTTTAGGTTCTTGTTGAACCTCTCAACAAGCCCATTGGTCTGGGGGTGGTATGGTGTGGAGAATGTTTCAGTTACCCCACACTCATCCTACATGGCCTATGTTTATGCAGAAATTAAGTTGGTGCTTCTACAGACTCAGCCTCCTTGGGGAAACGCACATTGGTAAGTATCCCCATCAGTGCCCTGGCCACCACAAGTGCAGTCACTGACCTTAGGGGTATGGGTTCAGGGCACCTAGTTGCATGATCCACCAAGACCAGGATGAACATGTTGCCTAAGACAGTCTTGGGGTCCAGAGGACTAACAATATCAATATCCGCCCTTTCAAAGGGTGTTCCCACCACCCAGTCCACACAAGATATTGTGGTATAAATCAGGAAATTCTGCAGCACAATGAAAGAAAATACCGCATACTATTGACAATTTTACAGCATTTTTGCCGCACTTTATTTTACACACCTTCTATAGGCATGCTTGTGATTTAAGTTTAAAACAACCACATGGTAGCAGACCACTCTGCAGTGTCCAATCAATGTCAGAACTGCATCCATATCCTGAGTATAACCTCATGCAAACCTAGTTTTTGAGCAAAAAGCACTTTTCTATCGTAGGATTTTTGAGCCCATATTTTCAATTTAAAAGTAAAAATACATAACCCAGAATGCATTATTTTGTGGCTGAAGCTGTCACGTTACTTTAGGCTCCGTAGAAGCTTTGGATCTGCATTTTTGTGCCGAGGGATTTGCCAGCAAGCAACGTTATATATTTGACATTTAGGTCTTAAACTGAGGCCATCCATGGTGATCTTAGTCCAGCGTTCTTTTTTACCCACATACATTGTCAGTGCTCCATGCCCAAAGCTTGACTGAGCTGCTGAGCCTCACATAAAAACCTAACACCCACCAGGTGTAATGCTCATTATCTGTGCACAGAGCATGGTGCACAAATAACGAACAAGACTCCTACTGGGATTTGTGTTTTTTCTGCACAGCCTGCCACAGCGTGTTGCAGAGTCAGACTGCCAAGATAATGAAAATGAGATGGGCCTGGTGTCCTCGCTTCCTCGAAGCGACTCCTGATGCAGCGTGAAGGAGGTAGTGGAGCCGGGAGGAGCGGGGCGGGAGAGGCCATGGGTCTGCGACCAAAATACCTGCATTGATCCCAATCTGTCTTCAGGTGGAAGCCACTGAAAAGACTTAGCCCAGAGTGGGCATAAAATATATTGCTCTCCTGTGTGCACCAAGGATTGAGGGTACGCAAAGGCATGTTATGACACGCAATGTGCAGAGCCAATTGTCAGGCAAATATTTTTGAAAAAATACGAAAAAAAGGATAACAGCATGGAGACTCCTTCATTTGCGTGGAAATTTTATTGAAAATTGCGGGTTGTGTGGGCATCGGCTGATTTTGCACTAAATTAACGAATTGCAAATTTGCAACCGCCTTTGGGTCAGCCCAGGGAATGGACACAGGGGGATTTCATGTTTTACCACTGACTTCCCACCGGCCTGGCAGGTTACACAAGACTTGCAGAATGCATCTGGCTGCATCCTCAAGAAATATTCTTGTGTTGTGTTTTCACTGCAAATTGGAAACGGCGTCATCAAGAGAAAGAAGGGTCTCTGTGTCCTTTGCGTAACACACAAACTTGGGACCGGCTCAGCGAATATGCAGATATATATTTTTTTGATTGAGTAATTCTTTCTGTGGCTGTACTGTATGGAAAAATCATGATTTTACCCATCCTGTAGAGAAGAAGGGAATCATCATGGCATCCATGCCATGATGAAACTAGTGATCTAATGCACGTTCAGTGCATCAAACCTGTAGATATACAGGAGCTCACAATGCACTATTCTGCAGAGCTATACAAGCTTTAAATGCTTTGAATCACATTGTGGTTCAAATCAGTACTATAATGTTTTAAATCAGTTCGAATACGTGAAACCGCTTCTAGGCCACCTTGGGAGGGGTTTTAAATGAATCATAATGAAAAAAGATCTCGGCTACAGGTGGTTAGATGGATTCAGGCCTGTTCTCAACTACTGGTTTGAATCCGCTCCATCCAGGACGAACAATAGGCAACTAGTGATTCAAATCACAATGAAGTGGCTTAAGCCAGTTTCAAGCCTCATCATTGTATGTATCTTGTATAAGGTAGAAAGTCATATTGTTAATCTATGGCGGAGAGAGTCCATCGTCTTGGTGAGAGCTGTGATGTACATCCCACCAGGCCAGAGTCGGCCTTCGCTAAGACAGCGCCTTGGACAGAAAGATATTCAATGGGGCCCTAGCTGCTGCTGAGTGAAAGTGAGGTATACTGAAAGTGATGGATGGAAAGCTTGAATTAATCTCTGCCACTGGTAATTAGTCGGGCCACATCCCTTTCCGTCATTTCCATTGGAGCAGGGTGAAGGCTGATTTGCATATGGTTGGGTCCAGACTGAAGTGTCATGGTGTACAAAATAAAGATGGACTGGGATGTGACCCGAGTAATTACCGGTGGGTGAGTTTAGTTCAAACATTCCATCCATCACTTTTACTTTAGTGTGTCGCCCTAAGTGCGACAGGTATGCCCAGATGTGCATCCCATGCACACTGTGTCACTGGAACCAAGCTATACCCAGCTGATGAGCCCTAACTGGGGTGAAACCGGTCCTGGGGTGGTGTGTTTCAGTTCAGAAAGTACCTGGCTTAGCAGTTTGGGGTGGACTGTTCCCATTGGAGCGGGGTGAAGACTGATTTGCATATGGCTGGGTCCACACTGCTGGGGCAAGGTGCGCAAAGTAACGATAGACTGGGTTGCAGCCCCGAGTAACACCACCTTAAGTGGGACGCGTATGCAAATATGTGCATCCCGTGCACACTGTCTCACTGGAACCAAGCTGTCCCCAGCTGACGAGCCCTAAGTAGGGTGAAACCGATCCTGGGTTGCTTGTGTTCCGGTTCAGGGAGGACCCAGCTTAGCAGTTTAGGCTGGACTGTTCTGAATGAAGCGGGATTAAGACTGATTACAGATGGCTGGGTCCAAACTGAGATTCCATGGCGTGCAAAATAACTATGCACCGTGATGCGGCCCAATTAATTACCAGTGGCTGAGATTAATTCAAGAATTCCATCCATCACTTTTTGTGCACCAAGCTGCTCACAGCTTAGCTCCATCACTCTGGGGACAAGTTGTTGGTTGGGAAGGCTGTAAGTGTGTGGCGGCTGGAGGTCAGCAGGAGATGGGAAGTGAAGGAAGTGCATGATGGGGTGTAAAAAACAGCGCCTGCGACATGTTAACAACTGATTAAAAGCACCTTTAAAGGGAATCACTGGAGCCAGGTGAGAGGGATGCTGCTGTCCACATGACCTTAATGCCGACAGCTCCAAGCGTCCCTTGGGTGACTGGAGCCCTGGGCTGGCTCACCTCGCCCAGGCTGAAAGCTGCCCCTGCACAAGGCAAACACCATCTGACCCGATACAATAACCTGTCTTTGGGAAGTAAAGTGAACTGTTCAAACCAAGTTAGTTAAAATGATTATATTCAGTGATTTAAATGGAAATATAGAAGTGCAGGTACTCATAATTTAGAGTATCTGTTTAAGTGCTGGTACACTCCTATTAAAAGTATTGCAGTAGTGCTGAGAAGTGCGACCCCAAGCTTGGCAACAAGTTGCCTGTACTCTTCAGCCCGATGCACGGCTTTTTATGATACCGGAATTCCCGAGCGGATCCTGAATGACCGCCGTGGTTTAACTGGCAAACACGTTGCCTGGTTCCTTCAGCCCGGCGTACGGCTTCCCTTTCTACCGGTTATCCACTTGTTATCCCACATCCTAGAGGACACCTCCGTTTTTCCCTCTCAAATTGGCACTATTTTCAGGCTAGCTTATGTTTTAGTCCTGATGATGATCCATGTATTTAATGTATGGATCGAAACGCCGTCGACACACAAAACACCTTATACACTACTTTGAAGTGTTTACTGTTGTGTAAAGGTGTATTAATATGATTTGTTGGTCCCATTGTGTATACATTTAACAAATCAATAGCCCTGCCTGAACTTGTTGTTAAAGTGTATATGTTGTTCACTTCTTCCCTTGTCGTTTATGTAGTGAGGTCACAGGCCTGTGCCTCACTCACTTGTATTGTTACAAATTTATTTATTTAATTGCTTTGTTATTAAATATTGGGCCTCTGTCCGGCTGGACATGTCACTTACCGATATAGTACTGATTGGGTCTATATTTGTATTCAATGTCTTACAACTGTAGAATTCCTAGGGACCACTGTTCCTTATAATAGAGAAGTGCAGGCACTCTCCTTTTCAAATGAAAGAAGTGCGGGTACTCAGTACCTGCCCATTTAAAGCACTGATTATATTTAGTAAGTGAAAGACCACTAAACCGAACGACTTCTAATGTAGTTACTGTGGGTGAAAGAAGCCTCCTCCAGCTAAACCATGTAAGTGTTTTCTAAAAGTGCCACAAGAGGGCAGTAGTGCATTTGTTTTGGCGCGGAACGGGAGCAGCTTCTTTGGGAGAGAAAACGTTTTCGGAAAGATCCGTTTAAAAGTAAAGGTTGTGCTCATTTGCAGCACAATTACTGATGCCCGAGGAAATGTTCCTGCTAAAATGTCCCTTGTCCATAACTCCACTCCACGCGAGATTCAGCTGCCCTCTGGATTTCATTGTAGTTTCCCTGAGGACAGGCCTTCTGCAGCCTCCACCCCCATGGGAGGAGCAGCAGGGGGCAGACAGGCCTCACTGGGGGAGTCTGTCCCACTGCGGATCAGCGAGAAACTCATGAACCTGTCTCAGAAACAACTTTCTGGTATGGACAGAGAACGTGATGGAGGTCCACAGACCTCTGTCATACATACCTCTAGCATAACAAGACTTCTGTCATACAGACCTCTACAGACCTCTGTCATACAGACCTCTATAGACCTCTAGCATACAGACAAGACTTCTGTCATACAGACCTCTACAGACCTCTGTCATACAGTCCTCTACAGACCTCTATAGACCTCTAGCATGCAGAAAACCTTCTGTCATACAGACCTCTGTCATACAGACCTCTATAGACCTCTAGCATGCAGGCAAACCTTCTGTCATACAGACCTCTGCAGACCTCTGTCATACAGACCTCTATAGACCTGTAGCATGCAGACAAACCTTCTGTCATACAGACCTCGATAGACCTCTAGCATACAGACAAGACTTCTGTCATACAGACCTCTACAGACCTCTGTCATACAGTCCTCTACAGACCTCTATAGACCTCTAGCATGCAGAAAACCTTCTGTCATACAGACCTCTGTCATACAGACCTCTATAGACCTCTAGCATGCAGGCAAACCTTCTGTCATACAGACCTCTGCAGACCTCTGTCATACAGACCTCTATAGACCTGTAGCATGCAGACAAACCTTCTGTCATACAGACCTCGATAGACCTCTAGCATACAGACAAGACTTCTGTCATACAGACCTCTACGGACCTCTGTCATACAGACCTCTACAGACCTTTATAGACCTCTAGCATATAGACAAGACTTCTGTCATACAGACCTCTACAGACCTCTATAATACAGACCTCTGTCATACAGACCTCTGTCATAGAGACCTCTATAGACCTCTAGCATACAGACAAGACCTCTGTCATACATACCTCTACAGACCTCTATCATACAGACCTCTGTCATACAGACCTCTATAGACCTCTAGCATACAGACAAGACCTCTGTCATACATACCTCTACAGACCTCTATCATACAGACCTCTGTCATACAGACCTCTATAGACCTCTAGCATACAGACAAGACCTATGTCATACATACCTCTACAGACCTCTATCATACAGACCTCTGCCATACAGACCTCTATAGACCTCTAGCATACAGACAAGACCTATGTCATACATACCTCTACAGACCTCTATCATACAGACCTCTGCCATACAGACCTCTATAGACCTCTAGCATACAGACACGACCTCTGTCATACATACCTCTACAGACCTCTATCATACAGACCTCTGTCATACAGACCTCTATAGACCTCTAGCATACAGACACGACCTCTGTCATACATACCTCTACAGACCTCTATCATACAGACCTCTGTCATACAGACCTCTATAGACCTCTAGCATACAGACAAGACCTATGTCATACATACCTCTACAGACCTCTATCATACAGACCTCTGTCATACAGACCTCTATAGACCTCTATAGACCTCTAGCATACAGACAAGACCTCTGTCATACAGACCTCTAGCATACAGACAAGACCTCTGTCATACAGACCTCTATCATACAGACCTCTACAGACATCTATCATACAGACCTCTATCAGGCCAGCAGGAATTCCTCAGTGTGCATACATGCCAACATTTTAGAGCAAGCAAGTGGGAGATTAAAAAAAAGGAGAATGTATTTTCCCCATTGACTTAGACTGAAGCAGAGGCAATCTATCTGTCTGAATCGGTCTATTGATATGTATGTGTCAGACACTCAGCATTTCATTCTTCGCAGTTTAATAACATAGCGCAAATAAAAACAGAGTTTTAAACTCTTTTTCTTTGCATGCTCTATGTAAAACTGCCAAAGATTAAATGTGAAGGCCTGTCACACCCTCTAATCTCCGCCTCCAAGAATTGGGGAGAAGATGTGGCCTAACATCTAGGGCGGTCAATCTCAAATCTGGGTAACTGGGTTCGAGTCTCAGCAATGACGCTCAACATCCTGTGGTTCTGGGCAAATCACGTAATCTCCCCGTGCCTAACAAAAATGAATGTGTCCTTGTGTAACGCAACTGGTGCTCATATAAAGCGCTCTGATACCTTCAGATCAAGTTCGCGCTATATAAATCTCCGGGAAAAAAATAAGTGCAAAGGGTTCTGACTCAGGATATATATTTCGGAGCTCAAGCTGCCTTGTTTCCATTAGATCTTGATTCGGCAAACCGAATCGGGTATCTGTATGCAGGAATCGGGAGGCGGGAGAATAGTCTTGAAACCAGTAGTATCCCACCTGAATCGGGAAGGTTGGCATGTATGGAAGTGGGATGGAGGGACATCTTAAGTTCTTCTTTACTTCCAGGCAACTCTCTGCTTAGCAGGGCCGGCGTTAAATCGGATTGACCAGGACAGCGCCCTGGCAGAAAGAAAATGTGGTCTTTGTTGTGAGGGCGAGAGGTTGTTGCAATGTGAACGCAGGAGGTGTGAGGAAGATGGGAGAAGTGCAGGGGGCTGATGGCATGCTAACAATTACGCTGAGGTACATTAGGGCTGATTACACAGTCTTTAACGGGACCCGATTACGACCAACTGGGATGGCCGAGCTGCTGTTTGCATAACATTAAGTCAGGCAGCTCCCTGCTGTGCTCTAGGAATACTGGTGCTTGCGGCCTGGGCCGAGCTTGCCTATGCCAAAGGCTGGCCCTGCTGCTGGGAGTGGGTCAAGCAGGACACTTTAAATAGGCCAAACCCGTCAGTGATTGGTGATGAGCCTTGAGTAACAGAACTAACATTTCCAGGCTTTCCCTCCCACGTTGTGCAGACATATTACCCAGTTCCTGCTCTAGTGACATGCTTCTAGGTAATAAAAACTAGACCAGAGCTTAACTGGAGCCAGTGGCTGCAGCTGGGGCCCGCCAGAACTAATTTTTGGGACCAGCACTTATTTTTCCTCAACAAACTTTAATCCAGAGCATGAGGGAGAAAAACACAAAAAGAGAAAGAAGGAGGAAGAGAAAGACAGAAAAAACTGTGAAAAAAGGCGAAACCAGGGATAAAAAAAACCTGCAAGAGGGAGAGGTAGAGACAGGGAACGCCTGTGGGAAATAAAAGAGGCATAAGGTGGAATCAAGACTTCGAGCCTTGGTATTTAGAACCCTGACCTTCGATAGCAGGCTTCTGAGCAAAACATTGCGCCTGGCACTTATTGTTTTACAAATTAAGCACTGCCAGAGTCCCTTTCACCAAAGAAAGTGTAACAACATATATGCTCCCTTATCCAGATCATCACACTGCACGCTTAGTGCCCCAGTTATTCCTACCAAACATCATAGGGGGTATCCGCCTCCCAGCCACCATCAGCTCCCGCCCTCCTCTTCTACGTCCCCAACCGCCAACTCCGCTCCGCCGACCTCTCCCTCGCTACCGTCCCTCGCATTCGAAGAACTACCACCGGCGGCAGATCCTTCTCTCACCTCGCCGCCAAGACCTGGAACACCCTTCCACTAAGCCTACGACAGACCCAAGACCTGCTGACCTTCAGGAGGCTACTCAAGACCTGGTTGTTCGACCAGTAGCAGCACCCCCCCCCTTTTCTTTTCTTTTTCCCTAGCGCCTTGAGACCCTCACGGGTAAGTAGTGCGCTTTACAAATTCTGTGATTGATTGATTGATTGATTGATTGTTTGGCTTCAACGGCCTGTCTCCAGCTGACCCTCAAATTCAAAAGTGTAGAGTGAGACAAGGACATTAAAGGCCTAAGGGTTTAATTTCCCAGCCTGATGGGTGATTTCCATCTAAATTAGCTTCTGCTGGCTCTCCCATCAAAGAAATGAGAATAGGTCTTAACCAATGAGGGCCAGACAGGAATTTGAATGTATTCAGTCTATATTAAATACCTCAAAAATAGAATAAACCGCTATATGGACCTCAAACTCTTAACTGTGCAGTAAACGCCTCTACACATCAAATTTGGTTTGCAAAGTAATTGTCTATCCGGATGTAGAAAATATGCACTCTCTAAAACCTCATGTTACATTTTAATCCATACCTGCACACTTGGATTAGAATTTGCTGACCTGAAATGGACCACAATAAAAGAAGCTCCCTTGCCATTCAATGGGGGAGGTGGGGAGGGGGCTTTACGTCTATTTATTACATTTGGATCCATGAACTTTCCTCAAACCTGGGTTCTTAGCACAGACAGTTCCTGGACTGATGGTGCAGATATCTTTACCTTGTTTAACCCTTCAAAGCCTGCCTGCCACCTATTTGTAACAGTGATTTCTCAAAAACTACAGAACAGATTTAAACAAACTAAGGAGAGGCGCTTCCTTTTGTGACATTCTAGTTTCATGCCAGGTTTGGTGTCATTTAATTCAATGGTATTTTCTGAAGTGAAGAAGTCAATGTTGGAAAAGTCCCTTTTTTGATGCCTCCGACCCCGGATAGATCTGCACAAAACGCACCATACTGACCTATTATTTAGAACATCTGTGTAGATTCATTGAACGGTGCCAAAGTTATTAGCAAAACAAAAACTGCTTTTTAGTGGGAGCTCTGACATAGCCATAATAACAGAGATGCTATCGCTGACTCTGTTGTAGCTTCCTTTACTGGACGTAGCCTCTTTGGCACCGGGATTGCTCTATATGCACCAGTGTATCCAAGTACGAAGGCATATAGCCTCGTATGGTGAGGTACTGCCTGGATGCTGTGCTGTTCATTAATTATGGGAAGTGGGGGTTCCTCGACACCCCGGGGAATGCCTTCCTGCGCACAGAGGCACGTGTGCGAACACTCATGATTTATGCAAAGGGGAGTGCAGAGCTTACCAGATGACTGTGTTGTGTGCCTCTTTGCCAGTGTGTGTATGCGCGCATGTTTGTTTGTGTGCACATACATGCATGTGTGTGTGCATGCATGTGTGTGTGTGTGTGCATGCGTGTGCATGTGTGTGCATGCGTGTATGTGTGTTGGCTGTTGTAAGGAGGTGGAGTGTTTGTATAGCTTACACTCTTGTCACATTCATGGCAGGGTGCTTCGGGGACAGCCAGTTCTGAGTGAACCATACCCAGTGGTCGTGGCCCTCTTGAATACTGAGTGCAGGGGGCTCCTGCAGACCTGACACTGGGCAGGCTAGGGAGCATGGGTCTTATTTATAGTTTGAGCAACAGCGACCTACGCCAAAAAGTGGAGCACGTTCCATTCACTGTATCTCGAGTGCCACTGACACCAATGTACTCTTGAAATGCCCAACTCTAAATGTGGCTTTTTTATTCCAAGGGTCTGTTAGGATAGGGCGATACGGGGCAGGTTCTTCACGGCTGTGGAGAAGTAAGAGACAGTATTACATTACTGTTATGTGAAGCTTACCTGGTTATTTGAAAGGCGCAATGTTTAGAGTTATCGAGCTGTTGCATTGTTGAACTTAGCGGATATCCCAACCATAGCCCTGCTCTAAGCCGGGGAATAGCTAAGCCTGAAGCATTTATGCCTTCAAATGCCAAAGAAGGATAAGCAGGGGTCTCTACATCTAATATGAGGGATCAGAGGATTCCAAAGCATGCAGCAAGCAACGAGAAGGCACGGCCACCTCTCCTACTCTTCTATAAACAGCAATTGACCCTGGTTAGTTTACCCACCGAGCATAGAATTCTAGCTGAAGTGTAAAGTAACAGAAACCAGTTGACAAAGCCATTTACAGCCATAAAAGTATGTGTACATTTGAAGATGCCTCCATTTACACCTGTCACCTATCTTCAAAACAATTCCTGTCTGGCATAAATGGTTCTATCACTGCATATTTGTAAACCACAATTGAGTAGAAGTATGTAGTAGTAAAGAGATGAGGAGCGGATAGGTATAAGCATGGTCTGCCTTTAGAGTTTGTGAATGTTCGAACACTGGTGTTTGTTGCCATTCACAAACTCCTCTCTGGCTGCTTCACACCCTGGAAATGGTGGGAGATTTACTCCAGAAACAGCGGGCAGTAACTCTTCTTTATTGGGGTGGATGGAACTTGTGGAGTTTTACTCTGTGGAATTCTGCAAAGCTCCATGGAGATCCGCGAGCGGCGGAGTTGGGTATGTCACGCTGCTCACGCTGATTTTTAACGCCGGGAGCTTGTCCCGTGCTGTAAAATGAGCACAAACAGCACCATGCGGCACTCCAGAGGGCACTGCTTCTTTCTGCCGCTTGAGTAGATTTTCTACCCTACTGGTAGCTTTTTCAACCCGAGCGGCAGCTTTCTCAATACGAGCGGTAGCAACCTGCTGTCACCACCCACATTGAGAAATCTTGCCGGGAGGCAGTCAAGCGCTCGATTTTCTCGCCCACCAACTTAACGTTGGCAAGCCGCACATGAGTTTTTCCGAAATTAGCGAGCAGTGGTCAAAACTCTGCAAACTCCACTGGAGGTGCAGAGTTTACCGCTCACCCATAATTCTTTTAAGATTTGTACTCTACATGGAGAAAAAATGCACCTTAGAGCATCATCTGCACTTTACCAATGCAAAGTTATACCCTGCGTGTAGCTCCTAACTTGGGAAACAGCAGATGAGGAAGGCCTATCAATAGACTGTGCACTCATCTAGTTTGCCAGTAACTAGTGAGTTAATCAGTGCTTTGGCTGTGCAGAAGGAGATATAAGGATGGATTCTGCGCATATTTAGGATTTGAAATCTTGCGCTAGTTGTTGTAGAAGTAATGAAAGATTTGATATGCACAAGGGAGTTGAAGGGCACTTCTAAGTCTTTTTGGTCATGGCAAAGTGAGCATATTGGTGGCAAGTCAGAGTTGAGGGAGTGGCAGACAGTGGTGACTCCTCCATTATAGCGGAGGAGCGTCGCCCCACTGCTTTCAAGCAGTGCGAGAAACAAAAACATAAAATGATAATAACTTTAAGTTATTATCATTTTATGTTTGTGCTGCTTTGCGGGCGAGTGGGCGGGGCTGCTCTGCTCTCGGAACAGGGAAGGGGAGGAGTGGTTTGCCCACTCCTAAGTGCGCAATGACTGTTTGGTCGGCCCACTCGGGCCGCCCAAACCAGTCATGCGCACTTTCCCCTTCTCCATGCAGGCTGCATTACAGCCTGCATGGAGAACATGCCCACCCCTCCAGCCCCTTGCTGAGCACCGCGTCACGGCGCTCAGACCAATCATAACTCTGCATTGCAGCATTGTGATTGGCTTAGGGGAGTGACCCTGGCTGCCTGCTTCCTGTTCCTGAAGTCGGAGGCAGGAGAGTAGGAGCAGAGACGTGGGACCCGGCGGAAAGGTACGTTATTTTTTTTGTTTTGTTTTGTTATGCTGCTTCTTGCAATCGTGATCCCCTGCCCTCCCTCTCCCTGGGCGACCCCCGCGCCCACCCCCCACCTGCGAGCCTTGCCGGCAGCCACTGGTGGCAGAGGAGAAGGGAAGTTTAGGACCTCTGAGGCATATTTATAAGCCCCTTGCGCCATGGTAGCGTCACTTTTTTTGATGCTCCGTTGGTGCACAGTGCAGGCTCTTAGCTGCAAGGCCACTTAAAGCCACCCTGCGTAGTTTTCATTGCCTTTTAGATACGGTGTAAGGCCACACAGCGCAAGTCGCTGCATGCCTTACATTGCGGCAGGGAGGCGTCCCATGGATGTTGCTGTGGGTGTTCCACGCAACACCCACAGATTTTGACACTGCCCCAGATTTACAACGTAGCGTGAATCTTGAGCAGTGCCAAAAACGTTTGCCTCCCAGAGCAGGCATAACGAGGAGAAATTTCTCCTCATTTTTTCCTCTTGCCACGTGTGCTGGAGTCTGCAAAACACACAGAACGAGAAAAATGTTCCTGCACAAAAACAATCATGCCAACAACACAGACACCATTGCACCATGGTGCAAGGGTGCCTGCGTTGGTGCAAGGCTGCAATTTTTGCAGTGGCACTGGCAGAAAGGACAGAAATGCACTGTATCTTGTAAATACGGTGCATTTCTGTCCTTTCAAATTGGCGTAGGGCAGCACCGCAAAATGACTTGCGGTGCTGCCCTACGCCAATTCATTGTAAATATTCCCCTCTGTTTTAGCAGCGTTCAGCATTAGAGAGTGTGAAGCTATCTAGTAGCGAACGATAGAAAGAAAGTCTGATATCCAAGATTATGGAAAGGGTGAGATGTCAATAATGTATCAATTTGAAAAAAAGAAAGGAAATTGTCAATGTAATCATTCAGAAGATCACTCATCCAACCTCCTGAGTAGAGATAGAAGGTCAGCGATCCATTCCATGTAACTATAGTAGATCGCACCTCCACCGGTCATGTTGAGTGACTGAGGCCATCAATCAATCAGTAAATTGGTAAAGCGCTTCTTGTCACCCGTGAGGGTATCCAGACGCTGGGGTCATCCATCTTCCCAAGTGTTCACTAGTGTATCTAGCAGTGGAAATCCCAAGGACCTCTCGTTTATCTATCCTGCGGTGAAAGAGATGATCAATATATGACTAGTGCAAGATCATAGGATGTTGTCAATTTATCGAGAGCCAGGAGATGGCCAATGCATCAAATCTATGACAATTGTCTATCCTATAGAGCTACAGGAGATCCCCAATCTCTTCATCCTGTAAGATCATCCTTTACGTTGTGATCAGAGCTCCCACCTAGGGAAGCAAGGCAGATCGGTGGTGCATCCGTCCTTGACTTAAGACGCAAAGCTCTTGACTCTCTGCGTCTGACTCTAGACAGTAGCTCAACATTCACAACAACCTGTGCCTCATGCGAAGTGTCTTGTGTAGCCCCCTTGCCTTACCGGCAAGGAGGGCATCCCTAACTGAGAAAACAGTTTAGTAAATTTGCACTCACCAGATAATAATACAGTGCCAGGAGTTAGTGATAACTTAAAACTCACCCCCTGCCAGCATGTTTTAAAAATTACACAGAAAGAATATTTATCTTATTACAAAAAAGCTAAACTCAAGTTCAGAAAAAAACCTAATTTGATACATAAAAAAATGTATCCTGTGCATGTCCTTTGGCCGCTGTGAAAGGGTTCATAATTCCAGAGTCTGTCAAAAGTTCAATCTTTAAACTTCAAGGATACCAGGATGTCATCCTTTTAGAGCCCTGGCTTGGCCTGTGCCCACTGCCTGCCAGGTGGACTCTCTTCATCTACCACTTGTGAACCTCTATAGCTGCCTGGCCAAGAAGATTCCTCCAAACGTTCTCTCTTGGCCTTCACAGAAAGCTGTCAATTGCTGATACAGCAGCAAACACCTGCCTTGCCGTGGTTGGAGCTTACCATACCCCAAGTGTCCACAAGAGGGCATCTCGGAGCTGGAGTCCACTCCCAAGCTGCCTCTGATGAATGGATTCTCATCCCTGTCACTCCCATGTCCATGCTCCCTTCCACTCACATCCTTCTTCCTACCGCATGTGACAGCTACAGCTTATCATGCGTGTGAGAGCCCCTCTTTGGCACCAGCACCGCCCCTGCTTTTCTCTGCCAAGCCGTGTGGCTTTCTTTGCTCTGCCACCTTTCACACTCACCGTGGGGTACTTTGGACATTCTTATTAGGAGGAAAATACTTCTTAGCAAAGTGACTTTACAAGTGAACACACTGAGCCCTCCTCTGCCCATGGTCAGTGAGAGTCACCTGTTGAGCATGTAAGCAAAGCCTTTCCTGGTGAATGACCTGTGAATCTGGTAGGATGAGCATGTGAAGATGGGCTGGCCACTGGCAGGGCCTTTGTCAGGCCCACAGATTGGTATTTATTGTATGCCCAGCCTTCCAGATCCCCCTGCTCTCTCGGCTCAACCTCGGTAATAGAACAAAGCATGAGGGTGGCCCTAAATGTATAATTGCTCTTCACTGCCCATCCCCCCAGGTGGAGAATCATGATTTCAATACTTGTTTGACTGAAATACAGAAGATAACTGAATAAAACCTCTTATGGAACTGCACAGGCCTCTTGGGTGCAGAGGAGACCACAGTTCTGCACCTTGATGCAAATACCTGTCACCAGCATAGGCATCAACAGGAGGCGCCAGGGTGGAATTCCAGTGCATAAACCAGGCCAGAACACAACTCAAGTGAGGAAACAGGAAACAATGAAGGGAGCCAGTCTCATGCCATTGATTTGTAGACCTATTGTAGCAGTACCAATACAGAGGGCGTAGAGCCCGCCCACTGCTTTTCATTGGTTGGCTTGCTTGTCAATTTCATTTGCTTGGTTCTTGTTCAAGTCAAGAAGGCTTTATTCAGCTATGAATGAGCCATAGGAGCACATCATTACATACAGTATGTTCAAATTAAAAGTAGATTAAAAATATAAATCCTTATGTCACTGTTTATCTCATCTGATCAAATCAGACATGCAGTGCTCACTCACTCCCATGATAAAACTGATGACAGCACTACAGATGCATTCTGTAGAAAGCTGCTGAATGAAAGCATGGCCAGTGTATAACTTCTAATGATCAGTGCATTCAGTAAATGGACAAGGAACAGTTTGGGGGGAGAGCTGTACTGTGCAAAAGACACAGATGCAATGTACTTTCTCTGTTACTTTGTCACACGGGCAAGAAGGAAGGTACTGAAACCAAGTACCTGTGACGGGAAATGACAACAGAAAGTGCAGTCTGAGACGCAGCAAATCGAATCTATATTGTACATTACTAATAAACATTAGGTAAGGTTCAACTCCTGGGGGCGTTAACAGTCCAAAGCGCTGCATCACAGAGGGCTTGATATATTCTTTCACCACACGTTTAGTATCGAAATACTCTAGAAACATGGGCATCCCTAGGGAAACAAAACTTTGTTTAACATACATTAATCTGGGGATGGCTTTCATATTACCAAGTAACATACAATCCTTAATGACTGCTTTAGAGAAAAGTGTCAGTTTTTCCTGCAAATCGAGATCCACAACAATATGGGTCGGTGTGAGAAATTGGGTTGTTGGTTGAGGGGGGTGAAACCCGACTCAAGCAACAGCCATGATCCTTGTCAGGGTGAAACATAAAAGTCACTACACTAAGTTAACCTGTGCTTAACCCTCTGGTAGCTTGGCACAAAAGCAGTCAGGCTTAACCTAGAGGCACTGTGCTAAGTATTTATGCAGCACACAAACCGTAATAAAGTGAAAACACAACACAAGAAAAATCCTGCACCAATTTAGAAACATAGTGTACATTTTAATAAATCATTTGACACTAAAACCACAAAAATCCAATCAGCAGAACCAGAGATATGTAATTTCAAAGATTTAATGTTAGTATAGCGCCCAAAAGCACAAATCGCCTCTTGTGGCTATAAGGTCGTGTGAGACCGGGTGAAAGTCACAAGTTCAGACCGACCACGATGGAGCACGGGTTGGATACAGGGACTTTTTTAGTCCCGCTGAAAAAGTTACCTTTTCAATGTCTGGCGTAAAGAGTCCAGTTTGCAGTGGAGGAGGCTGCAAGCAGCAGCAAGAGCGTACCGGATAGTCATTGCTGGAACTTTGCGTTGGCGGTCACAGCGGGCTGTCAATGCTGTTTTACAAAGTGCAGATCTCACTTTCCCAGTTGTCACCGGCAGCTACTGTAGCCCGAAGAGTCAGGTTCACCGGAACTTCGCATTGGTCGTCAGTGCAGGCAGCAATATTTTGGCTCGAACTGCCCCGTTCGTAGTCGTGAAGAGCCCAAAACTTCAGGTTATCTCCTTTCTCCCAGGAGAAGCTCAAATGATGCCACACCAAGGGTCCAGGATCTGGAAGGCACAACTTGGGGATCAGGAACTCAGTCCAGCAGAGGCCAGCAGGGCTCAGGCAGGTCCAGTGGCAGCTCCAAGGAGGTCCAGTGCAGCAGGTCAGCTGGGCAGCTGCAGGGAGGCCTCTAGAGCTTTTCATGTCCCTGTAGCTCAGAACAGGAGGTCAGCTAACTAGCTCTTGGAGCTACTCAGGTAGCCTGGGAAGAAGGGAGCAGGTCCAGTCGTCCTTCTCGGACAGCAGGGCAGTCCTCTGGCAGCAGTTTCGAGTACAGTTTCGAGATAACTTAAGATACTTTTTCGATTTCCTCCAGCATTTTGATTTGTGCCTTTTACTTTTTTTGAACAATGCTTTACAAACAAGCACTGGCAGCACCAGTAACTTGGAACTAGCATTATAAAGGCAAGGCGTGCTGGCTTTGCCAATGCTTGTTTTACACTTCCTTCTGTGTTTAGTCATATTTATATTAATAATTTTTCTGATTTAATCAGCATTTATTAACCTTTTTTTATATGATGAAAATAAAGTTGCAAGCACTTTGGTGGAATACTCCAGTGAAATTTGAAGTAAGCATGTACTATGAACTGCATTGACCAGAATGCTAAGGGGCGAACTGTGCTAGGAGGTGAAGCGGTGTGCTCCCACCCCTTCCTGTTTGAAAAGGCTCTCTTGAGCCATTGAGCTGAAGAGCTTGTGGAGATGCACCTGTGCGCCTGTGAGAGGTACTGAGACCTGAAAAGATTGTGGCAGCCTGCTCAGCAACCCCAAATTAAATTTGTTTTTATCTGTACTGATGACGGATGATATCCAGAAACACGTGTCTACAGATTTACAGCACTAACCTGCACCAACTTTGGTGGAATACTCCAGTGAAATTTGAAGTAAGCATGTACTATGAACTGCATTGACCAGAATGCTAAGGGGCGAACTGTGCTGGGAGGTGAAGCAGTGTGCTCCCACCCCTTCCAAAGTTGCAAGT
This sequence comes from Calotriton arnoldi, assembly GCA_963921515.1. NCBI lineage: Eukaryota > Metazoa > Chordata > Amphibia > Caudata > Salamandridae > Calotriton > Calotriton arnoldi. The sequence goes on along the minus strand of CAWUFW010002020.1, from coordinate 605,059 downwards.
AGTGTTTCCCTTTTTCTTTACACTACTAATGTACATTTAAGCTTGTACGGTGGTATGATTCTTGCGCTATAATAAATAGCCATGTATAGTGTGAAAGCGGTTTCCAATGTTGGTCCAAAGAAGCCATATGAATGCCAGGAGTTTACAAAACATAAAGTACATTTACAAACAACGAGTCTAAATCAAACTTTTTTACACAGTCATTGATTAGCCTCAAAATCTATCACAGACCTGTCAGTCTCATTGTCCTTGGTCTCCTAATGAGTCAGCCAATGGCAGAGCCTCCACTATCGCCGCCGACCTATTCTGCCACTAGCACAGTTCTATGCAGCTTTATTGAACATGCGCTCCCTACAAAAACATGAATTGTAGGTTTTTTACCTTTTAAATGATAGGAAGCTGGATATTCTGTTTCTTACCGAAACATAGCGCTCAGAGTGGGCCAATCCGACTTCCCACCTGGTTATAAAATTCTTAGGAAAGCCCGTGAAATAGGTAGAGGTGGTGGGGTAGGGATAGTCCATATAAATGAGTACGAATGTGTAGCTCTCCCTCTTGAGGGTCTTGTTAAGGCGGAAGCAATGGGCTTCTGCCTGACCTTGACCCTCAACAGTCAATGGCGGGTGCTCTTATTTACAGACCCCCTGATCATGCTGGTCCGTGCCTGAAATCACTAGGTAGAGCGCTTGCCTCGTGGGATCTTAGGTATGCTCATTTTGTAGTCCTTGGAGAGCTCAATGTCCATTTGGATAATTCTTCTGATCCGGCAGCCTCCTCACTTTGAGACACAATGTCATCCTTTGCACTTGAACAACAGGTATTTAGTCCAACTCACCAAGCTGGTCATACACTAGACCATGTCTTCTCCAACCTGAGCCTGGACGTTTACGAGCAGGCTCCTCTTGTGTGGTCTGATCACCACCTCATCCTATATACTTGGCAACAATCATCAAAAGGGCATTCCATCAGGGAGAATACCAGAGCTCATTCCAGCGCCTTTCATAAAGTTCAGCAAAATTATCTAATTCAAGCACTGGTAGCAAACACTCCGGTCCTTTCTGGTTCTCTTGAATCAGATGCTGTGTGCCTGGACTACTGGATTCAAAGGACAATTAATGAGTTGGCACCTATTTCGGCATGTCATTCTCATAGGACTAAACCGACAGCTACCCTGTTTAATGTATATCTTACACCACTGGCATTATTGGTGGAGTCTTTGGGTGCTAAAGTGATCTCTTATGCAGATGACACCCAGCTTCTCTTCTTCTGTGGCAAAGGAGAGGAGTTAGCTGGGGAGGCTATTAAAAACTGCCTCCCAAGGGTGTTCCAGTGGTTGACACTTAATCAACTAAAATCCAACCCGGACAAGACCGAGATTATGATCTTTGGTTCATCCCCCCCTAACCTATGGAGATCTTGCTGGCCGAAGGACGCTATGCTTCCGGGCCACCAACAGAGCTCTATATGGAATTTAGGCATAAAATGTGATAATGCCCTTTCCTTTCAACCTCAGATTTAGGCTCTGCTAGGTTCCTGCTTTGGGACTCTTCGGATGCTGAAAAAATTTGTGCCCCTCCGGTCAGAGTCTTCTAGAAGAACGGTCATCCAAGTGTTAATATCCTCTAAACTGGATTACAGAAATGCTCTCTACTTTGGCCTCCTGGAGTATCTCCTATGCAGACTTCAGGTGGTTCAGAACGTGGCAGCTCGGCTGCTTCTCAATTTCCTTCTGAGAACACACATGGCCGCCCATCTGGACGCCCTTCATTGGCTTCCAATAAAAAAGAGGATACGGTTCAAGGCCATGGTTCTGGTACATAAAGCCCTGTATGGTTCAGGGGCCGGCTATCTGAGGGAGAGGATCCAGGACTATATCCCTGTCAGAACCCTATGTTCCTCCTCTAAACACTTGGCCAAAGTCCCATGACTCCGCCGGCTAAGAACGAGCGGCAGATCCTTTTCCTATTTAGGGCCGGTTAACTGGAACAAACTCCCCAGGGAGCTGTGCACAATACATGACCTCTCCGTCTTTTAAAAAATCTAAAGACTTGGCTCTTCCGACAACTGCATAGGTCTCAGCCGTATGTGCTGTTATGTCTGTTTAGAGCCGGGACACTCTTTGGAGTAGCTGCGCGCTGTATAAATCAATATAAGATAACAGTCTCAGAGCTATGTTGGACATGTCTAAAACACAATAATACATTTTCATTAGAGATTTGTTAAACGCTTACTACACAATGGTGTTTATTGTATGTTTTGTATAATTTAGACTTGAAACTATCCAGGCATTGAAAATATAAGTGGTTGTATCAAGGTTGTGAGATTAAAAGCAATCGATAAATACAAGCAGGTGTCAGAGTGAACCCCATGATTCCCGGCTGATAAGGAGGTGACTATGAGGACTGAAGGAGCTTGACTAGAGGGTGAAAGGGAAATATGATGATCACATTTTGGGGTGAGGTACAAATATAGGGCTATATATATCTAATCCTAATGACCACTAATTAGTTAGCAACATTGGCTAGGAGGTTGGGGGCTACCAATGGGAAGAAATGTTGTAGGAAAAATCAATTGAGGATTCTAGTTTGATTTGTGTGGAGAGGTAGACCAGGAGGTCTACATTCAGGGATACACAGGGATAAAAGGGTTGATAATAGCATCCCATGGCTTACAGGGCCAACGACTGTAAAGAGGTCCACAAGGATAACAAACAACTGTGGAGGACATGAACTGATTAGTCTCACTGGACTATATTCTAAACTTATACTTATTCTAGACTATATATTAAACTTTGTGGGAGCATACATATGAGAGCATGGGAGCATAAATGTGATATTGAGCAACTGTTCTTCCATGTTGTGTCTTTACTGTGATTTCATGAGCCATGCAGTTGGACAAACCCTGACTTCTGCACGTAATTGAGGAGGGGTGGATAAAGTCCAAGTATTCTTTATGCTTGTTAGATTCCCCTTTGTTTTCAACAACAGAAGGAACACGTAGGTAAGAAGTAGATAAGAAAAAACAATAGCAGCAGATGTCAAAACCACATGTCCACACACCAGGAGAATGTATTCATGCTTTGCTAAGATTCCTGTTTGTGTTTATATAAACCTTAACTTACGAAACCAACTGTCTACACACACGTGTGACTCAGCTATTTCAATGAATGTCAATGTAGTTCAAACAGTATATAAAGATTGCGCCAACTGCCTCTGGCAGAGCATGCTTGGAAGCTGACCGCTTCTTATCTCTCAAGCTTGAGCTCAAAATAATCATACCTCCACAACTGTGTTTGATTGCTGTGTCTCATTACATACAAGTGTACCTGATTTGTGTATTCACAACTCAACTACAGGGACTTGTAGAATGTGAATCAGTTACTGAACAGCCTCAAGAGAACAGGTTGCATGTAGTTGCTTAGAGTATCAAAATGTTTGTAGACAAGAGCGACAATAATTCTGAAACAAGATCATAGGAAGCGGTGACAAGATTGAATAAAGATTTAAAGCCTGGACAATGAGGGATAAAGTGAGGGCAGTGAGCAGTAAAGAAATGAGAGGTTACTGTGATCAGAAGGAGTACCAGAAATGTTTTCAGAGTACAGAATAGTAGAGGTTTGATAGGGGAAGAGCATTGTGAGTGTGTATAGGGGTGGAGAGGGTTCAGAAGGGATGAAAGTGAAGACCTACTAGAAAGAGGTGAGTATGTTATGGAGAACAGTAAGAATTCTATGGCAGTGATCAAGGACTTTAAGAGCAGTTATTAAGCACGGTCGAAGAGGCATTGAACGGCCCATGAACATCAACAGCAAGAGGCATGGATGGGAATGTAGGGATGTTCTATGTACTTGGAAGTAGTAGCACCTTTCCTAGTCCAGAGTGTTGTTGTGAGTATTAAAGAGTACCTTCTCTGTTGAGAGGTATTTAGTGATATAAGTCTTCATTTTCTCTGGCTTGTTCGTCTCAGGTGCAGATGGCATGAATGTGGGAGTGGCTCAGAGGCACCAGAGGCTGAAAGGAGTGTATCATTTAAAAAATTGAAGGATTTAGAAAAGGGAAACCAAGGAGGAAGGGATGGAGGAAAGTACTTGGAGAAACTGGAGGAGGTGGAGGAGGGGCTATGCCTGTCATTTTAATGGTAGTCCAGTAAATCATCACTGTAAAGACTGAATGGAGCTAGAGCAGCTCAACAATGAACTCATTGAACAGAGATACAGCAGCTCATCAATGTATCCATTCAACGGAGACTCAGCAGCTCATCAATGTATCCATTCAACGGAGACTTAGCAGCTTATCAATGTATCCATTCAACGGAGACTCAGCAGCTCATCAATGTATCCATTCAATGGAGACTTAGCAGCTCATCAATGTATCCATTCAACTGAGACTCAGCAGCTCATCAATGTATCCATTCAACGGAGACTTAACAGCTCATCAATGTATCCATTCAGCCAAGACTCAGCAGCTCATCAATGTATCCATTCAACGGAGACTTAACAGCTCATCAATGTATCCATTCAGCCAAGACTCAGCAGCTCATCAATGTATCCATTCAACTGAGACTCAGCAGCTCATCAATATATCAATTCAACGGAGACTTAGCAGCTCATCAATGTATCCATTCAGCCAAGACTTAGCAGCTCATCAATGTATCCATTCAGTGGACACTCAGCAGCTCATCAATGTATCCATTCAACCAAGGCTCAGCAGCTCATCAATGTATCCATTCAGCCAAGACTCAGTAGCTCATCAATGTATCCATTCAACCGAGACTCAGCAGCTCATCAATGTATCCATTCAATGGAGAGTTAGCAGCTCATCACTGTATCCATTTATCCGAGACTCAGCAGCTCATCAATGCATCCATTCAATGGAGACTTAGCAGCTCATCAATGTATCCATTCAGCTGAGACTCAGCAGCTCATCAATGTATCCATTGAATGGAGACTTAGCAGCTCATCAATCTACCCATTCAGCTGAGACTTAGCATCTCACCAATGTACCCACTGAATGGAGTCTCAGCAGCTCATCAATGTATCCATTCAACGGAGACTAAGCAGCTCATCAATGTATCCATTCAATGGAGACTCAGCAGCTTATCAATGTATCCATTCAACTGAGACTCAGCAGCTCATCAATGTCTCCATTCAATGGAGACTCAGAAGCTCATCAATGTATCCATTCAGCCGAGACTCAGCAGCTCATCAATGTATCCATTGAACCGTGACTCAGCAGCTCATCGAGGATTCCATTCAACCGAGACTCAGCAGCTCATCAATGTATCCATTCAACCGGCACTCAGCAGCTCATCAATGTATCCATTCAACATAGACTCAGCAGCTCATCAATGTATCCATTCAACGGAGACTTAGCAGCTCATCAATGTATCCATTCAGCCAAGACTCAGCAGCTCATCAATGTATTCATTCAATGTAGACTCAGCAGCTCATCAATGTATTCATTCAACCGAAACTCAGCAGCTTATCAATGTATTCATTCAACCGAGACTCAGCAGCTCATCAATGTATCCATTCAACCGACACTCAGCAGCTCATCAGTGAATCCATTCAACCGAGACTCAGCAGCTCATCAATGTATCCATTCAATGGACACTCAGCAGCTCATCAACCACTCAGGGGCCCCCACGGACCCCTGCCCCCAACACATCTTCAACAGAGCCGCCGACACCATCGCACCCATGCTCCGCCACACCATCAACCGCTCCCTGGCGACCGCCTGTTCCCCGATGACTGGAAACACGCCGAGGTCAACCCCTCCTAAAGAAACCCTCAGCGGACCCCACCGACCTCAAAAACTACAGACCCATCTCCCTGCTCCCGTTCCCAGCGAAAGTCATCGAGAAAGCCATCAACAGCCAACTCGCCACATTCATTGAAGAACACAACATCCTCGACTCCTCCCAATCCGGCTTCAGAAAAAACCACAGTACGGAAACCGCCCTCCTCGCCGCAACAGATGGCATCCGCACCCTACTGGATAAAGGAGAAACAGTAGCCCTCATCCTCCTCGACCTATCAGCGGCGTTCGACACAGTCTCCCACTGCACCCTAATACGCAGACTCTACGACGCAGGAATCCAGGACAAGGCTCTCGACTGGATCCGCTCCTTCCTCTCCGGCAGGACGCAGCGGGTCAGACTCCCCCCTTTCCTCTCGGACCCCACACCTACCACCTGCGGAGTCCCCCAGGGCTCCTCCCTCAGCCCGACGCTCTTCAACGTCTACATGGCTCCACTTGCCCCCATCGTCAGAACTCAACATCGTGTCATACGCAGACGACACCCAGCTCATCCTCTCCCTATCCAACGAGCCCAACACCGCCAGACGCAACTTTCGAGAAGGCATGGAAGCCGTCGCCAAATGGATGAAAAACAGCTGCCTACAACTAAACAGCAACAAAACAGAAGTACTCATCATGGGCCCAAACCCCGACGCCTGGAGCGACACCTGGTGGCCCCCCGCCCTCGGAAACCCACCAACCCCCACAGACCACGCACGCAACCTGGGAATCATCCTGGACTCCGAGCTCAAAATGGACCGCCAGATCAACTCTGTCTCGTCTTCCTGCTTCCACACCCTCCGCCTCCTTCGTAAGACCATCAAATGGATCCCCCTCGAACACCGAAAGACCGTCACTCACATCCTGGTCACCAGCAGACTCGACTACGGCAACGCACTCTACGCCGGAATAAACAAAAACCTCACCCGCTAGCTACAGAACATCCAGAACGCCGCCGCAAGACTGGTCCTCAACCTGCCAAAACACTGCCACATCTCCCAGCACCTGCGCACACTCCACTGGCTCCCCGTCGAGGCGAGAATCACCTTCAAGATTCTCACCCACGCACACAAGGCCCTCCACGGCACCGGACCAGCATACCTGAACAGCCGACTCAAATTCCACGCACCCCAAAGGACCCTACGATCAGCCCAGCTCTCCTACGCCGTGGTCCCCCGCACCAGAAAGACCAGATCGGGAGGCCGCTCCTTCCTTCCTCGCGGCCAAAGCATGGAACGCCCTTCCGCTCCACCTCAGACAGACAACATCGCTCCCCATCTTCACAAGAAACCTCAAAACCTGGCTCTTCGACAGACCCCCTCCATGATGGAATGGAACCTGCACCCCCCTCCACCCCTAGCGCCTTGAGACCCTTACGGGTGAGTAGTCGCGCTTTAACAAACCCCTGATTGATTGATTGATTGATCAATGTATCTATTCAACCAAGACTCAGCAGCTCATCAATGTATCCATTCAGCCAAGACTCAGCAGCTCATCAATGTATCCATTGAACCGAGACTCAGCAGCTCATCAATGTATACATTCATTGAAGACTTAGCACCTCATCAATGTATCCATTCAATGGAGATTCAGCAGCTCATCAATGTATACATTCAACGGAGACTTAGCACCTCATCAATGAATCCATTCAATGGAGATTCAGCAGCTCATCAATGTATTCATTGAATGGAGATTCAGCAGCTCATCAATGTATTTATTCAGCCAAGACTCAGCAGCTCATCAATGTATACATTCAACCGAGACTCAGCAGCTCATCAATGTAGCCATTCAACCGAGACTCAGCAGCTCATCAATGTATACATTCAACCGAGACTCAGCAGCTCATCAATGTATACATTCAACCGAGACTCAGCAGCTCATCAATGTATCTATTCAGCCAAGACTCAACAGCTCATCAATGTATACATTCAATGGAGACTCAGCAGCTCATCAATGTATTCATTGAATGGAGATTCAGCAGCTCATCAATGTATTTATTCAGCCAAGACTCAGCAGCTCATCAATGTATACATTCAACCGAGACTCAGCAGCTCATCAATGTAGTGATTCAACCGAGACTCAGCAGCTCAGCAATGTATACATTCAACCGAGACTCAGCAGCTCATCAATGTATACATTCAACCGAGACTCAGCAGCTCATCAATGTATGCATTGAACGTAGACTCAGCAGCTCATCAATGTATCCATTCAACCGACACTCAGCAGCTGATCAATGTATCCATGGAATGGAGACTCAGCAGCTCATCAATGTATCCATTCAACCAACACTCAGCAGCTCATCAATGTATCCATTCAGCTGACACTCAGTAGCTCATCAATGTATCCATTCAACTGAGACTCAGCAGCTTATCAATGTATCCATTCAGCCGACACTCAGCAGCTCATCATTGTATCCATTCAGCCCAGACTCAGCAGCTCATCAATGTATCCATTCAACCGAGACTCCGCAGCTTATCAATGTATCCATTCAGCCGAGACTCAGCAGCTCATCAATGTATCCATTCAGCCGAGACTCAGCAGCTCATCAATGTATCCATTCAGCCGAGACTCAGCAGCTCATCAATCTATCCATTGAACCGGGACTCAGCAGCTCATCAATGTATACATTCAACTGAGACTCAGCAGCTCATCAATGTATTCATTCAATGTAGACTCATCAGCTCATCAATGTATTCATTCAACCGAGACTCAGCAGCTTATCAATGTATTCATTCAACCGAGACTGAGCAGCTCATCAATATATCCATTCAACCGACACTCAGCAGCTCAACAAAGTATCCATTCAACTGAGACTCAGCAGCTCATCAATGTATCCATTCAATGGACACTCAGCAGCTCATCAATGTAGCTATTCAGCCAAGACTCAACAGCTCATCAATGTATACATTCAACGGAGACTTAGCAGCTCATCAATGTATACATTCAACGAAGACTTAGCAGCTCATCAATGTATCCATTCAACCGAGACTCAGCAGCTCATCAATGTATCCATTCAACCTTGACTCAGCAGCGCATCAATTATCCAATCAACAGAGACTCAGCAGCTCATCAATGTATCCAATTAACATAGGTTCAGCAGCTAATCAATGTATCCAATCAACGTAGACTCAACAGCTCATCAATGTTTACATTCAACGGAGACTTAGCAGCTCATCAATGTATACATTCAACGGAGACTTAGCAGCTCATCAATGTATCCATTCAACCGAGACTTAGCAGCTCATCAATGTAACCATTGAACCTTGACTCAGCAGCGCATCAATTATCCATTCAACAGAGACTCAGCAGCTTATCAATGTATCCATTCAACCGAAACTCAGCAGCTCTTCAATGTATCCATTCAACCGAGACTCATTAGCTCACCAATATATCAATTCAGCCGAGACTCATCAGTTCATCAATGTATCCATTCAACCGACACTCAGCAGCTGATCAATGTATCCATCCAATCGAGACTCAGCAGCTCATCAATGTATCCATTCAACCGAGACTCAGCGGCTCATCAATGTATCTATTCAACGGAGACTCAAAAGCTCATCAATGTATACATTCAACAGAGACTTAGCAGCTCATCAATGTATACATTCAACGGAGACTTAGCAGCTCATCCATGTATCCATTCAACCGAGACTCAGCAGCTCATCAATGTATCCATTGAACCTTGACTCAGCAGCGCATCAATTATCCATTCAACAGAGACTCAGCAGCTCATCAATGTATCCAATCAACATAGACTCAGCAGCTAATCAATGTATCCAATCAACGTAGACTCAACAGCTCATCAATATATACATTCAACGGAGACTTAGCAGCTCATCAATGTATACATTCAACTGAGACATAGCAGCTCATCAATGTATCCATTCAACCGAGACTCAGCAGCTCATCAATGTATCCATTGAACCTTGACTCAGCAGTGCATCAATTATCCATTCAACAGAGACTCAGCAGCTTATCAATGTATAGATACTAACCACAAAGATCCACCCTCAGGTATTCTCAAACGCCATATCCTCCCAGATTAAGTATGCTTCCTACAGTGGTGGGAAAAACACACAATTTGTTTAAATACCCCTCACACACCAAAAGGGCCCTTGGTGTCATGCTTCATCATAGGGGTCTTCCCGCCCCTCTACGGGACGGGGCGTGCTACGACCTACGATTACGCGGGAGCACTGTTGTTTGTGAGACAATTATGTGTTGTGTAGGGGTGTGAGTGGAAGGGTCAGGAGTGAATAAGAAAGTGAGGTTAAAAAATACCTGGCTCGTTGGTCAAAAAAACTTTAATATACCTTTGAGCTGGTATTGTTAAAATATGGGGAAGAGGTGTATCGCCTCAATGAGCTATGCCTCCTATGTCAGTCAACATGTTTCGAAGCCTCCCTGGCTTCTTCTTCAGGACCAAAAAGATCCCCTCTACACTCACTATATGTGTGGTGTCTTAATTACACTAATCCTTTTTATGAAATGTATTCGTGAAAATAAATATACGGCGCATGTGAAATTACTGCGCAAATACGATACCTAAATAGGTATCTGTCATCGTTTATCTGGAAGAAAGAAACAGCATAGTATTAAAATGTAGGACAAAGGCATCATCCATCGTGACATATAATGACCTGCAAAAGAAGTGTAATGTGTGACCATATACTCCTTATCGTTATTCACAGTGAAAATTGATGGTGATATGTCCCGCTGTTATTAGAAGAAAAAATGACATTTACAAAGACACACACACGTAGAACAGAAAACACACTCTCTACACCAAAGGACTCGGTCTATTCGATCCGAAGAGTATTATCATATCTACCCGATACCACACATGTTAGGAGTGTATATCAGGGAAAAAGTACACCTGAGTAGCAGAAAGGTAACCTACTTGATTTTAGATGCAAAAATGCCCCATGAGCCTGTAACGGGTGGAAGGGGTGCCTGTATTTGCAATCTAAAGAAATGAAATAAGCACATTATTTCAAAAAAGTAATTTCTCCACGAAACCACTCAACAGCATGACTGATCCCCGGCTATGCCATACTCACTGCTCCTGGGACACTGCCCCACCGTGTCTGGCCTCCCCGCGGCTCCGCTGAACAATGGAGCGAGTTCGGGGAGGTTCTTAAATAGGGCCCTTAATTCCTGTTCCCGCTCCAAGTTGAGAGCATTAATAGTTACACCTGTGTTTGGCCGGAAGATCCCCTGGTCCCCGTGTGTTAGAGCGCCAACCCCGGGTATCACCCGGAAGTGGCGAGGTAGACGCTATACTTCTCCGTATCACAGCGTTTAGTCGTTGTGACTGGGTGCAGCTGTGGAGGCACCCGGAAGGGAATGGAGTAATGAAGGTATGAGGTAAAGACTAGACTGTCAACCTCCTTCCTGCTTCAGTGATAAATAGTGGGCGGTATGCCATAAAATTCGAGATCGGGGCATTTTATCCTCCGATAGAGAACCGAAAAAACTGGATTCACTTAATACTTCTGAAAAAGTAGGCATACATGGCTAGGTTTTGAAATTAAAACCCATATATGACCGTACATCAAATTAAGGGTTTGGGCACATTGGTTATTATATAGTCAAATAGAGAACAGATAAATTAATGTCATGAAACCTCCGTGTAAAAGGGACATATACGGCAGAGGTTAAGGGTGAACAGAAGGATGACCGTTCCTTAGATTAAAGGTTAGGGCACATTAGTTATTGCATCGTCAGGTGGAGATGTCATGAGTAAAAATGAACATATATGGCAGAGGTTCAAGTTTGAACACATACATGACCTCATCTCATTATTGCATGTGTCTAGTCACGTATCCCTCAAGCCCTACCTCTATCAATACTCATGTGAATTCAGAAAGTACTGATTGAGTGTGTTTGAAATGCGATCTTGGTTTCCAAATTGGATGTATCAGAGCGAGAAATTGGTGTCTAGGGGCCGTTGACATGAGTTTTCGCACAGATTGTATGTGCATTCATTATCGCAAGGGATCCCATATGGTCTATAGCCCAGCTGTATTGGCTATAGTGAGGCCGAAGGACAGGATTGTCGTAGGGGGCTCTATTGCAAAAAATGAAGGTTATATACAGGTTCTTTATGTAAATTGGTTCCATGGTATTTCATCATTGAGCCCGTCGGTGTATGTTCCAAGACGGAACACCCAACGCTGTTCTTTCTCAAATAGGCCATTCTCGCCATCCAGCTGTTCAATCACGGTCCACCTCAAATCACCCATCCCGTGATTATTGGTCAGGTAGTGAGTCGCCATCTTGGTCGTACTCCTCCCGCAACGAATGTTGCTCCTATGTTCCCCAATGCGAACCTTGATAGGTCTGGTGGTCATTCCTATGTATTCCAGGCCACATGGGCAGGTGATCATATATACAACATTTCTGCTGTTGCAGTTCGAAAAACGCCTTTGTTCCCACTCACTCCCATTTCTGAATCTTAAGTGCCTACTCCTGCAAGTCAGGTGGCATGTGCTACAATTGCCACACGGATGATGTCCTTGCACAGGTGGTAATAGTAGGCCCGTTGGTCTAGTCAGTGGAGATTTCCTTGGTCTAGTGTGGACAAGCATGTCCTTCAAATTTCTCCCTCTCCTGTGGGCGAACATAGGTTTAGGGAAGTTCAGTTGGCAGCTGTTGAGAAGTCTCCAGTGCTTGTTGACAATCTTGGCGATCTGATTCGAATGGGTATTAAATGTGGTAACACAGATAGGTCGTTCCTCTTGTTCAACGGTAATCCTGTCTTCCAACAGCGACTCCCTGTTGTTGTTTCTTGCCCTCTTCATAGCCTTATCGATGACTCTCTTGGGGTAATTCCGTTTCAATAATTTAGTTTGTAGGTCAGATGCCTGACTCCTAAAATCCTTTAGTTCTGTACAATTCCTCCGAAGGCGGAGGAATTGTCCATATGGAAGATTCTCCCTGAGATGGCGGGGGTGAAAGCTATTATACAGGAGTAGGCAGTTCTTTGCGGTTGGTTTGAAATGTGTCGTTGTTTTTAATGTCCCTTCATCTGGGTATATATTGAGATCCAGAAATACCAAGTTGTTATTTGAGGTGGTACTCGTGAACTTTAGAAAACTGTTCTGCTCATTAATCCATGCCACAAACGCTCCAGTAGATGGAATGTCCCCTTCCCAGATCACCAGTATATCGTCAATATACCGTTTCCAAGTCTTGATATGGCGGTGGAAGGGGTTGTCGGTATTCAGGATTTTCTTTGACTCGAGATGGTACACATAGAGACCAGCTAGACTGGGAGCAAAGGTGCTCCCCATGCTGGTCCCGTGCTTCTGTAAGTAGTAGATGTCCTCATACATGAAGTAATTTCTCGTGAGTGCTAATGAAACGCACTCCATTACCACATTCCGTGGTGTTTGGTATTCCCATTCAGTGGAGAATAATACTTCCTCAATAATGGTCAAAGTCTCTTCGTGTGGGAGGCTCGTATATAGACTCTCCACATCGAGCCCTATGAGGAGGTTCTTCCCGGGGTCAAACTCAATATCTTTGAGTAGTTGTAGTATCGCCTTTGTGTCTTTCAGGTAAGTTTCCGTTGCTTGGACCAAAGGACGGAGAAACGCATCTGCGAATTTTGACAGAGGTTCTAAAATGGAATCTATCCCTGAGACAATCGGGCGCCCTGGTGGTTGCCCAAGATTCTTGTGAATCTTGGGTATGGTGTAGAAATAAGGGACTCTAGGGGATTTTTTTGTAAGGAATTCCGCCTCTTTTTTGGATATCCAATTGTGTGAACCTGCCTCCTCTACCATAGTGACTATCTGAATTCTAATGGATTCAGTGGGATCGTCACGGATGGTCTCGTAGTTCCTGCGGTCATCGAGGAGTTTCCTGCATTCTTTGTCATAGGCGGTAGCTGTCTGTATAACTATAGCCCCGCCTTTGTCAGCCGGTTTTATAATGATGTTTGCATAGAGTGACAATTGGCGTATCGCTTCTTTCTCTTCCTTAGAGGTATTCTGGAAGGTTGTGTTCTCTACTACAGAGATACTCTGCATTTCCTCCATCACAGCTTTTTCAAATGCTAGAAATTCTACAGGGAGTGTAGAATCTGGGGGGACAAAGGTCGATTTAACCCGTAGGCCTGTGTCCTTGTCTTCTCCCTCTGGTTTCTCCTTATCCTTGAAAAATGCTTTTAGCTTCAGTTTCCGGATGAATTCTTTCATCTCTACACATGTCTTGAATTTGTCCATCCGATTTGTGGGTACAAATCCCAATCCTCTTTCTAGGACTTGTCCTTGTGTTGGTGTCAGCCGGTAGTCTGTTAAATTTACCACCAAGTTCACCTCTTGCTGGTTGATGGTTGGGCATTCGTTGCACCGGTCATGCTCCTTGTTGAGACTCGTGGTGTCTCGTCCTCTGGGGTAGACCAATGGACATTGTTGCCTCTCCGGTTTCTGCCTCTCCGTGGGCCTTGGCGTGATCCTAAAAAAGACGGCGGACCATAATAGTTGTAATCGTACTCTTGAGGAGGGGGTACCCAGTGTTGATATGGTCCACCCATAGGTGGCGGGCCATAGGGATAGGGTGGGAAAGATGGTGGTCCTTGGTAATTACCCCATCCTCTCCTTCTCGGGTTGTATGGCCGCTGGTATTGGTTCCCCCCTCCTCGGTTGTAACGGCGGCTGCTCCCCTTGCTGGAATTAGAGTTGTCAGATCCTGTGTCTGATGATTCGCCATCGGAACTCTGGTCTTGGTTCTTCTGTATATAATCATCCTGTGTATATGGGTATACCCGCTCATGACTGAAGCGTGCAGTATCTTTTTTCAATTTATTGAATTTGCTCTGCTTGAGTGTTATCTCAAAGTCCGTTAGTTCTTGATTTAGTTCCTCCAGGCGTTTCTTTAGAACATTAGGGGTTATATAGGTCTTAAGTTGTACCTCCAATTGCTGGATCTCAATTTTAAGCTCTTGAGTGAGTCTAGTGGCCGTCCTGATTATTAGGACCAGCCAGTCGCGGGTGCAATGCCATGATATCAGTGACCAGTCGCGTTTGAACACTTTGTCCTGTTGAAAAATGTATGGTTCATTACGGACAATTAAACCCTGTGGGGCTGCATTTGCCCTGAGGTACTCAGTCATTAGTAGGCCATGTAAAGCTGTTTTTATCTGTGTCCTCCTAAGATTGGCTAGTTCGTCCCAATCTGCGCTGTTGGGGCCAGGTTCTGTACTGCTCAACCCCTCAAAGGGGTTGATGGCGGCTAGGATCCTGTCTACCTCCTCCTCAGCAAATGTCAGGCCAATGTTTTCCGCCATATCGAAGTGTCGTTCGTACTGATGATGTTTGTGTTGTATATGGTGAGTGTGTGTGCTAATGCTCAGTGGTGTGTTCTAGAGAAGTCAATGTTCAATTCACCTACTACAATTATTGGCACTCCCAATGAAGTAACCTAATCAGGAATTTCTGAGAAAAACAAAAACTCCCACAGCTGCACGCTGTCTATAAATCAGAAAAACAAAAAGGGGGAGTAAAGAGGTATTGCTTGACACAAGCAGTGGAAGTGGATACGCCCTCCTTCAGTCTACAGATACTAACCACAAAGATCCACCCTCAGGTATTCTCAAACGCCATATCCTCCCAGATTAAGTATGCTTCCTACAGTGGTGGGAAAAACACACAATTTGTTTAAATACCCCTCACACACCAAAAGGGCCCTTGGTGTCATGCTTCATCATAGGGGTCTTCCCGCCCCTCTACGGGACGGGGCGTGCTACGACCTACAATTACGCGGGAGCACTGTTGTTTGTGAGACAAATATGTGTCGTGTAGGAGTGTGAGTGGAAGGGTCAGGAGTGAATAAAAAAGTGAGGTTAAAAAATACCTGGCTCGTTGGTCAAAAAAACTTTAATATACCTTTGAGCTGGTATTGTTAAAATATGGGGAAGAGGTGTATCGCCTCAATGAGCTATGCCTCCTATGTCAGTCAACATGTTTCGAAGCCTCCCCTGGCTTCTTCTTCAGGACCAAAAAGATCCCCTCTACACTCACTATATGTGTGGTGTCTTAATTACACTAATCCTTTTTATGAAATGTATTCGTGAAAATAAATATACGGCGCATGTGAAATTACTGCGCAAATACGATACCTAAATAGGTATCTGTCATCGTTTATCTGGAAAAAAGAAACAGCATAGGGGATCAGTCATGCTGTTGAGTGGTTTCGTGGAGAAATTACTTTTTTGAAATAATGTGCTTATTTCATTTCTTTAGATTGCAAATACAGGCACCCCTCCCACCCGCTACAGGCTCATGGGGCATTTTTGCATCTAAAATCAAGTAGGTTACCTTTCTGCTACTCAGGTGTACTTTTTCCCTGATATACACTCCTAACATGTGTGGTATCGGGTAGATATGATAATACTCTTCGGACCGAATAGACCGAGTCCTTTGGTGTAGAGAGTGTGTTTTCTGTTCTATGTGTGTGTGTCTTTGTAAATGTCATTTTTTCTTCTAATAACAGCGGGACATATCACCATCACTTTTCACTGTGAATAACGATAAGGAGTATATGGTCACACATTACACTTCTTTTGCAGGTCATTATATGTCACGATGGATGATGCCTTTGTCCTACATTTTAATACTATGCTGTTTCTTTTTTCCAGATAAACGATGACAGATACCTATTTAGGTATCGTATTTGCGCAGTAATTTCACATGCGCCGTATATTTATTTTCACGAATACATTTCATAAAAAGGATTAGTGTAATTAAGACACCACACATATAGTGAGTGTAGAGGGGATCTTTTTGGTCCTGAAGAAGAAGCCAGGGGAGGCTTCGAAACATGTTGACTGACATAGGAGGCATAGCTCATTGAGGCGATACACCTCTTCCCCATAATTTAACAATACCAGCTCAAACGTATATTAAAGTTTTTTTTGACCAACGAGCCAGGTATTTTTTTAACCTCACTTTCTTATTCACTCCTGACCCTTCCACTCACACCCCTACACGACACATAATTGTCTCACAAACAACAGTGCTCCCGCGTAATCGTAGGTCGTAGCACGCCCCGTCCCCTAGAGGGGCGGGAAGACCCCTATGATGAAGCATGACACCAAGGGCCCTTTTGGTGTGTGAAGGGTATTTAAACAAATTGTGTGTTTTTCCCACCACTGTAGGAAGCATACTTAATCTGGGAGGATATGGCGTTTGAGAATACCTGAGGGTGGATCTTTGTGGTTAGTATCTGTAGACTGAAGGAGGGCGTATCCACCTCCACTGCTTGTGTCAAGCAATACCTCTTTACTCCCCCTTTTTGTTTTTCTGGCTTATCAATGTATCCATTCAACCGAAACTCAGCAGCTGATCAATGTATCCATTCAACCGAGACTCAGCAGCTCATCAATGTATCCATTCAACCAAGACTCATTAGCTCACCAATATATCAATTTAGCCGAGACTCATCAGTTCATCAATGTATCCATTCAACCGAGACTCAGCAGCTGATCAATGTATCCATCCAACTGAAACTCAGCTGCTGATCAATGTATCCATTCAACCGAGACTCAGCAGCTCATCAATGTATTCATTCAGCCGAGACTCAGCAGCTCATCAATGTATCCACTGAACGGAGATTCCATAGCTCATCAATGTATCCATTCAGCCGACACTCAGCAGCTCATCAATGTATCCATTCAACCGAGACTCAGCAGCTCATCAATGTATCCATTCAACGGACACTCAGCAGCTCATCAATGTATCCATTCAACATAGACTCAGCAGCTCATCAATGTATCCATTCAGCAGACACTCAGCAGCTCATCAATGTATCCACCGAACAGTGGATACAGCAGTTCAACAACACAGCAAATAAATTGAGATAGAGCACTTAATAAATGTATCAAATAAATTGAGCTAAAGCAGTTCTTCGGTGTATCCAGGGTATGGAGACACTGGGGACAGTAAAAGAAACCTTTCAACAGTGATGAGGGTGGGCATCCTTCATTCACTCACCAGGAACCAGATCGGCCAAATCACTCACACGTCCTTCTTGCAGGGCCTGGACGTCTCTCAGCCTCACAATTTCCTCCACTGCCCCAGAGGTCTTGGGGGTTAAATACAGACAAACATCCTCTTATGTGCACTTGCTTGGACTTGCATATGCAGACCAATTCTTCTCTGCTTTCAAGGCAGCAGGAAGGTTTAGGTTAGTATAGCACATATGATGGCCATATAAAAAATATCCTTTAAATACTAAGTGTACCTTGGTATCCACTCCCACCTCAATCAATATGCTGCCTCTAGCAATTCATCCAAATCAGCTGTAATCCTCAACATATGCACCACAGGACCAAACAGCCTAATAAGACATCACATTAACTATAGGTCAGTAATTTAAAAAAAAACACCATATCACGGATATGCCTAGGCGAGTTACACCTAGTTCTGGTACAGAAACATGATTCCCACAAGCAAGAAAGGGAAGCCCAAAAAATCACCTCCACCTCCTACAAAATCATTTGCAGGAGCAATCAAAATCAAAGAGGTGGTTGAGTGGCACTCATCCCTGCTAACACTCTACTCTGAAAGGAGAGCAACACCCAAGTGTAAAAGTGATTCCACATGTGACGAGCAAATTTACCTTTTATAGCAACTTTGCATCTTTCATACCAGTTTTATACCTAGTAATGGCACAGGAAAAGTCACTCCTGGAAGAATTTTCATTACTTTTAAAAGACTTCTCCTAGAAAGTTGTATTCTTTAGGTAGCTGAGGAAGAGGGTGTGGTACAGGCTTGGCTGATAATTATTGAATCTTTATATACCATACAGGAGTATCAGGGTGCTACCAACAACAAGGGCTGCACACAGGAGAGGCTCAGGAGAGAACTTGTTTTACACCTGACCAGATCTGATGAAAAATGCTGCTTCATTTGACTTTCTGCCTTTTGTGGCTAGGTCCAATAATGGCATACCAAAAAGAAACAAAAACAGGACTAGAAGAGACGGAAAGATAAAAACAACCAACTTAATTTAATACACAAATTTACACCCACCAATTTACGTACGGTAGCGTATTCCTCTGATCACTGTTTGCTGATTGCAACGGATTTATCATAAAAGCCATAGACATTATTGCACCAATAAAATGCAAAGACATTAAAAGTTCATAGGCATTGCATGACTAAGTTATAGTATCAAGAAATTGTCTTGCTTAAATCCCGGTTAAGCAGGCAAAGAAACATTATAGTAAGTCCATGCTTTTGGGTGCATACAATGAATTTAAAGGATGAATAAAAAGGACAGGAAAAGGATGTTGTTCCACCAAAATGCCATATTTGCCAGAATCATTCAGGGGACCAAAGACCATGAGCCCGATTCACAAAAGTAATCTGAGACAAAATCCTAACTTTAGTACTCCTAAATTCCTTCTGTGAATACCGAAAGTCGTAAAGTTAGGATGTTGTCTCAGATTACTTTTGTGAATCGGGCCCCATGCATGCACTGTTTCAGATCTCTGAGACCATCATGAATCCACGACAATCGACCAAGATCTGACCATCGACCCACATTGTCTGTGACATGTTTTAGACATTCGGTCGGCGTCAGATGGATGCAAGCCATAATGCACAATCTTGAAGTTGGCTCACTCACTCCCAACCACCCAGGTGTGGCACCCAGTGCTGAGTCAAACAATTATCAAACACTTCTTCATACATTCAGCAACTAGAGATGCAAGCAATCATCAACGTATCTATTCAATAGAAATATCACCCATCCGTACAAAGATGATAATAACCGAATGGTCAATGAAATCATATAACAACGATGAAGAGATCGCCTATGCATCTACATGATAGAGTTACAGGTGACAGTCAGAAAATGACCATTGAATAAATTCATTAAAATATCATCAGCGGTGAGTCGGGACATCATCAATTTATCCATTCATTGCATCAATGTATTGAATACATTCATGAACGGTACTTCCACTGGAGAAACAGGATATCATTACGTGTACAACCAAAAGAGATACAGGTGATCATCTATGGAAACAACCAGCGGAGATACAGGTGATCAGAGATATACACCAAAAGGGGATACATGTGATCAGAGATATACACCCAAAGGGGATAAAGGTGATCAGAGATATACACCCAGCGGATATACAGGTGATCAGAGATATACACACAAAGGGGATACATGTGATCAAGAACTATATACACCCAAAGGAGATACAGGTGATCAGAGATAAAACACCCAAAGGGGATACAGGTGATCAAGAAATATATACACCCAAAGGAGATACAGGTGATCAGAGATAAAACACCCAAAGGGGATACATGTCATCAAGAAATATATACACCCAAAGGTGATACAGGTGATCATCTATAGAAACACCCAGCGGAGATACAGGTGATCAGAGATATACACCAAAGGGGATACAGGTGATCATCTATAGAAACACCCAGCGGAGATACAGGTGATCAGAGATATACACCAAAAGGGGATACATGTGTTCAGAGATAAACACCCAAAGGGGATACATGTGTTCAGAGATAAACACCCAAAGGGGATACATGTGTTCAGAGATAAACACCCAAAGGGGATACGGGTGATCAGAGATATAAACCCAAAGGGGATATAGGTGATCAGAGATATAAACCCAAAGGAAATACAGGTGATCAGAGATATACACCCAAAGAGGATACATGCGATGAGAGATATACACCCATGGGGGATACAGGTGATCAGAGATATACACCCAAAGGAGATACAGGTGATCATCTATAGAAACACCCAGCGGAGATACAGGTGATCAGAGATATACACCAAAAGGGGATACATGTGTTCAGAGATAAACACCCAAAGGGGATACATGTGTTCAGAGATAAACACCCAAAGGGGATACATGTGTTCAGAGATAAACACCCAAAGGGGATACGGGTGATCAGAGATATAAACCCAAAGGGGATATAGGTGATCAGAGATATAAACCCAAAGGAAATACAGGTGATCAGAGATATACACCCAAAGAGGATACATGCGATGAGAGATATACACCCATGGGGGATACAGGTGATCAGAGATATACACCCAAAGGGGATACATGCGATGAGAGATATACACCCAGAGGGGTTACATGTGATCAGAGATATACACCCAAAGGGGATACATGCGATGAGAGATATACACCCAGAGGGGTTACATGTGATCAGAGATATACACCCAAAGGGGATACATGCGATGAGAGATATACACCCAGAGGGGTTACATGTGATCAGAGATATACACCCAAAGGGGATACATGCGATGAGAGATATACACCCAGAGGGGTTACATGTGATCAGAGATATACACCCAAAGGGGATACATGCGATGAGAGATATACACCCAGAGGGGTTACATGTGATCAGAGATATACACCCAAAGGGGATACATGTGATCAGAGATTTACACCCAAAGGGGATACATGTGATCCGAGATATACACCCAAAGGGGATACTGGTGATCAGAGATATACACCCAAAGGAGATACAGGTGTTCAGAGATAAAACACCCAAAGGGAATACAGGTGTTCAGAGATATACACCCAAAGGAAATACAGGCGATCATCAATGAAAATACACAGTGGAGATACAGGTGATCAGAGATATAAACGCAAAGGGTATGCAGCTATTTATCAGTGGAAACACCCAGTGCGGATACTGACAATCAGAGATATACACACAAAGGGGATACAGGTGACTATCAATGGGAACACCCGGTGTAGATACAGGTGATGAAAGATATTCACCCAAAGGAGATACAGGCGATCAGAGATATACACCCAAAGGGGATACATGCGATCAGAGATATACACCCATGGGGGATACAGGCGATAAGAGATATACACCCAAATACAGGTGATCAGAGATATACACCCAAAGGGGATACAGGCGATGAGAGGTATACACCCAAAGGAAATACAGGCGATCATCAATGAAAATACACAGTGGAGATACAGGTGATCAGAGATATAAAGCCAAAGGGTATGCAGCTATTTATCGGTGGAAACACCCAGTGCGGATACTGACAATCAGAGATATACAGCCAAACGGAATACAGATGACCATGATACAGGTGATGAAAGATATTCACCCAAAAGGGATACAGGTGATCAGAGATATACACCCAAAGGAGATACAGGCGATCAGAGATATACACCCAAAGGGGATACATGTGATCAGAGATATACACCCAAAGGGGATAAAGGTGATCAGAGATATACACCCAAAGGGGATAAAGGTGATCAGAGATATACACCCAAAGGAAATACAGGCGATCAAATATACACCCAGCGGAGATACAGGTGATCAGAGATATACACCCAAAGGGGATACAGGTGATCAGAGATATACACCCAAAGGGGATACAGGTGATCAGAGATATACACCCAAAGGGGATAAAGGTGATCAGAGATATACACCCAAAGGAAATACAGGCGATCATCAATGAAAATACACAGTGGAGATACAGGTGATCAGAGATATAAACGCAAAGGGTATGCAGCTATTTATCAGTGGAAACACCCAGTGCGGATACTGACAATCAGAGATATACACACAAAGGGGATACAGGTGACCATCAATGGGAACACCCGGTGTAGATACAGGTGATGAAAGATGTTGGAACCAGGGTTACCGAGTCCGCCACGGTAGCATGGCGCGAGGCGGGAAAGCACGCGAAGCCAATGTGTAAGGCAGTTGTGCAGCACACTCTTACTTTGACTCAGGAATGCGAACGCAATAACATGACACCACACCAGGCTTGTGTATTTAAAATCAAGATCTTTTATATATAAATCAAGTTAGCATCAGATGAGGCAGATTAATTCAGATCTACATTTAAATTCATTGCATCACTCAACTGGTGCACATTCTTAATAAAGCATCATAGCTCATCAACATTGTAGGCCACTAAGAGGCCACAGGAATTATCTCTTAAAGGTAGCACCAATAATGATCACAAGATGCATTAATAAAACATGGGCCTAAACATGCAGTTCACTTCAAGCATATTCAATTACTTAAAAGAAGGCTTTTCACGTTACATTTCAATAGGCCTGCATTAATCTAGGCGCATCCACATTCAGTACAGTGGGCGTCGCAATTCCAGTACACCTGTAACATAAAACACTTCAACTCTTGGCGGTGTACACTTCAGCTCAATTCAATTAATCACTTTCCCCCTTTGGTAAAGACTTTGCAGTTATCAGCATAGGCCTAGGCAGTAATTACAATAGGCATCTGCATTAAATTAGTAAACACTGTGGGGAACCCCTCAACATGTCCTGTATCCTGGGGCTTCTATGTCCCTTAGGGGTTAATTCCAGGCTAGGCCCACTCCTCTCCGGGGCCTCGCCTCATGGGGAAAGTTACACGGTTAATTTAGGGGTTAATGGTGGCCCCCGGCCCCCAGTGGCGTTTTTGTGGGCCCTAGGGGCCTCCTGGGCTCACCTGGTGCTTGGTCGTTGGTCGCGCTTCTTAGCGACTGGCGATCTCCAGGCCCGGCCCGTGTTCTGGAGGGCGGGGCCCGGTCGGGGTACCTCGGCCTTCTGGCCGGAATGACGGGTCGTTGCGGGGGCCGGTATCACCCTCCTCCGGCCCCCAGGATCAGGGAAGTGACTTTGCGGCACGTTGCGGGGGCCGGTATCACCCTCCTCCGGCCCCCGGGATCAGGTGAGTGACTTGGCGGCTTCAGGGACTTCGGGAAGGGGAGCGGGAGCCGGCAGTCCTCTCCGGCCGGCTCCCCGTCTCCCTCTGCACGGCCGGAGCTCTTCCTCGGCCTCCGTCGGCGCTGGGGGGCGTGGCGGGAGCCGGCGCCCAATCGCTGCGCGGCCTTCCCGGGGGCGCGGCCGGCGTCCCCGGTTGCCCAGCAACGGCGTTGGCGGGGCCTGGAGGCCTCGCGGATCGCGCTAGGCCGCGGCTGCTTCACGCGGCCCCCTTGGGCTGCGGCGGTGATTTCTTCGGCCGCAACGGCGGCAGTGGGGCCCCGGGCCCGGCGGCGATGACTGGGGCAATTTTTAGAGGCTTCGGTGAGGGCGCGGACGGCGCACCTCACCACATCCACTCGAGGGGCCTCCCTCAACACAGCGCTTGCTTCGGTGAGGGCGCGGACGGCGCACCTCACCACACGGCCTCGAGGAGGGCCTCTCCTAGCACTTCTCCTCACGCGGCGGCGGCCGCGGCGGTGATTTCCTCACAAGGTCAGTGACCTGAGGGGGGGCAGTTTCTCCCTCGTGGAGACAGAACGCGGGGCGCACCAGCAGCCTGTGGGCAGGGCTGACTGGAAAAGTACTTGGGGGGCAGCCCAGAAGCAGGCAGGAATAGATAGGGGTTGAAGGTCTAGCGCTTCAGGGTACGGCGCTTTACCTGGTGATCCCCAGTTTGGCAGTTTAGGTTTCAGGCCTTGCTGGACGGTCAGGCCTCCTCAAATTAAGGTTTCTTGCGGCTGTTTCAGTTTGGTTGCTTCTTAGGAGTTTCTTGTCAGGAGTTTCTTGTCAGAAGTTTCTTATTATAAGTTTCTTGTCAAAAGTTTCTTGTCAGAAGTTTCTTCTTATGAGGGGGGGGAATGAGTTGGTGGTTCTGGGAGTGCTTGATGTTCTTCCCAGCACGCTGAAGGTGGTTCCCTGGGTCCCCTCACACTGGGCCAGGTCAGTGGGTGGTGGGCGTTCCTCAGCTAACTTACTACAGCAAGGCCTAAGCCTTGTCAGCAGCAGTAGTGTAGGTCTCCCCCCTAGGCCCTAAAGCCTGTACTCCGGCAGAGGTTCTCCCAGGATCAGTGGTGCCCCATCTCAACTGACTAAAAAGTTTTCCCTCCAAGCCTTTTATACCCCTAGGTCAGGTGACCCTCCCAAAGGCGGCAAAACATAACTCCTCCCACAGCCCGGAAGGTTCTGGAACCTTCTACATGTCTGGCTATGTGGCCCAGAGGCGGGGACGGAATGGATACTGTATCCCTATGTCCCAGCCTGACCCTGGCTACTAGTGTGTATGCGTGTAAGGCCCCTCTGCAGTAGCAGGGGCCTGTGGCAGCCATCTTGGGTGAGAGAGCACCTGCACCTCAGCACTGGCTAGCAGTGGCAAGGCGCCCGGAGACCTAGGTCCAGTAAAAATATGGTGGCAAAAATGAGGCGCAAAAGGGAAAAAAAACAGGGCAAGACCACCCTAGGGTTGACAGGTCTAACACGCTCCCCCCCCAGCCGAAAGAGGGGAGAGCTTCCCAACCTCTAGGGAGTTCTCGTCGCTAAGGCGGAAAAACCGGGAGAGACCGTCAGCGTTGGCGTGGTCTACACCGGGTCGATGTTCCACCCGAAAGTCCATCCCCTGAAGGGAAATGGACCACCTCAACAATTTGGGGTTTTCGCCTCTCATCTGCATGAGCCAGCGAAGGGGTCTGTGGTCGGTCTGGATCAGGAAGTGACAACCAAAAAGGTATGGCCTCAACTTCTTTACAGCCCAAACCACGGCAAAGGCTTCTCGTTCGATGGTACTCCACCGCTGTTCCCGGGGGAGTAGTCTTCGGGAAATGAAGGCCACTGGCTGGTCTTGGCCATTGTCATTCAGCTGCGAGAGCACGGCTCCTATGCCATGCTCAGAAGCGTCTGTCTGTACGATAAATTCCCGTCCAAAGTCTGGAGTCCTGAGCACCGGTGCGGTGCACATTGCATGTTTGAGGGTTTCAAAGGCTTCCTGGCAGGCAGCCGTCCAGATGACTCTGCGTGGCTGCTTCTTTGAAGTCAATTCCGTCAATGGGCCCACGATGGTTCCATATCCCTTGACGAACCGGCGGTAGTATCCTGTGAGGCCGAGAAAAGCCCGGACCTCTGTTTGGGTCTTGGGGGGCTCCCAGGCCAAGATGGTCTCAATCTTGGCTTGGAGGGGTTGCACCTTACCTCCGCCCACCAGATGTCCCAGGTACATGACAGTTCCCTGTCCAATCTGGCACTTGCTGGCCTTGATGGTTAGACCAGCCCGTTGCAGAGCCTGTAGCACCTCCTGGAGATGCTCCAGATGGTCCTCCCAGCTGCTACTGAAGACAGCTATGTCATCCAGGTAGGCAGCAGAGAAGGCCTCTAGGCCAGACAGCACCTGGTTCACCAACCGCTGGAAAGTGGCTGGAGCATTTTTCAACCCGAAGGGCATCACCCGAAATTGAAAGTGGCCCTCGGGGGTGGAGAACGCAGTCTTCTCCCTTGCTCCTTCCGCCATGGCGATCTGCCAATAGCCTGACGTCAAATCAATAGTACTCAGATACCGGGCTGCTCCCAGCCGGTCAATGAGCTCATCCGCCCGAGGGATCGGGTGAGCGTCGGTCTTAGTGACTGAGTTGAGTCCGCGGTAATCCACACAGAACCGAAGTTCTGGTGTGGTGCCCGGTGGGGCCGCTTTCGGCACCAACACCACCGGACTAGCCCAAGGGCTACTGGAAGGCTCAATCACCCCCAGTTCTAGCATCTTGGTAACCTCACCCTGGATACTAGCCTTGACTTTATCGGACAGCCGGTAAGACTTGGTTTTTACTGGCGGACTGTCCCCTGTGTCCACATCATGGGTACACAGGTGCGTGATCCCAGGCGTGAGGGAGAACAATGAGGCGTACTGCCCCAAGACCTGGCGGCAGTCCCTCTGTTGCTCTGGAGTTAAGGATGGGGCGAGGACCACTCCCTCTACCGAACCATCCTTCTCATGGGCCGCCAGAAGGTCTGGAAGAGGCTCACTCTCCTCCTCCTCACTTCCATCTGTTATCATTAGGAGAGTGAGCTCTGAACGCTCCTGGTGTGGCTTCAGGCGGTTGACCTGGAACACCCTGTGGGGTTGACGGGGGGTCTTC
This sequence comes from Calotriton arnoldi, assembly GCA_963921515.1. NCBI lineage: Eukaryota > Metazoa > Chordata > Amphibia > Caudata > Salamandridae > Calotriton > Calotriton arnoldi. The sequence continues at coordinate 578,402 of CAWUFW010002020.1, read as the reverse complement.
ACATCGACGACATATGTGGTCTGGCCTCTCCTTTCCAAGATCTCAAATGGTCCAGTCCACCGGTCCTGGAGGGCGCTAAGCTCTCCTGGCTCCATGACCCACACCTTCTGTCCAGCGTCCAACTCTACCGTCCGAGCGTTCCGGTCATACCATTTCTTCATGACGGCCTGACTAGCCTCTAGGTTGTCCGAGGCTTCCTTCCACAGCTTGGCCACTTGGCTGCGGAATGCCAGCATATAGCTGACCACATCACGGGGAAGCTTCGAGGAAGACTTCTCCCACCCCTCCTTGACAAGACTGAGGGGCCCCCGAACGGGGTGGCCATAGAGCAGCTCAAAGGGGCTGAAACCGACCCCCTTCTGCGGCACCTCTCAGTAGGAGAAGAGCAGACAGGGTAAGAGGACGTCCCACTTCCTTCTCAAGTCCTCGGGTAGGCTCCTGATCATCCCCTTCAAGGTTTTGTTAAAGCGCTCCACGAGCCCGTTCGTCTGAGGGTGGTAAGGAGTGGAGAACCGGTAGGTCACTCCACACTCCTTCCACATGGCCTGCATGTAGGCCGACATGAAATTCGTGCCCCTATCTGACACCACGACCTTGGGGAATCCCACTCGGGTAAAAATCCCCATCAGGGCCCGCGCCACCACCGGTGCAGTGATGGTCCTCAGAGGGATTGCCTCTGGGTACCGGGTGGCGTGGTCTACCAGCACCAAAATGAACCTATGTCCTGCAGAAGTCGGCGGGTCCAATGGCCCGACAATGTCAATCCCTACCCGCTCAAAAGGGGTATCGACAACTGGGAGAGGTTCTAGATGGACCTTCACTTGCGTCCCTGTCTTGCCGCTCGCTTGGCAAGTGGTGCAAGTCTTGCAAAAAGTGTCAGAAGTGACACGCATCCTGGGCCAGTAAAAATGTGGGACCAGACGCGCAAAGGTCTTGTCTTGGCCCAGGTGTCCTGCTAGTGGTATTTCGTGTGCCAACTCTAGCAGAAAGGCTCGGTAGCATTGGGGGACCACCACGGCCCTTGATGACCCATGCACCGGAGCCTTAGGCTCACTGTAGAGGAGACCATCCTCCCAGTAGACATGGTAGTTACCAGTCTCGGTTCCAGCTGCTTGGGCTTTGGCCTGTTGCCGCATGCCTTCAAGCGTAGGGCACTCCTTCTGCGCCCGGCAAAATTCCTCCCGGGTAGGCCCTCCTTCCACCTGCCACTCTGCAGGGGTCGGCAGGTCCCCCACGGGAACACCAACCACCTCAGCGGACTCCGGGGTCACCTCCGCGGGCTCCCCATCCATCTCACCGGGTGTCTCCTCCTGGACATCTCCTCGTCCAGCAGTGGGCTGGGCCATTATTTCAGGCTCCAACCCCAGCTGAGTTCCTTGTCGGGCAGCCATGGACCGCGTGACGACGCAAGTCCATCCTGGTAATCCCAACATCTCAGCATGGGCATTGAACTCTACCTCCCTCCAGGCAGTATGTTCCAAGTCGTTGCCCAGCAGACAGTCAACTGGCATGGCAGGGCTCACCGCAACCTTCAACAGACCTGATACTCCTCCCCACTCAAAGGGAACTTGGGCCACGGGGTAATGACCCAGGCTATTATCAGCCATAACAACCGGGTGGAATTCCTCAGGAATCACCTGCTCTGGGGACACCAGCTGACGTCTCACCATCGTCATGCTGGCACCTGTGTCCCTCAGAGCCTCCACCTCCTCCCCGTTCACCAGGACCCTCTGCCGATACTTGGCAGTGTTCGCGGGTACCTGAACCCGTGGGATGATCTCTCTATCCCCCAGGGAAAATAAGGTCAAGCCTGTCCACTCACCTCCCCTACCTAGGGACAACTCCTCCCCAAGCGCTACACTGGCCACCCCGGGGCTCTTACCTCCTGTGGGGGCTGGGGTTCTCTTGCGACACTGGGGATCCCCTTGTAGTGTCCAACCTCCCCGCACTCGTAGCACCGGACAGTTCTGGGCTGCTGACTCCTGTCAGGATAAGTGGGTTTCTGGAATCCAGATTGGGATGGGGAACCTACCCCTCTCCCAGGCGGTCTATTTTGGGGGCCTTTAAAGAACTCCCTCTTTTTATCTCCCCCTCTTTCTTCTGGGGGAGCCCCTGTCCACCTTTCGGGGGGTCCGCCCCGGCTCCCTTGTGGGACACCCGAGTGCTGACCCACGTGTCTGCCTCCTCTGCAAGCTCCCTAGGATTGGTCAGCTTGCGGTCCACCAAGTACTGGCGCAGCTCCGGAAAACATTTCTCTAGGAGGTGCTCTCTCAAGAACAGGTCGTACAGCCCTTTGTAATTGTCAACGTTGCTGCCACGCACCCAACCCTCCAATGCCTTCCGGGCATAATCAAATAAAACCACCCAGTTTTGTGTGTGAAGCTTGTGGCTGTTGCGGAACTTTTGGCGGTACTTCTCTGGGGTGAGGCCAAACTTCTTGAGCAGGGCCTCCTTCATGATAGGGTAGTTGGTCTGATCCCCCTTATCTAAGGTTAAAAGTGTGTCCCTTACTGGTGGAGGTATGTACCTGTAAAGACCTCCCCCCCAGTAGCTCTCAGGAACTCTATGGGCCACCAAAGCCACCTCGTACGCCGCCAACCACTTATCGATGTCATCTCCTACACTAAAACTGGCTATCACCTCTCTTGGTAGATAAAATTTGGGCTCCTGTGGAACCCCAGCAGGTATGCTGCCACCATTCACTTTGCCCTGCATCTCCATCTGCAAGGCTCGGAGCTCTAGTTCCTTCAGGCTAAGCTCATGCGCAAGCTTCCTTTCCTCCATGGCTAGCCTTACCTGTTCTCCTTCTCTTTCCATCCTAGCAAGTTCTAATGTTAATCGCCTCTCCTCCCTCCTGTCCTCAAATTCCTCTGCCAACAAACTCCCCCTGACGCACTACTGCCTGCCCTGGAACGTCTTCCTGGCAACACATTCTCGCTAACATCAATGTGCAGTAGGTCCAGTTCTCCTGGGTTGTCTGCCTCCCCCTGCTCCTCGTCCCCTCTTCCCTCCGGGTGGGCCATTACCCATGCCCTCAAAGCTTTCTGAAGCACCTCCTTCCTGGCGCCTCGCTTGACGGCCAGCCCCTCTCTAGGCAGAACTCCTTGAGCTGTGTCACCGTATACCTTTCTAGGTTGGCTAACTCAAACTCCATCCTCCTAGGTGGGGTCCCAGACAATTTAGGGAAAGGGTTCTAGACTGTAGGTAGCAGGTCTAACGCAGGAATGTACACAATCGGCAATTACAAAAGAATTCCTAGCACTTGCATTACAATAGGTGTCTAATTGCGGCGCACACTGAGTCACTGTAGCGTGCTGTACAAACACCAGTCCTTATCCCACCGCTGAACACCAAATGTTGGAACCGGGGTTACCGAGTCCACCACGGTAGCATGGCGCGAGGCGGGAAAGCACGCGAAGGCAATGTGTAAGGCAGTTGTGCAGCACACTCTTACTTTGACTCAGGAATGCGAACGCAATAACATGACACCACACCAGGCTTGTGTATTTAAAATCAAGATCTTTTATATATAAATCAAGTTAGCATCAGATGAGGCAGATTAATTCAGATCTACATTTAAATTCATTGCATCACTCAACTGGTGCACATTCTTAATAAAGCATCATAGCTCATCAACATTGTAGGCCACTAAGAGGCCGCAGGAATTATCTCTTAAACTTAGCACCAATAATGATCACAAGATGCATTAATAAAACATGGGCCTAAACATGCAGTTCACTTCAAGCATATTCAATTACTTAAAAGAAGGCTTTTCACGTTACATTTCAATAGGCCTGCATTAATCTAGGCGCACCCACATTCAGTACAGTGGGCGTCGCAATTCCAGTACACCTGTAACATAAAACACTTCAACTCTTGGCGGTGTACACTTCAGCTCAATTCAATTAATCACTTTCCCCCTTTGGTAAAGACTTTGCAGTTATCAGCATAGGCCTAGGCAGTAATTACAATAGGCATCTGCATTAAATTAGTAAACAATGTGGGGAACCCCTCAACATGTCCTGTATCCTGGGGCTTCTATGTCCCTTAGGGGTTAATTCCAGGCTAGGCCCACTCCTCTCCGGGGCCTCGCCTCATGGGGAAAGTTACACGGTTAATTTAGGGGTTAATGGTGGCCCCCGGCCCCCAGCCCCCAGTGGCGTTTTTGTGGGCCCTAGGGGCCTCCTGGGCTCACCTGGTGCTTGGTCGTTGGTCGCGCTTCTTAGCGACTGGCGATCTCCAGGCCCGGCCCGTGTTCTGGAGGGCGGGGCCCGGTCGGGGTACCTCGCCTTCTGGCCGGAATGACGGGTCGTTGCGGGGGGCGGTATCACCCTCCTCCGGCCCCCGGAATCAGGGAAGTGACTTTGCGGCACGTTGCGGGGGCCGGTATCACCCTCCTCCGGCCCCCGGGATCAGGTGAGTGACTTGGCGGCTTCAGGGACTTCGGGAAGGGGAGCGGGAGCCGGCAGTCCTCTCCGGCCGGCTCCCCGTCTCCCTCTGCACGGCCGGAGCTCTTCCTCGGCCTCCGTCGGCGCTGGGGGGCGTGGCGGGAGCCGGCGCCCAATCGCTGCGCGGCCTTCCCGGGGGCGCGGCCGGCGTCCCCGGTTGCCCAGCAACGGCGTCGGCGGGGCCTGGAGGCCTCGCGGATCGCGGTAGGCCGCGGCTGCTTCACGCGGCCCCCTTGGGCTGCGGCGGTGATTTCTTCGGCCGCGACGGTGGCGGTGGGGCCCCGGGCCCGGCGGCGATGACTGGGGCAATTTTTAGAGGCTTCGGTGAGGGCGCGGACGGCGCACCTCACCACATCCACTCGAGGGGCCTCCCTCAACACAGCGCTTGCTTCGGTGAGGGCGCGGACGGCGCACCTCACCACACGGCCTCGAGGAGGGCCTCTCCTCACAGCAGCACTTCTCCTCACGCGGCCGCGGCGGTGATTTCCTCAAAAGGTCAGTGATCTGAGGGGGGGCAGTTTCTCCCTCGTGGAGACAGAACGCGGGGCGCACCAGCAGCCTGTGGGCAGGGCTGACTGGAAAAGTACTTGGGGGGCAGCCCAGCAGCAGGCAGGAATAGATAGGGGGTGAAGGTCTAGCGCTTCAGGGTACGGCGCTTTACCTGGTGATCCCCAGTTTGGCAGTTTAGGTTTCAGGCCTTGCTGGACGGTCAGGCCTCCTCAAATTAAGGTTTCTTGCGGCTGTTTCAGTTTGGTTGCTTCTTAGGAGTTTCTTGTCAGGAGTTTCTTGTCAGAAGTTACTTATTATAAGTTTCTTGTCAAAAGTTTCTTGTCAGAAGTTTCTTCTTATGAGGGGGGGGGAATGAGTTGGTGGTTCTGGGAGTGCTTGATGTTCTTCCCAGCACGCTGAAGGTGGTTCCCTGGGTCCCCTCACACTGGGCCAGGTCAGTGGGTGTTGGGCGTTCCTCAGCTAACTTACTACAGCAGGGCCTAAGCCTTGTCAGCAGCAGTAGTGTAGGTCTCCTCCCTAGGCCCTAAAGCCTGTACTCCGGCAGAGGTTCTCCCAGGATCAGTGGTGCCCCATCTCAACTGACTAAAAAGTTTTCCCTCCAAGCCTTTTATACCCCTAGGTCAGGTGACCCTCCCAAAGGCGGCAAAACATAACTCCTCCCACAGCCCGGAAGGTTCGGGAACCTTCTACATGTCTGGGTATGTGGCCCAGAGGCGGGGACGGAATGGATACTGTATCCCTATGTCCCAGCCTGACCCTGGCTACTAGTGTGTATGCGTGTAAGGCCCCTCTGCAGTAGCAGGGGCCTGTGGCAGCCATCTTGAGTGAGAGAGCACCTGCACCTCAGCACTGGCTAGCAGTGGCAAGGCGCCCGGAGACCTAGGTCCAGTAAAAATATGGTGGCAAAAATGAGGCGCAAAAGGGAAAAAAAACAGGGCAAGACCACCCTAGGGCTGACAGGTCTAACATATTCACCCAAAGGAGATACAGGCGATCAGAGATATACACCAAAAGGGGATACATGCGATCAGAGATATACACCCATGGGGGATACAGGCGATCAGAGATATACACCCAAATACAGGTGATCAGAGATATACACCCAAAGGAAATACAGGCGATCATCAATGAAAATACACAGTGGAGATACAGGTGATCAGAGATATAAAGCCAAAGGGTATGCAGCTATTTATCGGTGGAAACACCCAGTGCGGATACTGACAATCAGAGATATACAGCCAAACGGAATACAGATGACCATGATACAGGTGATGAAAGATATTCACCCAAAGGGGATACAGGCGATCAGAGATATACACCCAAAGGGGATACAGGTGATCAGAGATATACACCCAAAGGGGATACTGGTGATCAGAGATATACACCCAAAGGAGATACAGGTGTTCAGAGATAAAACACCCAAAGGGAATACAGGTGTTCATAGATAAACACCCAAAGGGGATACAGGTGTTCAGAGATATAAACCCAAAGGGGATATAGGTGATCAGAGATATAAACCCAAAGGAAATACAGGTGATCAGAGATATAAACCCAAAGGGAATATAGGTGATAAGAGATATAAACCCAAAGGAAATACAGGTGATCAGAGATATAAACCCAAAGGGAATATAGGTGATAAGAGATATAAACCCAAAGGAGATACAGGTGATCATCAATGAAAATACACAGTGGAGATACAGGTGATCAGAGATATACACCCAAAGGGGATACAGGCGATGAGAGGTATACACCCAAAGGAAATACAGGCGATCATCAATGAAAATACACAGTGGAGATACAGGTGATCAGAGATATAAAGCCAAAGGGTATGCAGCTATTTATCAGTGGAAACACCCAGTGCGGATACTGACAATCAGAGATATACAGCCAAACGGAATACAGATGACCATGATACAGGTGATGAAAGATATTCACCCAAAGGGGATACAGGTGATCAGAGATATACACCCAAAGGGGATACAGGCGATCAGAGATATACACCCAAAGGGGATACATGTGATCAGAGATATACACCCAAAGGGGATACAGGCGATCAGAGATATACACCCAAAGGGGATACAGGTGATCAGAGATATACACCCAAAGGGGATACATGTGATCAGAGATAAAACACCCAAAGGGAATACAGGTGTTCAGAGATAAACACCCAAAGGGGATACAGGTGTTCAGAGATATAAACCCAAAGGGGATACTGGTGATCAGAGATATACACCCAAAGGAGATACATGTGATCAGAGATATACACCCAAAGGGGATACAGGCGATCAGAGATATACACCCAAAGGGGATACATGTGATCAGAGATATACACCCAAAGGGGATACAGGCGATCAGAGATATACACCCAAAGGGGATACAGGTGATCAGAGATATACACCCAAAGGGGATACTGGTGATCAGAGATATACACCCAAAGGAGATACAGGTGTTCAGAGATAAAACACCCAAAGGGAATACAGGTGTTCAGAGATAAACACCCAAAGGGGATACAGGTGTTCAGAGATATAAACCCAAAGGGGATATAGGTGATCAGAGATATAAACCCAAAGGAAATACAGGTGATCAGAGATATAAACCCAAAGGGAATATAGGTGATAAGAGATATAGACCCAAAGGAGATACAGGTGATCATCAATGAAAATACACAGTGGAGATACAGGTGATCAGAGATATACACCCAAAGGGGATACAGGTAATCAGAGATATACACCCAAAGGGGATAAAGGTGATCAGAGATATACACCCAAAGGAAATACAGGCGATCATCAATGAAAATACACAGTGGAGATACAGGTGATCAGAGATATACACCCAAAGGGGATACAGGTGATCAGAGATATACACCCAAAGGGGATACAGGTGATCAGAGATATACACCCAAAGGGGATAAAGGTGATCAGAGATATACACCCAAAGGAAATACAGGCGATCAGAGATATACACCCAAAGGAAATACAGGCGATCATCAATGAAAATGCACAGTGGAGATACAGGTGATCAGAGATATAAACCCAAAGGGTATGCAGCTATTTATCGGTGGAAACGCCCAGTGCCGATACTGACAATCAGAGATATACACCCAAAGGGGATACAGGTGATCAGAGCTATAAACCCAAAGGGGATACAGGTGATCAGAGATATATACCCAAAGGAGATACAGGTGATCAGAGATAAAACACCCAAAGGGGATACAGGTGTTCAGAGATAAACACCCAAAAGGGATAAAGGTGTTCAAAGATAAAACCCAAAGGGGATATAGGTGATCAGAGATATAAACCCAAAGGAAATACAGGTGATCAGAGATATACACCCAAAGGGGATAAAGGTGATCAGAGATATACACCAAAAGGAGACTCAGGTGATCAGATATACACCCAGCGGAGATACAGGTGATCAGAGATATACACACAAAGGGGATACATGTGATCAAGAAATATATACACCCAAAGGAGATACAGGTGATCAGAGATAAAACACCCAAAGGGGATACAGGTGTTCAGAGATAAACACCCAAAGGGGATACGGGTGATCAGAGATATAAACCCGAAGGGGATATAGGTGATCAGAGATATAAACCCAAAGGAAATACAGGTGATCAGAGATATACACCCAAAGGGGATACATGCGATGAGAGATATACACCCAGAGGGGTTACATGTGATCAGAGATATACACCCAAAGGGGATACATGTGATCAGAGATTTACACCCAAAGGGGATACATGTGGTCAGAGATATACACCCAAAGGGGATAAAGGTGATGAGATATATACACTCAAAGGAAATACAGGCGACCATCAATGAGAATACACAGTGGAGATACAGGTGATCAGAGATATAAACCCAAAGGGTATGCAGCTATTTATCAGTGGAAACACCCAGTGCGGATACTGACAATCAGAGATATACACACAAAGGGGATACAGGGGACCATCAATGGGAACACCCGGTGTAGATACAGGTGATGAAAGATGTTCACCCAAAGGGGATACAGGTGATCAGGGATATACACCCAAAGGAGATAGAGGCGATCAGAGATATACACCTAAAGTGGATACATGCGATCAGAGATATACACCCATGGGGGATACAGGCTATCAGAGATATACACCCAAAGGGGATACAGGCGATCAGAGATATACACCCAAAGGGGATATAGGTGATCAGAGATATACACCCAAAGGGGATACAGGCGATCAGAGATATACACCCATGGGGGATACAGGCGATCAGAGATATACACCCAAAGGGGATACAGGCGATCATTGATATACACCCAAAGGGGATACAGATGACCATCAATGGGAGCACCCGGTGTAGATACAGGTGATCAAAGATATTCACCCAAAGGGGATGCGAGTGATCACCAATAGAAACACCCAATGGAAAAACAGGTGATCATTGATGTGTACACCCAAAGGGGAATAGGAGACCATTAATTAATCAATTCAATGGAGATATAAGAGATCAAAAGGGTATCCATGTAATTAAAATTAATGATAGTCATTTAAATCATTCAAGAGATCATCAATTAATCCAATCAATGGCGATAAAGGACTCATCAATGCAACCAAATTCTAGAGGTAAATAGATTAATGCATCCCTCCATTGGGCATATTTGAGATAATCAGAGTAGACTTTCAATCAAGTTAATAAGATCATGAGTGTACACTTTAATTATATTGAATCTCATAAAAAAGCGTGAAGGTTAGAAATCACCACATCTCGGCTACAAAGTCCATAACTGCTCCCTTGCTGATAGAAGGAGAAGACTGCCATCAATTGCCTTAATTTAGAAGCATACGAAGACCAACTATTTATGCACTACAGGTCGAACAAAAGAAGATAGCAATAAAGCCAGTGAAAGAGATTACCGAGTAGATAATAAGACCCATAGCTGGTGATATTACATTTTTGAGGTACTAAAATGAATTTGGAGTCCGTAGGCATAAGGATCTTTCATGTTTATAGAAAACGATGTGTATGATGCTGATGCTAATCCCTAAGCTTCTGTACCAAAAGAGATATGTGGCCACGGCTTTAGAATGAGGCTCAGAAGCCAGTGCTCTCTTTTGGAGGAAATAGGTTATGAATTGAATGAGGAAACAAGCGGTGTCTCTATGGGGTTACCAAGTCATATCAAGTCAGGCGTGGATTAACAGGTCAATTTTATCATGCTAAGATTCACGCACTCCAAGTGCAACACACAAATCAAGATATTGTAAGGTGGTACTGGGAATCCCTCCCACAACTCGGAGAATCTGTAGCACTGGAGGAGATGGGCATGTGCAGGTGGAATACCTTGAGAGAGGAGAACGCTAACTAATGCCAGTAGTAGACCAGGCAGCAGCAAAGAATACACGAGGAAGCCAGCTCAGTTCAGAAACCAAAGGAATCACAAACACATCGGTAACTACAGGAAAGGGAGGAAACAGGGACGGAAGATGTGGAGTAGGAAACTGGTGGCCAACCGGTGGGCAGACTAACAGCCGAGGAACCATACAGCTACGCAGTTGCGGTGCAACTGACAAACTCTATTGTACATTATTAAATTTTCCTGGAAGCACCCTCCTTCCCTCTAAGCCTGTCTCTGATTTGATCAGTGGCTTATCTGACCCTGATGGCTCACCTAAACCCTGCTTGCACCAGCTGCCACTTTCCTTCCTTTCACAGTCTCCACTCCATGTGCTTCTCATGGTGCTTTCTGTTACTGCTTCCTTGGAGATCAAAGTGTTGTTTATATCTTCTTCTCTGAGGACCTCTACCAATGATTCCTGACAATAGGTTAATTACGCTACTGAAGACAGCAGGCAACATAATCAAAATATGAGTCTTATTCTTTCTGTATCTACAAATAGGGGAATTTTACAGTATACTGGACTTTTCTGGCCTTATTTAGACTTTGGTGGATGGCATCCTCCATCACAAACGTGAGCGATGTCCCGTCCTCCGTGTTGGAGGTGCACTGTCGGCCATGGCACTTGTAATACAGCGGATGGGATATCTGTCAACTGGTGACGGGGTATCCCATTCACCAAAGTAGGCTCTTGGGCTTGGTTTAGAGCAGTTCCTTCAACCCATGACAAAACATCACCTCTGATTTATGAAAGTGCAGCTCGCAGTGCTCAATATTCGAATCCCTGGTCATACATTTAAGATAAGCGTTCCTCTCAGTGGTTAATTAAAGGTTTTGAAGGAAACTAAGTTAAAGATCCATGAGGCCATTCATCAATGAAGCCATAATATCAGGGCTAATGTGTGATGGAGAAAATGGGGCGAGGATTCAGATTAGGGGGTATTTTGCCACCCATTTCGGGTTCCACTACAAATAATGTATGTCTCAAAACTGCAACTAGTAAACATCTTCCCTTAAGCCGAGTCTGGTGGCTTAGTGGACTAATGTGTCTACTGTAGGGGCCTGTGTTTGACCTCATGGTCGCAGGTCCACTCAGCTTTTCATCCTTCTGAGGTAGACAAAATGAGTACCATTGAGTTGAGTAACAATTAACATCTTTTATTCAGCACCAAGATGCCCACGGGGGAACGTGCGCTTTACAAATATGCGTTATGATGCTTAAAAGAAATATTTGGTTTGCTGTATGAAGTTCTAGAATAGGCCTAAAGGATAGGTTTACAGCAGCTCAGAAATTCCCGAAATAAAATGCTCTGGCTATAAGTGAAAGATTTTCATCTTTATGACTAACTTGGTTTGGACCTTTAAACTCTTTCTATCTGGACACTATTGTTGTTTACTATCTGCTGTAGAAACACCGAACACATATTCACTTAGGAAAGCTCCCACAGATTCTCTTAGGACCCATGTTTACTGTGTGGGTCAGTTTGTATAGGCCTCATGGGTGTTCATTCACAGCTCACATCAAGACTGTGGCCTCTTTCCCCATCGCCTAGCTTGTATTCACAAATGTGTTTGGGGAACACGAGTCAGAGTGACAAGATGTGTCTGAAAGAGTAATTGGGGGAAAAGAAAAACACCTTTTTTTTAAACCACATTCTGAGATTCAATGCTACTTTACCTTGGAGGAAATGGTATCTCTCAGATGCCCAGAAAGCGAAAAATTAGGACTAATTGGGAATTTTCACATGAACAAATTTACACATGTATATTTTCCCATGTATCATTGGTATGTATTCATAGCAGAATTCCAGAAAAACTCCAGGAAAAAACTTCTATAACTACAGCTTTATGGGACTACCCATTAATGTTATGTTATGTTAAAATATTTGTTAAGCGCATGGCTGCCCCAGCAACGGGATGTCCCAGCGCTAGTCTCAGAAAGGACGGCACTACAAGGTATGCAGAGGATTAAGCAGAGAATAGCCAGGTCTTCACCGCCCTTCTGTAAGCCCAGTGATTCTGAATGCTCCTGCTGGACAGAGGAAGTGCGTTCCAGAGGGCAGAAGCTTTGGCACGAAAAGAGCGCCATCCTGCTCTCGCTCTTCTGACACGAGGGACACAAGCCAGATAAAGATTAGCTGAGCGCAAGGGGACATATGGGTGAAGCAGATAGAATGGAAGGCCCCTGAGAGGTAAGGATTTTATGTGCAATGCATAGAACCTTGAAGTGAACTCTCGTATCCGCAGGGAGCCAGCGTAACCTGTGGATAGAGCTAGAATCTGAGCAGAACTTAGGAAGGGCGAATAATAGTCGTGCCACAGCGTTTTGGGCCAGCTGAAGTCTTTTGGTCACTGTCTTATTAAGAGCCACCTATTCAGAAAAAAACAAGCTTTTCTACTCTGGACGTAGGAGTAAACTTACAGTATTGAATGTCTGACTCCATTTTGTGCATCTGATCCACATTGGAAAATTTAAAATAATCTATACAGATCCACAGTATCACCAATAGAAAGAGGTATTGGTGTTTTTCATGATCCTTATTCGACCTTCTTAGACAATCTTTTAAATTGAGTGAAGTATATCCTGGAATAAAGCCCTCTAAATACCGAAGACTCCCAGATAGGAGGGTCTTCCTGTTGCTTTTAGGATGCAGTATTTGTATCTGAAGTTTTACAACTTGTACAGTCTTGATGACATCACTACATGAACATGACAACAATCATCTTCTGGCCACACATGACCAATCATTTTCATACAGGAACAGCCGTTGTAAAGTGTTTGTTAACATTTGGAAGTTATATAGAAGTTGTTTTTCTAATTTGAGGTGAGATGCCATATTTATTAGAGTCACAATATTCTCTAATGCAAGACTTGGCGCTTGTTTTGCCTGAACTCGCATAAGTCGCATATAATTCCCAATATATTTTTAGTTGATTTCTTGATGATATTCCAAATGAACTGACAAATTCTAAGACGCCCAATGGCATCATTTAGAATTCTCTAACGTATAAACCTACCCTGTATCTCCACCGAAAGGTATAATCAGACTACACTCCAGCCCACCTCACACATATCCCCTATGCATTTGATCCTTTTATACTAGATCACACCTCCTCAATGCACCATCACCTCAAAAGGAAAGAGACGTAACAAAAAAAAAGACTTGTTCTTAAACGCAAGGTACATAAACAAAAACTGATTCAACATATTTGTCTACTCTCAGAAACCACACCTGACTTCAACTTCATTACAGAAACATACCGTAGCAAAGGCTCATGCCCACATGCCAAGAAGCCATCCTATCTGAATTCATCTCCATCAACAAATATCGTTTTAGCAAAATTGAGTCATCCATAGAAATTATCTAATTATAACAGACATTGAAAACTTCACCTTGAACAGCTGCCAATCCTTGCTTGTAAGCTGTCATCCCACTCCAACTCTCACCTCTTAATTTCTCTTGATATATAGATCACCACCCAGCAATTCAAATTTTAAAGATGTTTTACTAGATACAGTGACCAAGACTCACACGAACCACCCGACCTATACATTCTAGGAGACCTCAACACATGGTCTGATAAGAATAATCAAACTACAACCACAGCCATCACAGTCAATCTTGAGGTCTTATAATTCTGGCCCAACTCACTCCATTAGGCCCAACTCACTCCATTAGACACACTCTGGATGTCACATTTGCCCCTTGGAGGAGGCCACAGTGACAGGCATTTAAACAGGAGCAACCAAAACATCATCGCCTTCAATATCAATTCACCTATCAACGACAACACTTCAAAATACCAAAAGCCACCAACAACAAACACTTATGGGAAATATTAGACCTCCACAAACTCAACTCCTGTGCCAAAAGAACCCCAATAAATATGCAACCCCTCAATATGCACACCTTCTGCGACTAGATCTCAACTGCATTAATGGATTAATGACCACATCTAAAGACTAAAGACTAAAAACACAACTCAACATACTACAGTCTAATACAACTATATTTTATGTGCATAATTGAAGCTGACTGCACTTCTAAAGAACTCCACCAGTGCCATAACACAGAAACACCACAATCGCAAATCTTTGTGACAAAATCTCCATGTAATTGGTCTCAAACATTTAAAAAATAGAAAATACTTCAAGAAGGATATAAGTAACACCCCCAACACATGACGCAACCACCGTAGAAGGACACAAAGCAATTTTCCACCAGTAAATGTATGCAATACCCTCTTAGAAAAAGATTTCCTCAGCATTATCATCGTAATTAGACCATCAAGAACACCTTCAGAGCCAGCACCTCCAGCAATCTTTAAAGATATCCTTAGCACAAAGAGAGCAGATAGCTACAAGCTTACTCACCTAAATCTAAATCCGTATTTGTAAAGCGCGAACTACTCACCCTTACGGGTCTCAAGGCGCTGGGGGCCGTTGTGGAAATTAAGTGAGCTATTGCCCAGAGTCACAGGATGCTGAGCTGAGCTGCCGCCGGAGCCAGGGATCGAACCGTGACCCCTGTGCTCCGAAGTCAGCTGCCCTGGCCGCTGCACCACACCTCTCCACTTAGTACTTGGAACTGAGCACCAAATGTGCTGTCTATTTTTGAGGTTGCAAGCATCTGAATCAGTATTTCCAACTGCAAAAAATGGATTTTCAAAAATATAAATCCCATTTTAGGAGTCAATAGTTTTAGCAACTCTTAAAATGGGATTGCGAATGAATAAGGATTTAGTATTTGGAAGGGTGGTGTACATGGCATCCTTTCCAAATGCTGAATTGGGTTGAGATGTATCAATATTTTGCAAGTGAAATCTGGTTGCAAAACATTAAAAATTACTTACTCCAGAGATAGGGGAGTAAGTCGTTCGCAAAATGAAAAGGTACATATGAAACTACTTCCTATTTGTGAACATTAAAAAAAGTTTTTGGAAAAAGTAAACTTTTTTTTAAACACAACCCTGTTTTCTTTAAGGAAAACGGGCTGCATTTAAAAAACATATATCGAAGGGTGGCATGCTGAAACCTACAGGCCACCATCACCGTGATGACCACCAATTGGAGTGAATTACAATTTGCAACTTACCTCATGAATATTAATAAGAACTAAGCAGCTGTCTTTTAAGTACAGCCTGCGGCACAGTACCCATAGAGTGAGTGTGACTATAGGCGCATGCCGCCGTCTGTCCTTTTGTAGTATTACTATATACTTAGTGAGAGCATTGTGTGCTCCACTATCAATGGGCAAGTAGGCTAGCTTGCATATTCTATCTTAAGTGTTGTCTTAAGTGTTCAGACTCACAGGGGGGACTTAACACCAAGACTACATCAAAAGGGGCCTACTTCCATGTCTTGATGAAAACCCAGGCCCATAGTGGCCTAACCACGAGGGCTGAAACATGTCGATGTTTGACAGGGTGTAACAACTCTTCATCCTCTTGAAACACCAGCCTCAGCTGATTTTAACCATACTGAAGGGGCCCATTTTAAAGGGATACTGGGATGTCCTTTGGTATTTTATTTATTGGGAACAACCATATTCCCATCCTAATTTATAGGGACCAGGATAACCCCCGATGATGAAGCAGGACACTGATAGGGTGTTTGAGGGTTTACAATAAAATCCACTGAGGAGTTCCCACAGGTTTGAGTTCAATGGGCAGTGATCAGTATTGAGGGTACCTATAAGTTATATATATTAATGAGATAGGTCACTTGGCCATGAATCCTTTCTGTCCTGAGTTGAAAACCTCTTACATTAGACAACTCCTCAAAAAAAAAAACCTCAACCCATCAGAACCACCAAACTACAGACCAATAGCTAATGGCCCCTTCATAAGTATAATATTTGAGAGAACAATTTTTACTCCACTTTGCAAGTTCACAAAAGAAAATGACTTGATGAATCTGGCTTTAGACCAGGCAGAGGCCTAGACTAAGCCATCATATCCATTTGGAATGACCTAAAACTCACAGTGGACAAGAACGGACTGGCCACCCTATTGCTTCCTATACCTATCAGCGATATTTGACACTGTCCACCACACGCTATTGCAAAGACTCCATCAACTCGGTATATGTGAAGGTGCGCTAAAATGGATTGCCTCCTACCTCAGAGACAGACGAAGCATGCTATACCTACCACCTTTAGCATCAGTTCCTTATACCCAACAATGTGGAGTTCCACAAGGGTCCATCATAGCTCCTGTAATATTCAACATCTACCTGATACCCTTACCAAACCTGATTAGCTCTTTCAACATCACCTGTTAAAAATATGCAGATGATATAAAAATCATTGTAAAAATGGATGACTCTGAAGACCTCCACAACTCAAAACTTGACAACCGCCTTCATGCCGTAAATGCATAGATGATGAGTAACCACAAAGACAACACCACAAAGACAGACATCATGATCCCTGGACAATGGCACAAATACCTCCATATGGAACCTGATGCCCCTCCAATGACATTAAGATAATTCTGAAACCTAGAGGTAACCATGAATGCAGACCTATCCTTGATACCTATGTCAACAATTAACAAAGAGTGCCATCTACATAACAAAAACATTGCATTACATCTTCCCATATCTTGCATCTCAACAAAAGCTACAGGCTCATATTCGTACAAGCATGAATCTGCCAACAAACTATACCTTGGAGCCCCCATTTTCATCATACACAAAAAACAACCTATTGACAGAATATTGTCTACATTTATTTGGAATAATAAAGATTCAACAAATGTTTTTATTATACTTGTATCCTATATGTAAGGTGTGTGTTGTCCATATTTTGCATGTCGTCAACACACTATTAGCCACTCTCTTTCCCTGTGCTTCCAGTCCTACTAGGACTTTAAAGGCCCAACTTTAAAATCACTCCCTTAGAATTTACTCTTAACTACAAGGTACATTAATATTTTTGGGGAAATCACAAATTACTACAGAAGTAATCTTGGAAAAATTTAACAGATGCAGTTTACCAGGAGTAGTTTCATAATTCTTTCATGAATTCCTAGTTACTCAAATGTGAGTAATTTTTGCATGTTTACAAGTAGTTGGTTTACATTTATTCAAGTGTAAATATGCTACCCCGGAGCAATTGCACTTGTTAATTTTTTATTCTAAGGGAAAAATATGCTTTCTCTGATGAAAACCCTTCCTCTATTTACGCCACAATTTTGAAGTGTTCTCTATCCATCCTGCCCTTGATGCAGATTTACTCCTGTGTTTGGTAGAAGTAAAACTCCAAGTATATCCCGGTTGGGAATGTGCCAAAATCCCCACAAACTCACAGGACATAATGTATTTTTGACACATATGATCTTCAAAGTATCAATCGAAAGGAGACTTAAGATATCATCAGTTTGTCTACTCGACTGAGATACAGCATTATGATCACACCCACTCGATGTACTGATTCAATGGGGACATTAGGAAATATAGAGGTCATCAGTGTATCAATTGATATGATATATCTGAGATAATGAATGCATTTATTTAATAGAGTTAAATAAATCACCAAGTGTATCTAGTGAAGATTCAAGATGTTGAATGTGTTCAGTCAATGAAGAAATTGAGACAGATAAACACATTCGGGCAGTGGGGCAGAAGATGTGCATTGCCTGTCAAAATATACTGGAGTTCATCAGTTTGGAGACAGACAGATCAACATTGTTTGCATCCTTTTGCAAAGTCACATTATTAATGAATCCATTTGATAGAGTGATAGAAGATCATCAATTAATTGATTCTGTGGAGCTACAGAGTATAGATAATGAGTCCAACTAATGGTGAGATAGAAGATCGTCATTACACCAATCAAGTGGAAATACAGGAAGGCATCACTGTATTCATTGTGGTACTGGATACTATTAGTAACGTTGCTACTAGAATGCCCCTTAGCAGTAGGATACCAATTTGAAGGCAATACAAGAGGTCGACAATGTATCCATTCAGCAATGTAGGTACTTAGCAGAGATTCAGGAGTTAAATCAATGTACTAATTCAAAACAAATAAAGAAGCAATCAATATATCCATTTAATTGAGATACACTGGATCATTAATGTATAAGTTTGGTAGAGAGACAGAAGATCATCAATTAGCCCATATGGGAGAATATCAACATGTGGACTGATCAGTAGAGCAGAAGATTGTCAATAAATCCATTCAATGGAGGCACAAAAGATATTCAAGGTATCTGCAGATTTAGAAGATATTCAATATATCCAATAAATGTAAACAAAGTACATTATCAAAGGATTCATTGAAAATGGTGTATACTATCCATGAATCAATTCTATTGAGCCACAGGAGGTCATTAACGTAGTTCAACAGAAATAAATGAATCAGTTTATCCATACAAGATATGTGCAGCAAGTCATTAATTCAATAAATATATAGATTTCAGCAATGTGCCATGTTATGGGTAAAGGACACCATCAATGGGATCAGAAATGTACCATTTTATTTGATATAAAGGAGACAATCATTATATGTTATATACACATACACACACACACACACACACATACATACACAGGATCAGTGGCATTTGACACTGTCCACCACCACTCGCTATTACAAAGACTCCATCATCTTTGAAAGTGCTCCAAAATGGATTGCTTCTTATCTCAGAGAAGACAAAGCTTGTCATACC
Source organism: Calotriton arnoldi (assembly GCA_963921515.1). NCBI lineage: Eukaryota > Metazoa > Chordata > Amphibia > Caudata > Salamandridae > Calotriton > Calotriton arnoldi. Next base: position 559,392 of record CAWUFW010002020.1, on the reverse strand, counting down.
TACCACCTTTTTTGGAATACACTCAAACCAGAATCGACCTGTTCAAATTCACTAGAAAACTTAAATTGCATAAATATTTCAAACTGAAACCAAAGGCACAACGACCGAGAAGAACTGAAGGGCAACCTTCAGCAACGGACATCTTAACGGGACATGATCTTGCAACGATACAGATCGTAGAAGACCCTAGCCAAAAAACGTTATATACAATTCAGGCACGGTGTGTTACCACTCCGTGGCTTTACAAATAACTGGGGGGGTGCTTTAACTAAGGGTTGTCCGGTCTGTGATAACACTCCAGAGACGGATCAACATTTATTGTTCTTCTGTCCGGCATATAGAAAGATCAGGCACCGATGGCTACAACAGGTCTGCCGGCACCTCGGGACAAACCATTGTGTTGAGGCTTATAGGATATTAAAATACGATACTAGCCTCCCTATTATGTACTCAGTCTCTCGATATTTATTTTCAATGTGGTGTGTACGTTTAACTATATTAAAATGTAGCCTGGTCTAATTGGATTTTTTTTAGCTCATTACCGTTTTTATGTATTTTTTTAATAATCGTAACTTTTTAATACACATAATTGAGTAGTTATATGTACATTAATCTTTTTATCTGGAGTTTTTTTTAATGTATTAGTATTCCTTCTTGGGAAATTGAACTGTATGAAATGTGTCCCATTTTTATCTGTGCTTTTATGGCCAGAAAGGCCAAAATAAAGATTTTTTGAATTGAATTGAATTGAATTGAAAACGAACATTCACAAGATCAGAGTACAAGCACATTAATAAGAACGGAAACCACAGGAGTAGATCAGAGGGCCTTTGCAACCCCTTTCAAACCGGCCTCAACATTTCTACCGCAGTTGCCGAGCGATGCCATTGACATCTTCGCAGAAGCGGTCAATAAGGATCTTTTACGAGTGAGATGTAAACAGCAAAGCAAAAACAACAACAAAAGCAACAGTACACCTTACACTATATACTGTTTGATTTGCCCATGTGGTCTAAGATACATTGGTAGTACCATTCATCCGATAAAGATACGGATCTTAGAACACATGAGAGCAATTAAGATCAGAGATGTCCCTTATCCAGTAGCCAGACACTTCGGTGCAGAACATGAGAGCAATAGAGATCTTCTTAGGTTCTTCTGCTTGGATCATGTACCGATCAATCCTAGGGGGGGGACAGGATCACAAGCTTAAGAAGATTAGAATCAAGATATATTATTGATCTTCAAACAAAGGCCCCCAATGGCATGAACATCAACGAAGAATTAGCTGTACATTTGGGTGAAGGCTAGACAGGTCAAATAAAAATGAGGGTCAGACTGAAGATGAAAAGATAGACAGGTCGAATAACAATAAGGGTCAGACTGAAGATGGAAAGGAAATGGGTGTCACTGCCTTTGTAAGGAAAGATCATAGTCCTCAGTTTCATTTTGGTCCTTTACTTTGTGCTGCTATGTTCATTTGGAATGAGTGTTAAATTTTATTTCACATTATTTTTTATTTCCCCATACAAATTTACTTGCTGCATTAAATGAGGGCACGGGGAAATATGAAGATTGATTCAAGCAAGTAATCAAAAGGCATATAGGAGGATGCGAGTGGCCCATATAGGGCGGCATAAACAGAATTGATGGAAATTATATTGAGGCCGATCAAATTTTAACAAAGGACATCACTATTGTGATGTGGTCTCCTGAATGGTGGGAGAATATTAAGAATGGTTGCCCATCCAGGGCTTGATCGTATCAACATAAATATGAATGTTCACAGAAGCGTGTTAAAAAGCATGAAATTGGTCGGAAAAGAATGAAAATGTCAATTCACATGACGCATTTTACGATATAATATTGAGTTCTCACAGTATGAATTGTGGAATATAATGCGTTATACACGGTTCATCCACCACTCCAAAATGGGGACTATGCTTACTTGGTATCAAGTCCTTTGTTGATGCAAGTGTCCTCATCGTAATTGATTCAAATATGGCCGCCTGTTCACACCGAGGAAGGCGTTAGCCGAAACGCATCTGTTTTTGCAAAGAGTTCATGTGAAAATAAAATACTTTTGAACTCACCCCCGAGAGTGCTGCATTTCATGCGTATGAGGCATGGAGTTTGGGAGCAGACATTTGGATAGTGAGCACACCCCCGCAAACTAAGCACCGTCCGCGAGTGCACGGGCAAAGGTGAATAAGGAGCATTGATATATATATATATATATCAACACAAGAACACCAGACTTGGTGAGCCGCACGTCTTGTGTGTAACTATATTTCCGCAAGGCAGCACTGCTTACATCAATCACTGCTTTGAAATTCATCTGCCCAATTCGAACTCCTTACGCGTTTCGAGCGCCACGCGCTCTTGATCACAGGTGTAGGGCAAAACATGGTGCAGCATACTTCTGCAACTCGGTGTCACAATTTCTGGTCTCTCCAACTGGGCGTATCCGCCAAGTGCATCTTGGTACTCCGAGTTCTTTTTTCAGGTAAGTTTTACATTATAGCGGTTGCCACATTCATATTCCAAAATTCAATCACCTTAGTAGGTTTCTCAGTCAGTTAACGGATGTGGCAGTACTGTATTTCTTCCTTTGTTTGCAGAAAACACAAGGCTCCGTATCGCCTGGGTGTAATAACCCGCTGGACACCACTGCATGCGTGGGGGGGCTCACCGCGAAAGAAATATAGTGTATAGATAGATAGATAGATAGATAGATAGATAGATAGATAGATAGATAGATAGATAGATAGATAGATAGATAGATAGATAGATAGAAATATCCCACTGGCGGTCACCAGTAGGTAGCTATAGTTAGGACTTGATTGCTATTAAAAAGCTGTTTTTCAGTTGCCTACATCTTTGGTGCTGGTTGATGAATCTTCACGATATTTTCCCAAACATTCAACACTCACGTAAGCTTGTGTCAGGAAAGTTTTAGGGTGGCCCATCAAGTGGGGGCCGAGAAAAAGGGGGGGGGTCCCAAAACGTATTTTCCCCATGTTAATTCCAATAGGACCTTTGAACAAGCCAACAGCCCGAACCGCTGGCCAGAATTATACCAAATTTGGCAGTAAGCTAGGTTTTTGTGATTTGGTGTAGGTCCATTCAGTAGTTTTAGAGATGATTAACTGGAAAACAAATTTGTATATATAGGGATGCGGACCCTCAGCGGATCCACCCGTGGGGGATCCGCGGATTCACACGCCACAGCAAAGTCCTGATTGGCTGGCTGCACCTCCACAGAAAAGTTGCGGCCACCATTTTGTTTGTTGGGGAAACGGTCCCTGGGGCTGAAAATGTGTTTGGAAATTTAATGAAGTGGTCAGGTGAGATGTTTCATGACCCCATGTACATGTTGTAAAAGAGGACTGAGCATGTATTCTAGGGTCAGAAATGAGGGGAAATGTTTTTTTTGGCCACTCACGAAATGTGTGGATCCCTCGCGGGCTTTAGCACGGCCCTCATGTAACTCCGTGGGGATCTGCGGATTTTGCGTGGCTGGAAAAATTTATTTTTTTACACTTTTCTTCCTGTCACAGCTACTCACATACCCATACAGATGGCACACCCACTCTCATACCCATACAGACACTCTCACATCCAGTCTACACCCATAGAGACACTGCCACGCCCATTCACACACCTATACAGAGACTCTCATTCCCATTTACAAACCCATACAGAGACTCTCACACCCAGAGTTACATCTATATAGACACTTTTACACCCATTCACATGCCCATACAAACACTATCACACCCATTCACATATCATACAGACACTGTTACACTCATTCACAACACATACAGAGGCTCTCACACTCATTCACAACCCATACAGAGACTCTCACACCCACACTTACATCCATACCCATACTGACCCTCTCACACCGTCTTACAGCTATGCAGACATTGTTACACTCATTTACAAACCCATACAGAGACTCTCACACCCACTCTTACACCTATATAGACACTTTTACACCAACTCACATACACATACTGACACTGTCACAACTGTTCACATATCTTATAGACACTGTTACACCCATTCACAATCCCATACAGAGACTCTCACATGCACACTTACATCCATACAGAGACTTTCACACCCAGTCACATACCATACAGACCCTCTCACACCCAGTCTTACAGCTATGCAGACATTGTTACACTCATTTACAAACCCATACAGACTCTCACACCCACACTTACATCTATATAAACAGTTTTACATCCACTCTCACACCCACACTTACATCTATATAAACAGTTTTACATCCACTCACATACCCATACAGAGACTGTCACAACCATTCACATATTTTACAGACACTGTTTCACCCATTCACAAACCCATACAGAGACTCTCATGCGCACACTTACATCCATACAGAGACTTTCTCACCCAGTCACATACCCATACACACTCTCTCACGCCCACTCTTACACCTGCATGCCTCCTGGTGCACTATTAGTTGGGCCATTAAGTCCCCTTGGCTCTTGAGGGTCCTTGGGGGCCAACTACCCCATCTGTTATCTCTAGTAAGTCCCACACAGCGGGACTGCTGAGAGGTCTTCGGAGGCCATGCCCCCTTTATCTACCACTCTGCAAATGTGCACTACTGGTTGGGGAATGAAGTCCTCTTGGATGTTGAGGTACCTTGGGGGCCAAGAAGCCCTCCTGTTACCTTCAGGAAGTCCCATACAGCGGGATTCCTGAGAGCTGGTCAGAGGCTCCACCTTCCTTCTCCACCGCTCTGCAAACGCCATTATGACTTAAAAAACCATAGAAATTCACTGAAAAAAACAAAGGTTACAGGGACGGTATAGTTAGGAATTAGAATTTTTAAAAACCTTAGAAATTCACTGAAGAAACCAAAGGTTACAGGGATGTTATATTTAGGAAAGGGAATTAAAAAACCTTAGAAATTCACTGAAAAAACAAAGGTTACAGGGGCATTATAGTTAGGCTTAAGTTTCACACGTACAAAACCAGAGAAATTCAGCAGTTATAGTTAGCTGAGTTAACTATAAGAAGCGCCCCTGAAATGCACTGCTTATGACCTCACATATTACATCACTCATGACATGGTCAGTGACATCATCCACAAAATCACTAATGCACCCACTCACACCCACTCCCACTCCCACACAACAATTCATAAACCCATTCACAGACCCTTACCAGTACTTACGCACACTGATTCATAGATCTATACAAACATCCACTCACTCACCCATACAGCCACTCACACACTGTCAGTCACCCATAGAGCTACTCACACATCTACTCACTCACCCATACAGTCAGTTACACAGCCACATAGCCATACAGTTACACACACCCACTTACTCATACATATACTAACATGTACTCACTCATCTATACAGTCACTGACATAAGCACACACTCACCCATACAGCCACTCTCACATTCACTAACTCACCCATACAGGAACTCATATACCGCATCACTCACCAATACGGCCTTTCACATACCAGGTTACTCACCCTTATACCACTGACACATCCACTCACCCACACAGCCATACACACACTCACTCATCCATACAGCCCCTCATACACACACTCACTAACCCATACAGCCACTGACTCACCCACTCACTCTTCCATACAGACAGTCACACACCTCCTCACCCACCCACACAGACAGCCAGACATCCATATAGGTACTCAGATAACCACTCAATCACCCATACAGCCACTCACGTACCCACTCACACACCCATACAGCCACTTAGACATCAACTACCAGACTGTTAAAAGCATTCACACAACCAGTCACTCCCCCATACATTCACTGAGACACATAATCACTCACCTACACAGTCAGTCACACACCCACTGAATCATCCATACAGGCACTCATACACCCACTTATTCACCAATACACCTTGGGACATATATTTAACACTCATAAACTTTTTTAAAACACTCACAGTAACTGGATGATGTCATCAGTGATGTCATTGAGATCTCATCAATGATGTCATCAGTGATGTCACTGACCATGTCATGAGTGATGTAATATGTGAAGTCATAAGCAGTGCATTGCGGGGCGTGAGTTATAGTTAGCTCAGCTAACTATAACTGTTGAATTTCACTGGTTTTGTACGAGCGAAATCTGACCCTAACTATAACGTCCAGGTAACCTTTGGTTTTTTCAATGAATACATATATATATATACATATATACATATATATATATATGTATATATACATATTTATATGTATATATATATATATATATCAAGACAATACTCTTTCAGTCTTAGAATTCTGTATATATTATGCAAGAAAAGAAGCAGGGAACTCTGGGTAGTTCCCACGTTTAGGTGGAGAGCAGCTCTTTATATGGAGTATCCTACAACACCACCAACACCCTGAATCTGCTCACCTCGAATGTATGTTTTTCTCGCAGAGTTTTTAAGCATAGGATTAGCACAGTTCCATCCACGCCAATCTAGAATGTGACAAAGCCTATTGTCATTTTTACAGCACTTATGATATGTGGAATATATATCATAAAGAATCCATTCACCGCAGGTAAGGAAGGGGATCCATGAATTAATTTAATGGAGATGTAGGATATTCACTGGAGATACCTGACATCTTCAATGTGTGCATTCATTTGAGGAACGAGGATCATCAATGTATCAGCTATGACATACATGAGATTGTCAATCTATCCCTAGATTGGAAAGCAATGGAATCATCAATACATCCATTCATTTGAGCAATAGACATTCATTCTTTAAAGAATCAATTTAATAGAACTAAAGGAAATCATCCCAAAATCAATGTATTTGTATTTCGTGCTGGTATACGTGTTTGTGGATTTATCTATTCTTTCGTTATGCAAAAGATAATCAATGTACCAATTTAATGGAAATATAATAAATCATTGTTGCATCTGTGCAATGGAAAGAAAGGTTTTTATCTATTTACTATGCCTGGGTGACATTTTCATTAAGCTTGCATAGTTTTGTATAATTTCCAGCATTTCACATTACACGAAATCCCCAAAATTACACCATCGTGCCACGCTATGCAATTTCTAGTTTGTTCAGGTAAAAAACCTATTGCTGGAGTACAGGAACAATACGAGCAAAAAGAGCGCGACTGACTGTTGTTCGTGGCACGTATGTTTTTTTATGCTATTATTTTAACTGGAAATGTCAGATTTGCATTTTGCATCATTTTTCTGAAAAAGAATTTATGCTATTATTTTATCGGGAAATGCCAGTTTTGCATTTTGCATAATTTGGCATCAGTTTTCTGAAATTTTAAATAATTACACAAAAGAAAATTATGCGAATTGTGCACATTCCTGCTATTTCCCCAATCGTTTGAGTTATGAGTAATTATCAATGTATCCATATATTGGAGATACATACGATCATTAATGTATGTGGATTTCACAGATCATCAATGTATCCATTCAGATCAGATACACAAGGTTATTAATGGATCAATTCATTGGAGAAATGAGAGATCATCTATCGAAGCAGTGGCGATACAGGAGAATATCACTGTACCCATTCACTGGAAAAAGAGCGTTGCCATTTTACCCATTCACTTAAGATATAAGAGATCATTTACAGATCTATTAATTGGAAATATGAAATATCTATTGATTTACTCATTGAATGTAAAAAATCATCAAAATATTAATTTAATGGAGCTACGGAAGATCATTGATGTATCTGGACATTGGAATTATAAATCCATGTATCCATTCAATTGGATTACAGGAGATCAATGTAACTATTCACTGAGACACAGGAGATCAATGTATCCATTGACTAAGCTACAGCAAATCAATGTACAATTCACTGAGACACAGGAGATCGATGTATCCATTGACTGAGATACAGGTGATTGATGAATCCATTGATTAAGATACAGGAGAATAATGTATTCATTCCCTGGAATACAGGAGATCCATGTAACTGTTCACTGGGATACAGGAGATCAATATATCTATTCACTGGGATACAAGATATCAATGTATCCATTCACTGCGATACAGGAGAATGATGTATCCTTTCACTAGAATACAGAAGATCAATGTACCCTTCACTGGGATACAGGAGATTAATGCCCCATTCAGTGGGATACAGGAGATTAACATACTATTCACTGGGATACAGAAGATCAATGTATCTATTCACTGTGATACACAAGATCATTGTATCCATTCACTAGGATACAGTCAATCAATGTACTGTTAACTGAGATACAGTAGATCAGTGTATCCAAGCACTAGGATACAGGAGATCGACGTACCATTCAATGAGACATACAAGATCAATGTATCCATTCGCTGTGATACAGGAGATTAATGTATCCATTCACTGGAATACAGGAGATCGACGTATCCATTCAGTGGGATACAGGAGATCGATATATCCATTCACAGGGACACAGGAGATCAACATAACCATTCACTGAGCAAAAGGAGATTGATGTATCCATTCACTGCGATAGAGGAGATCAATGTATCCTTTCACTGGGATACAGGACATCAATTTACCATTCACTGGAACACAGGAGATTGATGTATCCATTGACTAGGATACAAGAGATCGATGTATCTATTCACTGAGATACAGGAGGTCGATGTAGCCGTTCGCTGGGATATAGGAGATCGATGTAACCATTTGCTGGAATACAGGAGATCGATATATCAATTCACTGGGATAAAAGAGATCAGTGTATCCATTCATTGGGATACAGGAGATCGATATTTCCATTCACTGAGATACACGAGATCAATGTCACCATTTATTGAATCTCTGAGACGTTATCAATGTATCCATACACTGGGATACAGGAGATCAATGTACCCTTCACTGTGATACAGGAGATTGATGTATCCAGTCACTGGGATACAGGAGATCAATGTATCCATTCACTGACATACAGTAGATCGATGTATACATTTACTGGGGTACAGGCGATCAATGTACCATTCACTGGGATACAGGAGATCGACATATCTATTCAGTGAGACACAGAAGATCAATGTATCCAATCCCTGGGATACAGGAGATCAACATATCCATTCAGTGAGACACTGAAGATCAATGTATCCATTCCCTGGGATACAGGAGATCGATGTATTCATTCACTGGAACACAGGAGATCCACGTATCCATTCACTGAGATAAAGATACAGGAGCTCAATGTTCCATTCACCTGGATACAGGAGATCAATGTATCTATTCACTGGGATATAGGAGATCGATGTATCCATTCACTGTGATACAGGATATTGCTGTATCCATTCACTGGGAAACAGGAGATCAACGTATCCATTTACTGGGATACAGGCGATCAATGTATCATTAACCTGGAAACAGGAGATCAATGTATCCATTGCCTGGGATACAGGAGATTGACATATCTATTTAGTGAGACACAGGAAGTTGATGTATCCAATCACTAGAACACAGGAGATCGACATATCTATTCACTGTGATCAAGTAGATCAATGTATCCATTCATAGCGATAGAGGAAATCAATGTATCCATTCACTGGGATACAGGAGATTTATGTATCATTCACTTGGATACAGGAGATCAATGTATCCATTCACTGATATACAGGAGATCAATGTATCTATTCACTGGGATTATGGAGACCAATGTACCATTCACTGGGATACAGGAGATCAATGTACCATTCACTGGGATGCAGGAGATCGATATATTCAATCACTAAGATACAGAAGATCAACATTTCCATTCACTGGGACACATAAGATCAATGTATCCATTCACTGGAATACAGGAGATCAATGTATCGATTCACCATGATTCAGGAGATTGACATATCCATTCACTGGGACACAGAATATCAATGTATCCATTCACTGGGATACAGGAGATCAACGTATCCATTCACCGAGACACAGAAGACTGAAATATCCATTCACTGGAATACAGGAAATCAATGTATCTATTCACTGGGATACAGAAGATCGATGTATCCATTCACTGGGATACAGGAGACTGATGTATCCATTCACTGGGATACAAGAGATCAATGTACCCCTCACTTGGGATACAGGAGATTAATGTATCGATTCACTGTGATAGAGAAGATTGATGTATCCATTCACTTGCATGCAGGAGATCGATGTATCCATTCACGGATATATATGAGATCAATGTATCCATTCGCTGGGATAGAGAAGATCGAATTATCTGTGCACTGGGATACAGGAGATCAATGTATCCATTCAGTTGGATACAGGAGATCAATGTATCCATTCACTGGGATTCAGGAGATTAATGTATCCAATCACTAAGATACAAAAGATCAACGTTTCCATTCACTGGGACACATAAAATCAATGTATCCATTCACTGGAATACAGGAGATCAGTGTATCCCTTCACTGAAATACATGAGATCAATGTATCCAGTCACTGGAATACAGGATATTGACATATCCATACACTGCGATACAGGAGATCGATGTTTCCATTCACTTAGATACAGAAGATTGATGAATCCATTCACAAAGGTACAGGAGATTGTGTTATCCATTCACTGGGATGCAGGAAATCGATGTACCCATTCACTAAGATACAGGAGATCAATGTGCCATTCACTGGGATACAGGAGATCGATATATATGTTCACTTGGATATAGGAGTTCAATATACCTGTTCACTGGGATTCACAAGATCAATGTATCCATTTAGTGGGATTCAGGAGATCGAAATATCCATTCACTGGGATACAGGAGATCAATATACCATTCACTGCAATGCAGGAGGTCTGTTTATTCATTCACTGAGATACAGGAGGATGGATGTACCCATTCAATGGGATGCAGTTGATCAATGTATCCATTCACTGGGATACAGGAGATCGATGTATCATTTCACTGGGGTACAGGAGGTCGACAAATCCATTCACTGGGATACAGGAGATCGATATATCCATTTATTGGGATACAGGAGATCAATGTATCCATTCACTGGGATACAGGAGATCAATATATGCATTCACTGGGAGTACAGGAGGTCAATGAATCCATTCACTGGGATACAGGTGATAGATGTATCCATTCACTAGGATACAGTAGATCGAAGTAGTAACTCACTGGAGACACTGAAAAACATCATTGATCTCTTACTGGGTGATAGAAACTTATTGCAATGCTTCTGTCCTACACATACTCCTGGTATTGTGAGCTTTCGTCAGATCACCCCTCAGCCAAGTATTCCAGTTCCCTGAAGCACACGTTGTGCTATGAGTACGGCGCTCAAGAAATTATGTACCTAGTTCCTTCTGGCTCCCCAGCACCAGAGAACTCATTCTTTCAACCAACCAGTCAGTCAGTCAAGGTATAAAAGTAAAGGTACATTCAAATCACTAACCAAGTAAAATTTATTGAACTCAGTCCCATGGAAATACAGAGATGTGTCCTAAAATCACACCAGGTTTCAGTGCAGAGCTGGGACTTGAACTTGGGAACTCCTGGCTCCAAACCCATCAGAAGAGGAGAGAATAAGCGATTGGGAGCAGGGAAAAAATGAAGCAGAGGTAGGGCAGAAAGGCGCGAAGGAAAGATGAGAAAAAGGATGAGAAGAGCAGGTGGGAAAGTGGGAAGGGTTTAGGTGAGATGAGATCTAAGGGCAAAACAGAGGCCATGGGGTGGTGAGAGGAGGTTCAGTATACCAGGAGCACAGGAGATCTAAAGTGACAGAGAGCACAGAAAGAGGGTACAGTAAATGATGTGGGTGGCATAACTGAAGAAGGACAGGCCAGACAGAGGTTTGGAAAAAGAAAGTGTGAAACAGCAAGAAGATGGAAGGTGAAAATAGTGAGAAAAATCACAGAAAGTGGACTTTCCTCACTATAGAGGAGAAAGCAGAGAAGGCTAAAGGTGAGAAGAAGAGAAACAGTTTGATGAGGTATGTGCTGGAGAGTGGAATTAGGGGTTGAGTATTGATAATACATGAGAGTAGGGAAAAGGACAGAAATTAGTAAGAGAAGTGTGAAAAAAAAGATGCGGAGACCAGTCGCGGTCCGTGTAGGAGTGCTGGCCAAGCGTGACGTGGGGCGGGGAGGGGCAGGGTGGGGTGGCAAGTACGGATTACGGACCAATACAGGTAAGTAAACATTTAAATCAATAAAACGAATTTCGTTGTGAGCGCTGCATCGCCCAATGCGTTGCAGTGCGCGCAACAAAATTCGTTTCATTGATTTAAATGTTTACTTACCTGTATTGGTCCGTAATCCGTACTTTGCTACCCACCCACCCTGCCCCTCCCCCGCCCCACGTCACCGCCCGGCCGGCACTCCTACACGGACCGCGACTGGCGGAGACAACAATAGGCAAAAGGGGAGGGCGGTGGACAGAGGAGATGGTAGGGAATGGAAAGATGAAAGGAGCATAGGGAGGGAGGAAAGAACAAAAGACAAGAGTGAAGAGAAGGTTTTATGAGAGGGGAGGAAAGAGACAGTATGGAAAACATGAGAATACAAGGGTATGGAAGTAGAGAGGGGAAAGATGTGAGAGTAAGATAAGGGAATAAACATGAGAAGGGAGGAAGATGAAATGACAGCAGGGAAATGAAGGAACAGTAGGGAAGGGAAGGAGGGGGTAGGTGGATAGGTGGAGGAGGGGGAAAACAATAGGTGAAGGGAGTCAGGACAGAAAAAAGGGTGCTAAAAGATGGTGAGAGTATTGGAAAGTGAGGCTGGAAGAGATTAAAGAAAAGGGAAGAAAGAACATAACGGAGGGAGAAGAGAAAGAGTGGAAACTAGAAGGTGAGTGATCAGGAAGAAGGAGTGAGGAGCAGGAGGGACCAAGAAAAGCTAGGACAGAGAAGTGTAGGGGAGATGGAGAGAGAAGGAGATGGTAGGAGATAGGAGAGGGGATAAGGAGCAGCAGAGAGAAAAAGAATAAAGGTAGTGGGGGGGAGGGGTGGGAATGGGGTACAGGGTGGAGGGAATCAGGAGGCACTAGAGGCCCAGGAGGAGGGAGCAGGAGAGGCGCGGGAAAGAGGAGCATGGAGGGAAGGGAGAAGAAAAGTATGTTAAAGGGGAGGAGACATGAGACGCGCAAAGAAATAGAAGAGGGCAGTAAAGAACAAATAGAATAGAAGAGAAAAGAGAACAGGTGAGTGGAGACAGCATGTAGGTGTAAGGAGTGGAGGGAGGGAGGAAGGAAATTGAAGCAACAAAAGGTAGAAGAAGGCAGGAAGGAGTGCGGATGGCAGAGGGGAAAGAGCTGAAGTGGAAAGGAAGGTGAGAACAGGAGAGGGGTAACGTGTGCGAGGGACAGTGTCAAATGTATAAGAGGAGAGAGGGAAACAAGGAGGTGAAGAGAGAAGAAACTGTGAGTGGAGGTACCCCAGAGAGAGGAGGGGAGGATGGAGCAGAGAAAGGGGGAGTAAAACGTCGTATGGATGAAATGAGGAGAGGAGGGGCATGAGGAGAGAATGGGTGGAATAGCTGGAGAGGGAACCGGTGGAGAGTGGGATCATCTAAGAAGGAGAGAGTGCAGGAAGAGAAGAGAACTGAAACATCAGAAAAGAGAATGTGAGATGTAGGGGAGTAGGTGATGTCATTAGAGAGGGGATAGAGTGAAAGCGAGGGCTCCCAAGGGAGAGAAGTAAATGCAAGGGTTGCAAGAGCTTAAACATCGCCCAGGTCATGTGTGACACTTTCAGCCAGTCCTGTCTTTCAGGCGGCAGTGCATTGCATTCTGGGACTTGTAGGTTCGCTTTTCCCACCACATTATGGACTCACGAATGCTGTAAACGGAAAGCCGGAGTGGGTGGACTGGAGGCGTCACACATGGTGGAGGGGCACTTGCTAGTTCTGCTTGAAATGGGTGGAGGAGGGAGCGAGAGGGCTAAGAGGGTGAGAGGAAAGTGAGAAGAGACTGGGAGAAGGAAGCGAAGAAGGCCTGTGAGGCTGGGGTAGCAGAGACTGTGGGGGTGAGACAGAGAAGGATGCGTCAAGAAACAGGAAGCCGGAAGTGAGGAAGATAGAATGGGAGAAAAGGGAGCGCGTGGGAGTCAAAGAGAGAAGAGTGGTGGGGAGATGGAGGGAGGGGTGCGCGGGAGGTGGAAAGGGGGGAGGGAGGAAGTAGCATTGAAATAGCGTTCATCGGAGAACTGAACAAACCAAAGGTGGGGTGAGGCGGTCACCGTGGGGGTGTGGAGAGGAGAGGGGGCCATGGAGCGGTGGGGGACCTGGTGTGGATGTGGGTGCTGGGCAGGCAGCAGGGGGGGGGGTTGTACCATCTAGGGAAGGGAGAAAAACGGCAGAGGACACGACACGGGATGCATGAAGTAATCTGGAGGGAATGAAGTAACTCGGGGGCAGAAACGAAACAACGGACGCCAGGTGGAGGGAAGCCACAGGGGAGAGACTGAAACTGGGGAGAGAAGAAGAGGAGCCGGGGAAGAGGGGGTGGCGGGGGGGCAGGTAAGGTTCAGCCGGGCACAGGGGCGGGGGCACGAGGAGGGAGGAGAGGACCTGCCGTAGGGGCAGTGTGGGATGATAGGAGGCGAGAAGAGGGCCGGGGTACCGGCAGAATAGATGTGATGGCAGTGGGGGGGCAAGAGAAGTGTCAGAGAATGAATGGGGTGAAGGACATCGAAGTGGAAGAGTAGTGTGACAGAATAGGGGTGAAGGGCAGTGGAGGGAAGAGTTATGTGGCAATAGGGGTGGAGGGCAGTGGAGTTGGAAGAGTTATCTGGCAATAGGGGTGGAGGGCAGAGGAGTTGAAGAGTTATCTGGCATTAAGGGTGGAGGTCAGTGGAGTTGGAAGAGTTATCTGGCATTAAGGGTGGAGGTCAGAGGAGTTGAAGAGTTATCTGGCATTAAGGGTGGAGGTCAGAGGAGTTGAAGAGTTATCTAGCCTTAAGGGTGGAGGTCAGAGGAGTTGAAGAGTTATCTGGCATTAAGGGTGGAGGTCAGTGGAGTTGGAAGAGTTATCTGGCATTAAGGGTGGAGGTCAGAGGAGTTGAAGAGTTATCTGGCATTAAGGGTGGAGGGCAGTGGAGTTGGAGAGTAATGTGACAGAATGAGGGTGAGTGCAGTGGGGTGGAAGGAAGCGTAGTGTGACAAATTGGGGGTGAAGGGCAGTAGGGTGAACGACTAGTGTCAGACAGAGTTGGGAGAAGCCAGGGTTACGGTCGGTGTATGGGGGGTGGGCAGGGCAGAGGGTAGAGTTTGGGCGGCAGGCAGAATTAAGGTAAAAGGGTGGGGGAGGGAGCAGGCAGCGTACAGGTGAGTCGGTGGGGTAGAACAGAAGTGTGACAGCATAAATAGAGGTGGACGGGTGGGAGAGGGCGGTGACGGGCAGCGGGTTGATAGGGTACAGTGACGGGCAGAGCGGAGGTCGGGGGCAGCGGGTTGAGAGGGTACAGTGACGGGCAGAGCGGAGGTCGGGGGCAGCCGGTGGGCGTGCCGGGAATGGGAGTGAGGCAGTAGGAATGGTGCAGGAAAGTTGGAGGTGACAGGGATGCGGGGGACAAAGGTCACAGAGGGGTTAACGGCAGAGGGGGGTCGGAGGAGAGTTGGGGGATTACATATTAGGGGTGGGCAGGAATGTCTGAGTTGGGCTGAAGACAGGATGGGGGTGATGGGCAAAGCGAGTGGCAGAGTCCAAAAACGTTGAGGTACAGACAGGATACACAAGTTGGGCACGGAGAGCCCGGAAGTGGGGGCAGATGCCACGGGGATGGGTACAGAGAGGATGCAGAAGATGGTATGTGAGAGTGGCAGATACTTGGGGCGCCGAGAGATTGGAGGTGGGTGGGAGATGCCACAGAGAGGGGGTACAGACAGAAGATGGGAGTGTCCCGAGGATGTGGGTGATAGGAGTTCCACAGAGTTGGGGGGGGAGGGTGCGCTCTGGATGGAGGAAATGGCGACGAGGCTGGCAGGGATGGGGTACACACAGGATACACGAGGCGAAGCGGCGGGAGTGCCACAGAGCACACAGGGCGCAGGAGTAGTCGGCGGAAGTGCCAGAGAGTAGAGGCGCCGAGAGATTGGCGGTGGATGGGAGTGCCACAGAGCTGGGGTGCAGAAGAAGGCAGGAGATCAGAGGAGGGAGTGGCAGAGAGATGGGGGCAGACAGGATGCAGGTGGTGGGCGGGGGGAGTGCCAGAGAGTTGGGGTGCAGGCAGCTAGAGTGGAGGTGACGTGGGCTGGGAGTGCCAGAGAGCGGGGGCACACACAGGACGCATGCAATGGGCCGTGATAGAGACAGGCAGACAGAACGGGGGGGACAAGCCGTGGCAGACAGGCGGACGCCCAGGAGCACACGTAGACACAGCCGCTGCATCCTACCCTTCAGCTGGGCCGCTAGCCTTTCCTCGCTCGGCTTATGTAAAAGGCATTCGGCTTCTTTCGCAGCCTGAGCAATATTGCGTGAAATTAACTTAATCTTATTCAATCCTCCCTCCCCTTTTGTGAAAAAAGAGAAAAATAAGGGAAAAGGCATCCTTCGAAAGTGGTTACCTAGCAACTAAATTTCTTCCCGGTGGTACATGCCTCCGCTCCTCTCAACTTGTGCGGGCGGCTGCCGCCGGAAGGGACATGTATAGGCACGTCAGGCTTGGACACAGGCCGCGCCAAGAAGCCAGCCATCGGCACACGGCGCTGAACGAGCCAGCCTTTGACAAAGCAGGACGCTCGACCAGCATGCCATGGACACATGCCGCTCAACAAATGCAAGCCGAGGACACATGCCGCTCAACAAATGCAAGCCGAGGACACATGCCGCTCAACAAATGCAAGCCGAGGACACATGCCACTCAACAAATGCAAGCCATGGACACAGGCCCTCGACAGATGCGAGCCATGGACACAGGCCCTCGACAGATGCAAGCCATGGACACATGCCGCTCAACAAATGCAAGCCGAGGACACATGCCGCTCAACAAATGCAAGCCGAGGACACATGCCGCTCAACAAATGCAAGCCATGGACACAGGCCCTCGACAGATGCGAGCCATGGACACAGGCCCTCGACAGATGCGAGCCATGGACACCGGCCCTCGACAGATGCGAGCTATGGACACAGGCTGCTCAACAAATGCAAGCCATGGACACAGGCCGCTCGGCAAATGCAAGCCATGGACACAGGCCGCTCGGCAAATGCAAGCCATGGACACAGGCCTCTCGGCAAATGCAAGCCATGGACGCAGGCCGCTCGGCAAATGCAAGCCATGGACACAGGCCGCTCGGCAAATGCAAGCCATGGACACAGGCCTCTCGGCAAATGTAAGCCATGGACACAGGCCGCTCGGCAAATGCAAGCCATGGACACAGGCCGCTCGGCAAATGCAAGGATGGACACAGGCCGCTCGGCAAATGCAAGCCATGGACACAGGCCCTCGACAGATGCGAGCTATGGACACAGGCTGCTCGGCAAATGCAAGCCATGGACACAGGCCTCTCGGCAAATGCAAGCCATGGACACAGGCCGCTCGGCAAATGCAAGCCATGGACACATGCCGCTCGGCAAATGCAAGCCATGGACACATGCCGCTCAACTCATGCAAGGCTGGACACAGGCCGCTCGGCAAATGCAAGCCATGGACACAGGCCCTCGACAGATGCGAGCTATGGACACAGGCTGCTCGGCAAATGCAAGCCATGGACACCGGCCCTCGACAGATGCGAGCCATGGACACAGGCCCTCGACAGATGCGAGCTATGGACACAGGCCGCTCGGCAAATGCAAGCCATGGACACAGGCCGCTCGGCAAATGCAAGCCATGGACACAGGCCGCTCGGCAAATGCAAGCCATGGACACTGGCCCTCGACAGATGCGAGCTATGGACACAGGCCGCTCGGCAAATTCAAGCCATGGACACAGGCCCTCGACAGATGCGAGCCATGGACACAGGCCTCTCGGCAAATGCAAGCCATGGACACAGGCCGCTTGGCAAATGCAAGCCATGGACACAGGCCGCTCGGCAAATGCAAGCCATGGACACAGGCCCTCGACAGATGCGAGCCATGGACACCGGCCCTCGACAGATGCGAGCTATGGACACAGGCTGCTCGGCAAATGCAAGCCATGGACACAGGCCGCTCGGCAAATTCAAGCCATGGACACAGGCCGCTCGGCAAATTCAAGCCATGGACACAGGCCGCTCGGCAAATGCAAGCCATGGACACAGGCTGCTCGGCAAATGCAAGGATGGACACAGGCCCTCGACAGATGCGAGCCATGGACACAGGCCGCTCGGCAAATGCAAGCCATGGACACAGGCCGCTCGGCAAATGCAAGCCATGGACACAGGCTGCTCGGCAAATGCAAGGATGGACACAGGCCGCTCGGCAAATGCAAGCCATGGACACAGGCCCTCGACAGATGCGAGCTATGGACACAGGCTTCTCGGCAAATGCAAGCCATGGACACATGCCGCTCAACTCATGCAAGGATGGACACAGGCCGCTCGGCAAATGCCAGCCATGGACACAGGCCGCGCGAGGAATGCCAGCCGTGGACGCAAGCTGCTCAACAAATTTTAGGAAGCTGTCTCTGTATATACTATACCAAAGTAAGGTATAGTGTGCACAGGGTTCAGGGAGCCCCTAGAAGTATAAGCAGAGGCTAAATTAGGTAAGTACTAACAGCTCTCTTTGTGGTAGTGTGGGCAAGCAGTTAGGCCTATCAGGAGGATGTGTTAAGTATTTATTGTATTCACTCTATCAAGGGCTGATTACACACTCAGAGACAGAATCCAGGCCAATTGGTTAAGTTTAAAAAAGGTATACTTAAGTTTTATTTATATAACCAAGCAGGACTTGGTACAGGTAAGTAAATGTACTTTCAATTATACAACTTTACACAGAAATGCAATTGGGAATGGATTTGCAATGGTTACAGGTTTGTATATGCTTGAAAAACAGTTTAAATTACACAGTAATTACTTTTGCATTACTTTTGTGTTACTTTTGGATTACATCGACTACTCGGGGTGGTATGCCTAGATATCACACCGTGGATCCTACAATACAAAGGGAAGTAAGACTTTTTAAGGTTTGTAATATAGTTACTTTTCTTTCATAAAAAAGTTAGCTCGTCACAATATTTTTAGGAACAAAACATAATAACATTGGTTCCTATGGGGAAAAGAAGGTTATCGGTTTACAGGTAAGTAACCTGCAAGAATAGTTTTTGGGGGTTAGAACCAATGTTCCCCTCGGTTCAGAAGGGCACTCAAATTGCACCGCCAGCGGCACTGGGGCGGCCGGGTGCAGAGTGCAGGGCCCAATGTTAAGTGTCCCTTCTAAAAAACACACAGAGCGTTTTTTCCAAAAGGTAAAGGGAACAAGGGGGGATTTTATTTTTTATATAGTGGTTCTCTCTTCAGTGAAACTGACACAGAGTTCCTATGTCCAATCTATAACCAACCCATTGTGGGTGAGAAGGGAAAGAAACCCTTTTCTTAATATAGCCCTCACTCACTCTAATAGTGACAAGCTTCATCATCGAGCTCACCCCAACTCCTAAAGGTTGGGGTGTGCTCAACCATGTTTCAGGGAGCACTTATGAAAAGGTGTATGGAGGCGTAACCTTAAAGATAAAATTCCTCACCCACTTCTAACGTATCCTTTATTGGTGGAGTGGGAGGGAAGATAAAAACACTATAGTAGGGTATTCTGGATGCGATGGTCCTATGACCCTAAACTAGACACCAACATGTTTCAGCCCTCTCTTGTGGCCTAGAAAATGGTCCTGGGCTTTCATCAGGGTGGGATGTGATGAGGTCACTTCCCCCAAAGACGTGAGTGCACTATAGGTATGCAATTCGCATGTGGCACATTTAATAATCTTGTTAGAACAAGTCAAATACTTGCCGCTGTTTCTTAAGAAGAATTACCTATAGAACAAGCATTTGCAATGCAATAGGTCTCGCATTTACGTGAGTTTTAGCTATTGGCATTGTAAATGACAATAACTTTTATTTATGTTTTGGTTTTTAAAATGTAAATAAAAGGCATTGTCATTTACAATGCCAATAGCTTAAACTCGCGTAAATGCGAGACCTATTGCATTGCAAATGCTTGTTTTAAAGTAATTATCGTGAACTGCAAATATGCTGACATATCGATAAAACGTGGGCATAAACAGGAAAGCAGGCGCAGCTCTTTTCAGACACTCTTATCTGAGGGGATATGAGAAAGGAGCTGTAACAGCAATTTGCGAATGTTAATGTATGAGAAGCTCGGTGATGCACAGGTGCACATACATCAAACTGACTAAAACAAAGCGCTTTCTGAAGGGGTTCATTGGTCAGTCCAGAACTCTTCAAATCAGTTTCTGTGCTTTGCTGTCCCACGTGGATTCCCGTAAATCCCTCTGCAAGGTTTCACCATTAACGTGCAGAAGCAGCTGACCCCAGGACAACAGCCCGTGAGAGGGCACATCCGGATATTAGTCCGAGGAAGAACGCATCTGCAGTTTCATTTCCGCTTCCTACGTGTTACAACTAGAACCTTTCAGACCAGCGTCAATAGGGGGCCATCATTTTAAGCATGGAGGCAGTGAATTTATTCACAGTTACCACCAGATTACTCTACAATATTGTGCCTTCCTGGCCTTTGACACAAAGTATTCTGGGAGTTGTAGTATGTGCTGCAGAAAGTTCCGAATCACAGTAGTCTATAGCAGAACGCTTTAGATTCCCAATTTACTTCACCTTCCAGGTTTTTGATTTTCCATTCTGGTGCTTGTAATCCTGATGTTAAAATTGTACACACATAACTGCATGTCCCAAAAGGCTAGGGTTACCCTACTCTGGACGAGTCACTGATGGATGCACTTAGGAAGCACGAGAGCTCCTCTCATACCTGCCAACTCACACAGTGTCTGACATGATTTCGGCTCCCATCACACTGTCTCCCGGTGAGGAGCCGATATCACACAGTGGGGAAAACCAGCTGAAAACCACTGTGAATAGTGGTTTTCCCTGGCTTTGAACTGCCGACGCCCATTAAGGGGTGTGAAAACACCCCAGGACATCGGCAGCAGCAAGCTTTATTATGGGGGGACGGGGGCTCGGGGGCGGGGTTTAAAGTGCCTCGCATCTACTTCTCGGCACGAGTCCTCGCTCCCTCCTCACACAGTAAGATTGTTCTACAGCAGACATACCTGCCACCTCAAAGAAGGAAAAACTGAACTGAAATAAAGCGTTGGGAAGGTAGAATCATTTGGTTACCTTAACTTACTAACCCACGTATTATTAAAAAGGTTTCTCTAAAAACAGTGGCGCCCAAAAGGCAGTAGCAAAAATACACCGATGCTACCTCCGGTGACACCCCAAGATTTGCAGCTCTGCTTGACACCTGTCCATGTCCCGATGACCGCCCGCCCTGCTTTGCTAGCTGCCAAGGTACCGCGTGTCGTAATCCAGCATTTCTAGCACAATAGGATTTTGGAGCCCATATTTGCATAATAGTTGTAGTGTGATAATGGCTACAAAACCAGGACTTGCAAGGTGGCGCCCTGTATAAAGAAATGCTACTTTCGATGCCTCTTTAATGATTCCCCTATTGTATTTTGCGGTTTCCATTATTCATTACATACTATTAAGCATCTCTGAAAAACTGAGCGAATTAACTTTTTGTGGATACACGAAAGGCAATCACCAACAACCAGCAGTGAAACGTGCACAACGGATGCATAACACGAAGGGAAATACAATTTTGCCATTTATTTTCGTCACAAAAAGTGACTATCCGTTTCCTAACAAGAAGCAGCTTGGCGGTATGGAGAACACCTGGAAAAATAAAAACCCTAATTTTGTTCGCTCGCTCACCTGTTCGCATCTGGTGTCTGACGGCTTCCTGCAGTCCGGTCCTGGCTGCCGGCGAGGAGCTGGTGTCTGCGCCTCCCTCAGTGTTCACCGCTTTTCTACATGATGCTGCCTGCAGAATAGGGTATGTCCCCAGGGAAGAAAGGAAGGCACCGGGGACCTGTTGCTGTCACTGCACAATCGCGCCACCTTCCGGCCCCTGCGTGCACCGCCACCTTCAGCAACAATCAAAACCTCAGACACGTTAATAAACTTTCCTATTTCCGTAGGTGAGATTGCATTGAAAAATTGCAAATTTGAGACGGCCGGGGGTCAGACTACTTTTCCAAAGACTGAGACTGAGAAACATTCACGCGTGTCCTAAAATTCTTGGCTACTCAACCACCCTTCAACTGCAGATAAGTGCAAGGAGACATTCTATGCTGTTAAGACAGAAAAGACTGTAACAAAATGAAGTGGCGTTATACATCGCGGCGCCTCGTACAAAAAGCAACACGAGGCCCTCGATTACTGAAAGTGAAAGCGATACATATGACACCTAATTAACAAAGCCCCGACGAGTCCGCCGTGAGCAAAAGAAACGCCGTGCGCGTGCATTACTGAAAGTGAAAGCGACACATATGACACCTAATTAACGAAGCCCCGACGGGTCCGTCGTGAGCAAAAGAGACGCTGTGCGCATACATTACTGAAAGTGAAAGCGACACATATGACACCTAATTAACGAAGCCCCGGCGAGTCTGCCGTGAGCAAAAGAGACGCCGGGCGCGTGCACTATCTCCAGTCCGGGCAGGCGAGGCAAACAGGAGACAGGGAGGGAACAAACATGCCTCCCTTGCAATCAAAAGCGAGCGTTTATGACGTGCGCCAATGAAAAGCATGGGTGGAGCTTCCACCCCACTTCCAAAGAAACCCGACAGAAAACCGACGACAATAGATCTCGCAGAGCGTGCAGCGCATGCGCTGCAACGCTAGGCGAGACCTAAAAAGGGAGACAAGAAACAGACACACAGTACAAGTTGTAGTAATCGTGCTGTAAAGTAGAAAAAGGCATACTGTTGCCGAAAAACCTTCATAGTGTAGTTCCCTTTGGAGAGATACCGTGGATGTGTCTGGTATTGTGCAGGATGCACCAGAACTGAACAGTGCTCCGATCAGGTGACCACATGAGGATCATACCAGTGACACTTAAAAAAAACACACGCTTGTTTTAAATACCATAAGTGCTATGGATTGAACACACATGCATTCATTCATTCACACTTCTCATACATATTTTGTAGTGTTACACATTATCACACATATACACATTGTCCTTCTAATGCAGAGTAACATAGGCGGTAAAAGGCACTCACCCCACGTTAACAGGGCCTCAGCTCCCTAGGGGGCCTGAGGGGGAGGACTTATAGTCACACACTATAGGTAAAGAAAACATATTGCCAGAGTTTTTTTGTAAGAAAAAAGGCTTTTAAGTTAATAAGTAAAGAGGTAACATTGGGCGTTCTCGAATGTCAGGCGCCGCAGTGTAGAAGGATCAGCCACTTACTTTATCAATGGTCCGTCCCTGCTACAACCTACTTAGTGCTCTGCTCCCCTGCTTGTCCTGTCTACGAGTGAGGCCATAGTACTTAAATACTCTTATTTCACATGCATTTAACTGCTACTATACAAAATAAGTTACTTTGGTTTTCATTCAAAAGTCAGTTTAACACTTAAAACATTTTAGGAGAAAAAAATCATAACACAGATTCCTATGAAAGAAAAGAATGTTATCGGTTTGCAGGTAAGTAAACAACCTGCAAGAATAGTTGTTTGGGGTTAGAACCAAGGTTCCCCAAGGTTCACAGAGGCACTCAAATTGCACCACCAGCGGCACTAGGGATGCAGGGTGCAGGGGCCCAATGTTGGCCAATGGGGCTAGGGGTCCTTCGGTCAGGGGCTGCTCACGAGCAGGCCACTTGGTTGTGGGAGCAAAGCTCCAAGGGTTAGGATCAGCACTGTAAGGGCCAACAACCAGCACAGGAGCTGCACCTCCAGCGGCACGGAGGCGGCCGGATGCTGTGTACCAAGGAGACGTCGGGAGCCCTGTTGGTTTCAATGGAGATCTCCAGTTCAAAAGAAGTGCTGCAGGTTTGGTCAAGGAGGATTCCTGGGGGCGACCACCAGCAAGAGAGGTAAGTTGGAAGGTTGAGAGATGCCTGAACACAGTCAGTTGGGCTACCAAGGCCGTGGGGCGTCGGGTGCAGGGGTATCTTTGGGCGTAAGGTGTTCTTATCAGCTCCGGTTGGTGGGGACCCTTCAGGTTGAGGCGTCAGCTAGAAGGTCAAGGCAGGTTGGAGATCACCAGATCCCAGGTCAGGATCGCTAGGGAAGACCTCCTCGTGGTGTTGGGCCACTCTAACTCGGACCTTGGGCTTCAGGTGCAGATTGGTGCAGAACCACAGATTCGGCTTGATCCAGGTTTTGTTTTGGGGTCTTTAGTTGGAGCAAATCTGCTGCTCACAGCAGACAGAGTCTGTTTGGTGAAGGCAGGGCAGGTCCACTGGGATCTGGATGGCTGCTGGACACCCCGGGGTTTTGCTGGGAGCAGGTCGAAGTCGGGACAGGCCGGTAGGGCTGGGGCCAAAGCAGTTGTCGTCCTCTTCATCCTCTTTCAGCACGGCTCTTCAGTCCTTCTTCTTCTTTCTTCTTCTTCAGTCTGAGGAGGCAAGGTTCAGGGTCGCCCCTAAATACTAAATTCAGGGGCATTACAGGGGTGAGCAGGTTGGGACCAATAGGTCCCTACCTTGGGGTGAGTACACCCCCTATTATGCTAAACTCCAGTGGGTGGGGGGCATGAGCCTCTCTCTGGTTGGCTGGAGGGGACTGGGATGTGTGCTTCACCTCACCTCCCCCACCTGAGGGGTGGGGTTGGCAAAGGTGGGCACACCTCTCTCCCTGACTTGGTTTTCCCGCCTATTCTCCTGCCTAAAGTGGGGGTCAGAATCGGAGGGGGCCAGTTGCTGTGTGCAGCAAAAGGCAGGGTCAGCTAACAAAAGTGGCAGGCCTTTGAAACTAAACCTTTATGGACCCAGCCCATCCTGGGGGAGGAGGCATGACACCTCTGCCCAGTATGGGCTTTGTTTCTGGACCCAGAGAGCGGAGGCCCTCTTCCAAGGGGGTCTAGAAATCTGTTTGGTGGTGGCAAATGGCGGGTAGCCATTCAGGAACCACACCAGGGCTGGTCATTTTCAGGAGGCATCCCTAAGATGCCCTCTGAGTGCATTTTACATTAAATCCCACACTGGCATCAGTGTGAGTTTAATGTGCTGAGAAGTTTGCTACCAAACTTCCCAGGTTTCAGTAAAGCCCTTATGGAGCTGTGGAGTTCGTAATGATCAACTCCCAGACCATATACTCTTTATGGCTATACTGCACTTACAATGTAAAAGAATGGACTTAGACACTGTAGGGTATAGTGCTAATGTGGCTGTACCCTCACCTGTGGTCTAGTGCACCCTGATAGAGGGGTGACTTACCTAGGCCACAGGCAGTGCTTTGCAGGCATGGCACACAGGAATGTGTGTCATGTCGACTCTTCACTTTCTCTGCACCAAGACACGCAGGCTGCAGTGGCAGTGTGTGAGTGTTAAGGTGCAGGGTCTCTAAGGGTGGCACAATAGGTGCTGCAGCCCTTAGAAGCCTTCCCTGGTCATAGTGCCCTTGGTACTCATTGTACATTTTATAAGGGGCTTATCTGTGGCCAGAGATGTGCCAATTGTGGTTATAAAGGTACAGTTTTGGGGAGGAACACAGGTGCTGGGGCCAGGATCCCAGCACACACTCATTCAAGTTGGCATCAGGTATCTGGCAAAAAGTTAAGGGGTAACTATGCAAAACGGGGCACTTTCCTACCCCATACACCAGCCATTGACACACCGCTCAACACACCTCCCATCAGTGCAGGCTTATCAGCACACTGGATGCCGTGCCATGCACCAGCCATATATATATATAAAAAATGTAAGTCCGTTTTTATATAGCGCAGCTACTCACCCTTACGGGTCTCAAGGCGCTGGGGGCCGGAGTGGAAATTAAGTGAGCTATTGCCCAGAGTCACATGGTGCTGAGCTGAGCTGCCGCCGGAGCCGGGGATCGAACCGTGAACCCTGTGCTCCGAAGTCAGCTGCTCTGGCCGCTGCACCACACCTCTCCAGCCATCAACATACACTGCTAATCACCCTGCCAATCAGTGCAAACCAATCAACACCCTACCACTGACATGCCACAAAATGCACCAGCCATCGGCAACACACTACCATTCAATGCATACCGATCAACATGCCAACCATTGACATGCCACACCACACACCAGCCATTGACACACCGCTGAATGACTTTCCAGCAGTGCAAAACGGTCAACACACCAACCATTGACCTGCTGTGCCATACATCAGCCAGCGCCATACCGTTCAACACACCATCCATTAGTGCAAACCAATCAACATGCCACCCATTGAAACGCTGTGCCATACATGAGCCATCAACACAAGCCATTTAATACTCCAGGCATTGCCAATAGCCAGTCAACATGCCAACCATTGTCACATGCCGAAGAACATGCCAGCTATCAAAATGCCTATCAAGCCTGCCACTCAAATTGCCAGGCAGCTCGAGATGGCATACGTATCAAGAAGGACCCCTTGCTAGATAGATAGGGGTACAGGGAGCCTGATTGGGAGGTCCAAAAGCCAGTGCTCCTATATAGACTCTAAAATTCAACAAGGGGCTAATGTTCCTGAGAAGGAGAGAGAGGGAGGCACGGTCTCTCAAAAGGTGGAGAGTGCCTGGGTCGGAGTATTGGATAGGGACAATCAGCAGGACTGTTCATGTTGCCCTCACACATCCCCTAGCGGATGTCATGCTTCATCATAGGGCGGTGCTCCTTGTCAGGCCGGCGCTGCAATGCCCTACAGGTCCCCCGAAGGGTCACTTTGGCGGAGATCTTTTTAGAGGCTGCCGTATGATGAGTGCGGGTGAGGTGGTATGTGACGTGAAGTGGTGGGGTGTGAACCGAAGGGTTAAAACTGGTAAGGGAGATCCTGCACTATACTTTAATGAGGGGATTGCCCTTCCAGGGATAAAAACCTGTGGCAGGTGAGTGTTACCTCAGGGTTTGAAAGGAGCCCTGGTAGTCTGGGTGTTGGGACTGGATAGGGGAAGCCTCCTTCTGTCTCAGGGGAGGGACCTAACTACGGTCACTCCTTCACAAATGTGTCGACATGTTTCGCGCTTCTACTGGTCATAGGGATTGGTGGCGCTTCATCAGGACAAAAAAACATCTATAGTAGACAAACTACCCCACACTAAGTTGGTGCCCCTAGGTGCTACCTACTGTGTGTGTGTTGATCCGGGTCCGACCTAAGTTAGGCAAAATTATGGCAACATCAGGTGGCCTTGAGGAGCCGCGTTGAAGCGTGCTATAGCTTCGGTGTGCGGACTGCGTGTCAGCACCTACCCGTCTCCGTGTCCCCGGTTGCTCCTCATCGGGCCGGCGCTGCAATGCTCTACGGGTCCCTCGAAGGGTCACTTTAGCGGAGATCTTTTAAAATTCTCGCCATATGATGTGCGTGAGGGAGTGCTCATAGGCAACTGAGTGAATGTAAAATTGACTAGAGGATATCGATGCTATGTCAATTTAATGGGTGGATTCCTCTGTCAAAATTTAAAAAACAGATGGTTGGTCCGCTGAAGTAACCCTTCAGGGGACCCATAGGGCATGCAGTGCTGGCCCGTCGAGGAACAACTGCCCTATGATGAAGCATGCCTCTCCTATCTATACCCTAGATCGTTCCACCCCTTTAGGAACAGTGACCACTCAATTTGGAGAACACTTAATATGTCAGCCAGTGCCTGTGAGGAGTACATTACATGAGAGACTTTAGTGCTGTGTATTGCATGCGCAATGAAAGCATGTGCTGTGTGCATGTGTGCTTGTGAGAAGTGCAATACACGGAGGGCAAAGTACTGTGCAGTGCACCTGGTGAGTAGCTGTGCTGGCAGTGTGTGTGAGTTTGCAAATGGAGCACCATGGTACAATGCAGAGAAGCTACAGTACTGAACAGTGCATGCAACTGAATGTGTGTGCTGAATGTATGTTTGTCTGTGGTGGCACAATACATGGATGTAACAGTAAGTGTGCTGTGACTGCACACTGAGCGCAAGTGTGCCTGTGATGGTACAGTACGAGGAGGACCTCAGGTTCCATTTTGGGAAGCCTGGGCTTGCCAGGTGAAGACATGAGGAGGTGGAGGAATCCCCCCAGGCAGACCTGTGCATCGCTGAATTCCTGTGACCTGGGTGGGACGCAGTGGAGAAGGGAGAGAGCGACCCCCCGTACACTTCAAAGGGTGCTCTTTGATTCAGTGATAGATCACAAGGAAGAGCTCTGGACATATCTGATAAAGGAGATGAGCCTGATAAGGGAATCATAAAGAGTGGGGCTGGGAGCCCGGGATTAACCTTTTGATGCACTTATCACAGTGACTGACATCCAGGTGTGAACTCTGGTCACTCCCATAGCCTGTGATTTGGAACTATCAGCTTTGGAGTCTCTCCTGCTGTGACAGACAGCCTTTAAAGAAGAAAGAAATGTGCACACTGCAAAAGAAGCAGTACCCTAACATAAAACTTCAACGACTCAGACCCTAAATCACATTTGGTGCCAGGAAATAGACTATAAGAAGGACAGGTTGAGACCCCAAACTTTGTCACCTGCCAGGCATCCAGTTGGGCTGTGTGAGAAGGAGAAACTCTGCACGACTTCTACTTGTGACCAAGAAAGGGGGCGAAGGCCTGCTAGTGTCCCTTCTGGGTGAGGGGACATCACCCAGGGGACAGAAACATCCTTTACCCCGCAGTCACAACAACGACCTGCTTTTAGAACGCAGTCACTACCCTGAATAGTAATTTATACTATTCCAATGGCTAGTACCCTCTAAGGCAAGTTGCTATAACGACTTGTGTGGTAAAGTAACGCATGGTAACGTCGCAGTCGGGGTAATGACTGCTTTGTAAAGGCATGCGGGGTAAATGTATGTGGGGTTCTGTCATACAACCCCCAGAGAAACAAAGACCACGTGCCCTGGAGCACCAGTGCCTGCCTGCTTGCCAAGACAAGTGTGCCTTATAAGGAAGAGGAGAGCTTTGGAGGGAGCGAGGTCCAGTGGAGAGCCCTGCAGAGAGGACTCACTGTGAGGATACAGCTGTGCACTGATCTGGTTGCTGCCCATGTGCAGGATTGATTCAGTGACCGAGTAAGCCTGGAGAGGGCTGCCGTAAACTGAGCCGTGCATCGAGCATTGTGCAGGGAGCACCAAGCCTGTACTGCCTCGTTGGAGTAATTTCGTATGCCAGACGGTGAAACCGTTGAAGTAATTGTGTGACTAGCGCACCAAGACTCGTAAGCGCCTTAGCAGCGACCCCGTATGCCAGAAGGAGCCACTGTGGTGTGGGCAGTTGCACTGGAGGAGTCTGTGTTGTGTCTGGAGTTACCACAGGAATCCCGTATGCCAGGAGGGGCGGCCGGTACCAAGTTGCCAAAAAGTTGCGCCATTGCATGTGTAAAGTTGGAAATAAAATACTTCTTTTTCTTAGAAAAGCAAGTATTTGGCTGGACATAGATTTATTGACATTACTATGTGTACTTTGAGTTTTGAGTCGTGTTCACTGACCTGTATCTACACTTCCCCTCTGAGGGAGCCTTTGACTGCTCGACCACAGCTACCACTGAGAGTCAAGTGCAGAAGGTGTACTTGGCCCAGTTGAGTAGGATCCATAGTAGTTCGGGCCCTGGGACATCAGGAGTAAAAGGCCTCAACCACCACGGTTGGGCCCATTAGCACCTGCGTTCCATGTGGCCCTCTGAAAGACGTTCTTACATATATTATTATTCTGTGACAAAATCCAGCATCAGTTTTGGAGTACAAGTCTTTCTACAATCTTTTCCATAAATCAAACCTTTAATCTGGAATTTGAATTTATGTTGTTCTGCTTTATACCATCATGAAGCACACTGTGAACGTGACTCCAATTAAGCTACAGCAGGTGAGGCACTTTTATCAGCTTTCCTTTGTTCCACACATTACCATCAACTATAACCGCTGTATGCCTACCTGAAGGATGGTCCTGGGAGAACGTTCACGTACATGTCTATATGTCTATTGATTGCGTACCTTTATGTTTTGTTGTGCACATCTGTACTGTAATGTGGGATTTGGTGTTCTTAAAACTTCAGCACGTTTGTTTCTGTCAGGGTACTTGCCCGACTTGTTCACTGTTGTTTGTTTAAATACCAATAAAGAGATTCAACCAAAAAAACTTTATGCCTACCCACTTTCTTTGATCCAAACTATGACTACCCTTTAAAGGATTTCCTTCCTAATTTAACTCTTACCACTGCACCAACATTGAAATCATGTGAATCCTCCATTCTATGCAGTTAATTTTTACAATTTTTTTCTCGTTTTCGAGCGCCAAAATACCTTTAATATAGGTCCTCCCTCTCTTCCTCTCGTTTTCCCAAAAGGTGTGTTCTCATCATTATTCCGGGGAGTAATGGGATATAACTCAACGCGTCATCTGCACTTCTTCTCCAATTGGCACCCTCACACAAAACCAACCGAAGACATTCTTTTTAAAGCTTAATTCCATCTCTCCATAATACCATTACTTTGAGGAAAATACACAGACATACACACATGCCTGATTACATAATGTTTTAAAAATGACTCAATTTTCTGTGATACCGATTGTATTCTATTATCTATACTCAAAACATCAGGTAAACCTTCTCTTTTAAATATTTAACTACTTCTGTGGGGATTACTCAAGTAACAAATTCTACTTCTGCCACTGAGAAAATTGACCAATAGCCACAATGGCACCTGTAGGAGGCTGGCTTAGTATATGGTGCGCACTTATTTAAGTGAAGCACCTTGCACTAATCCAGACAACCCTTATGGTGATTTCAGTGGTTTAGACAACCGTAGAAAGCTCTTTAAGTGGTAGCTGTGGAGAGCAGCCTTCAGGCTTAGTCCAGAAGGAGTGTTAAGCAGCTTGTTTTACCAGATCTAATCATGTAGTCTAGGTTAAACGAAAAAGAACCACACAGTGTGTATATAAAAATAGTTCTATTATACAACATTCACTAACACATTGGTGTATCTCCTACCCGGGGTTATCAACACAAATACACAATACTTCAATTGCAAATAGGTAAGTAAGCACAATATACAGGGGTCTCCAGGGAGAGACCAAACCATATATTAAAAAAGTGGAATGTGAAGTGCGACCAAAGTCGAGACTTGGACCAGGAGAGCTGGGGACACAAGGAACCACCCAAGGTAAGTACCCAAGAGCCCCACGGAGGCGGTGTGCAGAGCGGAAACACAGCTGCGTGCTCAATAGAAGTCAACAGGAAAGTCGAGGGGTTTGTAGGGGTGTCCTGTTCACACACTTATAACCCAGCACCCTGCCTTCAGGATTGAAAGGCCTGCCTTAGCGGTGACTTATAGGTTTTAAGTGTAGTGACCTCAGATATAAGAAAACGTATATCTGTCGAAAGTGGTGCTAGCACCAGCTTACCCAGGCTGCAATGGCAGGCCTGTATTCACAGTTTGAGTGGTCTCTCATGGGTGGCATAATACATGCTGCAGCCCATGGGGAACCTCTGGTGTATCTGTATCCTGGGTACCTCAGTACCATATATTAGGGTCTTATAGGGGTACATCAGTAGCCAATTGTGGAGGTACAGAAGTGATTTCCATGTCAAATGAACGGAGGAAGCACAGTGACTGGGGTCCTGATTAGCAGGATCCCAGTCAGACTAGTCAAAAAAACATACTGACACCAGCAAAAAGTAACCATGAAAGCAGATCCTACTTTACTACAGCATATTTAGGCACTTCACCTAGAGCTTCGTACCGGCCAGAATTATAAATAAATATTTGCCACCAGGGACAAGATACTTCTATGAAATCACTCAGATATTTCACTGTCTTTTGGGATTTGTCACTCCATGCACATGGAATACACAGTCTAACTTTCTCTTCAACACTATGAATAACAGTAGGTCACCAAAACTCCATTCTTACCCTCCCCTTTTAGTACCACTCATTCTAATGTGCCTTTCCTGAGCCAAGGATATGCCTCTTTCAAGTAACTCTCCAGGTACAATTAACTGCTCTCCCCACTACCAAATTCCATCATCTGAAGAAATGTCATGCCTGAGACCGCAATATGATAACATTTCACCTTGTAACATTCTCTTAACAGGATAGCCTGTCTTCATAAATGTTTCCATCTGAGATAGGGCTTCGTCTTTCCCCACAGCTGCTTGCCATTCCACTCTTGTAATGCCACCTGTAGAGCATTATTTACAGTGGGCGCTGAACCTATCACATCTCCATCTTCACCTTGATCATCATCATTAATAGGTAACAGAGACTAGTCATCTGCCAATACATTGGAAATGACATATTCCATGAAGAAATTATATTCTAACAATAGATATTGGAATTTGGGAATGCAATCCTGGGAGCGACACTATCACCACCTTTACTTTTAAATATATTCATCAGTGGCCTGTTATCAGCTCTCACTAAAAAAGTAAAACCTCAAAGATATGTTTGAAAGGGAGTTATACCCCATGTGCGAGTTAGTGCCTCTTTCTCAATGGTTTAGTATTTAACTTCTGCCTCACTAAGTGGTGGTGAAGCACACGCAGCATACCCAAACATCTGTTCTAGTCTTGAAGAAAAACTGTGACAGTACCAAAAGCGCCAGCATCCGTCACCACAATAGGATTACAAGTACTATCAAAAGGCACAAAAGCAGGTGCATTAGCAACAAAGTATTTTTAGATGTGAAAATTCTCTTTCACATACAAATGTCACGTATTTCTTTAACAATTGCCTCACGAAAATTGATTTTTCGGATTTGGTAATAGTCCTCCTAAAAATTATCTTAATTGATCTTATTTTTAGGGCTGAGAGCAACTACCAGGGTGGGACGAGGTGACCTATGATGAAGCATGTCACATTATGTGACTGAGCCCTCATCGTCCAATTCTTGGAATTATTTTCCTCAATAGAAGACCAAAAAACATGACATGGGTCTGTGTATAATAAAACATCGGACTCACTTACCCAGACCTGGGATTCTTCCTATCCTAAGGTTTCTGAGATATAGCCACCACACCGAATTTTTGTGTTATGGATGTATCTGGAGGCAGGTGTGTCGGTCTTCTGGTTCTGTTTTTTCTTTCTCCCATTGTGTTTTACATACGATGAGAGCGACCCAGCTTCATAAATAGCCTATGTTTAGGCCAACCAAGGTAACATGACCCCCCCCTTAGCTACATAAGCATTAGCTTGTATTTGCATTAAATTGAATTCTAAAGCAGTCAAAAATAGCCAACCACATCAATAGGTTTGCTCTGAATTCCACTTATTTGATTTCAGAAGGCAATAACTAGTCTAGGCTCTGGCGAAATTTAAATTATGCTGATGTAATTTGCATAATCTCAGGAATTTCATGTTACACTTATCACACGAAATTTCCAAAATTATGCCATTACACCAGTTTGCATAATTACTTGCCATTCGTGGTAAGAATTTACAGGATATTGCTCAATTCCCTGTAAAAATTTATAGCGAACGCATGGGAACAGGAGAACACGAGTGGCTGTTGATTGCAATACTTGTGTTAAAATACATCCTCGTGCCAAACACTGATACAGGAGTATATTTCGTGCTAAAATGTAGCATGAAATGATGGATTCACATTTTGCTAAATTTTGCATTATGTTCCATAATTTTGAGTAATTGCACAAAATAAATTATGCCAAATTTTGTGCACAACTTGTGTTGGGATTTTACCATCTGGCCACTAGGCAGCGCTCACGAAGGCCCTCTGGACTCCTGCCTTTATCCCTGAATATGATATTATACACTTCTACACCTTGCATTGCCAGATACACTTTACATTTTAGTCCAGGCTTCCACACTACCGTCCTGATGCATCATAGTCCATGTAGTCCTTTTCGTCTCCAAACCCTGCCCCGATCATGCCCTGGTGGTGGTATTCTACCTTGATTCCTGGATCCCACTGCCTTCCTGACCTCTCTTTGTTTCCCTGTTTGCCTTGACTCTAGTTCTGACTGCGCACATCCAGGCCTGTCTCGTATATGAGGAGACTCTTATCTTGTATTCCTGTGTTCCTATTCTGACTGCATATTACTGTTCTGTCATAGTTAGTGTGTTGAGATCGATAAATATGATGGCAAGGTACACCCTGATGTATGCACACATAGCAGCAGCAGTACCAATAAATGCAATATTGATGTACGCTGATGTCAATACCAGTAAATCCAATGTCGATGTACACCGTAACTTATGCACGCATAATGACGTCAATCTCAGTGAATGCAATGTTGATGTACAATGTAACAACTGTACGTATAATAATGAGAATATCAGTAAATATGATATCAATGACCGCAATGTTACACTTGCTCACTCACAAATTCGTATCATTGCTGTCGGATTCATCCAAGATGACCTCTCCATCAACTCCAAGTCAGAGATACGTGGTCAGACAGGCCCCGCGACCCAAACTCAAGCCTGTTGATTGACAGGTCACAGGTGGGGTTACACTTAGCCCAAAGACAAACGCGCACCCAGGGCAAACCCTGTTCGATCCCACAGATAGGTAGTCACACCGCAAACAGTACCGAAGAGATTGGCCCTAGTAAAACATGTTTGGCCAAAGGTGCGCATTCCCAAAATCTCACAAAGTTAGATGCCACATGTAGTTAGGAACACTCAGTCAATCAGGACTCGACATGTCCACCACACAAGGTGATCACGTGCTCCCCACACTGGACATCTGGACACGCACACACTGGCCCACACTAGCTCTCCCTGAGGTCGAAAGCCATCCGTTTACCCCTTATCAGATGGTTGTACTTGTTGTTTATGACTATGATGCTTTTCAAAGAATGTCGAAGTGTTTTATTGTGCCCACAAAATGTATATATGTGCGGCCAAAACGTCTGTACTCCGAGACTGAGTTCAGACGCGCCCCTGTTGATACTCTCTCGGCCGCTGCATTCAATTAAACCAAATTGTTCCTGTTTTGCCAAATGCCTCTTGTCTTTTTATTTAGTTAAGGTAAATTCATATTCAAGCAACAAGTGTGCAGAATATATTCAGCTTTGTGTGTTCCCGTCCTCTTCCTCATCTCTTTTCAAGTCCAGAGTTTCCCAGAGCCCAGTTCCTGTTTCTGTGTTCCTTCTACTGTTCTCTTTTGTCTTCTTGTGGGTTTCATATTATATTCTTATTTGTATTGCTTCCAAGGGTGCCAGTTAGACTCCAGGGCTTATGCTTTGGCACAGAGAACCACCCAACAATCCTTCTCCATTGGAGCTGCTCCATGTCTCCCTTAACTCTGTGAAATTAATCTGCTTCTTGCCTTCTTGTAGGATCGTTTTCTCCTCACAGAGAGATCACTTCCATCATTTACGATAGTTTGTCTATTGTTTCCCGGCTTTTACCTTCCTGTTTGTGCTTGTATTATCTTGATGGTTTACCCACCTGTCTTCCTGTTCCAACCTGCTTCTATCCTGTTTCCCTCCAAGCCTGCAAGTATTCTCTTGTTTGCACTATACCCTTTGTAAGAATTGGTTCGTTGGTTGACTGGGTGCGAGCCCTGGTCAAGCAGAAATCACAATCCTTTTTAGGGTGAGATACAAGCCAACCCTAAATTAACCTAAGCTGAACCCTCTGGTAGCTTGGCACAGAGCAGTCAGGCTTAACTCAGAGGCAATGTGTAAAGCATTTGTCCAACACTTCAAACTAATAAAGTGAAAAAACCACACAAAAAAATCCCACACCAAGTTAGAAACATAGAACTTCTTTCAATAAATACACCAAGACCAAAACGACAAAAATTCAATCATTAGAACCAGAGATATGTAGATAAAGATTTAAGTGAAAATGCCAAAAAGCACAAAGTGGCAACTGTGGATATCTAGTCACACTGGACCGGGACAAATTCACAAGTTCAGGCCAACCACAATGGAGTGCGGGCCGGCTACAGGGACGAGTTAGGCCCACTGCACAAAGTACCTTAAATCCTGCTTTGCGGAGTGTTGTGAGGATCCGCACTTAAGATGCGTTGCGCAGCCGAAGAGATGCGTTGGTTCCGACATACAGTGAGGCTGCAATCTGAGAGCCTGCATTGTCATTGCGGATTCCATCGACGGGGCTTACAATGCGAAGTTCGGCATAGGGGATGCGGCACACAGTCGGGGAGATGCTTCGGTTCCGAGGAGCTGCGAGACTACGATGCGGGCAGAGTCGGGAGTTGTCATCGAGGCTGCCATTGATGAGAGATGCGAGGGCCTGCACCAAGGATGAGTTGCGCAGCGCCAGTTCCGATAAGGCTGCGAAAGCAATGCAAGTCTTTGCGATGGATCTAATCCACACAGCAGTAGCGATCCGCCAGTTCTGCTTAGGTTTGTGCATGCAGCAGAGGAGATGCATCAGTTCTACTGGATCCACATAGATTGGCAGAGCACCTTAAGCCCACTTCCAAGGGTCCAGGACTGGGGTGGCACCACTTGACAGGGCAGACTCAAATATGGTTGAGTCCAGGTTCTAGGTTGTTGCGCCAAGACGCCCCAGGGCAGGAGATCGCGCTTTATAAGTTACATTACATTGCAGGCCTGTTGTGTCCCTGAGGCTTCAGATCAGGAGGCCAGCTAACTAGCTCTTGGAGTCACCCTGAGTTCCATGTTCCAGAGATGCAGGTCCATTCCTTCTCACTCAGGCAAGAGAAAAGCAGACAGCAAGTCAGCAGGGCAGCAGTTCTTCAAAGCAGCAGACCAGCACAGTCCTTCTTTCTGGCAGAGTATCTACATGTCCAAAAGTGTACTGAAGAGTTGGTGTCTGAGGTCCAATATTTATACCTAGTTGTGCCTTTGAAGTGGGGAGAAGCTTCTAGAGGCATGCCTTTGAAGTGCACAGGAGCCCTGCCTTCCTGGCGCCAGACTAACTACTAGGGTATGCATCCCTTTTTGTGGAGACAGGACACTGCCTATTCAAGTGTAAGTGGAACTGGGTCCAACTCCTTTCTCCCATCCTGTCCTTGATGGCCCATCCAGTCACACCTAAGCTCCCCATTGTGTGTGCTGCCTACGAGGAATACACAAAGCACAACTGTCAACTGCACCCAGTCGTGTGACCCAGAGACAGGCTGCAGGCAGCAAATGGCTAAGGAAAAAATGGCAACTTTCTAAAAGTGTCATTTTGAAAATTGTAATTTAAAAGCCAACTTCACCATAAGTTAGGATTTTTTATTACAGTTCCAGATACACCAAACATGAACTAGTTACCTGTTCCCACTTAGAAATTACACTTATAAAATGTAAAAAGGTAACTCAAAAGGGAGAGGTAGTCCTTGCAGCAGTGAAAAACTCATTTAAGAGTTTTTCACTACTAGGGCATTTAAAACTTAAAAGTACATGTCCTACTTTTTAAATACATTGCACCCTGCCCTCTGGGCTGTCCAGGACCTACCCTAGGGGTGACTTATATGTATTAAAACTGAAGGTTTGGGCCTGGCAGAGGGTTTACTTTGCCAGGTCGAAATGGCAGTTTAAAACTGCACACACAGGCTCTGCAATGGCAGACCTGAGGCATGTTTAAATTGCTAATTCAGTGGGTTGCCCAATCAGTGCTTCAGGCCCACTAGTAGCATTTAATTTACAGGCACTGGACAGGTAGTGCCATTTTACTAGGGACGTTCATGTAAATTAAATATGCCAATTTGATATAAACCAATTTAACATGTTTTAAGGAGCGAGCACAAGCACTTTAGCGCTGGTATATTGTGCAGAATCCTAAAGCCAGCAAAAATGAAGTCAGCTAAACAAGGGGTCTGAAGGCAAAATGTTAGGGCGAAAATCATGCCAAGGATGCCAGGCGTAAGCCCCCTGCTCCAGAAATCCTTTGGCCCTGCAGAGAGCAAGCATCCCCATTGCGCTGCCTTGTCCTGAAATCAGCTGGTTCCGAACTAGTTAGATCCCTGACACTTGACCTCATCAAACATGTGCAACATGAGGGGGCGTGGCTACGCGTCGAACGTGATGGCCGCGTAGTGAATCGGCTCCTCCAGCTTCGCCCACACTCCCGAATATCCTGCCTCATCAATCCGTCCCTCAGGGCTGAGACACCCCTACGGAGAGGCCCCGGTGCCTGGTGAACGTGTGGGGACACCCGCGGGGCTCGTTGGTGGCTCCGGTGCTGATCGACGGACGGGGGGCCTACGCGGTGCTGTGAGCCGGGACCTCTCATGGGTGCTGGGGCCGCGCTGGTGACGAGGCCAGGGAGGTACGTGCGGCCACCCAAACGGCCAGCGGGAGATAGCTGCATTTCGGCGGCGGGCGGTAAGTGATAGCGATCACGCTCCCCTCCCGCCGGCTCTCACCTGCACCGGATCGCTGATACATATCGCCCCTTCCCCTTGCCGGGTGTGGCCGCCGTTGCCGCTGGGGCCGCCCGGGCGGGAGCACACGCACTCCGCAGTGAGTCTCTGGACACTCGGGGCTCCCCGTCCGTCGAGGCGGCAGACGGTGGTGGGGTGCATAT
Organism: Calotriton arnoldi; assembly: GCA_963921515.1. Classification (NCBI taxonomy): domain Eukaryota; kingdom Metazoa; phylum Chordata; class Amphibia; order Caudata; family Salamandridae; genus Calotriton; species Calotriton arnoldi. Next base: position 520,835 of record CAWUFW010002020.1, on the reverse strand, counting down.
CATACAGTCTAGGCCCCTCAAGGAGCTGAGGTCTGCCATACCGGCGAGGCGCTTCCGACTGAGAGGCTACACCCTGCGAGACCCTCCAGGCGCTGGAATTTGGATGACCCCCTGGGACCCGGCTGCACATCTCTGCTGCGATCGGTGCTGGGGGCTGCGGGAGACCAGGGAGATGTGGTCTGTTCGGCGGGAGACGCCTTGTGTGGTGGGGGCGGCCGGAGGCCTAGCGTCATGTCCAGCGCAAGGAACGCCAAGGCGCTGTCACAGAACAAACTGGACCGCTATACGTACCAGAAAACTAGCTCCCCAGAGGCGGGGGCCAAGGACAAGCCGAGCGTCGAAGCAGGGGGCGCACCTCCGGAACACACCCTGAAGGACATAATGGATGCCATTGCGGGTGTACGAGCCTCAATGGAGCAGCGCACGGATGCCATAATGGTGGAAGTCACCCTCATAAGGGCAGATCTCTCCAAGATGAGCGAAAAAGTAAAGCAACTTGAAGTCACCTCGTCTAGCCTGGTGGATGATGTCTCACAGCTACAACACGAACTAAGGGACCTCCGGGCTTTCAGGAAGCAGGCGGAAGACAAGCTAGATGATTTCGAAGGGCGCTCCAGGAGAAATAACGTGCGCATAATTGGGGTACCGGAAAAAGTGGAGGGGCAGGCGACGGACCTGTTCGTCGAAGACCTTATAGCAAAGCACTTGCGCCCCAAAGGCCTGTCCCGCTTATTCGTGGTCGAGAGAGCCCATAGAATACCAGGTGGTAGACCAAAACCGGGGGCCCCCCCACAGCCAATCTTGGCTCGTCTGCTAAATTTCAGGGACCGAGATATAATCTTACAGAGCGCCAGGGTGGCTCCACCACTCAAATACGAGAGTGCTACGATTTCCTTTTTTCCTGATTTTACACAAAACGTACAGAAACGAAGACGCTCCTTCCTCACAGTCAAGCAACAACTCAGAGACAAGGGGTTAAAGTATTCAATGCTCTTTCCAGCCCGGCTGCGTGTAGAATCCAACGGGAAGGCCTGGTTCTTTGAACGCCCGGAGGAGGCGATGGACTGGATGGAGGGCTGGCGGGATGCAGACGGCCACAACGCTAAGTGAGACCCTGCAACAGCTTGATGGGGCGCGGCTGCACCCGCCGTCCTGGTAAGACACATTTTTGCCATGCTACCGGTTGGAGAGGAGAGAGACACTCAAGGGACACTGGGGACTAACGCTTTCTCGCTGCACACTCCTGTCGGGATGTATCCACATCGATGAACACTTGATCATTAGGGTGGCCCAGCCGGGGACATAGCTCAGACCTTTGGGTGGGTGTACTGGGCGGGCGGAGGGGGCAACTACTCCCCTTAAGTTACCTTCTTTTAGGGTTCGCGGGTTGGGTGACAGGCACTCTGCGCAGTTATTATATCTGAGCAGTTTGGAGCTCAGAATGCAGGGTAGCAGGGAGGGGGGATTTGGGGTTGGGGGGATGGGAGCAACTACACGGGGTTTTCTTTTGTTTAATTGGTTGTTAAATGAGACAAAGCAGCAGGATATCTCGCACACTCCACAAGGATGATAGCCACACACATGCCCACACAATTAAAATTACTTAGCTGGAACGTCAATGGACTTGGGGATCGGCTAAAACGTACACTGGTCCTCCAGTACCTCAGGCGCCATTCCCCGGATGTGGCACTCTTGCAGGAGACCCACCTTAGGGGGCTCACCTGTAAAGCCCTCAACCGATGGGGTTATAAGATGATTGCACATGCTGGCTTTACCACAAGCTCACGGGGGTGGGTATCCTCATGAAAACCACATGTCCCTTCACTCTGCAACACATACGAACTGATGAGGGAGGTAGATACGTGGCTGCCACGGGAAGGTGGGAGGGACGTACCATTAATCTAATTTCGGTCTATGTTCCGCCTGGTCTCCAACACACCACATTCACTGACCTTGGCACACTGCTCTTGGGACTCCCTGAGGGCCTCCTCCTGATGGGAGGGGATTTTAATGCGGTGGTTTCGGGATCCATGGACCGACACCCCCCGAGGGATTTGAGTTCCTCTAACCCAGAGGTCTTCAAACTTTTTTGCTCTGAGCCCCCCTAAGCAAAATGTTTTGAGGTCGGGGCCCCCCTCCAAAACTTTATGGCAAGGATTGGGGAGCAGGAGGGACATGGTTGCATGCAAGTGGCAGGTCTTATGAGATGATTTCAGGAGTACTTTTTCTATAGCTTATAAACTGCACTAAATATGAGACTTATAAAACAGCAAATGCATCAGACAAAAACATGCATTACCCCAAACATACATATCCTCATAATTGGGGTGGTGTGAGCCTCTCACACTCTTGGACCCCAAAGCAACTACACCTGCTGCGCTAAAGATAACTGTAGTCCTGAGTAGCAGGCTACTCCTCTGCATCTTTTACCTGTTCCCCACCATGATGGACCATCACCTCGGTCCTAATGCTAGAAAGGAAAATAAGCTGCCATGCCCATTTTTAAAGGAAGACAGTCATAATTATGATGCAGTGGGCCCCTCAAACCCCTGGGCCCCAGTCCTGCTGCATCTGCTTCCTTAATGATAATCAGCAGTGGCCACTTACACTCCTGGCAGCAGTGCCAGCTTCACTAATGAATGAACCTTTAAAAAAAAACAAAAAAACACTTCTATTGTCCCCTTCTTTGGGGTATCTCTCTGAAAAAGCTGTCTCTGGCCATTTGTAAACATAAAAATGAGTCCCCATACAGTGCTCCCTATTCTGGGCCTTCTCTTTGACAATATCTATGAATCTCACTCCTTTCCTCTGTCTCTTAGACCATTACTGTGAGGCCCCAGGGGTCAAGAGGATTAGGGCTCTACATCTGAATGCAATCCTGCTGGCCTTCTACCTGCCACCCCATGGACTCTGCTTTCACAAAAAAAACTGCCCCTGAATGGTTAATGCTGACTTTGAGGTGCCTCTGCCTGAAAGCGAAGGGTGTGGAGGTAGTGCAGAAAGTTAAAAAAGAAACCAGCCGTTAATTGATTGAGTCACTTAAAGCCAGGGCCACTGGAATTAAGATTTTCTGCAGCAGCAGCGTTTTCCACATAATTATGAGTTTACTGCATTTGCTACATAATCCATAATCTGCAGATTCCAACAAAAGAAACTTGATTCTAGCTCACACGGAACACAATTTACTTAAAACGTGGCAAAGTGTTCCAGAGCAGTGGAAGGCCCTTTGCAAAGATTGACTGGTAATCTTGTAGTTGCTTACTGCTGTATTTAGGTATTTTATACATTTGACACATAATCCACCATCTGCCGTATCATCTGCTGATATTAACAACAACAAAAAAATAGTTCTAGCTCAAACGGTTCCAAAGTTAGTAAAAATGCCATGACACATGGTGCCGCGCGGTGGAAGGCACATTGCAAAGCTGGCCTGGTCTTCTTTCTGTTGCTTATAGTTATATTTCAGTATTAAACTGGGCCTAATGAGGTGCAATCAATGCCCATACAGTGTTACCAAGTTTTTAAATGAAAAAAATAATGAAGCAATACTATTAAAAAAAGTGCCGCATAATTTGCCTATTCTTGCTGCATCATTTACTCAACTCTGTCTCATAATTTGGCCCTCTTCTGCCGCATAATTCCAGTGACCTTGGTTATACCCTGGACCTCAAGCTAAGCATTCTAGGTTTGTGTGCGGTACAGGTGCTCGCCAAGTCTAGAACTAGGCCCGGTAGCTCTCAGGCACCTATGACATTCCTCCCGAATGTTAGAACTACCCACTCTTTGATGTGTGCAATTTAAATGTTAATAAAGCTTTTGAAACTAAAAATTATTAACTCTTCATCCCATAATATAATATGACAACTGTGAACCGAGAAAAGTGAAAGCAGTAATCCCTCCTCGTGCTCAAAACCAAGACACTGACCAGCTAGACTCATCCTCGTGAAACACAACCAAAATCATCAAAAAATAAACGAGGGAAAACGCAAAGTACAAAAGTTGTATTTATCACTGCACAGTTGAAACGCATATTCAAACTATCAAACAAATATAGTTTTCATCAGGACAAACACACCACGAACTGATTTCACATTAAGTATTTGTGCAGCCTTTACTTATTGAAACATAGAGAAAATACATGCCACACTCACTGACCCCTGACCCCTGCCCCCACGGCTCAAATCACGGGCTCGAAATAAATGAAGACAGCCTGGATAATGCAGCAAATAAACATCGCTCGCACTTCCAGGCCATCTTCATTTACATATACTTGCAGAGGCATCTGCGCCCCCCTGGGAACCCATCCACGCCCCCCCAGGGGGGCGCGCCCCACAGTTTGAAGACCTCTGCTCTAACCGCTGCCTGCCTGACTTTCTAGACTCCCTTGGGCTGATGGACGTCTGGAGGGTGAGCCACCCCACTACGATACAACACACATTTTTCTCTGGGGCCCACAAGAGCTTCTCCCGTATCGACTACGTGCTTGCCCCTGCTACGCAAGCGACATATGTCCGGGAGGTCAGGCATCTAGCAAGAGGCATTTCAGACCATTCTCCCCTGTGGGTACAAATGGGGTTGGGGGAGGCGCAGACGGGTGGGATTGCACCACTTAACCGCTGGTATCTACGAAACCCGCAGGTCCGAAGAGAACTTTTAAAATCCATCCGGTCTTATTTTCAGGAAAACCAGGGTTCGGTAGAATCCCCGCAGATACTATGGGAGGCTTTTAAATCGGTGGTTCGGGAAGTGCCATATCTCTCATAGCTGGGACCCAGAAAGAGAAACACAAAGAATTGGCAGAAATTGAGTCCGACATTTTAGACCTGGAGAGGCTTTCGGTTGGGGAGACATCACCAGACACACTTCACCTCCTACACCTAAAAAGGAAGGAATACAAGCACATAGCAACAGACAGAGCCAAGGAATGGGGGCCGAAAGAGACGGTAGGATCTATGAATGGGGCGATAAGGCCGGCAAGCTGATCGCTTGGCTCGACAAGAAGGAAAGAGCAAGTAGGCTGGTCCCCGAACTGAAAATAGACGGCGATAACATTATTAGTGACCCCGTAGCAATCACGGAAGCATTTGCAGAGCACTTTAGTACAATATACACATCCGAGTCGCCCCTTGGGGAGGAAGACTCTAGAGCTTTCCTGCGAGACATCAGGTTACCTGCGCTCTCCCTGACGATCAGCTATACCTAGATAGCGCTATAACGACTGACGAGATAGCGCAGGCCATTCGGAGCCTCAAACCAGGGAAGGCCACTGGTCCCAACGGGCTCCCTATCGAGCTATATAAACTATGCCCAGACTTGCTTTCCCCACACCTGAAGGCAATGTATGAAGAAAGCAGGAGCTTAGGCGCCCTCCCTCCGGACCAGCGGTTGGCCTCTCTCGTAGTTATCCACAAAGACGGTAAACCGAAGGATCAATGCTCGGCATACAGACCTATCTCATTACTCAATGCGGAACCTAAGATTCTTGCAAAGCTACTTGCAATGAGACTAGTCAAGATCATTACTAGTCTGGTACACGCTGATCAATCAGGCTTCATGCCTCAGCGAAATACGGCCCTTAATTTGAGGCGTGTGCATGGTGTGCTGGGAAGGATCGACACGATTCAGGAAGACGCTATTATACTATCCCTAGATGCCTCGATGGCCTTCGATACTGTGGAATGGCCATATCTCGTGGCAGTGCTCGAAAAGTTGGGCTTTGGACCTACCTTTATATCCTGGGTCAGGCTGCTGTATGCGACACCGCAGGCGCAGGTAGTAGTCAATAACAAACGCTCAGCGACCTTCGATTTGAGCCGCGGTACCCGTCAGGGGTGTCCGCTATCACCATTGTTATTTGCTCTGTCCCTGGAACCCCTAGCGGCATGGATCCGGCAGGATCCCGTTATTCGAGGGCTAAAATGGTCCAAGGACTGGGAGGATCGCATCTCGCTTTATGCGGATGATATTCTTCTTTTTTTAGCTTCCCCCCGTGGATCACTGAGGAGAATACTAGACATTTTTGCGACATTTGGGCGACACTCTGGTTTCTCCATTAACTGGGAAAAGTCAATAATGTACGTACTTAAGGGTGTCCCCCCTCGGCTATTCGACGACTGCCCCATTCAGACCGCGACAGATGGGTTTCGTTACCTGGGAATATTCGTAACTCCTGATCCTAAACTGCACTTCGAAAAAAACCTGCGCCCGCCTCTGCTGAGGTTGCGGCGAGATGTTGCGGCCTGGGGGGCGTTGCCCCTATCGCTTCTAGGGCGGGCAGCGCTATTTAAAATGATGTCACTGCCCCGATTCCTATACACATTACAGAATACGCCCAATCCAGTACCTGCCAGTTATTTTAGAGAAATTGAAGGTCTCCAGAGGGAACTGATATGGAACGGTAGACCCCGAATAGCACACAAAAAACTAGTCCTTGGCTGGTACGATGGAGGCATAAGCCTCCCAGATATAAAAAATACTACTGGGCTGCTCAACTAGCAGCCATCAACCAAGCCACTTACCGTGGCCCCCAAGATCCAGGTTACGCCATGGATAGATGGCTTCTGCCGGGCGGCAACTTTAATGTAGCACTGTACTCCCATCGGAAAAAGTTGTCAGCTTACTGGTCCAACTAGCCATGCCGTGAGGATATGGCACGACGTGCAGAAAAGTCTGGGTTGGAGTAATAGACTAACTCTTGCCACCCCCTGTGGGACTCAGAACAACTAGGTCAGCTGCGGACCTCCAAAGGTTTTGATAGATGGGATCTAATTGGTATTTCACGCGTGGGAGATCTATGGTCCGGGGAGAGGTACTACCATTTACAAGGCTACAGCAACAATATGAATTGGCGGGTACAGAATTCTTTCGTTATATACAGATCCGGCATGCCCTCTACGCGGCCATACCGAAGGGCACTTCAATACCAGACTCCTCCCCGCTGGAGGATAGACTGCTGGATGGCGATCTGCCGGAGAAAGCGGTCTCCCTTACATATAAGAAACTGATACAAAATACCACTGACCCCCTTGAGAAACTCAGGGAACACTGGAGGGCAGATGGGCTGGAAATAGATGACGATGAGTGGCGGGAGGCAGTGGCGTCTCCCGGGAGGTGGGTATCTCCAGCCCGGCTGCGACTGGTCCAACTCAAGATCCTTCACAGGACCTACATCACCGGACCGCAATTGCTGCGTATGGGGAGGGGAGACAGCGGCGAGTGTCGTAAGGGATGTGGACACATAGGTACATTTATACATGCATTATGGGAATGTCACCACATCCAACAATTTTGGCAAGAGATACATCGGACCTTCAGGACAGTCCTAAACAAACACATACACCCTGAGGTGAGGCGCTGCCTCCTTAACATTTGGGAACCCACCGACCTTAATACCACTGAGAAAACATGGGTGACCCTAGGCCTCGCAACAGCAAAAAGAGACATCGCACAAAACTGGGGTTCTGCCACGTCACCCACACTGTCAAAATGGAAACAAAACCTTGATTGGTGTATGTTCAGAGAAAAGACTGTGTATAGGGCTCGGGGATGTCCAGAAAGGTGGTCCTCCATCTGGGGTGCATGGAATGGGTACAGGGGGGATATATGTGTGGCGCCTTTGATACCAGCAGAGGAAGATATTCAATCTACACAAGTCCAAACTATGTGATAATTTTGATTTGCTGTACTGTTATACAATGTGTGCGAACTGTTGATCCTAGATGCGTTATACTTGAATAATACTGTGCTGCTGTCTCCAATTTCTTTCAATAAAAAGAATTTAAAAAAAAAACATGTGCAACATGTAATCCAAAATCAATTTATAATGGACTTATGAATCAGCCAAAAATTTGACCTTATTTCTGCCAATTAAAATGTCACAAAAGGGGCTATCATTTTCACTTGTCCTAGCTCAGATGCATTCAAGACATACTTTTCTGATTCCTGTTCTGCTCCAACTTCCCATATTTATGCCAGCAGTTTTCCTTTCTGTCGTATCAGCTCTGCCTTTGTACATTCTTGCAAAGTGGCCCTTTCCCTTGCACTTAAGACAGGTTTGTCTCAAACATGACATGATTTGGTGGATACCACATATCCATTACGACCGCACCTAACACCGACCAGTGCATCCACCTTAATCTCATACATGCTCTTTCGTACAGCTGCATTCACATTGCCACTGTCTTCCATTTGATTAACCAGGGATTCTCTGCACACTCAATAACATCATTGATTTGGAATAACTGTTTTATTCCTTGTGATGTCGCTTTGAACATTTTAGCAATCTCAAAGGCTTTGTTTAACGTTCACTTTTCAGTTGATAAGTTTGTCTTGAAGTTTCAGTTTTAATGTTTTATGTACTAATTGGTCTCTAATAACTTCATCATGAAAAGAATGGCTATTGCATGTGGAGGCTAATGTTGTTAAAGAAGATACAAATGATGGAATAGGTTCACGGGCAATTGTCCTCGACTGAAAAATGTATGCCGAGCCACAACTGGGGATACTGGACCTCTGATTCATGTTGCAGCGCTTAGAGACCTTCCAGTGATAGGCGCTCTATAAATGAACTCTAACATAACATAACATAACTGCATTTATCTTCTTTCCAAGATTGAAGTTCAGTTGTTCAATGGCAGTCTGCTACTCATCCAATTTCTCATCCACTTGGTCTTCGCCCAATAATAATGGCGGTGTGGTATGTTTTTTAGAATACCGTGACCGTCTGCACCTAAACCATGTTTTAAAATAGCCAATTTCCCTTTTTCCAGTAAAATATCTCCACCAATGGCTTCAATATAAGGCTCGATGCCTTCTCTCCATTGTTCCCAGTCAAGACCAGGATCTCCTGGGAAAGCCAACAATGCATTTGCAGCATATACATACCCCTTCCAAACCTGGCGAGAGCTGAGCTGATGATGTTGCATTCCATTTTCTGAATAATAATGCAACTTCCCCCTCACTGAAGTGCTTTGATAAATTTTAATTTATAATTCTTCCTCTTTATTTTTTCCCAACCTTTCCATACATTTTTGATGCCATGTTTCATTCCCTTCTATTTCAGAAACGTCAGCCAATATTATGAAAACAAATTGTGTTATGATTTCCTAGCCATAGGTGCCACTATTTACGCTGGTGGTGCAATGTACCTTCTTGCAGTAGCGGCCCGTGGAGGGAGTTCCGTGGGGCGGTGAGGCGGGGCGGGGTGAGGCGGGGCAAAATGCGTTGCAGTGCGCGCAACGAAATTCGTTTTATTTATTTAACTGTTTACTTACCTCCGTTCATCCATATTCCGGTGTTTACTACCTCCCACCCTGCCCCTCCCCCGCCCCGCCTCACCGCCCCAAGGAACTCCCTCCACGGGCCGCTACTGCCTTCTTGTTAGATTGCTGCAGTTTTATGGATAGTCCTCCAGGGGCCATATTATGAAAAGTGCCCCGGGGCACAACGGGCATGTGTGCCCACTTTGCACGCCCCAGGGCACTTTGATATTACAGAAAGGGCTGCAGACGCTTCTGCTGCCCTTTCTGTAATACAGATAGAGCTGGCTGAAGAAGACCCGTTATGACAATCCCCCCATTAATGCTCCTGTCAGGGTCGACACTTGTGTTATATTACGAAATTGGACCTGTTTTCAAAAATGTTTCACTTGTAAATACTTGTCCATTGCTTATGTTGTCACTTACTTGTACAATACACTGATTTTGTCACTTAGTCACTTTATTCACCATGTCACTGTAAATCATTGTCACTTGCGACGCTCCACTAACTGAATTACCAGACAGCCTGTTCTTATGGTAATTTTGTATTGTGAAAAAAAAACCTCTTTTGAATCTTTGAAAGTTTAAGTAAAATACTCTTCCCTTTTTTGAAATCATGAATGACTCTGCTATTGTATTTGTGTTCTAGCGCCGTCCTCAGATTCATCACTTTACTTAAATGCTTAAAACTACAAAGAAATTGCACCACCCGACAGAACCAATTGTTCTTTGTACGTGACGTATACAGGGAACGTGTATGTGTAATAGGGCCCCCGGAAGGGTGAGGGAGGTTCACTTGCGCCCTTCATCTGCTGTCTTTTGACACAGACCACTCAGGAAACATGAACAGTGTGACTCCTACATTGCATGTCATCAATGTCCAATGTCCCTCCCAGTGACGTCAACGCCAGGCACACGCTGTTTTAATGGTCTGATCCGCATTAATTGCCACATTAGACTTCTCATCCCAGCCATCGCCTCCTTGATTCCCCACCTGCAATCATGAGCCCTCTTCAAACATCAGAGTAGCTGACAAATCTTGTTCAAGAAGCGACGCGTAACGTTGTATCTACATGAACCTGGACTCCCAGACGCCTCATTCCTTCTCCTCACCCTTAGCACCCACTTGTCGCCATCTCTTGTAATCAGTTTCACCAGGTGAGTATAATTTGAATTGGATTCATTTCAAGAAGATGTCATGAGAGGAGAGGAACCTTCTCCCTGCAGCTCCAACCATTCAACCCCAAACCTCTCTTCCTGCGCATTCTTCACCAGAATCTCCTGACCACAGAACATGCCTGGAATATAACACAGGGCTTTTCACAAAGTGTGTAAAAAGGACCCTCCCATTCAGGGTGATTCTGTTGTTTATATTGAAGTGCCTTTGACTTACATTGAAGGCTTACCGTTGCTTCAGGGGAACCTTCCACGTGGACTACAGAAGGTACGTTTAGGTGAGCTCACAATGCCACGACTCACTTAGCCTTTACTAGCATGTACACATCATGTCCAGAGCGGGATCCCCTTTCCATAGCAGAAACGCTGAAAATGCTTATTGAAGTTCTAAATATATATAGAAAATCAAGACAGTAAATATTACAGCATTGAGGTACAGAAGCAGCTGGGACTATGCAAGCACCTACACGAACACAGGCCGCGGTCATTAACCAGGGGCGGCTCCTCCATGTGGGCGGAGGAGCATCGCCCCACTGCTATCTCGCAAAGCAAGAAGCAGAAACATAAAATGGTATTATGAATACAATTTTTTGTTTCTGCTTCTCGCACTGCGAGAAAGAAGAAGGGTTTGGTTGGGGGCGAGCGGGTGGGCGGGTGGGAGGTCCTGCTGCAGGGCAGGGAGGAGTGGCTTGCCCAATGTTGTGGGTGCTGACTGTTTGGTTGGCCTCAGGGCCGACCAAACCAGTCATACGCACTCTCCGTTTTCTCCATGTAGACGCCTGTGTGGTCGGCGTCCCAGCCAATCACAACGCTGCCATTGCAGCGTTGTGATTGGCTTAGGGGAGGAGAGGGACGCTGCCTGCTTCCTGGAACTCGGACCTCGGAGGGACGTGACGCGGGACCGGACCTGGCAGGCAAGGTACGTTTTTTTTTAATTAACCCCCCATCCTCCCCGCGAGTCATGCCGGCCGTGACTGCAACTAACCAACAGACAATAAATGTTATACTGTGCGAAGCTCTGATAAACTAAATGAAATACCACCTTGGTTAGCTGGAAATTCAGTTTGAAGCTGTGTTTCCTCATTCTAGCCTGCAGGATAAGCACCGGGCCCAGATTTTCTAAGGGCTTGCGTTGCCCTTGTGCCACGCAAGGTGAAGCAAGGGCAACGCAAGCCCTTAAGTGAGATTTACTATGCCCAGCAGAGCCACCTTGGGCGGCTCTGCATGGCATATTATATCCGGAGTAACACAAGGCAGTGCAAGTCGCTGCCTTGCATTATCTGCCCTGGGAAGGCGTTCCATGGGTGGAGCGTGGGTGCTCCCATACATCCACCGATGGTTTAAGGCGCATTTCTACATTTACTAACAATGGTAAACATGAGAATGTATCAAAATGCTATGCGTTCCCCGGGGAGGCGTAACAAGGAGAAATATGTTTATTTCTCCTTGTTTCTTCCTCTTTCTATGTGTGCTGCATTCTGCAGGTGTCCCTTCCTGCACAAAAACAATCCTGGTTGCAACACAGGCACCCATGCACCATGGTGCAAGAGGGCCTGCATTGGGGTTTGGCGGTCACTAGTGCACCAGCGCAGCGAGAGCAGGAATGCCCCATATCTCAGCAGATATGGTGCGTTCCTGCCCTCTCCATTTGATGCAGCACAGCAAGTTGTCTTGCTGCGTTGCGCTCCGTCAAATGTTAGCAAATCTACCCCTGATTTTAAATATGTGCCTATCAATGGAGTTGGTATGACAGTGTCAGTAGCCAACATATTTCTCGGTAAGATTAACAGTGCTGCATGAATGTTGGCCATTCTCCAGACACTGCAACTTCACAAGATCAGAAAGAGGTGGAGCTACTAAAAAGAATATCTCAATCTTATGTCCCCATAGGCACAGAAACTTTAGGGAGTGAAACTACAAAGACCCCAGTAAGAAAACTAGGCTAGAGAAAGGAAGTAACCGAAACAAAGAAAGCTAGAACTGCACGGATCTTGAGTGGAGAGTGTGAAGTTTCAGAGTGGATTAAAAAAGAAACCATGATTGTATCGAAAAGGTAAAGAGCAAGAAGGATAGAACCCAAGAGAGAGGAGAGAAATAAGAGCTCCGTCGAGTATTCTTAAACCATGGATAAGAAATCAGAGTCAAGCAAAGGTGTGCGTTCTTCGACATGCCTTAACAAGACAAACCTATCAGCAGGGAAGAGGGGAAAGGCGGGAATCAGGACCCCCGAAGCAAACTTTTCAGAAGGAAAGAGGAGCTGTAGCAAGGAAGCAGGAAGCCTCACAGAAAGAGTTCTGCTGAAGGACGGAAATAACTATATCTCACGAGAAACTCAAACCTCGCCTACTCGTGGATGAGATTAATGACTATATACAAATAGAAACACGTGACAAGCATCTGAATGAAGCAGACGTAGGGCCAGGAGTACAAAGCCATTTAATAGTCGCAAAACCCATAATTCACTAAAGCACAGGGTTTGTGACTGATAAATGGCTTTTGTAAATGTGCTAAACCAATTTTGCAATTAGGTGACATGTTACCGATTTGCAATATAGGTTTAGAAAGGCATAATGAATAACTTTTTGGAAGTGGTGTGTTTAGGGCATCCCTTTTAAATAGTGATTTGTTTTAATATGTGTCAATGTTTTGAGACTGAAATCTGGTTGCAAAACATTGAAAAGAATCCAGGTGTGGCCGGCACAGGAAACAGCGGTGGGGCAGAAGTAGACAGACAACGGGGTAGGGAAAGTAAAATAAAAAAAAATAAAACCACTTACCTTACGCTCGCCGCATCACTGACTCGGTGATGTGGCGAGCGCAAGGTAAGTGGTTTTATTTATTTTTTCGTTTTACTTTCCCTACACTGTCGTCTGTGCACTCCCCCCCCCCACCGCCCCACCCCATCCGCCCCGCCTCACCGCTGTTACCTGATCCGGACGCGCCTGAAAGAATCCCAAGTTGGGGTGTAACACATTCGCAAAAGTGAAGGTGTTCCCTTAGGATCTCCTAACCTTTGTGAATGCACAAAAACGTTTGTTGGGAAAGCTTTCTGTTCAAATTAAAAAAAGTTGTCTTTATTTAAATGCCATCAAAGACACATGGTGGTCTGCTGACCCCAGTAGACCAACATCCCTTTGATGGCATGCAATTGAAGTGAGTCTAAATTTGCAACCTATTTTATGAATATTAAAACTGTAGTTTGGTTTATGAGCCACTACATTCTGGAGTTTTGTGAACCCACCTATTAGTACATAGATCAATTTGCAAAAAGTCAGTGCGCAATTTGTGACCACTTTTTGCGGATGGAAAGTTCATACATCTGAGACTTTTCTGGACTCTGTTGGCTGATTTCTATTACCAAGGGATTGGTCCCCACGAGTTCATTTTAAGGCTCTATTAGGGGAGGAAGTTACAACACAAGCTTTCTCTTCACTCCTACCCCAGGCATTTAAGGACCGGCTCCAGCGTTATGCAAATGCCATGCAGGATGGGATAAAGTTACAACACCACATGTCACTTCTTAAAGGGATAAACCAGAGGTTCTGAAACAATACCCAGTAAAGTCAGAGGTTTATAAAGATCTCAAACGAATTGTGAACGAATACCAGGATCAGGGAATAGTCATCCCCTGCCCCTCAACGATGAACACCCCATGGTAGCTAAACACAAAGCAGCAGTATGCTGGGGGAGTGTGAGATCACCTAATATAAAAGACTGGCATAAGGACCTACTATAGTAATGAGAGTACTGAAATATATGCCACACTTCTCCCAGTGACATGTGGGAACCCCTACACACTTTTTTAATTGACACAGACTCCCAAGAGTAACTATAATTATAAAACTAATAAAACAAGAGCTAAAACCCAACTGCAAAAAGCAACTAGTGACGAATAAAACAACAAGAGAATTGTATATTGTATGAGATGTGCATGACCACTGAAGAGACAAATATAAGCATGTACCTAATAAAGCTAAGTGCTTGCTTTTGATTTCAAAATCCGTTAATCAAAATGGAATTGTAATGTAATGATGATAATAAAATATACATTTGTTTATGTGACAGGATTGTGAACTCTGGAATCCACTGAATTCCAATGAATGAACAAGTGGCTGATATCAAGTCAACGTTTCTATTACTCTCCTCATATCTTCTCTGTGGACAGATATAGCTACAAGTAAGGCCAGCTAGCTACATTTGTCCTGATAAAGACCCTTTCAAAATCTTTGTCTTAGGGTCGAAACGTTGACTTGATATCAACTACTTGTTCATTCATTGGAAGGACCACTAGTATTGTGGGATTACATGATTTTGCATTCACATATACACAAGACCTATACTTATGTCCTTTTGGATGTTGTATACCTTTTTGTGTGTTGTGCACTGTACATATTTTTCCACAATATCTTACTTGGTCTCCTTTGCACTGCGCCGTAACATGAAGCAACACGTTATTTATTGAGATTGTCATATGAGGAGTTCTGAATATGAATAATCAGTCATTAAATGTGAAATTTTCTTTGCATTTCTTTTCTTGTCACATTTGTTTGTGAGTAGAAATTCTCTTTTCTACCAAGTTCTTATTTTTCTACAATTGATTGCCTTTGTGATAACGACTTTATTACCCTAGTTCCTTGGGATTACAGGATTTCCCCATTTTGTTTATGGAAACATTTTTATAATCAGAATGCAACATACCTCACTTGTGCTTATTTCTAGGAACTAAGGGCCAAATGTACATAAGTTTAATTTTGCAAGTTCCTAACAGCAAATTTTTGTGATTTGCTATTAGGAACTTGCAAACACCTATGTACTAATGTGTGCTTGACGCGTTTAGCGATTCCTAATGGGGTCGCAATTGACTTACCTCATTAATATTCATGAGGTAGGTCGCAATTTTCGACCCATTGGGATTCAATAAAAACACATGGAGGGTGGCCTGCTTGGGACAGCAGACCAGCATGTCTGTGTCTGCTTTCTAAATAAAGCAACATTTTTTTTAAACGCAGCATGTTTTATGTAAAGGAAAAAGGGATGGGTTTCAAAAAGAAAAATGAAACATTTCAGATTCATTTTTCAAGAGTAGGCAGTGGTCAGTGGGACCACTGCCAGCTTTTACGAAACGTTTTTGCAACCATTCACAAAGGGGAAGGGGTCCCTGACCCCTTTCCGTTTGCGGCTGGGTTACCACCTACTTGAAGTAGGCGGTAAAATGTGAATGTTTTGCGACCGCATTTCAATCACAAAACATTCATAGATAGCACTGCGAGTCGCTATTAGGAAGGGATGCCACACACGCCCCTTCCTAATAGCGACTCTTTAACCTATTTTGCGATTCGGTATTAGGTTATCAAATCTCAAAATAGTGTTCTGTGCATACAAAAAGTTTTTTTGCGGTCGCAAACGGGGCAATTCTGCTAATCGGGCAGTTTGCGACAACAAAAAAGCTACGTACATGAGGCCCTAAGTGATTTAATGATTAGAATTCTTGGATAATATACTGAGAAACATTTATGACATGGAATACAGTTATACCAATAAAATATGTGTGGGGAACTGAAAGATGGCAAATTCAAGGGTCAAATGCATTACTAGAATATTTTATATTCTTGAACAAATACCGTCTAGTAAATACTGTGTTTGGGCTTCACTAATGCTGATGAGTTATTGATATCTTCAATACCTAAACATAATTATTTTATTATTCTCATTTTTATAAATTGGAAAGAGCATTAAGTAATAGTGAAATACAAACATTAATTTCTGCTGTCTTAAAATAAGTCTCTTGAATCAGGAAAAATATGTGTTTAGAATTCACAAATACATGGATGTCATAGAAGATTTGCTAAAGGTATAGTAGGGCCAATAGCACAAAAAGTAGACCCTATGTGTAAAAAAAAGTACTTGTTAACACCCAAAGTGTAGGTAAACTTTGCCAGGGTTGGGTTAGTGATTAATCATTAGATGTTGCAGAACAGCACATGGACAAATTATGCAACAAATTTCAATCTTTATATTTCCTTAACGATCTAAAGCAACAAAAAAGAATGAAACATCACTTGCGCCCGTTAACTGTAATGGCTCTGATGCAGCAGAAGCTCCTCAGAAAATTTGAGAAATAGACGCTGAAAAGCCTCTGAAAACATTTAAAGTAAAAGATAAGAATTTAAAACTGGCGATGAAAAAATTATACTCAATTTCGAAAAAGACTCTGGTTGCTTTTAATGTTACGAAAGACACATTAAAAAGTGATAAATATGAACAGGAACAATTCAAAGCTATATTTACATCGCAAACTTCTTTACAGGATTTGAAATCACATGAGCTCCTTGGAACCAAATTGATGATTTTGAGATATTCATGCCCTATAACTTGACTGATCATCAGAAAATGTTACGTACGCGAGATTCAACACACTTTTTATAACAATACAGGAGTTTGAATTGCTGTCTTATACTCCTTACAAAAAAATTAAGTATTGCATGGTTAATCTATGGATTTATTATGATACCTGGTAATGATTTCAATTTAAAGGATATCTTATGAAACAAGACTGTGGCTGGTACACACAGGTGGGAAACTCATTTTTTAAATACATTTGGAAGATTCCCATAGCAATATATTGTTTGGTTAAGCAACCCCCATATTTGTAAGTACAAAGGACTGTTCAAGCCCATTAGAAACAATACTCCTATATAAACAGATAATGTTTAATAATGAATGCAACACAACAAATGCCAACGACATTTATAAGCTGAAAATGCCAAGAAAACAGAAATAGCTCACTTTTAGAAACAGTGAAGAATGGTTCATATCTTATAAGGTTCACAAAAGACTGCTGTTCAGTCAAGAGAGAAAAGACTATACTTCAGGGGCCAAATATATGTATGAAAATCTTAAGAGCATAATTTTATTGTTATGAAAACTAGATTTAGTGCTGGAATAAGTAAGTATTGTGCTGTGTTGTTACGCACAGTATATATTAAACAACACAGTTAATAAAAACAACATATCCACCTTCTTTTATTAAAGGTTTAGAGACTATATTTCATGTATCACAAAAATCCTAATAATACATATAAAACCAGACGGAAAAGGAATGCTAGAAATATTCAGGAACACCTCAGGGTCACTTCACACACAGTAGGGTGCATACATTCCATTTTGAGTGTTTTAATATTTGATATGAGTTAATGCCCAGTTCAAAGGAGTGGGTTATCATTAGCATCTTTAAAATAATTTCTAAATGTCGTGGGATGGATTACCCAGATTTTGTTTATGTGTAAAAAGTGAAGTGAGCTTGCAAGTATTGTTTAATGCCTTGAATCGCTTGTTAGGTCCTTTCCACTTTCTAACCATTGAAAAGATTTTAATGAGCTCTATTTTGCAATCTTGCACTTATTCCAGAAGCGTAATATGTGTGATGCTTGCAATACTGACTTGGTCATGGGATTAAATTCCAGTCGAATCTGGACCTGAGAGGTGGAGGAAGGAAGGGCAAAAGCTGCCTAAACAAATTGTATTTGAAATTATCCAACTACTTCATCACTAGTGCTGGATATTGCAGCCAGAAGACAATGACAGCATGTACTTTGTCTTGAAGATATCCAGTAAAGTTTTAACTGATGAGCTACTCTCTGTGTTTGCCAGTTTAAGCAAAGCAAATGTTAAAGAACATGCCTTAGATTTCAGCTCTGCCTGATCCAGAGCCAAGCTGCCTGTGCTCTGGAGCGAAACCCCTACGTATTTGTAGAACAAGGCCCTACTCATTGATCATTTGGCAACTACTTTTTAGGTCGAGCCTGGGCAGCGCATGCGCTACTCTGCGGCATGCTGTATTGAGGTATGGCATACAAGCTCCGCCCATTTCCCCGCCCATTTTTTAATTGGCTCCTGTTACTGTCCTTGCTAAATGGTTGCTTTTCATTTGTGAATAGGCTTGTTAGTCACTCCTTGGTACCGCCATGTCTGCATTTGTTACCTCCCATAACGACTGGACATTTTACGTGTCTTGTTACACGGTCTACGTTATAAGTCGGTGAGCAATATTTTGTTTAATGAATAATGTGGGACAATGGCAGCTGCTTCTTGTAATTACAGCACGCACACACAGCAGGACAATGGGGGCGCTTCTCATATGGAGCGATATGCGCACTTTAACTTTAAAAGTGGCTGCCCCCACCCCACCCCCCACAGCACTCACAGGACAATGGCAGCCGCTTCTTGTTTTTAAAACTTTTAAGCTGAGCACGGCGCCCACTTCAGGGACACCGCACTCTGTTTCAGTTTTTTTTTAAACTTTAATGGTGAGCGCGGCGCTCACTTCAGGGACACCGCGCTCTCTGTAATGCAATAGGTCTTGCATTTTCAAAACTTTGACCATTGGTATTGTAAATGACAATGCCTTTTATTATTGCAGGTTTAACACATAAATAAAAGACATTGTCATTTACAAAGCCAATAGCTCAAAATCTCGCAAATGTGACGCCTATTGCATTGCAAATGCTTGTTAAAGATTTATGTTTGCTAAAAAACTAGCACATTTGATTTTTCCTAGTTTACCATGAGTTGGTTATTGGTCACTGTTCCAATAGTATTCAAGGCCCTCGAGGGTGAGCTGCAGTCCCAAGCTGGTTTTATGAAACCATACAGTGGCATTGGTATATGTGTACCTACATTTTAAGGGGGCAGGCTCTTGAGGTATCTAAGGATTTGGCTATATCAAAGATGCAGGCATTGAATAATTTGGTGCTACAGCACATCCTGCTGAATGCCTCTATAAGTGGGGATTTTCATGGTAAGAGAGGTGTTAATATCAAGTTTAACCTGAATCCTGAGGTCCATGCATAATGCTTGAATGGTTTTTAATATGTGTGTGTTTTCCTCAAGAATGTAACTTGTGCCTAAGCCTGATTCTGTCTATGGTATTGAAAGCAATCTTGAAATCAAATCAATAAAGCAGGCATAAACTTCTGATGCTCCTGATATCGTTTGATTTTTTATTAGTGCTGAGGGTGTTGTGATGTTATTGATAAAGCCGCTCCGGCCCCTGAAGTCTGTTTGAAACCAGGATATAAGGACATTGAATGGATCTCCTTATAACCCTATGAAGCAATAAGGTCTGAAGCTCTGGGTAACAGCTGGAACCCACTCAGCTTGTCTAGGGAAGAGGTGTGGCGCCGCGGCCAGGGTGACTGACGCTGGAATCTGGGGCTCACGGTTCGATCCGCGGCACCGGCGGCAGGTCAGCCCAGCACCATGTGACTCTGGGCAATAGCTCGCTTAATCTTCCCGACGGCCCCCAGCGCCGGGATGCCTTTGGGTAGCTGTTTGCGCTTTACAAATACTGGATTTACATTTACATAAAGCATAGATGCAATGAACTGTTATTGTTTCAGACTTTATTGCAATTATTTAAGTAGGTAATGTATACAAGATGGGAGTAAATGATTGTCAATCTGACAGTCGTCACACAGGACGGAGGGGTCGTGTGTGGCAGAGCTTTCCTAGTAATACATACATGTTACATGCAAGCCAGGTCTGATAGTATGCCGATATGAGAAAACTGACTCTTTAGTGCATGTGTGTCATACTTCGTGCCCAGAAAACTAGTTTTCTGAATGGTAATGCCCACAGTGCATGTGCAAGATTGCCATATTATTGTCAAACATTATTATGGAATGCTGCAAGTTGACGTTAGTCATGCTAACAATACATAGAACTGAAATTGTCTGTTCTCTTAAAGCTTCAGGATTGTGTGCAATATTTGGAGCTGTTAGGCCATCTGGCTCTCAAATAAGGCTTGGAAGGAAATAAAAATGGCAACATGTGCCTGCCTTCCCTATTCTTCCATATTAGAAGCACTGCTGAGCGTAAGGCGAGAAATTGCACAGGAGTTCCCCTTCCCTTCTCCATTTAGTATCAGTGGATGAGAAGTTATAAAAGTACCTAGAATACATAAGATTTAGGCACAAATAGTTCATATTAAATAAGTGTGTTTTGTAAAATGCCAGCAAGTGTGAGTGCTCCTGTTTCTATGAGCCAGCATGGGGATATATATACAAAACTTCCCCTAAAATGAGAGTTACTCTGACAGGGTTGTCTGACTCCTAGCACTCTTTACCTCAATGAGCATAACTCATTATAGTATGGAGTGAAAGCCACTGCCCCTTCTCATTTTCTCCAAAGAGGAAATGTTACATGTAAATCCTCTTTGCGCTGAGGAGATCTACCCAGGTGTGCCTCTTATGAAAAGTAGGGTTCATAAGTAATTTGTCAAGGCCAGAACTATTGGCTTTGCCAATGCTTTCTTCAGTTGCATCGAACAAAAGTGATGGGTCAAAATGCTTTATTCGATCTGAACCACAGGCAATTGCTGTATGCACACTCCATTCCATTGTTTTTAGCTTATCTGTGCCAAAATAGACAGGGACCAATAAAATGCAACTCAGTCTGCTCGGTCTGCTGCACCATTCATAAGGCACTGCTCAACTTGGGCCCTTCCTATCTTTCCGAGAAATTCACGCCCTATGTACCATCAAGATCCCTCCGCTCGAGTGCTAAACACCTTCTGGTGGTGCCTCGAGTAAGTAAGGCAAGATTAGGAGGAAAAGCTCTTTCCCATCTTGGCCCTCGTTACTGGAATGAACTCCCCTTGCCCTTAAGACAGTGTCTGGGTCACTTGCAATTCAGGAAGTTGCTTAAGACCAATCTTTTTCGCACCTGTTAAACTCTGCTGGAGTTGCTTTACACCCTCACGGTCCGCTCTAAGCGCAGAGATACCCCTTCGGGGGTCGATTCTAGCGCTATATAAACAAATAAATAAAAAAATAAATGCCCTAAAAGGGGCAGTCTGACCAAGGCTTGATAGGGTGCAACTATTGAAAATGACCTGCACACCAGGTGTCTCTATACCTTCTCTGCAGGGAGGGGCAGAACAGAAAGAGCTGATGTGGTAGAGCTGGCACAAAGCAGCTGGGTGGTTGGGTATGTTCCTCCAGCCCTGCGCTTCAGAGGCCCCCGCCAGCAGGGAGGCTATTTCAAGCACTGAAGCTGTTTGAGACAATGGAGAGTGGCTGCTTTGAGCTCAGGAGCTGCAAGTGCAGACCAGGCAACCACCAGAGTGCCTCGATGTATGCTCCCTTCACACGGTCACCCGGTGAAGAGCCGATATCACACAGTGACCACAATATCAGATGGAAACCCATACTGTTTGGAGGCTCTGCAGGGATAAATGAATTTATTATGCATTTTTATAACTTCCCTGGGGCATTTCAGAAGCCTTTTGTTTGCTTTTTGGGAAGGGTCAGAGTGTTTGCTCACACAAGGCTGGCTGTAAAACCCCGCCCCTCACCAGGTACTGCCTCCTTCAATGTACCTCCATGGTTGGAATGGTCTGAAAGCACCAGGGGCGTAACACAGCCCCCCGCAGACCCCGCGGTGCGAGGGGCCCCTGAGCTGCAAGGGGCCCCCTCAGCACAATACTCAGACCCAAGAGCTCCGGATTAAATCCGGAGTGGGGGCCTCTCCGTGTTTGTGGCAGGGGGGCCCCCTCAACTTTCGTTACGCCACTGGAAAGCACCATCTCATTTTAGGCCCTGCCTCCTCCGAGACTCTGCCTCCTCACTCACACAGTGATAACCTTTTCAAAGTTTGAAGGTCTGCAGTTAGTCTTCTCAACACAAGGATAACACTAGGCTCAGAGAAACACCCACCTCTGTGTCCCTCCGCTGCCTCACGTGTAGCTCTCCTTCAGCACACGGCGACAGACCACAGTTTGAGTGACAGTCCATTGATCAGTCTGTTGAAGCTTTCCAACTGTCAATGCCCCATAGCCTCATCTGCGCATGCAAATGTGTTCCGGGCATGCACACCGCAGTGCTTAATTTAAGCTGGTGGTTTCCAGTGCTTGGCACCAGTACTTAATTGTCAGCACCGGCTCTACTGACTTCCACCTCATGGTGGCGCGGTCTGTCTAATATTGAGATGAGCACAACAAACGTTTATTAAGTCAATATACATTAAAAATTAATAATACCTGCCAGTCACCTCATTATTTTAGCTTTGAGGGCCTGGAATAATCTGAGTTGTCACGCTTGTAGAGTGTGATGGTGAGTAGTTGTGTTAGTACTGTCATTGGCACTGGCAGGGGTGATGGGTGGTGCAACCTGCAGTGGCCTTCCAAGAATGCCCCTGGCACTTACTTTTTTACAAATTAAGTACTCAGTGGTGACTGGCATCTACGGGGAGATGTAGGTTGGCGCGCCCGCAAAATATTAATATTAAAAGGACGTACCTGAAACGACGTCCTCCGCTCCGGAACTCTTCTCAGGAACTGGATGCAGTGCAGGCACCAATTCTGGCGCTGCTCTCATGCTGTGAGAGCAGCGCCCTGTTTGGAGGAAGCGGCCTCACTCGCCGCTCCCGAGGACACTGGAGTCCTGCACATACTCTAACCCAGCTGTCTTAAGGCAGTTAGGTTAGAGGTTTCGAAGTGCACATGTTTGGCTGGCCTTCGTAAGACAGCCGGCGAAAGGGACATGCGCACATTGAAAAGTGCACAATCAGCCCACCCTCCTCCCTGCTGCTGTCATTCAGCAGCGGCCCCGCCCCCGTCCTGACGCTCCATTCGATGAAAAATAAAATGGTAATTACCATTTTTCATCTTTGGGGGTAATTTAAGTGGGGCGACACTCCTCTGTTCCAACGGAGGAGCCACCGCTGTAAACACAGTCTTGCACGTTTGCTTTTCCCGCTAGTCAAGACTACGGCAAGGAACACAGATACTCTTTCCCCAAATATTCGAGGACTAACTGGAGTTAGAGTAATAAGTTACCTTGTCCTTGAAAAGTTGGATGTGTTTATGTGCTCTTCCCCCAGTTTTCAGGGGGCATGCTATGAAATCTGGCTTCTTCTGGGAGGCAAGGCTGCATGGAGGAGCATTCAGAGGTTTCAACGCCGGTTCTTCCAGGGCCTATGTGTGCTCTGTAGACCACAGTATAACCCTGGGATAAACTCTAGATACCTACCTACCACTTTCTTTCTGACTCTTCCCACATCTGAGGTCCCTGAGTTTCCCTGCAGCAGAAGAGACCACAAGGTGTTGTATTTTCATCTATGTGCCCTAAATGTTTTAACTTATTTAACTTGTTACTAGTGGGGCTTTTTCTTTTTAATTTTAATACGTCAACATTGTGCACTTAACAAAGCTATGAGTTTATAGGAAAGATAAGAAATTTAAAACCCTGCAAAAATAGGTTTTGCAAAGAAAGAAGGGGAGAGGATGTAGCCTTACGGCTAGAGCGGTCGATTTCGAAGCTGGGGAGCCGTGTTCGAGTCTCGGCAACGACGCTCAACATCCTGTGATTCTGGGCAAATCACTTAATCTCCCCATGCCTAACAAAAATGAATGTGTCCTTCTGTAACGAAACTGGTGCTCATGTAAAGCGCTCGGATACCCGAAGTCTCGGGTCTAGTTCGCGCTATATAAAACTCTAAAAAAAAAAGAAAAAAGAAGCGTGCAAAAGTTATTTTGCACACAGATTCTTGAAGACGTGGTGAAATTTGTGAATTTTGCACAACTCCAATGGTTGAATTTAAATGTTTCACAGCCTATTGTGTATGTCATATCACCAACCAACCCTTCCCTCCTGCCCTTCAGAAGCACAAACATTGCAACTGGTCCCCACGCCCTCTCGAAGCCTTTGCCCCACCCCTGCCCTCCTCATCCCTTCCTGCTAGGTTTAATGCTTTATACATGTTAATGTTTGTTATATTGATTTGTAGAGTGCTCTAATCACCTGAGAGGGTATCCAGGAGCTTGGGCAGGTGTGTAGGCGTGTGGTACCCAAGGTGCCAGGTCTTCAGCTTCTTGCGGAACTCAAGAAGTGAGGAGGAGGCTCTGATGTATTGAGGGAGGTCATTCCATGCCTGGGGTGCGATGTAGGAGAATGACTGACCTCTAGTTTTGCTTTTGTGGATGCGGGGCGTGTATGGAAGTGAGAGTGAGGCAGAGCATAGGTGTTTGGTGGGTTGGTGAAGTGTATGCGGTTGTTCAGGTGTTCTGGTCCTGTGTAGGGCTTTGTATGGTGCGTGAGAAGTTTGAATTGACTGAGATTGTGAATGGGGAGCCAGTGAGGCTTCTTGAGGTGCTGTGTGATATGGATGCGGCGTGGAAGGTCAAGTCTGAGTCCTGCCGCGGTGTTCTGGATGGTACATGACACTAAGGAAGTTCTTTTCACTACAACTATTTGAACACCTGTGTCTAATGCACATCTTTTGAAAGCTATTTGAAATGTTGAGATGTTTTAGATGTCTGAAGCCACACTGATCCACAGCCTGTAAACGCCCTTGTTCTAGTGAACTGAACGCACATGAGATCTTGGGCGGATCACAAAACATGTCTGACTGGCGCTATTCATGTCATTGGTCATAAGTTAATGCGGTGCTTGGTGCAAACACCTTTTACCACCGTATTAAGAAAGCAGGTTTGTGGAGGTGGAAAGGTGTGACAGGAATGTTTGTACATATTTATTGTGGTGCTGGTGTGTTCTGTTGTTTTTTGGGCTGCTGGGTTTGTGTGCTACAATATTGCAATGTGTTGTTGCGTTGTACTGTGGTAGTTGTGTTGCGTTCTATTTTGAAGTTTTGTGCCCTGCTGTGTTTTAATTGTGTTGTTATGTTGCTTTGTGTACACTATTTTGTAATGGTGTGCTGTTTACTTCAGATATGTCAACAAATGCTGCAACGTTTCCTGCCAACCGCAGCACATGGTTTGAAAGATATTGTGACAAGCAACACGTATCCGCTGTCTAAAGTGATAAATTACCGCTGTCCATGCTGTTTACCCGCTTCATCCGTCAGTCGGGCCAAACCTATATCAGAAACTAGCACTTCTGGTGCTCACTTTACGTCCTAAAAAGAGAAGTGAGGGGACTAACCAAGGGACATCATGATGCGTGACATCACAGCACATGAGGCCACATCGCATGACATTGCACATGTCATCACAGGGACTGACATCACAAGAAGTGACATCAGATTTTAAGACCTCACACATGTCTATCATGAGTACATTTAGGCACATTACGAGATTTAACAAATAAGATTTTGCGTCAGCGTTGTGCCAAAAAAGTGGCCAACCCTGACGCAAAATCTGGGCCTCAACTAATTCATTTTTTAAAACTCTGCCACAAGGAAATTGGTAACCAGGAGAAACATGGTAGTAGATCTGTTCTGCTTAATTGGTTGCAAAGTCTGCATTTTAAAATATCTTATGAGGTTAAGGCACCTGCTGCAGAGATCTTTGTGTACCCAGTAAATCTCAGGGAATAATAATAATGGTAAGATAACTCTGGAGGTTAATGCTTTTGCTAGAGAGATCTGTGTTTTGTCGAGTCCCAGTTTTGAATCAAAGTAGCACAGAGGGTTAATATGTCTCCTACACGCACATCATGTAACATGCAGATGACAGATTTTTATTTTATGTAGATAGATAAGTGGGCTACTGCTTTTAACACAGAGTTTCTTTTGTTTCCTGCAGTTCATAAATTATTACGCTTCTAATATAGCACAGCGAGCTATGAAGGATGTGTGACTCCTGCACATTGTAACCCTCACTGTCTTTTACATTGATTTACACTTACATGATTTATTGTCAATTTATAATGTGTATGTTACGTAAAGTGTTCTGATATCTTGCACTAGGATGATTAGCACTATAAAAGAAATAAAACAGTGGCATTTAAATTGTTCTTAGTGTACATACTGGGACAGACCAACACACTTGACATTCTTACAGTGCATGCGTATCTTATATACAGGACTGAACAAAGTCAAAAGCATGGCTCGCTTAAGTACCTGTAACGTGATAACAAGCTGTGCGCTTTTGTTTCCCCTCTGGTGTATTTGCATCTAAGTGTGAGGGTCCAGACCACACCCAGCCAGGATCATATTGGAACAAAAGGAAGCCTGAGGGCCCCTTATCCTCAGCCTTAATCTTCGGCCCAGCTGGAGGTGAAAATAAAAAAGCCCCCTCCCTGCCTGCATGTTGCTGCTGGTAATGGAAAGCAGACAATGTGCAGGCGCTGCTAAACTGGTCCCGGTGTCTGAATATTACACCGGGAATAGTTCCGCATATTTCAGTGGGGCCCAACTTCTTGTCAGGGGGGACATCATCAAACCTGCAAAAATAGTGGGTGGACACCGTCTACCTGCTTGTACCCCCGAATTGTGCCCTGGCCATCACCTCCAAGAAGGCAGGGCTGAATGTGAAGGTGAAACTGAGTCTGAACAGCTTTTGCAATGTCCTGCCCATCAGTCAAGAGAAAGAACGTGGTAGCTCACAGCTAACTTATGTAACAGCATCAGTGTGCCTTGAAGCCTGCGCTCCTTGATAGGGTCAGTTAACATTACCTTTATTTATATGTTCATTTCTGATTGCAAGTGCCTTGCAGCCGTGCACGCTTCTTGTGCAGACTGGCGCACGTGTAACTCAGTGTTTACATAATTAAAGGGAGTGTCATGTAATTGTAATGTCTCAGACTAGAGTCACTGAAATTATGCAATTGTGCGACTGCAGTGATTTTCACATAATTATAGATTTGCCGCATTTGCCATATAATCCATCATCTGCCGCATAATCAGCAGATTTTAACAAAAAAATGTTTGTTTCTGGATCAAATGGTTCAAAAGTTACTAAAAATGAAGCGACACATGGTGCTGCGCACTGAAAGGCTCTAGGCAAAGCTGGACTGATCACCTTTTTAGGTCGAGAAATCGAGACCTCTTGTATACTTTAGTATACTTCTTTGTGGGGTTACAGCCCGCCCACTGCTTTTCATTTGTTTGTTTCAGTGTCCTTTAAAAATCCTTGCTTGCCAGTGGTCAATCCTTCCTATTTGTCCCTCCTTTTCGTGGGTTGTTTACTCCCACGGTTATTGCTTATTCCTATATGTGGGTATTAAAATGGTACTAATGAGGTGCAACCAATAACCAGACAGTGTTACCAAGTTAAAAAATGACAAAATAATGAAGTAATACTATTACAAAATGTGCCACATTATGCTGCATAATTTGGAGTTTCTTGCTGCATAATTTGTCCCTCTCCAGCTGCACAATTCCTGTGGCCCTGATCTCAGACACAAGGGATCCTATGAAGACTTCCTGCACCAGCAGATTTTTGATTCCTCCAGAGTACACACAGGTTGGGCAGCAGGTGCCGTTGTTGGTGAACTTTGAAAGAGGTGTGAGTGTGTGCAGCCACCCACAGCTGGTAAAACAGTGTGAGGCAAAGGGGCCTGCCCTTCACACTGGACAGCGCTTAAACTGTCCCCACCTGTACCTTTACCTACCCTGCACCCACAGGTGCACAAATGCACCTGGTGATGTATAGGCAGGGCCACTGGAATTATGCGACTGTGCGGCGAATTTCGCATAATTTATGGATTTGACGCATTTGTCACATAATCTATCATCTGCCAAGCAATCTGAGGACTTTACCAAAAAAAAATTCTTTCTAGCTCAAATGGTTCAAAAGTAACAAGTGTTGCTGCACGCTGGAAGGCCCTTTGCAAAACTAGACTGCACATTTGTCTGTTGCTTATTGCTATATTTAGGTGTTAAACTTGTTCTAGTGAGGTGCAACTAATGCCCAACAGTTTCACCAAGTTTTAAAATGACTAAATAATGAAGTAATACTATTACAAAATGTGCCACATTATGTCGCATAATTTGCCTTTTCTTTCCGCATAAGTTACTAAAACCTGCCACATAATTTGGCGCTCTCCTGCTCCATAATCCCAGTGGCCCTGCGTAATGGGTTCTGGGAGAGCATGTGCAGGACAGAGTGGAGGCACACCGTATCCCCGGCAGGGGGCAGTGTTTACCCACAGTACAGGGAGGTTGGCTCTGCTTTGCCTGAGTTCCCATGGGATGGATGGCTGAGGGCTCACCACAGAGCCTATGAGGTCAGTGCCGCTGGCACAGGTGACAGAGTGGGGAGGGATCCACAGCTGGGTCCTCTTATCCCCTTGAAATCTTCCTCCAATCAGCAAGTCAGGATAGCCTGGCAAGGGAGTAGCCAGAAAAGTAAAATACCCCCCACTTTGACTCATCTATAGCAATAAATGCGCGAGTAGAGGGAGGAATCCCAACCTGTCCTATGAAGTGTCAATGGAATTGTACCCCTGGGGACCATTTGCAGAATTCGATGCAAAACGATGACTATTATAGCATGATTTTAAAGGGATTTGGCCCAAAAACTACACTTTTACTTGTATTGACCTATTATCTCTTTCATCCTTCCCATCTTCTTTCTTTTTGTGCTTCTTTATTTCCATCGTCTTTTTTTTGTTTTATGCGTATTTCATTCTTTCTTTCCATCTTTCTTTCCTTCTGTTTATTCTTCTCTCATTCCCTCAGACCTTTTTTCTAGCTTACTATCCTTCTTTCTATCCGTTTATTCTTATGTTGGTCCTGGCACAACTTTTTTGCATCTTTTCTTTTTGTATTCCTTCCTTCCTTCCATTCGTTCTTCCTTTCTCATCTTTCCTTCAATCACCCATCCTTTTGTCTCACATTGCTTCGTTGGTCTTTCTTTTCTTTTTTTAGTTCTTTGATCTTTCCTTTTCTTCTTTCCACCCTTCATTCTTTCTTTTCTTCCTTCCTTTTCTTCTTTTACACCTTTTTTCCTTAATTCTTTGTTCATTTGTACCCTCTTTCCTTCATGTTTCCT
Source organism: Calotriton arnoldi (assembly GCA_963921515.1). Taxonomy (NCBI): domain Eukaryota; kingdom Metazoa; phylum Chordata; class Amphibia; order Caudata; family Salamandridae; genus Calotriton; species Calotriton arnoldi. The sequence continues at coordinate 491,669 of CAWUFW010002020.1, read as the reverse complement.
TTTTCCTTCCTTCATTATTTGCATTCTACTTGCTTTCCTTTGCACTGTCTCACTCTACCGGCTTCTACCTTTTTTTTCTTTATCATTTTAATAGTTTTGCAGCGTGAATCTTTCTGGATTCACTATGCTGTGCATTATTCCGCCATCTCGTGGTTGGGTCCGGATTCGTAGTCTTTTCTTTGTTTTTGTGTTTTTTGTTTTTTTTTGTTGTTGACCCCGGTGGGCGGCGACGCCCCACCGTTTGGTGTCTTCGGTGACGTCGTCGCGCTTCCGGCGGAAGCTCCCACCTTTGGTAGCCATCTTCAGATTCTTTTTTCCGCCGTGGGGTCTGGATCGTTGCCGAGAAGTTCCAGAAAAGTTTGGACGAAAAATCGCGAAAAGTCGAAATTTCATCACAGAAGATGTACTCCTGAGACACCGGACGACGACACTAGTACCGGAGAAGAAGGACGACGAGGTAGAAGGTCCACGACCTAAATCTCGACGCCTACAGAGAATGCGCTCACAGGGGGCTCCCTAAGCGCGGTTATGGACAAGACTCCGTTCAAGTTCTGCAGAAATTGCCACCACAAATACGCCCAAAAAGACCAGCACCCAGTCTGCAATCTCTGCTTGCCGCTCGACCACGCCAGCGAAGACTGCAACGCGTGCTCGGCGTTCACCCCGAAGACCCTCCGGGTGAGAGACAGACAGAGAAGGGCGAACTACAGCATGCAGGGCCAGGGACCAGCACCATCTCTCCGAGACCTGGGTCTCTCGAGCGGAGAGGAGGACAACATCGCAGAGGGACCAGAGGACTGCGCTGTCGTCGAAATCAAAAGAAAACGTCGAAGGAGGTAAGGGAGTCGTCGACCCCAAAACACCAAAGCGACGCTCGAAAGAGTGAAGCCAGAATCCCTAAGCGACACTCCGAGAAGTGTAGCAAAGTCCTCGAAGGGAGCGTTGCCGCCAAAACACTCGACGAAAGCAACAGCACCAAGGGACAAACAGCCGAGCGGATCCTTGGACAAGGACTCTCAATCGGCGAAAGCCTCCGAAAAACGAAGGCGTCGAAGGTCGTCCCGAAAGGAAACCTCGACACCAAGAAAGGAAGGCCCGGCGTCTGTTTCGACGACCGCGACCACGAAGAGAGGCACTGCACCACTCGACGCCGAAAAGGTCCACGAGATGGCGAAAAGAAGAGGAGGCTTGAGGCAGAGATGGCGAGCATCCTGCAACGCAAAAAGACTTCGACGAGAAGATGAAACAATACGCTATTCCGTCGAAGCAAGCCCACGAGGCAGTCGAGGAGTTCGAGGCCGAAGTCGTCGAGACCCGGGGACACCCGAACAGCTCGAAGACCAGGACGAGGAATACTACTACTTCGAGGCCGAAGGCGAAGAAGAGATGCTGTCTTACAGGGACTCGGCGTCCTCTGAAGTACAAGACCTAGACTGGCAAGACCTCGACACAGAGTCACCAGAAGAAGGGGTAGACACTTACCCCTTGAGACCTTCGCCGCCAGACGACATCGGAGTCTACAATGAGGTCGTGCAGAAGGCTGCAAAAACTTATGGGGTCGAAATGCAGGAGGAAAAAAACAAAAGCAGGTTTCCTCTTCGAAACCCTGCTCCCCCAACAGACAAGGAGCCAATTTCTACCCATGTTACCTGGCGTTCTCGACCAGGGAAGGGAGGCCTTCAGGGAACCAGCAATCTGCAAGGCGGTTACCCGAGGAGCGAAAAGAAGTATAAGCACTCCACAAAAGATCCTGCATACATACAGGGGTCTGTACCAGCAGACTCCATTATCGCTGCAACAGCCAGGAAGAGGGCCGGTGTGCCCACCAACACAGGCCCACCTCCAGACAAGGAGAGCAAAAGAATAGACCTCACAGGATGTAAGGTGGAGAGGAACGCAGCCATACACTGGCGTATCGCCAACTCCAACGCCCTCATCAGCAGGCATGCATACCAGCATTGGGCAGAAATGAGCCAGCTCATTAAGCACCTGCCAGAAGAACACCAACAAAGGGCCAATTACCTAGCGGAAGAAGGCAAGGCCATCGCGAACACTTGCCTAAAGTCAGCCTTGGACGCAGCAGAGAACTCCAGCAGGCAAATGATGATAGGGATGACTGAGAGGAGACACGCATGGCTCAGGATCTCCGGCTTCAAACCAGAAGTACAGAGCAACATCATCAACACACCGTTCGACGGTGAGAAACTGTTTGGAGCAACAGTTGACAACAAATTAACACAACTAAAGACAGACAACGAAACTGCAAGGTCCATGGGAGCGCTGCAGTTCAGGGGAATGAGAAGAGGGAACCCCTCAAGGCGAGCCAGTGGTAGAGGAGGCAATGCACCTACCACTTCACACCAATCACAACAACAAGGGTACCAAGGGAACAACCAGGGCCAAAACCTGCAGGGACAACAGCAGCAGAATTGGCAGTACCAACCCAGAGGACGGTCCTTTCGAGGGCGCGGGTACCGACGGGGACAGGCCCGAAGAGGGGGCCAGCAGCCCGCCTCAAAGTGACTCCACACACAGAACAAGCCCCCCACCGTTAACACCAAGGTTGAGGGGAAGTCCGCAAAAGGAAAAGATAAAGAGCAGAAACACACAGCAAATAACCACCGAGCATACGACACCAGTGGGAGGAAGAATAGGAAAATTTCTCACACAATGGAGGAAAATTACCACGGACAAATGGATACTAAACACCATACAGCACGGGTACTGCATAGACCTCCAAAAACACCCGCCAGGGAGAAGACCAAGACATCGGTCAATACCCGCAAGAGAACTAGCCCTCCTCCGCCTAGAAGCAGAGGAACTGCTACAAAAAGAGCAATAGAGCCAGTTCCAAACAACGAAAGGAACAAGGGAATATACTCAACGTACTTCCTAGTGCCAAAGGTAGACGATACACTAAGACCAATACTGGACCTCAGATTCCTGAACAAGTTCGTAAAAACTCAAAAATTCAAGATGACTTCACTTCAGGAAGTAATACCCCAAATCCAAGAAGGGGATTACATGGCGACCTTAGACCTAAAAGATGCATACCTGCACATACCCGTCAACCGCAAACACAAACGGCTATTAAGATTCGTGATAGGCCACGATCACTACCAGTTCACAGTGCTAGCCTTCGGACTAAAGTCCGCACCAAGAGTGTTCACGAAATGCCTAGCAGCAGCTGCAGCGCACCTTCGGAGCAGGAGCATACATGTATACCCCTACCTCGACGACTGGCTGGTAAAAGCAGGATCATACAGACTCTGCAAAAACACATCAAACAAGTCATAGAAACACTGTCCACATTAGGTTTCTCAATACATTGGGAAAAATCGTCAACAGAACCCCAACAAATCAAGATATTCTTGGGGGCACAAATAGACAGCACACAGTCCAAGGTGTTCCCCAGCGACAAGAGAAGTATAGCGCTCCTGAGGGAAACACGTCATTACCGCAAGGGGCAAGTTCTGACAGTGAGGACGGTGAGCAGGCTAATGGGAATGATGGCATCATGCATCCACCTTGTCCCGCATATCAGACTGCACATGAGACCGGTCCAGGAATGGATACAACAGCAATGGTCCCAAGCCACAGGGAGTTGGGAAGATCTAGTGGTTGTCACACACGCAGTGCAGAAAGAAATAGCGTGGTGGAAAGAAGAGAACATATTACAAGGGAAGCCATTCACACAGCCAACTCCAACAGTGACCATCACAACAGACGCCTCACAGCAGGGCTGGGCGCGCACATGACCAGACTCCGCGTCAGGGGGCTCTGGTCACAACAAGATGCAGTGAAACACATCAACTACCTAGAACTCAAAACTGTGTTCCTAGCCTTAAAAGCCTTTCAAAAGCAGCTTTACGGCCAGCGAGTGCTGATACAAACAGACAACACAACTGCAATGTTCTACATCAACAAGCAAGGTGGGACACAATCAGCACCGCTGTCAAGTCTGGCACAACAGATCTGGAGATGGGCCATCCCTCTAAGGATAGACCTGCTAGCAATACACCTCCCAGGAATAGACAATGTAGAAGCAGACCGACTCAGCAGGCAGACGTCTGCATCCCACGAATGGGAACTGAACCAACAGGAGGTGCAGCAACTGTTCCAAAAGTGGGGAACACCACGGATAGACCTCTTTGCAACACCCCAGAATGCAAAATGCCAACATTACGCATCCAGACAGCCGGACCAAAGGTCCCTAGGGAATGCCCTATGGATAAGTTGGTCGAACGAATTTGCTTACGCTTTTCCCCCGATACCACTGTTACACAAAGTACTCAGCAAATGCAGGAGCAGCAGCATGACACTCATACTGGTGGCACCTCAGTGGGCCAGACAAACATGGTTCTCACAGATAATGGAAATGGCACAGGAACCAGCACACAGGTTCAGCAGAAGGAAAGACCTCCTCACAATGCAAGATGGAAAAGTGCTCCACCCAGAACCAGACAGCCTCAGCCTAGCAGCATGGCTCCTGAGGACCTAGAATTCGCACACCTCAAACTACCTCCAAGCACCATGGCAGTACTCAGAGAAGCAAGGAGACCCACTACAAGAAAATGCTACATTGCAAAGTGGAAAAGGTTCTCACAATGGTGCATTACAGAGGGACTGCAACGAAAAGTCACAAAAGAATCAACAGTACTGCGATACTTAACACACCTACTACAAAGCGGGCTGAGCTACTCGTCACTAAGGGTTCACCTAGCAGCCATAGTGGCCTACACCAGGGAGAAGCGGTGAAAAGCTTCTTCACCTCCCAAGTGGTCAAAAGATTCCTGGAAGGGGCTAAAAGAATAGCCCCCTAAAAGGATGCCAGCCCCAAGCTGGAACCTCAACACTGTACTGACACAGTTGATGAAATCACCATTTGAACCCATACACAAGATCACACTGAACATGCTCACACTAAAAACGGCTTTCTTAGTGGCTATCACGTCACTGCGAAGAGTCAGTGAACTACAGGCTCTCACACTAGAAGAGCCCTACTTGCAAATACACAAGGACAGAATTGTCATGAGGACGGACCCACACTTCCTGCCAAAGGTGGTGTCGCGGTTCCATATCAATCAAACAATACAGATACCAAGTTTCTTCCAGAAACCTTCAACACCCTCAGAAAAGGCGCTACACACGCTAGACGCCAGAAGGGCAGTGATGCACTACATAGAAAGGACGAAGGAATGCAGGAAAACAAAACAACTCTTCGTTTCCTTCGCAAGCAGTTTCCTGGGACGACCAGTAACAAAAAATACCATTGCACGGTGGATTGCACAAGCAATACAACTCTGCCACAAGCAGGCAGGACAAGAGTTACAAGGAGCCGCCCAGGCTCACTCAACAAGGAAAAGGGAGCAACGGTTGCGTTCCTAGCGAACACACCTATACAAGACATTTGCCAAGCGGCAACATGGTCTTCCGTGCACACGTTCACCAAACACTACTGTGTTGATATCCAAATGAACAAAGAGGCACAAGTAGGACAGAAGGTCTTACAGCACATTTTCAGCAACCAATGCTCATCTTCCACCCAACCACCGCAATAACAAAACCGCTACTAAGTCTATGCACAGCATAGTGAATCCAGAAAGATTCACGCTGCAAAACGAATAGTTTCTTACCTGTCGGTGTAGTTTTGCAGCTTGAAGACTTTCTGGATTCACTAGCGATCCCACCCGCCTCCGCCAGGAAGATAACATAGGAGGTTAAGGGTACAACTGAACTACATACAAGGTTAAAGGGATCAAAGAATAATTGAAGGATTAAAGGTTAAAGACATAGACAACAAAAACTGTAAGAGGAAAAGAAAAGAATCCGAAGATGGCTACCAAAGGTGGGAGCTTCCGCCGGAAGCGCGACGACGCCACCGAAGACACCAAATGGTGGGCGTCGCCGCCACCGGGGCCAACAACAAAAAAAAAAACACAAAAACAAAGAAAAGACTACGAATCCGGACCCAACCACGAGATGGCGGAATAATGCACAGCATAGTGAATCCAGAAAGTCTTCAAGCTGCAAAACTACACCGACAGGTAAGAAACTATTCGTTTCTTTCCCTCTGTCACCGTGTTGGGCTCTTTTAGGTATTCTTTTGGTCCCCATCCCACAGTGGTTTTATCATAGTTTATTCTTCTGAAATGTATTAGTTTTAACTTTTGACTTGCGATGACCTGCGAGCACAAGTTAAATGTTAAGATGGGCCATAAAACAATATAATCTGTTCCAGTAGCACCCCCGCTTAAGCTGGTATCAGGGGTGGTTCACAACACCCTTGTAACGTGGGGTGACCAGAACCCGGGGAACTCCACAAACATAGAAGGAGGACTACAATTTTGTTTTGAATTAGAGGCATCGAATTATTTAGTCGACAGTCTCCTCAATTTACAAAACTAAGACAGTAGACACTAACAGCCTCAGTAGACACTAAGAGCCTCGTTTACAATGTTTTGGAGTAGGGCAGCTCGCTGCCCCAAGTCTTTTTGTTGCGCTGCCCTATGCTGAATCGAAAGGGCAGGAATGCACCATATATGAGAGACATGGTGCATTCCTGTCCTTTCAGCCGGCGCACAATTTGGTGCCTAGCACCAATGCAGGCACCCTTGCACCATGGTAATCCTGCACAAAAGCAATCCATGGAGCGTTTTCCTCTTTCTGTGTGTGCTGCAGAATACAGCATACATAGAAAGAGTCAAAAATGAGGAGAAATAAAGACATTTCTCCTCATTACACCTGCCCTGACGCATTCCCAGGTTTACAGATCCTTCTGGGAATGCGTCAAAACCCATCGGTGTTGCGTGGTTGCCCATGGAACGCCTCCCTGACGCAGTGTGAGGCAACGCAGCGACTTGCGCTGCGTTGCACCATATCTATGAGGCCGTGAAAAGCCACGCAAGGTGGCTGTGCGTGTCCTCGTTGATATGGGACCTCACTCTGCGCTGCTGGCGCATCATAAAAAGCGACAAACCGGCAGCGCAAGGGGCTTGTAAATACGCCCCTCAGTGTCTATTAAAAGTGACGCACCCGCGGCGCAAGGGGCTTGTAAATAAGCCCCTCGGTGTAATTAAATGCAATGTTTTTAGGGTTGCCACCTTTCCAAGAGAAAAGTACCGGCCATTTGTTGTTGTTTTAAGAGTCTGCAAAGGCCTGAATGCTAAATAAGACTGTAAACAAAATCTGCCTTTGTTTACTTTAATTATTAGTCAGGGATCGTTAGCTCTTCCTTAGAACACATTTAAAAGTGTTTCTATTTATGTTCGCTGTTTGAAGTATGTACCGATAAGGACTAAAAACAGACATGCCAATGGACTGGATACAGAAGATAGAATCCCGATTTTGTAAGCCAAAAATGGCTTTATTTTGGCTTTTTCCCGCCTGAAATTACCTCTGCTCCAATGGAAGTCAATGGGGGAAATACATTCTTCCGATTTTTTTTTTTTAGATCTCCCACTTACCGCTTCTAAAATGTTGGCATGAATGCTAAAAATACAGGCTTTAGGTGATTTTCCTTATTTTCGTACCCACATGGATATCAAAATACCGGTTGTGCCAGTAGAAAACTAGCCAGGTGGATACCCTAAATGTTTTACACAAACACATCTACGTAAATCAGCGGTCAAAGTGAATTAAAAAAGTATGAGCACTGTGATTCTGAATACAGTGGGGGTGTGGTTAGTGAATGTGGGGGCAGGGTCAAAGGCCTGGCAAAAAGAACAAAATATTCTCTAACTATTTTGTTGGTCATTCTCTTTCAGGTAATTGAATAAAAAATAACTCGCAGACATCTTAAACTAAAAAGTAAGTTAAAAAGAAAGTTAAACATCAGTGGGAAATTACAAACAGTGTAAGATAGGCTGCCACAAAATGTGAAAAAATGAGCAAAAAGATTTAGGTTTAAGATAAATAAATGTGCTTTCAAAATATAGATTTTAGTAACATGCAATCACACTGCACCCAGTCCAGTGCAAGCATCTTTTTCATGTGTCAATTTAAAAACACGCTGACCAGAACTCAGCTAGTGACACCCATACATTACCTCTCAAAAAGAATAAATCGTTGCCATCATGAAGCTTCAAGAGACTCTATCAATTATTCAATTAAAGCCAATATTGGCTTTCAGGCACCTTTACATTTGCAGGTTAACCAACTGCTCACATTTACATTTCTTTCAGGAAACATGTACCCTGGCTAGAAGGATTGTTCCTTTTTCCCTGTCTGCCTCTTGCTTCGTGCCACAGCACAGCAGACTCCCGCCCTTTTAACTGTTCTGGGACAGTTGTCTTTAAACAAAAAGTAGGGGAACTGTTTTTGTTACATTAATAAAGTATGAACACGTTGCTCCCCACAGATCTTCCCACTGCAACCTCTGCTGTCAAGGTGTCGTAGGACATGTTCCCAAAGGAAGAAGGTGCCTTCTCGTAGACTTGTTGCTGCTGTGAACATGTGGGGGCAGATCTACAAGGAAGTGCCGCAGTGTGGCACCGCAAGCTCTTTGGCTGCGCCACGCTGCGGCACTTCCAAGCACAGGGATGCGACATATTTACAAGAATATGTCGCATCTCTGTGCTTCCCCTGCGCTGGCGCACAAACTACAGTCATGCGCCGGCGCAGGCACCCTTGCACCATGGTGCAAGGATGCCTGCGTCGTGGGGAGATTGTTTTTGTGCAGGAAGGGGCACCTTCCTGCACAAAAACAATCACTACAGGCATTTTCTTCTTTCAATGCGTGCTGTAGAATGCAGCACGCATTGAAAGAGGAAAAAACGAGGAGAAATTAAAACATTTCTCCTCGTTGCGCCTAGCTACGCCACCTAGGGTGGCGTAGCATTCAGACGCATCTCCAGAGTTACGATGTCTCGTAAATCTGGAGATGTGTCTTGTTCCATGGGTGTTGCGTGGGAACACCCACAGCAACACCCATGGAACGCCCCTTCAACGCAGAGTGCTGCGTGTGAAGGGGCCGTATTTACAAGGAGAGGAAAAGTCACGCAGGGTGGCTTTTCCTGTCCTTGTAAATATGGAGGAGCCCCCTGCGCCACCAGTACGTCACGAAAAGTGACGTACTGGTGGCGCAGGGGGCTTGTAAATCTGCCCCGTGGTATGCAGGGGCGCAGCTTCAAGGGGTGTTTGGGGTGATAAATGCCCCCAAATAAATGCAGAGAGTTGCGTATGGTCTTCTATGCCTTTGTTGTTTTTTTCTTGTCCTCTTCCTTTGACTAAAAGGTTTTAACTTATTTTGTTTTTAAAAGGATCTTAGACAGAGGCCCCCCTAATGCAAAGAAGTGTTGAACCGGTTCCTCATGGGAACGGTGCATCCCAAACCTTGGTCATCCCTCCAACTTTCAGTATACTGGTTTTTAGTTGGGAAATTTGCGATTCACACCCTCTGAATCTCGCTGACTAAGTTGCGCCCCTGGTGGTATGGTCATATGGTATGGAATGATAATAGGAGGCTAGGAGGGAAGGTGGGGAGGGTAGCAGAAGGGAAGGAAAGATGGTCCGGCAGAGTGTGTTTGACGTGGGCCGTGGACCGGGGCTGGACTGCAAGGGATGGGTTGCAATTCCAAGGCGATATTATCAGCCGGAGTTTCTGGCCTGGGGCCAGGATTGGGCTGCAAGGATTGTCCAGCAGGTACAATCAGGGCCACTGTTCCTTTACACAGGAAATCTGGGCGCCGGTACACTGGACCCGCTATAATTGGGTGGAGCGGTATCCCACGCAGAAGAGCACTCCGCCCAACTTGTAAAATTGGGCCAAAGAAAGGAATTACTGCTGAAGCATAAAAGCTTCTCTAAAGATACTGCATGTCTATCACAGAAGAGCAGAAAATGAATATAATGAATAGGTGGTTGCAGAACTGCAGAGGGTCAAGCATGAGCCCCATCTTGAGAGGGAGCCAGGAAAGAGGAAGAGTGGCCACCCATCTGTGGACAGTGAATTAGGGGCAGGGGGACCAGTATGAAGACCTCTGGAGGATCATTTCTAAATGCAAGAAGGGACATAATGGGTGAATCTGTTCTACATGCAGACGGGCCCTTCAGAATAAATGGTTTGACAGGCTAAGCACAAGGCCTTGGAAGACATTCCTTTCTGTACAGGAAGCCAGTGTAACTTGGTCAGGTGGAAAGTGACAGAATCAAGTTTTGGCAAAGCCTAGAAGAAGATGGGCCGCCAAGTTTTGAACAGTCTGGAACCTCTGAAGAACATATTTGAGAAGGCCTAGGTAAAAAGCATTCTCAGTTTAATCACGACAATACAATAGCTGGAATTACCATTTGTTGATCCTCTGGGGGGCAGAAGCTGAAAGGAGGTAGGGCATGATTTACTTGAGGTGCACAAGAGAGAGAAGTGTACAAGGTAACTGTAAGTCTGCGCACTCTCGAGACTGGAGAGGGACGTGCGGCCAAAGAATAAAACCATTAGGTCGGGATCCCAAAAGAAGAGCAGAGTATGAGAGCCTGAGCCTTGACTGAGTTTAGACTTAAAGAAAAGGCCATCATCCCGTGGGCAGTGTCAGTCAGGCAGGACTGAAAGTGGGCAGGAGCCGGGTATCATACCACATAGACAAAGCTTGTGATATGCGCCGCTAGAGCCACATGTGCCCTGAAGAGGGTAGGACTCAAAGTAGAGTCCTATGGGTCTCGGCAAGTCCGGATGTAAGGAAGGATTCGATTCAGCACAGAACTTCACGGGCAGCTCCCACCTCTGAAGTTACCTTAGATGATCTACGGTGTCAAATGTTGCAGAGAGATGAGACACGATCAGTGCCATGGTATCACTGCCATTCGAAACCAAACACAGATCGTCAAAGGCACCGATGGCCAACATTCTGAGTCAGCGGGTGTGATGAGGTGCCTTGGGACACCCGCTAGGAGCAATAGAAAACACCACATCCCGCACGCTCAATCATGGATAGACCTACCTGAGAGCAAGGTAGAACATTGTTGTCCATGTCCACCTAAGGTCATAGAGAGGAGTTATTCGGATCTCGAAGGCGAGCGGGCGGGTGGACGCAGTAGGTAGGGACGGGAACTAACCCCATCAGACTCTTAAAGGAGCAAAATCAGTGACTACATGGTCAGAAACAGACCGGAGGCTGGTCAGCAACAGAATGCAGACTTCAGCGGCCTACATGGCTTTCCGGGGCAAAGGGAGGGGGCAGGGTATGATTCCCAAAGGGGGCAGGGTCAGAGGTGGATCTAGTCCTTCAGCAGCCAACCAAAAGGCTAGAGAGGAAGGGTGCTGCAGAGGGAAGGAGAAGAAAATGAATGAAGGGGGAGAGAGAAGATGGTGTCAGTAGCTAATGCTAGCCAATGGCGTGTGTTGTGTGTGCTGTAACCATAACTGGTGAATTTCATTGTTTTTTCATGTCTGAGCCAGAGTCATACCAGTGTTTTTATCTGTGCTTTTTCCAATGAATGTCATTGTTTTTAAAAAAAAATTATGGTGTATTCATTTTTTGCCTGAGGCCGTCCACAGCAAAGGTTGACTGCTGGGCCTGGACTGCGGTCAGCCAACCATTATGGAGCACAGCCTTTGCCCATATCCAATGAGGGTTGTCCACAGGGTCTGGCTTGCAGGCAAGTCCTCCACCCAATCCCTGCCGTTGGCCAACCCCGTCAGTGCAGCAGGGGGTTGTCTAAAGGGATTGGCCGATGGACAGGCTTTGCACCTAGCCCTTTGCTGGCTGCCAACTCCAGGCCCTGCGCCCAGCCAACCCTGCCATGGGCCACACCCCGCGGCGCATAGCCTTTGGCTATGCACACCACAGATTGGACACAGGGCCTGGCAGGACCTTCCATACCTCTGGATACCCCTCAGTACTCCTCTTGGGTGGGACACCTCTGAGGGTGCCCCCCCCCCCATGGCAGGTGTAAAAATTGTTCATCAGAATCTATTCGAAATTTTCAAGATGGTGGAAGGATTTGAACAGGGCCCTTCTCCAGCCAATCACATTTGTCAAAATATTCGAATTGTGATTGGCATGAGTTGTGAAGCATTATTTACAATTCTAGATGACACAGATATACAAAAGTGTTAACCCTTTAAAGCCCACAGTGGAATATTTTAAAACACTTATATCTCAAATATTACTGAATGGATTTACACGAAACCAACCAAAGCACACTTTCTGATTAAATTTCACATTAAGTTTGGTGTAAACATGTTTAGTGGCTTAGGCTGTAGGTGTGAGAAAAATTCCCATTAGAGCTAAAATGGTAAAACATATTTTCTCACCACTCCCTTAACTTCTTCCCCTGCACGGATCTGTAGGAAACTTGATTTGCCAGACCTTAGCTGACTACATCAAACAATTCCCAAATTTGGTGCAAATACATTCACATGTTCAAAAGTTATAGTCAAATCAAATATTGCCTTTTCAATGGACAGTGTGGCTGTGCCATTATATAACTATATAACTATGTGCATAAGTATGTATGTATGCCCGGGGCCTCACTATTTTATATATATATATATATATTGGACTTGATGCACAAACTTAATGTTCAAAATTCTGTCCAACTTTACCCCAAAATTGACGTATGTTACACGTTAGTAACATCAGATATAGACAAGTTGAAAAATCAGAGACACTCAATTAGACAAGAAAATTCAACCCTGAAAGGACGTAAAGTGCTAAAAGAGTTTATGGATAAGGAATCATTGATAATAAAACCAGCTGATAAATGCAGAAACATAGTGATTCTCAACAAAGAGGATTATATCAAAGAGGCGAATCGACAACTAAAAGATGAAAGGAATTATAAAAGAATTAGGGAGCATCCCATAAAAGAAATGAAAATGCATCTAAGGAGAAAATAGAATTGTGGTACACAGCATCACTAATCAATCAGGATGAGCGGATGTTCCTTAAAACTGAGAATCTAATAATTCCAACAATATACTTTCTCCCCAAGATCCATACAACACTGAACAATCCACCAGGGAGACATATAAGTTCAAGTTGTGAATCAATATATGAATTGATCTCAATCTATGTGGACCCCTACTTGACTCCAATAGCAAAGTCTCTGGGTTGCTATATAAGACCTACAGGTGATTTTCTAAGAATATTGGCAAATATATTGTGACTAAGAGGTTACCTACTAGAAACCGTAGATGTAGTATCCTTGTACACATCAGTCAAACATGAAATAGCATGTGAGTACTTCTTAAAATAGAAGAATGTAGGAGAACTGGGACACTTGGAAATGCTATTAACAGTGATTGAGATGTGTCTCACAAACTACATATTTATCTTTCACCATGAGATGTACAAACAACAACGCGGAACAGCCATGGGAATATCGCGAGTGGCTGCAGTGCCTTTGCTTTACACCTTGCCTCTGAGGAAAGCCTGACTGCCCAGTGCCAACCTACCCAAGGGTGAGAGCAGGTTATACAGTGAGTGTAATCACCTGCCCTTGCCGGGAGCCGTAGTTCTGCCTGGCTGGGTGCATTCCTTCAGACAGCCAGACACTGCCTTTACCAACTCTAATGAAGAGGGTCTTAGACTCAAGACACATACGAATTGAAATTGCTCACTGTAGGACGCTGGCTCTGTATATACTATACCAAAGTAAGGTATAGTCTGCACAGAACCCAGTGGAACCCCAGTGGTATAGCAGAGGCTGAAGTAGATAATACGTCACTCTCTTTTGTGGAAGTGTGGTTGAGCAGGCATGCTTATCAGAGGGTAGTGTTAAGCATTTGTTGTACTCACTCAGGCAGTAAATGATGTCACAGACTCAAAGACTGAATCCAGACCAATTGTTTGCATAAAAAGTTGTTACTTTGTTATTTTTATTTCTGGAAACAAGACTTACTCAGTAGCAGGTAAGTTATACTTTTCATACAATGTTACCTTTTAAAATACAGTGTGCACTGGTTTTGTACGAACATTCAAATTACTTTTGCAGTCGAGAGAAAATGGGTTGTAAGGTGTTCAGAACACTTGAAATTACTTCCAGATTACTTTGTAGTTACTTTTCTAGTTTGGCATGAAACAAACTAATAACAATCTAAACATCACAGAACATCAGTAAGAAGGTTAACTCTTTTAAAGACACTAAGGGGCATATTTACAGGAAAGTGGCGGAGCGCGGGTTAGCTCCAAAATTGCTAATGCCACGCTCTGTCACTTTAGAAACGCAGGGATGTGCCGTATTTACATAATACGGCTCACCCCTGCGTTTCTCTCTGGCCTGGCGCTAAAATCAGCTGCCTAGCGCCAACACAGGCACCCTTGCACATACTGCGTTGTTTATGTGCAGGAAGGGTCACCTTCCTGCACATAAACAATCATTCATGGCGTTTTGCTGTTTCAATGTGTGCTGCACAACGCAGCACACATGGAAACAGCAAAAAACAAGGAGAAATAAAGCATTTCTTCTTGTTTCGCCATGTTAAGGCCAGGTTTTTACTGGAGCAGGAGAGGCTGGGGGTCGCATTACAAAGGCGGAAAGGCCTTGAAGCTCCCCTGCCACAGATGGCTCTTCCTGACCTGGGAGAGGTGTGAACACCTCCTCCCTGGAAAGGCTTTGTTTCTGGGCCCAGGGAGCGAAGGCTCCCACCCCAGGGGTCACAGGCTGGTTGTCACCAGTCAGAAACCCACTAGAGGCTGGTTTGGTTCAGGGGTCCCTCGAGTGCGAGGGATAATAAATCTGACACTGGTATCAGTGCAGGTTTATTAGTCTGAGATGTTTGATACCAAACTTCCCAGGATTCAGTAAAGCCATTATGGTGCTGTGAAACTCGAAATGACCAGTTTCTAGACCATATACTCAGGATGGCTTCACTGGGCACTTATAAAATCTAAGAATGGCCTTAGATATTATAGGGATCTGTCTGCTCATGCAGATAGGTCCTCACATGAGGTATAGGGCTGCCTGCCTTAAGGGTGACTTACCTAGTGCTGAGCAGGCATGGCACACAAGGGTGTGTGACATGTCGACTCTTCACTTTTAGCTCCACCACAAGACACAGGCTGCCATGGCAGTGGTGTATGTTGGTGGTGAGAGGTCTCTGAGGGTGGCAAAATACATGCTGCAGCCCTCAGAGGCCTTTCCCTGGCTACCATGCCCTTGGCACCAAAGGTACCCTTTACAAGGAGCTTACAGGTAGGCCAGAGTTGTGCCTATTGTGGAAACAATGGTACAGTTCAGGGAAAGAACACAGGCCCTGGCAACCTGATTGGCAGAGACACAGGGCACACTCAGTCAAACTGCATCATGTATCTGGCAAAAAACGTTAGGTGCAACCAAGCAGAAAGGGCATTTTCCTACACTCACCTTAGACACTGTTTCTCTGGAAATGGGTCCTAAAATTGGGAATGTTGAGTTTGCTTTATCTGTTAGCCCCTTCAAAAAAATCTCTGCACCTACCATGTTAATAAACTCAACCACACGCCTAATACATATACTCTCGTCTTTCTCGCACATTGTCAACACGTGCTGTTAATTTTATGAAATTTCTCACCAGTGTTGTCTCTTCACTGAAGTTGATCACTGCAGTATCTCATAGTTCTGTCTATCAAAGATGCATTGGATGTGGCTGACACTTTTATATTTCTCATTCTGTCAGTGCCAGCAATGTACTGAAGCTATCTTTGAGTTTGTCTGTAAAGTATTTTGATGCCCCACTTGTGGTGGCATTTCCCCACTATATCAATAGCTACATACATAAAAATAAAATATACGTTCCATTGCCCAGCTCTAACTTGCTCTCTTCTCATCCTCAGGATTACTGTAAGAAATTGGGTTATTAGTTCAGAGGGGTGGAGACCCCACTCAAATAATAAACACAATCCTTGTCAGGATTAACCACAAAAGTCATTAAATAAACCTGTGCTCAACCCTCTGGTAGCCTGGCACAAAAGCAGTCAGGCTTAACATAGAGGCAATGTGTAAAAAATGTTTTACAGCACTCAAACAGTAATAAAGTGAAAACACAACACAAGAAAAAATGCAGAAAAATGTAGAAATACAGGGTAAATTTAAATAAATGAAATGACACCAAAACAACATAAATCCAATTAGTAGAACCGAAGATATGAGTTTTTATAGTTTTAGGTGAAAATAGCACCAAAAAGCACACAGTGCCACTCGCAGTTATCTGGTCGCGCTGGACTGGTGGAAAGTCACAAGTTCAGGCCGACTGAGCTGGACCACGGGTCGGATGCCCGGACTATCTTCATACTGCTAAAATGTTACCATCTCGTGTACACGCAAGGAGCCACTGTTCACATTGGCGTGGACCGTGAGGAGCATGTCAGGAGTCATGGATGATTGCTGTTTTGGCACAAAGAGCCAGCAGTCACTGGAGATTTGCGTTGGCGGTCAGTGAGGTCTGTTGCTGTTGGCGTAAAGTGCATGTTTTGCACAAGCTTCATGTTGGCCGTCATTGCAGATGGTTGCTGTCAGCACAAAGTGCAGGTACTGCTGGAGCTTCACCTTGGGGGTCATCACAGGAAGTCGTTTCTCGGTATGAAGAGGTCACTTCCAGGACGTCGGGATCAGGACTCATTCCGACAGAGGCCAACAGCGGGGCTCAGGCAGGTCCATTTGGTGCTGGTCAGCTCGGCAGTGGCAAAAGGCCTCTTGAAGGTTGTTGTGTCCCTATAGCTCAAAAAGGAGGTCAGCCGCCTGGCCCTTGGGGTCATTTCTGGGGAGCCTGGGTTCAAGGCAAGCAGGCCCAATCTTCCTTCTTCAGACAGTAGGGCAGTCTTTCTTCTGAATCTTCCACAAATCCAGGAGGGTTCTGATGAGAGGTTCTCAAGGTGCCACTTTTATACCTGGTGCCAACCTGTGTGTGGGGCGATTACCTCATATACCCCCAAAACTGGTTCTGGTCAGTTCTTTCCCTTCCCCTGGTCGTGGCTCCAAACTATCTAGGGTGACAAAGGCAAGGTCAGACCCGTAGTCAGATTCCTCTGTGTGTGCTGCAGGCAGGGCCCTTTGAAGTGCATCCAGGACAGGGAACAGCTGCTCCCCAGCCATTCTGTCAGGAAGATCAACTCCGCTCATACCTAGGTCTCTTTTTACACACAGTCTGGAAAGACTACACAATCCACAACAGAAGAGCCATTCACAGTCATGTGACCTTGGGCACCGACAGAAAGGCACATATAGTTTAGGCAGGGCAATGTCAACTTTCTAAAAGTGGCATTTTCAGGCTAATAACTTAAAATCCAACTTTATCATTAAAGAGTATTTTAAATCACTGTTTATTTGAGTGGAAACAGCATTTCTTTATCTGGTTCCATACTGAAGTTATCACTTATTAAGTGTAAAAAAGTAACCAGTGTTAGTCTATGGGAGCGATAGCCATACAGCACTGAGAAGCGGCTTTATGAGTTTTTCACAGTCAGGATGTGTAAAACTTAAGTACTCATGTCCTACTTTTTAAATACAAAGCACTCTGTCTTGTGAGCCTTTAGAGCCTACCTTAGGGGTGACTTATAAGTAGCAAAAAAGAAGGTTTAGGCCTGGCAACATTTCTAGTTTTCTATGTCGAAATGGCAGTTTAAAACTTCACTGCAGGCTTCAATGGCAGACCTGAGACATGTTTTACAGTGCTACTTTAGTAGGTGGCACAATCAGTGCTGCGGCCCACTAGTAGCATTTCATTTACAGGCCCAGGGTACATGTACTATCATATACTAGGGACTTGTAAGTAAATTACATGTACCAATCAGTTGTAGGCCAGTTTTACCTGGTTTTAGGAAAGGGCCCAAGCACTTTACCGCGGATTATCAGGGAAAAGTACACAGAGTCCTAAAACCCAGCAAAAACCTGTTCAGTAAAGGGAGGCAAATATCTGGGGTGACCCAGCAGAGCTGGCCAGGTCCAACACTTACTTTTCTAAAACAGAGATAGCAAGACAAAGTTAGACTGTAGTCGAAGAGCACCTTTGTTCTTCCTCAGGGAGTAATCACTCTGTTGCACTGTGATGTGGCTGTATGTATGATGTAACCTCACCAAAAGGCAGTGAAGCCCTGTACAGGGTCAAAGTAAAAAATACAGCCAACTCCCTTGCCTACTTGGTTGAGAAGCTCACCATTTCTGGTGGCTCTCGAAACACCCACAGTCAGGACACTATCAAACTAGAGGCAAAGAAGTTTAGTAAAGAAAAAACAAGACAACGTCCGCTAACTACCTAACTGCCCAGAATCTGAAACAAACTCCCTATGTCCATCAGGACTGCCCCAACCCTGCTCCAGTTTAAGACAGAGCTGAAGAAGCACCTCTAAATCACTTCTGGTCCCAGAATCTAACTACCTCATCAAATCACTCTTTCCAGAAGCAAGTACACAATGACTTGAACAGCAGTTCTGAACTCTGTTTCTGGGAGGAACGGTTTCACTTTCTTTTTCATTAAGAGCTGGAACCAGGTCAGCTTTGATTTCTTCACAGTATGTTCCAGTAAGGTGAGGATGGTGTCTGGAGAATGGGTAACACCAGCCATGGCAGCTTACCATTCCCCAATCTCCCGCCACCCGTCATAGGACCCATTCGGCCCGTTGTTACCTGGCCATATTCTGCTCTACACTTGGGTCGGTGTTTTGCTGTCTTCCAGTCCCCGCCCCTAACCCGCCCACCTCCCGCCCCTGGCACCTCATGTCTCATCGGGCTGATGTAGCAACACCTGAAAGGGTTTTGGTGCTCAGTGTGGGTAGTGGGCACTCGCTGGGGGTTTCCTAGCACCTGTTTCATGATCCTTCTTGGACCGTGGGCTGGGAGGGATCAGTGACAGAATATCGGAAACACAAATATCGTGTGGACAGACTATCCTGTCAAAAATATCGAGGACAAGGATATTGAGAAGGTAAGTGCACATAGGTAAGTATAAATTTACTATTCTTAACTTTAGATCTACATACCTTGAAGATAAATATATTGTCAAGGTACATATATGTGGAGTTACATATAGTAAAACTTTACTCACCCATCGAAAATGACCTCCACAATATTCCTGTCCTCGATATTTTTTGACACAATATTCTGTCCCACGACATTTGTGTTTCCGATATCTTGTCCGAATACCGTCTGGAAGAACGCGGTTGTTTCTTTATTACCCTTATTGTTTATGACCTGCACGCTAGTGCGACTTCCAGTGGTCGAGGTGGAGAATGAACCCAAACTATCATGGTAAAATCATCGAAGATAATTTCACTTCCTGGTGACACAGGAAGTGAATACTGGAGAAATGTATTTAAAAGTGAGTAAACCTGCAAGGGGTTCATCTCAAAGCTTCAGGGAGTTTGTCCCTTGTCAGTATCACTGCCCCCTTGCTATTCATTCCCTAATTTCTCGTGTTGCTGTCACTTGTTTAGCCTAGCGAATCTCTATTTTCCCTAATTTTTTAATCTTGTTATTATTGTTGGAGAGAATATTTTTGCACTTTGCTTTTTTTCCTCTCTAGCTGGTGTCAGCATCTTAAAGGAGATATTGTAGTTCTGTTTTTTTCTTTTAGCCTCAGCTTGCACACTTTTGTTGAGAGCCGGCAGGGTGTCGTCAATCATGTTGCCTTATTATCTCTCGCGGCTGATATCTGCCCACCTCCTCACAGGGTGAGTCCAGGTGACTTGGCATTGGGTAAAAGTTGGGGTTCAAAGCTGTCAAGGTTCATGTCAGTGAGCCAGGTCTGCACCAGATGTTGGTTGCTGCCAGTTGCTCTGTAACTAGGGGTGCAGGAGGTGCTGCAGCACCCCCGAATAACCTTGACAGAAGAATAGGCAGTAAAGAGGCAATTGAAGTGTTTTTCTTCTGGCATCATTTATTGTATTTTCCAACACACATTTTCAAATATGAAGGAAGTTCTTTCAAACTGCTGGTAATTATTTTTCCATGAAGATCTCTGTTTTTATTTTCCCTTCTCTGGCTATAAAGTGTGCCCCGACATACTCTAACTGGTACATAAGAGTGTGTAGAAAGTGCAGGCATTTCAAACATTTTCTTCACATATAGAGTAGTTTTTTTTCAAATATCCCAGAATCAAATAAAAGTCACAGGGGACCCCTTTGCCAATGTATCCTGAAGTGTGATGGGAACAAATGTTTCTGTATAGTTAAAAATAAATTAAACTCACTTTCTGCAATCCATACAATTGTAAAACCACATTAATTTACCATTACTGCTATGTAATGCTCCTGTTTACATTTAAAATTGACATAATGGAAACCTAAAAATCACTTTATTTTTTGATGTATCAGTCACATCCGAATGGCATGTGATACCATGTATCTTCTATGATACACAGTGCCTCTTATTTAGAGCACAACAAAGTATTGCAGGGCCTATTTCTGTACGTATTGCAGTTTGGACGCCCTGAGTTTAGCTGTAAATCCTGGCCTGACACATTTTCCCACACAGCTTGACAAGTAAAAGTGCATCACAGCACACACAAGGCCCCAATTATCACCCTCAGACACTGGTGGAGAATGTGGGGCCAGGAATGTGTAGAATTGTGTACTGTGTTACTGTACATCAAGCCTCATTTTACCACAAAAATGTTAAATTGGGAGGCAAGGCCCAGCAGAAATATGTCTGCTAGTAGATTTGACCTCCTTTTAACATTATCATTTTGAGTGCTGCATACAATTTCTTTTTATCCTGTTATATTTTTTCTGACCTATGGTGTTTAGCATTTTCCTGTTTTAAGAGCAGGTGCATTAACTCACAGAACTGTTTTTAAATGCCCTGATGCCTTTGTTGTATGTAGGGTGTTAGAGATCTAGCGCTTATAAAACTCTTTACAAAGTTAGGTGCTACAAAAGTGAGTTGATAAGTAGCATCCTGGGTTCAGCCTATGTTACTACTCAGCAGTCTGGACCATGCTACACACACCCAGATATTGGCAGGTACCAACCTGGTCAGTGTGCACCGGTGATAGTTAAGCAACTACGCTGTGTGCATCACAGGCCAGGCCCGGCAACAGCACCATCCCCATGTGACAGGGGTAGGGTTACCAGGTTCAACTCCATGCCTGGAGGCCACACTCTTTGCAGTCCTGCCATTTCCTCACAAAATAGTTGCTTTCTTTGAGTTATTTTAATTTGCTTTCAGTGAACCCAAGTGGAATAACGCAGCTAAAACAACTAATAATCTTACTTTGAAAACGAGAACTGGAGACATGGTGTCCTGGTGTCCTGGTGTCCTGGTGCCCTGGTGCCCTGGTGTCCTGGTGCCCTGGTGCCATGGTGTCCTGGTGCCTGGTGTCCTGGTGCCCTGGTGCCCTGGTGTCCTGGTGTCCTGCTGTCCTGGTGTCCTGGTGCCCTGGTGTCCTGCTGTCCTGGTGTCCTGGTGTCCTGGTGCCCTGGTGCCCTGGTGCCCTGGTGTCCTGGTGCCCTGGTGCCCTGGTGCCCTGGTACCCTGGTGCCCTGGTGTCCTGGTGCCCTGGTGCCCTAGTGTCCTGGTGTCCTGGTGCCCTGGTGCCCTGGTGCCCTGGTGTCCTGGTGTCCTGGTGCCCTGGTGTCCTGGTGTCCTGGTGCCCTGGTGCCCTGGTGTCTTGGTGTCCTGGTGTACTGGTGTCCTGGAGCAACTTGGCAACCCTAGTTAGGGACAATCAGATGAGCCACAACAACCTTTTCTAGCTGAAACCTGTCTCTGGCCCAATATTTGGTATGCTGAGCCGTGGCCCAATATTCTATTATTAATATTAATATGGTGCACATTGGGCAGATTTTCTTTCTGTGCAGGCTCTGTCTGGCAGAGTGGGCCTACTTGTGTTTTTTGTTGCAATAACACAACGGTTGTGAGAACCACTCCTTCTTCGGCCCAGTATTGAAATCGTGGCTCCATCTTTCTGAATGAAACAAATTCCGATATTACACACACTGAGCAGAAAATGCATTTCGGTAACAGAAGGATTATTTACAGACCCTATGCCTCTATTGTGGGGACTCTGGGGACCAGCACCCCCACTCTGAGTATTGTTCAGTCACCACCACTTGCAGCTCTTGGCAAACACCATCCGTTCAGCCTTGCTTGGGTTGATCTTCAGGTGGATGCTGAACATTCAGGTCTGGATGAGGTGTTGGGTGTCTGGTGCGGAGGAAACTTTCAAGTAGAGTTGTGTATCATCAGCATAGTGGTCAATTGTGCTGCTGTGGTAGGTGAGTAGAGCTCCCAAGGGCTCCATGTGGATGCTGAACATGAAGGAAGACAAGAAGGAACCCTGGGGTCCTCCGCAAGTAACAGGAATCTTTGGGGCCTAGAGTTGCCCAAGTGAACAAGCTGGTGTCGGTTGGATAGCTAGGAGGCAACCAGTGAAGGGCCTTTGTCAGGGAATCCCATGTCTACTTGGTGGCAGTTCTGCAGATAGTTGGGGTACATCATTTTTCTGTACTTTTGGGTGTCAGGTGTATCGACCGCGACGCATGTAAAATTCACGTAGTCAAAACTTTTGCCGCTGTGCGTGTGTGCGCGCGTGTGTGTGTGTGTGTGTGTATGTGCGTGTGTGTGTTTAGATTGGACTTACACATTTTTTTCCTGCTAGCAAGGACTATTCCTGCCACTGCAGGGACATCCTTCCTACCTATGCATATGTCCCTGTTCACATGAGCTTCCCCATAAAATTCTCTGGCACATCTCCTGACCTTTAGTAGGAACTCTCAATGTCAGTAGTCGGAAATCCTAATATGATGTTGCTTTGTGGAGGTCTGGCCTGCGAGCTGGAATACACATTCAGCTCCAGCTTGAACTGATTCCTTCTGTGCCCAACTTCCAGGACTCAGTACAGACCAGCTATCACTCCTGACAGGCTTCGTGCTACGCATTCAATCCAAGTTTCTCACTTAATTGCATTTGTAATCCAAGAACTTAATAAATAACAGACCAATTCATCCAGTACTTTGAAGCTGTGATCGGACCTGCAGGACCTTATGTTGATGATTCCAAGACATCCACATGGCTGCAGCTTCCCACTCCCCCCTCCATGCAGATGAGACTGAACTATAAGGCTTTTGCCTAGAAAGCCTTTTTTGTATCCCTGCTGAAGAGCCGGGCTTAAGGACCTGAAGAACACCGATGAGCATCCAGATACCGATCCTTGACCACTTCACAGGGCACCAAAAACACCCAGGACATGATTCACAAAGGGCCTCCGCACTCGTGGCAGGGGGCCCACACTCACGGCAGGACCTCTGCAATGGGTAACTGCAGTACTGAGGTCCCACCACAAGTGCAGGATGCAGCTGTGGCGGGACAACCGCAATGGGTAACTGTAGTACTGAGCTCCAGTCACAAGTGCAGGATGCAGCCGTGGCGGGAGGCACGCACTCATGTCGGGACCTCCGCAATGAGTAACTGTAGTACTGAGGTCCCGCCACGAGTGCAGGATGCAGCCGTGGCGGGGGGCACACACTCATGGTGGGACCTCCGCAATGGGTAACTGTAGTACTGAGGTCCCACCACAAGTGCGGGACGCAGTCGTAGTGGGGGGCACGCACTCATGGCGGGACCTCTGCAATGGGTAACTGCAGTCCTGAGGTCTCACCACGAGTGCGGGACACAGTCGTGGCAGGGGGCCCACACTCATGGCAGGACCTCTGCAATGGGTAACTGCAGTACTGAGGTCCCGACACAAGGGCGGGACGCAGTCGTGGCAGGGGGCAGGCACTCATGGTGGGACCTCTGCAATGGGTAACTGTAGTACTGAGGTCCCGCCACGAGTACAGGACGCAGTCGTGGCGTGGGCACGCACTCATGGCGGGACCTCTGCAATGGGTAACTGTAGTACTGAAGTCCATCCACGAGTGCAGGACACAGTCATGGCAGGGGGCCCACACTCATGGCGGGACCTCTGCAATGGGTAACTGTAGTACTGAAGTCCAGCCACGAGTGCAGGACGCAGTCATGGCAGGGGACCCACACTCATGGCGGGACCTCTGCAATCGGTATCTGCAGTACTGAGGTCCCTCCGCAAGTGCGAGACGCAGTCGTGGCGGGAGCCTAAACTCATGGCCGGACCTCTGCAATGGGTAACTGCAGTACTGAGGTCCTGCCACAAGTGTGAGACGCAGTCGCGGTGGGAGCCTACACTCATGGCGGGACCTCCACGAAGGGTAACTGCAGTAATGAGGTCCCACCACGAGTGCGGGATGCAGTCGTGGCAGGGGGCACGCACTCATGGCGGGACCTCCGCAATGGGTAACTGTAGACTTGAGGTCCCACCACGAGTGCGGGACCCAGTCGTGATGCTGGGCACGCACTCATATAGTGAAAAACCACAGGAGTATAACCCATAGACCAGGTTGAGATCTGGGTGAGTACGAGAAAGCTAGCAACAATGTCTCAACCGGATTTAATGAAAACTAATATACATGTATGTACAAGACATTACAAAAAGGAAACAAAAAAGGGAGACTCCAAGTAGTTTGTTTGAATGTGCTCATGGCATCATATATTAAAAACACAAATTATACACGACAGTTATATCAGCACTGTAGGCATAAATGCAGAGGCAACCCTAAGGAACTTGGTGCACGTTGTGCTCGAGACAAAGGTGACGGCGCAAGTGACAAGTGAGAAAACACAGCGGTGGGCGCGAAGTGATAAAGTGGTATAGGATATGTACAAAATAATTGGTTCAACACAAGGAATATTTTAGATCATTGATAAGGGTTTAAAGCAATTCTGTGAACCAAAGTTGAGTGTGCGCCATAAGTTGCACTGGTAAACTGGTCGACGGCGTTTCGATCCTAGTAAATCAGGATCATCTTCAGGACCGGGTAGCCAATTTGGGGGTGCTGTAGATCATGAGAAGAGGTGGACTGGAAAATTCAAGAATGGATCAAGACGTCTAGAATCAGGTCCTTGTATGTGGGGCAGCGTAGATGAACGTCTGCGTGTGAATAAGGAACCGGTGCGGGCAGTCCACTGGAACCTCAACGAGGGAATCGAAAGGCAAGGTGCAGGGTCGGGTCCCCGATCCACTGCGACGGCAACAGGTGTTATTCCCTTGAATGAGGAGGAGGCGAGGTCGATTGAATCTGATAGAGCTGGGTAAACGAGTATCTCCGGGCAGCCACGATCGTGTGCGGAGTCCTCCGGAGTGCGGGACGCAGTCGTGGCAGGGGGCCGCACTCATGGCGGGACCTCCGCAATGGGTAACTGCAGTACTGAGGTCCCGCCATGAGTGTGGGATGCAGTCGTGGCGGGAGGCACGCACTTGTGGCGGGACGTCTACAATGGGTAACTGCAGTACTGAGGTCCCGCCATGAGTGCGGGACGCAGTCGTGGTGGGGGGCCCGCACTCATGGCAGGACCTCCGCAATAGGTAACTGCAGTACTGAGGTCCTGCCACAAGTGCGGGATGCAGTCATAGCGGGGGGCCCACACTCCTGTTGTGACCTCCGCAATGGGTAACTGCAGTAGTGAGGTCCCGCCACGAGTGCAGGACGCAGTTGTGGCGGGGGCACACACTCATGGCGGAACCTTCACAATGGGTAACGGCAGTTCTAAAGTCCCACCACGAGTGCAGGATGCAGTTGTGCCGGGGGGCATGCACTCATGGCGGGACCTCCACAATGGGTAACTGCAGTACTGAGGTCCCGCCACAAGTGCAAGATGCAGTCGTGGCGGGGGCACGCACTCGTGGCGGGACCTCCGCAATGGGTAACTGCAGTACTGAGGTCCCGCCACGAGTGAGGGACGCAGTCGTGGTGGGGGGCCCGCACTCATGGCAGGTCCTCCACAATGGGTAACTGCAGTACTCAGGCCCCGCCACGTGTGCAGGATGCAGACGTGGTGGGGGCCGCACTTGTGGCAGGACCTCCGTAATGGATAACTGCAGTACTCAGGTCCAGCCACAAGTGCGAGATGCAGTCATGGCGGGGGGCATGCACTCGTGGTGGGACCTCCGCAATGGGTAACTGCAGTACTGAGGTCCCGCCACGGGTGCAGGAGCTGTCATGGTGGGGGGCCCGCACTCATGGGTAACTGTAGTACTGAAGTCCAGCCATGAGTGAGGGACCCCCACCACAACTGCAGGACCCCCGTCACGACTGTGGGGCCTCAGCCACGAGTGCGGAGGCCCTTTGTAAATCGGGACCCCAGTGACCAGCCAGTTCTTAGAAACATGGTCATAAAAGTGACCCAGTACCTCGAAGTCTGAGTGTCAGGCCTCAATACTCGAAGGGGACCTATTAAAGTGAATAGAAAATAACCGGTACGTTTGAAGATAGTGGTTGTTTTTTTTTGCATAGCCGACTACTGTGAGCCCAGGGCGGCTCTGGGGTAGCGGTACATGTTATGGACATTGAATGCACCAAGACCCAGCAGCCAAGACTTGTCACACAAGCATGTTCTACCCCAGTTTATTGGGTTATGACTGAACCAATGGCTCACGACCCTTCAATCGCAACAGCCGAACCTGCTGAAATAGCTTGTACCCTTAAACCCTCATTGGCTTGTTTGTCACTTCTAATCCACCAATGACTATCTGGAAGACGAGACCATAAAACCTGCGAACACCTGGATGCTCCTGAGCGGTCACACATTTCAGCTGGTGGGTTCACATTGACGTATAACATGTGTAGCCAGTATCTGACATAGATCACACCAGAGTATGAAATTATTGCTTGAGTCATATCTCAGTAACAACTGGTGCTTGGCACTTATGATTCTTGCAATTGTGTTACCTTGTAAAATGTGTATTAATCTGTGTGGCAATAATCTGCATTAATATCTGTGGGCACTGTTCTTTCTTGAGTGTGACGTTTGTGCTACATTGTGTCCAAGATCAACCCCCAAACCACCTCCTCTGAGTAAAGGTTGACTGCTCAGCCACAGTCACCACTGGAGAGTCATGGAAACCAAGAGGGTCTTGGCTAAACTTTGCAGGAACAGGATCAAGGACCCTGAAATTAGGAGGACACGAGGTGGGCACGGACTTCACAAAACAATTTCCACCTTTAATATAGACCCACTATATCCTTTTAGAAGAAAGCTAGCAGAGACTGAGGAAAGAGTTCTCAGGTACATGTTATCAGAGGACTTGAGACAATTGTGTCATTGAAAGAAAATGAAACATGAGACACATTAGTGGGCAGACTAAGCCGTTCCTCCTTAGGTTTTTGCCAGACTAACAGAGGTAGCACCGAAGGTGGGAAAATGGAGGAAAGGGACCTACACGGTCCAGGCCACGGCCTCAGCCTCCGATCAGTACTCAACTGTCTATTTGAGAATGAAAGAATATTTTATTTTTTAAATAATGGTAAAACTGAGGGCCTACCAGTGGATGGCACTGAAGATAGGGCTCTTCCCTTTAATGACCTCAACATCTGAGCGAGACTCCAGACAAAGCAGAGAAAGTAAAAAATCTAGGCATCACTTTTGACACAGACCTGTCCTTCAAGTCAAAATTTAACAAGGGGGTCAAAACGGACACCTTCTAGCTACGACTGCGGAGAGAAGCCTATCTCGGCTGTACACTGACCACTGCATTGAGCTAACCAGAGCCCCGATCATGATTCTGTTGGATTGTTCCATCATAACGTACACGGTTCCATCAAAAACAGCCCTCTAAACCCTCTGTGGACTTCCATTGGATGAGTCATCTAATTCCCACACAATCATTCACAGACCAATTCATCCAACTTCAAGCAGACCGAACGACCAAAATATATGGAATCAACCAATCATTGTTAAGAACCCAACCTTCGCCAGATGAAGAATGGCAAAAAAATTAACTATTTGTTAGGAGGCAAAAAACAAATTAACTTTGACCAACTTACAACAGATGAAGAAACATACTGGGCCATGATCGTTGACTTAACTACTTCGCATTTTGTCCAATGGGAACTGAAACTGAACAGAGGTAGAACATCAGAGCTCACGGGACCCCTTCTCACAATCGGAAAAGATAAGTCGAAGCACAGAAGTGTTGCTGCTCTGGGCATCTCTTGACCATCAGTGACTGGTGAAAGCCAATCCAAGCACCCACCTTTCATTTGGTCCAGGCTCTAGATACCAAATCCAGTTTGGCTTAGCAGCCCTGCCTATAACCTAACCCATACTAACTCTATTTACATTCTTCAAGTTCCACTCCTTCAAAAGGAGCTGATGTGTGCAAACTGGAGATCTTTTATCAGGCCCCCGGAGCATGACCGATGACCAGAGTATACTGAAGCTGTAGATCTATTACACCTGACACCAGCTTTCTGGCCTGGCTTTAAGGTGATTGTGGGGGCAAATCCACAAATAAGGAGATCTAAATTGCCCCGGCAAAAGAAAACACGACTCTCGGAATAGGCAGTTTGCTGTTCCGCATAGACCAGGAGTCCAGACCAGCAGAAGTCTGCACAGGTTTGACTAAGGTTCCTTGTAATACCATTGTTTTACGAACGAATACCAGGTCTGCCATTACGATGTTGGACCACAAGGCTGTTGTGCCTGAGAATTATAGTATAGTGGGGAGGATCCCGCTCTTGTCAGAATCAACTTACGTCGAGCAGAACCAAGATGAGAGCACTCAGAATGAGGCCCTATCAGAGGACACTGGCAGAGCATTGGCTGGACTTGACAAAGACCAATGTCTAAGAAGGCCAATAAAGTTTCCGTGGGAGCTTGTATCAGCCTGGTTTGCCCATTTGTCTGATCTTAGAGATCACGTGGAGCTGTGAATAGTTGTTGGTCCACACAGGACTGAGAGGTGTAGGACCAAGACACGGTACGCTTTTGTACAGTCTAAAGAGGCGGTAGCTGAGCCCTTCAAGATTTTGTGAGATGGTACGCTACTTTATAGTGACGCTGTTGCCTCCTGAGCTGGAGCCAGCAGTACTTGTGTCTATGGAGAATCCTGTTACAGCTCGTCCATGAGGCTTTGCTTGGCAGGGCCCTGGAAGATCAAGAACACACAAGAGAGGCTGTACCTCAGTTTCACTACCAAACATGCGATCAGATGTTGAGAGATCCTGCCAGACCTGGCCACCCTACTAGTTGTCTGGGTCTGGAGGACGCACAGAGGTCACTGCCAGTGGTGAGAGTATCTTTGAGTGCGTGATGATGAACCTTGTCGAGCCACCCGACCCAACAACCTAGAGGAATAAGTAGTGGATCATGCCGCAGGATCCCCTGAGGCTGGGACAATGAGGGGCATGCTTGCCCCTGAGGTAGCTTAAGCCCTGCTTGGAAAGTTTTTAAAGGCTGGGTTCTCTAAGAAGGTGATTTATGACAAGGACACCAACTTGAAATCCCCTTATATGAAGGACATGTTTGATAAATTGGAGGTACATGCAGGTTATTCTCATTAAACTGTCCCCAGTAAAATGAATTTGTTGAGGATTCCAATAAGACCCTCAAAAACATGATCCATACGTAATACCATCCTGTAAATTTATTGACTGCCGATATCGAGTGCCACTATATGGTCAAGGTAAGTACATTTAGGTTAGAACAGATGAACTATTCTTAAATCTACATGTACTTATCTTGACAATCAAGATAAGTCCATGAGGAGGCAAAAAAGGACATATACACTCATCTATATGAACTTGCCTTGATGATACGCAGCCGCGGCCCGTGCAGATAAGAGCGGTGGGGCCGGGTGGGGAGGATTTCGACAGACGACGACAAGGGAAAATTAATTATTTATTTAATTTTCCCTCGTGGTCGTCTGTCGAATTGCCCCCCAACCCGGCCCCACCACTCTTACCTGCACGGGCCGCAGCTGATGATACGGTGATACTCGATCTCCTGCAGTCTGTATCCTTACAGGATAATAGAAAACCTTAATTTTCAGGTACCAAACCATGGACACTACTTGAATGAAGGACAGGTGCCGGTGAGCAGCTGCATCCAGTTGTTTAGGGCTAAAAACAATGATGAATTGCACAGTGCAGTGCTGTATCAGTGACAGTCTGGGGATGTTACTCCCCGGGACCCATGGAAGAATCCTTTACAATCACTCTGAGGACCTCCTAATGCCGTGCCACAGCTCCCCCTTCATCTGCCTCCATCCGCTGGATCCTGGATCTACAAAGGAGATCTCCAGTGGGTGGTGAGTGACTAAAGACACCTGGAGCTCCCTCCGACCTCTGCTCAGTGCTGTGTTGAAGATCCAATGTGGTTGGCCACTCCAGAGCACTAAAGTAGGGGCTGATTGGTCCTCTTGCACATTATAATGCCTATGCCATGTGAACCTCTACACCAGAGGTCTTCAAACTAGGTCACGGGGTCTTATGTGATCCCGGGCGGGACACCAGGCTCTGGCCAAGAGAAGCATCATGCTTTGTTTTAAGTGATAAAAAATTAGCAGCAGTAAGCCACTTAGTAATGGGCCATCACTAACATCTTTTGTCATTTATTTTCTGCCTGGGAGTATGCGTAAAAGGGGTAACAGAACTTAACAGCAATGTTTAAATATGTTTTGACATGGTGGGGGCTGATGATTTATGTTTTTTTACACGGGGCGCGGCATTAAGGAGTTTGAAGACCACTGTCTTACACCCTTGTAAAGGGAGCACCGGGCCAGTAAGGACCCACCAGTAACAAAACACTTTGATCACGATGAGTGGTTTCCAGGATGTCAGCTCTCTGGTTCCCTCGGTTCCGCGTTGCCTACGGGCTCCTAGGGACACTAAACCCATTGGGCACTGAAATATTTCTACAAGGACTGGCCCCGTTTCACATACAAGTCCATCCCTATTCGAGAAACCACATGGTCACGTGAACAATTAACCATGACTAGCGAGTTCTATCTTACTAACCCCTTAAATCTTCAGAGAATCACATGGTCACCTGAACAATCAACCAGGATCAGTGAGTTCCTACTCACATTGCTTACTGGCAGTCACAAATTACAAGCAAAAGCCACGAGGCTCTGCGGCGCCAGGGAACAAATTAGCATCACTGGCTGCTCCACAATGCCCCAAACACCTCTGCTCTCCTACAAAATCTGCTATTCTTAGTAGGACTTTTTTGCCCAAACTTAACAGCAGCAGCAAAAGATGACCAGCTACCTGGACTCAACCAGACTGATGTACTAGTTAGCTGGCACCTAGAGAGACTTTTTACACATCCATTGACTGCTGGTCTGACTGCAAAGAGTGATGACCCATGTGATGACCCGTGTGATGACCCATGTGACTACCTGTGTGACTACCCGTGTGATGACCCGTGTGATGACCCGTGTGACGACCCATGTGATGACCTGTGTGACGACCCGTGTGATGACCCATGTGATGACCCATGTGATGACCCATGTGATGACCCGTGTGATGACCCATGTGATGACCCGTGTGATGGCCCATGTGACTACCCGTGTGACTACCTGTGTGATGACCCATGTGATGACCCATGTGACGACCTGTGTGATGACCCGTGTGATGACCCTGTGATGTCCCATGATGACCCGTGTGATGACCCATGTTATGACCCATGTGATGACCCGTGTGATGACCCATGCAATGACCTGTGTGATGACCTGTGTGATGACCCATGTGACGATCCGTGTGACGACCCATGTGATGACCCATGTGATGACCCATGTGATGACCCATGTAATGTCCCATGTGATGACCCATGTGACGACCCATGTGACACCTTGCAATGACCCGTGTGATGGCCCGTGTGATGACCCATGTGATAACCCATGTGACGACCCATATGATGACCCGTGTGATGGCCCGTGTGATGACCCATGCTCTTCCAAAGTGCTTGAAAAGTTGACCCCATGGACTTACACTGAGCTGTTTACGCCCCACAGATTCACGCTGTCTTGTCTTTAGGTTCATACCTCATTGCCTTTGAACATAAGCTCCTCCTAGACCCAGCCTTGAGGGCTCGGCCGCAGCGACAAATGGGGAGACATGGAGTCGCGCAGTCTACCCTACCCTTTGTAGGCAACAGTACCCAGGAACCTTGAAATATTAGGAGAAACCGTGGCAAATACGGATGTTGCCAAACCTCACCCGCGCCACAGGACAGGGACAACAGCCGTGAGATGTTGGCCCATGTGGGTTTCCTAATCTTGCCCAGTCAACAACCCAAGACCTCAGGACCGAGCCACCAAGACCGCTAATTAAACTTTAAGTTGGCTGAGTGACTCTGACTAAAACGTAACTGGGAAGTCCAGTACCCCAAAGGGATGCACTAAGTGCTCTATGACCACCCAGTGTGGAGACACTGGTCCGGCTTATCAACTTGATAGTCCCGAGAGACACCCCTGAGCCGAGAGTCCCAAGAGACACCCCTGAGCCGAGAGTCCCAAGAGAAACCCCTGAGCCGAGAGTCCCAAGAGACACCCCTGAGCCAAGAGTCCCAAGAGACACCCCTGATGATAGTCCCAAGAGACAGCCCTGATGATTGTCCCAAGAGACACCCCTGATGATAGTCCTAAGAGACAACCCTGATGATAGTCCCAAGAGACACCCCTGAGCCGAGAGTCCCAAGAGACACCCCTGAGCCAAGAGTCCCAAGAGACACCCCTGATGATAGACCCAAGAGAAACCCCTGAGCCGAGAGTCCCAAGAGACACCCCTGATGATAGACCCAGGAGACACCCCTGATGATAGTCCCAAGAGACACCCCTGAGCCGAGAGTCCCAAGAGACACCCCTGACCCAAGAGTCCCAAGAGACACCCCTGATGATAGACCCAAGAGAAACCCCTGAGCCGAGAGTCCCAAGAGACACCCCTGATGATAGACCCAGGAGACACCCCTGATGATAGTCCCAAGAGACACCCCTGAGCCGAGAGTCCCAAGAGACATCCTTGGGCCGAGAGTCCCAAGAGACACCCCTGATGATAGTCCCAGGAGACACCCCTGATGATAGTCCCAAGAGACACCCCTGAGCCGAAAGTCCCAAGAGACATCCCTGGGCCGAGAGTCCCAAGAGACACCCCTGATGATAGTCCCAAGAGACACCCCTGAGTTGAAAGTCCCAAGAGACACCCCTGATGATAGACCCAAGAGACACCCCTGATGATAGACCCAAGAGACACCCCTGAGCCGAGAGTCCCAAGAGACACCCCTGAGCCGAGAGTCCCAAGAGACATCCCTGGGCCGAGAGTCCCAAGAGTCACCCCTGATGATAGTCCCAAGAGACTCCCCTGATGATAGACCCAAGAGACACCCCTGAGCCGAGAGTCCCAAGAGACACCCCTGAGCCGAGAGTCCCAAGAGACACCCCTGATGATAGTCCCAAGAGACACCCCTGAGCCGAGAGTCCCAAGAGACACCCCTGATGATAGACCCAAGAGACACCCCTGAGCCGAGAGTCCCAAGAGACACCCCTGAGCCGAGAGTCCCAAGAGACACCCCTGAGCCGAGAGTCCCAAGAGACACCCATGATGATAGTCCCAAGAGACACCCTTGATGATAGACCCAAGAGACACCCCTGAGCCGAGAGTCCCAAGAGACACCCCTGATGATAGTCTCAAGAGACACCCCTGATGATAGACCCAAGAGACACCCCTGAACCGAGAGTCCCAAGAGACACCCCTGATGATAGACCCAAGAGACACCCCTGAGCTGAGAGTCCCAAGAGGCACCCCTGAGCTGAGAGTCCCAAGTGACACCCCTGAGCAGAGAGTCCCAAGAGACACCCCTGAGCCGAGAGTCCCAATAGACACCCCTGATGATAGTCCCAAGAGACACCCTTGATGATAGACCCTGAGTCGAGAGTCCCAAGAGACACCCCTGATGATAGTCCCAAGAGACACCCCAGATGATAGACCCAAGAGACACCCTTGATGATAGACCCAAGAGACACCCCTAAGTCGAGAGTCCCAAGAGACACCCCTGATGATAGTCCCAAGAGACACCCCAGATGATAGACCCAAGAGAAACCCCTGAGCCGAGAGTACCAAGAGACACCCCTGATGATAGTCCCAAGAGACATCCCTGATGATAGTCCCAAGAGACCCCCCTGAGCCGAGAGTCGCTGCAGGACTCCTGTGGGGTGCCCCAGCAGTCAAAGAACAGTTCCTAGACAAACTTTGTCCTCCACCAGTAGAGCCGGCTCCTAGCGGTACTCTGGGCCAACACTGCAGCAGCAGCTAAATCCAATGAGCTACCTAGAACACCCTGAGACAGTTGTTAAGAGCTGCCTGGCACCTTGCTGTCAGGTGAATCCCGAGGACAAGTGCACTCCCTCGGGGTAGGCCCCAGGCCCTTGGAGAGGCAAGAAGGAAACTAATAGCGTCTTAGATAAACTTTCAAAGCAGCCGTGGCGGGTGCTCAGGGCAGGGACAGTGAGGAAACCTGCCCCAGGACCTGGAAAACAAGCCTGGAAGAGAGAGTGAGCGAGAGAGAGAGGGTGGGGGGGGGAGAGAGAGAGAGAGAGAGAGAGAAAGAGTGAGACAGAGAGCAATAGAGAGAGAGAGAGAGAGAGAGAGAGAGGGAAAGGGGGGGAGAGAGAGAGAGGGAGAGAGAGGGAAAGGGAGAGAGAGAGAGAGAGCAATAGAGAGAGAGAGAGTAGGGAATATAGAGAGAGAGAGAGAGGGAGAGAGAGGGAAAGGGGGAGAGAGAGAGAGAGAGAGAGAGCAATACAGAGAGAGAGAGAGTGGGGAATAGAGAAAGAGTGAGAGAGTGTCGAAGACACCGTCAAACAGTCAGAGAGTGGGAGAGAAAGAGACAGAAAGTGGGGAATAGAGAGAGAGGAAGAGAGAGAAATTCATAGGTGGGGCAGAGAGAGGGAGGAATAAAGGAAGACAGAGAGAAGCTGACAGAGAAAGGGATACAAAGCATGGAGTGGAGAGAGACAGTAGAAGCAAGAAGAGTGAAAGAGAGCACGTGACCGGGCGCTGAACACCGGAAGACAGCCAGAGCAGTAAATGAAATGATAAGAACAGAGAGAGTGATCAAGAGAGACAGCAGGTGTCAGGAGAGGAGCACACAGCGAAACAACAAAAGAGAGTGAGGCCGAGAGAGACCAGAACTCACCGGAACCCGGGTGAAGTCAGGGCAGAAGGGTGGGACCGAGCTCACAGGGGGAGAGAGGGGGTGGGGAGAGGGAGAGAGCTGCAGGTGGTGCTCCGTCAGACACCCTGCTGGACTCCGAGGGCCTCTCACTGCAGAGCACTCTCTGGTGCGGCCTGGCGTGACCCCCTCTGCCCCAACCCCCTGATATCATGGTCCATCCTCCGGCCCCTTCTCCCCTCAAACACCAGTGACGGCCCATAAAACACCCCCCTCGCAGAGAAGAGACCCCTACATATTACCCCTCAGCCGGAAGCGACGCCTGCTCCCCCTTCTACACCAAAAAGGTTTCTGAGCACCTCCCCCCACAACCCTGACCTTAAACAGACTCTATACATTCAAGCATTGACCCCTCACACTGCACCACAGCCCCTCCTCCCCCGATACATGGGTGGGGGTAACAACTGTGAAGGGTGCAATGGGTTCGGTTCGGGGGTGCCTCTGTCTGAACCCCGACCTCTAAGGGCAGCACCCCCCCAACGCTGCAGTGCTGCAGTGTTGCATTCAGCGCGCAGAGAACTGTTGGTTAACATGAAATGCTGTGTTTTGGGGTTGTCTTACCTCTGAAGGGGGCATAGGACATGATGCCGCCACTAATCCGGGGGTCTTCTCATTGACGAGCCGGCTGGGGGCGCTCTAGGGGAGAATCGGAGCCCCCGTGGACGAGGGGCAGTGAGGTTATGGACCCGGACCCAGGCGGGCTGGATAGCGCCGAAGAGTTGAGCCGTCGAGGCGAGGAGTGGAGGGGGCGAGTCCTGGGGGCTAATGGGTTGGAGGTCTCCGTAGGGGAAGGACGGCAGCTGCCTCCCACGCCGACCTACTCATCCAATCACTGGCCACCGAAGGAGCGCGCCCCGCCGCTGACGGGGGACCCCCACACCACAACCACTGCGACCCCAGCGATGGCACGGCCCCATCCTTCCACCCACGGGGTCCCCGGCCGGCCGTGGTTCTCCCCTCTCCTGGTACCTCTGCCGGCAGCTCTCCCTCGCCCACTCAGCCTCTTCTTCCCTGGCGCCCCCTCCTCCCCCAGTGCTCAGGGGGAGGCTGGGGGTGCGGGGGGTGCAGGCTGCGGCCCTGGCTGTTGCCGCTGGAGGCTGGAGGAGATATGCTCAGAGGATGTTGGAGGCGCTCAGGTAGCAGGCTCTGTCCCTGGCCCCTGGTCCTGATACTGAGAAGGATGCTACGGTGGGGGGCGGAGGGTTCTCAGGTAGCTCTCTCCATCCTCAGTTTCCGGTCCTGATGCTGCAAGAGAGTTCAGGAGGTGGAAAGGATGCTGAGGGCGCCTAGGTAGTTGTCTGCATCCCTGGTTCCTGGTCCTGATGCTGAGAAGGATGCTGGGGGTGGTAGCGCAGGGACCTCAGGAAGCTGTCCTCATCCGTGGCTCCTGGTACTGATGCTGAGAAGGATGCTGGGGGTGGGAGCGCAGGGACCTCAGGAAGCTGTCCCCATCCCTGGCTCCTGGTCCTGATGCTGAGAAGGATGCTGGGGGTGGGACCTCAGGAAGCTGTCCCCATCCCTGGCTCCTGGTCCTGATGCTGATGAGGAGAGTGATGCAGACTCACAGGGGATGCTAGGAACGCTTAAGATGCACGCTGCAGCCCCAGCTCATGGCCCTGATGCTGCAAGGCACGCTCACGAGGCGCTAGTAGATGCTACCGGGATACAGATGCGGATGCTGGAAGCTCTCAGGTACCGGATTCCATCCCGGGCTCCTGGTCCTGATGCTGTGAAAAATGTGCCGGGGGTGCAGTGGAAGACGCTGTACTGCTGTGAAAGATGCTCGTGGGATGCAGAGGCGGAAGCTGGGGGAGGGGATGTTTAGGTAGCTGACTCCATTCCAGGCTGCTGGTCCTGACACTGTGAGAGATGCTCAGGGGGTGCAGAGACGGACGCAGGAGGAGCGGAGGGGTTCAGGGAGCGGACTCCATCCCGGCTGCTGGTCCTGATGCTGCGGGGAGGGATGAGGTCGCTCCAGCAGGTGCTTGATGTTTCCAGGAAGGGGGTCAGAGCCCGGGTAGCTGGCTCGCTGTGGTGATGCCGGAGGAGCGCTTTGATGCTGGCGGGGGTACGCGGGAGTGGAGGGGGGCTCAGCGTGCCCAGGTAGCAGACTCTAGCCCTGGCTCCGTCCCTGGCTCTGAAGAGGGGGGAGGGGTGCAGGCTAATAGAAGATAGGTGCGCGGTGCAGCCCCAGCTCCCGGGGTTCAGGGGGCACTGACCGAGGAGTGGGTGCAGGCTGAGGGTGCCCAGAGTGCAGGCTTCAGCCCCGGCTCCCGGCCCTGATGCTGCTGCAGCTCTTACATCACACGGGGGCCAGGCCCTCCCCCTCTTAAAGGCGCCTGCCCGGCAGCTGCAGTGTGGGTGGACAGAGCCAGCCCCCTTTCCTTCTTTCCTCTCTTCCTTTCTGGCTGACAGAAAAGAATTAGAAAGGTGGGGGAGTGGGGGTGGAAGGTTCCCCTTTAACAGCCGCCCACCTACCCACCAATCTAGGAGAGTGACAGCCCCGGAGGCCTTCCCCAGAGCCGAGAGGCTGCGTGAGTGGGAGGACAAGACTACAGCTACCAGAATGCACTAGGGTAAGAGAAAGGCACGCACGGGCTGATGCAGCTGTACTTTCACTGGCACAGCATCACCACAACTTCCCAGTTCTACTACTTGACCCCTCACTGCTCCAACACTACATCCCTGCAACAAGTTCAACATCCTCACTGCTGCAACACAGCACCCCTGTACCTGCCACCACAGCCCACCACTTCACACTCGCTGGCACAACACAGCACACCTGCAACAAGTTCAACATCCTCACTACTACAACACAGCACACAGCACACCTGCACCTCCCACCACAGCCCACCACTTCACCCTTAATTCAACAACACCACACCCCTGCACCTGCCACCATAGTCAACAAATTCAGCATCCTCACTGCTCCAACACTGCACCCCTGCAGCAAAGTCAACATCCTCACTGCCACAACACAGCACACATGTACCTTCCACCACAGCCCACCACTGCACCCTCAATTCAATAACACTGCACCCCTGCACCTGCCACCACAGCCCACCACTGCACCCTCAATTCAATAACACTGCACCCCTGCACCTGCCACCACAGCCCACCACTTCACCCTTAATTCAACAACACCACACCCCTGCACCTGCCACCATAGTCAACAACTTCAGCATCCTCACTGCTCCAACACTGCACCCCTGCAGCAAGTTCAACATCCTCACTGCCACAACACAGCACACATGTACCTCCCACCACTGCAACCTCAATTCAATAACACTGCACCCCTGCACCTGCCACCACAGCCCACCACTGCACCCTCAATTCAATAACACTGCACCCCTGCACCTTCCACCACAGCCCACAACTTCACCCTTAATTCAACAACACCACACCCCTGCACCTGCCACCATAGTCAACAACTTCAGCATCCTCACTGATCCAACACTGCACCCCTGCAACAAGTTCAACATCCTCACTGCTACAACACAGCACACATGTACCTGCCACCACAGCCCACCACTGCACCCTCAATTCAATAACACTGCACCCCTGCACCTGCCAACACAGCCCACCACTTCACCCTTAATTCAACAACACCACACCCCTGCACCTGCCACCATAGTCAACAACTTCAGCATCCTCACTGCTCCAACACTGCACCCCTGCAACAAGTTCAACATCCTCACTGCTACAACACAGCACACCTGCACCTGCCACCACAGCCCACCACTGCACACTTGCTGGCACAACACAGCACACCTGCAACAAGTTCAACATCCTCCCTGCTACAACACTGCACCCCTGCAACAAATTCAACACCCTCACTTTTACAACACAGCACACCTGCACCTGCCACCACAGCCCACCACTTCACCCTTAATTCAACAACACCGCACCCCTGCACCTGCCACCACAGCCCACCACTGCACTCTTAATTCAACAACACCACACCCCTGCACCTGCCACCACAGCCCACCACTGCACCCTTAATTCAACAACACCACACCCCTGCACCTGCCACCATAGTCAACAACTTCAGCATCCTCACTGCTCCAACACTGCACCCCTGCAACAAGTTCAACATCCTCACTGCCACAACACAGCACACATGTACCTTTCACCACAGCCCACCACTGCACCCTCAATTCAATAACACTGCACCCCTGCACCTGCCACCACAGCCCACCACTTCACCCTTAATTCAACAACACCACACCCCTGCACCTGCCACCATAGTCAACAACTTCAGCATCCTCACTGCTCCAACACTGCACCCCTGCAGCAAGTTCAACATCCTCACTGCCACAACACAGCACACATGTACCTCCCACCACTGCAACCTCAATTCAATAACACTGCACCCCTGCACCTGCCACCACAGCCCACCACTGCACCCTCAATTCAATAACACTGCACCCCTGCACCTTCCACCACAGCCCACCACTTCACCCTTAATTCAACAACACCACACCCCTGCACCTGCCACCATAGTCAACAACTTCAGCATCCTCACTGCTCCAACACTGCACCCCTGCAACAAGTTCAACATCCTCACTGCTACAACACAGCACACATGTACCTGCCACCACAGCCCACCACTGCACCCTCAATTCAATAACACTGCACCCCTGCACCTGCCACCACAGCCCACCACTTCACCCTTAATTCAACAACACCACACCCCTGCACCTGCCACCATAGTCAACAACTTCAGCATCCTCACTGCTCCAACACTGCACCCCTGCAACAAGTTCAACATCCTCACTGCTACAACACAGCACACCTGCACCTGCCACCACAGCCCACCACTGCACACTTGCTGGCACAACACAGCACACCTGCAACAAGTTCAACATCCTCCCTGCTACAACACTGCACCCCTGCAACAAATTCAACACCCTCACTTTTACAACACAGCACACCTGCACCTGCCACCACAGCCCACCACTTCACCCTTAATTCAACAACACCGCACCCCTGCACCTGCCACCACAGCCCACCACTGCACTCTTAATTCAACAACACCACACCCCTGCACCTGCCACCACAGCCCACCACTGCACCCTTAATTCAACAACACCACACCCCTGCACCTGCCACCATAGTCAACAACTTCAGCATCCTCACTGCTCCAACACTGCACCCCTGCAACAAGTTCAACATCCTCACTGCCACAACACAGCACACATGTACCTTTCACCACAGCCCACCACTGCACCCTCAATTCAATAACACTGCACCCCTGCACATGCCACCACAGCCCACCACTGCACCCTCACTGCCACAGCACTGCACTGCTGCACCTGGCACCACAGCCTACCACTGCATCCTCACTGTTACAAGACCGCACTGCTGCACCTGGTAAACAACCTTTACTATGCATGCAATACATCGCATGCCATTAGTTCGCGGTTTTTACAACGACTTGTGCTGGAGGGCGCTATAGGACAAGGAATAGTTTAATTTACTATCCAACACTTTCCCTACTGTACGTAGGCTGGAGTTGGAATAGTAAATTAAACTACTCCTAAGTCCAGCGCCCTCCAACGCAAGTCGTTGTAACGACTGGCGTTGTAAAAACCGCAAACTAATGGCATGCAATGTGAATGCATGCGTTGTATCGTCATACATTCCTGCACCTGACACCACAGCCCACCTCTGTACCCTCACTGCCATAACACTGCACCTTGGCACCTGTCACCATAGTCAACAACTTCAACATCCTCACTGCCACAACACTGCACACCAGCACCTGCCACCATAATCAACAACTCCAACATCCTCACTGCCACAACACTGCACCCCTGCAACCTGCCACTACAGCCCACCACTTCACCCTCACTGCCATAACTCGGCACACTGCACCAGACACCACAGCCCACCACTTCACCCTCACTGCCACAACACGGTACACTGCACCTGCCACCACAGCCCACCGCTGCACCCTCACTGCCACAACACGGTACACTGCACCTGCCACCACAGCCCACCACTGCACCCTCAATTCAACAATACCGCACCCCTGCACCTGCCACCACAGCCCACCACTGCACCCTCAATTCAACAACACCGCACCCCTGCATCTGCCACCACAGCCCACCACTGCACCCTCAATTCAACAACACTTCACCCCAGCACCTGCCACCATAGTCAACAAGTTCAACATCCTCACTGACACAA
The DNA here is from genome assembly GCA_963921515.1 of Calotriton arnoldi. Lineage (NCBI taxonomy): Eukaryota > Metazoa > Chordata > Amphibia > Caudata > Salamandridae > Calotriton > Calotriton arnoldi. The sequence goes on along the minus strand of CAWUFW010002020.1, from coordinate 450,542 downwards.
CACCGAACCCTGCATCTGCCACCACAGCCCACCACTTCACTCTCCCTGCCACAACACATTCCTACCCTTGCCACCACAGCCCACCAGTTCACCCCAATTCAACAGCACTGAACCCCTGCACCTGCCACCATAGTCAACAACTTCAACATCCTCACTGCTACAACACAGCACACCTTCACCTCCCACCACAGACCACCACTTCAGTCTCACTGATACAACACCCAACCATGCACCTGCTGCACCTGGCACCAATAATGACTTGCATTGTAATTGAACTTGTGGTAACGACACAGTCGTGGTATTGACTGCGTTGTTAAGCCACGCATTGTTTTGGCATGCGTGGTAAAAGATGCTATTCTCTCAGCACATCCCCACCAATTCATCCCCCCCACTGTCCCTGTACAACACTCCATTCACCTGCCAGCACAGCCCACAATTTCACGCCATCATTGTCCTGCAAACAGCACCACTCCTACTTTCACCACGCTACTAGCATTGCACCTAAACCAACATTGGGTCATACCACACAACGCATCGAGCACTGTCCTCACATCTGCAACACGAATAAACCTGCACTCACATACTGCACCTCAATCAACACTGCACTCAAACCGTGTAACAATAGCAAAAACACCCCTGCACCACCAAAAACACTGAACTCAAACTGTATCATTCAAAAAATACTACTGTTGGGATAGAAAAATCCCTCACATGGTGATAGGCGTGTACCCCTGTCCTTAGAGTCCCAGCTGCAGTGATACCTGGATCCTTGGTATCAACTTTTGGTCATGAGTGAACATGGATCATGCGTGTGCGCTATGATCTAGACCTATTTCATGGACTACGGTCTGCTTAGACCGGGAGAGGTGCCCAACGATCTACCCTCAAGTGCTGGAAGGTTACTGCTTTCACCGGCAAAGTAGCAAAGCGTGGTGGTAGAAGGATACTGTGTTTTTAGTTTTTAGTGATCACTAGAATGAACAGGTCCTTTTTTATCTGTGTCACAGGATTGGCACCTCATGGCCCACCGGTCAAGTTCCACTGCTGTGTGCTTAACTCACCCTAAGTTTACGTTGGTTGTGTGCAGTCCTAGGACGTACGTGTGCCTGTGGAAAAATACAATGTATCAGAAAATAGCGTGCATTTTTGTGTGTGCATCCTGGGATACATGTGTGCCTGTGGAAAGGTACAGTGCATCAGAAAATAACATGCATCGTTGCATGTGTGAACTGGGATACATGTATGCCAGTAGAAAGGTACAATGCATCAGAAAATAGCACGCATGGTTGCTTGTGCATGTGGGGCTATATGTGGGTCTGTGAACTGGTACTGCAAGTAGCAGATAGCTCGCAAAGTTGCGTGAGCACGCGGGGATGTATGGCTGCCCAGGCAAGGGTACAATACATTGAAGGCTACACATGTGTGTTTGTATGGGCACAGTGGCATGTGGCCCAGGGCTTGATGGAGGAGCAGGGAGAGATAGAAGTTTCTCCCAGACATATTTGTGGATTGCTGCATTCCTGAGAGCTGCAAACGACATACACTGGAGAAATAGACGAGCCAGGCTCTTCGGTGCACATCAATAGGGGCTCTTTAATTCTGAAAGGTCACTGGTCAAAGTGGCCTGGGCACATCTGGGGAAGGAGATGGGGTTGATAAGAGAATCCTAAAATCCCAAAGAGTAGGGCTGAGGCCCTGTAGTAACCTTTCGATGCACATATCCCGAGGCTGTCATCCTGGTGTGAACCTATAGCCACGCCTGTGGCCTGTTTTTGGGGCTATCAAGATTGGAGACTGTCCTGCTATGATCGACTCCTCTCTGGAGGAAGAGCACAGCAAAGGAGTGGGTATTTCAAAGTGGGCAACCTCCAGAACAAGAACTTCAAAGACAGAGAAACTAAATTACAAGTGTGTCTGGAAATGGATTATACACAGGGGAGCCCGAGGCTCCCAAATTGTGAAACTGAAGCTATGCATCTGCCCGAAGAAGCTCAGCATGAGTTAGGCTTGTTCTGACCCCGGGACTGAGGGTCTGCCAGTCTCCCATGCTCGGTGAGGGGGCATCGCCCAGGAGTATCAAGAACACTCACCTGGAGCCCCAGCTTCTACCTGACCCAAGACCTGGGGTCCCTGTGAGGAGATGAGATTCCCTGGAGGGGATTCCCTGTAGGGTCCTACTGAGAGGATCCCGGGAGCACAGTATGAGATTCTGGTCCATCATGTACAGCGTGCTGATCAGGTCGTCTGCGCTGTGAGAACCTCCATATGCCAGGTGGGTGACGTGGAGAGGACTGGATAGCTGCACTGATCAAGTCATCTGCCCGTGTGCGCTGTGCCACCGCCTGATGAAAGGAGGGGGCCACTGCTGAGAGAAAGGGTCACAGCTCGGGTGTCATACCACCACGAAGGCAGGGCAGTAGGCGTTGGTAGCACTGGGACCCAAAGAGGTATGTCGCCTTACTGATGCTGCTAAGGGATCTCAGTATGTCAGTCCAGGAGCACCCAAAAACCCGCCCTGGATAAAACAGAAGACTTCCTGCCGGATCAGAGGAGTGCCGTGGGCCTCTGCCGCCACAGCAGTAGATTACAGCATTCTGTTCACCGCAGGGTATGGAATGCTCCCTCGGGGACCCCTGACCGCTATCCTAGCGAGTGCAGGCACAACTGATACTGAGCCGTCGGGTCCAGGGGGAAAGTACTCTGACTGATGTGCCCAGGCACACAGACTTTTGCTGAAGCCCTCGTAGAACTTCTAGGACTTGAACTCACTAGCTGGGCCTAGCTTGGATGTTGCCACTCGTGAGTGGGGAATAACCGTCATCCATAGATGGGGAAGTGGGACAGGAGCTGACCTGGGCTTGCCTTAAGAAGACTGTGTATATTGTTTGCAGTGTGTTGTATTGTGCTTTGTGTTAGTTGATAAATACTCCTTTTTACATAAAAGCAAGTACTTGAGTGGTCAATCATTTATTGGAGTTGCTGGGCACATTATGAGTTGTGAGTCTGTGCTCGTCTTACACTTACCTCCTCCCTGAGAAGCCTTAGACTGCTCGACCTGTGCTACCACTGAGAGTCAAGTGCTGGAGTGGTACTTGGCCCAGTTGCTCAGAACCATTTTGTAGAAAAGTAGGATCTGCTTTCATGGTTACCCCCACTTTTTGCTGGTGTCATTATGTTTTTCTGACCAGTCTCTGTGCTAAATTGGACCATGGTGACTACCTAGGTACCCCCCAGATTGGCTACTGGTGTACCCTCTAAAGCCCCTAGTATATGGTACTAAGGTACCAAGGGCATAGGTTCCCCAGGGGTCCCCCATGGCCTGAAGCATGTATTGTGTCACCCATGGGAGACCACTCAGATTGTGACTACAGGCCTGGCATTGCAGCCTGTGTAAGCTGGTGCTAGCACTCCTTACTACAGATATACGTTTTCTTATATCTGAGGTCACTGCACTTAAAACCTAGAAGTCACCCCTAAGGCAAGCCTTTCAATACTGAGGGCAGGGTGCTTGGTTATAAGTGTGAGGGTGCCCCTACATGAGCAGGACACCCCTACAATCCACGGAGTCCATTCTCCCGGGTTGTAAGGGCATCAGTCATTACAATACATAGAGTGGCCATGCGTCATCACGCAATGGCTAACTCTAAACTGGCTGTAACGAACCCTGACGTGTTTGGTATCAAACATGTTGGAATCATACCCCAACACCGTAAACAGTGTTGGAGGTATGATTCCATGCACTGTAAAGCTCCTCCAGGAAGCCCTCAGTGCTCCCGGTACTAGTCTTCTAGACCCGGATAGCAAACTATGGCTGCTGCCGACCAGAGACATGATTCTGCCCTCCTTGCATACTCCAGTTGAAACCAGTTCAGGGAGCTGTTGGCTCTCGCTCTGGCACAAAACCGGACAAAGGACATGGGAGTATCCCCCCCACTGTCCAGCCCCTCCTGTGGGAGGGACCCCTGAATCGTCCCAACTCTTTCTTTAGGGTACTTAAGGGCTTACCTGTGTGTGGTTCCTTAGATTCATTGTGGAACAAGATTCAGATCCGAAACCACTACATCTTCAACTGTCTGGCCACTTTGGACTTCATTGGACTTCGCTTTGGGACCCGAGACTGCAACTGAGAAGACTCCTGCTGCCCCTGGTCTCGTCGTCCTGCCAGTCTTCTGCGGCATCTGTGCCTGTGCTCCATACAGGTTCTTCTACAGGCCTGTGGACATCCAAGACACCCAAAGGAATCTCCCTTGGAGTGAAGCAGTCACTCCTCTGCATCTGCATCTGCAGGCACTGCAACGAAGCTGACCGGTCTGCTGTTCCTGAGCTCCCACGGACTCTGAAAGGTTCAGCAACACATGTGGTGGTTCTGCAACTCCCTCAAGGCCTGCACTGTTGTAACAGCAAGTTTGAAGCCAGAATCCCTTGTCGGAACCGCTGAAGCAGTACCCCTGTGCACCACGTTGACTTGCTGTTGCCAAGGCTTGTTGACTCTCTCCTCCAGAGATCTTCGGGCTCCAAGAAGCTCCAGCCTCAAGCATCTCTTGCTACCAAGATCTTCATCCTCACCACATCCTCTGCACTGTGGGCCTTCATCATTGGTAAGCTGCTCGGGGTCTTCTTGCGACTCGTGTGCCCATGGCCTGTGGGTCCTCTTGAAGGTCTTTTTTGGCTCCAGTGGGCTCCCCTGCTTGCTCGGGGCCTACTCTTACTTACCTGCTGGTGGTGAGTCACTTGGGCCTTGCTGGTCCCGATACTGCACCTTTTTTGGCTACTTCGTTTGTTACTGTTGCCAAGGCTTGTTGGTGCTCCCAACGGACACCGACCCCCTGGCTCTTGACATCCAATGTGGGACAGCTCGTGAATGGCTCCTGGTCTTCCACAGCATCGCTTGGTCGACACAGCTACAGCGCCAAGGTCACCGTCAACTCTCCTACATCTCTGCCATCGGTGGGCATTCGACTTTCGTGCCTCCTGGTCACTCCTGAGTGGCATAGACTCTGTCCCCTCTGCTTGCAGGTACCTCTCATCTTGAATCCACCTTTGGGTTCCACCAGACTCTTTTACCTTCTTCGCCAGCGGCATCTTCAATGAAGTCTTCCATTGTGGTCTACGGCGGTTTCGGACGTCACTTAACACGTGTCTAGAGATCAGCACTATCTGCGCCAATTCTGGCGAAACACTCGGAAAACTTTAGCAAAGCAAGCAACATGAGACTGCATTTACCAGAATGCCAGGGGCGAACCTTGCTGGGGGGTGAAGCGGTGTGCTCCCACCCCTGTTCCTGTTTAAAAGTACTCCCGTGAGTCATTGAGCTGACGAGCTCGTGGAAGAAGCACCCGCGCGCCAGTGAGAGGTACTTGACCTGATGCAATGTTTGGCAGCCTACTCAGCAAACCCCAAATTTGAAGCCTGTAATCTCTACTGATGACGGTTAAAGAACCAGAAACACGTGTCTAGAGAGCAGCACTATCTGCGCCAACTCTGGCGAAACACTCGGAAAACTTTAGCAAAGCAAGCAACATGAGACTGCATTTACCAGAATACCAGGGGCGAACCTTGCTGGGGGGTGAAGCGGTGTGCTCCCACCCCTGTTCCTGTCACTTCGCACCTATGCACCTGGCCTCCCTGGTGTAGGTATCCTGGTTCCTGAGGTATCCATGGGTGGGGTGACTCCCCAACCTTCCATCTTCCATGGGTTTCTTCAGGGGCCTCTGGGAAGGGTTCTTCTTCTTAAAAACTGCAACACCGACTTACCCATTGACTTGTATTGAACACGCGGTCGTGTTCCCACTCTGCACACGGCTCCGTGGGGTTCCTGGGTACTCCTTCTAGACTAAGCCTGAAGGCTGCTCTCCACAGCTACCACTTAGAGAGCTTTCTAATGTTGTCTAAGACCACTAACATCACCATATGGGTTGTCTGGATTAGTGCAAGGTGCCCACTTACATAAGGGTGCACCATATACTAAGCCAGCATCCTATATTGGTGTGCAGCGGTTGGGATTCAAGCCTGCACTGTTTTACCAGCTAATCTAGGTGTGGATTAAATGTAAAAACATCACTAGCATTAGGCACATATAATATTTTATAGACAAAGTAAGTTCTACTGAACTTGTAGATTGGTTGTTACGGGTCTAGCACAACTCTTTCTCCAATCTTAGGAAGTTTAGTTTCCACTAGGGTAGGTAGGTGCAACACCACATTACACCTAGTCACCATGTCTTTAGTTGGGGATCTCAGTGGACCCCAGTCTGCTAAATACAGTGCCTTACAAGGATAAAAGCAGGTAACAACCCAACTGCAAAGTACCTCTTAGGGCTACTTCACCAGGATGGCCAGAATCCTGGTGGGACAGAGGACCAGGACCATGTGGGTGGGGAGGCTCCAGAAGAGAGGCCAGGTGAGGTTCCCACTACTGTCCTTAATTCGGAGTATGGACAGGAGGAGTCTGGGGACTCCACACTGGCAAATTCCGATCCCCCAGGGAATAGTGCAGATGGCACAGAGGGTGTCCCCTTTATTCCTCCTGGGAGGGTTCAGAGTAGGCAGAGGAGGTCTAGGTCTCCCTCTGCCGAGTCCAATATTTCCGATCATTCAATAGGGACCTCCAGCTCTAGCAAGAGTGAGGACTCTTTGGAGAGGGAAAACCACCTGATCAAACTTGAGAGAGTTAGACTCAGGCTCAGGCAAGATCAGTTGGCCCTTGACAAGGAGACCCTGGAAGTACAGAAAGCTAGGAAGAATCTGAGACTAGGGTCCCATGGTGGCAGCACTAATGTACCTAGAATCAGGGAAACATCCTTTGACACTAGGAACCTGAGCAGGATAGTCCCTTCTTGCCAGGAGGAGGATGATATCCATAAATGGATCACTGCTTTAGAGAGGGCCTGTAAAGTTCAGAAGGTCCCTCAAGGGCAGTGGGCAGCTATCCTGTGGCTCTCCTTTGCTAACAAAGGTAGAGACAAGCTCCTCTCTGTTAGAAAAGAGGATGCTGACAATTACTCAGTCTTGAAGAGTGCACATATAGATGGGTTTGGCTTAACCACTGAACAGTATAGGATTAAGTTCAGAGACACCCAGAAGGCACACACCGAAGACAGGGTAGATTTCATTGGCAGTGCTATTAAGGCTCTGGAAGGCTGGCTTCATGGGAGCAAGGTACAAAACTATGAAGGATTATACAATTTGTTGATGAGGAAGCACATCCTTAATAACTGTCAGAACCAACTACTGCACCAGTACCTGGTGGACTCTGATCTGACCTCTCCCCAAGAATTGGGAAAGAAGGCAGACAAATGGCTCGGCACCAGGGTTAAGCAGAAAAACCATGGTGGTGGAGGTGACCAGAAGAAGCAAGATTCTTCTAAACCCCAAGAGAAGGGTGGGGAGAAGGGCAAAGACAAAAAGGAGTCTTCTCAAGGTCCCCAAAAACCTGCATCTGGGGGTGAGTCCCAAAACTCCAATAAGGGTAAAAAGAAACCTTGGTGTTATTTGTGGAAAGTAAAGACCAATTGGACAAGAGATGCTGATTGTCGAAAGACCAAGGAACCTACAACCACTGCCCCTAAGGCAACTGCTCCCTCTAGCACCAGTACAAGTGGTAGTACAGGAACCAAGGAATTAGTAGGGTTAACCTTGGGTTCTGAGGTGGATTCTGGCCTAGTCAGAACTCCAACTCAGGCTGTCCTTGTCTGTGATGGTGGCATAGATCTTGCCACCTTACTAATAAGTATCACTAACTTGGGCAAGACAGAAAACAGCCTTTAATAAATGGACAAGAAGCTATGGCTTACAGGGACACATGGGCCAGTGTCATAATGGCGACAGAGAAACTTTTGTCCCCTGAGCAGATCATACTCGGTCAGTTGTACCAAGTAACCAACGCTGACAATGTCAGGACTGATCACTCCTTGGCAGTTGTGAATCTCAGCTGGGGAGGGGTAACTGGTCCTAAAAGAGGTGTGGATTCTCGCGGAGCTCCACCAAGAACTAACCCTCATATCATGGAACATCGCAGGGTTAAATAATAAAGTAGGGGTCAAGGAAGTACAGGACTACTTTGCAAAAGGGGACATTATTTGCTGTCAAGAAACTTGGTCAATGACATCAACACCCATAGCGGGATTTCATGAACATCGAATTAATGCAACAAAAAGAAACATCTTTGGCCGTCCATCGGGGGTCTCTCTATCTTCATAAGCCACGCGAGAAAACTCAAGCCCACAGAAATAAGAGTAAACTCCCTGATCTGCAAGCAATGACAATTGCTGGGCTAAGGGAGGGCCACTTGCCGTTCAACCTGCTGCTCATAAACTGCTACATCAACCCGTCACTGACCACTGCCAGTATGGAATCTCTCACCAACACGCTGGAAGATATATTAATAAAATACGAGCACCACAATGTAATAATCACAGGAGATTTTAATCTGAGAGGTTTGGAAAGTGCCCGGGAAAACAAATTAAAGGGCTTAAGGCAGGCCCACTGCTCTGTCTTCTTAAAAATGCCAAACTTTACTCTACCCACTTCCTGATGAAACTACGATCACCCTCGTGGTGCTCTAAACCATCGTTTCGGAATATATCTACTATAGATTATATCTTAATCAATGAAAAAATAGCGGACAGGTTGGAGGATTTCCAGGTCGATGATAGAGGAGAAAGTGACCACAGGCCTCTATGCGCAAGGTTTAACTTAGGAACGGAAGCTGCTGAGCTACTGAAAATGGTGGGAGAAACCACAGGGGACGAACGTTTCAGAGCTATTAGAAGAATATAATGGACAACCTCCCTCGAAGGGAAAATGCAGGAGTGGGCATCAATGTGGCTGGCCCGTGGACCATGGGAGACCGAATCAGAGGTGATCAGCCTCTGGGAAGAACTGACAGAAGACCTATGGCGGAAGCTGGGTAAAAACCATTGTAAGAAAACTTTCTGTCACAAGGCCAATTCACTAAAGAACCCACAGCCACCGAAGTGCCTGAGACAATGCAAAGGAGCGCTAATGAAGGCACTCAGAAGTAGGAAGAAAGGAGGAACTTCGGCAGAGGGGGCCTCTATAGCTGCACTGAGAGCCGCCCTTAGGAGGAAAGTAGGTGAGCAAAAGAGAAAAGAGATGGAACAAAAATGGATCACGGTATTTGCGCAGCTAAAGGAAAAGAACAACGCTAAATTATGGAGGTACATCAACCGTCTGAGCTCCCAACCCAGGAGCAAGGAGAACAACATTGCAAGCAACGAGTGGGAAGATTACGTAAGGGGACTATATACCAGAGGCACACCAGCCATAGAGCAAGCCCCACTGAAGAACATCTGGGGAGTAGGCACCCAGACAGCCACTCTTCCCAAGTACCCAGACGAGGCAGGACAAATAAAGCTGGAGTGCGCAGGCTTTACGAAAGCTGAAATAACGATGGAGATTAGGAAAATGAGGAATGATGGGGCGCCAGGCCCAAACGGCATTCCAGCCATGGTCTTTAAAACAGCTCAAATACTCTTCTCCACAGTTCTCACCCCCCTATACAATTTCTCATATGCAACGGCAGTAATTCCACTCTCATGGAAAGGATCTATCCTCTTCCCTATTCATAAGAAAGGTGACCACTCCGACCCCGCAAACTATAGGCTAGTGGCCCTGTTGGATGTAGAAGCCAAAGCTTTTGCCAAACTACTATTGAGTGATCTAGAGGATTGGGTTAATAACAACAACATACTCCCATTTTACCAGACTGGCTTCAGGAAAAATAGCGCAACAACAGACAACATCATGGCCCTGGCCTACCTCTCAAAACGTGCTGTGAAAGCCATGCACCCGCCGCTGTTCTGCTGTTTCATTGACTACAGCACGGCTTTTGATAGAGTCGACAGGGGCAAACTCTGGAGTAAACTGTCATCTTGGGGGGCGCCTCCTAAGCTACTGAGGGCCATTATATCCCTCCATGAGGAGACTTGGGTACAAGTCAAGATAAGCCCCACAGCTCTATCAGCAAAAGTTGAAACCAACAACGGATTGAAACAGGGTTGCGTCCTGGCCCCCCTACTATTCAACCTCTACACAGCAGATATGGGGGCAGCCCTGAAAGAGGCAAGTCTAGTTCCACCGAGACTGGGCAAGGAGAGAATGGCAATCTTACAGTACGCAGATGACACCGTAGTGATGGACCATACAAGGGTAGGTCTCCAAAGAGCCCTCACAGAGCTGGGGAAGTACAACAAGGAAAATCATCTGACAGTTAATCAAGGTAAAACGAAGATAATGATTTTTGGCAGATACTCGCATAAAAAACAAGCGGTCTGGAAGATGGGAGATAACCAAATCGGGACCAATGTAGCCTATAACTATCTAGGAGTTTGGCTAAACGAGAGGGCAACATCGGCAGCTCATATAAAACATCTAACTGCCAAAATCAACAGAGTAATCTTTTCAATAAGACGACTAAGCCAACGCCTGACCAGCCCCTCAGCCGAACCCATGCTGAAGGTCCTTAGGGCTAAATTAATTCCAGCCATCAACTACGGGCACCTGGCATTTCCAGGAGTTTTAGATAAACTTATAGCTGCAGCGCAGGTCAAAGCCCATAAGATCGTACTGCAAGCACCCAGGAATGCTAGGAACAAGAGACTACGGCTGGAACTAGGGCTCGCCAGGCCGGAACTGGCCCTCCAGGGAGACCTAATAAAGTATTATATTGGAGTCCTTAAAGCACCGCATAACTCTTTAAAACATCATTTGGCACCAATCTTCAAAGAAGAGGTCTCCCCTGGCACACCAAGCTGGGTAAAGCAATAGAGACCCTAAACATAGATCGAAACAGTCTGCCCCTAACAGAAATCCCGCACAAGGCCTGGCTGAACACCATGAGACGGCAGGTTCGCTCCATCTCTTATGAAAAGGATTTAACTGCACTCCGACACAACACCTATACGAAGGCACTGGACGAATCTTACACCATGGGGAAAGTCCAACCTTACCTAATGGAAGCATTAGGGGCCCAGTCCCGTAAGAAAATCCTTTTCATGAGGCTAACGGCCCTAAGAATTTGGGACTTCAATCCAGCATGGGCACGAACAGATGGAGCCGTTTCATGTCGCCTATGCAACTACCAACGGGAATCTTGGCTTCATTTACTCTGCTGCTGTCCAAAACTCATCAATGAACGACAGAGGCTGCTTCGTCCCATCTTTAGAGCCCTTGGCATTAGAACCTGCAAGGAGGCATCAGATTGGTGCTACTCGGAAACAAAAACACACCTCCTTGCAAGAGCGGCAACATTTATTTACCAGATTAGTCATGCTCTGGACGCAAAGAGTGCAAAGGACTTTCCATAAGCTCTCAAAACCAGAGTTTACAAACGCGCCAACAAATGGTTGCCGCAAACACCAATGGGCAAAGAAGACCTTGCCCGCTACCCCAAGTGCTCTGTCTGGAACCCTGCTGCATTAAAATCAAGTACCCGGATAGAAAGCCGAAAGATCCCTGCAACACAAGATTGACTGTTGGAATGGGTTTTTTTTTTTTTCTTTTTTCCCTCACAGGAGGCACCGGGAGGGGGTGGAAAGGGTGGGTGGGTAAGGGGGGTGGAGTTTTTATTTTAATTTTAGCCTTTTACTGTAATGATTTTAACTAATCGAACGGTTAATAATAATAAATCAAAGGTGTGGATTCTCCAGACCTACCTCTAGATTGTCTGTTGGGCAAGGATCTAGAAACTTCAGCCTGGTCTGAAGTGGAGTTCAGGACACATGCAGCGATGATGGGGATCTCTGACAGTGCATTTGCTGTTCCCGGGGCTCAGGCCAAACAGCTGAGCACTGAAGGAGCACTGGAGCCTGAAATAATGGACCAGATTGCTCCTAAGAGAAGGAGCAGGAAGGGTAAGGAATTATCCTCCTCCCAATCTCCCAGTGAGGATCAGTCTCCTGAGGGAGATGATCTCAGTCCCTGTGAAGGAACTGTCCCAGAGGAACTTGGGCCTAACCAGGCAGAGGTCTTGGGGGCAGGGGGCCCTTCCAGAGCAGACTTGAGTTTGGAGCAGCAATCCTGCCCCTCTCTTGAACAGCTCAGATAGCAAGCTGCTGCTGAGGAGGCAAGGAATGTCAGTGGGTCCCATAGGCTCTATTGGGAAGATGGGCTCCTGTTTTCTGAAGGTAGAGACCCCAAGCCTGGTGCTACCAGGAGGTTGGTAATACCCCAGAAGTTCAGAGGGTTTCTTCTGTCCCTGGCACATGACATTCTCCTTGCAGGACATCTTGGGCAAAGCAAGACTTGGGACAGGATTGTCCCTCATTTTCACTGGCCCCATATGTCTGAAGACACCAAGGAGTTTTGTCGCTCCTGTGTCACTTGCCAGTGGTAGGTCAGGTGGCACTACAAAAGCTCCCTTAATTCCACTCCCAGTGGTTGGGGTTCCCTTTGAGAGTGTGGGGATTGACATTGTTGGTCCCTTAAACCCTCCAACTGCATCTGGACACATTTACATCCTAGTGGTGGTGGACCATGCCACTAGGTATCCAGAGGCTATTCCCCTTAGAACCACTACAGCTCCTGTAGGGGCCAGGGCCCTCATGGGAATCTTTTCCAGGATGGGCTTCCCTAAGGAGGTCTTAACAGACAGAGGTCTTGACAGACAGAGGTAAGAACTTCATGTCTTGTTACATCACTGCAATGTAGAAAGAGTGTGGAGTAAACTATAAGTTTACCACACCCTACCATCCACAGTGCAATGGGCTTGTTGAAAGGTTCACCAAGACCCTAAAGGGTATGATCATGGGACTCCCAGAAAAGCTCAGGTTAAAATGGGATGTCTTACTACCCTGCCTTCTCTTTGCCTACAGAGAGGTTCCACAGAAGGGCGTTGGCTACAGCCCATTTGAACTTCTGTTTGGACATCCAGTTAGGGGTCCATTGTGTCTAGTTAAGGCGGGATGGGAGCAACCTCTCAAACCTCCTAAACAGGATATTGTGGACTATGTTCTTGGCCTGCGTTCACGTATGGCTGAGTATATGAAGAAGGCCAGCCAAAACCTGGAGGCCAGCCCGGAGCTCCAGAAAGCTTAGCATGACCAAAAGGCTGTACTGACTGTTTACCAGCCAGGACAGAAAGTGTGGGTGTTGGAGCTTGTGGCCCAGAAGCTCTCTAAGTGGAGTGGCCCCCACACAATCCTTGAATAGAAAGGTGAGGTCACCTACTTGGTGGACCCAGGTACTCCCAGACGTCCCCACAGGGTACTTCATGTGAATCGCCTGAAACCTTTTGTAGACAGGGCTGACATGAGCTTGCTCATGGCCACTGATGCGGGACAGGAGGAAGAGAGTGACCCTCTCCCTGATCTCCTCTCTCAGAACCCTGTTGGTGGGTCAGTAGAAGGAGTAGCCTTGGCAGGCAGCCTCACTGACCAGCAGCAAGCAGATTTCCGGCAGGTCCTCAATCAGTTCAACCACATGTTCTCTCTGACACCCAGTCAAATCACCTGGTGGACCCATGAAGTGGACACAGGTGACAGTCTGCCTGTTAAGAACAAAATTTACAAACAGCCTGACCATGTCAGAGACTGCATCAGGACAGAGGTCCAGATGATGCTGGAATTGGGGGTCATTGAGCCTTCAGATAGCCCATGGCTAGTCCAGTAGTCCTGGTACCAAAACCTCACACCAAAGGTGGCAAGAGAGAGATGAGGGGGGAGATTTTCAAACCTTTTCTGCTGGTTTAGCGTCACAAAAGTGAAGCTAACCAGCGCACATTTTTTTTTTGCTATTTTCTTTCCAGCGCAAAACTTGTTTTGTGCTGGAAAGCACCCTCTAAGTAGCGCAAAGCAGCACGAAGCACTGCTTTACATTACTTTGCACTGAGGGGGCGTTACATGGGCATTCCCATGCAACCATCCATGCCTTTTGACGCAAAACCATATTTACAAAGATTTGTAAACATGGTTTTGTGCCAAAAGTTAATGCCCCTTCAAAGGAGGCGCTAACAGGAGAAATGCTTTCATTTCTTCATGCTTTTCCAACTTTGCATGCGTGCTGCACTGTGCAAAGTGGGAAAAGCAAAGTGGGAAAAGCTTTGCATCGTGCCTAGCATAGTATTTTGTACAGAAAGGGTACCCTTCCTGTACAAAACCTATGCTACACTCATGCACACACCCTAGCGTTACGGCGCTAAGGTGTGTGCACGGCGCACAGCAGCTAAAATCAGCACCGCGCAAGGGAAAGGGGAGGAGAGAGCCATATTTCTGAAAATATGGCGCTCTCTTGCTCCCTCCCTGTCGTGCAATGCAGCGCAGCCTCGCGGAAGGCTGCGCTGCATTGCGTGACTGTTTTGAAAATCTCCCCTGAGGTTTTTTTGTGCGGTCTACAGAGGCCTCAATGCAGTCACTAGGACTGATGCCCATCCTATTCCCAGGGCAGATGAGCTCATAGATACTTTGGCCTCAGCCAACATCTGAGCACATTTGACCTAACTGCTGGCTACTGGCAAATCAGACTTGCTGAGGATGCCAAGCCAAAAACAGCATTCTCAACCCCCAGGGGGCATTATCAATTTACTGTGATGCCTTTTGGCTTGAAGAATGCACCTGCCACATTTCAGAGGTTGGTGAACAAAGTCCTAACAGGTCTGGAAGCCTATAGTGCAGCATATCCAAATGATATTGCTGTCTTTAGCTCCACCTGGGAGGATCACCAGGTCCACCTCAGAATTGTTCTGGAGGGCCTGCAAAAGGCAGGCCTCACTATCAAGGCCACCGAGTGCCAGAAAGTCAGAGCAAGGTTCTATACTTGGATAACCTGGTAGGTGGAGGCCAAGTTCAGCCATTGGAGAGCAAAATCCAGCCCGTCATGGACTAGGTTTCTCCCACTACCCAGACTCAGGTCAGAGCTTTCTTGGGCCTGACTGGGTACTACAGGAGGTTTGTTAAGGGATATGGGTCCACTGTGACTCCCCTGAATGATCTGACCTCCAAGAGAATGCCTAAGAAAGTTCAGTGGACAGTTAGCTGTCAAAAGGCATTTGATGATCTGAAGCAGGCCATGTGCACTGCTCCCATTCTGCAAAGTCCTGATTGGTCCAAAACCTTCACTGTCCAGACAAATGCTTCTGAGATAGAGGTAGGAGCTGTTTTGTCACAACTTAATGCAGAGGGCAAGGACCAACCAGTAGCTTTTATAAGCAGAAGGTTGACCCTCAGGGAGAAACGTTGGTCATCTATAGAAAGGGAGGCCTTTGCAGCGCCTTTAGACCCTCACAGGTGAGTAGCGCGCTTTATAAATCCCTGATTGATTGATTGATTGATTTGCTGTGGTCTGTGCCCTGAAGAAGTTGAGGCCATACCTGTTTGGCACTCACTTCCTTTATCAGACAAACCACAAGCCCCTCTTATGGCTTAAACACATGAAGGGTGAAAATCCCAAACTTTTGAGGTGGTCCATTTCCCTACAGGGGATGGACTATACAGTGGAACATAGGCCTGGGAGTAACCATGCCAATGCAGATGGACTCTCCTGATATTTCCACTTAGAAAATGAAGACCCATCTGGGCAAGGTTAGTCTCATCTCCTTACGTTTGGGGGGTGGGGTTGTATAGGAAAGTAGGATCTGCTTCTACGGTTACCCCCCCTTTTTGCTGGTGTCATTATGTTTTTCTGACCAGTCTCTGTGCTTGATCCCTAAATTGGACCATGGTGAGTACCTAGGCACCCTCCATATTGGCTACTGGTTTACCCTTGGAAGCCCCTAGTATATGGTACTAAGGTACCCAGGGCATAGGTAACCCAGGGTTCCCACATGGGCTGAAGCATGTATTATACCACCCATGGGAGACCACTCAAATTGTGACTACAGGCCTGCCATTGCAGCCTGTGTAAGCTGGTGCTAGCACCCCTTATGACAGATATAAGTTTTCTTATATCTGAGGTCACTGCACTTAAAACGTATGTCACCCCTAGGGCAGGCCTTTCAATCCCGAAGGCAGGGTGCTTAGTTATAAGGGTGAGGGTACCCCTGCATGAGCAGGATACCCCTACAACCCACAGAGTCCATTCTCCCGGGTTGTAGGTGCTTCAGCCATTAGGATAGATAAAGTGGCCATGCGTCATTACGCAATGGCTAACTCTAAACTGGCTGTAATGAACCCTGGCGTGTTTGGTTTCAAACATGTTGGAATCATGCCTCAACACCATAAACAGTATTGGAGGTATGATTCTATGCACTGTAAAGCTCCTCCGGGAGGCCCTCAGTGCTCCCGGTACCAGTCTTCTAGACCTGGTCAGCAACCTATGGCTGCTGCCGACCAGAGACACGATTCTGCCTTCCTCTTGCTGAGCCAAGCTTGAGCAGGGGAAGGCAGGACAATAGGTTTCCTGTCACAGGGAGGTGTGACCACCTCCCAGACAGGACTTAGTGTATTTGGCCAGTGCGGCCGCTTGCCAGCACCACCAGACTGCTTTGAAGGGCACATTTGGTGCCCTCCTTGCATATTCCAGTTGGAACCAGTTCAGGGAGCTGTTGGCTCCCGCTCTGGTGCAAAACCAGAAAAAGGACATGGGAGTATCCTTCCCACTGTCCTGCCCCTCCTGTGGGAGAGACCCCTGAATCGTCCCAACCCTTTCTTTAGGGTATTTAAGGGATTACCTGTGGGTGGTTCCTTGGATTCGTCATGGGACAAGTTTCATATCTGAAACCACTTCATCTTCAACCGTCGTGGCACTTTGGACTTCGCTTTGGGACCTGAGACTGCAACTGGGAAGACTCCTGCTGCTCCTGGTCTCGTCGTCTTGCCAGTCTTCTGCGTCGTCTGTGCCTGTGCTCCATACAGGTTCTTCTACAGGCCTGTGGACATCCACGACTCCCGAAGGAATCTCCCTTGGAGTGAAGGAGTCACTCCCCTGCATCTGCAGGCACCGCAACAAAGCTGACCTGTTAGCTGTTCCTGAGCTCCCACAGACTCCAAAATGTTCAGCCACATAGGTGGTGGTTCTGCAACTCCCTCGAGGCCTGCACTGTCTTCACACCAAGTTTGAAGCCAGTATCCCTCATCAGAACTGCTGGACCAGTACCCCTGTGTACCGCGTCGACTTGTCATTGCCAAGGCTTGTTGATTCTTTCCTCCAGAGATCTTCAGGCTCCAAGAAGCTCCAGCCTCAAGCATCTCTTGCTACCAAGATCTTCGTCCTCACCACATCCTCATTCATGCAATTCATTTGACTCCAACCAGGAAATTTCTACCTGCTCCCAATCAAAAGTTAGCATAATAAGGTAGCTGAATGTAATCCTATAGACAAGGTAGGCTTTACAGTAGTGAACTACAAATTTGGGAGTAAACCTAGAAACACAAGTCTACTTTTTAAATACAATGCACCCTGTCCTTTGGGCTGCTTGGGGCCTAATTTAGGGGTGGCTTATATGTATTAAAAATGAAGGTTTAGGCCTGGCAAAAGGTTTATCTTGCCAGGTTGAATTAACAGTTAACTGCATTACAGGCTGCAGTAGCCGGCCTGAGACATCAATTAAAAGGCTACTTTTAGTGAGTGGCACAATGAGTGCTGCTGCCCACTAGTAGCATTTAATTTACAGGCCCTGGATACCTGAGGTACCACATACGAGTAACACACAAGCAAATTAAATGTACCAAAAGGTATAAGCCAACTGTACCATGTTTTATTATGAGGGCACAAGCACTATAGTACTAGTTAGCAGTGGTAAAGTGCACAGAGTCCTAAAAGCCAACAGAAACCATTTCAGAAAACAGGAGGGGTGAAGGCAAAACATTTGAGGGGTGACCCTGAAGAGGGGCAAAGTCAAACAGTCTTAAAGAGAGGTCTTTGGAGATTTCTTCTAATGTTTATGCACCAAGACTAGTTAGAGAATTCACTGGTTATTCCCAAACAAACCCCGACAGGTGGGCAATTTCTTGAGGGGGGAAGCTACTGTTAGGAACACGATCGCCGGCGTAAAGAAACAGGACTCAAAAATGCTTAGAGCTGCTAAATACTCACTATGAAAAAGAAAGTGACCTTTCTTGGAGATTTTCCTCAGGCTGTTTCTGAAGATGCTCGGCAAAGCTGCAGTCCAATAATTCTAAGATGGCGACCGTAGTCGGAGGACTAGTCCTTTTTTCCTATGCACAGTCTACCTAGCTTGTAAAGCGCTCCGATACCTGAAATCTTCGGGTCTAGTTTGCGCTATATAAAACTCTAAAATGCCCAAGGATCACGCTGTGCAATTCAACAGTTATATTTTACCAGAGAGTAGTCTCTTTGAAGTGTGCTCCCTCACAGACATTTTATCGACGTAATTTCAAAGGTTTGGGGGCATTCTGTCCCATACGTTTGGGGTGCACACATGGCATAATTCCCCATTAATGCAACTTCATGAGCTCACAGTTTTCTCTTTTGCTAGACAAGGCCAGTAGTAGCACAGACCTCCTGAGGAAAAAGAAAGTAAAGTGAGCCACAAAACTTAAGTTAAGGAAAGACTTGAAAGATTTATGTACACTTTCACGGAGAATGTTTTCAGAAGACTTAACCAGTAAATATAATTGCTCTGTTGAAACCAAAACTTGTGTGAACTTATTGAGAGAATTCCCATAAAGGCAAGGACAATTTATAAGCTTAAGAGAGAAGTTAGTCCTCAGAGGCTTACAGGTATTCAGAGTCATAATGAATAGAGGGTTTTTTGGGTCAAGGGGGTACTAGAAATACAATAAATGCATATAAGGATTTGTATATAATGGTTTAAAGTATGTTCATGTCTTAGAGTTTTCCTTTACAACTAGAGTTTATTAATGGGAAAGTAAAATGCTGTTGTTATTCTTTAGTCTTTAGAAGCCAATCCACATTTTATCCAGATTACAACATTAAAAACAACCAACCAAAAACTAGAGGTGAAACGTTGGGCTGAATGAAGGATGATAATGTGAACCTCTAAGGTGGTCTCTCTAAATCCCTCTCACCCTTTCCCCCCTGTGGGTGCATTGCGACTGTAGTAAATTTACTTTAGGCATGTGTAAGTCATAGGAGGGCACTGGGATCCATTCTTCTGCTTCCGTGGAATCCTCTGGCACAAGATTCGTTTTCTGACTCCTACCTAGTGGAGAGTAGTGGTTCCCCAGCATTGGATCTTTCATAGATTCACATGCTTGAATCATTCCCCGACGTCAAAGTCGGAGTCCCACTGTACATTAAAAGCAGTAAGTAATAACTTTAACATCGAAGTTAATGGAGAAAAAACATTCACTTTATTATCTCTGCCTAGTCATAAGAAATGGTCCAAAGTCCAACCAATCAGACAACAGCACCCTTTAGAACCCTCACCACAGAGGCTCCAAGCTCTCAAATTTTCTACTGCACGTCGTGTGAAGGGAGTCTCCCTGAGCTCTGCTCAGTATTATTACTCTTTTGGCCTACTAGACAGAATTTTTTCTTCAAAACAGCATGTCTATGACTAAAAGATCTCTGTTTAGGCACTGAGATACCTGTGGGAAGTTGAGACTACACTAGGATGATCCTCACAAAAAGTGTATTTACTGCCTTTACCCTGACCACCAGGTGAGAGATTGTAAAATCTGTAGAACTTTCTCTCAAAAAACTTTGAGAGATAGAGAGGGACGGCTCCTTCTGTGGCTGCCGAAGTTAAAAACCAAGGACAACCCCTTGTCTGATGACAACAGCGATTCCTCCCTCAAAACTACTGCCTCAAAAAAGAGGAGAAAGGTTGTGGAAATAGTCTCCCAGTAGGCTGCTAAGGTGGTAAAAAGGCAGCATCATTCATCAAAAGCTGAGGTTCAGCCCTCCTCCCCCAGAAAGGAGTCTGCCTCTCATAAGGGTCATTCTTTGCCCTTTACGCCTTCTATGACCTCCTCTAAGGTAAAAACTACTTCAAGGTCTTTACCGGAGACGATTTCACCACCTCAGAAAGATGTACCATCGACAAAACCGTCGACGACGCCCTCGTCGGCGAAAGCTTCCGTTGTCACTACTACTACAACGACGTCGACCTTTTCATCTCCACAATCTAAACTTATCATGTCCTCGTCTACGTAGACCCTAGTTTCTATAAAGGTGAGGCCTTCTATGTTGACGGCAACATCGTCTATGAAAACGGCGACGAAAAAGGAATGTCGAAAGATTCGTCGACTGCTCTATCATCGCCGCTGCAGTTGTCGACGGCCCTCAAACACAAAAATCTCGTGTCTTTGGCAACTTCGGCGATGGTGGCTCCGTCGACGGACCCAAAACCTACTACCACAGGTTTACAACAACCAACACCAACGACGTCAAAGACGTCGACAGTAGAGTCATCGGCGAAGGCTCCGTCGATGACAGCTTCGTCAACGGTTCTTTTGGCAATGACTATTCTATCGTCGGGTACTCCATCGACGATCCCTTCATCGTCAATTTTGTCTATGGCACAGGAAAATGGATCTGAGTTTACATCAACGAAGGTACAAGCAGTCAAGGACACTGCTCTTTCATTTGCAGTTTCCCAGCCTAAACGTAGGTCCTCACAGGAAATAATTTTACCTATCCATAAATCTCCTAGTAAGGTTCCCCAGTCCTTCAGAAGAACTTTTTCATTACAAGGATGAAGAGGATGGGGACTCTGATGAAGAGGGCATGTTTGGTGTGGCACACAGCCCTTCAGACCTCTGGATAAAATGCCTAGAGGATGACAGTGAATATTATTACTATTCTCGTGATCCTAACCAACAAAATAGACAGAGGGAGCAGACTATTCAGATGCCTGTTTCCCTAGTGTCAAACCTGCAACACATGGTGGAAGATTACTACCACAGATTCCCACCATCAGAACCAGCTACTTCAATCCCTCAAACTCCGATTGCTAAGTCATCTTTGATCTCAGGGTCATCCCCCTAGATCTCCACCACCTACAACCCCAGGTGGAGGAGCATCACACTACTGACAAAGAAAGAGAGGAAGGAGAACTGGAAGAAGTGTCCCTTCCCAGTGAATAGGGACGATTACCAGATACAGACACTATCTCTGTCAACCCCGACTCCAGTGGACTCGCCACCGGAAGACATAGGAGATTTTCATACTCTAATGGAAAGGGTGGCAAAGAGATTTCTGCTCCCCATGGTCATCAAACAGTCTGATTGTTTCCTATACGATTTTAAGGAACAAACTAAGAGACATGTTCATTCAATCCCCATAGTGGATTTCATAAGGGAGAAAGGCCTGAAGGTAATGCAAACACCGGCTTCCATTCCAGCAGTTTTACCTAAGCTGGAAAAGAAAAACAAGGCACCTGACAACTCTCCTGCCTGCCTCATTGGTCAGCCAAAGCCGGATTCGGTGATTTCCCAGGCGGCTCAACGTCGTGCCAAAAATCCTGCTTCACCCCTGTCCGCCCCTCCCGACAGGGGCGGGACACATTTTGACACCATTGGTGAGAAATTCTCCACTAAGGCAGCAACCACAGTGAGGGCATGGGAATTCACTCGCAATATTAGGTGGATATGACCTCCAAATGTGGTCGGACATTTCGCTGTTTATTGATCTGTTGCCTTAGGAGTCGAAAGCAGAAGCAAGGAAAATCCTTCAGGAAGGTGAAAGGATCTCGGCGAAAATAATTGATTGTGCTGTAGACGTATCATCGACAGGTTGCCGTCAGTTGGCTGGGGCGGCAGTACTAAGATGACAGGGATGGTTGAGAGTGACTTCTTTCCGCGAGGAGGTGCAAACTAAGGTCATCAATATGCCTTATGATAGCGAGTCCCTGTTTGGTCAACACATTTATGAGACTCTGCAAGCAATAAAAAAGGATTCGGACACAGCGAAGGCGCCAGGCACCCTGCAGTTTAAAAGACAGCCCTTTCGTGGAGCTCGAGGCTGCGGCTTGTCTTCCTTTAAGGGAGGTTACAACCAGTACAAGCAATTTCAGTCATATCAGGAACAATCCCGATACTCATCGGCACAACAGCATCAACAATCATACAAACAACCACCTGCCGCCTCCTACAAGCACTATAGAGGAAAGACATCCTTCAGAGATAGAGAAACCTCCAAGAAGCAGTGATGAACCCTTGGTGTCGGCCACAAATCACTGTTTCCTCCCCAAATGGTCTACGATAACAACGGACAGATGGTTCCTAGATATAGTTTCCAACGGTCACACATTGGAATTTCAACGGATTCCTCCAAATTGTCCACCTCGAGGCCCTTCGCCTTCCCATCCAACAAAACTACTGTCTCAGATAAACGTCATGTTGCGCAAGGGAGCGATCGAAGTGGTACCAAGTGCATAACGCGGGGCAGGATTTTATTCATGATTTTTCCTCATAAGATAGAAATCAGGGAAATGGCGCCCCATCTTGGACCTTCGTCACCTCAACAAATTCCTGAAAAAACAAACATTTCATATGTTGTCTGTTCAAGAAGTGCTACAACTCTTGAATCAAGGAGACAACATGACTACCTTGGATCTTCAAGACGCCTATTTCCACATTCCCATTCACCCCAAAATCAGGACATTTTTATGATTCAGAGTGGCTGGCATGGATTAACAATTCCGGGTTCTGCCCTTTGGTGTTCGTACAGCGCCTCGAGTGTTCACCAAGGTATAAGCACCAGTGGCGGCTCATCTACGACAAGCAGGGATTCAAATTTCCCCTTACCTGGACAGTTGCATTATAAAAGCGAAGTCCTCTTCAGTTGCAAGCAGACATACACAGAAGTGCCTATCTCTTTTCCAGTCTCTAGAGCTGTCCATCAATGTTCAAAAGTCTCAACTAACTCCCTCAAAGGTCAGAATGTTTTTAGGAGCAACTATAGACACCGCACAGGCAAAGCACTTCGCCTCACAGGAAAGGCAAGAAAAGATACGCAGGCTGGCAGCTCTACTCCTCGTAAAAAAGTCCATTTCAGTACGAAAGTACAAATCGCTTCTGGGAATGCTGTCCTCCTGCCTTCCACTCATTCCCAACTGCTGCTTGTGCATGAGACTCTACAGGAAGAACTAGACAGTCAATGGTTACAGACGTCAGGTTCCTTTAAGGATATTATTCGGATAACACCACAGATGAAAGATGCACTTCAATGGTGTACGCACGTCCCAAATGTATCCAGAGGCCGCTCCTTACTACGCTGTCTCATCAAGCTCAGCAAATATGGAACTGGGCAATTCAACATGAGATCATTTTAACAGCAGAACATGTTCCAGGAGTGGCCAATATTCTTTCAGATTCCCTGAGCAAGGCAAGCTCTGTCAGCCACGAGTGGGAACTGCACCAACCAACGTTGGACCACCTCTTTCAATTGTGGGGCAAACCAAGTTTGGATCTGTTTGCAACCAGTCAGAACCACAAATGCCAGTACTGGCTACCCCAACAGGGATTGTGGTATGATGCGTTTTTGATCAAATGGTCAATGATATATGCCTATGCTTTTCCTCAGATTTCGTTAATCCCAAGGGTGCTCCGGAAAATGAAGAAAGAACCTTGTTGGATACTGCTCATAGCACCCAGGTGGCCCCACCAGTTCAGGTTTACGGAACTCCTCCTTCTCTCGGAGTGCAAACCCATTCAGTTATGACCAATACTGAACCTGTTGATGACAAATCACGGCCAGGTCCATCATCCAGATCCGACATCTTTTTGATTGTCGGCTTTGCTCCTGAACACTAGGAGTTTACCGGTTTAGCCATCCCGACTTATTGTCAGGAAGTCCTTGCTAATGCTAGGGCACAGTCCACTGTTAAAACATACAAGCTCAAATGGAAAGAATTCTGTTACTGGTGCTCAAACTCCAAGGTGCATCCTATTCAGTCACCACCAGAGTAGATACTTCCGTTTCTCCTCCAGCGGGCCAGATCCGGTCTCTCTCACTCTTCCATAAAGGTCCACCTTGCAGCAATATCCAGATCTCGACGACATAATAGTTCACAATCACTTTGCTCTTCAAGAATCATAAAACAATTTCTAAAGGGATTATTTAGGATGATCTCACCAATAAAGCGGCCACCACCACCTTGGCATCTCAACATTGTGCTTGCACAACTAATGAAAAGACCGTTTGAGCCCATTCATAGAGCTGAGCTAAAGTATATCACATGGAAAACATCCCTTCTGCTGGCACTTACATCAGCTAGACGAGTAAGCGAGATACCAGCTTTCACTATTCGACACCCTTTCCTTCAATTCACAAAGGACTCTGTAATCCTTCATACCAATCCAACTTTCATCCCTAAGGTCCCATCGCATTTTCATTTAAACGAGCCAGTCATCTTAAAGACTTTTTTCCCAAGTCCGCAAACACCAGCGGAAAGATCATTACATTCCTTGGATCTCAAGAGATGCATTATTTTTCAGAAGACCGCCAGCATACGCAAAGCAGACCAGCTGTTTGTGGCATATGGAAACGTCAGGAAAGGATATGCTGTTACTAAACAGACTATAGCGCGAAGGATATCAGCAGCCATACAGTTATGCCATCAGCAAGCAGGCAAGCCACTATCTTCTACAACGAGCTGTTTCCTCTTCAACAGCCCTCTTTGCTGGTGTGCCCTTACAACAGATCTGCAGAGCAGCAACCTGGTCCTGCAGGCACACTTTTCCACAGCATTACTGTTTGGAGGCTGCAAACAACACTGATGCAGCTGTAGGACAAGCGGATCTCCGTAATCTCTTTCAATAAGATGAGCCTCTTTTACTTCCCACCTTCTTATATGGTTCCATTATACTTGTTTTGTTGTTTACAACAGAGTTAAAATTTAATGGCTATAAAATGTATGTATTTGCATCGATGTGGATATATGTATATATATATATAACTATATATATATATATATATATATCCACACACACAGGTAGTCCCAAAGGAGTGAAGCCTCAGACAAGAATTAGCTCACGTATTTATTGGCGACTTGCAAGCAGGCAGCTAACAGGGAACAGGCATCAATATTTTATTTTCGTGAAGAAAAGCATCCCACTGGGGATATCAATATTTCGCACCACAACGACCAGAAGGCCGTGAGAGGGCCACGCCCACTGCGGAGGATAGTTTAAATTTTGATAGGTGTGCGATGAACTTTGCTTTCATTCATGAATATACGCCACTGAGGAAGGGATAAAGGACTCCTGAAACGCGTCTGGCGTTGGATTGACATTGATGCCTGTTCCCTGTTAGCTGCCTGCTTGCAAGTCGCCAATAAATACGTGAGCTAATTCTTGTCTGAGGCTTCACTCCTTTGGGGCTACCAGTGTGTGTGGATATATATATATATATATCCCACAAGCAGAATCTTATCCAGAGATAAAAGAAGATCCACAAGCCACACTGGTCTGTAGTATTCAGGTATTTATTTCAGGCAGAAACAATTACGCGTTTCGACCACAGCCGTGATCTTGGACACATGATCATAACATATGATCATGGAGTTCTTAAAGGCACAAACATCAGTGTCACACGCAACGCAACATTTAATGAACATAGACAAAAAGATTTGCGAAAAACAATAAAGGAAAAAGAAAATTCTTTTTATGCTTTTTTATACATATAAATTATTGGGTTGTCAGACAAAAGTACTAAAATCTCCACATATTAACTCATTGATCATTTACATGTAAACGGTATGTGTGAAATATGCATGGTTGGTACAATGTTAGGTATACTACTGTCAATAAAGTTTGGTTGTATTGGAGAAAACTTTATGCATAAGTAAATAGGTGAACAATGTAGGAGTATAGTATAACAGTATGTTACAAGTACATACAATTTGGCACTTCTACTGTATGTATATACAAAACATAATAATCATAGTTGGATTGAAACATGTGTTTGAGACATTAATTAGGTAGTGGCATGGATATGCGCATCAACAAATTAAGGTATAGTACCCCATTTCTTTAGTCCTTAACGGCGTAATCTTGTAGCCCGTGGTGAATAACAAAACCTCAGGGATAAATTGTACCGCAGACTATATATATATATTCATATTATTATATAACATACATGGGTTAAGTATGTTATTTGTCTCATATAGGAATATATTCCTAAAGTATAACTGCTATCTATTCTGATTCAAGCATGTGAATCTATGAAAGATCCAATGCTGGAGAAGAAAATAAGTTACTTACCTGTAACTGTGGTTCTCCAGTATTGGTATCTTTCATAGATTCACAGGTGACCCACCCTCCTCCCCATTGAGGCTCCCTAGCTAGCTAATACGCTTTTAATCTCACTTGTGCTAGAAAATCTGATAGCCTCTGTGGTGAGGGTTCTAAAGGGTGCTGTTGCCTGATTGGCTGGACTTTGGACCATTCCTAATGACTAGGACAAGATATTAAAGTGAATGTTTTTTCTCCATTAACTTCAATGTTGAAGTTATTACTTACTGCTTTTAATGTACCTTGGGACTCCCACTTCGACGACGGGGAATGATTCAAGCATGTGAATCTATGAAAGATCCAATGCTGGAGAAGAAAATAAGTTACTTACCTGTAACTGTGGTTCTCCAGTATTGGTATCTGTCATAGATTCACAGGTGACCCACCCTCCTCCCCATTGAGGCTCCCCTAGCTAGCTAATACGCTTTTAATCTCACTTGTGCTAGAAAATCTGATAGCCTCTGTGGTGAGGGTTCTAAAGGGTGCTGTTGCCTGATTGGCTGGACTTTGGACCATTCCTAATGACTAGGACAAGATATTAAAGTGAATGTTTTTTCTCCATTAACTTCAATGTTGAAGTTATTACTTACTGCTTTTAATGTACCTTGGGACTCCCACTTCGACGACGGGGAATGATTCAAGCATGTGAATCTATGAAAGATCCAATGCTGGAGAAGAAAATAAGTTACTTACCTGTAACTGTGGTTCTCCAGTATTGGTATCTGTCATAGATTCACAGGTGACCCACCCTCCTCCCCATTGAGGCTCCCTAGCTAGCTAATACGCTTTTAATCTCACTTGTGCTAGAAAATCTGATAGCCTCTGTGGTGAGGGTTCTAAAGGGTGCTGTTGCCTGATTGGCTGGACTTTGGACCATTCCTAATGACTAGGACAAGATATTAAAGTGAATGTTTTTTCTCCATTAACTTCAATGTTGAAGTTATTACTTACTGCTTTTAATGTACAGTGGGACTCCCACTTCGACGACGGGGAATGATTCAAGCATGTGAATCTATGAAAGATACCAATACTGGAGAACCATAGTTACAGGCAAGTAACTTATTTTCTTCACCCTTCACCAAGGCTGCAGCGTGCACCTTTGCCAGGTGCGAACCAGAAGAGTGGAATAAGAGAATAAATCCTTGCTAGTAGACCGTCCGCCATGGCGTCTTGTCTCACAGCTGCTTTTCCTCCCATCTGTCATTTTCAACCCGACTACTTATATATTGTTGAGCATTACAAGACATACAAATTGCGTATATTGACACATAATTCTGTATATCAGAGTTCTTTTGTATCTCAAATTATTGGCTCGGTTTTACATTGTTTATATTCTTTCTCTCGTCGTTTTTTAGGTCTCGCCTGGCGAAAGCAGCGCATGCGCTGCTCTCGCTATTGCGAGTACCTTTTGGAATCGATTCTGCCGAGGGCTTTAGTGCACGCGTCTGCATGGACAAACATGGCTGCTTTTGCCATTTGTCCATAGCAGACAGCATGCGCGTGTCCGTAGGGACTGTGTACAGCCCGACGCCATTTTGCATTTTGGTGTCATAGCAACGGAAATGCTGTTTCCTGCTTGTCGGAGTTTGATGAGCTTGGAACTACGCAGCTTGCCGGGAACATTCGCTGTTAAGTTCGTTTATATGTACTTTAAAATATATGGGCTTTTCGCTTTGTGCAAAATTTTACGTTTGTTTGTTTGGGGCGCATTTGGTGTGCATTTTGACACAGCCTGCCGGGAACATTCGCCTGCTTGTCGGAGTTTGATGACCTTGGAAGTACGCAGCTTGTACTGAATTAACCCACTCAGCGCCGCTCTCCCTAACACATTGGCCGGTTTCATGCTTTTTTTTTATAATTAACTTACTCGGGCGCCGCTCTCCCTACCACGGCGTTCGGTTTCATGTCGTTTTTTTAAATTTATGCACTCGGGCGCTGCTCTCCCTACCATGGCGCCCGGTTTCATGTAGTTTTTTAAAAATTATTAATTAATGCACTCGGGCGCCGCTCTCCCTACCACGGCGCCCTGTTTCATGTTTTTTTTTTAATTAATTGACGTTGACCGTACAGGCAGCCCTTATGAAGAAGCTCTTTGTACAACTTCTTTATTATTTGGCTGCATTTGAATGCCTGTCCCGAGTCCCTGTGCGACGAGCGGAGATGGCGGATGAGCGAGGACAAGCAGCTGGAGAGGGACCCGCGGGCGCGGCTCTCCTGCATTGTCTGGAACAGCCTGGTTTACATTACCGCGTTTATTTACATTATGCTGCCACCCCTCTGAGGTCGCTGCTTTTTTATTAAAATTTGTACAATTATTTAGCGTCGGCACAGGGGTGATTAAGTGAGTTGCCCAGTTCAGCAACACTGATGCTCGAACAGTGATCCTTAGGTCAGGAGTCAGCAGCTCTGATGCAGCCGCTCTTTGGAGGAGGGGGGCGGGTACAGTCGGGAGCACTCTGTGCGCTTGCTTTTGGATATCCAGTTGCCATATTAGCCCGGTTCCATGTTTTTTTTTTTTAATTAACATACTCGGGCGCCGCTCTCCCTACCACGGCGCCCGGCTTCATGTTTTTTGGTTAAATTTATGCACTTGGGCGCCGCTCTCCCTAACACGGCGCCCAGTTACACAGTCTGAGAGACTTGTTAGCTTATAGTGGGTTTAGAGCCTGCCCATTCCTTAAAGTCGGTTGGCTACATTGTCCTTCTAATTTGCCTGCTTCTTATGAGCTAAAGTGTATGGGCTTTCTTTACTCTTCTGTTTGTCCCTCCCCTGGTGCGTGAGCGCACTATGTCCTTACACTGCCTGCTTTTTCAGGAGCTACTTTTTTCTTTTTGGTTTAAGCACTTAATGAGTGTATGTGTTTTTCAGCTATCTCCCTATATTGTGCTTCTCTTCCGGTTTGTGCTGCTGTCGCCTGTGAGCTTCTCCCCTGACCCCTCCATGATGCCCTTGCCCTCCCCATTCCATGCTGCTTTCTTGTTCCTGTGCTCCTAACGCTATGCTTTAAACTACTACACAGGTAACAAATACAATTCTAACAACATACAACCACAACATATCACATACATACACTAAATAATACATAGCTATAACACAATACCATTAGCAATGCAAATGGCTTTAACTTAACCAAAGGCGAGACCTATTGCATTTCCAATGCTTGTTCTTTATGTCTTGATCAGCCTGTCTCTTACGGGCTGGATTTGTCCTATAAAAGAAAACACACAAGAAATGTATGCAGAACCAATAACCTAAAAAAAAAAAATCCCTGAATCTGCACAATATCAGGAACATAATCTGTTATTGAACGATAGTCATAAGTAACAACATTGGAAATGCACTGCCTGATAATAAATGTGTGAGTTAAGTTCTCATCATTAGAAATCCAGAAATATAAAAGTGAAAGTGAATTGATTGGGCTTGAGTTGATTTTGTATCCCACAATTTATAAAGACAATTGAAAAGCATGTGGACTGTGAAAAAAGTCTACCAACAAGACCAGTATCCATCTCGTCCCATTTATTCTGAGCCCATGAACACTGTACCACTTAAATTTAATATCAATTTCTTAGAAGAATAGCTTTATTTTTGTTAGTAGCAGGTTGTTTCTAAAATATGGCACATTTCCTGCTCTGTGCTAGGAAATACTGTCACATCTGAGCAGCTAATCAGATAAGTTTGATCTTTAAGGCCTTAAACGTCTGTACGATAAACAATAGTACTAGGTTTGTGTCCCAATACAAGTCAAAATAATCAGTCAGGGATTAAGAGCAGCATATCACATTTTTGGAAAATAGTTTGTGTTTTTACTGTACCTTCCAGACAATTATAAAATAGAAATAAAAAAACAAGCATTACATAAATTCCTTCATAACTAAACATTGTAAAAAACACAGTTGAAGTCATTAGGGACAGGGTACGGCATCTGAAGCAAATACAAAAAGTAAAGCCACTGAGGGGCATATTTACAAGCACCTATCGCCACAGGAACATCACTTTTATCGACGTTCCTGTGGCAACAGGAGAGTCGCCTTATTCACAAGGTGGTGTTAAGCCACTTAATGTGGCTTAATGTGGCTTAACGCTGCCTTGTAAATAAGGCACCCTTTCACGCAATACTTAGCATGAAAGGGGTGGGCAATGGGTGTTGCGTGGGCGTTCCGCCTCAACGCCCATTTATTTTGATGCTGACCCATATTTACAAGGGTGACGTAAATATGGGGCAGTGCCAAAATTAAGACCAGGGCAAACCTGGTCTTGTTTTTTCTGTTTCAATGTGTGCTGCATTGTGCAGCACAATAGAAACAGCAGAACGCCATGTATGATTGTTTATGTGCAGGAAGGTGTCCCTTCCTGCACATAAATAATCATTTTAAAAATGACGAGTTGCAACTTCTATGTGTGCTGCACAACAGGCTCACATAGAAGTTACAAATCGCCATTTATGATTGTTTATGTGCAGGAAGGGATTCCTTCCTGCACATAAACAATCATTTCACACATCGCAGGCACCCTTGCATTATGGTGCAAGGGTGCCTGCGTTGGCACTAGGCAGCTAAATTTAGCACCAGCGCAGGGAGAAACGCAGAGCTGCACCGTATTTTTGTAAATACGGTGCCACTCTGCATTTCTAAAGTGACGGAGTGTGGCGTTAGCCTTCTTGGCTTAATGCCGCGCTCTGCCACTTTAGTTGGAAATATGCCCCTGAATGTCCAGTTCTAAAAACAATAAAAGAGGACACTCCACTGAACTTGCAATACAGTAGACAGGTTTAGTAATTCATCATCATCAGTATTCTCAGAGATACGCTGGGAGAGCATGATGCCTGTTCTCCTATTGGTTGAACATCCAGGTCTTGAGGTCCTTCCTGACTGCTGGAGCGATGGTGAGGCTATGAGGTGCAGGGGGGGGTTGTTCTAGGTCTTACCGCCAGGTGGGAGAAGGAGCGGCCTCCGCTGTTCGTCCGGCGGATGCCTCAGGTTGCTGCTAGGGAGAGGGATTCAGAGCGGAGTTTCCTAGTAGGTTGGTGGAAGTTCATTCGATTGTTGAGGTACACCGGTCTGTCATTGTGTAGTGCCCTGTAAGCGTGGGTGAGCAGCTTGAATTGGCATCTCTTTGTGACTGGTAGCCTTTGGAGTTTCCTGAGGTGGGGGTGATGTGGGTCCGTCTGGGGAGGTCCAGGATGAGTCTGTCTGCTATGTTCTGGAGAGTCTGGAGTCTTGTCGTGAGTTGGGCTGTTATTCCTATGTAGAGGGAGTTGCCATAGTCTAGTCAGCTGGTGATGAGAACTTGCGTGAATGTTCGCCTGGTGTTAGGGGGGAGCCATCTGAAGACCTTCCCTAGCATTCGGAGGGTGAGGGAGCAATCGTAGGAGAGGGCGTTTCATGGATAGCTGGCTGTCGAGGATGATGCTGAGGTTGCGGGCATGTTCGTGGGTTTGGGGGATGGGCCAAGCTCAGGTGTCCACCATGCATTGTTTCAGAGGGTGTCCTTTCCTTTCCCAAAGTTGAGTACCTCTGTCTTGTCGGTACTGAGTTTGAGGCAGTTGTTGTTCATCCAGGTGGCCACGTCTTTCATGCATCTTTTTGGAACTTGTCCTTGGTGGTCGCGGGGTCGTTGGTCAGGGAAAGGATGAGTTGGGTGTCGTCTGTGAAGGAGATGATGTTGAGTCCATGGCTCTTGACGATGTTTGTGAGGGGTGTCATGTATACGTTGAAGAGCATTGGGCTGAGGGACGAGCCTTGAGGTACACCGGATGTGATGTTCTTAGGGAACGAGGAGTAGGGTGGGAGGATGACCTTCTGTGTTCTTCCTCTGAGGTAGGATGCAATCCACTTGAGGGTTGGTCCTTGTATTCCGATCTGGTGGAGTCTGTTGAATAGTGTGTGGTGGGATACGGTGTCGAAGGCTGCTGAGAGGTCGAGCAGGATGAGGGCTGCTGTTTCTCCGTGGTCTAACAGCATTCTGATGTCATCCGTGGCTGCGACAAGGGCTGTCTCTGTGCTGTGGTTAGCTCTGAAGCCTGATTGGGAGGGGACAGAAGGTTGTGGTTCTCCAGATGTTTAATGAGCTGGACGTTGATGGCTTTCTCGATGACCTTGGCTGAGAAAGGGAGCAGGGAGATAGGTCAGTCGTTCTTAGTTTCTCCTGGGTCCGCGGATGGCTTCTTCAGCAGCAGTTTTATGTTGGCATGTTTCAATTTCTGGGGGAAGTGGGCCATGGCGATAGAGGAGTTGAGGACCTTGATGAGTTCTTTGCTGATGAGTTGATTACTGAGGTTGAATAGATGGTGTGGGCACGGGTCTGCTGGGGCTCCGGAGTGGATGGATCTCATGATCGATGCTGTTTCCTTCTCACCTTCCCTGAGCTGGTTGGGTGAACGTCGGTCGGAGTGATGCTGTCCTCTGTGGGGTTTGGGGAGCGAAGTCTTGGTAGATGGTGTTGATTTGGTTGTGAAAAAAAGTCTGCGAGGGTGTCGCAGACAGCTTGCCGGGAGTGTTGTTTTCAGTTACTGAGGGGTTGGTGAATTCCTTGACTTTGTTGAAGAGTTCCTTGCTATTGTTGGAGCGGTCCTTCTTGGTGTTCTTCAGGAGGTGATGGTATCGGTTGAGGGTGTCTTTGAAGTGTTTTAGGTCCTCAAGGGTCTTACTGGTGTGCCAACTTCTTTCCTTCTGTCTGCAGTCAAGTTTCTGGGTTTTCAGTTCTTCAGTGAACCAGTTGGGGTCTCGTCTTTGTTTCTTGTGCTTGGTGGGTTTCTTCGGTGCAACTTCGTCAGCGCTTGCTGTGAGCTAGTTTGTGAAGTTTTCCTCCACGTGTTCTGTGTCTCCTGTGATGGTGGGTAGGCAAGAGTTGAGTGTGTTAGTCCATCGTTGTTCTGATACCTTTGCTCAGCTGCACCGTGTCTCTCTGGCAGTGGAGGTCGGGGTGTTGGATGGTTCCGAGATGACGAAGTGGACACAGTGGTGGTTGGTCGAGGTGAGCTCCTCAGTGTGGGTGTATTGTACTCTGTTGCTAGCTGAGAAGATAGGGACAAGCGTGTGCCCTGAGGTGTGGGTGGGGTCAGTGACCAGCTGCTTGAGTCCGAGGTTGGCCATACTTTCAAAGAGGTCGGCTGTGTTAGCGTCTTCGGTGTTCTCCAGGTGTAAATTGAGGTCTCCTAGGAAGATGTATAGATTTGAGTCAATGGTGAGAGGGACAATGAAGTTGGGTATGGCGTTGCAGAAGGCGGGGCAGGGTACCAAAGGTCTGTAGACGAGGGTGCCTCTGATTGTGGTTTTGCTGTTGGTTCGGAGTTGGAAGTTGAAGTGTTCCATGAAGGGGGTGGTGTCGTCTGTGGTGGTAGAGCATTCGATGCCGCCGCCGTTCTGTTGGATCAGTCTTGGTGTGCGATCTTGTATCCATCAGGGTGGCTGTGGCGATGTCTGGAGCAGATGGGGGGTTCAGCCAGGTCTCTGTGATGAAGAAGCCGTCCGGGGCATGGATCGTGATGGTGTCCCAGATTTGCGTGGCATGTCTTCTCAGGGAGCGTGTGTTGAACAGCAAGCAGAGGATCTTTCCAGAGGTGTTGGAGTCGGCCTTATTGGTGGGTGTGGCATGGGTGCCATCCTTGGGGTTGCAGGTGAATCTGCAGTTCCGGCAGGAAAAAGGGTCTTTGGTGGTCCTGTGGGTGGCATGGGTGCAGTTGTTGTTGTCCTGGCATCCAGAGTTCAGGGCTCAAAGTTCATCCGAGGTGAATCGGTGGTGGTCCCTGGAAGTTGGGGTCCTGGCGCTGGAGGTGTTCCCGGTTCGTGCGCGCCAAGTCCTCTGAGTGCGTCCACTATGTGGTCCCCATGCCGGGGGGAGTTGGGCGCGGAGGAGAGTGGCAGAGGACTTCCAGGGGGGAGGTCCCAGCCTGGCAGGGTGGAAAGCAGGAGGCAGAAGTGGCTCATGGGGTCAGGAGGAGAGGGCCACGGAGGTTTAGCGGGGTATAGGGGCAGTGGCAGGGCAGGGGGCGAGCAGGCTAGATCAGCCTGGAGAGAGGGGAGGCAGTCAGAGAGGGTGAGCGGCACAGGCTAGGCTGGCCGGGGAGAGCACTGCAGCCTGCCAGCTGCTGGGGGGGGGGACCGGTGACAAACAGGTAGAGGGACAGGGTTAAGCGCAGGCCCTGGCAGGGGGGGGCGAAGCAACTCACATAAAAGCAGCGGCGAAAGAGGGTTGGCCCAACCCAGCATCCTCTAGGACAGGCCCGTCCTTGGTGCGGACGCTGCCAGCTTATGTCCCGTGATGCGGGAGTCGGCGCAAAGGCTGCTGGAGGTGTAGTCCAGGTGGGTCAGAGGAATCCCACGATGCGGACGCCAGTGCTGGCCTTTAAGCAGGGCAGGAGTCGGGGGTACACGTGGGTGGACGGTGTCCGCCCACTATTTTCACAGGGTGAACGCCGTCCACCCTGCCAAGAATTTGGGCCCCACTGAATAATTTGCTGAACTCGTCCCAGTGTATTTTCAAAAAACCGGGACACTTTCAGCAGCGCCTGCACGTTGTTGTCTGCTTTCCATCTGCAACAAGCAACAACGTGCAGGCGGGGATGGGGCTTTCTTATTTAAGACTCCTGCTTGGCCCATAAAGGCCGAATTTGAGGGGTCATCAGGCCTCCTTTTGTTGGAGTCTCTTGGCTGGGAGCAGTCAGGAGCCTCACACCTAGAAGCAAATGCAGCAGAGGGGAAACAAAGGCTCACACCATGTTAGCACTTCACACGTACTTAAGAGAGGCAGCTTTTCACTATGTTCAGTCCCTGTTTAGGAGATGTGCATGCAGTGTAAGAATGTCAGATGTGTTGGTCTTTCCCAGTATTTACACAAAATAAATTGCAATTATATAGATCTTACTTCCCCTGATGAAGCCTTGAAATAATTTAAGTACCACTATTTTTTCTTGTATAACCCTACTCATTCCAATGCAGGGTGTCAGAGCGCTTTACATCAACACGTGCATATTACATGTACAATAAATTATCAAATGAATGCACAGGATGTGTTACATAAAACTGGGGGATTGCAAGGTGTAGAAGTCACAGATTATCTTCCATAGCTCACTGTGCTAGTATCCTCGCAATGCGCTCAAACATACACATGACAGACTTGCTAAACATACATGTGAGAGCTTTAGATCTGATGTCACTTCTTGTGACGCCACTTCCTGTAAAGTCGTGGCTTGTGATGCCACTTTCTATGATGTCAATTCCTATGATGCCACGTGTGATGTCACGCGTCATGATGTCATGCGCTGTGATGTCACGTGCTGTGATGTCACGCACTGTGATGTCACGCGATGTGCTATCACTTACAAACTGCCTAACTAGGTTAGTCCCCCCACTTCTTTTTTTGGGACTTGTGCCCTGACTTTAAGGCTGGTGGGGGCGGGAAAACCGGTCCGCAACTCTCCTCCCGGTAGCGGAGGCTGCTGGGAGGATTAGTCCAGGTGGGCCAGAGGAGTCCCGTGATGCGGAGTCGGTGCTACCATTAAAGCCAGTTGGGGCGGGAAAACTGGAAAAACCGGTCCGCAACTGTCCTCCCAGTAGCGAAGTCTGCTGGGAGGTCCAGGTGGGTCAGAAGAGTTCCCTGAACAACACTGAAGAGCCAAAGCGTAATCTGCATAGGTACACACCGTTAAATATTATATAAATATTAAGAAATGTGCCCGTATGAGTAATGTCAGGCAGTGTGTTCTACCTGCAAGAAGAAAACCAACAAGTTTGACACAAACAGAGTGGTTTGACTCGGTGTTAAGTCATATATATCATGTTTCTCTTTTCTCACTTATGTTTGCTACAACTATTAGTTTTCTACTATGATATGTTGCGAATGTGTATTATTCACTTGGATTTCATATTGTATGCTTGATTTAAATGTACATATAGACATAAGACTCATAAAAATTTTAGAAAGTGGTCAATCTAAATTTTAGGCAGATTGCTTTGAAGTGATGGCCCATAACTTGCAGTCATAAACAATTCTGATTTACTGTCAGCAGGTACTTCACGCGATTAAAACATCACCAAATACCTTCTGTAAACCGGGTCACGGCTCTGACTGCGATTGCATCGCCCATCGTATCGCCAGGTGTCTTGGTAAAAGAAACGCGTCGTCTTTAGGTGATTTTCTGAGTAATAATGGTACTGGAACCAGCTTACTTCTAGAGATCCTTTGATGAATTATTAAACATTGAATCATGTCTTCTTTTGCAATCTCATGGTTTTATTGACAGAAAAAAGTAAACCTTTTTTGCAGTGATTTAGGCACACCAAAATCCCTCGCCAGTCCTATCCTATAGTTGAGAGCGCTTATATTAGTATACGCAACGTGTCTATGGGATTTTCACTATTACTCTATTAAAAAGGTCAACTCCTCCTGAGTCTACAAACTTTATTGCCTAATTGTTGGGATCAAGAAATGTTATTTGCCTGTTGAAACACATAGAAAGATGAGCTCTGGACCAACAGTATATTCTAGGAGGTGACATGTCTGAATGAAAGACTGGTGATAGGGCGCGCTTCAGTATTTACAATCTCCATACTCCACAGGATAAGAAACTCTTCCACCTTTTTTAATGGGTCACACCGAAGTACAGAGTTGAGATGTTGTTGGTGAATGCATCGTTTAAGGTCTCCCTCATCAAAGCAGCTCAGACTAAGCATTCCCCCCCACTCCCTTAAGTCCCAGTATTACTAGATGATAAAGTTGTGCTTAAGATGACAAATTGTAGTGTTATGGGTCATGAAAGGTCATTGCCTTATTTCAGTGGCTGGAAGTACTTCAGTCCTGAAGACAAGTCATGAGTCCCATATAAGTGAAATCAATACTGAATGTGGGGTCACTTTTGTTTGCACAGAAGGGTGTGTTTGAGGGTTGGGGTGGTGATCTGTCAGGGACCAAAGAGATGAGGTCACCTCCCATAAGGCGGTCACAGGACAACCTGTCCTTTGTGAAAAACCAACTCTGGTCAGCATCCGAAATGAAGACGGCTTGAATGGCAGATTTGGCGCAGCAGGCTTATGGGGCTGAGTAGAAAAGAGAAGCTTGTTCCCAACTTGCTACATATTCACTTGGACTCAATCGCCTGAATTCTAAATGAAGAACTGATCACCAGGAGTATCACAGGAGTGGACACAGTATCCTAGTTGCTCATTTAGCAGACTTCTAACCTTAAACTAAAAATTACTCTAGAGCAAGCTTATAGGATACCTCTTTTTGGTATTGGTCAGTGATGGCTGTGCACACTCAGTTGTAAGTGAGATTCTCTATATCTCTGTGCCATATTGTGGCTGATAAACTTATAAAGGGATCATAGGT
Source organism: Calotriton arnoldi (assembly GCA_963921515.1). Lineage (NCBI taxonomy): Eukaryota > Metazoa > Chordata > Amphibia > Caudata > Salamandridae > Calotriton > Calotriton arnoldi. The sequence goes on along the minus strand of CAWUFW010002020.1, from coordinate 413,097 downwards.
AAATGCATGCATCGAGTTGGTTAGCAAAGTGAGCAAGCTGGCTTCTATTAGGATGTTTGACTAGAAGGAGTGGGTCTTTCTCAGAGAATAACTTTCTAAAACCCTGTCACATGATGTTTTTAGAGCAAAATCTTCACATAAATTGAGCAAAAATTAAGAGCGTTTGAAGGGATAGTAAGGAAGCGTGTGTTAGACTTGGCTTTTTCAGTGGGTGCACCCCCAGACGTTTTGCCCTCCTGTTTTTGACCTATTTTTTGTTGGTTTTAGGACTCTGGGCACTTTACCACTGCTAATCGGTGCTAAAGTGTCATGTAAATTGTGTTTATGGATTGGTGTTTCTATGATTGGCTAATTTGATTTACTACTAAGTCCCTAGTACAGTGCACTGTGCCCTTGGGCCTGTAAATCCAATGCTGCTAGCGGATGTGCAGCACTGATTGTGCCACACACACAAGTAGCCATTCAAACAGTTCTCAGAACTGCCACTGCAGTGTCTGCATGCAGTTTTTTAACTGCCATGTCGACCTAGCAAGTGCAGCCACTTGCCAGGCCCTAACCTTCCCTCACATATAAGGCACCCCTAAGGCAGACCCAAGGTACCCCTGTGGGCTGGGTGCAGTGTGGGGAAATGGTAGGACATGTATTGGTATTTATTGCATGTCCTGATAGCGAAATAATGTGCATTTCGTTTTTCACTGTTGCAAGGCTATCTGTCTCATAGGTTAACATGGGAGCTGCTTTGTAGCATCTCACAAGCATACCTTTCCATTGGGGCAAGATAGAGAATTGGAGTTTAAGGTGCTTAAACTCAGAATTTAGAAATACATCTTTTAGTAAAGATGATTTTTACATTGTGTGTTTGAAAATGCCACTTTTAGAAAGTGGGCATTTTCTTGCTTAACCATTCTGCGTGCTTCTGCCATTTTTGTATTCCCCGTTTGGGTTTACAGTGACAGGAGATGGGACTGTGTATTCACACTAGACAGACACACGGGGGTTTTAGGTGTGTCCCGCCTTACCCGGGCAACTCATAGCCAGGCTGAATAGACCTGGCTGCATTTAAAGAAGTGGGGGGAGTTGTCAATTGCACCTGAATGGACTGTGGCTGCCTATCACAAAGCTGTCTCCACTTCCTGTGGTGAACCTGGCCTGAGCCAGACTAAACTGGTTTATGTATTACAGAGGAACTTTGTTTGTACCAACTTCAAAGGAAAATGTGATATAAATATTGTGGCCCTGACCCCAGACCTTTATTACTGCTGGACTAAGGAATCTGCCAGGAAGAAGAGTTGGAAGAGCTGCCAGGAGAAGTGCTACATGACCCCACTTCAACATCTACATGGCTCCACTTGCAACCATCATCAGAAAACACAGACTCAGCATAGTATCCTACCATGACGACACCCAGCTCATCCTCTACCTCACCAAGGAACCCGACATCACCAGACAGTTTCCAGGTAGGAATGAAGGACGTCGTAGCCTGGATGAGCAGCAGCTGCCTGAAGCTCAACTCAGAGAAAACGGAAGTCCTCATCCTCGGATCCACCCCCTCTGCTTGGGACAACACCTGGTGGCCCCCGCCCTCGGCAACCCTCCCATTCCCACGGGCCACGCACGCAACCTCGGCATCATACTCGACTCCTCCCTCACCATGAACCGACAGATCAACGCTGCATCTTCCACGTGCTTCAACACCCTCCGCAAGACCTTCAAATGGATACCCCTGAATCCAGAAAGACCGTCACCCATGCACTCATAACCAGCAGACTGAACTACGGGTCACCCTCTACACCGGAATCAACAAATCTCTACTCCACAAACTCCAGACCGTCCAGAACGCCGCAGCCAGACTCAGTCCTCAACATCCCACGACAAGACCACATCACACAGCACCTACAAGACCTCCACTGGCTCCCCGTCGAAAAAAGATTGACTTTCAAGCTGCTCACACATGCCTACAAAGCCCTCCACAACACCGGACCCCAAAACCTCAACGAAAGAATCTCCTTCTACGCCCCCAAGAGGAACCTCCGCTGCGCCGACCTTGCCCTGGCCGAAATCCCACGCATCCACAGAACCAAAAGGCGAGGAAGATCCTTCTACATTGCGGCCAAGACCTGGAACGAACTCCCCCTCAGCATCAGGCGAACCCCCACACTGCAAGCATTCAAGGCCTGGCTCTTTGGATGAGCCGGACTTGCCCGAAATCCTCCCCCCAGCACCGTTAGACCCTCACGGGTGAGTAGTGCGCTTTACAAACCCCTGATTGATTGAAGAACTGCCCCTTTGCTGTTTCGTTGGCCTGCAGTTGCTGCTTCTGTCTTGGGCAGGGAAAGGACTGGACTGTTCTTTCTGCATACTAAGTATCTCCAAGGGCTTGATGTAGAGCTTGCCTCCTGTTGGAAGTCTCAGAGAAATCAAAGACTTCAACCTCTTCTAGGTACCGGCTTCTGGAACTGAATATATTTCAGCTGCCACAGAGGAGAAAAGGTAACCCGACGCGGTCAACAACACTGCTGCTGGCTCCGCGACCTGAAGGCACCACAGAGGGCACCGCCACACTTCACACCGCAACCCTGGTCTCACCGACGATGCCACCGAGCCGCTGCTTGCATTGTGACCTGTGGGCACCGCACTCCGCACCGCCTCGCTGTACACTGTCACCCTGGTATCCCTGATGACAACGCGACACCATCACAGATGCTGCTGCCTGCACCATGACCTGTGGACACCGCTCGTGGAGAACATAGAGCACCGGCCCCCAGCACTGCAGCCCTGGTCTCACTGGAGCTGCTACCTACACTGTGGTTTGGGGGCACCACCACGTCCCACACCACAGCCATGGCCCACCGATGCCAGCACTATCAACTCCAGTACGTCAACCGCGCCACTGCCTGAATTGCGACCTGTGGGCCCCGCATACTGCATTGCCCTGTCTGTCACCCGAGCCTTGGGTCTACCGAAGACAGCGATAATGACGACGACGCTGCCTGCACTGTGACCCGTCAGCACCGCAGCCCTGGTCTCACGGATGTCGCTGAACGACCATCATTGAGCTGCTGCCTGCACCGCGGCCTGAGGGCACCGCACGTCGCACTGCTCCGCTTCACAGCTCAACTCCGACACCAGCGCTTCTGACTTCAAACTCACAGAGTTCGACCTGCAGCACGTGTGACTTCAAGGGTCCGGCAACTACTGCAACGACTTCCGGAACCGACGCCGCTCCTCCGGAGCTCACCGCAAGGTCCGATGCCCTGCATCTCCAAAGGTACGGTTTTACGGGTCTCCCCGACACTGTAGCTAGCCTGCAACACCGCGATCGGCCGGAACTGATGGATTGGTTTGTTCACGATGCCGTGATAGCCCCGGACGGAGCTATCGACTTCAAGGAACTGTATATAAAGCCTATTTTTGCATTATTCTTATTTTTATCACTGTATGCTGGATTTTTATCATTTTGGTCTTGTTTTACACAAATAAATATTGGATATTTTTCAAAAACTGGTGAGGTGTCCTTTTGTAGTGTTTTCACTGCATTACTGTTTGTTATATGCAAATGCTTTACACATTGCCACTGAGATAAGCCTGACTGCTTGTGCCAAGCTACCAAGGGGGTGAGCAGGGGTTATTTTAGCCGGGTAATCCCCTTATCCTGACTAGAATGGTGGATTCTGCCTGGCTTAGGTGCATAGCCTTGCCAACCAGAATACCCATTACCTCCCGTCCCTCCCTCGCCTTCCTTCAGTACAATTGAGGCCCCGCCTCCCACCCAGACCCACCCCCAGCATAAAAACTCTGCCCGCCCCCACCTCCACCTGTTTTTTTCTGTCTCCCTAGTGAGACCTACCTTCAGTTCCTCCCTGTGGCGGTGCCGGGAGTCTTCGTGTTCGTTCTCTGCGACGGCGGTGCCCTCAGCAGAGTTCTCCCGGCAGTGCCTCCTCTCCTCGTCTCCCTCGTGGTATGGGGGCGGAGCGGTTGCTCAGGACGCCGCAGCGTTGTTGGGCGGTCCTCCTGTGGCTGGGGCTGTGTTTCTGGGTCGGGCCTGCTTGGATGCCTCTGCTCCCGGACTGCACACATCACGGAGGCCTGGTAGGCCGGGTTTTTGACCCGTTGTTTATTCCTTTTTCTGATGTTTCTCTTGGCGGGCGTGGTCGTCTGTCTGCCTTGTCTTGGGGCTGCTGGGGGCTGTTTTTCCGCTTGCTGCCCTGGGTCGCATTTGGTTGTTGGCGGCATTCTGGTGTCCTCTTCCTCTGCTGCTTGGTCTCCGGTCCCCCTGGGGCACCCTGGACGAATGGGCTCCGCGGGGGGTGCAGTGCCTCTCGTGTCTGTGGATGGTGCAGGGCTTGGTTGAGGCTGCTCTGTCCGGTGCTTACGGGCTCGGCCGATGCCTTCTGGTCCGTCCCGTCCTCATCCGGCGGATCCTGTGGGCGGCTGGTTTCCATCTGGATCCTGGGGTATTGGGCCTTCTCCCGCCTCTGGCGTTGCCTTTGGCTCCGGGGGGTGTGGTGGGTCGCTTGGGCTCCTGTGCTGGTCGGCAGGGTTTTCCTCTTACCTGCTGGGCGGGACCTGTGGGATTCTTTCCTTGGTGTTCCCGGCCCTCCTGGTTGAGCTTGCCCTTTGGTCCCGGTGTGGGGAATGGTGCTGTGGGAGTGGCGTGCGTTGCCCGTGCTTGATGTATTTCATGCTGTTTCCACTTTTGTGTGCTTTGTACTTGCTACTTTGCCCACTGTGGACCGCCCGGCTGCCGGTTGATTGTCGGTTGCCTGCGGTACCTGCTGTGTGCGATCTCTTTCCCTCAGCCCTGAGCATTCCTTCTGTGCTGTGTTGGTCCTGATTGGTTTCAGGTTCCTTTACGCCCTCTTTTGCATCGTTGGGTTTTTTCCTGCGGTGCTGCGGGTCCCTTGCTTCCTCCGGCGGCTTTGCTTGTTGGGGGTGTTCACCCCTTTCCTCCCATTGGACTCTTGGACTCAGTCCTGGCCGCACTGCTTGACGGGTCGGCTGTTCTGTTTGGCTGGTGCTGTGGCGCTGGCCTGTTCTCTGCTTCTTCTGCGCCCTCCTTGGTGTGGGGTTTCGTGGCTTTGGCGGCGGCTGTTAGGGCCTCCGGCCATAGCGCCCGGTACGCCCTGCTCTTGTCGGATCTCTGGAGTTCAGCGGGGTCGGGCCTGGTTCGTGCCTGGATGGGTGGCTACCTGGGACTATTCGGTGCTGTGGGCTGCAGGTCCTCTGTCCTTCTGGCCGCCTTGGGGCTTCTGCGTGCCTTTCCTTGTGTGGGGCGTCCTGCCTTTCTGGGGTGCCTTGTCCTGGGGCCTCTCCTTTGTCCCCGATGTGGGTGTCTCCTCCGCCTTTCCGGTGGGAACGGTTTTGGCCTGTTTTTCACCCTGGCTCCCTACCTCCTCGCCTGAGGGCCCTGCCCGGCTGGGTCCCTGTCGCTGCTGTCTGGACGGTTCCCTACTGTGGGTGGTCGTCTTCGGCCTTTTCTTCCTCAGTGGCGGTGGCCCGTTTCTGGTGGCTGGGTCCTGTGTACTTTGGTTCATGAGTACGGGGTCGTCTTGGTGCAGGTTCCTCCGGATTCGGGGGTTCGGATGACTCCACTGCCTGTCTCCGGTCCCCGCGGGGTGGCTCTGCTGGACGGGGTGTCCTGTTTGCTTGCCATGTGGTTGGTCTGCTGGGTTCCTGTCGAGGAGCCCGGGCCTGGGGCCCTCTCCGGTCTGTTTCTGGGGTTAGGGGTGTCCGGCGGCTTCGGCCTGTCCTGGCTCTCCTGTGGGTCTGCTCCTGAGTTCGGCCCCTTCCCTTCCATGTGTTGGCCCTTTCAGCCATCATTCCTCTGGTTCTGCCTGGCATCTTTTGGCGTGCCGTGGGTCTCGGGGACGCCTCTCTCCGCTTCCCAGTTGCTGCTTCTTTTCTGCGGTTCGCTGTGGGAGACGCCCATTTCGGTTTTTCGTCCTTCCCTTCGGCCTCCGGCCCTCGCCCTGGGTCTTCCCGCAGGTCCTGGTGCCTCTCGTGGCTCTCCTTCGTGCGGGGGTTTTTCCTTCGTCCTTCTCTGTCGGTCGGCCTCTTGCTGTGTGCGGCCGGAGTGTCTTTTTTGCTCGGTCTGTTCGGGGGGCCCTTGGTGGTTCTTCTGGGGATCGGGTTTGTTGGTGGCCTGGGGTGTGTCTTCTCTGGTCCCCTCTCGGGGCTTGGTGTTCGTTGAGGCTCGTTTTCTGCCTTTGCGTGGCCATGTACCCTTGTCCTGCCTGCACCTGGTCTCTCTTCCTTCGCTGGCTCGGGCCTTGTTGTCCCGGGGGCTCCTCCGGCGGTCCTGTGGCTACAGGGGCGGGGGCTCCTGGCTTCTGGGGCTGTTTTCCGGTTCCCGGGGCTCGTTTTCTTCTTCTCCGCCTGACCGTCTGGATCCTGTTGGGTTGGTCTCCGGGGTCTTTTGTCCCCGCTGCCCATGTCGGTCCGTGTCCGGGGGGGAGCTATCCTGGTGGCTCTCCCGCCGTCGCTTTCTGGCTGGCTGTTTGCTGCCTCCTCCGGCTCCGCTTGTGGTGGCTTTGGCCGCCGGCCTGTCCGGGTGCGGGGTTGGCTGGGGTCTGTTCGGGTTCAGGGGTGCTGGTCCCTGCTGGTCTCCCGGAGTTCCTCCTGCTGGCGGATGTTGGGGGCTTGCCCTGGTGCTCTTTCGGGGCTCTCTGCAGGGCCCCTGGGGTGTTGGTTCGGTCTGGCGTTCTGGGGGCGTGGTCCTCTGTCCGCCCTCTGGGTGGGTCCAGGTTCTGGTCCTTGTTTGCCAGCGTCCTGTTTCTCTGGCTCCGGTCTGGGTGCTGGGGCTGTCGGCTCTCTCCCTTCGGCGAGTGGCCTCTGGGCTGGTGGATCTGTTGTGCTGGGTCCTTCCTTCTTTCCACGATTTCTCTCTTCTTCTCCGTGTGGCCAGCCTGTTGGTGGGTCGTTGGGGCCTCCCTGTGGTGGTCCTGTTGCGGATCCGGGGAGGGCCTTGGTGGCCCGGTTCTGGTCTCTGGGCTGGAGTCCCGGGGCTCGGGGGGGTCGTTGGCCTTCCCTCTCCTGTGCCTCGGGGTCTTCTGGGTGCCTTCCTCCCCCCCTTTTTTCCGCTGCTCCGGGCCTTTCTGGTTCTGGTCAGGTGGCTCTGTGCTCGGGGGTTGTTGGTTGCTCCCCGTTGGCCTGGGGCGCCTTGGTCTCCTCTCCTGTCCGAGTTCTGTTGCGTTCGGGAGTGGGTCCTTCCGGTGGTTCCATTCCCTTTGATGTTTCCGGCCCTTCCCCTGGGTTCTGTGCGGGGGTTTCGCCTGCTGCCTGGTGGTGGTGCGGCTGGGCTTTGCTGGGTTGGGGGTTCCTGACCGTTTGGCGGTTGCTTTGCTGCCTTCCCGTCGGTCCTCCTCTCTGCTGTCCTGTGCTTGGCATGGGCGGACCTTTTCGGCCTGGTGTTCTGCTCTGGGTGTTGTTCCCACGGTGGCTGGCCTATTTTTGGCGTGGCGATTCCTTCCGGGGGGGGCTCTTCTGGGTTTGACGGTGTTTCCTCTACAGGTGCTGTGGGCGGCTCTCCGGCTTCTTGATGCTCCTGGCGTTCTTGCGGGTTGGCGGGGGTCTGTTGCCCCCCCGCCCTGTCTGGTCCTTCCCTTCGGGGTCTTGGCTGCTGGTGTTGGCTGTCCTCCCTTTGGTCCCCTTGGGGGTCTCGGGTTGCGGCTCTTGTCTTTTGGGCCTTGTTTTTTGGTTGCCATCCCCTCTGCGCGGCGCTTGGGGGTGTTGGATCAGCTGTGGGTTCTCGTTTAGCTTTGATCCGGTTGCGGAGGTTGTTTGGCCTTCCTCTGCTCTGTTGGTTCGTTGGCTTTGGTCACCGGTCTTGCTGACTGTCCGTCTTTTGGGGGTAGTTCCTCCTGTGGGGGTTCGGGGGGGTTCCTCTCGCTGTTTGGTGGCTTCGGTGGCTGAGTTGCTGGATGTCTGGCGTGCTTTGCTGTGGTCCCTGCCGGTTGTGGTGTCCTGCTGGGTGGGCTCCTCTGTGGGATCTGTTGGACTGCGACCTGGTCTTCTCCCTCTCTGTTTGACTGTCGCTGTCCGTTTGCGTGTCTAGAACGTTTGTCTGCTGTTCTGGGCCGCTGGGTTCCTGGGATGTTGATCTGCTGTGTTTGGGGCACTGTTTCTGTTTTGGTGTTCTTTCGCACTCAGCTGTCCGTCTCTGTTTTCTTCTGCTTGCTATGTCCTCAATTGTACTGAAGGAAGGCGAGGGAGGGACGGGAGGTAATGCTTCCATTTCTAACGATAATGGCATTACTCCTATTCCTACTCCCTCGCCTTCCTTCAAGGACCCTCCCTCCCTCCCGGTGCGGTTCATCTGAGTGCTAGCTCAGCTTGTTTACGTACAGGTGGAGGTGGGGGCGGGCAGAGTTTTTATGCTGGGGGTAGGTATGGGTGGGAGGCGGGGCCTCAATTGTACTGAAGGAAGGCGAGGGAGTAGGACTAGGAGTAATGCCATTATCGTTAGAAATGGAAGCATTTCTAACAGCGTGCAATTAATTTTGTGGTGTTCCAGGCAAACCTTACCCTGCCCAAAGTTGGTGAAGTGCACCTTTCCTCTATAAGATTAGAACAAATTGAGGCAAATCTAGACTATTCAGTACTCTGCATTACAGGCAGTTACAATAATCCAATTACGCAATGTCTCAAGGTCTATCATTTTTTTAAATGTATACATTATTATTTGCTTTATCTTTCTACTCTGCTTATTCCCAGGAGATTCTTACTCATGTGTTATTGTTGAGAATCTACTTGGATTTAGAAGAATACAATAATTCAATATTATACAATTTTTACAATCACAAGACTTAGGCAGCAGAGTTGGACTACTTCGACTGGCTTGTATACCAATGCTACTACTACATTACTTAAACGTGACAGTGTCAAGCAGTAGACAGGTTACACCACTCTTACCTGCTCAAAGTCCCTGAAAGGAGTAGTAATATTAACATTGAAAGTTTTATTTATGTAAATGATGAATGCATGCTGCCAGGGCCGGCTTTAGCACTGGTGCGACTATCTTTTTTGGTGTCCTCACCCCATATGACTTTTTCTTCGGATTCCCTTACTACCACCACACAAACGTGCCCCTCATCTCTCCATAGCCCCTCTCTCAGATACATTTCATTAGTTTTAAAGCACTGGTAAAGGCTGGCTTTACTAATCTGCTCATCTATCCACATAAAATGCTGATCTGTTCTTTGCAGCAGGCATATTAACCCTCTGCACTAATTTTATGATGAGTTAAAACTGCCACTAAACAAAACTCAGATCTCTCTCTCTAGCAGGAACATTAATAGCAAGAGTGATCGTGACATTTTTATTGCTGCCTGAAAGCTGGACATACAAGGTACTCTGCAGCAGGTACTTTGAGCAGGATTGGGGCTGTCCTGATATGAGGATGTCATTCCAGATCCTACGTGCATAAATAGAAAATGCTGCCTTAGTTTTTTCTTTTATTTTTTGTACGTTTTAGTCAGATGGTGTCCTGGTTGCAGGTGTGCCGAAAGCCACAGGAAGTGGTGACCTTGTCAGGCAAATAGGTATTGTAACTAATACAAAGAATCCATCTTTCAAAGACTCTGTGACATTACGATTTTGCCAGGCATGTTTTGTGAAAGTTAGAGACTTGACATCTTCCCGCAGTTATAAAGTTTGTCACCTTCAAAAAAACTTTGCACACCAGAAATAAAATCCCATTGAAATATTTTAGCAGATTTTTCTTCCAGACACAAGAAAATTCACCCACAAAAAACCATTTGTATTGCATAACTTTTTCCATACAACACTTATGTTTTTGGGAAAATGAGCAGACTTATATGGGTCTTCATCAGAACAAAAGGATAATGATTTGCATGTAAAGTAGCAACAACATATATAGTAGGAGACAGAGAGTTCAAGCTTGGTACAGCCTCTACCCAAGATAATTTGAACATCACACACCCCAACCAGATTTGGTTGCTAAAGCTGCTTAGTTAACAGTTTCTTTAACATCGAGGTAAATTTCTCTTCTCTAAAACTTGAAGACCTCTTCTTCTAAGTGAACACTGGGTTCTGTCAGAGCAGTAGTTTACAAAAGGTCCAGAGAAGACACCAAACATCAGTGACCAAGGGGTACACAGATATATTAGTTTCTGTAACCAGAGCTTCTCATCATTGGTGCTGTCTCTGGTGGGTGGGGACATGTTTCTATCTTGCATTGTGTTGTATTGTGTTTTCTTACACACTGTACACTTAGTAACTGGGATGGTAACTGGGACACCCTATCGGGCCCCCTAACTCGGACACAAAGAGCTAAGTTGTGGGTTGCCCTCTGGGGAGTGTGTGCATCTTGTTGTAGACAAAACTTTTGTCACCGAGTACAAACATGCCTGAGGAGGCTATTCGACTTTATTTAGCTATAGGTCCGAGTACACACAAAACAAGTTAAATTCTTGAAGATAATTTACTTAGCCTAAATTACTATTTTCAAAAGTATGCTTCATTTCTCTTCATTGTAACATGATTCCAATATATATTTTAGCCTCAAACAAATTTGTACTTTGCAATGGTACAAATGACAAACATTTCTGTAAATTATTTTACATTGTGTCTGTAATTTTCAATTTAGATGGTCATGACTACGTTTTCTTTTGTCTGTCTTGGCGTTTTCGATCTTGTATCATGCGCTTTTGAATTTCCACCTCCTTTACCTTCATCTCTGACTAGCAAATGATATAGTTTAGTTATGAAAAGGAGTTTTACAACTCTCTAAATTGGCATCTGATGTGTTAACTCACAATTACTTTCCGTCTTGTTGCTCTTTTTCTAAACTATAACAAATCACAGTAATCACAAAATGATCATGACCAAACTGCATTACTTTATATTTAAAATAAACAAAATGTTTCCTAAAATAAGGTTTTCTAAGCATTACCTGATGTAAAATTGTAAGCACCTTACAAACCTGGTTTCCAGATTGCTCTTGCTTCCTGCAGATGACCAAACAGCTGACTGACTCATGGCAATTACATCTATTCCTTAAACTGATGCCATTTAGCACTCAGTAATCAATGCAAGGGTAACAGTTATCTATTTTCTTCTCCTCAAAAAACAAGTGTGCACCGGCCAGTGATGTACAATGTTGATCTCTTCAGTTGTTCCTTGGTACATTTATTCATAAATCCGTAGAATGTGGTATATCCCTTCTGGGTATCAGATAAATCTTTCAATCATATGCACTATAAGGAGACATCTGGTACCCTTCAGAGAGAATAAATTCACTCTAGTGTTTGAATACCCTCTCAAACATATCAGATACAAGTAGGAGGAAAAACTTGTTCTGTAGGTCTTCTGACAACACTCTTCAACACGGATATTTTGCCACCAGAAATCACCTTTGAAGACATTCTGTAGTGTTTAAATGTAATACTTTGAAACCCTGCTTTTTCCCAGTTTGCTGTCACTTATGATTGCTATGGTTTTAGTTGACCTAGTCTACATGAAAACAGGGAGGTAGGAAGTTAAAATCAGGTGGAATTTATGAGAAACACCTTTCCTATGTTCTCCATATGTAATCCTTATTCTGTGTACAGATCAACTGAAAGTGAGTATCAAGCCTGGATTTCTGAAAGTTCCTGAAGCTGTAAGTTGCATCTACAGCCTTCAGGCCAGAATGTTACACTAGATGTCCATGGACCTGCTTTTGACAGAATAATAAGTTAATTTCAACTAAATAAACAAATGTAAGTTTCTACTATATATTGTTTGACAAAATGGCAAAACCACTCCTTCCTGGCTCTACTACTTGACCCATGTTCAATTGAGCCTACTTGAGTTTTAACTATAATCTAGGACATTTCTTAGATGGGCTCCCCTTCTCTCCGTACTTAGAAATGTAATTTGTCTTCCATGTGCCTCTTGTTTTCTTAAGTTGACAAAGACCTCACATTTATTCAACAATTAATAAATAAAAATGATGTACATTTAAGATAATATCTTGCTTGCTCATTAGTAGCCCAGTCCCATTAGACTGTACTAGACGTGTTCAAATGTGCAGTTCTTTACTGAACACTGCTCCATCAATTCATGAATGTTGATATTCTTCTGGACCTGTTATGGCCAAGACTAAGGCATTACTACCAAACCCCCTAATAGAGGTGACAAATCTGTGAGACTCTGTAGCAATAAAAAAAAGCAAACTATATCCCACATGAAACCCCACAAATTGCTCGGAGTTTCGCCATAGAGTATTTCTAGTTAAGGACTACGAGGGGCTCGGATCCTGTACAGTCAGACCATTCTCAGCATCATCATACCTTTTGTTGAGACTTGACTTGTAATCAGCATCTGTGTCACTGCTTGCTTTGTAAACTAAATAAGTATCCATAAAGAACTTCTTCTTCCGTGAATGACTTTGCCTTCATGGTGTTCGCACACAACAGCAAAAAAGTGAAGCACAGCCGTTCTGTGGGATTCTGTCACAACCGGTATAATACCCCAGTTGTCCAACCGGTCAGGATTAATGTCACAATTTGACTGCACACAACACATGCACACAAGGGCCACTCATTATAAAATATGTGATGTTACATTATATTATCACCATAATACTGAAAATATTTGACATTAGTGCAGACAGCACAGTGCACAGCAGTGACAAATGTGTAATTTATATACATTTAAAATCCAGAATGTCATAGCAATAGTCCAAACTCCAATACTAGGATCTTCGATCAGAAGGCTTTTCAAGGACAACTCTGAAGTCTTGTCAATGTTTCGACCCTTTGCAATCAATGCGCGGATCTCATCAAGACACGCCATTTGTCTAATGACATCTTCAGTGAGTCCTACGATCGAACCATAAAAAGGGTAATGTCTGTCTTCTCAATGAGTACTAGATCTCCAGTAATAAATAACCATCAACAATTCTGTACCCGGCTCGGCAAATAATCCGCTGCCGCCAGTCACTGTCAGCTACAATGCATCTGCTTGTTGTAGAATCTGTTAAGAGGATAAATTGATGCTGACAGACACAGACTACACATACAAAGCCTTCCCATCAGTACCGCTTGTGCGCCCTTTTCCCACCATTCTTGCACATTTGCCGAAAGTGGCGCTCACAGATGGGATACGCTCCTCAATGTTTTTGCGCTCTAGACACCATTTTAAATCTGTAAATACTAAAGACGTTGTCAGGTTTCACAGCACACACTATCTTAAATGTCCATAATCTTCAATGTCTCTTTACTTGTCATATCGTGACTGGCGGTGCTTTGATTCTTCTTATACAGCACCTATGTACTGTAGCCTAACTTGAAAACCTCACTCAGGACTCCTAGTGCAGAGGGGAACAAAACTGCTAGATAATCCTATGTGCACACTCTGAGACACCTTAAAAAACTCTGGACCACGGCCCTTCTACACAATCAACCAACTACAATCTGAGAGACCAAGATATGCGGCATCTCATACTGCAACCACTCCAGTAAGCTGGTGGCACCGACACAGCTCTGTCCCTCATTCTTTCAAGTGAAAGCAACTATACAAAGAAAGCCGAGTGGCCCTTCCAAGGACTAGTGATTTCCAGTCTCACTGGAAGACTGAAAAGGACAGAAAGCCTCGACCCTTAATTATTTTATGCATGTTTCTTAATGGGTCATGTATACACTAGGGGGGTAACAATTCCTCTGGACTCAGGGAAGTAGTAACCAAATTTTGGTTTCTAAGACTCACAACAGGTTGGATCTATATTTGTGATGGGGGAATTTTTCCTTTTGAATGTAGTGCCCTCACACACCCTTGCGAGTGTCATGCTTCATCATCGGGCGTTGCTCCTCGTGGGGGTGGCGCTGCAGTCCCTCACGGGCCCCCCAAGAGAGGGCTCTTTAGCGGAGATCTTTTAAGGAGACGCCGCAGTTGTGCATGTGGGTGTGTGGGCCTCGTGAAAAAGGTGAGTGGGTGTTTCCTAAAATTACCAAACGGTACCCAGAACCTATGTTTATTCAGGGGTCCATATGGTAAATTAAAAGGGGTGTGGATCCTGGAGCTCCTCTTAAGAACAAATACAGAGGGCGGATGTGTGACTAACCGCTGCTCTCAGGATGAGTGGTGTAGTGAAAACATCATACATAAAACAAGGTCAACATGTTTCGCGCTCTCAAGTGGTCCCTTAAGGGATCCTATGGCGCTTCGTCAGGACCGAAATCTAAATGAAAAACAAACAACACGGATCAGGTTCCAGGAAGGAAAGAGCCTGTGAACCTGTAATACCTTAATCTTAAGGAGTATAGCGTCCTTGCGCTGATAGGAACTCTCACTGTAGGCACCTATCCCCAACCTGGTGAGACAAAGAAATATAGAGGAAGAAAAGCATACACACATAAAAGTTATGCTAGCATGTGGGGCAATCATAGTTACAATGGTGTGTTAAACTGCTTACTCACACACTCTATGGTGTGCTATGCCGTTCTCGCATGCACACTGTATATACACATTGTCATATTGCCCAGCTTAAAAAATGATGAACATGAGGAAAGTATCTCTCGGTGCAGCTGACCATGGTGCATGGGGGTGGAGTCTACAGGTGCTATCAGTGATAGGGTCCCCTATAATTCCCTCATGCAGATTGCCGGCTGTAACTGGTTACACCCAAACGAAACCGGGTGAGGTTTGATTCAGAATCACTGTTAATAGGTGCAGGTAATGCGTAAAAATGAATATTTAGACATGAGCCAGAGTCACGTGGTCAGGGGTGATCGTGTTGGTTGCTCGGGTCCTGAAAGGACTGTGCCCTTACCACAGATGATAGTATGCCTGTACGGTGATTCTTGTGCATACATACGCTGTCAAACATTTTCAATGTGCGCCCGTTGGAATGGTGAGGGGACGCACAGGGTAAACACATGCAAATAAACACATACATTCTCATATGCCTACCCCTCTGTTAAGGAGATCTGGCTCCGTCGGCACCCTCTCGGTTGGAGGCTGAGTAACTGTGTGGGAGATAGATGGAAGCATAATCAATGGGGTGGTGCCGGAGATAAAAGCGCCGACTAATTGTCGGACTCGGGCAGAGTGTGCCCAGCCGACCGGGGCGCTTTCCTCGCAGTGACAGGTACTCCCATGTGCTCGCCTCTCTCGGGTCCAATGACCTACCCCTCCGTCGTGGTGTACCGGAACCGGAGTGGAAGGGTCGGCTGCGCCCGTTTATATCCACCATTGCTGTAAAGCCGTCCGGATTGTGTGGGCGGGTCTGCGCGTGATGACGCGCTACGTGAGGGGAGTGGCTGCGGCAACAAGTGAAGTCTCGCAAAAAGAGAGAGTAAACATGGCGGCCATCTTAGCCTGGGGTAAAGGTGTCTGTACCAGGAGTCTATGATAAGCGTGTACCTAATATGGGGCGCTATAGTTGACGGATTGATTATTAAAACGGTGAAATATTGATGACAACCTTAGTGAGAACGAAGTTATGGTTTAAAAATGTGGTGTAAGGTTTACCAAACTATGGAGAGGAAAGCTTGGGTCACTGAAGGTGGTCAACTGCTAAAGTATTATCATGGCAATCTCCAAGAATGAAGCTACTCTCCTGGGCATAGTTGCGCACGGTCTCTGCAGTTGCATAGACAGTTCAGTGGTGTGCTGTGTTCTATTTTGTAAAAGCTCAGGAATAATGCCTTTGTCTTATGTGCCCTGTATGCGATGGAGGACACCAGAGGGGGGGGGGGTTATGTTTAAATAACATCAGACGCTCCTCCCTATAGCAGTGGTGTAATGTATCAGAATATCAATTCTGCCCACGGGATCTCGTCATTAAGTCCCTCCGTGTCACGTTGTAATCTGTGGACCCATCGTTGTTCTTGCCTAAACAGGGTTCTGTTGGTCCAGTTGGGGTTTGAATCAATAATAGTCCACCTCATACTGCTGGCGGGATGTTTCTGTTCCAAGAAATGGTTGAGCAACTTAGTATTGGTTTTACCCCTTCGTATTGTACTTTTGTGTTCGCCAATTCTTATCTTCACCTGTCTGGTTGTCATGCCGATATATCTTTTGCCACAGGGGCAAAGAATGGTGTATATACAGTTCTTGGTGTTGCAGTTAGTGTGTCTGGTTTGGCGCCAGGGTGTGGCTAGACCAAGGTCAATTTCTTTGGAGGCTGTGGTCTCGGCGCATTTGGAGCAGGATCCGCAGGGGAAGTGACCCACCACGGGCGGTAAGGCCCAGAGTGTGGGTTGTCTTATAAGCAGTGGCTTTGGTCGGGTGTGGACTAAGTGGTCCCTCAGGTTCTGCGTGCGTTTAAATGCAAATACTGGTGGGGGGCCAGGTTCAAAGGTGCCGGTCCTCAATATGTCCCAGTGTTTCCTCACTACTTTTTGAATTCTGTTCGAACTGGGCGTGAATGTAGTGACACATGTAATCATTTCTGATTTGGGCTTTTCCCTCACTTCCAGGAGGGCAGCTCGCGGGCTGTTTCTTGCTCTTTTGTGCGCCTGGCGTATGATGTTCCTGGGTAGTTGCGTTTTTTCAGATTGTCTCTTAGAATTTGATTGTTTTTCGAATTCCATGATAGTGTCACAGTTCCTCCGAAGGCGTAGGAATTGGCCGACTGGTAGGTTATTGCTAAGTGCCTTGGGATGGTGGCTCTCATAGATAAGAAGACTATTCCTGTCTGTGGGCTTCCTGTAGTTGGTTGTATGCAGGGAGCCGTTGTCCAGAGATATGAGTAAGTCTAGAAAGGGAATCTTGTCCCGCGATCTTGTGCTCATGAATTTTAAGAAAGGATCCAGAGTATTGACCCAATTGCAGAACGTGATGCATAGTTCTTCGTCCCCTCTCCAGAAGAGGATGATGTCGTCGATGAAGCGACGCCACATCAAAATGTTCTGTCGGTATGGGTTGGTCCCTCCTAGAATATGTTTCTCTTCAAAGGCAGACATGTAAAGGCAGGCCAGACTGGGAGCAAAAGTGCTTCCCATGCTGGTGCCCTGTATTTGATGGTATAGTTGTGATTTGAAGGCAAAGAAATTTTCTTTGAGTGCTATGGATGCGCATTCACAGATAAATGATATCGGTGTCTCATAGGGCCACGGTTCGATGTTCCGCAGAGTGGACTAAAGTACCTCCAGTGTGGCGTCCTGGGGAATGTTGGTATAAAGAGCCTCCACATCCATGGTGACCAGCAGGTCAATGGTTCCTGGTTCTGAGAAATTCTCTATCAGGTTAAGTACCTCTGTGGTGTCCCTGAGTTAGGACGGGGTTTTGCTCACTAAAGGACGTAGGTAAAAGTCACAGAACTTGCTAAGTGGTTCTAGGACCGAGTCTATGCCTGACACAATCGGGCAGCCCGGCGGAGGGTTGACTCCTTTCTGGATCTTTGGTAAAGTGTAAAAATAAGGCGTCCGTGGGTCCTCGTTGGCAAGGAATTCAGCCTCCTGTCGTGAAATCCAGCCTTCTGTGGTTGCTTCGCTGACGATGCTTCTTTTTCGGGTGATCAGGCGTGTCGTGGGGTCTTCAGTAATGGGCTCATAATATGTCGTATCCGATAGTTGGCGGTTGCATTCTGTATCGTAAGTATCCATGTCTTGAATGACGATCGCACCGCCTTTGTCCGCTGGTTTTAGAATGATGTCAGTGTCTTCCGTGATAGACTTGAGACTGGTTCTTTCCTCTTTAGAGAGGTTGTTGAAAGGACGTTTTAGGTTCATCGCCGCCACGTCCCTGAGGATGGCCTGTTCAAATGTGAGGACTTCGTTGGGTGTCATAGCAGCTGTGGGGGTGAATTTAGATTGTTTCTTGAGGCCGGTCTCCGTGGGTGGAGTATCAGGTTTATTCTGAAAAAGGCCTTCAGTCTCACTTTCCTGAAGAATTGGTGGAGTTCTTGGTATAGTCGGAATGAATCTTCAGCTGGCGTCGGCACAAAACCCAAACCTTTCTCCAAGAGTTTAGTTTCGCCGGTTGTTAGTGGTCTTGCTGACAAATTAACCACTAAGGTTTTTGGCCCCTCGTCTTGCTCCGCAGTGTCATTGGTTCCTGGTCTTGCCACTGGACCGTCTTGGATCCTCCTCTTCTTCTGCCTCTTCCTTTGCCCCTCCCTCTGTTGTAAAAAGGGGGGTTCGGGAATTGGTGGAATTGGGGTGGTTGTAGATGGTGTCCCGGTGGTATGTTCCACATCGGTGGTGGTCCCATCCATTGTCCTTGATATACTGGTGGTTGGAATGGTTGCTGCGGGAAATTCTGGAACAAAGGGGGTCGAAATTGTCTCTGTGTCCCTCTGGCGTGAGGTGTGTAACTCCTCCCTTCATAGCTTGAGTCACTACCGAAGGATCCCGATCTGCTCGATTGGTTGCTGCTCCCTTCATCGGTGGAGGTGTCATAGTTCTGGAACACATAGTCTTCTTTTGTATAAGGGTAAACCTTCTCTTTGTTGAAGCGTTTAACGTCCTTCTGAAGTTTCGTTATTTTTTGTTTCGTGAGGAATTCTTTGTGTTCGTTCATTTCTTCATTAATTTCCGCCAGTCGAGACTTGAATGCAGTTATTGAGATCCCAGCCTTCAGACCGTTTTCGGCTAACGTTATCTGTATGAGTTCATCGGAAAGACGTTTGGCCGTGTTGATGATCAGCACGAGCCAGTCTCGTGTGCATTTCCATGCAATCTTAGACCATTCTGTGCGGAAGGTCAGGTCCTCTAAGAAAATCCTAGGTGAGAGCGTGACTAAGAGGCCATTAGGTGCTATATTGGCCCTAAGGTATTCCGTCATGATTATACCATCAAGGGCTGTCTTAATCTGTAGCCTCCTCAGTGACTGCAAGGTTTTCCAGTCATCTTCTTTACTCCCTGTCGCTGCACTGCCATCATCAGCCAATAGTGAGGGTGCTCGGAGAATCTCCGCCACAGTGTCTTCATCAAAACTCAAACCTGGGGTGTCCATATCGAGTGGTGGGAGTGCGTCCTGACAACTACTCTCAGTGTAGTGTAGTGTAGGGATGCACTTAAAAGATATGTTCAAAACTACAAAGAAGAAAAGATACAGTAATGTCCCACGGCTAGCCGCCGTACTTCAAATTGTCACACAAAAAGGATTGGGGACCGGGAGCAATTTAGAAAGAAAAGGAGGTCCAGTACCCGTTCTCCCACAAGATAACGTGTATACACTAGGGGGGTAACAGTTCCTCTGGACTCAGGGAAGTAGTAACCAAATTTTGGTTTCTAAGACTCACAACAGGTTGGATCTATATTTGTGATGGGGGAATTTTTCCTTTTGAATGTAGTGCCCTCTCACACCCTTGCGAGTGTCATGCTTCATCATCGGGCGTTGCTCCTCGTGGGGGTGGCGATGCAGTCCCTCACGGGCCCCGCGAGAGGGCTCTTTAGCGGAGATCTTTTAAGGAGACGCCGCAGTTGTGCATGTGGGTGTGTGGGCCTCGTGAAAAAGGTGAGTGGGTGTTTCTTAAAATTACCAAACGGTACCCAGAACCTATGTTTATTCAGGGGTCCATATGGTAAATTAAAAGGGGTGTGGATCCTGGAGCTCCTCTTAAGAACAAATACAGAGGGCGGATGTGTGACTAACCGCTGCTCTCAGGATGAGTGCTGTAATGAAAACATCATACATAAAACAAGGTCAACATGTTTCGCGCTCTCAAGTGGTCCCTTAAGGGATCCTATGGCGCTTCGTCAGGACCGAAATCTAAATGAAAAACCAACAACACGGATCAGGTTCCAGGAAGGAAAGAGCCTGTGAACCTGTAATACCTTAATCTTAAGGAGTATAGCGTCCTTGCGCTGATGGGAACTCTCACTGTAGGTACCTATCCCCAACCTGGTGAGACAAAGAAATATAGAGGAAGAAAAACATACACACATGAAAGTTATGCTAGAATGTGGGGTAATCATAGTTACAATGGTGTGTTATACTGCTTACTCACACACTCTATGGTGTGCTATGCCGTTCTCGCATGCACACTGTATATACACATTGTCATATTGCCCAGCTTAAAAAATGATGAACATGAGGAAAGTATCTCTCGGTGCAGCTGACCATGGTGCATGGGGGTGGTGTCTATAGGTGCTATCAGTGATAGGGTCCCCTATAATTCCCTCATGCACATTGCCGGCTGTAACTGGTTACACCCAAACGAAACCGGGTGAGGTTTGATTCAGAATCACTGTTAATAGGTGCAGGTAATGCGTAAAAATGAATATCGAGACAAGAGCCAGAGTCACGTTGTCAGGGGTGATCGTGTTGGTTGCTCGGGTCCTGAAAGGACTGTGCCCTTACCACAGATGATAGTATGCCCGTACGGTGATTCTTGTGCATACATACGCTGTCAAACATTTTCTATGTGCGCCCGTTGGAATGGTGAGGGGACGCACAGGGTAAACACATGCAAATAAACACATACATTCTCATATGCCTACCCCTCTGTTAAGGAGATCAGGCTCCGTCGGCACCCTCTCGGTTGGAGGCTGAGTAACTGTGTGGGAGATAGATGGAAGCATAATCAATGGGGTGGTGCCGGGGGTAAAAGCGCCGACTAATCGTCGGACTCGGGCAGAGTGTGCCCAGCCGACCGGAGCGCTCTCCTCGCAGTGACAGGTGCTCACATGTGCTCGCCTCTCTCGGGTCCAATGACCTACCCCTCCGTCGTGGTGTATCGGAACCGAAGTGGAAGGGTCGGCTGCGCTCGTTTATATCCACCATTGATGTAAAGCCGTCCGGATTGTGTGGGCGGGTCTGCGCGTGATGACGCGCTACGTGAGGGGAGTGGCTGCGGCAACAAGTGAAGTCTCGCAAAAAGAGAGAGTAAACATGGCAGCCATCTTAGCCTGGGGTAAAGGTGCCTGTACCAGGAGTCTATGATAAGCGTGTACCTAATATGGGGCGCTATAGTTGACGGATTGATTATTAAAACGGTGAAATATTGATGACAACCTTAGTGAGAACGAAGTTATGGTTTAAAAATGTGGTGTAAGGTTTACCAAACTATGGAGAGGAAAGCTTGGGTCACTGAAGGTGGTCAACTGCTAAAGTATTATCATGGCAATCTCCAAGAATGAAGCTACTCTCCTGGGCATAGTTGCGCACGGTCTCTGCAGTTGCATAGACAGTTCAGTGGTGTGCTGCGTTCTATTTTGTAAAAGCTCAGGAATAATGCCTTCGTTTTATGTGCCCTGTATGCGCTGGAGGACACCAGAGGGGGGGTTATGTTTAAGTAGAACTCTTGGAGAAAGGTTTGGGTTTTGTGCCGACGCCAGCTGAAAATTCATTCCGACTACACCAAGAACTCCACCAATTCTTCAGGAAAGTGAGACTGAAGGCCTTTTTTCAGAATAAACCTGATACTCCACCCACGGAGACCGGCCTCAAGAAACAATCTAAATTCACCCCCACAGCTGCTATGACACCCAACGAAGTCCTCACATTTGAACAGGCCATCCTCAAGGACGTGGCCGCGATGAACCTAAAACGTCCTTTCAACAACCTCTCTAAAGAGGAAAGAACCAGTCTCAAGTCTATCACGGAAGACACTGACATCATTCTAAAACCAGCGGACAAAGGCGGTGCGATCGTCATTCAAGACATGGATACTTACGATACAGAATGCAACCGCCAACTATCGGATACGACATATTATAAGCCCATTACTGAAGACCCCACGACACGCCTGATCACCCGAATAAGAAGCGTCGTCAGCGAAGCAACCACAGAAGGCTGGATTTCACGACAGGAGGCTGAATTCCTTACCAACGAGGACCCACGGACGCCTTATTTTTACACTTTACCAAAGATCCACAAAGGAGTCAACCCTCCACCGGGCCGCCCGATTGTGTCAGGCATCGACTCGGTCCCAGAACCACTTAGCAAGTTCTGTGACTTTTACCTACGTCCTTTAGTGAGCAAAACCCCGTCCTATCTCAGGGACACCACAGAGGTACTTAACCTGATAGAGAATTTCTCAGAACCAGGATCCATTGAGCTGCTGGTCACCATGGATGTGGAGGCTCTTTATACCAACATTCCCCAGGACGCCACACTGGAGGTACTTGAGTCCACTCTGCGGAACATCGAACCGTGGCCCTATGAGACACCGATATCATTTATCTGTGAATGCGCATCCATAGCACTCAAAGAAAATTTCTTTGCCTTCAAATCACAACTATACCATCAAATACAGGGCACCAGCATGGGAAGCTGTTAGAAATGGGGGTCTCTAGTTGGCAAGGACTTGCACCTCTGTCCAAGTAGGGACACTTCTTCCTAGTCAGGATAAGGGAGTTACACTCCTAAAATAACCCCTGCTCATCCCCTTGGTAGCTTGGCACGAGCAGTCAGGCTTATCTTAGAGGCAGTGTGTAAAGCATTTGCACAAAACCAACAGTAATACAATGTAAGCACTACGAACCGACACCACACCAGTTTAGAAAAATATCCAATATTTTTATATACTTAAAACAAGACCAAATACGATAAAAATCCACTATACAGTACTTCAAAAGTAGTTACTTCTCAAAATGTCTTTAAGTTGCAAAATACGTTGAAAAACACAGTTCGTACGAGTCGGTAGCTCGGTCCGAGCCTACCGCGATGCTGAAAACAACAGAGTCTCGCAGTTCCCGCTGACCGCGTCGGTACGGGCCAGCAACAGCGGGACAGATTCGTTCACAGTACCTTTCTTAGTGCGGCTCACACAGGCGTGCGAGTCGCGATGCAAAATGGAAGCGGTGCAAGGTGCGGTGTCCCTCGATGCGGTGCGAGCAGCGGCTCGGTGACGATCGTGCAGACGGCGTCAGTGAGACCAAGGCTGGCGGTGCAGGGCAAGCCGGTGCTCGATGTGGTGCTGGCAGGTTGCGGTGCGGGTGACAGAGCCGGTTGTGGCATTCGTCGCGGTGCAAGGTGCGGTGTCCCTCGATGCGGTGCGAGCAGCGGCTCGGTGACGATCGTGCAGACGGCATCGGTGAGACCAAGGCTTGCAGTGCAGGGCGAGTCGGTGCTCGATGCGGTGCTGGCAAGTTGCGATGCGAGCGACAGAGCCGGTTGGCGGGAATTGGCGCTGGCCAAGCCGGACAGCTGTGCATGACGAGTCGGTCACGGGTGTCGAGCCAGCAGCGACCGTGTCGGTGAGCCCAGGCCAGCGAGGTGAAGCGAGGCGATGCAGGTCGCGGTGTCTCTCAATGCGGTGCAGGCAGCGGCTCGGTGACGGAGTCGGTGAGACCAAGGCTTACGGTGCAGGGCGAGTCGGTGCGGCTTGCGGTGCCTTCAGGACACAAGGCCAGCGACGGAGTCGGTTGACAGAGTCGGTCGCGGTTCCCTCTTCTCTGTGGCAACTGAAACAGCAGTTCCAGGAGCGGTCGCAGAGGTTGGTGAAGTCTTTGCAGTCCCTGAGACTTCTTAACAGGAGGCCAGCTCGGTTCAGGCCCTTGGAGATACTCAGCACAAGTAGAGAAAGTTCAGTCCAGTCCTTTCACTGCCCAAGGCAGAAGCAGCAGCTGCAGGCCAACCCAACAAAGCAACAACACAGCAAAGGGGCAGTACTCCTCCTGGCAGCTCTTCCAGCTCTTCGTCTTGGCAGGTTCCTTGATTCCAGCGAGATCTAAAGTTCTGGGGTTTGGGTCCCCCTTTTATCCTCAATTTCTCTTTGTCCTCTGGAGGCAGAGGGGCCTTTGCCTGGTCCAAACCAGTTCTGGTGAGTCCTGGAGCACTTTGTTGACAAGTTTCCTTCCTTCCTTTCAGAGAGTAGGACAGGGACATCAGACGCACCACAGGAGGTGGAGCCAGCATTGTGGAGGGAAGGCACTGTCCTATTCAGGTCCCAGGTGCAACTCCTCCCACCCATCTGCATGTAGATGTTGCTATTCAGCCCTGTGCTGACCCACCCTGTCTCCTGGAGTCCCCCAGCCCCTGTCACTCACACTCCAGACAAGGAATACACAACCTAGCAGAGGCAGGCTTGGATGGTTAGACAAGAAAATACCTACTTTCTAAAAGTCGTATTTTCAAACACAGAATGTTAAAACCAACTTAACTAAAAGAAGCATTTTATCATTCTGAGTTCAGGCATAATAAACTCGAATTTCTACCATGTTCCCTGGGTCAGTTAGGATTATAGGATGTAATAATCAAACTGCCCATTCTGGCCTATGGAGAACAGGTAGCCTTGCAATAGTGAAAAACGAAGTGGGCTGTAATTCACTATCAGGACATGCCACACACACCAGGGCATGTCCTACCTTTCACATACAATGCACCCTGTCCACAGGGGTACCTTGGGCCTACTTTAGGGGTGACTAACATGTAGAAAAGGGAAGGTTTAGGGACTTGCAAGTGTGTGCACTTGCCAAGTCGACATGGCAGCCCCAGGCTGCACACAGGCTCTGCAATGGCAGGCCAGAGTTACACTTTACGGGCTGTTTGCGTGGGTGGCACAATCCAGTGCTGCAGCCCACCAACAGTATTTGATTTATAGGCCCTGGCACTCGCAGTGCATTTTACTAGGGACTGACACATAAATCAAATAGGCCAATCATGGAAACTCCAATCCATAACACATTTTCTACAGGAGCACTTGCACTTTCCCACTGGACAGCAGTGAGGAAAGTGCGCAGAGTCATTACACCAGCAAAAACAGAGTCAAAACCAGGAGGTCAGAAAGCAAAAAGTCAGGGGAAACACGCCAAAATATGCCAAGTCTAACAGAAGCACTTTTGCTCCCAGTCTGGCCTGCCTTTACATGGCTGCCTTTGAAGAGAAACATATTCTAGGAGGGACCAACCCATACCGACAGAACATTTTGATGTGGCGTCGCTTCATCGACGACATCATCCTCTTCTGGAGAGGGGACGAAGAACTATGCATCACGTTCTGCAATTGGGTCAATACTCTGGATCCTTTCTTAAAATTCACGAGCACAAGATCGCGGGACAAGATTCCCTTTCTAGACTTACTCATATCTCTGGACAACGGCTCCCTGCATACAACCAACTACAGGAAGCCCACAGACAGGAATAGTCTTCTTATCTATGAGAGCCACCATCCCAAGGCACTTAGGAATAACCTACCAGTCGGCCAATTCCTACGCCTTCGGAGGAACTGTGACACCATCATGGAATTCGAAAAACAATCAGAAATTCTAAGAGACAATCTGATAAAATGCAACTACCTCAGGAACATCATACGCCAGGCGCACAAAAGAGCAAGAAACAACCCGCGAGCTGCCCTCCTGGAAGTGAGGGAAAAGCCCAAATCAGAAATGATTACATGTGTCACTACATTGACGCCCAGTTCGAACAGAATTCAAAAAGTAGTGAGGAAACACTGGGACATATTGAGGACCGGCACCTTCGAACCTGGCCCCCCACCAGTATTTGCATTTAAACGCACGCAGAACCTGAGGGACCACTTAGTCCACACCCGACCAAAGCCACCGCTTATAAGACAACCCACACTCTGGGCCTTACCGCCCGTGGTGGGTCACTTCCCCTGCGGTTCCTGCTCCACCTGCGCCGAGACCACAGCCTCCAAACAAATTGACCTCGGTCTAGCCACACCCTGGTGCCAAACCAGACACACTAACTGCAACACCAAGAACTGTATATACACCATTCTTTGCCCCTGTGGCAAAAGATATATCGGCATGACAACCAGACAGGTGAAGATAAGAATTGGCGAACACAAAAGTACAATATGAAGGGGTAAAACCAATACTAAGTTGCTCAACCATTTCTTGGAACAGAAACATCCCGCCAACAGTATGAGGTGGACTATTATTGATTCAAACCCCAACTGGACCAACAGAACCCTGTTTAGGCAAGAACAACGATGAGTCCACAGATTACAACATGACACGGAGGGACTTAATGACGAGATCCCGTGTGCAGAATTGATATTCTGATACATTACACCACTGCTATAGGGAGGAGCGTCTGATGTTATTTAAACATAACCCCCCCCCCCTCTGGTGTCCTCCATCGCATACAGGGCACATAAGACGAAGGCATTATTCCTGAGCTTTTACAAAATAGAACACAGCACACCACTGAACTGTCTATGCAACTGCAGAGACCGTGCGCAACTATGCCCAGGAGAGTAGCTTCATTCTTGGAGATTGCCATGATAATACTTTAGCAGTTGACCACCTTCAGTGACCCAAGCTTTCCTCTCCATAGTTTGGTAAACCTTACACCACATTTTTAAACCATAACTTCGTTCTCACTAAGGTTGTCATCAATATTTCACCGTTTTAATAATCAATCCGTCAACTATAGCGCCCCATATTAGGTACACGCTTATCATAGACTCCTAGTACAGACACCTTTACCCCAGTCTAAGATGGCCGCCATGTTTACTCTCTCTTTTTGCGAGACTTCACTTGTTGCCGCAGCCACTCCCCTCACGTAGCGCGTCATCACGCGCAGACCCGCCCACACAATCCGGACGGCTTTACAGCAATGGTGGATATAAACAGGCGCAGCCGACCCTTCCACTCCGGTTCCGGTACACCACGACGGAGGGGTAGGTCATTGGACCCGAGAGAGGCGAGCACATGTGAGTACCTGTCACTGCGAGGAGAGCGCCCCGGTCGGCTGGGCACACTCTGCCCGAGTCCGACGGTTAGTCAACGCTTTTACCCCCGGCACCACCCCATTGATTATGCTTCCATCTATCTCCCACACAGTTACTCAGCCTCCAACCGAGAGGGTGCCGACGGAGCCTGATCTCCTTAACAGAGGGGTAGGCATATGAGAATGTATGTGTTTATTTGCATGTGTTTACCCTGTGCGTCCCCTCACCATTCCAACGGGCGTACATTGAAAATGTTTGACAGCGTATGTATGCACAAGAATCACCGTACGGGCATACTATCATCTGTGGTAAGGGCACAGTCCTTTCAGGACCCGAGCAACCAACACGATCACCCCTGACCACGTGACTCTGGCTCATGTCTCGATATTCATTTTTACGCATTACCTGCACCTATTAACAGTGATTCTGAATCAAACCTCACCCGGTTTCGTTTGGGTGTAACCAGTTACAGCCGGCAATGTGCATGAGGGAATTATAGGGGACCCTATCACTGATAGCACCTATAGACTCCACCCCCATGCACCATGGTCAGCTGCACCGAGAGATACTTTCCTCATGTTCATCATTTTTTAAGCTGGGCAATATGACAATGTGTATATACAGTGTGCATGCGAGAATGGCATAGCACACCATAGAGTGTGTGAGTAAGCAGTATAACACACCATTGTAACTATGATTGCCCCACATGCTAGCATAACTTTTATGTGTGTATGTTTTTCTTCCTCTATATTTCTTTGTCTCACCAGGTTGGGGATAGGTACCTACAGTGAGAGTTCCTATCAGCGCAAGGACGCTATACTCCTTAAGATTAAGGTATTACAGGTTCACAGGCTCTTTCCTTCCTGGAACCTGATCCGTGTTGTTTGTTTTTCATTTAGATTTCGGTCCTGACGAAGCGCCATAGGATCCCTTAAGGGAGCACTTGAGAGCGCGAAACATGTTGACCTTGTTTTATGTATGATGTTTTCACTACAGCACTCATCCTGAGAGCAGCGGTTAGTCACACATCCGCCCTCTGTATTTGTTCTTAAGAGGAGCTCCAGGATCCACACCCCTTTTAATTTACCATATGGACCCCTGAATAAACATAGGTTCTGGGTACCGTTTGGTAATTTTAAGAAACACCCACTCACCTTTTTCACGAGGCCCACACACCCACATGCACAACTGCGGCGTCTCCTTAAAAGATCTCCACTAAAGAGCCCTCTTGCGGGGCCCGTGAGGGACTGCAGCGCCACCCCCACGAGGAGCAATGCCCGTTGATGAAGCATGACACTCGCAAGGGTGTGTGAGGGCACTACATTCAAAAGGAAAAATTCCCCCATCACAAATATAGATCCAACCTGTTGTGAGTCTTAGAAACCAAAATGTGGTTACTACTTCCCTGAGTCCAGAGGAACTGTTACCCCCCTAGTGTATACACGTTATCTTGTGGGAGCACGGGTACTGGACCTCCTTTTCTTTCTAAATTGCTCCCGGTCCCCAATCCTTTTTGTGTGACAATCTTAATGGGTCATACCTTATCCCTAACTGGCTAGCCAAGCGCTAGCTTCATTTTATCATCTGCACTGCTTCTAGGTCTATTTTGCCTTTATGAAATACTTCCCTACATCACAATGAACCTTCAGTGACTAACTTGCTATGCCGTTTACTGCAGGTACTAGTAGATAATGGGCTTGAAAATTATTTCTAGAAAAAAAGCTCTCTCGACAGTAACTCACCCCAGTACACTTGATGTTCACTATAAAACACCTCAAACACTGCTAAACAGTTTTGTTACTTTTTTTTCTATCTGTCCATCAAACTGGGGAGTATTTTATGGTTTGTTTTAAGCATTTGATATAGATCCGACCCAGCAACTAAATGAGCTGTCTAGTGCTTCATACGGAACGTTTGTTTTGTAGCTGGAACATCTCAAACATTAGATGCACCAATCTATGGTGTGTGTAGCAGACAGTTAAGAAAGGCGATACCTCAACTTAAATACCTTCAGGCTTATTTATAAAACATTTCAAAGTAAAGTAAGTAAGTAAGTCAGTTTTTATATAGCGCAGCTACTCACCCTTACGGGTCTCAAGGCGCTGGGGGCCATCGTGGAAATTAAGTGAGCTATTGCCCAGAGTCACATGGTGCTGAGCTGAGCTGCCGCCGGAGGCGGGGATCGAACTGTGAACCCTGTGCTCCGAAGTCAGCTGCCCTGGCCGCTGCACCACACCTCTCCAATTTCAAATACCTTGAAGTGTTTTGTTAGTCCTTTCTTTCTGCCTAGCTGACTGGTCATTGTTTATTTAGGTATTTGATATAGCGCAGAGGTAGGAACAAGGGTTGGTGGAGTGCTCCACAGAGAATGTTTACTGTGTAGCAAGAGCATTTCCAACATTAGATGCTGTACATAGGACGCTGCGGTGTATGGCATGCAGTAAGACCGGATTGCACAAGTCAACATTTGGTGAGGGTCTGGGAACAAGTAATAAGGAAGTACTGGACAGCATGCTACGTTTACCTGGCAAGTATATAAACATTTGCTTTTAAACACTTTATGTTACAGTGAACGTTTTCCAGATTGGTTCCTGACAGAAACCAACCAAGGGATCAAGGAAACCTTGATTATTGAAAAATGAGCACATTCATTGCATTTACAATAACTACAAACTTAATATTAATGTGATATTTAGCGGAGGTATCAAGCTTGCTTTTCAGTCCCACTACTATATAACGAAGGGAGAAGTCATCGGCGTACAATAGACATGAAAGGAGATGCAATCCTATTTTTGGGACTCTGAAGTAATGTTACCAATAATACCAGAGAGAACCCGAACAGAGCGGACATCAAATTCCCGCCCTATTCGAGACCTGTAACGGATTTTACTTGGTTAGACAATCTACCATCCATAGCAAGCTCGACTTGGACCCAATTTCCAGACTGCAGTAACTGAAGCACCGCTAAAAGGAATCTTAAATTACTTCAATGTGTCGCACTGGATAGAATGGTCTTCTCTATCGAAATCAACAAAGCAGCAGCATAACCATAACCTGCCTGTCACTTTAAGTGACCTCCAAGCATCTGACCAGAGTGCCAAGCAGTGATCTATTGTACTATGCACACTACAGAAACTTTCCCATTAAAAGGGAATGATGTTATAATCTTCCGACTAAGGGGTAGATTACGATGTTGTTCGGAAAGGCTCCGAATGGCATTCGATTAGTCCGAATCCGATTCGGAACCCGCCTTTACGACCGACTGTCACTTTTCCCAACAACAGATTACAATGACAAGAAACCGTTTGGGCTGTCCGAATCGGTTCCGAAGGGGATTCGAATTTAGAAGAAAAAAAAGGAAAGAAATAAGGTGCAGGTTTGTTCCAAATTGCGCATTCGAAGTTAACTTCATTTGCTCTGAAACAATCTGCCACCCTCCAGAAAAATGTAGTTAACTCTCCTAGTAACATCAGTCAATTTATTCCAGCTATGTTCAAAATATTCTTCTTATAAAAGTCCTAGTTTTCACTTCTTAAGCATGCCAAGTGATTTAAGGTTACTATTTATCCAGCTCTGAACTATCCGGTTGTGCAAGAAGGCAATCTAGACGTGGGTCTCTAAAACCAGGCTTCAAGGGCTTATCACCCGAACCAAATCCATTTCCTTGTGGTTTGTGATTCAAGACACTTTATTTGATTAGAGTATTCAAATAAACAATTACCTTTAGTTTTCAAAATTTCTGTAAGGGGGTTTTGCTACTTTACTTCCATTATTTGATAGAAACATTTAACGTCAACTTGAATTTGCAATTGAGGGTAGTATACAGATTCTGTGCCCCTGCCCGAGATATGTTACTAAAAACATGAGGATAGTGTTTTGGAAGATTACAAATAAAGGGGAAATTATCACCACCCTCAGTATCTATCACCTTATCTGAAAATGTGGTGAAAATGTTTAATCAAATACGAAAATATAGTCAATAGGGGTATTTAATATTCCCACCAGGATAGATCTTATGAGCCGGACAATTACCGTATAATAACAAAGGAAATACTGCAGGTAAACATAGTTGAAGGTGAAACTGGAGTCATTTGTGCTTTTTAACACAGCTTCTTCCTTTTCTGGTAGCTTGGGCCGAGAAGAAAAATAAACTGCTAGAGAGAGGAGAAAACAAAAACTAAGGCTATGCAAATTCTATACAGTAAAAATTAAGTTGGTGGAAAAACAGAGGTCTAGAAGTTAATAAAAAATAACACAAATGTAATAAGCAGCAGATATTTTTTTAAATGATGTAGCATGTGTGGATTGATGAAGCCAAGCAGGAATGAGAAAAAGATGGTCAAAATTTAGGATGCATGTGAAGGATAAAGATTCATTAAACAATTCCAGACACACCAAAGGTGCTTTCAATTGAAGAATACCTTCCAAAACCTGCTCGGGTGCAATGTGTAGAATGTTGGCTCCCTAAAAGCAGGAATCACAGTTTTACACAAATGTTTATCAGATGGTTGATTCCCAAGTGGAAACTTTGAAACATCGGTACTCCAAGAGAGTGGCTTTCCGTAGTAATATATGGACCAAGAAGGGGAACTGGAATGTGTGTAAGACTGTGCCCCATGAACTGTTCAGGGTGTAATTCTTGGGTTAGGCAGAAGGGGTTTGGGAGGAGGACGTCACGACTCAACCAGGGAGAGAAGCCCTTTTATCAAGGTTCCGGGTGGGGCAGGGGGCCGCACTTCACTAGGTTGCATACCTGCCAGAGAAGAACCATCTCAGACTGGGCCATGATAAGCAGTAGAATAAAAATGTAGCACTTAATACTGTAGCTGCCATGTTAGAGCGGTAAATTC
Organism: Calotriton arnoldi; assembly: GCA_963921515.1. Lineage (NCBI taxonomy): Eukaryota > Metazoa > Chordata > Amphibia > Caudata > Salamandridae > Calotriton > Calotriton arnoldi. The sequence continues at coordinate 381,712 of CAWUFW010002020.1, read as the reverse complement.
AAGCATTTCTGGTTGTAATGGTGCGTCTTGTGTTCACTTCATGTGAGTGACAAAAGCTTATGTTACAGGCAGCACACTTAATGTTTTGTACCACATGGTCAAGACTAGACTTAACAGCAAAAGGCATTAACTTGGCCCTATAAGTCAAAATGTCACACTTCATATACAGTTAACATTTTTGCACTGGCATCGGTCTTGATGCCCTCTCTGAATGCTAATAACGGAGACTGACAGGAACGGCCTTTTATTCAGTGGCGGTCAGTAAATTTGTCAGGGAGGAGGCAGGCCACACACGCATACACTCACTCACACCCATGCATTAACAAACATGCACACAAATCCCCATTCCCAAATTTATATGTGCATGCACCAAACATTCAGAAACAAAAAACGTACCTGTCCTGCAGCTTCGAGAGAGGAAAGCACTAGAGATACAAGGAGGGTTGGGACTGACTGCTGCCTTCTCTCACTCATCACAGACTGGGACGGGTCAGTGAGACTGCTGACCCCACTCTGTGACGAGATGTCACTGATTGACACTCTGCCCTGGCCACTTCAGGGCTTAAAACTGAAGCGCCCAGGTCCGAGGCAATCGATGACGCTCCCCCTCATCGCGAGGGGGAGGGCCATGAGGAAGTTTTGCCTGGCTGAAAAGGTCACGCCAATAGGGCTGTGAAATCCTCAGCCTGGCAAAGTTCAGCTCAGGCAGCCAGGAGCCTGCGCATTTAGCGCACGTCTCGCTCCTGGTTGCCTGACCTCAACAAGAAGTGTGTCTGTCAGGCTGAACTTTGCTCAGCCGGACAGACATTCTTCTTCTGTGGAGAAAGGTTGGGGGGCGCGGACCCTTTGCCCATGTGGACGGGCCTCAGTTGCTTTTGTTGTATTCCTATTAGGTAGAACCCAACCACAAAAAAAAGGAAGCTACACTTTACCAGCCTCTAGTAATTGATTTTGAATTGAAACTCTGAGATTTCTTCCCGTTTCCAGCGCTCTAGTGTTTTCCAGCTAGAGTCATGCAACAGAATTAACATTGCATACATAACAAGCATTGGCATAGCCAATAGGTCTCGCCTTTGGGACCTTATGTGTTTAGCCAGAACTTTTGGCTATGTTGTAGAGCGTTGTGGCTGCTATGCATTATGTTGAAAAGTTATATTGAAAAGTGTGAAGCATTTTTGTTACCTTTATACAAACGAAGACGACATTATATACAACTGAAAAACCTGATAAAAAAAGATTTTAACATAAAAAATGTCTTCTACTTTTTTTGTACTTGCACTGCTGGCAACTTTTTCCTGCACTGAGTGGTATTGTGTGGAGTGTATGTTGCATTCAGTAGAGTGTAATTATGTGGCGTGTAATTATGTGGCACTGAGTGCTATTTGGAGTGTATGTTGCATTGAGTGCAATATAATTATGTAGCATATAATTATGTGGCACTGTGTGGTATTATGTGGAGTGTATTTATGTTGCATTGAGTAGAGTGTAAGTATGAGGCATGTAATTATATGGCACTGAGTGGTATTATGTGGAGTGTATTTATGTTGCATTGAGTAGAGTGTAATTATGTGGCACTGAGTGATATTATGGGGAGTGTATGTTGTATTCAGTAGAGTGTAATTATGTGGCGTGTAATTATGTGGCACTGAGTGGTATCATTTGGAGTGTATGTTGCATTGAGTGCAGTGTAATTATGTAGCAAGTAATTATGTGGCACTGAGTGGTATTGTGTGGAGTGTATGTTGCATTCAGTAGAGTGTAATTATGTGGTGTGTAATTATGTGGCACTGAGTGGTATTTGGAGTGTATGTTGCATTGAGTGCAATGTAATTATGTAGCATATAATTATGTGGCACTGTGTGGTATTATGTGGAGTGTATTTATGTTGCATTGAGTAGAGTGTAAGTATGTGGCGTGTAATTATATGGCACTGAGTGGTATTATGTGGAGTATTTATGTTGCATTGAGTAGAGTGTAATTATGTGGCGTGTAATTATGTGGCACTGAGTGGTATTATGGGGAGTGTATGTTGTATTCAGTAGAGTAATTATGTGGCGTGTAATTATGTGGCACTGAGTGGTATTATTTGGAGTGTATGTTGCATTGAGTGCAGTGTAATTATGTAGCAAATTATGTGGCACTGAGTGGTATTGTGTGGAGTGTATGTTGCATTCAGTAGAGTGTAATTATGTGGCGTGTAATTATGTGGCACTGAGTGGTAGTAGGAGTGTATGTTGCATTGAGTGCAATGTAATTATGTAGCATATAATTATGTGGCACTGTGTGGTATTATGTGGAGTGTATTTAGACCTATTGCATTGCAGATGCTTGTTCCTTCTTCCATTACTGGTGCGCAGACCTACGTACCTATGCATCAGTAGAGTCCCAAAGTGGCTGCGAAGGAGCGACCCTTGCGTCCGGCTCCTGTCAGGCTGTCGTCACCTTAAGGCGATGACGAGTTCTCCAGTGCTTACTTGTCTGTGTCTATGGGGGCTTACTCTGCACTTCTGAGATTGTAGTTCCTGCGACTGAGAATTTGGAGAGACAGCCAGAGAAAGAGAGCTACAGCCTACTTTGCTGCTGAGTAACGCTCACCCCGAGTGAACCATCTTTCATTGACTGGATCTTAATTGCATTTATATAGCGCCTTGTAGCTCTGCGGGTTCTTCCGAACGCTTACCACAGAGAACGAATGAGGGAAACGGGGTAGGGGGAGAGGACTTGTGGGTGAGCGCGAACTCCACCCGGCGGGTTTCAAAGCGCTAGTTGGAAAATAATAAAAGATTCTGGATGAGTTTGAAAGTGAGACAATGCCGAAAGGGGGAGGAAAAATTGAGAAGAGGGGGGGGAGAGAGAGATTTAGAGAGAGAGATTGAGAGAGAGAGAGAGAGATTTAGAGAGAGAGAGATTTAGAGAGAGAGAGATTTAGAGAGAGAGATTTAGAGAGATATTTAGAGAGATTTAGAGAGAGAGAGAGAGATTTAGAGAGAGAGAGAGATTTAGAAAGAGAGAGATTTAGATAGAGAGATTTAGAGAGAGATTTAGAGAGAGAGATTTAGAGAGAGAGATTTAGAGAGAGAGATTTAGAGAGATTTAGAGAGAGATTTAGAGAGAGGGAGATATTTAGAGGGAGATTTAGAGAGAGAGAGATTTAGAGAGAGAGAGAGAGAGAGATTTAGAGAGAGAGAGAGAGATTTAGAGAGAGAGATTTAGAGAGAGATTTAGAGAGCGATTTAGAGAGAGAGATTTAGAGAGCGAGAGAGATTTAGAGAGAGAGAGATTTAGAGAGAGAGATTTAGAGAGAGAGAGATTTAGAGAGAGAGAGAGAGATAGAGAGATTTAGAGAGAGAGAGAGATAGAGAGATTGAGAGAGAGAGATTTAGAGAGAGATTTAGAGAGAGAGAGATTTAGAGAGAGATTTAGAGAGACAGATTTAGAGAGAGATTTAGAGATATATTTAGAGAGAGAGAGATTTAGAGAGAGAGATTTAGAGAGAGAGATTTAGAGAGAGAGAGAGATTTAGAGAGAGAGAGAGATTTAGAGAGAGAGAGAGATTTAGAGAGAGAGATGTAGAGAGAGATGTAGAGAGAGAGATTTAGAGAGAGAGATTTAGAGAGAGAGATTTAGAGAGAGAGAGAGATTTAGAGAGAGAGAGAGAGAGAGAGAGAGAGAGAGAGAGAGAGAGAGAGAGAGAGAGAGAGGATTGGCTTTTAAGGAATCAGCAATGAAAGGGCCAGTAGGTGCTTGCTCGGGACTGTGCATAGGGGCCGGGCGGAGGAGGGGAGGGGCTTCACTGGTCAGGACGGTGCATTGAACATAGGTGGAACCCTTGGATTGCCCACAAGAGCTAACTGCTCAAAATTCTGCACGGAACACTAGGGGCGAACTGCTCAGGAGTGTGCACGAAACAGCAAACTGCCGTATCAGGATTGTGCACCTAACATAGCAGACTGACTGCTCAGGATTGTGCACCTAACATAGCGGGCTCACTGCTCAGGATTATGCACCTAACATAGCGGGCCGACTACTCAGGATTGTACACAGGTAGGGAGAACATTGCTTTGGATTGCGCACAATTAGATGGGTGAAAACTATTCAGAATTTCGCACAATTTGTTAGGGAGAAAGAAGCCTGTTCAGGATTGTGCACAATTAGGTAGGGAGAACACTGCTCAGGACTGTACATACTTCGGTATAGAGAAGCAGCTCTAACAGTTAAGCCACTAAGAGGGGGCATAAGTGGGCACACAGCAACCCTGCCTACCAAGAGAGGGATGGGCTCCTTAAAGACGGGACGGGATGAATACTCATTGCGAATTCACCAATTCCGAAACAAAACATAATGGGCAGAGTAAAAACACAAAACACCAAAGTAAAATAACTAAATCCAGCCAAATCTGTGACGCCTGGTGTAGTCTCCATTCTCAAAGACTAAAACTTAGCCCGAGGCCGACCAAACAGTCAGCGCACACAACATTGGGCTAGCCACTCCTCCCCGACCACCCACCTGCCCACAACCAAACCCTTCTTCTGCTTCTCGCAGTGCGAGAAGCAGAAACCTAAAATGGTATTAATACCATTTTAGGTTTCTGCTTCTCGCACTGCGAGAAAGCAGGGGGGCAACGCTCCTCCGCCCACATGGAGGAGCCGCCCCTGCCTTAGTGTCCAGGCAGCTATGGATTTGGTAAAGTCAGATGGCTCTGGAGCACCACAGATCAGCCTACTTATAACTAATTACATTTAACTATCAGTCACACTCAATTCCATTACGGTATCACTTCCTGTCTTTCGAATAACAGGCCATGGGCCAACGCCTCTTCACTTGTTCACTGCAAGCCGTAAGTAAGGCCAAAGGAGGCCACCACTTCACAAGTACTTCTTCACCAGGCCTGTAAGGATGAGAAGCCTAGGTGGCATTAAACCAGGACTTACGGTATCACTCTGGCAGTGAATCCAGGCACTGCTTTGAATGCCCTAGGCTCCGGTTTTTGAATAACAGATGTTGACTGCATTACATTTACTCCTGAGGGAGATGTCTCTCTTGGTCAGTTCCTCTGGTGAGATACCATGAGCTTGAAAATTGATGAGAAGCCCAGTCTCTTTTCCACGATTATTGGGATTGCTTGTTAAGATTGCAGGTTTACAATGTCTCAACCTCTCAAACCTTGGGGGTCAGAGTCATGGAGTCTGAAGCCACCTGATGTCGGACGGTATAGCTCGCCCCACCCAGGCTTTCTGTGCTGCAGGAAGGACAGAGTTCACAACCAGTGCTTCGGGTAAATCACAAAAACTCCCTGAGAAGGCTTTCATTCTTGATGCAAATCCCTGTCTACCTTTTTTCATAGCTATGGCTTTAGCATCAGAATCAATGGGCGGTTGGGAATAGAGGTGGATGAGCCACTGAAGGCTCGAGCCTGAAGCCGGGCTCATCTCGAGGTCCTGTGGGAACCTCAAGCCCATTCCACGCCGAGCTTTCATGTGGCTTCTGCAGGAGTACCTCTACCCAGGGTGTGACGTTACAGTTAGAGCAGCTGACTGTAGAACAATGGTTCGAGTATCAGCGTTGACTCAACATCCCGTGATTCTGGGCAAAACACTGCATCTCTATGTGCTAACACTGCACATGCTCTTGTGTGACGTAACTGGTGCTCATGTAAGGCGCTCCAACATCATTAGGTAGACTTTGCACTATTTTTTCTTTTAAATGCACTGAGCGGCAAAAACAAAGCCTTAACATAGGGAAAGGCAAAACGAAACCGAGTTACTGGCTGATCAGCGCGAATTGAAACAAGAAAGAATAAATCGCAGCTTCGACGCTTAAATTGTGTGATTTTAGGTAAATATTTAATTTCACCAACACTTTTTTCTCCCATTTTGGAGTATGAAAGCACTTTCAAATATTTGACTTCAGACTACCAGCTGAACAAAACTATTACTTTCAACAAGTACTTCTCAGCGCAGGGCTGTAATGTCAAAGAATCCACGTTAAAGAAATGCACTTTTTTAAGATTTTAAAGAGACTTTCCTATTTTACGTGATGTTTGTTGTATAATTAACACAGCAACATGTTCAGGTTGTGCACGGGCTCTGGCTCGCCCACCTCTAGTTGGGAACACCCATGTACCACCTGTGAATGGTCTCTGGAAGCGCAGTGGCACAAGTCACTGGTTACGAATGACTTCTCTATACGGCCGCGGGGCGGACGGCTTTAACGAAGAATGATTCTCCTCCCCGGGTCCGAGGCCCGGCTCTGCAAGGACTGAGGTCCCCGATAGCTTGTATGTTTAGGGGACGCATCATAGCTCCCACAAGCACGCGATCTTCGGCACACCGCCTCTTGACCGCTCGTACATACACCGATGGCGCTATGAGTAGCGCCGCATGGCTCCGAGACCACCTCGAAGCGCTGCACAGCCGCCTCTTCTGCGGCTGCTTTGAAACCTCGGTGGGCGAAGTTGCGGGGGAGTCAGAGGAGCAGATAATTAGCGCCCCGGCCGCTCGTGAGGAATCAATTAAAAACAATCATTCCGTCGGAAGCTGGAACCGGCAGCGCCGGCTCGGAGCACGCCTCGCTCCCTCGCCTTGGCGCGGCTCCCGGCCCTGCTTGGCCTCGCTTCAGCAGCTTCCCTCTGCCGGGAAGGAGAAAGGGGGCGCCGCGCCTCCCTCTTGAGGGATGGGTGACGGGAGCCTGCTGAAACCCACCGACTGCTGAGAGTTAGGGTCCTTGTTCGAGAGACCACAACCACACGTGGCGTAACGCAAGGCTTCGTGGGTCTACGTGACGTAACAAGGCGTAACGCAAGGCTTCGCGGGCCCGCGTGGCGTAACGCGAGGCTTCGAGGTTCCGCGTGACGTAACAAGGCGTAGCAAGGCTTCGCGTTTCACACGTGACGCAACAAGGCGTAACGTAAGGCTTCCCGGTTCACACGTGGCGTGACTGCCGTAAGGCTTCGCGTTACGCCAGACTTGCCTGGAGGCGTGGATAGGCCCTAACGTAGGGTAACATGGGGTTACGCCAGACCAAACTGGAAGGTATGGATAGGTTCATAAGTTGTACGGCAGCTTAACGGCGGGAGGGGACGTAATTTTTAGACGGAACAGGTGCCAGGGACCGCTCCATTCTGGCATAGCTAAGTTACGAACTTTCAACCGTATTTGAGATGTGTGGAACATTTATGATTTTCCCAACAACATTACAGTAATCGAGATCGATTTGCAACTATTTCAACGTCACTTGTCCTTGTCCCAGTCTTTTTGTTTGAGATGATTTCTATCTTTCAGACAGGAGAAAGAGCAGAAGGCGAAGGAACAAACTTCGCCCACCCATGTTGGTGCCATAAATCCTAGCCTCATGCATGCCAACATTTTAGAGCAGGAAAGTGGGAGATTTTGAAAACAATTGGGGGAATTGTATTTCCCATTGACTTCTATTGAAGCAGAGGAAATTTTAGGCGGCAGACACTAAAAAGAAAAACATATTTAGCTTTAAAAAAATGTGACTCCTGTCGGAGCCAGGTCGGCTAGCATGCATGTTCTGCCCGAGTGACTTCTTTTTTTTTCTCTTGACATGACAGAGATGAGGACAGGAAGTTGTGACGTATGACGGGCTTGGGTCTTCACGTCATACCTAAGAACTGCTTTGTGCTGGGCACTGAAGGCTGTACAACATGCTTACGGTCCAACAGTAGGGAATGCAGTGATTCTCCTCTAGGTCGATCAAGGACTCGTGGCGGGCAGAGACTCCAGGCCGAGCGGTGAGTTAATTACCATGGTGTGCAACTGTCACAACGGCCACACAAGAGGCCAAACCATACAACAGTGCAAATTAACATAACATGTGTATTTATAAAGCAAAGCACATGTTTAACTGTAAGTATCTTGGCGCTGAATAACAGATGTTTATTGTTACCCAACTCAATTACATAGATGGGGTTTCAAGAAGACACAAAAGAAGCAAGGTGGCACATTAGTAGTGTGATAGTTTACTACACATTTACCCCTTTGAAAGAAACCAACCATGCACCGTTCAGATACCAGGAGGAGGATTGATAAGGACAGACCCAACATCAGAGGAATAATGAAATGGAAGGAAGCTATGTCAAAGGTGACCTCATAGCAACAGAGCCTAAAGGAAGGACACCATAGATCAGCCCCACAGAAGGGCTCCACTCCCACCCATCAATGTAACACAGGCAGGAATAGTCCCCAAAAGGGTCACACCCAACATCAGCTCTTCAGTCCATGCCCGGTGCAGCAGCCCCAAGATCCACACGGGGTTTGTCTAGGTTACGTTCCCACACCCAGTCTCAGATGACCTTACAGATGGGCGCTTCCCCCTCAGCCTCACTAGGAAGTCATCCAGAGTTTCCTGGCAACCTTGATGTTTCAACACACGTCTAACCACTCTTTGGACAGTTGACACCCTCCTATGATGGGTCATAACACTACGAAGATTAACTTTCACAGTTTTCACTGGTTTACCATCCCTGAGGTCCCCTTTCACAATCATACCCGGTTTTAGGATCCTGGCCCACTCCCCTACCACGAAGACAAGGGCTCGAGCATCATTCCATCAATCATACTTGACTTTCGCCTCCATTTCCTTTCCTGCCAACTTTCCAGCATCTGTTTCACATTTATACCCAGGATCTTTTACATATCACCGCTTTCAGTATCACGACGGATAAAAAATAGCTTAAAATCACGGTAAGGGGGATGACGGACTAAGGGCGAGTTTCACTCTGAAACATGTAGTTTTGGGATGGTTTTGGCATCTGTGATATTACGCGGTTATATATATTTTGAGACTGCAGAGCAGCAGGATACATATTGGGTACGCGTCGCAAGATTTAACTACTTGTATACCGGCGTATATACTTGGCAACACAGGCGAATATGTTTTCTAGCTGAGTTTGAGTTTTGATAAAGAGTAATGCGTAGGAGCCGCAGAGTATTGACATGCGGACCTAGATTTTGAAACATTACTGATGGAATCCCTACGTTGATATAGACTGACTAGTATACTTTACATGGGTTGTACAACATACTGAATCACGCAGTGAAATATAGTAGCTTGCTGGTCCATTTTAGCTTATTTTTTTAAATATAAGGCAAACAGCGAGCAGTGCAGCATTAGAGAGGATCACTACACGTGGACTAATTTGAGACGTTAGAGATTTATGCTGCAATTGAAATTGACTTCATAAGTACATGGTTTGAGACATTCCCGGTATTATTTTGTTTTAGAAACTGAGCCTGTTGGGACGTAATGGGATCCCTTGGATATATGCACTACTACATTTGACGTAGCGAGAAACTGAATCCTTTTGTGGGTTGGAATTATCACCACAAAAGAAGTAGGTGGCGAGACTGACTTTAAGTTTGTATTAACAGCAGTGATTTTGTGACTAGCTGAACGTCGTACTTACTATTTGGTCCATATTTATGTTTTCCACAGGGATTTCTTCAAAGAGGACATAGGTATTTATCATACTCATCCGAAACCGCACATTGTGCTATATATAGGGTTGGTCACAGTTACTTGTTTCTTACCACTCCCCCGGGAATTCTCACTCCTGAAATTCCAATCACGATCCCAATCTTTTCCTGTGTAACACAATCGTTTTGACTAGTCTCCTCACAGATTGTTTTAGACATCACATATTTTCTCACTCCATCTATGCTTTTGGGAATCTGGATATCATTTTGTATCCTTTACTACAAACGGGACACTTCTGGAAGGAATCTTGGTTATGTATACCTTGTGGGTTATACCATGTGCATGTTGGAACAGATCCACTGACAATTTCTTTTTCACCTGCCACTTGGTTAGACTCTAGAAACGCCATGTATACCTAATATGTTATCAGGTGTTACATTGAATATCCGGTTTTGTTTCTTTTGTGCAGCCTTGATAAAGTCGCGGGACGAATTCCCTTGTAAGCGACGAAACACGCGTCGGCTGTCTGAAGACCCAGAAAATAAAAGAAAAGGAACAAGAATTCACTTACTTGTGTTGAATTTGTGCTCACACTACGCACTTCTACTATTACTGTGACATCACTTACGTGTGCTGAGGATTGTTCTTCTGTATGTTTAGTTGGCTCAGGCCGCTAGTTTTGGGGAGGTCAGTGGTTCTCCTCACCTTGCAGCACCGTGACAAAGATAGATAGCTAAAACACCAATTTTTGTGCTATTCTCCTGAGTGGCGCCCTCATTCCTAAACCAAATACCACTGTCCAGTTGCTTTACATTTAGAATTTAGCAGGCACCGGCACTTTATAGTGCAGATTGTGTGATTTCCATCTTTTTGACTGTCACCACCAGGTTTTACATGAGGGCAGAAAAAAAAACAATTAATGACCCCCACACTGAGGGCAAAAAAGCTCTGGGTGTGGGGGTTATTAGTTATTTGTTTTTAAACAACAAACTCCCACTCGGGAAAAACAAACGCTTTGTTAAAGTTTGATAAACGATGTTCAAAGCAGACAGCAGTCATCCACCAAATCTTTTGACCATGATGGCAGTTCCTATCAAGGTGCAGAGATCACTGCTGGTCCAATGGGGGTCTCCAAATTTGGAAGTACATCAGGGTGGTGGGCCTAATGACCTCCGCCACCCTGACGGATGAAGTACAAGCTTTCAAAATCGGGACCTTTCTTTGTTTAGTTCGGAATATGTCACTGAGTTGTGTGCAGCCCCCATTTCCCAGGCCTTTACTATTTTCCTGTTCAAACCTGGAAAGACCTCCCTATTCCTACACAGGGGGAAGCATGTCAAAGGGAAACATGCAATGCAAAATCTCAAGCAAAGGTCTTGTTGCAGGATATATATATATACACATATATTATCTACTGGCGGTCGCCAGTAGATAGTTATAGTTAGGACCTATTTTCCATAGGAAATCCGCAACATTCTATTTGAAATAACTCTTGCGTCGGTTGACGAATCTTCGCGAAATTTTCAAACGTTATGGCCCTCTCCGGTCCGCTCCTACCCTGAAAGTTTCGGGTGATTCGTCAAGCGGGGCCGAGAAAAAAGGGGGTCCCAAAACGTGTTTTCCCCATTCATTTTCCCATAGGAAACTTTAGCCACGGCTACAGCTCGAACTGCTGAACGCAATTACACCAAATTTGGCAAAGAGGTAGTTCTTGGTTCAGAAAGAACCCTTTTTGTTAAATGGTGTAAATCCGTTCAGTAGTTCCTGTGAAAATCAAAAGGAAAATCACATATATATCTATGGCCGCGTCGGATTCGCGCACCCTCCCGATCACGAGCTGCATGCTAACTGGCTGTCAACACTCCAAATCAGGAAGTGTTGGCAGCCATTTTGTCCCTCGGTAGAACCGAGGCAGAGAAACAAGTGCGCAAACGCACAAAGGGGGCAGGGTAGAAACACCCTGACCCCCTAGGTCTGCTCAGGGGTCCCACAAGGACCCCCTGGGCAGAAAAGCATTTTTTTTTTAAATCGGCGGGATGCGCTTAGGGTGCGCGGATCCCGCCGATAAAAAAAAAAAATCGCAAGTGCGCAAACGCACAAAGGGGGCAGGGTAGATACACCCTGACCCCCTAGGTCTGCTCAGGGGGTCCCACAAGGACCACATGGGCAGAAAAATGCATTTAAAAAAAAAAAATCGTCGGGATGCGCTTAGGGTGCGCGGATCCCGCCGTAAAAAAAATCGAAGCGCGGTCTCCCGCGCTCGATAGCTATTTTGCCCCCGGGTGGGCCAAGTCCCGGGGGCATGCGGGGGTGGTTTATAGTTAATGGGGGGCCTCTAAGGCCCCCAAGCCCGGGGACCACCACCCCCGGGGCTTTCTAATAAAAATGGTGCGGGAGGGCACTGTGCCCTCCCGCAGCCCCGGGGACCGCCACCCCCGGGGCTTCTTTTTTAAAATTTGAAATACCTGTGTGGGGGGGCTCCAGCCCCCCCACACGCCCCGGGGACCGCCACCTCCCCGGGGCACTAAAAATTTTAAAATGGGGGTCTGTTTCGGACCCCCGAAGCCCCGGGGACCACCACCTCCCCGGGGCTTTGCAGAAGTGGGGCCCCCCTCCTGGAGCCTGTGGTGGCCCTGGGGACCGCCACCCCCCAGGGCCGGCTCCTGCAATGTCCCGGGGTGCCTACCCCCAGGACACTGCTGTTTGCAATGGCAGGACGGGAGCCTCGCGGCTCCCGTCCTGTCATTGCAAACTTGCTTGCTTCATTGAAGCGAGAGCAGGAAACCTGCTCTCGCTTCAATGAAGCAAAGCAGATTGCTTTTCCATAAGGGAGCTGCATGTCAGCAGCTCCCTTATGGAAAAGCAATGCCGGCTCCCGCAGGACGCGGGGAGCCGGCGGGACCGTGCGGGGATTGGGGACCCCCCCAAGGTCCCCAACGTGTGGCCAGGCCCCGGGGGATGGGGTCCCCGGGGCCATTAGTGGCCCGGGAGGGGGGCCACACAGCCCCCCTCCCAAAAAAAGGAATTAAAAAAAAAAAAGGACGCAAAGGCCGGCCCCGGGGGATGGGGTCCCCGGGGCCTTTAATGGCCTGAGGAGGGGGGCCACGCAGCCCCCCTCCAAATATTTATTTTAATTAAAAAAAGAGGGCATGCCCCGGGAGATGGGGTCGCGCCATGGAGCTGCGTTGCAGAGTGTTGTAAAAAGGGGCGTGGCCTCTGAACACCTCTCTGCAAAGCAGCTCTCTGGCGCATACTGGAGGTATCTGGTGGGCTAGTTGGCCCCTAGGGACCCTCGGGATTGAGGAGGAATTAATTCTCCAACTTAAAACGCGCCACAGGGCGTGTTTGCAGACATGTCACCTCAGGCCCCACCCCTTCCTTCACCATTGTGCAAATATTCCTCTAAAATCAGCCGAACTACGAATTCCTATTTACTCACCTGTTATCAGGAGAGACCTCAGTGCTGCATCTTTGAGCCCAGTACTGATCCTGAAAAGTAATTTTAACCGTACTTACCAGTAACTTGAATTTTCTTCCATAGGCTAACATTCACTGGTTTCACTTGGAAATTCTTCTAAGTGTGGAGTTTTGGAACTTTATAATATTCCTCTAAAATCAGCAGAAATACGAATTCCGATTTACTCACCTGTTATCAGGAGAGACCTCAGTGCTGCATCTTTGAGCCCAGTACTGATCATGAAAAGTAATTTTTACCGAACTTACCAGTAACTTGAATTTCCTTCCATAGGATATCATTGCCTGCTTTTTGCTGAAAAAGTTTCTGTGTCGATTTTGAAACATACAAATATTCCTCTAAAATCAGCAGAACTACGAATTCCGATTTACTCACCTGTTATCAGGAGAGACCTCAGTGCTGCATCTTCGAGCCCAGTACTGATTCTGAAAAGTAATTTTAACCGTACTTATCAGTAACTTGAATTTCCTTCCATAGGATATCATTGCCTGCTTTTTGCTGAAAAAGTTTCTAAGTGTCGATTTTTGAAACATACAAATATTCCTCTAAAATCAGCAGAACTACAAATTCCGATTTACTCACCTGTTATCAGGAGAGACCTCAGTGCTGCATCTTCGAGCCCAGTACTGATCCTGAAAAGTAATTTTAACCGTACTTACTAGTAACTTGAATTTCCTTCCATAGGGTAACATTGACTGGTTTCACTTGGAAATTCTTCTAAGTGTGGAGTTTTGGAACTTTATAATATTCTTCTAAAATCAGCCGAACTACGAATTCCAATTTACTCACCTGTTATCAGGAGAGAACCCAGTGCTGCATCTTTTAGCCCAGCACTGACCCTGAAAAGTAATTCTAACCGTACTTACCAGTAACTTGTATTTCCTTCCATAGGAATCCATTGTCTGGTTTTCAGCAGAAAAGTTTCAAAGTGTTGATTTTCACAAACTACAAATATTCCTTAAAAATCGCCTGTATGACTTAAACGCATTCTTTCAACTGTTTACAGGAGATGCACCAGTGCTGGATCCAGGATCCACCACTGAGTAAGAAAAAGTAACGATAACACTACTTACCTGCTAAGTGAATTTCCTCCCATAGGATAACATTGGTGATTCTATGTGAAAAAGTTTCTGTCAACTTTTAAAATACAATAATATTCCTTAAAAATCACTACTGTAACCAAAACGCTTTTACTCAACTGTTTACAGGAGATGTCCCAGGACTGAATCTAGGATCCAGTCCTGTGGTTAGAAAAGTAATCCATAAAGTAACTAATTGCATTTAACTAGAAATTCACATTGAGCTCAATGTTGCATTGTGTTTGAAATTGTGTTGCCCATTGCAACAACTGTAACTACTGTACTTAAAAGTCTATTGCCTATTTGCAAAGTATTTAAACTAAAGTCATTCATTCTGAGAAAGTATATTTTGTAATGTAATGTATAATGTAATTACAATGTAATTTAAAAATAAAATATCTAAAGATAAATAGTTTAAAAAAATGTAAATCAGTATCAAAAAAATAAATATAACAATTAATACATTTAAAAATTGTCATTTACAAAACCTTTGAAATTCACTGAAAAAAACCATAGGTTTCTGACATGTTATAGTTAGGAATTAGCATTTAAAAAACCTTTGAAATTCACTGAAAAAACCATAGGTTTCAGGCACGTTATAGTTAGAAAGTAGCATTTAAAAAACCTTTGAAATTCACTGAAAAAACCATAGGTTTCAGGCACGTTATAGTTAGAAATTAGCATTTAAAAAACCTTAGAAATTCACTGAAAAAAACCATAGGTTTTAGGGACAGTTATAGTTAGTTGGACATTGCACTCATACAAAACCCGTGAAATTCCCCCGTTATAGTTAGTTCAGCTAACTATAACTCGCGCCCCGTAATGCACTGCTGATGACGTCACATATTACATCACTCATGACATGGTCAGTGACATCACTGATGACATCACTGATGACATCTCAAATGACATCACTGATGACATCATCCATGACATCATCCATGTGATATTTTCATGCATCTTCTCACACCCTAATATAACTTTTGATACACCCACTCTAAATTACAGACTGCCATTCTCAAAACCATAGACACTCCAACACCAATAACTACATACCCACTCACTGATTCTTAGGTCTACACACACATCCACTCACTCACCTGTACAGTCACTCATACTTACGGTCACTCAGTACAGGACTATCATATGCACTCATACACCTACATAGACACTCACACACCGCCACTCATCCATAGAGGTACTCACACACCTAGTCAGTCATGCAAATAATTAATCACACTGCCATTTACTCACCTATACAGTTATACACACACCAGCTCACTTACTCATACAAATACTAGCACATTCTTACGCTCTTATACAATCACTAATACAAGTACACACTCATCCATACAGCCACTCTCACAATCACACACTCTCACTTATACCCATTTATATACTCCAACACACATATATACTGCCTTTCACATATGTAGTTACTCACACATGTACCACTGAGATATACATTCACTCACTAACACACCCATACACACACTCACCAACCCATACAGTCCATCACAGATGCACTCTTGAAACCATGCACCCAGTGAATCACCCACTGATACATCTATGTGCAGTCACACACACCCCATCCACACAAACACTCAGGCACCCATACAGATACTCAGACAACCAATCAATAACTCATATAGACACTCATGTAGCTATTTACAAACCCATGCAGCCACTTACACACCAACAGACAGACGGATAAAGACATTCACACAGTTTAGTCACTAACCCATGCATTTAGTAAGATACGTTTAATCACTCACTTATAGAGTCAGTCACGCACCTACTAAATCATCCATCCAGACACTTATACACCCACTCATTATTCAATACACCTTGGCATATATAGTAAACATATTTAAACTTTATAGAAACACACAGTCACTGCATGATGTCATCAGTGATGTCATTTGAGATGTCATCAGTGATGTCACTGACCATGTCATGAGTGATGTAATATGTGACGTCATCAGCATTGCATTGCGGGGGCGCGAGTTATAGTTAGCTGAACTAACTATAACGGGGGAATTTCACGGGTTTTGTACGAGTGCAATGTCCAACTAACTATAACTGTCCCTAAAACCTATGGTTTTTTCAGTGAATATATATATATATACAAATGCATAACCAATAAAGGCATAAAGAAATAGCAACAGATCAAGCATTTCTCACTATTAAAACATAAGCATGATTAAGACATATTAAAAACATTCATGCCAAACAGTAAAAGCATCTTTTGGTAGAAACAGGTGGACAACGGGGAGGCGGGTGGGACAGTGAGGAATCCACAGGCAGATACTGTATCCACCAGAAATAGCGTTACCGAAGGTAAGTAACTTGCTCTTCTGATGGATACTTCTGCCTGTTGATTCCTCACCTTTTGAATAGAATCCTCAAGCCGTACCTCACCCGGAGGAGGGTGTCCACCTGACTAGACCAAAAAATCTTGCAAAACAGATCGAGCAAAATGGCCATCCCTCCTAACCTCTGAATCCAATAATAATCGAATAATTTTTAGTCGAAATTATATTGTAAATAATACTTTAAAAATACTTTTATTAATAAATTTAGACAAACACTTAAAGGAAAACTTTTATTTATAATTAATTTAAAGATATTTCATACTTTACAAATTACGCCAAAGTCGCGACCCCAGCGCGACTTTTCAAAATGGCTACCGGAATGCGCGCAGCCATCGTGTAGGGTGCGCGACTTCTGTATAATATTTTTAAAAAAAAAGAATGAATATAGTTTTCCTAACTAAAAATTATTCACAATTTTTTAAATATATATATATGTATATATATATATGTATATATATAGAAAATAAAAAAACCATAGGATTGAGGTACATTAGACTTACAAATTTTCATTTAAAAAACCTTTGAAATTCACTGGAAAAACCATAGGTTTCAGGCACGTTATAGTTTGAAATTAGCATTTAAAAAACCATAGAAATTAACTGAAAAAACCATAGGTTTCAGGAACGTTATAGTTAGTTGGACATTTCACTCGTACAAAAACATAGAAATTCCGGCGTTATAGTTAGTTCAGCTAACTATAACTCGCGCCCCGCAATGCACTGCTGATGACGTCACATAGTACATCATTCATGACATGGTCAGTGACATCACTGATGACATCACTGATGACATCTCAAATGACATCACTGATGACATCACTGATGACATCATCCACGTGAAAATCTGATGCACCTCCTCACACCTGAATATAACCTTTGATACACCCACTCTAAAATACAGACTACCATTTTCGAAAAAATAGACACATCAATACCAGTTACTAAATACGCACTGACTGATTCCTAGGTCTACACACACATCCACTCATTCACCCATACAGTCACTCATACATGCAGTCACTCATCAATACAACACTATCATATGCACTCATACACCTATACAGACACTCACACACTGCCACATATCCAGAGTTACTCACACACTTAGTCAGTCATGCAAAGAATCAATCATACTTCCATTTACTCACCTATACAGTTATACAGACACAACCTCACTTATTCATACAGATACTAACACATAATTACTCTCTTATAGAATCACTGATACAAATACACACTCATCCATGCAGCCACTCTCACAATTACTGACTCTCACATATAGTTATTTATATACACCATCACTCACATATACTGCCTTTTACATATGTAGTTACTTGCACATGTACCACTGAGACATCCATTCACTCACCAACACACCCATACACACACTCACCCACCCATACAGCTGTTTCCACATGCACTCTTGAACCCATACACCCAGTGAATCAACCACTCACACATTTATGCACAGAGTCACACACCTCCAACCCACCCACACACACTCTCAGGCAGCCATACAAATACTCAGGGAAGCAATCAATAACCCATATAGACACTCATGCAGCTACTCACCAACCCATGCAGCAGCTTACACAACAACAGACAGACTGATACAGACTTTCACACAGTTTAGTCACTAACCCATGCATTCAGTAAGACACATTTAATCGCTCACTTATACAGTCAGTCACGTACCTACTAAATCCTCCATACAGACACTTATACACCCACTCATTCCTCAATACAGCTTGGCATATATATAAAACAAAATTAATCTTTACAGAAACACACAGTCACTGGATGATGTCATCAGTGATGTCATTTGAGATGTCATCAGTGATGTCATCAGTGATGTCACTGACCATGTCATGAATGATGTAATATGTGACGTCATCAGCAGTGCATTGCGGGGGCGCGAGTTATAGTTAGCTGAACTAACTATAACGCCGGAATTTCTATGTTTTTGTACGAGTGAAATGTCCAACTAACTATAACGTTCCTGAAACCTATGGTTTTTTCAGTTAATTTCTATGGTTTTTTAAATGCTAATTTCTAACTATAACGTGCCTGAAACCTATGGTTTTTTCAGTGTTATATATATATATATAGATATATATATATTATCTACTAGCGGTCGCCAGTAGATAGTTATAGTTACAACCTATTATCCATAGGAAATCCACGACATTCTATTTGAAATAACTCTCTTGCCGGTTGACGTATCTTCGCAAAATTTTCAAACTTTGTGGGGCGCTCCGGTCCGCTCCTACCCTGAAAGTCTCGGGGGATTCGTCAAGCGGGGGCCGAGAAAAAGGGGGTCCCAAAACGTGTTTTCCCCATGCAATTTTCCATAGGAAACTTTAGACACGGCTACAGCCCGAACTGCTGAACGGAATTACACCAAATTTGGCTAAGAGGTAGTTCTTGGTTCAGAAAGAACCCTTTTTGTTAAATGGTGTAAATCCGTTCAGTAGTTGCTGAGAAAATCAAAAGTAAAAGTACATATATATCTATGGGCACGGAGGATTCGCGCACCCTGAGCGCACCCTGCGCGCACCGTCCCGATCACGAGCTGCATGTTAATTGGCTGTCAGCTGGCTGTCAACATTCCGATTCAGGAAATGTTGGCAGAACCGAGGGACAGAAACAAGTGCGCAAAGCGCACAAAGGGGGCAGGGTAGAAACACCCTGACCCCTAGGTTTGCTCAGGGGTCCCACAAGGACCCCTGGGCAAAAAAAAATAAAAATTTTTTAAAAATCGGCAGGATGCGCTCAGGGTGCGCGAATCCTGCCGGAAAAAAATCGAGCGCGGTCTCCCACGCTTCGATTGTATTTGCCCCGGGTGGCCCAAGTCCCGGGGGCATGGTGGGGGTTTAATTTTATGTGTGGGGGCCTCAAGGGCCCCCAAGCCCCGGGGACCGCCACCCCCGGGGCTTTCTTTTAAAAATGGTGCGGGAGGGCTCTGAGCCCTCCCGCAGCCCCGGGGACCACCACCTCCCCGGGGCTTTTTTTAAAAATTAAACAACCTGTGTGGGGGGCTCCAGCCCCCACACGCCCGGGGACCGCCACCTCCCCGGGGCACTAACAAATTAAAATGGGGTCCGTTTTGGACCCCCGAAGCCCCGGGGACCACCACCTCCCCGGGGCTGTGCTGATGTAGGGAGGGGGGCCGCGCGGCCCCCTCCTGGAGCCCTTGATGGCCCTGGGGACCGCCACCCCCAGGGCCGGCTCCTGCAGTGTCCCGGGGTGCCTACCCCGGGACACTGTAGTTTGCTATGGCAGGACGGGAGCCTCGCGGCTCCCGTCCTGCCATAGCAAACTGCTTTGGATATTGGAAGAGAGAGCAGGAAACCTGCTCTCTCTTCCAATATCCAAAGCCGATTGCTTTTCCACATGGGGAGCAGCATGTCAGCCACGCGGCCCCCCTCCCCAAAAAAGAAAAAAAAAAAAAAAATGGAAAGGCCGGCCCCGGGGGATGGGGTCCCCGGGGCCTTAAATGGCCTGAGGAGGGGGGCCACGCAGCCCCCTCCCAAGAAAATAAAAAAGGCCATGCCCCGGGGGATGGGGTCCCCGAGGCCAATACAGGCCCAGGGAAGGGGGCCACGCGGCCCCCTTCCCGTTTTTTTAATAAAATTAAATTTAAAAAGGGGTAAGGCCCTGGGGGATGGGGTCCCCAGGGCCCAAAAACAGGAAAAAGGAAGGGGGCCACACAGCCCCCTTCAGGGGACAAAAACAACAACAACAAAAAACGATCGGGCCCGCAGGCCCCGCCCCTTCCTTCACCACTCTGCAAACGCGCCCCTGGCGCGTTTGCAGAGGGGGAACGAATTCCCCTTGAATACTGGGGGTCCCTGGGGGCCAACTAGCCCACCAGGAACCTCCAATATGCGCCAGGGGGCTGCGTTGCAGAGACGTGTAGAGAGGCCACACCCCTTTTTACACCTCTCTGCAACGCAGCTCTGTGGTGCTTTTTGGAGGTATATGGTGGGCTAGTTGGACTCCGGGGACCCTCAGGATTCAAGGGGACTTAATCCCCCAACTTAAAACGCGCCACGGGGCGCGTTTGCACAGTGGTGAAGGGAGGGGGCGGGGCTTCAGGTGACATGTGTGCAAACAGGCCCCGTGGCGCGTTTTAAGATGGGGAATTAAATCCCCTTCAATCCTGAGGGTCCCTGGGGGCCAACTAGCCCAACAGGTACATCCAGAAAGCGCCACAGAGCTGCGTTGCAGAGAGGTGTAAAAAGGGGTGTGGCCTCTCTACACGTCTCTGCAACGCAGCCCCCTGGCGCATATTGGAGGTTCCTGGTGGGCTAGTTGGCCCCTAGGGAACCTCAGGATTCAAGGGGAATTAATCCCCCAACTTAAAACGCGCCACGGGGCGCGTTTGCACAGATGTCACCTCAGGCCCCGCCCCTCCCTTCACCATTGTGCAAATATTCTTCTAAAATCATCCGAAATACGAATTCCGATTTACTCACCTGTTATCAGGAGAGACCTCAGTGCTGTATCTTTCAGCCCAGTACTGGTCCTGAAAAGTAATTTTAACCGTACTTACCAGTAACTTGAATTTCCTTCCATAGGCTAACATTGACTGGTTTCACTTGGAAATTCTTCTAAGTGTGGAGTTTTGGAACTTTAAAATATTCCTCTAAAATCAGCCGAAATACGAATTCCGATTTACTCACCTGTTATCAGGAGAGACCTCAGTGCTGCATCTTTCAGCCCAGTACTGGTACTGAAAAGTAATTTTAACCGTACTTACCGGTAACTTGAATTTCCTTCATAGGCTAACATTGACTGGTTTCACTTGGAAATTCTTCTAAGTGTGGAGTTTTGGAACTTTAAAATATTCCTCTAAAATCAGCCGAAATACGAATTCCGATTTACTCACCTGTTATCAGGAGAGACCTCAGTGCTGCATCTTTCAGCCCAGTACTGATCCTCAAAAGTAATTTTAACCGTACTTACCAGTAACTTGAATTTCCTTCCATAGGATATCA
Organism: Calotriton arnoldi; assembly: GCA_963921515.1. Lineage (NCBI taxonomy): Eukaryota > Metazoa > Chordata > Amphibia > Caudata > Salamandridae > Calotriton > Calotriton arnoldi. The sequence goes on along the minus strand of CAWUFW010002020.1, from coordinate 360,346 downwards.
TTGCCTGCTTTTTGCTGAAAAAGTTTCTAAGTGTTGATTTTTGAAACATACAAATATTCCTCTAAAATCAGCCGAAATACGAATTCCGATTTACTCACCTGTTATAAGGAGAGACCTCAGTGCTGTATCTTTCAGCCCAGTACTGGTCCTGAAAAGTAATTTTAACCGTACTTACCAGTAACTTGAATTTCCTTCCATAGGCTAACATTGACTGGTTTCACTTGGAAATTCTTCTAAGTGTGGAGTTTTGGAACTTTAAAATATTCCTCTAAAATCAGCCGAAATACGAATTCCGATTTACTCACCTGTTATTAGGAGAGACCTCAGTGCTGCATCTTTCAGGCCAGTACTAATCCTGAAAAGTAATTTTAACCGTACTTACCAGTAACTTGAATTTCCTTCCATAGGATATCATTGCCTGCTTTTTGCTGAAAAAGTTTCTAAGTGTTGATTTTTGAAACATACAAATATTCCTCTAAAATCAGCCGAAATACGAATTCTGATTTACTCACCTGTTATCAGGAGAGAACCCAGTGCTGCATCTTTTAGCCCAGCACTGACCCTGAAAAGTAATTTTAACCGTACTTACCAGTAACTTATATTTTCTTCCATAGGAATCCATTGTCTGGTTTTCAGCAAAAAGTTTCAAAGTGTTGATTTTTACAAACTACAAATATTCCTTAAAAATCACCTGTATGACTTAAACGCATTCTTTCAACTGTTTACAGGAGATGCACCAGTGCTGGATCCAGGATCCAACACTGAGTAAGAAAAAGTAACGATAACAGTTTTTACCTGCTAAGTGAATTTCCTTCCATAGGATAACATTGGTGATTCTATGAGAAAAAGTTTCTAAGTGTCAACTTTTAAAATACAATAATATTCCTTAAAAATCACGACTGTAACCAAAACGCTTTTACTCAACTGTTTACAGGAGATGTACCAGGACTGAATCTAGGATCCAGTCCTGTGGTTAGAAAAGTAATCCATAAAGTAACTAATTGCATTTAACTAGAAATTCACATTGAGCTGAATGTTGCATTGTGTTTGAAAATGTGTTGCCCATTGCAACAACTGTAACTACTGTACTTAAAAGTCTATTGCCTATGTGCAAAGTATTTAAACTAAAGTAATTCATTCTGAGAAAGTATTTTTTGTAATGTAATGTATAATGTAATTACAATGTAATTTAAAAAATAAAATATGTAAAAAAAAATTGTTTCTAAAAATGTAGTAAATCAGTATGAAAAAAATTAATATAACAATTAATACATTTAAAAATTGTCATTTACAAAACCTTTGAAATTCACTGAAAAAACCGTAGGTATCAGGCACGTTATAGTTAGAAATTAGCATTTAAAAAACCTTTGAAATTCACTGAAAAAACCATAGGTTTCAGACACGTTATAGTTACAAATTAGCATTTAAAAAACCTTTGAAATTCACTGAAAAAACCATAGGTTTCAGACACGTTATAGTTACAAATTAGCATTTAAAAAACCTTTGAAATTCACTGAAAAAACCATAGGTTTTAGGGACAGTTATAGTTACTTGGACATTGCACTCGTACAAAACCCGTGAAATTCCCCCGTTATAGTTAGTTCAGCTAACTATAACTCGCGCCCGCAATGCACTGCTGATGACTTCACATATTACATCACTCATGACATGGTCAGTGACATCACTGATGACATCACTGATGACATCTCAAATGACATCACTGATGACATCATCCACGTGATAATCTGATGCACCTCCTCACACCCTAATATAATCTTTGATACACCCACTCTAAATTACAGACTGCCATTCGCAAAACCATAGACACACCAACACCAATAACTACATACCCACTCACTGATTCTTAGGTCTACACACACACATCCACTCACTCACCCGTACAGTCACTCATACTTACGGTCACTCAGTACAGGACTATCATATGCACTCCTCCTCCTATATAGACACTCAAACAACGCCACTCATCCATAGAGATACTCAGACACCTAGTCAGTCATGCAAATAATTAAACACACTGCCATTTACTCACCTATACAGTTATACACACACCAGCTCACTTACTCATACAAATAGTAGCACATTGTTACGCTCTTATACAATCACTGATACAAGCACACACTCATCCATACAGCCACTATCACAATCACTCACTCTTGCTTATAGCTATTTATATACTCCAACACACATATATAGTGCCTTTCACATATGTAGTTACTCACACATGTACCACTGGGACATACATTCACTCACTAACACACTCTTACACACACTTACCCACCCATACAGTCTATCACAGATGCACTCTTGAAACCATCCACCCAGTGAATCACCCACTCACACATTATGCACAGAGTTGCACACACCCCTCCCACACAAACACTCAGGCACCCATACAGATACTCAGACAAGCATTCAATAACTCATATAGACACTCATTTAGCTATTCACAAACACATGCAGCCACTTACACAGCAACAGACAGACGGATACAGACATTCACCCAGATTAGTCACTAACCCATGCATTCAGTAAGATACGTTAAATCACTCACTTATAGAGTCAGTCACGCACCTACTAAATCATCCATACAGACACTTACACACCCACTCATTCTTCAATACGTCTTTTCCTATATATATTAAAAATATTTAAACTTTACAGAAACACACAGTCACTGGATGATGTCATCAGTGATGTCATTTGAGATGTCATCAGTGATGTCATCAGTGATGTCACTGACCATGTCATGAGTGATGTAATATGTGACGTCATCAGCAGTGCATTGCGGGGGCACGAGTTATAGTTAGCTGAACTAACTATAACGGGGGAATTTCACGGGTTTTGTACGCGTGCAATGTCCAAGTAACTATAACTGTCCCTAAAACCTATGGTTTTTTCAGTGAATTTCAAAGGTTTTTTAAATGCTAATTTGTAACTATAACGTGTCTGAAACCTATGGTTTTTTCAGTGAATATAGAGATATATATATATAGAGATATATATTTAAATCACATTAATAACATACGAACAAGTGTACAAACAATTTCAACTTCTAAAAACCTATGAAATTCTCCAAAGAACAAAAGGTTAGAAGTGAATTATAGTTAGAGATTATTATAATAGTACCCTACAACACAGCACATTTAAACTACACAAACATTAGAACTACCATAGTTATCGTTAATTTTTTAAGTCTTTAATTAAAACATTTTATGCCCAACTTACACTACGGCCCACAGTGTAAAATAACATTTCAACGTCACTCATACACTCAATCGTTTTTGCATGGGCCAATTGTGGCAGAGGGCACTCATCCAGCCGTCCATTTACCATTAGTCCACAGGGAACCTAGGGCACTAAAAGATCAGACTGGTCAGGCCAGAGGGGTAATACCTAATTCTTCCCTTTCTGGATCAAATACCAACAAGGACGTGCAGGAAGAGGTTTCTGTAGAGGACACCACAATTTGCAAGGTGAGAGTTTGATTTTCTTCCCTCTCAAACCTATGTTCCAGTTCAGAGGTTCCCCCTCTCAACTTCCAAGACCAAATCCAATATACTTTCCCCAAAAGATTGTCTCCTAAATAGATCAGGAGATCGAGAGCTTGAAAGAAAAAGGGGCCATAAAGGAGTTATTTCCATACCCACAGGATTCCTCAGCAAACTGTAGTCAACAAGAAAGACATTGGAGTGAGACCGTTAATAAAATTAAGAAAATTCAATGGATGGCTGGTCCACAGACACTTCAATGTAGAGGGCTTCTGTCCTTTGAGATATCCTCAGAAGAGGCATGGATGATCGGCTTGGATCTGAAAAACACCTACCTGTGTATACCCATATTTCAACCCCATCATATTTTCCTCCAGTTCATATGGAAAGGACAGATATGGGAGTTCAAGGTTCTTTCCTTCAGCCTGTCGTTGGCACCATGGTGTTTTTCCAAGATACTAAATCCAGCAATGGCCTGGCTTCGTTATCAAGGATATCGGCTAAAGATCTATCTGGACAACATCATCACGATGTCAGAGAACCCTTGGGTACTCCTACACCAAGCCCAATGGCAGTATCCCTTCTGGAGGACTTGGGTTTCCCATAAACACATAGAAGTCAGACTTGATGCCCAAACAGCAATTAGAGTTTCTGGGATTTATGATCGACCCCATCAGTTCCACCTTGGAAATTCCAAACAGCAAGGTATGTGCCATAAAGAGGCTACTCTGTAAACTACTCCCAAGATAGATGATATCCCTACGAGCAGCCGCCATGATGGTAGGCCTGCTGTCCTCATCGATACAAGCATTTTTTCTGGGGCCATTGTATTTCAAGTCCTTACTATGGCTCAAGATCACGCACGTACAGCAGGGGGTCCCTCTCACTCAGGAACTCAAAATGGAGCTGTCATGGTGGTTGGATCGCATGGAGGCGTGGAATGCCCATACCATTTTCGGATCAGCCTTGAATATGGTCATAAAGTCCGATGCCAGCTGCTGGAGCTAGGGAGCATGGCTGGAAGTACTTCCACTGGTCGGTTGTTGCAAGAACTGTCCATGCACATCAACTGCTTGGCGCTCCTAGCAGGATCGTTTGCCATCAGGACCTCGGCAAAGGACAAAGTCGGATGTTCAATTCTACTGAGGATGGACAATGTGTCAGCAATCCAATTTGTCAACAAACTGGGGGCACCAGATCAAGACTGTTGAGGGAGATTACGAGGGACTTCTGGAATATTCCCTGCTACAGGATATGAGGGTCACGGCCATCCACCTTCCAGGTCAATCCAACATGATGGCAGACTGGAATTTCCAGTTCCTGAAGGATTACAGCAATTGGCAACTCCTCCCACAAGCCTTTCGGCAGTTGTACCTCAGATGGGGTGTCCCAATCAGGGGTTTGTTCGCACCCTTGCTAAGTAGCTGAAATGGGTGATGCAAGAAGGAGAGATTGACACATCATCCGTTGGTGCCCATTCGACCAGGAGTGCAATGTCCTCCAAAGCCATGTTCCTGGGGGCTAGAGTGGAGGATATCCTTAGGGCAGCCGGTTGGTCAGCGGATTCTACTTCAGCAGGTTCTACTTCAAACCGATTTCAGAAATGGCTACGTTAGCTTTAAACCAGCATAATCTGAGCTTTAGGTCCTGACATATAAAGAAAAATTTCCTACCAATCATAAAGGAAAGTTTCAGTTCCTATTAAGGACAAAGAGGCGAGGGTTATTTTGCCCGGCATGACTGGTATTTTCCTCCCTCCCTTGATGAAAGATTTTGATATGTTAAGTATTGCTTTAATTACATGCATACTAACTGCATCTTACATTAATGGTCAATTTCGATAATTGAAATATGCTTTAAGACAACATTGCAAACTTCTTGTTTCATTTATTGATGTTCAGTTGTATTCTGCATTCCATGTGATTTTACCCCACTAGTGTCAGGCATCTTCTGATCATTTTGTTTGCTTTACAGCTCTAGAGGACAAATTTGATAACTAAGGGATAGATGGATGAGTTCACAAAGGAGTGATTACATTGGCACCATTTACTGCTGCATCCATGCGCAAAGAAAGAGAAAAAAAGACTGTGACAAGATCATTTATATGGCCAACAGAAATGTGATAGGGCAATATGTGTCACATGGTTTCTTGAAGTTTTGTTTCACATACCTACAGGGTATTGTAGTTCATGTTTATTGGCTATTGTGAGTTACAGTAAGGAAAATTTTAAGCATATCCTCGCCTCAGTGTCCTTAATAGAATTGAGACTTTCCTTTACAATTGCTAGGAAATATTTTATTCATGCTATGTTTCTCAGCCATGTGAAAACAAAATCCGATATTCTGAGTAAAACATGTACTTCCAACAGCAGCAGCCTGTCAGCTGATTCCGGTGTTCTACTGCAGCCTCCCTTAGAGGCGGTAAACTGACCATGCCCGGCAGGCAGGAGCTGCAGTGATAGCACCACAGACCATGCATGGCAAGTGGGAGAGACAGTGGCAGCGCAACAATGGAGGGTGGGGTGAGGGAGACAAGAGTAGCAAGCTGACCACGCAGGACAGGGAGGAGGGACAGTCGCAGCACAATGACCCATGGAGGGCCGGAGCTAGGGAGCAAGGCCACAGGCAGCAAGTTGACAAACCTGGGAAGGGGCAGTGGCAGCTTAATGACCCATTAAGGAAGGCATGAGGGAAGGAGCAGGGGCACGCACATGCACAATGGAGGGCATGGGGAGCAGAGCAGGGCCAGCAAGCTAACCATGCGCGGCAGATGACAGGGGCAGTGACATCAACTTCAACAACAAGGTGATGGATAAACTGCCTGAATTAATCTCAGCCACTGGCATTAGCTCGGACCACATCCCAGTCCTATGTAATGTGGCTATCAAGTTCACAACCCTGTGTCCGGAGGTGCACGAGGTATAGGACGTTTTGACCCGGGCACAAATTATAACTGTAAGTTATAACTGACATTTGTTTTAATGTTTGTGTAGTTTAAGTTGGTTTTGTATACAAAAAATCAATAAAGTCTTTCTAACTATAACTTATCCTTAACCTTTTGTTTTTTCATTGAATTAAAATATTTTTTTTAATAAAACTATTTGAAATCATAGCATGGAGTGTCGTCAAATGGAGTGTCGTTCAGTGGGGTGTCATTGAGTTAAGTGTCATAGAGTGGAGTAGAGTGGAATGGAGTGACGTAGGATGCAGTGGAGTAAAGTGCACAGAGTAGTGGAGTGGTATGTCGTACAGTTGAGTGAAGTGAACTTGAGTTGAGTGGTGTGTCGTAGAGTGGAGAGGCATACGGTGGAGTGGCGGACAGTGGAGTGGCACAGAGTAGAATGTTTTGGAGTGGCGTGTGATAGAGTGAAGTGGCGTGGAGTGGAGTGGCGTCTCGTACAGTAGAGTGGCATAGGGTTCAGGGGCATAGAGTGGAGTAGAGTATTATAGAAAGCACAGGTGTACAGTGGAATAGTGTGTTGTAGAGTGGAGTGGCATGTCAGAGTGGCGTGTCGGACAGTGTCGTAGAGTGGAGATCACTGGCATAGAATGGAGGAGTATAGAGTGGAGTGGCATCTCGTGGAGTAGAGTACACATAAGTAAAGTGGCGTGGGGTGGCATAGAGGGAGTTGTGTATGGTGTAGTAGAGTAGAGTGTAGTGGCATATTGTAGAATGGAGTGGCATGTCATACACTATTTTAGAGTGGAGGGGCAAAGAGGAGTGGCATGTAGAGTGGAGTAGCGTGGAGTGTCGTAGAGGGGAGTGGTGTGTCATAAAGTGGAGTGGCATGTCGTACAGTGTCTTAGAATGGTGAGAGTATAAGGGCATAGTGTGGAGTATAGTGTTGTAGTGTGGATTGGCATACAGTGAAGTGGCATGTTGTAGAGTGGAGTAGCATGGAGTGTCGTAGAGTGGATTGTCCGAGTGCTGTGCCGTAGAGTGGTGTAGAGTATAAGGGCATAGTGCGGAGTAGCGTGTTGTAGAGTGCAGTGGCGTGTTGAGTAGAATGGCAAGGCATGTAGTAGATTGGCGTAGAGTGGAGGGGCATCTCGTGCAGTAGAGTGGAGTGGCATGTCAAAGAGTAGCGTGTGTTTAGAGTGGAGTGGCTTCGAGTGGAGAGGGGTAGAGTGGAGTAGTGCGTCAAAGAGTTCACTGGCATAATATGGTGTGGAGTGTTATAGAGTTGATTACAGTGTGGTAGAGTGTTGCAGAGTTGAGGGGCATAGAGTGGAGTAAAGGAGAGCGTGGCGTTGAGTAGAGTGGAGAGCCCTAAAATGGGAGTGGCGTGCCATAGAATGGAGTGGAGTAATGTGGCTTGGAGAGGCATAGAGGGAGTTGCGTAGAATGTCGCAGAGTGGAGTACAGTGTCATAAAATGGCATAGAGTGCAGTAGAGTGAAGAGGCGTAGAGTGGAGTGCCGTAGAGTGGCACAGCATAGAGTGGAGTAGCGTATCTTACAGTGGCGTGTCATACAGTGTCTAAGAGTGGTATGGCATGTCGTAGAGTAGAGCGGCGTGTCGTAGATTCGAGATTCGTTGATTGTTGTAGAGTGGAGTAGTGTTTTTGAAGAGAGGAGTGTCATGTCATACAGTGTAGTGCTGTGCCATACAGTAACATAGAGTGGATTGGCATGTTGTATAGTAGAGTGAAGTTGCATGTCATAGAGTGGTGTGTTGCACACAAGAATGGAGTAGATTGGTGTAGAGAGGAGGAGCATAGAGTGGGGTAGAGTGTTGTGGAGTAGTGTGGTGTGTTGTAGAGAGGTGTGGCATGTCGTAGAGTGGAGTAGCATGAAGTGGAGTAGAGTGTTCTAGAGTGAGGTGGCAGAGAGTGGAGTGGCGAGTCATGGAGTGGTGTATTGTGCACTGTGTTAGAGTGGAGTGGAGTAGTGTGTCACAGAGTACAGTAGAGTAAAGTGGCATAGAGGGAGTTGCGTAGAGTGTTGTAGAGTGTAGTACAGTGCCATAGAGTAGAGTAGAGTGTCATGGCAGAGAGTATTGTGGCATACAGTGGAGATGCGTAGTGTGGAGTGGCATAGAGTGGGGTGGAGTGCCATAGACTGGAGTGGTGTACAGTTCAGTTGCATATCGTAGAATGGAGTGGTGTGGAGTGTCGTAGAGTGGAGTGGCATGTCATACAGTGGAGAGGAGTGGTGTGTTGTAGAGTGCCTGTTGTCATATATCCATTTTTATCTTTGATTTCAGTAGGTACCGGGGAGTGGAGTGGCGTGTCATACAGTAAAGTACTGTGCCACGGCATTGAGTATCATGTAGTAGAGTCTCTTAGAGTAGAAGTACATGGAATGCGGTGGCGTACAGTGGAGTGGCATGTCGTACAGTGGAGTGGCATGTCGTAAAGTGGAGTGGCATGTCGTACAGTGGAGTGGCGTGTTGTAGAGTGGTATGGAGTGGCGTAGAGCGGAGTGGTGTGTTGTGTTGTAGACTGGAGTAGTGCATCGTAGAGTGGAGTGACGTGTTGTAGAGTGGAGTGGCTTGTCATGCAGTGGAAGTTGTGGCATGTCGTGGAGTGTCTTTTACATTTTCTATCAACTTTTTAGACAGACGTAGCGACAAAATGGCTGAGTTCTGGTTTTGTACGTCAGCATAGTTAGGGAAAAGTATTATTATTGTTGTATATCTTTTTTAAAAAGGTAACGGAGTACCACAGTACTATCTTGGAAGTACCGCAGTATCTATTGAAATTTGAAAAAAGCAGGGATTTATCACAAGCAATAAAACAATACTTTTTGTTGTTTATTATTGTTTTATTGTTTGTCATAATTTTTTTTAAATTAAATTTCAAAAGGTACCGCAGTACTTACTAGGTAGTACTGAGGTACTACTTTACCTTTTAAAAAAATATTTAGAACAATATAAATACTTTCCCCTAAGTATTGCCACTTTTATAAAGTGGCTTACATCTTCCTATATATTTATAAAACATACTACAAACATACATCTCAGGTTCATACCCAGAACCCAGCCAAAGTGCAGTCTAAACAATATGGCTGCCTTTTACTTTTGTAAGTGCAGCCATTAGCCAATAATATCGAGTTTTCTCATTTTTGTCATTGCTATGTACCGCGGTATACCGCGGCCCAATTGAACACTAAGTTTTTGTCCCTGAATTCTACAAAACTACTGAATGGATTTTTATGAAATACCAAAAGGATCCCTTTCACACCATAATCTATTTTCCTGACAAATTTCATGAAAATCTGTTCAGCCGTTTTGTCGCTACATCTGTCTAAAAGGTCAGTGGAAAATACATTGGTGGAAAAACGCGTTATGGGGTCCTCCTTTTTTCTTTGTACCCCCTTAGCTAATCACCACGAATCTTTGCATCTTCAGCCAATGTAGAAAACTCAATAGGTTTGCAAAGGTTTGCAGAGATTCAGCAAACGCTGGCAGAGTTTTTAGCAAGCAAAAATCAGAGGAATCCTAACTATGACTATAACTATGGCTACCACCACTCTGTAAGATATGTTACCTACTGGCGGTTGCCAGTAGGTGGTTATAATTAGGATGTAGTTTCCATAGAAAGAGCATTTTTTTATTTTCAAATAACTTTGGCGTTGTTTGACGAATCCTCACGAAATTTTCAATACGAATACGCCAGTCACTTCAGCTGCTGTCTTGAAAATGTCATGGTGATCCGTCAAGTGGGGGCCGAGAAAAAGGGGGGGTCACAAAAGGCTTTTTCTCCACGTTGATTTCCATAGGACACTTTAGACACAGCTACAGTCCGAACTGCTGTACAGAATTACACCAAATTTGGCAGAAATATAGCTCTTGGTCCAGAAAGCACCCTTTTTGTTAAATGATGTAAATCTGTTCAGTAGTTGCTGAGAAGTTTAAAGAAATTCCCAGTTGTATATATAGGGACGCAGTGGATCCACGACCCCTCCCGATCTTGTACTGAGATCTGATTGGCTGCCAACACTTCAAACCAGGAAGTATTGGCAGCCATATTGTGACTTGATTTAACTGAGCCTCCTGGCCTGCCTGCCCTTGCATGCATAAAGTACGGTCTCTTGGTTATATATCCCCAGCAATCAGGCAAGCCGGCCTGGAATGAGGGGGGCTCTGGATCCTTCCATCTGGCGGCGATCAACAATCTAGCGACTGCAACTGATATAAAAACAAAATACGTCGGGGTCATATCTAGCCTGCTGCTGCTATCGTGGTCAAAAACCATCATGGAGGGGCTGAGGCTAATCCTTCGACGAAGCAATCTTTCCCAAAATGACTCCAGGCTCTTCTTCAGGGGGGATAGCCTGTCGCAGCTGTAAAACATGTGTACCAAAGCGGCCAGCCATCCTCACACCTGGGACATTTATCATCTAACCTTTTTGCCCACCCAAACAACTTGGCTGGGGTAAAATAGAGATTAAATACAGTTTTATAGTGTTGGGCCTTTAAGCTGGCGGACAAAAAGGTTTTTGCGGCTAGTCCAATTGCCATATCTAAATCAACATCTGGATCGCATAGCCTCCTGGCAACCGGAAGGTTGTCAAGCAAGATGCTATAGATATTTCTTATTTTACAGTCTGTGCGGGCAAATGCCTCCAGAAGAGGAATTTTATCCGAAGACAAATCCACCCTCCATTTATTACAAAATTCCTTAATTTGTACATATTTAAAATATGAGCTATCTGGGATACCAAACCCTTGCTGCAAATGTAAAAAAAGGGACAAATTTGATCTAAGACATAAAGGTCCCCTATTTTTATAAGGCGGTGTTGCTCCCATTGTCTACCCATAACATCGTAGAGTAAAGGTGGAAAAAGGGGGAATCGCCACCGAGGTGTATATCTACAATATTTTTACAATCTTCATACATTTACGAATCTTGCTCCATACTTTCCAGGCATTGAGTGTAATCTTAAATCGAACTTTCTTAAAGTAACTCTGCTCTAGTTGTCGCAGGAGCAGTCCGTCGTCTTTTTTCCCTAGAGCAAGCTCGTAGATAGTAGGAAGACTAATGGGGCTTTCCTGAACTGTCCTGACAGTATTTTCGGCAAAGAATAATATACGCATCTGTTGTAGGAGGGCCGCCCAATAGTGTAGTGTGATATTAGGAGCTGATCAACCACCCCGTCCCTGTGGGAGAGAGAGAAATTTTAAGGAGCGCCTCGACTTCCCATACTGCCAGATGAAATTTATAAAAATAGAGTCCAATATTTTCAATATTGATTCATCAATAGCTACCAGTAAAGATCAAAATAAGTATTAAATCTTTGGAAGCATTATCACCTTGAGGATGTTAGACCTGCCGATGATTGATAAATGGAGCCTTAAATCAATAGAGATATTTTTAACCAAAGGGTCAAAATTAATGTTGCTAATTGTGTCTACCTTAGAGCTGATTCTAACGCCCAAATACGTGGCTGTATCCACATGCCGTGTATCAGAGTAGGCAATGTTATCCGTACAGATAATTTGCGTTTTCCCCTTATTCAGTGTATAACCGGAGCCTTGCCCGTACTCCCCGGCAATAGATTCAATCTTCCTGATTGCCCCTTTGGGATCGGTGGTAACTACGGCGATATCGTCGGCATATGCTCAAACCTTGGTTTCATAACCCTTAAAGATAACCAGCTTTATTTCCTGATTCCTTAAAATGTTCTCAATCAGCGGGTTTATGTAAAGGGCGAACAGGATGGGAGAGCAGGGGCCCCCTGCCTTGTTCCTCTAGCCACCTGGATACTTTCCGACTCTTCACCCATTAGTTGGAGCTGGCCGTGTGGATTTAGATACATAGCCTTAATGGCTGTGATCATTTGTGGGCCAAAACCCTTTAATTCTAGTATACCCCATAGAAAATTCCAAGCCACCCAGTCAAAAGTTTTTCGGCATCAAGGAGGACCATAGCCATCTGTCACCCTGTCTCTGCTGTAACGTCAAATAGCGTTATAGCCCGCCTTATGTGGTCAGTTGTTCCTCTGCCCGGTATAAATCTATGCTGCCAGGGTGACACCAGATGGGCTGTAACCCTCCCCAACCGACCTGCCAAGATTTTCGAATAGATCTTGGCATCCGTATTTATTAGTTATATTGGCAGGTAGGAGGTAGGCCTGTCCGGGGGCTTGTCCTTCTTAGGGAAGATAATAATATCCGTACCTTTCCATGACTCCGGTGGGAGCCCGTTGTATTAAATTCCCAGAAACAACTCTAATAAAAAGAGGCTTGCTCTGATTGAAGTACTTTGTAAAACTCAAGGGGTATTTTGTCAGGGCCAGCCGCTTTCCCAGAGGGTAGCTGGGGTAAAGCAGTTAAGACCTCTTCGAGTGAGATATCCGCCTCCAGCTCATCCCCGGTGGATTGATCTAGAGTTGCCCCGAGGTCCAACTCGGACACTACTCAGAGGGGGTCGAGGAGTGCACAGTTATCTTCATTATATAGTTCCTGATAGAATTCCCAAGAATTCGGACATACGTCTCATGCAAGATCAGCAGGTATTAGAAAATGATGATACAGAACAGGATATGAGGCCGTCAACACAACATAACACAACAAGTCCTCAAACAACAATCCCTAAACACATATGAACTAGTGGAGACGCCCTTCAAACCTAAGTCAGCCTTCATACCAATGGTGCCACGGGATGCTGTCGATATATCCAATAAGAAAACAGTGGAAGAAATCAAAAAGCTCAACTATACAACACAAAGAGCATGGAAAAAACAAAGCGATCACAATAAGAGATATCACGATCTAAGCAGAGCAACAATCAAATTGTAATTTGCAATGCCGACAAAGGCAGTCATATTGTCATATGGCCAAGATCAGATTATATGACGGAGGCATATAAACAATTGAATGACGTCCAATGCTACTCAAGGAGGAGCTTGCAAAACATAAGAGACGTTGTTGGAGCTCTTTACGTGGAAGAATGAAGGTCTACTCACTGTAGAAGAACATCAATTCCTTCGCAATGAACATCCAAACATGTTTGTCCTATACTTTATTCCCAAAGCGCACAAAAACATTGTTCCTCCTCCTGGGAGACCTATAATCTCTGCCAGAAACTGCATTTTTGAATGTACATCCCAACATGTTGATTTCTTTTTGCAGGAGCATGTGCGCAATTTACCGTCATTTATACAGGACACAAGTGATTTCTTAAAAAGAATACATGACATCCCAATGTGCCATAAGTACCTTTTATTGGCATTAGATGTTACATCGCTCTATACGAGCATCCACCATCAGGATGGCCTAAGAGCTGTGGAATATTTTCTTAGAAGCAGACCCTTGAGACTTTATGAACACAGCAAGATGCTATTATCTATGATAAAATGGTGTCTGGAAAACAATTTCTTTCATTTTAATAATGAAATATTCCATCAGGTATGTGGGGTGGCCATTGGTGCAGGCTTCTCCCCCAGCTACGCGTGTTTACACATGGGCTGGTGGGAGGAGCAGGTACCCATGGTACCCAGCAGCAGGCCAAGGGTGATCCCAGGGGCGACCAGCAGCAGGCCAAGGGTGAACTCAGGGGCGACCAGCAGCAGGCTCATGGTGATCCCAGGGTCGACCAGCAGCAGGCCAAGGGTGATCCCAGGGGCGACCAGCAGCAGGCCAAGGGTGATCCCGGGGGCGACCAGCAGCAGGCTAAGGGTGATCCCTGGGGCGACCAGCAGCAGGCCAAGGGTGATCCCAGGGGCGACCAGCAGCAGGCCAAGGGTGTGAGAAAGTGCCCTCTTTCTGCATGGTTGCCCCCACTTTTTGCTGAATTGCTGATGTGCTTTGACTGAGTGTGCCCTGGGCTCCTGTTAATCAGGTACCCAGGGCCTATGTTCTTTCCTTAAAACTGCAGTGAAGACTAAACCCAATTGGCATCTCTGGCTACAGGTCAGCCCCTGGTAAATGGTACCACAGGTACCCAGGGCACTGTGACCAGAGAAGGCCTCTAAGGGCTGCAGCACTTATTGTGCCACCCTTAGAGGTCCTGTACCTTCACACTCACACACTGCCTCTGCAGGTTGCGTGTTTTGGTGCAGAACAACGTGAAGAGTCGACATGGCACACATCCCTGTGTGCCATGCCTACAACCCACTGCCCTGGCATAGGTCAGTCACCCCTCTAGCTGGGTGCACTATACCAGTGGTTAGGGTACAGGTGCATGAGCCCTGTACCCCTACAGTGTCTAAGTCCATTCTTAGATATTGTAAGTGCAGTGCTGCCATTAAGAGTATATGGTGTTGGGAGTTTGTCATTATGAACTCCACAGCACCATAATGGCTACACTGAAAACTGAGAAGTTTGGTATCAAACTTCTCAGCACATTAAACCCACACTGATGCCAGTGTAGGATTTAATGAAAAATGCACACAGAGGGTATCTTAGAGATGCCCCCTGAAAACTAACCTACCGCTAGTGTCCAGGCTGAGTGGCTGCTTTCAGCTGCCACCACCAGACATGTTTCTGGATCCCTGGGTCGAGAGCCTGCTGCTCTTGGGGGCCTGAAACAATGCACATCCTGGGACGAGGTGCCAAGACTCCTCCCCCAGGATGGGTAGGGTTCACGAAAGGGAAGCTTCAAAGGCTTGCCGCATTTGTGAGCTTCCCAAGGCCACTTGCTGCTTTCAGCAACTGGTCCCCACTGGCTCTGATCCCCACTTTGGGCGGGAGAAGCGGCGGGAAAAACAAGTGAGGAAGAGAGATGTGCCCACCTCTGCCAACTCCACCCCTCAGGTGGGGGAGGCTGGGTGAAGCACAACTCTCAGTCCCCGCCATCTTGCAGATGGGGGGGACTCAGCTAACCAAGAAAAGGCTTATGCCCTCCTCCCTCGGGAGGGTGGCATAATAGGGGGTGTACCCACTCCAGGGAAGGGACCCATTGGTCCCAACCTTTTTACGTACCTGTAACGCCCCTAAATCTAGTATTTAGGGGCAACCCTGAACCTTACTTCCTCAGACCAGAACCAACTACAAGAAAAGAAGAAGAAGGACTGAACAGCCGTGCCGAAGCTAACAAGAGGAAGACGCCCACTGACTTGGCCCCAGCCCTACCGGCCTGTCTCCACCTCGAACCTGCTCCTGCGAAATCCCGGTGTGTCCTGCAGCCAGCAATCTCGAAAACCCCGGAGGACCCGCCTACCTTCAACCACAAAGACTGTGTCTCCCGTGAACACCGGATTTGTTCAGCAACAACCTCTGGCCCCGGCCGGAAACCGCGAATCCGCACCACTCGGCATCCGCCATCCATGGCCCGAGCTCGAGTGGGCAAACACCACGGGGAGGTGTCCCCGGCGATCCTGACCCAAGATCTGGTGACCCCTGACCTGCCTCAAGCCTCCAGCCGACGCCTGCAGTCTAAATCCGGAAGGTCCCCCCAACCGCGACCAGGAGCTGGTAAGAAGATCCGCCCTAAAAGGCACCCCTGCACCCGACGCCCCACAGCCTTGGGTGGCCCAACCGACGGTGCCTAACCAACCCCCAGCATCCCAACTTACCTCTCGAAGTGGTGGTCGCACCCAAAAGACCTTCGTCCCCGAGCCTGCAGTGCCTTTGCAAACCGGAGGTTCCCCATTGCAAACAGCAGGGCGCCCGACATCGAAACAGCACCCTGCACCCGGCCGCCCTAGGGCCGCCGAGGGTGCACCTTTGGTGCTACTTTGTTTCCCCATTTGCTTGTCCAGGAGCTTTGCTCCCACAACCAAGTGGCCTGCTCGTCAGCAGCCACCAACCGGAGGCCCCCTATTCCCCATTGGATAACATTGGGCCTCAGCACTCTGCACCCGGCCGCCCTAGTGCCCCTGAGGGTGTAACAAGAGTGCATCCTTGACCCTGGGGGACCCCTGAGTCTAACCCCAGAATACCAACTCCCACAACAAAGTACTTACCTTTGAACCGTTAACACTATTTTCAACCATAGGATAACATTGACTGTTTTTCTATGAAAAGTTTTTAAGTGTGGAGTTGGAAAACCTAAAGAAATTCTTTAAAATTGTACTAACTAACAAAAACGATTTTACTTACCTGTCCCAGTGTAGTATCCAGGTATACTACACTGTGTAAGAAAAGTAATCTAAAAAGTAACTTACCTTAAATTTCACTAAAAAGCCCATTCAAAGTATATTTACTGTATTTACAAGGCATTGCGTTTCTCAATAACAATACTGTAAGTCAAAACAATGTGCATATACAATTACAATCCAAACTGTATTACAACTGTATATTTACTGCAAAGTATTTATCACTTACCTGTGCCAGGTTTGCTTGGTTCTAGGAAATAAAATAACTAAAAGAATATTTTTATACAAAAACAATTGGTCTGAAGTTCAGTCTTTGAGTGTGTGAATTCATTTTCTGACTGAGTGTGTACAACAAACGCTTAACACTGTCCTCTGATAAAGCCTTACTGCTCGACCACACTACCACAAATAGAGAGTAAGGTTCTATCTAACTTTACCTCTGCCTACCTTTGGGGATCCACTGGACTCTGTGCACAATATACCTCACTTTGGTATAGTATATACAGATTCAGCTTAATACAAAGGGTGATCCCAGGGGCGACCAGCAGCAGGCTCATGGTGATCCCAGGGGCGCCCAGCAGCAGGCCAAGGGTGATCCCAGGGGCGACCAGCAGCAGGCTCATGGTGATCCCAGGGGCGACCAGCAGCAGGCCAAGGGTGATCCCAGGGGCGACCAGCAGCAGGCTCATGGTGATCCCAGGGGCGACCAGCAGCAGGACAAGCGTGATACCAGGGGCGACCAAGGGCAGGCCAAGGGTGGACCTAGACATGACGAGCAGCAGGCAAGGGGTGAAGCCAGGGTGACCAGAAGCAGGCCAAGGGTGAACCCGGGGGACGGGGGGGGGGACCAGCAGCAGGGTGAAGGGTGAACACCGGTCATCGGAAGCAAGAGTAAACACAGCGGTTATCGGAAACAAGGGTGAACACAGGGGTGCACAGAAACAGGGTGAACACAGGGGTGCACAGAAGCAGGGTAAACGCAGGGGTGCACAGAAGCAGGGTGAACGCAGGGGTGCCCAGAAGCAGGGTAAGGGCGAACCCAGGGGCGAACAGAAGCAAGCGGAGGTTGGGCCCAGTGGCAACCAGCAGCATGCCAAGTGTGGACCTAGGGCGACCAGCAGCAGCAAGCCAAGGGTGAACCCAGGGGCGACCAGCAGCAGGCTCATGGTGATCCCAGGGGCGACCAGCAGCAGGCTCATTGTGATCCCAGGGGCGACCAGCAGCAGGCCAAGGGTGATCCCAGGGGCGACCAGCAGCAGGCCAAGGGTGAACCCAGGGGTGACAAACAGCAGGCCAAGGGTGATCCCGGGGGCGACCAGCAGCAGGCCAAGGGTGATCCCAGGGGCGACCAGCAGCAGGCCAAGGGTGATCCCAGGGGCGACCAAGAGCAGACCAAGGGTGATCCCAGGGGCAACCAGCAGCAAGCCAAGGGTGATCCCAGGGGCGACCAGCAGCAGGCTCATGGTGATCCCAGGGGCGACCAGCAGCAGGCCAAGGGTGATGCCAGGGGCGACCAGCAGCAGGCTCATGGTGATCCCAGGGGTGACCAGAAGCAGGCCAATGAGATGGGATGTGGTCTAGTGACAAAATTGAGATGTGCTCTAGTTGTAAGTTGAAATATAGCCTAGCAACTTCTCTGAGGTGCAGTCTGATGTTAGATTGTGGAGTGGTCTAGTAGCTAAGTTTAGACATGCTTGAGTGACTATGCAGAGGTGTGCTTGAGTGGGTATGCAGAAGTGTGGTTGAGTAGCTATGCAGAAGTGTGGTTGAGTAGCTATGCAGGAGTGTGGTTGAGTGGCCAGACATAGATTTGGTTGAGTGGCTACATTGCGTGACAGGTTGAAATGTGATCTAATGATTTAGTGGCTAAGTTGAAATATAGTTGAGTGGCTACGTCGATATGTGGTCTAGTGGCCTGCTGGTCGCCCCTGGGTCTGGTGGATAAATAAATATGTCATGTAGAGGCTAATTTGAGATGTGTTCTAGTGGCTGCACTGATATCTAGTTGAGTACATAGGTCCTGATGTATTCCATAGGTCATATTGATATGGGATCTAGCGCCTATGTAACATTTTGCGTCCTAGTGGCCAGGTAGATCACTTTTATGATGGCTACATTGAAATGTGGTCTAGTGTCTAGTTTGTGATGTAGTTTATTGCTATCTTTGGTACGGTTCAAAGGCTCATTTCTGATGTGATTGAGTGTTCAAATTTTTGATGCGATTCATTGGCTACTTTAAGATGGCATCTAGTAGCTAAGTCCCTTCCCTTGTGTACGATCCTACTCCCGTACCACGGGGTTGTGGCATGCAACATCCTCTATTCCTACCTCACCCATAGGTTGCCCTCAGTGGCGACACTGATTACCCTTAACCCAAGTGCCCTGTGATTGGTGGATGGGTTCTTCCTGCCGCGGCCGCTACAGGTAAGAGTGGTGGGGCGGAGGGGCCAGGTGAGGGGGGATTTCGAGTGACGACCACGAGGGAAAATTTAAGAATTAATTTTCCCTCGTAGTCGTCTCTCGAAATCCCCTCTCACCTGGCCCCACCGCCTCACTGCTCTTACCTGCAGTAACAATAACTCTTCATTTTTATTTTCTCCCTTTTGAAGGTGTCGCGTTTGCAAACAGCAGGCATCTTGCTCCCAGTGGCTGGTAGTCACAGTGACATATTCATAACTGAAACAAAATACAGTCATTTTCTTTCAAATGGGAGAAATTTAAAGCGAAGAAAATGTTTCTATGAAACATGAAGTCTGAATGTTCTTCTCTACTTTAAATTAAGCCAGTTAAGTGCTAATGTTTTATGAAGATGTTTCTTCACTTTAAATTCCTCACATTTAAACATATTCCTGTATTTTCCTGTCCATGTTTACAGGCCACTGAGATTAAACTGCCTACTGTCTGTAAAGACACTTTGACATGGGAGAAAATTAAAATAATGAATTGTATGTATTGCATATAAACATAAAGTTGACTCTTCAGTTCAATTTTCTCTCATTTCAAAGTGTCGCACTTACATACAGCAGGCATCTTGCTCCCAGTGGCTGGTAGATGCTGCCATATTTATAACTGAAAAATACAGGCATGTTTTTTAAATGGTAGAAGTTTAAAGTACAGAAAAATGTTGCATGAAGTGCAGAAAAATGTACCTTATTATGAACATTTCTGCAGAACATTTTTCTGCACTTTAAATTTCTGCCATAAAAAAAATGGTTGTATGTTTGTGTTGTACATGTAACGATGCAACATATGGTGAAAGGTATGTCCTGTGCCACAAGTACATATGACAGAGGCTTTCAGTCACCCATGCACATATTTCCCAGACATTCACACACATATTCATGTATCCCCACAGACCATGCACTCACTGATACACATGGCAGCCCTATCATAGTAACCTTAGTCGCAGAATTTTGTTCAAACCATAGTATTGAGCTCCATGGGCATTTGGTTTAAAGTCAATGAAGCTGGGCGAGTGGGTGTCTGGTAACAGTGCGCGGGTTACTTTGCCTGCAGTGGCTGATGACGATTTTCACCGATCAGAAGTAGCTCTCATTACAGAAAAGGTTGGAGACCCCTGGTCTATAGGCTGATTTGAGATTTCATCTTCTGGCTGGATTGAGATAGAATCTTGGAGCTGTGAGGCTGTTGATTGGCTAAATCGAAATGTGATCTAATGGCTCAATTGAGATGCGGTCTTGTAGATCAGCTGAGATGTGGGCTAGTAGATAAGCTGAGAACTGCTCTAGTAGTTCCAGTAGTTTTGTTTTGCCTCTGTTGCATTAAAAAACATAGGGGCATATTCTCAAGGACTTATCGCCGATTTATCTGCACTTTAGCGCCGCAAAAGTGGCGATAGATTTATCGCCCTATTCTCAAGCTGGTGCAAACTGCCAATATCGCTAGTTTCCCAGCGATAGCTGCCACAAAAAACATCGCCACGGATGAGAGCGACAACTAACGCTAATGATATGCAGAGTAGGCATTCCCGTGCAAAAACACACGAAAACACCACTTTGCGATATTCTCAACGACCAGCCAGATCGGCGAAGTGATCCAAAAACAGGCGAAAAGGCGCGTTAGCAGCAGGGATTTAACACCTGCCTATTACTGGTGTTAAGCAGGACGACAACCTGCAGTAGAAAGGGAGCCCAGCCCAGAGCCACATCTGAAGACCAACAGATGCCATGGAGCCAATGATCATGCAGCTTGGAGACCCAAGAGGGCCACAACACCCACCGCCACCACCCCCCGGACCCTCCCCCCCCCGGACTACCACCTAGGCAGCGCAGAAGAAGACAGCGGACGTTCCTAAAACGCACCAGCCTCAGACACTCAATGCCAGAGGATGCCATTGCCCACTACAGGCTCAAAAGGACAACCATCCTCCGCATCCTGACCCACATTGCCCACAGGCTGACGGTACCAACACAGCGGAGACGCCTGACGTGTGTGAATTGCAGGCCTGGCGCAGCTTATCGCTGATTTTTTTATCGCGGTTGGGCCCATCGCCACTTTTTTCACGTTCGGCTTTCGATTTTTATCGCCGTCCCGGTAATTTTATCACGGACATTTGATGCGTTATCGGGAAACTATTGCATGTTACCGCCGTGTTGAGAATAAGACGTTAACACAACGTTATTTTCCCGCGATAGACGGCGATATGTAAAATTGCGTTAACCAATTTTGGCGATGATTATCGCACGTTCTTGAGAATATCCCCCTCAGTGTGTCTTAATAGTAATGCTGTGTGTGTAAATATGAACACACTTTCAAATGTAATATTATGTAGAGAGCTGTATGTTGAGTATATTTTTTTAAAAAGTATCTGCAAAGTCTTACATTAATTTTGCATACTGCCACCTCCCACGGTTTCTTTAAGCATCCTCCTGAGAGTTGGAAACGTTGTGGTCTGTGTCGAAAAAAAGAGCAAGCTAATTTCGTTCATTTATTTATATTTTTCTCCGACTCTAAATCTGGTTACTCCTTTCTTTGCTTTCCTCTTCACAATCATCCTACACATTTTTTATGACATCGTCCATTTCACTTGTGCATTTGATAGTGATTTCACTCGAACAAATATAGTTTTTGTTGTTACAAGCAGCTGAGTTCCCAGCCTCTGGCTGTAAATAGAAGCTTTTCTTTCTAGTCTCCATGTGCTGATGATTTAAAAGCCTGGCACTTCTTCCGTGGGTTTCAAATGATGGCTGCTGATGGCGCATCACCAATCACCGTCCGCCAGCCCTGGCTTTCTACTCAAGAGGACTTTTCAATCAGACACTCAGGGCTCTGACCTCTTTGCATCTTAAATATGTCGATGCTCCCAGCATTCGAACCGCTCTCTTCTGAAAATCCAGGACTTGCTTAAGGTGTCACACATGGCTGTGTGTCACCTGCCAGCCAGGTGTTGTGATCTTTTAAATATAAGAGCTGCATTCACTGAGTTTTAGCTTCTCCTTATTGCACAGTGGTCTTTCAGGCGCTTTGTACCGCCACATGTTCTTTTTAGGTCTCGCCTAGCGTTGCAGCGCATGCGTTGCTCGCTCTGCGAGACCTCTTGTAATCGAGGAGATTTTGGGGGTGGAAGCGCCGCCCATGCTTTTTATTGGTGCACGTCATCCTTTATGGTAAACGCTCGTTTTCTATTTGAAGTGAGGCTTGTTTGTTCCCTCCCTGTCTCCTTTTCGGCTCGCCCATCTGGACTGGATCGTGCACTTGCGGCGTGACATGGTGGAATTTATATGTTGGTTCAGTACTATTTTATACAGACACTGTTCGGGACAATGGCAGCTACGCTGCATTTTCCGGTATGTCACTTCTTACATTTCACGGCGCTTTCACTTTAACAACACCAGGCAACAAAAGGAGGGATGGGAAGGAGCCTTGGCTGGCCACTGACCTGTCGCTACGCACCATCGGATCATGGAAACCCATTTATGAGCACATATTAAAATGCGATATCTTTTGATAACTGATTCCTGGAAAGAGTTTCTGCCTGCCTGGCGGTGGTCGGAGCTTTGCTTGGGTGTGTGTGGTCCCCCCTCCCGGTGGCATGTCCTCTGGGTAACGAGACAGGGAGTGCCTTGTGTACGCTCGGTGGGTTTGGGGTGCAGACGCCCCCTGGCTGGGTGCGAAAGCTCCTGTGCGCATGTGACACGCGCCCCATGCTGAGCTTACAAACAAAACCATGGGGTGGGGGGCAGCCCTCCCCTCCGAGCGCCTGATAGGAGACGCGGGCTCCCAGAGAGGGGAAAACGCCAGCGGATGCGTGTGCACAATGCCTGTGAGCGCGTCCTCCGGGATCAGTGACGGGAGAAGCCACGAGGTGTGGGGTTGTTGTGGCGCGTCCGGCCAGTGCAAGCCGCGTAGCACACCGCTGGGAGTGGAGCAGCGGTGTGCGGTAGTCATTCAATGGGTTGTGTGGCACGGAGTGCAGCCTGTGTCTGCGGTTAGTATAACCAGATGCGCTCAGCAATATTTGCATGTCCTTATGAGCTTTGTTGTGTGTGTGTGCTGCTGTTAAAGAGACGTGTCGAAGTGTGAGCAAGTGGTGTGCTGTGGCATACAGTGATATGCTTTCATTTTAGCGAGCGTGTGTGGGCTGTATGCCCTGGTGTGGACTGACATACACGTCGATGTGCTGCATCATATGCGCGTGTTGCGGTATACTTGTTTATGCTACTGTGAATCGTGCTTGGTTAATGGTAGATAGCAGTGTATAGCGAGGAGTTGAGCTCTGGTTCGGAAATATACTATACCGCGTTGTTTTGCGATAATGTTAAAAAGCTGTAGCGCCGCTCAGTGTCACCCGGAATACTATGTTTTCAGTCAGCTGCTTTCATTTAACCACCCAATGCGTTCTGGGATTTGTAGTCCGGGGTTTCTTCTAGTTAAATTAGAAACCACACCTGTTAGACCTGGCATCATTGGCGCGGGTCTCCCTTCCTCTTTTCTCTTCTGACCTTTTATGTTGGCTGGATTTAGATGCTCTGGGCGCTGTGCCACTGCCAATCAGTGACACAGCGCAAATGCTCCCTGTGTAAAGATAACTGTATGAATTGGAATAATCATAATTGGCTCGTTTGGTTTACCTGTCAGTCCCTAGTATCCGTGCACTGCGTGTGCCCAGGGCTGATAGACCAAATACTGCTGGTGGGCCGGCAGCGCTGATTTGCGCTACCCACCGAAGCAGCTTTGAAAGTATGTCTGTGTAGCATGTTCTAATAGCGAGTTACCCTCCATTTCACTGTTCACTATTGCGAGGCCACCCGTTCTCATAGGCCAGAATGTGCAGGCTGAGTATTGCATGCCTTAATCCTCCCTGCCCCCAGGAACCTGATAGGAACGTCGAATTTGATATGTGTAAGCTCAGAACATGGAGATGCATCTTTTAGTAAGGATTATTAGCGTAGCCCGTGTTCGAAAATGCCTCTACTAGAAACTAGGTATTTTCTGGTCTGAAGCTTTCCTGTAGGCTTTCGCTAGCGTGTGTATTGGCCTTCTGGTTTTGGAGCAGCAGGGCCAGCTGGGTCAGACCTGGCCGGAGAGAGAGATCGGCATTTAGAGTATGGGGAGGGGTGACTCTTTGATCCGAGCAGGGCCGTGCCTGGCAAGGTGAATGATGGCTCCATCTCCCACTGGGCGTCTGATAGCAGACCCCCAGATTCCCAAAGGGCAGGATGTCGCCTCGTAAACCAAGTGCTCCCCGACCCCACCGAACTGGTTCTGACTGGATGCAGTGATTTGTGACTGCAGAGAACAAAGACTTTCTAGGTATAAAGCGCTGCGCTGAATCCTGTTTCAAGTGTGTTCCTTCTGGATGTCAAGACGAAACTCTGTCCGAGCAGACAGAGGAAAGGACTTTGAAACTTTCACCAAGCTTGCTGAAGAAACTACCCAAGGGCCTGACTTGAGAGCGCCTCCTGCTGAAGTCTCAGGGACATTAGACTTCACCCCATCAGCCGCCCGAATTCCTTCGCTAGGAATTCTACTTGCAGGTGAGGCCTCCGTCGAGTAATCCGGAACCTCTAGTTCTACTGTGAGGAACGCGGACTGGTAACCTTTGTGAACTCTGTGTGTGGGCAGCCGCAGCTAAGAGAGAGCTGCCGCCGCTGAGTGCCCGCCTTAATTTGAATCTGCAGGACCTGCGCTGAAACTGTGTGGGCCGCCGCAGCTAAGAGAGAGCTGCCGCCGCTGAGTGCCCGCCTTAATTTGAATCTGCAGAACCTGCGCTGAAACTGTGTGGGCCGCCGCAGCTAAGAGAGAGCTGCCGCCGCTGAGTGCCCGCCTTAATTTGAATCTGCAGAACCTGTGCTGAAACTGTGTGGGCCGCCGCAGCTAAGAGAGAGCTGCCGCCGCTGAGTGCCCGCCTTAATTTGAATCTGCAGAACCTGCGCTGAAACTGTGTGGGCCGCCGCAGCTAAGAGAGAGCTGCCGCCGCTGAGTGCCCGCCTTAAATTTGAACCTGCAGAACCTGCGCTGAGGCTGTGTGGGCCTCCGCAGCTAAGAGAGCTGCCGCCGCTGGATGCCCGCACTCGTGTTAATTGTGCCACATCGTGGATTGTCCTTTGAGCCGCCGCAGCTAAGAGAGATCTGCCGCCGCTGAGTGCTCGCACCGTTGCTAACTTGGCATCACCGTGATTTGTCCTGTGAGCTGCCGCAGCTAAGAGAGTTGCTGCTGCGGAGTGCTCGCACCCGTGCTAACTGTGCATCATCGTGATTTGACCTGTGAGCCGCCGCAGCTAAGAGAGAGCTGCCGCCGCTGAGTGCTCGCACCCTTGCTAACTGTGCATCGTCGTGATTTGGCCTGTGAGCCGCCGCAGCTAAGAGAGAGCTGCCGCCGCTGAGTGCTCGCACCCTGGTTAACTTTGCATCCTCGTAATTTGTCCTGTGAGCCGCCGCAGCTAAGAGAGAGCTGCCGCCGCTGCGTGCTCGCACCCTTGCTAACTTTGCATCATTGGGATTTGTCCTGTGGGCCGCCGCAGCTAAGAGAGAGCTGCTGCCGCTGAGTGCCCACGTCTTCGTCAACCTTGCACCATCGTGAATCGTCCTGTGGGCCGCTGCAGCTAGGAGAGCGCTGCTGCCGCCGCGAGCCCACCACGGAGCTGCACGACGAGAGTCATTGCCACCACCAGCCCGGGCCGCTGCAGCCACGTGCTGCTGCCGCTGAGGGCCCGCCTGTCCCGGAGTGCCCGAATCGCTGCGAGTGCACTTTGCGGACCACTGCCATCGAGATCTGTGGTCGCTGGGAGTCCGCCTGTCACCGTCTCCGCTTCTTCGAGAAGCTACGTGCTGGGTCCCCAACGGCAGGTATCGGGTGCGCAACGGGTCGCGTAGACCCAGGCCTTGAACTCAGTCAATGCCACGTCCTGGTGAACACGTATTGCCTTTTTTAAGTCCCTAATGATTTACATGCCTGATGACTGGTTAAAACGCTTCTGAGAGTCTCGTACCAAACCTTAGATAAAGATACTATTTTTTCTATACCTACTTGAGTTGTGTCCTTTTGTGGTGTCGTTACTGCCTTATTGTGCATGGTCATAAATGCTTCACACACTGCCTCTGAGATAGGCCTAGCTGCTCGTGCTACGTTACCACAGGGTTGAGCAGGTGTTATCAAAGGGGGTAGCCCACTTGCCCTGACTTGGGGAGAAGGGTCCCTATTTGGACAGTGGCGCCAGCCATTGCCAACTAGAGACCCCCATTTCCAACATTGGCGGTCAGCGGTGAGGATCAGAACTTGCATTTATGATCCACGTACAATAACTGGTAGACACCACTAGTGAGTACAGACCAAAGCGCAGACGCGCGCGGATTATTTTTTTCTCTCTCCGAATTGTTTTTTAGTTGGTTGTTTAGTATTGAATTGTTGATCGCAGCCATGAGTACTGCTAACATGGGAAAGCCAACCTCCAATGCTTCGGAGGATCTCGCCTTTGAGGAGGGAAGATTAGATACCTATACTGCCAAACAGCTGAAGTCATTTTGTAAGCACTTCGCAGTCCCCGTGATAGGTCTCTCTAGGAAGGAGGAGTACCACAAGGCGCTGAAGGCCTGGTGGGAAGCGAGAGAGTCCGCTGTGGATGAGGAAGAGAATGCTGGAGGGCAGCCGGATGACACAGTAGAGGGGGTGGGAGATAGAACACCCTCCAATCCAGGTACTAGTGTATCCCAAAGGAGCCTGACCCCAGAAGAGCTGGAGGACAGGGAGAGAGATGGGAGGCATAGTTTGGAGATGGCTAAATTGGAAGGTCAGAAGGACCTTGAGAGTAAGAAGTTAGACATTGAGAAAAATCGATTGTCATTTGAACTTGAGAAAATGAGAATGGAACATGAGAGAATGTTGAGGGAGATAGAGATCAGGGCGAGGAGTGTCCCGGTCTCCCCTTCTGGTGGCAGCATACCGTTAGTAACTCCTGAGAATAGAGTTTATATTCCTAAGGATGTCATTAAGGATTTTCACAAGAGTGAGGATATTGGGCAATGGTTTGCCGCATATGAGATAGCAATGGTGTCCCACCGGGTCCCTGAGCAGGATTGGGGAGCGGGAATGTGGGGGCGCTTTGTGAGTGATGGTAGGGATACCCTGTTGGACCTGCCTGAGGAGAGCAGGATGGTGTATGCCCATATGAAAGAAGCTTTGATGACCCATTATGGTTTGACCCCAGAAATGTACAGGCAGAGGTTTAGGACCTGTAAGAAGTTAGAGGGTACCACGTGGGTTGAATATGTGTCTTTTTTCTGCAGAGCAATGGATCGCTGGGTAAAAGGTAGCAAAGTGGAAACTTTCGAGCAATTGTATGATTTGTTTGCGTGGGAGCATTTGTCCAGTAACTGTTTTCCAGAGCTACGCCAGCACCTGATTGATAGCAAGCTGACTAACCCTAGGAAGCTTGCTGAGGACGCGGACCGCTGGGTGAGCACCCGGGTCCGCAAAGGTTTTGTGGGAGACTTCGCCCGAGGTGGGCAGGGTCCCCAGCAGAAAAGTAGGGGGGACAAGGGTAAACAGAGGGAGTTCCAGAGAGGGCCCCAAAGTAATTCCCAAGGGAACCAAGCAGTGGTGTCCCAGCCTCCCCCTGAGAAGAAGCTAGTGTCCCCGATAGGTAGGCCTGTTCATAGGGGGCCCCTTACTTGTTTCAAGTGTGGTCAAGTGGGCCACCGGTATTATGATCCCCAGTGTCCCCAGAGGGACCCCAATGCATCCCCTCGTGCACCACCCCGTGCACCATCCCGCCAGATTGCCAGTGTAGCCCTGGGGGGAGGAAATGGAGGTCCAAGGTGGATGGGATCCCGTAGAGTTAACCCTTGTCTCACTAGGGGACTTCGAGAAGGTCCCTAACCCCACACTGCCGACCAACACTCAGAAGTACCGGCAGTGGGTGACCATCAATGGCCATAGGGTGGAGGCTCTCAGGGACACCGGAGCTAGTGTGACTGCTGTCAGCTCCCGGTTGGTGTCCAAAGAGCAAGTTGTCCCCCATGCATTCTGCCCCGTAGTGTCAGCAGACAACTCAGAGAGCCAGTGTGAAGTGGCTCAGGTTCCCTTCGAGTGGGGGGTCACAGGAACCCTTCAAGTGGCTGTGAGGGCCGCCATGCCTGTAGACTGTCTGTTGGGCAACGACCTGGAGAACTCCCCGTGGGCTACGGTGGAGAGAAAGTCTCATTTGGAAATGTTGGGGTTGCCTCAGTGGGCGTGTGTGACCACTCGGTCCATGACAGCTCAGAAGGATATTCAGGAGGGTCTGGAGCCTGAAAGTATGGCCCAGGCCCCTGCCTCACAGAGAAGGGGTAGGGGGCGCGGGAAACTGGCCCCCACGGTTCCCACGGTCCCGGAGGGAGCAGACCTTGAGGGGGATGCCCTGGGACCTACAGGGGAACAAGTGGCCGAACTGGGGGACCTACCGGAGCTGACCCATTGGCAGCAGGAAGGGGGGCCCTCCAGGGAGGAATTTTGCGAGCAGCAGAGAACCTGCCCTTCTCTTGAGGGGGTGCGGCGACAGGCCGCCGCCCAGGCAGTAGGTGACCAGACAGGGTCACATTGGGTCTATTGGGAGAACGACCTCCTTTACAGCGAGCCTAAGGTTGCTGAGCCTGGGTCAGCCCGTGTGCTGGTGGTACCCCAGCGCTTCAGGACCTTCCTACTGGGGTTGGCTCATGATGTGCCACTGGCCGGACATTTGGGGCAGACCAAGACCTTTGAGAGGCTGGTCACCCACTTCTATTGGCCCCAGATGCGCAGGAGCTCCGATGCTCACTGCAGAACGGGTGAGACTTGCCAGGCAAGTGGGAAGAGTGGGGGAAGATTAAGGCCCCACTACAGCCCTTTCCCGTGGTGAGCACCCCATTCGAAAGAGTGGGCATTGATATTGTGGGGCCTCTGGATCCCAAGACAGCCATGGGAAACAGGTTCATCCTGGTCTTGGTGGACCATGCCACCCGGTACCCTGAGGCCATCCCGCTCAGGACAGTGACGGCCCCCGTGGTGGGACGGGCACTGATGGGGATTTTCTCCCGTGTGGGATTCCCCAGAGAGGTGGTGTCCGATAGGGGAACTAACTTCATCTCCAAGTACATGAAGTCTCTGTGGGAGGAGTGTGGGTAACGTATAAGTTCACCACTCCATACCACCCCCAGGGTAATGGGCTGGTTGAGAGATTCAACCGGACCCTTAAGGGCATGATTATGGGCCTAGGCAAGCCCATGAGGCATAAGTGGGATGTCCTCTTACCATGCCTGTTGTTTGCTTACCGTGAGGTGCCACAGAAGTCCTTAGGGTTCAGTCCCTTTGAGCTGCTCTATGGTCACCCGGTAAGAGGGCCTCTGAGCCTGGTCAAGGAAGGCTGGGAGCAATCTCCCAGGAAACCTCCCCAGGATGTGTTTAGTTACATGCTGGCCTTCAGGAACCAGACTCGGCGTTTCAGGAAACTTGCTGAGGCAAACCTGGAAACCAGCCAGGAAGAGATGAAACGCTGGCACGATCAGAATGCCACTCTGATCGAGTTTCAGCCTGGACAGAAGGTTTGGGTCATGGCCCCGGTGGAGCCCTGTGCGCTCCAGGATAAGTGGACCGGCCCCTTTGAGGTGCTGGAGCGCAAGAGTCCTGTTACCTACGTGGTGGACTTGCAGTCTCCCAGGAACCCCTTGCGGGTCCTGCATGTTAACCGCCTGAAGCCCCACTTTGAGAGGTCTGAAGTGGGCATGCTTCTGGCCACAGATGCTGGGATGGAGGAGGAGAGCGAGCCCCTTCCTGACCTCCTGTGTGCAGGAGAGCGAGATGGGTCAGTGGAGGGTGTGGTCCTCTCCACCACACTGACCCCTGAGCAGCAGGGTGATTGTCGCCACCTAGTGGGGCAATTCAGTGATCTGTTCTCCCTGGTACCTAGTGTCACTGATTGGTGTGTCCATGACGTGGACACCGGGAACAGTCCTCCCATTAAGCACAGGGCTTACCGAGTGACTGACTGGGTAAGGGCCTACATTAAGGATGAGGTTACCAAAATGTTTGCCCTTGGGGTGATTGAGTCCTCTAGCAGTCCCTGGTCCAGCCCAGTGGTCCTGGTACAAAAAGCTGCAGCGCCTGGTACCACCCCCGAACTTCGGTTCTGCGTGGACTATCGGGGCCTCAACTCAGTCACGAAGACTGACGCGCACCCCATCCCCAGAGCTGATGAGCTCATAGATCGGTTAGGGGCTGCCAAATACATCAGCACATTTGATTTGACGTCTGGGTATTGGCAGATCGCCTTGACCGAGGGGGCAAAGGAGAGGTCAGCCTTCTCCACACCCGATGGGCACTACCAGTTCCAGGTGATGCCCTTTGGAATGAAGAATGCCCCTGCCACCTTTCAGAGGCTGGTCAACAGGGTGTTGGTCGGGCTGGAAGACTTCAGTGCCGCCTACCTGGATGACATTGCGGTGTTTAGCTCCTCTTGGGAGGACCACCTGCGCCACCTCTGGGAGGAATTGATGGCACTGTGGAAGGCAGGCCTCACAATCAAAGCCAGTAAGTGCCAGATTGGGCAGGGTTCTGTAGTGTATTTGGGGCACCAGGTAGGGAGCGGCCAGGTGGCGCCCCTTCAGCCCAAGATTGAAACTATCCTGGCATGGGAACCCCCCAAGACTCAGACGCAGGTGAGAGCCTTCTTAGGACTCACGGGGTACTACAGGAGGTTTGTCAAAGGATATGGTAACATTGTTGCACCCTTGACTGAGCTGACTTTTAAGAAGCAGCCAAAGAAGGTAAACTGGACTGACACCTGTCAGAACGCTTTTGACGCCCTGAAGACTGCCATGTGCACTGCACCCGTGCTTCAGGCGCCCGACTTTTCAAAGGAATTCGTTGTCCAGACAGACGCATCAGAGCATGGTATAGGGGCTGTTCTGTCACAGATCAATGAGGAGGGACTAGACCAACCGGTAGCCTTCCTAAGCAGGAGGTTACTTCCCCGGGAACAGAGGTGGAGTGCAATTGAGCGTGAGGCATTTGCTGTGGTCTGGGCGCTGAAGAAGCTGAGGCCATATTTGTTTGGGACTCACTTCCGGGTTCAGACAGACCACAGGCCCCTTAGATGGTTGATGCATATGAGGGGTGAGAATCCCAAGTTGTTGAGGTGGTCCATTTCCCTACAGGGTATGGATTTCACGGTGGAACACTGCCCTGGTACAGAGCACGCCAATGCTGACGGTCTGTCCAGGTTCTTCCGCCTTAGTGATGAGAACTCCCAAGGGAATGGTTAGTTCTCCCCACATTTCAGCTGGAGGGGACGTGTGTTAGACCTGGCATTATTGGCGCGGGTCTCCCTTCCTCTTTTCTCTTCTGACCTTTTATGTTGGCTGGATTTAGATGCTCTGGGCGCTGTGCCACTGCCAATCAGTGACACAGCGCAAATGCTCCCTGTGTAAAGATAACTGTATGAATTGGAATAATCATAATTGGCTCGTTTGGTTTACCTGTCAGTCCCTAGTATCAGTGCACTGCGTGTGCCCAGGGCTGATAGACCAAATACTGCTGGTGGGCTGGCAGCGCTGAATTGCGCTACCCACCGAAGCAGCTTTGAAAGTATGTCTGTGTAGCATGTTCTTATAGCGAGTTACCCTCCATTTCACTGTTCACTATTGCGAGGCCACCCGTTCTCATAGGCCAGAATGTGCAGGCTGAGTATTGCATGCCTTAATCCTCCCTGCCCCCAGGAACCTGATAGGAACGTCGAATTTGATATGTGTAAGCTTAGAACATGGAGATGCATCTTTTAGTAAGGATTATTAGCGTAGCCCGTGTTCGAAAATGCCTCTACTAGCAACGAGGTATTTTCTGGTCTGAAGCTTTCCTGTAGGCTTTCGCTAACGTGTGTATTGGCCGTCTGGTTTTGGAGCAGCAGGGCCAGCTGGGTCAGACCTGGCCGGAGAGAGAGATCGGCATTTAGAGTATGGGGAGGGGTGACTCTTTGATCCGAGCAGGGCCGTGCCTGGCAAGGTGAATGATGGCTCCATCTCCCACTGGGCGTCTGATAGCAGACCCCCAGATTCCCAAAGGGCAGGATGTCGCCTCGTAAACCAAGTGCTCCCCGACCCCACTGAACTGGTTCTGACTGGATGCAGTGATTTGTGACTGCAGAGAACAAAGACTTTCTAGGTATAAAGCGCTGCGCTGAATCCTGTTTCAAGTGTGTTCCTTCTGGATGTCAAGTCGAAACTCTGTCCGAGCGGACAGAGGAAAGGACTTTGAAACTTTCACCAAGCTTGCTGAAGAAACTACCCAAGGGCCTAAATTGAGAGCGCCTCCTGCTGAAGTCTCAGGGACATTAGACTTCACCCCATCAGCCACCCGAATTCCTTCGCTAGGAATTCTACTTGCAGGTGAGGCCTCCGTCGAGTAATCCGGAACCTCTAGTTCTACTGTGAGGAACGCGGACTGGTAACCTTTGTGAACTCTGTGTGTGGGCCGCCGCAGCTAAGAGAGAGCTGCCGCCGCTGAGTGCCCGCCTTAATTTGAATCTGCAGGACCTGCGCTGAAACTGTGTGGCCCGCCGCAGCTAAGAGAGAGCTGCTGCCGCTGAGTGCCCGCCTTAATTTGAATCTGCAGAACCTGCGCTGAAACTGTGTGGGCCGCCGCAGCTAAGAGAGAGCTGCCGCCGCTGAGTGCCCGCCTTAATTTGAATCTGCAGAACCTGCGCTGAAACTGTGTGGGCCGCCGCAGCTAAGAGAGAGCTGCTGCCGCTGAGTGCCCGCCTTAATTTGAATCTGCAGAACCAGCGCTGAAACTGTGTGGGCCGCCGCAGCTAAGAGAGAGCTGCCGCCACTGAGTGCCCGCCTTAAATTTGAACCTGCGCTGAGGCTGTGTGGGCCGCCGCAGCTAAGAGAGCTGCCGCCGCTGGATGCCCACACTCGTGTTAATTGTGCCACATCGTGGATTGTCCTTTGAGCCACCGCAGCTAAGAGAGAGCTGCCGCCGCTGAGTGCTCGCACCGTTGCTAACTTGGCATCACCATGATTTGTCCTGTGAGCTGCCGCAGCTAAGAGAGAGTTGCTGCCGCGGAGTGCTCGCACCCGTGCTAACTGTGCATCATCGTGATTTGACCTGTGAGCCGCCGTAACTAAGCGAGAGCTGCCGCCGCTGAGTGCTCGCACCCTTGCTAACTGTGCATCGTCGTGATTTGGCCTGTGAGCCGCCGCAGCTCAGAGAGAGCTGCCGCCGCTGAGTGCTCGCACCCTGGTTAACTTTGCATCCTTGTAATTTGTCCTGTGAGCCGCCGCAGCTAAGAGAGAGCTGCTGCCGCGGCGTGCTCGCACCCTTGCTAACTTTGCATCATTGGGATTTGTCCTGTGGGCCGCCGCAGCTAAGAGAGCTGCTGCCGCTGAGTGCCCACGTCTTCGTCAACCTTGCACCATCGTGAATCGTCCTGTGGGCTGCCGCAGCTAGGAGAGCGCTGCTGCCGCCGCGAGCCCACCACGGAGCTGCACGACGAGAGTCATCGCCACCCCCAGCCCGGGCCGCTGCAGCCGCGTGCTGCTGCCGCTGAGGGCCCGCCTGTCCAGGAGTGCCCAAATCGCTGCGAGTGCACTTTGCAGACCACTGCCATCGAGAACTGTGGTCGCTGGGAGTCCGCCTGTCACCGTCTCCGATTCTTCGAGAAGGTACGTGCTGGGTCCCCGTCCAACGGCAGGTATCGGGTGCGCAACGGGTCGCGTAGACCCAGGCCTTGAACTCAGTCAGTGCCACGTCCTGGTGAACACGTATTGCCTTTTTTAAGTCCCTAATGATTTACATGCCTGATGACTGGTTAAAAAGCTTCTGAGAGTCTCGTACCAAACCTTAGATAAAGATACTATTTTTTCTATACCTACTTGAGTTGTGTCCTTTTGTGGTGTCGTTACTGCCTTATTGTGCATGGTCATAAATGCTTCACACACTGCCTCTGAGATAAGCCTAGCTGCTCGTGCTATGTTACCACAGGGTTGAGCAGGGGTTATCAAAGGGGGTAGCCCACTTTCCCTGACTTGGGGAGAAGGGTCCCTATTTGGACAGTGGCACCAGCCATTGCCAACTAGAGACCCCCATTTCCAACAACACCTGATAAAAGTAGTTTAAAAATTAAAGCCCTGTACTGCAAACTTGGTATATTGCCGAGATGGAGCGAAGCGGTCATCCCTGTGTGTCTGTGGAATGCAGCGATGTGGGTTGGTATTGTGGTGTGTGTAGTCATAGTGTGTGGTATTCAGTGATGTAGTGTAGGTTACTGATGCCTTCTGCTGTGTGTAATTATATGTATTAGTGTAGTGATGTGGAGTAAGTTGTGTTGTGTGCAGATGTGGGGGCAGTGGCATGGTGTGGAATGTAGAGGTGTGTTATTGTGTGGTGTGTGTTGGTGCCATGCATGTGGGTAGTGTATGTTGCTGGGATGCATGTGGGTGGTATATTGTGGTGTGGGTGTGGTGCACTCACCCGAAAGGACCTGTGCATGGAGAAGCCATGTGGGATGTGCTCTGGTGTGTAATCCTGTGAGCGTAAACCAGAAATCCTCCCCCCAACCCCCGCGCAACCGGCGACCCCTGCAGGAAACAGGAATCGCGCTAACTCGATGCAATGCAATAGGTCTCGCATTGATATTAGTTTGAGTTATTGACATTGTAAATGACAATGTTTTTTTTTGTTTTTCTTTTTTAAAACATAAATAAAAGGCATTGTTATTTACAATGGCAATAGTTTAAAGTCTTGTAAATGCCAGACCTATTGCATTGCATTTACACGAGTTTGAGCTATTGGCATTGTAAATGATAATGTCTTTTATTAATGTTATTGTTTTTAAACAACATAAATATAATGCATTTACAATGCCAATAGCATAAACTCATGTAAATGCGAGACTTATTTCATTTGCAAGATGTTGAGAGCTATTGTGATTGTAATGACAATGCTTTTAATGTATGTGTTTTGAAAACCTGCAAGGTGTGCATAAATATGCATTTTGTAATTATAGTTGTTGCTTAAGAGAAGCAAAGCTGGCAGTGACTGCCCCTTTTGTAGTGGCAGCCTTTCTTTTCTTTAACAAAGACTCCAAGTAGTAAGTGCGTGGTTATATAGCTTGCAGGTTTTTAAATTTTGTAAATAAAAGGCATTGTTATTTTGAATGCCAATAGCTTAAACTCGCGTAAATGCGAGACCTATTACATTGCAAATGCTTGTTATCTTTGCTCTCGGTTTGTCCCTCCTAAACTTTTCTATGCCTGGTTTCTCCTCTCTGCACTCTTCTGTTTCAATGTATCAGCATATCAATGTGTCAAAGTCTGTGAAAGATAATTAAATGTGAATTGTGCTGCACCGCAAACAAGCGGTGGTGAGATCTCAGTGCGTTTCCAGCTTGGAAAGAGCCCTTTATCAAGAGC
Organism: Calotriton arnoldi; assembly: GCA_963921515.1. NCBI lineage: Eukaryota > Metazoa > Chordata > Amphibia > Caudata > Salamandridae > Calotriton > Calotriton arnoldi. The sequence goes on along the minus strand of CAWUFW010002020.1, from coordinate 324,972 downwards.
CCTTCGCAACCCATTGAGTTGACTTTTTATAAAACTGACATAAAAAAGGAACAATGAAAAGATCATTAAAGTAACTTCTAGAGAATGAAAAAATGTCCTTGCGTCTCATGTACCACAGTTTAAGTTTACATCCACTAAACAATGTAAGTCCAACGAGATGGTCTGCAGCTGGTCCTAAATGTATGCTGACCCTGGAATATGAGGGCAACAATTGGGTCATACTGGGAAAGAAGCTCATCGCATTATTAACTAATTATGGTTTCAAGTACTAGACATTATCAAACTGAAAGAATATAAGGGGATTGCAGGAAGATTGCTAAATTCAACGAGAGGCATTTCAGACCCAGAAATTGGATGCATTAGTTCTGCAGGATTTGAATGACAGGCTGGGCATATATTGTTTCTTATGAATAAACCACAATGGACTGTGATAAAAGACTTTAACTACCAGCCACTTAGTTGTGTCAGGATGTGCAAAGATATATGGAAGGAGAACATGGAATAAAGAACCTTTGCATTATTTATACAAATACTGTAGCCAGTATGGTGAGCTTATATTATTCTAAACACACTTGTTTGCAGAAGGTAAACCTAAACGGTGGTACATGAGAGGTTTAAAAAAACTGTTTCTTGGGGGCGTAACCAGCCGCCATCGAATATGGCCGCACTCTAAAGAAGCTCCTTGCCCGCTGACTATAATTCCCCTGCCATCCGTCATCTATCTGAGATTTAACAGCCAGGGCGACGTGAATGAAGTAAGTGGGCCCTCTGCAAGCCGACAAACAACCAGGTTGAAGATACCAGCTCCCCCCTTCTCTTTGGCCGGTGCGGGCTCAGTCGCGGCTTAGCTGGTGGCGCCCCTGGGAGGCTGCATTCCCCAGGGGGGAGCGCGCGGTGCCCCACAGGAAGAACTTTGGGGGCTTCTCCCCCCCCACGTGATTCACTAGCCTCCGGAGCCCACCTTAGATGGTGTTAGCCCTGAGGACCGGAGGGAATTAACACTAGGAGGAGTCCCTATGCCACTCCGCCCAGGTTGCCGGCTGGCGCCGCTGGCCTCCTCCCTGCTCCTGGCCCTGCTCCTGGTAGGGTGGCATTGGCCGGGATCAGTTGTGAGGTGTTCGGCTGACCAAAGGGGGGGTCTGTGGCCAGTCTCCCCCCCCACTTCCCCACCTTGGAGGCGTGTGTAGGAATCTGGCTCTGTATATACTATACCAAAGTAAGGTATAGTGTGCACAGAGTCCAGTGGATCCCCAGAGGTATTGCAGAGGCTAAAGTAGATAATGCCTTACTCTCTTTTGTGGTAGTGTGGGCGAGCAGTCAGGCTTATCAGAGGGTAGTGATAAGCATTTATTGTACACACTCAGGCAAAAAATGATGTCACACACTTAAAGACTGCATCCAGACCAATTGTTTGTATAAAAAGTTTTTTCTTTTTTTCTTTTCTAGAACCAAGTTGTACTTAGTAGCAGGTAAGTTAAACTCTTTATACAATGTTACTTTTGAAGACATAGGGGCAGATGTATCAAGCAAAATTGTGTTCGCAAACCTGCGAATTTCGGCGTTTGCGAACGCAATTTTGCTTAGTGGTATGTATTAAGGCAAAACTGCCTCGCAAAACAAGGAATCGCAAAATTTGCGATTCCCTATTTTGCGATTGCATTTAAGGAATCGCAAATTGCGAATTCCTTAAATGCAATGTAAGAAGCACCAAAAAAGTGCAATTTGGCCTTAAGGAATCGCAAATTACCACCAACTTCAAGTTGGTGGTAATATGCGATTTCTTTGAAAAATACACTTTTTAGCATTTTTCAAAGTGCCATGTGGCACACATACATGCCCTTAGGGCATGTATGTGCGCCACATGTGCACACATACATATTTCAGGGGTGCAACAGGGTGTCAAAAGGACACCCTGGCACCCTTGAAATTGCATTCTCAATTTGCGATTCTCTAATTGCGATTCGCAAATTGAGAATGTCTTCCCATTCATTCCTATGGGCCACTACGCCCATAGGAATGAATGGGAAGGTATTACTTAATTGCGAATCGCAATTTGCAATTAAGGAATATTAAGGAATCGCAATTATTATTGCGATTCCTACATACATAGCATTTTGCGATTCCTTAATAGCAATTCGCTAAAATTCGCTATTAAGGAATCGCAAATGCAATCCTTGATACATCTGCCCCATAGTGAATACTGGTTTTGTAGGAACATTCAGATTACTTTAGCAGTTGGGAAAACGATTTGTAAACTTTTCAAAAACACTTGAAATTACTTTCAGACTACTTTTGGATTACTTCGTGATTACTTTTCTAGTTTGGCATGAAACAGACTCGTAACACAGTTTGAACAACACAGGACATCAGCAAACAGGTTAACTCTTTTAAAAGCACTAAGCTTCTTTTGTTGCAGTACAAGCCAGTTCAACACTTGAAAGAATTTCCAGAGATAACCCCCATACAGACCTATGGGGAAAAACAAAGTGTAAAGTTTGGAGGTAAGTAACCATTTTTGAAGTTGGAGTTTTGGTGGGTAGAACCAAGGTTCAGGTTGGCACTCAAGGGGTACCACCAGCGGCACTAGGCGGCCGGGTGCAGAGTGCAGGGTGTGAATGTTAGCCAATGGGGCTAGGGGGCACCTCGGTTGTGGGCTGCTCATGGGCAGGCCACTCTGTCTTGGGAAGCAAGCTCCTGGGAGTAAGATATGGGCAAAGGGGGTCCCAAATTAGCACCAAGACTACACCACCAGCGGCCCAGGGGCGTCCAGGTAGAGGGTGCTTAAGCGGTGTTGGGAGCCCAGTGCAATCCTACGGACGTTGCCGGTTTTGGATTTCGGCTGCAGGCTCGGTCCAGGAAGTCTTCCGGGAGGAACCCACAGCTGGGCAGGTGAGGAGAGGTGTCCCTCGACGTCAGGACACTTCAGGATCGGGTCACCAGGACGCAGGGTCGGAGACTGCAGGGGTGCTTTTCGACATCGGGAATCTGTTTACCGGTCCGGTTGCAGTGGAGGGGGGTCATCGTGAAGAGACTGCAGGCGTCAACACGGAACGCTGGAGGTGACACCCCTCGATGGTTTGGAGGTCAGAACTTCTGGGGGATACTTCAGGATGGATGGACCCTCGGGACATGGGTCACGCCGACGAGTGCAGAGGTAAGTTCTGGAGTGGGGTTTCTTGGTCCCGCTGGGGCTGGATCTTCTTTTATGGACAGGGCCGCTGTCCTCGGGAGTCTCAAGTCTTTATTGAAGTGGGGGATCAGTCCTCCCCACTTCTGGAGGTTGCTGATATTTTCTGAAGCAGTTGTTTTCTTCAGAGCTGCTGGTAAGCTGGTATGGCTGGGGCCAAGTCAGTTGGGCCTAGAATCTTCACTGCTGGGAAGTTTTGGGGATTTCAATCCTCTTAGGCCATCAAGAACTGACTTCTGGTGTTTAGGGCTGCCCCCTAAATCATGTATTTAGGGGGCATTTTAGGGGTCTCGAGGTCAGTAGCCAATGGGCTACTGACCTTAGGGTGATTACATCCTTGGTGTGCTCACCCCACATGGATGAGTGGACACAATCCCTAACCCTGATTGGAGGGTGCCTGCCATCTGCAAGATCGCGGGCACTGAAGAGTGGGCTTCACCTCGCCTCCCCCACTGGAGGGGTGTGGTTTACAGAGGTGGGCACACCTTCTGGGCTGTTCTAATTTTTCCCACCTGTCTTCCTGCCAAAAAGGGGGAGAGACAGGAAGGGGGCCTGCTCCTGATAGCAGGAGAGGCTGGCGGTCGCGTTGCAAAGGCGGCAGGGCCTTTGAAGCTCCCCTGCCACAGATGGCTCTTCCTGACCTGGGGGAGGTGTGAACAGCTCCGCCCAGGAAAGGCTTTGTTTCTGGGTCCAGGGAACGAAGGCTCCACCCGAGGGGTCCAGAAACTTGTCTCATGGTGATAGGCTGGTATTCACCAGTCAGGAAACCCACCAGAGGTTGGTTTGGTTCAGGGGTCACTCGGGTGCGGGGGATAATAAATCTGACACTGGAATCAGTGCAGGTTTATTATTCTGAGATGTTGATACCAAACATCCCAGGGTTCAGTAAAGCTGTTATGGAGCTGGAAAACTGATAATGACCAGTTTCCAGACCATAAACTCAGAATGGCTTTACTGGGCACTTATAAAATCTAAGAATCGATTCGCGCGAGCGCGGCGTTTCAAGATGGCTGCCCCTCGCTGAATTGCGGCGAAATTTGCCCGTATTTGACTAATAAATGCCGATTTAACACTGGCATTTTTATTTTAAACATTGAGACGACGTTTAGCAAGAAGAAAGCGCTCTGAACAGTACCTTTTGTAGCCTGTTGCATTAAGTGTGGCTGAGATACATCGAGGTGAGCTGCTCTCCGGTGTCTGGTGTGCGTCTGTTCCAGGAAATCCTGTCAGAGGGGTGGACAGAAGCTTAGGAAAGGGCGAGGCTGAGGCCTAGGCCACTCCCACAGCTGGTTTTAGCTGCTGCACTCTGCTTATTCAGACTGACTTCTTCATCTATATCAGTATTCGTTCTTACAATATTGCTTTTGGCTGCTCCTTTATTGCTGCCTACATTTATTTCTCTATTATTTATGGAGGGTAAGCAGTCTCACTGTATGTCTTCTAAACGGAAACAAAACGTTTCTCCACCACCAGTTAAATCTAAATTATTGGATATTAATGAACCTTAATAATCCACTTTTGGAGGAACTACAAGCTGTGCATTCTAATACTGATAATATTGCGACTGAGATTAAAAATTTGCGCAAAAATATATGGCTGGTCTTTCTATGAAGGTCTCTGACAATGCTATTAAAATTCAAGACAATAAAGTTAAAATTGACCATCTTATAGCCATTGCAGCCAAAATTGAGCCAATGAATAAATTACTATTGGATTTGGAAAATCGCAATAGGCAATATAACCTGCGAATTTTTAATTTACCAGAAGATGTGGAGGGTAATGACTGCAGGGTCTATCTGGAAAACCTAATTCCTGGTCTTTTGCGTATTAAGTTTCCTGAAAAATTTGAAATTGATAAGGCGCACAGAATCCCCTCTCATTGCAACCCAAGACAAGATTAACCTCGTCAAATGATTTTCAAAGTGTTACGTCATCACCATCTAATTTTAATACGAAAGGCTGCCAGAGATATCCCTTCGTTAATGGTCAATGGGAATAAAATTTTCATTCATCAAGACTTTGCTAAAGATACAGTCAATATTCGTAAGGAATTTGCAAACCTTCGTCCTAGGCTAAGAAATGCTGGTTATAAATATGGATTGTTTGATCCGTCTACTATGCGAATTTGGAAGGATGGATTTTCTAAATCTTTTCAACATCCTGAAGATCTTTGCCGTTTTCTGGATTTGCAGTCTCAGTCATCAATGGAAACAAATGAAGCTACTACATGAATTCATTGTTGCTTGATTTTTACTGCCAGTATGTTTAATTATTGGAGTATGCTTTCAGGGCATGTTAAGTGGGTTACTCTTGATATGCATGTGTGCGATTCAGAAGTTCTATATATGTTTCTATGTTGTATAGTTATTATTTTTTGGTGTCTGTTGGTGTCTTTTGTGTCTTTTATATATCAATTCTCGAGCTACTATTCTTTTTCTAATCTATCTTTTTTACCTATCTTCTTTTCTACCTTTTTTCTTTTTTCAAAATGTCAAGTGACAATGGTATTAAAATTGTTTCATTTAATGTTAAAGGCTTAAGGCACCCGGTTAAACGTACTAAAGTTCTAGATTATTTAGCTAGGTATAAAGCTGATATTTGTTTAATTCAGAAAACTCATGTAGATGATAAAGTTTTATCCTATATGAATAAAAAATGGGTTGGGACTGTTATTTCATCTCCGGCTCTCAACAGGAAAAATGGAGTAGCAATTCTTTTTGCCAAAAAATTACATGTTCAAATTTTGCATAAGCATTCTGATTTGGAAGGGCGTTTTATTATAGCTAAGATTAAAATTGACAATAAGGTTTTCCACTTAATTAATGTATATGGTCCTACTAATGATGACCCGTAGTTTTGGTTAAGATTTACATCAGAGGTTCTGAAATTGGGTAATGTTCCTCTGATTATTGGAGGAGATTTTAATCTTATATCTGACCCTTTACTGGATAGAATATCACAAGCCAAATTTCGTCCTCCAAAAGCGTTCTTCACGCTCAAAGCATTTTTCAAGACTACCAAAATGGTTGATATTTGGCGTCTACATAATCGTACTGACAAACAGTTTACTTTTTTCTCTAATCCTCATGACTCTTATTCTAGGTTGGATTATTTTTTAATTTCTCGTAATCTAATTTCCTCAATTTCTAATCCAGACATTCAGAATATAGATATTTCTGACCATGCTTTAATCTCCTGTATTTTAGGCAATGAGTCCAACCAGAATAGCCATAATCGCTGGCGTATGAAGACCAATATTGTTCTTAATGAAAATAACAAACCTAGGGGCACATTACGATGGCGGGCGGAAGCACCACCGCCGTGCTGGCGGATGCAAAAAGCACCAGTTACCGCCGGCACGCAGCAGTCCACACGCCCGTCCAATTACGATGCGAAAAGTAGGCCAAACACCGCCGGCAAGCCAGCAACACCGTCCGCCATCAAAGTGCGCCCGTACACGTAGCGGCGCAGCCTAACTGACACACACCGTCCGACGAAACACGTCCCGCCCGGCGCATAAATTACGATGCCGCAAACAAACGGCTCCCATGGCCAAGAGATACCGTACGACAAACCGAAGCGGTAACACGGATGCCGAGCACGGACAACGAAGAAGCGGCTCCCCGAGCATGAATCCAGCACTGCAGGCCCTCCCCATGCTTCTGCTGATGCACCACCAAGGACGCAACGTACCGCGGAGACGCAGGTAGGCACACACACAACAAGTGCACGCAAACAGCGCACACAGTGCAAGGGCGGAAAAAGCGGACAACCCCCCACCAGCGCGTGTACACTACACATCCACCATTGCATCCACATATGACACACAGGCCAAATCGTAACATCGCGGAACACATGTGTACACACCACCTGGGACTAGGAACCAACCACCCCGTCACGGCCCCAAAGCGCCGATGACGCCGCCACACATGCGCACAACGCAGAGGCCAACCGCAGCGCCATGCATGCGTCGCACACAGACACAGGGACACAACCAAGCAGCACACACATCAGCCCCACCCCGAACGCACATGACACGTGACAGGCCTGCCACAGACATGTCCCCAACGCCCAATTCACGGACAACACCCAACGCCACACAACCGACGCACACATGTCAGTGAAGACACGCAACAGCAGGACACACCCCAGTGTAACAAACATGGCGTAGCACACAGCGGCGGCAACACCAACTAGGAGAAGCAGGGCCCCTTCGGGAAGAGGAACGCCAGTACCACACAGAAACACCCATACCACCCTGCACATATGAACAAGACATATAAAACGGAACACCAAAGAGCCCGGGGACCGACAACAGGTGGCCCAAGAATAACATTCACACACAAGGCCCAACGCAGAGCGGAAAGGCAGCCTGCCGCCCACACAAGGGAGAGCAGACAGCACTGAATGACCTTCCATTCCAACTCCGAAACCACAGCCCTACGACAGAAGCCGGTGAATACAGCCATTGTCCAAGAATAGACCAACACAGGCATGCCGAGGAGACCGACCACAGGGCAGATAGCGCATATCACAGAAGCACACAACGGACGGGGAAGAAAGAAGAAAACACTCCCCATGTCGGCCACATGCAAGTTAATTGGAAGGAGTCACACATCACTGACCTTGAACTGTCTGAGAAGCATGTGGGAAGAGGGCCCGTGTCCTCCAAACAAGCCAACAGAACACAAGTCCTGTCTCCCTACGACTACACAGAGCTCACAGCAACCTCGGAGCGTGCACATTGCAGACTGCACACACAGCCGGAGCACGCCACCTCAACGAACCGCTGCGAAATGGCAACCGCAACACACCTACCCAACTACGCCGAACAGCTCAAGCTGTACAAAACCAACCTGTTCCATACATTGGGATGCGATCTCCTGTCCCTGCTGAACGTAAGTTACCGACTGACTTACCGCATCACATTGTTCAGCTGCGTCATGCCCGTCTTCTACTGTCGGAGGTGTCCCTACCAGCATCCCGTCGAGATATGCCTCTCCAACCCGGCATGTCTGAAGGCGGACCTGCTACCACTACTCCTCCCTCTGGACGCACACGACAGGGCCTGCTCTGCCTATGGGGGCATGGCGTATGTGGCCAACATCGCACCCGCACTGAAATGGGACCACTGTGCTTCCACACGACGGATCATCGAGAACAGCTACATCGAATGTCACCCAGCATGCCCCATCATGGTCCTCCAAGGGACAACTTACGAACAACACCTTGACAGCCACCATCCGCTACATTGGCTGGCAAACATGCACACCACCAATGACATGGAAGCCCTGCTGGACGGCATCGCATACCTGACAACCTGTAAATTCGTCGGACCACAACGCAGGTTCCCCGAGTGACCTATGATGTCCAACCCCGCACCCATGCTTAGCTTCCGCACGGACTGGCCAGTCACCACCACAACAGCCATACCAAACGACCGGCAACTGTAACCACACCATCAACGACATCGCCATGACATCGGATATGACCGGGACATGCACACTGTTCCCCATCACATCCAGGAACACCGCATGCATCGTGGGAGGCAGTGGCATGGGCTCTGTGTATCGCACCCACATGGACGGAACTGCACGAACAACCAGGACACGACATGGATCCAGCGCCCATGGACACACACACCGCTCAGTGGACATGAATAGGTCGCCTGGAGTCTGTGGGTGCTGCACCCCTCCCACCCCCGCCCCGGGAATCCCATACCAGGACCTTTGCATGGACGACAAGTGCATACAACAACAACACGACCCCAGTGACTGTGACATGTCCAGTAACCACCACAGTGCAACAACAAGTGGCACGCCGCTGCATGCACGCAAGCACATGCCCTGATGTCATCTCACATGCACGCGTGCATGAGGAACAACCGCAGCAAACCTGTCACATGGAACTGAGATGGACTGTGCCCATGATGCCAAGCGGTCTGGTAGGCTACATGTATACCGTCTGTGTCAAAGTCCGCAGCTCCGCAGCTATACGTAAATGTACATTAGCACAGCCTTGGCCAAGCAGATGTCACTCTGAAGCCCACATCCCACATGCAACAGCCAATCACATGTAACCCCACACCCTATCCCATTTGCAATCATGCTCAGTATATCCTCAACATGTATTCCGCTGCCAGTAGTGTCCACTATACTGCATCACAGAGGACAGAAGACTCAATATAATGTTTGAAACCAAAACTGTCTCCGCTGACTCATTTCACAAGTACGAATGAGAGAGGATGAGAGTATGTGAAGTACACGGCAGTCGTGACATGACCATGTAGTCCACTGGTATTGGATGTCAACGCAAATGAGTAGCACTACTGTGGAAGACACACATGTGTCGTGTGAAGTCGTATGGACGCAGTGCTCAGGTGGGTGGGTGCGACGGGTAGATGCGCACATGCCAAGTTGGAGCACGCCGTGTTGGGAGGGGTCATGAACAGTACACCACCGCTTCCCTGGGCATTGTGAGAGGACACCTGTCGGGGGAGTGAACACGTGTGTGCACAGCAGCCGGGCACACGTACAAAGCGGTACCAGGCGCACCTCAGCCCACCCTCTGTGGACAAGCTGGATCTTGTTGTGCGCCCGCCATGCCCCTTGACAAGGCACACACAGCCCCAGTCGACCAGGTGTAACCCCAACATAGTCAATCCGCACAGGCGATACAGGGCACGGGATGGCAGTGGAGCATGGTGTGTGAGAGGTCTCCTCGCGCTCCTCCTGGTCATATCACGCAGGCAATAGAACCTCAACGTCTAGCATGGCACAAGTCAAATGGAAGTGTAGGGGGACGCACCACAGCACGAGCAGCACTGACGTCACGGGAGGTGGCTCGCACCATCCCATCCATTGCCCATCATACCAACCACGCCACATGCCATTGCGACTAAGTGCAAGCGCGTGCGCCACCACCCCCGAGCCCTCCCCAGAGAGGCCAAAGAGTGAATGTGTGGGCCATCAGCCGCAGATGGACGCGGCCTGGCCGCAAGGGCAGCCACAGCCACTGGGTGTCGCAGGTGGCGGATCCGGAAGGCGAAGACTGTGATGCATAGTCCATGCAGGCCGGGTCTCCATTTGGGGCACCACGCAGGTGGACGGCGTCCCGCCACACATCATACCCTGAGACAGCCCACTCGTGCAACTGGACCCACACATACACTCCTTGCCCTCTCTGGTGCGAACTTGGGGCTGCCTGTGCAGGCGCTAGCCTCGCAGGTGAGCATGCATATTGGGGGAGCGAGGGGAGGACATGAGGGCTGGGGCGAAGATGACTGTATCACTGTCAGTAAGTACAAGGGATGACCCAGTTGTGGAAAGGAAGCGACGTGTCCCGTGTGTACTGCAACTAGTCGCCAATCCAACTACCCCCCCATGTCCGGAATGTAAGCCCGCACCTAGGCCCGCCCATCCGCCACATCGAACATACCACCAGCACGACAACCTTCCCATTCGAAACCCTGACTGGGGGTGGCGACCAGTGTACAATCATGTGTAGCCTACCCACGCGTACATGTGGGCCCTCCATGATCCATGTCACCTGCGGCAAAGTCATGACATGCGCAATGAGGGAAGTGAGGAGAGCTGTCCGCCCCACGCGCAGAAGGTGCATCAGCTCCACAGACCCAGCAGCGAGTCCAGCAGGGGTCACATGTGCAGGGGCAGCTGTGCCTGGTGTGAAGGCACATGCATATAGACAGCACATCGACCAATGTGTAGTCTGCCCACATCTACAGTCCATCATCATGCGGACATAGGAATTGAACACAGGGCAACACATCTTCAGTTGGTGCACCCACCGTGACCAACAATGCGCAATCATCGACGTACCCGCCCTGTGCATGGCCCCCCACCCAACGGAGGCACATCCAGTGCCACCATCCCACACACACAAGCCTTCCACGGAACATGCTGTGTCCAATGGTCAGTACAGAGTCAGCGCCCATCTGGTGGATCCTGAACAGGAGACACATGCACACACATGCCAGCTCCCACTATGTACGTCTGCCACCTGGCACGTGCAATGTAACCTCTCACCTGTGACGTGTGACTGCAAGCACACAGCCGTCTTGGCATGGGGCTGTCAATGTGGACACCTGTCAATGTTTCGGGAGGTGTGATCCGTACAGTGCTGTACATAGGGTGCAGTGCTGACACCTACTACTGTCTCATATCCCCTCGTGCCACAGGTCCCACTTGTTTTGGCCGCTCAGCCTGTGCCCACATCGTCGTCGTCGTGTGCCATACTCATCCAGCCGCGGAAGCAGTTCCATGCTCAGCAGACATTCATGTTGCCGTGGCGTTGCCGCTTGACGGATATGCAGTCAGTCCCCATCAGCACGCCCGCAAGTCATTGGGGCCTAGATCCCCATGTGCATGCACATGGCAGTGGTTTGTATCACTAGCCATTGCCATTGTTGGGAGACCTGTGTAAGTGTATTGTGGCCGTGCCGTCCCAGCTTGACAGCTGGGCTGTGGCTCATGTGCTTGCTCAGTCATGTCAGTGATGTGTATGCGAAATTGCTATGTGTCGTGTTGCTTTGACATGTGTCCTCTGCCATTGTCCCTAGGCGGAGACCGAACATTGACCGCCCATACCAATTGCTGGCGGACATGGACGATACAGAGGTTATTAGGAAGTTTCGGCTGGACAGGCCAACCCTGCATCGACTGTGTGCCATGTTAGAACCCCATCTCCGTCCCCGCAGGGTGTATCCGACTGCTGTCACCCCCACGGCTAAGGTGATGGCCGCCATGCATTTCTTCGCCACTGGGTCATTCCAGCACACAGTGGGCATTGGAGGAGGGATGTCCCAGCCCATGTTCAGCAAGGTGCTGAGGGATGTACTGGCAGCCATGATGCTGTACCGAAACAGGTACATCCGCTTCCCCAGGGCTCGTGAATTGGCGGCAGTGAAGGGTGCATTCTATGCCCTTGGCAGAATCCCACACGTCGTTGGTGCCATTGACTGCACACATGTCGGCCTTGTTCCACCACAGGCCACTGAGCACCTGTACCGCAACAGGAAGCACACGCACTCCCTGAATGTGCAAGTGGTGTGCCTTGCGGACATGGTGATCACCCACGTGTGTGCAAAGTTCCCAGGCTCGGCCCATGACGCACACATAATGCGCAACAGCATCTTGCCACGACTGATGTCCAATATGCAACAGGATCGTGCCTGTATTGTCGGTGAGTATGTGGAGTGGTGTAGCGTGCTGGCTGTGCGATGCTGTCCCCTGTCCAGTTGGATTAGCAACGGTTCTCTGTGTCCCTCACACCCAGGTGACTCTGCGTACCCGAATGGGGCATGGCTGCTCAGTCCATTGAGGAATCCTCGCACCCCAGCAGACGATCGCTACAATGAGGCACATGGGAGGACCAGACGTGTGGTCGAGCGTACCTTTGGCCTCCTCAAGTCCAGGTTCAGGTGCCTGGACCGCACCGGGGGTGCGCTGGCGTACTCCCCACAGAAGGTGTGCCAGATAGTGGTGGCGTGCTGCATGCTGCACAATCTGGCCATTCGGAAGCAGATCCCCCTCATCGTGGATGACGGAGATCAACCAGGGCCCCAGCCCGCAGACCAGGACAGCTCGAGTGAGGAGGACAGCGGAGAGGAGGAAGCTGGTAATGTGCGGCAGCAGCTCATCGCCCGCTACTTCACTTGACGGTGAGTGTCCATGTACGACGGCTGATGTGGCTGTATCTGTGCAGGTGTGTGTGTGCTGTGTCAGGGTGGCCGCTTGTTCACTGCGTGCTGTGTGTCAACGCTCAATGGCCAGGGTAGTATGCCACTGTTGGTGGCTGTGGCATTGTGCCCTATTGCTCTGTGCGATGTGTGTACATTGCTTGTAGTTGTTGACATGTACTGTGTGATGGGTGTGTGACACACTCATTGAATGTGCTCCTGTTCTGTCTCCCACCCCTAGGTCCCTACAGGCCCTCCGGATTCAATTGCCATGCCACGCATCAGGTGCCTTTCCGCCCAAGGTGGCCGTTGTATTCCGTACAAATAAAACACAGGGCACAAACAGCAGTTAGTGAAAAAGGTGCATTTATTACAAACTGTGACATGTGATTGTGTGTAAGGTGATGACAAAAGTGGTGCGTGCAGTGACAATGAGCTGTCGGTCATGGCTGCGTGATGATCAGGGTGTACCCACTGGTTCTATGTCCATAGTCCAACACACACATGCCATCCAGATGGCTGTGTGGAGTGGGATCGTAGTCCAAGTCAATGCAGTGGCTGGTCAAGGAAGGCTGGCGGAAGGCTGGCTGGCTGCCTCACTTGCGTTTGGAGCGTGCGAAGTCCTCCCGGGAGATCTGTTTCCACTTCGGACGGCCCCTTCCACGTTTGCGAGGGGGTGCCTGCTTGCGACATGCTGGTGGTTGAGGTGTGCTCACTGGCTGTGGACGCAGGGGAACTGGACACTGCTGCTCCACCCTGCGCCCCGGCAGGTGGTGGCGGAGGGGAGCTGCTGTCCCTGGCTGTGACCTCACCGCCACCACCAGCTGTCCCATGAGGTCCACGATTTGGCCCATACGGGCGTCCATGGACCTCAGCACCCCCAGCACCTCACGCGTGTCTGAAGCAGACCGGACCCATTGTCCTTGGGCCTCTTCATAGGCCCCAAGGACTCTGGCCATTTGAGGCAGGGCATGGCTCCCAGGGGAGGCTGGCGTTTCCCTGACCCTGCTCCTCCTACCAGTCCTGCTGCCACCCGCCTGCCCACTAGCCACATTGCTCACCACGGTCCTCGCTGTGGCTCCCAGGGTGGATCCAGTCGGCCGGGCCACCACCTGCGCTGGGGCTGGTGCCAGCGAAGACGTGGCGGTGGTGGCGGCGGTGGTGGTCGGTGCGGCGATGGTGGCGGTTGCGGCAGTGGTAGTGGCCACAATGACCGTGGGTGTGGCCGCAACGACAGTGGCAGCAGGGGGCTGGGAATGTTCAGCAGCCCTGGATGATGGGTTGGTGGGTAGGAGGGGTCCTGGGGAGCGGCTGGGCCCTGCCACACCAGATGGGCCTGCTTGGTGGTCCGTGTCCGAAGAGGAGGACAGATCCTCCAGATCCGTGTGTCCTCGTTGGGGGCTTGTAGGCTGGCTGTGCTGGCTGCTGGCTCCATCCCCAGCATCCAGCAGTTCGTCACCTGTGGAGAGAATGAGATTTGTTATTGTGTTGCACCTGGCGAAGTATGTATTTGTCGTCTGACATTGACAGTTCGTGCAATCTCGTACATGGGTTTCCCGGAGGCGTGTGTGTGGCTGTAGCATCTGTAGTTGTGTGTGCTTGGCAATGGGACTGTGTGCTGTGCACATGTGGCATGGGACGGATTGGCCATGCCGATGGGTGTGTTGCTGTGCCCCTACTTATTGTGACTCTGGTGTATGCGGGCTCCTGGCCCATCCTGGGTCTGGTTTGTACTTTGCTTTTGGTGTTCAGATGGGACGCTTAGGAACGCATATGGCAACATGGGGGCCATGCCCCAGATTCGCATTTGGGAGGGAATATGCTTTTGGGGTTCAAATGGAACGCTTAGGAACGCATATGGCAACATGGGGGCCATGCCCCAGATTCGCATTTGGGAGGGAATATGCTTTTGGGGTTCAAATGGAATGCTTAGGAACGCATATGGCAACATGGGGGCCATGCCCCAGATTCGCATTTGGGAGGGGATATGCTTTTGGGGTTCAAATGGAACGCTTAGGAACGCATATGGCAACATGGGGGCCATGCCCCAGATTCGCATTTGGGAGGGAATATGCTTTTGGGGTTCAAATGGAACGCTTAGGAACGCATATGGCAACATGGGGGCCATGCCCCAGATTCGCATTTGGGAGGGAATATGCTTTTGGGGTTCAAATGGAACGCTTAGGAACGCATATGGCAACATGGGGGCCATGCCCCAGATTCGCATTTGGGAGAGAATATGCTTTTGGGGTTCAAATGGAACGCTTAGGAACGCATATGGCAACATGGGGGCCATGCCCCAGATTCGCATTTGGGAGGGAATATGCTTTTGGGGTTCAAATGGAACGCTTAGGAACGCATATGGCAACATGGGGGCCATGCCCCAGATTCGCATTTGGGAGGGAATATGCTTTTGGGGTTCAAATGGAACGCTTAGGAACGCATATGGCAACATGGGGGCCATGCCCCAGATTCGCATTTGGGAGGGAATATGCTTTTGGGGTACATGCTGTGAGCCATGGGTGCCAAACGTGACATGTGTTGTGGCAGCATGACAGTGCATGGTTTGAGGTGTGTGCATGCTTGACATGGCCTGCATATTTGCTGTCTGTTGTGATTACTGGACATGGCATTGGACGCATCGTTATGAGTGAGTGATAGTTGTGTGCCAGCCAACGTATTGCAGTTGTCCCATCTCCTTGGTGTGCGTGCTGCCCTGTGCCATGTGCATCACTGCAGTGCTCGGGGGGGTGTGGCCCATGTTGTGTGTTGTTGCTCACAGTGTGTCGTGCGCTTCATTGACTTCTGGCACATGGTTGGTCATGGGCATGTATCTTAGCGTGACTGCTGTATGTGTGGCAGCTGTGCGGATGACATGCCTTTCATGAGACTGGGGCTGACGGATGGGATGGATGGTATGTTGTATGTGCATGGTGTGTCTGTGAGTTTGATGGGTTCAGTGGTGTTCGTGTGCATTTATGTTGTTCCGCTCTGTTGCGCCTAGTGTTGTTTGTCTTACATAGGCGTAGTTGTGGGGTGTGTGGTTGACAGGCAGTAGGGGCTACATGGACAGGACTTCAATGGTGTTTCGGTTGTGTGTGATGAGTTGCACAGTGGCTGCCGTGTGGGACTATATTCAGTGTGGCTTGTGCATGCAGACGTGGCTCCTTGGGTGTTGCTATGTCTGTGATGGGTCATGTGGGGTGTGAGTCTGTTGTTCATGTCCGTGTGCACATTGTTCACTTGTTCGTGACGGTGGGCGGTGCTGCGTGTTCGTCTGCTACGTGACATGTCCCATGTGTTGGTCGTGTTATGGTCCTCATGCCTCCAGTAATCCAGCCCTGTCCAGTTTCCCACCTGCAAGTTGTTCGTGCGTGCACTGTACTGGATGCCACATGGCTCTAAGCGGGGGGTGCTCCATGTTGCAGGTCTGTGGGGGTGGGGGGTGTTGTGGGTCGTGGGGTGGCTGGACACCCACTGACACCGATTGCTGTGGACCGTGATGTCTGCCTTTCGGCTGTCGTTGTGCACTGCGGTGGCTGACACGTGGCTGTGGGGTGTGGGGGATGCTCCTCCTTGCTGTGCTGTGGGACTGGGGCCTGGTGTGTGTTGTACTTGGGCTGTCCACCCTCCCACCCACTGCACTTTGTGTTCCTGCCACTTACCTGTTACTTGTCGGTTAGTGCAGCTGTGGCGGACACATGGGTGTGGTGGGTGCTCGTTGTGGCGCTTCTGGCATATTTGGGGACCTGTTGGTGGTTACGTGGCTGGCTGAGTGTACACATGTCCCCACGCATCTTACAGTTGTTCGGTTTGGGCTGTGTGTGGTGGTGTCTGTTGCATGTGTGTGTGATGTGTTGTGTATTGTGTGCTGGACATGGGGGTGTTTGTCCCTGGGAGCTGTGGCATGGTAGTTGCGCATGTGAGTACATAGCGGTGTGCTGGTATACATTAGTTTGTACTTACCAGCCTCCACTCCCCTGCTAATCCGGCGAGGATCTCCGGATGTATTACGACTCGCACCTTCTCCTCCCACGCTTTGAAGGTCTTAAAGAGCGCGGGATTCCCTCCGCCAGTGACGGCAGCCAGCTCTCTGTTTTTGCCCTCCTTCTTCTTGACCAGGCTCTTTACGTCATTCCAACGTTTGTTAATTTCTACTCTGTTCCTGGGCAGGGTCCCGACTGCATTGACCTGGTCTACGATCCGGTTCCACATTCTGTTTCTGGTGGCTAGTGGTGTGTGCTGGACCATGTTCCCATAGATTTGTGGGTACACCTTGATGATCTCGTCGACCATGACCGTCAGCTCCATGGGCGTGAACTTGGGCATTCTTTGTGGTGCCATGGTGTTTGTGGTGCTGGTGCGGTGTGTGTTGTGTAATGTGCAGGGGGTTTGTGGTGCCGGTGTTTGGTGGTGGTGGTGGTGGTGCCGGTGTTTGGTGGTGGTGGTGGTGGTGGTTGTGATGTGTGCGTTTCTGTGGTGTGCTGCTGTCCTTGCCGTGTCACTGTGTCCTCTCCTCTCCTCTCTGGTTTGCAATGTAGCAAGGGGTTGTGGTCTGTGGGAGTGCTGCTTTTGTACTCACCTATGTGGGTGTGTCCTCATGGTCTGTTGTTTTCAGGTGTGTTGTGTCTGGGGTTCTGGCCTTTGTATTTTTTGTTTGTCCGGGGGGGTGTTTTCGGGATGTGTACTGTGCTTGTGTATTTGTGCGTGCCTTGCTGTGTGGACTTGTTGGCCATGTTGTGTGCGGATGGTTTCTGTGCAGGTACGTTGGCGCCATGGCTTCTGCCGTGTCGATTCTCATCGGCGTTGTTTGCGCTGGCGGGCGGTATATTTGTGGTTTTTCCGCGCTCATGTCGGTGCGATCGTAATTTCACGTGCGGTGTGTCGGCCATGAGGGCGGGCGGTTTTGTGTTGTCGTGCGTGTTTCCGTCCGTGGCGGGCGGTTTGACTCCGACTCCG
Source organism: Calotriton arnoldi (assembly GCA_963921515.1). Taxonomy (NCBI): domain Eukaryota; kingdom Metazoa; phylum Chordata; class Amphibia; order Caudata; family Salamandridae; genus Calotriton; species Calotriton arnoldi. The sequence continues at coordinate 307,129 of CAWUFW010002020.1, read as the reverse complement.
GACGTTGGCGGGCGGTATTTTGTGTGCTTTTTCGCCGATGGCGGTTTTCGGTTTGTGTAATCGTAATGGCGTGGTCGGTGTTCAGGCGGTGTGTGCGGGCGGATTTTTGCCGCTTCCATGCCTGGCGGATTTATTTACGCCGGGTATCGTAATGGGCCCCTTAGACTTTATCAGCTATTCAAGAGTTTTTTCCATTTAATAATGACGGCTGCACATCTATTATTAATCGATGGGAAGCATTTAATGCGTATATTAGAGGTGAGGCTATTTCCATTATGGCACATGAAAATAAATTATTTAACACGAAAATTGAAGAATTGGGAAAACAGATAGCTAAATATGAACGTCTATATATTACTTCTAATAAACTCCTATATAAAGAAAAATTACAGAAACTTCGTTATGAACTGAATTTTATTTTAAGTAATAGAGCTGGATTACAAATTTCTAATATTAAAGCAAAATTTTGTTTCAGCGCGAATAGGTCTGGCAGGCTGTTAGCTAACTACCTCCGTATTAAAAATTACAAAAATCAAATTAATGCTATTCATTCCCCAAATGGCTCAATTGCTTTGTCCCATGATGAAATTATTAAAGAATTCATGAATTATTATTCAGACTTATATAATAATCCACCTTCTTCAGATACAGCTCTTATCGATAATTTTTTGGAAGGTTGTGGGTTACCTAAAATTTCACAAGCTGATAAAACTAAATTGGAACTCCCGATTACATTTGAGGAAATACTTTCAGCTATTAAATCGCTTAAGTTAAAGAAATCTCCAGGTCCGGATGGTTTTCCTGCGGAATTTTATAAAAAAATTTCATCTCACCTCTCATCATATCTGCTTTCTTTATTTTCATACTTTAGCGATAATGGGTCTATGTCCGGGTCATTTGCGTAAACTCTGATTATTGTCCTCCCGAAACCAGATAAAGACCCTTCATTGGTTACCAATTACCGTCCTATTTCTTTAATAAATCAAGACTGTAAATTGTATGCTAAAATCCTTGCGTCTAGGTTAGCTTCTATACTTTCTTCTATTATCCATATAGATCAGTCTGGCTTTATGAAAAAGAGACATTCATCAAATAATATTAGACTATTAATTCACGCAATTGAAGCTGGAGCATTATTTCCTTTTCCTGCTGAAGTTCTAGCATTAGATGCAGAAAAGGCTTTTGATGAAATTCATTGGCAATACCCTTTTCGCTCCCTGGATGCATTCAACTTTGGTTCCTTATTTATCTGTATGATTTCAGCACCCTACTATAGTCCTTCAGCTAAACTTTTTATTAACCGCTTAACCGCGGCGGCAATTCTGCCGCGTTGCGGCGGTTTAGCAGAGTGGGCGGGGCCGCGTCGGCCAACGGACGTTCGCAGCACTACAGAGGTAGTGCTCGCGACGGCCGTTGGCCGACGGGCGCACGCAACGGGTTAATGGCAGACTATCACAGAAGTGTTACCTTTTTAGAGGAACCAGGCAGGGTTGCCCATTATCTCCATTACTTTTTCTTATTGCAATTGAACCCTTGTTAACTGCTATTAGAAATTGCTCCGAAATTGAAGGCCTTCAACTTAACAATGTTCCTATTAAAACGTCAGCTTATGCTGATGATATTCTTTTATATATTGCGAATCCTGAATCTTCCATTCCTCCATTGCTGAATGTAATTGGTGTTTATTCTACAATTTCAGGTTATAAACTTAACACTAACAAGACAGAATTTTTCCCGTTAAATGGTCATTGTTCACCTCATATGCTTACTAATAAAGAGATTGTTTGGCAAAAAGATAAACTTAAATACTTAGGTATATTATTTGCTAAAAACGTAAAACAAACTTTGTCTCTAAATTTTGAGTCTACTTTGGCATATATTAAGGTCAATATTCATAAATGGTCCTCTTTGTGTTTAACTTGGCGGGGAAGAATAGGGTCTAAACTCAATGGAGGGTTTGGATTACCAGATTTTTTAAAATATCATAAAGCCTTTATTTTAAAACAAAGTATTTTATGGTTTCAAAATTTAGAGCTTAATAACTCACCGGCATGGCTACGTATTGAGCAGAATTCAGTATCACCTTTTCCTCTAGCTGCTTTGCTTACAATGTCTAATTCTTCTGGTGTTTTTTAAAAGAAATCAGTAATATTGAAATCTACTAGATTGATTTTATGTGATTTAGATTCTTTCTTCCAATGTTCTATTTCTAATACATTGAGTTTATCGCTATGGTATAACCCATCAGTAAAATTAGTTTGTTATACAAATTTTGGGAATTCATGGATAAGAGCAGGCATTTTGTACTTTAGAGATATTTATCATAATGCTTTTATAAGTTTTGAAGACTTACAACAAAGATTTCATTTGCAACCATCAGATATTGTTAAATATGAATTGCTTTGTAACTCTATTCTTGATTCCTTCCTGAAGGGCTTTCCTTTCATTGTTTATTCTGATTTAGAAGTGTATCTCCAAACAATCGCGCCCTCTCCCGATATAGTTTCATTACTATATAAAAAGTTAAATATTTCTGATGGAGACAATATCAATTTTCTTGCTACCTTTTGGAACGCAGAATTACAGTTGTCCTTTCCTTTGGACACATGGAGGAAGGTTTGGTTGAATTCTATTTCAGGCTGGCTGCCTGTAACATTAAACCAAACTAACTCCTATATACTTTTTAATTGTTTATGGCCCCCTTTAAAATTATATAATGACAAACTTTCAAATTCTTCAAATTGTTGGAATTGTTCTTTAGATGTTGCATCATTAAGACATATGTTGTTTGATTGTCCTTTTGTTAAGAAGTTTTGGGATGAAGTTTGGCAAAGAATTACTTGTATATTGAATGTGTTAGATACTTTGTCATATGAATTAATTATTTACAAATCCTCTTCTCTCACTACTAAATTGTCCTTGTTGAATAACAAACTTTTAGATTTTTTAATGTCAGCAGCTGTGAAGAAAATTACTGCTAATTGGAAAGAATCTTCTTCTCTATCTGTTCATGCATGGTGGGCCTGGATTATTTTTACAAGAAAGGGTGCTAATTTGACTTTATCTGGTATTATTCATAATATTCCGAACTATTTACATTTCTGGAAACCAATTGATGATTATTTATTGTTGAATCCATAATATGTACAAGTTTAAATATATCTTTTTATAGTATGACTTTTAGCTTTGGTAGCTCTGTAATCTGTTCTTATAAATGTATGCTGTTGTCCTTTTTATTTTTTATTTGCGGTGATATCATTTAGTTTTGTAGGTACTTTATAATATAATCTTGAATTTCTTAATTATAAATTAGAATGTTTATCTTTATTCATATTATATTTTTGGATTAATGTTTGTACCTTTCCGGAGCTCTTTTTTGTATGTTACCTATTCTCAAAATATCTAATAAAATATTTTGAACACAATCAAATCTAAGAATGGCCTTAGATATTATCGGGACCTGTCTGCTCATGCCGATAGGTCCTCACATGAAGTATAGGGCACCCTGCCTTAAGGGTGATTTACCTGGGTCTCATGCAGTGCTGGGCAGGCATGGCACACAGGGATTTGTGCCATGTCGACTCTTAGCTGCACCACAATACGCAGGCTACAATGGGAGTGGTACCTGTTAGTGGTGAGAGGCCTCTGAGGGTGGGATAATACATGCTGCAGCCTTCAGAGGCCTTTCCCTGGCTGCCATGCCCTTGGTACCATAGGTACCCCTTACAAGGGGCTTACAGGTAGGCCAGAGTTGTGCCAAATTTGGGTAAAATGGTACAGGTTAGGGAAAGAACACCTGATTGGCAGGGACCCTGGGCACACTCAGTCAAACTGCATCAGAAATCTGGCAAAAAGTGAGGGGGTTACTGCAACAGAAACCCACTTTCCTACAGTGTGGGACTGGCTGTCTATGGCCCTGAAATGTCGTGGGGAGGAGCGGGCCACCTACTTGCCACACAGGGACGGCCGGCTACGAGGTCCCCGATCCGGCCCCTGGACCTAGAGGAGGGGAGGATTGATGAATGGACTCAGCCTGGGCCGCGGCAGTGGTGCCAGAAGGAAGCGACTACAGGCTGCAGTACAATGTCATCGGGGGCATATGCTGCACTGATAGGAATTGATAAAGAGCTGTATCTTTGACAGCCCTCACTCCAGAAGCACTGCATGGGGACCTGAGGTGAGGAATAGCGGGTGTACTCTCTGGCCCCTGCCGTGGTGCGATGGGCCCCGGAGATCCGAGTGCAATGGTGGGGAACCGAGACCCTTGCCCCCTCAAACCAACAACCTTGACAGATACACAGTGGTGATGGCAGAGGCAGGTGGCACATAGAGGTATGTCGGGCGCGCTCAGGGGTCGGACACGACACCTGAATCGTCACTGCGTGAAATAATAGAGGCTATACAGGCACGCTAGAACTGAAGTTAGACCCGGTCACTGTGGACGTCAACTTGCTGAGGGCGGATGTGCGCAACATAGCAGAGAAAGTTACAGTGACTGAGACACAAATAAAGGGTCTACTCTCCAGAACAAAACGACTTGAAGAACAAGTTGAAACCCTTCCCAAACAGAATGTAAACACCTTGGCCCATCTGGAAGATCAGGAGGGGCGAGCCAGGCGCAATAATATCCACGGGCGAAGGGACCAAGTGCTGACCTTTTCTTTGACGACCTAATTCTTAAAACATTACTCCCCAAGAGACTATTTAAATACTTCTCCATAGAGAGGGCACATAGGGCGCTGGGCCCCTGCCGCCCCTTGGCACTCCACATGCACGATTATAGCAAGGGTATTCAATTGCAGAGACCGTGATGCAATCCTGCAGGCTGCCCGAATGCACGGAGACCTGCACTATGAGAACTCAACCATCCATTTTTTCCCGGACTTCACCCTCCAGGTGCAGAGACAGCATCGCAGCTTTGAGGCAGTCAAGAAAGTATTGAGGGACAAAAATGTAAAATATATGATGATGCTCCCGGCCAAGGTCTGAGTGGCAGATGGGAAAACAATACACTTCTCTTCCCCGGCTGAAGCATGGGACTGGTTGGAGGGATGGAGAGGGTCGGCTGGGGGAGGGGTAGAGAACGGAAAACCCCTCCTTTGGACACAGAACCGAAGGGATACGACTCGACCGTCTCCGAAGATCGCCGGCCCTGAGAATCCTGAGCACATGCGGCGGTGCTGATTCACATGAGCAGAACAACTGGGTAAGAGACTGTGGGGAGAGAGTCGGGCTAAGATTGGTGTTGTGCTTTTATTGTTATCATGGGACTAGACACATGGGGATGACCGCCTGCATTATGAAGAGATGTCGGGGGATGAGATCGACTCGTCGTTGCCAGATGGCCTGTGCGCATAGTTTGGGGGGGGACGATACAGTAAATGAATGAAACTCCGGTTATGCTTGTGTTGGCGGTGGTTCCACTCCCTCTAAGTGAAAAACCGTTCTGGGGCGACTGGCACTCTGCGAGTTGGGGAAGTGGGTGGTTCTAAACTCACGATACAAGGACGCAGGGAGGGGGAATTGGGGGGTTCAAGATGTTTTAAGACTAGGAGCTCATCTACATCAATCCACTTTCACTGAGGGGTTATTTATTGGAGGGACACAACAGGGGTTTGGGTCTCTGTCTGATCGGAAGCCCCATTTGCCTGTGACCGTACATTTACACATGACACAACAATTTCCCAATGACTGAGAGCCTGACGAAGGATTTAAATGTGTGGTCATGGAACATTAATGGTTTAGGTAATAAAATCAAACACACATTAGTGCTTCAGCACTTACAGCGACATTCTCCAGAACTTGTATTCCTACAGGCAACCACTACAAGGCTCTTGATCGCTTTGGCTACAAATTGTTGGCCCATGCGGGCTACACCACATCTCTAGGGGTACCCTCTATGTACCACCGTGACTACATGCAGCGGTTTTTCCGAGGGTTAGTGCCCCCCTCCTCAAGTTCCCTCATGGCACGCTCATACTAGGGGGGGACATGAACACTGTAATGAATCCAGGGATGGATAGATTGAGAACCGCTCCCACACAGTCAGACATGGTGCTACTGCCTGGATTTGTGTCTGTTATGTGCCTGACAGACATTTGGAAAGAAAAGAACCCACGTCAGAAACAATAAACATTTTTCTCTGCAGCAGCTCAACTATATCCTTATCCAACAGGCCCAGGCGGGGGCTTTTAAGGCCGCGACACATTTCGCAAGAGGGGTTTCTGACCACTCCCCAACGGGAGTCAGAAGTGGACCCACATATGACATCACTGCATACCAAAGATTAGACCCATGGTTTATTCGAGATAGGGACATCAAAGATAGACTAAGCGATGCCACTGACCATTACTTCCAAGAGAAACAAGGATCGGTGCAGTCTTCCTGTGTTTTATGGGAGGCATATCAGACGGTTGTTAGGGGACAAGCCCAAGCCCTCATTGGAGGCAAGTGAAAAGAAACCAAGATTGGCTGTGAAGCCATTGAAAGGGACATAACGGCCCTGGAGAGCAGGGTGTCCACAGAAGGGGGACCGCACCTGAGTCACCAACTACATCTCCACCAACAAGACCTGCGGGCCTTGGAAAAAAATGAAGCGCAGAATCAACCACTGGCAATACAGCGTCGGCTATATTACGTTGGTGAAAAAGTCGGCAAACTACTGGCATGCTAGATAGGAGAGATAGGGACTGCTCCTGGGTACTGGGAGTCCTTAGATCCGGAAGGCAAATTGCAAACCATGAATCGGGACATTGTGGACACTTTTGCCACTTACTATGAGAAACTGTATACTCCCAAAATGGCTCGAACAAGGGCAGACAGCAGGGACCTTTTAAAGGATCTGGCACTGCCAATCCTCTAAGAAGATGCTAGGGAGACCTTAGAGGCTGACCTGATGGCAAATGAACTAGCGGCAGCTGTCCGTAGCCTTCAATTCGGGAAGACGGTGGGGCCTAACGGCCTACCCATAGAGTTATATAAAGAGTTGGCAGATAAGACAGCTGCACCCATGCTTGGTTTGAGGAGCCATGTAAACTTGATTGCCTACCAGCAGATCAGCAAATGGCTACAATAGTGGTCACCCATAAGAAATGGAAGCTCATGACAAACTGTGCCTCTTATCGGCCTATATCCCTGCTAAATGTAGAGGCAAAGGTGCTGGCGAAGTCCCCGGCAGTGAGGCAGAGCAACGTCATCACTAGTATTGTACACCCGGACCAATCTGGCTTTATGCCACAGCAGTGTACTCGCCTTAATCTAAGGCATCTGTATGGGGTGCTGCACACGACGGGTAGGCCTGGGGCAGACCCAGCTGCATTAATGGCTCTAGATGCCAAAATAGCATTCAATAGCATCGAATGGCCTTACCTCTTCGCCACCTTGACCAAGCTTGGATTCAGGCCGAAAGTTTGCGGTTGGGTCATGTTTTTATATTGGGCCCCCATGTCTCGAGTGCGGGCCAACCGGACTCTGTCCTGTGCCTTTGCTTTGCAGAGGGGAACTAGACAGGGGTGCCCTCTTTCCCCTATGAGCTTTGCTTTAGCACTCGAGCCACTCGCGGCTTGGATCTGTCAGGATCCACTCGTATGGGGAATTCGGACAGACAGAGGCTGGAAGGAACACATCTCCCTATATGCCAATGACGTACTCCTATACATCACTAACTCCTACTTCTCCATAGGTAGGATATTATCAATCTTTGACCTTTTTGGCAGCTATTCTGGCTAGAGAATAAACTGGGTCAAATCCCTGGTCCTCCCTCTATTTGGACCCGCACCGAGACTCCCTGCTGACTGTTTGGCACCAGTAGATACATTGGGTTTACGCTATCTGGGAATCTATGTCACCTGTGACCCACAAGAGTTCCTGAGCAAAAACATTCAATCCCAATTAGATAGGCTGCGAGACGATGTGACACATTGGCAGACCCTGCCCCTGTCGCTAATGAGCAGAGCTGCCCTTTATAAGATGATGTCCCTCCCGCGTTTGCTATATGTACTCCAGAATACACCGTTCCGAGCTCCCCAGGAGTGTTTTGGGAAGATCGCTGCGAACTTCGTTTACTTCTCTGAAACGGAGGAACCCCGCACATAGCCCTAGGCAAACTCCATAAGGGTGTATTTGATGGAGGTCTAGCAATCCCTGACATCAGAAAATACTACTGGGCATCACACCTACTGGTGATCAATGACTGAGTCTTCTCAGACAGACAAGAACTGGCCTACCACGTTGATAGAGACGAAATGGGTCATGGGAGTCATGAAGCAATCCTTTACCGCCGTAGAAGTGTGAAAATTTTGCCATTCCATACCAAGACAGTGGTGTGGGTGTGGCGGGAAGCTAATATGTTTTTGGGATGTCATGATAAACTTACTACCCTGACCCTGCTGTGGCACAGCGATTCACTATGAGAAGTTAGCTCCCTGGAGGGATTCTCTAAATGGGTGACAAAAGGTATAGAACGCTTGGGGGATATATGGAGAGCGTAGTCAAGAACAAATACCCTTTAGATATACTTCATACAACAGAGCCAGACCACTCTTCACATCCAAAATATCACCAGAACATAACACCATCTAAGGCCAAATGTATGCACAGTATACAAATATTTTATTTAAAAATCTTCAAATAATCATGAGCAAAAATCATTATACATCATTAAAAAAGAGATAAAAACATACACATAATTCAATCTACACAATTGATCATAGGGAGAAACTGCAAGAAAAGATACTTTCTAATCATCAAAAGGCACATACACTAGATCCAGATCATCTGTGAGACATAAACAGTCTTATACATTAGATTTTTAGCAGTTTCACAAATGTCACCACAATCTACAGTGTGCCTTTATATAGTATGCGTCGACGCGTTTCGGTGGATGTCTGTGTTCAAAAAACCACCTTCCTCAGGACAAGATATAATCACTCCCACATGAATTTATGAATCTATACATGTTTTCAAAGAAAGAATATACAGAAAACAATCAGTTAGCCTTTAGAATATATAAAGAAAATATATACATAAAAAATACAGTGTTCATATCCTGGTGATACCGCACATTACCTTTCACTCACCACAACTTAAACCACTCTCATACATACATTACTCATAAGGATTAAATTATAATGTAAAGTCATCCTAACCAGTGAGGGGCAATGTTATCTCCACCCACCCCGGATGAGGGTGTCTAAGCATCCCTTATGAATTATATTAAGAATAAATGAATATAAAATACAGTGCAGACCCATCAGGTTATGAAGTGATTGAGGTCTTATTTAAGAGAACATTCCTTAAGTGTCTACCTGTCATGATATCAGGATACACATCTAGTTTCCACTGCAGTGCACATTATTTGCAGGCCCAAATACGAGGATTAGCTAGTCTCTCCATAGGGCATCCCTTTCGAATATTTATTCAAAAGGGATGCCCTATGAAAGGGATGGCCTATGAAAGGGATGGCCTATGAAAGAGGTGGCCTAAGGCACACTGTAGATTGTGGTGACATTTGTGAAACTGCTAAAAATCTAATGTATAAGACTGTTTATGTCTCACAGATGATCTGGATCTAGTGTATGTGCCTTTTGATGATTAGAAAGTATCTTTTCTTGCAGTTTCTCCCTATGATCAATTGTGTAGATTGAATTATGTGTATGTTTTTATCTCTTTTTTAATGATGTAAAATGATTTTTTGCTCATGATTATTTGAAGATTTTTAAATAAAATATTTGTATACTGTGCATACATTTGGCCTTAGATGGTGTTATGTTCTGGTGATATTTTGGATGTGAAGAGTGGTCTGGCTCTGTTGTATGAAGTATATCTAAAGGGGATTTGTTCTTGACTACGGTCTATTTGGTGCCCTACTCCTTTGGTGATTAAGGGGCCCCTCTCATTTGTTTTGTGTGGATATGTGGAGAGGCCATTCCTTCATGCAATTTGAGGCTTTACGACAGGAATTTGGGATGACCGAGACTGAATACTACCGCTATCTCTGACTGGGACATGCGCTGCGGCGGCATATTGTAGAGGGTGAGCAGTTACCAGAGGCATCTCCTCTGAAGGACCGTTTACTTATGGATCCAATACCTGACAAAGGGATCTCCATAATCTATAAGAAATGTATTGACAATTCCACTGGCTTGTTAGCCCCCCTATGTAGGGACTGGATAGAAGAACTTGGGGATATGGATGACGAGGACTGGGTGGAGGCCCGCCAGAGCCCATGGGAAATAGCCATCAGAGCCAAGTTCCGACTCGTCCAGTTCAAGATTCTCCACCGAGTATACAACTCAAGGACTCTCCTGCACAGGATAGGTAGGATGAGAAACCAACATTGCAAGATGACGGGGCTCGGTTGTCCCCCCGAGTGTTGATGGCTGGGAATCTGACCTGGATTGGAGCCAGAGAGCGGAGGAAGTTATCTACCGAGGCCGAGGTTGCCCTAAAAAGTGGGGGAAAGTGTGGGTGTCCTGGAGGGAGTTCAGGGGTGTTGATGGGGGGCTTGGCTAATTCAGACAGAACCAGATGAGGTATGTTGAAGGGATGTCATGCCTACTAATCCTGTGAGTGGTATTTGGCCGTAACAGCACCGGTGATGATTACCATAGACATATGCTGGGCCGCTGTGTATCCCTCTGACGATGGCCTCTACTTTGATAAGTCTTTGTGTTTTAACTTCATTATGTCATGTATGATGAGCATTGATCAATAAAAAGATTATTTAAAAAAAAGGTTTCTTTTCTTTTTTTGTAAAGTGGTTTTCAAAAAAGTTGTCTCAATTTAGGACTGTTCATGAAGCATGAGATGCATTGAGATATGAGGCTTATACACAACAAACTCTGTTAGTGTGCTTACTCCATATCATCATTGTTACAATATGTGTTTTCACATAATGGCTAATGAACTTATGAAAAGAAAAGGTGTGACAAGTGAATTTAATGAACAGTTGTTTATTCAGATTTAACTTGTTGAAAAAAATTTTTTTAAACTCATCATACTGAGGTTTTAAACTTTAATTTAAGTTTATCACATGTTGAAATGATGTTGCCTGTGCCAGCTGTGACTCTAATAACGTTGCCAAGCGCTAATTTGGCTTTTCATCCTAGCAACACAATTTTGGGCCTGTGTGGGGTTGTTTTCAGTCAAGTGATGCAGACACTTGGAAATCTCTTCTAGAACTAAACTTCGACAGTTGTGCTGCAATCTGTTGTGTTTCTTTGGGGACAATGCATCTAAAACCATATATTTTTCTTCCTGTATATTATGGAACGACATTAGGACATCTGTTAATAATGCAGGATGCTATTGTGAACTGTTGTGAAGCAATATTCACAGATTACTATCTCTCTGTTACTATTTCTCTACACAAGTGACCAGTGTGAAATATACACACAAATTATATAACCTCTCCAATGTATTGAACCCAGAGGTACTGATCCATAATCTGTGGCGTAGCAAGGGGGGGGGACGGACCGCCCCAGGCAACAAGAGTTTTGGGGGCGGCGGCCTCCCCCCATCCCCCTGCTCGTACCTGTGGCCATTGCAGGGCAGCAGATGCACGGGAATCGCCAGCTCCCCCATACATACCCACTCTTACCTGCGGCCATCGCGGGAATCCCGCAGAACCCTCTCCGCTCTTACATGCCGCCAGAGGTCTAGCTACGCCACTGTCCATAATCTAATATTTCGGTATACCCGATAGGTCGGGTGAAATTACTTTAAAAGAGCTCAATTTGAGTCTAATGGGAATTTAGGAATTATGGGCCATATGTACAAAGCATTTTTGATGTCGCAAACGTCCCGATTCGCAAAATCGGGTCGTTTGCGACCAGTAAAAATGCTTTTTCAAATGTACAAACACCTAAACTTCAATTCTCCAGAATCGCAGTTTGGGTATAGAAATTGCTATTTGGAAAGAGTGTGTTTAGGGCGTCCCTTCCAAATAACGATTTCCAGTGTTATGTATCATGGTTTTGCGACCAAAATGCAGTTGCAAAACGCACCGGCATAACAAAACTTGAGGGGGGCCCCCCTGCAAGGTACGTGCAGGGGACCCCTCTGGAATCAATCAGGAGCTCTCGGCCAGAGTACTGTGCTGAGGGGGCCCCCTGGAGCTTGGGGGCCCACCCGCACTGCAGGGGCTACAGGGGCCTGTGAAACACCACTGGCAAAACGTTGATATTTTACACCAACTCAAAGTTGGAGGTAATGCGTACGCTAATTGGAAGGGGTCCCTAAGGAAGCCCTTCCCCTTTGTGAATGTTGGGAAAACGTTTTTTAAGAGCAGGCAGTGGTCCCACGGACCACTGCCTGCTCTTAAAAATGAAAACAAAACGTTTCATTTTTTGTCGAAACACATCCCGTTTTCCGGATGTGTTTCGACAAAATAAAACCTTTATTCAAAGGCAATCACAGACATGCTGGTCAAACTGGAATGGCATGGTGAGCAAAAAAACGATGGATTTAGGCCCAGATCTCTGTACTGGGGAGAATGTATGACATTGTTCTGCATTCTGTCCATCAACTGTTGTTTTTACATTTGTCACCCCGAGTGGGACGGGTATGCCTCTCCATGCCACTGGAATCAAGCTATCCTGGCTGAAGAGGGGTGAAACCCCGAAACCGGTCCTAGGATGCTTGTTTCCAGTCCAGGGAGGACCTATCTTGGCAGTTCGGGCTGGACTGTTCCCATGAGGCACAGGGTCAAGACTGATTTGCATATGGCTGGGTTCAAACTGGAATGGCATGGTGAGCAAAGAAACGATGGATTTAGGCCCAGATCTCTGTACTGGGGAGAATGTATGACATTGTTCTGCATTCTGTCCATCAACTGTTGTTTTTACATTTGTCACCCCGAGTGGGACGGGTATGCCCAGACGTGGGTCCCGTGCTCTCCATGCCACTGGAATCAAGCTATCCTGGCTGAAGAGGGGTGAAACCCCGAAACCGGTCCTAGGATGCTTGTTTCCAGTCCAGGGAGGACCTAGCTTGGCAGTTCGGGCTGGACTGTTCCCATGAGGCACAGGGTCAAGACTGATTTGCATATGGCTGGGTTCAAACTGGAATGGCATGGTGAGCAAAAAAACGATGGATTTAGGCCCAGATCTCTGTACTGGGGAGAATGTATGACATTGTTCTGCATTCTGTCCATCAACTGTTGTTTTTACATTTGTCACCCCGAGTGGGACGGGTATGCCCAGACGTGGGTCCCGTGCTCTCCATGCCACTGGAATCAAGCTATCCTGGCTGAAGAGGGTGAAACCCCGAAACCGGTCCTAGGATGCTTGTTTCCAGTCCAGGGAGGACCTAGCTTGGCAGTTCGGGCTGGACTGTTCCCATGAGGCACAGGGTCAAGACTGATTTGCATATGGCTGGGTTCAAACTGGAATGGCATGGTGAGCAAAGAAACGATGGATTTAGGCCCAGATCTCTGTACTGGGGAGAATGTATGACATTGTTCTGCATTCTGTCCATCAACTGTTGTTTTTACATTTGTCACCCCGAGTGGGACGGGTATGCCCAGACGTGGGTCCCGTGCTCTCCATGCCACTGGAATCAAGCTATCCTGGCTGAAGAGGGGTGAAACCCAGAAACCGGTCCTAGGATGCTTGTTTCCAGTCCAGGGAGGACCTAGCTTGGCAGTTCGGGCTGGACTGTTCCCATGAGGCACAGGGTCAAGACTGATTTGCATATGGCTGGGTTCAAACTGGAATGGCATGGTGAGCAAAGAAACGATGGATTTAGGCCCAGATCTCTGTACTGGGGAGAATGTATGACATTGTTCTGCATTCTGTCCATCAACTGTTGTTTTTACATTTGTCACCCCGAGTGGGACGGGTATGCCCAGACGTGGGTCCCGTGCTCTCCATGCCACTGGAATCAAGCTATCTTGGCTGAAGAGGGGTGAAACCCCGAAACCGGTCCTAGGATGCTTGTTTCCAGTCCAGGGAGGACCTAGCTTGGCAGTTCGGGCTGGACTGTTCCCATGAGGCACAGGGTCAAGACTGATTTGCATATGGCTGGGTTCAAACTGGAATGGCATGGTGAGCAAAAAAACGATGGATTTAGGCCCAGATCTCTGTACTGGGGAGAATGTATGACATTGTTCTGCATTCTGTCCATCAACTGTTGTTTTTACATTTGTCACCCCGAGTGGGACGGGTATGCCCAGACGTGGGTCCCGTGCTCTCCATGCCACTGGAATCAAGCTATCCTGGCTGAAGAGGGGTGAAACCCCGAAACCGGTCCTAGGATGCTTGTTTCCAGTCCAGGGAGGACCTAGCTTGGCAGTTCGGGCTGGACTGTTCCCATGAGGCACAGGGTCAAGACTGATTTGCTTATGGCTGGGTTCAAACTGGAATGGCATGGTGAGCAAAAAACGATGGATTTAGGCCCAGATCTCTGTACTGGGGAGAATGTATGACATTGTTCTGCATTCTGTCCATCAACTGTTGTTTTTACATTTGTCACCCCGAGTGGGACGGGTATGCCCAGACGTGGGTCCCGTGCTCTCCATGCCACTGGAATCAAGCTATCCTGGCTGAAGAGGGGTGAAACCCCGAAACCGGTCCTAGAATGCTTGTTTCCAGTCCAGGGAGGACCTAGCTTGGCAGTTCGGGCTGGACTGTTCCCATGAGGCACAGGGTCAAGACTGATTTGCATATGGCTGGGTTCAAACTGGAATGGCATGGTGAGCAAAAAAACGATGGATTTAGGCCCAGATCTCTGTACTGGGGAGAATGTATGACATTGTTCTGCATTCTGTCCATCAACTGTTGTTTTTACATTTGTCACCCCGAGTGGGACGGGTATGCCCAGACGTGGGTCCCGTGCTCTCCATGCCACTGGAATCAAGCTATCCTGGCCGAAGAGGGGTGAAACCCCGAAACCGGTCCTAGGATGCTTGTTTCCAGTCCAGGGAGGACCTAGCTTGGCAGTTCGGGCTGGACTGTTCCCATGAGGCACAGGGTCAAGACTGATTTGCATATGGCTGGGTTCAAACTGGAATGGCATGGTGAGCAAAAAACGATGGATTTAGGCCCAGATCTCTGTACTGGGGAGAATGTATGACATTGTTCTGCATTCTGTCCATCAACTGTTGTTTTTACATTTGTCACCCCGAGTGGGACGGGTATGCCCAGACGTGGGTCCCGTGCTCTCCATGCCACTGGAATCAAGCTATCCTGGCTGAAGAGGGGTGAAACCCCGAAACCGGTCCTAGGATGCTTGTTTCCAGTCCAGGGAGGACCTAGCTTGGCAGTTCGGGCTGGACTGTTCCCATGAGGCACAGGGTCAAGACTGATTTGCATATGGCTGGGTTCAAACTGGAATGGCATGGTGAGCAAAAAAACGATGGATTTAGGCCCAGATCTCTGTACTGGGGAGAATGTATGACATTGTTCTGCATTCTGTCCATCAACTGTTGTTTTTACATTTGTCACCCCGAGTGGGACGGGTATGCCCAGACGTGGGTCCCGTGCTCTCCATGCCACTGGAATCAAGCTATCCTGGCTGAAGAGGGGTGAAACCCCGAAACCGGTCCTAGGATGCTTGTTTCCAGTCCAGGGAGGACCTAGCTTGGCAGTTCGGGCTGGACTGTTCCCATGAGGCACAGGGTCAAGACTGATTTGCATATGGCTGGGTTCAAACTGGAATGGCATGGTGAGCAAAAACGATGGATTTAGGCCCAGATCTCTGTACTGGGGAGAATGTATGACATTGTTCTGCATTCTGTCCATCAACTGTTGTTTTTACATTTGTCACCCCGAGTGGGACGGGTATGCCCAGACGTGGGTCCCGTGCTCTCCATGCCACTGGAATCAAGCTATCCTGGCTGAAGAGGGTGAAACCCCGAAACCGGTCCTAGGATGCTTGTTTCCAGTCCAGGGAGGACCTAGCTTGGCAGTTCGGGCTGGACTGTTACCATGAGGCACAGGGTCAAGACTGATTTGCATATGGCTGGGTTCAAACTGGAATGGCATGGTGAGCAAAAAAACGATGGATTTAGGCCCAGATCTCTGTACTGGGGAGAATGTATGACATTGTTCTGCATTCTGTCCATCAACTGTTGTTTTTACATTTGTCACCCCGAGTGGGACGGGTATGCCCAGACGTGGGTCCCGTGCTCTCCATGCCACTGGAATCAAGCTATCCTGGCTGAAGAGGGGTGAAACCCCGAAACCGGTCCTAGGATGCTTGTTTCCAGTCCAGGGAGGACCTAGCTTGGCAGTTCGGGCTGGACTGTTCCCATGAGGCACAGGGTCAAGACTGATTTGCATATGGCTGGGTTCAAACTGGAATGGCATGGTGAGCAAAAAAACGATGGATTTAGGCCCAGATCTCTGTACTGGGGAGAATGTATGACATTGTTCTGCATTCTGTCCATCAACTGTTGTTTTTACATTTGTCACCCCGAGTGGGACGGGTATGCCCAGACGTGGGTCCCGTGCTCTCCATGCCACTGGAATCAAGCTATCCTGGCTGAAGAGGGGTGAAACCCCGAAACCGGTCCTAGGATGCTTGTTTCCAGTCCAGGGAGGACCTAGCTTGGCAGTTCGGGCTGGACTGTTCCCATGAGGCACAGGGTCAAGACTGATTTGCATATGGCTGGGTTCAAACTGGAATGGCATGGTGAGCTAAAAACGATGGATTTAGGCCCAGATCTC
The DNA here is from genome assembly GCA_963921515.1 of Calotriton arnoldi. Taxonomy (NCBI): domain Eukaryota; kingdom Metazoa; phylum Chordata; class Amphibia; order Caudata; family Salamandridae; genus Calotriton; species Calotriton arnoldi. The sequence continues at coordinate 290,462 of CAWUFW010002020.1, read as the reverse complement.
TGTACTGGGGAGAATGTATGACATTGTTCTGCATTCTGTCCATCAACTGTTGTTTTTACATTTGTCACCCCGAGTGGGACGGGTATGCCCAGACGTGGGTCCCGTGCTCTCCATGCCACTGGAATCAAGCTATCCTGGCTGAAGAGGGGTGAAACCCCGAAACCGGTCCTAGGATGCTTGTTTCCAGTCCAGGGAGGACCTAGCTTGGCAGTTCGGGCTGGACTGTTCCCATGAGGCACAGGGTCAAGACTGATTTGCATATGGCTGGGTTCAAACTGGAATGGCATGGTGAGCAAAAAAACGATGGATTTAGGCCCAGATCTCTGTACTGGGGAGAATGTATGACATTGTTCTGCATTCTGTCCATCAACTGTTGTTTTTAGGTTTGCTGACCTCAGCAGCCGCCATCCCTGTGATGGAAGGCATTCTTAATGGGTCGCAAACTGCAACTTACCTCATTAATATTCATGAGGTAGGTCGATTTGCGACCCACTAGAAATAGCAATAAATGAAACAAAAGGTTTCATACATAAGGAATAGCGATTTCCCAATAGCGATTCGGATAAAATCGCTATTTGGAAATCGCTTTTCTTACTCTTTGTACATCTGGCCCTATATCCTACGAATAAAAAGATCAAACGTTGCATGATGACTGCTAAGCGTTCCTGGCAGGACGCCGGGCAGAGATCTGATTTGACACAGAATTCAAGGTGAGCTTCTTGTGCAGTCTTAAAAGGTAATATGTCAGACAGCTAGGAGCGTTAGGTCTCCCCAGTCCGAATGGTCCATATAGACCAACTTAAAACTCGAGCAGAAGGAACAAACAAGTTGTGACTTGCACATCTCCCTCAACTTATGTCTGTACGGGGTCTTTCTATAGCCCCAAACTAGCCAGAAGGCAGCGGAGTGCTGTACAGGGTCAAAGACAAGCATAAAGTCAACAAGTGATAGGAGAGGTTGCTGGGTTGTAGAGGGTTAATGCTTTGTGATGTAGTGTTCTTTAAAGAGGTGCGTCTGCAACTCTTTCCTAAATTGGAGCAGCGTTGAGATGTGATGAAAAGAAGGATGTTGTTCCAGATCCTGGGTGCAGAGATGGAAACGGCCTGCTGTCTCGTTTTTTATTTTGTACATTTCTTAGTCCACAGTCTGATGGCGTCCTAGCTGCAGGTGTACTGAGGACCAGCAGAGATGGGGAGCTTGTCTTCAAGGTAAGCGGGGGTGCTGGTCATCATGGCTTTGTAATGATGTAGCTGCTATTGAAGATGGTGTAGCCCAGCAAAGGGAGCCAATGGAGTTCCATCAGGGTGGGGTGCCCCTAAGGGGTGTCACCGTCGAGTCTGGGAGGCCATGGAGGCCATGGAGGAGGGAATTACCACCATTCAGGTGTTGGATTAAGGTTTTTTTTTCTCTGAGTTTTATATAGCATGAACTTGGTCCGAAGGTATCAGAGCGCTTTACATGAGCCCCAGTTGCATTACAGATGGACAAATTCATTTTTGTAGGGCACGGAGACATTAAGTGATTTGCCCAGAATCACAGGATGTTGAGAGTCCCTGCTGAGACTCGGACCCTGTTCCCCAGGTTTGAGGTCGACCGCGCCAGCCGTAAGACCACATCCTCTCCCCAGGTTGTAGATAGCAGTTCTGAAGTTGCTTCTTGGAGGAAACAGTTTCATGTTCTTTGGCAGAGAGAGCTCCTACCAGGGAAATATTGTTTTTGCCAATGTGTTCCTTGAGGATGAACATGGTGCCCAGGGTGAATCCAAGTGATTTGTCGTTCAGCAAAAGTTGGCATTCAAAGCCATCACAATTCTTGTCAGGGAACCAGGTGTATAATGTTACTTGTTTGTTGTTTTTGGCAAATAACAGAAATTCAGTCTTGCCTGGGTTGAGCTTCGTGTTGGGGCTTGAACATTATTGACAATTGCAAAACAACCACAGCACTGCCTTAAATTCAACAAAAACAAGAACCCTTCGAATACACTGTGCTGTAGGAGTGGCTGAACTATTAATGATGACAGTGAAGGGTGAGTATGGTATCCAGCGTCATGTCATGGCCTGCTTCGCGGGGCCCATCCCCAGAATTTTGGTAGATGTTGATGCTCCTGTCTGTGAGTAGAGCGCCAAGTGACTCCATGTAGAGATAGAGATGGCAGGGGACAGTATGGACCCCTCAGGGCCTCCAATGGTAACGGGGTTCTTTTGGGAACAAACTGGCTTCAACTGGAAAGGTAGGAGGAGAACCAGTGAAGCCCATTCAAAACTCCGGGGTGTATATGAGGGTGTGATAGTCGACTGTGCTAAAGGCAGGTGTGCAGTTCATCAGTATTAGAAGGCAGGGATTATCTTGATCTGTGGTCAGGAGGGCATCATCTGCGATGTCTAAGAGAGCAGCCTCCGTGGTGCAGTGTGATCTGAAGCCAGACTGGTCGTCGTACAGGAGATGGCGCCAGGGGATCGTGCTAGGCACATGCCTGTGCTGCAGTGTGATCTGAAGCCAGACTGGTCGTCGTACAGGAGATGGCGCCTGGGGATCGTGCTAGGCACATGCCTGTGCTGCAGTGTGATCTGAAGCCAGACTGGTCGTCGTACAAGAGATGGCGCCTGGGGATCGTGCTAGGCACATGCCTGTGCTGCAGTGTGATCTGAAGCCAGACTGGTCGTCGTACAGGAGATGGCGCCTGGGGATCGTGCTAGGCACATGCCTGTGCTGCAGTGTGATCTGAAGCCAGACTGGTCGTCGTACAGGAGATGGCGCCTGGGTATCGTGCTAGGCACATGCCAGTGCTGCAGTGTGATCTGAAGCCAGACTGGTCGTCGTACAGGAGATGGCGCCTGGGTATCGTGCTAGGCACATGCCTGTGCTGCAGTGTGATCTGAAGCCAGACTGGTCGTCGTACAGGAGATGGCGCCTGGGTATCGTGCTAGGCACATGCCTGTGCTGCAGTGTGATCTGAAGCCAGACTGGTCGTCGTACAGGAGATGGCGCCTGGGTATCGTGCTAGGCACATGCCTGTGCTGCAGTGTGATCTGAAGCCAGACTGGTCGTCGTACAGGAGATGGCGCCTGGGTATCGTGCTAGGCACATGCCTGTGCTGCAGTGTGATCTGAAGCCAGACTGGTCGTCGTACAGGAGATGGCGCCTGGGGATCATGCTAGGCACATGCCTGTGCTGCAGTGTGATCTGAAGCCAGACTGGTCGTCGTACAGGAGATGGCGCCTGGGGATCATGCTAAGCACATGCCTGTGCTGCAGTGTGATCTGAAGCCAGACTGGTCGTCGTACAGGAAATGGCACCTGGGGATCATGCTAAGCACATGCCTGTGCTGCAGTGTGATCTGAAGCCAGACTGGTCGTCGTACAGGAGATGGCGCTTTGGGGATCATGCTAGGCACATGCCTGTGCTGCAGTGTGATCTGAAGCCAGACTGGTCGTCGTACAGGAGATGGCCCCTGGAGATCATGCTAGGCACATGCCTGTGCTGCAGTGTGATCTGAAGCCAGACTGGTCGTCGTACAGGAGATGGCGCCTGGAGATCATGCTAGGCACATGCCTGTGCTGCAGTGTGATCTGAAGCCAGACTGGTCGTCGTACAGGAGATGGCGCCTGGAGATCATGCTAGGCACATGCCTGTGCTGCAGTGTGATCTGAAGCCAGACTGGTCGTCGTACAGGAGATGGCGCCTGTGGATCATGCTAGGCACATGCCTGTGCTGCAGTGTGATCTGAAGCCAGACTGGTCGTCGTACAGGAGATGGCGCCTGTGGATCATGCTAGGCACATGCCTGTGCTGCAGTGTGATCTGAAGCCAGACTGGTCGTCGTACAGGAGATGGCGCCTGGAGATCATGCTAGGCACATGCCTGTGCTGCAGTGTGATCTGAAGCCAGACTGGTCGTCGTACAGGAGATGGCGCCTGGAGATCATGCTAGGCACATGCCTGTGCTGCAGTGTGATCTGAAGCCAGACTGGTCGTCGTACAGGAGATGGCGCCTGGGGATCATGCTAGGCACATGCCTGTGCTGCAGTGTGATCTGAAGCCAGACTGGTCGTCGTACAGGAGATGGCGCCTGAGGATCATGCTAGGCACATGCCTGTGCTGCAGTGTGATCTGAAGCCAGACTGGTCGTCGTACAGGAGATGGCGCCTGGGGATCATGCTAGGCACATGCCTGTGCTGCAGTGTGATCTGAAGCCAGACTGGTCGTCGTACAGGAGATGGCGCCTGGGGATCATGCTAGGCACATGCCTGTGCTGCAGTGTGATCTGAAGCCAGACTGGTCGTCGTACAGGAGATGGCGCCTGGGGATCATGCTAGGCACATGCCTGTGCTGCAGTGTGATCTGAAGCCAGACTGGTCGTCGTACAGGAGATGGCGCCTGGGGATCATGCTAGGCACATGCCTGTGCTGCAGTGTGATCTGAAGCCAGACTGGTCGTCGTACAGGAGATGGCGCCTGGGGATCATGCTAGGCACATGCCTGTGCTGCAGTGTGATCTGAAGCCAGACTGGTCGTCGTACAGGAGATGGCGCCTGGGGATCATGCTAGGCACATGCCTGTGCTGCAGTGTGATCTGAAGCCAGACTGGTCGTCGTACAAGAGATGGCGCCTGGGGATCATGCTAGGCACATGCCTGTGCTGCAGTGTGATCTGAAGCCAGACTGGTCGTCGTACAGGAGATGGCGCCTGGGGATCATGCTAAGCACATGCCTGTGCTGCAGTGTGATCTGAAGCCAGACTGGTCGTCGTACAGGAGATGGCGCCTGGGGATCATGCTAGGCACATGCCTGTGCTGCAGTGTGATCTGAAGCCAGACTGGTCGTCGTACAGGAGATGGCGCCTGGAGATCATGCTAGGCACATGCCTGTGCTGCAGTGTGATCTGAAGCCAGACTGGTCGTCGTACAGGAGATGGCGCCTGGAGATCATGCTAGGCACATGCCTGTGCTGCAGTGTGATCTGAAGCCAGACTGGTCGTCGTACAGGAGATGGCGCCTGGAGATCATGCTAGGCACATGCCTGTGCTGCAGTGTGATCTGAAGCCAGACTGGTCGTCGTACAGGAGATGGCGCATGGAGATCATGCTAGGCACATGCCTGTGCTGCAGTGTGATCTGAAGCCAGACTGGTCGTCGTACAGGAGATGGCGCCTGGGGATCATGCTAGGCACATGCCTGTGCTGCAGTGTGATCTGAAGCCAGACTGGTCGTCGTACAGGAGATGGCGCCTGGGGATCATGCTAGGCACATGCCTGTGCTGCAGTGTGATCTGAAGCCAGACTGGTCGTCGTACAGGAGATGGCGCCTGGGGATCATGCTAGGCACATGCCTGTGCTGCAGTGTGATCTGAAGCCAGACTGGTCGTCGTACAGGAGATGGCGCATGGAGATCATGCTAGGCACATGCCTGTGCTGCAGTGTGATCTGAAGCCAGACTGGTCGTCGTACAGGAAATGGCGCCTGGAGATCATGCTAGGCACATGCCTGTGCTGCAGTGTGATCTGAAGCCAGACTGGTCGTCGTACAGGAGATGGCGCCTGGGGATCATGCTAGGCACATGCCTGTGCTGCAGTGTGATCTGAAGCCAGACTGGTCGTCGTACAGGAGATGGTGCCTGGAGATCATGCTAAGCACATGCCTGTGCTGCAGTGTGATCTGAAGCCAGACTGGTCGTCGTACAGGAGTTGGCGCCTGGGGATCATGCTAGGCACATGCCTGTGCTGCAGTGTGATCTGAAGCCAGACTGGTCGTCGTACAGGAGATGGCGCCTGTGGATCATGCTAGGCACATGCCTGTGCTGCAGTGTGATCTGAAGCCAGACTGGTCGTCGTACAGGAGATGGCGCCTGGAGATCATGCTAGGCACATGCCTGTGCTGCAGTGTGATCTGAAGCCAGACTGGTCGTCGTACAGGAGATGGCGCCTGGGGATCATGCTAGGCACATGCCTGTGCTGCAGTGTGATCTGAAGCCAGACTGGTCGTCGTACAGGAGATGGCGCCTGGGGATCATGCTAGGCACATGCCTGTGCTGCAGTGTGATCTGAAGCCAGACTGGTCGTCGTAGAGGAGATGGCGCCTGGAGATCATGCTAGGCACATGCCTGTGCTGCAGTGTGATCTGAAGCCAGACTGGTCGTCGTAGAGGAGATGGCGCCTGGAGATCATGCTAGGCACATGCCTGTGCTGCAGTGTGATCTGAAGCCAGACTGGTCGTCGTACAGGAGATGGCGCCTGGAGATCATGCTAGGCACATGCCTGTGCTGCAGTGTGATCTGAAACCAGACTGGTCGTCGTACAGGAGATGGCGCCTGGGGATCATGCTAGGCACATGCCTGTGCTGCAGTGTGATCTGAAGCCAGACTGGTCGTCGTACAGGAGATGGCGCCTGGGGATCATGCTAGGCACATGCCTGTGCTGCAGTGTGATCTGAAGCCAGACTGGTCGTTGTACAGGAGATGGCGCCTGGGGATCATGCTAAGCACATGCCTGTGCTGCAGTGTGATCTGAAGCCAGACTGGTCGTCGTACAGGAGATGGCGCCTGGAGATCATGCTAGGCACATGCCTGTGCTGCAGTGTGATCTGAAGCCAGACTGGTCGTCGTACAGGAGATGGCGCCTGGGGATCATGCTAGGCACATGCCTGTGCTGCAGTGTGATCTGAAGCCAGACTGGTCGTCGTACAGGAGATGGCGCCTGGGGATCATGCTAGGCACATGCCTGTGCTGCAGTGTGATCTGAAGCCAGACTGGTCGTCGTAGAGGAGATGGCGCCTGGAGATCATGCTAGGCACATGCCTGTGCTGCAGTGTGATCTGAAGCCAGACTGGTCGTCGTAGAGGAGATGGCGCCTGGGGATCATGCTAGGTACTATTAGGCATATCTGATTTATTGTTGTGAGTTGCAGGAACTTCATGCCACAAGTGCGCACACATATGAAATCTACAATGTTATTCTTAAAGGACATTTTAGTGCAGGATAAATGTAACAAAATATTTGTAGAAATGAATATTATTGTAGCAGAGGTGAAAGCATAGACTGTAATTATGATGAAAGCAGACAACATACACGGTGCATTATTAAAGAATCCCTACACGCCAGGGGCGTAACACAGGCCCCCGCCGCCCCCGTGGTGCGGGGGGGGCCCCAAGCTCCAGGGGGGGCCCCCTCAGCAGAATACTGCGGCCGGAGGGCTCCTGGTTGTGCCCGGAGGGGGCCCCTCCACGTACCATGCAGGGGGGCCCCCTCAAGTTTCGTTACGCCACTGCTACACGCCTAATCTTGAAGCCTTAAAGGTTTTGCCAGAATGAGGGTTCGGTATGTCGAATGTCAACTCACCTTTGTACCTGTATTTCATCTATGTGCTCCAGTTCCTGGTCCTGTCTGCAAGACAAGACCATATTGCACAGATGACCTCAGAGTGGCTCAGCGCTGAGTCACGCTGCTCTTCTGCAATGTCATCAAAGTGTTGCTCTCTCATGGAGAGGGCTGTGAACCACTCATTTATATCATCCAAAATGTTTATTGTGAGAAAAATAAACCTTGTGATCTTGATGTCAGGTGAGAAAAATAATGTAAGAATTCTCTTGCACACTCCTTTAAAACCCTAAAACTCGTGCGCGTTTGCCTAAGCACCAGCTTTTCAAACGATTATGCGAACTAGAAGCATACTATGAAACCAATCAACAAATGCTATGCACACAGTTGCACCGTAAAGAAATTAAATACATCATCCATTGCAATGGAATAACTTATATGTCCTAAGCAAAGGTGTAATACATGGAGGCTCCCTAAAGACATATAAGATAAAACATAGGACACCCTCGGAATGATAATACGTTTTCTAGGGAATATATGACCGCACTTAAGCTGATTGTATGTCAGAATATTCGTTGATGAATGATTCAGCAAGGCGACAGCCTTATATCTTATGTGACTGAGCAGCAAGGTGGAATTCAGAGTCAGTAAAACCAGGTGCAAGAGCCATAAGGAAGAGATTGCTACACAGGGAGCAGCACCAGTTGCTGAGCAGCCTTCTCTTTTTAAACTGAGATCTGTGTCATTGAAAAGTCTGGGTCCCTCTCATCTGGGGCATCACACATTGATTCAGTGATCAGAGGCAAAGGGGAGAAGCGTGTGATCACAATCATGAAGAAGCTGAGGATTCAGTGGATCTTGCTCACAGCATCCGTTTGGCGATTGACGATTCGAGCTTGCAGTCGCAGACGCAGCGGGTGAGTAAAGCGTCAAATTAGATGCAGATGAAGAAGCCATTGTTGTGTTAATGCCACAGGGGCTGGAGAGGCAGAAACCATTGAGGTGAGTGGAGATGTGAGCAGTGCTTTAAATGGGCCGGTACTCACCGGTACTGAGTACCGGCACTTCCGAATTTTCTTGCCGTCAGTACCGGCACTTTTCTTTATCCAGGGAGAGTACCGGTACCCTGTTCGGCGGCACAGCAGGCTCCGGTTAGGCATCTCCTCCAGCTCAGGGCAGTGCTTCCGAAGAGCGTGTAAGTCACTGAGCCCCTCAGTGGCCTTGCAGAGTCCCTGCTGAAGATTCCAGCAGCGCCCACTTGAATGTCCCCAGACTGCAGGGGGTTGAGAGGGCTTACATCACCTGTGATTAACAGGACAGGGTCTGTCCTGTTAATCACAGCGTGATGTAAGCCCTCTCAACCCCCTGCAGTCTGGGGACAATTAGACTCTAGACACACCCTGCACTGTAGATCGGATACGCAAAGCCCATTCAGCTGAAAGTGATTTCGCCCCTCCCCCCCTCTCCATTAGGTGAGTGAAATGGGCTGGGACTGCCTGTTTTTGAGTGAGAGAACGAGGGAGAGTATCAGGACATATATTAAAGGGAATGTGTGGAATGCTTTTGCGTACAGGTCTGCTTGTTTCTGTCGGTTTGTGCGCTTGAGAATATATAGTATTATGCCAAACAACCATAAATAACAGTAGGGCATTAAGAAACAGCAAATATCACAAAACAAGAAAATGTTACCATATAATCCTGTTTGGCTTTCAATTGTGTAATGAGTTAACCTGTTTTCTTTACATAAACGCATTTCATGTGTTTTGATATGTGCTGCAACTTGTACAGAAGCCATTATGTACCATCATATCTTGCCCGTAGCCCCGCCCCTAGCTCCGCCCACTTGCCACACCTCTAGCTTATTTTAATGAGTACCTGCACTTATTTTTTCCCATTTAAACCTATTACTTAGAATGATCATATGAAAGCAGGTGCGTCATTGGAAGAGCGGTCTTGTAGCTAGTGGAAAGGCTTATGAAAAGCCAAAGACCAGCGCGCTTACAAACTCGAAAGCAGTTCCATTCATGGGGGAAAGTCATTGAATCAAAACATTGCTTCTCAGATGATGGTAGAAGTCATCCTTTTCCCCTGTTTACCCCCATTTTTTGCTGAATGATACTGGTGGTAACTGACTCTGACTGTACCCTGGGCTCTGATAACCAGGCCCAGGGCCAGTGCGATGTTTAAAGAGGTGCATGTAACAGGGTAAACTTACAATTGGCAATGGCAGACCCTATAAGTCCCTTATAGATGTTAGGGCCAGGGGGTGCAATCTACCTATAAGTCTCTGGTATATAATGGGGCATGGTGCTTTAGATTTCCTGCACTTGCATGTGTGCACTGCTGTGTACCTGCTGTCCTTTTAAAGGCAGTCCTGCCTTGCAGCCTGTTGTTAAAAGTACATTCTCACAATTGGCATTGACAGACACTATAAGTCCCTCGTATATAATTGTGAGCAAACCTGCCATTGGTGGCATGGGCACTTTAAACGTGATAATCTACCTTATTTGTGCATATTAGGCACCCCAGAGGTCTCCCCTAGGTGTCCCAGGGGAGGGGGCCACATACCTATAAGCAGGGAACTTCTAAAAGATGTTTTATATGCCCTGAAGAGGGAAAAACTGCCTATTTCTTTTTCCCCATTGTAGATACTTAGCTCCATAGGCTAACATTGCAATATTTTATTTAGGTATAACCAGGGCTTTAAGTGGGATTAAAAAACTAGGGAGTCTCTCAAAGGGGCATGGTCAATGTAATTAAGGGCGTGGTTTAAAAACACATAAGCAAAAAAACTGTGCTTAGCATAGTGTGCCGCCCGAGCTTGTATTTTGCTGTTTCTGTCATTGCATCCAGATATATGATACAAGAAGTAACATCATACCTACAACAAGTCAAGACTATTGGCTTTGTCAATGGTTGTTAGTTGCATACGATAAAATAAGCAGCAACTATGGCTTGTATATAATATTGAAAAAGCTTCCACTTAAAGCCCTGGTGACACCACGACAATGTTGCTGCTCCTGAGTTTCAAAAAGAGAAGGGAAATCCAGAGAGAAAATGACTCTCTTAGAAGGATTTCCCTTCCCCTACAACGCTCACCTGGCATGTCGTCATGCCAGAACTTCTCCACTAGTGAGAAGTGTGAGCACGCGCACATCGAGGTGCCTGCTGTCACTGCAGTCCGGGAGAAAAGGGACGCCTGTGCCTGGGCACAAAACAGAGCCCGATAGAGACCCGTTTCTAGGTCTCCTTTAAAAAACTGCTGGTGCTCAGCACTGGTGAGACCCGGCCCACTTAAAGCCCTGGGTATAACTATTGCTAGGAAAGGAGTAAATATCATTCAAAGACTTAAAAGATTGGTATTAATAAATGCAACAACTTGCCACTGTTGAATTTATCATAACTAGTACAGAAGAGACATTATAGAACTTTCTCTTCAGTAAGTCAAAACCCAGCTGTAGAAAGCCGGCTGTCTGTACAGTGCACTAAAATGAAGTACACTATGTAGAGAGTTGGGTGAATCCCCAATTGGTATACAGGGGTATAAGTGAATAATGCTAACTCTCTTTTTGTGGTAGTGTGGGTGAGCTGTTAGGCTTATCAGAGGGTAGTGATAGGCATTTGTTGTACTTACAGAGGCAATAAATGAGACACACACTCAAGAAAAAATCTGAGACCAATTTATTTTAAAAAAAAGTTGCTCCTATGTAATTTTTAAGACCATGAGCACAGTTCTATGGCAAGTACTTTCAGAGTTATTATTTTTTAAAGTTCAGAAAATATATCAATTTTGTGCGCAATTATGCACCATGGAAAGTAATGGGAAATAAGTTGAAAAATTTATATAAAATCAGGCAATGCTTTCACGAAGTTCACCTTCTCGTTTTAGGTCGATGTCGGGACCAGGTCCAAAGTTCCAGCAGGAGAAGTTCAGGAGCGTCCCGGAACGGGTTGGGGCAGAGTGCTGAGCGTGTTGGAAACTGGTGCGCAAAGACGAAGGGGCCACTTAAAAGTACACTGCATGGGAGAACTTACAGGAAAGTCCAGTGGTTCTCCTCGGAAGGAGGAGGTTGGGAGGGCTTGGGGACCACAGGAGCACAGCTGGCTAGAAGTATAGTATTTACAGAGCCTGGTTCCTACATTATGTGCTTGGAAAATGATGGCACTAAGGAGCTTGTGGATTTGCTAACGTGTTTTTTTACTCTATAATACAGAGTTTGACTACAGGGAGACACTCCCGCTTACACTCCAGTTTCAGAAAAATGATTGGTGAAACTTGGTAAGCGATAGGTTTGATGTCCTGACGCCCCTTTCTCCTGCTCTTTTAACCTGGGTGCTGTCTGTGAGTGGCGGTGGATAGCCCATCAACATTATAAGAAACGGGTTGCAAGAGAGTTCAGATTTGGAATATGAATGCTTCTCTTAAATGTATGGGCACCTTTGTAGAGTGTAAAACGAGTCACGTATTGGTTCTAAGTGGAAGTGGATTGATACCATGTTTTTATGGAAAAATGCATTGTTATTTATTTCTGTTTATCATTGCAGGAAGACCCGTTGAGTTTGTACATAGAAAGTGACAAGTAAGGTCATTATATCACGGATAAATATATCCCCATTCCCTAAATCATAATTAGTTGGTAATGGTGGATGAGAGTGGGACCTCTAGTCCTGAGGAAAGCCTAGCGACCCCTTGAGGGTGATTGATAATGGCCGAAACATGTCAATGAAAGAGCAGGAAGGAGGGATGAAGGGGCACTAATTACCACCTCTCTCATCCCCACTTGTAATCTTTTAATCCTATCCTAGGAGTCCAAGGATAAAGATTGCTTAGGCCATCCCTGAGATAGTTTTACATTTCTTCTTTTTTGTTTTTGTTCTGCTGAGTGGATCCCTGTGATGGAGCAAGGATTCAAAGAAAAGAAACTTGCTTGAATCAATCTCTCGTTAACATGTACTAATAACTAGAAATAGAAATTCGAAAGAAAATTAACATGCACACGACATTCATACATGGGGAGAAAAGCTTCCTGCTTGCTTAAATAACAAAGAATAATCTGCTACGTAAATTGAAATCCCGCTTGAAACCGAAATTTGCTTTGCGCATGTGCGAATCCGTCTGGTGACAATAACCATGTGACTAACCATGTGAGAGGAAAACTCTCACGCATGCGCAAAGAGTTATTAACTGTAGGTCCTGAAGCACCGCATGCCTAGCATATGCTTGCCTGGATTTTAAGAGACGTTTTTCGCATTAATGCTTTGCTTAACAAAGAAGGAAATAACATGGGATAGAGTAGAAGGGGGAGGTAAACAGTGATAATAACATTTTCAAGAGATTAACATCTGTTTTTGATTCTTTCGTCAATAGTGCGCATATGAACCCGATATGCTAAGTTGAAAAAAAAGATGGCAAATGTGACGAAATGCAAGCTGAGTTTGCGCTCTGAAGTTCAAAGTGACCTGGTGGCCGGAACAAGGGCCTGCTGCCAATAAGCGAGGACAGTTCTCTGAGAACATTATTCAACTGGAAGAAATATATACAATTGTATCTATTTGCTTTGTGAGATGCATGGGAAAGGGAAATGACACACAAAACTGAATAAATTAAGTGGGAAGGGTTTATTAAACAAAGAATTAGTTAAGAACTTTGGGACGACCCCATGAGGTGATGACAACTCCCCTGGCCCGGCCCAATCATAGTTTAGGATTCACAGACATCTGCAACCTTTGAGGGTTGGACATGCAAAATTAAAGGGTATAATTTGAGTGTCTTAAGAAAAGAAGAGTAGGATCCGTGATAGAGAGATTCGAGAGAGAGGATGAAGATTCGAGATTCAAGAGAGATTCCTGAGAGACTCCTGATAGACTGCTGCTAGAGATCCGTTAGATGAGCTGCTGACGGAGAGCTGCTAGAGAGAGAGAAAGTTGCTGGAGAAGAACAGACTAAGAAGATTAAATACTGAAAGACAGCCTGATTAGATTGAAGATTTGCGGAAGAATACCGAGGAGGGAGAGAGTGTAAGAGAGGCTTCTAGAGAAGTGTAGTAAGTATAATCCTATCCTGCACCTGTCATATAGTCTTTGTCTCCTGATTCTTGCTCAGGTGACCTCCACGAATCCTTTTCGCCAGGGGTTGGGTTTCCCATTCCACCTATTGGTAACTATCATCTTATTCTGAAATTTGCATATCTTTTATAAAGTATGAATTTTTGTGTCTTTTGTCTCTTCATCTATCGCTCCTAAAATATTGAAGTTGATGAAAGCGTCTGTGTTTTGAATGAAATTGATAAATGAATTTCTCTCCCATGAAAGTTGATGGAGCTTGCACTGTGTATCTATGTAAATGAGCATTCAATCTGAGTGAATTATTAGATAAATTAATTGAATCTCACTTGGAGTCTGTGATTATTTTATTAAGAAAAGTTACAAATTGTTTTTGTTAATGATTGCCATCAACTTCTCGACTAATGGTCCATCGACCAAAGGAAGAGTGTTAATCTGTGAAAATTAGTTAGGGTAGACTAATTCAGATCGAGGAAAATAAAACTGGACCATTCCAGCGAAACTGTCCGGAAAACAATAAAATTGCATTGTTGTTGATTTGTGTGTGTGTGTATATGGGCCCAGTGTAAGTGATTAAGTTTTATCCTGACTTTTCGCTGGATCACCTGTATACATGTATGTATTGTCTCCCCCATATCCCTTTGCTCCATCCCAGGCATTGGTCTGCGCAGGGATGTTGTAACAGCCCTATGATGAAGCATGCCACTACTAGTGAGTGAGGGCATTTTTTTTTTAAAAACTTGCGTTTTCCCAATGTGATATTTCTGTTTTTACAGAATATTTACATTTCCTCCTTTTTTCTGTTTTGTTTTTACAAGATTTCATATATGGAAAAGCAGATGTACCGCTCTCCCTTGTTTGTGTGTTGGGATTCAATTAGGATCATCAGCAGGAGAAAAAAAGTGTATCGTCTAATTGTTGAACAGAGAAAAGATTGTAAAATGCTCCCTTTTAGGGAAGTACAGCTGATGCGAAGTAAGATTGTAAGGTGCAAAGTGTGCACTTCCTTTTGGAGGAGCCGGGCAATCGATGTGATTTTAGGCAATTGCAGAGCCCAACACAGCTGTGTAATGGCACATATCTGTATTTATTCTTGAGTAGAGTACATCATCTCTCTCTAATTAGCATCAAAGCTAATAAAGTAATAGTGGAGACAGAATAGACATGTCTAGATAATGTTTGAAAACCTTTATCTATGACCGAAAAAGTATCCTTAGCACTTTCATATCCAGATTCATAATCCTGATAGCAGCTTCTTTTTCAGAATAAGCAGCGCTTTTTGCATCAAATCAAACATTAAAACTCTTTTTGTACAGGAAATGGCCCTGAAAGAATTCAGTCAAATTCATATCTTCCTGTATTCTTATTGTGTGTTTTTTCACAAATTTAAGAACAAATTTCGACAACCACCGTTGGCATAATGTTGCAACACTATAGATGGTGCCACTAACAGGTGAGCATCTAAGATGAGGCCCATTTGCAAAAGAACAAACATTTTTGTGTAAATTAGTAAGAGTGGGCTGGCCATACCCTTTTTAATCACCATATTCATCTCATCGTGGAACAAGGCTCGTTTTTCAGCTCTTTCAGTGAGGTAAAACTCAAGCATGTAGTTTGCGAAAAAGAGGGTGGAGTCTGTGGCATGTTGAAAGTTCAACACTGCTGTACATATATCCCAGATAAAAGTAAAAGTATTGAAGGATATATTAAGAATATTTTGAAGATTCATAACGATTTGACCCAACTCGAAGTTGACGGTGCATGAGAAAGAATAAGTAAAAGTCTTTCTAAAATAGGTAATTGGTTTTCTATGTTTGCAAGTAGTTTATTAGGAAAGATAGTGATACCGATGATTTCAATAGCATTAGTGACAATAATGATAATAACAACATATAAATGTTACAAGAGAAATCCGAAGATAAAGTCAATGGTTGAAGTAAAGAACAAAAGAATGGGAAGAAAGAGAAAATAGGAAGAGATAGAACTGGAAAAAATGAAAGACAATTTATATGACAGAATGAGAGGGATGAATAGAAAGGAAAGAAATAAAGAAAACATTAAACCAAATGTAGAAACTAAAATCTAAATTGGCAATTGGTAATGATGGGTATTTTATGATGGCTCAAAAATGCCATCAGAGGGGGATTGATGGAGCAAGGATTCAAAGAAAAGAAACTTGCTCGAATCAATCTCTCGTTAACATGTACTAATAACTAGAAATTCGAAAGAAAATGAACATGCACACGACATTCATACATGGGGAGAAAAGCTTCCTGCTTGCTTAAATAACAAAGAATAATCTGCTACGTAAATTGAAATCCCGCTTGAAACCGAAATTTGCTTTGCACATGTGTGAATCCGTCTGGTGACAATAACCATGTGACTAACCATGTGAGAGGAAAACTCTCACGCATGCTCAAAGAGTTATTAACTGTAGGTCCTGAAGCACCGCATGCCTAGCATATGCTTGCCTGGATTTTAAGAGATGTTTTTCGCATTAATGCTTTGCTTAACAAAGAAGGAAATAACATGGGATAGAGTAGAAGGGGAGGTAAACAGTGATAATAACATTTTCAAGAGATTAACATCTGTTTTTGATTCTTTCGTCAATAGTGCGCATATGAACCCGATATGCTAAGTTGAAAAAAAGATGGCGAATGTGACGAAATGCAAGCTGAGTCTGCGCACTGAAGTTCGAAGTGACCTGGTGGCCGGAACATGGGCCTGCTGCCAATAAGCGAGGACAGTTCTCTGAGAACATTATTCAACTGGAAGAAATATATACAATTGTATCTATTTGCTTTGTGAGATGCATGGGAAAGGGAAATGACACACAAAACTGAATAAATTAAGTGGGAAGGGTTTATTAAACAAAGAATTAGTTAAGAACTTTGGGACGACCCCATGAGGTGATGACAACTCCCCTGCCCCGGCCCAATCATAGTTTAGGATTCACAGACATCTGCAACCTTTGAGGGTTGTACATGCAAAATTAAAGGGTATAATTTGAGTGTCTTAAGAAAAGAAGAGTAGGATCCGTGATAGAGAGATTCGAGAGAGAGGATGAAGATTCGAGATTCAAGAGAGATTCCTGAGAGACTCCTGATAGACTGCTGCTAGAGATCCGTTAGATGAGCTGCTGACGGAGAGCTGCTAGAGAGAGAAAGTTGCTGGAGATGAACAGACTAAGAAGATTAAATACTGAAAGACAGCCTGATTAGATTGAAGATTTGCGGAAGAATACCGAGGAGGGAGAGAGTGTAAGAGAGGGAATCGCTCCGGTGCGTCGGGTTCTAGAGAAGTGTAGTAAGTATAATCCTATCCTGCATCTATCCTATAGTCTTTGTCTCCTGATTCTTGCTCAGGTGACCTCCACCAATCCTTTTGGCCAGGGGTTGGGTTTCCCATTCCACCTATTGGTAACTATCATCTTATTCTGAAATTTGCATATCTTTTATAAAGTATGAATTTTTGTGTCTTTTGTCTCTTCATCTATCGCTCCTAAAATATTATTTGATGAAAGCGTCTGTGTTTTGAATGAAATTGATAAATGAATTTCTCTCCCATGAAAGTTGATGGAGCTTGCACTGTGAATCTATGTAAATGAGCATTCAATCTGAGTGAATTATTAGATAAAATAATTGAATCTCACTTGGAGTCTGTGATTATTTTATTAAGAAAAGTTACAAATTGTTTTTGTTAATGATCGCCATCAACTTCTCGACTAATGGTCCATCGACCAAAGGAAGAGTGTTGATCTGTGAAAATTAGTTAGGGTAGACTAATTCAGATCGAGGAAAATAAAACTGGACCATTCCAGCGAAACTGTCAGGAAAACAATAAAATTGCATTGTTGTTGATTTGTGTGTGTGTGTATATGGGCCCAGTGTAAGTGATTAAGTTTTATCCTGACTTTTCGCTGGATCACCTGTATACATGTATGTTTTGTCTCCCCCATATCCCTTTGCTCCATCCCAGGCATTGGTCTGCGCAGGGATGTTGTAACAGCCCTATGATGAAGCATGCCACTACTAGTGAGTGAGGGCATTTTTTTTTTTTAAACTTGCGTTTTCCCAATGTGATATTTCTGTTTTCACAGAATATTTACATTTCCTCCTTTTTTCTGTTTTGTTTTTACAAGATTTCATATATGGAAAAGCAGATGTACCGCTCTCCCTTGTTTGTGTGTTGGGATTCAATTAGGATCATCAGCAGGAGAAAAAAAGTGTATCGTCTAATTGTTGAACAGAGAAAAGATTGTAAAATGCTCCCTTTTAGGGAAGTACAGCTGATGCGAAGTAAGATTGTAAGGTGCAAAGTGTGCACTTCCTTTTGGAGGAGCAGCGCAATCGATGTGATTTTAGGCAATTGCAGAGCCCAACACAGCTGTGTAATGGCACATATCTGTATTTATTCTTGAGTAGAGTACATCATCTCTCTCTAATTAGCATCAAAGCTAATAAAGTAATAGTGGAGACAGAATAGACATGTCTAGATAATGTTTGAAAACCTTTATCTATGACCGAAAAAGTATCCTTAGCACTTTCATATCCAGATTCATAATCCTGATGGCAGCTTCTTTTTCAGAATAAGCAGCGCTTTTTGCATCAAATCAAACATTAAAACTCTTTTGTACAGGAAATGGCCCTGAAAGAATTCAGTCAATTACAATTGGCAATGGCAGACCCTATAAGTCCCTTATAGATGTTAGGGCCAGGGGTGCAATCTACCTCTAAGTCTCTGGTATATAATGGGGCATGGTGCTTTAGAAGCCCAGCGGATTTCCTGCACTTGCATGTGTGCACTGCTGTGTACCTGCTGTCCTTTTAAAGGCAGTCCTGCCTTGCAGCCTGTCTTTAAAAGTACATTCTCACAATTGGCATTGACAGACACTATAAGTCCCTAGTATATAATTGTGAGCAAACCTGCCATTGGTGGTATGGGCACTTTAAACGTGATAATCTACCTTATTTGTGCATATTAGGCACCCCAGAGGTCTCCCCTAGGTGTCCCAGGGGTGGGGGCCACATACCTATAAGCAGGGAACTTCTAAAAGATGTTTTATATGCCCTGAAGAGGGAAAAACTGCCTATTTCTTTTTCCCCATTGTAGATACTTAGCTCCATAGGCTAACATTGCAATATTTTATTTAGGTATAACCAGGGCTTTAAGTGGGATTAAAAAACTAGGAGTCTCTCAAAGGGGCGTGGCCAATGTAATTAAGGGCGTGACTTAAAAACACATAAGCAAAAAATCTGTGCTTAGCATAGTGTGCCGCCCGAGCTTGTATTTTGCTGTTTCTGTCATTGCATCCAGATATATGATACAACAAGTAACATCATACCTACAACAAGTCAAGACTATTGGCTTTGTCAATGGTTGTTAGTTGCATACGATAAAATAAGCAGCAACTATGGCTTGTATATAATATTGAAAAAGCTTCCACTTAAAGCCCTGGTGACACCACGACAATGTTGCTGCTCCTGAGTTTCAAAAGAGAAGGAAATCCAGAGAGAAAATGACTCTCTTAGAAGGATTTCCCTTCCCCTACAACGCTCACCTGGCATGTCGTCATGCCAGAACTTCTCCACTAGTGAGAAGTGAGCAGTGTGAGCACGCGCACATCGATGTGCCTGCTGTCACTGCAGTCCGGGAGAAAAGGGACGCCTGTGCCTGGGCACAAAACAGAGCCCGATAGAGACCCGTTTCGAGGCCTCCTTTAAAAAACTGCCGGTGCTCAGCGCCGGTGAGACCCGGCCCACTTAAAGCCCTGGGTATAACTATTGCTAGGAAAGGAGTAAATATCACTCAAAGACTTAAAAGATTGGTATTAATAAATGCAACAACTTGCCACTGTTGAATTTATCATAACTAGTACAGAAGAGACATAGAACTTTCTCTTCAGTAAGTCAAAACCCAGCTGTAGAAAGCCGGCTGTCTGTACAGTGCACTAAAATGAAGTACACTATGTAGAGAGTTGGGTGAATCCCCAGTTGGTATACAGGGGTATAAGTGAATAATACTAACTCTCTTTTTGTGGTAGTGTGGGTGAGCAGTTAGGCTTATCAGAGGGTAGTGCTAGGCATTTGTTGTACTTACAGAGCCAATAAATGAGACATACACTCAAGAATAAATCTGAGACCAATTTATTTTAAAAAAAGTTGCTCTTATGTAATTTTTAAGACCATGAGCACAGTTCTATGGCAAGTACTTTCAGAGTTATTATTTTTTAAAGTTCAGAAAATATATCAATTTTGTGCGCAATTATGCACCATGGAAAGTAATGGGAAATAAGTTGAAAAATGTATATAAAATCAGGCAATGCTTTCACGAAGTTCACCTTCTCGTTTTAGGTCGATGTCGGGACCAGGTCCAAAGTTCCAGCAGGAGAAGTTCAGGAGCGTCCCGGAACGGGTTGGGGCAGAGTGCTGAGCGTGTTGGAAACTGGCGCGCAAAGACGAAGGGGCCACTTAAAAGTACACTGCATGGGAGAATTTACAGGAAAGTCCAGTGGTTCTCCTCGGAAGGAGGAGGTTGGGAGGGCTTGGGGACCACAGGAGCACAGCTGGCTAGAAGTATAGTATTTACAGAGCCTGGTTCCTACATTATGTGCTTGGAAAATGATGGCACTAAGGAGCTTGTGGATTTGCTAACGTGTTTTTTTTACTCTATAATACAGAGTTTGACTACAGGGAGACACTCCCGCTTACACTCCAGTTTCAGAAAAATGATTGGTGAAACTTGGTAAGCGATAGGTTTGATGTCCTGACGCCCCTTTCTCCTGCTCTTTTAACCTGGGTGCTGTCTGTGAGTGGCGGTGGATAGCCCATCAACATTATAAGAAACGGGTTGCAAGAGAGTTCAGATTTGGAATATGAATGCTTCTCTTAAATGTATGGGCACCTTTGTAGAGTGTAAAACGAGTCACGTATTGGTTCTAAGTGGAAGTGGATTGATACCATGTTTTTATGGAAAAATGCATTGTTATTTATTTCTGTTTATCATTGCAGGAAGACCCGTTGAGTTTGTACATAGAAAGTGACAAGTAAGGTCATTATATCACGGATAAATATATCCCCATTCCCTAAATCATAATTAGTTGGTAATGGTGGATGAGAGTGGGACCTCTAGTCCTGAGGAAAGCCTAGCGACCCCTTGAGGGTGATTGATAATGGCCGAAACATGTCAATGAAAGAGCAGGAAGGAGGGATGAAGGGGCACTAATTACCACCTCTCTCATCCCCACTTGTAATCTTTTTAATCCTATCCTAGGAGTCCAAGGATAAAGATTGCTTAGGCCATCCCTGAGATAGTTTTACATTTCTTCTTTTTTGTTTTTTGTTCTGCTGAGTGGATCCCTGTGATGGAGCAAGGATTCAAAGAAAAGAAACTTGCTTGAATCAATCTCTCGTTAACATGTACTAATAACTAGAAATAGAAATTCGAAAGAAAATTAACATGCACACGACATTCATACATGGGGAGAAAAGCTTCCTGCTTGCTTAAATAACAAAGAATAATCTGCTACGTAAATTGAAATCCCGCTTGAAACCGAAATTTGCTTTGCGCATGTGCGAATCCGTCTGGTGACAATAACCATGTGACTAACCATGTGAGAGGAAAACTCTCACGCATGCGCAAAGAGTTATTAACTGTAGGTCCTGAAGCACCGCATGCCTAGCATATGCTTGCCTGGATTTTAAGAGACGTTTTTCGCATTAATGCTTTGCTTAACAAAGAAGGAAATAACATGGGATAGAGTAGAAGGGGAGGTAAACAGTGATAATAACATTTTCAAGAGATTAACATCTGTTTTTGATTCTTTCAGTCAATAGTGCGCATATGAACCCGATATGCTAAGTTGAAAAAAAGATGGCAAATGTGACGAAATGCAAGCTGAGTTTGCGCTCTGAAGTTCAAAGTGACCTGGTGGCCGGAACAAGGGCCTGCTGCCAATAAGCGAGGACAGTTCTCTGAGAACATTATTCAACTGGAAGAAATATATACAATTGTATCTATTTGCTTTGTGAGATGCATGGGAAAGGGAAATGACACACAAAACTGAATAAATTAAGTGGGAAGGGTTTATTAAACAAAGAATTAGTTAAGAACTTTGGGACGACCCCATGAGGTGATGACAACTCCCTGGCCCGGCCCAATCATAGTTTAGGATTCACAGACATCTGCAACCTTTGAGGGTTGGACATGCAAAATTAAAGGGTATAATTTGAGTGTCTTAAGAAAAGAAGAGTAGGATCCGTGATAGAGAGATTCGAGAGAGAGGATGAAGATTCGAGATTCAAGAGAGATTCCTGAGAGACTCCTGATAGACTGCTGCTAGAGATCCGTTAGATGAGCTGCTGACGGAGAGCTGCTAGAGAGAGAGAAAGTTGCTGGAGAAGAACAGACTAAGAAGATTAAATACTGAAAGACAGCCTGATTAGATTGAAGATTTGCGGAAGAATACCGAGGAGGGAGAGAGTGTAAGAGAGGCTTCTAGAGAAGTGTAGTAAGTATAATCCTATCCTGCACCTGTCATATAGTCTTTGTCTCCTGATTCTTGCTCAGGTGACCTCCACCAATCCTTTTCGCCAGGGGTTGGGTTTCCCATTCCACCTATTGGTAACTATCATCTTATTCTGAAATTTGCATATCTTTTATAAAGTATGAATTTTTGTGTCTTTTGTCTCTTCATCTATCGCTCCTAAAATATTGAAGTTGATGAAAGCGTCTGTGTTTTGAATGAAATTGATAAATGAATTTCTCTCCCATGAAAGTTGATGGAGCTTGCACTGTGTATCTATGTAAATGAGCATTCAATCTGAGTGAATTATTAGATAAATTAATTGAATCTCACTTGGAGTCTGTGATTATTTTATTAAGAAAAGTTACAAATTGTTTTTGTTAATGATTGCCATCAACTTCTCGACTAATGGTCCATCGACCAAAGGAAGAGTGTTAATCTGTGAAAATTAGTTAGGGTAGACTAATTCAGATCGAGGAAAATAAAACTGGACCATTCCAGCGAAACTGTCCGGAAAACAATAAAATTGCATTGTTGTTGATTTGTGTGTGTGTGTATATGGGCCCAGTGTAAGTGATTAAGTTTTATCCTGACTTTTCGCTGGATCACCTGTATACATGTATGTATTGTCTCCCCCATATCCCTTTGCTCCATCCCAGGCATTGGTCTGCGCAGGGATGTTGTAACAGCCCTATGATGAAGCATGCCACTACTAGTGAGTGAGGGCATTTTTTTTAAAAACTTGCGTTTTCCCAATGTGATATTTCTGTTTTTACAGAATATTTACATTTCCTCCTTTTTCTGTTTTGTTTTTACAAGATTTCATATATGGAAAAGCAGATGTACCGCTCTCCCTTGTTTGTGTGTTGGGATTCAATTAGGATCATCAGCAGGAGAAAAAAAGTGTATCGTCTAATTGTTGAACAGAGAAAAGATTGTAAAATGCTCCCTTTTAGGGAAGTACAGCTGATGCGAAGTAAGATTGTAAGGTGCAAAGTGTGCACTTCCTTTTGGAGGAGCCGGGCAATCGATGTGATTTTAGGCAATTGCAGAGCCCAACACAGCTGTGTAATGGCACATATCTGTATTTATTCTTGAGTAGAGTACATCATCTCTCTCTAATTAGCATCAAAGCTAATAAAGTAATAGTGGAGACAGAATAGACATGTCTAGATAATGTTTGAAAACCTTTATCTATGACCGAAAAAGTATCCTTAGCACTTTCATATCCAGATTCATAATCCTGATAGCAGCTTCTTTTTCAGAATAAGCAGCGCTTTTGCATCAAATCAAACATTAAAACTCTTTTTGTACAGGAAATGGCCCTGAAAGAATTCAGTCAAATTCATATCTTCCTGTATTCTTATTGTGTGTTTTTTCACAAATTTAAGAACAAATTTCGACAACCACCGTTGGCATAATGTTGCAACACTATAGATGGTGCCACTAACAGGTGAGCATCTAAGATGAGGCCCATTTGCAAAAGAACAAACATTTTTGTGTAAATTAGTAAGAGTGGGCTGGCCATACCCTTTTTAATCACCATATTCATCTCATCGTGGAACAAGGCTCGTTTTTCAGCTCTTTCAGTGAGGTAAAACTCAAGCATGTAGTTTGCGAAAAAGAGGGTGGAGTCTGTGGCATGTTGAAAGTTCAACACTGCTGTACATATATCCCAGATAAAAGTAAAAGTATTGAAGGATATATTAAGAATATTTTGAAGATTCATAACGATTTGACCCAACTCGAAGTTGACGGTGCATGAGAAAGAATAAGTAAAAGTCTTTCTAAAATAGGTAATTGGTTTTCTATGTTTGCAAGTAGTTTATTAGGAAAGATAGTGATACCGATGATTTCAATAGCATTAGTGACAATAATGATAATAACAACATATAAATGTTACAAGAGAATCCGAAGATAAAGTCAATGGTTGAAGTAAAGAACAAAAGAATGGGAAGAAAGAGAAAATAGGAAGAGATAGAACTGGAAAAAATGAAAGACAATTTATATGACAGAATGAGAGGGATGAATAGAAAGGAAAGAAATAAAGAAAACATTAAACCAAATGTAGAAACTAAAATCTAAATTGGCAATTGGTAATGATGGGTATTTTATGATGGCTCAAAAATGCCATCAGAGGGGGATTGATGGAGCAAGGATTCAAAGAAAAGAAACTTGCTCGAATCAATCTCTCGTTAACATGTACTAATAACTAGAAATTCGAAAGAAAATGAACATGCACACGACATTCATACATGGGGAGAAAAGCTTCCTGCTTGCTTAAATAACAAAGAATAATCTGCTACGTAAATTGAAATCCCGCTTGAAACCGAAATTTGCTTTGCACATGTGTGAATCCGTCTGGTGACAATAACCATGTGACTAACCATGTGAGAGGAAAACTCTCACGCATGCTCAAAGAGTTATTAACTGTAGGTCCTGAAGCACCGCATGCCTAGCATATGCTTGCCTGGATTTTAAGAGATGTTTTTCGCATTAATGCTTTGCTTAACAAAGAAGGAAATAACATGGGATAGAGTAGAAGGGGAGGTAAACAGTGATAATAACATTTTCAAGAGATTAACATCTGTTTTTGATTCTTTCGTCAATAGTGCGCATATGAACCCGATATGCTAAGTTGAAAAAAAGATGGCGAATGTGACGAAATGCAAGCTGAGTCTGCGCACTGAAGTTCGAAGTGACCTGGTGGCCGGAACATGGGCCTGCTGCCAATAAGCGAGGACAGTTCTCTGAGAACATTATTCAACTGGAAGAAATATATACAATTGTATCTATTTGCTTTGTGAGATGCATGGGAAAGGGAAATGACACACAAAACTGAATAAATTAAGTGGGAAGGGTTTATTAAACAAAGAATTAGTTAAGAACTTTGGGACGACCCCATGAGGTGATGACAACTCCCCTGCCCCGGCCCAATCATAGTTTAGGATTCACAGACATCTGCAACCTTTGAGGGTTGTACATGCAAAATTAAAGGGTATAATTTGAGTGTCTTAAGAAAAGAAGAGTAGGATCCGTGATAGAGAGATTCGAGAGAGAGGATGAAGATTCGAGATTCAAGAGAGATTCCTGAGAGACTCCTGATAGACTGCTGCTAGAGATCCGTTAGATGAGCTGCTGACGGAGAGCTGCTAGAGAGAGAGAAAGTTGCTGGAGATGAACAGACTAAGAAGATTAAATACTGAAAGACAGCCTGATTAGATTGAAGATTTGCGGAAGAATACCGAGGAGGGAGAGAGTGTAAGAGAGGGAATCGCTCCGGTGCGTCGGGTTCTAGAGAAGTGTAGTAAGTATAATCCTATCCTGCATCTATCCTATAGTCTTTGTCTCCTGATTCTTGCTCAGGTGACCTCCACCAATCCTTTTGGCCAGGGGTTGGGTTTCCCATTCCACCTATTGGTAACTATCATCTTATTCTGAAATTTGCATATCTTTTATAAAGTATGAATTTTTGTGTCTTTTGTCTCTTCATCTATCGCTCCTAAAATATTATTTGATGAAAGCGTCTGTGTTTTGAATGAAATTGATAAATGAATTTCTCTCCCATGAAAGTTGATGGAGCTTGCACTGTGAATCTATGTAAATGAGCATTCAATCTGAGTGAATTATTAGATAAAATAATTGAATCTCACTTGGAGTCTGTGATTATTTTATTAAGAAAAGTTACAAATTGTTTTTGTTAATGATCGCCATCAACTTCTAGACTAATGGTCCATCGACCAAAGGAAGAGTGTTGATCTGTGAAAATTAGTTAGGGTAGACTAATTCAGATCGAGGAAAATAAAACTGGACCATTCCAGCGAAACTGTCAGGAAAACAATAAAATTGCATTGTTGTTGATTTGTGTGTGTGTGTATATGGGCCCAGTGTAAGTGATTAAGTTTTATCCTGACTTTTCGCTGGATCACCTGTATACATGTATGTTTTGTCTCCCCATATCCCTTTGCTCCATCCCAGGCATTGGTCTGCGCAGGGATGTTGTAACAGCCCTATGATGAAGCATGCCACTACTAGTGAGTGAGGGCATTTTTTTTTTTTAAACTTGCGTTTTCCCAATGTGATATTTCTGTTTTCACAGAATATTTACATTTCCTCCTTTTTCTGTTTTGTTTTTACAAGATTTCATATATGGAAAAGCAGATGTACCGCTCTCCCTTGTTTGTGTGTTGGGATTCAATTAGGATCATCAGCAGGAGAAAAAAAGTGTATCGTCTAATTGTTGAACAGAGAAAAGATTGTAAAATGCTCCCTTTTTAGGGAAGTACAGCTGATGCGAAGTAAGATTGTAAGGTGCAAAGTGTGCACTTCCTTTTGGAGGAGCCGCGCAATCGATGTGATTTTAGGCAATTGCAGAGCCCAACACAGCTGTGTAATGGCACATATCTGTATTTATTCTTGAGTAGAGTACATCATCTCTCTCTAATTAGCATCAAAGCTAATAAAGTAATAGTGGAGACAGAATAGACATGTCTAGATAATGTTTGAAAACCTTTATCTATGACCGAAAAAGTATCCTTAGCACTTTCATATCCAGATTCATAATCCTGATGGCAGCTTCTTTTTCAGAATAAGCAGCGCTTTTTGCATCAAATCAAACATTAAAACTCTTTTTGTACAGGAAATGGCCCTGAAAGAATTCAGTCAATTACAATTGGCAATGGCAGACCCTATAAGTCCCTTATAGATGTTAGGGCCAGGGGTGCAATCTACCTCTAAGTCTCTGGTATATAATGGGGCATGGTGCTTTAGAAGCCCAGCGGATTTCCTGCACTTGCATGTGTGCACTGCTGTGTACCTGCTGTCCTTTTAAAGGCAGTCCTGCCTTGCAGCCTGTCTTTAAAAGTACATTCTCACAATTGGCATTGACAGACACTATAAGTCCCTAGTATATAATTGTGAGCAAACCTGCCATTGGTGGTATGGGCACTTTAAACGTGATAATCTACCTTATTTGTGCATATTAGGCACCCCAGAGGTCTCCCTAGGTGTCCCAGGGGTGGGGGCCACATACCTATAAGCAGGAACTTCTAAAAGATGTTTTATATGCCCTGAAGAGGGAAAAACTGCCTATTTCTTTTTCCCCATTGTAGATACTTAGCTCCATAGGCTAACATTGCAATATTTTATTTAGGTATAACCAGGGCTTTAAGTGGGATTAAAAAACTAGGGAGTCTCTCAAAGGGGCGTGGCCAATGTAATTAAGGGCGTGACTTAAAAACACATAAGCAAAAAATCTGTGCTTAGCATAGTGTGCCGCCCGAGCTTGTATTTTGCTGTTTCTGTCATTGCATCCAGATATATGATACAACAAGTAACATCATACCTACAACAAGTCAAGACTATTGGCTTTGTCAATGGTTGTTAGTTGCATACGATAAAATAAGCAGCAACTATGGCTTGTATATAATATTGAAAAGCTTCCACTTAAAGCCCTGGTGACACCACGACAATGTTGCTGCTCCTGAGTTTCAAAAAGAGAAGGGAAATCCAGAGAGAAAATGACTCTCTTAGAAGGATTTCCCTTCCCCTACAACGCTCACCTGGCATGTCGTCATGCCAGAACTTCTCCACTAGTGAGAAGTGAGCAGTGTGAGCACGCGCACATCGATGTGCCTGCTGTCACTGCAGTCCGGGAGAAAAGGGACGCCTGTGCCTGGGCACAAAACAGAGCCCAATAGAGACCCGTTTCGAGGCCTCCTTTAAAAAACTGCCGGTGCTCAGCGCCGGTGAGACCCGGCCCACTTAAAGCCCTGGGTATAACTATTGCTAGGAAAGGAGTAAATATCACTCAAAGACTTAAAAGATTGGTATTAATAAATGCAACAACTTGCCACTGTTGAATTTATCATAACTAGTACAGAAGAGACATAGAACTTTCTCTTCAGTAAGTCAAAACCCAGCTGTAGAAAGTCGAGCTGTCTGTACAGTGCACTAAAATGAAGTACACTATGTAGAGAGTTGGGTGAATCCCCAGTTGGTATACAGGGGTATAAGTGAATAATACTAACTCTCTTTTTGTGGTAGTGTGGGTGAGCAGTTAGGCTTATCAGAGGGTAGTGCTAGGCATTTGTTGTACTTACAGAGCCAATAAATGAGACATACACTCAAGAATAAATCTGAGACCAATTTATTTTAAAAAAGTTGCTCTTATGTAATTTTTAAGACCATGAGCACAGTTCTATGGCAAGTACTTTCAGAGTTATTATTTTTTAAAGTTCAGAAAATATATCAATTTTGTGCGCAATTATGCACCATGGAAAGTAATGGGAAATAAGTTGAAAAATGTATATAAAATCAGGCAATGCTTTCACGAAGTTCACCTTCTCGCTTTAGGTCGATGTCGGGACCAGGTCCAAAGTTCCAGCAGGAGAAGTTCAGGAGCGTCCCGGAACGGGTTGGGGCAGAGTGCTGAGCGTGTTGGAAACTGGCGCGCAAAGACGAAGGGGCCACTTAAAAGTACACTGCATGGGAGAATTTACAGGAAAGTCCAGTGGTTCTCCTCGGAAGGAGGAGGTTGGGAGGGCTTGGGGACCACAGGAGCACAGCTGGCTAGAAGTATAGTATTTACAGAGCCAGGTTCCTACATTATGTGCTTGGAAAATGATGGCACTAAGGAGCTTGTGGATTTGCTAACGTGTTTTTTTTTACTCTATAATACAGAGTTTGACTACAGGGAGACACTCCCGCTTACACTCCAGTTTCAGAAAAATGATTGGTGAAACTTGGTAAGCGATAGGTTTGATGTCCTGACGCCCCTTTCTCCTGCACTTTTAACCTGGGTGCTGTCTGTGAGTGGTGGTGGATAGCCCATCAACATTATAAGAAACGGGTTGCAAGAGAGTTCAGATTTGGAATATGAATGCTTCTCTTAAATGTATGGGCACCTTTTTAGAGTGTAAAACGAGTCACGTATTGGTTCTAAGTGGAAGTGGATCGATACCATAATGTTTTTATGGAAAAATGCATTGTTTTGTACTTATTTATTTCTGTTTATCATTGCAGGAAGACCCGTTGAGTTTGTACATAGAAAGTGACAAGTAAGGTCATTATATCACGGATAAATATATCCCCATTCCCTAAATCATAATTAGTTGGTAAGGGTGGATAAGAGTGGGACCTCTAGTCCTGAGGAAAGCCTAGCGACCCCTTGAGGGTGATTGATAATGGCCGAAACATGTCAATGAAAGAGCAGGATGGAGGGATGAAGGGGCACTAATTACCACCTCTCTCATCCCCACTTGTAATCTTTTTAATCCTATCCTAGGAGTCCAAGGATAAAGATTGCTTAGGCCATCCCTGAGATAGTTTTACATTTCTTCTTTTTTGTTTTTTGTTCTGCTTAGTGGATCCCTGTATACATGTATGTATTGTCTCCCCCATATCCCTTTGCTCCAGCCCAGGCATTGGTCTGCGCAGGGATGTTGTAACAGCCCTATGATGAAGCATGCCACTACTAGTGAGTGAGGGCATTTTTTTTAAAAACCTTGCGTTTTCCCAATGTGATATTTCTGTTTTCACAGAATATTTACATTTCCTCCTTTTTTAGGTCTCGCCTGGCGTTGCAGCGCGCATGCGCTGCTCGCTCTGCGAGGGCTTTTTGTAATCAATACAGTTTCAGAAGTGGTGTTTCTGCTCCGCCCGTAATTTCTATTGGTGTGCGTCATTTCGCGTCATGGATTATGCTAAACGGAGTGGGATGATTGTACCGGAGGCTTTTTAGTCACTCCTGGTTACCACCCTGTCCACTTTTGGCCCCGCCCACCCGGACTGGCGACCGCCATCTTGTTGTTTAAGGGGCAGACAGCCATGGTGACGAACGGGAGACTTCTAGCAGCCCTCTTATCACGCCCTCCCCTTCCCATGCTGCGTTTGCAGAGCGCGTCCCGACCGGGCTCCAGTTACAACTGTCCCCCATGCTTTAGAGCTGCAAGCTCTCGCTCCAGTTACCTCAGCAGCTTCTTGCAGCTCCAGAGGAGTGAGGTGAGTCTCCGAATCCCCTGCCCCCACCTTCCCTTCTGTGCCCTCCTCTCGTGCCTACTGTCCGCTCCCTACTGCGTGTGCCCCGTTACCCTGCTCTGCCCAGGTCCTTGCTTTCTGTGCCCTTCCCTTCTGTTTAACGGTGTCCTGAGGTTTCTCCTGTCTCTCTTGCCTATCTCTTCCTTGGGTGTGCCCCCTTCCTGCTCTCTCTTGCCCCCCCTTCCGGCTCTCCCATATCAGCGTGTGTCCAAAATGATGATTCTTTTTAAACTTATCGCTGCCTGCAAACCACTCCTGCCAGGCTCTGTGGAGCAGGACTGACACATACTCTCTGTCCTGTGTGTGTTGTGGAGGGTCAGGGTGATTGGGTGTCGCAGCGAACTGTTTTGTCTTTCTCTCGGACTTTGGTGGGGGTAGCGCAGGCGTGTCCTGAGAAACTTTAGGACTGTCAGCGAGCGCTGCGCCGCCATGATGTCTGAGACACTGGCTTGGTGGTCTTTGGTGTGCATTTCTGAGTGGAAGGGGTGAAGCGTTGCTGTGATACTTTCCGCAGACTGCTGCCCCAGTACAGGGCAGGCGGCATGGGGTGTCGCTGCGCTGCCTGAGATTTACCAGCCCTGGGACTTAATCGGACTCCGCCTGTTTTGTAGATTAGACTGCGCTCGACCTCTGCAGTGACAGCAGCGTTTGTACAGCCGGACCCCGCCTGTACTTTCCTGTGAAATATACTGCATCCCTGCTGAGAGTTTGGGGTACTGCCTCTTTAAAAGTGCAGACGCTCTGCTAAGAAGTGCTGGCACTCTGTGGCTGCCCGGCCTGGTGCAGGAGTGCAGACGTGTCCTTACTGGAAGCGCAGCAGCTTGCTTGTGATGGTGTTGGTACGTGTTTCCTTAAAAGTACAGCGCCGATGCTGAAGTTTCCGTGAAAAAAATGAATTGTCAGAGATGGAAGCCTGGTGTTTCTTGGCTGCAAAAGGCGCCGCGAAGGGTTTAACTTGTTCCCAGGAACTCTAGGCACGTGAGGTGCCTCTTTCCATCAACGTTCCACGGACCCCGCACTTCCAAACCCCCCGCCAGACTTCAGCGCTGAAGAAAGACTTTAATAACAACTGTTCTGCATTATGGAAGTCCTTTCTAAGAATGAAAACTGGTCTCTAGGGGAATTACGTACGTTCCCTGGTTCTCCAGATCCAGATGACCTCTCAAACCTGGTGTCGCACCTTGTGTGAAAGGGGCCTTTCAGCTATTTCAGCTAAACTGATTGAAACTCTTCAAATTGGCAATTCCCCAGCTCGGGATTTTTCCTTTGAATGAACCACCTAAAATGTTTCAAATTTGTACTCTGTGTTTGTACTACAACTTGGTAACTTATCTGCTTAAAAACAGAATGGAGAAACATTCACATTGCAAAGCGACACAAACGCGTGGATAATGTCCTTGAGTGCTGATTTTGGGTGGAGGGAGAAATGGGGCGCAGAATTTGTATGCAGCGACACTGTCGCAGTATTCAAATGCGGTCCCTCCCCACCCCAAAGTGTGAAAACAAGTACAGGGGCCTTTAGTGCTCTATCTGGAGAGCCCCCGCCTGTGAAACTTATCAGAGGAAGCTGATAAGTAAGAAAACATTTTCCCGAGACAGCCATGTGCATCCTGAAATTGGGGGTAGCGGTGTAGTGTGACTGGAAGCCCTCTGCCGCATGCTGTGACCCTCACCCTGATCACGTGCCATGCGAAAGGTGCTGCACCCTCCAGCCAGGGTCTCCCCTCAGAGGGGGAGGTTACTGTCAGCATAGGAAAAACTATTTTCCCCTTTTACTTGTGAGACGCCCGTAACCACTTTCCTTAGTTTGTGAGACCCCCTCTTTCATCTTGTGGCATTCTATTAGACAACTCGTAGCCCCACGTTACTTTTTTGACCCGGGCCCTGCAAAAAGCCACATGCCCGAAGACTACCTGAAACAATTTCTCTTCTGAAACCCTTTTCTCTCAGCTTTAGCAATCTCCGTTGCCCCTCAGTAAGTGTGGCCTGCTTTTCCAAAACCAAGTGCGGTGCCTTCTTAACATTGAGACCCTGCCCCACACACACACTTAAGTGGAAGCCTTCATTCAATACTTCCCGCCTCCCTACAGCCCCATCCCCCAACTTGTGAGAGCCATCGCCCAGATAATACCTATTTTATTTTTTTTATTTTTTTTGCAGGTTTTTTTCTTAGCGCCAACCAGGCCCAAATAGGCTTTGAGTTGCTGAACAGTAGATGCGAATAGTAGGCCATTTATATATATATATATTCACACACAAAAAACAATTAGAATATGGTAGCCAGTACTTGAAATGGAAAAATCGAAGTGCAGGTACTCTATACCAGAGTACCTGCTTGTTTCTGAGAAGTGCTGGTACTCTCCAATTAAAAGTATTACGTCTCTCTTGAGAAGTGCCGGTACTCTCCTCTCAAAATAAACAAGCATTTGCAATGCAATAGGTCTCGCATTTACGCGAGTTTAAGCTATTGGCATTGTAAATGACAATGCCTTTTATTTATGTTTTTAAAACGAAAGCAAAAATAAAAGGTATTGTTATTTGCAACGTCAATAGCTCAAACTCGCGTAAATGCGAGACCTATTGCATTGCAAATGCTTGTTCTGTTTTGTTTTTACAAGATTTCATATATATGGAGGATGGAAAAGCAGATGTACCGCTCTCCCTTGTTTGTGTGTTGGGATTCAATTAGGATCATCAGCAGGAGTGCATCGTCTACTTGTTGAACAGAGAAAAGATTGTAAAATGCTCCCTTTTTAGGGAAGTACAGCTGATGGAAGTAAGATTGTAAGGTGCAAAGTGTGCACTTCCTTTTGGAGGAGCCGGGCAATCGATGTGATTTTAGGCAATTGCAGAGCCCAACACAGCTGTGTAATGGCACATATCTGTATTTATTCTTGAGTAGAGTACATCATCTCTCTCTAATTAGCATCAAAGCTAATCAAGTAATAGTGGAGACAGAATAGACATGTCTAGATAATGTTTGAAAACCTTTATCTATGACCGAAAAAGTATCCGTAGCACTTTCATATCCAGATTTATAATCCTGATGGCAGCTTCTTTTTCAGAATAAGCGCCTGTTTGCATCAAATCAAACATTGAAACAGGAAGAACCCTTCTCTTTTTTTGTACAGGAAATGGCCCTGAAAGAATTCAGTCAAATTCTTATCTTCCTGTATTCTTATTGTGTGTTTTTTCACAAATTTAAGAACAAATTTCGACAACCACCGTTGGCATAATGTTGCAACACTATAGATGGTGCCAGTAACAGGTGAGCATCTAAGATGAGGCCCATTTGCAAAAGAACAAACATTTTTGTGTAAATTAGTAAGAGTGGGCTGGCCATACCCTTTTTAAATCAACATATTCATCTCATTTAAAAAAAAAAAAAATCCCGGAGTTTTATATAGCGCGAACTTGACCCGGTATCGGGTATCAGAGCGCTTTACATAGCACCAGTTGCGTTACATGAGGACATATTCATTTTTTGTTAGGCACGGGTGATTTGCCCAGAATCACAGGATGTTCAGCGTCATTGCCGAGACTCGAACCCGGTTCCCCAGATTCGAGGACGACAGCCCTAGCCGTTAGGCCAACTCCTCTCCCCATCTCATCATGGAACAAGGCTCGTTTTTCAGCTCTTTCAGTGAGGTAAAACTCAAGCATGTAGTTTGCTGTACAAATTCATTTTGAAAAATAAAGGTGTATATTTACAAGCCCCTATCGCCACAGGAACGTCACTAAAAGTGATGTACCTGTGGCGATAGAGGGCTTCACTTTATTCGCAATGCAGTGTTAAGCCACTTAACATGGCTTAACGCCACCTTGTGAATAAGGCACCCTTTCACGCTATACTTAGCATGAAAGGGGAGGGAAATGGGTGTTACGGTGGGCGTTCCACCGCAACACCCATTGATTTTGACGCTGCCCCCTATTTACAAGTGTGGCGTAAATATGGGGCAGCGCCAAAATTAAGACCAGGGAAAACCTGTTCTTACCCTGGCGAAACGAGGAGAAGTGCTTTATTTCTCCTTGTTTTTGCTGTTTCTATGTGTGCTGCATTGTGTAACATACATAGAAACAGCAAAACACCATTGATTGTTTATGTGCAGGAAGGTGTCCCTTCCTGCACATAATCAATCATTTTAAAAATGACGAGTTGCAACTTTTATATGTGCTGCACAAAGCAGCACACATAGAAGTTACAAATCGCCATTTCACATTGTTTATGTGCAGGAAGGGACACGTTCCTGCACATAAACAATCATTCCCCCCAATGCAGGCACCCTTGCACTATGGTGCAAGGGTGCCTGCGTTGGCGCTAGGCAGCTGTAATTAGCGCCAGCGCAGTGGGAAATGCAGGGCTGCACTGTATTCTTGAAAATACGGTGAAGCCTGCGTTTCAGAAGTGGTGGAGCACTGCGTTAAGCCAACAAGGCTAACACCGCGCTCCGCCACTTCACTTGAAAATATACCCCAAAGTCTCTTGGATATTAAACAGCAGGAAACAATACGTCAAATTCCTTAATTTGACAGGATTCAGTGG
The DNA here is from genome assembly GCA_963921515.1 of Calotriton arnoldi. Lineage (NCBI taxonomy): Eukaryota > Metazoa > Chordata > Amphibia > Caudata > Salamandridae > Calotriton > Calotriton arnoldi. The sequence continues at coordinate 255,990 of CAWUFW010002020.1, read as the reverse complement.
CCCAAATACTTGTCACTGCAATAGTTTAATACCAATACGAGTTACCTTGTTCTAAAAAGAACTTTAAAATCCAAGAGAATATATGGCTTTATGCTGTATAACCAAAACTATTGGCAATAATTCAAGATCTTGCTAACAAAAATAAACAGATAAGTCAGATCCTATATCGGTGTCAAAACACACAAATCTTTCGTGAACCTCCCTTGCGGTGTCTGCTCAAGGAATCTCACATTGTTCCCACTGAGTGAATTGTGCAATTCGCGTTGAGAAGTTCACCGATGAGAGCAGTGATGTCCGTAGTGGTGACAGATAAGGATAATGAAAAGGGTCTTCATTGTCTAATCAAGCATAGGTATTCAAATCGTGTAGCGTGTGATGGTTTTATTGTCCCATGGACTTGCAGAAGAGCCTCGCATAACAACGTCAACAATGAAATGCGTAGATCATGTGGTATCGGCACCACTTCTGTTGGCCCTAAAGTCTGATATGGAAGCCCTTCCCCAAAAATACCACCAGGTAGTGGGAAAGCAATAATGTTCACAGCATGATCGCTCCTTGCCGCGTGATGTGAGGGTGAATGTGGCTCCAGCTCTTATATAACAGGAGACGGCGATTGTGCACTGGAGGAGAGCGCCCATGCACCGGACGCAAAGTGATACTCGGCCTCCACAAAAGGAAGAACCAAGTGGCTGCGTTAAATGCAGATATAAGGCCATGGTGGGTGGATGTCCCTGCCACTATCCAAGCACTAGGTGAACATTGATGTAGATCGCCGTCTTGCGGCTTCAAGTAACAATCTTTTACTGATGGAGATTCTTGCAATGGTGCATGGATGCAGTAGATGTTTAAGCGGATTCAGTTGTTAAAGTTGCTGCATACATCCAATCAGGATTGGGCTGCTTTGGTGGGTGTAAAGCTGGAGACCCAGCAGTCCCTCCATTTGGGGAGACTATCTCATCTTGGGGTAACTTCAGATTAGGGAGAGCATGTATTGGTCTAATCTGAAGGCACTTTGGCATTGGTTGGGGGCCAATGAATAGAATTATCTGCATGACACTTCTTGATGGGCCCAATTGACACCATCCAATTTTTCATAGCATCAGTCAATGGAGGCGGGATTAGGGTATGAGCGCCTTCTACCCCAAGAACTGTAGCATGTGGTCTGTGTGACTGTCCATAAGGTACTTTCACAGGAATCCTTTCTAGACCAGCTGTTCCACTTGTGAGAGTCACCGTCAGACCTTTTACCTTCAGTGGTGTAGGAGACAGAAGAACTCTTCTTGTTTCGGGGTTCTCTGTTAAATCTTGGAGACTCAACAACAGACTCCAACTAAGATATACTTGTTATGTGTATAATTGGCAACCGACCAATATGGTTGAGGTAGATGACAACAAAAGGTCTTTCAGACATTGTGAAAAGAGTGGGATTTGGCCCCACAGCAGTGGATTGTCTTTGTTGGCAAATAATACATTAATGTACGGATTTCTTAGTGGCTTAGGACATATATGGCCACCAATATCGTCGCTGTAGCTTTGAGACCATAACATTAATGCCTGCAGGGGCAGATGCAATGCCCTCATGGACTGCTTCCGAGGTGTAAGCCAACTGCTTCATTGAGGAGGTGTCTGTCCCCTATTCCTAATATAGCAGGAATATTATCATTAGTCAAACTGTAGGAGTATTTACCAGGGGAATCTCCTTCAGGAGGTTTAGCACTTTTAAATGTTTCCTGTATCACTACCATGATATCTGCATCAATCGTAGTTTGAGATAATGTTGCAGCAGCAACCTTATAGGTTTACACGGCTGTCATTGCCGCTAGGTTAGCCCCACAGGTAAATATGTACAAAGCATTTTTGCGGTAAGAGACGGCCCAATCGGCCCAATTCCGACCGCAAAAAAGCTTTTATATATGTTCACAGCACAAATTGTGACTCTGTAACATGTTAGCGAACATCAATTTGTGTTTGCAATTCGGTATTTGGAAGGGGCGTGTTTTGAGCGTCGCTTCCAAATGCCGAATCTGAATGGGACGTATTAATGTTTTGCGGCCGAATTCCAGTCTCAAAACATTAATACTTTACCGACTCCTTGAAGTAGATGGTAACCAATTTGCAAATGGGAAGTGGTCCAAATGTGGCCTCTTCCCTTTGAGAATGAAAAATATATTTTTAAAAGCAGGCAGTGGTCCCACGCACTCTTGCTTATTCTTAAAAAATGAAATTTCATAGTGTAATTTTCAGTTTTTTAAACACATCCCATTTTCCTTTAAGGGAAACGGGCTGCATTAAAGAAAAAAAATATTGCTTTACTAAAAAGCAATCAGAGACATGGTGGAGTGCTGATCTCAGCAGGCCACCATCCCTGTGATGCCTAACTTTCCTGATGGGTCACAAACTGCGCCCCACCTCATTAATATTCATGAGGCAGGTCAATTTGCAACCCACTAGGAATCGCTATTTGACAGATGTAAGGTTTCTTACATCAGGAATTGTGATTTCTTAATTCGGTAAGAATCGCGATTAGAAATTTGCAATTTTACATGTTTGTGCATGTGGCTCACAGTTCTCTATAGCATAAATCCCTTCGCTTTTATGAGCCGCTGTAGGTTGTGCGTGGACCGAAAGAAGCTTATCATGCAGGGCAGACACCTTTCCCTCAAACCTGTTCAGCCTTTATCAGTTCACCTATTGAATCCCTGAATCCATTTACGCACCAGCGGGTTAGGTCAACCTTATTACCATTGTTAAACAGTAGAAATTAACACAATAATTGTGGGAACTAACGGATCTATCTATAAAGGGCTAGGGAGGGGGCATCAATCTCAGCTATTGGTACAGTGGAATTACCTAATGTTTTAGTGTGAGTTTATAGCGCTTGAAGTCACCATTTTCAAAGACTCCCCGCGTTACAGCACAAGCAGTGGAAGGTTTTTGCGTACTGCTCGCGATAGGGTACATGGAGCGCGCTGTGTAGAGCACAGCCTTGTATTGGTTTATAGGTAGGATGTGAGGAGATTGTGAAACGTCTTTGGTTCTAAGTGTGGAATCTTACTCATATGTTATATCACTAGTATTGTGAGTGGAGGCACATTGTGCCCAGTGCAGCAACAATGCGCGTGCATTCGATGTGCTAGCTTCAGCACCGATCAACCTGTGCTTTGCCTGTGCAGGAGGATGCTGCTTCAAAATGACACTTGGCACAGCCATGAGAATCTCCTCAGTCAGAGAAAATCATTCCTCCAAGACTGAATATAAAAGTGCTTTATAGGATATGGGGGTCATTTACCCCTCATTGAATAAAACACGCGTAGCCTTGTGTACTTGGAAAACTCTAATAAATAGGATTTTCCTATTATCCTGTGTTTGCAGATATTTCATCTTTAACATATCTGCTTGCAGCCCACGTAAGATAGCTGTATGCACATTGTTCCAATACTTTCGAGAAAAGGTGGGTGATAGTAAATTTTATAAAGGCTTCCCCCACTCAGCATCATGGGGCAGATAAGCCCTGCCAAGGTTCAAGAGCACCATGAGGGCTTGCACTTTTTTTTTACTGCATTCAGAGGCTGCAAAGTAACACATTTCTGTAGGAGATAAGGAAGCAGCCTTTACCGTCACTGGATAATGCATATCCTAAAAAGATGACACTAAGGTTGGCAATCTTTGATTAAAGGATATTTATGCCAAGGGTTGCCTTTTTTCCTTAATGGAATCGTCATCAGCCCAGTACTGTGAGCCTTCTGCACTGGGGGTGTGCGTGTGTGAGAACTCCGATGTCTACAGTCCAGTACAGTATGGTAGGTACTGTTCGGTTTAACTGCTGGAAAGAGAGGAGTGTTCATAGTTGAATGACCTAATACTGCTCCTGTGCCAGGGTCCTTTTTATATGGCGCTGAGCCTCTGGCTTCGATGGATATTGTTGGCTGCCCGTGGTCCACAAAGGGGACCCTCATAAGAGGGCGGCCGCCTTAGTGCCACATGAGGGCACACGAGACAGCCCAGTGTTGGGGGACCCCCTAGGGGTCCGCGCGCCCGCGTCATTTCCGGGCAGGAGTGGGCGGGGGGGGGTGAGGTATAAATACCTTTCCCGCCCACCTGGCGTCCTCTTTCCCACTACCCTTGCCGAAGCAATTTTCTCCACGAAAAAGGTGTCTTGTCTGTTTATTTCTTCAGGAGATTGCTGTATGGGGGATGGGGAGTGTTGCTGATATTGGCACTGTGAGCCTGTGCCTGGGGCTCCCTCCGAGAAGGACTCACATGTGGCCTGATTTTTTATCCCTCCCCAGTTGATTCCTCGGCAGCCCTGGAGCTTGCCCCGGAGCCCACTCGTGTGCATACCTGTCCCCAAGATCCTCCGGCTCTGAGGAAGAGGAGAGCACATCCAACGTTACTTCCTCCCCATGAGGTGCGTCCCTCACAAAAGATGGAAGCCCGTCATCCTCAGATAGAACAATATCATATGCGTCCGATAAATGTGACACGCGTGTGGTACATCATCACTAATTTGCATTTCTACATCATAAACTCTATCAAGAGACTTTACATGTCCATCCGGGGTCTCGACTTGAATGTATTCCTTAGTAGAACCCGTGACTACATGCTCGTTGAGAAATACCTTAACTTTCACTATGATGTACGGAAGTTCACAGCCGGACTGGAAATGCAAACCAGCCCTGGCAATTAACTCGGACTCAGGGAGGGGGAGGGGGCGTGGGCGGGCCTGCTGGTGGAAACACTACTGCTGCTACACTGCTGCTGCTTTTGTTATGGGGTGCGATATTGCAGCGGTGCTGCAAAACCGGCCCCAAGTAACAAAAACGGCTCCCACCAGTCCAAAACTGGGCCCCACCCTTCCGGCCCACCGGGGAAACATACAGTGCCCGCTACAGCCAGTCCAGCCCTGCATAAGTGATACTGTCCTTGTCACTTTCCCCAAGAGGAGACTCATTTTGTAAGCATGTTTTCTATTTTAAGTCGTCAAGATTGACTCTTTTTTCCTTTCATAGTCAGCTTTTGAATCTGAGCCTTTCTTCTCCGTCACACTGTGCTCGGTATCCTCGAAACTGACCGTTCGCAGCTTTCTCATCTTTTCTGTGATTCTCAGTTCGCCTGCCACTTTTATCTATAGGGTGCTTTCTGACCTCCTTCTTTGCCCAGTATCTCGTGAAGAACGGCTATCAGTATACTGATACTAAGTGGCTTTTTAGGTCAAGCATTCGAGACCTCTTGTATATACTTTAGTATAGACTTATATATGTATATACTTTGTGGGCTCTGGAGATTAAACCTAGGACTTGTCTGCTTCCGCTTGGGGACTTTTTTTTCTGTTCAACTGCCTCTATTTAACTGTCTTGATAGAAAACGACCAATAGAGGTCAGTAAAATACCGCAATTGCTTTCTGCTTGTTTAACTGGCTCTATTTAACTGTCTTAGTAGAAAACGACCACTAGAGGTCAGTAAAATACCAGAATAGCTTTCTGCTTAGGGACTTTCTTTTTTTTTTTTTCTTCTGACAACTGCCTCCATTTAACTTTCTTGATAGAAAACGGTCAGGGGCGAGCGGCCGAAGATGGCGGACGCGTGAGCGCTGAGCTCACCATCTGCCCAGCAATTATCCGAATAAAAAGGAGGAGATAGCTTGGCCCGACCCACCGGGTGGGGTAGCCCCCGACACAGAACACCACGGCTCAGCGCACCAGCTGCAAATGGGCGCCCTGACCCCGCTGCTGGCGTGAGGCGGCCGTGTGCGATGGGGTGGCCGGGAGCAGTGGCGTAACAAACTTGAGGGGGCCCCCCTGCAAAGTGCATGGAGGGGGCCCCCCATTCTCTGCGTCAGTCAAGAGCTCTCAGGCCAGCGACCCGCCATACTGCAGGGGCTCACCCCAGCCACAAAAAAAGGATTCTGGTTCCTCCATTGGTCACATCCGCCCTTTCATTGGGCGATTTACATATATCAGTAAATACTGCTGCCGCGCCCTCCAGCAAAGTTACATAACACTGCCTCCAGCCGGCCCACCAAACACATCCTCCTACTTGATGACCCACCTTCAAGCGAAGCCCGCTCAGTTAACCACCTCCAAACACAGACCACTGCCTTCATGCCTGCTACTAACGCATCCATTAACTATACTCCCACCCCTACGAAACCCGCAGTTATGCTTTTCCGCCCGCCTTTAAAACCACCCCTTGGATGTCACTGCGAACCCGTGACCGCCGCCCACTGCTCCCCTGTCCACCACCGACAGGAAGACTGATGGCCGGTCCCTATCTAACCACTGCCTACCAGTAAAGACAGAGCCTTTCAGCTGCTGCCCTCCCCAATGCCACTGTAGTAGTTTAAAACATGTTAAACAATCTCTTCAACTGACCACCCCAAAACAGTTCTTCCTGCTAGCCTCTACGGCATCAAAGCCGTTCCTGCTACTTTTCATCCTCTGCATGATGCACACAATAATATTAAATGTACAAAGGGTCCGATTTTTGTTTCCTCACGCCAACATTAATTTACACTATGTACCCCACTAAATCATGCCTCCTGTCAAAGGCAAACCTGATCCCATGTGTAGCACCAGTCAGCAAGTACCCCAAGGACAAACACCAGAGAGAATGCGTGATTCATGTAACTAAACCTACAGTGACAACGTAGCATTTCCCCACCCACTGTCAGCAGGGACATCTTAAGGAATATGGGGGCCCTGGGCCAAACGTATTTCGGGGGCCCCGGTTCGGAACAGATTTGGATTTATGATCCACTTTCAGCTCTTTCATGCCATCTTTGGCCAGGTCAATGATAGTGCACAGGCACACTTGTCCAAATTCTGTATGTTTTTACTTCTAATATTCGGTGATAGTGACGTGTGTTTTCAATATTGTAACCCAGCAGCAGCTCACTAATAATACTGCAAGTAATCTCTGTGACACCCTCCCATTTCTCATATGTGATGGCTTGTTTGATCTAAAAGAAACTTTTTTTTTATGGATGTTGCATGAAACAAACACATTTTTCTGCAAAATGTCTGTAATAGATTCTCACTCATCACCCACCTTAAAAATAAATGAACAGAAAAGGGTATTTAAAACAATCTGTTTAATGATTATACAAGGCCATTAGGGCAAGATTCTCTGCAGAACAGAGCTGGCTGTATCAGGGGCCCCCCTGAAAGGATGGGGCCCTGGGCCAGAGCCCACTTTGCCCATGCCTTAAAACGTCTCTGACTGTCAGCCCAGCGAAGTCTGCAACCGCACAGTAGCCATCAATACCGGCAACATCTAAAGCGCATTTCCACTTCCTTTCAATTGCAGCTCCTGATACATATACCTATGACTTCTGGGCGGCATCTACCACAGACCACAGCATTCTTTGTCTCCCTAAGACTAACCGAATGCTGTCGGTGAACGCTTCTCTTCCCCCTTCCTTACTAATAACTAATGGAGGATAATGAAAAACATATATAGTATTTTCTTATTCAAATAGCCTATCAAGCACTTGCTGCCTGCAGTCCTCACCAGATCCACACGTATCAATATTCTGCTATCGCACATTCCTGTCAACCCTATTATCTGGAGATGTTTTTTATCCCTTCCGTGAACTGGGAAAAGCAATACCTTGCACGAAAACAAGTCCCTTTAAAACCTTCGCTACTTATACAGGCTCGCAAAGCACTTACTTGTTTTACTAACTGTCGTAAAGCAAACAGGTAACTCATTCTAGGACTGGAATTACTGCTTAGAAGTGTGGAAGTTAATACTGGGACGTAGGATGATTTTTGCATGTCTGCCAGACACTTGTTCTTCCCTGCATGCGCACACAATGCAACAATACAATTTAGCTTAACAAATTGTTCAGAAATGTACCGGAAGGTAAAGAAACAGCCCATATTATTTTTACAAAGAAAAATAGACAAACGTCCACTTTATACCCCATGACATAAAAGCCTTACCGTGCACAGCTTGTGCAAATCCACGCCACCTAATTCAGCCCTGCCAAGTACCACGCATCTGGCGTTAGACTAACGCATTTAAGTGTGGTGATCCGCATCACCTCACTGAAATGCAAAATCACGCATAACAGGCATCGTGCCTCCTCGGGTACCAGTGCTGCTAATCAATGCTGGTGTAGTATTATTTCCATGTGGCCGCCGTCTGTTTTCTGGTGCTTCCCCTGTCTCCTAAACGCGATGCGGTAAATTTCGTTATGCAGTACAGCTCCCTGTGTGGTAGTCCTGTAATGAATGTCCCTTTTCTATGCCCACAACATTTTGCCCTATTTCCGTAGTAGGTCCATAAAGTTAGGTCTTGCGAGGATTTGTTGCAGGCGCGCGCCATGCACCGGCAGCCCTACGATGTCAGCCGTTTCGAGTGCGACATATGCAAGGACTGGTACCTGACGGGAGCTAGGGGCTTGAGAAGGGCACCGGAGCTCTGGATTGGGTGATGTGACCCGGGATAACCTCCGCCTCCCTGCGGGGAGCGATGTGCAAAAACGGCCGCTCTGCATGGAGGAGCCGGGATGTAAGATTCCAACACGATGATACCACAGCCCTGAAGTGCCCAATTTCATTGCTGTTTTGTTGTTGGGGGAACGGAAATAACGATGAGTAAGTATTAAAGGAATAGCATGCAGGAGTCTGTTTCCAGGCTGATTCCTACTTGTTTTCTTCTAAACTTTCACATGGCGGTAATAGCTACTTTCAGCAGCAGACATACCGGAATGAAAAACAAAAACGTTAATTGTGAAGGTCCCGTAACTCCTGTGACCTAGGTGTATTGGTAACTCTTACGAAAGGGGACCCCTGGCGACGAATAATAGGCAGGTGACGCAGGGGAGAAAACCACAAAACTACTACTAACGTAGACAACCTGCCTATATCATAGGATATATATAAGCCCAAATCGGGTCAGACAATGTTTAGACAACACGGGGCTGACAAAGGGACATAGTCAAAATAATTACAAAAATTAACTAATTACACGATTTCTATTCTTTTTATTATAGTCATTTTGATGATTCATTAAATTCTATCAAACTTCACATAATACATAAATAAATAAATGATGCATAATACACTAATAAATATCGGTCCCACGCACAACGGTCAACATAGTCAATCGAGCCAACACTCATTCAAAATTCCAAAATAGCATACACATTCATTCATCACTTACAATCCAAAACATTCTAACAATCATACATATAGCTAAAAAACAATCAAGGATGTTATGCAGCCAAATGATGTAGATATTATGGGCTCTCGTGTGTCCTCCCGGTCGTGGATAGAGGCGGGGTCCAACTACACGAGGTAATTCAGCGCCAACGCGCGTTTCGGTGCCAGGCCCAGGAGGGGCTACACCTTCATCAGGGCGATAAATATATAAGTAGTGTGGGACACACAGACAGACCTATCAAGGTAGGAATACAGGAAAATACACAATCAGCATATATATTATCAAAAATTCAAAATTCCATAGACAATAGGTATATAATATATATGGATAGATGCTAAAGAGTTTATGGGGCAAAATATTCAAAGTTAGAACATATTTCAGCCACAGTGAAGTCCAAGCTAATTTGTCAAAAAAGGATATATACGGATAAGTATTCAAATAAATAAGAAGGAGGAGAGTGCACCAAGATAGAGAAAGGCACGAGTTTTTATCAATAGAATATACAGAATGAAAATAATTAATCACAGACCAACCACAGTTTGTGTAAGAAAACATAAACACATATAGTAAAGACCATGAGCCCAGACATAAGGGCATGCATACGACCTGTGCATCACAAGACAACAAGGCTGTAAATATATACCTTCGATTTAACAGTGTCCACTTGAAACTTTTTGAAAGACATACAAAATTGAGACCAGCTCGATAAGAAGATATCTATAAGAGTAAAAGTGGATATGGTTGTCAAACAAATTTAAATAGAACAACCAATAAGGTGACAGTGTATCAAAGATCCATATACACATAAAGGACATCTTACCCAAAAGACTGTATATAGAGCACGCTACCGAAGTTTCAAAAGATTTAGAACTCAACGACGAGCGAAGAGGTGGGGATATAGTCCATGATTTTGTTGAGGGGTGAGCGCATTAACTGATCCCATAGGACTCTGTAATCTCTGCGAGGCAAGGAAAAAACACAAAACAAAAAGGACGCTTAGGGGAGGTATGTAAAGAAAAAACTTATCAATTCCAGAAAAAAGGGGGGGACCCCTTATATCAATGACCATTTTAGCTAGTTTAGGGGTAACTTGACTTCTTATATATTCAAAAATTAAGGCAGACCCACCGTTTATGGCTGTGAGGGCGGTATGGTGATGTTTAATAATAACTGGCAATAGCCCAAGGATATGATAGGTCTATTCGGGGAGGGGTGTCGGCCGGAAGAAAGGTTACTTGGCGTAGTTACCGTCTATGGACTAAAGTGGCCGCGGATATAATTCCCTTTCTAGACACAGGGGGCTAATCAAAAACGCCCGGTGACGACGCCCCTAAACAGAGGGGTTGGCATGCCTTGCGGTTCTTGTTGCAAAAAATATAAACAACAAGATAGTTCAGGGGGCAGAACACAGAAAAATCATGGGGTCATGGGGAAAATGAAATAAAGACTAGAGCCGGACATAGTATCGGCTTGGTATCAAGGCTACCGCTTACCGGGTTGGATTTCGAACAGCGTCGTAGATGGGGGTTCCTCCGGCGGCAGGTGGGGCGAAAAGCTCCCAAACCGCATGCATAGCGGACTGGTAAAGCTTACCGTATTTAAATATTCCAAAAACGTTCCAAAAACGTAGGACGTCCGACGTGCATGGGAGGGCTGTGTAGGATAGTCATAAACAGCGGACTGTCACACGGAAGTCCAGAGGAAAAGGATCAATCCTTCGGGCCTGGCACCGAAACGCGCTTTGGCGCTGAATCACCTCGTGTAGTTGGACCCTGCCTCTATCCACGACCGGGAGGACACACGAGAGCCCATAATATCTACATCATTTGGCTGCATAACATCCTTGATTGTTTTTTAGCTATATGTATGATTGTTAGAATGTTTTGGATTGTAAGTGATGAATGAATGTGTATGCTATTTTGGAATTTTGAATGAGTGTTGGCTCGATTGACTATGTTGATCGTTGTGCGTGGGACCGATATTTATTAGTGTATTATGCATCATTTATTTATTTATGTATTATGTGAAGTTTGATAGAATTTAATGAATCATCAAAATGACTATAATAAAAAGAATAGAAGTCGTGTAATTAGTTCATTTTTGTAATTATTTTGACTATGTCCCTTTGTCAGCCCCGTGTTGTCTAAACATTGTCTGACCCGATTTGGGCTTATATATATCCTATGATATAGGCAGGTGGTCTCCGTTAGTAGTAGTATTGGTAACTCTTACCTGTGTCAGAGCATTGATTTCTTCAGATGCAAGATAGATATATAGCTGCACTGATTCGGGGTGTTACATTGAGTAATTGCTAAATGAGTGACAATAGTTTCCGAAAGCGTTACTGTACCCAGGTGACATTGTATTGATACCGCACAATACACTCTCGGAGTGCATAGACATAACTTCCCCTCCCCTTACTGCCATGAATTATTGCTCCTCAGAGGGTTAGCGCCTCCAGTCATCTCTCGTAGTTCCACCTGTTACTCTGGTCAGTCACCTCGCAGCCATCCAACGCCTGTTGGCCCTCCCGCGGTCCTCAATGCTCCTCTTTTGACTAGAGTCCATCGAGAGGCATGCTCTGACAGTCTACTATATTGCCTCATCCAGCCTCTCAAGTTCGCGCCTCTGCCTGCTGGTCGCAGGCCCGTGAGGCCCAATTTACACACACACAGAAGAGGCCTCAGGTCCCCATCCGTCCAGCAGGTGTTGTATTAATGCACCTACAGACCTTGCTCCGCAGACAAGCTGATTGCGCCGAGGGTCTAGGTGCCTACCGTGGCGCAGCAAGCTGTGGCCTAACTCTAGTCTGGGAGCATCAGAGGCACCACTGCACATACTGCTTCAGGCTCGGATCTCCCCTCCTCACACTCCTGGCTAAATGGACGAAACACTTCAGACCAGGGCAGTCTAGACCACATATTCCTAAAACATGTTAGATCCCAGTTGCACCCTACCTCAGACAGAAGATCACTGAGGAGGAACCAGAGGGTAAGTCACTGGGTCTTACTGTGATTTTAGCATCCCACAAACAGACTGATTACTCATAGATGAAAGCAGCTCTTTTGGAAGGTTTAATCTGACCACAGATTAGCATTTAAAAATAACTTTGCAGCATCTCTACGCAGAGTAACCAGACATTATGGGAGGCCTGATTGGACCTTGAATGAACTGCCACTTTTAAAGTGCTGGAGTAAGTGAAACCTGGTGCAGGTAAACCTCTGATTTCTGCAGAGAACATCCTATGTATTTATTTTGTAGAGTTACATTAACATGTAGCTGATGGAAAGCTTCTTGGCGCTTGCGAGTTTGCAAAGACACCTGGCAGGCTGGCCAGCATGAGGGTGCAGAGGAATACACCTCAATTAGAGCAAATTTTCACACTGATTCACTCATAGATGCCAAGGTTTCAGATTGGTAAGTGTGACGTTTTCATAATTTAACTGTAATAATGGGTGACATTCACACAGTCTGACTCTGCTCAGTTTTCAGTAGCCTGCTATTAGCGCACTTTAGTTCAGTGACTTTCTTAGAGTTTCTAGTTGCTCAAATGGGCGTAATTTCTAATATTTATATGTATCCCTCCTCTTCATTGCTTGATTTTGCTCACGAGAAAGTGTCACTCATAGTCGTTGAAATGTCACTCATAATTACACTGAAATTATGAAAATGTCACACATCGCAATCTGAAACCTTGGCAGCTATGCTAAGTCTACCACACACAGCACATTTGAACATCTCATAATTCCATGCCACACAATTCAACTATAAATAATTTAACCCTACAACATTCCATACCACATAATTACAATCCTAAAAATTAAAAAACACATATTTCCACTTCACTCCATACCACATAATTCCACATCACATAATAATATTCCACACAATTTAATACCACTCCAAACCACATAATTACACTCCACACAACACAATTCAACTACACATAATTCCACTTCAACCTATATAATTATACTTCACACAACATATTTACACTCCACTCCAAAACACATAATTACCCTCCATAAAATACAACTCTGCAACATGCTGCATAATTCCACTCCGCACAATTATACACCACACCATGCCACATAATTCCACACGTCACACAATTCCACAATTCATCCCCACACAATTCATCACACAACATAATTACACTCCACATAATACCACTCAGCACCACATAATTTACCTCCACATAATTATGCTCTACTCCATATTGCATAAATACACTCCACATAAATCCAGTCTATGCCACGTAGCAACATTCCACATAACTACACTTCACACCATGCCTCATAATACCACTCAACATAATTTTCACTCAACAGCGCACACTTCCACGTCACACAAATTCAACTTTACACATTTCCATTCCACACCACATAATTCAACAACAAACTACATAATTCAAACCAACAACACAATTACACAACACACCACATACATCCAATCTACACCACAAAATTCCACATCATGCTACAATATTTAACAGCACACCACATAAGTAAACTCCACTACATACCACTCCACAGCACAAAATACCATTCCAGATAATCTCTCTCCAAGACACACAATCCCACTCCATGACACACAAGCCCACTCCACATAATTCCAGTACCCTCAATACCACACAATTACTATCCAAATAATTACACTGCACACCATGCCACATTATTTCACTACACAGATCCAATCCACACAACACAATTCCACAACGAACAATTCCAATCCATACCAAATATGACTTGCATATATGCAAATGCATATATTGCAAAACCATATATTGCAAATGCTTATTTGCCTTCCAATGCGTCCCAGCAGATCCTGTTCCTGGAGCTGCAATCCTTCTCCTGCCCCTGTCAGCTCTGTGCTTGCTGCCTGTCCCTTCTCAGAGGCTGTGCCCTGTGGAGAATGCTGTCTCTGGGGGCCCCCACCCCCATCCTTTTTACGGGCATGGCTCTGACTGAAGAGAAACAATGTAACTTGTTACTTTGTTTCTCTTCAGTCCTGGGTCAGCGCGAGGAGCTCCGAGCAGGCTGCACACTGCAGCTGCTTTAGAGCAAGCCTCTCTCTCACAGCTCTCTACCGAAGAGCTGAGGGGGCCCCCTTCACCTACTGAAGACTGGGGGCCCCCCCGCACCGCGGGGGCTGCGGGGGTGTTTGTTACGCCCCTGGTCGGGAGCTTCGGCCCTGAGCGATACGACGTACCGGAGCCTGCCCCGGACTCCCATCTACGAGTGCGGGCCTGAGGTGAGGAGGAGCATCTGGGCCCCGTCTCGAGGCGCACAAGAGGCAGACCTGTTCGGACCGTAGGCTGAGCCGACGGGGAAGAGTGAAGACGCCTGGGGTGCCAGCTGCTGGCCTCGGGCCAGGGGCGTGGTGAAGCCCGCTGGGACCGCCTGAAGGAGACCACGAGGTGGGCTGGCTGAGACCCCCGGTGTGCCAGAGGTGTGGCGCTGTGCTGAGGAGGCCCCCTCAGGGGAGGTCATGCAGGAAGTGGTCTACACCCGGTGAGCTGGCAGCGCTGCCTACATTGCCGAAGCGGTGACGCAGCAACGCAGAGGAGGGAGCCGGCGCTGCTTCTGGGCCGTGGCGACCTGGGAGGGCCTAGAATCGGCATCCGACGGTCTGTGGTGCTTGGGGCTCCCGCCGGAAGGGTGCACTGCGAGGTTGGGCCCCTAGTGGCCTGCAGAGGAGACTGAGGGGAACGCGGCCTGGGCCCTGGTGAAGTTGCGGCCTTGCTGGGGCGGAGACGCGGCGAAACAGCAGTGAGGGCCCGGGCTGCTCCTGAATTGCGGTGATCCTGGGTGGGCCCACGGTGACTGCGGGCCGAGCTGTGGCACGAACTATTGGCCATACTTAGGGGCAGCTGAGAGGGACTGAGACCAGCTGAGGCAGAGCCGACGGAGAGACTTGTCTGCGGCGGCCTCGTTCGGGGGCCCGGGGATAACAGGGCGGCGAGTGGAGAGAGCCCCGAGGGCAGAACAGTGCCGGTACCGACGACAGGATTGAATTTTGGGGGAGGGGGAGATCCATAGTGGTGCACCACAGTTAGTGGCCCACACAGACAGGGGTCTCTTCTACCCGGCTGGAACTGGGCTTCACAGAGTGGCTGTATACCACATAGGGGACACCTTGGAATCCCCTGAGCAGTTTGTTGCTAGCGACTTCTGGAGTTGGGACTGGGGGGGCCTCCCCTCTGTGCCTCTGTCTGCCACAATGGGGAAACCGCGGGGGAAGCAAGCCGAGACTGCCCCTGATCATGAAGGGGACCAGCCTGAGCGAGCCCAGGGTAGCCCAGAACCCCAGACAAGACCAGATCCTATTCAGCTACAACTTTCCCAGATACTGGCAGCCATTTCGGACACAAAAACCACTCTGTGAGAAGTTGGCCTGGCATATGCTGTCCACTAATTATAGTGGGCACCTTGCACCAGTCCAAACAACCCCTTATTGGAGATAGGTTAAAGACAACCTTTATTGAAAGCCATCCTAGTGGTAGCTATGGAGAGCAGCCTTCAGGCTAAGTCTTGAAGGAATGTAAAGCAGCTTGTTTTACCAGTCTATAATCTCTTGAGTGACCAAATGTAAGAGGACCACACCAGGTATATATTCAAAATATATGTATTTATTACTAAACACACCCCTCTAGTCTCTTTATGAGGCTAGAGTTCGAAGTACATACGTTACGAGTTAGTTATCTACAGTAATAGCACAAATACACGTTTGAGCCCCAGGGGCGTACTCAAACCATATACCAATAAAGTGGTATAAGAACCACGACTGAGCTAGACACAAGGCCTAGAGCCTGTAGAAGTGCTTGGACCACAAGGAACCACCCAAGGCAGTGACACAGGGGACCCATGGGGGACGCGTGCAGTGTATGAACACAACCGCGAACCACCGTTAACTTCTAGGGGGAAAGTCGCGATTAGAATTTAAAAGAAAAGGGACACTTAGAGGAGGACTTGGAGCAAACCCTTTGAGAACTAGGCTGTTCTAGTGTCTATACCCACGGGAGCACCGGAGTACTCGAGTTACCTCACCCAGGGAAGCCGGGTGCATAGGTGTCTTTCGGGGTTGGGTTTCGTGCTGCCGCTTTCTATGGCGATCTGCTGCAAAGTGCTGCTGGCGACCAAGTCGAAAGTGTTCGGGTGGATCCAAAGGTGGATCGAAGATCTGAAGAACCTGAAAGCAGAGGGGACAGAGTCTGGGTCACTAGCCAGTGACCAGAAAGGCGATGAGCAGATGCCCACCGATGTCGAGTGCTTCAGGTAGGTTGACGGTCGTCTTGACTCTTCAGCCACGAGGTCCAGGAGGCGTCGACGACAACCAGGAGCTGGATTCGAGCTGTCCCACGACGTCTGTCGATTGCAGGGGTGTCGGCGACCGGATTGGACCCAACAAGCCTTGGCAACGGCAAGTCTCGTGGAAATAGAAGAAGGATGATGTTGCAGACCAGCAAGGTCTGGGAGACTCACCCAGCGAGGATAAGTCAGGGCACACCTGGAGCAACCAGGGAGCCCAAGCAGAAAAAGATTGGCCTTCGGGAGGGCCTACTAGCCAACGGACTAGCGACCGCGAAGGAGCCTCAGACGGTGCACGTGGAGCTGGCTCACAGGACACTCGTGGAGTGGAGGCCAGTGATCTTTGGTGCAGTTGGTGCTGGAGGCTGGGGCTACTCGAAGCCCAAAGCACGACTTTGTGGGAGACCCAGAAGAGGATGCACTTGCAAATGCATTCGGTGTCCAGGGGTCACGGTTCCACGTTACCCACGACAGCTACGGGCCTCCGCTTTGCTGGGGACTCAGGGCAGCCTCGGGGAAGTCTGGAAATCCACCTCTGGTGATGCAAAGACTTCAGCGTCCGACGGGAGCTTTGGCGATGCAGACCGGACAATTGCTTCTTTGGTGCCTGCCAAGCAGGGGAGTCACTCCTTGACCCCAAGGGAGATTCTTCAGTCCTCTAATCTTAAAGTAGAGCGTTGAAGGTCCAGGATTCTGTATCAGAGTTTCGTCCAGGTAAATCTAAAGTCCTAAGGACTGGGTTCCCCTACTTATACTAAGGTAGGGGGTTGGACATACTCTGTGACCCCACCTATGGGAGGGTCAGGGCCGAGGGGTGGTTACACCCCTTTCCCTTTGTCCAGTTTCGCGCCAGAGCAGGGGCTGGAAGCCTCTGAGCCGGTTTGAACTGGGGTATGCACAGGGACACCAAGTGTGCCCCCAGTGCAGGACTTCAAAGCACCAGAGAGTGCTCCCGCCCAGCCCCAATACACACTATCCTGTCTGGGGAGGTGGTCACACCTCCCTGGGACAGGAAACCTATTGTCCAGGCCTCCCCTGACGGAGTTTCGGTCAGCAGCAGGAGGCCAGACTCGTGTCTGTGGCAGCGGCATCCATTTTGTGATGCCAGGGCTTGGAAAGTCAGTACCGGGCATACCGGTGTGTACATGTCTTTCCCTCTAGAAGGGTGGAATGCTACCCCCGCCGCCAGAACTGGCAGGGGGTAGTATTCCAAGATGTTTGACACCAAACACGACATGTTTCCGTGCAGCCATCCCAAAGTTAGCATTTAACGCGAGGTTATAATGCGCTTAAGAGTATATGGTCAGGCTGCACTACAAACAGCATCAGAGAAGGGTCTCCGAACGCTGCAGAGGGGCCCTGCTCATGCAGGGGCACCCTCTCACATAGGAACCACGCACTCTGCCTTCAGGATTGATAAGGCCTGCCATAGGAGTGACTTATAGGTTTATATGTGTGTATGTATATAGTGATATAGGTAGCCTATATCACAGTAAGGGGTGCATGCACCACCTTACCCAGGCTGCAGTAGCAGACCTGTGGTGTCAGTTTGGATGGCCTTCCAGGCACAATACATGCTGCAGCCCCTGGTAGGCCTCTGAGGTACCTATGCCCTGGGTACATAGTATACCATATACTAGGGACTTATAAGGGCACTCCAGATTCCAATCAGAGATGTGCCTAAGGCACATGGAAACCATTTTAGAGAGGAAGCAGCTAGGCTGGGGTTCTGATTAGTAGGGCCCCAGCCAGACTAAGGTCGAAAAACAGTGAAGCATCAACAAAAAGTGGGGGTACCCATGTGAAGCAGATCCTACTCTCCTACACACTCTCCATCAAGATATAAGCATAGTGTCGGTGGGTCTTGGCCTTCTGCGAGCTGAACACCAGAAGCTCAGCGAGAGGGTGAAAGCGGTGGAAACTGGTTACGAGGAGCTAGCACCTGGTCATAAAGCTCTATCCCAACAGGTGGCGGATTTAACGGACAGGGTTCGCGTCCTGGAGCGAAGAGCAGAAGATGGAGAGGGCGGTAACCGCCGCAATAACTTGCGAATTCTTGGTCTACCGGAAGGGATCGAAAAGGATGACATGGTGGCGTATCTGGAGCCGTGGCTCCGCGAGGTAGCAGCCCCGGGAGAGGTGACGCAATTCTTTACGCTGTAAAGAGCGCACCGGGTACCTGCCCGTCCGGTGGCACCTGGCCGTCCCCCGAGACCGGTGGTAGCCTGGCTGCTGCATTATAGAGACAGGGACGTCATCCTACAGAGAGCCAGTATGAGCGGCCCCTTTGTGGTTAATAACGCCAAGGTCACCATGTTCCCGGATTACACGCTGGAGGTGCAGCGGAAGCGGGCCTCTTACAATGAGGTCAAGAAGGCACTCCGCAAAGAAGGTATCCAGTACTCGCTCACGTTTCCGGCCAAGCTTCGTATAGTGGTGGATGGCAACACTCACTTCTGTGACACCCCCCAGCTGGCCTGGGACTGGCTTGAAGCTTACCGTACTGGAAGGCCAGGCCCGGCGCCGAAACCACAGCGGACGACGAGGGACCGCCGGTCAGGGAAAAGATCCCAGAGACGGTAAGAACGTATTGGGGCGAAGAGGCCCACCTCCTCCCAGACAGAGCTGGAGCGGGAGGCGGCGCTGCAGGCTGTGGCGGAGATAGCTTGTAAAGGAAACTCTCCGACGGATCAAGGTTCCAGATCGACGAAGGGAACAGGAGGCTCCGAATCTGACTCTTCGGGTAAAGATAGCCTGGTGCTCCCGGTGGTGACCCCGCATACGGCAGATTACATTATCTAGCAGGAGCAGCAACCTGAGTGGCTTTGAGAATGGGCCAGTGTCCGGGGATTAGCGCCACTGTTCATGATGTCCTGTTTGATACACTTTGCGATGGACTTGCCCAGACGGCGGAGCCACGATCCCCCTGGAGGTCTTCACTGCGTTTGGTTTGGACCTTCAATGCTTGATTTTATTACAGGAGGAGTTTGGGCAGATGGCCGTAGCCAGAATGCCCTGGGTCCGGGGAGTTGTTTTATGTTTGGGGTTGTTACAGTCCAGCAATCATGTCGCTTATGCGGGTGGGGATGCATTATTGGGGGTTCTGGTGCTTGGGGGAGGGGGATCTTGGGGGGGAGTTGGAGCATACTGATCCACCATGGCGTCTAGTGAGGTGAAGATACTTACCTGGAACATCAGAGGTATGGGCTCCATGACTAAGCAATATAATATTTATAACTACCTAAAGCGCCGGGGTGTGCAGATTGCCCTGCTACAGGAAACCCATTTAATGCTGGAAGAGGTGGGCCAGTTGAGGAGACGATGGAGGGGGCAGATTTATGCTACTGGATACTCTGCATTTGCCTGGGGGGTGTTGGTGTGGGTGCGCCTTGGGGTTCCCTTCGAAATGACCCGTACACTGACAGATGCTGAAGGAAGGTACGTGCTAGTGGCGGGACGACTGTTGGGTCAGGAAATTACTATTTGTTGCTGCTATGCCCCCAATCATGATCAAGTGGCATACCTGACATCCCTTTCAGCGCACATAGCGGATATAGAGGTGGTTCCATTGGTGGTTGGAGGTGATTTTAACTGCGTGGCAGATGTACATCTGGCCCGTTCTCACCCCCCCCCCTGGCGGGAGCGCAGGCACATGGGACAGCAGTGGGGTTGCGCGAGTGGATGTTGTTGCGGGGATTCTGCTCATACACAGAACTATGCACAAGAAAACAGGACCTCAGTAAATAGGGGTGTACCTCCTATCACCTCAGTACCCAAAATCCCAACCGACTAGCAATAGTGTCTCATTCGGTCTCCTACAAATATCAAGAAGCTACGAATGTTTAGACAACCCAGAACACGAGCACTCCCGACTCACCTCAGAGTCGCGGGAACAAGACAATCTTTCGCTCTCACGTACTTGTCCACAATAGAAATAATCAGTCACTAAATAAGTTCAAAATGTTTATTTTGACTATAGTGATTCATAAAACAGTATGCGAACCACGACCAGCAGCAAAATGCATAAGGCAAGCATCATTAGCATTGTTACAATACCATAGAATACAAAAGGAGTCGTCATTTTATAAAGACTGTGAAAAAGGCAAAATAACTGGGCTTAATCACCCTCCCCTTGGTAGTAAGAAGTTATTTTATATAACAGAAGATCTCTAGGCATTATTAGCAGACCCCTACCTGAAAGCCTAAACGCAAAGGTTTACATCATAGGAACAGCAGAGCTCAGCTCCATGGAACGGCTTTCTTCGAGTGTGTTTCAAAATCATGCAACAACGCCATATCAAAGCTCGATTCTTCCATACTGCAGCTGTTGGTAACATGTTTTGTCTAGGTAATAGGGACTGACCAGAACAGAATAACAAGAGACATTGTTGATCGACCTTGCACATTATGTTCAGACAGAATTGAAGGGAAAGCTGAGAACGTGAAAAACAATCTGTTATCATGTACAGGGCAGAGGCAAAGTGTCACGAAAACAAACTCTTAGCAGAGGCGTGCGCAAAAGCAGCAGCATAGGGCAAGCAAAACTTATGCTAACTTAGCAATGTCGACAATGTATCTAAGGGCCACATAACCCCATATAACACCCTCCCCCTGGTAAGTCAGTAGGACATAGACAGAAGAACAAAAACAGAGTTCAAAAGTCAGGCAGTGTCTAGAATATAGGTGAGGGACTTTCTAAAAAAAACAAATCGGAGAAAACAAAAAAGGGAAAGTTCGAAGAAAAAGCTAAAGGCACTTTGAGCTGGAAAAAAGAGTCTATATCCCAGACAGCGGAGTAGGGACGACCCAAGCAGTCAATCCATGAAGGTTTGGGTGCAAAGGAATGCAATTCCTTCCAATAGTTCATCGTTGTCGTTGGTAGAAAAAAGCGATGACATCCAATTTAGTAAGTCGAAGGAACAATCATGTTCCTCACAAGCAGGAGCATCCAAAAGTAGAAATGGGTAACTTGCGTGATATTCAATGAAACTTCGTTGTAGGAAAGTCTGCGCAGCCGCACAGACATCCCATTGATCCAAGATTCCAAGTAAAGCTGCACGCGTCATTTGACCATCCACAGAACAAGCCTCGTTATGCGCCTCTAAGGGACCCATCAACAGGCTGAAATCAGGGATTGGACACCACGTGTTCGATAAGCAAAGTTCCATCGCTCAGGAGAAATGACATCTTTTGCAATGAAGCACTGGCTGCACGCAAGTAAAGTAGGCAAAGCGGAATGTCAAGTCGTAACTCACGTCAAGCGTTGCTAAAGGCAAGCATCCAAAAGCCTCATACAGGCGATCACGGCACTGTTGTAGCTGGGCCGGTCTGTGCAGAGCCACAAAGTGAGCAGCCATTATGAAGCACAAGGAGGAGAAGCAGGACACCAGCTGCCAGCGCCAATATTAAGGGGAACCCTCCGAAAACACTGGAAAATATAGAATGAATAAAAGCCGGTATTACCCCGAATATAGTTTGAAAGGAAGAGACCAGGCCAGATCCCACACATTTAAAAAAAAATGGGCAAGGCCTGTCGTATCCGATGCATTAAATATTTGGTGAATTAGTTCCCCAAAATGAAGTGGGAGGTTAGTGTTAAGAAGCGACTGTATCTCACTCTACGTCCGAGCCACCTGCAACCTGAATGTTTCACGGGCAGAAGTGAGGGCCACCTCTTGTTGGAATAAAAGGGCTTTGAGCCTGCTCAACTTGTTGAACTCTGTTTTCAAAGTCGGAATGGAAGGCCAAAGAGAAGAATCCAAACTCCCTTGCAGGGGCGGGAAAAGGACATTGCTACAGCAAGTTACGCGCTGGGAAACCATTACTAAGTATGGGACTCCCGCCCGCAAACCACAGCAGTCTTTATTGTTTAAAATGAGATAGCTGCCATTAGTAAGCAATGTAAAGACAGGCGTGATGGATGGTACTGGGGTCCCCTTTAAAAAGCAAGCTAGATTCGGCGCTGATACGTTACATTCGCCGTGCAATTTAACGTGTTTGCACACAAGAGAGTGACCCACTGTCGAATCATACTCCTCCCCTGTAAGGAAAACCTCTTTATCCTCCCGCAGACACCGATAAGCAAAGGGCAGGACCCATAATTCATGCAGAAAAGCACTGCCAAGCGGTTCAAAGCGGCCAACAGGAAAGTGTTGCATATATGATTTAAATTGAAAAAGTGAGAAGGGTAAAGCGATAACGCCATGAATTAACCAAACAGCAGAGTCCGTTTCCGCTACGGAGAACGGCAAAGGCTCCAATTGTTCAATATGTAACAGCGTATATACAGCATCTTTTATGGACATAAACTTCTGTTTATCAGTCAGGTTAAAAGGCAAAAACAAAGCAGTGGCATTCAAATAATCCCAAGGCACTTTACCCATTTTCAGTGTCTGCAACGTCCAAGCAAATTGCATGACCGACCGTAACTGATTCTGACCATGATATAACACAGAAACATCACTTTGCACAATATCTATTACTGAAGAAACAATATTGTCTAAGGTGTAGATGCATGAAGAAAGAGTGTTAATGCTGTTATCCACTACAGCAAGGACTTTTTCCAAGTTTGCCTGGTCAATTTGACGCAGACGGATGGCGGCTTCCATCTGTGAAAGTTTCCAAATTTCATTATAAGAGGCATAAAGAAATCGCTTGGCCCTTGGATTACGTGGGCCTAGGAGAAAATCAGCCAAATCTATATCATTCGATAGGATTGAAAGGTGCTGTTTGACAGATGCAAGGGTAGAGTGTTCTAGCCACTGCTGGCACAATTTACCTACCGAGTATGTAGTCACAGAATGATGAGGTGGATAATGAGAGTCAGGCTTAGTCTGAATGAAACCAGGTGTAACATTATAGAAACGCAATTGCCATGCATTAGCATTAGTTTGCCACAACAACCATCCTAATGAATCAACCTCAGAAACATTAAAGGAGGCATTTTGAAGGAGAGCCTGCAAAGCCTCAATGGTGTAGTTATTATGTAACCGCCAATTGTCATATTCAGCTAATGAAGGAATGGAGGGGTTATTTAGGTTTTTGACAGTGGCAAGGCCATAACAGGATGTTTGGTAAATGGTTCTATTTAAAAACAGCAATTGAGTCGGGATCAGGCAGGCACGATGTAATGCCTCAGTGCCCTGAACCTGCCATGGCTTTGTGCCCCAGATTGATTTTAAATCTATAGTCTTTTTCCAATGGTCATAACCGTGTGTGGCCAACTGTGTTCTAAACAAGTTGCCGTAAATTAGTTTAGTGTGGGATAACATGTACTTAGATGTAGGGGATTTTTGAAGCCTAAAATAATAGGATTCAGGATTAGTCAAATCATAATTAGAAAAATAGGTGAACTTATTCCTAAGAGTTTTAGAACTCCCCTGTAAGGGAGTTGGACAATGTTCCCATTGGGTACAATTAAAAACAGGTCTCATGGTGTTTGTTTTGTGTAAAAAATGATGCCCATAATGTTGATAGCAAAAGAGATCACCATAATTGGCAGAATTTAAATACAAATCTTCAGCATCAAAGGCAGCATAATATTTTAAACCTGAAAACAATGCATGAACTGCCTGCACATCCCAATCATCCGAATGTATGTCCCGTGTCACCACATCTCCTAAGGAGACGCGAAACACGTATGGAACACGAAGGACCTCTGTCGGTCCATGGATTTCATAAGCTACTTTGTCCCAAACAATGCCATCAGGAACTGGGAAAGCTGAAATATTCACAAAAGACTGGTCACGTTTCATGATATGGGACGATGTGTGAGGAGCCAAAGTTCAATTTTTACTGCAGAGCATTCAGGGAGATAATGGCCATTTATAAGTAAAAAGAACACTGTCACAAATCCAATTGACATGAAGAGAAATATCAGGATAAGCACCAACCAAATGTAGGTCCATGGGGGAACGAAGTATGTCTTTTTGAACCAGGAGTAAAAATACGTAATTTAGACTTAGGTGCATCAGACAAACTGGATGATGAGGAGGACGAGGCAGAAGAAAGGTTTGCCAGTTCCCCATCACAGGCAGTCACTGGACTTGCAAGCAAAGGTGAAAGCGTCGAATCGTCCATTCGTACTCGTGGGCTAGATGGCATCTCACTCACGGAATCAATAGCCGGAAAAGGGCACACAATATCCATTGCAGAAGAGGATTGTCGCAAAGGCTGAAGATCAATTACAGTGTCCATCATATGAGCAGACATCCGTGTGGCAGTAGATGATGACAAAGTTAATGGTGCTACGGATATTGCGTTGCACGAAACAGCAGGTGTCACACTATTCAGAATCGGCCACATGGTGTAACTTGACATTGTCCACTGAGATGTACCGGTTGTCTTTGCGACCTGGCAACGGTGGTAGAATGACTGTACGAGTACCCTTCAGCCCAAGTACTGAAACAGGAGCAAGGTAAGAGGGACCAAATTCTTTTTTTGTTTTCAATCTTCTCTCTCACCAGATCCCCAATTTTAGGAAGCCAACCGGTAACAGGATTCAGTAGTGCATCAGCAGGCGAAGATGGTAAATGCTCAGTTGCCAGAGTATCACGTGCCTTTTGTAGATCCTGTAACATGGCAGAATGATTATCTACGTCAAACTTAGAGGCAGCCGCCACAATGTCCAGACCATCAAGGTCAGGAACAAACATGTGAAAGCCAAAGAGCATTTCGTAAGGGGTCCGCCCACCCAGAGATCTTCTAGGGAGATTATTTAGTGCACGTTGGACCCCATACAAGTGGGACAGCCAGTCCCTGCCAGTACCTGAGACTCTAGCTGTCAAGGATTGCTTTAAGTCACGGTTCATTCGCTCCACAACTGAATTGCCCTCAGGCCTGTATGGAGACGAAAACTGCACCTGTACCCCCAACGACTTCATTGCATCCTTGTAAGCCTTAGAGGCAAACGCTGGACCTTGGTCAGAATGGAAGGTACCACAGGCAAACATCCCGATAGAGACATGCAAATCCCTGATGACATTTTGAGCGTCAGCACTACTTTGTGGCCATACCAACAGGAATGGAGTGCACGAATCAACCGCAACCAAGATATACTTGTATGCAGTATCAGAAGAAAATGGACCGCAGTGATCAAGATAGACACAGCCAAAAGGTCTATTAGAAATACATAGCTGTGTTTGTGGCGGTCGTGGGACTGTAGAAGGCTTGATTTGTTGACAAACATCACAGCAAAGAACATAGTTACGAGTCTGTTTATATAAACCACGCCACCAGTAACGTTGCTGAAGAATAGAGACTGTTGCCGACACACCAGCATGTGCCAAAGCAATGCCTTCGTGTGCGGCTTTGATCAAAGCTTGTCTGCGGTCAGAGTTGGGAATCAGCCGATCCCCAACTGAAGGAATGGTAGCATAAGGAACCTGTTCGGGAGTTACATGATAAGAGTACTTAGAAGGGAAACCCGCAGGATAATTACCTCCCTCTCTAGTTGCAGCGACCGCTGCCAGAATCTCATTATCAATCTTAGTCATAGATCTTGTAACTGCTGCTACGGAACACGTGGCTATTGCAGACTTGGCTGCTTCATCAGCCAAAGAATTACCAAGAGCGTGAGTTCCGACACGCTGGTGGCCAAGAGTGTGAATAACATGTGTGAGAGGCAGACGTTGTTTAAGATCTGCCATTCGAACCCAAAGCGTTTTATGCTTAATTGCGCTGCCTTTAGAATCGCGATAATCATTTTGAGACCAAAAGAATAAGTTGTCATTGAACGACTGGACACAGTAGTAAGAATCACAAACAATAAGAGTATTCACAAGAGGATCAGCAAACTCGAGAGCAAGTACAAGCGCACGCAGCTCCGCCAATTGCGCCGTACAGTCACCTAGTGCCTGAGTGTGCACAATGGAAGACTTAAACTCTCCATCGTCAATGGAGCCAGCCACAATAGCGTAAGCCGCAGAATAAGCATGTTTGGAACCCGTGGCCGGTTGCGCCGAGCCATCGGTATAAATGATGCATTTGTATTCACTCAGAGGAAGAAGCGACAAAGGAGGAGGATGAACAAATTCATACTGCAAATACTCCTGAGTCTGAAGTGATGGATCAAAGACAAATGTCATATCCGAAGATGTCAAGGAAGTAGCCCACTGAATCCAACGTGGGTGCAATGCCTTCAAGTTCGGCACACTAGCTTTAGTCACCGCTTCCAAAGAAGGGAAGGGGGTGACCATAAGAATGCGTTTGCCCTGCGCCAGTGAGCGTTCCTTTAGAATCGCCATCTGCACTGCCGTCAAGATTTTTTCAACAGAGGAAAAACGCATTTCAGCCGCAGTGTACAAGTGTGATTCGTATGCAATAGGTATTGTGTCACCTTCATTGAATGTTAAGTACGTGAAACCCACTGCCCCTGAAACGATACGTATTACCAGGTTGGTGGTGTTATCACGAGTCATTAAGAAGTTAGTCGCAAGCAAATCCGCCTGCAAAGAGTGCAGAACGGAAGAATGTTCCGGAAGCCAGCTGGCAGATGAAAACTTAGGTTGTATCAACGTATAAAGCGGAGCGATACGCTGGGCATAATCGGGAATGTAAGTCCTCCCGAAATTTAAAAAACCCAGCAGGGATTGTAACTTTTTTAAAGAAGAAGGTGGCTGCAAACGTGCACATTTCTCTAGGAAGTGAGGTGCTAGACCCTTTCCCTCATTATTGAGCTCATAGCCCAAAAAGAGCACTGCCAGATGGGCAATGTGTGACTTTGCAAAATTGAACTTATAACCGAAATCGGCAAAAGATAAGATTATGTGGTCGACTCGGTCAAGATGCGGGGCGAGGTCGGCGTCAGTCAAATAGATGTCATCAACGTACGACAAGGCCTCAGGGTCAATGTCATGCAACAAAGACACAATGCGCGCCGCAAAAGCCCCGGGGCTATTCTTATACCCCATAGGCAACCGTGTAAATTTTTTCTGATTTACAACGGCACTGAATGCTGTCAGGTCACCACTCGCACGGTCGAGATTGTGACTGTAGAAACCATTGGAAATGTCAAGTGTCGTTTTGTATTTTTTACGAACAATATTACTCACCAGCGCTGAACTGTGTGTGTTTTGCACCGCAAACGTGCGGCAATGGCTGTTCAAATTTCTATAATCCAATACAATCCGAAAAGAACCATCAGGTTTAGGGACAGTAAAGAGAGGATTATTCATAGGTGATATACATGACTCAATGACACACCGCTGGGGCCAAGGCCAAAGCCCATTCCTCTGCGAAAGCCTGCGCTTGTTCCTCAGGGACACCAATGAAAAACTCGGAAGTATCACATCTTCCCCTCTAGAAGAGGCTAACACAAAGGGTGGAGGCCAATCCTTCTCCGCCAATAAAATGTCATATGTAGCCGTTAGATTCTCCCAAAAAACAACCTTAATGGGAAGCATGATATCACCTTCAATTTGGAAAATGACTTCGTATAGTCTATCTGGGGGGCAACCCGGGTATCTGCAGTCTCAATTGTAACAAATGTGTCAGTTACTGTCACATCCAGACGGGGACGTAGAGCCTCCCTGACTATGGTAACTTCTGCCGCGCTGTCGAGCAGAGTCACTGCCCATGTCCAATCCAAGAGTCGCGCCCTCACCGTCTGTGGCATATCGTGCTGTTAATGCGGCAACCTTTTTCTTTTGAAAAGGAGGTCGGGTACGAGAGAAATCACCCTGCTTGTCCTTGACTTCAAACTGTCGAGGCTGTTCACGAGGTTGTGACGCAGGTTGACTTGTACCCCGATCCTGGCGATCACCTCCACCGGCTTGTGAGCCTGATGTTTCCTGTAAAGAACGAGGAGAACGCTGATCAGGAACCTGAAATCTATCAGGAGACTTAATTTTAGCGCGATCGCGCAAGTCATAAGTACGTTCAGAAGCTTCAGGGGTCGGTGAACTGGCACGCGAACCCTGCTTCTGCTGTTGGGAACCCTGTTTCTTATTTCTTTGCCAATTCTTTTTAGGAAAGAAAGGGCGCCCCTCCTTATCAGGCTGGGCTTTCTGTTGACTTTGAGACTGCGTTTGTGTTTGAGTCGTAGGCTTATTTCCCAGACTATTGCGGCCTATGGTTTTATAAGCCTTCGCAATAATCTTGGGTAATTCTCGCGGTCTGTCAGCCTCCGCGACCGCTTCTAAGCGGTTTGCTACTTGAAAGCTAACGGCATCGCCCTTGACATTCACAAGGATCATATCAGCAACCACGTCGAACACTCCCACCAGTCTCAGCCCCAGCTCGACAGCCGCTTCTGCTCCGTGTTCATCTTGAACACGTTTTATCACAGAGGGGAGTACGGTCATGGAGGGAGTGCCGAAACACATAGAATATACCGCTGCAAACACCCTGCCCCAGGTGTTACAATCAGCCAATTCGGGAATTAAGTCTTTGGGTAGACTAATAGTTAAGATCCTGTGTTTCTCCACAGGAGTGGTATTAGGAAAGACAGCTGCTATCTGTCCAAATTTCTCGCCAAGCCAATAAGGAAATTCATCCTTATTCTGTGGGCGCTTGCCCATGACAGCATTAACCATAAGGGGACTGATGGTCACGCCACCAGGACCCGCAGGTTGTACTGCAGCGCCAGGTGGTCCCACCTGGACAGTGCGGGTTACGTACTGTATTACCGCTCTATATACGTGCACTAACGATGTATGTAAGACGCAGAGCTCTGCCAGAGTTGCAGTTGTAAAAGCACGTGGGTGCAGGGTAAACCCAGCCAAAACGGGCCATTTGGCCCCATCTATAGATAAAGGGCCTAAACGGACTGCAGTTAATGGGTGAGGAAGGGCGCCATTAAACCAAATACGGTGTTGCCAAGCTTTAAGCGGAATCTCAAGAGCTCTATAAGGCTGATACTGCTGAGGAACGGCAGTGGGGGTATATGTGTGAAACATATCATCAGTTCCATCCACCGCTGGTAAGGTGACCCAAGAGTAAAAAACTTCAAACTGGTGAGCCGGATCGGCTTCCACCACGAAAATAAGCGCGGCCCCAGCATCAGGGACTGCATAACGAGTCAAGTGTGCCCTCAGCGCGGCTCTGCTATGAGCCGGAATATCAACAGCCATTATAGAGAAGACAGTAGAACAACTTAAAGAGTGGCAGCGCAAACTCGGGTTATAAGAATAGAAATACCTTTTAAAACTTCTAGCTTGAATAAACCTATAAAAATGTCAATATAGGAGGTTACTCCGTCACAGCTGTCTCCGGAAACAGAAGTGAGGGTATTGTGGACGAGCACTACTCAAGCGTCTCGCAGATAAGAACCAGACCAAACGTTGGCGGCGCCATGTTGCGGGGATTCTGCTCATACACAGAACTATGCACAAGAAAACAGGACCTCAGTAAATAGGGGTGTACCTCCTAGTACCCAAAATCCCAACCGACTAGCAATAGTGTCTCATTCGGTCTCCTACAAATATCAAGAAGCTACGAATGTTTAGACAACCCAGAACACGAGCACTCCCGACTCACCTCAGAGTCGCTGGAACAAGACACTCTTTCGCTCTCACGTACTTGTCCACAATAAAAAATAATCAGAGTCACTAAATAAGTTCAAAATGTTTATTTTGACTATAGTGATTCATAAAACAGTATGCGAACCACAACCAGCAGCAAAATGCATAAAGCAAGCATCATTAGCATTGTTACAATACCATAGAATACAAAAGGAGTCGTCATTTTATAAAGACTGTGAAAAAGGCAAAATAACTGGGCCTAATCACCCTCCCCCTTGGTAGTAAGAAGTTATTTTATATAACAGAAGATCTCTAGGCATTATTAGCAGACCCCCTACCTGAAAGCCTAAACTCAAAGGTTTACATCATAGGAACAGCAGAGCTCAGCTCCATGGAACGGCTTTCTTCGAGTGTGTTTCAAAAACATGCAACAACGCCATATCAAAGCTCGATTCTTCCATACTGCAGCTGTTGGTAACATGTTTTGTCTAGGTAATAGGGACTGACCAGAACAGAATAACAAGAGACATTGTTGATCGACCTTGCACATTATGTTCAGACAGAATTGAAGGGAAAGCTGAGAACGTGAAAACCAATCTGTTATCATGTACAGGGCAGAGGCAAAGTGTCGCAAAAACAAACTCTTAGCAGAGGCGTGCGCAAAAGCAGCAGCATAGGGCAAGCAAAACTTATGCTAACTTAGCAATGTCGACAATGTATCTAAGGGCCACATAACCCCATATAACAATGTCACATTGGGACTTGCATGACATATGGCGCTTACAAAACGGTGGGGACAGAGAGTACTCTTACTACTCGCACTTACACCACCTCCATACTCGAATTGACGCATTTTGGTGTTCACAAACCATTGGTGCCCTCGCCACTCCACCGAATATTTGGGCCGCACGTATTCGGATTATAGCCTTTTGTTATTGACACTCCACCCCCGGAGGGGCAGACCCCCTATACCTGCGTGGCGACTTAGTCCTATGGCCTTGGATGATGTACCATTTGCAGAATTACTGCGTACGACAATTGACACATATTTCACCGAGAATACAGGCACGGCGTCCACCGCCCTGGTTGAGTGGAAGGCTTTTAAGGTGGTGGTGCAGGGCTACTGTATGGGGCAGAACGTGGGGATACAGAGGGAGCTCCATAAATAACTTACCGAGATTGAGGGGGACCTACGAACCCTTGACAACGCGCAGGGGCCAGCTCTCGAGACCTGCGAACAACTATCGGCCAAGCGCAAACAATATGATGAGGCTCTGGACAGGCTCCGAATCCACGATTACAGAGCATATATGGACAGGATGCAGAGTGAGGAAGGGAAGGCGGGGAGGCTCCGGGCGTGGCTTATTAGACCGGAGTCACAGGGATCCCTATCACCGGATCAAGTTGCCGGGGGATGGGATTGAGTTTGATCCGGAGAGGATTAATGATGCCTTTCGGGCGTATTACAAGACACTGGATCTGGCGCCGTCGGGCCCATTGCGTGAAGAGATTGCGGCCTTCCTGGCCCCCTTGGCCCTGACGGAAGTTGAGGGCGACGTTGAGGATGAACTGGGGGGGCCAATTACCCTTCAGGAGGCCAGGGGTGCCATGGCCCTGCAGACGGGAGGGAAAACACCGGGCCCCGATGGCCTGCCTGCCGAATTCTATACAAAGTACTGCACTGAGCTGGCCCCTCTTCTGGTAACCATGTATCACGAGGCCCTTCAGTTGGGCCGTCTGCCGCCGCCGACGTGCTCTGCTACTGTCATACCACTCCCTAAGGTAGAGCGCTCGGAGGCGGGAGTGCGGGATTTCAGACCGTTATCCATGCTTAATACTGATTTTAAGGTGCTCAGTAAGGTACTAGCGCTCCGACTACTTCCTCACATGACCCATCTGGTCTACCCGGACCAGAACGGGTTTGTCCGGTCCCACAATACGTCCTTTCATTTGCGATGGCTATACTCAGTCTTGTATCACGCTGAGGCGAAAGACCTGCCTTGGGCTGCGCTTCTTTCAGTTGATCTGGAGAAAGCGTTTGATACGGTCAACTGGGAATTCCTTTTGGAGGTAATGCGAAAGATGGGGCTAGTTGTGGGCTGGTTGCAGTGGGTTCAGTTGCTATACACGCACCCGACGGCATGGGTCAAGACGGGTGGCATCATCTCCTCGGAATACACAATAACCCGTGGAACCCGCCAGGGGTGCCCACTATCCCCGCTGTTGTTCGCTCTGGCAGTGGAGCCACTGGCAGCACTCTTTCATGCGGGAGGTGGGGGACTGGGGATACCCCTGAATGGGAGACTATACACGATTTCCCTGTATGCAGATGATTTACTGATTTATCTTGTGGACGCTGTCCGGGGGGCGGACTCCGCCTTTGACTTGCTGGAGAAGTTTGGCAGCCTGTCCGGCTTGCGGGTGAATCACCGTAAGACGTACTTGTTCCCTGTGGCTGGCCGCTCCCCTAGAGCTGTGGATCTCACCGATGAGCACAACTGGACGTCGGCCTCATTTAGGTACCTGGGTATCCAGATCTACCACTCACTGGAGGATATGAGGGAGGGTAACTTGGGGAAGGCATTGCGCTCCCTGCGCTCAAGCGTGGCCTTTTGGAGTTCGTTGCGGCTGCTCTTGATGGCTAGGATCTCCCTGACCAAAATGGTCATGTTGCCCCGATTACTGTATTTTTTTGCCAATCTACCAGTCTTGATGCCTGCAGGCTGGTTTAAACTAGGGGTGGGCGGAATTTGCGGAATCGCGTTACGCAAAGCTCCGCGAAACGGTAAAAAATCTCCGCGAGCACGCAAAAGTTCCGCGAACACGCGGAATTGCTCGTTCCGCCCGTTCGCGATGCTTTTTCCTGTTCGCGAACGCTGTTTGCGTGCTCGGGAGAAATATCTCGCGAACACGCATTTTTGAAAGCGCGAACAAGCAAAAACTCCGCTGAAGTCGCGGGTCGCGGAATTTTGGCAATTTCGCGTTCTCCGCGGAACGCGAAATTACCCAAATTCCGCAAATTCCGCGAGCGGAACGGAATTTACCGCCCAGGCCTAGTTTAAACCACTGGATGTGCTGGTGCGGGACCTTATCTGGGTGGATAGAAGACGCAGGGTCGCACTGCGGACGCTGCAACGCACTATGGAGGAGAGAGGACTGGGGGTACCTGATTTTGAATTCTATCGGCTGACTGCACAGCTACAATGGCTGGCCCAGTGGCTGGAAGGAGTTAATCAGGAGGGCACATACCTGATGGAACCAGGCCAGAACCCTCGTTTTTTACTGGCCAAACTACTGAAACCGGCCACGAAGGTACCCTATACATCGACTCTACAAACCACTGCTTTAGGATGCTGGAGAACGTGCATGGGCCGACTCCCGATAGGTCCAAGATACACGCCGGTGCTGCCGTTGATTGAGCTCCCTCATGGAGATCCCCAAATGGTCCTTGGGGCGGAGCAACTGTCGGCCTGGACTGGGGCTGGGATAGACACAACAGGGGATTGTTTTCAGGGTGGATGTATGCTCCCTCTGGCAGAGCTGGTGGAGGGATATGGACTGCCTTCCGGCCAGTTCCTCTTGTATGAGACGCTGGTAAGGACGTTTGAGCAGCTGTGGGGCACAGGGAAAACCTGGTCTTAAACAGGCAAAACGAGGAGAAATGCTTTATTTCTCCTTGTTTTTGCTGTTTCCATGTGTGCTGCCTTGGGCAGCACAGATAGAAACAGCAAATTGCCTTTGATTGTTTATGTGCAGGAAGGTCCCTATTTTAAAAAAATACAGTTTTGCAACTTCTATGTGTGCTGCATTAAGCAGCACACATAGAAGCTACAAAACGGCATTTAATGATTGTTTATGTGCAGGAAGGGGGACCTTCCTGCACATAAACAATCTTCCCCTCAACACAGGCACCATTGCACTATGGTGCAAGGGTGCCTGAGTTGGTGCTAGGCAGCTAAAGTTAGCGCCAGCGCAGGGGGAAATGCACGGCTGCACCATATTGTTGTTCTTGGCTTAACGACACGCTTGGCCACTTTATTGTAAATATGCCCCTCAAAGTGCGATTTGAAGAGCAACTGATTTGCGGTAAAATCCTTGTACTAGTGAAGAGCTTTGAAACCCTCCAGCAGGGGAACTTCTATCTGAACTGAAAGGGGGGACACTAATATCACAATGCTTGTCTGTGGCCCCCTGAGGGCACTCAGATATCCAGCCAGTAGGCTGAGCGCCATGTTATATTTTCAGAAGCCTCGCCCAATAACTACACTCCACGCTGTTACTTGAAGGGTAAAAGCCCATTATATTAGGACAATGGTTGCAACAGTTCAATTTTAACAACAAACCATAAATGCAACTATATATCTTTTTATCTTAACCATAACTCATTCTCCCCATCCATCCTCAAACCATCTCACCTGTTTCACTACTCCCCTTTCACTCTGCAACCTCCACCATACCCCCATTCTCATCTTCACTTGCCCTCAAAACATCCTCTCTTCACTTTCTCTATTTGCTCATTGCATCCCGCCCCCGCCATCAGTCACCTGTGTACCTCCCCCAGAAGGGGTGGCTCTGCCCGTATGTGACTCACCACCCCTCCAAAGTTCCACCAACCAGGGAACTCCCGTAGGGCGGTTACCTGCCCCACCCAAACAGGTCCTGTGAACCTTTCACGTCCCTCAGTATTCCCTGCGAAATCAGATGGACTCATTCCATAATTTACTAATCACATCCTTCATTTCCATCATATAATATGCATTCCCCATCCGTGAAAGGTGCACCCCATCACCGCTGAACAGGAGTGGCTCCTCCAACTTGAGTCCCACATGGGCAACCACTTTTATACCTCTTGCCTGGAAGAAAATCCTCATAGCCCTATTCAATTTCCTGCATGCTTTCTCAATGGCTACATGTCTGACAGCCCCCCTCCACAATCTACGAGGCACAAACTCAGTCCATAGTAAGCATGTTCCAGCAAAATTCCTTTTTATCGCCTCCAAGTCCCTCTGCATGTGTTGCAGCAGTGTCAGTCCTGACAATCACACTAGGTCGTTTTCTCCTAAGTGTAAAACGAGGATATCTGGGTTGCCCCTCTGAGGTAACATCTTTGTCAACCATGGCAATAAAGCCCCCAACGCATCTTCCCTTTTTCCCCACCAAAAAACTTCGTGGTGGCTGCTCCTCAAACCCAGATTACATCCATACACCTGCTGGTCTGCATACTTGGCTGTCCAATGTACAAAAGAGTGTCCCACAATCCAGGTTCCCGTCTTGGTTCCTGGTCCTCTCACGCATCCTGTAGTATAAAGAAATTGTGATTAGCCCCAAAGAAGCAAACTTCCATTACACCCTTGCCAACTCATCCCCTACAGCCCTGCCCCTAGTTCCTGTCCCCCTATTTCCTCACATATTTCTCACAGCATCTGGACAGCCATCGTCCGATCTGGCGAACTTTGCCCCAGGACCATCTCAAACGTGTCCCTTCTGTAGCCGAGCCAATGCGGAAAGAATGTGTCCCAGAATCGGCTGGCTCCCTGCCCACCCTGCGTAGCGCCCTGCGCAATACCGCTAGTAACTGGAAAGCCATAAATCGCTCCCCTGACGCTTGGCAAAAACCCCCTGCTAGAGGCCGGCGCGGTCTTGACATGTACTCTTGCCATTCACGCACCGGGCACGCCTCACTGTACCCGCTCTCCCACAACCACACCCATCTTTCCCTGCCCACCTGGTCCGTCTTGGAGTGGCTCAACCAAATACCCAATCGTCCTTGGTCCAAGCGCACCTCCCAGTACAACACTCCCACTTGTCGTGGTGTCCCCAACAACTCTGAGACACGGAAAGCCCCAAAGAACATCCAAATCGTACATAGTCTAAATATTGACACCTCAACTGTGTTGTAACAACACTCTGGCAAAACCCCCAATAACTTCCTTAGCAACTCAAACGTGATGGCCTCTCTCAAGGCTCATCCCCTCCCCCTCGCTCCCGCCCCCAACCTTTCAGCATTCTACTCAAAATCTCATCCTTGGCGTGATCAAAACCGAGATATAACTTGCTGTAAAAAGCTATCCCAGCTAACTTTCCCGCTATTGTTGTCTGTGATAAACCTTTATCTATGCAACGTAAAACAAAACTCAAAACTCCCTGTTCCGCCTCTTGTCGTGTAATGCTCAGCGTAACTATGGCTTGACCCATAAACTCCCCAAATTCGGACCATGCCAGCCTGTAACTTCGTCGTGTGGATTCCACCAAGGACCTTTCGACCAGGGCTATCACTCTCACTCACCCCAGGCCCAGATGTCGTCCGGCAGTTCTGTCTTGCATTCCTCCGCTCCAGGCCCTAGTCCTCGTAATCGCTGCCACTGCGAACGAGACGAAGCATCCGCAACGTCATTGCTAGCCCCTAGGACATGTTTAGCACAAAAAACCACATTCAACCTCAGACACCTCAACATAAACCTGCGCAACAGCCTCAAGACCCTCAAGTCCTTCGCCTTCCGTCTGTTCACCAGTTCTACTACTGTCATGTTGTCCACATGGAATAGCACCGTCCGATTCTGCAGTTCATTACCCCACACTGCCAACGCCACTAGAAGCGGAAAAAACTCCAAGAATGCAATGCTCCGTCCTTGTCTAAACCAGTGTGCCGGCCACCTTTCCGCACACCAACGTCCATCCCAAAACAGTCCAAAGCCTAAGGCGCCTGCCGCATCCGAAAATATCTGAACCTGCCAGGCTGTGTTTTACTCCACAAAGTCCAAAGATACACTGTTAAATTCAGCCAAAAACGTCTGCCACACTCCTAAGTCTGCCCTGACTCCCATCGAGATCCTTACCCTGTGGTGTGGTAGTACTGCGCCCGACATGGCCATGCCGAGGCGCCTGCAAAACGTCCTCTCCGCTATCGCTGCTCTGCAAGCAAAATTCAGGAAACCAAGAAACTTCTGCACTGTTCTCAGCTCAACCTTCCTTTCACCCATTACTCGTAACAGAAAAGCCTGAATGTCATCCACTTTGTATTTAGGCAGCCGCGCCACCCAGTGCACTGAATCCAGTTCAATGCCCAGAAAAGTCAACCGGCAGCTGGGCCCGGCCGTTTTCTCCGGCGCCAAGAGGGCACTCCAAACGCCTGTGTCAGTCCCTCAAAATGATGCAATGCCCTCACGCAAACTCCGGAGTCTCCTTTCCCTACGAACAAAAAGTCATCCAGGTAATGTCACACCCCCTTGTGACCACTGCTCTTGATGAATACCCACTGCAGGAAGGTGCTGATCTTTTCAAAAAGTGCACAGGAAATCGCACACCCCATTGGCAAGACTTTGTCCACATGGATGGCACCCTCAAACTGCATCCTCAGTAGCGGAAAATGTATGGGCAGTAAACGAAGAACAGATGTGACATCACATTTCGCCATCTCTGCTCCCCGCCCACACACCCTCACCAAGCGCATGGCATCATCCACTGAGGCGTACAGCACCCACGAGTCTTCTTCTGCATGAAATTGTTGACTGATCCTCCTTCTGGCCATGATAGGTGGGGAATCATCCTGAACTCCCCAGGTTCCTTTTTAGGCACCACCCCTAGAGGTGATATTATCAAGTCCTCCAGGGGCCAATCTGTGAATGGGCCCGCCATCCTCACTTCTTGAACTTCCTTCTCTGGTTTTGCTGCTACCACCTTTGGCAATGCCTTGGCTGATTTCAAGATGTCCGCCCATCTACGCCCCTTTGGACTCTGATATCCTACCCTGAAGCCCTCGATGAAACCCCACTGTATCTGCAGAGCTGCCTCCCTGTCAGGGTAAATCGAGAGCCACTGGCCCATGGCCTCAATCTTAACTGGAATAGGGGCCCTTTGGCCCAGACTGTCCCCACCCATTAGTGGCCCTCCACTGTTCTGCTGGTGTGTCCAGGGCAAAGCACTGCGTGAGTGGGTGTCGCCCCCCGCATTTGGAGCATTTGTGCTTGAACTTACATGGGTGCCTGGAACAAAACCCCTTATTGAAGTTCCAGCATGTCCCGGTTGTGGCTCCTGTCTGTTTTGGTGGGACACCTGATCCACCTGCCCCGAAACTAGACCCTCCTGCCCCTTATTGAGCGGGACGCGCCTGAAAGGACTGATACGTCACTGGCAGGCCGCTGGTCGTATGCGTAGATGCCGAGGATTGTGTGGATGACATCCAGTGCATCCATAGCTCCTGATCCACCTCCCCCCAAGGTTTATCCGGATTGATGCTGACCCTGGCCCTAAATTCCTCGTCATAGCTCAGCCAGGTAAAACCCCCAAAATGTATCTGTGCCTTACTGATAATGTCCATGTACTTCAGTAAGGTAATCGCTTTGTCTAAATATTTCTCACAGTAAATGCTAGTGTAGATTAGGAATGCCGAGGTCCAGTTTTCCATGTTAATGGGTACCCTCGGCCTCCTCGTCAACTCTCACTCCTCCTCCTTTTATCCCTCTTTAGCCTGTATCTCTCTATGTAGTAATTTAAAGACGTCGACATATTCATGTTTCCATATCCTATTTTTTGTTTTGTCAGAGAGATGTGAACCCAGAGGCATCGCCAGCCCCATGTATGGCAGTTTTTTGTGGTGTTTGTCATTCGTTTTGTCCTCCTTCCCCTCATTCCCCTCCAATTTGTCCGTCTGGACACTCGCGACTACTAAGCGTTTTGCGCCCCCAATATCCTTGCCCACCGCAGGAGCCGCAGCTGCACCTGCTTTCGGCGCTAGGTCCCTTACTGTCCCTTCGCCTACACCCACCGACCGGAAGGATTTACCCTTCCCACCCTCATCACCCCCATCCCATGCCGTCCACCAGTCCCCATTACCTGAGAGTCCTCCTTGGACTTCCTTGTCCTTGCCCCGGCTGTTGGGCTTTCTCTGCCCCATTGGCTTCACCTTGTCCTTGGTCGCACTTGCCTCCTGTAAAACATCAACTCTCTTGGTTGCCTTCTCTGGTGCCCCCTAGCCCCCCGTGGCCCCTTCTTCTTCATCTCGCACTTCACCCTCTTCCCACTCATCACTCTCATCTTCATAATCCAGCACTATTTCAGCCTCATTCATCATTGGCCCCCAAACGTCATCCTGCACCACTCTCTTCTGTCCTTTCACACCCACACCACTCTTTCCGGCCCAAATCTTTGTCGTCTGGATCATTGTGCAATCCCTCGCTGGAGGGTAGGCCGCCGCGGACCCCACTGCTGCTTCCGGCCAGCGTCCCAGGGCCGTTGTGCGCCCCACTGGTGTCACCCCGCTCCTACCGGCCTCTCCTGACGGTTTTGCCTCCCCCAGGCTGCTCCAACCTGGGGGATCCCTTGCACCACCGGGCCTCACTGCTGTGCTGGCTGTCCCTTTCCCCTTTCCTGCATGCTGCTTGTCAGCGACCCACACCCACTTACTCCCTGCGATCTCATCCTCAGCTTCCTGCAATCCTCCCTCATCCACATTCCAAAGTTGGGGCCCCACCCCCGCCCGGGGGCTGCCAGCTCTGCCTGCTCCCCGGCCTCACACATGGATGCCCATCTCTCCTCTGTCCCCTGAATAATACGCCGCTGCTCTCTAATTATTTCTTCCAGGCCCAGACCCTCCCAACTGGGCAACAAAGGAGGAAAAGCCTCTCCCCAACCCCCCAACTGGGGAGCCTATGGCCCCCATCTCTTTGTCATTGGGCCCTGCAGTGGGAAGAGATACCTGGGCCCCCGCCCACCTAGACTTCTTAAAAATGGGGCACAGGCCTGACACTGGCTCACTTGCCTTGGTCCCAGGGAGAGGCCTCCACGTGAGGTCTATCGGGACGCTCTCTCCCTGGGGCTCGTGCTCCTTCGCTGACTTGCCAGCGCCTGTGCTTCGTGGCGCTGGCTCATGCATGCCCCCCCGACCACCTTCTCTGCATCGTCTTCAGCCTCAGGCAACCATGCGGGCAGGCTCTGCCTCCTGCCTCTGCGCTTGGCCGGTTGCATCTTTTGTTGTCCCCGCCCCCTGGCCGCGGACGATTTCTTGATGTGTGGTGGCTCGTCTCTGCATGCGGCTGCCACTCATGCAGATGCAGACCGCGGGTTTTGGACCTTGCCGACCCACGCTTGGTCGAAGGAGGTCCCGCCGGCCTGCCTACCCAGCACCCGCAGCGCGTCCCGCACTGCGTTGCTGTCGGGTGCCGACATCTCCTGTGGAGGGCCGCTAAGGTAGGCAGATAAACACCTTCTTGCTGCTAACCCCAGGGAACTAAGGGGGCCCTCGTTCAAAGTACCCCCCACTAGGCACTAACTAACCACTACCAGCTCACTAACTTTTCCCTACCCTACCTGGTGGTGCTAGGTGTCAGGAAGAGGCCAGATCCTCCTCTCCTGACACCTTTATAGCCCACCCCATTCCCACCCCCCAACTCCCTCCTTTGACACCCCTCCCACCTTGTCCTTCTGGCCTGTGCGAAGTGCCCCAGGGGAAGACTGGTCAGTGACCCTCGCTTCCCCCGGGGGCCAGCATTGTGTGACCTTGGCCCTCTACACCCTTCTTGCGCCTGACGCAAGTGCAGGTAGGGCCCAAC
This sequence comes from Calotriton arnoldi, assembly GCA_963921515.1. NCBI lineage: Eukaryota > Metazoa > Chordata > Amphibia > Caudata > Salamandridae > Calotriton > Calotriton arnoldi. The sequence continues at coordinate 215,504 of CAWUFW010002020.1, read as the reverse complement.
TTACCCCCTTCAGCAGAAGGAATGGACAAGTTGTAACTCATATATCTCCCTAAACTTCCGGGACATGATGTGCGTTGGGCCCGTAACAACCTGACAGAGTCTGTCAGCCATCTTTGATTTATTGTTGTGTGTTCTCCTAACTTTTCCCCACTTCTCGCCACAAGTGCACACCCACAAGGAATCAACGTTAATATTTTAAAGGCTTTAATTCAAGCAAACTTTAGTGCACAATAACTGTAACAAAATAATTGTAGAAATCAGTCTTATCAATGAAAATGAGAAAGCGCAGAATGTAACTATTATGAAAGCAGACAACAAATTATATGGTGCATTTTTGAGAAATCCCTCCATGAATAATCTTTAAGCATCAAAGGTTTTGCCATAATGAGGCTTCCATACTTTTATTGTGAACACACATTCATACCTGTACCTTATTTCTGTCGTCCAATCCCTGAGCCCATCTGCAAGAAGAGGCCAATTTGCACAAGTGACCTTGGAGTGACGTGGCTCAGCGCGCGCTGTTCTTGTCTGGAATGTCGTTTATGTCAGGCTCTCGCTCTTGGCGAGGACTGTGAACAGCTCATTTATAACATCCAAACGGTATATTTTGAGAAAAATAAACCTGATGTCAAGGGAGGGAGGGATGTAAGAATTTGCTTGCCATCTCATGTTAGAGCCTAGAACTCTAGTGCTTTGTCTTAAGCACTATGAAAGTGAATACCTTGATATCAGTAGAACACACAGAAACTCATAGGCATGAGTGAAGGCGTGTAGTATAACTGGCTGTTTTGTGTCAGGTGTTAGCCAAGACCCTTTGGGGCCTGTTTATGAGACCGTTTGGGTCGCTCTTGCACGGAACGTGGTGCAAGTGTTACGCAAACCTTAAAACAGATTTTTGAAGCCATGCAAAGCTTCTTTGCGTGGCTCTGAGTGGCTTCAAAATACTGGAGTAATGTAACGCACGTATAGAAAGAGGAATACAGCTCGGGGGGATTGTTTTTGTGCAGGAAGGTGCTCCTTCCTGCACAACAACAATCCTGCATGTAATGCAGGCACCCTTGCACCGTGGTGGAAGGGAGCCTGCATTGGCGCTAGGCTGCCAAAAGGGCACCAGCGTTGGGGGAAAGGACAGTGATGCGTCTTATTGCCTTAAATACGGCACATTCCTTCCATTTCCCTGTCATGCAGTGCAGGCCTCAAGGTGACTTGCCGCACTGCGCTGCGCTGCGTGACTTTCCCATAAATGAGCCCCTTTGTTTTCACTAAAAGTGTGCATGCACAACACACAGCATGTGACACAGGGTCAGTGGCTTACCTGACGGTGAGTGACAGCCTTCTGCTCCTGCACATTGTGCACATCTACACAACAAGCAGGGACTAATGGTGCAATGTGAGCTCTTTACATTCAAAATATGTTTCCTTTTAGACAATGCTTGTTTTACTAAGTGAGAGCTCGGCAGCTCCCCCAACGCTGCTATCAGGACACGTGTCTTCAACAAGAACCATTCCTAGACATAATAAGTACTGGCAAAGCCAAAAGGTCAGGAGGCAGCGCCAGTCCCGTGGCTTTACCAGTGCTTGTTTAATCTTGTGGATGGGAGTGTGAATAAACCTGGGATAGCCCATTGTGATGCAATGTTCTGTGGGAGCATGTACATTACTTCATAGTGTGGACTGTGGCTTTAACATATTAGTGCATCGGGGGGACTAGCAGCCAGGTAGCAACGCCAGCTCGCCAGGTGGCTCTGACAAGAGCGCAAGGAGACAGGTAAATTATTTCCACTGTGTACCGCTCAATTCCAAACAGGTCTTTCCTGATGAAATGAATGCACACTGGGCTGGAAGCCAACCGACTGGTCTCCGCACTTCACTTCCACTTGAGCGGTCAAAGCCGCTTTCCTTTGTATTTTTATTCCTGAAGTCCTTTTTACTCCATTATAAATTAAGGACTACAAGTACCAGCATGCAAGGAGAAAAACAAGACTGGGTGGATCTACTCGTGCATGGAATTGCAGATGCGGCTGGCAGGGAACGAGATTGGGGGGTGATCCAGCGCTAACAATAAAAATTATTCTCCTATATACTTCGGTCATCCAGGTGCAATTACTCCTTCAACACACACACTATATCCATATGACGGTGGGGCCCATAACACCGCATATACATTCACTTACTCATTTATTCCCTGGATTTCCTCCGACAATAACCTAGGAGAAAAACGATTCGCTGGAAGGAGACGGGATACCTCTTTTAACATGACATAATGTTCTCATTTGCTTTAAGGTATTCCGCTCATTGGTCGATGGACCAACTAGTAGGAATCAGTTGATGGTGATTAAGACCAGCTCAATCACAATAACTCTTTATCAATTTACTTTAATCATTGAGCTAAAGAATCACTGAGTCATTTGTTTAAAGAATAATAAAATTTATATAAAGTTTTGATGCAAGAAATGAGGTTAAACTTATTATTCAGATCATTACATTTATCATCAATATAAGAATAAATTGAAATTGCAATACATATCTATTAGACGGAAAAATAAGGTTATCATATTAGAACTCTAAAAGATCAATCTATCTGTCTTGGAAAACTCTAATAGTTCTAAATGAAAAATCTATCAGGAAAATTCTCCTAAAGCAGCATCTTATACTCAACTGGAAAATAAAAATAGCAGCAGCAGCATCAGCTCGTCAGCATCAGCAACCGCAACTTCACCCATCTACAGCATCTAACTTCTCCAGCATCTGCTCTCCAGCAACTCACTCTCCAGCAACTAACTCTCCAGCATCTCCAGCATCTCCAGCATCTCACTCTCCAGCATTCGCCCCTCCCACCAAGAGTAGGTCTTCTTATACCCTAATTCTAGCTTACAGAATAAAAATGTTGCATCTTCATGGCGTGATTCTTTCTCATTGGTCCCCTCAGGCCCATATACATTTTAATCAAACTTCCTAGTCTTAACTAGTTCCTTGTGGAATGTCCATGCTTGCATCGTTTCCCACAGTTCATGTCATTGCTCATCCGTTTCGATCAGTCCAATTTGTATCTTTTTCTGCTACATTTTAGATTCAACAGTTCCGTCCATTGATTCAGTTGGACTTCTCACGCTTCTTGCTGATCATCTTGGCACACATCTGCTCAGAAAGGTCACAATAGCCTTGACCATACTTCCATCTTAGCCTCTCAGCACCAGCACGTGATCATCCCTTTCCACAGCCTCTCTCCTCTATCACATGGTTCCCTGCTCATGCGTACTCTAGCATCTGGCGGCCATTTTATATTGCTGCTCGACAGGCCTAAGCGCACTATTTTCAAAGATAAACAAAATATTGTTAAAACAAAGAAATATAAACCCTTTCGTTTCCCTCCCGTCTTTCTACGTACCCCAATTAGGTATTACCTAGCAAAAAGCAACATATAAAGCTGTCCCTTACTTACCATCGCTTTATTTTGCAACTACACGTTTTATTTAAAAGCACGGATCATGCGTTTATTATTTAATTAGTACGCAAATATTATGTTATGTTAGACACGTAAACAATTATAAGTTGATTATTTTGCACACGGAATAGCGTGTTACCTTTAACCCTTAACATGTAACATACATTGTTGGTTATTTACTTAAACGAACATGTTTATTAATTATTTTACAAAAATTATTAGGAGGTTAAAAAATGTTCATTTACCCTGCTCCATCAACTCCCCCTTTGGTGATTTTTAATATCACCACAAAACCCAAGTTATACAATTTTCTCAGACAGCATATATCTTTTATCCGTTTGCTTTTGTTAATTTACACAACTGTATCCCTTTCAACTTGTCTCTTCGTTTTCTTGTACATGTTCTCTTTTATTTCTTCTAACTCTATTTCACCCATTTCTCTCTCTCTCTCCTTGTTTATCATGTTTTCTTTTTCTATTTTATTCTGTCTTCTTCTTCTCTTTATACATGTTATTGCAAGCTTCAGTACTAATATTATTATTATTATCACGGTTGCTATTATTATAACTTTCCCTATTATTAATCCACTCATTCTTGTTAACCAATTTATTACTGAAGAAAACCCTTTACCAAGTTTTCCAAAAGCACTTTCAACCTCCAGTGGAACGAGTTCTTTGTGCAAATTTGTAATATTTGTTATATACTTCTGTATATTTTTGCTTTTATCTGGAATGTAAGTGCAACAATGTTGGACTTTCAGCATTCCACAGACTCCGCCCTCTTTTGCCAAAAGAATGTCAAGGGCAAGTCGATTTTGCATCACCATAGCTCTCATGGCAACCATCTCGGTATTTACCATCAAGAACCCTCCAGCAGTATCTGTAGATAAACGATCTACCACTGTGGATAATTTCCGAATTCTAAATGCATTCAAAGATATTCCCACTGCTGGTATCAATGCACCAAAAATATCACCTACTATTTCTGAAAAACTTTCCCTTTTTCTACGTGTAAAGGTATTTATCATTTTGTGTGTTCCTTTTTCTTTTCTATCCATATGAAAAATCTTTGGAAAGACCAGGCCTAAGTAACATGACCCATACCAATGGTCCGGCAACCTATAATAAGCCCTATTTCCGCAAACATAATAGATCCCTGGAAATATTGGATCTTTTCCCCCTTTGAATCCCCATCCGCCTAAAATTTGATAATTGTCATGGCAAATGCTGGAACCCACAAAATAATTGTCATATCTTGTCTTATTTCTTCTAATGCACAACCTTCCCTGTTGGGGCCAATCCAGAGTCATAGCTGCATTTGTCTTTTTCTTGTCATGATTGTCTTCCTCAAACGCCCAAAGAGGTGTTTTTGTCTCTTCTATTACTTTTCTTTGAAATTTCACTCTTCTCTCTTCAACCATCTCTAAAAATACTTTTTCTTCCTTCTTTAACTCACAGGTAAGGTTGTACCTAATTATACTATCTAATGTTAAAATCTTATCCGCTAGAAAATATTCACCAAACATTTTTCCCTCTTTTATTTTGTTTAGCTCGGGAACTACAGAAACTTTCGCAAAAATCTTATTTATGTCAGTGTAATAATATTCTAATCTACCTGTTTTATAAAATAAACTTGCTAAGACACTACGGGGTCGATTCCGATTCGGGCCGGAAATTTCTCCGACCGAGCCGGACCCGGAGAGATTTCCGACCGAATCGGACCCGTGCAGTCCGACCGAACGAGTACGATGCGTCCGTATGTTATCGGACTCGAGTCGGTCGGACTCCCATTGAAGTCAATGGGAGCCGGTCGTACAACGCGTACGCGGGCTCCCATTGACTCAATGGGTGCGAGTTGGACAAGGGCGCCCCCTACAGCGGGTACGCGGCGAAGCGATTCACGCCGTACACGCACAGGTAGGGGGGACCCATGGGTCCCCCCTGTGTGCGACTCGCACGGCTACGCGTACAGGGGGGTCCGACACGGACCCCCAAAGTACGGCTCTGACAGCTCTTACGAGCCGGAGTGCGCGGCTCGGTCGGACTGCTCGCGGCGCGCATCGTACTTACCCGGCCGGGAAACGTCTCCATTGCGCGGTGCGAGTCGAGTCCGAGCGAGTCGGTCGGAGCGGTTCGAGCCGGGAGCGAGTCGGTCGGAGCGGTCGGGACGCCCGGACGAGTCGGTCGGCGATTTCGCATCGTACTCGCTCGGCCGGACCCGCGTACGGTTCGGTCGGGAAACAGGGCTCCGAATCGGATCCGGTAAAGCCGAATCCGATTCGGAGCCCTACCGGCCGAGATCGGAATCGGCCCCTACATGTTATTCCATACGTCAAAGGGAGGTGATGATAAGTCACACCCTCTGCTACAGATGCAGGCAACTGCATACAAACATAGCAATCTCTTACATCTATTGTTTCTACATACTCATATAATAATTTAGTAAAAACATTTTTAGAAAAATCTGTTATTGATTTGTCCTTGTGTAATTCTGCACTACTTTTTAATATAACTGGTTCTTGAGTGTTAGCTCCTTTTTCTTTCTCAGTGTTATTAGACGTTTCTACTACAGCTAAACTAATTGGAATAGTGATTGCTAAAACCACCCATGCTGTCATTAATAATCCTGTACAAAAGCAGCACATCTTGCACCATCTACTTAAAAACTCACATTTACATTTTCTATCTCTAGTATTCTCCATTTTGTTTTATAACCTTATTTATTTGTTTTCCAGAAAATTGTGTCACTACACCTCAGGAATGACTTATTTGCCACTTCTGTACTCCAATGTTTTGTCTTTGCTTGGTACTTTCTTTTAATTCTTTCTCAGAATTCTTTCTTTGTCAAATCCGGTAAAATTCGTCAGATCCAGTGTTTTGTCAAATCCGGTAGAAACTATTTAAACTTCTTCAGGTTTGTTGCACTTCACATTTTCCCATCAGGTTTCTTTGTTCTGGGTTCTCGTGAGTGTTCTTTTCTTCTTTGTTACTAGTCAAAGCAAGATACAACCATTCAGGCGATCTATACTTCGGATTTACCTTCTTTACTCTTTTTGTTTTCTGCAAGTGTTTTCCACCTTGTTTTTCTTGCTCTCTCTGACTTATTTCATTCACTTGTTCAGCACTTTTCCCATCTAACCTTATGATTCTGTATCTTAATTTTCTTACTTCGTTGGGCCAATTGTCTCCTTTTCTTGGCCTTTTTGCCTCACTTCCTTTTTCCTCTCTCTCTGTTTTCCAATTTCTTTTTCTTGACTCTAGTTTTTGGTTTCTTTCTTCTCCACTTTCTTCAGACTCCGTTTCAGTTCTTTCGTTATTGCCTCTTATTTTGAAACTTATAATGTCTTTTTCTTCCTCTACTTGTGGTTCTTTTCTTATCTTCCTTCGTTCACCTATTTCTGTCCCTCCTCGAGGTTCTTCCGAATTTGTGTAAGTTTTCCTTTCTGCTTCTAAATTTCCCTGTTCTCGTGTTTGACTATTTGTCCCTATTGCTCCTCGGGGATCTTCCGATTTTTCTAGCTTTTTGTTTGTAACTCTCCCTTCTTCATCTATTAATATTATCTCCGAAGGATTTTCACCACAACTTGTACTTGGTTGCTCACTGTTACTATCTTCTGGCTCAGTTTCTTCTCTTATGCTTTCAAAATTCCAATTTCTTTTTAGAATTTCTTCACAATCCGAATGATCTGTATCAGATTCTGAACTGGTATCTGATATTTCCAGATGTCGACTTACAGGTCGATCTTCAAGTTCTGGAACTTCAGCTATTTCCTCTACTTCTTCTGTTGTTGCACTTGTAGTTGGGTCTTCCAGATGTCGACTTGCAGGTCGATCTTCAAGTTCTGGCACCCTGTCTGTTTCTTCTTCTGCTTCTGATGCTGAACTGTTATCCAATATTTCCAGATGTCGACTCACTTGACGATCTTCAGGTTCTGGAACTCTGATGGTGTGACTGGCATGCACCCAGTGTTTCACTCCTGCACACTTGACTGCAGTGGTTGTCACCAGGATCACTTGTCGTGGTTCGTCCCAGCAAGGAACCAAACAGTTTCTTCTCCTGTGGACTTTTATGCGGACCCAATCTCCTGGATTCAAGTCGTGAGCTGGTTTTCTTTCAAGAGTGGTCGCATCCGGTCCAACCTGATGAAACACAGAACGCACCACATCAGCCAATCCTTTGCAATAATCCAGCACTAGATCATCAGTTATAGTCAGTAGTTTGTTGACAGGTACTTGTGCTTGTCTCATTGCTCGTCCCATAATTATTTCATGGGGACTGAGTCCAGTTTTCCTTTCCGGAATACTTCTGATTGTCATTAAAACTAATGGCAAGGCATCTGGCCATTTGAGTCCTGTAGCTTGACACATTTTTGCCTAACCTGTTCTTGATTGTTCCATTCACTTGCTCTACGATTCCAGAAGCCTCTGGTCTGTATGCACAATGCAGTTTCTGTTTAATACTAAGTGCTTCACAAATTAGTTTAACTAATTCATTTTGGAAATGTGTTCCTCTATCTGTTTCAATCGTGACTGGAAAACCATACCTCGGAATGAATTCTCGCAGCATAAGTTTTGCTACCGTTATTCCATCATTCCTTCTTGTTGGGTATGCTTCCACCCAACGGGAAAACAAACAGACGACCACTAGGACATACCTTAGTCTGTTGCAAGGTGGCATTTCAATAAAATCCATTTGCATTCTAGTGAAAGGACCTCCTTCTCGTCCTATTGTTCCTAGACTCACTACTGTTTTCCTTCCTGGATTTAACTGTTGACAAATAAGACATCTCTGACAAAGACTCTCAGCTATGGCTCTGAATTTTGGATTATACCATGTTTGTCTAAAAGTCTGATCATTGAATCTCTCCCAATATGGGCTTGTCCATGGTACATCCGTGCCATGTCAGAAATCATGCTATCAGGCATAACTGGTCTCTCATCTCTGTAAACCCAAACATCATTTTCTTCATGTTTTCTACATCCTGCTTTTATCCATGTATCTTTTTCCTCATCATCTGCAGCTTCCTGTAACTGTCTCACCTCATCCCATGTTTCAATAGAATTAGTAAAAAGCAAAGGACAAGAAATATGCTCTCTTTCCCGACTTTTGTTTAAAGAAACCACATTCTTTGCACAGTACTGTGCCATTTCGTCAGCATATTTATTACCAACAGTTATGTAGTCTTCCCCATTTTTATGTGCATTGCACTTCACAACAGCAATCTGTTTAGGCAGCTGTATCGCCTCAAGCAGCTTTTTCACAAAATCGCCATTTCTAATTGGCGTTCCTGCAGACGTCAAGAAACCCCTTTGTGACCAAATCTGACCAAAGTCGTGCACCACCCCAAAGCCGTACTGGCTATCTGTCACAATCGTAACCCATACATTTCTTCCCAACTTGCATGCTTGAATCAGAGCTACTAATTCTGCGACTTGGGCAGACCGTACCCCTTTCAGACAAGATGCTTCCATTACAGTTGCTACTGTGCAAACTGCATATGCTGCACTTAGAACTCCATCACTCGTTCTCAAACATGAGCCGTCCACAAACAGAATATAATCTGATTCTTTCAAAGGCTCATCTCGTATGTCAGACCTTGGTTTTGTACAGTATTCAAGCACATTCATGCAATCGTGATCTACTTCATCCATTTCAATCACACTCTCTTCATCTGGCAATGATGTCGAAGGATTCACATTCATACATCTGTCAATGGTCACATTATCTGCACTCAAAATTACTTTTTCATACCTAGTCAGCCGACTATGTGTCATGTATTGGGTTTTCGTTCTTGTCAAGAGAATTTCCACAGAATGGGGAACATATACTCTCAGTGGATATCCCATCACTATGCCTTCACTCTGTTCCAGACTCACACAAGTAGCAGCAACTGCTTTCAAACATCCAGGCAACGCTTTCGCTACAGGGTCTAAAACAGCTGAAAAATATGCAATGGGTCTTTTCATAGTTCCATGTCTCTGTACCAAAACTGAAAATGCACATCCATCTCTTTCACTGCAATACAGCTCAAAATCTTTCTCATAGTCAGGCATTCCTAATGCTGGAGCCTCACATAATTTCTTTTTCAGCTCTCTGAATGCTTTCATTTCTTCATCATTCATTTCAAAAGGATCTTTAACATCCTTCTTTGTCAGTTTTTGCAATGGTTTAGCAATCAGTGAAAAACCGCTTATCCATTGTCGACAATATCCAACCATTCCCAAAAACATTCTTACCTCTCTTTGTGTCATTGGAGCTCTCATTCCTTGAATGATTTTTATTCTTTCAGTCGTCACCTTTCGCACTCCTTTCTCAATTTTATGCCCTAAATACTGGACTTCTTGTTGACAAAACTGCAATTTTGAAGGGGACACTTTATGTCCTCTTTTTGCTAAATGATTCAGCAAATCAATTGTATCATTGACACATGCTTCTTTCGTTTTTGATGCCACCAGTAGGTCATCAATATACTGAACCATCACTGACTTTTCTGGCATTCTTAAATCTTCCAATGATTTCTTCAGAATCTGATTAAATATTGAGGGACTTTCTGTATACCCTTGAGGAATTCGGCACCATGCCAAAATACGCTCTCCAAACCTAAACGCAAATAATGGCTGGCTATCTGGATGCAATGGAATAGAAAAAATGCATGACATAAATCAATTACTGTGTACCATTCTGCTTCACGTGGAATCTGGTATAGAATCACAGCAGGGTTCGGTACTATTGGGCAACAAAGCACAACAATTTTATTTACCTTCCTCAAATCCTGTACAATTCTATATGTTCCGTTTGGCTTTTTCAGTCCCATTATTGGCGAATTACATGGACTGCTCATGATTTCTTTTAGAATCCCTTGTTCAATCATTTTATTTATTACTGGCGTTATTCCTTCAATTATTTCTGGTGTCAATTTATACTGGGGCGTATTTGGGTAACTCGTTCCCTCTTTCACTGTTATTTTAACGGGATCTACTCCTTTCATTAATCCTACATCTTCTCCTGTAAAGTCCCACACTTCTTCTTTCACTGTCTTTTTCAATTCAATTGGGATTTTCTCTGCATCAAATACAGGAAACAAACCATTTACTTCTGGTTCTAAATTCACCATTGTCATTTTATACAGCACATCCTCATCTGGAGTCTGAAATGCAATTCCGTCTGGGGTACAATAGATAGTGCAATTCATCTTGCACAATAAATCGCGTCCTAATAGGTTCACGGGACTACAATCGCATACCACAAATCGGTGCATTTCGCTAAATGGACCAATTCTTACCTCCACTAATTTAGTAAGAGGCGTTTTAATTTGCTGATTTGAAACTCCAACTACTTGGATATGTTCACCTGAGAGAGGAAGGTTTGGAATTTCCACTGACCTAACAGTAGAACGGGTAGCTCCAGTGTCAACAAGGAATGTTACATTTGCACCATTCACTTCTCCATCCACAAATGGACCAGACTGATCTACCTCTAGAGTTGCGCCAAGCACGCACTCTTCCCCCTCTCCTAGGCACCATCAGAAACTTTCATCAGTGTCATCCTCATCCTGTCGTAACCAATATTAAGAAATTGCAGCTGCACGCAGCAACTGTGTTACCTGTTCTCCTCCGTAGAATCCTGTTTCTGCACTGTATTTCTGTTGGTTAACACTCTTGGGAAGTGGTGGTTGTGGCACCTGACCTTGTTGAGTAACTACCTCACTCTGCACCTGTGAATTTAATGATTGATTTTCCACATTAGGTTTTGGAGGAAATTTACACTCGTTTCTCCAATGTCCTAACTTTCCGCAGTTGTGGCATGGCCACTTTTTCTTTGCCTCATCTATGCTCATTTGTCCTTTTCCTTTACCTATATTAGGTCGGGATCTAACCTGTCCTGTTTCATTACGAGTATTACTCAATTGAGCTTCTTGCTTCTCTGCAACTTTCACCTGTGCCCACATGGCCTTTTCTTTCAATTTGCGCTGTCTACTCTCAATATCATCACTGCAATACTTAGCATATCTCAAAACCTCATCCACTGTGCTATTCTGCCAACAAATCATATGCTGCTTAATCATTTCACTTATTTCTGGTTTCAAACCATACACAAACCTATATACAAAATGACTCATATCCTTCTCATTTAGTGTCTCATAACCACTGTACTGTTTGAAAACCAACAACAATCTCTCGTAGTACGCATGCACTGATTCTTTACTTTCCTGCGTTGTTCTGTCTATTTTTACCCAATCTGTTTCTTTAGGTGGAATCTTATTCTTCAAAAAGGTAATTACTTGGTCGTACTTCCTCATCACTTCTGGTCCTGGCGCTCCTGTTTTAGCGTCCCTTGGATATTCTACAGTTGGCCAATCAATAGTAATCTTACATTCTGTCCACAAATCAGCCGGCACTACTATATCAAACAATCCATCCAGATCTATCCACAACACCTTTGAAACCTTCACAAATCTTTCCACTTGTCTGTACCATTCTACTGGCTTCTCTCTCAACTTTGGGAAGTCATTTGTAAATGACAGTATATCCTGTCTGGTCCATGGAACATGCACATAACTTCCACCTGGAGTTTCTCTCATCGGGTACTCCCTTACAACTGGTTCCTTATCTGTCACTGCAAAAGCCAAAGATGCTTTATCTGTTGTTTTCTCATTCTTTTTCGACCATCTATTTCTCCATCTATCCACATCACCCCATTTTCTCAATAAAACAATTAACTCTTTTATTTGGGTCAGTCTTCCTGATGTGTTCAAATTCTCTATATCTTTCTCACAAAAATCTACTCTGTATGGTTTCTGCAATGTTCTCACTTTTACAAATTCCACTCCTAGTTCACTTGCTGTCTCTTCCAATTTGTCATGTAAATTTCTAGCTCTCCATGTAAGACTTTTGCACAAAAACATAATCTCATCATCCTGATAATTTTTTAATTTTTCTGTTCCAATTGTTCCTAAAATCAATTCTTCCATGTCTATTTTCAACCTAATTACATCTAATGGTTTCTCTTCCGTTTCTTTTGTTTTTAGCGCTTTCATCCATTCATTTAACTCATCTGGAGTCGGACCTACAGGCGTACTATTTAATTCTATCCAATTGCTACTTCTTTCTGGTGTCCCTGATGCAGACTCCGTCACCATAGGCATTCTCCTAATCTCATTCTCATTTATCGTCAAATTAGTAGGTGGGCTTGGTCTATAGGTACTAGCCAAATTGTGTGCACCTTCATTATTCAGCTCCATCCCTTCTCTTTTTCTTTGCAAATGTGAATTCATGGGAATCACTAAAGAACGTTCATCAATTTTCTGATTCTCAAAAATTGGCATTACTGGACCTATTGTTACTGGTACAGTTACAGCTTCCATATTCTTTGTCAATTCTCTTATTTTCTCAGTCAATTGTCTTGTCGTTTTTGCTAATTCAGTTGCATTGTCACTTTCTATCTCTTCATTTTGTGAAGTTTTTAATTGATCTTGTGACCTATTTGTCTCATCTCTTCGTTCGGGATTTTTATTCCTCCCCGTTTCCATTGGCGGTGCATTAGGTGTCACCACCACAGAAGTCTGTTGGTATGGAGGTGGGTTTCTGTTTAAAATATCTTCCAGCAATTCGTCATCTGTTTCACTACCACCATACACATACTTTTCTACCACTAAATGCTTCTTTTTCTCTGTACACTTTCTCTTTGCTTCTTCCTCAACTGTAAAAGCTGGAAACATACCTCCTGTCATGTTAGCACATCTCCAACGCTTTATTCTGTCCTCATGATTTACTCCCCATAACCTTCCAGGCACAAACTCATGATTCTTTAATCCTCTGAATCTCTCTCGCTCATACATCTCATCTTCCCATTCCGTTAAAGCTTCAAACTGTGTCGGTCTAGGTCTAGGTTCTAACATTGCCATCTTTTCTTTCTAGTTCCGTAATACAGCTACATTAAATGAACCATTCTCAGGGAAAGCCAATGCTCCATCATTCTTGGTATATTTTGTCCAATTTTTTAACCATATGCATGTATGATATCCATATTTCAGCATCATATGCGAAGCTGGTGATTTCGGAGGAGGAATTATTTGTCCCTCTCTAGTCACTACCTTTTTGTCTTTCTTAAAGAAATTCTTAACTTTCGTCATCCATGACGTTTTTTCTCTTCCATACTCATAATACGACATGATTCACAATCTCTTTTCTCCTCAAATGATCCGTAATTCAACACTGTTCTGTATGCGTTATTCCAACCATTACTAGCGCGACTCACACTAACACTCCAATCACAAACTTCCACGTCACTAGGCTATTCGACCAATCCTTGTGCGACTCACACCAAAGCTCCAATCAGAGCGATTTCTGTCTACCACGCTCTGTCCAATCCCAGCGCGACTCTTGTCTACGTCAGTTCTGCTCCTGTTTCCGTGTGACTAACGCACTGTCCAATCCCAGCGCGACTCTTGTTTATGTCACTTCTGCTCTTGACCCCTCCTTTACAAAATTTATCGGCAATTTCTTTTTCAACAATTCTTCGTTAGTTACAACATTTAAAACACATTTCCATTGTCTGATTCGCTAAACCGAAGAGATAGCTTTGACCATTTACACAAGAATTCTGTATTTTCCAGTAGGCAGCGCTTACCTCTACCCTACCACAGAATTTTCAGTTTCGCCGATAAAGTAGTACTACCCTCTACCTTACCCTTCTTTCAAGCAATCAGTAAAACCGTTTCTCTAGGGATAAAACACATGTGGAGACTATACTGCTCCTGAGAATTAAGGCCAGAGTTTCACAAGAAAACCGATCACTATTTCATTTACACACCTTTTATACGCAAAATGTCCCTATCATAACACAACCTGTGTTATCACCAAAATGAACTCAGACAATGCACAATTCCATGTGACTTCTCTTGCCACACGTGTTCCACTTCCTACTTCCCGGAAGCGTGAAAACTTACATATAACATAACGCGACTCAACAAAAAGTGTTAGACATGAACTTATCACTAGTCAATAATCAATAATCACCAAACTAATCTATAGAAACCATAACTCTGCTACCAAGAAATTTGATCCAGCGCTAACAATAAAAATTATTCTCCTATATACTTCGGTCATCCAGGTGCAATTACTCCTTCAACACACACACTATATCCATATGACGGTGGGGCCCATAACACCGCATATACATTCACTTACTCATTTATTCCCTGGATTTCCTCCGACAATAACCTAGGAGAAAAACGATTCGCTGGAAGGAGACGGGATACCTCTTTTAACATGACATAATGTTCTCATTTGCTTTAAGGTATTCCGCTCATTGGTCGATGGACCAACTAGTAGGAATCAGTTGATGGTGATTAAGACCAGCTCAATCACAATAACTCTTTATCAATTTACTTTAATCATTGAGCTAAAGAATCACTGAGTCATTTGTTTAAAGAATAATAAAATTTATATAAAGTTTTGATGCAAGAAATGAGGTTAAACTTATTATTCAGATCATTACATTTATCATCAATATAAGAATAAATTGAAATTGCAATACATATCTATTAGACGGAAAAATAAGGTTATCATATTAGAACTCTAAAAGATCAATCTATCTGTCTTGGAAAACTCTAATAGTTCTAAATGAAAAATCTATCAGGAAAATTCTTCTAAAGCAGCATCTTATACTCAACTGGAAAATAAAAATAGCAGCAGCAGCATCAGCTCGTCAGCATCAGCAACCGCAACTTCACCCATCTACAGCATCTAACTTCTCCAGCATCTGCTCTCCAGCAACTCACTCTCCAGCAACTAACTCTCCAGCATCTCCAGCATCTCACTCTCCAGCATTCGCCCCTCCCACCAAGAGTAGGTCTTCTTATACCCTAATTCTAGCTTACAGAATAAAAATGTTGCATCTTCATGGCGTGATTCTTTCTCATTGGTCCCCTCAGGCCCATATACATTTTAATCAAACTTCCTGGTCTTAACTAGTTCCTTGTGGAATGTCCATGCTTGCATCGTTTCCCACAGTTTATGTCATTGCTCATCCGTTTCGATCAGTCCAATTTGTATCTTTTTCTGCTACATTTTAGATTCAACAGTTCCGTCCATTGATTCAGTTGGACTTCTCACGCTTCTTGCTGATCATCTTGGCACACATCTGCTCAGAAAGGTCACAATAGCCTTGACCATACTTCCATCTTAGCCTCTCAGCACCAGCACGTGATCATCCCTTTCCACAGCCTCTCTCCTCTATCACATGGTTCCCTGCTCATGCGTACTCTAGAATCTGGCGGCCATTTTATATTGCTGCTCGACAGGCCTAAGCACACTATTTTCAAAGATAAACAAAATATTGTTAAAACAAAGAAATATAAACCCTTTCGTTTCCCTCCCGTCTTTCTACGTACCCCAATTAGGTATTACCTAGCAAAAAGCAACATATAAAGCTGTCCCTTACTTACGATCGCTTTATTTTGCAACTACACGTTTTATTTAAAAGCACGGATCATGCGTTTATTATTTAAATAGTACGCAAATATTATGTTATGTTAGACACGTAAACAATTATAAGTTGATTATTTTGCACACGGAATAGCGTGTTACCTTTAACCCTTAACATGTAACATACATTGTTGGTTATTTACTTAAACGAACATGTTTATTAATTATTTTACGAAAATTATTAGGAGGTTAAAATTTTTTCATTTACCCTGCTCCATCAGGGGCAGGGGGTACAAAATACAAACAACAAAAAACACTTACCTCCTCGCCGCGTTTCTCTCCTCAGTCATCCCTCATCGTCTCTCCGGCCGGAACCAGGAAGCACACAGGCTCCCTCCCCTCAGCCAATCACAATGCTGTAATGCAGCATTGTGATTGGTCTGAGCGCCGTGGCTCGGCGCTCAGACGGGGAATGAGAGGCTGTGCATGTTCCCCACCAGGCTGTGTAATGCAGCCTGGTGGGGAACATGCAAAGTGTGCAGGACTGTTTAGCCGGCCCAAGAGGGCCGGCCAAGCAGTCATGCACAGTTTGCAGTGCAGCAACCACTCCTCCTATCGGATGTCAAGGGAGCCTAGCCGAGCCCCGCCTCGCTCCACCTTGCTCACACTAGAAATAAAATGATAATATCAGAAATAACTTCTGTTATTATCATTTTCTTTTTTCTTTTACAGTGCTCCAAGAGCAGTGGGGCGACGCTCCTCCCCCTTAGCGGAGGAGCCGCTACTGTGGAATTGAAAAGGTTGAATTCCGTAGCCCCACGCATCGTCCTCTAAGAAGGAGCTGGCCCAGGTTTTAGGAGGGAGGGTGGTAAAAATTTGGCCTCTCTGTGAGTACCCCCGTTTCACACTGGCAAGTTGATTTTATAGGCTTCAGTCAAATACTCTTGGGGGGCAGAGGGGTCAGTTTGAAGCTGTAAGTGATATTTCAGGCAGTCCGCCAATTCCACAGTTTCTTCGGGAGAAGGGGGGCATTCTGAAACCAATCACGGGCCTCGCATCTCTGAAAGCGAGCCAATTTAATTCTAGAAACCGAAACCAATATTCCCCATTTTCACACAAGGTGTGGACTATACTAAGGGGTAGATTGGTGCACAGACAGAATATCGAGTTTCAAATGTCGCCATACACAAATATCGAGTTTCAAATATCGTGATACAGAAATATCAACAGGAAGAATATCGTGGTCAAGAATATCGACTTGCTGGTAAGAAATATCGTTTTTGAAAATATCGAAGTTGTTAATTTCGTTTGCAAAAATATAGTTGTTTAAAATATCGATGTTTTAATTAATGTTATGTATTTTAGTATGTATTTTAAAAGTATGTGATATATTTTTTGTATAAGAATTTGTTTTGTTTTTTAATAAATGTGTTAAATTTTTAGTATTTATTAATTTTATCTTAATTAAATTTTGCGTTTTTATGTTCTGTAGCGGGTTGTGGGTTTATAGGGGAATAGGGTGAGAAGTAAATTAATTATAATAAATTAATTATTTTTTATGTAGTAGTATTTATTTAATTTAGATTTTATAGTGTTAATTGTGGGGATTAATTTATTATTAATTAATAATTAATTGGCTGTTAATTTTTATTAATTAATTAATTGGCAATTATGTTAATTGTGTCATTTTTTTAGGAGCGGGGTGTGGGTTTATAGGGGAATAGGGTGGGAAGTAATTTAATTATAAAAATTAATTATAATTTTTTATGTATTAGTATTTATTTAATTTAGATTTTATAGTGTTAATTGTGGGAATTAATTTATTATTAATTATTAATTAATTGGCTGTTAATTATTAATTAATTGGCAATTATGTTAATTTTGTCGTTTTTTTAGGAGAGGGTTGTGGGTTTATAGGGGAATAGGGTGGGAAGTAATTTAATTATAATAAATGTATTCATATTTTTATTTATTAATATTTATTTAATTTATATTTTATAGTGTTAATTGTGGGAGTTATTTTATTATTAAATATTTATTAATTGGTTGTTAATTATTATTCATTAATTAATTTGTAATTAATTATGTTAATTGTGTCATTTTTTTAGGAGTGCGTGGTGGGGTTTATAGGAGAAATGGGTGGGAAGTAATTTATTTATAATTAATGCTAATTAATTAATCAAAATTAAAATATGCCAATTGTGTAATTAATTTTTGATGTAGGTTGTGGAGTTTATAGTGGTAAAGGGTGGGAAATAAATTATTTTAAATTAATTAATAAGTTGTTGTTAATTGATATTAATTTATTAATGTAAAAATAGTTATGGTTGTGTTTATTGGGGTAGAGGGTGGAAAGTAATTCATGTTTAATTAATTAATAATTAGTTGATTATTGATACTAATTTATCAATTGATAAATATTTATGGTAAGTGTTTATTGTTATTTTGTGTGTGTTTTATAGGGGTAACGTTTGGGGAGTAAATTAATTTTTATTTGTTTTAAAAGAAATTAAATTAATAATATTTGTTTAATTGATAATCAATTATGTTAATTATGGAGGTACATTTTTTTATAAATTTAAATGTGGGTTGTGAATTGTGTGGTGTTATAGGGTAGGAAATAAAAAATATTACATTTATGTAATAAATAATGTTTTTGTTTATAAAACATTTCTATTAAAAAATAGTTTTTGTATTAAAATTATTTTTGAATTTTTTAAAATATTCTTTCTAGGTATTTGTTAGATCTTTTTAACATTCTAATCTGTTTCTATCTTTTGTAATATTTAAAACTTTTATATATGTTTTATATTTTTGTTTTTAAAATCTTTTGTGTTGTTAATTTGTTTGTTTTTAATTTTGAACTGATTCAAGTGGAAATATTAATTTTTACCCCTTTGCTATCCAACACTTTCCCTACTGTTGCACCCACTGGAGTGGGAATATTAAGTTTTACCCCTCCGCTATCCAACACTTTCCCTACTGTTGCACTCACTGGAGTGGGAATAGTAATTTTTACCCCTACACTATCCAACACTTACCCTACTGTTGCACTCACTGGAGTGGGAATAGTAATTTGTACCCCTCCGCTATCCAACACTTTCCCTACTGTTGCACTCACTGGAGTGGGAATAGTAATTTTTACCCCTACACTATCCAACACTTACCCTACTGTTGCACTCACTGGAGTGGGAATAGTAATTTGTACCCCTCCGCTATCCAACACTTTCCCTACTGTTGCACTCACTGGAGTGGGAATAGTTATTTTTACCCCTCCGCTATCCCACACTTTCCCTACTGTTGCACTCTCTGGAGTGGGAATAGTAATTTTTACCTCTATGCTATCCAACACTTTCCCTACTGTTGCACTGAATGGAGTGCAACATGTAATTTCAAAGTCTATTAAATATTTTAATTTTTTCATTTATAATATAATTTTTTTATTAGATTTTATTTTATAAGTGTATGTAAATATATATATATATTTATTTGTAAATTTGTATATATTTATAAAATTATAAAATAAATTAAAATTAATAGTTTATTAATTGTTTTAAAGGAAATAGATATGTATATATTACATTTTATATATGTATGTTTAAATATTTTTTAAATTAAATTAATTTTATTATATTTGTTAAAATGTATATTAAATCTAAATAATTTTTTTAAAGTAAATTTTATTATTTAATATATTTTACATTAATTTTTATTGAAATAAAAAAATTGATATTTTGTACATCTATATTTTTACATCGATATTTTTGTATTTACATTTTTAAATATGGGATGTCGATATTTTTGACATTGATATTTTTGCATCGATATTTGTGTATGGGGATATTTTGGGAATCGATATTCTATCAGTGAACCGGGTAGATTTACGAGATTGTCACAGAGTGCAGCGCAGTCACCTTGCTGCATTGCACTGCGTGACAGGGAAGGGGCAGGAATGTGCCATATTTAAGGCAATACTGTGCATTCCAGCCTTTTGCCTTGCGCTGGCGAAGTTTTGGCAGCCTAGCACCATGGTAAAGGGGTGCCTCCGTTGCAGGCAAGATTGTTTTTGTGCAGGAAGGGGCACCTTCCTGCACAAAAACAATTCTGAAGGGCAAATTCCTTTTTCTATGTGTGCTGCAGAATGCGCCACACATAGACGGAGGAAAAAACGAGGAGAAATAAAGATATTTCTCCTCGTTACACTGCTCTGGGAAAATGTATCTTTTTGGTGCACTCCCAGGTTTACCAGTTCTTGTAAATCTGGGGCAGCATCAAAAGCCAGGGGCGTTGCGTGGGAACACCCACGCAGCGCCATTGGAACGCCTTCCAAGGGCGGAGTAAGGCAATGCAGCGATTTGCGCTGCCTTGCCTCTCTCCAGATTTGTGAAGCCCCTCAGGGCCATGCAAAGTGCCTTGTGCGGCTTGATAAATAGCCTTTAAGGTTTGCGGTGCTCTTGCACCACGTTGCGTGGGAACACCCACGCAGCGCCATTGGAACGCCTTCCAAGGGCGGAGTAAGGCAACGCAGCGATTTGCGCTGCCTTGCCTCTCTACAGATTTGTGAAGCCCCTCAGGACCATGCAAAGTGGCCTTGTGTGGCTTGATAAATAGCCTTTAAGGTTTGCGGTGCTCTTGCACCACGTTGCGTGGCACAAGGGCGCTGCAAACCGGCTAATAACTATACCCCTAAGTGTTTTTCATGGAGGAGCATTTTTCCTAAAGAAAGGGCCCAAAACAGATGCCTTTAAAATGCCTTTAATTTGCCAGTCCCACGCCTTAATGCAAGTGCCCTGCGAGGGCCTCTAAGGATTAGCACGGAATTAATTATCTGCGTTAATTCACAAACACAAATAGAGTAAAATGAAAAAAAGTTTCACAGCAGAAAAAGGGGAAATCTGCCCCTGTAGCCCTTGTTAAGCCATCACCCCACACAGGGAAGGGGGGGGGGGGTGGCGGGCACTGGGGGGGTTCGGAGTCTTAACTCATGTAGAACTATACGTCAAGGCTTGTGTTTTCCTTCTGTGTACCTTGGTTTCATGCTTCGCTGTTTATGTAGTGAGTTCAATATCCCCTCCCAAAATAAAGCGATTTATGTGGCTGGGTTTGCGCCCGTGGGATGACCGGACATGTATTCCATCTGCACCTCTACGGTTATTTTTTATTATAAATATAAATACTATGGGATGTGGGCGATACCCCCCACCGCCCCTTAGTGCCTGGAAACCAGCCTTTTGCCGTGAAGAGTGTTACTGTGAGAACATAGGATCTATTTTAAATATTTCCGAAATGTCTGCCGAGGCCGTATTAACAGCCACGGCCAATGTTATATGGAAAGTTTGGGACTCACCTTTTTTCGCGCTTCTTGCACTCATGCATCCAGTTAAGAAAATAAAGACATTTTGTATTTTCGGTCCATGTTTTTTTTCATAGAAAGTGTTTTTTTCATGAACCATCATTCTGTCAACCCTCCTGTGAAAAAGTGTGAATCGGTGCACTGTTTCGGCCTTACTACTTACACACGTGGGGTTGGGAAATAAGCAATTGAAAGTTTTTTAAAAATAATTTTTATCCTTATCAAAATATTTTTGTGATAAGTATTTCCTCCCAATAGAGCTCAAGTGACAATGTGGGATACTGGGGCACTTTTTCATTGTCGCTACAATCCATATGGTCGCGAATAGACACATATTAGAAGTACCTTTTATGTTCTTCTTTTCTTTTCTTAGAACATGCATTTCCACGGAATGTCTTCCTTTCCCCCGCGCTCCCTTTGAAAGGGGGGGTACTTCAATCAATCAATCAATCAATCACAGAATTTGTAGAGCGCACTACTTACCCGCGAGGGTCTCAAGGCGCTGGGGAGAGGGAAGGGGGGTGTTTGCACACTTGACACACCCTCACGGGTGCGCGCGATTCTGATGTTAAACACATTTCAAACTATCATTTTGCTACTTTTTCATTTTCACGAAGAGTCTTTAATTCCTCCCGTCCCGTGAAAATGGGGATACAGTTTCATTTTTCCCCACACCTACTAAGTTGTCCCCATCCCCCACCCAAAAAAGATTCCAGTGCCGTAGGGGCCTACAGACAGTAATAAAAATCCCCCCCCCCTTACCTCCGCCTCAGTGCTGGTTGGATAGATTCAGCGGGCCTTCAGGAGCACAGGGCTCCGGTGTCACTGCACCTAGTCTTCTAAACGCTCCTCTTAAGAAATCTTTTCGGCAGTGAAATCTAGCAGCATACTCTCTCCTTGACCCAGGAGATCCCTCCTTCTCAGGCTGTGTGTGGTCAAGCGCTGGATTCTTGAAAAGTTAAATCCTTGAGATACAGAATTCTTTTGTGACTCCTGTCAGTGCTTAATTTGTAAAAAAAATAAAGTGCAGGGCCCTTGTCGCCACCACCCATTGTCCCTGCCAGCGCTGCAAGTGCCGGCACCAACACAACTACAAACCATCACACTCCTACAGGTGTGACAATTCAGACTATTCCAGGCTCCCAAAGGTATAAGAATGGCTTGGGCGGCAGGTATTACTCATTTATAATATAAATTGAATTAATAAACAAATTTTGTTGTGCTCATCTCTATATTAGAAAGACAGCGCCACCACGTGGAAGACTGTCATAAGTGCCGGTCTTGGCAAATAGGTGAGGGTGCCAAACACCGGAAACCACCAGCTCAAATTAAGCACTGCAGTCCACGCTCTATCCATCTGTGCCCTGATGACTCCCCTCGCTTTAGAGAACGTACATCAATTTTACTGTCGGAAATGTTAAAACTCACGCTTAAATGCAAACCCGGCTCACCTGTCAATCAATCAATCAATCACAAGATTTGTAAAGCGCACTACTTACCCGCGAGGGTCTCAAGGCGCTGAGGGAGAGGAGGGGGGGTGTTGCCGCTACTGGTCGAATAGCCAGGTCTTGAGTCGTCTCCTGAAGGTCAGCAGGTCTTGGGTCTGTCGTAGGTTGAGGGGAAGAGTGTTCCAGATCTTGGCGGCGCTGTGAGAGAAGGATCTTCCTCCGGTGGTGGTTCTCCGGATGCACGGGACGGTGGCCAGGGAGAGGTCGGCGGAGCGGAGTTGACGGTTGGGAACGTAGAAGGAGAGTCGACTGTTGAGGTAGGCTGGGCCGGTTTTGTGGAGTGCCTTGTGTGCGTGGATCAGGAGTTTGAAGGAGATTCTCTTGTCGACCGGGAGCCAGTGCAGGTTTTTCAGGTGGGGGGTGATGTGGCTGTGGCGTGGAATGTCGAGGATCAGGCGTGCAGAGGCGTTTTGGATTCTTTGCAGTCGTTTGATGAGCTTGGTCGGGGCTCCTGCGTAGAGGGCGTTTCCGTAGTCGAGTCTGCTGCTGACGAGGGCCTGGGTGACTGGTCTTCTCGTGTCTGTCGGGATCCACCTGTAGATCTTGCGGAGCATGGGGAGGGTGTTGAAGCAGGAGGAGGAGACTGCGTTGACTTGCTTGGTCATGGTGAGCGTTGAGTCGAGGATGACTCCCAGGTTGCGTGCGTGGTCGGTTGGTGTCGGGGGTGCCCCTAGTGACGAGGGCCACCAGGAGTCGTCCCAGGCTGATGGGTTGGAGCCGAGGATGAGGATCTCCATCTTGTCTGTGTTCAGCTTAAGTCGGCTGCACTTCATCCAGTCGGCGACGGCTATCATTCCTTCGTGGAGGTTGGATTTGGCGGTGAGGGGGTCCTTGGTGAGGGAGAGGATCAGTTGAGTGTCGTCGGCGTAGGAGATTATGTTGAGGTCGTGCTGTCGGGCGATGCGTGCGAGTGGAGCCATGTAGATGTTGAACAGTGTTGAGCTGAGGGAAGATCCCTGGGGTACGCCGCAGATGATCTCGGAGGCTTCGGATCAGAATGGGGGGAGGCGGACGCTCTGGGTTCTGCCGGAAAGGAAGGAGGTGGTCCAATCCAGGGCCTTGTCTCGGATCCCTGCGTCGTGGAGGCGTGTGCGTAGTGTGCGGTGGCAGACAGTGTCGAAGGCGGCGGAGAGGTCCAGGAGGATGAGGGCCGCCGTCTCGCCGTTGTCCAGCAGGATCCTGATGTCGTCTGTGGCGGCGATGAGGCCGGTCTCGGTGCAGTGGTTGCTGCGGAATCCTGACTGGGAGGGGTCCAGGATGCTGTTATCTTCGAGGTAGCGGGTGAGCTGTCTGTTGACGATCTTCTCGATGACCTTAGCTGGGAATGGAAGCAGGGAGATGGGCCGGAAGTTCTTGAGGTCGCTCGGGTCCGCCTTGGATTTTTTGAGTAGGGCGTTGATCTCGGCGTGTTTCCAGCTCTCTGGGAAGGTCGCAGTCTCGAAGGAGAGGTTGATGACGTTGCGCAGGTGGGGTGCGATGGAGCTGCCGGCTTTGTTGAAGATGTGGTGTGGAAAATGGTCTGATGGGGAGCCGGAGTGGATTGTGCCCATGGTCTTGATTGTGTCCTCGGTGTTCAAGTTGACCCAGGCTGTCAGGGGGTCGTGGTCGATGGGGTGCGGCGGGTCTGATGTGCCGGGGCCTGTTGGGGTCGTCTGGGAGTCGAAGCTGTCGTGGATGTGGATTCCTGCCCCCCTTCAGTCCTGAATCTAGGATCCAGTCTCACGCCCCTGGTATCTGTAAGATCTTGAACTCTTCTATCCTCCCAGCATCTGTACCAGATTACTGGAAATTGGGCCACCCTACTCCGATTCTCAAGCAGAGCCATGTGGATCCTAATGTTCTAGCGAACTCCAGATCTACTCATTGCTCCAAGATGCTGCAAATGTATATCAACCTACAATTATCTGTGCTCCCCGAACCAATAATTTATTGGATTAAGCGCAGTTCTGTTTCCCCGCCGCCCATAGCACAGAGTCCATTCGCCTCTCAGTGTTGGAACACCTGAAACAAACTTTGGACAATGGAGGTGCAGACTTGTCGGCAGCTTTCGACACCATATCTCATCACATCCTCATCCAGAGGTTTAACATAAAGAGGTGTCGACGGGCCTGCCCATTGCTGGCTCTCCAATGTTCTCACAAATAGGTTGCAGTTGGTGTGCCTTCTCCTTCCTCCTCGGACCCCATTGCCCTTGAGTGGGGAGTCCCACAGGGGTCATCTTTGAGCCCTTCTCTGTTTAATATCTACACGACCCCTCTCGCAGTCCTGATCCGAGGTGTGGGTGCGAAGTGCTGTTGTGTGCAGAGGACACATAATTGATTGTGTCTCCGACTAATGATGACGCCTCATGCCAATGTAGATTCAGACAGTGTCTTATATCAGTCGCCTCCTAGATGAATGAAACCACCTTCAACCAGTGATACTCAAAGTACGGTCCCTTTTAATAATCCCCTACTGCTACCTACTTCAAGTAGGGAGTCAATGGATGCAAAGTTGGGACCAGTATTTATCCCAGAATGGGGAATGAAACATTCAGAGAAATAACTTGCAATACCTGGATCTGGGTGAAGCTGAGTGGAAGCTCCTGGTGATCTGCAGCTGAGTGGAAGCTCCTGGTGATCTGCAGCTGAGTGGAAGCTCCTGGTGATCTGTAGCTGAGTGGAAGCTCCTGGTGATCTGCAGCTGAGTGGAAGCACCTGGTGGTCTGAAGCTGAGTGGAAGTCCTCGATGATCTGGATGATCTGGATGAAGCTGAGTGAAAGATCCTGGTGATCTGGGTAAAGCTGAGTGAAAGCCCCTTGTGATCTGACGTTGAGCCGAAGCCCCTGGTGAACTGAAGCCGAGTGAAAGCCCCTGGTGATCTGAAGCTGAGTGAAAGCCCTTTGTGATCTGAAGCTGAGTGTAAGCCCATGGCGGTCTGAAGCTGAGTGAAAGCTCCAGGTGATATGCACCTGAGTGGAAGCTCCTGGAGGTCTGAAGCTACGTGAAAGCTCCTAGTAATCTGAAGCTGATTGGAAGCCCCTGGTGGTCTGAAGCTGAGTGGAAGCCCCTGGTGATCTTGATGACGCCGAGTGGAAGCCCCTGGTAATCTGGACATAGCTGAGTGAAAGTTCCTGGTGATCTGGGTCAAGCTGAGTGAAAGCCACTTGTGATCTGACGTTGAGCCGAAGCCCCTGGTGAACTGAAGCTGAGTGAAAGCCCCTGGTGGTCTGAAGCTGAGTGAAAGCTCCTGGTGATCTGAAGCTGAGTGAAAGCCCTTTGTCATCTGAAGCTGAGTGGAAGCCCATGGTGGTCTGAAGCTGAGTGGAAGCCCCTGGTGGTCTGAAGCTGAGTGGAAGCCCCTGGTGGACTGAAGCTAAGTGGAAGCCCCTGGTAATCTGTGTGAAGCTGAGTGGAAGACCCTGGTGATCTGGCTGAAGATGAGTGGAAGTCCCTGGTGATCTGGGAGAAGCTGAGTGAAAGTGCCTGGTGGTCTTGGTGAAGGTGACTGAAAACCCATGGTGATCTGGATGAAGCTGAGTGAAAGCTCCTGGTGATCTGAAGCTGAATGGAAGCCCTTGGTGATCTGAAGCTGAGTCAAAGCCCCTGGTGGTCTGAAGCTGAGTGAAAACCCATGGTGATCTACATGAAGCTGAGTGGAGGCCCCTAGTGACCCGGGTGAAGCTGAGTGAAAGCCCCTGGTGATCTGAAGCTGAGTGAAAGCCCCTGGTGGTCTTGGTGAAGCTGAGCGGAAGCCCCTGTTGGTCCTGGTGAAGCTGAGTGAAAGGCCCTGGTGGTCTGAAGCTGAGTGAAAGCCCCTGGTGTTCTTAAGCTGAGTGGAAGCCCCTGGTGATCTGAAACTGAGTGGAAGCCCTTGGTGCTCTGAAGCTGAGTGGAAGCTCCTGGTGATCAGAAGCTGAGTGGAAGCCACTGGTGATCTGAAGCTGAGTGAAAACCCATGGTTATCTACATAAAGCTGAGTGGAAGCCCATGGTGATCTGGGTGAAGCTGAGTGAAAACCCCTGGTGGTCTGAAGCTGAGTAAAAGCCCCAGGTGGT
This sequence comes from Calotriton arnoldi, assembly GCA_963921515.1. NCBI lineage: Eukaryota > Metazoa > Chordata > Amphibia > Caudata > Salamandridae > Calotriton > Calotriton arnoldi. The sequence continues at coordinate 188,733 of CAWUFW010002020.1, read as the reverse complement.
CTTGGTGAAGCTGAGTGAAAGCCCCTGGTGGTATGAAGCTGAGTGAAAGGCCCTGGTGATCTGCGTGAAGCTGAGTGAAAGCCCCTGGTGGTCTCGGTGAAGCTGAGTGAAAGCCCCTGGTGATCTTGATGAAGCTGAGTGAAAGTTCCTGATGATCTGAATGAAGCTGAGTGAAAGCCCCTTGTGGTCTGAAGTTGAGCGGAAGCCCCTGGTGAACTGAAGCTGAGTGAAAGCTCCTGGTGATCTGAAGCTGAGTGGAAGCTCCTGGTGGTCTGAAGCTGAGTAGAAGCCCCTGGTGGTCTGAAGCTGAGTGGAAGACTCTGGTGATCTGGATGAAGCTGAGCGGAAGCCCCTGGAAATCTGTGTGAAGCTGAGTGGAAGCCTCTGGTGATCTGGCTGAAAATGAGTGGAAGCCCCTGGTGGTCTGAAGCTGAGTGAAAACCTCTGGTGGTTTTGGTGAAGTTGAGTGAAAACCCATGGGGATCTAGATGAAGCTGAGTGAGAGCTCCTGGTGATCTGAAGCTGAATGGAAGCCGTTGATGATCTGAAGCTGAGTGGAAGCCCCTGGTGGTCTGAAGCTGAGTTAAAAGCCATGGTGATCTACACGAAGCTGAGTGGAGGCCCCTGGTGGGTTGAAGCTGATTGAAAGCCCCTGGTGATCTGCGTGTAGCTGAGTGAAAGCCCCTAATGGTCTCGGTGAATCTGAGTGAAAGCTCCTGGTGATCTGAAGCTGAGTGAAAGCCCCTGGTGGTCTGAAGCTGAGTGAAAGCCCCTGGTGATCTGAAGCTGAGTGAAAGCTCCTGGTGATCTGAGTGAAGCTGAGTGGAAGCCCCTGGTGGTCTGAAGCTGAGTGAAAACCCATGGTGATCTACATGAAGCTGAGTGGAAGCCGCTGGTGATCTGGGTGAAGCTGAGTGAAAATCCCTGGTGGTCTGAAGCTGAGTAAAAGCCCCTGGCATTCTTGGTGAAGCTCAGTGAAAGCCCCTGGTGGTATGAAGCTGCGTGAAAGGCCCTGGTGATCTGCGTGAAGCTGAGTGAAAGCCCCTGGTGGTCTCTGTGAAGCTGAGTGAAAGCCCCTGGTGATCTGAAGCTGAGTGAAAGCCACTGGTTGTCTGGGTGATGCTGAGTGAAAGCCCCTGGTTGTCTTGTTGAAGCTGAGTGAAAACCCCTGGTTGTCTGAAGCTGAGTGGAAGCCCCTGGTGATCTAGGTGATGCTAAGTGAAAGCTCCTGGTGGTCTGAAGCTGAGTAGAAGCCCCTGGTGGTCTGAAACTGAGTGGAAGACTCTGGTGATCTGGATGAAGCTGAGCGGAAGCCCCTGGAAATCTGTGTGAAGCTGAGTGGAAGCCTCTGGTGATCTGGCTGAAAATGAGTGGAAGCCCCTGGTGGTCTGAAGCTGAGTGAAAACCTCTGGTGGTTTTGGTGAAGTTGAGTGAAAACCCATGGGGATTTAGATGAAGCTGAGTGAGAGCTCCTGGTGATCTGAAGCTGAATGGAAGCCGTTGATGATCTGAAGCTGAGTGGAAGCCCCTGGTGGTCTGAAGCTGAGTTAAAACCCATGGTGATCTACACGAAGCTGAGTGGAGGCCCCTGGTGGGTTGAAGCTGATTGAAAGCCCCTGGTGATCTGCGTGTAGCTGAGTGAAAGCCCCTAATGGTCTCGGTGAATCTGAGTGAAAGCCCCTGGTGATCTGAAGCTGAGTGAAAGCCCCTGGTGGTCTGAAGCTGAGTGAAAGCCCCTGGTGATCTGAAGCTGAGTGAAAGCTCCTGGTGATCTGAAGCTGAGTGGAAGCCCCTGGTGATCTAAAGCTGAGTGGAAGCTCCTGGTGATCAGAAGCTGAGTGGAAGCCCCTGGTGATCTGGGTGAAGCTGAGTGAAAACCCTTGAATGTCTGAAGCTGAGTGGAAGCCCCTGGTGATCTGGCTGAAGCTGAGTGAAAGCCCCTAGTGAACTCGGTGAAGCTGAGTGAAAGCCCCTTGGGATCCAAAGCTGAATGAAAGCCCCTGGTGACGTGAAGCTGAGTGAAAGCCCCTGGTGATCTGGGTGAAGCTAAGTGAAAGCCCCTAGTGATCTGCGTGAAGCTGAGTGAAAGCCCCTGGTGGTTTCGGTAAAGCTGAGTGAAAGCCCCTGGTGGTCTTGGTGAATCTGAGTGAAAGCCCCTGGTGATCTGAAGCTGAGTGAAAGCCCCTGGTGGTCTTGGTGCAGCTGAGTGAACGTCCCTGGTGATCTGAAGTCGAGTGAAAGCCCCTGGTGATCATGGTGAAGCTGAGTGAAAGCCCCTGGTGATCTGAAGCGGAGTGAAAGCCCCTGGTGATCTGGGTGAAGCTGAGTGAAAGCCTCTGGTGATCTGGGTGAAGCTGAGTGTAAGCCTCTGGTGATCTGGGTGAAGCGAGTGAAAGCACCTGGTGGTCTTGGTGAATCTGAATGAAAGCCCCTGGCGATCTGGATGAAGCTGAGTGAAAGCCTCTGGTGATCTGGGTGAAGCTGAGTGAAAGCCCCTTGTGATCTGAAACTGAGTAATAGCCCCTGGTGATCTGGGTGAAGCTGAGTGAAAGTCCCTGGTGTTCTTGGTGAAGCTGAGTGGAAGCATCCTGGTGATCTGTGTGAAGCTGAGTGAAAGACCCTGGTGGTCTTGGTGAAGCTGAGAGGAAGCCCCTTGTGATCTAAACCTGAGTGAAAGACACTGGTGAATTGGGTGAAGTGAGTGAAAGCCTCTGGTGAACTGGGTGAAGCTGAGTGGAAGCCCCAGGTGATCCGGGTGAAGCTGAGTGAAAGCCTCTGGTGATCTGGGTGAAGCTGAGTGGAAGCCTCCTGTGATCTGGGTGAAGCGAGTGAAAGCACCTGGTGGTCTTGGTGAATTTAAGTGTAAGCCTCTGGTGATCTGGGTGAAGCGAGTGAAAACACCTGGTGGTCTTGGTGAATCTGAGTGAAACCCCTGGTGATCTGGATGCAGCTGAGTGAAAGCCTCTGGTGATCTGGGTAAAGCTGAGTAAAAGCCCCTGGGGGTCTTGGTGAAGCTGAGTGGAAGCTTCTGGTGATTTGTGTGAAGCTGAGTGAAAGCCCCTGGTGGTCTTTGTGAAGCTAAGAGGAAGCCCCTTGTAATCTGAAACTGAGTGAAAGCCACTGGTGAATTGGGTGAAGTTGAGTGAAAGCCTCTGGTGATCTGGGTGAAGCTGAGTGGAAGCCCCTGGTCATCTGGGTGAAGTTGAGTGAAAATCCCTGGTGGTCTGAAGCTGAGTAAAAGCCCCTGGTGGTCTTGGTGAAGCTGAGTGAAAGCCGCTGGTGGTATGAAGCTGAGTGAAAGGCCCTTGTGATCTGCGTGAAGCTGAGTGAAAGCCCCTGGTGATCTGAAGCTGAGTGAAAGCGCCTGGTGGTCTCGGTGAAGTTGAGTGAAAGCCCCTGGTGATCTGAAGCTGAGTGAAAGGCCCTGGTGGTCTTGGTGAAGCAGAGCGAAAGCCCCTAGTGATCGGAAGCTTAGTGAAAGCCCCCGGTGATCTGGGTGAAGCTGAGTGAAAGCCTCTGGTGATCTGGGTGAAGTTGAGTGAAAACCTCTGGTGATCTGGGTGAAGCTGAGTGGAAGCCCCTGGTCATCTGGGTGAAGCTGAGTGAAAATCCCTGGTGGTCTGAAGCTGAGTAAAAGCCAATGGTGGTCTTGGTGAAGCTGAGTGAAAGCCCCTGGTGGTATGAAGCTAAGTGAAAGGCCCTGGTGATCTGCGTGAAGCTGAGTGAAAACACCTGGTGGTCTTGGTGAATCTGAGTGAAACCCCCTGGTGATCTGGATGCAGCTGAGTGAAAGCCTCTGGTGATCTGGGTAAAGCCGAGTAAAAGCCCCTGGCGGTCTTGGTGAAGCTGAGTGGAAGCTTCTGGTGATTTGTGTGAAGCTGAGTGAAAGCCCCTGGTGGTCTTTGTGAAGCTAAGAGGAAGCCCCTTGTAATCTGAAACTGAGTGAAAGCCACTGGTGAATTGGGTGAAGTTGAGTGAAAGCCTCTGGTGATCTGGGTGAAGCTGAGTGGAAGCCCCTGGTCATCTGGGTGAAGCTGAGTGAAAATCCCTGGTGGTCTGAAGCTGAGTAAAAGCCCCTGGTGGTCTTGGTGAAGATGAGTGAAAGCCCCTGGTGGTATGAAGCTGAGTGAAAGGCCCTGGTGATCTGTGTGAAGCTGAGTGAAAGCCCCTGGTGAACTGAAGCTGAGTGAAAGCGCCTGGTGGTCTCGGTGAAGTTGAGTGAAAGCCCCTGTTGATCTGAAGCTGAGTGAAAGGCCCTGGTGGTCTTGGTGAAGCAGAGCGAAAGCCCCTAGTGATCCGAAGCTTAGTGAAAGCCCCTGGTGATCTGAAGCTGAGTGAAAGCCCCTGGTGGTCTGGGTGATGCTGAGTGAAAACCCCTGGTTGTCTGAAGCTGAAGAAAGTCCCTGGTGATCTGGATGAAGATGAGTGAAAGCCCCTGGTGGTCTTGATGAAGCTAAGTGAAAGCCTCTGGTGATCTGGGTGAAGCTGAGTGAAAGCCTCTGGTGATCTGGGTGAAGCTGAGTGTAAGCCTCTGGTGGTCTCGGTGAAGCTGAGTGTAAGCCCCTAGTGATCTGAAGTTGAGTGATCTGCAACTGAGTGAAAGCCCCTGGTGGTCTTGGTAAAGAAGAGTGGAAGCCTCTGACAATCTGCGTGAAGCTGAATTAAAGCCACTGGTGGTCTTGGTGAAGCTGAGCGGAAGCCCCTGTTGGTCCTGGTGAAGCTGAGTGAATGCCCCTGGTGATCTGGGTGAAGCTGAGTGAAAGACCCTTCTGATCCAAAGCTAAATCAAAGCTCCTGGTGACGTGAAGCTGAGTGGAAGCCCCTGGTTATCTGCATGAAGCTGAGTGGAAGCCCACGGTGATCTGGATGAAGCTGAGTGAAAACCCCTGGTTGTCTGAAGCTGAGTGGAAGCCCCTGGTGATCTGGCTGAAGCTGAGTGAAAGCCCCTGGTGAACTAGGTGAAGCTGAGTGAAAGCCCCTTGTGATCAAAAGCTGAATTAAAGCCCCTGGTGATGTGAAGTTGAGTGAAAGCCCCTGCTGATCTGAGTGGAGCTAAGTGAAATCCCCTAGTGATCTGCGTGAAGCTGAGTGAAAGCCCCTGGTGGTCTCGGCGAGGCTGAGTGAAAGCCCCTGGTGGTCTCAGTGAAGCTGAGTGAAAGCCCCTAGTGATCTGAAGCTGAGTGAAAGCCCCTGGTGGTCTTGTTGAAGCTGAGTGAAATCCCCTGGTGATCTGTAGCAGAGTGAAAGCCCCTGGTGGTCTTAGTGAAGCTGAGTGAAAGCCTCTGGTGATCTGGGTGAAGCTGAGTGAAAGCCTATGGTGATCTGTGTGAAGCTGAGTGTAATCCTCTGGTGACCCGGGTGAGGCGAGTGAAAGCACCTGGTGGTCTTGGTGAATCTGAGTGAAAGCCCCTGGTGATCTGGATGAAACTGAGTGAAAGCCCCTTGTGATCTGATACTGAGTGAATGCCCCTGGTGATCTGGGTGAAGCTGAGTGAAAGCCCTGGCAGTCTTGGTGAAGCTGAGTGGAAGCTTCTGGTGATCTGTGTGAAGCTGAGTGAAAGCCCCTGGTGGTCTTGGTGAAGCTGAGAGGAAGCCCCTTGTGATCTGAAACTGAGTGAAAGCCACTGGTGATCTGGGTGAAGCTGAGTGAAAGCCTCTGTGATCTGGGTGAAGCTGAGTGTAAGCCTTTGGTGACCTGGGTGAAGCGAGTGAAAGCACCTGGTGGTCTTGGTGAATTTGAGTGAAAGCCCCTGGTTATCTGGATGAAGCTCAGTGAAAGCCTCTGGTGATCTGGGTGAAGCTGAGTGAAAGCCCCTTGTGATCTGAAACTGAGTGAAAGCCCCTGGTGATCTGGGTGAAGCTGAGTGAAAGCCCCTAGTGATCTGGGTGAAGCTGAGCGAAAGCCCCTGGTGATCTGAGTGAAGCTGAGTGAAAGCCCCAGGTGGTCTGAAGCAGAGTGAAAGCCCCTGGTGATCAGGATGAAGCTGAATGGAAGCCCCTGGTGATATGGGTGAAACTGAGTGAAAGCTCCTAGGGATCTGGGTGAAGTTTAATGAAAACCCCCGGTGATCTGGGTGAAGCTGAGTGAAAGCCCCTTGTGATCCGAAGCTGAATGAAAGCCCCATGTGACGTGAAGCTGAGTGGAAGCCCCTGGTGATCTGCGTGAAGCTAAGTGAAAGCACCTGGTGGTCTTGGTGAAGCTGAGTTGGAGCCCCGTGTGGTCTTGTTGAAACTGAGTAAAATCCCCTAGTGATCTAGGTGAAGCTGAGTGAAAGCCCCTAGTGATTTGTGTGTAGCTGAGTGAGAGCCCCTGGTGGTCTTGGTGAAGCTGAGTGAAAGCCCCTGATGATCTGAAGCTTAGTGAAAGCCCCTTGTGATCTGAAGATGAGTGAAAGCCCCTGGTGATCTGGGTGGAGCTGAGTAAAAGCTCCTGGTGAACTGAAGCTGAGTGAAAGCTTTTCTTGATCTGTGTGAGGCTGAGTGAAAGCCCCTGGTGATCTTGGTGAAGATGAGTGAAAGCCCCTGGTGATCTGGGTGGAGCTGAGTAAAAGCTCCTGGTGAACTGAAGCTGAGTGAAAGCTTTTCTTGATCTGTGTGAGGCTGAGTGAAAGCCCCTGGTGATCTTGGTGAAGCTGAGTGAAATCCCCTGGTGGTCTTGGTGAAGCTGAGTCAAAGTCCCCCAGGGATCTGGCTGAAACTGAGTGAAAGCCTCTGGTGGTCTTGGTGAAGCTGAGTGAAAGCCTATGGTGATACTGGTGAAGCTAAGTGAAAGCCCCTGGTGATCTGGGGTGAAGCTCAGTGAAAGCCCCTGGTGATCTGATGCTGAGTGAAAGCCCCCGGTGGTATTGGTGAAGCTGAGTGAAAGCCCCGGCGATCTGGGTGAAGCTATGTGAAAGCCCTCCGGCGATCGGGGTCAAGCTGAGAGGAAGCCCCTTGTGATCCAAAGCTGAATGAAAGCCCCTTGTGAATTGAAGCTGAGTGGAAGCCCCTGGTGATCTTGGTGAAGCTGAGTGAAAGCCCCTGGTGATCTGAGTGAAGCTGAGTGAAAGCCCCTGGTGGTCTGAAGCAGAGTGAAAGCCCCTGGTGATCAGGATGAAGCTGAATGGAAGCCCCTGGTGATATGGGTGAAACTGAGTGAAAGACCCTGGTGGTTTTGGTGAAGCTGAGTGAAAGCCTCTGGTGATCTGGGTGATGCTAAAAGAAAGCCCCTTGTGATCTGAAACTGAGTGATAGCCACTGGTGATCTGGGTGAAGCTGAGTGAAAGACCCTGGTGGTCTTGGTGAAGCTGAGTGAAAACCCCTGGTTGTCTGAAGCTGAGTGGAAGCCCCTGGTGATCTAGGTGATGCTAAGTGAAAGCTCCTGGTGGTCTGAAGCTGAGTAGAAGCCCCTGGTGGTCTGAAACTGAGTGGAAGACTCTGGTGATCTGGATGAAGCTGAGCGGAAGCCCCTGGAAATCTGTGTGAAGCTGAGTGGAAGCCTCTGGTGATCTGGCTGAAAATGAGTGGAAGCCCCTGGTGGTCTGAAGCTGAGTGAAAACCTCTGGTGGTTTTGGTGAAGTTGAGTGAAAACCCATGGGGATTTAGATGAAGCTGAGTGAGAGCTCCTGGTGATCTGAAGCTGAATGGAAGCCGTTGATGATCTGAAGCTGAGTGGAAGCCCCTGGTGGTCTGAAGCTGAGTTAAAACCCATGGTGACCTACACGAAGCTGAGTGGAGGCCCCTGGTGGGTTGAAGCTGATTGAAAGCCCCTGGTGATCTGCGTGTAGCTGAGTGAAAGCCCCTAATGGTCTCGGTGAATCTGAGTGAAAGCCCCTGGTGATCTGAAGCTGAGTGAAAGCCCCTGGTGGTCTGAAGCTGAGTGAAAGCCCCTGGTGATCTGAAGCTGAGTGAAAGCTCCTGGTGATCTGAAGCTGAGTGGAAGCCCCTGGTGATCTAAAGCTGAGTGGAAGCTCCTGGTGATCAGAAGCTGAGTGGAAGCCCCTGGTGATCTGGGTGAAGCTGAGTGAAAACCCTTGAATGTCTGAAGCTGAGTGGAAGCCCCTGGTGATCTGGCTGAAGCTGAGTGAAAGCCCCTAGTGAACTCGGTGAAGCTGAGTGAAAGCCCCTTGGGATCCAAAGCTGAATGAAAGCCCCTGGTGACGTGAAGCTGAGTGAAAGCCCCTGGTGATCTGGGTGAAGCTAAGTGAAAGCCCCTAGTGATCTGCGTGAAGCTGAGTGAAAGCCCCTGGTGGTTTCGGTAAAGCTGAGTGAAAGCCCCTGGTGGTCTTGGTGAATCTGAGTGAAAGCCCCTGGTGATCTGAAGCTGAGTGAAAGCCCCTGGTGGTCTTGGTGCAGCTGAGTGAACGTCCCTGGTGATCTGAAGTCGAGTGAAAGCCCCTGGTGATCATGGTGAAGCTGAGTGAAAGCCCCTGGTGATCTGAAGCGGAGTGAAAGCCCCTGGTGATCTGGGTGAAGCTGAGTGAAAGCCTCTGGTGATCTGGGTGAAGCTGAGTGTAAGCCTCTGGTGATCTGGGTGAAGCGAGTGAAAGCACCTGGTGGTCTTGGTGAATCTGAATGAAAGCCCCTGGCGATCTGGATGAAGCTGAGTGAAAGCCTCTGGTGATCTGGGTGAAGCTGAGTGAAAGCCCCTTGTGATCTGAAACTGAGTAATAGCCCCTGGTGATCTGGGTGAAGCTGAGTGAAAGTCCCTGGTGTTCTTGGTGAAGCTGAGTGGAAGCATCCTGGTGATCTGTGTGAAGCTGAGTGAAAGACCCTGGTGGTCTTGGTGAAGCTGAGAGGAAGCCCCTTGTGATCTAAACCTGAGTGAAAGACACTGGTGAATTGGGTGAAGTGAGTGAAAGCCTCTGGTGAACTGGGTGAAGCTGAGTGGAAGCCCCAGGTGATCCGGGTGAAGCTGAGTGAAAGCCTCTGGTGATCTGGGTGAAGCTGAGTGGAAGCCTCCTGTGATCTGGGTGAAGCGAGTGAAAGCACCTGGTGGTCTTGGTGAATTTAAGTGTAAGCCTCTGGTGATCTGGGTGAAGCGAGTGAAAACACCTGGTGGTCTTGGTGAATCTGAGTGAAACCCCTGGTGATCTGGATGCAGCTGAGTGAAAGCCTCTGGTGATCTGGGTAAAGCTGAGTAAAAGCCCCTGGGGGTCTTGGTGAAGCTGAGTGGAAGCTTCTGGTGATTTGTGTGAAGCTGAGTGAAAGCCCCTGGTGGTCTTTGTGAAGCTAAGAGGAAGCCCCTTGTAATCTGAAACTGAGTGAAAGCCACTGGTGAATTGGGTGAAGTTGAGTGAAAGCCTCTGGTGATCTGGGTAAAGCTGAGTGGAAGCCCCTGGTCATCTGGGTGAAGTTGAGTGAAAATCCCTGGTGGTCTGAAGCTGAGTAAAAGCCCCTGGTGGTCTTGGTGAAGCTGAGTGAAAGCCGCTGGTGGTATGAAGCTGAGTGAAAGGCCCTTGTGATCTGCGTGAAGCTGAGTGAAAGCCCCTGGTGATCTGAAGCTGAGTGAAAGCGCCTGGTGGTCTCGGTGAAGTTGAGTGAAAGCCCCTGGTGATCTGAAGCTGAGTGAAAGGCCCTGGTGGTCTTGGTGAAGCAGAGCGAAAGCCCCTAGTGATCGGAAGCTTAGTGAAAGCCCCCGGTGATCTGGGTGAAGCTGAGTGAAAGCCTCTGGTGATCTGGGTGAAGTTGAGTGAAAACCTCTGGTGATCTGGGTGAAGCTGAGTGGAAGCCCCTGGTCATCTGGGTGAAGCTGAGTGAAAATCCCTGGTGGTCTGAAGCTGAGTAAAAGCCAATGGTGGTCTTGGTGAAGCTGAGTGAAAGCCCCTGGTGGTATGAAGCTAAGTGAAAGGCCCTGGTGATCTGCGTGAAGCTGAGTGAAAGCCCCTGGTGATCTGAAGCTGAGTGAAAGGCCCTGGTGGTCTTGGTGAAGCAGAGCGAAAGCCCAGAGTGATCGGAAGCTTAGTGAAAGCCCCTGGTGATCTGAAGCTGAGTGAAAGCCCCTGGTGGTCTTGGTGAAGCTGAGCGGAAGCCCCTGTTGGTCCTGGTGAAGCTGAGTGAAAGCCCCTTCTGATCCAAAGCTGAATGAAAGCTCCTGGAGACGTGAAGCTGAGTGGAAGCCCCTGGTTATCTGAGTGAAGCTGAGTGGAAGCCCCTGGTGATCTGGGTGAAGCTGGGTGAAAACCCTTGATTGTCTGAAGCTGAGTGGAAGCCCCTGGTGATCTGGCTGAAGCTGAGTGAAAGCCCCTGGTGAGCTGGGTGCAGCTGAGTGAAAGCCCCTTGTGATCCAAAGCTGAATGAAAGCCCCTGGTGACGTGAAGCTGAGTGAAAACCCCTGGTGATCTGGGTGAAGCTAAGTGAAAGCCCCTAGTGATCTGCGTGAAGCTGAGTGAAGCCCCTGGTGGTCTCGGTGAAGCTGAGTGAAAGCCCCTGTTGGTCTTGGTGAATCTGAGTGAAAGCCCCTAGTGATCTGAAGCTGAGTGAAAGCCCCTGGTAGTCTTGGTGCAGCTGAGTGGAAGCCTCCGGTGATCTGGGTGAAGCGAGTGAAAGCAGTACCTGGTGGTCTTGGTGAATTTGAGTGTAAGCCTCCGGTGATCTGGGTGAAGCGAGTGAAAGCAGCACCTGGTGGTCTTGGTGAAGCTGAGAGGAAGCCCCTTGTGATCTAAAACTGAGTGAAAACCACTGGTGAATTGGGTGAAGTGAGTGAAAGCCTCTGGTGATCTGGGTGAAGCTGAGTGGAAGCCCCTGGTGATCTGGGTGAAGCTGAGTGAAAGCCTCTGGTGATCTGCGTGAAGCTGAGTGGAAGCCTCCGGTGATCTGGGTGAAGCGAGTGAAAGCAGCACCTGGTGGTCTTGGTGAATTTGTGTGTAAGCCTCTGGTGATCTGGGTGAAGCGAGTGAAAACACCTGGTGGTCTTGGTGAATCTGAGTGAAACCCCCTGGTGATCTGGATGCAGCTGAGTGAAAGCCTCTGGTGATCTGGGCAAAGCCGAGTAAAAGCCCCTGGCGGTCTTGGTGAAGCTGAGTGGAAGCTTCTGGTGATTTGTGTGAAGCTGAGTGAAAGCCCCTGGTGGTCTTTGTGAAGCTAAGAGGAAGCCCCTTGTAATCTGAAACTGAGTGAAAGCCACTGGTGAATTGGGTGAAGTTGAGTGAAAGCCTCTGGTGATCTGGGTGAAGCTGAGTGGAAGCCCCTGGTCATCTGGGTGAAGCTGAGTGAAAATCCCTGGTGGTCTGAAGCTGAGTAAAAGCCCCTGGTGGTCTTGGTGAAGATGAGTGAAAGCCCCTGGTGGTATGAAGCTGAGTGAAAGGCCCTGGTGATCTGTGTGAAGCTGAGTGAAAGCCCCTGGTGAACTGAAGCTGAGTGAAAGCGCCTGGTGGTCTCGGTGAAGTTGAGTGAAAGCCCCTGGTGATCTGAAGCTGAGTGAAAGGCCCTGGTGGTCTTGGTGAAGCAGAGCGAAAGCCCCTAGTGATCCGAAGCTTAGTGAAAGCCCCTGGTGATCTGAAGCTGAGTGAAAGCCCCTGGTGGTCTGGGTGATGCTGAGTGAAAGCCCCTGGTTGTCTGAAGCTGAAGAAAGTCCCTGGTGATCTGGATGAAGATGAGTGAAAGCCCCTGGTGGTCTTGATGAAGCTAAGTGAAAGCCTCTGGTGATCTGGGTGAAGCTGAGTGAAAGCCTCTGGTGATCTGGGTGAAGCTGAGTGTAAGCCTCTGGTGGTCTCGGTGAAGCTGAGTGTAAGCCCCTAGTGATCTGAAGTTGAGTGATCTGCAACTGAGTGAAAGACCCTGGTGGTCTTGGTAAAGAAGAGTGGAAGCCTCTGACAATCTGCGTGAAGCTGAATTAAAGCCACTGGTGGTCTTGGTGAAGCTGAGCGGAAGCCCCTGTTGGTCCTGGTGAAGCTGAGTGAATGCCCATGGTGATCTGGGTGAAACTGAGTGAAAGACCCTTCTGATCCAAAGCTAAATCAAAGCTCCTGGTGACGTGAAGCTGAGTGGAAGCCCCTGGTTATCTGCATGAAGTTGAGTGGAAGCCCACGGTGATCTGGATGAAGCTGAGTGAAAACCCCTGGTTGTCTGAAGCTGAGTGGAAGCCCCTGGTGATCTGGCTGAAGCTGAGTGAAAGCCCCTGGTGAACTAGGTGAAGCTGAGTGAAAGCCCCTTGTGATCAAAAACTGAATTAAAGCCCCTGGTGATGTGAAGTTGAGTGAAAGCCCCTGCTGATCTGAGTGGAGCTAAGTGAAATCCCCTAGTGATCTGCGTGAAGCTGAGTGAAAGCCCCTGGTGTTCTCGGCGAGGCTGAGTGAAAGCCCCTGGTGGTCTCAGTGAAGCTGAGTGAAAGCCCCTAGTGATCTGAAGCTGAGTGAAAGCCCCTGGTGGTCTTGTTGAAGCTGAGTGAAATCCCCTGGTGATCTGTAGCAGAGTGAAAGCCCCTGGTGGTCTTAGTGAAGCTGAGTGAAAGCCTCTGGTGATCTGGGTGAAGCTGAGTGAAAGCCTATGGTGATCTGTGTGAAGCTGAGTGTAATCCTCTGGTGACCAGGGTGAGGCGAGTGAAAGCACCTGGTGGTCTTGGTGAATCTGAGTGAAAGCCCCTGGTGATCTGGATGAAACTGAGTGAAAGCCCCTTGTGATCTGATACTGAGTGAATGCCCCTGGTGATCTGGGTGAAGCTGAGTGAAAGCCCTGGCAGTCTTGGTGAAGCTGAGTGGAAGCTTCTGGTGATCTGTGTGAAGGTGAGTGAAAGCCCCTGGTGGTCTTGGTGAAGCTGAGAGGAAGCCCCTTGTGATCTGAAACTGAGTGAAAGCCACTGGTGATCTGGGTGAAGCTGAGTGAAAGCCTCTGTGATCTGGGTGAAGCTGAGTGTAAGCCTTTGGTGACCTGGGTGAAGCGAGTGAAAGCACCTGGGGGTCTTGGTGAATTTGAGTGAAAGCCCCTGGTTATCTGGATGAAGCTCAGTGAAAGCCTCTGGTGATCTGGGTGAAGCTGAGTGAAAGCCCCTTGTGATCTGAAACTGAGTGAAAGCCCCTGGTGATCTGGGTGAAGCTGAGTGAAAGCCCCTAGTGATCTGGGTGAAGCTGAGCGAAAGCCCCTGGTGATCTGAGTGAAGCTGAGTGAAAGCCCCAGGTGGTCTGAAGCAGAGTGAAAGCCCCTGGTGATCAGGATGAAGCTGAATGGAAGCCCCTGGTGATATGGGTGAAACTGAGTGAAAGCTCCTAGGGATCTGGGTGAAGTTTAATGAAAACCCCCGGTGATCTGGGTGAAGCTGAGTGAAAGCCCCTTGTGATCCGAAGCTGAATGAAAGCCCCATGTGACGTGAAGCTGAGTGGAAGCCCCTGGTGATCTGCGTGAAGCTGAGTGAAAGCACCTGGTGGTCTTGGTGAAGCTGAGTGGAAGCCCCGTGTGGTCTTGTTGAAACTGAGTAAAATCCCTAGTGATCTAGGTGAAGCTGAGTGAAAGCCCTAGTGATCTGTGTGTAGCTGAGTGAGAGCCCCTGGTGGTCTTGGTGAAGCTGAGTGAAAGCCCCTGATGATCTGAAGCTTAGTGAAAGCCCCTTGTGATCTGAATATGAGTGAAAGCCCCTGGTGATCTGGGTGGAGCTGAGTAAAAGCTCCTGGTGAACTGAAGCTGAGTGAAAGCTTTTCTTGATCTGTGTGAGGCTGAGTGAAAGCCCCTGGTGATCTTGGTGAAGATGAGTGAAAGCCCCTGGTGATCTGGGTGAAGCTGAGTAAAAGCTCCTGGTGAACTGAAGTTGAGTGAAAGCTTTTCTTGATCTGTGTGAGGCTGAGTGAAAGCCCCTGGTGATCTTGGTGAAGCTGAGTGAAATCCCCTGGTGGTCTTGGTGAAGCTGAGTCAAAGTCCCCCAGGGATCTGGCTGAAACTGAGTGAAAGCCTCTGGTGGTCTTGGTGAAGCTGAGTGAAAGCCTATGGTGATACTGGTGAAGCTAAGTGAAAGCCCCTGGTGATCTGGGGTGAAGCTCAGTGAAAGCCCCTGGTGATCTGATGCTGAGTGAAAGCCCCGGTGGTATTGGTGAAGCTGAGTGAAAGCCCCGGCGATCTGGGTGAAGCTATGTGAAAGCCCTCCGGCGATCGGGGTCAAGCTGAGAGGAAGCCCCTTGTGATCCAAAGCTGAATGAAAGCCCCTTGTGAATTGAAGCTGAGTGGAAGCCCCTGGTGATCTCGGTGAAGCTGAGTGAAAGCCCCTGGTGATCTGAGTGAAGCTGAGTGAAAGCCCCTGGTGGTCTGAAGCAGAGTGAAAGCCCCTGGTGATCAGGATGAAGCTGAATGGAAGCCCCTGGTGATATGGGTGAAACTGAGTGAAAGACCCTGGTGGTTTTGGTGAAGCTGAGTGAAAGCCTCTGGTGATCTGGGTGATGCTAAAAGAAAGCCCCTTGTGATCTGAAACTGAGTGAAAGCCACTGGTGATCTGGGTGAAGCTGAGTGAAAGACCCTGGTGGTCTTGGTGAAGCTGAGTGAAAACCCCTGGTTGTCTGAAGCTGAGTGGAAGCCCCTGGTGATCTAGGTGATGCTAAGTGAAAGCTCCTGGTGGTCTGAAGCTGAGTGAAAGCTTTTCTTGATCTGTGTGAGGCTGAGTGAAAGCCCCTGGTGATCTTGGTGAAGCTGAGTGAAATCCCCTGGTGGTCTTGGTGAAGCTGAGTCAAAGTCCCCCAGGGATCTGGCTGAAACTGAGTGAAAGCCTCTGGTGGTCTTGGTGAAGCTGAGTGAAAGCCTATGGTGATACTGGTGAAGCTAAGTGAAAGCCCCTGGTGATCTGGGGTGAAGCTCAGTGAAAGCCCCTGGTGATCTGATGCTGAGTGAAAGCCCCGGTGGTATTGGTGAAGCTGAGTGAAAGCCCCCGGCGATCTGGGTGAAGCTATGTGAAAGCCCTCCGGCGATCGGGGTCAAGCTGAGAGGAAGCCCCTTGTGATCCAAAGCTGAATGAAAGCCCCTTGTGAATTGAAGCTGAGTGGAAGCCCCTGGTGATCTCGGTGAAGCTGAGTGAAAGCCCTGGTGATCTGAGTGAAGCTGAGTGAAAGCCCCTGGTGGTCTGAAGCAGAGTGAAAGCCCCTGGTGATCAGGATGAAGCTGAATGGAAGCCCCTGGTGATATGGGTGAAACTGAGTGAAAGACCCTGGTGGTTTTGGTGAAGCTGAGTGAAAGCCTCTGGTGATCTGGGTGATGCTAAAAGAAAGCCCCTTGTGATCTGAAACTGAGTGAAAGCCACTGGTGATCTGGGTGAAGCTGAGAGAAAGACCCTGGTGGTCTTGGTGAAGCTGAGTGAAAACCCCTGGTTGTCTGAAGCTGAGTGGAAGCCCCTGGTGATCTAGGTGATGCTAAGTGAAAGCTCCTGGTGGTCTGAAGCTGAGTAGAAGCCCCTGGTGGTCTGAAGCTGAGTGGAAGACTCTGGTGATCTGGATGAAGCTGAGCGGAAGCCCCTGGAAATCTGTGTGAAGCTGAGTGGAAGCCTCTGGTGATCTGGCTGAAAATGAGTGGAAGCCCCTGGTGGTCTGAAGCTGAGTGAAAACCTCTGGTGGTTTTGGTGAAGTTGAGTGAAAACCCATGGGGATTTAGATGAAGCTGAGTGAGAGCTCCTGGTGATCTGAAGCTGAATGGAAGCCGTTGATGATCTGAAGCTGAGTGGAAGCCCCTGGTGGTCTGAAGCTGAGTTAAAACCCATGGTGATCTACACGAAGCTGAGTGGAGGCCCCTGGTGGGTTGAAGCTGATTGAAAGCCCCTGGTGATCTGCGTGTAGCTGAGTGAAAGCCCCTAATGGTCTCGGTGAATCTGAGTGAAAGCCCCTGGTGATCTGAAGCTGAGTGAAAGCCCCTGGTGGTCTGAAGCTGAGTGAAAGCCCCTGGTGATCTGAAGCTGAGTGAAAGCTCCTGGTGATCTGAAGCTGAGTGGAAGCCCCTGGTGATCTAAAGCTGAGTGGAAGCTCCTGGTGATCAGAAGCTGAGTTGAAGCCCCTGGTGATCTGGGTGAAGCTGAGTGAAAACCCTTGAATGTCTGAAGCTGAGTGGAAGCCCCTGGTGATCTGGCTGAAGCTGAGTGAAAGCCCCTAGTGAACTCGGTGAAGCTGAGTGAAAGCCCCTTGGGATCCAAAGCTGAATGAAAGCCCCTGGTGACGTGAAGCTGAGTGAAAGCCCCTGGTGATCTGGGTGAAGCTAAGTGAAAGCCCCTAGTGATCTGCGTGAAGCTGAGTGAAAGCCCCTGGTGGTTTCGGTAAAGCTGAGTGAAAGCCCCTGGTGGTCTTGGTGAATCTGAGTGAAAGCCCCTGGTGATCTGAAGCTGAGTGAAAGCCCCTGGTGGTCTTGGTGCAGCTGAGTGAACGTCCCTGGTGATCTGAAGTCGAGTGAAAGCCCCTGGTGATCATGGTGAAGCTGAGTGAAAGCCCCTGGTCATCTGAAGTGGAGTGAAAGCCCCTGGTGATCTGGGTGAAGCTGAGTGAAAGCCTCTGGTGATCTGGGTGAAGCTGAGTGTAAGCCTCTGGTGATCTGGGTGAAGCGAGTGAAAGCACCTGGTGGTCTTGGTGAATCTGAGTGAAAGCCCCTGGCGATCTGGATGAAGCTGAGTGAAAGCCTCTGGTGATCTGGGTGAAGCTGAGTGAAAGCCCCTTGTGATCTGAAACTGAGTAATAGCCCCTGGTGATCTGGGTGAAGCTGAGTGAAAGTCCCTGGTGGTCTTGGTGAAGCTGAGTGGAAGCATCCTGGTGATCTGTGTGAAGCTGAGTGAAAGACCCTGGTGGTCTTGGTGAAGCTGAGAGGAAGCCCCTTGTGATCTAAACCTGAGTGAAAGACACTGGTGAATTGGGTGAAGTGAGTGAAAGCCTCTGGTGAACTGGGTGAAGCTGAGTGGAAGCCCCAGGTGATCCGGGTGAAGCTGAGTGAAAGCCTCTGGTGATCTGGGTGAAGCTGAGTGGAAGCCTCCTGTGATCTGGGTGAAGCGAGTGAAAGCACCTGGTGGTCTTGGTGAATTTGAGTGTAAGCCTCTGGTGATCTGGGTGAAGCGAGTGAAAACACCTGGTGGTCTTGGTGAATCTGAGTGAAACCCCCTGGTGATCTGGATGCAGCTGAGTGAAAGCCTCTGGTGATCTGGGTAAAGCTGAGTAAAAGCCCCTGGGGGTCTTGGTGAAGCTGAGTGGAAGCTTCTGGTGATTTGTGTGAAGCTGAGTGAAAGCCCCTGGTGGTCTTTGTGAAGCTAAGAGGAAGCCCCTTGTAATCTGAAACTGAGTGAAAGCCACTGGTGAATTGGGTGAAGTTGAGTGAAAGCCTCTGGTGATCTGGGTGAAGCTGAGTGGAAGCCCTTGGTCATCTGGGTGAAGTTGAGTGAAAATCCCTGGTGGTCTGAAGCTGAGTAAAAGCCCCTGGTGGTCTTGGTGAAGCTGAGTGAAAGCCCCTGGTGGTATGAAGCTGAGTGAAAGGCCCTTGTGATCTGCGTGAAGCTGAGTGAAAGCCCCTGGTGATCTGAAGCTGAGTGAAAGCGCCTGGTGGTCTCGGTGAAGTTGAGTGAAAGCCCCTGGTGATCTGAAGCTGAGTGAAAGGCCCTAGTGGTCTTGGTGAAGCAGAGCGAAAGCCCCTAGTGATCGGAAGCTTAGTGAAAGCCCCCGGTGATCTGGGTGAAGTTGAGTGAAAACCTCTGGTGATCTGGGTGAAGCTGAGTGGAAGCCCCTGGTCATCTGGGTGAAGCTGAGTGAAAATCCCTGGTGGTCTGAAGCTGAGTAAAAGCCAATGGTGGTCTTGGTGAAGCTGAGTGAAAGCCCCTGGTGGTATGAAGCTAAGTGAAAGGCCCTGGTGGTCTGCGTGAAGCTGAGTGAAAGCCCCTGGTGATCTGAAGCTGAGTGAAAGGCCCTGGTGGTCTTGGTGAAGCAGAGCGAAAGCCCAGAGTGATCGGAAGCTTAGTGAAAGCCCCTGGTGATCTGAAGCTGAGTGAAAGCCCCTGGTGGTCTTGGTGAAGCTGAGCGGAAGCCCCTGTTGGTCCTGGTGAAGCTGAGTGAAAGCCCCTTCTGATCCAAAGCTGAATGAAAGCTCCTGGTGACGTGAAGCTGAGTGGAAGCCCCTGGTTATCTGAGTGAAGCTGAGTGGAAGCCCCTGGTGATCTGGGTGAAGCTGGGTGAAAACCCTTGATTGTCTGAAGCTGAGTGGAAGCCCCTGGTGATCTGGCTGAAGCTGAGTGAAAGCCCCTGGTGAGCTGGGTGCAGCTGAGTGAAAGCCCCTTGTGATCCAAAGCTGAATGAAAGCCCCTGGTGACGTGAAGCTGAGTGAAAACCCCTGGTGATCTGGGTGAAGCTAAGTGAAAGCCCCTAGTGATCTGCGTGAAGCTGAGTGAAGCCTCTGGTGGTCTCGGTGAAGCTGAGTGAAAGCCCCTGGTGGTCTTGGGGAATCTGAGTGAAAGCCCCTAGTGATCTGAAGCTGAGTGAAAGCCCCTGGTGGTCTTGGTGCAGCTGAGTGGAAGCATTCTGGTGATCTGTGTGAAGCTGAGTGGAAGCCTCCGGTGATCTGGGTGAAGCGAGTGAAAGCAGCACCTGGTGGTCTTGGTGAATTTGAGTGGAAGCCTCCGGTGATCTGGGTGAAGCGAGTGAAAGCAGCACCTGGTGGTCTTGGTGAAGCTGAGAGGAAGCCCCTTGTGATCTAAAACTGAGTGAAAGCCACTGGTGAATTGGGTGAAGTGAGTGAAAGCCTCTGGTGATCTGGGTGAAGCTGAGTGGAAGCCCCTGGTGATCTGGGTGAAGCTGAGTGAAAGCCTCTGGTGATCTGCGTGAAGCTGAGTGGAAGCCTCCGGTGATCTGGGTGAAGCGAGTGAAAGCAGCACCTGGTGGTCTTGGTGAATTTGTGTGTAAGCCTCTGGTGATCTGGGTGAAGCGAGTGAAAACACCTGGTGGTCTTGGTGAATCTGAGTGAAACCCCCTGGTGATCTGGATGCAGCTGAGTGAAAGCCTCTGGTGATCTGGGTAAAGCCGAGTAAAAAACACCCTGGCGGTCTTGGTGAAGCTGAGTGGAAGCTTCTGGTGATTTGTGTGAAGCTGAGTGAAAGCCCCTGGTGGTCTTTGTGAAGCTAAGAGGAAGCCCCTTGTAATCTGAAACTGAGTGAAAGCCACTGGTGAATTGGGTGAAGTTGAGTGAAAGCCTCTTGTGATCTGGGTGAAGCTGAGTGGAAGCCCCAGGTCATCTGGGTGAAGCTGAGTGAAAATCCCTGGTGGTCTGAAGCTGAGTAAAAGCCCCTGGTGGTCTTGGTGAAGATGAGTGAAAGCCCCTGGTGGTATGAAGCTGAGTGAAAGGCCCTGGTGATCTGTGTGAAGCTGAGTGAAAGCCCCTGGTGAACTGAAGCTGAGTGAAAGCGCCTGGTGGTCTCGGTGAAGTTGAGTGAAAGCCCCTGGTGATCTGAAGCTGAGTGAAAGGCCCTGGTGGTCTTGGTGAAGCAGAGCGAAAGCCCCTAGTGAGCCGAAGCTTAGTGAAAGCCCCTGGTGATCTGAAGCTGAGTGAAAGCCCCTGGTGGTCTGGGTGATGCTGAGTGAAAGCCCCTGGTTGTCTGAAGCTGAAGAAAGTCCCTGGTGATCTGGATGAAGATGAGTGAAAGCCCCTGGTGGTCTTGATGAAGCTAAGTGAAAGCCTCTGGTGATCTGGGTGAAGCTGAGTGAAAGCCTCTGGTGATCTGGGTGAAGCTGAGTGTAAGCCTCTGGTGGTCTCGGTGAAGCTGAGTGTAAGCCCCTAGTGATCTGAAGTTGAGTGATCTGCAACTGAGTGAAAGCCCCTGGTGGTCTTGGTAAAGAAGAGTGGAAGCCTCTGACAATCTGCGTGAAGTTGAATTAAAGCCACTGGTGGTCTTGGTGAAGCTGAGCGGAAGCCCCTGTTGGTCCTGGTGAAGCTGAGTGAATGCCCCTGGTGATCTGGGTGAAGCTGAGTGAAAGACCCTTCTGATCCAAAGCTAAATCAAAGCTCCTGGTGACGTGAAGCTGAGTGGAAGCCCCTGGTTATCTGCATGAAGCTGAGTGGAAGCCCACGGTGATCTGGATGAAGCTGAGTGAAAACCCCTGGTTGTCTGAAGCTGAGTGGAAGCCCCTGGTGATCTGGCTGAAGCTGAGTGAAAGCCCCTGGTGAACTAGGTGAAGCTGAGTGAAAGCCCCTTGTGATCAAAAGCTGAATTAAAGCCCCTGGTGATGTGAAGTTGAGTGAAAGCCCTGCTGATCTGAGTGGAGCTAAGTGAAATCCCCTAGTGATCTGCGTGAAGCTGAGTGAAAGCCCCTGGTGGTCTCGGCGAGGCTGAGTGAAAGCCCCTGGTGGTCTCAGTGAAGCTGAGTGAAAGCCCCTAGTGATCTGAAGCTGAGTGAAAGCCCCTGGTGGTCTTGTTGAAGCTGAGTGAAATCCCCTGGTGATCTGTAGCAGAGTGAAAGCCCAGGGGGTCTTAGTGAAGCTGAGTGAAAGCCTCTGGTGATCTGGGTGAAGCTGAGTGAAAGCCTATGGTGATCTGTGTGAAGCTGAGTGTAATCCTCTGGTGACCCGGGTGAGGCGAGTGAAAGCACCTGGTGGTCTTGGTGAATCTGAGTGAAAGCCCCTGGTGATCTGGATGAAACTGAGTGAAAGCCCCTTGTGATCTGATACTGAGTGAATGCCCCTGGTGATCTGGGTGAAGCTGAGTGAAAGCCCTGGCAGTCTTGGTGAAGCTGAGTGGAAGCTTCTGGTGATCTGTGTGAAGCTGAGTGAAAGCCCCTGGTGGTCTTGGTGAAGCTGAGAGGAAGCCCCTTTTGATCTGAAACTGAGTGAAAGCCACTGGTGATCTGGGTGAAGCTGAGTGAAAGCCTCAGTGATCTGGGTGAAGCTGAGTGTAAGCCTTTGGTGACCTGGGTGAAGCGAGTGAAAGCACCTGGTGGTCTTGGTGAATTTGAGTGAAAGCCCCTGGTTATCTGGATGAAGCTCAGTGAAAGCCTCTGGTGATCTGGGTGAAGCTGAGTGAAAGCCCCTTGTGATCTGAAACTGAGTGAAAGCCCCTGGTGATCTGGGTGAAGCTGAGTGAAAGCCCCTAGTGATCTGGGTGAAGCTGAGCGAAAGC
The DNA here is from genome assembly GCA_963921515.1 of Calotriton arnoldi. Taxonomy (NCBI): domain Eukaryota; kingdom Metazoa; phylum Chordata; class Amphibia; order Caudata; family Salamandridae; genus Calotriton; species Calotriton arnoldi. The sequence goes on along the minus strand of CAWUFW010002020.1, from coordinate 167,723 downwards.
CCCTGGTGATCTGAGTGAAGCTGAGTGAAAGCCCCAGGTGGTCTGAAGCAGAGTGAAAGCCCCTGGTGATCAGGATGAAGCTGAATGGAAGCCCCTGGTGATATGGGTGAAACTGAGTGAAAGCTCCTAGGGATCTGGGTGAAGTTTAATGAAAACCCCGGTGATCTGGGTGAAGCTGAGTGAAAGCCCCTTGTGATCCGAAGCTGAATGAAAGCCCCATGTGACGTGAAGCTGAGTGGAAGCCCCTGGTGATCTGCGTGAAGCTGAGTGAAAGCACCTGGTGGTCTTGGTGAAGCTGAGTGGAAGCCCCGTGTGGTCTTGTTGAAACTGAGTAAAATCCCCTAGTGATCTAGGTGAAGCTGAGTGAAAGCCCCTAGTGATCTGTGTGTAGCTGAGTGAGAGCCCCTGGTGGTCTTGGTGAAGCTGAGTGAAAGCCCCTGATGATCTGAAGCTTAGTGAAAGCCCCTTGTGATCTGAAGATGAGTGAAAGCCCCTGGTGAACTGGGTGGAGCTGAGTAAAAGCTCCTGGTGAACTGAAGCTGAGTGAAAGCTTTTCTTGATCTGTGTGAGGCTGAGTGAAAGCCCCTGGTGATCTTGGTGAAGATGAGTGAAAGCCCCTGGTGATCTGGGTGGAGCTGAGTAAAAGCTCCTGGTGAACTGAAGCTGAGTGATAGCTTTTCTTGATCTGTGTGAGGCTGAGTGAAAGCCCCTGGTGATCTTGGTGAAGCTGAGTGAAATCCCCTGGTGGTCTTGGTGAAGCTGAGTCAAAGTCCCCCAGGGATCTGGCTGAAACTGAGTGAAAGCCTCTGGTGGTCTTGGTGAAGCTGAGTGAAAGCCTATGGTGATACTGGTGAAGCTAAGTGAAAACCCCTGGTGATCTGGGGTGAAGCTCAGTGAAAGCCCCTGGTGATCTGATGCTGAGTGAAAGCCCCCGGTGGTATTGGTGAAGCTGAGTGAAAGCCCCCGGCGATCTGGGTGAAGCTATGTGAAAGCCCTCCGGCGATCGGGGTCAAGCTGAGAGGAAGCCCCTTGTGATCCAAAGCTGAATGAAAGCCCCTTGTGAATTGAAGCTGAGTGGAAGCCCCTGGTGATCTCGGTGAAGCTGAGTGAAAGCCCCTGGTGATCTGAGTGAAGCTGAGTGAAAGCCCCTGGTGGTCTGAAGCAGAGTGAAAGCCCCTGGTGATCAGGATGAAGCTGAATGGAAGCCCCTGGTGATATGGGTGAAACTGAGTGAAAGACCCTGGTGGTTTTGGTGAAGCTGAGTGAAAGCCTCTGGTGATCTGGGTGACACTAAAAGAAAGCCCCTTGTGATCTGAAACTGAGTGAAAGCCACTGGTGATCTGGGTGAAGCTGAGTGAAAGACCCTGGTGGTCTTGGTGAAGCTGAGTGAAAACCCCTGGTTGTCTGAAGCTGAGTGGAAGCCCCTGGTGATCTAGGTGATGCTAAGTGAAAGCTCCTGGGGATCTGAAGCTGAGTGGAAGCCCCTGGTGATCTGGGTGAGCTGAATTAAAGCCCCTGGTGGTCTTGGTGAAGCTGAGTGAAAGCCTCTGGTGATCTGGGTGAAGCTGAGTGAAAGCCCCTTGTGATCAGAAACTGAGTGAAAGCCCCTGGTGATCTGGGTGTAGCTGAGTGAGAGCCCCTAGTGGTCTTGGTGAAGCTGAGGGGAAAGCCCCTAGGGATCTGGGTGAAGTTTAATGAAAGCCCCTGGTGATCTGGGTGAAGCTGAGTGAAAGCCCCTTGTGATCCGAAGCTGAATGAAAGCCCCTGGTGACGTGAAGCTGAGTGGAAGCCCCTGGTGATCTGCGTGAAGCTGAGTGAAAGCCCCTGGTGCTCTTGGTGAAGCTGAGTGGAAGCCCTGTGTGGTCTTGTTGAAACTGGGTAAAATCCCCAAGTGATCTAGGTGAAGCTGAGTGAAAGCCCCTAGTGATCTGGGTGTAGCTGAGTGAGACCCCCTGGTGGTCTTGGTGAAGCTGAGTGAAAGCCCCTGGTGATCTGAAGCTTAGTGAAACCCCTGGTGATCTTGGTGAAGCTGAGTAAAAGCTCCTGGTGAACTGAAGCTGAGTGAAAGCTTTTGTTGATCTGTGTGAGGCTGAGTGAAAACACTTGGTGATCTGAAGTTGAGTGAAACCCCTGGTGATCTTGGTGAAGCTGAGTGAAATCCCCTGGTGGACTTGGTGAAGCTGAGTGAAAGTCCCCCAGTGATCTGGGTGAAGCTGAGTAAAAGCCTCTGGTGGTCTTGGTGAAGCTGAGTGAAAGCCTATGGTGATCCTGGTGAAGCTAAGTGAAAGCCCCTGGAGATCTGGGGTGAAGCTCAGTGAAAGCCCCTGGTGATCTGATGCTGAGTGAAAGCCCCCGGTGGTCTTGGTGAAGCTGAGTGAAAGCCCCCGGCGATCTGGGTGCAGCTGAGTGAAAGCCCCTGGTGCTCTTGGTGAAGCTGAGTGAAAGCCCCTGGTGATCTAATGCTGAGTGAAAGCCTCTGGTGATCTGTGTGAGAAGTTGGCCTGGTATATGCTGTCCACTAATTCTAGTGGGCACCTTGCACCAGTCCAAACAACCCCTAATGGAGATAGGTTAAAGACAACCTTTATTGAAAGCTATCCTAGTGGTAGCTATGGAGAGCAGCCTTCAGGCTAAGTCTTGAAGGAATGTAAAGCAGCCTGTTTTAGCAGTCTATAATCTCTTGAGTGACCAAATGAAAGAGGACCACACCAGGTATATATTTAAAATATATGTATTTAGTCTTAAACTCACCCCTCTAGTCTCTTTATGAGGCTAGAGTTCGAAGTACATAAGTTATAAGTTAGTTATCAACAGTAATAGCACAAATACACGTTTGAGCCCTAGGGGCGTACCAAACCATATACCAATAAAGTGGTATAAGAACCACGACTGAGCTAGACACAAGGCCTAGAGCCTGTAGAAGTGCTTGGCCCTCAAGGAACCACCCAAGGTAGTGACACAGGGGACCCACGGGGGACGCGTGCAGTGTGAGAACACAGCCGCGAGCCGCCGTTGACTTCTATGGGGAATGTTGCGGTTGGAGTTTCAAAGAAAAAGGACACTTAGAGGAGGACTTGGAGCAAACCCTTTTAGAACTAGGTTGTTCTAGAGTCTATACCCACGGGAGCACCGGAGTACTCGAGTTACCTCACCCAGGGAAGCCGGGTGCATAGGTGTCTTTCGGGTCGGGTTTCGTCGTCGTTTTCAATGGCGATCTGCTACAAAGTGCTGCTGGCGACCAAGTTAAAAGTGTTCGGGTGGATTCAAGGGTGGATCGAAGATCTGAAGAACCTGAAAGCAGAGGGGACAGAGTCTGGGTCACTAGCCAGTGACCAGGAAGGCGATGAGCAGATGCCCACCGATGTTGGGTGCTTCAGGAAGGTTGACGGTCGTCTTGACTCTTCAGCCACGAGGTCCAGGAGGCATCGACGACGACCAGGAGCTGGATTCGAGCTGTCCCACGACGTCTGTTGATTGCTGAGGTGTCGGCGACCGGATTGGCCCCAACAAGCCTTGGCAACGGCAAGTCTCGTGGAAATAGAAGAAGGACGGTGGTGCAGACCAGCAAGGTCTGAGGGACTCACCCAGCGAGGGTAAGTCAGGGCACGTGTAGAGCAACCAGGGAAGCCCAAGCAGAAGAAGAGTTGCCTTCGAGAGGGCCCACTAGCCAACGGACTAGTGACCGCAAAGGAGCCTCGAGTGGACGCACTTGGAGCTGGCTCACAGGACACTCGTGGAGTGGAGGCCAGTGATCTTCGGTGCAGTCGGTGCTGGAGGCGGGGGCTACTTGGAGCCCAAAGCACAACTTCGTGGGAGACCAGGAAGAGGATGCACTTGCAAAAGTTCTCGATGTCCAGGGGTCACGGTTCCACGTTACCCACGACAGCTACGGGCCTCAGCTTCGCTGGGGACTCAGGGCAGCCTCGGGGAAGTCTGGAAATCCACCTCTGGTGTTGCAAAGACTTTGGCGTCCGGCGGGAGCTTCAGCGATGCAGACCGGACAATTGCTTCATTGGTGCCTGCCAAGCAGGGGAGTCACTCCTTGACCCCAAGGGAGATTCTTCAGTCCTCTAATCTTAAAGCAGAGCGTCGAAGGTCCAGGATTCAGCTTCAGAGTTTCGTCCAGGGTAATCTAAAGTCCTAAGGACTGGGGTCCCATACTTATACCAAGTTAGGGGGTTGGACATACTCTGGGGACCCACCTATGGGAGGATCAGGGAAGAGGGGTGGTTACACCCATTCCCTTTGCCCAGTTTCACGCCAGAGCAGGGGCTAGAAGCCCCTGAACCAGTTTGAACTGGGGTATGCACAGGGACACCAAATGTGCCCCCAGTGCAGGACTTCAAAGCACCAGAGAGTGCTCCCGCCCAGCCCCAATACACATTATCATGTCTGGGGAGGTGGTTACACCTCCCTTGGACAGGAAACCTATTGTCCAGGCCTCCCCTGTCGGAGTTTCAGTCAGCAGCAGGAGGCCAGACCCGTGTCTGTGGCAGTGGCATCCATTTTGTGATGCCAGGGCTCTGTAAAGAAGTTACCGGGTAGGCCGGTGTGTACATGTCTCTCCCTCTAGAAGGGTGGAATGCTACCCCCGCCGCCAGAACTGGCGGGGGTAGTATTCCAAGATGTTTGACACCAAACACGACATGTTTCCGTGTAGCCATCCCAAAGTTAGCATTTAACGCGAGGTTATAATGCACTTAAGAGTATATGGTCAGGCTGCACTACAAACAGCATCAGAGAAGGGTCTCCGAACGCTGCAGAGGGGCTCTGCTCATGCAGGGGCACTCTCTCACATAAGAACCAAGCACTCTGTCTTCAGGATTGATAAGCCCTGCCATAGGAGTGACTTATAGGTTTATATGTGTGTATATATATAGTGATATAGGTAACCTTTACCACAGTAAGGGGTGCATGCACCACCTTACCCAGGCTACAGTAGCAGACCTGTGGTGTCATTTTGGCTGGCCTTCCAGGGGTGGCATAATACATGCTTCAGCCCCTGGCAGGCCTCTGAGGTACCTATGCCCTGGGTACATAGTATACCATATACTAGGGACTTACAAGGGCACTCCAGATTCCAATCAGAGATGTACCTAAGGTACATGGAAACCATTTTAGAGAGGAAGCAGCTAGGCTGGGGTCCTGATTAGCAGGGCCTCAGCCAGACTAAAGTCGAAAAACAGTGAAGCATCAGCAAAAAGTGGGGGTACCCATGTGAAGCAGATCCTACTCTCCTACACAACCCCCCTGCCCCCCAAACGTAGGGACATTAAACTAACCTTGTCCAGTTGAGTCTTCATGTTCTAAGTGGAAGTACCTAGAGAGTCCATCTGCGTTGGCATGGTTACTCCCAGGTCTATGTTCCACTGTAAAGTCCATACCCTGTAGGGAAATGGACCACCTAAGCAGTTTGGGGTTTTCACCCTTCATTTGTTTTAGCCATAAGAGGGGCTTATGGTCTGTTTGAACAAGGAAGTGAGTACCAAACAAGTATGGCCTCAACTTCTTCAGAGCCCAGACCACAGCAAAGCCCTCCCTCTCAATGGCTGACCAACGTTTCTCTCTAGGGGTCAGCCTTCTGCTAATGAAAGCTACTGGCTGATCCTGACCTTCTTCATTCAATTGTGACAGTACAGCCCCTACCCCCAATTCAGATGCATCTGTTTGGACAATGAACTTCTTGGAGTAATCAGGACTCTGTAGAATGGGAGCAGTGCACATGGCCTGCTTCAGGTCATCAAATGCCTTTTGACAGCTAACTGTCCACTGAACCTTTTGGGCATTTTCTTGGAAGTTAAGTCATTCAGGGGTGTCACTATTGATCCATACCCTTGACAAATCTCCTATAGTACCCAGTCAGGCCTAAAAAGGCTCTTACCTGAGTCTGGGTAGTTGGAGCAGTCCAGTCCATGATGGTCTGGATCTTGCTCTGCAATGGTTGAACCTGGCCCCCACCCACAAGGTGGCCCAGGTACACAACCTGACTCTGCCCTATCTGGCACTTTGTGGCCTTGATAGTTAGGCCTGCTTTCTGCAGGGCCTGCAAAACATTTCTGAGGTGGACCAGGTGATCCTCCCAGGTGGAGCTAAAGACAGCAATATCATCTAGATATGCTGCACTATAGGCTTCCAGACCTGTAAGGACTGTGTTCACCAACCTCTGAAAAGTGGCAGGTGCATTCTTCAAACCAAAGGGCATTACCACAAATTGATAATGCCCACTAGGGGTTGAGAATGCTGTTTTTGGCTTTGCATCATCAGCTAGCCTGATCTGCCAGTAGCCAGCTGTTAGGTCAAATGTGCTCAGGTACTTGGCTGATGCCAAAGTGTCTATTAGCTCATCTGCCCTGGGTATTGGATGGGCATCAGTCCTAGTGACTGCATTGAGACCCCTGTAGTCCACACAAAACCTCATCTCTCTTTTCCCACCACTGGTGTGAGGTTTTGGCACAAGGACCACTGGACTAGCCCAAGGGCTATCTGAGGGTTCAATAACTCCCAAATCCAACATCTTCTGGACTTCTGTCCTGATGCAGTCCCTGACATGGTCAGGTTGCCTATAAATCTTATTTTTAATAGGCAGACTGTCCCCAGTGTCCACTTCATGAGTGCACCAGGTGGTCTGACTTGGTGTCAGAGAGAACATATGCCTGAACTGATTGAGCACCTGTCTGCAATCAGTTTGCTGCTGGGCAGTGAGGCTGCCTGCCAAGGCTGCACCATCCACTGACCCATCATCAGGGTTCTGTGAGAGCAGGTCAGGGAGTGGGTCACTCTCTTCCTCCTGTCCCTCATCAGTAGCCATGAGCAAGCCCATGTCTGCCCTGTCCACATATGGTTTCAATCTGTTGACATGGAGAACCCTGTGGGGGCTCCTGGGTGTTCCTAGGTCTACTAAATAGGTAACCTCACCCTTCTGTTCAACAATGGTGTGGGGTCCACTACATCTGTCTTGGAGAGCTGCTGGGGCCACTGGCTCCAACACCCACACCTTCTGCCCTGGCTGGTAAACAGTCAGTACAGCCTTTTGGTCATGCCAGGCTTTTTGGAGTTCCTGGCTAGCCTCAAGGTTTTTAGTTGCCTTTTTCATGTACTCAGCCATCCTGGAGCGGAGACCAAGTACATAGTCCACTATGTCCTGGTTTGGGGGCTTGAGAGGTAACTCCCATCCTTCCTTCACCAGGCACAATGGACCCCTGACAGGGTGACCAAACAAAAGTTCAAAAGGGCTGTAGCCAACCCCCTTTTGAGGCACCTCCCTGTAGGCAAATAAAAGGCAGGGCAAGAGTATGTCCCATCTCCGCCTAAGCTTCTCTGGGAGCCCTTTAATCATGCCCTTTAAGGTTTTGTTGAATCTCTCAACTAAACCATTGCATTGTGGGTGATAGGGTGTGGTGAACTTGTAAGTCACTCCACACTCCTTCCACATTGCCTTCAAGTATCCAGACATGAAGTTTGCATCCCTGTCTGATACAACCTCCTTAGGGAAGCCCACTCTTGAGAAAATTCCCAGGAGGGCTCTTGCCACCACAGGTGCTGTAGTGGTCCTAAGGGGGATAACCTCTGGGTACCTGGTGGCATGGTCCACCACCACCAGGATAAACCTGTGCCCAGATGCTGTTTGGGGATCCATGGGACCAACAATGTCAATCCCCACCCTTTCAAAGGGAACCCCCACCACAGGTAGTGGTATCAGGGGGGCCCTTGTAGTGCCACCTGCCTTGCCACTGGCCTGGCAGGTTACACAGGAGCGACAAAACTCCTTGATGTCTTCAGACATGTGGGGCCAGTGAAAGTGTGGGACAATTCTGTCCCAAGTCTTGTTCTGGCCCAGGTGACCTGCTAAAGGAATGTCATGGTCTAGGGTCAATAGGAAGCCCCTGAACTTCAGAGGTATAACCAACCTCCTGGTGGCACCAGGCTTGGGGTCTCCACACTCTGAGTACAAGAGTCCATCATCCCAATACACTTTATGGGGACCACTAGCATTCCCAGCAGCCTCAGCAGCAGCTTGCTGTCTGAGGGGTTCAAGAGAGGGCAGCTCTGCTGCTCCTGGCTCAGATCTGCCCTGGAAGGGCCCCCTGTCCTTAAGAACTCAACCTGATCAGGCTCAAGCTCCTCTGGGACAGTTCCTTCCTCAGGACTGAGATCATCTCCCTGAAGAGACTGATCTTCCTTCTGAGCCAAGGGGAAGGCACTGCCTTTACCCTACTACTCCTCCTCTTGGATGGCACTTGGTCCATTGGTCCAGGATCCAAGGCCTGTTCAGTGTTAGGCATTTTGCTCTGTGACCTGGTCACAGCAAACACATCTGCAGGGATGCCCAGCATTTCTGCATGGGTCCTGAGCTCCACTTCTGCCCATGCTGAAGTTTCTAGATCATTGCCAAGCAAGCATTCAACTGGTAGGTCTGCACTTACCACAACCTTCTTAAGGCCATTTACCCCTCCCCAGGAGAAGTTAACAACTGCCAGAGTATGGTCTGTTCTGACATTGCTAGCATTGGTCACTTGGTACATTTCACCAAATATAATCTGCCCAGGATCCACAAGATCTTGTGTCACCTTGGTGACACTTGCTCCTGTGTCCCTAAATGCCAAAGCCTCTTTTCCATTTATTAATGGCTGTTGCCTGTACTTGCCCAGATTACTGGGACTCACAGAGGAGGTCACATCCATGCCTCCATCACAGACTAGGACAGCCTGAGTGAGTTCTCTGACTAGGTCAGAGCTCATCTCCTTACCCAGGGTCAACCCTACTAAACCCTTGGCTTGTGTACTCCCACCACCAATTGTAACTGCACTAGGGGGAACAGGTGCCTTAGGGGCATTGGTGGGGGCTGGAACAGAGTCTTTGGACTTGGTGCAATCACTGGTCCAGTGTGTCTTTTGCTTACAGACTTTGCACCATGGTTTCTTTTGGCCTTTTCCTTTGTTAGACTGTGAATCCCCACCTGAAGAAGATTTTTGGGGGCCTTGTGAAGACTTCTGGCCTTTACCCTTCTCCCCACCCTTGTCATAGTTCTTAGAATCTTGCTTCTTTGGGTCACCACCTTGGTTCTGTACCTTCTGCCTCACCCTGGTTCTGACCCATTTGTCTGCCTTCTTTCCCAATTCTTGGGGAGAGGTCAGATCAGAGTCCACCAGGTACTGATGCAACAGCTGATTTTGACAGTTATTAAGAATCTGCTCCCTCATGATAAGATTGTACAATCCTTTGAAGTCACATACCTTACTGCCCACTAACCAACCTTCCAGAGCCTTAGCAGAACAATCAACAAAGTCCACCCAGTCTTGAGTCTGTGCCTTTTGGGTATCTCTGAACTTTAACCTGTATTGTTCAGTTGTTAGGCCAAACCCATCAATGAATACACTTTTTAAGACTGGATAATTATCAGCATCCTCTTCTCTACCAGAGAGGAGCTTATCTCTACCTTTGTCTGCAAAGGAGAGCCACAAGATTGCTGCCCACTGCTCCTGAGGGACCCTCTGTACTTTACAGGCCCTCTCCAGTGCAGTTATCCATTTGTGGATGTCATCCCCACTCTGGTAGGGAGGGACAATCTTGCTCAGGTTTCTATGGTCATAAGACCTTTCCCTATCTCTGGGGAAGTTGCTGCCACCATGGGACTCTAGTCCCATCTTTTTTCTTTGCCTTTCAAGCTCTAGGGACTCCCTGTCTATAGCCAACTGCTCTCTTCTGAGTCTCAACTGAGCTTCTCCATACTTGAGCAGTCTCTCTTTCCTTTCATGAGAGGATTCCCTCCTATGAGAAGAAACAGAGGTCCCTACTGAGGTGTCAGAGTGGTTAGACTCCTGAGAAGGAGATCTAGCCCTTCTTGGCACACTCACAACTCTTCCTGGGGGGACAAAGGGGAGGTCATCCTGATCCTCCTCCTCATCCACAGGAGGAGCTGGATTTTCCAGGTCAAGGTCCTTGTCACCTTCCTGGCCAGTTTCAGAGGGGGGGTCCTGGGTGATTTCACCCCTGGCCCCTTCCTCATCTTCTGCCCTACCCCTTCAGACCCTGGCAGTCTTCTGAGATCATCCAGCAGGAGTACCTCTATGAGGCGTTGGGTGTTGGCACTTTTGCCTGTCTTCAGTTTCCTAGCAGTGCTTAATGCTCTCAATTCCAAGAATGGGAGATTATCATACTTGGAGAGAAGAAGCCCATTGGCTTCTGGCTGGGACCCACTGGTTCCTGGCCCTGAAGACATTACTAGTGTGGTGCGGTGTATGCACTACCTACTCTAGTGTGGCCTTACTAAACTCTCTTGAGTTGTAGAAAGGGTGTGCTATCCCTTAACACACAACTCTAAGTTCAGTAGAACTTACAGTATCCTAAGCTTGTTTTATTTGTACCTAAGGTACCCTTAGTGGTTTTCAGTTGATCAATTCAATTGAGATTATCTGGTAAAACAATAGCAAGCTGGAATCCCACACGCTGCACACCAATGTGAGAAGTTGGCCTGGTATATGCTGTCCACTAATTCTAGTGGGCACCTTGCACCAGTCCAAACAACCCCTATTGGAGATAGGTTAAAGACAACCTTTATTGAAAGCTATCCTAGTGGTAGCTATGGAGAGCAGCCTTCAGGCTAAGTCTTGCAGGAATGTAAAGCAGCCTGTTTTACCAGTCTATAATCTCTTGAGTGACCAAATGAAAGAGGACCACACCAGGTATATATTTAAAATATATGTATTTAGTCTTAAACACACCCCTCTAGTCTCTTTATGAGGCTAGAGTTCGAAGTACATAAGTTACAAGTCAGTTATCAACAGTAATAGCACAAATACACGTTTGAGCCCTAGGGGCGAACCAAACCATATACCAATAAAGTGGTATAAGAACCATGACTGAGCTAGACACAAGGCCTAGAGCCTGTAGAAGTGCTTGGCCCTCAAGGAACCACCCAAGGTAGTGACACAGGGGACCCACGGGGGACGCGTGCAGTATGAGAACACAGCCGCGAGCCGCCGTTGACTTCTATGGGGAATGTTGCGGTTGGAGTTTCAAAGAAAAAGGGCACTTAGAGAAGGACTTGGAGCAAACCCCTTTAGAACTAGGTTGTTCTAGAGTCTATACCCACGGGAGCACCGGAGTACTCGAGTTACCTCACCCAGGGAAGCCGGGTGCATAGGTGTCTTTCGGGGTCGGGTTTCGTCGTCGTTTTCAATGGCGATCTGCTACAAAGTGCTGCTGGCGACCAAGTCGAAAGTGTTCGGGTGCATCCAAGGGTGGATTGAAGATCTGAAGAACCTAAAAGCAGAGGGGACAGAGTCTGGGTCACTAGCCAGTGACCAGGAAGGCGATGAGCAGATGCCCACCGATGTCGGGTGCTTCAGGAAGGTTGACGGTCGTCTTGACTCTTCAGCCACGAGGTCCAGGAGGCGTCGACAACGACCAGGATCTGGATTCGAGCTGTCCCATGACGTCTGTCGATTGCTGAGGTGTCAGCGATCGGATTGGACCCAACAAGCCTTGGCAACGGCAAGTTTCGTGGAAATAGAAGAAGGACGGTGGTGCAGACCAGTAAGGTCTGAGGGACTCACCCAGCGAGGGTAAGTCAGGGCACGTCTGGAGCAACCAGGGAAGCCCAAGCAGAAGAAGAGTTGCCTTTGAGAGGGCCCACTAGCCAACGGACTAGCGACCGCAAAGGAGCCTCAAGTGGACGCACTTGGAGTTGGCTCACAGGACACTCGTGGAGTGGAGGCCAGTGATCTTCAGTGCAGTCGGTGCTGGAGGCGGGGGCTACTTGGAGCCCAAAGCACAACTTTGTGGAAGACCAGGAAGAGGATGCACTTGCAAAAGTTCTCGGTGTCCAGGGGTCACGGTTCCACGTTACCCACGACAGCTATGGGCCTCAGCTTCGCTGGGGACTCGGGCTGCCTCGGGGAAGTCTGGAAATCCATCTCTGGTGTTGCAAAGACTTTGGTGTCCGGCGGGAGCTTCAGCAATGCAGACCGGACAATTGCTTCGTTGGTGCCTGCCAAGCAGGGGAGTCACTCCTTGACCCCAAGGGAGATTCTTCAGTCCTCTAATCTTAAAGGAGAGCATCGAAGGTCCAGGATTCGGCTTCAGAGTTTTGTCCAGGGTAATCTAAAGTCCTAAGGACTGGGGTCCCATACTTATACCAAGTTAGGGGGTTGGACATACTCTGGGGACCCACCTATGGGAGGGTCAGGGAAGAGGGGTGGTTACACCCATTCCCTTTGTCCAGTTTCGCGCCAGAGCAGGGGTTAGAAGCCCGTGAACCAGTTTGAACTGGGGTATGCACAGGGACACCAAATGTGCCCCCAGTGCAGGACTTCAAAGGACCAGAGAGTGCTCCCGCCCAGCCCCAATACACATTATCCTGTCTGGGGAGGTGGTTACACCTCCCTTGGACAGGAAACCTATTGTCCAGGCCTCCCCTGCCGGAGTTTGTCAGCAGCAGGAGGCCAGACCCGTGTCTGTGGCAGTGGCATCAATTTTGTGATGCCAGGGCTCTGTAAAGAAGTTACCGGGTAGGCCGGTGTGTACATGTCTCTCCCTCTAGAAGGGTGGAATGCTACCCCCGCCGCCAGAACTGGCGGGGGTAGTATTCCAAGATGTTTGACACCAAACACGACATGTTTCCGTGCAGCCATCCCAAAGTTAGCATTTAACGCGAGGTTATAATGCACTTAAGTGTATATGGTCAGGCTGCACTACAAACAGCATCAGAGAAGGGTCTCCGAACACTGCAGAGGGGCTCTGCTCATGCAGGGGCACCCTCTCACATAAGAACCAAGCACTCTGTCTTCAGGATTGATAAGGCCTGCCATAGGAGTGACTTATAGGTTTATATGTGTGTATATATGTAGTGATATAGGTAACCTATACCACAGTAAGGGGTGCATGCACCACCTTACCCAGGCTGCAGTAGCAGACCTGTGGTGTCATTTTGGCTGGCCTTCCAGGGGTGGCATAATACATGCTTCAGCCCCTGGCAGGCCTCTGAGGTACCTATGCCCTTGGTACATAGTATACCATATACTAGGGACTTACAAGGGCACTCCAGATTCCAATCAGAGATGTACCTAAGGTACATGGAAACCATTTTAGAGAGGAAGCAGCTAGGCTGGGGTCCTGATTAGCAGGGCCTCAGCCAGACTAAAGTCGAAAAACAGTGAAGCATCAGCAAAAAGTGGGGGTACCCATGTGAAGCAGATCCTACTCTCCTACAATCTGAAGATGAGTGAAAGCCCCTGGGGATCCTAGTGAAGCTGAGTGAAAGCCCTAGTGATCTTGGGGAAGCTGAGTGAAAGCCCCTGGTGATTTTGGTGAAGCTGGGTGAAAGCCCCTGGTGATCTTGGTAAAGCTGGGTGAAAGCCCCTGGTGATCTTGGTGAAGCTGAGTGAAAGCCCCTGGTGATCTGGGTGAAGCTGAGTGAAAGCCCCTCGTGATCTGAAGATGAGTGAAAGCCCCTTGTGATCTGGGTGGAGCTGAGTAAAAGCTCCTGGTGATCTGAATCTGAGTGAAAGCTTTTGTTGATCTGTGTGAGGCTGAGTGAAACCCCTGGTGATCTTGGTGGCACTGATTTAAAGCCCCTGGTGATCTGATGCTGAGTGAAAGATCTGTGTGAGGCTGAGTGAAAGCCTCTGGTATTCTGAGGCTGATTGAAACCCCTGGTGATCCCAGTGACGCTGAGTGACAGCCCCTGGTGATCTGGGTGAAGCTGAGTGAAAGCCCCTGGTGATCTGGGAGAAGCTGAGTGAAAGTCCCTGGTGACGTGAATCTGAGTGAAAGCTCCTGGTGATCGGGGTGAAGCTGAGTGAAACCCTTTGTGATCTGGGTGAAGCTGAGTGAAAGCTCCTGGTGATCTGGGTGATCCTGAGTGAAAGCCCCTGGTGATCTGGGTGGAGGTGAGTGAAAGCCCCTGGTGATCTGGGTGGAGGTGAGTGAAAGCTCCTGGTGATCTGGGTGGAGGTGAGTGAAAGCTCCTGGTGATCTGGGTGAAGCTGAGTGAAAGCCCCTGGTGATCTGGGTGATCCTGAGAGGAAGCCCCTTGTGATCTGAAACTGAGTGAAAGCCACTGGTGATCTGGGTGAAGCTGAGTGAAAGCCTCTGGTGATCTGGGTGAAGCTGGGTGAAAGCCCCTGGTGATCTGGGTGGAGGTGAGTGAAAGCCCCTGGTGATCTGGGTGGAGGTGAGTGAAACCCCCTGGTGATCTGGGTGGAGGTGAGTGAAAGCCCCTGGTGATCTGGGTGAAGCTGAGTGAAAGCCCCTGGTGATCTGGGTGGAGGTGAGTGAAAGCTCCTGGTGATCTTGGTAAAGCTGGGTGAAAGCCCCTGGTGATCTTGGTGAAGTTGAGTGAAAGCTCCTGGTGATCTGGGTGATCCTGAGTGAAAGCCCCTGGTGATCTGGGTGGAGGTGAGTGAAAGCCCCTGGTGATCTGGGTGGAGGTGAGTGAAAGCCCCTGGTGATCTGGGTGAAGCTGAGTGAAAGCCCCTGGTGATCTGGGTGGAGGTGAGTGAAAGCTCCTGGTGATCTGGGTGAAGCTGAGTGAAAGCCCCTGGTGATCTGGGTGATCCTGAGAGGAAGCCCCTTGTGATCTGAAACTGAGTGAAAGCCACTGGTGATCTGGGTGAAGCTGAGTGAAAGCCTCTGGTGATCTGGGTGAAGCTGAGTGTAAGCCTTTGGTGACCTGGGTGAAGCGAGTGAAAGCACCTGGTGGTCTTGGTGAATTTGAGTGAAAGCCCCTGGTTATCTGGATGAAGCTCAGTGAAAGCCTCTGGTGATCTGGGTAAAGCTGAGTGAAAGCCTCTGGTGATCTGGGTGAAGCTGAGTGTAAGCCTTTGGTGACCTGTGTGAAGCGAGTGAAAGCACCTGGTGGTCTTGGTGAATTTGAGTGAAAGCCCCTGGTTATCTGGATGAAGCTCAGTGAAAGCCTCTGGTGATCTGGGTGAAGCTGAGTGAAAGCACCTTGTGATCTGAAACTGAGTGAAAGCCCCTGGTGATCTGGGTGAAGCTGAGTGAAAGCCCCTAGTGATCTGGGTGAAGCTGAGTGAAAGCCCACGGCGATCTGGGTCAAGCTGAGAGGAAGCCCCTTGTGATCCAAAGCTGAATGAAATCCCCTTGTGAATTGAAGCTGAGTGGAAGCCCCTGGTGATCTCGGTGAAGCTGAGTGAAAGCCCCTGGTGATCTGAGTGAAGCTGAGTGAAAGCCCCTGGTGGTCTGAAGCAGAGTGAAAGTTCCTAGTGATCAGGATGAAGCTGAATGGAAGCCCCTGGTGGTATGGGTGAAACTGAGTGAAAGACCCTGGTGGTTTTGGTGAAGCTGAGTGAAAGCCTCTGGTGATCTGGGTGACGCTAAAAGAAAGCCCCTTGTGATCTGAAACTGAGTGAAAGCCACTGGTGATCTGGGTGAAGCTGAGTGAAAGCCCCTGGTGGTCTTGGTGAACCTCAGTGAAAACCCCTGGTTGTCTGAAGCTGAGTGGAAGCCCCTGGTGACCTAGGTGATGCTAAGTGAAAGCTCCTGGGGATCTGAAGCTGAGTGGAAGCCCCTGTTGATCTGGGTGAGCTGAATGAAAGCCCCTGGTGGTCTTGGTGAAACTGAGTGAAAGCCCCCGGTGATCTGGGTGTAGCTGAGTGAGAGCCCCTGGTGGTCTTGGTGAAGCTGAGTGAAAGCTCCTAGGGATCTGGGTGAAGTTTAATGAAAACCCCCGGTATTCTGGGTGAAGCTGAGTGAAAGCCCCCTGTGATCCGAAGCTGAATGAAAGCCCCTGGTGACGTGAAGCTGAGTGGAAGCCCCTGGTGATCTGCGTGAAGCTGAGTGAAAGCACCTGGTGGTCTTGGTGAAGCTGAGTGGAAGCCCCCTGTGGTCTTGTTGAAACTGAGTAAAATCCCCTAGTGATCTAGGTGAAGCTGAGTGAAAGCCCCTAGTGATCTGGGTGTAGCTGAGTGAGAGCCCCTGGTGGACTTGGTGAAGCTGAGTGAAAGCCCCTGATGATCTGAAGCTTAGTGAAAGCCCCTTGTGATCTGAAGATGAGTCAAAGCCCCTGGTGATCTGGGTGGAGCTGAGTAAAAGCTCCTGGTGAACTGAAGCTGAGTGAAAGCTTTTGTTGATCTGTGTGAGGCTGAGTGAAAACACTTGGTGATCTGAAGTTGAGTGAAAGCCCCTGGTGATCTCGGTGAAGCTGAGTGAAAGCCCCTGGTGATCTGAGTGAAGCTGAGTGAAAGCCCCTGGTGGTCTGAAGCAGAGTGAAAGCCCCTGGTGATCAGGATGAAGCTGAATGGAAGCCCCTGGTGATATGGGTGAAACTGAGTGAAAGACCCTGGTGGTTTTGGGGAAGCTGAGTGAAAGCCTCCGGTGATCTGGGTGACGCTAAAAGAAAGCCCCTTGTGATCTGAAACTGAGTGAAAGCCACTGGTGATCTGGGTGAAGCTGAGTGAAAGCCACTGGTGGTC
Source organism: Calotriton arnoldi (assembly GCA_963921515.1). Lineage (NCBI taxonomy): Eukaryota > Metazoa > Chordata > Amphibia > Caudata > Salamandridae > Calotriton > Calotriton arnoldi. The sequence continues at coordinate 151,290 of CAWUFW010002020.1, read as the reverse complement.
TTGGTGAAGCTGAGTGAAAACCCCTGGTTGTCTGAAGCTGAGTGGAAGCCCCTGGTGATCTAGATGATGCTAAGTGAAAGCTCCTGGGGATCTGAAGCTGAGTGGAAGCCCCTGGTGATCTGGGTGAGCTGAATGAAAGCCCATGGTGGTCTTGGTGAAGCTGAGTGAAAGCCTCTGGTGATCTGGGTGAAGCTGAGTGAAAGCCCCTTGTGATCAGAAACTGAGTGAAAGCCCCTGGTGATCTGGGTGTAGCTGAGTGAGAGCCCCTAGTGGTCTTGGTGAAGCTGAGTGAAAGCCCCTAGGGATCTGGGTGAAGTTTAATGAAAACCCCCGGTGATCTGGGTGAAGCTGAGTGAAAACCCCTTGTGATCCGAAGCTGAATGAAAGCCCCTGGTGACGTGAAGCTGAGTGGAAGCCCCTGGTGATCTGCGTGAAGCTGAGTGAGAGCCCCTAGTGGTCTTGGTGAAGCTGAGTGAAAGCCCCTAGGGATCTGGGTGAAGTTTAATGAAAACCCCCGGTGATCTGGGTGAAGCTGAGTGAAAGCCCCCTGTGATCCGAAGCTGAATGAAAGCCCCTGGTGACGTGAAGCTGAGTGGAAGCCCCTGGTGATCTGCGTGAAGCTGAGTGAAAGCACCTGGTGGTCTTGGTGAAGCTGAGTGGAAGCCCCCTGTGGTCTTGTTGAAACTGAGTAAAATCCCCTAGTGATCTAGGTGAAGCTGAGTGAAAGCCCCTAGTGATCTGGGTGTAGCTGAGTGAGAGCCCCTGGTGGACTTGGTGAAGCTGAGTGAAAGCCCCTGATGATCTGAAGCTTAGTGAAAGCCCCTTGTGATCTGAAGGTGAGTGAAAGCCCCTGGTGATCTGGGTGGAGCTGAGTAAAAGCTCCTGGTGAACTGAAGCTGAGTGAAAGCTTTTGTTGATCTGTGTGAGGCTGAGTGAAAACACTTGGTGATCTGAAGTTGAGTGAAAGCCCCTGGTGATCTCGGTGAAGCTGAGTGAAAGCCCCTGGTGATCTGAGTGAAGCTGAGTGAAAGCCCCTGGTGGTCTGAAGCAGAGTGAAAGCCCCTGGTGATCAGGATGAAGCTGAATGGAAGCCCCTGGTGATATGGGTGAAACTGAGTGAAAGACCCTGGTGGTTTTGGTGAAGCTGAGTGAAAGCCTCCGGTGATCTGGGTGACGCTAAAAGAAAGCCCCTTGTGATCTGAAACTGAGTGAAAGCCACTGGTGATCTGGGTGAAGCTGAGTGAAAGCCACTGGTGGTCTTGGTGAAGCTGAGTGAAAACCCCTGGTTGTCTGAAGCTGAGTGGAAGCCCCTGGTGATCTAGATGATGCTAAGTGAAAGCTCCTGGGGATCTGAAGCTGAGTGGAAGCCCCTGGTGATCTGGGTGAGCTGAATGAAAGCCCCTGGTGGTCTTGGTGAAGCTGAGTGAAAGCCTCTGGTGATCTGGGTGAAGCTGAGTGAAAGCCCCTTGTGATCAGAAACTGAGTGAAAGCCCCTGGTGATCTGGGTGTAGCTGAGTGAGAGCCCCTAGTGGTCTTGGTGAAGCTGAGTGAAAGCCCCTAGGGATCTGGGTGAAGTTTAATGAAAACCCCCGGTGATCTGGGTGAAGCTGAGTGAAAGCCCCTTGTGATCCGAAGCTGAATGAAAGCCCCTGGTGACGTGAAGCTGAGTGGAAGCCCCTGGTGATCTGCGTGAAGCTGAGTGAGAGCCCCTAGTGGTCTTGGTGAAGCTGAGTGAAAGCCCCTAGGGATCTGGGTGAAGTTTAATGAAAACCCCCGGTGATCTGGGTGAAGCTGAGTGAAAGCCCCTTGTGATCCGAAGCTGAATGAAAGCCCCTGGTGACGTGAAGCTGAGTGAAAGCCCCTAGGGATCTGGGTGAAGTTTAATGAAAACCCCTGGTGGTCTTGGTGAAGCTGAGTGGAAGCCCCGTGTGGTCTTGTTGAAACTGGGTAAAATCCCCTAGTGATCTAGGTGAAGCTGAGTGAAAGCCCCTAGTGATCTGGGTGTAGCTGAGTGAGAGCCCCTGGTGGTCTTGGTGAGGCTGAGTGAAAGCCCCTGGTGATCTGAAGCTTAGTGAAAGCCCCTTGTGATCTGAAGATGAGTGAAAGCCCCTGGTGATCTGGGTGGAGCTGAGTAAAAGCTCCTGGTTAACTGAAGCTGAGTGAAAGCTTTTGTTGATCTGTGTGAGGCTGAGTGAAAACACTTGGTGATCTGAAGTTGAGTGAAAGCCCCTGGTGATCTTGGTGAAGCTGAGTGAAATCCCCTGGTGGTCTTGGTGAAGCTGAGTGAAAGTCCCCCAGTGATCTGGGTGAAGCTGAGTAAAAGCCTCTGGTGGTCTTGGTGAAGCTGAGTGAAAGCCTATGGTGATCCTGGTGAAGCTAAGTGAAAGCCCCTGGAGATCTGGGGTGAAGCTCAGTGAAAGCCCCTGGTGATCTGATGCTGAGTGAAAGCCCCCGGCGATCTGGGTGCAGCTGAGTAAAAGCCCCTGGTGCTCTTGGTGAAGCTGAGTGAAAGCCCCTGGTGATCTAATGCTGAGTGAAAGCCTCTGGTGATCTGAAGATGAGTGAAAGCCCCTGGGGGTCCTAGTGAAGCTGAGTGAAAGCCCTAGTGATCTTGGGGAAGCTGAGTGAAAGCCCCTGGTGATTTTGGTGAAACTGGGTGAAAGCCGCTGGTGATCTTGGTAAAGCTGGGTGAAAGCCCCTGGTGATCTTGGTGAAGCTGAGTGAAAGCCCCTGGTGATCTGGGTGAAGCTGAGTGAAAGCCCCTCGTGATCTGAAGATGAGTGAAAGCCCCTGGTGATCTGGGTGGAGCTGAGTAAAAGCTCCTGGTGATCTGAAGCTGAGTGAAAGCTTTTGTTGATCTTTGTGAGGCCTAAGTGAAACCCCTGGTGATCTTGGTGGCACTGATTTAAAGCCCCTGGTGATCTGGGTGAAGCTGAGTGAAAGCCACTGGTGATCTGATGCTGAGTGAAAGATCTGTGTGAGGCTGAGTGAAAGCCTCTGGTATTCTGAGGCTGATTGAAAGCCCCTGGTGGTCCCAGTGACGCTGAGTGACATCCCCTGGTGATCTGGGTGAAGCTGAGTGAAAGCCCCTGGTGATCTGGGTGAAGCTGAGTGAAAGTCCCTTGTGACGTGAATCTGAGTGAAAGCTCCTGGTGATCGGGGTGAAGCTGAGTGAAATCCCTTGTGATCTGGGTGAAGCTGAGTGAAAGCTCCTGGTGATCTGGGTGATCCTGAGTGAAAGCCCCTGGTGATCTGGGTGAAGCTGAGTGAAAGCCGCTGGTGATCTGGGTGATCCTGAGTGAAAGCCCCTGGTGATCTGGGTGGAGGTGAGTGAAAGCTCCTGGTGATCTGGGTGAAGCTGAGTGAAAGCCCCTGGTGATCTGGGTGAGGCTGAGTGAAAGCCCCTGGTGATATGCAACTGAGTGAAAGCCCCTGGTGATCTGGGTGGTGGTGAGTGAAAGCCCCTGGTGATATGGGTGGTGGTGAGTGAAAGCCCCTGGTGATCTGGGTGGTTGTGAGTGAAAGCCCCTGGTGATCTGGGTGATGCTAAGTGAAAGCTCCTGGGGATCTGAAGCTGAGTGGAAGCCCCTGGTGATCTGGGTGAGCTGAATGAAAGCCCCTGGTGGTCTTGGTGAAGCTGAGTGAAAGCCTCTGGTGATCTGGGTGAAGCTGAGTGAAAGCCCCTTGTGATCAGAAACTGAGTGAAAGCCCCTGGTGATCTGGGTGTAGCTGAGTGAGAGCCCCTAGTGGTCTTGGTGAAGCTGAGTGAAAGCCCCTAGGGATCTGGGTGATGTTTAATGAAAACCCCCGGTGATCTGGGTGAAGCTGAGTGAAAGCCCCTTGTGATCCGAAGCTGAATGAAAGCCCCTGGTGACGTGAAGCTGAGTGGAAGCCCCTGGTGATCTGCGTGAAGCTGAGTGAAAGCCCCTGGTGGTCTTGGTGAAGCTGAGTGGAAGCCCCGTGTGGTCTTGTTGAAACTGGGTAAAATCCCCTAGTGATCTAGGTGAAGCTGAGTGAAAGCCCCTAGTGATCTGGGTGTAGCTGAGTGAGAGCCCCTGGTGGTCTTGGTGAGGCTGAGTGAAAGCCCCTGGTGATCTGAAGCTTAGTGAAAGCCCCTTGTGATCTGAAGATGAGTGAAAGCCCCTGGTGATCTGGGTGGAGCTGAGTAAAAGCTCCTGGTGAACTGAAGCTGAGTGAAAGCTTTTGTTGATCTGTGTGAGGCTGTGTGAAAACACTTGGTGATCTGAAGTTGAGTGAAAGCCCCTGGTGATCTTGGTGAAGCTGAGTGAAATCCCCTGGTGGTCTTGGTGAAGCTGAGTGAAAGTCCCCCAGTGATCTGGGTGAAGCTGAGTAAAAGCCTCTGGTGGTCTTGGTGAAGCTGAGTGAAAGCCTATGGTGATCCTGGTGAAGCTAAGTGAAAGCCCCTGGAGATCTGGGGTGAAGCTCAGTGAAAGCCCCTGGTGATCTGATGCTGAGTGAAAGCCCCCGGTGGTCTTGGTGAAGCTGAGTGAAAGCCCCCGGCGATCTGGGTGCAGCTGAGTGAAAGCCCCTGGTGCTCTTGGTGAAGCTGAGTGAAAGCCCCTGGTGATCTAATGCTGAGTGAAAGCCTCTGGTGATCTGAAGATGAGTGAAAGCCCCTGGGGGTCCTAGTGAAGCTGAGTGAAAGCCCTAGTGATCTTGGGGAAGCTGAGTGAAAGCCCCTGGTGATTTTGGTGAAACTGGGTGAAAGCCGCTGGTGATCTTGGTAAAGCTGGGTGAAAGCCCCTGGTGATCTTGGTGAAGCTGAGTGAAAGCCCCTGGTGATCTGGGTGAAGTTGAGTGAAAGCCCCTCGTGATCTGAAGATGAGTGAAAGCCCCTGGTGATCTGGGTGGAGCTGAGTAAAAGCTCCTGGTGATCTGAAGCTGAGTGAAAGCTTTTGTTGATCTTTGTGAGGCCTAAGTGAAACCCCTGGTGATCTTGGTGGCACTGATTTAAAGCCCCTGGTGATCTGGGTGAAGCTGAGTGAAAGCCACTGGTGATCTGATGCTGAGTGAAAGATCTGTGTGAGGCTGAGTGAAAGCCTCTGGTATTCTGAGGCTGATTGAAAGCCCCCTGGTGGTCCCAGTGACGCTGAGTGACAGCCCCTGGTGATCTGGGTGAAGCTGAGTGAAAGCCCCTGGTGATCTGGGTGAAGCTGAGTGAAAGTCCCTTGTGACGTGAATCTGAGTGAAAGCTTCTGGTGATCGGGGTGAAGCTGAGTGAAACCCCTTGTGATCTGGGTGAAGCTGAGTGAAAGCTCCTGGTGATCTGGGTGATCCGGAGTGAAAGCCCCTGGTGATCTGGGTGGAGGTGAGTGAAAGCCCCTGGTGATCTGGGTGAAGCTGAGTGAAAGCCCCTGGTGATCTGGGTGGAGGTGAGTGAAAGCTCCTGGTGATCTGGGTGAAGCTGAGTGAAAGCCCCTGGTGATCTGGGTGATCCTGAGTGAAAGCCCCTGGTGATCTGGGTGGAGGTGAGTGAAAGCTCCTGGTGATCTGGGTGAAGCTGAGTGAAAGCCCCTGGTGATCTGGGTGAGGCTGAGTGAAAGCCCCTGGTGATCTGCAACTGAGTGAAAGCCCCTGGTGATCTGGGTGGTGGTGAGTGAAAGCCCCTGGTGATCTGGGTGGTGGTGAGTGAAAGCCCCTGGTGATCTGGGTGGTGGTGAGTGAAAGCACCTGGTGATCTGGGTGGTGGTGAGTGAAAGCCCCTGGTGATCTGGGTGGAGGTGAGTGAAAGCCCCTGGTGATCTGGGTGAAGCTGAGTGAAAGCCCCTGGTGATCTGGGTGGTGGTGAGTGAAAGCCCCTGGTGATCTGGGTGAAGCTGAGTGCAGTGCTCAGGTTAAGTCCTGATTTCTGGGCGCTCATTTGCTGCCCCCTGCAGCCCTGGGCCCTGCACAGGTGTGTGATGTGACTGCTGCCGTCTCCTCCTGGGGGAGGACAGAGGGTACAGCCCCCACCATCACCACTTATCAGTTCAGTCGATACCCCCTCTTCAGGCCTGGTGATCTGGGTGGTGGTGAGTGAAAGCCCCTGGTGATCTGGGTGGTGGTGAGTGAAAGCCCCTGGTGATCTGGGTGGTGGTGAGTGAAAGCCCCTGGTGATCTGGGTGGTGGTGAGTGAAAGCCCCTGGTGATCTGGGTGGAGGTGAGTGAAAGCCCCTGGTGATCTGGGTGAAGCTGAGTGAAAGCCCCTGGTGATCTGGGTGGTGGTGAGTGAAAGCCCCTGGTGATCTGGGTGATCCTGAGTGAAAGCCTCTGGTGATCTGGGTGGAGGTGAGTGAAAGCTCCTGGTGATCTGGGTGAAGCTGAGTGAAAGCCCCTGGTGATCTGGGTGAGGCTGAGTGAAAGCCCCTGGTGATCTGCAACTGAGTGAAAGCCCCTGGTGATCTGGGTGGTGGTGAGTGAAAGCCCCTGGTGATCTGGGTGGTGGTGAGTGAAAGCCCCTGGTGATCTGGGTGGAGGTGAGTGAAAGCCCCTGGTGATCTGGGTGAAGCTGAGTGAAAGCCCCTGGTGATCTGGGTGAAGGTGAATGAAAGCCCCTGGTGATCTGGGTGAAGCTGAGTGCAGTGCTCAGGTTAAGTCCTGATTGCTGGGCGCTCATTGGCTGCCCCCTGCAGCCCTGGGCCCTGCACAGGTGTGTGATGTGACTGCTGCCGTCTCCTCCTGGGGGAGGACAGAGGGTACAGCCCCCACCATCACCACTTGTCAGTTCAGTCGATACCCCCTCTTCAGGCCTGAGTGAGCGCTCGGCAGCTCTCCTGACGTAAAGACGGGGGGAGCTAATTTTAGTCGCCCCCCACGCCTGCTTCCCCAGCAGCCAGGCAGCCTCTAATTAAACCGGGATGAGCTGCAGCGCTTCCCGGGGGCGGCGGTGGCCTCGGTCCCCCAGCTCTGCCGATGACGCGGTGCGTGGGGCAGGAGCCGGGCTGTCATCGAGGGAATCCTCGGTCCGGTACAGCGCTGCACGTTAGTCTGTGCACATCGCAGTTCTGCACGTCAGAGCACTGCACATCAGAGCACATCACGCGAGAGGGTGTGACTGCACAGCAAAGCACTGAACTTCACATCACAGCACTGCACGTCAGAGCAACGCACTGCACACCACAGCCCTGCACACGAGAGGGTGTGACTGCACAACAAAGCACTGAAATGCACATCACAGCACTGCACGTCAGAGCACTGCACATCACGGCGATGCACGCAAGAGGGTGTGACTGCACAACAAAGCACTGAAATGCACATCACAGCACTGCACACCAGAGCACCGCACAGCACGTGAGAGCGCTGCACATCACAGAGCTGAACGTGAGAGGGTGTGACTGCACAACAAAGCACAGAACTGCACATCACAGCACTGCATGTTAGAGCACCGTGCTGCACGTCAGAGCACAGTACTGCACATGAGAGCACTGCACATCACAGCGCTGCACGCAAGAGGGTGACTGCACATCAGAGCACTGCACATCAGAGCACGGTACATCAAAACACAGCACTGTACACAAGAGCATGTGGCTGCGCGTCAGTGCACTGCACTGCACATCCAAACGCTGCACACAAGAGCATGTCAGAGCACAGCGCTGCACATCACAGCGCTGCACGTGAAAACATGTGATTGCGTGTCAAAGCACTGCACTGCACATCAAAGCGTTACACACAAAAACGTGTGACTGCACGTCAGAGCACTGCACATCAGAGCGCTGCACACAAGAGCATGTGACTGCATGCCAGAGCACTGCACTGCACATCACAACACTGCACATGGGAGCATGTGACTGCACATCAGAGTGCTGCACACAAGGGCTTTTAACTGCACATCAGAGCACTTCACTGCACATCAGACCGCTGCACATCAGAGTACTGAAATGCAGATCAGAGTGCTGCACGCAATAGCATGTGTCTGCGTGTCAGAGCACTGCACCTTGCAGCACTGCACGTCAGAGCACAGCACTGCACATTACATCACTTCACGAGAAAGTGTGTGACTGCTCGTTAGAGCACTACACATCAAATCTCTGCACGTCACAGCGCTGTATGTCAGAGCACTGCACATCACAGCGCTGCATGCGAGAGCATATGTCAGTGCGTTAGCACTGCACTGCATATCAAAATGCTACACACAAAAGCAGCATGTGACTGCACATCAGAGCACTACACTTCACATCACAGTGCTGCACATGGGAGCATGTGACTGCACATCAGAGCATTGCACACAAGAGCTTCTGACTGCTCGTCAGAGCACGTCACTGCACATCAGAGCGCTGTACAGGAGAGCGTGTGAATGCATGTCAGAGAACATCACATCACAGCACTGCATGTCAGAGCACTGCACATCACAGCGCTGCATGTTAGAGTGTGTCACTCTATATCAGAGCACTGCACATCAGATCTCCGCACTTCAGAGCATGGCACTGCAAGCCAGAGCCCTGCACATCACAGCGTTGCACATGAGAGTGTGTGATTGCATGTAAGAGCACTGCACATCACAGTGCTGCAAGTCAGAGCATGTGACTGCACGTCAGAGCACTGCACGTCACAGCGCTGCATGTTAGAGTGTGTCATTGTACGTCAGAGCACTGCACATCACAGCTCTGCACGTCAGAGCAAAGCACTACATGTCAGAGCACTGCACATCACAGAACTGCATGCGAGAGCATGTGATTGCAAATCAGAGCACTGAACTTCACAGCACTGGACGTTTGAGCACTGCACATCACAGCGCTGCATGCAAAAGCGTGTGACTGCATGTCAGAGCACTGCACATTATAGCGCTGCACGTCAGAGCAGTGCACATCACAGTGCTGCACGTCAGAGCAAAGCATTGCACATCACATCACTGCACATGAGAACGTGACTGCACATTAGAGCACTGCACATCTCAACTCTGCACATCAGAGCACCGCACTGCATGTCAGAGTGCTACACATCACAGTGCTGCACGTCAGAACACTGGACTTCACAGTGCTGCATGTTAAAGTGTGTCATTGCATATCAGAGCACTGTACAACACAGCTCTGCATGTCAGAGCACTGCACATACAGCACTGCACTACACATCAGATCAAAGCACTGCACATCACAGTGCTGCACGTCAGAGCAAAGCATGGCACATCACATCACTGCACGTGAGAGCGTGTTACTGCATGCTAGAGCGCTTCACATCACAGCTCTGCACATCAGACCACAGCACTTCATGTCAGAGCACTGAACATCACAGTGCTGCACGTCTGAACACTGCACATCACAGTGCTGCCAATTAGAGTTTGTCATTGCATGTCAGAGCACTGCACATCAGATCACAGCACTGCATGTTAGAGCACTGAACATCACAGCGCTGCATGTCAGAATATTGCACATCACAGTGTTGCACGTTAGAGTTTGTCATTGCACGATGGAGCACTGCACTTCACAGCTCTGCACGTCGGAGCACTGCACGTCAGAGCACTGCACCTCACAGTGTTGTATGTGAGAGTGTATGACTGCACGTCAGAGCACTGCACATGACAGCGCTGAACGCAGGAGCATGTGACTGCATGTCAGAGCACTGCACTGCATATCTGAGCACTGCATGTCAGAGTACAGCACTGCATTTTGCATCTCTGCATGTGAGAGCATGTGACTGCACGTTAGAGCATGCACATCACAGCTCTGCATGTCAGAGCACTCCACATCACAGCACTGCAGACAAGAGTATGTGACGGCAGGTGAGAGCACAGCACGGCACATCAAAGCGCTGCACGTCAGAGCGTGTGACTGCATATCACCACAGAGGACTTCCCTGCACATCAGAGTGTTGCATGTCAGAGCACAGCACTGCACATCACAGTGCTGCACGCAAGAGCATGTGACTGCACAAGAGAGCACATGCACTGCTTATTACAGCTCTGCATGCAAGAGCGTGACTGTATGTCAGAGCACAGCACATCATACTTTTGCACATTAGAGCACAGCACTGCACATCTCAGTGCTGTACACAAGAGCATGTGACTGCACGTTAGAGCACTGCACATCACAGCGGTACACATGAGAGTGTGCGACTGCATGTCAGAGTACTGTACATCACAGCTCTGCACCTCAGAGCACAGCCCTGCTCATCACAGCGCCGGACGCAAGAGCATGCATGTAACTTCACATCAGAGCACAGCACTGCATATGGCAGCACTGCACACAAGAGTGTGTGACTGCACGTCAGAGAACTCCACTGCACATTAGAGAACTGCTCACGAGAGCGTGTGACTGCACGTCTGAACACTGTGCTGCACATCACAGTGCTGCACGCAAGAGCATGTGATTACACCTCACAGCATAGCACTGCACATTACAACACTATACATCACTGCACGTCAGATTACATCAATGCACGCAAGAGTGTGTGACTGTACGTCAGAGCTCTGCACTGTATATCAGAGGCACTGCACACAAGAGCATCTGACTGAACATCAGAGCACAGCGCTGAACATAACAGCACTGCACACGGGAGCATGTGGCTGCGCATCAGAGCACTGCACTGAATATCAGATCACTGCATGTTCAGAGCACAGCGCTGTACGTCAGAGCGTGTGACAACATGTCAGAGTACTGCACTGCACACAGTAGCATATCACTGCCCGCTGAGCACAGCACTGCACAATACACTGTATGAGTGAAAATGTTACTGCACATCAGATCACTGCACTGCACTTCACAGTGCTGCACGTCAGAGTACAGCACTGCACATCACAGCGCTGTACGTCAGAGCACACCTCTACACATGAGTGTCACTGCACTTAAGAGCACTGCAATGCACATTACTGCAAGTGAAAGCGTGTCACTACACATAATAGCACTGCACATCCCATTGTGGCACATGAGGGCACGTTAGATCACAGCACAGTACAGCATTGCATGTCAGAGAGTGTAACTGTACGTCAGAGCACAGCACTACACATCACAGCGCTGCATTTCAGAGCACTGCACTGCACATCACTATTTCTTTGAACATACAATTTTTTATCACATATATATATTTATCGTGATTGACAGAAACTAAATACAGCACACCAACAAAAAATGTATCAAAAATATATATGAATTTATTTCTATTTTTGATTTTTTAATGATCAAATAAAATTCACTGCAAACTCATTTCAATAACTGGCTGTCTAACATAAAGCACAAAAACACAATAACAATACACAAAAAATTCAATAAGTGACTGGGGTGACAAAAATGGTGAAAGTAAATGACATGTCCAATTCAAACAAAAAAAGACAATAACATAAATTCTCTGTCCTGCTCAGGTCTTTCACTATAACATGCACTGTCTACTTGATTAATAGGTATAGTGAGCCTGGACATGAGACCGTATCACGTCGACGTTTCGACCCTGTAGAAAAATGTGTGTGTAGATACATCAAGGGGGTCTTCCTCAGGACAAAGCAGCCTAATGACAGCCCTCGCTGTTCAATAAGCCAATGCGTACAGCGCGCTCCACCGAGTCTGGATGGAGCGTGACCGAGGGCGGAGAGAATACTCTTATACGTCCTCGTCAAACAAAAGTTCATCAATATATCAAGCCCACCTGCGCCCGTCAGCGTCCCGGAGGCGACTGGCGCCGGCCATGCTGCCGGTTCTACCCCTTACCAAGGTACTCGCACAATGTTCAGTAGAGCCTTGCTTTTAGAGATTGGCAAAAAATTATGCTGCCATAAACTCACCATTTTTTAAAATTATTTTATTAGGCCATGATATCAGCGTGAGGCAGTAATTAATGTCAATTACAATATAGCTTACGCATAAAACAGACTGAAATTCATTATTTACATACATACATAATATTACAAATTCATATTACATATTAAAACGAAGAACCCCCCAAAACAATCATTTACAAGCAAAGCAGTACATAATACAGGGAAAAATAAATAAATAAATAGACGGTACAATCAGAGACTAACGGGTATGATAGATATACAAAGAGTACTAACAACACAGAGAGTGTATAAATCACTGATTTCCCCTTTCATCATTCACATAGTCTGCTATGGCTCCCCATACCTTTAACCACAAGTTCCTTCTCCGAGAACTCTTAAGGGAATATAGATTGTGCTCTAAACTGAAAAAGGCTAAAAACCTCGCCTTCCACATTTCAAAAGAGGGTGACTCTTTCTGCAGCCATGCTGAAGTGATACAAAGCCGTGCTACAGTGGTAGCCATAAAAATAATGTATCCAACCTTTGGTGTGCCACGACTAGCCAATGGTTCCTCTGCCAAGCCTAACAGCATGGATATCGGAGTTAGCATGATTTCTACCCCAGTTACGGAGGTTAAGAAATTTTCTATCCCCAAAAAAAGGGGGTGCAATTTGGTACATGCATAAAAAACATGGAGGCTCCCAGCTGCCTCGGTTCCACATCGAAAGCATTTGCCGTCATTAGCAGCACCCCAGTTTAGCATCTTCAGGGGGGTGTGATATAAATTAAAGTTGGTTTTATAATGCTGGGATCTAAGACTTGATGAAATCAAAATTTCCCCTGCAAATCTAATCGATCTCTGTATCAGACCCTCGCCCTGCCCCAACCTCTCATTCCATTTCTTATCCTGCTCTTCCAAATCATCCCCTTGCACTTCAACCAGGTTCCCATAGAGACATCCTATTTTCTGTCTAGTTTTAATGACTTCGATCATATCCCTTTTCTCTATATCAGCCGGCTGCATTTTCTTCTTATCGAGATAATCCCGTAACTGAAGATATTTATAAAAATCTCTATTTGACAGCCCATACCTTTCCCTCAACTGAGCAAAAGGAACAAAGATTGCCTTTATCATAAAAATCACCAATAATCGAAATCCTTTTTAATTTCCACCTACCCATGATCGTATCCCAGAAAATGGGAGGTAATAGCTGTGTCGCAACAATAGGAGTACAATAATTCATTTTCCCGATTTTCAAATACTTGCGAACCTGCTTCCAGATTTTAAAGGCTGCTCCTAATACCTTAAACCGGGTCTTTTTGTAATAGCTTCTGACCCTAACAGCATATGGAAAATAGAGGGAACATCAGCTAAGTTGTTCCCTTTTCCTCCTGTTATTAAAAAGTTGATATTCTGAAGAAGAGAAGCATAATAATAAAACACAAAGTTAGGGACTGCCCACCCTCCTCAGGAGTGAGGAAGAGTCATATACTTCATCGCTCTCCGAGCTTGTTTCTGACCCCACATAAACCTTCCACAAATGGATTGTACATTTTGCAGCTGTGTTCTAGTAAGCTCTAACGGAACTGATCTGAAAAAGTACAGCACCTTAGGCAAGATATTCATCTTCAGTACGTTACAGTGTCCTACGAGTGAGAGATGTAGACACTCTATTCTCCCCAGTTCTTTCTCAATTCCAGCTAGTAGTGGGTCCCAGTTCGCAGTAACTAAATCGTCTAGTGATGCTTTAATTTTAATACCTAAATAGACTGCCTCCTGGACAACTCTCGGGTCATTAAAAACAGCCTCATTTGTACATATAATCTGTGTTTTATCAGTGTTCAATTTGTACCCTGAAATTGATCCAAATGAGGCTGCCAACCGTTCTATCTCAGGCATGGCTATAGCAGGTGTTGGAGTGACAACTGCCACATCGTCCGCATACACCAGGACTTTATATGTTTCCTGCTGAATCTGTATAGGTTGTATAACCATATTCTGTTCTATTAGAACCAGCAAAGGATTAATATAAAGTGCAAATAATAAAGGTGAACATGGACAACCCTGCCGAGTTCCACAGGTTATAAAAACAGGTTCAGATTCCATTCCCATCACACATATCCGAGCGACCGGGAGCCTATACATTGTTTTAATGGCATTAATAAACCCACACCCAAACCCTAAGAGGCCCATGACTGCCCATAAAAACTCCCAAGAGACACGGTCAAACGCCTTCTCGGCATCAAGAAGTATCAGTCCAAGTGGAGCCTGATGGACGTTTGCTATATAAAACATGGTCACCACCCAACTGATATTATTGACCGTGCCTCTTCCCGGGATAAAGCTGTGCTGGCGTATTGAAACCAAAGGGGTTATTACCCGAGATAGTCGTGTTGCAAGAACTTTGGCATAAATCTTGCCGTCACAATTTAGAAGGGAAATAGGTCTATAAGAGCCAGGAAGAGTTGGTGGTTTGTCCTTTTTCTTAAAAACAATGATGTTAGCAGTATCCCATGATTCTGGGGCCTGTCCTTGTTGAGCAACTTTAAAGACTGTCAACATTTCTGTTTTAATTTCAGGGAAAAAGACCTTCTAAAATTCTAACAGTAGCGCATCAGGGCCAGCTGCTTTACCCATTGCTAGTGCATTAATAGCACTCTCAATCTCCTCCTGAGTTATAGGCATCTCTAATTCCGCCGTGTCTTCCCTGCTCAGTGTCTGGTTAAATCCATTTTGTGGTAAGCATAGAGCTGCATTTCCATCTGGTCTATCCTCCCCTGCATATAACTCTTGATAAAAAGATCTTAGAGCTGCTAAAATCTCTATAGGTCTGTTAACTAATTTCCCAGCCGAATCTTCTATTTCCACAATGCCACGTTCAGTCTCCCTGTTTCTAATTCGTTTAGCTAGGCATCTCCCAGCCGTCTCCCCAAATTCATAGCATTCTCTCCTGTAGGTTAAATATTTGCAAGCAATGTCTTTGGACCATAATAAGTTAATCCTCGCCTTACAACGAGCTACATTGGCTTGCGCCACAGAGCTTGATGTCTTTAATGTTTTTAATTACACATTGTGTCAGACCACATTCGGCCCGCCTGAGCTCATCATAAAGGCCCTGAAAAAGGATATTTTGCTGTTTTTGCTTATATGTACAGAAGCTTAGTATTTCCCCCCTGAGGCCTGCTTTCAGTGTGTCCCATACTACAGCAGGCGAGGTCGTATTCCTGTTTATCTCGAGAAAGTTCCTAATCCAATCCCTCATATGGAGCACAAACATATCGTCTGCCAATAATTTTCGATCAAAAGTGAAACGCCTCTGTGGCCTGAATAAGCTTTGAATTGGTAAGTCCATAACCACAGGGCTGTGATCCGAAGTGAGTCTAGGAAATATTTGAATTCTAGCCATGGCAGCCTGCCCTCTGGAGGCAAAGAAGTAGTCCAGTCTCACCCATTTATTATGGGGGCAGGAGAAATATGTAAATCCTGGATCAGGATGCCTATTTATAAACCATAGATCTTCTAGCCCATGCTCTAGTACTAGCTGTTGTAAAGCCTTAAAACTTTAGGTTTCCTCCCCTGATAAACTCCGTTATAAGTTTGTAATTCTGGTCCAGCTAGATGTATATTAAAATCTCTGCAGAGTATTAATGGAGTTGCCCATGACGCTAGCTCAATATTAAATAATTCTAAAATCTGTGCCTCGTCCATATTTGACCCGTATACTGAGCAAATGACAAATTTCCATTCTCCCGCAGTGCATTCAGCTATAGCCCACCAGCCATATTTATCTGCCAGAACCCTTCCCACCAGCTGTATATAAGATTTGGCCAGTATAGCCACACCCCTAGTTATAGTGCTATGTTGCGTACCGACTACTACCGTATATCCCAGCTCAGCCAAGACTCTTCGGTTTTCCCATGGGATACGTGTTTCCTGAAGGCACACTACATCTGGAGAGAAGCTTCTCAATTCCCGCGCTACTCGCTGTCTCTTAACCCTATCATTTAAACCCGACACGTTAAATGTGCATACCCGTAGTCTCCCTGTCATCATTCTACCCTCCATTTTCTCACGACATACTGCTCCTGATTAGACACGTCCATTTTCAGTAAACATTGCTTCTCACGTCTCCACCATGGCCTCCTTTTTTCTTTTCTCCCCAAGCCCACCCACTCCCCCCATCCTGTGCTCCCCAGCCCCCTCCCCACCTGCAAGGCCCCCCACCCTTAAGAGCCCTCCCCCCAACAAAATAAGGTTTAAGGACTCAAGG
Source organism: Calotriton arnoldi (assembly GCA_963921515.1). NCBI lineage: Eukaryota > Metazoa > Chordata > Amphibia > Caudata > Salamandridae > Calotriton > Calotriton arnoldi. Next base: position 135,336 of record CAWUFW010002020.1, on the reverse strand, counting down.
TCCCTGGTGATGGAAAGCTGACAGTGCCCCTCCCCATTGCTACTCCCCCACCATTGCATCAAAGACCACACAGTATATCTGCTAAATAATCAGAGAAATAAACTGTATCATTACGTGTTCCGGCCTGACAAATCTATATTCTATATTGAATGTAAATACTCCTTGGCGAGAATTTCAGAAGTGAAAAATTGTGTTTGACCTTTACAAATTACTTTCAATTTGGCCGGATTAAGCAGAAAAACCTGTGCTGCTTTGGCCTGAAACATTGGCATTAATTCCTGCAAGTGCCACCTCTTCTCTACTGTCGCTTGACAGAAGTCAGGCCTAACAAAAAATTAATTCCCCTTTCCAATCCTTTTTCTATCTGGTCGTGCTAAGTCATAAATAGCTTCACGTGCCAAGAAATTATTCAGACAGATTAATATAGCTCTTGGTCTGGTTACAGACTGTCCTGTTCTGATTTGCTGCTTGAAAGGAAATCTATGCGCCCTTTGCACCTCCACATTCCAATTCCATTGTGTGAGCTCGGGGAATGCCTCTGTAAAGAGATCTACTATAAATTTTCGCATGTCTGCTTCCTCCGCCCCCTCAGGGATACCCAAGACTCTCAAATTGTTCCTTCTTAGTCGGTTCTCCATGTCCGTTAATTTCCAGGCGGTGTCATCCTTCTGTGATTTTAAGGAGTCCGTAAGAGTTCTTTGGGCAATGAGTTCGTCTTCCAGTGTGGAGATCCTAGTTTCTGCTTCCCCAATCCTAGTTGCGAATTCTGTGCAAGATTTAGCCACTCTCCGAATGGAGTTCTGCAATTTTTTATATGCACCTTGTGTCCTTAGACTCTCTGCCCGTGTCTCTTCCCTATGTGCCATGATACTTTTATAAATAATAGAGAGCGACATTTCCTCTGTGTTTTCCACTGCCCCAGCCAATGGATTGTCAACAGCTATATTATCATCACATCCAATATTGGGTGAAAAGGAATAGTCCCATACCAGTGAGCCTGCGGCCCCTTTAGATTCTGTCAAAGATGTCTTTCCAACGTCTTTCTGCTTTCGAACAGTTAGTGGGCTGGTTAAGGGTCCGCCTCCTGCGGCCCCAGTGACCTCCTCCTTGGGTGAGTATTACTTATATCTCTGCCATCGCTCTGAGTGAGTTCTTCTCCTGTCCAGTCTTTCATACCCCCCAGGCTCTCATCACTTGACGAATTCGAGGGGTCTGACATTGAGAAAAATGTATCCCCAGAATCCACCTCTTTCAAGGAGCCCCTGATATCAGTGTTGCTGGCTTGATCCTCCCTTAGCACAACCGGGCTATCTACTTCTCCTTTTCCTTTTTTCCCCCTAGGGGTTCTCCCTGCAGTCTCCTTTCCTCCCTTCATTGCTGCTAGTTCCTCTTTCTCCATACGGGGGTTGACCAATACAACCCCCCCCCCAGAGCTCTGCCATGTAGGATTCCCCCGGCAGGGCTTCCAGACCCAAGCTCAGCAGTGTCTCCTCCTTCCTTACCTATAGGCTTCATATTGCTCACATTGCTCACCTCTCTGCCACCGAGTGTTTCAGCTGCAATGGTCTGGTGTAATATGTCCATGTCCAGCAGGGGGCTCACACTGCCAGCAGCAGCGTCTGCCTGAGCCATGGTTGCCTGCATCTTCTTGGCCTGTAGCTGAAAAATTGCCGGTAACTATTTCCGGCCACGCAGAGAGGAGCTGGTCTTTTGTATCTCTCCTCCAGCCCCCGCGGCTGTGGTTTCCTTTCCTGCCCCGCGGCCGGCTCTTGCCCCTCTCGCGGGGTTCGGCGGCATTGGGGCCGTGCTTGTACTCAGCGGCTGCAGCCGCGACCGGGAAAGCAGCAGCCTTAGGTAAACAAGCTGCCTGGTGCGAGATGCCGCTTGCAGTTTGTGGCATCCCAGCGAAAGTCTCCACAGCATCCCCGGAGCACCTCCAGATGAGCAGCCCTCGCTGTCAGGACAGAGTAATAGCAGGTAGGTGGGGGGAGAATAGCTCTGGGCGAGAGTCAGCTCACTCAGCCGCGGTCGCAGCCGCCATCTTGCCCCGGAGAGAGCCATTCCAAGCTCACCATTTCGAACGCTGACGTTACTACCTCTAAGTGCAAACACTGCAATTGGGTAGCCTCCAAAGGCTACGGGGAGAGTAACTTAAGGGGGAGGCACATTTCATGTCCCCCACGCCCAAAGAAGGAACAGACACGGGCGGACGGGGAAACACGTCTTTATTCTCTTACATCGGGCGCGAACTGCCCGCTTCCTCCTGTGACTCCTCCCCTTCCTTCCCCTGCCATGCCTGACCTTGGGGCGAGACCAGGGCAGGCATGACGACATGACATCTCCCCCTTTTGTATTTTAAATGTTCACCGTTTCTCTCAGAGTTCTTCGATGAGTCGAATGGGTTTCCGAATGTTCCGTCGCGGTCGGCTGGGCCGGGAGTGACTGTGGGGACGCTCTCTTCTCAGCTCATCGGCCTCCGACACCCGTGTGGGTTCTTCATGGCTGCTTTCTTCTTGACTTGACACATCCGTGTCCCAGTTCGATCTTCGAACCCGAGTGTAGGCTGTCGGGTTGCACCTTTTGAAGTGTGACACGTTTCTGATCGTTCTCTTGCTTCTGGACTCGGCTGTAATCATAGTCCCATTCCTTCTCGTTACTTGTAGTGGGTGATTGTGGTAGCGGCTGTCTGCTTTGGATTTCCTTTCTTGTCTCACCAGCACCCAGTCTCCTTCTCGGATGTCAGATGTCTTGGCGTGTCTGCGGTGGTCTGCATATTCCTTCATTTTCGCCTTCTTGGTTCGATCCAGTTCGACCAGCGTCTCGTGGTCTGACGTCGTGGGCCTGGATTGTGTGACAGCATCTGTGGTTGGTATCCGAGTGCGAGGAGTCCGCCCGAGCATCAGGGTGGCCGGACATTGGTATGTGGTGCTGTGTGGAGTGGTCCTGTATGCTCGTAGTACTTCGTTTAGTGCTGGCTGGATGTCGCGGTGAGTTAGCTCAGCTTGCTGCATTGTCTTTTTGATGGTGGCCATGAATCGCTCCACCATTCCGTTTGCCTGTGGCCATAGGGGGGGTGATTTTCCGATGTTTGAAGTTAAGATGTCTGGTGAAATCAGCTAAATCTTGTCCGCTGAACGGCGGGCCATTGTCAGTCTTCACCACTGTGGGGATGCCCCATGCGGCGAATGCTTCATCGATTGCAGGTATGACTGTTGCCGCTTTTGTGGAGGAAATCTAGTGAGCGATGGGAAAACGGGAATATTCATCCATGATGACGATGATGTACTTTCCCGACTTCAGCTAGCCAAAGAAATCAACAGCTACATGTTGCCAGACGCCATCTGGGAGGTCCGACATTTGCAGAGGGGCATGTGGTTCTTCTCGCCCTACTAGTTGACAGTGTGGGCAGTCTCGGAGTGTGGACTCCACCATCTGGTCACGGGAAGGGAACCAGACACGCTCTCGCAGCGCTTTCTTCGTGGCTACTACCCCTCGATGTCCTTCATGTGCCAGATTTACAGTTCCCTGTCGCAGCTGGTTAGGGATGACGATTCTCTGACCTCTTAGTAGCAGGCCGTTGTCGCTAATGGAGAGTTCGTCTTTGACGTGCTTGAATGCCGCGAGTTCTTGCCTGTTGATGGTGTCGCTCATCTTCGGATCTTCTAGATGGCGCCATGAGTCAGTGCGAATGCGATGTATGACATTTTGGATTGTGGCGTCATTTGCCGAGGCCTCGATGATGGCCTCGAGTGGAACGGCTGGTGGGCAGGCTCGGTCAATGACGAAGTGGAGATATTCTTCAGCCACAGAGTGGCGCGCCCGCGTCAGAGCCTGGGGATGTCGAGAAATGTAATCTGCCGGGTTCTCCGCCTTCCCTGGTTTGTGAATGATGGTATACGTATAGTCTTGCAGGCGGATGCCCTACCGTTCGATTCGCGGGGGCATCTTCGCCTTGGGGTTCCCAAAGATGGTGATGAGCGCCTGGTGGTCGGTGATGAGTGTGAAGTGTTTGCCGTACACAAAGAGGTGGAAATGCTCACACGCCCACACGACTGCCAGGCTTTCTTTTTCCGGTTGGGAATAAGCTTTTTCTGTGTTTGTGAGGCTGCGGCTGGCATACGCGACTATGTGGCGTTGGTCCGCTTCATCATCATATTGCGCCAGGATGGCACCTAGTCCGACGGGGCTGGCATCTACTGTGATTTCAGTCTTCCGTTTGGGGTTGAAGTGTGCGAGGTTGATGGCTGAGCTCACGGTGGCCTTGATCTTGTGGAACGCGTGGTCACACGCAGCCGACCACTGGAAGCTGTGCCCTTGACGAGTGAGTTCTCTGAGAGGGTAGCTGATTGTGGCGTAGTCCTTAATGTACTGGGCGCAGTAGCTGGCCATCCCCAGGAACGAGCGAACGTCACTGACGTCATGTGGTTGTGGAGTGTCTGATAATGCTGATACCTTGTCAGGGTCCGGTCTCATGCCCTCCTTTGAAAAGATGTGGCCGTAGAACTTGAGGGTCGACTTGTGAAATTCACATTTGTCCTGATTGAGGGTGAGGTTAGCGGAGAGTAGGGCATGACAGACTCAGTCTAGTGCTTTGTCGTGATCTTTCTGGGTCTCACCGAATACCAAGATGTCATCGCTGTAGTTAAAGGCATTCGGAATGTCTTGTATCACTAGTCTGACAGCCTCTTGGAAAATCTCAGCGGCAGAGGAGATCCCAAAATTGAGGCGTTTGTACCTGAAGAGTCCTTGGTGTGTGGTAAATGTAGTGATGTAACGTGAGCGTTCATGTAATTCAAGTTGGTGATATCCCTTGTTGAGGTCTAATTTCGAAAAGACCGTCGCTCCGTTCAGGCGTGTGATCATGTCACTGATGTGGGGTCCTGGGTGCCGCTCCCGTTCGATGGTTGTGTTTGGGGCTCGCATGTCAACACACAGGCGTACTTTGTTGTCTTGGCCTCTCTTGGGTACTACCACTACCGGTGACACCCACGGAGTGGGTCCAGTTGATCTTTCAATGATGTCTGCTTGTAGTAGGTCTTGGAGTTCGTCATCTACCGCTTGTTGTAAGTGAAAGGGCACTTTCCGGTGATGCTGTGCCACCGGCGTCACTTGCTCATTGATGTGCAGCTTGACTTTGAAATGGGCGAGCTTCCCTAGGCCATTGAACAGTTTTGGGAATTTGTTGACGATGTCTGGCGAGTCGTCTACTTTGTATAGGATCTCGACTAGCTTCAGTCGTTCCGCCGTTGGTAAACTGAGAAGGCAGTCTGCTGTTTCCGGGCCTTCGATCACGTGAATTTGCACTTGGATTTTCCTGTCCTTGTAGGTTAGCGTGGTGCGAAATTGCCCTAGACATGGCAATGGTTTTCTGGACATCCACGTGTAGACACGCACTGCGGCTAGCTCTAGTGTCGGCTTTGGATTCATGCTCTGGTATTCGGTGGCGCAGATGTAATTGAGCGATGCGCCTGTGTCTAAAACAAATTTGGCGGAGTGACTTCCTATTCGGATGTGGAGTCGGGGGTACTTCTTCAGTCTGTCTGGGTCTGCCACCATGCATACGTATTCATCACTGTGTTGTGATATGGGAGTGAGGGAGGACGACTGCCTGGAAGTTGAGCGCTGGGATCGGTACGAGCTATGTGATTGGGTACTGGATCTTGATGAGCTCGTCGAGTGGTCTCTCCGACCTTGTACAGCTCTTGCATGGTGACGTGATCCTGTATTCTGTTTGGTCTATCTCTGTCTTGGTTCCGTGCGACGGGCTTGACAGGCGGCTTCGAAGTGGTTGTCTTTTCCACATCGGTGGCATTGTTGCCCGATGGCTGGGCACGGACCCGTATGAGGGTAGTCTTGGCCACACTGGTAGCATTGCGAAGGTTGTCTACGGGAGTGGCTGTTCTGTGTCCCCCGGCGGGGTGACTTCATGCGAGGCGGCCTTGGAAATCTTCCCGATGTGTGTCGGTCTGGGCGACGCCTCGGTTCCGCGTGTGAGTGCACGCGGAGTGCTTGTTCCTTTTTTTCAGTTTTGCTGGCCTCCATTTTCTTTGCGTGCTCTTCAGCTTGATCATTAATACGGGTGAGTTCTTCTATTTCATATAGGGAGTAATGTTTCTTCAGAAGTCGGCGTCGTAGTGATTCTGATTGACATCCGTCAATGATACGTAGACGTAGTGCATCCTCTGTGTTGAAGTTATCGAACTCACAGTGCCGAGCTAGACGCTTGAGGCGGGAGATAAAGTCGCCCATGGGTTCATCTCGCTCCTGGGACGCGAGGTTGAATGTGTAGCGCTCATAGTCTAGGTTCCGTTTGGGAAGGAACTTCTTATTCAGTGCTTCTCTCACACTCACGTATGACGCAGCGTTGGCCGGTGGCAGGTCTTTGATAATTTGTCCAATGTCCTTGCCTACAAGGTTGCGCAGGGCTATGAGCTGTTGGTCGGGGTCACAAACTTGTGACCCCTTCATGAAGTCCTCAAAGTCCTCAAGCCAACTCTTCCACGCAGGGCCCATGCTGTTACCAGACGTCAATGGTAGTGGCTCAGGGGGGCGCAGGTATGAGACTCCCATGGGTATCGGACCAGGCGGTGGGGCATTGTGTGCTGGGCCAGGCGCAGCTTGCTGTGAAGAGTCGGGGTCCGACATGTTGCGGTGCGGTGCCACTGAGCTTCAGTGATGTCTGCAGACACTTAGCGTTACTTTTGCAGGCCTCGGGAGTCCTTTTGGGGGTTTAGGAGTCCTTTTTGGGGCTTTGCCTGACTCCAAAATGGCCACCGCGTCAGGACCAAGCTTAGTCAATGCAGCGTGCCTGACTTCAAAATGGCCGCCGAGGGGGACTCATGCAGGCATGCTTTACTTCTCACAGGGGCATTTCATTCAGCTTACCCCTATTTGCGCGTCGCTCCAATCGTGGGGTCGTGATTCTGTCTTCTTTAGTTTGTTTTTGCTGCATGCGCGCGCTGACCTCCGTTTCGCGCTCTTCCTGCCAGTTTGGGCGCTCCGCTCGCTCGCGGCAGCGCGCTTCTTGTGCCTTGCAGGAGTGAGGGAGGGGGGTGCCTCTGCATCCCACCCTCGTCGCCAGTTTTCGTGTCCCCCACGCCCAAAGAAGGAACAGACACGGGCGGACGGGGAAACACGTCTTTATTCTCTTACATCGGGCGCGAACTGCCCGCTTCCTCCTGTGACTCCTCCCCTTCCTTCCCCTGCCATGCCTGACCTTGGGGCGAGACCAGGGCAGGCATGACGACATGACAGCACATGGTATCAGGGCTCATAGTACCGTTTCCATGATTAGCAATGTTGGAAATTTTAAGGCTCTTTTACTCAATACTCGCTCTTTAAATAAGCATGACTTGCACATTTTTGATTTGCTGCAGGAGTCCAGTCCGGACATATTGTTTCTGACAGAAACATGGCTTACCGAGGCCTCCAACCCCACTATCACCACTGCCATTCCCCCAGGGTATCAGATCCTGAGGAGAGACCGTGCTGCGGGCAAGAGTGGTGGTGTAGCGATTATTATTAAAAAGGATTTTGCCTGCACCATAGTCCCCATGGAAGAGATGGATGGGGCAGAATGTTTAGGTTTTCATTGTGTACTCTTGGCTCACCAATCCTTTGCCGGAGTCTTAATATATAGACCTCCTGGCCATGCCGGGAAGTTCCTCAAGTCCCTCAACGACTCAATTGCGCCTCTAGTCCCCAGATATAAGCACTTCCTGGTACTGGGTGACTTTAATATTCATATGGATAACTCAGCAGAGCAGGAGACCACCTCTCTGTTTGACCTACACAAAAACTGAAGCACACCAAATGATTGTCTCTTTCATCCACATTAAAAAATACTGTAGTTCAACCAGTCCAAATGAGTGTCCTTTGGAAGAATTCCACAATGATTGTCAAATCAGATCCCTTTGATTCATTTATTCCATTTCAATATAGATAGAAATCAACAGCAGCCGACGTACGTTTCGACCCCCTGGGCTTTCTCAAGGCTTGGAATCACATAATTGAGTTCAATTTCCTATTTCAAGTCGCCAAATTCCAGTTGTGTGCAGTCGATGAGGAATGCTGCCGGTTACAAGGTGGATGGATTGCCCTTCGTAACAAGAGGACTTATCAGGGTCCAGTACTTGTGGAAGAGACAAGATTCCTCCACATTGCATGACGAATATAACGTGGCTTACCGAAGGAATATATATGACTGACTTTTGGGTTTATACTTGACTGTTTTTACTGGAACATTCCTCATCGACTGCACACAACTGGAATTTGGCGACTTGAAATAGGAAATTGAACTCAATTATGTGATTCCAAGCCTTGAGAAAGCCCAGGGGGGCGAAACGTACGTCGGCTGCTGTTGATTTCTATCTATATTGAAATGGAATAAATGAATCAAAGGGATCTGATTCAACAATCATTGTGGAATTCTTCCAAAGGACACTCATTTGGACTGGTTGAACTACAGTTTTTTGAATGTGGATGAAAGAGACAATCATTTGGTGTGCTTCAGTATTTGTGTAGGACATTGGTCTCGGCTGGTTTCAGTCATAGTGGATCTATACCCTGGTGGGTGGGTATTGTGATACTGTGAAAGCACCCTAAAATATTTTGGTTTTAATGGACACGGATGAGTCTAATTAAATACAGATACAAATAGATGTGCAGGTCATAGTGCATACCCACATTCTTTGGAAATACCTCTCTGTTTGAGTCCCTCGATATTCTTCATCTATTCCCTTATGTTCACCATCCCACCCATGACAAGGGTCACACTCTAGAACAGATTTTCTCTAATGTTAAGATTCAAACAAACGTTCCTGTCCCTTTAACATGGACTGACCACCATATGATAGGTTTCAAGGTGTGTAAACTGACAAGATGCCCTCAATCCTATGAGAAGCATCGTTCCACCACGTCTAGACCCTTCCACCGAATCACCCCTGAAGCCCTGAGCGCAGGGCTAGTCCTGCACCCGCTTCCACTCAGTGGCAACACAGAGAGTGATGCTCTCTGTCTAGAGAATTGGCTGCAGAAACGCGCTTGGGCGCTCGCACCTCCTTCCACTCGCCCTTCTAAAGCCGCTCGACTTTCTGCTCCATGGTTCAATGAAGCCCTCAGGCAGAGCAAAAGTGCATGCAAACGGCTGGAAAGAACATGGAGGAAACATGTTAATACTGAGGACAAAGAAATTTATAAAGAAGCCTTAAAGGTCTACCATAACAAAATTTATGAGGAAAAGAAAAACTTATTTTCATCCAAAATTGAGTCATCTGGAAATAAAAGCAAGGACATTTTTAAATTGTGAGAGACTTTTCCTCCCTGAGTGCAGCTGCTAGACCTTTTACCCCGACTTCGGAATGGACAAACCAACTCGCTTCATTCTTTCATGAGAAAATCATAACCATCCAAAACTCCTTTGTGGAGCCACTTCCAGTTGAAGAAGGGGGCACAGCCTCCCTACCCTCTGGCGCTCCTGCAGTGGGTCCCTCCCTCACACAGTCCCCCCCCTTCCACCTGAGACGTCTTTGAAGATTATGAAAGGCCTTAAGTCAGGATCACCTTCCGACCCATGTCCGGCCAAAATACTGGCATCTGTGGCCGAGATCATAAATCCAGTTGCCAATACTGTTCTTAATTCGTCACTCAGTAATGGCCAGGTGCCTTTAAGTTGGAAGAGAGCGAAAATCCTCCCTCTGCTAAAAAAGCCTTCTGCTGACCCCTTGATAGCCTCAAACTATAGACCAATTTCACTCCTCCCTTTTTTCTCGAAAACCCTAGAGAAATACGTAAACTCAGTTATCACGGACTACGTAGAAACCAATAATCTTCTCCATCAGAGCCAATCGGGCTTCAGACCTAATTTTAGCACGGAGACGGATCTGCTGGAAATTACGGAGTCTATAAAAGAGAAACTAGATAAAGGAGGTAAAGTGGTGTTTATTTTACTGGACCTCTCTGCGGCCTTCGACGCCGTGCCCCATGACCGACTCCTGCATAGATCACAGGAGTGCGGCCTGGGAGGCACGGTGCTCAAGTGGTTCTCCTCCTTTTTGGAGGATAGACACCAAGAGGTCTGGTCCCCTCCTTTTGCCGCTTCCATCCCCCCTCTGAAAGTGGGTGATCCGCAGGGCTCCATCCTGAGCCCGACACTTTTTAATCTTTACATGGCCCCCCTTGCGCCCTTGGTCGAAGCATGTGATGCGACAATAATTTCCTATGCTGACGATACTCAGCTCTTGTTCACATGTGAGAAGGACGAGGATTTTGCAGGTGAGAAGATAAATAAATGCCTGACTGGAGTTTTTACCTGGCTTAGACAAAATCAATTAAAATGCAACCCAGAGAAATCAGAGATAATCTTCTTCGGCTCTCCATCTCTGGATGAGTGGAGACAATGGTGGCCTTCAGATATGGCACCCCCACAAACCTCGGTAAATACGGTCAAGAATCTGGGGGTTAAGATGGATGACACCCTATCCATGAAAGCTCAAATCCAGGCAGTCGCAGGATCCTGTTTTGGTCTCCTGCGAATGCTCAGGAAGTTCCTCCCTCTGTTATCTCTCACCCACAGAAAGACTGTGGTTCAAGCCCTTATTTTCTCCAGGTTGGACTATGTTAATGTCTTATACTTAGGCCTCCCAGAGTACTTATTAAACAGGCTTCAGGTGGTCCAGAATGTGGCTGCCAGGGTGGTTCTCATGCTTGGACCCAGAGCACGGATTTCCCCTCACCTGAAGGCCTTGCACTGGCTGCCTGTCCGTAATAGAATTCGCTTCAAAGCTTTAGTCTTGGCCTTTAAGGCTTTACAACGGACGGGAGCTCACTATATCAGAAAGAGAGTGCTACACTATGTCCCGGGCAGAACCCTAAGATCATCCTCTCGACAGCAAGTGGCTGTTCCTAAATTTCATCGTATTTGGACCGGCGGCCGCTCTTTTCAAGTGCAGGCTGCCCGTGTCTGGAACCTTCTGCCGTTGCCACTCAGACAGGTACCTGATCTACTGACTTTCAGGAAGCAGCTGAAAACTTGGCTGTTTCATCAGCAACTCTAGACTCCCCCTCTTTGTGTGACAGCAACAGACTAGCCACGAGGTTCTCTCAGCGCCGGGACACTCTTTCTGAGTAGCTGTGCGCTCTACAAGTACCCTTATAACATAACATCACAGCACTGCATGTCAGAGTGTGTCACTGCATGTCAGAGCATTGCACATTACAGCTCTGCTCATGAGAGCATGTCACTGCACTGCACATCACAGTGCTGCATGCAAGAGTGTCATGTACATCTGTGCACTGCACATCACAGCACTGCATGTCAGAGTGTGTCACTGCATGTCAGAGCATTGCACATTACAGCTCTGCTCATGAGAGCATGTCACTGCACTGCACATCAGGCGCGCAACGCCCATTGGGCTCAAAGGGCTTCAGCCCCCCCGTTGTGTGTGTCAGCCCGGGCTGAGACAGCTTCCCGGGCACACACACAGCCCCACCCGAGTACTTCATAGGTCTTTAAAAGACCATTTGCTTGTAAATGAGGCTCTGTTGTTTTTCACCCCTTTTTAGAGCCCCTGCATCCCCACTCAGCCTATTGCTGGAAGAGGCAGCCCCCCCCGAAATTTTTTCTTAGCCCCCCCTGAAATTTGGCTCTAGTTGCGCCTCTGCTGCACATCACAGTGCTGCATGCAAGAGTGTCATGTACATCTGTGCACTGCACATCACAGCACTGCATGTCAGAGTGTGTCACTGCATGTCAGAGCATTGCACATTACAGCTCTGCTCATGAGAGCATGTCACTGCACTGCACATCACAGCGCTGCATGCAAGAGTGTCATGTACATCTGTGCACTGCACATCACAGCACTGCATGTCAGAGTGTGTCACTGCATGTCAGAGCAATGCACATTACAGCTCTGCTCATGAGAGCATGTCACTGCACTGCACATCACAGCACTGCATGGAAGAGTGTCATGTACATCTGTGCACTGCACATCACAGCACTGCATGTCAGAGTGTGTCACTGCATGTCAGAGCATTGCACATTACAGCTCTGCTCATGAGAGCATGTCACTGCACTGCACATCACAGCGCTGCATGCAAAAGCATGTCAGAGCACAGCACTGCATGTCAGAGTGTGTCACTGCATGTCAGAGCAATGCACATTACAGCTCTGCTCATGAGAGCATGTCACTGCACTGCACATCACAGCACTGCATGCAAGAGTGTCATGTACATCTGTGCACTGCACATCACAGCACTGCATGTCAGAGTGTGTCACTGCATGTCAGAGCATTGCACATTACAGCTCTGCTCATGAGAGCATGTCACTGCACTGCACATCACAGCACTGCATGGAAGAGTGTCATGTACATCTGTGCACTGCACATCACAGCGCTGCATGCAAGAGTGTCATGTACATCTGTGCACTGCACATCACAGCACTGCATGTCAGAGTGTGTCACTGCATGTCAGAGCATTGCACATTACAGCTCTGCTCATGAGAGTATGTCACTGCACTGCATATCACAGCGCTGCATGCAAAAGCATGTCAGAGCACAGCACTGCACAATCACAGCGCTACTTCATTGCATCTTCCATTTCAGAGGCAGCTAACAAACACTGATGCAAAAAAAAGGAGGACCTTTATGAGTTCGATCTATGAACAATGTCCAGTGCAGATCCGTGCAGTTCTAAGGCTGACGTCACTCCCACCCGGACCCGCTACTTACTAGACTCGACTTTATAAACAGAGGATTCAGCGGCGGAACTTGCAAGATGCAAACCCGGATCCCCCCTGGCTCTTGTCCTCCGGCCATTTTAAGATATGCGGCGCCCGTGGTCCATCCCACCATAGACAGACTGATGGATGACTCCCTGGACCCGGCGCTGGTTCCTAAAGTTGGAAACAAACATTGGAACATCTGACCCGAAGGCCCTAAGCAGCTATAGACCGATTCCTTCCTACAGTTGCAAAACCTTTGGAGAAAATTATTAATGGGCAGCGATCTCACTTCCATAGTGCCAATATCGGCAACACTCCCCATCCCTCCCACAGCAATATCCTGGAGAAATAATCAGACCAGACGCATTCTTAGTGGAGAAAATTGCTGCAGGTTTATTTGCATAACAAATATGCCAACATGGTGGGTTATCTTACGGGCGATCCCAGGGCAGGCAGCCCCTCGCCGCCTGCCCACCTGATGAGCCAAATTACACCGTGGCCCTAGCCAACCGGTGTTTGTTAGATTTGGGGGAGGGGATAGCCCATCCCACCGGTGGACCGCCAGTCCACCCCTTTACTCACGCCCCCCAGCGATGGGGGCGGAGCGTTGCAGGCAACCCCCGTTTGCTCAGGTCCACAACCGCCCGTAGGACTAACGGGGCGCCGTCACTCCTCCAGGGTCCAACGCGAGGACCTCCCTGGGGATATTTGGCTTTAGCATCCTTACTGTGCTCCTGCAGAGGGTACCCTTCTGTACCTTACAGCCTCTGGATCGCCCTGTAACTCCGCCTGCAACACAAAATAATAAGTTAGATAAACACCCCTTCCCGCCCGTACGCCGGGTAAGCGGTGGGGAGGGAAACGGCGTCAGGAGAGCATCAAAGAGGGCGACCAGTGGGCGGGAGAGGTATAAGTACCTCGCCCCCTGCCCCCTCCTGCCCGGAAGTGACGCAGGCATGGGGGACCCTCGAGGGTCCCAAAACACTGGGAGGCTGACTCGTGTGCCATCCTGTGGCACTAAGGGGGGGCCGCCCTCTTAGGAGGGCCCCCTTCGTGGGCCTGGGGCAGCCCTGCGTAGTGCCAATATCGGCAACACTCCCCATCCCTCCCACAGCAATATCCTGGAGAAATAATCAGACCAGACACATTCTTAGTGGAGAAAATTGCTGCAGGTTTATTTGCATAACAAATATGCCAACATGGTGGGTTATCTTACGGGCGATCCCAGGGCAGGCAGCCCCTCGCCGCCTGCCCACCTGATTAGCCAAATTACACAGTGGCCCTAGCCAACCGGTGTTTGTTAGATTTGGGGGAGGGGATAGCCCCTCCGACACTAAACAAGGGGTTATCTCTGACCACCATAACTCACATGCCCCCAATGGTCGCATAACTTGCACCTGGAGGACTTCATTTCTTGCAACAGATCCCTCTTCCCCAAGAGAGTCTTGATCATTGTCTCACCCAGGCTCCACAAAACAAGTCCATGCCCACTCTAGACAGGTAGACTAGTCCTTGCGCACCCAGCCAGGTGGTCCCTAACCTCTACCAAACACCCAGTGGACGTAGAGGCAACCGCCCTAGTCTGTGCCGCAGCTTCTTCAGCAAGCTGTCCCAGTGCATGCCTGGGACCCCCAACCCAGTTAACTTAGTGGAGGAAAACCCATGCCTCCATTTCCTGAATTCCGCCCCTCGCGCCACTCTCAAGACGCACAGAAGGCCATTCACCCAGACCCTTGATCCTGGCGCAATAACAAAATGCCAGGTTGCTAACACCCTTAATGAGCACTGCAACCATCCTATACAACTACTCAAGCTTGCACCAAATTTACCCGATAACACTGCACCCAACTGCCCATTCATAGCCTCCCTGGTGTATGACCAGAAAGTTGGGAGGGGAGACACCCCTCTTAGTCTGTGCTGCAGCTTTTAGCAAGCTGTTCCAGTGCATGCCTAGAAACCCCAACCTAATTATCTCAGTGTCGGGAAAACCATGCCTCCATGTTCTGCTTTCCGCCCATCGTGCCACTCTCAGAACGCATGAATGGCCAATCACCCATACCTTTGACCCTGCCCCATCCCCGACCTATTCTGGTGGATACCAGGTTGTAGACCAGAGGATGGAAAAGCTACAGGGATGGTGAAAACAATAGGTGCAGATCACCTGCCCTTTCTAGACTTGTTGGGATGCCAAAAAACATAATGTGTCATGTCCGGTTTCAGCGAAAGAATGTCTTAAGTGAACCAGACCCCGTATACGGGCGGATGTATGCCTATACAATTGCGAATCCCCATGCTGCGCTTATGGAATGGTGGGAGCAAGAGAACCACATCCCCGATTACCTGCCACGTTCTTGAATCGTGGGAGTGCTGGCTGCTTTCAATTAACTGTGGCCTGTTGCACTAACCCAGTGTTTCCTAGCACTTTGGAGCCACCGCATGGTTTAGGATGACCAGCTAAGCAACCGGCCCAGCTGCGTGGCGGTAAGGCGGGCAAACTGTAACAGGCGCTCGCTTATCCCTTCTACTGATGACCGTCCTGTGGTACCCACCGGTTATGCTGAGGGACATTCCCGTTAACTGGCCACTAAGTTTGCACCTCCCCAGAAAAATGATAAAACGAATTGAACCAATGTTGTTTCATAGTCCCGTACCCATGGGGAATTGTCATTTGTGCCTCACCCAGTCCGTTAGTCCCCTGCTCATTTAACCCTATTAAATTCTATCAGTAACTTCATACTTTTAGGATGATAGGTCCCAGGGGTTTGACCTTGTGACCCTGCTGTTGAAACCATCACAACACCCAGGAGGTGAATTGTTACAGGTTCTTTGGCCTGACCCCTCCTATGCCCTTAGAAGGCACCCTGAAACCTGCAAGTGGCCAGGAGGGAGGAACAAGCGGGACCTATCAGTCCTAACCTCCCTATCCTTGCAAGCTGCACGGACTGCTGTAGCTGCCTAGGTCCCTCCAATACTTGGCCCTATTGAAATCAGTTATATCTCTACTAATATTGACCAATGATGGTACACATGCAGCTGAAATTGGTCCTTCAGATCTCCCTCAGAGACAAGAGACAAGAAGAAGCATGCTAACCTGCCCCCATACTCAGCGGAACAACCACATGTGCGAGCTTGCCACCAACTTCTGTAAAAGCATGCCAACCCAACAAACCATCTCCAGCACTCGGGGGCACGCGGCCGCTCCTTGCCTTGAATCCAACCATGTTGGAATCCTGGATGGTCTTGAAGGACCCATCTCTTGGCGCCTGCTTGCAACCCATTCAACATTATCACATTAGTCGGAAAAGACCACTGCCGGGTAGCAAGCCAAGTTAAGCCCCCGCAGAAATCGCATGCCTGTGTGAGCAGCCCAAGATTCATCGGTCCCCCCTCCATCACCATCTTTCTTGCCTCCCGAGGTTGGCATTATGCCGTGAAATATGGAAGATATCTCCCTTGGCATGCCATCCCTTTAGCACAAAGTTTACAGCTTTAGGCATGTCACTTAAAACATCTCCATCATGCGTTTAAGGCTAATTAGTTTGATCTGTTTTAAACAACATCCCTTCTAACAAACAGTGCTGAGTAACCACTCATGTTCGTCTCTTGTACCAGTCGTCCCCGATTGCCTGGCACTCGTTAGACCAAAGGAAGCTTTTAACAAGCTTCCTATACAAAAGGTATCCTGTTGCGCAACTTGGGACACTATAACTTCATCACTACGTTCTTTCAGGCATGGAAATGCTGCCAAGGTATCCCCACCTTAGTACCTGTTTAACCACTAAATAAATGCTGTATATATCCTGGCACTCATTTACAGTTGTTATTGCTACCCACCTCGAAGGTACTCAATTTATCGGCCTCAGGAGGGTGAAAGGCTGAGGGGGGCGGCAAACCTCTACAGGGATGACCTTAGTAAAGGTTGCCCTGAGTAGTTTCAATATGCTCCCTGCTTGTGGGTCATGTGTGCAATTATAGTCTCCTAGAGTGCAAGGCTTGCTAAATACCTTCCTGCTAGCTTGTGTCTTTGCATGGTCTTGCAGCAGGCCCGCGAGAACAAGGGTTCCTCTTTTCACATCAAAGAGTGCAGCTACCAGTACCAGATAATTCCAGGCCATGAATTAGGTGAGGGTCTGCAAGCCAGTCTTTTCCCTTTCCTGATCACAGGTCGAACCCCCACTGCGAGAAAGATTCCTCCCTTCTCGCCGGGCCCTATTGGTCACAGCAGATTAACGTTCTGCTCTATCTGTACCAAGGCAGCATTCCTTCCCTAAAGTAAATAAGACAGACTGATCACCCATGGTGGCGCAAGCATAGAAGTGCCAGTACAACCTAATAAAATCACTGTACTCTCCCTCTCCAAGCAGTATGCACACATGTGGCATACGGCCTGGATATTGGCTGGGACGGAGAAGGGCCTAGCCACATGACTGTGTCTCTCCTCCAATAGTGCCACGTTCCTAACTTACACATGTAGGCGACCAGGTAATGCTGTAAAAATACCAAACGAAACCAGGTGCTACCTTGCTTGCCTCATACAAGGTGGAATAAGGTTAAAGACACAATGATGTGCTCACCCATGGGAAAACCTGGAAGAAGCCCACCCGTGAGGTGAAGAGACACACAACCTCCCCCTGGCACGCCAAATCATGCAGGTGACCGAACCCCGGTTTATGGACCCCCGGCATCTTGGACGGGCCTGGCCATGGGGGCGCTGGTCTAGCTCTCGGTCTTAAAAGTTTAAAACAAATCTATTAACTCTAAAAGAGGTTGTCTGGTACAGGGGAAATCAGTGTCTGCACGACCCGCAGAGAAACTTGTGGTACGTCAGGCCCCACGCCCCCTCAATGCACAGAAAGAAAACCGATGCTGGCTCTGCTCGTTGCAGAACTGGTGCAAGGACCCACATCTGATGAGGGTAAGCAAGGATGGGAGCACTAAGGGGTCAAAGCACACAATTTAAAGGCATCACCCTGTTTTTTTTTTGTTTTTGTTTGATTTTTTTTGGGGGGGAGTAAGTGTGTGGTGGAGATGACCATGCCACTTCCGGTGGGGGGCTTGAACCCTCGCCTACGAGCGGTCCCAAAACCCATGCCGAATCCCAGCCCCTGTGACCAAGCTCCTGCCCCAGTCTGCTTCCAGCAGTCGTGGGCGAAAACCAAGCAACCCGAAACGTAAAAATCTGGATCTGCGTCTGGCTGTGGACAACATGTGCATCGGCTCCAAGACACACGTGTATGCCAAAGCCCACCCAGTCTGTGCCGTCCCACAGTGCCCACCCTCCAGACAAATGCCATGTCACATCACTCATGTCCCCCAGGTCCTTCACCGCTCGAGTCACCCGCGCCGCATGGACCCAGGCGAAACATGCAACCAAACATCCCAATGATGGTCTCCCCCCATAGCAGCACCACTGCCCCAAACTGAAGCCCCCACGCGAAATTGACAGCCCCCCAAATCGGGAACAGAAACATGACAACTCGGGTGAAAAAGGGGGGGGACAACAACAATGTGGCGGCGTCATCCGGTGGCACAGTCACCCGATGGCCCCATATCAGTGCATAATTTGTAAAGGAATAAGTGCCTGAGCCCCTGTGACGAGGCCACCGCAATTCGCACCCCACATTGCCACTGCCAGCGCTGCCAACGTCAGAGCGCACCCAACTACCACCCATCACACTGCTACCAGTGGGACAACCCAGACTGGTCGAGCCCCCCAAGCCCCAAGAATTGTCTGGGTGTCAGGCATTAGTTGCCCTGAACATGTATTGAACCACCAAACAACTGATAATCTGCTCATTTCCAAATGTGCAGCTGTCCTAAGTGCCGCGCCCGCCCACAAGTGCCGGTGCCGAGCCACGGAAAGCACCCGCTCAAATCAAGAACTGGCCCATATAGGATCAAAATTTAGGATGAACTCCGTGCATAACTGGAGCGCACAATGCGCCATCGCCAAACCAACATCTCTCCCCACGCCAACGGGCAGACGCCACATGGCAATGCATTACCACTGTTCAGAAGTTTGGCAAAACCAGCGTCACCCTCGCTGAAGAGACCATCCCCTGAACGCTCCAATCTACGCGACTTCTGCCCGACTCCCTTCCGCTTCTCCTGTCTAAACTGCCTGAGACAACTGGATTCCCAACTTGCATAATATGTGCAATCCAAAGGGCCCCCTGACAGTCAGAAGCCGTGTTTCACCCCGGCTGCCGCACCGACTCACGCATGTTTGACTCGGGGCCTCGAATACTCCGTGGTGGAAACCATCCATCCGTGCGCCAAACCAAACCGGCAACGCCGCTGCCCTCCGGGAGGCCACGGGCAAGGCACAGCGCCAAGGAGGAGCACTCCAAGAGAAATTTCTTGCGCGGACACCACACGACCGAAAATCATGCTCTGCCCGTGAGCTGCTGCACCGGGCCAGCCAGCCACAGGACCGCTCGGTCGCAAGCCACCCCGTATGGGGCCGAAAACGAAGCCGGGCAAGGACAACGCAATCAAACACTGTGCTCATGCATCCCTAAACGATGACTTGAAACACTGGGAGCAGAAAGGCAAGAAGTCACCTGCGGTCTTCCCCTCCATCAAGGGCAAGGTGGGGCCAGGGGAGGAACGTCTCGGAAGAGAGCACCAGCCCCCGCTCAAAGGGGCGCCGGATTCTACAAAGTTGGGCCACAAGTGCATAGACCCGCGCCCTCGGCAGCACCACAAGCACGTGCAAATAAGAGGGGCCGCGTCGAACCTCCAGTGCAAACACCTTGGACATGCGGGCAGCGACCAGGCCCTCCTCAACTCGCGCCCCTCCCATATGCTAGCCCACATGGAGGCCAATGCTCGAGCACAGCTCCTCCCCCACAACCAAACTGCCCGAGAAATCGCATGGCCAGCACAGCCACCGATCCGTCCCCGCCTCCGATGCACCCGAAAGACACTCGCTACTCCGCCCTATATGGCACCAACTTGGAGCGAATCCCAAAGCACACAAACCTGCGCGCATCCTCCCCCCACACACAACACAATAGCACCGCCACCAAACCACTGCGGGGAAGCTACACGCTGGACTCCATCCAGACCAGGACACCGAAACCAAGAAAAGGTCCCCCCCCCGATGCCAGCCGGGCTCCACAGCCCTGCCCACTGTAAGGGGCGGTGCACAGTGCATCCATGACACTCCTTGGCAACCCTGCCCCCTCGCCCAGCATCAGCCCCTTCAGTCCTGCCCGTGTATGCGGGATAGCCCAGAGCCACCTCATCTCGCCAGCCCGCCAATCCGCTGCCGGAAATCCACTCCAAACTGGGGCCTGCCCTCTGGGCACAGGTGGGCCGGTGTGCACTGCAAGCAACGTGCACGACTACCCAATTGGGGTGCAATGCCACATACATACCCCCCAGTGCATGGAACGTGCTCTGCGGACCTGGGGGGAAACAATATGCAGGGTTCAGCACCATCTGCTAAGCGCTAGACATTGATGTGTGTGACTCCAGAAGGTGCCGCCGTGACAAGCGCCCAGAAAGGCGGACGAGCACAGAAAGCCGAAAGCCAAGAAGGGCTCCAGCAAAGACAGGCATCAGCAGCATGTAGCTCGCCTGAGGCGGCTCAAAATCAAATACGTGACAATAGTGAAAAGGACCGGCCCCGCCCCTTTCACACGGAAAGCCGAGAACTCAATGGCACCCCCGTTCACAACGCAACCAATCTACATCCCCTCGCCACAGACCACATCTAGACTAGTCCCAATTGAGGTAGGTGAGTGCCCACATCAACCGCAGGACACCCCGCGTGCCGCTCCGAATACCCGCTCCGTCCCAGGACCAAAGGACAGACACCGCGCAGCACTGCCCCGACAAAAAACTGCATGTGCTGCAGAGTGTGCCAGACACGGGACAAACGCCCAGTCTACCCTGCCATGCACACAACTGGGACGACAGGAGGCCCACGCCCAAAGAAGGACAAGGGCCATCCCCAAAACTCACTGCGACGGTCAACACTTGGTCCCGGGAACGCTACGACCCGACACAACCCAAACGGCGTCAGGGCAGCATCAAAGAGGGCGACCAGTGGGCGGGAGAGGTATAAGTACCTCGCCCCCGCCCCCTCCTGCCTAGAAGTGACGCGGGCATGGGGGACCCTCGAGGGTCCCAAAACACTGGGAGGCTGACTCGTGTGCCATCCTGTGGCACTAAGGGGGGCCGCCCTCTTAGGAGGGCCCCCTTCGTGGGCCCGGGGCAGCCCTGCAGGAATCTACCCATCCGCTGCATGACTCCCACCGGGCTTACTTGTGGGACACAGCACTGAGCCGGCCCAGCTCGAAGTTTCAGAGTCCATAAAAGAGCGTGAGTAAGGCTCTCAAAATCCTGGCAAACCTTTGTTTTAATAATGCCATGTTTTTAGCATTACTGGAATAATCAATTTTTAAACTATTTTTAATTAACACTGGTGGGGGCTTGAACTGTTGGTTAGATCTGCGGTAGACAAGAGGAGGCCGGGCACCTGAAAGTTCTTGCCTGTAGTTCTTATTTTACCTTGCACACTGTTATTGGCGCCCGTAGCACTTTAGGCAGCGCGTCCGGCATTTTGGCCGTGTCCAGAGCCAACCCGACAGCACGGAAGCCAATGCCATTTTGATCGCGTTCTAGCTTCCTGGCGTCACAACCGGAACTCTATTTAATGAGTCCAGGTGCACAGACGCACAGCGGACGCACCGCTGGCCCGCCAAAGGCACTCCTGAGTCAAGCTCATCTGCGCCCATCCGCGGCCGGCCGGAGCCAGAACCCCTGCCCCCTCTCGCCTTAGACGGTATGCGCTATAGTACTGAAGCCTAAAAGAGCTTCAATCACACACGCTTAGGAGCATGGCTCCACTCAATGGAGGCGGATACGCTACCTAGTGAGTGTCAAACATACGGATACTGGCTCGGGGAACCCGATGAATACACAATGGGTTCTCCTGCTGCAGGTAACCCGCAATTAATAGCCTCGTTAGAGGATAAAGGGCCCTCACACCAGCAAAATAACCCGGGGCCCATGTTTCTGGTGAGTTGCAGGTCGATGTCTAGGCAGAGTGAAGAAATATTTACTCTGCGAGTAGATCAACGACCGCCTGCTTTTTTTCTCACTGAGACGTGGCTGAAAGAGGACAGCGGGACAGACACTGCAAGCGTCCTCCCCCAAGGATACGCGATCACTAGGAATGATCGAATTGGGAAGAAAGGGGGGGTTGCTATCATTGTCAAAGATAGTTTTGAATATAGAGCCAATCCAATACCCATCACAGGCTGAGGAAACATGCAGTTTTCCATTAAACTCACACACGCCTTCACATTCTCTGGATTGCTACTCTATAGGCCCCCTGGACCTGCCATGGAATTTGTGCAGAGTATTCCGGAAACTATATCGCTTCATAGTCTCCATTCAGCAAACTTCACGTTGTTAGGGGACCTGAACATTCATTTAGATGACGTTGAGTGTTCAACGGCAGTAAATCTGCTAAATGAGTTGTCTGCTTTGCAGTTTGTGCAGTTAGCGACACTTCCTGCACATAACAAAGGACATATTCTGGACTCTATTTTTACTAACTTCACCAATCTCACGGTCGATGACCCGCGATCAGGGCTCTGGTCAGATCATTTATTGGTCGAATTTATTATTAAAGGGACAGATACACTCCTTCCTAGTCCCCTTGTCTCAAATTGACCAGACAATGGTCTACGTTGAACATTTCGCAATGGAAAGAAGTATTGCAGACCTCAGTATGTTCACAGGAAGTGGACGTTAACACTGCATGTAGGGTATTTGAGAATTGGATCGGCTCATCCCTAGAGACTTTCAGGCACATGCATCAAGGTAGGATTTTGCGAGTCTTTAATTGCGATTATTAAGGATTCGCAATTAAGGACTCGCAAAAGCCTATGAATGTAGGAATCCCTATAAAAATAGAGATTCTTACACATTCCTTATTTGCGACTCGCAAATTGTGAGTCGCAAATAAGGAATGGCTTCCGATTCATTCCTATGGGCTTACAGGCCCATAGGAATGAATGGGAAATTGCATGCGCAATTTGCGAGTACCAATTGGTACTCGCAAATTGGGCATGCAATTTCAAGGGTGCAGGGGTGTCAAAAGGACACCCTGTTGCACCCCTGAAATTGATCTGTGCACAAATGTTGCGCACACACATGTCCCAAGGACATGTGTGTGTGTAACCTACAACTTTGAAAAATGCACTTTAGTGCATTTTTCAAAGTTTTTGCAAATTACCATCAAGTTCAACTTCATGGTAATTTGCGCCCCCTTGTAGCGAAATCGCTACTTCAAAGTGGTTCTTGCATTGCATTTAAGGAATCGCAAAATGCGATTCCTTAAATGCTATCGCAATTTGAGAACTCGCAATTAATTGCGAATTCTCAAATTGCGAGTGCTTTGAACCGTGATACATCGCAAATGCCATTTTTGCGGGCGCAAACGGCCGATTTTTGCGAATCGCACCGTTTGCCCTCGCAAAAATGGTTGATGCATGTGCCTGTTTGATCCCAAAAAAACTGAAATGCCATCGAACCAGGACTAATGTTACTTGGTTCACACCCGAAAACAGAGAGTTAACGAAAATCTGTCAGAGAGAGGAAAGAAAGTGGAGGTCGCACTATGAGGAAAAAAGGAAGGTCATCTACAAAAAAACACAGAAAAATTATCACCGTGCAATTAGGAAAGCGAGGCTAACGGATTTTGAAGACAGAATTGTTCAGTCCTCACAAGCCTCCAGAGGAATTTGTAAGAATGTAAACTCCTTTCTGAAACCCAATGTTGCTGGGGCAGCCCCTCCCCCTTTCAGGGAACGGTGTGACGTCCTTTCCAAATTTTTGGGGGATAAAGTTATCCACATTTATGACTCCCTGGGAGGTGAAGCTGTTTCGCCTCAAGATGCAAATGAGTGATTTTTAGATAGCAAAATCACCCCAACCTTCTCAACTTTCCCTCAACTAAATAATAGCGTGATCTGGGAAGCAGCAAATACAATTAAATCTGGATCCCCTTTAGATTCAGCTCCTGTAGACATCCTGTTAAAAGGAGGAGATATTATTTTATCAGTATTGACCACCTTGTACAACCTTTTACTGGAAAAGATACAAATTCCCGACCATTGGAAGCACGCAGTTGTCAGGCCATTCTTGAAAAACCCCTCTCTGGGTACTGACTAGGCAGAAAACTACAGGCTGGTACCTCTGCTCCCTGGTGTTCGTAAGATTTTAGAGAAATTGGTCAATGGTTATTTGACCAACTTCTTGGAGTCCTACAATCTTCTGCACCCAATTCAAACTGGCTTTAGACCCGGGCACAGCACCGAGACGGCTCTTCTACTAGCCACGGAAGACCTTAGGAAAATACTAGACCAAGACGGTCCAGCTGGGCTGATCCTGCTGGATTTGAGCGCGGCCTTTGATACTGTCTCTCACTCCATCCTTCGGCACAGGATGGAAGCACTAGGTATCAGAGGCAACGTGCTAAAATGGCTGACTTCCTTTCTGGAAAACAGAGGTTTTCAGGTTAGAGAAGAGCCTTGTCTGTCGGAGGTCTATCACACTACATGTGGTGTTCTTCAGGGCTCATCCTTGAGCCCCACGCTCTTTAATATGCATGTGCGCCCCGTAGCAGACGTTATGTGCTCAGCCGGTTTTACAATGGTTTCATACGCCAACGACACACAGATCGTTGTCTACCTGACATCTAATATCCGCCAAACTGCGGCCAATCTATCTGCCTGCATGGAGCAGGTGAATACATGGATGTCATTCAGTCGCCTTAAATTGAACGGCGACAAGACGGAGGTCTTGGTGGGTGGCCCCCTCTCTTTGGGGACAGCTCTGCTGGCCTCCATGTCTGGGTAACTGTCCCTCCACGAAAGAGGAAATTAAGAGCTTGGGAGTTTACATGGACAAAGAGCTTAGCATGGCCTCACAGACTAAGAAACTGGCCGGACAATGTTTTGGTCGTCTAAGAGCTCTCAGGAAGACAATCAAATGGCTTCCTGTGGAAACCCGCAGAACAGTGATTCAGGGGCTCATCCTGTCATGTCTGGATTAAGGCAACTCACTCTATCTGGCTAGCCCTATATACGTCACCAGAAAGCTGCAGGTCATTCAAAATGCTGCGGCCAGAACTCTGCTGAACATTCCAAAAACACAATCGGCGTCTTCTGCGCTGACCAGTCTTCACTGGCTACATGTCAGAAAAAAAATTCAAAACTCTCTGCATTGTTCATAAAGTAATATATGCCCAGAGACCACATATCATGAGTCAACTCATTGCTCCACATAATAAAGCACGAGCCCTCAGATCCAATAACCATTTCCTTCTGGCTTTTTCCAGAATAAACAGGCTAGAAGGGGTGGGCAATCTTTCACCTATTTGGCATCCCTTCCAATCCCTAAGAGCTCACAGAAATTTGCTTAGCTTTAGAAAGCCACTGAAGACTCATCTGTTTAGATAAGTATCACGTCATCCTTTTGTGATTCCTGTCAGCTCTGGATAGCCATGCACTATAGAAGAACTGGAAAATAAATAAAATAAAGGACATCTGGATCAGAACTCACCTGTTATGCTGCTGCTACTAGATGTGTCCTCGACGTTTGATACTGTCTCTCATGCTATTTTGCTAGACAGACTCGAGAGGATTGGAACCAGAGACCAGGCTCTCATCAATGACTGCTCTCAAGCTGTCTACCTTCCACCTTATACCTCTTCATCCAAGCCACTTGAGTGTGGTGTGCCCCAGGGCTGGGCGCTTAGCCCGACCCTTTTTAATGTCTATCTGGAGCCACTGGCGAAATTAGTTGAGTCGTGGGGTGTGTGGGTGGTCTCCTACGTGCATGCAACCTTGTCATGAAAATGCGCCAGCAACCTTGAGTTCCTTTAAGCTTTGCCTGAAGGCAGTAGTTAACTGGATGAATGGAAGTTGCTTAAAGCTTCACTCAGATAAAACTGAGATTGGATAAAACTGAGAGGCACCAAGGCCTCTCCTGAATCCAGCATCTGGTGGCTACCAGAACTGGGTGCCCCTTCCCACACACTTACGGTAAGAAATCCTGCTGTGAAATTGGATTTGAACCTTACTTTTGAGCCCTAAATAAAGGCGATATCTGCCACCTGTTTTCCGACTCTTAGGTATCTAAGAAGGATGCTTCATCTCATTCCCAAGGTTTTTCGTAGAGCGATAGTCCACGCCTTGGATACGTCCAAGTTGGACTATGCCAACAGCTTGTATTTGGGGCTACCTGCATTTCTAATCCAGCGCCTACAAACCATCCAGAACTCCGCTGCATGCTTAATTTTAAGGATTCCTCCTCGCATTTCAGAATACGGTCACCGACGACACCTTCACTGGCTCCCAGTCATCAAGAGGATCCAATTCAAGGCACTCATCTAGAGCTTTTACTCATAAAGGTCCTCTCTACCTTGGGAGGTGATTAAGCCAGGTCAGATCTAATAACCTCAAACTGTTCCAACTGCCCGCAGTCATAAGGCCAGAAGAGGGGGCAGAAAGTTCATTTTTCTGGCTTCCATATTGTGGAATGCTCTTCCTCTCGGTTTGCAAAGCAGCCCCTCTGAAGCTGTCTTCAGAAAGAATCTTAAAACTCTGCTTTTTGATTCCTGCCTAGAGGGCATCTAAGCCTGTTTGCTATCAGGTTTTCCTTCGTCATGACATCTCCGCTAGTGCCGAGACGCCTCTTCTGAGGTAGCTGTGCGCTCTACAAATGGCTTGTATTGTAGTGCAGGCGCTTAAAAGACCGCCAGCACTCCGGCAGCGCGGGACGCTCTTTCTGCAGTCTGGTGGGGGCCACGAACTACAGGTCCCAGCTTTCCCTGCGGCCGCTGCCGCCAACGCAATTCAGCAGCACCTGGAGGCGCTTAAAAGACCGCCAGCACTCCCGCAGTGACAGGAAGAGGAAGGGCTGGGCCACCCCCTTTTTTTTTTTTCTTTTTTAGAGTTTTATATAGCGCAAACTAGACCCGAGACATCGGGTATCAGAGCGCTTTACATGAGCACCAGTTTCGTTACAGATGGACACATTCATTTTTGTTAGGCACGGGGAGATTAAGTGATTTGCCCAGAATCACAGGATGTTGAGCGTCGTTGCCGAGACTCGAACCCGGTTCCCCAGCTTCAAGGTCGACCGCTCTAGCCGTAAGGCCACATCCTCTCCCCATTCCAAGTCACCTGCAGCATCTAGGTGAGTGCTCTCCAAGACTAACCCAAGACTAATCTTTGGCTTACCCTGTCTGCTACGAATCAACTTTAAATATACTATGGGGAAGCGCACTGGGTCAGCAACTGCATGCCCCATTACCAGCAGCATCAACAGTATGCTTGAAAGGGTGGTTAACATCGTATCAGGGGAAATCTAACTCACTGAGCGCCGTTTGTCCCTGGGCAATGAGGGTCCACTGACTAATTTACATCTTAGAGAGGCATTATCCAACTCTGACCCCACATCTGAACCGGGCCCGGCAATCGCACAGGATTCCCCGCAGCCCCTTAACCCTGGCACCACCAACACCTTGCATGCCAGCGTGAGTTCAATCGGCAGTAACACACTTGAGCCTCAATCCTCCACTGACACTCTCACAATTGTGGAAAACCAGGCCGCCAAACGCAAGAGGAAGTGCGGGAAACCTGTTTGCACCAAAAGGAAACAACCACCCAGAATGGGCGCGTCTCGTAACTGCCTGTCTGCATGGATGCAGTCATCTCTAAGCACTGGCACCCCTGAGGAAGGACTAAATGGGGCCTCGCATCGCTCCATTAGTACACAAACTGAGGCATCACCGGACAATGGGGGGGTGGAGACACTATTGCTAATTTTGTTATTGATACTGTGTCCAAGCGAATCAATGACCTGCTAGATTCTAAATTAATTTCCCTCTTGGAACGTATAAACCATCTAGACACAGCTGTGGGGAGGCTTAGCTTGTCGACGATGTCAGTTCAACCCACAATTGTCCCGGGGGGTGGCGCCACTGCTAGCATCAGCCGAATTCCAACTCCCATCGCTATTGCTCCTGCTTCCGCTACCCCCTCACTTGTTAGTTTTTCCGGCAACAGTGCGTGCCCCACATGTAGACAAGTTAGGGATTGTGTCCCACCTAGGGACAATGTAGCACCAAACCCCAATCTAAACAGAGGGTCCCTACATAGAGACGACCCAGTTATACCCTCGCCCCCCCGACCATAACCGAAGGCGCACTAACAACCCCGACTGCATACATGCTGGAAAAGCGCCAGGCAACCTTAGTAGGAGCACAATAGACACCCTAAGTAAAAATCATTCAAGGCCAAATTTAGATGTCTTGAGCCTGCCACCGGCCACCTGCCCATATGTGCTGGTGTTGGCTGGTGTCCCAACCCTTAAGAGGGATCAGAGGGAGTCCTGGGTCGACCTACGTAACAAAAGTGTGGACTGGCTAACAAGGAATAGGAGGTTCCACCCGTCAGATAGGAACGAGATCATTATGGTTCGCAGAGTCGGGTGGGTTGGTACGTCCCCCAAGAACATAGATGGAGATTGCATCGTGATTAGATTTCGTAAGCCATCCATGGTGCGATCTCTACTGAGAGCCCGTGAGTTAACACCTTACCACAGCACTAACATCTGCTCCCTACCGTTGGGCTATTTTTACAAACCAATCCCCGGGCCCTCCGTAAACCAGCATGTATCCCCCATCTTACACAATAGGTTTCAGGCCCTATCCGACCTAGACAACCAGGACTGACTATCACCCCCATCGGAACTCATTGACGCTCCCTATGAGCTTGTGCTCCCTCCGTATGTAACTGAGACCGATGATTTACAAGTGCCAGCCAAGGTCTCGGTTGACATAGACTTGAGCATCTTGAGTTGGAACGTGGCAGGACTCCAGTCTAGGTTGAGGGAACCAGAGTGGTTAGAACTGGTAAGACAGCAGGACATAGTTATGTTCCAAGAGACATGGGCAACTCAAGAATTATATATTGACAGGTTTGAATGTCATAATATCGTAGTTCCAATCCCCAAGCTTGGCCGACCCTCAGGGGGCCTATCAATTTGGATAAATACCGACGCAGGCGGTAGCATTAAGGTCCTGTGCTCCAAAAGCAACAATTTTCAAGTACTATTATATCAAAGGGGCGTCTCTTTTTCCTTAATTAATTTTTATAATAATGATTTCCATTCGATACCTAACGGAAATGTCATCAAACTATTTGACTTTATTACTGATCTAGATCGCCATAAAGAATTTAATAAAACAGCAGGCATTTGCCTCGGAGGCGATTTTAATACCGGACATGACACATAGCATAGGGCCCGGCAGAAGCGGGCAAATCTGTCGCAGGGGCATGGAACTGGCAGCACATCTGAATACACATAACCTCATTAATGTCATGGAAATTGCGGGCGTAACATCAGCCAATAACCACCCTGAGCTGACATTCAGAGGGAGGGGCTGCGCATCGACTATAGATTATGTGTTTATTTCCCCTCTCCTTGAGGACTACTTACTGAAAGATGAAGTCATTGCCACTACTCACGGG
Source organism: Calotriton arnoldi (assembly GCA_963921515.1). Lineage (NCBI taxonomy): Eukaryota > Metazoa > Chordata > Amphibia > Caudata > Salamandridae > Calotriton > Calotriton arnoldi. Next base: position 106,056 of record CAWUFW010002020.1, on the reverse strand, counting down.
GATCATAACCCAATTAAAACAGTGCTGAGACTATCCCCCCCAGCCGACGTTCGCTGCAGAATGCGGCGCCAGGAATCTGTCACCCTCCACTGATAACCTAAGATTGATTTGGCGGGGTATTAACAACACCGAACTCTTTCAGACATTAGCGAAGGCTAACATGCATCTTATCAATTCCTGTCTATCAGCCCTTGATCCGTACCCTGAGGCTGTTTATGATTTTACCAAACTTTGTCTGGCAATTAAAACTTTACTATAGAAGCCTATCCCCTCTGTGCAACGTGGACCTAGATGGTTTGATCATGATTGCTCTGAGGCCAATAGACAGCTACGCAAGGCATTGTCAACCAGTCCAAGGTGTATCTCAGATGTGAAATTAGCAAGGCAGAGGTATAAGCAAGCGACTATTAAAAGGAAAGGGGAAATACTAAAAGATCGATGGGAAGCACTAACCAGAGCTGCTACCATTAGAAAGGGAAACACATTTTGGGCAGCTGTTAAGAACATGAGGGCAACTGGGCAGTTACTATCTCCCATAAGCTGCACCATAACAAGTGAGGCATGGGAAAATCATTTTTCAAAGATCTATACTGCCCCTACACAAGAAGTAGATCATTTTAAACACAGGACCCTAACTAGGATCCAGATAACGCTGCCTGAGGTGGAGGAAGCTATCCATCAGAGCGTGGGCAATAAAGCCCCGGGCCCAGATGGGCTACCTATCGACCTTATCAAATACAAGCCAGATTTTTGGGCGCCTCTTCTTTTAAATGTTTTGAACAACTTAGTGCATGTCCCGATACCTGAAACATGGTCAACAAGTATTATTGTTCCGATTTTTAAAAAGGTGATCGCTCCCAACCCAACTGCTACAGGCCTATTTCTTTAATAAATGTAAAAACAACAATTGATGGACAGAATGCAGAACAATGTCATACATTCACCCCAGTGCAGAGATCTGGGCCTAAATCCATCGTTTTTTTGCTCACCATGCCATTCCAGTTTGAACCCAGCCATATGCAAATCAGTCTTGACCCTGTGCCTCATGGGAACAGTCCAGCCCGAACTGCCAAGCCATGTCTGAACTGGGGTGGCGGAGTGAGCTAAAGAATGATGATAGATTAAACCCAGATCAGTTGACTGGGGGTGAGTGCTTGCAATGTTCAACACTCCATCCATCATCCCCTTTGGTTTTGCTATGTTCGCCCTAAGTTGGCAGGGTATGCCCAGACGTGGGTCCCTTGCTCACTTTGCCACTGGATTCAAGATAGCCTGGCTGATGACGGCTGTAAGCCAGAAACCGGTCCCAGGATGCTTGTTTCTGGTCCAGGGAAGACCTGGCTTGGCAGTTCGGGCTGGACTGTTCCCATGAGGCACAGGGTCAGACTGATTTGCATATGGCCATGTCTGAACTGGGGTGGCGGAGTGAGCTAAAGAATGATGATGGATTAAACCCAGATCAGTTGACTGGGGGTGAGTGCTTGCAATGTTCAACACTCCATCCATCATCCCCTTTGGTTTTGCTATGTTCGCCCTAAGTTGGCAGGGTATGCCCAGACGTGGGTCCCTTGCTCACTTTGCCACTGGATTCAAGATAGCCTGGCTGATGACGGCTGTAAGCCAGAAACCGGTCCCAGTATGCTTGTTTCTGGTCCAGGGAAGACATGGCTTGGCAGTTCGGGCTGGACTGTTCCCATGAGGCACAGGGTCAGACTGATTTGCATATGGCCATGTCTGAACTGGGGTGGCGGAGTGAGCTAAAGAATGATGATGGATTAAACCCAGATCAGTTGACTGGGGGTGAGTGCTTGCAATGTTCAACACTTCGTCCATCATCCCCTTTGGTTTTGCTATTTCTTTAATAGACAATACTTTAAAAATCCTGGGCAGAGTTCTATATAATAAGATCTTAGACAGGGCTGAGGTCAGTGGCACCTTAGAGCCCTGCCAATTGGGCTTTAGGAGCAAAGTAGGCACTAACGAACAATGCCTAAACCTCAATTTAATCATCGGCAAATATACCATAGCTTGGCGCTCGCCAATATACCTGGCCTTTATGGATCTGACCTCTGCCTTCGACTTTGTCAATAGGTCAAGATTATGGTCCATTCTCTTGGCCTATGGCTTGGACGAGGCATTAGTGCACTTTTTAGCGCACCTACATAAAGATATAAAGGCCCGGGTCAGGATTAGCAGCGGGGTGAAGTCTCTGAGGACATCAAAGTAAGTCGAGGGGTTAGACAGGGATGGGTTCTAGCCCCTCTTCTTTTTATCATTTACATTAATGGTCTGCATAAATCACTGACCACACTGACCTATGACGTTCCTAAAGTTAACGCTAAAACACTCCCCGTGCTATTATATGCCAACGATGCGGTCCTTATGGGCCGCACACCCAACGCCCTACGCATTCTAGTGCAGGGCTTTGTTGACTTTATGGCCATCTTGGACCCAAGCACTAATTTAAAAAAATCTTTTATAATGTCCTGTGGGCCAAGGAAACACCAACTAAATTTTATATCTGTGGGAGATCAGAAATTAAAAAGCACTAGCACCTTTCCCTATCTTGGGTTGGTCTTTGCTGCGAACGGCTCCTGGCCTGAACACATGGCGTTCTGCAGGAGCAAGTTCTCAAAGGCCTCCATTTCCATTCTTAGCCTCCCACGGCCCAAGAGAACAGGTGCAATTTCAGCTATTTTAAAAAAAATTAAATCTCAATGCATACCAACAGCCACTTATGGTGCAGAGGTTTGGGGCATCGCTAGCAGCCATAGCATCCAACAAGAAGAAAACAGATTCTGTAGGAAACTTTTAGGTGCACCAATCTTCACTGCTCAGTACATTTGCCACAAAGAACTTAACTTAAACTATATAGAGGACTTTATAAGGGCTCGTCCTGCCCTATTTTGGCTTTCCATATGGAAAAACCCGGCAGCGTCACTCACGAGAGAGATCATAGGTCATTGCATTGGCTGCGAGAAAAGGCAGGACATCCCGTGGCTGTCCGGAGTGAATCGGAGCCTATGCAGTGTCAACTTAGGAAGGCTCTTTTTAAGCCCAAGCACAGCTGAGACCATACACAAAAACGTCCTTAGGAATGCACTTTATACACTTTCTGGCACGGATAGGATGTAGAGGGAATCCAAGAAATCCTCTGTTTCCAATTTTATGACCATTGAACATGTTGCGTATCCCTTGGCCAGCTATCTCACCCTGCCCATGAGTCATTGGGAGAGGAGCCTTCTTTTCCGCCTAAAGGCAGGCACTGTAAAATTTATGCTGTATTCTCCTCTCGGTTATAACGCAAACCTTGACTCCCTACCCTGCCCGTTTGACGGACAGAGCGGCCAAACCATTTTACACTTTTTATTCTTTTGTAAATTTTATACAAAATATGGTAATTGGCTCTTAACTCCGTTTTTTTAAAAAAACATGCCCATCAGTCTGGTAGACGCGTATAGGAGGATACTCACATTGGCAGATGAAGAGTTAGTTTTCCGCGTCGGCACTTTTCTGAGAATTGCCGTGCGAGCCCGCAATATGATGTGCAATCCCTGAGAAGTTTCCTCCTATCTACAAAAGAGTTTTTATTCAAACATATATGTTTTAAATATTGTGTACCCTCGCCTAATGTTAATGATTTTTATTGTGATTATGTATCTGTGTATTTTAAATTGTTATGTCTGTTGTGCTTTTATGGATATGGTTGTATCCGAATAAAGTATTTTGAACTTGAACTTGAAAGTGTATCACTTGGCATCACTGTACAGCACTGCACTGCATATCTAAGCAAAATCTATTGCTACATATATGAGCATAGCTATGTAACTGAACAACACTACCTAGTAAATCACATGACACCAAAGCACTGCACTGTATATCATTGCACACCACAACAAATCTCATCACAGCACCATACTGCACATCACAACATATCACTGTACAACACAACAATGCATGTGGCATTACTACACATCACACCACTGTATATCATAGTGTAACATCCTAGTTCTGCAAAGCACTAGACACCATTGATTATCATATCACACCATTGCACAGCACAGTACCTCTGGTGCAAAGCGCATAACACCACAGCCAAGCACATGATTTGATTTGATTTTTATAGAGTGCAACGTATGCCCGCGGGCGTCTTGGCGCTAACTTCTTCCATAGGCTGATCTGCCAACAACTACAATCAGAAAGCTAAAGAGGAAGAGCAAAAAGCCAGGTTTGAAGATGCTTTCTGAAAATCTGCAAATGTGGCTGGCCTCTCAGATGCTCAGACATTTGGTTCCAGAGCTGGGAAGTAGAGTAGACAAAGCCTTTGCCACCCCAAGAGGTTTTGTGAATTTTAGGAACCAACACCTTTTGGGAAACTGCTAAGCGTAGGCATCTTTTGGTGAATGCCAAGAGAATTTTCTCTTAAGATAATCAGGGCCTATATGGTTGAGGGCTTTATGTGCTGTACATAGCGCCTTAAAAGCTACTCTCTTTTTAACGGGAAGCCAATGTAGTTCCTCCAATGCTTTCGAGACTGATTCAACATGAACGCACATCACAGTATGGTACCGGAATACTGAGTACTAAATATTGTGATTCCTTAATATCACTTCCTAAATATCAACAACCAAAATAGTGAGAGGGTAAGCAGATATAATAAGTATAGCTTTACTGTACTTAATTCCACTCCTTGACAATATACATAGTTTTAAGGTGCGCAGATGTGGCATTAAGAGTATCAAACCTATACCGCCCACAGCAATGCATATCAAAGCACTTTAATGCTCATCACAATACTGCACATGAGTGCAGAACACTGCACATTACTGCTCATCACAAGACTGCACGTGAGAGCAGAAAAACTGCACATTACTGCTCATCACAAGACTGCATGTGAGAGCAGAACACTGCACATTACTGCTCATCACAAGACTGCATGTGAGAGCAGAACACTGCACATTAATGCACATCACAAGACTGCACGTGAGAGCAGAAAAACTGCACATTACTGCTCATCACAAGACTGCATGTGAGAGCAGAACACTGCACATTACTGCACATCACAAGACTGCATGTGAGAGCAGAACACTGCACATTACTGCTCATCACAAGACTGCATGTGAGAGCAGAACACTGCACATTACTGCTCATCACAAGACTGCATGTGAGAGCAGAACAATGCACATTACTGCTCATCACAAGACTGCATGTGAGAGCAGAACACTGCACATTACTGCTCATCACAAGACTGCATGTGAGAGCAGAACACTGCACATTAATGCACATCACAAGACTGCACATGAGAGCAGAAAAACTGCACATTACTGCTCATCACAAGACTGCATGTGAGAGCAGAACACTGCACATTACTGCACATCACAAGACTGCATGTGAGAGCAGAACACTGCACATTACTGCTCATCACAAGACTGCATGTGAGAGCAGAACACTGCACATTAATGCACATGACAAGACTGCACGTGAGAGCAGAACACTGCACATTACTGCACATCACAAGACTGCACGTGAGAGCAGAACACTGCACATTACTGCTCATCACAAGACTGCATGTGAGTGCAGAACACTGCACATTAATGCACATGACAAGACTGCACGTGAGAGCAGAACACTGCACATTACTGCACATCACAAGACTGCACGTGAGAGCAGAACACTGCACATTACTGCTCATCACAAGACTGCATGTGAGAGCAGAACACTGCACATTAATGCACATCACAAGACTGCACATGAGAGCAGAAAAACTGCACATTACTGCTCATCACAAGACTGCACGTGAGAGCAGAACACTGCACATTACTGCACTTGACAAGACTGCACGTGAGAGCAGAACACTGCACATTACTGCACATGACAAGACTGCACGTGAGAGCAGAACACTGCACATTACTGCTCATCACAAGACTGCATGTGAGAGCAGAACACTGCACATTACTGCTCATCACAAGACTGCACGTGAGAGCAGAAAAACTGCACATTACTGCACATGACAAGACTGCACGTGAGAGCAGAACACTGCACATTACTGCACATGACAAGACTGCACGTGAGAGCAGAACACTGCACATTACTGCTCATCACAAGACTGCATGTGAGAGCAGAACACTGCAAATTACTGCACATGACAAGACTGCACGTGAGAGCAGAACACTGCACATTAATGCACATCACAAGACTGCACATGAGAGCAGAAAAACTGCACATTACTGCTCATCACAAGACTGCACGTGAGAGCAGAACACTGCACATTACTGCTCATCACAAGACTGCATGTGAGAGCAGAACACTGCAAATTACTGCACATGACAAGACTGCACGTGAGAGCAGAACACTGCACATTAATGCACATCACAAGACTGCACATGAGAGCAGAAAAACTGCACATTACTGCTCATCACAAGACTGCACGTGAGAGCAGAACACTGCACATTACTGCACTTGACAAGACTGCACGTGAGAGCAGAACACTGCACATTACTGCACATGACAAGACTGCACGTGAGAGCAGAACACTGCACATTACTGCTCATCACAAGACTGCATGTGAGAGCAGAACACTGCACATTACTGCTCATCACAAGACTGCACATGAGAGCAGAAAAACTGCACATTACTGCTCATCACAAGACTGCACGTGAGAGAAGAAAAACTGCACATTACTGCACATCACAAGACTGCATGTGAGAGCAGAACACTGCACATTACTGCACATCACAAGACTGCATGTGAGAGCAGAACACTGCACATTACTGCACATCACAAGACTGCACATGAGTGCAGAACACTGCACATTACTGCACATCACAAGACTGCACGTGAGAGCAGAACACTGCACATTACTGCACATCACAAGACTGCACGTGAGAGCAGAACACTGCACATTACTGCACATCACAAGACTGCACATGACTGCAGAACACTGCACATTACTGCACATCACAAGACTGCACGTGAGAGCAGAACACTGCACATTACTGCACATCACAAGACTGCACGTGACAGCAGAACACTGCACATTACTGCACATCACAAGACTGCACATGAGAGCAGAAAAACTGCACATTACTGCTCATCACAAGACTGCACGTGAGAGCAGAACACTGCACATTATTGCACATCACAAGACTGCACGTGAGAGCAGAAAAACTGCACATTACTGCTTATCACAAGACTGCACGTGAGAGCAGAACACTGCACATTAATGCACATCACAAGACTGCACGTGAGAGCAGAACAAAGCACATCACAAGACTGCACGTGAGAGCAGAACACTGCACATCACAAGACTGCACGTGAGAGCAGAACACTGCACATTACTGCTCATCACAAGACTGCACGTGAGAGCAGAACACTGCACATTACTGCACATCACAAGACTGCACGTGAGAGCAGAAAAACTGCACATTACTGCTCATCACAAGACTGCACGTGAGAGCAGAACACTGCACATTAATGCACATCACAAGACGGCACGTGAGAGCAGAACACTGCACAAGACTGCACATGAGAGCAGAACACTGCACATCACAGGACTGCATGTAAGAGCAGAACACTGCACATTACTGCTCATCACAAGACTGCACGTGAGAACAGAACACTGCACATCACAAAACTGCACGTGAGAGCAGAACACTGCACATTACTGCTCATCACAAGACTGCATGTGCGAGAAGAACACTGCACATCACAACACATCACAACTCTGGAGATCACACCACGCCAGTGTATATGATAGCTGTAGGGCAGTGCCGCTTTTTGCATGGCTACACTCCAACCTTTTTGCCAGATACCTGATGCCAACTTGACTGAGTGTGCCCTGAGTCTGTGCCAATGAGGTTCCCAGGACATGTGTTCTTTCCCAAAACTGTACCTTTGTCTCCACAATTGGCACAACTCTGGACACATGTAAGTCACTTATAAAAGGTAACCCTTGTACCAAGGGCCTTGTGACCAGAGAGAGCCTCTGAGGGCTGCAGCATGAACTGTGCCACCCTCAGAGACACCTCACCAAACACATGCACACTGCCATTGCAGGCTGCGTGTTTTGGTGCAGACCAAACTGAAGAGTCGACATGACCCACATCCCTGTGTGCCATGCCCAACAGCACTGCCTGTGGCATGGGTAAGTCACCCCTCCAGCAGGCCTTACAGCCTTAAATGCAGGGTGCACCATACCACAGGTGAGGGCATAGCTGCATGAGCAATATGCCCCTACAGTGTCTGTGCCATTCACAGACATTGTACGTGCAGTAAAACCATTCGAGTACATGAACTGGGAGTTTGTCAACAAGAACTCCACAGCTCCATGATGGCTTTACTGAAGTCTGGGAAGTTTGGTATCAACTTTCCTAGCACATTAAACCCACACTGATGCCAGTGTTGGATTTAATGCATAAGAGATGCCCCCTGAAAAACGACCAACTCTGGTGTGGTTCCTGACTGAGTCCCAGCCATCTGCCACCACGATACAGAATTCTGGACCCCTGGGTAGAGAGCCTCCGCTCTCTGGGTCTGGAAACAAAGCACATCCTGGATAGAGGTGTCATGCCTCCTCCCTCAGGATGGGCAAGGTCCTCGAAGAGGGAGCTTCAAAGGCCTGGTGCCTTTGTTAGCTCCCCCCAGCCTTTTGCTGCTATCAGCAACTGGCTCCCACTGGTTCTGATCCCCATTTTGGGCACGAGAACCAGCAGAAAAACCTAGCTATGAAGCACACCTTTCCCAACCCCACCCCTCAGGTGGGGGAGGCGAGGTGAAGCACACATCTCAGTCCCTGCCATCTTGAGAACAATTAAATGCTAAAAAATCAATGAATTTTATATCTTTTGACGTGATGGATAAAATGTGGAAAAATAAGGACAAATAATGAGAAAATAAAACTAAACAAAATGTGATTACTATGGTGGATAAGTATTACTTTGGGATACCAATGTGTATACGGCTGTGCAACCCGCGTGACCTACTAAACCAGCGGGCCACCACTTTTGAATGAATCATGTTCAGGTGCGAAAGGAACGGCGCACCAATTACGGGTGCTGCACGTCAAACTTGAAAAAACTAGGTAACACGAACTTCAATGAAGAAAAATAATGGGTGTGCTTCAGGACACTTCTGTCTAATAATGCATTTAACCCAGTGGATTACCAAACCAACCCATGTGGCTGGACATACGCTGGATTTGTTGTTCTCCAACATAAAAACTATTAATGTTTACGAGATCAAGCCACTGCCATGGACTGATCACTTCTTAATCCTCTTCTCCATCAGCTTGCCAGATAAATCTTACAAGGCTGAAACAGTGTCTCAGTCAGGGAAAAGAGCATGGAACCAAATCACCTTAGAATCCTTCTCCTCACATTCCTCTCATTGCGACCCGGTCACACCTAATTCTGTCCATACAACAGCTGAACATCTACAACGAGAGATCGAGAGAACACTAGATCAGTGTGCCCCCAAACTCAATAGTAAACCCACAAAAAAAACTCGATCCGAAAAGTGGTATTCACTAGCACTAAAGCTAATGAAAAGAAAGTGCCGAACCCAGGAGCACAAATGGAGACTATCAAAAGACAGCAAAGACAGAAAAAATTACCTAGTTGAATTAAAATGTTATCACCGTGCCCTAAAATAGGCTAAAACAAATTACTATACAAAAAGGATTGAAGATAATGGTAGCTCATCCAAAGAACTTTACAAAGTAATCCGAGAACTTTGCAAGCCCACTAGTCTGACCCAAACCATGGCGTCCACAACTGAAAATTGCGAGCTACTTAATCATTTCTTTACAGGCAAAGTGACCAAAATCTACGCATCCTTTAACAATCCCCCTGTGGATGACAATGCGAACTGGAAAAATATGGCACCCCATCCTTTAGCTCAAGCCCATCTGGCCACGCTGACCCCCTTTCAGAAGAACAGGTAGCTAAAGCTATGACTGAGGTTAAGGCAGGATCTCCATTTGATCCCTGTCCACATTTTATCTTTTCCCGACTAGTGTCAGCTCTATGCCCCCAAGTTACTAAAGTTTTTAATCAATCCCTAGAGCAAGCCTCCTTCTCAGATATATGGAAGGAAACAGTGGTCTTCCCTTTATTAAAGAAATCAGGCCTCGAAATCTACGATCCAGCAAACTACCGACCGATTTCCCAACTTCCGTACCTATCCAAAGTTCTGGAACGTTTGGTTAATAGTCCGCTTACCTTTTTCCTGGAGACCAACAACCTATTGGATCCCTCACAGACTGGCTTTAGGGCCAATAACAGCACCGAGGCTACCCTACCTGCTGTATCTGATAATATCAGATCCCTGGTTGACCAAGGCAGAGCCGTAGCACTGATCCGTTTGGACCTTACTGCGGCATTTGACACTGTATCTCATAATAATCTATTAAGAATCCTCCACGAAAAGGGGCTATGATCAAAGGCCTTGTCATGGTTTGCATCCTTTCTAGAAAATAGAACCCAAAAGATCCAAATGGGATCTTGCACCTCTTCTCCAAAGACTATTAAACATGGAGTTCCACAGGGAACCTCCTTGAGCCCCACACTTTTTAACGCGTACGTCTCCTCTCTGGCAAACATCAGCAGGAAATGGGGCTTTGACATCTGCTCATTCGCCGATGATACTCAATTAATGATCCCCCTGGCTGATAGTTCGACCAATACTGACACTAAGAGCAGCCTAATTAATTGCCTTACCGAAATTTCTGGCTGGATGACCGAGCACTGTCTAAAACTAAATGCCGGAAAGTCGCAGATTCTGCTCTTCGGGGGTGCTCACGCAATCTGGGACAGCAGTTGGTGGCCCCAAGCGTTAGGCACTGCCCCAGAACCCAAGCGTGCTGCAAAGAACCTGGGCATCATTTTTGATGATACCCTATCCATGTCGGATCAAGTACGCACGTTGTGCGGAAAAAGCTTTGCCACACTGAAGCTTTTCAGGAGACTTTTTCCCTGGATTCCTTTAAACTGCCGGAAAACAGTGATTCAGGCCCTTTTCTAAGCAGGCTGGATTACGGAAATGCGCTTTATGTTGGTATGGCCGAATACCTTTTTTCTCGACTCCAGGTAGTCCAGAATGCTGCTGCTAAATTGATCTGCAATAAAAGCAAATATAGCTCAGCATCCTATTGTATGAAGGAGCTACACTGGTTGCCAGTGTGCCAAAGAGCTAAATTTAAGCTCCTCTGCTATGCACACAGAACTTTACATAAGAAAGGCCCACACATTTTGCAAGACAACATGAAATTCCATGTCCCATCACGCAACCTGAGATCGCGCCAGCAGGCCCATGCAACGGTCAGACGCACGACCAAAGTCAGGATGGGCGACCGATCCTTCTCTAAATCAGCTGCGGTCCTTTGGAACACCCTCCCATTGGACCTACGCTTGACAGACGACTATCTGCTTTTTAGAAAGAAATTGAAAACTTTCCTGTTTCCTAGATACTGACCTCACGATCCAGCAACTTAGAATAACCCGTTTTTCCCCCCCACTGCACTGCCTTTGGTCCCAGCGCCGTGATGTCCCTTGGGATGAATGCTGCGCTTTACAAATACCAAATACAAATACCAAATACAAAGTGACAGTGATTCCAGAGCTCAATCTAAAGATGTGTACTTTCTTTGAGAAGTTAATATAGGACCCAGTAAAGGGTATTGACCATTCATGGACGGCCTGTCAGGATAAGCTTCTTGACATGGTGGGCCCTCTCATAAAAATCATTGAGTTGGCAGAAGAGGCAAAAACCTCGAGTACTGGCATATCCGTTAAAATCGTGTCAAGTTGGGCAGAAAGGGCTGTACGCCTGCTAGGCAAAGCAATTGTGCTCTGTCAGCAGAATGACACAGATCTCTCCCAATCAAAATAGACCCTAAGTTCAGGGACATCGCAATATTAGAAGCAGGAGCCATAGCTCAGGGAAACCTTTTGGAGGCCCATTCGTAAAAGACTTGGGCAAATTTGTATCAAACTTCTTGGAACTGGGCAAAGCACAGACATCGAAAAAGACGATTTTTCCCAGAAAGGTGTTCTCTGGGACCGGAAGAGGCAGGAGTCGCTGTTCTGGCTGACCCTATCAACAAGATTCCTATAGAGGACAGGGAAAGAGAAACAATAGCTGGCAAGATGACGCCAGACAGGAACATTCTTTCCATCCAAAGGACTTGGCAGAAGCAGGAGCAGCAGAATCAACAGAGGTGGAGCAAACACCCCTTGAGGGTACTCTTGTAAGGATGACCCATTTCTTCCTTCTAGAATTCAGGGGGGGGGGTCTAAAATGGTTTATAGATAATAGAGGGCAATGTTGTCTAATTCATGGGTACTGGAAATGATACAGGATTTCCACATAGAGTTTTACTGGTCCCTGGTACAGGTCAGTCGACCCAGACTGCTGATTTTTTCAGCACAGGAAATTACTCTTACAGACAAGGAGATGAGGGGCTGATGAACAAGGGAACACTTTGCAGATCAATACTCCACCAAAGAGGCTTCTTGAGCAACCTATTTTTAGTGGAGAAAAAAGACAAAGGCTTCAGGCCAGTCACAAATTAAGGAAAGTTCAACTAGTGGCTGGTATATTACCACTTCGAAATGGAGGGGATCCAGCTGCTAAAAGGCATCCTCATTTCTGAAAATTGGATGGTATGATTAGATTTAAAAGATGCCTATCTAACCACATCTGTCTGTGCCCTGCACAAGAGATTCCACCCGAAGCAAGATAACGAGTTTCAGGCACTTCCATTTGCCCAAGCATCAGCCCCATGGTCCTTTACCAAGCTACTGTGACCAGTGGTGGAGAGTCTAAGAACGAGGGGCATCAGGCTGATGATATACCTGGAAGACATTCTTCTGATGGGTCACTGCTTGGAATGCTTACATTCCAACTTGAACACAACTTTTGCGCTACAGCAGGATCTCGCTTTTGGAATCAATTAAAAGAAATCAGAGTTTCTGGGCTTCATGATAGAATTGACAAAGGCCTCACTGAGTCTTCCAGAAAAGAAGATCTCAAACATCAAGAAGGAGCTAAGGAAGGTCATGAGATGAGAAAGGATACGTCTTCGACAATTGCCCAGGCTAGTGGGACTGTTATCATCATTGATACAACCTATCATCCCCGGTCCTTTCCACTACAAGGCACTACAGAGACTGAAAAGTTCTCACCTATGGAGAGGAATTTGTTACAGGAAGCCAGGATGGCGATCCAATGATGGTTGGATGACTTAGATGCCTGGAATGGAAGAGTGATCTTTGGAACCTCACTGGATCTGATAACAGAATGGGGTTGAGGTGCCAGATGCGGGGAAATCTTGATGGCAGGAAGATGGTCAGAAGAAGAACTGACACTCCATATAAATTGCCTGGAGCTCTTGGCCGGCTCCTTTGGCTTCACGTCCCTCGCCGAGTACAGAATGGCCTGCTCTGTCCCCCTGAAGATGGATAATGTGTCAGCGGTAGTGTACATCAATTGTCTAGCAGGAAAGAAATGCATAATCCTTGCCTCTGGTCCTGACATAGAATTCAGAAATCTGTAACAGAAACCACAATCTTAAACATGTGATACAGCGGCGGGCCAATACAGGTATAGGAGGCAAACACATATCTAGAATTTTGTTTTATACTTTTTAGAATAACAAAAATCCTCCAATCTGGATTACCCCATAATGCATGCATTCTTCGGCTGGAAGGTGTCTCATTCAAGACCCGCTGCACTGTCTTCAGTGAAGTTCACCCTGGCACTGCACCACACCTTCCAACCAAGATGAAGGCATCCAGAGGAGCATTCACAACACACAGCAGAAGCATCACCAGACCGGAAATCAGGATATGCAGGAAGAGATGAGACACCAGGTGTGATCCAGCGACGCTCCAAGGTTCTGGAATACCATCCAAGCCTAGCTATGCTAGACCCCATCCGCAGTCCACAAGGAGTAGGAGACGCTTTCCTGTAATCTGCTAGTATATTTGATTAATATTTGTTTATGGGACATTACTCAGCCAACCGCAAGGGTCCAAAGATTCTGCACAAACGTTTGCTCTCTCTTGGACACTAGGCGTGCACAGAGACAATACTTTTTAATGTCAAACCTGTCAGAAGGTTTTGTGGAGGCAGAGCCAGAACCTTTGTGCAAGGTGTCACTTTGGGTTTATGTCAAGGAGTACCACGTAAATATATACGAATGTTCTACATGGAAACACAGTATTTGGTGTCACCTAATGGTGCATGCACATAAAATGCATCATGAAACAGCAAGCCAAGGCTGCTTTTTCATTATTTAAATATGCTTCGTTACAGAACATTCAAGTCCACAGTGCTGAAAAGCAAGATGCCCAGGGGAGAAAGCCCTGGCAGCCCTTCCCTTGTGACACCCCTGCTTTTAAGTTCCCTGTGAGTCAGATTCTGCCAATAAACATAGGATTCCAAGACAATTCTTGCTTCAAGCACACAAGAAAGATGCCTCCTAGAACCCAGTGCTGCTTCAAGATGGCTCTTTCATGCCCAAGGTCACTTCTAAATGGCTCCTTCTCGGCCAACGTCTCCTAAAAATTGCTCCTTCAAGCCAAACATTGGGTCAAAGATGGCTCATGCTTGTCCAAAGCTGAAGAGTAGTTGCTTTTAAAGCTCTTCTAAAATAAATTAATATTGCACCAACTATCCATTGGTTGCTAACAGTTTAATTTTTACAATAACAATACTTGCCAAGTAACACAACAGCTCTCACTTACATTGCATCAATGGAGAATCTACTCGTGTTCTGCTTTATTGTCCATGAACATGTATTGTAGTACTGTTCTTATAATGCAACAGAACATTGATTAAAAGCTTGATTCCTGGTTCCAGCTGCACAATTAATACCTCTCAATGTGTGCTCTTACATTCTCCTGACCCCTGTTCGACTACATTGTGTTAAAAGGTGGATCACTTCACCACAATTACAGAAGTAGCACGTGGAAGGATGGACATCAGAAGGGGTCGCCCAGGATAGATCCTGTGGTCTCATATTCAACTAATGAGTTGCGGGGAGTCCCCCTTTACAGAATGTCACAAGAATAAAAAACGCATAATAATGGCATGTTGGCTTAACGTGGATAGATAGGTCATTGTGCCTACATACCATCCCCTTGTTAATTTTAGCTGTACCTAAGGTACCCACTATTCAAGGTACTACCCCTAGTTTACCTTGAGGTATTTTTAGTTTATCTGGATCCTGTCTTGTCCAGTCCATTTTTCTTAGTGAGTTGGAGTCCACCTTGCTAGTACTGTCTTACCAGGGTGGGGTGAGGTCGCCAATGATGAAGCATGCCACAGCTAGTAGGAGAGACCTTCTCATCCAATCTAATGGGCACTTTTGGATTACAATTAGGATATATATTCCCTTGAGACCCTAATTGGGGCTCTTTCAGGATCTAATTTCATAATCAATTTGTTATGCATCAAAAACTGGCCTTATACTGCCGGCCATTGTACTTTGATGTGGTTACTACATGGATTATGGAGTGCTTGGATTTTGGACTGCCCGCTTGGGCTTTATTTGCAGTTGTACTTCAACACTGCTTTATAGAGAATATGCAATCATTTAAGCATGAATACGAGTTATCTTACTGCTCATACTGCATTAATGAAGATGACGATCAGTGACATACGCATATCACCCTTATGAGGGAGTACGGGTGAGAACGAGGCAGGGATATTATGAACTGGAAGATTTATATGAATAGACAGCCATGAATATACTGCAATGATACTTATTATAGTGGTATATAACCTGATATACACATGACATTAACTGATGCTTGTTTAATATTCTTAAGAAAATACATGAATGAAATGACATCAGACATGTTTTGATTCCAACGTTCAAGTATGGTGGTTATTGTTTGCAATTAATGGATCCCAGTTGAGCCTTCGTTTTTACAGCACTTGTGTATGTTAAAGCAATGTATTGTGTTTACATCTGTAATCCCTGATGAAGGCTTCTCAGCGAAACGTGTCAGATCAAACTGATACAAGACCCGGAATGTTGAAACAATAAACACACCAGCATTTCACTAACTTGGGGGTGCACATTTCCTTTACGATAGAGAAAGGAGGTTCATTGGAAGACCTCCTACCACTGCATAGTTATGGTTCAGATACACATTACATTGAAAAAGCGTGCTTTGATTTGCCTACAACTTTTGACCCCAATGAAGGATTTGCACGAAGTTTGGCAAATTGCTAGCTGGGTCATCTGAGGTCCAGTATTCAAATGTTTGTGCCTACAACCCAAACATCTGAACAGATTTACATCAAACTTGGCATAAAAGTACAACTTTACTCAGCAAGTGTGCATTCATTGCTTTTGTGTAATTTTGTTCAGTATTATTTGTGGTATTAGTATTTTAAAAAGTTAGCCAGTGGGCTTTAAAGTGTTAATACTTTTGTATATCGCCGCTGCATGGGATCTGCTAATTATTTTCAAGTCTGGTTAATTCAAAAACTGGAGGCTTTTCTCTCATTGTCCCTCTCTGGAACAGCGGTACCAAAGTGTGAACTGCAGTACTGAGAGATCTGGTAGGCTGCCTTTACAGTCCCATTTCCTTAACTTTAGAATGAAAGGGTCTATGAGGTGGCAGGGCAGGCACACCCTGACTCCAAGTCACAGTGCCCTAGCCACCGTGGTGGAGTCCTCAATGGGCCTTGTTTACTCTAAACTTTTAAAAAACCTCCAGCCAGCCCAGCACAAACCCTCCACGAACTGCCATGCCCTGCTGCGCATGGCCTTTGGCTGTGTACAGCGGGGATGGCCTTGAGGCTAGAAACTGTCAATTAAATATCAAAACTATCAAATTTCTTAAGATAGCAGCCACCAAAATATGCTCAGTAAGTACATCAAGTAGCCTGTTAAACGTGCACTTGGACTTAGAGACGATGGATTACAGTCAGGCCCGGGACTAGTAAACCCGCTCATGGCTTGCCGCTCCTAGCTCTTAGATCTTACGCACTGTTTGCACCTTAAACCGGATGCGCATCGGACCAACAAACTAATAATGCACTAACTGAATGCACTGGGCCACGCTGGAGCAATGGAACCAGCCTCCAGCCCCACAACTCAATCTTCGGAATTGGACTGTTTGAAACCATCTATCAAGTATGACACAACGCACTGACAGCACTTTATCCTAGATTGCCTCAGTACCCTGAAAAGATCGGGCCAGCCTCAAACAAGATATTTGCAGACTTTCCCTCCATTGCAAACTCGCAGATTGAACTGCGCAAACTTGCACACGACTGTTACGCTTCTGGATTCCAAGTGATGCGAAGACGGTTGGTTTTAATTTATTTCGTTATGGGCTAATTATAACCTTTTTAACAGTTCTTAGCATTTTAATACCTGTCTTATCTGTAAAGGTTTTTATTAACTGCACAATAAACATGACTATGATTATGATTACTGCATCCATCCCTCCGTCAGTGGCAACCCTCCACTGTGCACGTCCAGAGCAATGGTGTTGGCCACAGGATCCGGTCTACAGTCAGACTTTCTTTTTTTCCTTACAGTTTTTTTTTCCATCCACGGTTCCAAATTTGGACCCATAGTCCCAGGACAGACTTTGCGACCTTGGGAGGAGGGCAAGGTTTGCAACCTAGTGAGCAGTCCCTTGCAAGCTTCACTGACCAGGGCCAGAACTGCGATACCAAAACCATAGCCGTGGTTCCAGTCAAAGAAGCTTGCACTGGAACCACTGCACCAGGTTGTGAAGCTTGCCCTTGGACCGTAGTTCCTATTTTGGAACTGCAGAACAAAGAGGCCTCACCGGTATGCATTTCCAGCCACCTGGATCTGCGGATCCTGCAGCATTTTTTTTAGGAAAATTTAAATACAGAGGTCCTTTTGGGACTCCCACACATGGAACTGGGAGTCAGGTTGTGCTTCCCCTGGCAACTTTTGGGCCCGTTTTATACTAGTGGATTTTTAAATTGTATTTTTTAGATTCTTTAGAAGAAGTATTTCCATGAATAAAGTTCTACACTTACGCCAAATGGGGTGTAATTCAATCGAACTTTTTTTTTCTGTACTGAAGAGAAAATAATCTTATTGGAAATTATAATGGGAAATGGCACTCCTGGTACCCCTCCTTTTTCTTCACCCTCTCTTAATGCATCCACACAAAACTTGCCATGAGGGACTCAAAGTGATGTACATTTTTGGGGGAAATAGCAGCTCTGTAGTTATGGTTAGGTCCGCGTTTCCATTGAAAAGGCACTTTTGTGTCTCACTACTGAGAGCTTCTAGCTGTCTGTTTGCTTAAGACCCCCTGAGGACCGTGGGTTTACAGCCAGCCACTGCTTACTACTGGTTGGTTTTCTTTTCACTCTCAATAGCTTGATTCTAATTTAATGTCTTCTTTCCTCTGCTTGTCCCTCCCCTGAAGCATAGCTTATGTTCCATTCTTTTAAAAGGATTGCTTGTTTCCTTCCACTGCTCACATTCAGGGAACTTCTTTTTTTCTTTCAGCACTGCATTAGAGCACACGTGTTGTCTAACTCTCTCCCTCATATGTTGCTTACCCCTCAAATGTCACTCCAAACTGAAAGCTTACTATGGTTTTTTATTCTTTTTTATCTATTTATTTACCCCCCCCCTCAAGCTCTTCCATTGCTCCTCAAGTTGATTTCTCTCCGACCTCCTACCCCCACCCTCTCCTCCACTGCTTCCCCATCCCTCATCCTCCTGTCATGGTCCTTGGCAACAAAAAATGTTTTTACTTTTTTGCCATTTGGTTCTTCATTTTTAAAACACACGTTCATGTGTGTTTAAATTATTGTGTTTTAATTTCCTGCTCCAACTGTCATTTACCATCTTGAAACCATAAATAAAATGAGAAGTAACATGGCAGGTGCATCCTGTTGTTGATGGTTCGAGATAAGCTTCAGACCACAATCTAGAAACACGGTACATGTGCAGTCGTGAGAAGCACGCATGTGCCCTGACACAAGGCACGGCATCGGGGATACATAAAAGGGCACCTGAGCTCACGGGCTCGGACGACAAGTTACCAGAGACCTGGGTCCATGTATTCATTGTATAGCTGCACAGTGCATACTACAGTGGTGACGAGGGGGGCTGTAAAACCATGCCTGCTGGCTTCATTCCTCAACATAGGCCCAGAGGCTTTCTATTTCAGCAGGCATTAGAGAAAAGTCAACAGCCTCGCCAAGAGCATGTGGCTTAGTGCACAAGTCTTCTACTTGTGGTGGTTGACCCAAGAGAAACTCGTCCAGGGGTCTGGCCTGTAAAGAGGTGCAACATCTGGGCATCAAGCACCCAGCGGCACCACCCACCAGCAGTTTGGTCGTGGCAGTTGTCTTTGGTGGAGGTACCTGGAACTCCTGCTCAGTGTAGCCCACCTCAGAATCCCCAACATGGCCGAACATACTATTACCGCACACTTTTGCATAGGATCGGGCGTGCGGACTCAGATCAATGTGAGAGGGGATGCGGGTCACTCGGCACGTTTTTCCACATTTTATGGGAGTGTCCCCTGATACAGCGATACTGGTCTAGGGTGGCCGGTGTGATGACAGGGGTGCTGGGCATACACATTCAACCGGAGGCCCGGTGGCTCTTGTTAGGCGTCACGGGGGAGGATAGATGGCCAGCTCACACGAAAACCTGGCTAATGTTAGCTGCTGGAGTGGCTAAATGAAACATTGCGCGGCTCTGGGGTGCTTGTGCGCCTCCCAAATTATCGGACTGGATGGCGGATATGGATTGGTGCCGCCTTGCGGAACGGGTGGTGTATGAGAGCAGAGGTTGCTCTAAGAAGTGGGACAAAATATGGAGCCCCTGGGAGAAAAATCGAGTTTAAGACTAAAAGGGACCGAAGGGAAGATGGGAAGGCTGTACAAAATGACTCTGGGGGGGGGGAGGGATGTTGACTTGCATGGGATGTATGAACCTTACTGGGCTGCAATCGGCAGTGCCCTCCGTATGCTGTAACCCGTATTCTATATGGTGACATGATATACGATGTGTACTTGACTGGAACTGTTTCTTTTTCTGTTCAATAAAAATACTGTTTAAACAGAATACCCCACATGTATGCAAAGTAGTTTTCTGCTTCAAATATGTGTAGAGTAAAGTGTGCATGTGTGCTTTCCACGGCCACTGTGTATACCAATAAGACTGACCCAGCTCTGGTTACCATAGGCATGCGAAAACTGAGGGTGGCGCCCAAGGCGTAAGAGACCTTAGAGATACTAATAGAAGGTGGACAACTGCATCACCCACAAGGTCCAGATGCCCACCATCTATAGTGCTACCTTGTAAGCCACAAAATGGAAGCACTCAGGCAAGATTAAGTGACCCACAGGCAAGATTAAGTGACCCAACTAGCTAAAAGATTGGCAGAAATGAAGAAATGGCAGCTGGCATGTCCCTGGGCTTGGCGTCTGCAGCCACCCTTACCCTGACCGAGACCAGAAAACGCTGGTTAGACCATTATAACAGGTGTGTGGCAACTCTAACTCACTACCACCATTTAGTTAACTGATTGACCCTGCTTCTGCGATACCCAGTGACGCATGTGGGTTGCTCATTTAAACCACTATTTTAAAACCACCAAAGAGACTGAAAGAGAGATGAAGGGGTGCCTACTGCTACATTAGGCAGAGGAAGACATTTTCAGCTCTTCAGCAAGCTACCAAAAACTGGAGGTGAGTATGAACATGACAAAGTGCCCTAAATATTAGGGGTGGGCATAACTCGTGGAGTTTTACACCACTGAATTCCACAGAGTTACGTAAAAGATTCTGTGAAGTTCTGTGAGCGGCAGAATTCCGGTCCATCGTGCTGATTTTTAGCACCAGGACCTTGTCCCGCGCTGCAAAATCAGCACGAACGGCACCACGCGGCACGCCAGAGGTTGCTGCTTCTTTCTGCCCTTCGAGTAGATTTTCTACTTGAGCAGCAATATGAATGCCAACTTTCTTAATGTGAATAATAGCAACCTGCTGCAACCGCCCGCGCTGAGAAAATCTCACCAGGAGGCAGTCTAGCACTCTTTTTTTCTCATTCGCGCTCGCCAACTTAACGTTGGCGAGCTGCACATGAGAAAAACTCTGCGATGTGGCAGAGTTTTCAACGAACTCCACGCTCCAAGCAGAGCGCGCAGTGGGCAAAACTCTGCCAACTCCACCGACGGAGCAGAGTTTACCGCCCACCCCCTACTAAATATGCACGTTGACTTCCAAATAAAGTCTTACAGCACAACATACTAATCTTGGTGTGCAGAGGATGTTGCACAATGCCATCACGGCAGAAGACAATGTAAACTATGTGCCACAAATGGCATGACTGAGTGCATTATAGCTAGAAGACATAGTACAGGAAATGAGCAATGATGGATGCCTAACAAAGGCCATAGAAGCCGCTGTTGAGATTTCCTGGAAATTCTTCTTTCTGGACTTGCATGGGAGAGATGGCCTAAGTCAACTGTTTCTAAAGGGACCTCTTTTGGTCACATATAGTACTGCACCCTGCAAAGTGGGAGTTATTGCCATTATAAATGCAAATGTTTTTTACCTAGCCATGTTGCATGGTGCAGTACCATATGTGGCCAAAAGAGGTCCCATGGGACCCCTTTTGGCCTCATATGGTACTGCGCACTGCAGAAGATATGGTAAATCCACCCTACCCATAATGCATCGCATGCAAGACAGTACCACGAGTATATTCAAATAGCTATGTCCATGTAAAGAATTAGTAGCTTTGAAATGTGACAAAATAATTTTTATATTAATTCCGGATTAGGTTGTACTTTGTGTGCAGTCCTGCCAAGTATCACGCATCAGGCGTGACTCTAACGCATCTCAGTGTGGTGTTCCGCATCACCGCACTGAAATGCATTGTCACGCATTTTAATGCCACTGACTGCACTCTGCTGACAGCGCTGAAACTGCCTGCGCCAGGGTGCTAGCGCGCGCGCAGGCGCCTCTGTCACCTGTGTGCGCCGGCTCTACAGCTGCTGTGCTCCCCGCAGACTTAAGTTGCCAGCAGGCGGCTCACAAGCAGCTAAAGATCGTGCTCAGCTCTGGGTGAGAGTGCTACAATCTGCCCTGCTGCCTGCCTGCATTGAAATTCCCGCCCACGGCGCGCTGTTGCCATCAATCACTGCGCGGCCCCGGCATATTCCTGAAGCTGACATAATAGATGAGGTCCAGCCACGGCAACCCGACCCCACCGGCAGCTTACTGAACCACGACTGTGCCTGGCGGCCGCCGGAATGATTCACTGCTTCCTAGAACACACCTGCTTGACAGAGGCAGCCTCAATGATGCCCCGGGTGGCCGCCATTGCCGCAGGCGGGGTCCGGAGCTGGTTTACGGTGGCCGGCCACTACCAGCTGGCTCTCGCCGACCCTCTCGACGCAGCAAAAATGTAAGTGCCCAGCCTAGCGCCTGATCTGATACACAGGCACATTAGCCACATTCCATAAACACACGTACGCCTTTATTTGTGTTATTAATGTGTTTAAGTTAATTTTGCGTTGTGCGGCCTGCCACGAGTGCGGTAAAAAAAACAGTTCCTGAGATCTGACACACAGGCACATTAGCCACATACAGTAAACACACGTACGCCTTTATTTGTGTTAATATTAATGTGTTTAAGTTAATTTTGCGTAGCGCGACCTGCCACGAGAGCGGTAAAAAAAAAAAACTGTTCCTGAGATCAGCCCCCGGCCTCCGCAACCCCATGGATCCTGCGTCTTCAGCAAGCGTGTCGGAATTATCAGGTAGTCCGAACTAGCGTCTTGTTGTTTATCTGGGCCCGCGTGCAAAGAAGGGCTCGCCTGGCCCACCTAAGTGGTTAATTAAACTGGTTTCCGAGCTGCCAGGCGGCGGCACCTGGGCCTACTCGTATCTGGTCACATAAGTTGGAGCTGTAGTACCTTGCAACTCCTGTGTAGCAAAGCGGGCACGGTGCAGGATCTAGATCATGTCATTTTGTTTTCATTATGGCGGGCACCACAAGGAAGTCAGGCGAGGGCATATCTTTAACATAGCTCTCGCGCTCCTGACCTCCCCCGCCCCCCAGACAACATAATGACTGTGTCTCTGACGTCGCTGGTCGCCCTTCAATTCACACCCAAGGAGCCGAGAGGTCCCTCTGTACCACGTCGTCATCAGCAAAACAGAGCCCTGCTGCAGCTCCGGGAACAGCTGCCATCCTGGGACCGTAATAATTAGGTCAGTAAAAAAATAATCATGACCCAAAGAGCAGCACTGTGTATTTGTTAAAGGTATATTTTTCGTTCTTTGACTAAATATTTACCTCTAATGACTTTGTTATCGGAATTGACTTATATTCTAACTTGGTCTTAATGAGTGGCACTGCTTTAAATTTGTAACTACTTCTGCAGCCATCAAGAATGTTAACACATTTTGGGTCTGTAAAGGAGAAGAAATATTGGTAAAAGCTATTCTCGCAAGCGTTCTTACTTTGCACTGCAGTCTATGGGTTATGAGAAGGGCTGGTTCTAAGAAGTTATGAAAAAAGGAAAATTGCAACAACAAAAAAGCTATTGATAGCTGTCTTTAATTTGTTACAGAGTGTCAAACATAAGCCAGTGAAATGTTACTCATAGATACCCTGAAAGCCTATAAATGTCACACATGGGAAAACTGAAAACCTGGCTTCTATGCCCATACCATCCAGAAACCAGAGCACCCACCCCCTAACTAAAACAACTCACTGAAACTACAAAAAATGAGTTAACTGGCTGGTGAAATCCAGTTTCACCGTGCAGGGAGAGACACAGAAGAGTAATCACAGGGCTCTCTCTGATGCAGTTAAACAAAATCCTGTTACTTCCTCCAGCGGCAATTGCTCCGACGAACTGCCATCACCAGTCAATCTGGTGTACTCAATATCAATATCGCATGATCTGCATGGTGCGGCTGAGATTATGTTCTGAGCACCTATAGTGCCTGCCTGCCCTCTGTTGCTGAGCACTGCTGTCATGCAGTCTGTGTCCCGTTAGTGTCCTTCCATTTCTGGTGCTTTGAAGCAATTTTAAGATATAATTAGAGCTTTTTGTTGCTCAGTGGATAGTAATTTCTAATTTTTGTATGTTTCCTTCATCTTCCTTGCTTGATTTTGCTCGTGAGAAAATGTCACTCATATTCGTTGAATTGTCACTCATAATTACACTAAAATTATGAAAATGTCACACATAGCTATCTGAAACCTTGGCAGCTATGTGTGTGGAGCTGATGAAGGGAAATTTATAGAAGGTCTCATATGTGCTAGTGAGTAAATTAACCACTGCAAGCCTTGCTTTGGACCTAGTGTGTGTCCTGCCTGAAGCCCTTTGAGAAAATAGTGCTCTGTAGTTAAAACCTAACTCAAACCTAGAGAGTAACAATATATGTAACATGGTGTGTCCTCATGGGAGGTTACAAGAAGAGACAAGGCAGTACTAAGGAGAGTCTACTAAGCCTATTGATCAATGAAAAGCCACCAATTTACAAAGGACAGGGGCAGGAGCCAATAAAAAAGATGGGCAGAAAGTGGGCGTAGCTTTATGCCCATATCCTAAATACAGCATGTCTCGAAGACACGGCGAGCGCTGCCTAGGCGAGATTTACAAATGTGTTACTCTCAGACTTGTGCCTTAGTATTCACTGCACTAGCCAGCACTTGCCGACAGAGGGCGCTCCTTGCCATGCACCTGGCGCAGCGCGTGCCAGCAGAGGGCGCTCCAAGCCAAGCAACTGTGTCTTCCTTCTACCCAGGCCGCAGGGGCGTCTAAATGAAGGCATCAAGGCAGACGCCGAGGGGCGGGGCGAGGGTGGCGGTGGGTGGAGCGTGAGAGGCTTTCCTCTGCGCCTATTGGATGCGGTAGTCTCTTTTCTTGCGTCTTTGTGTCCGA
This sequence comes from Calotriton arnoldi, assembly GCA_963921515.1. Lineage (NCBI taxonomy): Eukaryota > Metazoa > Chordata > Amphibia > Caudata > Salamandridae > Calotriton > Calotriton arnoldi. Next base: position 81,121 of record CAWUFW010002020.1, on the reverse strand, counting down.
AATGAGTCGAGCGGCCATCTTAACCGTCCCCGTGACCGCTTGATGCCTGTAGCCCTCGCGAGGCACACGGTAATTAAAAGCATATACGACGGGTAGAGGGCCTTTTCTTACTAAATAACGATAACATTGAACGGATTACTATAATGTAATGCATTCGGGTAATGTTTGAATACATATACCGTATAAACAGTTTCACTGATTTGGAAGGGAACATATTATAAACTAGTGTTTATTAACTACACTTTTAATAAAATTCACGATTTTGGAAAGCACTTGATGGCATAGAGAAGTGTTCGCCCTCGACAGCCATGGTTCCTTTGGATGCCCATGAAGAGCAGGATTTGCTTGAGTCCTCCCTCTATGTCCAGTGATCCAGCCTGCCTTCTGGTGTACGTGCTCCTGCGTGATGACGTCCGCGGAGACGTCTTGCAGCAGGTAAGGAAGGAGCATCGCATGGAGATGCACGAGTTTCAGAGGGTGGGATCGGTGCTGGCGGCAGGGAAGGGTTTTGTACCCGGGTATCTTTGGAATATAGGTTATTAGTGCTTTGGAAGACGTCAGTGCAGTCTGCTACCTCCCCAGAGCACGGTCACTAGTGCCCCTGGAGAGCGCATATTGGAGTCCTTTATTATCCTGATAGTGCAGAAGCCCTAAATACCCAGGGGCTTATTTACAAGGCCCTTGCGCCACTTTTGCGTCATTTTTAACATGGGAAAAGTGACGTACGGGTGGCGCAAGGGGCTTGTAAATACGCCCCCCAATAGTTAAGTGCGTTTATCACATGATAGCTGTGCACAACTTTCATCACTCTAAGGATGCACTGGTGTTCCTTCACTCTAGAGGTGCACTAGTGTTCCATCACTCTATGGGTGCACGAGTGTTCCGTCACTATAGGGGTGCACTAATGTTTTAACACTCTAGGGGTGCTCTAGTGTTCCATCACTCTATGGGTGCACTAGTGTTCCATCACGAGGGGTGCACTAGTGTTCCATCACGAGGGGTGCACTAGTGTTCCATCACTCTAGGGGTGCACTAGTGTTCCATCACTCTAGGGGTGTGCTAGTGTTTTATCACTCTAGGGGTGTGCTAGTGTTCCATCACTCTAGGGGTGCACTAGTGTTCCATCACTAGGGGTGCACTAGTGTTCCATCACTAGGGGTGCACTAGTGTTCCATCACTAGGGGTGCACTAGTGTTCCATCACTAGGGGTGCACTAGTGTTCCATCACTCTAGGGGTGCGCTAGTGTTTTATCACTCTAAGAGTGCTCTAGTGTTCCATCACTCTAGGGGTGCTGTAGTGTTCTCTCACTCTAGAGGTGTGCTAGCGTTCCATCACTCTAGGGGTGCTCCAGTGTTCCATCACTCTATGGGTGCACTAGTGTTCCATCACTCTGGGGGTGCGCTAGTGTTTTATCACTCTAGGGGTGCTCTAGTGTTCCATCACTCTAGGGGTGCTCTTGTGTTCCATCACTCTAGGGGTGCGCAAGTGTTCCATTACTCTAGGGGTGCACTAGTGTTCCATCACTCTAGGGGTGCACTAGTGTTCCATCACTCTAGGGGTGCGCTAGTGTTTTATCACTCTAGGGGTGCTCTAGTGTTCCCTCACTCTAGAGGTGCGCTAGCGTTCCATCACTCTAGAGGTGCACTAGTGTTCTCAGGCCTCCTTACGGAGAGCGGTGCATTGATAGAAGAATGTACACACTTGGGTGGCATATCTGCATAACCGGTGGCCTCAAGTCTGCGACCGTCGCCTTATCCAGAGATGCATTCCTAATTATTGGCCATAAATTTAAAGACTGTTTATCTTGTGATTACAGTCCGTACCTTGATTAAAATTAAAGTAGCGTGGCAGCACTAATCAAGGCACTCAACTTGGAACCTATAGGAACTTGTTATTGTACGCAGCGTTCTGTTATGAACAGTTTTGGCTGTGTTGCTGTTCTTTTAACATCTGGACATCAGGTTATGCCCTGGAGTGAGAAGTCATTAATATCGAACATTAACTATGCACAGAATAATTCTGGAAAGTTGTTACTGCTTTGTCTAAATGATCAGATTGATTTTGCACACTAACGTATGTTTTGCTTAAGATTCACAGATGTTGATATATAATTTGTGTCTGACAATGTCCCAATAAAAGGACTCCTTAGATTTTAATTGCAAGTCTGGGTCAATGTAATGTTACGTTACCTATTTGCTGATAGGTATCTCGTGTTTTTTGGGTCCTTCTGAAAAACCTTTTATGGTGTTTAACTTTACCGCACCTCTGGGTTTCTGGTGTCTCGGAGCTGCCCCCTGCACACTTGGACATAATACACACCTGTTGCATACAGAGCAACAATGGCTCAGTGTGTGACGGTGTCCTTGTACTGTAGAAAGATCATCCCACTGTATGGACACGAGTCTAACTCGGAATATCTAGGGTAAGTGTAGCTTTAACAGCAAATGTCCAAAAACCTTCATAACATGAACTCCGAGATGCCGCAAGACTATAGGCAGTGTGTGGCTCTACTCCAAGCCTGGCAAGAGTGCAAGCAGGCCGCAGGATATCTGGACGCTACAAGCGGTCACCATGGGTGGCTTGAAAAACCACAGATCCTGGAATGTATCATTGTGGACAGTGGAGACAATACTTTTTTTGGAACTGAACAAGAGTCGCCTTTACAAATTGTTCTGGTCATACAGTAGCAGCCTAGTTGCGATAGCACTTTCTGGAACCACATTGCTGTATTGGGCGGGATTGAAATACTAAAATCAAAGTTTTGTCCTCCCACTAGTATCACCAACCTAGGAGTGCTCATTTTCTGTATACCATTCACATCCCACTCTGTTGCTTGAGTGTGCATCCTGTTCTCCTGTATCCCCCTGCAATCCAAGCTGTCATGCTTTTTAGGTCTCGCCTGGCGTTAGCAGCGCGCATGCGCTGCTCTCGCCATGCGAGGGCTTCTTGGAATCAATACGGTTCCAGAAGTCGTGTGTCCGCTCCGCCTACAATTTTCATTGGCGTGCGTCGGTTTTCGTCACTAATTATGCTGAACATACTTCGTCGATTGCACCAGAGGGTTTTTAGTCCCTCCTGGTTGCCACCCTGTCTGCTTTTGGCCCCGCCCACCGGGATTGGATCTTTTACTTGCGGCGGGAGAAGGTGTCTCTTAATTAACCGCTAAGCACTTTTTTTTGGTATTACCCCGTTTATCTTCAACAATGGCTGACGCGCCTTTCATTTCTTTGGCGCGGCTTGTTTCTTTGCCATTCAGCTCCAAGCGCGAGCGAAATGCTTTCACTTTCGCGCTTACTGAAGCTTCCCCAGCCGTCCACTGGTGAAACACACCTCCGGACACCGTGCTTCATTTTTTTTCACGGCTTGTGTTTTGTTTGCTTCATTTCATCGTTTTCTGATGTATGTCTGATCCGTGTTTCTCATGTCTGCTGTCTCATGCATTTAATCACGGTGGGTCGCGCGCCTCTTTATCTGTGTGTCTATTCTGACTTCTGTTTATATCTGCAGGCGCGGCTTGTTTCTTTGCCATTCAGCTCCAAGCGCGAGCGAAATGCTTTCACTTTCGCGCTTACTGAAGCTTTCCCAGCCGTCCACTGGTGAAACACTCCTCCGGACACCGTGCTTAATTTTTTTTCACGGCTCGTGTTTTGTTTGCTTAATTTAATCGTTTTCTGATGTATGTCTGATCCGTGTTTCTCATGTCTGCTGTCTCATGCATTTAATCACGGTGGGTCGCGCGTCTCTTTATCTGTGTGTGTATTCTGACTTCTGTTTATATCTGCAGTCTGTCTCACCTACAATCTATCCTTTTGTCCACTTTTACTCCCCTCTACCACTGGTTGCTTGCCACCCTCTGTCCTTCTCTCCACTGTCACTCCCCTCTACCCCTGGTTCTGTGCCACGCTCTGTCCTTTTCTCCACTGTCACTCCCCTCTGCCACTGGTTCCCCATCACGCCCTGTCCTTTTCTCCGGACTGCGCTACTCGTCTCTTCAGCTCCCCGCCCCCTCCATTCAGCCTGCCTTGCAGTGTCCAGCCTGGGTGGATGACCCCCTCTCCCCCATTGTGAACTAGCACCGAAGTCATGAAGCACCGCTTTGTCTTCCATCGTACAGTGGGGTTTCTTTAGGGTGGGGTCGGGGGGAGTCCGTAAAAAAAATCGCACAGAAACGCCCTCCCCAACAGCCTCCCCCCCTCCACACACACACGCTACCCTATTCTCAGACACTTCAAGCTCCCAGCTCTGGGGAGCTGCCCCCTGTGGCGCTTCCTGTGCTCTTCCTACGCCCCTCCCCCGCACCAGCCCAGCACCCCCACACAAACCTTCTCTCCGTCCAACCCTGGAAGACAAGGGTCCGACTCCGCAAAAGGACAGAGATGAGCAGTGGGAGGTGAATGTGAGCAGTCTAGAGGGCAGAGAGGAGGTAAACGGAGAGAGAGGGAGTAAAGCGAGAGTAAGAGAGGAGGACAGTCATGACTGTGGCGCGTTGTAACTAGTTCTACCCACGTGTCATTGTGGAGTGTACGTGTAGAGTACCTTTGTTGTCAGTCTTCGCTACATTGTAGCCATCGACGGAAAAGAACCCGCACTTCCATCGGCCCGGGGGGGGGGGGGTTGCGAAAGCTAGGCAGCAAAGGCGCACAGGAGGTGGCCGTCCAGTAGTAGCAGTAAGGGTAAAAGTACAGTACTGGGGACAGCGGATGAGTGAAGTGTGGGGCACAGCGGGTGATAGTTCAGTGTTGGGCACAGCGGGTGATAGTTCAGTGTGGCGCACAGCGGGGGAGAGTGCAGTGTAGGGCACAGCGGGTGAGAGTGCATTGTGGGGCACAGCGGGAGATAGTTCAGTGTGGAGCACGGGGGTGATAGTTTAGTGTGGGCCACATCGGGTGATAATTCAGTGTGGGGCACATCGGGTGAGAGTTCAGGGTGGAGCACAGCGGGTGAGAGTGTGGTATTGGGCACAGCGGGTGAGAGTGCGGTATTGGGCACAGCGGGTGAGAGTGCAGTGTGGGGGCACAGCGGGTGAGTGCAGTGTGGGGGCACAGCGGGTGAGAGTGCTGTATTGGGCACAGCGGAAGAGAGTGCAGTGATGGGCACAGCGGGTGAGAGTGCGGTATTGGGCACAGCGGGTGAGAGTGCGGTATTGGGCACAGCGGGTGATTGCTGTCTTTTTAAAATACCTCATCTACTCAAACTGCATTATGTCGCTGACGTATAGGTGCAAGCATGTTGCATTCATCTTCGTGTATGCAAATTGATGATGCCTCTCTGTGAGGGGCAGATTAATACTATGGATAATGTGCTGCATGGCTAAATACTTATAAGGTCCCAAAGGCGAGACCTATTGGCTATGCCAATGCTTTTTTTATTAGGTCACCCATGAACAGCATCTTTGCCAGTGTGCTCAGTTCTAGTCCTACAAAATGGGATAAGGTGACGAAAGGTGCATAGCAGGCTTACTAACTATGGGGCCAAAAGCTCCAAGGAAGTCCAGGCCTTCAGGAGCCACCTTGTTCGACACATTCCCCATCTGTTTGAAGTACTGCCATGAACAAGCCTCCAATATCCTTACATAAGCATCAGTATGCTGCTTCACAAAGGAAATTTTAAAGGTTCAAAGGCCACACGATTTGAAGGGTCTCTCACTTTTCCGTATGAAGACGGCGCACTCGAAAGAGAAGTCCCCCAATTGTTAAAGAGGTCAAGCAAAGAAGAAGTATTTTTGAATGGTCTTATAACTCGGTGCAAAGGAATTGCTCACTATACCTGACCATTCCTTGCCTTTATATGACTGACTTGTATCTCTGTTTTTCTCTTTTTTTAGGTCGAGCATTCAAAACTTCTTGTATATACTATAGTTTATACATCTTTGTGGACTTACAGCCTGGCTACTGATTTTCATTTGTTTGTTTGTTTCCTTCAAAAATCCTTGCTAGCTAGTGGTCAGTCCTGCCTCTTTGTCCCTCCTTTTGCTCTTTCATTTACTCCCACAGAGCAGGGACCAAGTACTGTATCTTTACTCTTTGGTTGTTTATCTGTCGTTTGGGGGACTATTTTTTTATTTCTCCCCTACTCGTGTTACACTGTGGGCGCGTGTTCAGCTCCAGGCCCGTAGCTGCTTGCATTTTATTGCAGCATTCGTCCCTCCCACCTCCTTACGTGTTGAACATGTGCTCCCCCATTAAACCCTAACAAAAGGCAGCTCCCAGGCTCGGCTTGGAACGGAGAGCAATTTGCATTAATTGTTGTGGCTTCAACTGTGCACTGCGGCCGCGCCCCTTTCTTTTTGTCTGCTGGCTTGTTTTAATGCACTTCAAATTATTGTGGCTTTCACTCTGCATGGCATGGTGGCAGCTTCAGGAGGTTACGCCGCTTTCTTTTAATCGACTGGCTTGTTTTAATGTATTTCGACCGCTGGGTATAAAGCACTATACCAAACTTACCAAAACCTTGCATTTGGGCCAATAGCTTCACAATGGTTCAGTTCCTTTTCTATTTCAATGATTTGAGTATGCAACATTGTCCCTCCTTTGTGTCTCTACCCGCTCTCCTTGCTGCTAGGACCTAGAGGTTCCCTGACATGCAGGGCATGGACTCTGCTCCCGCCACCTCTGGGAATGCCAGAGGAAGCTCGGGGCATCGGCTGGTAGGTCTCTAAAGGAGGACATCCCACAAGAGGTACCACCGAAGCCCATTGTCTATGTGGAGGTCTCAGGCTGTCTCATGCCATGTGTGCATTGTTCATTAAGCCTATGATACTCTCTAGCAGTCCTCCTGCCGGCGTGTCTACCATTTTCTAATCAGAGATGCAAACTATCCCATGTCCAGTGCGAGTGTCTCACCAGGGCTCTTCAGAGTTCTCTAGTCCATTGTAAATGTCACATTCAGTCTGTTCAAATATCGTTCACAGGTCAGACATGAGTGTCTCACACTACACATTCAGAACTTTTTACCTGTCCCATTTCAGGTGTGACTGTCTCAACCAGTCTATTCTTGGTCGTGCCTGAATGTCTCACGCCATCTATCCAGAGATCTCTAGTTACCCCATGTAAGGTGTGAGGTGCCGTATTCTCAATCAATTGACAGATTTCTAACAGATCCATCCATGTTGGGTATGATTACCTTGCGGTCTCTGCACAGCTCCCTAGTGGTCACTAATCAAATGCGACTGTCTAACCTAGTACATACTGAGATATTTAGTTTTCCTATGTTCGGTGTAAATGTCTCATCCAATCTATCCATTGCTCTTTAGTGGCCCCACGTCAGTGTCGAAGGGGGAGAGACTCGGTTCTGGGGGGGGCATTGGCCACCAGGCGGGCCGCCGTGTTCTGGACTACCTGCAATTTGTTCAGAGAGCTTTCATTAGCTGCAATCAGTAGAGCATTGCAGTAGTCCTGACGGCTCAATACCAGTGCCTGTACCAAGGTCTTCCGAGTGGAGAGTGGTAGAAAGGGGAAAACTCTTGTGGAGATATGTTTCCCCCAGTGAAAGTTTCTGGTCTATTCTGACACCCAGGTTTTTTACCACCTGTTTTGGATTTGGGGCAGAGCCTAGGACCTCCGGCCACCAGCTAGGGGACCATCTAACCGTTGCTTCTCCAAATAGCATTATTTCTGACTTTTCTGCATTTAGTTGGAGGAAATTATCCTTCATCCAGTCCGCAATAGCTTTCATACCCTCCGCAAAGGTGGTCTGGATGTTGGAATTAGTTTTGTCGAAGGAAAGGAGAAGTTGGGTATCATCAGCGTAGGATATAGGACAGAATCCCAGCTTTCTCAGTAGTCTTGCCAAAGGGGTAACATAAACATTGAAAAGAGTAGGGCTCAGACAGGAGCCCTGTGGTACTCCCTTGGTCACCTTGGTGGTCTGTGAGCGGAAGGGGCCAAGGTGAATGGTTTGAGTTCTTTCAGACAGAAAGTTATCCATCCATTTCAGGGCATTCCCTTAAAGGCCTATGTCCTTCAGTCTCCCGAGTAGAGTCTGGTGGGAGATGGTATCAAACGCTGCGGACAAGTCGAGCAGCACCAAGAGTACCGCTCGACCGCTGTCCAGCAGCGCTCTGATATTATCAGTAACTTCCACCAGCGCGGTCTCCGTACTATGTCTGGGTCGGAATCCAGATTGAGAGGCATCCAAACAGTTTGAGGATTCAATGAATTCGGACAAGTACTTGTTAATGTGCTTTTCTAGGAGTTTACTCTGTAGAGGGAGCAGAGGGATGGAGCGATAGTTGGAAACATCCTCCGTAGGGATTTTGGGATTTTTCCTGATAGGAAGAATTTGTGCGGCTTTCCATTCTGGTGGGAGAGTGCCTTCCTTCATGGAGCTATTTAAGATAGAACAGATGGGTCCAGCTAGTTGCTTGGATAGTATTGAGGCAGTTCTGGCAGGGATAAGGTCTGATGGAGACCCTGATTTAACCGATTTAAGAAGAGCCTCTGTCTCCTCCGGTGTAAGTGTCGGGAAGTTCTCCAGAGTTGTAACATAAGGGATGGCAGGTAGGGGGTCAATCTTAGGGCCTATCTGAGAGCTCTTAGCCGAAATGATTTTGTCGTAAATCATATCAATTTCTTGGGTTAGGTGGTTAGCTATGTTGTCACACAGGGCTTGAGATGGAGCAGCCTCAACATCGCAGGCCTTGGGATTAGTAAAAGTTTTTAAAATCTGGTAGAGAGTTCTCGGAGTATTTCCTTCATGTTCAAGTTGAGAGGCAATATGTGTTTTGCGGGCGTTTTTCAAGTTTTCGTGATACTGAGTCAGTGCATGCTTGAATCTGTCTTTGTCTAGTGGGTCGTGAGAGTGGCGCCACTGACGTTCAAGTTTTTTACACTGACTTTTTTCGGTCCGGAGGGAGGCTGAGTACCATGTTGCCTGCTGGCGTTTATTAATGGTAGGGCACTGTTTCAGGGGGGCTAGGTGGTCAATGGTAGATAGCAAGCTGGTATTAAAGGAGGCTAAACGCTGCTCTACACTGTCTAATTCCAGGTTTCGTGGTAGGGTGAAAGTATCTTGGACTGTGTGGGCTTTATTTTATGCCACTGTCTATAGCTTCTTTTGGTGAGTGGTATAGGAACGGTGTGTTCCTTGGGACCGCTAATACGGAACTCAATCATAGAGTGGTCTGACCAAGTCAAGGGGCAGGTAGCCCCGCAGGAGATGTTGGGGGAGTTGGTTAGGATTAAATCTAGTGTATGTCCTGCTAGATGAGTGGGCTCATTATTTATTCTGTTAAGATTGAGTGTGGACAGATCTGACAGAAGTGAGGCAGCCTCTTGGTTGTCTGCATTTTCGCTGTGCATGTTGAAATCACCAAGAAGTACAAAAATCCCGGAGGGCGATATACTAGGGCTCCTTTCCAGCTGAGTCGTGAGTGTAAATCAATTCTAAAAACTAGTGCCTCCAGTATGTCATTGCAAATTTGGTCTAGGATGGAAATTTTGATGTGATCTCTATATACGATGGCTAAACCTCCCCCCCCCCCTCATTCTAAGCGGTCTATCCAGTTTTTGTATGCAATATCTCTCTGGAAGAGCCACTGCTATTGCGGGGTTGGAGTTGGATTTAGTCCAGGTTTCTGTCAGAAACCCTAAGTGAGGACGTGTGGAGGATAGTAGATCCCATATGTTGATGGCGTGTTTTGGCAACGATCTAACATTAGCCAAGAAACAGTTCCAGCCTCCAATGTTGTGGGGGATCTGAGGAGAGTCTATATGTTTCATACTTTGGAATCTGCAAGATCGACATGAGATAGGTCCAACTACTTCTAAGGACGTGGGGCATATGGAGTTCCCAGAAGGACTACTGGCATACTCTTTTTTAATCTTTATCAGCTCTTGACTGGAGTAGGTGTTGCGAGCATCTATCCTTTTTGTGGAATTAGTGGGATTTAGGGCTGAACCGGCAGGGGTTCCCGTTCCTGGCGACGTACAGGCGCAGACGGGCGCAGACGGGCTTGCCTTAGGCGCGTCCGCTGCGCGTCGGCGCAGGTATGTGTTTTTATAGAGAGGTGGGCAGTTAGACTGCTGACCTCCTTCTGGTTTCCGGTGTAACTGCTAAGTTCACTTCCGATGGGTGTCACCTCCCTCCAGGCAAACGGAACAATCCGCGGTGGAACGAGGAGGGACACAAGGAACAACAGTTGGGTTTGTGCAGCGGGGTTTGGAAGTATCAAAGTGGTTTAAAACATTTTTTTTAAACGGTACACAAGTGACAATTTAAAACTTTTGAGCCCTTTCCCAGGCGCTCAATAGCTAAGTACCTAGCGTACTATGCGCAATAAAGCAGCAAACAGCGTGAAATAAGATTGTAAGGAGCCATTTCCCAGACGCGCCGCAAGTTGCTAGAAAGTGAGTTCAAAAGAGCGAGTCACCTTAGACCCTTAAGCGCGTCCGCTGCGCGTCGGCGCAGGCATGTGTTTTGATAGAGAGCTGGGCAACTAGACTGCTGACCTCCTTCTGGTTTCCAGTGTAACTGCTGAGTTCACTTCCGGTGGGTGTCACCTCCCTCCACGCAAACGGAACAATCCGCGGTGGAACGAGGAGGGACACAAGGAACAACAGGTGGGTTTGTGCAGCGGGGTTTGGAAGTATCAAAGTGGTTTAAAACATTTTTTTTAAACGGTACACAAGTGACAATTTAAAACTTCTGAGCCCTTTCCCAGGCGCTCAATAGCTAAGTACCTAGCGTACTATGCGCAATAAAGCAGCAAACAGCGTGAAGCAGCGTGAAATAAGATTGAAAGGAGCGCTTTCCCAGGCGCTCCGCTTTCCCTGCCCCAGAGGAAGATGTAAGTCCTTTCCTTCTCCCGAGGGCAGGGACTGACAGTGTATGGACTTTTCGTGCCCCAGAAGCCGGAGAGGACAGTGTTGGGACTTTTCATGCCCCTAAGACAGGTGGGGACAGTACCCCAAAGGCAGGGAGGCATATTGAAGCACCAGTTCATAAAGTCCAGGAGTGCATTCAGTTATTACACTTGGATAATAAGACATGTTGCAGAATGTAGCCTGCTCACCACCACTTTAATGTCTTCTGCCCTGTAGACTGAGTAGCCGTCTTCCAGCAGCTCTTCAAATGCCCAGACTCTACTCTCTGGCCATCTTTGTGCGGTCCTGGCCTCTGACTGGCATCTGCTGTGTGAGTAGATCTATGTTATTAATCAGACAACTCTCTCAGGTGGGCTGTGAGGAGTGAGACTTCTGTGGATCAGTCAATCAGCTGAGAGACACAGGTTGCTTTGAGCTAGTCAAAGGTGATATACAATACTTACAACAGGGCTTTTTGGTGAAAAGTTTGTCCCCATCCTTCAGTTTTTAGGTCAAAGCATACCAAACTGCACAGCTGCCTGGTTTGCAAAGACATATTAGGGACATGCTGAAAGCTACCCTAGGAATGCAATCTGCCCATTGCTTACCATTGGCCTTGTAACTCACATTTGCTTGCTTTCTGTTTGCTGGCTTCATTTGTTTTAGGCTGTCCAGTATGTCTTTGTCCCTTCAGTGGAGCATACCCTGTTTACTATATTCTTTCATGAGTGCTCGCTTTCTGTAAACAGGATTTAAATATTGCTCTTATCTTGTCACATTTCATGCATTGAATGGCAAAGGTCAGAGAGCTTGGTGCTTACTTTTCTTACGTTGACCATGAAGTGAGAGGATTTATCTGACAATCTTGCTGGATACTGGGGGTGGGAAAGGAAAGTTTTTTTTCTAGCACACAACAAAACTTAGATGTATGTAAATCAACTCTACAAATATTTCAGAATATATTAGAATTAAGAAAGCACCAATGAAGCATTGTTTTGTAATTCTGAAGTGAGGAGGAAACAAATATTTTAATAAGATCAATACAAATCAATACACTAGGTGAAGTCATTTCCACACATTATTATTTATGCACTGTATAGTTTTATCAGTAAAACTGTATGAGCAAATGTAATGGTCATTTCAATTGAATATGTGTTGTCTTTAATGGCAGTGCACTACTGCATCAGTCATTCTCCACTTTACGCCACTCCGCGACACTCTACGCCACTCCATTCTATGACACTCTACGCCCCTCCACTCTGTCACTTTATGAGTATAATGCTCCACTCTATCCCACTCCACTCAATGACCCTCCAGTCTACGACCCTCCACTCTACGACCCTCCACTTCCACTCTACGACCCTCCACTCTACGACCCTCCACTCTACGACCCTCCACTCTACGACCCTCCACTCTACGACCCTCCACTCTACGACCCTCCACTCCACAACAATCTACTCTATGCCACACCTCTCTTCTCTATGCCACTTCATTCTAGGCCACTCTACGCCACTCCACTCTGTGACACTTCACTCTATGTCATTTCACTCTGACACTCCACTCTACGACGCTTCACTTGATGCCACTCTACGCCACCCCACCCCACTCTACGACACTCCAAATCACTTTATTCCACCCTATGACATAGTACACGATGCCACTTTATTCCACTCCACGCCACTAAACTCTGACACTTTACTCCACTCTACTGCACTCTATGCCACTTCACTGTAGGCCACTCCATTCATATTGTCAAGAAAGGTTACCCCCAAATATATAATGTTAGGTTCAAGAAAGGGGAGTAGCAACAACAATCAATAATAGCACGTCCCGCTTAACCTATCTACCGTCATATGTGGAATTAATCCAATGGGGAGAGACCCAATAAAGTTCATTTACATTTTTATTTAATTTCACCTGATTTATTTTCCAACAACATTTCTCATTTTCATATATTTGATTTGTATATGTACTTTTTTATCAATATAATACTTGAAAAACATGCTTTAATTCCACAAACAATACTGCAATAATGACAAAATACAAAAACAATACAATACTTAACAATACACCATTTGATCACCCCACTCACCAACTACTATCTCTTACTCCTACATCACACCCATACATTCCATATATACATTTGCTTTGAACTCCCAGAAGAATGTATGACATTACAACGCGTACTAATACCACACATGCCATTACAACACAGGTATTACTACGCAAATGCTATTACAACGAACTACGATTACAACACAAACTTTTACTATGGATATGCCTTTACCACGCATGCCATTACAACGCAAAGGCCTGTTTATGGTAGGTAATCAAAAAACACACACACACATATATCTATATATATCTATATATGAGTGGGTATATATGTTTATATACACACACATTTGTGTATGTATATATATATAATTTCTTCAATATATTTGTTTTACTCCCCATACCCCCTTAAATGCTTAAATTACCCTTCCCACCTAAAATCCTAAACCCACCCTAAACTTTCCCTTCCAACCCAAAATCCCAAACCCACCCTAAAATTACCCTTCCCACCCAAAAACCCAAACCCACCCTGAACCCTAAAATTGCACTTCCCACCCAAAATCCCAAACCCACCCTAAACACTAAAATTACGCTTCCCACCCAAAAACCCAAACCCACCCTAAGCCCTAAAATGACACTATATATATATATATATATATATATATATATATATATATATATATATATATATATATATATGAATATAAATAGATTTTTATACATATACTTACCTTCTACTCACATGTAAAACACATATGCCTCTACCATTCATGCCTTTACAACGAAATTCGCCTTTAAGGCATGCGTGGTAAAGGCATATACATTGTAATGGCAGTATGTTGTAATGATAGTATGTTGTAATGTTAGTGTGTTGTAATGGCAGTGCGTGGTAATGGCACTTCAATTGTGATGACATGCGTTGTAATAGAATGCCTTGTGATAGTTGCGATTTAATGGCTGTTTCCCCTTCCAGAACACTCGCACTGGATTGGGTTGAATAAGAAAACTAAGAGTAATGGGTCCTGAAGAATATGGTTAAAGACCTTGTACTCCACCGAAACGGGCGTTGACCAAATTTTTGGGAATACCCAGTTCAGGACTCATCAATAGAAGGCTAATGAAGAATTGTCTCCTTGGTTGTTTATTCAAAGATTTTTTGTTCTGGGAGTTCAAAGCAATTGTATTGTATATATGTAATGTATGGGTGTGATGTATGAGTGAGAGATTGTGGTTGGTGAGGGGGGTGGTCAAATGGTGTATTAAGTATTGTATTGTTTTTGTATTTTGTAATTATTGTAGTATTGTTTGTGGAATTTTTACATGTTTTTAAGGTATTGTATTTATTAAAAAAGTACATATATAAATTAAATACTTGATAATAAGAAAAGTTGTTGAAAAAAAATCATGTAAAATGAAATAAAAATGTAAATGAACTTTATTGGGTCTCTCCACATTGGATTAATTCCACATATGAAGGTAGATAGGTTAAGCGAGAAGTCCTATTGTTGATTGTTGTTGCTACTCCACTCCCCTTTACTCCACTCTACACCCCTTTACTCCACTCTACACCACTCAACTCTGACAAATTACTCCACTCTACGACCCTCCACTCTGCGATCCTCCACTCCACGACATTCTACGCCACTCCACTATACCACACTCTACTCTGCAACACTCTACTCCACTCTAATCTACGACACTCTGCTCAGTTATCTCTATGCCACTCCACACCATTTTACTACACTCTAGACCACTCCACTCTACAACACTCCACTCAACTCTATGCTACTCCACTGTACGATACTCTAATCCACTCTACTATACGATACTCTATGCCAATTCACTCTGACACTCTACTCACTCTGTGCCACTCAGCTCTACGACAGTCCACTCTACTCCATTCTACACCACTCCACTGTACGCCACTCTGCCACCCCACTCTACGACACTCTATGCCCCTCCACTCTGCAAAACTTTACTCGACTTTACATCACTCCACGCCATTCCACTCTAGACCATGCCACTCTACTGTACATCACACCACTCTACTCTGTGACACTTTACTCCACTCTATGCTACGCCACTCCACTCTACGCCACTTCACTCTGCAACACTCTACTCCACTCTATGCCACTCCGCAACACTCTACTCCACTTCACCCCACCCACTCTACGATACTCTACTCATCTATTTCTACACCACTTTACTCCATTCTACACCACTCCGCGACACACTATTCCACTCTACTCTACACCACTTCACTGTACGCCACTCCACTCTGACACTGTACTCCACTTTACCCCACTCCACTTTACGCTCCTGCACTCTACACCACGAAACTCCACAACACTCCACTTTACGACATTACACTCAACACCAATCTCCTCTATGCCACAAACCTTTAGCCATTCTGGACAGAAACCACGCTAGTGTACAACATGGCCAAAATATATTGGCAAAGCCAATAACTTTTGCATAGGCGAGACCTGTTGGCTTTGCCAATGCTTGTTTCTCCTTGACCTCATGCAGAACAAGAGCATAAGTTCCATGTCTCTTTCTACGGTTCTTGTTTATATCACAGCCTGACAGGATATACAAGTCTCCATGCTATCATTTTTAGGATGTTGAGACATGAGTGGCCATAATGTTGATTATATTAATTATATTTTTTTCATCAAGAATTGTTTTCCAAAGTGACCTTTTTAGGTCTAGCAGTAGCCACAATCTTTTGTTTTTCCAAAACCTTTTAAAAACAAATACAGTACATATGCATACATACATACCTTCAAGGGCTTTCAATCCTCCCTTTTCACCCATTGGTCTGTTGCTGTATCATTCACATTCTGCTTCTGCCCAGCACAGCATAGGAGAATTGGTCAGCCGCTGAAGTCACTGGACCCTGCTCACTTGCAGTGAGAGAAATTTTTCCCAGTGTATATGTGCCTGAGTAGCAGTCCCCTCTAGTGCCATGGACTCATCAGCTAATGTGTCATTTACTTTAAACATTTTTTTCCATTTTAATAAACCTATACCTTTTTTTTCTTTTGCCAGGGCCCAGCAGGTAACCTGGCCCTCACTACTGGTTACATTGTGACACATCCCATGCTGTTACTGCTGTAGGCGCCCGTCTTTAAATGAGCGGTAAAACCATTTCATACCAAGACGGCCACACTTGCGTGAGCATGCATGTGCAGACAGCGCAGCTATATTTGAATGGGTTTTGTTATACTTCAGTAAAAACCATACAAAGATGGCCACCCACGTATGTGCATGCACAGGTAGCCATCTTGAAATAGTCATTAGTAAAACCAGTCTAACATGGGCGCTTATGTGTGGGCATGCACACACTTTGTCACTGCCTGTTTTCTTAAACCCTGAGTAATGGCAAGGGAAAGGCTTAAGTAAATAAAAAGGTGTTCTCTTTCTAAAACTGGGAAGGTTTTGCAAACTTGCATTGCCTGACAAGTGCCTGTTACGGCACTCACATAGTACTCAGTGCTACATGAATTGTGAGTCAACATATAATGTAGACATTGAGGCAGACAAGCTCAAAGTTACCAACAGCTCTTCCATTTCCGTATAACTTTTAAACTGTTGCTACTTTGGGGACAGATTGGTGCCTGAGAGAACACCGCTCGGTTATTCCCCATCTGGCCTTCGTCTGCTGATTTTACACTTTCTAGGCACAGGTCTAAACACTGGTCTTCAAGCACTTGCGACCTGACCTATGCAATCCCCACTGTGTTACTCTTATCCATTAGACTAAAGGGATTTAAAAGTAGGATCGGCAGATCTTGATGCTGAAAAGTGACAAACGCTCAGCGCATGTATGTATGTATGTATGTATATATATATATCAGTATAGAAATACTGCTCTCTGCTGTTGTAAAATTGTTGACTTATTCATTGGCTTTCACCACCTCACTTCTTCCCTTGTTTTCCTCTCCATGTGCCTTTTCTCACTGCTTTTCTCTCGCCTCTCTCAGGTGTTGCTGATATCCGTGTTGATGTACACGCCCTTCGGGATCGCTGGATTGCGTCTGTTCTCCATGGCGAGCGAGGCGTACGTGTCTGGCACACACTCTGCTGCCTTTGTCACCTGTCCCAACGAGAAGGTGGCCAAGGACATTGCTCGGTAAGGTTCCGGTGGTCGTTGCTGTTCAGCGTCAGTGGAGCTCGAAGCTCCTTTATTGACATCAAAAGATCCACTTTATGTTTGTGGTGGTCTGCCAGGGCTGGCTAGATAAAGAGAACCCTGCCAGCTCCCCATTGATGGGGGCTCTGGTGGATCGCCAAAGAGTTCCCCCATGATTCTTGTTGCTCCCAGTCTGTGGCAGGGACCCCAGACATAATCATCTGACGCATAGACTCGTATGGTCATCATCTGTGGCATGGACACCAGTGGTAATCAGCTTTGGCGTGGACCCGTGGCATGTTTCCCTGATGGTACTAGTAACTGCCTGGTTCCTCTTGACTACCATCTTGGTTCCTGGTCACTATCGCCTGTGGACTGGTTCACGGTGCCTATCGCTTTTAGCTCTCCACATGGCTCATAGTAGTTGCCACTTATTGCATGGTCCTGTTGGCTGCCACCTCTGGCATTGAACCCAGTGGCTGTTAATGGTGGCTTCTTTCCTTATGGATTCCAGCTCTGCCGTGGTTCCTACCCACCACCACCCCGTGGCATGGTTCCCGCTCACCACCACCCGTGGCATGGTTCCCGCTCCCCACCACCACCCCGTGGCATGGTTCCCGCTCCCCACCACCACCCCGTGGCATGGTTCCCGCTCACCACCACCCGTGGCATGGTTCCCGCTCCCCATCACCACCCCGTGGCATGGTTCCCGCTCCCCACCACCACCCCGTGGCATGGTTCCCGCTCACCACCACCCCGTGGCATGGTTCCCGCTCACCACCACCCGGTGGCATGGTTCCCACTCACCACCAGCTTCAGCCTTGCCCTTGGTGGTTGCCATGTGTGGCGTGTGTATCAGTATCTATCACAGTTATATTTCTCAGCGGCTGCTGTTGCATCTGGCAGGTTATGTATGTTGCTGGTGGGGTTTTTGACACAAATGTCTGTGCTTGAAACCCTGTCCCATAGAACCGGTTCTCTGTGCTGTCTCTGGCAGTTGCTGTCATTCTGGCGACCTGGGGGGGTGTTGTGTGCTTTTATCCAGAATGAAATTCACCTGTTTGAATCATCCTGCCCTTCATCACAGTGAACCGAACTTCAGAAGTGACCTCAAGTGTTGGAGTTATATATTCTTAGACTTCCTACAAGCAGGGCAACCACAAATATACTGTTTTAGGGGGGCGGGCAGAATATCAATTATAAACAAACATTCCCTATCTACATTAATAAACGGAAATAATCCAACACAGTCAGTGACACAAAAAGTCTTTGAAATATTTATTCTGTTATTCTTAAATTACTTTCAATTGCATATCTTTCAATTTTTATGCAGTTTTCTTTACTTTCATTCACATTTATTTCAGTTTTATGCAAGATTTTTCCTTCATGTTTTTCTTAAAAACCCACAAATCATACTTCTTTATCCCGCCAAAAACACAACCCATAAATAACAACGGCTAAATCGATGCAATATGTATCACATGCCCAACACAGGGGTTTGAAGGACTCTTGGGGTCATGGGGCCTTTGTGTATGGAGTGTGTTGGTTCAGTCAATGGCTGGTATAGCGCAACTACCCACCCTTTTGGGTCTGAAGGCGCTGGTGTTATGAATGAGAGACAGTGAACAATGAGTGAGGTGGTTTGTGGCATAGATTGTATCTGTTTAGTCATTGTTACTTATATGTTGTATTTTGGTTTTTTGGGGGTCGGTGACTATGTTGGATCAATTCCATGTATTAATGTAGAAAGGTTGAGCTGGAATGTTTATTTATAATTAAAGTTATATATCCTTAGCTCAGTTGGTTTATTCTCTGCACCTTGTGCTCTGAGCCACACCACAAATGTTTCCGCAGCTTTCTATTGAACCAATTCTACTATGAGAAGAAGTTTGAAACGTACCAGGAAGGGGCTGGGACAACATACATGTGGCTAAACATACATTAGCAATGTTAGAACAGTTTGGGGTCTGAGGGGTGGAGGTGCGAACAAAGGTGCCTGCTTTTGAAATGAACGCGGAGTCTAGAGCCGAAACTGATGGGGACGAGGACGAATACACTTGAAGTGTAAAGACTTCAGGAAAAAGACCTCTTTTTTCCAGAGGGATACAATTTTTTGGAGTAAGGATGCCAGGTGATGCTGTAGAAGAGGGTGCGGATTCCTTTCACACTCCAGCAGCAATGTGTAAACTGCAGGATTTATGATTAGAATATGTCAGATGTAAATTCCGGGGAACTGCTCACTTTCAAGGTAGGAAGAGTAGAAAGGGCTGTACCCGTTGCTCGACATGTTAAAACCACCTTGAGGGGCTTAAATGACCTGATCCTTCCTGGGGCTTGGAGGAGATACAGGCTGACAAACTCCTGGGTATAAAGGGCTCTCTAGAGTGCCAGGTGATGGCTACGCTGTGGGGGAAACAGAAATATGGAATTACAGGCGGGGAACAGTGAATAATGGGGGTTCTTCTCACAGAGGACTTCTTAGGGACAGCAGATAGACTCTGAGAGCGACGCTAGAGTTGTCGATGATGTCACGTTGAATCTTGATTTAAAGAACATTTGCAATTCACTTTTATCCATCTAATCGTTTATGTGATGTTTGGCCCCCTTCATCTGCCCCTGTCTTCAACTGCTATGCAGGGGCGGAGGAGGAATGTAGGAGCGATACATAACATGGCCTCTCCCCCGTCCTAAATATATATTAAAAAAGAGAAACTGGCCTCCCGCCTCCTCCCCCACTTTCCCCCCTCCCCCCGGCACTCTGTGCCTTCAATCAATCAGGGGAATTGTAAACACGCTACTCACCTGTGAGGGTCTCAAGGTGCTGGGGGGGGATTAAGCAGCTCCGTTCAGTCGAAGAGCCAGGTCTTGAGCGTCTTCCTGAAGATGTTGAGCAGGAGCTCGTTCCAGGTCTTGGCTGCGATGTAGGAGAAGGTTCTTCCACCTGTTCTGGCTCTGCGGATGCGCAGGATTTCGGCGAGGGCGGCGGATCAGAGGTTTCTCGTGGGTACGTGGAGGGAGATTCTCTCGTTGAGGTATTGGGGTCCGGTGTTGTGGAGGCATTTGTAGGCGTGGGTGAGTATCTTGAACGGGGAGCCAGTGGAGGTTCCGTAGGTGTTGGGTGGTGTGCTCGTGTCGAGGACGAGTCTGGCTGCGGTGTTCTGTATGGTCTGGAGCTTGCGGATCAGAGACTTGTTGATCCCGGCGTAGAGGGCGTTTCCGTAGTCCAGTCTGCTGGTGATGAGTGCGTGGGTGACGGCCTTCCTTGATTCGTGGGGGATCCACTTGAAGGTCTTTCGGAGGATTCGGAGGGTGTTGAAGCAGTTGGAGGCGACGGCATTGACCTGTTGGGTCATGGAGAGGGAGGAGTCGAGTACGATGCCGAGGTTTCGGGCGTGGTTCGTGGGTGTGGGGGGGCTGCCGAGGGCGTTGGGCCACCAGGTGTTGTCCCATGCCGAGGGGGAGGGTCCGAGGACGAGGACTTCTGTCTTCTCCAAGTTGACCTTCAGGCAGTTTCTGCTCATCCAGGATGCGACGTCCTTCATTCCTTCCTGGAAGTTGAGTCTGGTGGTGATTGGGTCCTTGGTGAGGGAGAGGATGAGCTGGGTGTCGTCGGCGTAGGATACTATGCTGAATCCGTGCTGTCTGACGATGGCGGCCATGTAGATGTTGAAGAGCGTGGGGCTGAGCGATGATCCTTGGGGCACTCCGCAGTTGATTTCCATGGGTTCGGAGAGGAAGGGTGGTAGTCTGATTCTTTGGGTTCTGCCGGTGAGGAACGAGCGGATCCAGTCGAGGGCGGTTCCTTGTATGCCGGCCTCGTGGAGTCTGGCGGTGAGTGTGCGGTGGGAGACGGTGTAGAACGCAGCGGAGAGGTCGAGTAGGATCAGGACCGCGGAGGCGCCTTGGTCGAGGAGGGTGCAGATGTCGTCTATGGCGGCGAGTAGGGCGGTATCGGTGCTGTGGTTGCTGCGGAATCTGGACTGGGAGGGGTCGAGGATGGAGTTTTCTTCGATGAATTTGGTTAGTTGTGCATTGACGGTCTTCTCTGTGACTTTGGCCGTGAAGGGAAGGAGGGAGATAGGTCGGTAGTTCTTGAAGTCGGTGTGGTCGGCTGAGGGCTTCTTGAGCAGGGGTCTGACTTCTGCGCGTTTCCAGTCGTCAGGAAAGATGCCAGTCTTGAAGGTGGTGTTGATGGCGTGTCGTAGTTCGGGAGCGATGGCGGTGGCGGCTTTGTGGAAAATGTGCTGGGGGCAGGGGTCCGTGGGGGCCCTTGAGTGGATGCCTTTCTTGGTCGAAGTGGTGTCTTCGGTGGTGACTGGGGTCCAGGAGGAGATGGTGGGCTGGATGGCGTTGTTGGAGCAGGAAGTGGATTCGGAGTTGGGTGTCTGGTCGTTGAAGTTGTAGAGTGCCTTGATTTTTAGATGGAAGTAGGATCCGAGCTTGTCGCAGAGGTCCTGGGAAGCGGTGATGTCCGTGGTTTCGCTGGGGGCTTGGTGAATTCCTGGATGACGCTGAAGAGTTGCTTGGAGTTGCCGGCGTTGACGAGGATCTTGTTTTGGATGAAAGTCCTTTTGGTGAATCTGATGCGTTGGTGGTATTCCGTCATGGCGTTTTTGTAGGTGCTGTGATCTTCTGGTGTTTTTCTGTTTCTCCAGTTCTTCTCAAGACGTCTGCAGGTGCGTCTGGATTCTTGGAGGTCGGCGGTGAACCAGGTGGCTTTTCTGGGGCGTTGTCTGTCGGGGTTGCGTAATGGTGCAAGCTTGTCTGCGCAGCTGGAGATCCATGTGTGGAGTCCTTTGGCTGCGAGGTTGGCGTCGGTCGACGTGGTGGGGGCGTCGCGGTTGAGGGTGGAGTTGAGTTGTTCCTCAGTGACTTTGCTCCAGTTCCTTCGTGGGGGGCGCGGTGCAGGTTTGGGCGGCGTGGGTTTGTCGACGTGGAAGTGTACGCAGTGGTGGACTGCCCAAGGGGGTTGTGTGGTGTGGCTGAAATGGATGTTGTTACCTCCTGCGAAGATGGGGTCGCGGGTGTGTCCTGCCTTGTGGGTGGGCGTGGTGACGAGCTGTTTCAGTCCGATGTTGGCGAGGTTGTCCAGGAGGGCGGTGGAGTTGGGGTCGCTGGGGTTGTCGAGGTGAAAGTTCAGGTCTCCGATGAGTATGTAGTCCATGGAGGCAATGGCGTGGGGTGCGATGAGGTCAGCGATGGTAGTGGCAAACGAAGCGCCGGGTCCGGGGGGTCTGTAGGCAAGGGTACCGCGGAGTGAGGTTCTGGGGCTGGTCTGAATATGGAAGTGGGGGTGTTCAGTGGTGAGGAAGGAGTCCTTTGTGGTGGAGGTGGAGAGTCGGCGAGTCCTCCTCCTGGGCGGTTGGGGCGGTCCTCCCTCTGGATCTTGTATCCGTTGGGGATGGCGGTGGCGATGTCGGGCACGGAAGAGGCGTTGGTCCAGGTTTCCGTAAAGAAGGCGACGTCTGGCGAGAGGGTGTCGAGGAGGTCCCAGATCTCTACGACGTGTCTGTGTAGGGAGCGCACGTTGAGGAGGATGCACTTCAGGGCTTCGGTGTTGTTGACGTTCGGTGTGGGGGTGCGGTCGGCGATGAAGGATTGGCGGCAGTGACGGCAGGAGAACTGGCCGTGGGTGGTGTTCGGCGTCGTTCGCTGGCAGTTGTTCCTTCCGGGGTTGAGTGCGAGGAGGGCAGCGGAGTTGTAGCGGTGGGAGGTCGCAGATCCAGGGTTCCTGGCGCTGGCCGCGGACGGGCGCAGACGGGCGTGCCTGCTGCGCGCAGCGGCTGCCATTAAGTAGGGGAGGGGGAAAGGAAGCGCAGCTGGGCGGCGGGAACCGGCAGGGAGGGGGGGGCGCGGGGCAGCAGCGGCGGGAAAGGGCACGGAGAGCAACGGGCACAGAAGGCAGAAAACGGCTAAATTAACACACAGGCACAGGTACAATAACAAGACAGGCACAATAAAAAGACAGTGAAGAGGAAACGGGACAAACACAGAGACAGACAACAGCGGCCAGCAGAAGAGCAAGGCTCTCCCACTGGACCACCAGGGATGAGGCGCAGGCAGGAGCCTGCGGGTGGATGAGTGCCTCGAACACCTACTTGCATAGGGGCAGCGGCAGCAGCACTACCGCGGAGCTGCTGGGGGAGAGAGCAGGTCTCTGACCAGGGGGTCAGAGGTCTAGCCTTCCCTCCTGAAGCTGTGCGTGCTGCTCTCCATCGGAGCAGAGACCCTGTACTGGGCTGGCACTGCAGCGCAGATCTAGAATCTGGTATTCATGAGAGAGGCCTCCGATGGAAGCCATGAATGGGGGCAGTGGAAGGGGGCACCATATGGAATATGAGGCAGTTTGTCCAGGTGCGTGGGTGATAAGAGGGCAGGAACAGAAGAAATTGTGCAAAGGAGTAGAGAGGTGTGCTTACGAATTGTATTGTATTGTAATTGCATTTGTATAGCGCTTACTACCCCTGACGAGGCGTTGAAGCGCTTTTTCGGCGAGTAGCACGCTACTCCGGGACCCATAGAGGATTAGTGTTGAATTAGTATAGTGAAACATGCAAGTAAATTTTAAGTGGTGGATATGTTAGTCAGTTATTTGGATTTGGAAGGATAGCAGAAGGATAGAAGAGGAAAGAAGGTTTGTATTTATATAGCGCTTCTAACCCCTGATGGGGTGTTGAATCGCTTTTTTTGGCGAGTAGCACGCTACTCTCCGGAAACCCATAAAGGATTAGTGGTGAATTAGTTTGGTGAAATATGAAAGTAATTTGAGTGGTGGATATTAGTCAGTTATTTGGAGTGAGAAGGATAGTGGAGGGATAGAAGGGAAAGAAAGGTTTGCATTCATATAGCGCCTGTTACCCCTGATGGGGTGTTGAAGCGCTTTGTTGGCGAATAGCACGCTACTCTGGAACCCATAAAGGATTAGTGGTGAATTAGTATAGTGGAATATGGAATTAGAGAAGTGAACATGCTAGTCTGTTATTTTGATTGAAAAGGATAGTGGAGGGATAGAAGAGTGAAGGATTTCTTTTTTTAGGTCATAGCAGTAGGATGAGGCTTTTGGATGAGTATAAAGGGTTTTTGGAGGGGAAAGAGTCAGAGGGAAGAGTTTAGAAAGGTTTGTTTTGGGGGATCGGTACAGTATAACGCAGGGAAATTACAATTGTGTTTCGAAATTGATTATATACAGGAAAACATTTTAAGTGTTTTATTTTTGTCAGCTGTTTTTATCACTGACGTGATGTGTTAAGTCTATGAATGTCATGTCATTATAAATGTTGCTTTGGGGTTTGTTGTCACAACACTACTCTGCCTCCTTCCCTCCATGGGGGGACAAGTCGTGGGGTCTTCCTCTGTCAGTTTCTGCTGTGCTGGGGTCTTACTGGGGCTGTGTACCATTGGATCTGGAAACAAAGTGTCATTGATGGAAGTAACGCGTGTCGTCATAGCTTACCCAACGTAAGGGATCCCACCTGGGGCATGTGCGCCGTGGTTAATACATGTGGCATCACTGCCGATGAACATCCTATGTGGCGTGCTCTCCACGGGGAGCCACCTATGCCATGTTCACCGAGTTTAATACATGTGGCATCACTGCTGATGAACATCCTATGTGGCATGTTCTTCACCTATGGCATGTGCGCCGTGGTGAATACATGTGGCATCACTGCCGATGAACATCCTATGTGGCGTGCTCTCCATGGGGTGCCACCTATGGCATGTGCGCCGTGGTGAATACATATGGCATCACTGCCGATGAACATCCAATGTGGCATGTTCTTCACCTATGGCATGTGCATCGTGGTGAAATACATGTGGCATCACTGCCGATGAACATCCTATGTGGCATGTTGTTCACCTATGGCATGTGCACCATGGTTAATACATGTGGCATCACTGCCCATGAACATCCTATGTGGCGTGCTCTCCACGGGGTGCCACCTATGGCATGTTCACCGAGTTTAATACATGTGGCATCACTGCTGATGAACATCCTATGTGGCATGTTGTTCACCTATGGCATGTGCACCGTGGTGAATACATGTGGCATCACTGCCGATGAACAGCCTATGTGGCATGTTCTTCACCTATGGCATGTGCACCGTGGTGAATACATGTGGCATCACTGCTTATGAACATCCTATGTGGCATGTTCTTCACCTATGGCATGTGCACCGTGGTGAATACATGTGGCATCACTGCCGATGAACAGCCTATGTGGCGTGCTCTCCACGGGGTGTCACCTATGGCATGCGCCTACTGTTCGGTGTACCTCCGCACCCCCAGCGACCGAACAGGCCGTTTGAACGCGGTGACACTGTGCGCATGTATTCCCTGTGAGGTATGGTCTGCCCTATTTTCTGTCTTCCGTGGATGCCACTGACTCTCCTCACTTTCGGATAAAGCCCTTGCTTATAGGTCAGGTGTTGACTTGTGGCCTTTAATGTGGGATCTCATTTCTTATCCCGTTTCTGCTTTTATATTTCAGGGCGCTCGTGCAGAAGAAGTTGGCAGCCTGTGTGAATATTGTGCCTCAGATAACGTCCATGTAAGTGGCGTGAGACTTATGTGTGTTAGCGATATAAATCAGCATTGGTGCATGAGCCTGCCTGTCTGCATGTTGACTAGTTCTCCCCCGTAAAGCCTTCTGTCACTTTGGTTGAAAGTCTTTCCCCCACTGGTCGCAGATCCTGCCTCACTGCACTTGTGCACTTTCTCTTCTCATGCCCTTGTGTTTTTCCTGGCTCGGCCTCTGTCTCTAAGAGTCAATTTTGGACTGGTAACTATGTCTCTGTGTTGAAACTCCATACTTCTTCATGAGGCTTTGGACCAGTGTCCGTGTTTGGTTGGGAGCCCTCCATATGCTCCCTGATGAATGTAAATGTTATTGTTTGACTTGTTTTATTATTTGTAATGTGCAACACGCGTGAGTGATCAGAACTGCCCATAAGCATAAAGTAAACAAGTGTGAAGATAAAAATGATACAATATCGAAAGTAAAGAAGATAAGACAATCTTGGAGTGAGGGCAGGTAAAAACCTGTGGGAGAAATGTGGCGTTAGGCAGGATATAAAGTAGGAAGGGAGAGATTGGTCATGGTGGAGACTTGCAGACGAGGCTCCTGAGTTCATAGACTTCTTCATATCTGCTGTTTGAGCAGAAGTTCTGCTTAAACCAGGAGAGGTTGGTGAGGCCATTTCGGTCTCTTCTGTCACCATCTGAGTGGCGGGTGCAGCAAACACAAGCTCTTTCTGCTGTCTCGGTTTTCCGCACTCATTTTTGAGTGGCCATATAACTGCCCTATATGAGTCTTTCTATTACCGTGGTGTGGACTCTGTCCCTCTGTGTTGACTTTTGATCTGTGTCTGTATCTGCTCCCTGTGGCTGGATCCCTCTCTCTGTGGCTGGATCCCTCTCCCTGTGGCTGGATCCCTCTCTCTGTGGCTGGATCCCTCTCCCTGTGGCTGGATCCCTCTCCCTGTGGCTGGATCCCTCTCTCTGTGTCTGTATCTGCTCCCTGTGGCTGGATCCCTCTCCCTGTGGCTGGATCCCTCTCTCTGTGGCTGGATCCCTCTCCCTGTGGCTGGATCCCTCTCTCTGTGGCTGGATCCCTCTCTCTGTGGCTTTATCCCTCTCTCTGTGGCTGGATCCCTCTCTCTGTGGCTGGATCCCTCTCTCTGTGGAGGTTGGGTCACTCTTCTTGCTGCAGAGCGAGGGTGTGTCTGTGGTTTATTTGCATATTCTTTTGAATTGTATTGTAGCATTTTTCTGAAGTGTCATCTATAGTGGTTTGTTTTGGTGTTACGCATGAAGACTAGTATATGCTTCGGGCATGGTGCCGCTGCATGAATCAATACAATTATCGATTGCCTCTTGGACCATGGATATTCTGTTCTTTTTGCTTCGCGGGTCTTCTATTAGTACCTACGAATGTGTTTATTTTAATAAACTTTGTTTACTTCACTTCTTTTTGTGTGAGAAAATGAGAGCCATCATGCAGGCATTTCTTCAAAAAACAGGACATTTTAACGCATTATTCATCTTATCAAAAAGTGCATTTTTTACTTTTTTTTTTTTTACGTTTCTTTTTATTAACATTTAATAATTGACAATACACAGACAATTGAGAGGAATGAAGTCAAATCCGCGTTTACAGTTCTCAATACGACAGTTGGTAATACGTCTAACATACTGAGACAGCACATTTAAGATACGAAAAACTCTTCGGTTGAGGGAACGACAGGGGGCTACATATACTTCCTCGATAAACATTCCACTTATTCCAAACAGCTGACCATTTTTGGGGACAACCCCGTGCTGTATAGACAGTTTTCTCCCTGAACATGCACCAGTCCATATCCGTTTCCCATTTCCCAATTGTGGGCGGTACGGCCGCCCCCCACAACTGTGCAATGTTCCTTTTTGCTACAATGAGACCCAGGGTAGCCCAAAGCTTGTCTTTGCTGATTAAGTCAGTTGGTTCCCATACGTTTAGGAGGCACCTTTTAGCTTCCGGGTGGATGGCCACCTCGAGCACCTCACTCATGACGTCATGTACTTTCCGCCAGTACCTCTGGACATGCTCACACTCCCATATTATGTGCATGAAGGTGCCCAGTTGGTTACAATTCCTTCTGCACTCCCGCCCTCCCCCCTCCGCCCTTCCCATGCGAACCAAACGTGGCCCTGTAACATAGATTCTGTGTAATATTTTGAGCTGGTCCAGGCGCAGTCTAGCCGAAATTGCCACCGCTTTCGGGGAAGCTACTGCCTCCTGCCAGTCTTCGTCATCCAATTCCAGCCCATCTTACTTTTTCTTTTTGTTTGTTTTTCTTTTCACCAAGCAATTATTCAAACACAAAAAAAATTCTTCAACAAATACTGTACATAAAACTCTATATCCAGTGACAAATCACAACATTTACAGACATTACACAAACCTTCATCATATCAGTCTAGATAGTCCTACTTTATTTTAGATGTATCGGGCCCTATTAATTTGTACCTCCTCGATACAAACTTATTGTTGGGTCCAAAGTGTTGAGGTCAGAGAACACCTGTAAAAGTCTGTGTCTAAGCCGCCTTGGTCCAGCTTAGGCTTTTGTGTCTTTAGGAACTTAGTTGTTCAAAACAGGGAAACCCTTGGCCTCAGTGTGGGGGGGGTGCCGACGCGTTTCGACCTTCGTGTGAGGACCGTGAGGATTTTCAGACGGTCTTCCTCAGGGCTGGGAAATTCTGTGTAGGACGCTGTTGTGGGGTAGGAAAAGGGGCAGGTTATTCTGGTGTCAATAATAATACTTAGGTCAAAATACAGTGTGCTTGTCCGCTTATGAACATTACCCATACTTCGTGTGTGCCATCGTGTGTCTTATCCTGGCGTGATAGTCCAGAAGACGTGGCACTTCGTCTGGTTTGTATTTCTTCTTCTCGTGTGCTGATTTACTCTGGAGATTTAAAAAGGGGAGACATTTTTACTTTTGGCGAAACACTAATCTGAAGTAGTCTGGTAGCACTTGTAGAGCACAGTCACATGGCTTTCTACTGCATGTACTTGACTAAGGCAATTTGGTGTACTAAGGGGGAATGCAAAGGTCGCTGTTACCGATTGTGTTGTTAGTGCCATTCGTCTTGGTGTAAAACGGACCCATTTACAGGGGGACTCTTAGCATGCAAGTGTTCGTTTTCTAGCCGCTGCCAAAGCATTCCGTGGGGGCGGTAGTGCATGCAACGCTGTTATCGTGTGTTATTTTGTGACGGGTTTACTCTTACGTGTCCCTGTGTCTTCCAACTGGTGCAAAAGACATGAGCTCATTAGCAGTTTACCTTGGCTCGCGTCTCCGTTGGTTTTGCTGCCTTAGATCATCGGTGCTCGATTCTCTGCTTTTCTCTTGATCTCTTGGTCTGTGGGTTATGCGCGACATCCGTGTTCCGGTCTTCGTTGTCTACATAGCTTAGACCAGCGTGATGACGTATTGGCGTGGGCGGGCCAGGTGCCTGACTTTGATGCCTGACTTCCAGTTTTAGTTGCCATAGCGCCGTGTTGTGCTGAAGTACTCATTTTTTTGATTTTTCCACTTTGTTTTTTCTGGCAATGGGGAAGCTTTTTTAAGTTGGGGCTCTTATTAGGGCTTGCATGAATCGGCATTTGAACGGAATGTGAGGGATTGTTCTGCGGGCTTTACATGGATGGTTTTGCATGATTTATATACAAACCAGTCTGAGAATCACTTGGGTCATGACTTTTGGAAAAGCTTGGTCTTTATTGCTTGTCTGAGTTCTAGGTGGCGGTCGGTGTCCTTGGGCTCACTCGGAGTATTATCAAGAGGGAGCCACTTGATCTGGGGTTTGTCCTTCGTACAGTCTGAGTTGAGATTCCAGGAAGATTGGTCCCGTCTCATCATCCTCTTGGTGGTATTGAAGGAGGTTCTTCTTGGGACTGGTGACCAGCGTACAGCCTTAGAGGGCAAGGATAAAGGGAAAATGTGATCCCGACTGCTGAGGTTTAGGACTCAAGTTTTCTGATATGTTATGATATGTTATAGCTTGCTGATTAAATATTAAAGATTCAGATGTAAAGCTCAGTGTCATAATCAAGACATGACAACACGAGGGCTAGTGTTGCCTGCATCTTGAGGAAGAGGCCTTATCAAGGCAAGGTACATTGCAGTGTTCTTATTGTGTAGAAGGAGTCTTTGTCATTTTGTTGATTATGGTTTAAGCGAGAGGTCGGGATCTATTGTCACACTGAGATTTTTCACTTGTTGATGTGGTTGTCAGCAGTCCCATCTCCACAGACTAGTGGATTGAGGGTCATAATTCTGAGATGATCCACAGGTGAGAACTTCTGTTTTAGATGAGCTATGTGTGTGAGGATTCTTTATCCATTGTTACACCGCAGGAGGCGTTTGCGTAGTCTGGGTGTCTTGTGGTCCAGTGGGAGAATGATCTGGGTGTCGTCAGCATGGTTGAAGCAGTTAAGCTTGTAGAAGTTTACTGGGTCAGGAAGAGAAGACATGTCTGCTTCGAAAAGAGGAGCAGTAATTTTAGAGACATGCCAGCATCTACCTGAGGGATGAAAGGTGAACAGAGTAAATGACTTCTTGGATTCTGTGTCTCTGGTGGAAGTTTATCCACTTACAGACCATCACCGGGAACTTTGGCATATGGTCATTAGGCTGGTAGTTGTCTGTCTGCAGTGTTAAAGGCTGATGAAATGTCGAGTAGGAGTAGAGATTATTAGATGGAGGTTAGTGCTGACTGGCTGCAGCTTCCGGGTGTGAATCCTGACTGTTTCACACTATTTGGTTGATGAAACGTGAGACCTGGGAGACAGCCGCCTTTTCGATGAGTGTCTGTATATCGTTAATTCTCTGTGTCTATGTTTTTTGTATACACTATACATTTTTTCTATGATTCTGCCTGCGAGTTCTATTTGATCTCCATGGTTTTTGTGTTGTGGTTGGATCTCTATATCCGTGTTTGATTCTGTGTATCCAGGTTGTGGGTGACCCTATTTATGTGTTTTGTGGTTGGCATTGTGTGGCTGATTCTCTATGCCGGAGTGTGGTTGATTCTCAGTGCCTTTGTTGTGGTTGGCTCCATGTGCCTATTTTTTGTGGTTTGTACCCTGTCGGTGTTATTTTGGCTCTCTGTAACCAGGTTTGTTATCTGGCTGAACCTGTGCATTCTGTTTAATCTCTGGATGTTTTGTGCTTGTGTTCTCTCTGTCCATGTGTTTCAGTGAGATGCTACTAAATCTGTCTTTTGTGATCTCTCTATCTGAGTGTTACGGTCTCATCTGTGTCTGGCTTCATCCAAGTCTTGCCCATGTGTTGCTATCTGTTGTAGTTGTTTTTCAGGTAATAACTGTATTTGTTTGTTGCAGTTACTTCTCTCCATCTGTGGCTTATTTGCCATGCTACTATTTTTCAGTTGTTTCTCTTCTTTCCTCTTTTACTCAAGCTACTCACTTCTTTGATTTTTAGATATGAGTGGAAAGGCAACATTGAAGAGGACAGTGAGGTGCTGCTGGTAAGTACTGAACACGCTTACTTATCCGGAGGCATTATTTTGCTGTCCTGCCCCTTCGTCTTAGATGAGTTGGGCTGGAATACTTTGTAATGTCTCTGTACTTCCTTTATTTACCTCTTTAGATGATAAAAACTCGCAGCACCAAAGTTTCCGCGTTGGCGGAGTATGTACGGTAAGCATCACTGTGTTTGGTACTTTCTATCCCATCCGACACTACATGCCTGTGTGGCTCCTGTTGCAAACTTGAGTCCTGTTCGCTGTGGTTTCTGTGACCTTCTCTTGTGGTATTTGGGTTTCTGCTGACACCATTGCCAACTTTCATACGTCTTCATTAGCCTTTGCCTACATCTGTTGTGATCTTTCCCTGTTACACTTTACTAACTTTTTATTTGCACCTAGACTCACCTGTCCCAGCTCCTTGTGTGTGCTGCAGCATGGGTCTGTTGCAGGCTGAGCCTTTTGCTACCTCTTACAGGCGTTAATTGCTTGCTGCAGCTTGTGCCTTCTCCCGCCTTTGAGTAGAAGCCCTTATTTGTCAAACTTGTGCCTACCTTCTATTGGTCACAGCCTCTCTTCATGTGACTAGCATTAGCAGGAATCTGGCCCAGCTCTCGCACTCCTTTGCAATGCTGTGACACCTGCAGCTGAGACAACTGAGAAACCTTGAGTGCATTCACCTGTGCCCTTCTTCCAGGTCGGTGCACCCTTATGAAGTGGCTGAAGTCATCAGCCTGCGCATTGACCAGGGAAATCCACCCTATCTGAAGTGGCTGAACGATACCGTTCCAGAGTGAAACAAACATCTCCTGCTCCATCATGGCGTCTACCGGAAACCATCAGCTCAACATGTCCGCCGCTTTCACTAAGGGTCGAAAAGTTTTTTGACTTATAATAAAAATATATTTCTAAGTAGTGGTGTACTCTGCTTCTTTATTCCTGGATCAAAATCCTGTCCTTTAATCTGGTTGCACCAACTTCAGGCAGAAGAAGCTGAGTTACCCTTTGGAAGAAATCGTCATCATCTTTCACTGACTGCCACTCCCTCCCAGCACAGTTCACCCACATCATCTTACCAACCCATTCACACTTGAAGCATGACAACCCTCAGATAGTCAATTCTGTCCCTACTCGGTTTACTACCAGAATATTGAGCTTTAGATACTGTGTAACAACAATATTGAATACTTTAATACTGTGAAGGCAAATATATAGTATGCTTAACTTCACGTCTGCGTACCATGATGATATACACATCCTAAAAATACCCAGCATGGAGCTAAGTAAAAGCACACGGTGTGGTACCCTTCTCTACATCTTATAAACGTTAAGCATAAACACTTGCAAATGCACTGCTTCCTTCCCCACCTCAAAAGCCCACTGTCTCTTCCTCACAGAAGCATTATTCCCCCGAAACTGCACGACCACTTAACTTTTTCAGTAGCAAAGAGTGACTATTCTGACAGGGTGTTGACCTCGCAAGAGAGTAGGTTGCCTAGAAGTGAGATATATAAGGCACGCCTGAACTTCCCTGCACATTCACCGGAAACTGTTGTCTTAATAAAAATGAACCCTTTACAGAATCGAGCAAGTCTACAAAGAACCACAAACTCCTCAGATACAAAGTAACAGACAAAAACACTTTGACACATTTCACCTGATTCCATTTCTGCACTGAAAGCGAAACAACAGCCTCCGCTGCTTGGAGACGATAACCTATGGATAATGGTACCCTCGGTAGACCCACTTCCAACCCTGGATATCCTCAACCTCCTCTTTGTATCATCTTGCTGCAAAGCTCTGTCTTTGATCAACCACCAAGCCATCTCCTTGATGATCGTGTGCGTCAACCCTCAGTGACAGACCACACCTGGGTCTGCGTGGCCCTTTCTCTCCAGTTGTTTCCAACCATCAAGGGTTCTTCATGAATTCCATCCAGATGTTGTGATGGTTCCTCAAGGATCTCTGTTTGCACCCGAGCTCATGAGCCCCTACTCCTGACCAGAGCATGCCCCTTGGGGTCTCTGTGGCTCCTAGCATTAACAAGTTGGCCCTTGAGTTGGGCTATGCTGCCAGAGACTGGGCATACAACAGCCAAATTGTTGCATTACATTTACTGTTGCTTACGGAGCCTTGCAAGAGGCATCTAATATAACATAACGTGTATTTGTAAAGGGCACGGTTACACCCTTGGGGAATCTTGGCCTAAATAACAGGTGGTTTATGTGGCAAATCATTGGCGCCAAAGCAGACTGTGTTTTCTTCTGTTGTGAATGTTGTCCGTCTGTCCTCTTCATGCATTGATAACTATCAGCCTGTCCACCCACTGTTTTAGATCCAGTAGCAGACGTCTATCGCTGTTTTCTCACACGTTCATGAGAAATGGTTATTCACCTGTAACACTGGTTTCGGCTCCTTGGTTGTGCATAGATGTGGATTTTTGTATGCTGCTTTCCTCTTCCTTTAGGATTTGGCATTACTGAGGTTGGTAACCATAGCCAGACTTAAAAAATATCCTCAAGGACCCAAAATTATTGTTGGCCTTGATGCCTCATTATGTCCTTTTTGGGTCTCGCCTGAGATAGCACATGCGCTGTCGTTATGAGACAATTTGTTAACTTACAGTGGGCTTAGAGCCCACCCATTGCTTACCGTTGGTTGGCTTTATTGTCGCTCTCATTTACTTGCTTCTCATTCGTCAGTGCGTGCTGGCTTCACTTCCTTTTCTTGAGTTTGGTCCTCCACTGGAGCATGGCCAAAGTTCCTGTGTCCCTCCACTACTCGCTTTTTGAGAGCTACTTTTTTATTTTTGTTGAAGCAGTTGTTTGTAAGCTGTCTTCATCATGTGCTTATCTTCCCCCTGCTTCAAGTCTCTCTCTTACCTGTGTGCTACTGTCCCCCACCCCAACTCTGGCCCGTGGAGCTTCTGTGTCCTCAACGTCGCCTTCTGTCACCTGTGTTCTTGTAGCCCCCACTGCGCTTATGTTGCCCTCTCTCGCATGCCTCTGTGCCATCCTCATGGGCTTCTGTTCCCCTCGGCTTGCCTCCATCCTGTCCCCCGCTTCATGTTGCTGCCCTCCCCCTTCCCAGACCCCTTTAATATTTAAAAAAAAGTGTGATGAGACAGCGTCTGTGCTGCATCATTTTGCAGGCGCCTGCATGAGTGTTTAATGCACCTACAAAATGGCACCGCCCAGAGGGCGCATCATTGTGCTTATTGTCTTATTCCTTTTTTAATCATTCCCTCATCCTGAAAAGCATCTGCTTTGATGCTGTAATGCAAGAAGAAAAGAGAATGGCAGGCCAGTGGCTCTCTAGGGCAATACTTATTGGCTTTGCTAATGCTCGTTTCTCCCTTGTCTCATGTCAGGTGCAGGCATGTGAAAGATTCCAGGCTTCAACCCCAGTGTTACAGGCAAGTACTTAGGCAGCAAGAATACTCCTTATTGTTGACACACAATACCATATATGTAAAATCTTGCTCATGGGACCCAGGAGATCTGAAGATACATTCAGCAAAACCCCTGCCCTGACTACTCTCACAGCTCCCTTAAGGTCAAGTGTTATTTAAATAGGGATGAGCGATATTTCTACTCCACCGGTGAAATTTTGGCCACTCCGCTTTATAGAGTTTTTTCTCGCGTGTAGCTCTAAAACGGTAATTTGGCGAGTGAGATTTGGTGTCCCCTAGTGTGATTTGCGGTCATTAGGATAGCACCCGGTGAGATTTCTCCAACGCAGACAGTCACGACCAATCACAGTCAGAAAGCTGCTGCTCCAGCAGAAAATCTACTATAGCTGAGGCAAAATCAACTCGAGAAGCTGCACCCTCTGGCGCGCCACGTGGTGCTGTTCGTGCTGAATCACAGTGAGAGTTGCGTGAAATGCCTATCTTGCAACGTGTTTTTGTAACTTATGAAATTCCGAACAGTGAAACTCTGCGAGTTCCACCCAGGCCAAAATTTAAACACACTTTGGCCAGCGGCCTTTGGTCCAATAGACACACAAAATGACCTTTGGAGCATCAAGAACACCTAATAACGGAACCATTACTATAGCATGAAAATAGAACGGCAATAGAAGGTACCATAGTGAGGCACTGGAAGTTGCCAAAAGGACCATTGAAATAACTATTACTATAAAGAAATGTGATTACTTGTTCAATAATAACTGTTGCCTTCTTGGTCAGTTAGTGGTTTTCTTTGTAGAGTCAAGAATCCCTCAAGGGTATTCATGCACCTTCTAAAAATAATTAACATAATATGATATATCCTTGAAGGGGAAAGGACAGACCCATATGTGAGACAAAAAGCACAAACATGAGCGGGCTTGTCTTGTGGCTATGAGTCAATGGGACCGAAAGGGAAGGAGTTCCGGACTCACAGAACGAGTTAGACGTGTGAGTACGATTGGTTCTACATCACGCTTCTTAAACTGATAAGCTTCTTTCTCAACCAATGAAAACACCACCCCAGAGGAGTACCATTCTCCTAAACATCTTCAAGTCAGTTATGGTGAGTGCACCCGGGCTGTCTGCTCCTTCATCCAAAATAAAACTTCATTTCGGAATACCACGCACAGTTCATCATGCCCTGTTTTTTTAAACATCTGTGACAATAGTTATGCCCATCCCCCGTTGCCTCTCTGTTGTATGGTGGACCTGATCTGACCATCATTTACCAGCGGCATTTGTGTTTTTGCATCTAAGAGTTTTCCCACTGTTGCACAACCTCCCTCATCCATGGTGGAGGCTGGAGATGAAATCCCTCTCTAGTGCTTCGGACACCAGCATGGCGGGGTTTGGAGGAAAGGAAGGCCGGATGGCAGGGGGTTGCTAACGGATTGGATTGAGGACTGTGCCATAGGGGAGCCCACGGTACAAGCCTTCTGACTCCTGATTACCAGGAAGGATGTTGTAAATTCAGGAACATTTGTTTTCCTCGAAGCCTGGGTCAAAGGGATAGTTAAATGGATATCTTGGGAGGACGTTTCAGTCAGTCAAACTTTTTATTTGGCTTATTAAAAGTCGTAAAAGCACATTATAAAAAAACAGCTCACAAATGCAAAACGTCACACTTTTTAAAAAGAGTTAAGAACAAAGTCCTATAAGATTCAACAGCCACATGTATAAAACAACCAGAATTCGCTGAACAAAGTACATTGCAATGCCCCATATCTATTTCGAATTCTCAAGGCACATTGACAATGTTTGCCACTGCAACGCAAAGGTCTGTATTACAGTTTTTCAAGGAAAATGACGTTTCAGTTGGTAGAGTTTTATCATAAGGAGCCTTCTGCAGCTCTACTTGGAGCCTCTCTATTTCCACAATACCCATTCAATGAGCCTGCGAGTGGGGAGATCCTACACAGAGCTCCCCTACTTGAATCTCAAGGGACCTATCTAGCCTGTCCACTGGCTGAATTGTACTGTGTCCACATTGTCATTTACACCTACCGTAGACAAGGTCCGAGGGATCCAGTGGAAGGAGGCACTTCACACATCCAGCTCCCTTCTATTGTCATCCAACAAGGACTCTATTCTGCAGTGACTTTTCAAAGATTTCTGGAAAAATACTCTACTTTTCTTTGCAGAAGATATTCTCATTTGTATTTCTGCTCCCACCTTCAGAGACAGGTACCCCGGGTGTACTCAAAGTTGTGCCCCTTTTCACTGTGGGACCTGCTCCCTTCGCAGGTTCCATCGTCTTAGCGCCGGGTGTGGCTGATTTCTCTGCTGTGCCCCAGGCTTTCTTTCCAGCTAGTTTGCAGAGGGTTGGTTATGGAGCTGCTAAAAGGTTTTTTTAAGAGGAAACCTCAACTGGTGTCTTGTAAAAGGTTGTAATTATTGGGGGCTGCTGGAAGCGGTTCCTGTCTGGCATCTTTGCCTTGAGAAGAGTTTTGCGCAAGAGTTTTGATATAAGGATTGTGCTGGAGCCTGCCAGTGGGGTCGTTTTCAGGTAGGCATTGCCTTTTTGAGCCCATCGTCACTGGCATGCATTTGTTCAAGCCACACACTGCATCTACAAGAGAAGGAAAAAAGGAACAAGCACTGGCAAATCCAGTTAGTTTCGTCTTTGTGGCCTATTGGCTTTGCCAATGCTTTTTACCGATGCTGTGCAGCATTAGCAGGAGGGAAAAAGTGTTGAGTTTTTTTAAACGCAGCATCAGCAAAAACAGAAAAGGAAAAAAGACATGACTTGACACGAATATGTTATGACGCTGTGTCATTCAATAAGCACATGCCTGCATGATGAGATATACGCATGATTGCATCATCGTGCATGCCTACTGAACGATGCGGGTGCCATTTTGTAATTTTCTTTATTTAGCGATTCATGGTGGCGGGCACCAGTTTTTTAAGGCCTGGCAGGTCCAGCGCACTTAAAGCACTGGCCCCTTCAATCCCCATTAGCAGCAACCTCCTGGCTGTCCTTGTTCTGCTCCAGAGGATTCCACATCTACCAACACTGAGATGCCCGCCTCCTCTGCCCATATAGGACACACATGAGCGCTAACTGTGGGATGGAAAGGCATGGAATAACCTAGAGACTGAAAGGACACCACAAACCGCACTATGTGCCACACACCAGACCTCAGGCACAAGCACGTGTGCACAGCCACCTCCGTGGAGCACACTCCTCCCCAGTTCTATGGAAAGTTATCTGCCCCTTCTTAAACACACAAGACAAAAGTCACAAACAGCAAATGAAAAATAAAAAAAGTACAGAAAAACAATATAAAGAAACTTTCGTGAACAGATAATTACACAAAATCCTTTCTGCACACAGGCAGGCTTGACTGCTGAGCTCTTTTCTTTCCATTGCCCCATAATCAACTTATTAGACCCTCATCTTTAGACTCCTCCCTCTCACCACTTCTTATGGAGATATATATATTTGTCAACATCAGGGGCCCTCGACGCAACCTTATGGAAATGCCTAACTTTGGCCACTCTTTCCGTATTGTTGACGTTTCAACCCTCCTAAAAATATTACTGAGTCAGTTTCAGGACTTGGAGAGCAAGAGGCTAAGCATGCGACTGTGAAAGTCTATTGAGTTGGCCTTGATGCACGTGCCCTGTCAACAATATAACGTTTTATATGGCAGCATGAGGAGGAACCTGGGAAATTAATAATACAGTAATAAAGAGTGGCTGCTCCACAAGACAATTATAAATGTTATGTTTCTATCTCAATCACTGAGATTAATTAGGAAACAGACCACAATGGCGAAGGAAGGCAATCTGATGAAAGTCTGCTCCAGCCGCTCTGGGCTCACCCATATAGTGCCAGAGAGACACACCGCAGGCAACTGTCAATTATTATAAGTATTTGCCCAATTGATCACCCTGATTATCTCCCAGTTCAGGTGCCTCAAGTATATCTTGGTCTTGATGAAGGCCCATTGGTTTAATTTGCCGGCTAAAGTACTGACTACACACAAGTGGCTCATGAAATGAATTTGTTTTGGGCAAAACATCAATGTTTTGTTGGCTTAATCTCCTGCGAAGTTTGACCAGACACTTGTCTGTGCATTTTCCAGGGAATAAATGTGCTAATTCTGAATGATTTTTTGCGCGCACCTCTCATGTCAGTGAGATCAGCAGCCATCTTGGGCATGGCTGATTGTTTAGGCTGCCGCCAGTCTTTGGCCAGTGCTTGTCTTAAAGGATCCTTCACGGCACGGTCCTCACTCAGGGCCCGATTCACAAAGGTAAACTGAGACAAAAGTCTAAGTTTGAGACTTTCGGTATTCACAAAGGGCATTTGCGAGCAGTAAAGTTAGACTTTTGTCTCAGTTTAACTCAAGTTTTGGTCTTAAGTTTAACTGAGACCAAAAATCTAGTCTCAGTTAAACTTAAGCCCAAAACGTAGGTTAAACTGAGACAAAAGTCTAACTCTACTACTCGTAAATGCCCTTTGTGAATACCGAAAGCTATAAAAGTTAGACTTTCGTCTCAGTATACCTTTGTGAATCGGGCCCTTAGACTTCAGTTGTAAAGTTCGACTTTCGTCTCAGTTTACCTTTGTGAATCGGGCCCTTAGACTTCAGTTGTAAAGTTCGACTTTCGTCTCAGTTTACCTTTGTGAATCGGGCCCTTAGACTTCAGTTGTAAAGTTAGACTTTCGTCTCAGTTTACCTTTGTGAATCGGGCCCTTAGACTTCAGTTGTAAAGTTAGACTTTCGTCTCAGTTTACCTTTGTGAATCGGGCCCTTAGACTTCAGTTGTAAAGTTAGACTTTCGTCTCAGTTTACCTTTGTGAATCGGGCCCTCAGAGTTCCCGCTTGTTCTGTAAGTCAGTGTCCTCACACCTTCAGAATCCACAAGAAAATGTATTGTACAGCTCAGCGTAGTGCTCCACGCAAGCCTATGTGCCAGCCAAGGCCAGAACTACGTTTCCTCTCCAGAGTGATTTACACCTGGCAATCAAGGTAAGATTTGTATTCTTTAAACTGTTTTGTTTCACACAAGTTGTGCTTGGAACCTCCTGGACCTCAATAGGCATGAAAGGAATGCTTGTGACTGTGGGTCTTCTTGGTGCATGATGTCATGCAGAACCTCCGATTGTGTGAAGGGTTCTGTGAAGTTCAGTATTTAGTTTGTCAGGTATAGTGGGGGGGGTGCTTTACTTTACAGTACTTTAGACTAAAGGGAGAGAAGGGTCTGCTATGCTATTAATTCTGCTTAGTTTGTTCAAATATGTCATTTTATGTTTGCTTTAGTATGATTTGATAGTTCAGCAGTTATTTGCTATGTGCAGATGAAGTGTCTTGGCACTTTGTGCTTCGAACTGTTTTATTTTCATTCTTGCTACCGTTCATATCTTCATTTCAACGGTCAACCATGTGTCGCGGAGCCAAGTAGTAGATGACCACTCATATCAAATGGTCTCTGCACTTCAGAAGAGTTTTTAGGTTTGTTTAATATTTTGTCATATTTTATCTGTATTTATTTTAGTCGTATTTTAGTTGATGTGCTGTTTTATCACGTGCTTTTATGGGTTTTTTTCCACTGAAAACCAAATAAAGCTAATTTGATTGGACTTGAACTGGTCTCTGTAACATTCAATAAGAGGTAAAATGTTGATTGTTATTCTTAATAACATTCAATAGAAGAGCCCTGAAAGGTATAAAAACCTGATGCAAATGAGACTTAGGGAGAGTGGAACTTCCAGGGAATGAGACGAAGGTTCCATTTGGGCATGAGGGTGCAAAGCCGTCTAATAATTCTTCCTGGCTCCTTTTGCTAAAGATTTTAATCTTTCTATTTTAAATAAAAATGATAAAGATGTATCCTTA
This sequence comes from Calotriton arnoldi, assembly GCA_963921515.1. NCBI lineage: Eukaryota > Metazoa > Chordata > Amphibia > Caudata > Salamandridae > Calotriton > Calotriton arnoldi. Next base: position 40,800 of record CAWUFW010002020.1, on the reverse strand, counting down.
ATGCGCATTCTTGAGTGTGTCTATTCCTGGTGAAAGAGAGTTTGGAGCCTAATAAGAACTCCTGTGAGTCTCATGGGACTGTCCATTACCCAGAATGCACCATTTCCACTTAGTGTGCAGGAGTTTCGTGGGGTTATAGTCCACCGGGTTCTCGGTCTCAGGATTGGTACATTGACTAAGTCCTTGATACCAAAGTGTCATACGGGCCCTTGCTTTGCACATATTCGAGATAAATCCAGAAAATGTATCACCACATTAAAGTTGTCTCAGTTGCACGCACACCCGCTCCAACCTGGAACATTCAGCTAGAAATCCTCCTTGATGTGGGCTGTAAAATCAGCTCTCAGGACTAGGGGGCTAATTTACAAGCCTCTTGCTACGCTGGTGCATCACTTTTTCTGACGCACAGGCAGCGCATTTTCCTGGCCCGAATTTACAAGGACAGGAAAAGCCACCCTGTGTGGCTTTTCCTGTCATTGTAAATACAGCCCCTTTACACGCAGCACTTTGCGTGAAACGGGCGTTCCATGGGTGTTGCTGTGGGTGTTCCCACACAACACCCATGGAACCTGACACATTTCCAGATTTACTGGAAATCGTAAACCTGGAAATGCGTCAGAATGCTACGCCTCCCCAAGGGAGGCGCAACGAGGAGAAATGTATTAATTTCTCCTCGTCGTTTCCTCTTTCTATGCGTGCTGCATTCTGCAGCACACATAGAACGAGGAAATTACCTCTGGTGCTTGTTTCAAGAAGGGTTCCCTTCCTGCACATAAACAATCATTTAGGAAAATGACATTTTGCAAGTTCTATGTGTGCTAATGCAGCACATATAGAAGTTGTAAAACGCCATTTCAGATTGTTTATGTGCAGGAAGGGAGAGTTTCCTGCACATAAACAATCATCCCCGTGACGCAGGCACCCTTGCAACATGGTGCAAGGGTGCCTGCATCGGCACATGACAGCCAGTTGTGCGCCAGCGCAGGGGAAAGCACAGGGATGCGACATATTTTTGTAACTATGTCGCATTCCTGTGCTTTAAAGTGCCGCAGCCTAAGAGCTTGCATTGCCGCGCTGCAGCACTTTCTTGTAAATGAGGCCCTAGATCTTTAAGTATTGAGGGGTGCAATATTCACCTTCCCAGAGGAGTGACCCGAAGGCTTCAAATTAGGGCTAGCTCAATTGGTGCATGGTTCGAGAGTTCTACTGCGCGTATTTTTACAAGGGGCATTGGAGTATTGATTACTGGCACATAATCGACTCTTGCGTTTGTCCTATAGACGTGGGAAAAGAATGTGAAGTATGGTCCTTGTGATGTTCTCTCAGGGGTTGCGTTGGCCTCAGGACTCTACTGGGTTATTACAGGTCTAAGAGAAAGCACTTGATTGAGTTGTGGGGTTGCCCCATCTGGCCTAAACCAGTTTAAAACCTCCCGGCATGAATTGGTCACCCTCAGCGAAGCCAGTTAAAGTAGTAAAGGGCACAACAAAGTCGTCCTTGCCAATATCCGCCTACCTTGCATCTTTCTGTCAACCATAGTATATAGCCCCTCTTTATTCTTTTTGCCTGCTGCAGGTGTAAAGCCCAGAGATTCACGAGACAGCTACTCCATCATGTTTTGTTTGGCTGATTGTCGATAGTCTATTGTGTGATACGTATGCTTAAAATGGAGCTTGTTGGGTCTCTATAAATGTGTCTTTTGTAGGGTTGTGATGATATAACTCTGGCACCAAAGTTTAACCCTCTTGTTGGGTGAGTTTATCCCTTTTGTAGTCTGTGAGACCCTTGTAACCATCATGTAGTCAAGGCATGCTTGAATTGTGGCAGTGTAAGGAGGCTTCATTACTGGCCCCTGAACCTCTGTTGAATATTGTCCATAAGGATTTAAACACAGTCGGTGTCAGGTGGCCTCCCAAAATGATAATCCCAAATAACTATCCTTTCTAAACAAACTATAGCAATGAGGAACAATAGAGAGTTGGGTTAGTGCACGGAGTGGTCCCCCCTCGTCCAGAGGAGAACCACATTAGGCCAGAAACATCGGGACCAATATATCCCACTGGAGAAGCGTGATACTAGTAGGGGCCCCAAGGCAAACAAATATGCTGTTTTATGTTCACTTTAGTAAGATTTGATAGTCCAGCAGTTATTTGCTTTGTGCCGATGAAGTGTCCACTGGTACTTTGTGCATCAAACTGTTTTATGTTGGTTCGTGCCACCGTTTATATCTACGTTTCAACAGTCTACAATGCGTCGCGGAGCCAAGCAGGGGAGACTGTTGTATTCCTCTTAGGGTATCCATAAACGGGCTTTCCAGTATCATGTCCTTATATAGGCACAATTCGCCCTGCCCTTATATAGGCATAAAATCCCAGCCCTTATTTAGGCATTAAACCATTCACTCCAAATACAGGCATGGTCTCTGACATCCGTCCACCCTAACGTCACAACGAGTTCATGAAGAACAGACCCTTAGGCTGCGGGAGTATCCCTAGTCCAGGACTATTGATTTCTTCAAGGACTCATATATTATTCATGAACCATTATTCCTTAGTGGGTTCATTCATGACGTCTTTCGCTGTCCAACTCACGTCAATACTAACATTCTTAGGTGCTCTCAGGTATAAATATACCTTCCCTAGCCCCTGTAAACCAGAGGAGACCTCGACTTCAGAGGAGCCCGTTTCCCGGCCTGACGCACTGAGAAGACGCTGCCATCCCTGCACCCAGAGAGCCCAGCTTCCAGTGATCTGACTTCCCTTGCGGGGTGTTGGAGTTCGAGTCTGGCAAAGAGATTCCTACCTCTCTCATTCTTCAGGTATGGAGCTGACTAGAACCTAGAGGGACTCTTGGCATACTAGGCATACTAGACTTAACATACTCTTAGTATACCATAGTAAGGAATACTTCACCTACTTCTTCCTTTTCCTACACCTAGGTCAGGTTAGGTACATTGGGGTAGAACTAGCTTAGCAACGCATCGTATGAGTACTCGCATTTTTAGTCTGTTATTTATGTAAATGCATATGTACTAAAAGATAATGCTATCGCAGTATTATTTATTTCTACTGCTCACCCTGTACATTATTTATCTCGCATACTGTCTTGTGATCGTAACGGCACATTTTACTTACACCAGAAACAAGACTGTTCAATAAATCCTTTATTGAAACGCCCGTCTATTTCTTTCTGTGTAACTTGGAGAAAACTAAGCATGCACGACTGAGCTGAGTGAAATAGTTATCTATTGTTTCCACGACTCTGGGACACGTTCTGATTCTAAAGGGAAACACAGTGGTCATGTTTTGCGGCTGCCAGAAACTACTCCCTTCTTGTTGTCAAGGAGTTTCTAGTGGCCTCTGAGCTAGCTGGCACAAGTAATTAAGTTTAATATACTCGATAGGGACATACTGACCTTAGTCCTATGTCAAACCTATAGGATATATTATTCCAATGCGCAGAGCCTATTAGGGAAATAGGAGCTACACTACATGGCGCCCAACGGTTTGGTAGGGCAGTAATTCAACGTTAGATACTGAGTAACTCAGCCGTGCTTTTCTCTCAAGACCCCTACCCATATACTCCAAAAGACATCTGGAGTGGGCAGGGTTAGGTATCCACCACGGCTACATAGGGCAGTACCCTATATATTAGCTGTTTGGTTTGCTCAACGTTGAAGGATACAGTGTTCCACAATATTGTGCACCTTATCTTTGTTTCCTTGAAACTTGTTTTTCATTTTGCAAAAAACAAAATGACTGAAGACGTCGGAGACGGTGTAACTGTGGCTGATCCAGCCCTACCAGCAGTTTTTAACTTTACCGGTTTAAATGAAACCGAGGAGGGTGTCATAGACATCGCTCCAAACTTAAGAAGAGCCATCACTCTAAAACTTATAAAACATGGCCTACCACCAAGAGGCGGTAGAGCAGTTTTCGTGATAGAGGCACATGAATCCTTTCAGCAGAGGTATTCTATTCATGTGTAATATTTCCTGAATCCAATTCAGTAACACACATGTTTCACTTCTACAAAGAAGATGAACCACCAGAGGAATACAGTCCTTTCGAGGATATAGAAATTCCATTAACATACCAAGAGCATCAGCTCTGGTTTAAAGGCGCCCTAAAACATCACAAAAACATTACCAGGCTCGGTCCACTAGGTAGACCAGGAGCAACATGGACGATTTTAGTTGGCTACACACCTCATCCAGACATTGAAGAGATGTCAGATGAGGAGTTACTTACTCAACTCACAGAGTTAATAAAAATTTACAGACAATTGGTCCAATATGTCATGCAGACTTTTACAGTCCGACCACCATTGACATATCCAAATCCAACTCCCCAACAGGGGAATACACTAAAAATTACACCACAGACTCTATACGCAGTCATGGGTAAAATGCCCACAAAACGTGAGCAAATTCCATTTTGGATGGCTCAAAAATTACTCAAATCGAAGCAGTATTTCCAAATACTAGCCCGCATGAGAAGCACAGAATCCTAACAATCAGTTTACCGATGGGGATCACACCACAACTGGAAGACTGCACCACTTGGGGCTCAGTCTTTGCTGCCATCTATACTAAAACACATGGTATTCCATCAATTGCGGTAATACCTGATGTCCTAAAACAAATTCAAAACGAATACGGGGCAGAGCCTGCTCTAAATTTAGGTATGAAATTACTGAAAAATTTCGACCAGGTCTCAACAATAATATTGTCTAATATTAAAGGGGAGGCAGCAGCAGTGGCGATCCACCAAAAATTGAGGGAATTCGATGTTACAGAACATCAAACTGAGCTACCCAGAATTATAGAACAATCTTATGCAGAATTAGGCAGAGATAGTTTGGGTGGAAGACCAGTGAAGCCGAAACTATCTGAAAGTCCTGAGAAGGACTCAATAAAACAACCTCCTACATCTTCTAAAAAGAAGTGGGAGTCTACTAAACAAAAATCAAACGAGAAACGTTCTCAATCCCGAGGTAGGTCTCCTCAAAAGGAGCCCTCTGAAAGGAGGTATAACCTCAGGAATAGGGATAATTTGAGAAAACCTGATAGGTATCAAGATACTGATACACGTTCCTCTCGTCCCTTTCAGATCTCATCACAGACTTCGGAAAGAAGAGGACGAACAGAACATAGAGAAGAACGCGTGAAATCGAAAGACGACAGACACGCTTCAAAAACCAAAGTAAAACCTCAATTCTCCAAAAAGAAGGTAGCAGGTCTGAAGATCAGACATGCCGAGAATACTGAGAACACAACTCAAGAACGGAGAATGGGCTCAGACAATGCTGGACAGTGCAGCAGAAGTCACAATAGTTCGCCAGACCGTGAAGGAACTTCTGGAGATAGTGGACTTGAATGAGTACATTACAGTCGAGACTTTAGACACCAGGGTTAGTACTCCACAAAAGTTATATGAAATAACACTCCGGATGGAGGGAGACAAACCTAGACAGGTGAAAGCACTTTTTGGGAAAGACTATCAAGAGGCTATGACATACTTCTAGCAGAAAAGGACTGGCCACCACAATTTGTCAGGAGTGCCCACACGGCGAGGACATTATTATGCCTGCCTTCTCCAACCATATTCCTATACATCTAAAATATACATATGCCAGGAAATGGGCAGTGGCCCAGGCCCCAGCATTATATAAAAATAATGTAGGATGGGATGAGGACTCACCTCACCATAAAATACATCTGAAACATGAACCAACTGCACAACGGCAGTACCCAATAAAGCAAGAAGCTAAAAACCGGTCCGGGAGATCTTAGATCAACTTGAATATCAAGGGGTGATTGAAACATGCACCTCCTCAATGAACAATCCTTTGTTTCTGTCTCCAAACCAGACAATACATATCGTCTAGTTTTGGATTACAGACACTTAAACACTTGTTCTAAAACTTTTGCAGTGCAAAATGCACATAGCACAGCATTAATGAATAACATTGTGCGTAAAAAATATAAAACCACATTAGACATCTCAAATGGTTGCTTTTGTCAAAACATAGCACCTGAAAGCAGGTACTTAACAGCATTCTCCATAATGGGGACCCAGCGTCACTTTTGTCGACTCCCACAAGGGTTCAAAAACAGCCCAGGTTTATTCTCAGCGAGGGTAACGGAGTTATTACAAATTTGGGACAAAATGGTGGTGGAAAATAAACCATTTGATATCAAAGATCGTTTGGCTGTTTTACAGGACTTAAACAAATTAAGAACGAAACAAAGCAACGTATTCCTACAGTCAACCACCACTGGGGATCAACCGGCTATCCCAGCAAGGCCTGTCTGGATTCCAAAAGTTGGGGATCTAGTCAGAGAAAAAATTGCGGACAAGAAGGAATTTGGACCTTCTTACAGACAACCAGTACCTGTCCTAGCAGTTCAAGGAACAAGAACAGTACTTCTGCCGCCCCTTGCTGGAAGAAAGGAGAAAAGATTTGTGTCCATCGGCCTGATCAAACCACAGTATGTGGCCAATACTAAATAGTAGGCCTCGTGGACTCCGACCTAGTAGCAGACACACTCCTCTCGCTACTGAAAGACTGATAACGATCGAGAATTCAGCTGTAACAGACGGAGGACTATGCAACAACGCTATGGAACTCATCCCTCTTGAACACCAAGTAACAGTTCGTCCAAATACACCTGTCTACACCAACGTAACAAGTGATGAACTGGTTCCAGTGATTTCTACAAATCCTGATGCAATTCCAACAATTGACAGAACTGCTTCATTAACTTTGATACGTTCTCAGAAGATCCGAGTGAACCTGAAACGACGCCAGTGTCATTGAAATTTATGCAGCAAGTACAAGACTTTCTTCACTTTCTGAAAGACTTATTTGGTTTCTCCATGGATTGAACTCTGGATTACATCTGGACTTTTTGTTTTCCTGCTCTGGCTAGCTTTGGTTACAACTGTAAGCATGCTTATAAGTGGCAGATACATCCATGTGAACACTGAAGGAAAAGACGTAAACGTACTTTTGAAACCTCATAAATCTTCCCATCGTGAAGCAAGAGACTTATCATCAGTGAACATCACAGCTGTTCCTATACAGGATGGTATAGTGTGGGACAAAACAGATTATGATATCTTCGGCCCGAATGAACAATTGAACATTCCACATTTGTTTAAAATTTCACTAAGTGATCTAATTACGTCCAGTACCTATTCAGATGATTGGGACTTTGAGACTGTAAACGACATAATGTTTGACCTAGAAAAATCTGCTGCATTTTCTAAACATGAATATTTAGAGGGTTCATCAGACTATGAACAAATGTATTGTTTTAATCACTATGGTCATCATTATTTGCATAAATCTGCATATCCAAGAAATGTGTTTATGTTTAACCAATGGGAACATTGTCCTACACCACCTAAAGGTAGTTCAAAAACATTTGCTAGTAAGTTTCCATATTTTTCAGGTTACAACACATCAGATCAAGAAATGTTTTACTATAAAAATGTAAACAAGACAGGACTGAAAATTATGTTAATAAATACAAAACAGATTTATTCTGCGTTTTTTAATGCCCAACTGTCTAGACAGGGTTTCGACTTTTGGAAAGACACAATTGACACAAAAACTGTGTGGGGTACTAAAGATTGGCAAGTGCAGGGGATAGAAGCTTTATTTAGAGCCTGCATCATCCCAGAACAAATAATGTTTTTGAATGAAACTATCCAACAAACATCTTGTCTTGGATTAGCCAAGATAAAAGAGATGAACACACCTTCTGTACCAACACCTGCCAGTGAAAATAATACAAAGGCAGTGGTGACAGTTGACAATATACTACAACTCAACAGATCTAATCCTACTTGGAAAAATGGTTGATCTGGCCCACAGACACGAATAACTGTCAGGAAAGATTCCTGAATAAAACTCAGGGCTTTACTATTCATAGGCCAGACCCAAGATATGTCCAAAGACAACATCCGGGTAGTAACAACATACAGTGTAGGAAAATTATGCCTCGATTGGCTGCATAAGTCTACACTACAGGATGTGAAACAACACTTAACCTTACTTAAAAAGGACGCAGACCTTAGGGAATTCTTGCTTGGACCAAGAAAACCGCGTCAAAAACGTTTCATATATGCCGGCATTTATGCTGCTTATAATGAAGCTTGGAAGGTATCACAGATAGAGGCCGCAGAACGAATACGTGAACTTGATCGTATTAATTTAGAGAAAACACTCTCTGTGGTCGACAATGGGTTAACAACTTTGTCCTCCAGAATATATTCATTGGATGGCATTGTATCCTCTGCTATCGACATTCTAGAACAAGATTTGGCGATGTTACAACAAGGCCAATCTCAATTACGTTCTATTATGTTATTAAGCTGGACGCTGCAATCTTTGCGAGCGGGCTATGTGCCTTGGCGTTTCATCAACACAACGGCTCTGTTTGCAGAATACAATCTCACTGATAAACAGATCGAACTGGCACAAAGAGGAGCAAAGTATACAGTGCTGAGCATTGCAAAACTGGAAAAATTAGCATTCACTGTGGCAGAAAAACCAGCTACAGAATGGCTTATTCATGGCAAAATAACATTACTTGTGAGTACTTTTCAGTTTCAGTATTGCCTCAGACAAATGCAAGCAGGCAAATATGAAAGGTTGGGTAAGGAATACATTAAGACATCTTGGGATTTACCGTATACATATAGATGTTGGAGTGGGGATCGTGAAGGGTTTTTGAGCGGTTCAAACTGTAAACTTGCACTGAGTGGTTCACTTATATGTCAAGACATTTCCTTGCACGGGGCTTGTAATGGTTCAGTGGAAAATTTGTCTTGCCATCAGCAGGGTACTCCAGCTGCTGTGATTAATCCAACGTTTGGACAACTTTCTAATGGGAGTTACCTCATGTTGAATGATCAGAGCTGCTGCAGAATGCTGCCAGGCATCCCATATCTAGTAACGGTCAACTCCAGGGTCACTTGCTGTATGCAAGTATTGTTTCCCCAATAGACACAGTCAGGGAGTCGCCCTATGGCCTTCGCTGAACGTCTCTTTTATAAGATTTGATACTTTAAGCAGAATGAAAGCCATGCTTTTACAGCAAACAGTGCCTTTGACCTCGGCCAAAGAAACCTATGATCTACAAGTAGCAAGGACTTCGGCTGAGATACAGACTTTAATACGTACAAACTGCCCTATACATTTCGTGGAAATGATATCACGTATCTTTAACATGTCTGATACAACCGGAATTGTACATGTATTTAAGAGCATCTGCTCAGGTCTGTTAGCACCTTTCCAGGCAATACTCGGAATCATCCCGAACTTTGCACATTCGGTGTTTGGTGGCATACCATTAATTCTAGCACTTGTTGCCGGGATTCTATTTCTCTTCCTGCTATTGCGCTATGGCCAGCCTATTCGCAGACATCACTCCGAGCGAAATGGAGAAAGCTCTCCTTGAACGAAAGTGCCGTGAGCAAATAGTAAAGCTTTGGGCATGACTCGTCTACGGGACCTTAATACAACTTGGTTCCTGTCATTCAGATCAATCTGGCAAGATTGCATCTTACCTGTTCTACGATGCCTGCTATGCGGTGAAGAATGCGTGTTGGACACCTGTCTAACATTTCCATCAGCAACGCCAACGGATGTCGATACTCTGCTGGACCAGATAACGGCCCATGCTCTGTGTTGTCCCCAGAGGCTTCCTATCCTGATGTCAGCATTCATTGAGATCTCACAGACGCTTCCGGCTGCTGCGGCATACAGTGTTTCAGAGATGCAGTGACAATTTGGCCTTCATTTTTTAAACAACTTGGAACTCTACCAAAATTGAACTTTTTCCCCATTTTTTGAACGAAAATGGCACATCAATCTGCTTAAAGTAGAACTAGCCTTATAATACAGACTTTACAGACCTTCCACGGACACTTAGTCATCTTGTGTGTCTAAACCAGTTCATTAATTTTCTTGACATGAAATGACTTTGATTTTGAGAAACTTATCGATCATTTTTTGTCACATGTAAATATTACTGCTTATTTCATTCCAATTGCATTTATTTTCGAACATTATGCCTGTAATGAAAAGCAATGCTTCAAATGTACAGTACCTTTTGCATTCGAATAAGTTTTTAATTACCTTTTTTAAATGGTTTTATGAAAATTTTTAGCAATATGCGGTACTCCATTTTTATGTTTAGCATTTTAAATGTTTAGCATTTTAGTATTATCGTACACACGAAAGAGGAGTGGGTGTTGTATTCCTCTTAGGGTATCCATAAACGGGCTTTCCAGTATCATGTCCTTATATAGGCACAACTCGCCCTGCCCTTATATAGGCATAAAATCCCAGCCCTTATTTAGGCATTAAACCATGCACTCCAAATACAGGCATGGTCTCTGACATCCGTCCACCCTAACGTCACAACGAGTTCATGAAGAACAGACCCTTAGGCTGCGGGAGTTTCCCTAGTCCAGGACTATTGATTTCTTCAAGGACTCATATATTATGCATGAACCATTATTCCTTAGGGGGTTCATTCATGACGTCTTTCGCTGTCCAACTCACGTCAATACTAACATTCTTAGGTGCTCTCAGGTATAAATATACCTTCCCTAGCCCATGTAAACCAGAGGAGACCTCGACTTCAGAGGAGCCCGTTTCCCGGCCTGACGCACTGAGAAGACGCTGCCTTCCCTGCACGCAGAGAGCCCAGCTTCCAGTGATCTTACTTCCCTTGCGGGGTGTTGGAGTTCGAGTCTGGCAAAGAGATTCCTACCTCTCTCATTCTTCAGGTATGGAGCTGACTAGAACCTAGAGGGACTCTTGGCATACTAGGCATACTAGACTTAACATACTCCTAGTATACCATAGTAAGGAATACTTCACCTACTTCTTCCCTCTTCCTACACCTAGGTCAGGTTAGGTACATTGGGGTAGAACTAGCTTAGCAACGCATCGTATGAGTACTCTCATTTTTAGTCTGTGTTATTTATGTAAATGCATATGTACTAAAAGATAATGCTATCGCAGTATTATTTATTTCTACTGCTCACCCTGTACATTATTTATCTCGCATACTGTCTTGTGATCGTAACAGCACATTTTACTTACACCAGAAACAAGACTGTTCAATAAATCCTTTATTGAAACGCCCGTCTATTTCTTTCTGTGTAACTTGGAGAAAACTAAGCATGCACGACTGAGCTGAGTGAAATAGTTATCTATTGTTTCCACGACTCTGGGACACGTTCTGATTCTAAAGGGAAACACAGTGGTCATGTTTTGCGGCTGCCAGAAACTACTCCCTTCTTGTTGTCAAGGAGTTTCTAGTGGCCTCTGAGCTAGCTGGCACAAGTAATTAAGTTTAATATACTCGATAGGGACATACTGACCTTAGTCCTATGTCAAACCTATAGGATATATTATTCCAATGCGCAGAGCCTATTAGGGAAATAGGAGCTACACTACAAGACCTCATGTTATTCGTTGTTCTCGGGAACATTGAATAAGAGGCAAACGTTGATTGTGCAAAGCAGAAGAGAGGAGGATAAGAAGAAGGGGACAGGGAGAAAGGAGAGGAGAAAGAGGTAACTGTCCCTGGTCACTACTGATGTAAAGTAATCATCAGCTCAAGCCCAAGATAGGAGTAGTCCCCCTCCAGGGATGTCCAAAGCATTCCAGCCCCCCACCACCACTCATCAGGTCCAGAAGAGGTGAGCAGTTCATGTTGCACTTCGGGTAGTACTAGTTGCTGCCTCAGCTTGACTTTGGAACAAAGAAAAGAGAAAGACCTAGCTGACTGTTTAATATACTGTCACCAATTTGGCAGACTGTGACCAAAATCATTAGTAAATTGATCTAATCATTTAATCATTATTTTTGTTCAACAAAATTTCTTTCGGTTGTCATTTTTTTACAAGAGTGAGAAGAACACTTCACATTTTACAAAAAATATAACAATTAATACACAGACAAGTGAAAAACAAAGAACATTGAGTACTATTCACAAGTGATTTTACAAAGAAAAATATATACATACAAACGTATAAAACCTGCTCCCAGTCAAGTACTAAAGTTTGGTAAGGTAACCTTATGAAAAGAAATCAGGGTACCAGCCAACGGGGGTAATTTCAGTTTAAGCATGAGAGAAACAACAAACTTAATACAATTTTCCTCAATGCTTAAAATATTAGCGAGCTAACTGCTCCCCTGTTGGTGAAAATGTTGCCGACGCGTTTCGAAACTCTTTCGATTAAAAGGGCTTCTCTTCAGGGCTGGGGACTGGATTCTATAGTTTAATTCAGGCTCATCAATTTTATACAAAAAATTAAATGATTCAGATGTAGAAGTATTCTGGTTGCGACTTGATGGTGGCAGGAGTTGTTGTCTGTGAAAAGCAACAACAGACAATACCCATTTAATGTCGTCATAAAGTAATACTACTTATTTTACAGATAGCAGGAAAGGGGGAATTTTTAACTTTCATAGAAAGCCAAGGTTCTATGCTTCAGAATTCAATGTTGGTGCTGCCTTAAAATCTGTTGCATTCTAGAAAGACATTAAGACTTAATCAGGGCTCAGCCTCACACTTTTTATATTCTCAATATAAAAGTGAAAAGATCATGACTTACTCAGTTATTCGTTTAGAAATCTAATCTGTTCTGCCAGGTGAGAGGAGGATTATTTAAAATGACAGGAGTGAATGTGAAACGCGCCAGGGAGCTGTCAAGGAAGATTAACAATATTTAATGCGTGTCCCATGTTTCAGTGCTTTAAACAAGTAAAGTGACTCACGTTTCCCTCTCTGGTTGTTTAGTTTGTTCCACGTTAAGTAATTTCCTCTAAGGATGAAGGAAAGTGTTTGAAGGTCACGGTGAAAAAATCAACTCGGGTGCCTTCAAAATGAAACAAACACTCCGTGAATAAACAATGTTTTAGTGCTCAAGCAGTGGTGGCTGGTGACATTTGAAAGTGGTGGGGCGTAAAATTATTGGCATACTGCACCGCAGCGAACGAGCGTAGCGAGCGAGCCCGAACAACCTAAGGGGGGTTCAAGGGGTTTCTCCCCCCGAGAAAATTTTGAAAAAAGAGTGGACAAATGGTGCATTTTCAAGCAAATTTGAGAAAGCAGGAAGGTTAATAAAGCAATTGTGAAAGTGCAGTTATTACATTAATAAAGAGATGTCATATAACATAGGTAGCTGCTTATTCAAGCTTTCTTTCACCCCATAGTCCAGCAGGGTCTTGATACAAGACAGATAAGAGAAAAAGCAGTGTGGTCCTCGACCAGGAAGACACTCATATTTTGTTGGTAAGAAGTCAAAGGATTGGTCAAATTGATAACCTGAAATGCAATATGCAATCAAACAATTTGCAAGTACATCTCATCTATGTTCAACAAGCCATGTTTTACCCATGATTGGAATTGTGAATCACCAAATAAACTGAGCCACTGCAATCAAAAGCAGAGGGCCTCCTCAAAAAGTATGCCCTTAAGAGAGTTCTCTCATCTCATGTCCTCTCTATATTTTCTCTGGAAGTTGAAAACTCATCACATTCTACTGCACAAACCTGAACCCTTCTGCATATTCCAACACCAGAACTCATTCTTGGCCATTTAGTTTGGAGCCATTCATACCAGGAATACAGAAAATACCTTTAAATAGAGTAGAAGGTTTATGAATACAAGCACTTAGCAATTGAACATATACTATGAATGAGAGCCAAAGGAAACAAAAAGGAATAAAGAAGGGAGCAACACTCAAACACAACTCATGCTCCGGAACGCCATAAAATTCTCTATGTGGCAAGTTCATCACCTATAGCAGAACACAGTACATTTAATGTCTCCCTCAGTTTAGCATATTAAACAATAGCAAGTGGTAATTCTTGTGATATGTACTCATCACTGTAGACTTTTCTAGAGTCGCTATATAAATACAATTAATACAATATGTGGTGTTAGGTGTAGAAAATCTAGACTCACACCTGTCTATATTTTTTTTGATGTTTTATCCTTGATAATGTGCCCTATTGATACTCTGGAGGTCGATATTCAGTGTGCGCGCCCTGAAACCGCTCATAAACTCAAAGTAAATAGAAAGTTGTTTAGCAGAGAAAACTATTAGAATGTACTGTTTAGCAGAGAAAACTATTAGAATGGCAAATGAAAGTATTTAAAGGTGTACAGTTCATCCTTCACTGGAGAGTAATAAAAAGACAGCATTTTCAGATATTTGCACAATATGGTCGGACATGGGTACAGGAGTAAAAGGATCTGCACCCTCACCACTTGTGAATTTTTGTTTTTGCCCTTGATGTAGGAAAGTTGGCAGAGGCAACTGTTGGTGACATTGCGGAAGTGTTTGTAGGCCGTTTGCCGAGGGCCTAGCGGGATGTCACCTGAACAGACACAGCAAGCCGCGCCGCGCTCTGGTGCCACTTAAAACACACAAACACTTACTCAGGTGAATTCAAGAATCTGCGGGTGGAACCAGAAACAATATCCTGATATCGGTTTACTATGTGGCTGTGTGATGTACACACAAGTTACTGACAGCACATCTGTAAGGAAGTACCATCAACTGCAGCACAGACACACTCACATACACACATATTTAAAAAAAGTAAACTGCGGATGTCCCTTTATGTACAACAAAACGCATCATCACACAAACATAATATCATTGGGCCCATGGCGAGTCACAAAACTGAAGAACTGCAGAGGAGATACTAGAGTGCAAAGATGCGCACACTAACGCTGCTCTTTAGAAACTATAATGGTCAGAGGTGTATGCGGAAGAGAGAATTACAATGGCTGAAGGACACGTGTACAAACCAACAACTGTAACCCTTCAGACACAAATGAGAATCTCCATCCCATCTAAACTCTCAGCATTGACTCGCCGGATTAGCCACCAAAGTGCAACATACACATTGTCTGATGTACAAAACAAATTAAGAGATACATTCACAAAAGAAATTAAACGGATGGAAAAGTTGCCAACCTTGGCTGTGGACACACAAACCACAAGGAGATGAGGGAATGCGAAGTGACCAAGCCCCTGTATCAGTTGGGATCCGTAGCCTAAAGCGGTATCACTGTCCACTGCAGGTGCCCATCGGAGATGTATTTTACACCACAAGCACGCATGCGCCCTGATCTGCTGCACCGGATCTCCCTGCAGCTACTCGCAGGAGGGTGCAACTCGAGCGACACAAACAATGACAATGCAAAAACATCAGCAACAGATCAACTTTCATGCGGGAAAGCTATTTGCACCAGAAGTTGACCCTCCCTCAGTGCCCAAACCTCTTTGTGCCAACAACTTGTCAATGTATGCAAAGGGGGCATGTTTGGAAGCCAGCGCAAAAAATATAGGTTTTGGTGCAAAACAAGATTTTCTAATGCAGTCTGATCTAGCTTTCTTTCAAATCATAACAAGTCGAGTAACCAGGCAAGAGGTCAAGTGGAATATTGCCTGAAATGCCTACGTGTAAAATGTGTGCTTTACACTAAAACACGCATCTTCCACGCCCAACGCCCCAATGGATGCATCGCCCCTGTCTGTCAGACATGATGGATCGCCACCCTGGGAAGAAGTGCTGGATCCTACCCCCCACTGGATAGACATGCACCACTAAGGGAAAATTAAAACAGTTTAGTGGCTGTTGCAACAGAGGAAGAGGAGGGAGAATGGGATTACAGATGCCCCTGCTGGTTTACATGCTGCCTGCCAGACCCAACTCCATGACTTCGAAAACACTGGGGTGGCTGCTGTACTGGTTAGTGAGAATGTCTTTGCCTATATGTCCAACCTATGGTATAGCCTCTGAGTTTTTTAATTGGTGTGGAAACTGCTTGGCAGGGTTCAACAGATCCAGGAATCTGCCTTTCACTGAAAAGGCATGAGCCAACAAAACCATATCCATGACAGAGGTGTATACATTGCCGGAAAATCCTGTGGATCGCATCTATGCATGTCAGCGAAGCACAACGCTGGAAGCAACGGCCTCCCCAGGCAATCAGTAGTATCTAGGTCACCTTGATAAAATATTTGGCTGTGTCTTTTCCATCATGAATTGTCTGAGCCAAGAGACCCTAAGAACTTCTGGGACTGCTGGCAAGATCTCCTTGCCCATGTCCCACAAGTAATTTGTGTAGCTCCAATATAGGCAGGCAACATTAACCAACCACACTGCTAGACTGATAGAGGAAAACATACATTTGCCACAAGCCTGAATCCTCTTTGCCTTCCTATCCAGAGGAGTTGTGGGGAATTAATTGGGATTCATCTTACTTGTTGAAGCTTAAACCACAAGGCTCTCTGGAGTAAGATGTTTAGTAACAAAATCAGGATGACCACGGGCCGGTCTGTGATGCCTGGCCATCTGCCTAATCATCGGTAGGTAGGAACAGGGCTTTGACTAAGAGGCCATCAAGGTATCAGTGAGGGCATCATTAAAAAGGAGGAAAGGCTCCAACGTGGCTGGCCCAGTCTCCAAAATGTCTCCAAGGACGGTTGGTTTGGTCTCAACTGAGGGCAGCTGCAAATCTATGACCTCATCTGCCAACCGCTGCACCACTACTACTGCAAAAGAGGCACTTTCTTCCATTGGTGGCCAAGTGGCGAGTCAAACTGTGCCTCAGGGGACGTGTCATGCCCACTAGCCTCTTGCAAATCCCTGTAAAAGTTAGATTGTTCACTATTAGCGTAATAAAAATGAGCAGGAGTAGCCCCGACGCCCATAAGGATGAGCTCTCCAATAATTTTGCCACCTCTGAGGCCAGTGGTTGCAAAGGCAATGTCCTGGCAACCCCTAAATGACGTTCATGTTGAGGAGTGTGGAGGCAACATGCTCCTTCACTGCAAAACATAATAGACTTTTTAACTTGCCCTACACAAATACTAATGCTCATGGCTTCCTGTTCCTGTAATACTCTTGGTGGAGTGGGTGCCAGAGCCGGGATATTACTGATGGTGGACATGAACCGTTTACCGCAGTGCAAATCTGTGGTTATTCCACCACAGGTGGTAAGGGTAAATCAAAGAGCTTTTCCCCAGGTTTACAATTAACAATCACCTCAAAATCAGGCTGTTAGTGCTAAGCAAATGACAAAAGATGACACTTCAAAAACTTAAAATCACATAGGTAGGTTTAAACATTATAAACTACTGTAACTTAGAACGAAACACATTTTGGTACTTGGTAGGTATAAGGGTCTCCTTAAAAGATTGAAAATCAACCTTGAGTGGAAAACAACATGATCGATAGAGCAGATCCCACAGTTCTGAAATTAGAAATCCGGCCTGGTTAGTGCTGGGCTCAGAGTTTGAATCCACTAAAACTGAAACTTGGCACAGGGAAAAAGAACAAATAAGCTCAGGCTGCAGCGAGCTCGTTTTCACCTGCTCAATTCCATCAAAATACACAAATAGCAGAGCGCCTGACTCTATTCAGGCATCCATTTGCAAATGCATTTGAATATCAAAATCCAACCAGAAGGGCATAATGCATAGCAGCATAGACCGCATTAAAGCCGCAATATTATCTAATTTTTAGCTCGCTCGATGCAGATGGAATTACTAAGGAACTCGCCTGAAGTCCTGCTGATTCAGGTGGATATAAAAGTGTTGAAGAAACGTCGGCAAGCCATTCAAAACAAAATGGCGGTCCGGAAGCTCTCTTCACAAAGAATAGGGCAGTGCAGAGCTGCATTGTTCCATTCCTGCCTTGTAATAAACTTTCAAGCCCCACAAATGATCACAGAATTAGCCTCTGCTCCCTGCTAGTGTTTAGTGAAAAGACTTGATTGACTGATGCCTAGCACACAGCGGGGAAGCACCATTCACATTTCCCAAACCATGGCACATGATTTGGCATCATTAAAACAAATGGCAGTCGCAGAGCAGGGCTTTCAGGCGGTTGAAGGCGGCATTATCGTCGACGAGTAGCCCATTTGAGCACTAAAAGGAAGGGCGGCCTCCAGAGAGCCCTTCTCCGCGTTTCCGACATCACAACCAAAGGGGGTCGGGCTCCTTAAGATGTCCTTATGTTGTGTTAAGATGCTGACAAGACAACGCTTTGCCTGACTCACGCTGGTGCACACTTGTGCACCTGTGGGCGCGTGTGTTAGGGCTGTAGCATGTTGTGCACTGCGCGCGCGCCGGTGAGCTTGTTTTCCTAGTGATCTCAAGCCGTGTAAAACTTAATAATTTGCTGTGTCCGTTAGAGTGAACCTGCACTCTTTCTGCCGAGGGAAGATGTAGTGCATGTATCCGGTTGTGTACATGTTTAGACGCAGCACCATCATTGTGCCACTGCCCCACCCCCCCCCCCCAATCCACTTTCAGTTTTGTGCATAACTTAGCGACTTGCTTGCACAACGGACGTTCACACCATGTTGGTCTCTTGGCTCTAATGACACGTGTTTCTAATTAGCCATCTTGAAAGGATAAATGGCTGAATGGCTCGATGGGGCTCGAACTGGTAACTGAAGGTTTAAGCGCAGACGCGGACCCCTACAGTAGGCGCAATAAATCCGCCGAGCTGGCTCCATGCAGCCGGTAGCGCTTCAAGGCCCGCCTTCCACCTGTTGATGCACCAGAGTGTGGGGTCACACACCAGGGGTCGGGATCCCGCCTACTTGGCAGGCAGATAATGCCATGGGGCGACCTTTCAAGACAAAAAGCACGAGTCTAGGGATTGCAGAGAACAATTAACGTCGTATCCGGAAGGGCTTGCACTATGGGCCAGTATGTGTAACGCCTGAAGCGGCGAATCTGTTCACTCTGGTCACGTCTACAATATACAGCACACCTATATTCTTTGAAAGCACGCATTTTAAGAATCCGACGCATAGAAAATAAATGATCGTATAGCGCCAAATGTACCACTGTAGCTGGTGGGCGCTATTCGTGTCCTCGGTCTGTTAGTTGTATGGCGCCGAGAGACCCATTGTGGGTGGCTGGGAGAATGGGGGGGCTTAGGCATCTACAGTGTCTCCAGTCAGCCTGTAAGTTGTCAAGCCTCACCTTTCTATTCCGGCTGGGGAACTCAAAGTATCCAATGCTCACTTCAAGTCAGACGCGAGGGCTGTGCTCAGGATTAATGTAACAACAAGGAAAAAAGAGTTGCCTGTTTCCTGCTTCCTGCGTATGACGATGTCAAAGGGCATGCTGGGCCTTGTAGTTTAGGGAAAGATTGCGGGCTAATCTTAATGTTTAAAAATGAAAATTATATACATTTCAGCTCACGAGCAGTGTGGTTCTTTTTTCATTTTTATGACTCAGTGCAAGCTGCAGTGGCAAACCCATGATAACTAACACCATTTTTTTTTCTTTAAACTGTGTTAGATTATATTCTGGCTATTTCAGACATCTCATTAAGTCCTGATGTGACACTATTAAATTTGAAGATAAGGTAGGCCTCTTTTTGCAACAGTATTCTGTCAAGGTCTCCGCCCCTCAATGTAGGTTTAATAACCCACAGGACCGTCCATTTCAAGTCTCTGTCACTGTGATTCATTTGTAAAAAGTGGCTCACCAGCGGAGCAGTCATTACTTTAGTGCGAATTCTAGACTTATGCTGGACAAGTCGCGATCGAATCTCTTGGTTGGTCTTACCCACATACAGTTTGCCACAAGGACAAGTAATACCATAGACTACGTTCTTAGTCTTGCAATTTGAAAAGGTCTTATGTCTCCATTTAATGGTGTTATGCTCAAAGACGTTGCCTTCTAATGTTGTTTCACAGGACACACAATTTCCACATTTGTGGTGCCCTATCGGTTTTAAATTCCACTGTGAGCGAAGATCATGTTTTTTAATTGGTACGGTGCAATCAGCTCTCACCAATTGTTGCCCGATGCTTTGTTCTTTTTTCATAGCAAAAAGGGGTTGTTCAAATGGGCATTCCAAATCCTGTAGGAGATGCCAATTTTTTAAGATCATTTGGCGGAACCTATTGGTGTGCGGACCAAAGGTCGACACACACACAATTTGAGAAATGGGTGCTTTCACCTTTTTTGACAACAGACAATCTCTGGGAGTGAACCAGGCTCGTTTTTTTGCTTGCTTTAATAAACGCTTTGGGTAGCCTCTTTCCCTTAACTGATCACAAAAAGCAGTGGCATGAATATCAAAATCCTCATTCCGGGAACAATTCCTTCGGATTCTTAATAACTGCCCAAACGGCAAGTTATCCCGTAGGTTCCTAAGGTGTGAGCTTTTATAATGCAGTATCGTGTTCCTGTCAGTTGGCTTACGATGTAGTGTTGTCCTCAAGTCTTCATTTATAGGCATGACTTCTACATCCAAGAATGTGAGTACCGTCTTACTCTTAGTTAGTGTGAATTTGATATCTCCGTGCCGAGAATTTAACCAATCGAAAAAGTTAGATAGACTTACCTCGGTGCCCTCCCAAAGGCACCAGATATCGTCTATGTAACGGTACCATTTGACCAGATGTTGTCTGTACGGGTTATTCTCAAAAACGAACTTCTCTTCAAACCTGGCCATGAAAAGGACGGCCGTTTCAGGCGCGAATGGACAACCCATAGCAGTCCCCATGGTCTGAATAAAGAACTTATCCTCAAATTTAAAAAAGTTTTTTTTCAAAGCCAATGAGGCTAATTGGAGAATAAATTCAGTGGGGACCTGATGTGGGTGTTCCCTGGTAACTAAGTATGATTCCAGTGCTTCAAGAGGTTCATCCTGAGGGATTTGGGTATATAAAGCTACCACGTCAAGTGAAACCAGCCAGTTATTATCAGGATTGAAGTGAAGGCCTTCTATTTTGTTTATAAAATCCATCGTATCTCAGATACGATGGAACCTGCTCAAGGAAAGGCTTCAGGAAGACGTCGACATCGACATATTTTGAGATAGGCTCTAAAACAGAGTCACAACCGGAAACGATTGGTCTTCCCGGTGGCTCTGGAAGGAGCTTATGTATTTTCGGTAGAAAATACATTACCGGTGTTCTAGGATGGTCTTTATTCAAAAATTCAAATTCCTTTTGACATATAACTCCATTTTCGAGCCCTTGCTTTAGGATGGATTTGATTCCTTCCTGAATTTCACGTGTCGGGTCTTCCTTAACCTGCCTGTACCAGGCACTGTTTTGCACTTGAGTTCGTCCTTCGGTAAAATACATGTCCCTAGGCCACAGGACCACCGCTCCACCCTTATCGGCCTGTTTAACCACAATTGAGGTGTCTTGTTTAAGGTCTGCAAGAGCCCTACGTTGCTGCGGTGTCAGATTACTCGGTACATAGATGTTCTTGTTATCAAGTTGTTGAATAGAAGATAGAATCACCTGTTCGAAAGCTAAAATTTGCTTTGGAACAGAAGAAGCTGGAGGGACAAATTTAGATTTGTTGGCTAGACCCGATCACTTTTGGCACTGGAGTTTTCTTTATCATGAAAGAATGCCCTAACCCTTATTTTTCGAAAAAATTCCACCGCTTCTATCTTGAGGCGAGTAGTATCTGGTCTTCGTTTAGGGACAAATTTAAGCCCTAACTCAAGAACCGAAATTTCATCAGGGGTCAAATTTTTGGAAGATAAGTTAACGATAGGGGAAGTGGCTACGACTTGTAGTATTGGCGCCTTGTCCGCATTTCCCATGGCTGGGTTTTGAATCGGACCTTTTTCTGTTGTCCCTTTTCTAAAAAAGTATTCTGTCTTTGTTGGTTGCGATTGGACCCACCCTCGCCGGGATCCGAGTCCCCAGTGGATTCGGAGGATGAAGTGTCTGAGAAGGATAGAAATCTATTCTTTGATCTGCCCTTAAAATCAGTAAGAGCTCTGCGAGACTCTGCTCGTGTATAAAAGCCCCCTTTCAAGTAGGGGTAAACTACCTCAATATTGAAATTCTTTTTATCCTTTTCAAATTGTGAGGTTTTGTAGTTAAAAGTGTTGTCTTTAAATATGATTAACTCTTTATCAATTTTTTCAAGTAAGGCTTTAGCCTCGGCAACTATGTGATTATCGTTTATTGCCTGTATCAGTTTCTCAACTTCTTCAGCTTGCTGCCTGCAGATCCTTTGAGCAGTATCAATGGTGTGTACCATCAGGTCGCGACTGCACTTCGTACTGATAAAGCTGAAGCCCTTTTTGTACTTTGGATCCTCAGTGAAGATCACAGGTATATTTTTAATGTGAAGGCCCCAAGGTATTGTACCTGCCTTAAGATGTTCTAATAGAAAACAACCATGAAGTTCAGTACAAATTAACTTTTTTCGTAAATGAGTCAGTTGTTCAGACTCATTTTGTTGTTGAGCCGATGTACTCAAAGTGATAGAAGAAAAAGGGGAAGGGGCAGAAATCAAATTTTGGATATAATCCTCAGTGAATGACAGTGTGTCCTTCTCAGTCATACTCGGGAGGGAAAAGGTCAAAAGACCTAGACCTCCCAATAGAAATTTTCGTAATACTAAGAGTAGAGAATTCCTTATGAAACCCTTGTGGAAAATGTCCCGCTCGTTACGTGATATATAAACTGAAGGGGATGGGCCCGATTTCACACAGCTAGGTGGGCCAATATGTAGAACAAAGAAAAGAGAAAGACCTAGCTGACTGTTTAATATACTGTCACCAATTTGGCAGACTATGACCAAAATCATTAGTAAATTGATCTAATCATTTAATCATTATTTTTGTTCAACAAAATTTCTTTCGGTTGTCATTTTTTTACAAGAGTGAGAAGAACAACACTTCACATTTTACAAAAAATATAACAATTAATACACAGACAAGTGAAAAACAAAGAACATTGAGTACTATTCACAAGTGATTTTACAAAGAAAAATATTTACATACAAACGTATAAAACCTGCTCCCAGTCAAGTACTAAAGTTTGGTAAGGTAACCTTATGAAAAGAAATCAGGGTACCAGCCAACGGGGGTAATTTCAGTTTAAGCATGAGAGAAACAAGAAACTTAATACAATTTTCCTCAATGCTATAAAATATTAGCGAGCTAACTGCTCCCCTGTTGGTGAAAATGTTGCCGACGCGTTTCGAAACTCTTTCGGTTAAAAGGGCTTCTCTTCAGGGCTGGGGACTGGATTCTATAGTTTAATTCAGGCTCATCAATTTTATATAAAAAATTAAATGATTCAGATGTAGAAGTAGTCTGGTTGCGACTTGATTGTGGCAGGAGTTGTTGTCTGTGAAAAGCAACAACAGACAATACCCATTTAATGTCGTCATAAAGTAATACTACTTATTTTACAGATAGCAGGAAAGGGGGAATTTTTAACTTGCATAGAAAGCCAAGGTTCTATGCTTCAGAATTCAATGTTGGTGCTGCCTTAAAATCTGTTGCATTCTAGAAAGACATTAAGACTTAATCAGGGCTCAGCCTCACACTTTTTATATTCTCAATATAAAAGTGAAAAAGATCATGACTTTCTCAGTTATTCGTTTAGCCATCTAATCTGTTCTGCCAGGTGAGAGGAGGATTATTTAAAATAACAGGAGTGAATATTCAGCTTGACTTTGAGCAGGGTCTCACCTCGCCAGCGTTGTGCCCAGGATCAGGGCCTCCCTAGCAGTTCCCTCAAGTCCACTGGGAGGATGCAAGGGGTCTCTGGCTTCTTCTTCAAGTGAAATTCCCAGATTCCCCGGCTTTGTTTCAATCTCTGAAATGGTGCAAACTGCTCTGGGTGTCAGAGATTCCAAGGGTGTGCGCCATTGGTAGCTGATATGGTTATTTAGTATCTTTTCTGTAATAGGGCGCAACTGTTTAGCATCTCAGGAGAGTGGAGGGTGCAATATCCTCGAACAAAATAGCATTTAAATTTCTGAAAAGAGATTAATTCCCTTCCTCTCAAAGCCTGGTGTACTTTCTCCATCTCCTTACAGCTGTAGAATCTGGGCAAAACCCCTCTGGGCTTCCTGGCATCCCCAGGCTGTTGCTGGCCAACACAGTAGGCACTACTATCCATCTGGTACCTCTGAGTGGGTGTCTCCCAGCAGTGTAGAGATTAACCATAGTAGTTTTGTAGATGTTTACTGTTGCAAGGTGGAGGTATTATGTGGTATGGCTGGTGGGCCTTATCATGTAATACTAACACATAGAGAGGTGTGGCACAGCGGCCAGAACGGCTGACTCCGGAGCACAGGGATCACGGTTTGATCGCCGGAGGCAGCTCAGCCTAGCTCAGCATCAATAGCTCACTTAACTTCCCCGACGGCCCCCAGTGTCTTGGAACCTTCAGGGGTGATATGTACGCACTTTACAAGTAAGGATTATTATAATACACAAACGTGGACCTCGTATTCGCTCTCAGCAATCCTTAGCTCAGTTCTGGTAGTGTGGCAAAGAGCAGTTAGGATTACTTAGAGGAACATGTGTAAAGCATTTCATGCACCAACACTGACGTAAGTAAATGGCATTACTTGGAAAAAATCTGATACCAATTTATAAAACAAATAGTATGCATTTTTATACAATATAGACACCAAAATGAACTTAATACTTTACATATAACCTGAGTTATAGATTTTCAAAATAAATGCAGTTGAAGCTGTCAGACGCTAACCATTCGAGTCAATGGGGAAAAGCACAGTTAGCACTAGGCAACTTGCAGGGTGAGTTCAAACGAACCCACTTGTGGTTAAGGTTGTTCGGGTCCCTAGACCAAGACTCAAGTTGTTACTTCGTTACGTTGCCCAGGGAGTTCGGGTGCAGAGATTACTTGGCTGTCCTTAGTGCTGACAGGAACCGCAGGGGCTGTCAAAAATGCAGCGATTGACAAAACCACACTTGGAGATGGAGTTACAATCTACCCTCGGGGAGTAGAGGCCTTTGGGGTTCCAGGATCCGGGTTCAACAGCTGGAATTCTTCTACCCTGCTCTGCGGCTCCCAGTGCAGAGGCAGCTGTCAATCACCGGGGCAGGTCGTGCCAAAGGTGCTTTGCCACACATTTGACGACACTTCCTTCAGGATGCAGGGACACAGGAGCGGGGTCGTTATCAACGTCAGTCACTGTGCAGTGCTCTCGGGCTGGAGATGTCGGTTTACAAGGTCGATCACCTGACTAGCGATCACAAAGCCTTGGCTGCGGCAAATGTAGTCCACAGTTACTTCGGCGGCTGGAGGTCGACAGGCGTGGACTAGCGGCTCGAAACTTGGTGTGAGTTTAGCTACTACTCTGAGCTTGCGGGACACAACTTCTCTTTGAGCTCACTCTTGACAGGCCTACGGGTTGCACTTCTTGTAATGCAGCACGTCGATTCTTCTGCCGGTTGCAGGAGACTGGTTCCAAGAGGCAGGGGATTCTGCTTTAGATTCTGGCATCTACTGCAGTCCCTCTTGCTCGGAGCAACGAGCTTTCGCCACGGACACACGTCGAACACTCGGTTCCAGTATGTGATCTATTCAGGGAACTCAAGTGTCCTATCTTTGCACTGCGACACAGTCCAAAGTCCTGTTGTCAGTGTCTTCTCTGTGTCTCTTCTTGGATTCCAAGTTAGAACTGAGGTTCTGGTGCTAGGGTAGCATCTTAAATCCTAGTTCAGGGGGCGTTAAGGGTGTGAGGGACAGTGGTCAATGGGCTACTTGTCCCTGTGGCTAACCTGCCCCTGTAGTGACAAAATCCTGTGGATGTACGTCACTGTGCTACCAAGAATACTCTATTTCAGGGTCTTCCAACATGGCAGAACCCTTCCTTGGCTGTACATATCTCCTAACCGACCCTAAAGGTGTGGCTAGCCTTCTGGGGGTGTACGCCTCCTGACTACCTAATTTTCCTCCCTGTCAGCTTGTACAGGGCAGAAGGGCTTTATCCTTTGTCCTTGAGAGGAGGACAAAAAGTACATATCAAGGGTGGTGGAGCCTTTGAGGCTCACCGCCTTGATTGCTCCTTCACTAGCCATCCTGAGAAGGCAGAGGTGTGACCTCTGTCCTGCCCAGCTCCTTTGTCTCCCATCCTGTGGATGTGCCAGAACGACCAGCAGGAGGGCAGAATCTTGTCTCGGCGGCAAATGACTCGGAGGAGCCCACCAAGACACTGGCCTTTGTATCTTAGGGGGCCCCCACTCAGGGTGGCACCCCTGTGCATGCCAGCTCTCTCTTGACACGACAATCGTGTCAGGGGTGAAAAAGCAAGGTGTTTGAGACCAAAACAATTCGGTGGTACCATAACGGAGCTGGCTATCTCGAGTTTGCTCAGTACCAGCCCATGTTATTCTATGGACCGCCAGTAAATCACAGTAAAACCATGCTTTACAGGGTTGCTATGGGGATATATATAATGTATATGGGGATATAATATATATATATATATATATATATATATCTCCATCCACACCATTAACATAATGCACACTACCTTCTGGGCTAGAGAAGGCATACCTTAAGAGTGACTTGCTTATATTAAGGCAGTGGTGTGGCTCTGCAGCACATGGTGTGTGCAGAGCTCTTCTTGAGCAGACGGTTTCCTTGTGCAGGGCTGCAATGGCAGTCCTGCAGTCGTACTTTTACTTGGGTCACACAGGGGCACAATAAAGTGTTGCAGCCCTGGTGATCCCTCTTATCACCCTGGTCCTGGGTACCACTGGTACCATACACTAGGGACTTACAAGGAATGATAAGTGCCTTGCCAATTGGGTGTGCCAATTCAACAGTTACAGTTTAAGGGAAAAAGCACTGGGGCCTGGTTAGCAAGAGTCCAAAACCAGCATCTAGAAGTTCTAATGGGGGCAAAAAGTGTGGGACATCTGCAAAGAAGCCCAGTGTCCAACATTCACACAGTAGAAGTACAGACTGTTTGTGAATGTAATAAGTCCAGGTTGGTTTTTAAGGAAGATTCGGCTAGCGCAGACATAGAGCCAAGATCTGGCTCAGGCCAGACAGTCCTTGTAGATAGTTCAGCTATGATTTCCTCTATCAGTTTAGTCTTGAAGAGTTGGAGGCTGGCTAGGAGTCATCTTTAGTCAGTGGCATGTTCCCTGCTGTGGCAATCTGTGATGCCTTGTGAGGATTTGTCAAACTTACCGGTTCATTCTAGCTGATGGGCAGAGGTAGCGAAAAAAGCCGGCGAACCTCTTCTGGATGAGCTTCTTCAGCAACGCTATATTATTAGGGTGGATAATGAGGTAGGGGTCAGCCTCCCACAAAACAAAGTGCCACCAACTAGTACAGATTGTGTTCAGCTCATAGTGCGGTGCAGTCACCTCCCTTGAGGGTTTGAGGTGTCATCTACCTGGGTGTTCGATGCCATACTGTTTCAATTGGGTTTCCTTACTGCAAGCCCTTCGCAAGTTGCTGTCAGCATGCAAATTTGGCCCAATAGCGGGTTCAGAATATGGGTGCTTTATTGCAACATCTCCCTCGATAGTTAGCTTTGCAGTGTTACTGTTGGGCAGCGTCTACAGGATCTTCTCTTCAGATCCCACATGATATAAGTAATTCTCTGTTCCCGGCAGTCATCTACAGTGTTGTCAATAAGCGAGCTAAGCATGGATTGGGCTGTATGTACCTCAGATGGACTGCTGTCTATAGGGGGGCACCATCGTAAATAAGCTTGAGGAACCCTGCCCTCCCCACCACCCTCTGAGGCCACAGCAAAATCTGGTGCCCTGTGGTCTTTCCAGAGCCGGGACACTCTGTGGAGTAGCCGTGCGCTTTATAAGTACCGATTAACATAACAATAGAGGAGTCACGCAGTCATAGATCTCTGCTTTTTTAGCTGGGCCCCCAGTTTTTTCAGGCCCACCCTCCAGTCAAGATTCTCTTCCACAGCCACTTTGGACTTCTGTTAGAATAGTGGAGACCTGCCCCACTGATGCCACAGGACGCTCTTCAAGTTGTAGGAACAATGCGGGAGCCATACAGAAAACACTACACTGAGGCACCACATCTTCACAGAGCTAACTTTGTTGTGTTAGCCCTTGCCCTCGTTGCTATAGGGCACTGTGATTGATATGGCTCCACCGCCACCAGGTCACACACCAACGCTTATAGGCTGCATACTAGGGTTTGCCTCGTAGCCTCTTTCGTGGGAGTTTGCCCCCCTTGTCACCACCCTGGGATGGTCTCCTGGACTCAGGAGTGAAAATGAAGCCAAGGTAACTGCCACCCCACACTTCTAGCTTCCACTCCTCTTGCTCAGCCCCTTATGCTATCATAGGCACCATTTTGAGTGACCGCACGGAGCGCGTCAAAGTCGACCCTCGGTGTCAAGTCAAATTCCAATATCAGGAAGCCATGCATCGTGGCATCTGTCCTACTTTGCATGATTCCTCGCACCATCTCCACCACCGTTTGGGTTTTCCAGGCATTGAACGGCTCTGCAATGTAGGTGGATTGGGGCAGGCCCTGCCAGAGTCTTGCAGCAGCGTGCCTGCCTAGGTCAGTGTCATGAGCACGCCCCAGCTGCTGGCCTCTTAAAGGAGCAGTGTGCTATTTTCAAAAAGTGTCACAGTGCTGCCTACATGGCTGCATTTATTTTAGGCCTTTCAGGCTTCAGCAATAGGATTACTCTGCAATGTTACTTTATGTAAAGCTATCACTTCATCGACCTTTAAAAGAACCTTCAAAAAAACTGAAAAATGTTGCTTTAATAGGCTTTGTAATGGTTATCTGCATTTTATAATGCCAGATGTACACCTAGTAGATAAATTGTAAAAATGAAAGTGTTCCGGGATCCCACATGCGTGCAGCAATAACAACATTTATGACTTCAATGAAGATGCCTTCGATGTAGAACTTGGAATACAAGTAACTAACGTGTTGCTTATTGCTCTGTAACCCGCTGTGGCGACATGCTGTTGGCTCTGAGAAGTGTGTAGTGTTTCACCAAATTGGATTTAGTTTCACCAAAGACCTTTAATTTGTTTGAAGAAGTCACAGGTATGTTATCTTTCATTTTCATTCTTATTTTTGGAAAGGAGCTTGGTGAAAGCACACTACTTGTTACTCATACAAGACGGGTGTTCCATTTAAGAAAG
Source organism: Calotriton arnoldi (assembly GCA_963921515.1). NCBI lineage: Eukaryota > Metazoa > Chordata > Amphibia > Caudata > Salamandridae > Calotriton > Calotriton arnoldi. The sequence goes on along the minus strand of CAWUFW010002020.1, from coordinate 11,820 downwards.
CAAATTATGCATTTAATTAAAAAGAGGGTAGAGGGTCTTGGAGAGCAAACTGTATGAGCAGATTGGTTATCACTGTTGCCTATGGTTGTAGAGTTGACAATCAGCTGGAGCTTAGTCGCTCATGTAGAAGTCATGGCACGTGTCCGGTTTTAACAGTGAAGTATTGTCTGTCGCAGAGCTCGCCAAAGAGATGGGGTGAAGAACAAGTGTGATGAAGTCCTTTTGAGATTTGTGTGGTGTAGAAGGCTTTCCAAAAGTACTTGTTTTGTTAAAAAGTACAACAATTTGCTTCATATGAAATGAAGAAGTTTTGGACACCGTCAGGGTGCTTTGCATCATTCACAAGCCAATGGCCCAGTAGAAAGAATGAACCATAAGTTGAGACATTAATAGCTCTATGCATAGAGATACATACAATTACCAGTTGTGTGCAATGACCAAAGAGGTGGTGTTCGGTTGGTCGATTCTACGCAGGCCATGTTGCGGATACAGAGAACGACTCCTCATTCTACCATTGGTTGGCCTGCAGTTGAGTTGGGATGGAGACAATCTAGGTCAGTTACTACAAAAGCAGAGTGATGGACAGTGGTAAAAGGACAGGGACAGCCAGTTTCATAGTAAGCTTGAGTGGGTTCAGGTTCAAAAGAACTCTTGGTTGAGTACTGATGCCAGCAAAATGCGAATGAAACTCTAGTATGCGCACAGGAGACTGGATTTGTATTAAAGAGCCTGCATTTTACAGAAAGTGAGAGCTGGTGATGACAAAGCAGGGCAGTAGTAATGCTACAGAAATGAGAGGTATAATACAGAGGCTTTCCCAAGTGGTTGGCAGGGCATGTGTTTCGAGAGATCAGATGGTTGTGTATGCAGATGAGGATGGTGTATCAGGAAGAACAGGTATAAGTGGAAGAGTTTGCCCTATTCTTCCAAATTAGGTCAGTCTCTGACTCCTTCTCTTCTCCCTTATTTTTTTTTTTTGTTCCAGCCTTCAACTTTAGGGTGTATGCTCTGGTTTGTCACAGTTTTTCCTTTGATGTCTTATGTTTGTATTCTTGAGTGCTATGTTCTACTGCTCCATGGAATCCCACGATGTGCACTCAGAAAGGCCTAACAATACAGTGGAACTTGCAACTCTTAAAATGGTTGCAGAAGTCCGACGCATATGTTTCCCCAAACATCATTCAGGTGGAACTCTAAGGGCCACATTTATCAAGATTTGACGCAACGCAGCAAGATAACTTGCTGCGCTGCGTCAAATGAAGAGAGCAGAAATGCACTGTGTTTACCAACATATGGCGCATTCCTGCTCGCTCTCGCTAGCCACTTGTGGCTACCAAGCGCCAACGCAGGCACCCTTGTGGCATGGTGCAAGAGTGCCTGTGTTACACTGGGATCGTTTTTGTGCACGAAGGGAGACCTTACTGCACAAAAACAATCCTTAGAGGGTTTTCCTCTAAGCAGCTAAGTGCAGCACACTTAGAAGAAGAAACAAGGAGAAATAAAGATATTTCTGCTCTTGCGCCTTCCCATGGAGGGTGTAGCGTTTTGATGCATTCTCAGGTTAACTAGTGTTAGTAAATCAGGGAATGCGCCAAAATACATGAGTGGATGTGTGGGAACCCCTACTCTCCACCCCTGGAACGCCTTCCCAGTGCAGAGTAACAGAAGGCAGCGACTTGCACTGCCTTTGTTATTCCAGATTACTATGCTATGCAGAGCCATGCAAGGTGCTTCTGTGTGTCATAGTAAATCTCACTTAAGGCCTTGCGTTGCCATTGCATCACGCAATCCCTTGATAAATCTAGCCCTATATGGGAATCCTAGAATGTTGCTTTTCTCTTGTGTAGCAACAGCGAAGGAAGAAGCTGAGAGGGAGCAGGTCTAAAATAGGACAAAACCTCTGTCCCTCTGGAGCACCAGAAAGTAGGACAATTAACAGCTATGTTCTACTTCTGGTGCAGGCACCCTCTCGATAGTCCCTTTGGCAAAAAAAAAAAAAAGCATGCACTTCCTGCAGTAAAATAGACCAATGGTCCTCTGTCAGTCGGTGAAAGAATGGTGGAAGGTGCAGAAAGGAAGGACATGGCAAACCTCTTCCGAACAATTTGAAGGACCCACCTCTCTGATATGGTCTGCCATCCTGGCAAGAATTGTTGGATGCTGTCTTCCACCTGGTGGCTTTGCTCCACTAAGGGCACTTTAGAGGTATTTTATAGGTGTAGCTGAAGGGTGGGGTGCCAATAGCCTGCTTGATGGAATCGGTGGTGTCCAAACCACAATGGATTGTGAACTTGGCTACATCGCGGCCGCCCGCTATAGCTTGGGTGACGCTAGCTCAGATCTTCAGGAACACTCAGGAGGACTTGAGCCACCGAATCGTAAAGGGTGTGGGAATAGCGTTCTAGGAGGCAGCTGGCATTTACTGATTGAAGAACGAAGCTGGTGGATGAAAAAAACGGTCTTCCCAAATGTTTACAGTCATTTTGACTCCCTATCAGGGGAAGTAGTTAGAAACATGTTTGGGTTTGACTTACCTGTAGTCTCCTGCACCACCAAGCTTACAGGGGAGGGGTGCGGAAATAAAAACGCAGGGTTGCCCAGGGAATGGCAGTGATGTCTTGTGACCTAGCGGTTGACCGGAGGGCCAGGGCAATGTTTGGCCCAAGCCCCCAACAAATTATCCATAAGTGCTTCATTAAAAGGTAAGAGGGGCTCAGTAGATGTTTGCCCTGAATGGAGGACTTCTAAAAGGACACTGGTTTTGGCCTCCAAGCTGGGGAGCTGGAAGACAAAAGAACAAGTTACTTACCTTCGGTAACAATATATCTGTAAGAAACATAGGTTAGGTATAGATTCCTTACCTTGGAATTACCCCCAGGCGTCAGACTGGATCCGGAAAGTTTTTCGTTAGCAGTACCCCTGCACGTCGGAAGGTGTCGTCGGTCGACTCAGCGTTCGTCGTTGGCGTCGTGGTCGCTGGGATGGCGTTGTGGTAGCTACATAGACGCCGCCCTCGCGCGCTGTCAGTTCTGTACATGACTTTCCACGCCAGAAGCGCAGAGCCATGCAAGACACTGACCACTGGTGCACAAAACTAGGGCCCTGAAAGGAAGTCCTTAACCCTAGAAGTAAGTTCGCAAAATGGGGAGGATGGGTGGGGCGGTAAGGAATCTATAACTAACCTATGTTTCTTACAGATATATTGTTACCGAAGGTAAGTAACTTGTTCATCTGAAAGAAACCATTAGTTATAGATTCCTTACCTTAGAATAGATACCGCAGCAATACCAACCCCGGAGGTGGGTCTGCGAACTAAGTTCACACCAGAAATTCCTGGAGAACAGAACGGCCAAAGAAGCCGTCTATCCGGACTTGGCTGTCGAGGCAGTAATGTTTGGTGAACGTGGGCAGCGATGCCCACGTAGCTGCCTGACAGATGTCATTAAGGGGGACTCCCCGACCCAAAGCAGTGGTAGCTGCCATCGCCCTGGTGGAATGGACGCGCAGCCCCACTGGAGGCTCCTTCTTTGCCAAAGAATAGCAGGCTTTGATGCACAAAACAACCCACCTGGAGATGGTCCGTTTGTGCACGGCCCGACCTTTCTTAACGCCCACGTAACCAACAAAGAGCTGGTCGTCCACCCGGAATTGTTTCGTGCGATCCAAATAGAAAGAAAGCGCACGTTTTGGATCCAGACAGTGGAGCCTCTCTTCCTCTTTCGAAGGATGCGGAGGCAGAAAGAAGGTGGGCAAAGTGATGGTTTGGCCAATGTGGAAAGAAGTAACCACCTTGGGAAGAAAGAAAGGTCTAGTTCTGAGGACGACCTTGTCCGGATGGACAGCCAGAAAGGGAGGCTTGGAAGAAAGAGGTTGTAGCTCACTCACCCTTCGCGCAGAGGTGATGGCCACCAGAAAGGCAGTTTTAGCCTGAGAGGACAGTTATGTAGCAGCTCAAAGGGAGCACACATAAGATATGTAAGAACTAAGTTCAAGTCCCATTGGGGCATTACGAAGGGAACAGGAGGAAAAAGATGAGTAATGCCCTTAAGGAAGCGATTTACAACAGGGGACTTGAAAAGAGAAGGCTGATCAGGAAGCCTAAGGAAGGCTGAAATGGGCTAGAGGTAGCCCTTTAGAGTGCCCAGAGCAGAGTCCTGCTGGGCCAAAGAAAGGAGGAACAAGAGAACCTCAGAAAGGGGATCTACAGCCTTTGCTGTGCACCATGCCACATATTTTTTCCATCTGCAGGCGTATACCGTTTTAGAGGAGGGACGCCTGGCTGCCAAGATAACGTCACAGACTTTGGGAGGCAGGTCAAACGACGTCAACTGCCGCTGCTCAATCTCTACGCAAGGAGGTGGAGGCTGGGCAGGTTCGGGTGGAGGACCGTCCCCTGCTGCTGCAACAGAAGATCCTCCCAAAGAGGCAGTCTGATCGGAGGATCGATGGCCATGTGTAGCAGCTCGGGATACCAGACTCTTCGTGCCCAATCCGGAGCCACAAGAATGACTTGGGCCCGGTCGCACCTGATCTTCTTCAGCACTCTGGGCAGAAGTGGTATAGGCAGAAAGGCGTATAGAAGACCAAGCTCTATGGGGTGGGGTGTTGGGAGAGGAAAGTGGGGTCGCCCGGGGCCGGGCGGTGGCGTCGGGCAATCATCCTGTCCACAGGAGCCCCTGTGTTGGGCCTGGACCAGGTGCCCAAAAGGATGTCCGTTAGGGCTTCATTAAACGGCAGTAGGGGCTCTGAAGAGCTCGCTGCCGGTTGAAGCACCTCTGTCAGGAGGTTGGTCCTGACTGCCACCGTAGGTAGCTCGAGGTGGAGAGCCTCGGCCGCCCTACGCAACACCACTGCGTACGACGCTCCCTCATCCGTAGCCACGGTAGGAGGAGACAACATGCCAAGGTCTGGTGAGGTATCCAGACCACTGGCTTCCCCCAGTTCCCCTCTTCAGTCCGGTTCATAACCTAGCTGGTCGGTTAAAGGGTCCCCAGACCCCTCCCAGTCCTCCTCACCCTCCTCTGGCTGCCAATCTGGTGTCAAAGGGCCAGGGTAGAACAGGGGCACATAAGTACCCGTTGGCGCTGGGTCCGGTGTCAATCGACGCCGGTCGGCTCCGTGTCTACCTCGAAGTGGAGGCTGGGGTCGACGTCGGCTGGGGACACAGCTGACACCGGCGGCGGACGTGGTGCCGGTGGAAGCGGCGCCGGTGGAGGTGTAACTAGGTCGACCGGCGCCGATCCGGATCCAGGCCTGGATCCAAGGGGACCCTGCGAGGCCGAAGCCGCCGGCCTCGAAGGCCCAGGGCCCCCAGCCGAGTCCGCGGGGCCCGAAGGCGCGCCAGCGGAGTCGGACTACCCAAAGATGGCGTGCATCGCTTCGTAAAACTGACAAAGCTGGGCAGGGGTTGCTCCAGGTCCCGGGAAGGGGGGGGAAACCCGGAGCCGACCCTTCGGGCTCCGCATGCGGAGCCGCGGGAGGGGGCACCACCGGCATCCCTCGTCGCTTCGGCCGACGGACGGGGAGAAGTCGAAGAGCGACGATGCTTCTTCGACTTCTTCTTGTGCTTCAACAAACCTGACCCCGAGTGCGAAGACTTTGATGAAGAATGCTGATGGCTCCGCGACCGGTCCCTCGACCACCTACGCGACCTGCACCTCGATCGGTGCGGAGCCGACTGCCGGGCCTCCAAAAGCTTTCGGGACCGCTCCCGCAAAGACTTCGGATTCATCGTCCGGCAGTCGGAGCACGACTTGGGGTCGTGGTCGCGCTCCAGGCAGAAGAGGCACACGCAGTGCGGATTTGTCACCGATATCAGTCGGCTACAGGAACCGCAAGCCTTGAAGCCAGGCATCCCTCGTGCACCAGGAGTCGATGGACTCAAAAAACGAAGTTGACAAAAGTTGAGAAAAAGTCAGTCAAAAAGTGACTGGGGGTACCGCTTTATCCGGATCTGCGCTTGCTGGCGCGGAAAAAGAAAGAACTGACGTCAGCGTGCGAGGGCGGCATCTATGTAGCTACCGCGACGTCATCCCGTCGACCACGACGCCAACGACGAACGCGGAGTCGACCGACGCCACCTTCCGATGCGCAGGGGTACTGCCGACGAAAAACTTTCCGGATCCAGTCTGACACCTGGGGGTAATTCTAAGGTAAGGAATCTATAACTAACTGTTTCTTTCAGATACTTGTCGCCCTACGCATCGTGGTGTAAGACACGCCCTCTTCAGTGGCAGGACCAGAGGGTGAGAGAATCCCTGACTCAGGGGATGTATCAAAGCCACTAGCCTCATATAGGTCACCAAACCAATTCTCCTAGTGTTATAGGTGTCAAGTTTTGTCACATTTCTTTTGCATCATAATCATTCAAATCCGCACCAAACCAGGTATGTAGTGTATGTGTTCTCCCTTGTCGAGGCAAAAGGTTGAATTGAGGAAGCAGCCTCGGTCAAACTGGCTCTGACTCGGTGTCTGAGAGCACAGTAGGCACCTCGTCTTCCGGAATCAATGGAGTCTACATCAGCGTCGAAGCTCCGGGGACAGACGTCCACAATAGCGACAAGGAAGCCCCGTGACTAGGTGAACCTGCCGGCGGTATTCCTGATGGAGGGCCCCTCAGCTTTGTGGGGCCCAAAGGCACGCTAGAGGGAGTTGACAAAGATCTAAAGAGTCGGAGCATGGCCTTGCAGAACTCTTCGATTTATTTCGGAGTGGGGAATGGCCCCAGCAACTCGAGCTGTGCAGGAACAAGTTGCGAGATAGGCTCTGAGGACGATCAACTTTGAGAGAGAGATCGAGAGGTATGGTGCAGTACCCATGTCTTCCCAGGAGTATGTGAGTGGCGGGAAGGGGCCGAGTACCAATTAGATTTCTGTGTTCTCTTCGTCTTAAACGACTTTTATCAAGACAAAGACTGAACTCGAGAATGACTCCTGCATCTTCTGGATCTGGAACAGGGCTGAACCTTAGACTTGGACCGGCTTTTTCTTCCGGTGATTGGCGATGTAGTTTTGCCTCATAGTCTCAGATGTCCTTTGGGTTCATCGACGTGCAATCACTGCAGGTCATAGAGTTGTGACATGACCTCAGTCACTCAAGCAGTTGGGAACTAGTAAGCATGGTGTGGTCCAGCGCATTCTTAAATCTGACGCAAGACCATTGTTTGCCTGCTCACTTGCAAAATGTTTGGGCAACATGTGGGGAATTAGGAGGAAAGCCCAAAAGCCTCTTATTTTACCCCAGTAATCTGTTTTAATTGTACGATTTTAAGTGAGCACATCCTTCTACCAAGTTAGGGAGCTTGTAATGAAGCTCTCATATACATACAGGAAGTCTAGACAGCATAGCGGACCCTACCGGCCAGTTTGTTGGCATAATAGTGGGTTTTGCTGCCATTGCTCCCATTGTATAGTTGGAAGATTTTTTTATATAGATTTTAGTTTGATACTAATTTGAACCAAATTTTGTGCAAGGGCTGTGTGAATTAATTTGTCCATTTAACATTTTTTTATGCAAAATTGAATATAATGTATTTATAGCACATTGCTGTGAGAAGTTGGCCTGGTATATGCTGTTCACTAGTTAAAGTGGACACCTTGCACCAGTACAATTCGACTCTTATGGTAGGTAGGTTTAAGACAACCTTTATAGAAATCTATCCTAGTGGTAGCTGTGGAGAGCAGCCTTCAGGCTAAGTCTTGGAGGAATGTAAAGCAGCTTGTTTTACCACACAATCTCTTGAATCACCAAATGAAAAGACACCACACAGGTATATATATCAAATATATATGTATTTATTACTAAACAACTCTCTACTAATCTCTTTATGAGATTAGAAGTCAGAAACATATGCACAAATCAACGTTTCACAATAAATTAAGCACAAATATGGCTGGAGCCCTAGGGGCGTACCAGACCATTTACTAAAAAAGAGACTTAAGACCAACGACTTGCAAAGGGACAAGGCCTAGGGCCTTCAGAAGTGTTGGGGCCTCACGAAACCACCCAAGGCAGGTAAGTAAAGGACCCACGGGGGACGCGTGCAGTGTGTGAACACAGGCGCGGATCGCCGTAGACTTCAATGGGGCAAGTCGTGGTTGGAAATTGAGAGTTTAAGGGCACTTCGGGAGTAGCTACAAGCAAGTCACTTACAGGGTAAGTAGTTCTAGGGCCAACACCCACAGGAGCACCGTAGTGCTGGAGTTACCTGTGAGAAAGTGCCATCTTTCTTGCATGGTATGCCCCCACTTTTTGCTGAATTGCTGATGTGCTTTGACTGAGTGTGCCCTGGGCTCCTGCCAACCAGGTACCCAGGGCCTGTGTTTCTTCCCTAAAACTGCATTGATGCCTATACCCAATTGGCATCCCTGGCCACAGGTCAGCCCCTGGTAAATGGTACCATGGGTACCCAGGGCACTGTGACCAGGGAAGGCCCCTAAGGGCTGCAGCACTTGTTGTGCCACCCTTAGGGACCCTGTACCTTTACACACACACACTGCCTTGCAGGCTGCGTGTCTTGGTGCAGAACAAAAAGTGAAGAGTCGACATGGCACACATCCCTGTGTGCCATGCCTACAAACCACTGCCCTGGCCTAGGTCAGCCACCCCTCTAGCTGGGTGCACTATGCCAGTGGTGAGGGCACAGAGGCATGAGCCCTGTGTCCCTACAGTGCCCAAGTCCATTCTTGGGCATTGTAAGTGCAGTGCTGCCATTAAGAGTATATGGTGCTGGGAGTCTGTCATTACGAACTCCACAGCACCATAATGGCCCCACTGAAAAGTGAGAAGTTTGGTATCAAACTTCTCAGCACATTAAACCCACACTGATGCCAGTGTGGGATTTAATGTAAACGCACTCCAGAGGGCATCTTAGAGATGCCCCCTGAAACCAACCCGACCTCCAGAGTCCGGACTGAGTGGCTGCCCAGGCTGCCACCACCAGACATGTTTCTGGACCCCGGGTCGAGAGCCTCTGCTCTCAGGGGCCTGAAACAATGCGCATCCTGGGGCGAGGTGCCAAAGCCTCCTCCCCAGGATGGGCAGGGGGAGCTTCAAAGGCCTGCCGCCTTTTGAGCTTCCCCAGACCATTTGTTGCTTCCAGCAAACTGGTCCCCACTGGTTCTACCCCCACTTCTGGCGGGAGAACCGGCGGGAAAACCAGAGGCAGGAAATGGGTTGTGCCCACCTCTGCCAACTCCACCCCTAAGGTGGGGGAGGCGAGGTGAAGCACAAACTCGAGTCCCCGCCATCTTGAGGATGGGGGGACCCAGCCAACTAGGGACAGGCTCCTGCCCCCTCCCACTGGAGAGGAGCAGATTAGGGGTGTACCCACCCCAGGGAAGGGACCCATTGGTCCCTGCCCTTACCTACCTGTAACCACCCCTAAATTCAGTATTTAGGGGCTCCCTGAACCTTCCTTCCTCAGTTCCCGAATCCGAAAACAAGAAGAGAAGACGAAGCAAGAAGACCAGCCGTGCAGCTGCTAACAAGGAGGCGACGACAACTGACTTGGCCCCAGCCCTACCGGCCTGTCGACCTCTGAACCTGCTCCTGCGGAACCCCGGCCTCAGCCACCTCAAAAACCCCGGAGGACCTGACTTCTGTGCCACAGCCTTCAACCCAGGGACTCCCACGAGCAGTGGTACTGTTCAAAAGAAACAAACTACAAAAGACCCGGCCCTGGCACGGAACCGCGAAACCTGCACACTCTGCACCCGCCGAGCCCAGCCTGTGCTTGAGTGAACAAAGACTTTGAGGACGTCCCCCGGCGATTCTGACCTGGAATCCAGTGCCCAAGGACCCTCCTCGACGACCCAGACGACGCCTGCAGCCTCAGGACAAGGGACCCCTCCAACCGCGACCAGCAGGGGGTAAGATTTCCCGACCTCAAAAGACACCCCTGCACCCGGCGCCCCACGGCCCCCTGTGCCCAACTCCTGGGTGTCTACATATCCTCCAAGACCCCAACTTACCTCCCGAAGTGTTGGTCGCCCCTGAAGAGTCACCGTCCCCGAGCCTGCAGCCTTTTTTCACCGTCCAAGATCTCCATTGGTTAACATTGAGCGCCCGACGGCTCAAAAGCACCCTGCACCCAGCCGCCCGAGTGCCCCTGGAAGTGCAACCTCTACCCTAACCTACTTCTCCATTTGCCCTGAGCAAGTGACCAGGAGCCCAGCTCCCACAGCTGCGTGGCCTGCTTGCCAGCAACCACCAACCCGAGGCCCCCTGCCTGCCATAGGATAACATTGGGCCTACTCCCTCTGCACCCGGCCACCCCTGTGCCGCTGAGGGTGTAACAACTGTACTTACCTGATACTGGGGGACCCCTGAGTCTATGCCCAGAACCTTAACTCTGCCAGTCGAGTACTTACCCAAAGACCGATAACTCACTTTTCTTCCATAGGGTAACACTGACTGGCTCCCACCTGGAATTTCTTCTAAGTGTGGAGTTTTGAAACTTTAAAATATTCACCTAAAATCAACCGAGTCACGAAAATGAAAATACTCACCTGGTATTAGAAGAGGCCCCAGTGCTGGACCGGGGAGCCCAACACTGGCCCTAAAAAGTAATCACAACGTTACTTACCGCTAACTCCATTTTCTTCCATAGGGATCCATTGACTGGTTTTCTGTGAAATTTCTTCTAAAGTGTCTACTTTTGAAATACTAAAATATTGTTTAAAAATCACAACAGTAACGAATTCCGAACTACTCACCTGCTATCAGGAGAGACGTCAGTACTGCCTCTTTTAGTCTAGTACCAACCATGAAAAGTAATTTTTACCGTACTTACCAGTAACTCGAAATTCCTCTCATAGGATATCATTGCCTGCTTTTGTTGAAAAAGTTTCTAAGTGTCAATTTCTGCATTTTACAAATATTCTTTAAAAATCGTGCCAACGATACAAACGTAATTACTTGCCTGTTTTAGATAGATACCCCAGTGCTGAACCAGAGAACCCAGCACTGGATTACAAAAGTAACGTAAACCTGCTTTGCTTGCAAACTGCATTTCCTTCCATAGGATAACATTGGTAATTTTACCCAGAAAAGTTTCTAAGTGTCAACTTTTGAAATACAGTAATATTCCTCAAAAATCACTACAATAACCAAAACGCTTTTTTCTTACCTGTTTACAGAAAGTGTCCCAGGACTGAATCCAGGATCCAGTCCTGTGGTTAGAAAAGTAATCTACAAAGTAATTAATTGTAATTAATCACAATTTTCCATTGAGCTCAATGTTGCATTGTATTTGACCCTGTGTTGCCTCTTGCACCAACTGTGATTACTACCATCAAAAAGTCTATTGCCTATTTGTAAGGTGATTAACCAAAGCATCTCATCCTGAGAAAGCATATTGCAATACCTCTTGTGGGTTCTAAAATAAAACAAGTATATAATTTTTTATACACAAACCATTGGCCTAGAGTTCAGTTCTTGAGTGTGTGGCTTCATTTGCTGACTGAGTGTGTACAACAAATGCTTTACACTGTCCTCTGATACTGCCTTACTGCTCGACCAAGCTACCACTTTAGAGAGTAAGGTTACATCTAACTTTAGCCTCTGCCAAACCTCTGGGGACTGTGGATCCTGGGCACCCTGAACCTTACTTTGGTTCAGTATATACAGGGCCACTTCCCTACATTACCTCACCCAGGGAAGCCGGGTGCATAGGTGTCCTTTGGTGTCGGGTCGCGGCGTCGTTTTCAATGGGAGCCAATGAAGACTTGCTGCATGTGAAGTCCGAAGAAGTGTCCGGTGGAATCCAAGCCTGGATTCGGAAGAAGGAAGACCTGAAAGCAGAGGGGACAGTGTTCAAAG